>CM068369.1:334948833-339795098 GCA_034769895.1 Magicicada septendecula | reverse complement strand
ATGGCAGTATATTCGTAAATATTTACCTAATTCTTTGTTAACTCTCTCAGCAAGGTTTCCTTGAGGATGTCTTATGGATGTGAGTACAGGTTGTATTCCATTTTCCCTTAACGCGCTCTCCCATTTTTCACTCTGGAATTGTACACCTTGATCACTGAGTACCTTCTTCATTTTTCCATATGTCGGAATATATTTCTGCAGTAGTATCTTTAGAACAACTTTGGTTGTGGGTCACATACTGTAATTGGGTACAGTCGGACTGCCTTGGAAAACACATCGATACATACCAATATGTGCTTCACACCTTGACTTGATCGTGGTAGTGGTCCCAGAAAATCCACTGCAATTAGCTCTCCCTTGTTTCCTTCCTGTATGCTCTGCATGTCTACGTACGTGTGTAAATTCGGTCCTTAATTTTACATTATCTTACTTATACATTCTTACCTTCGCTTTTCATCTTCCTCAACTCTTTTCTTAACTTGACATTACTTTATCTTTCTTAACTTTTCTTATATTACTTATACAGTACATTAACATTCTTTACCTTTTATTACATTTCTTTAACATTACCTTTCTGATCGCTACTACATTCCTGAAATACACTTCCGTAACAGAATACTCTTTTAGCTTTGTAGTGTGTCACATGATCGGTTACAGAGGAACTATCTTGGGAAACAACGATATTTTTCTCGAAGTCCTTAATCCTAAGTAGTCTCTGCCCTTTTGACTTTTCACTCTCGCTTTCTTCTGTGTCTTTGTATCTCCATTAAGTGTTTGCTTGATCAGCGGTTCTGACAATTATATTATTGATTGCTCATCTCTAATCCTTTCTTTATACCAATAACAACAATAACATCTTTTACCATTACTTTCTTAAATATTTCTCTATACTATCATTCCTTACCATTAATAATACATTTTTTAATTAACTCTTTAAAATAATATTCCTTTTATTTAGCATAACACTCCTTATTATTTAATTCTTTATTTCTTTTCACTAATATTTCTTTTTATTTGCTATCATATCCTTAATAAATAACATTTCTTAATTATACTCTCTTATCTTATTATCAATAATTAATAGTAATATTATTTTTCTTATTTAAAAATAGTTATTTATTTTCATTTGCCTTGAGTTCTGAGTTGCAGTGTCGTTCGATCTTACACCCTTCTTATTATAACAATTGTTTGTTGTACACAGGAAATTCATTGTGCTAACCCTCGCGACAAATTTCCATTGTATTACTGCGACGTTAACATTCCATTGTCCCGCTGTGACTGCATAATTCACCTGTTTGTAGTGCAGCGTTTTCGTTTTGCCTGACGGCCACACAAAATCTCCTCTCTCTCTCTCGTAACGGTCGCATTCCATAATTCTCTCATTCTCACTGCTGCGCCCCTCTTGTCGAACGCATTTCTTACTAGTTTGTATGCGTTTTACATACATATTGGAACATTTTTGTGTGCGTCTTTTATGATAATATTCATCGTAATTACTATAATTATAGTTATACTTATCGTTGACTTTATATTTCTCGTGTGTATACCTACCGTCATATTTACCACAATTTTGTGTAGTGTTTCGTCTAGATAATTTACTACGTTTCTTGTTAGGCCTACAGTGATATTTATCTCCGTGCGTGTGGTGTCTTAAATGTTTCACATGTGTCATCTTATGTGACTTACTTGTGTGTGTGTGTGTCTCACACTTGGGATATCGCTATTAATAAGGTACGTTTTATCAACCTTTATTTGCTTCTCTTCCTTAATGTTAATTACTTTTTTATATTTATCGTTAGTAATTACACACGTATTTTCAACTACTATGAATTCTTCACATATTAGCTTTGTTTATTTATCAATTATTTCACAGATATTTTCTGTGATCGTATCAATACGTAAATATGTATCAACAATTTTTTCGGTTAACTGTGCAGTACCGTCAATTATCGTTCGTTTTATTTCAAGCTTATCAATTTTTAACTCTTCTAGACTTTCCGTATTTTTATGGTGTCCTGTTTAAAATTTTTGGACTGTTGCTTTAATTTATTTTCTAAACTTTCTGTTTGTTTTGTATTTATTTCATCTATTTTACTTATTTGTTTGACATTCTCCTCTTTCAACACTTCTTTAAATTTTTCGGCTTGTTTTATGACTAATTCGTCCATCATGGCTAGTATCGAATTTTTAAATGCTTCTAAATTCAACCCTCCTGGTTCTGCCATGTTGAATAATTATTAAAATATTTATTTTGTAGTTATTCTTTAACAATTATTATTCATAACCGTTCCCTACTTATTTATTTCTTTCTTTATTTTTATTAATAGTTATTATTAATACTCACTAAATTTACACCTGTTACATAGACAAACAATATTATTTGTGGGCGCCAGCTGTGTTATTACACAACAATTAACACAACATTCAGTTAATGTTTAATATAAATAATTATTATTACATATATTTTTTTTATTTAACACGCTCTTATTTTTAGAGCAACCATTTAGATACAACAAAAATTTTAATAGTTAAATGGTGGGGATCGGGCCATACGTTCATGGGCGACAATTTATGTAACAATATTTTGTACATAAATGTAGGCATGTCGTGCCCCACGTCCAGGGCGACAAATTTATGCAACAATATAACATTGCATAAAAAATATAATTTAAATTTGTGATGCCTCACGTTGGAAGCGACATTTTTTGCAACAATTCAACTGTACATAAGTTGTATAATTTATGTTGTATGTGTATAAATTTACATGTAATTTAATTTAAATAGCCCCACGATCTTGGAGCGACAATTTATATTACAATACTTACTTGCATAAATACAATTTAATTTGGGTTTCAGGTGTATCTGTAATAAGAACTCGATGTAACTTGTAACGGTATTTCAAATTTATTTGGTACTAATAAAATTGTGCGCATGGCACTTGATTCGACTTAAATCATTCGTTATTACTTTGTTACTATGCCGTAAGGCTTACGCTATATACATCCTTAATGACTAAATATTCTATTCTACTAATTATTTCATTAAAAAATATTTCCTGACTACTCAGTCAATTAGTGTGTTTCTAAATATCTTTTTAGATATTGTACTGTAAACTCAAAAATATGAATAGTTACTGAATTTATCTTTCTTTTATCAGTACTGATTTATAAAACGCTAATTTTTATTTAAATGCTTTGCATTCTTTTCATTTCAATACTAATTTGAGCTCTTATTCACGTTAATCTTACTTCAATAACATCTATGATTTTAACTCTCTATATTTATAATAAACATTGGCTCTTACTTTTAAATAGAACAAGAATGTCTTTAATTGTCTTTGAGTTAATTGTTCGATTAAGAGATAAATAAGTTGTTTATCACCTTATTGTCGTCAATCATACTCAATCATTGGATCCATCTGTAATCGTCCTCGTCTCGAACTCAGCATCGATTCCTCTTGTCCAGCGTCGTTTCCAGACTTCAGTAGTGTTCCTCTTGTCCAGCGCAGTCACCTCTAGAGTCCAGCATCGTCTCTCTCTTGTCCAGCGTCCTCTCGCTTTCTGGAACTAAGTCATCAGCTCTCTCTTTCTCTCTCTCTCTCTCTCTCTCTCTCTCTCTCTCTCTCTCTCTCTCTCTCTCTCTCTCTCTCTGGAACTTCTTCTCGTGCTGTTTCGGACGTCAGTTGATCTTCTTATATGGATTTTCTTCTCGTGTAATTCTGTTACTAATTAAAACTGCTTGTTCTTACAATCCAGTTATATAACTGCATGTAACTGGAAGGATGAAAATATTTACAAAAACTTTAAATATTTTGTGCGGACGGGCAGAAGCTCCCGCTGCACTGTGGGTGATCGAAAAAGGGAACAACTGTAGCGTGTGTGTCCTATTTATACCCACGTCTTGGTCCACACCTGCAGTTGTACGAAATCGACATGTCTGAAATTGTCTCTGGGTTCAGTCCCCCCACTCCTTGTCAATTTCGCTATTTCTTATATTTCTGCGATTTGCAGAGTCCTGTAAGTATACTCTTATACTCATCTTATAACTATTTTCTCTACACAGGTTCACTGTATTTTTTTGGACATTGCAACTTAACCCTTTCGCTCTGTACACAGTTATTTCACCACTACACTCGTACGGTGTTTCCCTTTCATGTGGTTTTTGTACACAGTATTTAGTTAATTTTATTACATTTTATTGTGTTTTTGGATTTTACTCCTTACTTATAGTTTATGAATAATTACGGAAAAACAGTAATTATGCAATTATTCATCTTGGGGTGGTAAACTCGCCTGCATAGACCTGCGTCTCACACACTTGCAAAATACTGGTGTACACACTTTCAGTTACATTTTTGTGTGTGTACACGTCGATTCAGGTCGAAACACCTGTTCATATTTTTGTCTGAGCCAAGCTTGCAATCCCTGACATGCTTATTTCTAATACATTATTAATTATTTACAGTTTATTAGGTATATTTAAATTTTTATATTCAATGCTCAGTACATCACTTATTTGTACTGTCGCATTATCCTTCTGCTTGGTAATAAAAAAATTTAATAAATTTATTTATTAAATTTTTTATTACAATGGTTTGAAAAAAAATATAACAAATAATAAAGAATAGTATTCGTCATTTCACCCTTAATTGGAGTGCAATATACGTCTCACCTCCCCTCTTCACAAGCTCACTGCTCGTGACCTTGTAGGGTGGCTTCAACAACAGCTGATCTGACTGGTTTCATTGACCTCGTTATTTTTATGTGTAGAACTTCCTAAATGACGTTGCGTGGAATTTACCAATTTTTTTCTTCTGTGTCTCATCATATACGATGAAAGTGTGTTGTCCTACTCGCTGTCTTAACGTATACGGTCCATTATACAGTCTGAAGAATTTCTTTGCCGTATTCTCGCTTCTTTTCCCAACAGGATTTGCTTTGAGTAGTACATTCTCTCCTACATTAAATTGTTGTAGTTTGTGAGTTAGATTAAATCTCTCTACTCTCTTGTTACCTCTTTCTATTTTTCGTTGCTTTGCGTATTCAATTTTTACACTTATTGGTACAGGTACATTCTGGTTATTAGGTTTGTGTATATACATGGTTCAAAATCTGTTTGGCTTCTTATCTTCTTCCAATTCCATTGGAGTATATCCTGTTGCTTCACTATAATTTCCGTTGATGGCTTTTCCAAGAAATGGTAAATATTCTGCCCATCTATTGTGTTGATCATGGCAGTATATTCGTAAATATTTACCTAATTCTTTGTTAACTCTCTCAGCAAGGTTTCCTTGAGGATGTCTTATGGATGTGAGTACAGGTTGTATTCCATTTTCCCTTAACGCGCTCTCCCATTTTTCACTCTGGAATTGTACACCTTGATCACTGAGTACCTTCTTCATTTTTCCATATGTCGGAATATATTTCTGCAGTAGTATCTTTAGAACAACTTTGGTTGTGGGTCACATACTGTAATTGGGTACAGTCGGACTGCCTTGGAAAACACATCGATACATACCAATATGTGCTTCACACCTCGACTTGATCGTGGTAGTGGTCCCAGAAAATCCACTGCAATTAGCTCTCCCTTGTTTCCTTCCTGTATGCTCTGCATGTCTACGTACGTGTGTAAATTCGGTCCTTAATTTTACATTATCTTACTTATACATTCTTACCTTCGCTTTTCATCTTCCTCAACTCTTTTCTTAACTTGACATTACTTTATCTTTCTTAACTTTTCTTATATTACTTATACAGTACATTAACATTCTTTACCTTTTATTACATTTCTTTAACATTACCTTTCTGATCGCTACTACATTCCTGAAATACACTTCCGTAACAGAATACTCTTTTAGCTTTGTAGTGTGTCACATGATCGGTTACAGAGGAACTATCTTGGGAAACAACGATATTTTTCTCGAAGTCCTTAATCCTAAGTAGTCTCTGCCCTTTTGACTTTTCACTCTCGCTTTCTTCTGTGTCTTTGTATCTCCATTAAGTGTTTGCTTGATCAGCGGTTCTGACAATTATATTATTGATTGCTCATCTCTAATCCTTTCTTTATACCAATAACAACAATAACATCTTTTACCATTACTTTCTTAAATATTTCTCTATACTATCATTCCTTACCATTAATAATACATTTTTTAATTAACTCTTTAAAATAATATTCCTTTTATTTAGCATAACACTCCTTATTATTTAATTCTTTATTTCTTTTCACTAATATTTCTTTTTATTTGCTATCATATCCTTAATAAATAACATTTCTTAATTATACTCTCTTATCTTATTATCAATAATTAATAGTAATATTATTTTTCTTATTTAAAAATAATTATTTATTTTCATTTGCCTTGAGTTCTGAGTTGCAGTGTCGTTCGATCTTACACCCTTCTTATTATAACAATTGTTTGTTGTACACAGGAAATTCATTGTGCTAACCCTCGCGACAAATTTCCATTGTATTACTGCGACGTTAACATTCCATTGTCCCGCTGTGACTGCATAATTCACCTGTTTGTAGTGCAGCGTTTTCGTTTTGCCTGACGGCCACACAAAATCTCCTCTCTCTCTCTCGTAACGGTCGCATTCCATAATTCTCTCATTCTCACTGCTGCGCCCCTCTTGTCGAACGCATTTCTTACTAGTTTGTATGCGTTTTACATACATATTGGAACATTTTTGTATGCGTCTTTTATGATAATATTCATCGTAATAACTATAATTATAGTTATACTTATCGTTGACTTTATATTTCTCGTGTGTATACCTACCGTCATATTTACCACAATTTTGTGTAGTGTTTCGTCTAGATAATTTACTACGTTTCTTGTTAGGCCTACAGTGATATTTATCTCCGTGCGTGTGGTGTCTTAAATGTTTCACATGTGTCATCTTATGTGACTTACTTGTGTGTGTGTGTGTCTCACACTTGGGATATCGCTATTAATAAGGTACGTTTTATCAACCTTTATTTGCTTCTCTTCCTTAATGTTAATTACTTTTTTATATTTATCGTTAGTAATTACACACGTATTTTCAACTACTATGAATTCTTCACATATTAGCTTTGTTTATTTATCAATTATTTCACAGATATTTTCTGTGATCGTATCAATACGTAAATATGTATCAACAATTTTTTCGGTTAACTGTGCAGTACCGTCAATTATCGTTCGTTTTATTTCAAGCTTATCAATTTTTAACTCTTCTAGACTTTCCGTATTTTTATGGTGTCCTGTTTAAAATTTTTGGACTGTTGCTTTAATTTATTTTCTAAACTTTCTGTTTGTTTTGTATTTATTTCATCTATTTTACTTATTTGTTTGACATTCTCCTCTTTCAACACTTCTTTAAATTTTTCGGCTTGTTTTATGACTAATTCGTCCATCATGGCTAGTATCGAATTTTTAAATGCTTCTAAATTCAACCCTCCTGGTTCTGCCATGTTGAATAATTATTAAAATATTTATTTTGTAGTTATTCTTTAACAATTATTATTCATAACCGTTCCCTACTTATTTATTTCTTTCTTTATTTTTATTAATAGTTATTATTAATACTCACTAAAGTTACACCTGTTACATAGACAAACAATATTATTTGTGGGCGCCAGCTGTGTTATTACACAACAATTAACACAACATTCAGTTAATGTTTAATATAAATAATTATTATTACATATATTTTTTTTATTTAACACGCTCTTATTTTTAGAGCAACCATTTAGATACAACAAAAATTTTAATAGTTAAATGGTGGGGATCGGGCCATACGTTCATGGGCGACAATTTATGTAACAATATTTTGTACATAAATGTAGGCATGTCGTGCCCCACGTCCAGGGCGACAAATTTATGCAACAATATAACATTGCATAAAAAATATAATTTAAATTTGTGATGCCTCACGTTGGAAGCGACATTTTTTGCAACAATTCAACTGTACATAAGTTGTATAATTTATGTTGTATGTGTATAAATTTACATGTAATTTAATTTAAATAGCCCCACGATCTTGGAGCGACAATTTATATTACAATACTTACTTGCATAAATACAATTTAATTTGGGTTTCAGGTGTATCTGTAATAAGAACTCGATGTAACTTGTAACGGTATTTCAAATTTATTTGGTACTAATAAAATTGTGCGCATGGCACTTGATTCGACTTAAATCATTCGTTATTACTTTGTTACTATGCCGTAAGGCTTACGCTATATACATCCTTAATGACTAAATATTCTATTCTACTAATTATTTCATTAAAAAATATTTCCTGACTACTCAGTCAATTAGTGTGTTTCTAAATATCTTTTTAGATATTGTACTGTAAACTCAAAAATATGAATAGTTACTGAATTTATCTTTCTTTTATCAGTACTGATTTATAAAACGCTAATTTTTATTTAAATGCTTTGCATTCTTTTCATTTCAATACTAATTTGAGCTCTTATTCACGTTAATCTTACTTCAATAACATCTATGATTTTAACTCTCTATATTTATAATAAACATTGGCTCTTACTTTTAAATAGAACAAGAATGTCTTTAATTGTCTTTGAGTTAATTGTTCGATTAAGAGATAAATAAGTTGTTTATCACCTTATTGTCGTCAATCATACTCAATCATTGGATCCATCTGTAATCGTCCTCGTCTCGAACTCAGCATCGATTCCTCTTGTCCAGCGTCGTTTCCAGACTTCAGTAGTGTTCCTCTTGTCCAGCGCAGTCACCTCTAGAGTCCAGCATCGTCTCTCTCTTGTCCAGCGTCCTCTCGCTTTCTGGAACTAAGTCATCAGCTCTCTCTTTCTCTCTCTCTCTCTCTCTCTCTCTCTCTCTCTCTCTCTCTCTCTCTCTCTCTGGAACTTCTTCTCGTGCTGTTTCGGACGTTAGTTGATCTTCTTATATGGATTTTCTTCTCGTGTAATTCTGTTACTAATTAAAACTGCTTGTTTTTACAATCCAGTTATATAACTGCATGTAACTGGAAGGATGAAAATATTTACAAAAACTTTAAATATTTTGTGCGGACGGGCAGAAGCTCCCGCTGCACTGTGGGTGATCGAAAAAGGGAACAACTGTAGCGTGTGTGTCCTATTTATACCCACGTCTTGGTCCACACCTGCAGTTGTACGAAATCGACATGTCTGAAATTGTCTCTGGGTTCAGTCCCCCCACTCCTTGTCAATTTCGCTATTTCTTATATTTCTGCGATTTGCAGAGTCCTGTAAGTATACTCTTATACTCATCTTATAACTATTTTCTCTACACAGGTTCACTGTATTTTTTTGGACATTGCAACTTAACCCTTTCGCTCTGTACACAGTTATTTCACCACTACACTCGTACGGTGTTTCCCTTTCATGTGGTTTTTGTACACAGTATTTAGTTAATTTTATTACATTTTATTGTGTTTTTGGATTTTACTCCTTACTTATAGTTTATGAATAATTACGGAAAAACAGTAATTATGCAATTATTCATCTTGGGGTGGTAAACTCGCCTGCATAGACCTGCGTCTCACACACTTGCAAAATACTGGTGTACACACTTTCAGTTACATTTTTGTGTGTGTACACGTCGATTCAGGTCGAAACACCTGTTCATATTTTTGTCTGAGCCAAGCTTGCAATCCCTGACATGCTTATTTCTAATACATTATTAATTATTTACAGTTTATTAGGTATATTTAAATTTTTATATTCAATGCTCAGTACATCACTTATTTGTACTGTCGCATTATCCTTCTGCTTGGTAATAAAAAAATTTAATAAATTTATTTATTAAATTTTTTATTACAATGGTTTGAAAAAAAATATAACAAATAATAAAGAATAGTATTCGTCATTTCACCCTTAATTGGAGTGCAATATACGTCTCACCTCCCCTCTTCACAAGCTCACTGCTCGTGACCTTGTAGGGTGGCTTCAACAACAGCTGATCTGACTGGTTTCATTGACCTCGTTATTTTTATGTGTAGAACTTCCTAAATGACGTTGCGTGGAATTTACCAATTTTTTTCTTCTGTGTCTCATCATATACGATGAAAGTGTGTTGTCCTACTCGCTGTCTTAACGTATACGGTCCATTATACAGTCTGAAGAATTTCTTTGCCGTATTCTCGCTTCTTTTCCCAACAGGATTTGCTTTGAGTAGTACATTCTCTCCTACATTAAATTGTTGTAGTTTGTGAGTTAGATTAAATCTCTCTACTCTCTTGTTACCTCTTTCTATTTTTCGTTGCTTTGCGTATTCAATTTTTACACTTATTGGTACAGGTACATTCTGGTTATTAGGTTTGTGTATATACATGGTTCAAAATCTGTTTGGCTTCTTATCTTCTTCCAATTCCATTGGAGTATATCCTGTTGCTTCACTATAATTTCCGTTGATGGCTTTTCCAAGAAATGGTAAATATTCTGCCCATCTATTGTGTTGATCATGGCAGTATATTCGTAAATATTTACCTAATTCTTTGTTAACTCTCTCAGCAAGGTTTCCTTGAGGATGTCTTATGGATGTGAGTACAGGTTGTATTCCATTTTCCCTTAACGCGCTCTCCCATTTTTCACTCTGGAATTGTACACCTTGATCACTGAGTAACTTCTTCATTTTTCCATATGTCGGAATATATTTCTGCAGTAGTATCTTTAGAACAACTTTGGTTGTGGGTCACATACTGTAATTGGGTACAGTCGGACTGCCTTGGAAAACACATCGATACATACCAATATGTGCTTCACACCTCGACTTGATCGTGGTAGTGGTCCCAGAAAACCCACTGCAATTAGCTCTCCCTTGTTTCCTTCCTGTATGCTCTGCATGTCTACGTACGTGTGTAAATTCGGTCCTTAATTTTACATTATCTTACTTATACATTCTTACCTTCGCTTTTCATCTTCCTCAACTCTTTTCTTAACTTGACATTACTTTATCTTTCTTAACTTTTCTTATATTACGTATACAGTACATTAACATTCTTTACCTTTTATTACATTTCTTTAACATTACCTTTCTGATCGCTACTACATTCCTGAAATACACTTCCGTAACAGAATACTCTTTTAGCTTTGTAGTGTGTCACATGATCGGTTACAGAGGAACTATCTTGGGAAACAACGATATTTTTCTCGAAGTCCTTAATCCTAAGTAGTCTCTGCCCTTTTGACTTTTCACTCTCGCTTTCTTCTGTGTCTTTGTATCTCCATTAAGTGTTTGCTTGATCAGCGGTTCTGACAATTATATTATTGATTGCTCATCTCTAATCCTTTCTTTATACCAATAACAACAATAACATCTTTTACCATTACTTTCTTAAATATTTCTCTATACTATCATTCCTTACCATTAATAATACATTTTTTAATTAACTCTTTAAAATAATATTCCTTTTATTTAGCATAACACTCCTTATTATTTAATTCTTTATTTCTTTTCACTAATATTTCTTTTTATTTGCTATCATATCCTTAATAAATAACATTTCTTAATTATACTCTCTTATCTTATTATCAATAATTAATAGTAATATTATTTTTCTTATTTAAAAATAATTATTTATTTTCATTTGCCTTGAGTTCTGAGTTGCAGTGTCGTTCGATCTTACACCCTTCTTATTATAACAATTGTTTGTTGTACACAGGAAATTCATTGTGCTAACCCTCGCGACAAATTTCCATTGTATTACTGCGACGTTAACATTCCATTGTCCCGCTGTGACTGCATAATTCACCTGTTTGTAGTGCAGCGTTTTCGTTTTGCCTGACGGCCACACAAAATCTCCTCTCTCTCTCTCGTAACGGTCGCATTCCATAATTCTCTCATTCTCACTGCTGCGCCCCTCTTGTCGAACGCATTTCTTACTAGTTTGTATGCGTTTTACATACATATTGGAACATTTTTGTATGCGTCTTTTATGATAATATTCATCGTAATAACTATAATTATAGTTATACTTATCGTTGACTTTATATTTCTCGTGTGTATACCTACCGTCATATTTACCACAATTTTGTGTAGTGTTTCGTCTAGATAATTTACTACGTTTCTTGTTAGGCCTACAGTGATATTTATCTCCGTGCGTGTGGTGTCTTAAATGTTTCACATGTGTCATCTTATGTGACTTACTTGTGTGTGTGTGTGTCTCACACTTGGGATATCGCTATTAATAAGGTACGTTTTATCAACCTTTATTTGCTTCTCTTCCTTAATGTTAATTACTTTTTTATATTTATCGTTAGTAATTACACACGTATTTTCAACTACTATGAATTCTTCACATATTAGCTTTGTTTATTTATCAATTATTTCACAGATATTTTCTGTGATCGTATCAATACGTAAATATGTATCAACAATTTTTTCGGTTAACTGTGCAGTACCGTCAATTATCGTTCGTTTTATTTCAAGCTTATCAATTTTTAACTCTTCTAGACTTTCCGTATTTTTATGGTGTCCTGTTTAAAATTTTTGGACTGTTGCTTTAATTTATTTTCTAAACTTTCTGTTTGTTTTGTATTTATTTCATCTATTTTACTTATTTGTTTGACATTCTCCTCTTTCAACACTTCTTTAAATTTTTCGGCTTGTTTTATGACTAATTCGTCCATCATGGCTAGTATCGAATTTTTAAATGCTTCTAAATTCAACCCTCCTGGTTCTGCCATGTTGAATAATTATTAAAATATTTATTTTGTAGTTATTCTTTAACAATTATTATTCATAACCGTTCCCTACTTATTTATTTCTTTCTTTATTTTTATTAATAGTTATTATTAATACTCACTAAAGTTACACCTGTTACATAGACAAACAATATTATTTGTGGGCGCCAGCTGTGTTATTACACAACAATTAACACAACATTCAGTTAATGTTTAATATAAATAATTATTATTACATATATTTTTTTTATTTAACACGCTCTTATTTTTAGAGCAACCATTTAGATACAACAAAAATTTTAATAGTTAAATGGTGGGGATCGGGCCATACGTTCATGGGCGACAATTTATGTAACAATATTTTGTACATAAATGTAGGCATGTCGTGCCCCACGTCCAGGGCGACAAATTTATGCAACAATATAACATTGCATAAAAAATATAATTTAAATTTGTGATGCCTCACGTTGGAAGCGACATTTTTTGCAACAATTCAACTGTACATAAGTTGTATAATTTATGTTGTATGTGTATAAATTTACATGTAATTTAATTTAAATAGCCCCACGATCTTGGAGCGACAATTTATATTACAATACTTACTTGCATAAATACAATTTAATTTGGGTTTCAGGTGTATCTGTAATAAGAACTCGATGTAACTTGTAACGGTATTTCAAATTTATTTGGTACTAATAAAATTGTGCGCATGGCACTTGATTCGACTTAAATCATTCGTTATTACTTTGTTACTATGCCGTAAGGCTTACGCTATATACATCCTTAATGACTAAATATTCTATTCTACTAATTATTTCATTAAAAAATATTTCCTGACTACTCAGTCAATTAGTGTGTTTCTAAATATCTTTTTAGATATTGTACTGTAAACTCAAAAATATGAATAGTTACTGAATTTATCTTTCTTTTATCAGTACTGATTTATAAAACGCTAATTTTTATTTAAATGCTTTGCATTCTTTTCATTTCAATACTAATTTGAGCTCTTATTCACGTTAATCTTACTTCAATAACATCTATGATTTTAACTCTCTATATTTATAATAAACATTGGCTCTTACTTTTAAATAGAACAAGAATGTCTTTAATTGTCTTTGAGTTAATTGTTCGATTAAGAGATAAATAAGTTGTTTATCACCTTATTGTCGTCAATCATACTCAATCATTGGATCCATCTGTAATCGTCCTCGTCTCGAACTCAGCATCGATTCCTCTTGTCCAGCGTCGTTTCCAGACTTCAGTAGTGTTCCTCTTGTCCAGCGCAGTCACCTCTAGAGTCCAGCATCGTCTCTCTCTTGTCCAGCGTCCTCTCGCTTTCTGGAACTAAGTCATCATCTCTCTCTTTCTCTCTCTCTCTCTCTCTCTCTCTCTCTCTCTCTCTCTCTCTCTCTCTCTCTCTCTCTCTCTCTCTCTCTCTCTCTCTCTGGAACTTCTTCTCGTGCTGTTTCGGACGTCAGTTGATCTTCTTATATGGATTTTCTTCTCGTGTAATTCTGTTACTAATTAAAACTGCTTGTTTTTACAATCCAGTTATATAACTGCATGTAACTGGAAGGATGAAAATATTTACAAAAACTTTAAATATTTTGTGCGGACGGGCAGAAGCTCCCGCTGCACTGTGGGTGATCGAAAAAGGGAACAACTGTAGCGTGTGTGTCCTATTTATACCCACGTCTTGGTCCACACCTGCAGTTGTACGAAATCGACATGTCTGAAATTGTCTCTGGGTTCAGTCCCCCCACTCCTTGTCAATTTCGCTATTTCTTATATTTCTGCGATTTGCAGAGTCCTGTAAGTATACTCTTATACTCATCTTATAACTATTTTCTCTACACAGGTTCACTGTATTTTTTTGGACATTGCAACTTAACCCTTTCGCTCTGTACACAGTTATTTCACCACTACACTCGTACGGTGTTTCCCTTTCATGTGGTTTTTGTACACAGTATTTAGTTAATTTTATTACATTTTATTGTGTTTTTGGATTCTACTCCTTACTTATAGTTTATGAATAATTACGGAAAAACAGTAATTATGCAATTATTCATCTTGGGGTGGTAAACTCGCCTGCATAGACCTGCGTCTCACACACTTGCAAAATACTGGTGTACACACTTTCAGTTACATTTTTGTGTGTGTACACGTCGATTCAGGTCGAAACACCTGTTCATATTTTTGTCTGAGCCAAGCTTGCAATCCCTGACATGCTTATTTCTAATACATTATTAATTATTTACAGTTTATTAGGTATATTTAAATTTTTATATTCAATGCTCAGTACATCACTTATTTGTACTGTCGCATTATCCTTCTGCTTGGTAATAAAAAAATTTAATAAATTTATTTATTAAATTTTTTATTACAATGGTTTGAAAAAAAATATAACAAATAATAAAGAATAGTATTCGTCATTTCACCCTTAATTGGAGTGCAATATACGTCTCACCTCCCCTCTTCACAAGCTCACTGCTCGTGACCTTGTAGGGTGGCTTCAACAACAGCTGATCTGACTGGTTTCATTGACCTCGTTATTTTTATGTGTAGAACTTCCTAAATGACGTTGCGTGGAATTTACCAATTTTTTTCTTCTGTGTCTCATCATATACGATGAAAGTGTGTTGTCCTACTCGCTGTCTTAACGTATACGGTCCATTATACAGTCTGAAGAATTTCTTTGCCGTATTCTCGCTTCTTTTCCCAACAGGATTTGCTTTGAGTAGTACATTCTCTCCTACATTAAATTGTTGTAGTTTGTGAGTTAGATTAAATCTCTCTACTCTCTTGTTACCTCTTTCTATTTTTCGTTGCTTTGCGTATTCAATTTTTACACTTATTGGTACAGGTACATTCTGGTTATTAGGTTTGTGTATATACATGGTTCAAAATCTGTTTGGCTTCTTATCTTCTTCCAATTCCATTGGAGTATATCCTGTTGCTTCACTATAATTTCCGTTGATGGCTTTTCCAAGAAATGGTAAATATTCTGCCCATCTATTGTGTTGATCATGGCAGTATATTCGTAAATATTTACCTAATTCTTTGTTAACTCTCTCAGCAAGGTTTCCTTGAGGATGTCTTATGGATGTGAGTACAGGTTGTATTCCATTTTCCCTTAACGCGCTCTCCCATTTTTCACTCTGGAATTGTACACCTTGATCACTGAGTAACTTCTTCATTTTTCCATATGTCGGAATATATTTCTGCAGTAGTATCTTTAGAACAACTTTGGTTGTGGGTCACATACTGTAATTGGGTACAGTCGGACTGCCTTGGAAAACACATCGATACATACCAATATGTGCTTCACACCTCGACTTGATCGTGGTAGTGGTCCCAGAAAACCCACTGCAATTAGCTCTCCCTTGTTTCCTTCCTGTATGCTCTGCATGTCTACGTACGTGTGTAAATTCGGTCCTTAATTTTACATTATCTTACTTATACATTCTTACCTTCGCTTTTCATCTTCCTCAACTCTTTTCTTAACTTGACATTACTTTATCTTTCTTAACTTTTCTTATATTACGTATACAGTACATTAACATTCTTTACCTTTTATTACATTTCTTTAACATTACCTTTCTGATCGCTACTACATTCCTGAAATACACTTCCGTAACAGAATACTCTTTTAGCTTTGTAGTGTGTCACATGATCGGTTACAGAGGAACTATCTTGGGAAACAACGATATTTTTCTCGAAGTCCTTAATCCTAAGTAGTCTCTGCCCTTTTGACTTTTCACTCTCGCTTTCTTCTGTGTCTTTGTATCTCCATTAAGTGTTTGCTTGATCAGCGGTTCTGACAATTATATTATTGATTGCTCATCTCTAATCCTTTCTTTATACCAATAACAACAATAACATCTTTTACCATTACTTTCTTAAATATTTCTCTATACTATCATTCCTTACCATTAATAATACATTTTTTAATTAACTCTTTAAAATAATATTCCTTTTATTTAGCATAACACTCCTTATTATTTAATTCTTTATTTCTTTTCACTAATATTTCTTTTTATTTGCTATCATATCCTTAATAAATAACATTTCTTAATTATACTCTCTTATCTTATTATCAATAATTAATAGTAATATTATTTTTCTTATTTAAAAATAATTAATTAGTTTCATTTGCCTTGAGTTCTGAGTTGCAGTGTCGTTCGATCTTACACCCTTCTTATTATAACAATTGTTTGTTGTACACAGGAAATTCATTGTGCTAACCCTCGCGACAAATTTCCATTGTATTACTGCGACGTTAACATTCCATTGTCCCGCTGTGACTGCATAATTCACCTGTTTGTAGTGCAGCGTTTTCGTTTTGCCTGACGGCCACACAAAATCTCCTCTCTCTCTCTCGTAACGGTCGCATTCCATAATTCTCTCATTCTCACTGCTGCGCCCCTCTTGTCGAACGCATTTCTTACTAGTTTGTATGCGTTTTACATACACATTGGAACATTTTTGTGTGCGTCTTTTATGATAATATTCATCGTAATTACTATAATTATAGTTATACTTATCGTTGACTTTATATTTCTCGTGTGTATACCTACCGTCATATTTACCACAATTTTGTGTAGTGTTTCGTCTAGATAATTTACTACGTTTCTTGTTAGGCCTACAGTGATATTTATCTCCGTGCGTGTGGTGTCTTAAATGTTTCACATGTGTCATCTTATGTGACTTACTTGTGTGTGTGTGTGTCTCACACTTGGGATATCGCTATTAATAAGGTACGTTTTATCAACCTTTATTTGCTTCTCTTCCTTAATGTTAATTACTTTTTTATATTTATCGTTAGTAATTACACACGTATTTTCAACTACTATGAATTCTTCACATATTAGCTTTGTTTATTTATCAATTATTTCACAGATATTTTCTGTGATCGTATCAATACGTAAATATGTATCAACAATTTTTTCGGTTAACTGTGCAGTACCGTCAATTATCGTTCGTTTTATTTCAAGCTTATCAATTTTTAACTCTTCTAGACTTTCCGTATTTTTATGGTGTCCTGTTTAAAATTTTTGGACTGTTGCTTTAATTTATTTTCTAAACTTTCTGTTTGTTTTGTATTTATTTCATCTATTTTACTTATTTGTTTGACATTCTCCTCTTTCAACACTTCTTTAAATTTTTCGGCTTGTTTTATGACTAATTCGTCCATCATGGCTAGTATCGAATTTTTAAATGCTTCTAAATTCAACCCTCCTGGTTCTGCCATGTTGAATAATTATTAAAATATTTATTTTGTAGTTATTCTTTAACAATTATTATTCATAACCGTTCCCTACTTATTTATTTCTTTCTTTATTTTTATTAATAGTTATTATTAATACTCACTAAAGTTACACCTGTTACATAGACAAACAATATTATTTGTGGGCGCCAGCTGTGTTATTACACAACAATTAACACAACAATCAGTTAATGTTTAATATAAATAATTATTATTACATATATTTTTTTTATTTAACACGCTCTTATTTTTAGAGCAACCATTTAGATACAACAAAAATTTTAATAGTTAAATGGTGGGGATCGGGCCATACGTTCATGGGCGACAATTTATGTAACAATATTTTGTACATAAATGTAGGCATGTCGTGCCCCACGTCCAGGGCGACAAATTTATGCAACAATATAACATTGCATAAAAAATATAATTTAAATTTGTGATGCCTCACGTTGGAAGCGACATTTTTTGCAACAATTCAACTGTACATAAGTTGTATAATTTATGTTGTATGTGTATAAATTTACATGTAATTTAATTTAAATAGCCCCACGATCTTGGAGCGACAATTTATATTACAATACTTACTTGCATAAATACAATTTAATTTGGGTTTCAGGTGTATCTGTAATAAGAACTCGATGTAACTTGTAACGGTATTTCAAATTTATTTGGTACTAATAAAATTGTGCGCATGGCACTTGATTCGACTTAAATCATTCGTTATTACTTTGTTACTATGCCGTAAGGCTTACGCTATATACATCCTTAATGACTAAATATTCTATTCTACTAATTATTTCATTAAAAAATATTTCCTGACTACTCAGTCAATTAGTGTGTTTCTAAATATCTTTTTAGATATTGTACTGTAAACTCAAAAATATGAATAGTTACTGAATTTATCTTTCTTTTATCAGTACTGATTTATAAAACGCTAATTTTTATTTAAATGCTTTGCATTCTTTTCATTTCAATACTAATTTGAGCTCTTATTCACGTTAATCTTACTTCAATAACATCTATGATTTTAACTCTCTATATTTATAATAAACATTGGCTCTTACTTTTAAATAGAACAAGAATGTCTTTAATTGTCTTTGAGTTAATTGTTCGATTAAGAGATAAATAAGTTGTTTATCACCTTATTGTCGTCAATCATACTCAATCATTGGATCCATCTGTAATCGTCCTCGTCTCGAACTCAGCATCGATTCCTCTTGTCCAGCGTCGTTTCCAGACTTCAGTAGTGTTCCTCTTGTCCAGCGCAGTCACCTCTAGAGTCCAGCATCGTCTCTCTCTTGTCCAGCGTCCTCTCGCTTTCTGGAACTAAGTCATCAGCTCTCTCTCTCTCTCTCTCTCTCTCTCTCTCTCTCTCTCTCTCTCTCTCTCTGGAACTTCTTCTCGTGCTGTTTCGGACGTCAGTTGATCTTCTTATATGGATTTTCTTCTCGTGTAATTCTGTTACTAATTAAAACTGCTTGTTTTTACAATCCAGTTATATAACTGCATGTAACTGGAAGGATGAAAATATTTACAAAAACTTTAAATATTTTGTGCGGACGGGCAGAAGCTCCCGCTGCACTGTGGGTGATCGAAAAAGGGAACAACTGTAGCGTGTGTGTCCTATTTATACCCACGTCTTGGTCCACACCTGCAGTTGTACGAAATCGACATGTCTGAAATTGTCTCTGGGTTCAGTCCCCCCACTCCTTGTCAATTTCGCTATTTCTTATATTTCTGCGAATTGCAGAGTCCTGTAAGTATACTCTTATACTCATCTTATAACTATTTTCTCTACACAGGTTCACTGTATTTTTTGGACATTGCAACTTAACCCTTTCGCTCTGTACACAGTTATTTCACCACTACACTCGTACGGTGTTTCCCTTTCATGTGGTTTTTGTACACAGTATTTAGTTAATTTTATTACATTTTATTGTGTTTTTGGATTTTACTCCTTACTTATAGTTTATGAATAATTACGGAAAAACAGTAATTATGCAATTATTTAACTTTGGGGTGGTAAACTCGCCTGCATAGACCTGCGTCTCACACACTTGCAAAATACTGGTGTACACACTTTCAGTTACATTTGTGTGTGTGTACACGTCGATTCAGGTCGAAACACCTGTTCATATTTTTGTCTGAGCCAAGCTTGCAATCCCTGACATGCTTATTTCTAATACATTATTAATTATTTACAGTTTATTAGGTATATTTAAATTTTTATATTCAATGCTCAGTACATCACTTATTTGTACTGTCGTAATACATTGACTCCTACTAAATATTTATTGTAATTTCTCACAACAGCAGGACAGGGCACATCAATATGTTGATTTTTCTTCTTTGACCATCATCACATTTTCAGAGGGTGTTGATCCAAAACAGGTAGAAGCCATTAATACTTTCTTTGCATCTTGCCACTCAACAAGAACATTTTTATTTTCCAAAATATATTAATTACATTGTCCTGTTTCCAAGTGACAATCTTCTTCTGTGCGTACTTCTCCACTAACAAGGTTTCCCATGATTGTGCCAGAACCTTTGAGCCCAATGGATGAAACCTTTTCTAGCAATGGGACTGTGGTGAAATACCTGTCAAAAAAACCAAAGCTTTGTGGGGGAATATTTCTCATGAGTGTCATCACCACCGATAGCCCAAACCCTAGTTCAAAATTTAACAATTCTGTAGTGTGTCCTTGGTAAAATTCAAAATCTAGTACTAACCCAGAAGAAGCTGTAATTATAAAAACCTTGAAACCAACAGGCCGAGGCTTGTTTTTCACAAATTGTCTAAAAGGGCACCTCCCAGTAAAAGGGGTCATTTACTTATCTATGCTGTAGATTTGAAAGTCACGAGGCAAACACATACACATGTTTTTAATGGCGTCAATGATCAGTTATATTTTCCATAGTCGGTTTGTTCCTTGTCCTTCAAGACTTGCAGTATCTACTAAGTGAAAAAGATACCTTAGCGTAAGAAATCTATCTCGAGACATGAACTCAGATACACATTTGAATGTTTTGTCATGTTTTGTATTATATATGTCAACATCGAAAATACACAAAAAACTAACACATACACCACAATCACACACAATAAAACCAATTTGAAGTACCAGAAGCCAACAGGAAGCCACAATAATAATAGTCAACCAACAACACATATGTACTTCACCAGACACAAAAACCGGAAGGCTGAGGATGGGTACAAGAGGTACTCGAAGTATGTTCCTAATAAGGAAAAAAAGGTATATCTTGAAGTAAATTCTTTTATAAATATTAAATGTATTATATACATCAAGAAATGAACTGTAGCAGAAAGTTATTGAATATATATATATATATAGACTTAGCGCCGCATAATTTCTTCATCACACCCCAATTTTTACCCAGGGTACCTAAACCAAATTTGACGAACTTGTATAAGTACATTTTTAGGTGATGAAGTTACTTTGCCCAAGTTATGGTGTGTCAGCGTACGAAAAACTTATACAAATTTTTATACATCGTATTTTTGCTGTACGCTGAAGCCAGACAACCTGTTCGATATATACAAATGTATATAATGAAATATGGGTAGTTAGTCGGCCATATTGGCATTCGTAATAATTATTCTATAAAATTTGTAACATGTGTAAAAAAGACAGACACTACAGAGGGAAGTGTGTTTTTATTCTATTTAGTAGGTATAACGAAATATTGCGACCTGCCATATTTATTCTGGGTAGTTTTGTCGGCGCTGTGCGGTAATTTGTTTTCGTTTGTTAAGGTGTGTGGGACAGAATTTTGTTATTCGTATGAAGTGTTTGCGATTGCAAGTCGAAGTAAAAAGATGTTACTATAGTAAAGATGTATGTGTGTTTTTATTCTGTTTAGTTGGTATAACGAAATTGCGACCTGCCATATTTATTCTGGGTAGTTTTGTCGGCGCTGTGCGGTAATTTGTTTTCGTTTGTTAAGGTGTGTGGGACAGAATTTTGTTATTCGTATGAAGTGTTTGCGATTGCAAGTCGAAGTAAAAATATGTTGGAGGCGCTAGGAATAATAATGAAAGGTAAGATGATCATTTATTTAGTGTATGTTGTCCGTTGTTTGTAGGAAATTAGCTGTGTTAGGTTATGTATGAATGTCTCGATTACTTTGGGTCTGTAACACTAGGCCTACCTGTTATAGACCCAACTATACAAAATATCACTGTGTTCTGTCCAAAATTTAATAATGGAGCAAATTAGCATTCTAATTTAATTATTACAATATACCTAGGCTAACACCATGCGTTCTTATGGGAGTAAAAATTTAATTTTTTGTCTCCGTAAATAGGTTCGACCGCCGTTTAAAATTATTTTTCTCGTGTTTATATAACATAGAAGAATATAATAAAAATATATCAGCGCAATATCAGCATTGATGAGAATCTTCATAATTACCCAAGGTGTAATTAACTCATTTAAAAAAAAAAAAAAGTCCCTGTAAGGCACTGACTGCAATTTAATTAAATAATTTTTCTTTATTATAGATACTCCTGTAAGTCTGACAATTACTACTCTAGCCTACCTATATTTGTGTAATGTATCCAATTGTAAGTCATTTTATTCGTAAAATGTCGTCCTACCTAACACAAGATGATAGGCCTTACCATAATATATTTAATTTGAACTCTGCTCGTATTTAACTAGTTACATATTTTATTTAATTCTTCAGTCCAGCTATATTACTCTAAATATACTTTCAAATTCAGCATTTTTCAGAGAAACGTAATTACTTGATAAGATATGACTTAACGGTAGAAAGTTAAGGTTAATTTTAAGATCTAATATAACAAAATTTATAATATAGGCCTATGTATACTATATCCTCACTGAAGCAAACTGTTGTAATTGTTTGTACACATAGTTACTTTCGTACCATTGAGTCCATTAAATTGTAATATATTTGTCATAAAAATTTTGTTTTAACACAGCTCTGCTTTAAAAATTAAGGGCTAACATTTGTCAGGTAAAAGAAAAATTGAAAAGAGAATTTGACCTGTGACTTCTTTAATTTTTGACTTAAACATGCATTTTAATCTCGATTAAATTTTTTAATAAAATTGTGCTGTTTTTAAATTTTATAATATTAACTTGCAGACAGAAAAGTTTTGCTGGTGACTAAAGAAAGCATCGTTCTTTTATCTTATGTAAAATTTATTATTGCATGCAAGTCTGATTAAAGCTCACTAAACTAAAATTATCACTGCTTACAGCAGCAGGTTCTTAAACCCGATAATTGATGTAGGCCTATAGTGTTATTTTTATTTAATTTCTTATTATCTGTATTTATAATCTGTAACTTAATGTGTAGAATTGTATTTATATTGTTTAACCTCCTAAATGATACTCAACTAATATCACATGAAATTTTAAAAAATTAGTATCTTAATATTCTAAAATATTTTATGGGGTGTGTTATACTTAATAGTAGATTTAAATGATACAGAGTATGGATGAATTATCCGTAATGTATTTGCTAGTTATAATACCGTTATAATCAGGATTATATTATTCAATGTTAATCATTTGAACAGTTTTTGTTTTTCGAGTTTGTATGATTATATTAGAAATCTTTTTCAGGAATCTTCAGTGCAGGGATGTAACCAAGCAATAGTGACTTGAGTTCATTTAAATTAAAATAGATTACTATAAAATAACTACTAGATTATGCTGTAAATTTAATTTTTTTTAGAAATTTACACAAAATCCATTAACTTTTTGTAAATTCATAGTGCTAACCTACAAATATTGTGCTAGGTTAAGAAAATAAATTATTCTCTTAATTATTAACTTAGTGAAAAATTATGTATGAGTTTTGTAATGATCTTTCAGGTTTCTCCTGAACTTTCCAGAATTGACTGGGAAAAAATGACTATTATTGCACCATCAGTAGTATCGACATCAGATGATATTGATGTGGAAAACATATGAAGTGGAGAAGGTAATATAATCAAAACAATTTAGCCTATAGATAATTAAAATTTTTTTTTCTGTTTGTGAATTTTGTAACATTAGCATATTTGATTTAATGTTTGTTTCATATGTAGTGTTAGGTTTACCTAAATTATCTTTACTTGACAAACTAGACTTGTATAGGTACTTTAAATCAATTAAGAAAATCAGCTTTGAATGTAGCACAATTAATTCATACCATATTTCATTAATGTTTTGTTTTCAAAGCATTTTTTTGTTTGGGTGTTAGCCTATTTAATTTGTGTTATGGCAAAGTTAATTTTCTGCATCGGGAATGTCCTATTTCATTGAGCAAGCTTTATAGGAGATTTTGAAGTTTGTGATAAAATAGCCATTAATGATTGTTTTGTCTTGTTAATGACAACAATTTAAAGTTATTAACAGTCCCATTTACATTTTAAATGAGAAAATTTAGTAACATAGTAGTTGGAATCATTTTTAATTAGTAGTATTATGTGTCAATGCTTTCAAATCAGGGGCTTCCTTTGGAAAGTATAATCATATGATAATTTTAAGATAAGTATTGTTAGAAGCTCTAAATAAGTTTGTTTATATTATTTTTTATATAAAGAGTTTTGGAAGCTGCTGGAAAACAAAAGTTCTTAATAAAGTACATAATTAGTTTAATAACATTATTTCCCATAAAATTGCAATTATTTCATTTAGTAATTTGCACTTTTGTTGATACTGGCAATGATAATTATTTTTCTCTGTTAGCTAAAATTCTTTCTTTGTTACAGAGTCCATTGTTGTAGAAGCTCTTATATCGCCAGATGATTGTGCAAAATTTATAAGTTTGGAGGTAAATTTCTCCTTATAGAACTGCTGTATTCTTATATAGTTATCTCTCTCTGACATCTATCTTGCACTATGAGGTGTACACTTATTTCCATTCTTATTTGGTATTCTTTTATCTCTTTCTACTATTATTTAGTTACAATAGTTTAATCATAGTAGTCTCTTTATAATTGGTTTAGTGTTTTTTGTACACTGGTCTGTCCCTTAGTGTATATCATTGACTAACATTACTTACATGTGGTGTCACATGACAGGTGTTCTTAATTACGATTATAATACATTATGTCCTTTCTTATAATAGTCTTATACTATTACAATAGTGGCATTACACCTTACTTGTGGTATAGACATTAACCTTTTACTTCTATTTGGTATTATAAAGTGGTTTTGTTCACGTTTTATTTAGTGAATCCCCTTTTGGTCGGTTTTGGTTCACTTACTTAAATTCTTATTTAAAATCCATTTTGGGTATCTTATGTTGGTACCTGTAGAAAGCTTATCATTTCTTCTTGGTTTAAGGCACAAAACATTTTGGTTTAGGTAGGCTTTTCCTACTGATAGATGTGAATTTAGGTGAAATTTGTACCAACAATGTGTATGTTAGGTTGATACAAATTTACATTCTTTTAACCTTATTTTCTCAAGTTTGGTTTTATTAATGATAACTAATAACTCTTTAGTTATTGCCTTTTCTTATCTTACATGATTGTTTGACTATTTGAGTAATATTTGTTATTATTATGAGACAATTTTAATACTTCTTTATGTTACATGGGCGCTATGCATAACATGTTACTATGCTTTTATTCACAGCCTCTATTCAGTTAACAGTATAGTTACTTTCATTCTTTTATAACATATCTTGTCCTATACATTTATAATATTATCTGTTGTATATTGGTCATCTCAGTTAGTCAGTTCTTGTCCATCTCTTCAATCTGTAAGTTGTTCAGTCATTGCATATACGGGTAAGATGTTCTATAGTTGACTGGCTCTTGGAATCTATATTTTATGCCATGGTTGTTAGGTGTCTTTCTCGTAGTATGTTTCTTCCTTGTCTTCATTGGTTCCTTACTGACCGAAAACTATTGGGTTGTTGGTTCCTGTGGTACAATCATTGTTCGGTGCATCTTCTTTTTCTTATAATGTTATTTCACTTGTTAGTTACCATTAGTTTTATTAACTCTTATTGTTGTGAGTTTATCCTTGGTGATGAGTAGCTCATGTAGTTTCATGCTTGGCCTTTTAGAAGAAACACTTGGTTTGTCTCTTTCACTCAATTATTGACATGTGTTAATATTTTGGGTTACTGAAATATTTGGGCTCATATGTCTCGTTACAATATTAACTGGTTGTAGGCATATAAACTTATACACTGTTGTGAGAATTGTACAAAAGTACCTTTAAGCTAATTTCAAAACACAAAATTTCAGAATTAATCACATTTTTTTCACTTTATAAGCTATGTCACACCAAAAGAAAATGTACAGGTCACTTTCAACAACAGTTGACAACAGCTGACTGAATATTATCCGATGACAAAATACTAAACAGATGGGAGATAGTCACACCAACCAACCATTTTGTATATAGTCTTTAAAATGAGATTTTTTTGCTTGTACACGGAAAACCTGGATCACTGTATTAAGATATATATTTTAGATATGTAGGTCAATTTATTAATTTTGAGCTATTAATTTAGCTAGTGCTAAGCTTTAAAACACAGTTATTTGTATGAAAGAAAAGTAGAATTTTGTAGGCCAAGTAATAAATCCAACTATGATTCTGAAAAATTGTCACGGGTAGGAAAATAAAAATAATAATAATTCACCGATCTGAATGACGTTTTACAGAATCGTGATAAACATAAAATTACTTTTGATAGTGATCCCATGCTCATCCCAAGTTGAAACTTTCTGAATATGTAGAGGAAAACAATATCTTTCACATATATTTTTGAGAATTTTAAAAATACAGTTTTTCAAAATTCAGTAAATGCAATAATGATGTGTTTATAAAAAATACATATATTTTCAACTAATTATGTTTTATATCATATGAAAGCCCTTTAAAAGAGCTTTCAAATGAACTCGATGTCATTGTTCTAGCTTAATTAGAACACAAGTTGTGAACAAATCAATATTGTTGCGCAAGTCAAAAATTTTATTTTTTTTTTCATTTTGAGCACCCATTACTCAGTAACCTTTCGTCAGAAAAATGTGAAAAAATTGATTTGTGTTACTATTTATGAATACTACATGCATACTTAATTTCAAATAAATCTAAGAGGGTCAGGTTGTAGCACTTCTTGATTTGACACGGAATATCTCTTAAATGTAACTTGAAGTTTTCATTTTGTTGTAAACATACCAGTCTAGTTTTTCTATTTATAGTTTATGCTATTTTTTTTTAATAATTTGAACTAATTGAACCCCTAATCAATCCTACACTCCCTCGCAGAAAAACCTATATTTAGTTCATTTATATTGTCATCTGAGTTTAGTTATGTTTGATGTAATAAATAAAATGTTTATTTCATCAAAGGTGTTTTCACTTTTTGTAATTATGTTCTTGTAAATAAATATTCTATGTACTTTATTAATGTAATCTTATAGTTACTGATAAAGTAACAAAGCCGAAATGTCTGTGTGGTATTTTTGTTGTAATAATATTTGTCTGATATGTATTATGTTTGCAATGTTTTTATGTATCTTCTCTGAAGAAATAATTTGTTCATTATCCTTAATATTTATTAATTATTGATACCTTAGAATTGAAACTGTTTTGTATAAATTTTGTAATAAAAATCAATGTACTTGTAAGTCATTTTTTATCACTAACCTATTGAAAATAACACATTCCTTGTGCAATGCAAGTAGGCCTACCAAATACCTACCAAAAATGTATATCCCCAATTTTTGATAGAATATTTGATTTTTGTTGCCATCAGAATTTTACTTTGATTTTACTTTCATGTTCCATAAGGAAATGGAAGTATGGTGATGGCAAAAAAAATCGTGTTAGAGATTTTTGCAGATTCTGATTATACTACCCTCAAAACATGAAAAAAAGTAATTTTTCGAAAAGTGTCTGTGTGTCTGTCTAGATTTTTTATGGCAAACGATAAGAGCCGCAAATTCAAACAGAATCAAATAATTTTTTGCATACAGCCCTGAATTGTAGAGTACTCAAGACCTATTGTTTTTTGTGAAGATCGGTTAAGATAAAGGGGTAGTTTACCTGCAATATTTTATGTTGTAACAAGAGAAATTTTTTCATGACGAACGATAACTGCCGTAAATTCAAACAGAATCAGATATTTTTTTACATATGTGCCCGAGTTATAGAGGACTCAAGGCCTATTGATTTTGGTGAAGATCGGTTACGGGGAAAGGGTAGTTTACCTGAAACATTTTTTTGTTGTAACGTAATAGTTTACCTGATAATTTTTTGTATATATGTACTACGTTATTGACAACAAAGAAGCAGTTTGTTTTTAAAATTCCTTCCCGGCCTGTTTGGCCGTAGACCAATGTTTTCTGCAAAACCAGACGTTTCGCCAGTGCCATCGACTTCCATCATCAGTGAAAATCAAGTGCGATAACGTGAGGTGGTATACGTTAGTGCCCACAGTAAGTGGCTGAAGCAGTAAGTAGAAAGAAGTAGTTTCAATGGAAATATTTCATTTTCAAAATGATTTTAAATATAAATCTTAGAACATGGAAGTCGTGTATGATTCTCCATACCAATATTTTGTTCTTAAGTGTGCTATTAAGTATTAGGAATCTTCTCCATGTCAAGGTATAGGATTACAGCCTGTTTTGCCTTCACTGAAGGCATCTCTTTTCCTTGCCCTACCTATATCTCGTCTTCCCTGAGGTCTGTATCTTATTACTTGTTTAGGTAGTCCCATGTTTTCCATTCTCTTGATATCCTGCCCCTATTTTATTTGTCCTTCCCTTATTCTGCCGGCTATAGAATATACATTTTACTTGGTTCTTATATTTTCATTTCATATTTGATATCTAAGGGTTTGTATTATGAATACTCGACACAATATTTTTCTTGTTAGATTCGAAGTTTTAAGTAATTTTCTCTTAAAAAGTGTGTATGAACATTTTAGCACGACGAGATTGTCTGTTTTATTATTATTCTTAACGTTTTTGGTTTTTATTATTAATTTTTGGTTTATTGATTTATTCTACCCAATTCAATCTATTATTGAATCCGATATGAATAAATCGGTTTACTTACTCTTAGACATCGTTTATTAATTTTGTTTAAATAGTTTAGAATGTTTTTTGTTCCATTTCATGAGTTCGATTCTGAAGAAGTTGCGTTGACTCTTCTATTATTAGCTGCGGTGATTTGCTCTGTACTTTCCTGTATAGACACTAACATAAACACAACATGTACATGATACTTACTATTATACTAACATTAATAGTTAATAACATTTTATTATGGCCTATGCATACTGCATTGGTCATTGTCACTTCTGATAGTGTCATTTTTCTTCATCTTGTGGTTTTATTACCTTAACTATAGTTTGTTAAGTGAGTTTACTATACTTTAGGAAGTTACCTTTTTATATGGGTTGTAATCCTATCAAATTATTCTCATTATTGCTTGAATATCTCTTATCATTGTTTTGATAGCACTGTTATTATTGTGCAGTAGTTCATTCTGCATTTATACTGAAAATTGCTTTGGTTTAAAGTAACCAAGATTACTTGCATCTAGCTGTCAACATGGTTTATTTATTATTATTGTTATTATTAGTATTTGGGTGGCTATAATCCTTGAATTTACTTATTCGAATAGTATTCTGCCTCATTCAATGTTGTTGGTTTAGTTCCTACTCTTTTATGATAAGTTTACAACATAATTTTGTTCATCATGCATCCATTCTATGGCAAGCATATAGTTATAATATACAACAATGGATTATTGTCGGTTTTGTGTTTATGTATTACATTTGATTTATTTGACTTTATGTAGTACTGGTATATCTATTGGTTATTATTAGATTACATTTTGTTTATCTTTTACAGTCTTTACTATTGGTAATTAGTGGTTATTTCTAATATCAATTCCACTTTACAATTGGTCATTGGTGTTTTGGACATAGCCCTCTTTTCATGTCTACACATAATTTAGCTAAGAACTTATTATTATTCATTCTCTTTGTTACTTTTTATGTTCAATAATGCATTCTTATTGATTATTGTTTGTATTACATTGTCAAGGAAGGTATTCACTTAATAAGTTTTGGTCAGTTTCAATTTGTTTTACAGCTTAGGGGTTTAAATCATGTTGTTTATTCCATTTATTCTTTCTTCTTTTATAATAATTCTTTTATTGCCATATGTTAGTTCATTATAATTCATGTTATCTCCCTTTTTTGTGTTTGATCTGGATATTTTCTTCTTCTCTTCACCGATTCCTTCCTACCTCTTAATAAGTTTCTTCATGGCGTTGTTTTCACTGGTTTCCTTCTCACGGTTAATAGGTTTCTTCTTGATTTTGTCTTTAATGGGTTTCCTTCTCACTGTTTGATCTATTGGGTAATTATGTATGTCGTCTCGTCGTTAGTCTTGCTTTATCTTCTTTAGTTGCACATTTACTGGCAATTCCTTCTTCATTTTAATTCACTTGGTTTTGGCTTATGATACTTCCTTTTTTATCCATGATCGTATGCTTGACCTTGTAGGTATTCTTAAATGTAGTGGCTTTCAACTTATTTGTGGTACGCTGGTGTTGGTAGTGTTATATGTACCACTACAACATACAAAAATTTGACAGATATTTTTGTCGCAAAAAACTTTTATGATATATTGTGTATAAATACACATATAAAGGTATTTTTGCCACAAAAAACGTTTATGATATATTGTGTATAAATACACATATAAAGGTATACAATACATTTGATTTGTTTAACAGTCGTTATAAGACAGTATTACCATATAGGGGAGAGCAGAGAGACATAAGTTGATACTTTGTACTTCTTCAAGTGTCCCTTAGTCGCAGCACCTCTGCAACTGTATAACGTTTTTGTTATAGCTTGTAGTACATGCTCCTCCAGTCTGATTATAGCAGTGTACAGTAAAATGAGTCTTTGTTCCCTTTTGTATTTTAGAACGTGTAAAGCAACCTTTTTGTCACTAATTTGCTATGGGTGTTTACAGCTACGTACTTTGTTGGATCCATGGTAAGTGTACAATTGAATCATACTAATACAAAAGCAATGTGGCAACATGAGGGCAAGTTATGTTTCTCTATAACTTTTAAAAGAAAATTAATTCATAACCTAACAGATCTCAGAATTAATTATGTGTCAGTTGACTTGTGATCCTATAATGAAGATTACGTGTTTATTAAATCCTAAAAAACTAAAATTTTTAAAATGATAATAGTAATAATGGCTCCTTTTTATGCCGCCAAGGAAATTTAGGAGGTAGAATAGGTTGCCTAAAGTGAGTGTTCGACACACGCACTAAAGGTAGAGTGGCCAGCAGCACTACACTTCAGCCACTAATTTTAAAATTAAAGGTGTACCTTCAATTTCACCAGAAGGAAAGTGGTATGTTGGTACAATGTAAGTAAAACATTTTGTTCTGTTTTCTTTTTTTCATATTTGGTTCAAACGTACAAGTGAAAAACTTTCTGGGGCGATGTAGCTCACAAACCCTACAAAGACTCAGCGTTTTCCACAACTTGTATTTAGGAAAGAACAAAAAGAAAAATCAGATTTCTGTGTTATGATCTGCACTATTCTGTTAGTTATTATGGTTTGTACCCTAAGAATATTCGTATGTTAGCCTCCGAATACGTGTTTGCAAATAATGTCGATTTTCTGGTGAACTGGGCCGGTAAAAGATTGTTTTACTGGCTTCATGCAGCGACATTCAAGGTTGTCTTTTAGAGAGGCTGAAGCAACAAGTTTTGCAATAGCATTTAGTTTTAATAAACATAACATAAAACTTTCTTCAATATTGGAATTCTGTGATAAGTCGCCTTCATTTTTATTGTCACAATATTTGGAATGTGAAGGAAACCAGGCAGCATAACAACAGTGCACTGTCCTAACAAAGTTGTCAGTTTGAAGGGAAATAAACAAGTCAGCAGGGTTACCCCTTTGGAAAAGGGTGAAACCAGTGGTATTTTCATAGATAGCAGCTGGAAACCACCACTTATCGTTATATCCACAGAGTGTTATGTAGATATCACTTTGATTATTTATGGACCAGCAGGTTGTATTGGAGTAGCACATCCATCAAGATAAATTACAGCCTCTTTTTTTTTACTATTTATGAAACAGTTTATACCTCATACCCGTTACAATCTGACTTCAGCCATTAGACAAGTGTTTATATGGCCTGTTTCGGTGCAGCCGCTGAGAGCTGGATGACAATAAACCCAGGTAAAACCATGACATACCTGGGCTAGCAAAAGATACTCTTTCAAAGGCAGCTACACCATCTAACTGACAGCAGGTTTTAGTTCAACTGGAATTTGGCCATTAAATGAAAATATATTCAGTATCGAAGAGTTTCTGTGTTCACCTGTAATTGACAGAGAGATAGGAGACAAAAGTAATTATGAAGGAAGATTAACACCAACAAAAGATTGTCAAGAGACCACAGTAGCCGGACCTCCCACGTCGGGAATAAACGAGACATCTGCTAATACCTTATCACAATTGACACCAGAATAAATTCGCCCTTATCCGAAAGCGACTGCAAAAATAAAATAAAAATGCGCCAAGAAGAAAAAGTCAAGTATTCAAGTCCTATTGAAAAGCAATTCGTATTGAAGAGGAGGCATGACAAAAGAAAGAGCGATCAAAACGGAAACTAATCATGAACGGTAAAACGAAGGCGATTTGTGGACTGTATAGAAACGGTCAATCAAACTCTCCAAGACTTAAGAAATTGTAACAAATTAGTGGGTAGCGTAACATTTGTTATTTCAGAGGATTCTCGCTAGAGATTACCGGTAACTGCAAGAGGAACCCGCGCTGATATTGTCTCAGTGTGTTTAAAGTCTTCGGCGATGTGGAATGCTATTCAGACTAAATTTGCAAAGCAATATGAGAGCCCATTTAGGAGGACGAGGAGATAGTGATTTTTCTACAAACTTACTGCACCTCGGTGACGGTAGTGTTCCTAATGACGATAGCTTCACAGAAATTGACGAAAAACTGGGACATAGTAAATAGTACAACTGTATTAATTGCTAAATTCTGTGCAAAACGTCAAGTGTTTACTTGATAAAAATTACAAGTGGTTATTCCCAAACAATCGAATCTGTGAGGGAAAATAATGATACAAGTTTGGAAAAATTTTCTGGGGATAATAAAAAGTCCGAAGAATCTATTAACACCGTATTTAATATTGAAAATATAGTGTACTACCTCCAAGAATTTTTGAATTTTTTAAATCAATCTTGCATTCCGCCACAACGGTTCATTCTAAAGGTTGGCACTCCAACAATGTTGTTGAAAAATTTACATCCTCCGAACGTTTGCATAATACAAAATGCAGGTGACACGGGAATTTCTGTGTCAAGTAGGTAATAGCGTTATTATCGACTCAAAAGCCCTCTTCACACACACATTCGAATCAGTAGGCTACTGGTTGTTAGCATTACCTGTTTAAGCCTACCTGGTGTAATTACCAACTTATAAATTGTAACATTCTTTACTTTAGTACACACTTGAAGGAAATTAACAGTTTCGAAATTACATCCGTTCCATTTACATAATTTTCATTAAACCTACTTAATATGTAGTAGTGGACGATAAGCTTTTCCAGGTTTTACTAGTACTTGACCTACAACGGTCTGATCTCCTACACTCAGTGCCTCTGTCTTTAATGATCACTGCTTTTTTTTACATAATAATTTTCCCATTCCTGCATAGAATTTACCCGCTCGTACAGAAGGCAACAGAATTTAGTGAATCCAAGCTGCAATCGAAGTAAAACTACGTTACTTTCACATCTCCGTAGGTATGCCACGAATATCCGTCATACTGAATTCTGCTCAATAAAAGTTTCATACTATCACATGACTCCGACATGTAAGCAGTAAGTTATAAATTAGTTGGTGAATTATTAAAAATGGAGTAAACTCAATAGGTTAAAAAAAGTTCGTAGAAGTCTTGAGAGGAGGGAACGTTAGAAAACTGTTTATGTTATGAATGCTTAAGCCTACAAATCGTGATAGTTATTATTATTATATTATTACTATAAAACAACATTTGTATTATTTTAATACAGACAGGAGTGAATACAGATTTCGAATGAATTAGTAGTACGAACGCGTCAGCCTGCCAACACACATTAGATCTGTATATTTGTGTCGTCAAAACGGTAGTAATTTTTGTAAACATAGACTGTTGTGTCATTACGACATTAAGAATGTTGTTGGCGTGAATTTAATGCGACAGATTTTTTTATATCTCCCCATGTTTCTCTCTTTCAGTCCTCTCACTCACTCACTCACTCACTCTCTCTTCTTCTATTATTTTTTCGGCTAGCAACTTTTTTACTTCCATGTTTCGTAAGGAATGGAAGTATGGTTATCGCGAAAAACATCGTGTTCGAGATAAGGGCAGATTCTGATTGTACTACCCTCAAAACATGAAGAAAAATCATTTTCTTTGTTCAAATTCCTTACCACGGATATTGTTCTCAACATTGGGTGCAAGGTATAATTACTTTCTGTCTGTAGAACATCTATTCAGTCTTGTTTGTGATTCTCTTTAGCAAACAGTAGGTGTGAATATTGTGTTTACAATGGCACAGAATCCGAGAAGGAAGTTATGGAATTATTGATGAAGAGTAGTGACGAGGAAGTCAACATTTTCTCAGACAAAGATATGGATGCTCCCGGGCCTTCTCATAATCGTTCAACACCACGTGCAGCTTCATCAGAAAATGAAACATCAGCAGGAGAAGATGATGATGAAGAAGAAGAAGAAGAAGAAGAAGAAGAAGAAGAAGAAGAAGAAGAAGAAGAAGAAGAAGAAGAAGAAGAAGAAGAAGAAGAAGAAGAAGAAGAAGAAGAGGTAAGAAATCTTCAGAAGCGAAAAAGAATTTACGATTGGTCGGCCAACAGTCCTGCGACAAAACGTCACTCTTTTGATAAAGCAGTTAGCGGATTACGAATTAGTTTCGAAGACACGGCAACTCACTTAGATTTTTTTAAATATTTTTCCCCTTAGAATTTATTTCTGTCATTTGCACAGAATTAAATAATTATTACAAATTTGTTACCGCAAAATTGACATTAATATCCCGATTGTCCCGATGGAAAGATATAGAGCCTGCAGAATTTAATTTCATCTTGGCGTGTTCACTACTGATGCCAAGAGTAAACAAATTAGAAATAGACGAATATTTGGCAAAGGATTTGCTATTACTGACGCCGATATTTCCCCAAATTATGTCTAGGGACCGATTCAAACTAATTCTGCGACTTTTACATTTTTGTGACAATTCTACCCCTACTCAAGATAGCCTTGTAAAAATACGGCTTATTGTCGAACACACAAGAAAAAAATTTAGAGAGGCCTTAAATCCATTTGAAAATTTAGTAATTGACGAAAGTTTGTTGCTATTCAAGCGGGCGCACCTCAGATACTTTTGGAATTTTGTCATCCCTCTCTCAGGTAGCAAAAGGCCTAGTGTCCGCAAATCTCCGGAAATAGCTTGTGTTCGCAAATCTCCGTGTCCGCATCTCTCCGGTATTCGTTTAGATAACCTCGGTATGATACTGTCGGGTTCGTTCGCCTCACTGCAACTACATACACTTCTTCGTCTATATATTCTTAAACTGTTGGGTATTGTGCGTCCTGTTAAAATAGAAACAGTGCTCCGTTTGAAAGGACAGGCAAGAAGATCAAATTCTTTGGAAGTATTTTTGGTCGTTAGAAATCTAATACCAAAGATTGTTTGTCGTAGACTAACAAAAATAGAGTGGGCATAAAGTGAATGGAAGAAGCAAAACGGTACAGAAGAGATACAGCGATACTCTCTAGAGTGTCTTTCCAGAACTCGTGTCACCCCGGTCTATAGTAATCACTGACTGTCCGAGAGGGATCAGGTAGTTTATAAATGGAAACTTCAGCCACTTTCTTGTACATAAAAATGTATAATAATAGTAGGCCAGAAAATCATAGGAGTCCAAACACAAAACTTTGAATGCCTGGGATCATAGTCAAAGAGAGACATCCGGAAAAGAATACCGTACATATAAAGATCGGAGAATACTTCAAAGGATCGGTGTCACAACATTCAAGACCTACGTAAATAAAGATGAATTGTAAATATTTCAGGAATCCAGCAAGGAATTACTTTTTGATATAATGAAGCCAATTAAAAAGAGTTATTTCTCCTATTTATCCTTAACGATTACATAATAATTAAACATATAAAAGTATTAAAAAGTTAAAATAAAAATTAAATAAGAAACGTGAGATGACAGTCATATGTACATGTGCCTGTCCAAGGTAGTGTGGTGTGCGTGTTTTTTTAATCATTCATTGTGTTCGTATAGACTACACATTCAAACTTGAGTAATCTGTTTGTAGCAGTGTAACATTTCAACAAACACTTAAAGAGGCGCGCTTTGGGTGCAGTCGCAGAAGGACCTGCCGTGCTAACTTAATGAAAATAAAAGGAAATTAGTAGTGAGGTAGTCATGTTTAATTAAAGGTAGTAGTGAGGTTTGTCTCTATTAGTGAGGTAGATGGGGAAAATTGACAGAGAAAGAGTGAGGGGGGAGAAGAGACACGGGGGAGAGAGAATTACGAATTTTTAATTATTCTCATTCATACCGAATATCATTTGTAAGAATATAGTTATTCAGTTATTGGTATACAGTAGTACCGAAGCAACATGTTTCAAGTTGACTCCCATCCGTTGGAAATTTATTCACCATTCTGATTAATAAAAATTTCTACAAGTACCAATAATATAAATAACAACCTGCAGAAGCAGAAGAGTTTATATCTTACAGAGTTGAAGAGTTGTAATGTTACATTAATTATATTTTTGCTTTTCGTATATCACAGTGAGCAGTAATCTAATTTTTTTGAAATAATACGTGAAGGCTTATATATTAAGAATTAATTTTTTTTTTATAGTTTCCGTAACTTGCTTGTAAAATAATTAGGTATCCAAAAGGTAAGTTACATATTTTAATAGCAACTTATAAGTTCCTCATCCTCGGTTTTTTCCTTTCTTCAAAATGTACCACTTCTTAATTGCGAATAAATTATTTAACGTAATAATCGTTTCACCAAAGGCTGTTTGGGTCCTGTTAATAAAACTCTTGAGTCTGCTGCACATAATCCTCGCTTTTGGTTCATGTTTCGTTAACTTTCTACATTACAATAAGTTTAATTATTTTCAAGTTCCTTATAAGTAGCCAACTGTAGTAAACATCATGTACTTTGACCTCTCTCTCACTCTCTCTCTCTTTCTTTCTGTTACTCTTGTTCTTCTCAATAACTGTATCTCAGGAAGTCTGAACGTAACAGGTTCTTAAGTAAACTTCATATGACTTAACGTGCAAAATCTTAAACATCATTTGGGCTTCAGTTATGTTATAATTTTGTAAGAAAGCTTTACAAAATACTTTTTACACTGCTTCTGTATACGAAACTAGGTGCAAGTATGTAATCAAATTTTTAAGTAGGCCTATTTATTCTAACACTGTTACAGTTTCTTGAAAACGCCGTATGTAAACAAACATTAAAACTTAGTAATAAGGTTTATCAAACTACTATTTTTCTTGGACGCATTAACGCAAATCAGTAATCTAGAGACCAATTTTATATTGAAAAATCGATGTCTAATAAACGGAATTTGATATGCAAAAATCCATCGGTTAAGAAAATAAAGTAAACTTGGTTAGTAACAAATAATTTTGGCAAAAATTTTTAATTTGATATAGGCTATAATTGATTCCAATTTTATTACAATCTGAGAAATGAACCCAAATAGATTTTCATAAACGTTGGTCTAGTAACAAAAAAAGTTTCATTCTTAAGCGCACAATATTATAATTTCCCTTTCATCCCGGAAAAAAGACTGTATTAAGCTACTATCATACTTGTCTAGTCTACACTATTTAATGGGTATATTATAGGTTTCACAAAAATTGATTATCTTACATATATAACGATTCATAATATGTCGTCATATCTGAGCGTTAATTGAAAGGGACAGACTGTGCGCTGCGCCGTAAGCTAGACAGAGAGCGTATAATAAGCAACTATCTCACTCTAACTTCCTCACAGTGAAACTCGCGGGCGGAGATAGATGAATTTTATTCAATTCATTTTTGCAGTTCAACCTGCGATAACTTCAAAACCAATAAATATACAGCAATTCTGAAAACTGCATTGTATTCAGTAATTAAATCTCTATAAGTAGCCAAAATCTCAATTAATATAATTAACAATTACAGAAGATACACAGAAGAAGAACGTGTTTTTTTAGACGTTTCTATTGGCTTAGCATTTGCATTTGTACACTGTACTCTTTAAAATACAAAAAGTAAAATTGGTTAAAAAGTTTTACTTACAGTACGCTTACATCAGTTTTTGAAAAAGTTTGTGATTCGGCTGCTTCATACAATGCACACGTTTTTTGGAAGCCATGAAGCCAAAGTGAGTCGACCTAACGCCGCTGCCCCAGACTCAGTTGCCCCAAATAAAGTATTTCAATTGTAAAAACTTAAATATTCAAAAATAGTGAACCATATCGCAGAATGACGTAAGTGTAGTGAAGAAAAAGTGGTGATCAGCCAAAACATCAAGAGTAGTATCTTTACATCCCTAACCATTTCGCTAACCAAAATTGCAAAAATTAGTTTGGAGATACGTCCGGATATGGGAGGTTTCGGATATCACAGGTCCGGATGTGACAGGTTGTACTGTATTTACCTTATAACAATTCCCCCTAAATAAAAGGGAAATCCCCAAATTCATATTTCGAAGCCACCTGTTGTAGATAAAACGGTATTTATCTTGGATACATACGTTTAATCTCATACAAACGTTTTTATGTGTGTTCCCATCAGCACCGACACACCTGTACAGGCTTCTCCATATTTTTCTACACCTGTCCAAATATGACTATACTGATTACAATAGTAATTTCTTTTACGGTTTGTTTATGACCATAAGATATGTCTTTATAGTTCCTTTTAAATACCATTATTTTCTGCTCATTCGTACAAAACTTTTAATTGTTGAATGTGCCAATTCTGATAATCTTTGCCAAACCCAAATTTTAATGTTATACGGCGTCACCTTATTATGTAGCAAACAAAATTAGAACAAATCACTGTTATTTTAGCAGTAGCTTTTTTAAGGAGCCCAGAGTAGGCCTACTAGTAGGCCTATACCTACCCGACACACACACATTTGAAGGATCAGTATTTTGTCTTGGAGTTCACTCTCCCAGCTGAGATACCCATGTTTTTAGGGACCAGGAACTCGCATTTGAACTTCTATCATCAGCTACATAATGTAAATCCTAGATAAATGTACAAGCCTATGCTCTAAATGCCTAAGCTATGGTACCCACAATCATCTACGTTTTACTAAAATAATGGTTGCAAGTTAAATTTTTTGATTCATGTTGATGCTTTTGTCTCGAAGAAACCAGGTAAATTAATCTGCTTTTCGTATCCGGCCGACGATGGTGTGCTCCCACTTACGAACAGTGGCACTTGCAACTCGTTTCACTTGCGAACACTCAAGTAGATAAGACACGTAATTAATTTTTGATACGTGAGAGTACCTCCCACTTGCGAACACACAAACAACGATGTATGTACATCCACCCTGTATTGTGTTTATGTTTTTATAATTCGTTAAATGTATTTTTTGTTACCAACTACGTTTACCAAGTTACAATTTTTATAAAACGCACACACACACACACACACACACACACACACTTGCATAGCCGCTCCCTCACTCTCTCTCTCTCTCTCTCTCTCTCTCTCTCTCTCTCTCTCTCTCTCTCTCTCTCTCTCTCTCTCTCTCTCTCTCTCTCTCTCTCTAAATTAAAAAGGAAGGTTATTTTTTATTTATTTTTATTAGTCAACTTGTAGAACGGACGACGTGATCTTGAGAAACATCCCAACTTCAGAATCTTTTTCATATCTTTTACTTTATCCAATTCAGTATACTTTTTCGTCCTTTTCATAGCTTACAAATTTCACTCCATCGTTACATCGTGTTCTGAATAGATTTCTCTGCCTCAGATTATAAACATTTGATAATGTTTTTAGTTTCCGATGCGTGCTTGTACGGTATTATTCATTGTATGACGTCGGAAGTAGCAGTTCCGTAACTCCTGTGGCACTAATCATTGTCTAGCTATTGTTCTACGAAACAATTAAAGAATTAATCGAGTTTCTCTTCCTCTGGAACTTGACCATGGATATACTGCCAGCCACATTCTACATCTTTTCGAAGGAAAGCAAGTATAGCACACATTAGGATTTTTGTGCTCCCTAAGTCATTTGAATGTGTATACTCGTGCAAAGTGACTACTGCAGCTTTTGAATTTTCCATTCATGAAAAATTACTTTTAATCTTTCAAACTCTCTTTTCTATTGATTTAACCAAAAATCGGGAGCTTAGCTTGCACAACGTCTTCGCCCGGACGGAAACTACTCTCGTCAATTTTCAAACCGGGACAATTGACAAACTGGCCGGGACCCCGGGATCAGGTCGTCAAACCGGGACAATCCCGGTCAATCCGGGACGTATGGTAAGCCTATTTATACATGTATTTATCGGTTTTCAATATTGATGTGAGCATTGTACTGTAGAATTAGGAAGCGATTGTATTGAACGAATCACGATTATCAAATGATATACGGTATTCCTTTTAGTTCAACAATTCCGTCATCTCGTCTCCGGTACTTTGGAAAACCATTGTTATTTTCAATAGTTTAACGTAAAATGTTGCTCGGTTATTATGTGTACATATTCCATCAATCATGCAAGGAACATTAGGATTACGAGCTCTACAAGATCCATGTATCATTCGAGATAACAATTTTATGAATCCTTGGAAAACTGACTGGGTCAGGTATTTCTCCGCACAAAACTTAGGATAAGCAAGAGGTAGTGTATTAACTTTTTAAATTGTATATTATTATTATTTTTATTATGTTTTTACTATAAAATATTCATATTATTTTAATATGACTTTCTGGAACACGTTTGGTGGAAACGTAAAACCGGCCAGCTGATAAATAAGAGGTTGCGAGTTCAGACGTAGATGTGTATATATGTGTCAGCCAAAACAGTGTTTTGTAAACGTACACGTCTGTCATTACAACATTAAGAATGTTATTTGACCTTGAGTAGGTACTCATGTTGACGGGAATGAGAAATCTTGTCTCTGTGCTGGAGACCTGTGGTGTTAGCGCTGAATAGACACAACACATATCACTGTACATAGCAGTGGCTGACGTATATTAACCATTTCTGAGTTCGAGAAACCACAACTCAGATTAAACTGTGCACAATGTTTGAAGAAAATACGGACGTGTGTGACGTAGACGCCAGTTTGCAAAATGCATAATCGTTCCCGCCAGAAATGTAATCACGTTTCTCGTTTATCTTGTCTCAGCCAAATAAACATTACTATGCGTTTACCATGTTCCAGTGTCCTCCTTATTTCATAAACACTTGAGAAATTTTATTGTTTCTTACAGAGGCAACCTTAGAGGTGTCCGGCAGGTGTAAATGTACATAACCTCCTTGGCTCATTCTTTAATAAAAATAAGGGAAAGAAATAGAACGAATAAGGAGAGAGAGAGAGTGAGTGAGAAGGGGGTCAGAAAGAGAGAGAGAGAGAGAGAGAGAGAGAGAGAGAGAGAGAGAGAGAGAGAGAGAGAGAGAGAGAGAGAGAGAGAGAGAGAGAGAGAGCAAGAAAGTGAGACAGAGGTACACAGACAGAGAGGAGCTGTTTCGTTAATCAGGGTAAAATTATATGCAAATTTTGAGAAGGACCGGTGTCCTAGGCCAATGAAAGCTTAGCTAAAAACATTAAAAATACGAAATATATACAGTGTACACAAAATCTGAGGTGTACAAAACATATAAAAGACATGTCATAAGATTTATTTAACAAAAGAAATAATCGGAGTGGGCGAATGGTAGGAATAAATATGTAATTTAAACAATCCCTTTTAATAATAAATGGTTTTATAATAATTATGTTCAATACATATAGGCCTAAGTGTGTAAAACGAATTCCCTACAAGAGTTTTAAAGATTAATGAAGATTTAATTAATTCCCTACAAGAGTTAATGAAGATTTGTCTTAAATTTTTTCAGAGTTACATAATTATTATTTGTTAAAATATACATATATTTTATTCAGAAAATATTAGATATTTGTATTTAATCTTTTATTTTTATTTTACCGAGAATAGTTACTATTTATAGAAAACCGTAGCAAAAAATATTTGTAATAAAAGTCTATCTGTACCGTATTCATACTTTTACCAGTACAGGTACAACCTGTCATATCCGGACTAATATGGCGACCGGCCGATCCGGATATGGAAAAATCCGGATATCACAAGGTCATTTATAAATACCGTATTTTCTCGCATAATTAACGCACTTTTTTGACGAAAAATACCGGCGAAAATTTCGGGTGCGTAAATTATTCAAGGATTTCAGATATACCCAAATTTCATTTGAAATTTATTGACATTTAAAAGATACATTAAATATACTGTATTATACACAAAATCAGTTCAACTCATTGAAGTTATCGTCGGGGTATATATAAAGATTCATAGTATGTCGTCATATCTGAGCGTTAGTTGAAAGGGACACACTGTGCGCTGCGCCGTACGCTAGACAGAGAGCGTATAATAAGCAACTATCTCACTCTAACTTCGTCAGTGGAGCTCGCGGGCGGATGAGTGAATTTTATTCAATTCATTTTTGCAGTTCAACCTGCGATAACTTCAAAAGCAATAAATATACAGCAATTCTGAAAACTGCATTGTGTTCAGTAATTAAATCTCTATAAGTAGCCAAAATCTCAATTAATATAATTAACAATTACAGAAGATACACAGAAGAAGAACGTGTTTTTTTAGACGTTTCTATTGGTTTAGCATTTGCATTTGTACACTGTACTCTTTAAAATACAAAAATTAAAATTGGTTAAAAAGTTTTACTTACAGTACGCTTACATCAGTTTTTGAAAAAGTTTGTGATTCGGCTGCTTCATACAATGCACACGTTTTTTGGAAGCCATGAAGCCAAAGTGAGTCGACCTAACGCCGCTGCCCCAGACTCAGTTGCCCCAAATAAAGTATTTCAATTGTAAAAACTTAAATATTCAAAAATAGTGAACCATATCGCAGAATGACGTAAGTGTAGTGAAGAAAAAGTGGTGATCAGCCAAAACATCAAGAGTAGTATCTTTACATCCCTAACCATTTCGCTAACCAAAATTGCAAAAATTAGTTTGGAGATACGTCAGGATATGGGAGGTTCCGGATATCACAGGTCCGGATGTGACAGGTTGTACTGTACTTTTTAACTACATATTATACTAATGTACAATGAAGATATACTTATTATATCTTTATTTAGTATATAGTTATTTACGTGTCAAGAAAAGAACGTGTGAATAAAGTGATCACAACATTTTATACCTTATATGTTTTCTGTCATTGAATGATTAACCCACTTTTTAATAACAGCGTTGAAAAATAGTTGATTACGTCTTTCAAAGATTATTTTTACTACTGTACTGAAATTAAAAATAACTAAGATCGTATACAGAAATTAAACGTAGGCGACTGGAAGCAGTAATTGTATAAACAGCCGAGACACAGCAGCTGCTAATATTGCAGGAATTGCTTACGTTCAGTAGACTTGGCAACGTTGCGACCTCCGTGACTTTATATACATTTTGTGGCAACACTGTGCATATTTTTCATCACTAAAAGCTAAACCGATATCCGTGATAAAATAGTAATGCATTTTTTTACACGTGTGAGTCGTTTGTAACGATTATGTTAACAGGGTAATTATTATTCAACTTTTTTCAACAAACTATCTTGAAACGGATATATATTTTTACGGTTTTTTATGCTGATTACGAATATGTAAGAATAAAATGTCTAAGCTTACTCGTAACTTTTATATATGGGGTCTCAAAAAGATCAACTTCTCTGGTCCGAATTTGCATGTTAAGCTAATGATGGATAAACGTGATTATATATATATATATATATATATATATATATTGCAACGATACGTTTAGCATAAGTATATGTATCAACCTCTGACTGAGGTATGATAGCATACGAAAGCACGTATGAAATATATAAGATGTATTTAATAAAAATAATGTAATAAATATACGTTAGATATAATAGATAATATAAGAAATAAACGTAGTATTTAATTTTAAATAAATCCAATATTGTAAGTAAGCCTGCATATGGAATCAAATAGCTTAGTTAGTTTTAAACGTAACGAAGGGAAGAAATTGACACGCGCTGACCGTCAGAGGTGACGTCAGAGCGACCTGCCGCCGCTTGTGTATCAGTCTGTGTGTGTTTGTGTGTGTGTGTGTGTGTGTGTGTGTGCGTGTGTGTACATGTGTAAACGACAGACAGGTTGAATTATGCAAACGAGGGTGGAAGATTTTACACAGTTTTTTAAGTACTGAACAATAACCAGACGTCACACGAATCAGCGACATATGTAAAAACATAGCTGACGCCTGGCGCTTCAGTTTGGCGTTAAGTGGTCATTAATCGTTCAGCCACCATGTGAAATTTTGCCATAACTGCCATAATTTACACACCGTAACATTCATAATTTGCGTAAACAAAGTTTAATATTATACCGAACGATTGGTGAAATAATATTTATAAAAAAGTGTGCGCTTCATAGAAAGACGCGTACGTTGAAAGTAACAATTAAATCGACGCGCCGACCGGTTCAATGTTGTCAAAACAGTTTTCAACAGGAATTTCAACGACGGCAGCAGTATAAAACCCTAGCGAGCGACACACTCTTTCTCAGATGATGCTCAGATGATGCTCAGATAAGCTCAGATGAACTCACTTTGACACGTAAGCTCCACGCATCTCGCAACCGCGAATTTTACAAAATCATGTTAGGTTTTTAAACAGTATTCAATAACGTGAAGTGCGATGGAACCGGCATTATGTCGGTGCAAGTATTAATGAACACGAGTAATTTTAAAAAGACTATACTTACGAATCTACGAGAGTTGCAACTACGATGAAATTCGAGAAGTCTACATAGAACTTCTAGACATCTACGAGGGACAAGATAAGAAGAGGAGAGGAACTAGAACAAGAAGACGAGAGGACGCAGGGACAGCACATGCAGCTACATCCATCCGTACATCATCACAACCAGAGGTCCACGTCAGAACTCAGCATCCAGGAGACGGAGCGAGGAATTTCAATGACGCAGAGACAGAGAAGGTGATGCCGAAGAGGATCAACAAACTCGAGAGTCCAGATGACGGTAACGACAAAGTTAAATGGCTGCAGAAAAATGCAGGTGAAGTCAGACATTTATTTAATATTATAAATGACCCTGAGGTCTATCGAAGGAAGCACTAGTTTCCATATACAAGTTTACAAAGAAAATTAGTATATTTTTAAATTTGCATAATGAATAAATAAATGTTCAAAGTATAATTGATAATAGAGAATATAACTGTAGTAATCTCATAAATAAATGGTCAAGGAAGAACCATATTTTTATTATATTTTGTAATTGATTAGATAATTAAATTCAAATATGAGAGTTACGTAATTAGAAGATTGTTAATTAATTGAGACATTAAATAATAGAATCAATTAAAGTAATAAATGTTCTCTATTATTATTTTAATAAATATAATTAATTAATTAAAAGTTTTTATTAAGTGGTATATATATTAAAAAAACCACACTTGCAAAGACTAGATGAATATTAAATTTTATACATGTTAATCACGTTTTTATAATAATTATATGTGTTATATACAGGGTGATCAAAAAGTCACGCACATCAGTAAAAATAACAAGTGAATTTTTATTATTTAAAACACATACACATACAGTACTTACAAATAATGCTTATGTTTGATGTTTATTATCGTCTTTTCAACGTCTTATCTTTACAACATACGCTCAAAATGGCTGCCCTGTCCAGTAATGCATACGCGAGCTCTTTTTACCAGGTTTGAGGCCACTTTGTGGAGCACCTGTACACTGATGTTGTTAACCTCCGTCGTAATGTTCCTCTTTAGCTCCTCAAGTGTATGTGGATTGTTTTTATAGACCTTCTCTTTAAGGTGCCCCCACAGGAAAAAATCTGCGGGCGTCAAATCGGGTGAACGCAGGGGCCATAATCCTTTCGGAATGAGACGCTCACCAAAAAACTCACGTAAGAAGCGCATGGTTTCATTGGATGTGTGACATGTGGCACCATCCTGCTGTAACCAACAATAACGTTCATCTTCTTCAATAAGCGCAATAAACTGTGCAATGATGTCTTGTTACACTACACTGTTCACTGTGGTTTCAAAGAACAAGGGGCCCACTAGGCGACGACGTGATAGAGCACACCACACTCCAGTTTTCTGACAATGCAAGGGTCATTCATGTAACACATGTGGATTTTCAGATGACCAAATTCTACTGTTCTGACTGTTCACGTAGCCACTAAGGTGAAACCACGCTTCGTTACTGAAGAAAACCCGATCAAGCTTTTCAATTCCATGGTTGTCAACAAATGCTCGAAACCATGTGCAATAATCTAAGCGTTTTCGTTTATCCAGCTCTTTCAGTTCCTGAACACAACGAACATGATATGCACGAAGGTGTAACTTCTTCATCGCTTTCTGGGCACTTCCATACGAACTCTGTAATTGCGCGGACACTTTCCTCAGGCTTGTTGAAGGCGAACGAAGCATCTTTTGCCCAATATCAGCCATTTTAGCCTCAGTCAAAATAACCGGTCTTCCTGTTCTCTTCCTGTGTGCAACTGATCCGCATTCCCGAAAACGTTCGATTAATCTTGTTATCGACGAATTGTTAGGCACTGCCGAATCCGGATAATTCTGACGAAACTCGTCTACAACACGTGCATAAGAACGACTAGCGAAATAATGTTCAACAATGAAAACTCATTGCTCTTGGGAAAACAACATGTTTTCCAAGCAACAAACACAACTCTACTGCAGTCAACGTGTACTCAATTCACAACGAAATGGCGTTTGTGTTTGTTGCTAATACGTAGTACCATGCTATCTTGCGGTCGGTGATCGAACTACTTCAACTGCATTACCATTTGTAGTAACGTTCATTTTGATGTGCGTGACTTTTCGATCACTCTGTATTATATGTCTGTGTAATATTTCAGGTTATATATGATTTATGTATGTGTATACTATGTCTTAGAAATATAAGAAATAAGATTTAAACACGTTATAATTGCATTATATTCAGATCGAATATAAGGGTTCAAATAATAATTAACCCACACAAAACAATTAATAATATGATAATTTGAATTTTTAAAGAATAAATCAAATGAATATGATCTTATTAAAACAGTCGTACTAATTTCACAACTAGTACTAAATCTTTGGATTTTGTTGTCCATGACGTGTCCGTTACTTAACTAAATATCACTATTGCATTAACGACTCGGAACACTAGGTTTTTTATAAGTAAAAGCATAAAGTTTTACCTTACAGCCTAAACCGGTTTTCTCCTTTATGAGGCTTCCCTAGACTCTGAATAAGCCTTATAAAGGAGAAAACCGGTTTAGGCTGTAAGGTAAAACTTTATGCTTTTACTTATAAAAAACCTAGTGTTCCGAGTCGTTAATGCAATAGTGATATTTAGTACTAAATCCTCTGTACTCTTTACTTGTATTAAAACTTATATAACGATATTCACGTGCTTATCCACACTCAATCAACAACCAAAGTCTGCGACCCAGCCGGGGAACATCAAGGTAAATACTGCAGAAGAAGAGTATACCTCCGAGACGTGGGTAAGTGCGCACAAATGAGTAAGAGCATATGTGTAAAAGTAAGTGTCTAAAAACAACGTTGTAATATATATATGAGTGAGTAACTTAAATTTAAAGTCACATGAACACTGTTTAAATATAGCTGGGTATGAGTGGGTGATACGAGTCCCCTTATGTAGCTTTTCAATCTTATATAATCTAGTGGGATAGATGATTAACCTACACATTTCGGGTATATGAATCTTAAAACGGGTTTAATGAATTCTTAATTCTGTCTTGATGATTTCTTCCTGAGCACACCGACAAGGGAGCTGGGTTCATTATGATTTGCTGTTATCATACTTTACAGGGGACATTGGGTTATTTTTGGATGAATTGATGTTACACCTTGGGGAGATATTGATGATGTAAATATCACTATTGTTTGACGACTCGGAACACTAAGTTTTATAAGTAAAATCGTAAAGATTTACCTTACAGCCTAAACCGGCTTTCACCTTTAGAAGGCTTCATCAGAGGCTGCCGTAGGTAGCGCTGTCCGTCTTGTTGTTGGCGACGGGATAGATTTCGAAAGATCGATGCTGTGTGTGTGTGTGTGTGTGTGTGTGTGTGTGTGTGTGTGTGTGTGTGTGTGTGTGTGTGTGTGTGTGTGTGTGTGTGTGTGTGTGTGTGTGTGTGTGTGTGGTGAGATGTGTTCGAATAATGTGTCGTCAAACAATAGTGATATTTAGTTAAGTAACGGACACGTCATGGACAACGAAATCCAAGAATTGATGATGTGTTACCAGCAAGGGGGTTTCACCCAAGGTAATTACTTGAATTAATTGTGGGTAGTATGTGTATGTTAATGTGTTGTGGTATACGGTATGTATGTATGTGTATATTTTTCTCAAGGGGGTTAATAATGTATAACTGTATAGTAGCACATATGTTAACTGTTAAATGAGCTGGCTGATTCAAGGCATTAGTACTTAAGAGATCTCACTGAGCTAATTTCTCTAATATCTTATAAATAATTGGTGTATAAATAATAATATCTTATAAATAATTGGTGTATAAATAATAATATCTTATAAATAATTGGTGTATAAATAATAATATCTTATAAATAATTGGTGGCATGTTATATTTGCATATATCTAAGCATGTTAGTCAACTTAAATGTCTGTATGAGTTGCAACCTCAGAGTATTCAACAACCAGATTCAAGTGTACTCAATTACTGTGTAGATTTACACTGCTGTGTGCAGATTTGTGTATGTAAAGGAAAAATTAAGCCATTTTACTATCAGCAACTGTTATGTATTCATGAGATTTTAATAAATGAATTCCATTCAGTGGATTAGCTATTTGTATGTGTTGCAACTTAAGAGATCAATAACTGCTTTAAAGCGTATAATTGTTATACCATGTCATGCAAGTGTTATAAATTTATAAGAGAAACAGAAACACCAATAAATAAGAAATTTGTTATTGTTATATGAGTATTTCATTCTGCAAGTCCTGTCACCATAGCCAGTAGACATGTTTCAAATGGTAGCTTGGGTTCCGGCACATTTTATGCTTCATCTAGGTTGAGTGCCTAGTCTTAAATATTAAGTTACCCCCTAAAAAAAAAAATTTACAAAACTTACACAAAATTTGGGGGAGGTTTCACTATTTTGTTTTAAGGTAATCTAAAAAATACCGTTCCTTTTTGTGTCCATTTGTCAGGAGGACATACACATCAGCAGTACTCTGGAAAGAAACAAATATTTGACCAATAGATACTTAGACTTTCCACTCGGATAATGTAAAGAAGGGAAATCATTCAAATTAACCTTCACTCCTCTAGATTCAATTGGAATGGTGAGGTTAACAACATTTCATTTATTTCCAGGCTAATGGCTATCCTAAAAAGTTCATTAAAAAGTGTTAGTGACATTACAAGAGTAATATAATCATCAGGTGGAAATGAGTGCAACATAATCATCCCTTATGGTCATTGTGTGCCAGAAAATATTATCAAGATGGGGTGTGTACATTTTGTGTGGTGGTGTCAGTCTCAGCAAACGTTAGGTAAATTATTATCTGTTAGAATAACTTCTGACTCTGTGTTTGGTACAAAGAAAATTACACTGATCGAATGGTCTCTTGGCATTTGGTAGCATATTTTATTAATAATTGAATTGAATAAATAAACACTTGCTATACTTCTAAAGATAATTTTAATTTTCCTGACAATTGTTTCATGAGTTACGGCGGCTTCAGAGGTTAGAGTTGAACTGACAGATTTGAAATGTATGTTAGGCGGGGGATGGTTGGAGGTAGTTTATGACCAAGGGTGCATTGGAAAGACCCTAGTAAGAGGTTTGACAATGCTGTGTGTTCTACTGTTGGTAACAAAAAGTACCATTACTGGCTAATTATTGAATTGTATACAATACACTTTTGTGTGAAGAAAATTACAAGTCAACTAATAGTCATTTAAACTAATGTCAGTCTAAATATATGTGTCGGGATTAATTATAGGCTCTGATAAAAGCTGGTTCATTAGAAAGGTAGTATTCAGGTTGTTAACCCCAACTGAACTTGGTAAATTGCTGGAATTGTTGTGGGAGTTGTAAATTCCCTCCCAGCAATTGCCATTTACACTGATGAAAGACAAATTACGTACAGTACCTGTGATTTGATGGAAAGTACTCTTGTAGGCTGTAAGACCGCATGTAGCTGAAGCTGCTTGTCGTTGTAGTTGATGTAGAGAGACTGCGATTTTGACGAACAGTTCGCACATTCGCGATTTTCCGAACTTATGCGTGAGGTTTGAACCGTTTGCCGTATTTGCGGAAAAAGTTACATACGAAAAAGAGGCAGGCTTGCGAGAGCGAAGCAAACACTTGTACTACCATGCGAAGCGAACAAAAGAACAGAGTTCAGCGCACGCGCTAGAGATCGAATTGTGGTTGGTCCTGCACAAAACGATCACGCACTCACGCACTATTTGAACTTACCAAATCGTACGTGAAATTAAAGTTACGAGGCAAGACAAACACATGATACTTACATTAATGAAAATAAATTACAACTGAAAAATGAACTAAACACTACATCTAGCAATATGTGAAATACGTATAGGACAAAGGTGATTATAAATATGCCTACCATACAATAATCTGATTGACAGTAAAACAATATGAAACTCTCAGTATAATGTAAACTATATAAAAATGTCTATTATATAACTATGGGTGGCTTTGTTCTGGGCAGTGAGGATACTATGTGTATATTAGTTAGGTGTCAGCTGCTGTCTGCCATTTCTTGTATATAAGAAGGTGACATTTGGTGTAAACTGTTGTAATGTTACATTGACGTTTGACCTGTACTAGTGTACAGTGAGTTATCAGTTAACGAACAATTCGGACTATGAACAAATCAGACAACCAACAGTTTGCAAAAGACTTATGTTTGGATAACAGTGGTGGGGAGGTCATCTGATGGTGGTGGGCGTCAGGTGGGCGGTACAATGTGACGATGGTGGGGGTATCATATGACAGTGGTGGGAGTAATCGGCCATACTGGAAAAGTTGTCGGCCACGTTGGAAAAGCAGTCGGCCATGTTGGAAAAACCGTGTGACGTGTACTGGCGGGCATTGTAGTGATTGGTTGTGTATGATTGGTGGGGGTAAAATTGAATATTGGCGCGAAGATGGTTACGTTTAATGAAAATGTGATTGGTGGGGGTAAATTTGAATTTTGGCAGCGAAGAGGCTGTGTGACGTGTATTGGCAGGCATTGTAGTGAATTGGTTGTGTATGATTGCTGCCCTGGGGGTAAAATTGAATATTGGCGCGAAGACGGTTATTTTTAATGAAAATGTATGTGTCTGTGGTAAGTATATATTGTGAAAAAAAAATGGTAGTGTGTTCTGCTTCGGAAGGTTGTAGTAAAAAGGTGTAGTGTGTTCATCTTCTTCTTCTGCATCTGCAGTCGTCGTAAGATATTCTTGATGAAAATGATGACTTGTACGTAATGTCTCGTATGCCGTGGAAGGTGTGTATGCACCGCATAATTGTACATAATATCCCGTATGCCGTGAAAGGCAAGTAACAAGTATATGTTCGTGCACTCGCTCGTGTATGCAGCGCATAATTGACATGTGCTCGTGTATACAGCGCATAATTGAAATCCACTTCACTTGCAAAAATTTGTGTAAAAGCACACAAATACATACATCATGCATGGAAAATAATTACTACGGTATTTATATTATTGTGTTGGGTATGTAATAGGTGTATGTTCATAGTTGAAAATTATTTAGTATAAACATAATTGAAATGTGTGTTGAGGTAGAAAGGAATTTACATTTGGACTTAGCTGTTCTTCAGCGGCATCTGGCGGTCGTTGATGAAAATAAACTCTTGATGAAAATAACAACTTGTACATAATATCCTGTATGCTGTGGAACGGATGTAATAAATCTATGTCCATGCACTCGCTTGTGTATGTAGCGGATAAATGAAAACCTCTTCACTTGCAAAAATTGTGTAAAAGAAACCAATATGTACATCGTGCTTGGAAAATAATTACCATTTATATTAATGTGTTGGGTATGTAATATGTGTCGGTTCATAGTTGAAAATTGCGTTGGGTGTCGTCGTTATTCTTCGGTGACGCGTGCCGCCGCCGCCGGTCTGCTCGTTATTGCGTTTGTAAATCATCTTCTTGATGTTTTTGGTTCCGTGAATAGCAAACTAAAACTGATGAAGGAAATGTGTAGTCACTGTCAAATGTGTACATATACCTGTTGGGCCTCGGCGGGAGTCTGTTTAAAATGGGCAAAGCTCCCCCCCCCCCATCCGACCTAACCCATCGCAACGTTTACTCGCTGCGATAACATATGGCCAGTTCAATGTCCGCAAAACAACGTGGGCGGTCCGCGAATATCAAACGAGATCTCTCTTGGGGATTCAGTCCTTCCAGAATTGCTTGTATAACTTCTGTCTCGGGCAACCCCAACCTTAACACCCGGGCAGCTTTCCGTATATCATGCACGAAGTCCCCTAACGCCTCTCCGTTGGCCTGTAGGCGATAGAATAACTCAAACTTAAGCTGGGCACGTCGTCGAATGGGTAGGAAGAAGTTCAACACCTCCCCATGGAAAGCATCAACACTGTCACCCCGACGCAGAGTGTTGGTGACCAGCTCAGCCAACGGACCCCGGCAATACGGGTATATAAGAGACAAGACCTCCCCATCGGACACCCTCGGGAAATCTGCCAACTGCAGCACCAGGTCCAAGAAAACCAGCAGCTGGTCCTCATCAAATCCATTTACCACCGGAAATTTCTGGAGAACGCGTGAAATGGGATGGGGCAACTTCTGATAGCATACCGACGCCAGAAATGCACAATTCACAATACACAACAACAAAACATAAATTCACACGAAACACCTAACACTAAAACATGACTTACAAAAGGAAAAACTTGAGTACTCTCTCTTCCATCAAGTGGACCCCCGGGTTCTCTAGCGCTGCGGAGATCTGGCCTACTTCTGAACCACCTGTTAACACCACAGAAGGAGACAAGCAACAACCAACAAATACCTAACATACATAACACCAAACATCAATCCGACACACACGCCTCACCAAAACATAACTAGCAAACACAAACTAGTAATCATAATTCCGAAACCTCGCAACACAGGAATTAAGTCGGTGACGGTACCGACTTCCGATCGGGCCATACCGCATCCCGCTAATGCCACACGCTATACTCTGACCTAGAATCACCAATATTCTATCACCCAGGCCACGCTCGAGACCCCCCGGCAGTTCAACATCTCAAATTTTCCAACCACGAATTCCCGCCCCGTGGTGCGATCAGACTCACAAGTTAAGCAACCTAACACAGCCTACATGGGCATACACCCAAAGAACAATAGCCTGACAATAGTATAGTATTTCCGAGATTGCAAGCCCCGTCACACCCAAGGACCCAAAGTTTCAACCCTAGAACCAACCACGCTCTGCTACCATTTGTAAACCTTCTTTACTTTTTATGCTTTATAATAAAAATTAATCCTTTTTTTTTGTATTTTTTTTTTTTTTTTTTGAAAGAGAGGCCACTAGTTATTTAAAACTAGGCAAAAGCCTAGAGAAGCCAAAAATGCGCTGGGTCCAGTATGACGGGACTTGCAATTAAACTCGGTTGTTAATCAACAATAGCAATTTTGATTCTTGCCCCATAATTCATTACATGCATGTGTAAAATACAATTCCCATGAGTGACAAGTATAACAATAAGCTTAATAAATAAGTAGCGTGAACATGTTAACGAATCAGTTTCCATAAGCCCATATTAATTCATCCCCTATATACATATATCAATTTCGTTCCTTAAATTATATAAATAAACAACATCCTATAAATTATATAAATCCCCCCTTAATAACACTTAACATTAACATCACATATGGAAATATAGAGACACATATACATATAATATCATCACACTAAAATCATGTTCGACCTGGCAGACAGCCTGTATATTCGATAAAGCCCCAAAAACTGCAATCATAAAATTTAAACTTCCAACCACAGTTGGAATTTAATCATTTAAAACCACAACCCATTTACTCCATTAAAATAAAACCCCCAAAAAAATTAAAAACCGAAAGGATGATAATGACTAATAACTGCAAGATAACAGTGGCCTGGCAGCCCATATGAATTTATAACATCTAATAAATTGCACATTATAAGTATATGAAAATCTTTAAGTTTCTTTGAACTGTATACAAGTGGTAAAAACCCTTATCACCTAAGTTTAAACAATTGGCATAATTTTCCAAAATGTTAATTGTTGTGTTACAAATATAGATGTATCCCTGTATCAGGAATTCGTTCTTTAATGATAATAATTTAATTCAACAGACAGGTCCAGCAAGCAAGTCAGAACCCAAGTTACAATAATCAGTATGATTTTACAACCTCAAAATTATTGGTATATGCCCACAAAAAATAAATTTTTAATGTCAGACATCTGTGTATAAATAATTTTAAAATAACAGCATGTTCTATTCTGACAGCTGTGGAAGTGTGCCAGCATGTGCCAGACCAGGTCAGACAGGTATATCCGGCCTGCATAAAACTGTATCAACGTGTGCCTAACTTGTGCCAAAAAAAAAAACATGTGAATTTTACCTCTGAGAACAGCCTGAAAAACGAAACCCCCAACCCTTAAATGTTAAACCAAAATAAGAAAAGTATATGAACCCCGTCCTGAACCAGCCGGAACAGAACCAATAAACACATGACTTAAATTTAGATTGTAAGTATACTAACTCTAAGGCCTTTGCAAAAAAAAAAAAATTATGAAGCAAGCCCAAAATGAGCTCTGGCACGCTCCCCCAGTGCAGCACACAATTACAAGAATAGTACGTTAGAGTTATGGAATAATTTCATAATAGTTCAAATAATGTTCATAAAAAAAGTCCTGTTGACACACACTTGATCGGACTGTCTAGCGGCGTAAGCACATGGTTTAAAAAAAGGAAAACGATTTGTAACACGGATGAACGGCAGGCCAGGCCAACGAAAAATAATAAAAGTTTATATCACCTCAATTGCATGAGTATAGTTGCATCTTGCAGTTGGTCAGCAAGCTCCCTCCTCAGAACAGGTGAGTCTTGGATGGTTCATGACTGGTGAAGGCGTCAGTACACCAGCTGAGACCAAATCTCCGTCTGGGAGCGAGAACCCTGAGAATTCACAAAGGATTAGAAATTCTGTTCCCTAAAATATGCACCCTAATCAAGGTAATAACCTCAGAACGGGGCTCCCGACCAACTCAAGATAAATACATAAAAGTTCTTGTTTTTTTTTTTTTTTTTTAAATTGCCTGAGGAGTAATTACGTCTACAAGGTGATCATAAACTCACTAAAAAAATAATATTTAAATGTGTATAGTAAAGAGTTACTCGCACTAGATTTAACAAGTGCCGACATAATCAAACAGGTTGGCCTCACCACGTGGCAACACAAATATCGTAATTTGTCAGAAAATGAGCACACTAAAGGCACTTACAGTTACACACAATTAAAAGATTTATAGTGTTCCATCTAAGGGTGGTCTCACAATTTATTTTCAACTGCCATAATTAATTTTTAAAAACACTCTTCCGGTCCAGTGCGTGTACATACATAACCCACACGATTCAACTCTGTCTATACGTACTGGCTTTAGTTATAATTTTATACAGCAATTTAACAAATGATTACAGTGACTATTGTACAATAATTAAAAGAAATACTGGCTGTATATACTGAAATATCAAATAATTCTCTTACAATACACACACCCGTCCGTTCGCATCACGTACATTCTACTCTCGCATTCGGCTGAATATATTTAAGTTTAATTATTCTCTTATTATTCAAGCATTCTATAGCATACTGTAAATCACTCACCGGGAAGTCTCTAAAATTAGCCTGCCATCAGGACTAGAAGAAAATTACCCAATTATTGACTGTCCAAGGTCGGGAGCCTGTTGATTCTGTCACGGTCAGCGTCGAACTGCACGTTACATCAGCAACATAACGAACAGCTAACCGCGCCGCGAGATGGCGCGGGCTGTCTCACAGTGCCGTCCAGATATCGGCGTACTAATCAACATTAATACCCGATCTTATTATTGAAAAACGAAATTTTATACCGTCGATTGCCGGGTTATGCAAACACCGGCACACCCCCATCCCAAAAGGCAACCTGGTTGCCTCACACTCGAACTCGGGGAGGGTACCCTGCAGTGTACCCCCTTCCAAGGTGAACCTAGTGGACTTGGGGATCAAGGCGGCCCAGCGGTACTTGCTCTCAGGACTGCGGCCATCCCCATGCGACCCTCTCCGCTATGCCAACCCCACACGACCGCCCCAACACGTCACCCTCTCCGGTGACCATCACCTCCTTCCACCGGTCCCACTCACATACCCGTCCGAAGATCAAACAAGGTTTCTCCCACCTTGGTATGTGAGTGACCGTACTACCTCTCGTCCATCTCTTGGACCGACCAGCCACATGCACAAACAAGGCATCTCCAGCCTTGCCATATGGCTGGCCCACATCCCTACACTAGGGCGGACGGCCCCGCCTAGCCAGACAGAGAGGACAGCATCAAGGGCACGCGAATATTAATCTCAACTCTTACTTCACCTTTTGTTTACACACCATGACTAGCAAGGGGGGTTTCACCTTTCCGCCGACGTCGACACACAATAAATACAACCCTCCCTCTCAACAAAAACACCCGGGAAACAACCGGATAATGCGGCATGGCTCGACCTCTACACTAACCCACAATCAAGATTTACAACCATTAACCAGAAACAACAGCACGCTATCACTCTCCATCAAAACTTTCAGAACCAAAACAGGGGAAATTACAATCTCCAAGACCACGACTATCTAAGGGCACTCTCCAACTCTCTAACTTTTTTCCATGAGAACCTTCCAGAACAGGGGAAACTGACAATCTCGAGGACCACAATCTAAAGTGCACTCTCGGCATGATTCTCTAACTCCTTATTGATAGGTTTTTTTTCCAAAGGAGAGGGGTAGGTAAATCGGGAAGATGAAACGGGGCAAGGATCATTGAAAGTCAATAGCTAGGACTAAGGGTAAGGACATGGTTCCCTCCGAAAAGGAGAATGGAGAAAACCAAGGCTCGCGTGGGCAGGGGCGCAACCCTGAAGTAGACGAACACCACTGGGACTGTGGGGAACATCTACCCGCTACCCGTTAACCGCTTCTTCTTACCTTTCTATGACGGATTTTAGGTACTCTTTCCTTCTGGACACCACTCTCGGCGAAATTATTTCGTGTTGAGCTGTACTGGCTGGTTTCCTCTGAATCAGCATTAAGGCAACTTACCTCACTACTTTCACTCCGCTTTGGATTATGCTCATCACCTAACTCCTCTATTTGTCTTTCTTCCAATCCTTCCTTCTCTTCTTCCTCTTCTACAATTTCCCCTTGTCCATCCCCATAATCCAAATCACCATCACGACACTGCACATCTCAGCATCTTTCAGTTGCTCCTCTGATCCATCTTCAACCGCATCTTCCCTTAGCTCCTCACCAATTTCTTCATCACACTCGTCACCAGCTCCTTCACAAGCTTCTTCACCAACTTCTTCTCCAATCTCATTAACACCCTCCTTTGCATCAACACGTTCATCATCAACATCATCGCCATCACATCCACTACCACCATCCGAACAGTGCACATCCTCATCCTCTTCTAGTTGCTCATCTGGTCCACATGGAACTTCTTTCCGCTCTTCGGAATCCTCAACTCTACTTACAGAAGGCGTCTGCACATCTTCACACACCACATCATTCTCACTCACACACTCCACAACGCTGCCACCAAATTTCTCCTCAACTTCTACCTCACCTACTTCTACCACACTTGCGGCATGGACCTCCCCTTGTCCATCCACAACCTCAAAAACCCTTGCAGCCTGGACATCCCCGTGTCCATCTGCAAACTCAGACTCTTCAGTCTCCCTAACACCTATAACTATACTTCCCTGTGCAGCATCCGCAGACCGCTCTTCTGTCGATTCCACTCCTTCACCACTTTCAGCAACTACAACGTCCTCAACATTTTCCACCCTGGAATCCAGCTGTCCAGGCTCATGTGCAATGACTAAATTAATTTCTACTGGCGATGGTGAAGCTACACCATCAAGTGACTTCTCATATCCCTGCGTAGGCGATGACGATATTACCGGATCTGGATCCGTCACGAACCGAGATGGAGATACCGGAACAAATTCTGCGGCATCTGGATTCAACCATGACGTCCTCTTCGAGTCCTGTAACTCAGTATTAACTGATGTGTTCTTAGGCTCTTGTATTGATCCACAGAAGTTATTCCGCTTTTCTTCTTCTGCTTCACCTTCTTCATCCACTACTCTCTTAAGCACTTGTACTTCCTCTGGAACGTTTAAAGTTTCCTTTTTCTCTGAATAGGAATAACGCCTTGCTACAGGCTCCCTACTTACCGATGTTTGTTCCCTAACAAAATTTCTTCTTCCCCTGTTAATTTCGTACTTCTTTGTTTTCGGTGCTGTATCTGTTGTTAACGTCTTCTCACTTCCCACCCCCTTGCAGCATCTATTATTTCCGGAATGTTCAGTTTTTCGGACAGTCTCTTGTGTTCTCTTCCAACCACCATGTTTGTCCTTTTTAGATCTTCCTAACAAACCACTGGAGTATTGGACATCTGTAGCAGCTCTTCCCAGGGACTCGTCAACCTCCTGGACCGTTCTTGAAACCACACACAGCCGTTCAATGTCCGCAAAACAACGTGGACGGTCCGCGAATATCAAACGAGATCTCTCTTGGGGATTCAGTCCTTCCAGAATTGCTTGTATAACTTCTGTCTCGGGCAACCCCAACCTTAACACCCGGGCAGCTTTCCGTATATCATGCACGAAGTCCCCTAACGCCTCTCCGTTGGCCTGTAGGCGAAAGAATAACTCAAACTTAAGCTGGGCACGTCGTCGAATGGGTAGGAAGAAGTTCAACACCTCCCCATGGAAAGCATCAACACTGTCACCCCGACGCAGTGTGTTGGTGACCAGCTCAGCCAACGGACCCCGGCAATACGGGTATATAAGAGGCAAGTCCTCCCCATCGGACACCCTCGGGAAATCTGCCAACTGCAGCACCAGGTCCAAGAAAACCAGCAGCTGGTCCTCATCAAATCCATTCACCACCGGAAATTTCTGGAGAACGCCTGAAATGGGATGGGGCAACTTCTGATAGCATACCGACGCCAGAAATGCACAATTCACAATACACAACAACAAAACATAAATTCACACGAAACATCTAACACTAAAACATGACTTACAAAAGGAAAAACTTGAGTACTCTCTCTTCCATCAAGTGGACCCCCGGGTTCTCTAGTGCTGCGGAGACATGGCCTACTTCTGAACCACCTGTTAACACCACAGAAGGAGACAAGCAACAACTAACAAATACCTAACATACATAATACCAAACATCAATCCGACAAACACGTCTCACCAAAACATAACTAGCAAACACAAACTAGTAATCATAATTCCGAAACCTCGCAACACAGGAATTAAGTCGGTGACGGTACCGACTTCCGATCGGGCCATACCGCATCCCGCTAATGCCACACGCTATACTCTGACCTAGAATCACCAATATTCTATCACCCAGGCCACGCTCGAGACCCCCCGGCAGTTCAACATCTCAAATTTTCCAACCACGAATTCCCGCCCCGTGGTGCGATCAGACTCACAAGTTAAGCAACCTAACACAGCCTACATGGGCATACACCCAAAGAACAATAGCCTGACAATAGTATAGTATTTCCGAGATTACAAGCCCCGTCACACCCAAGGACCCAAAGTTTCAACCCTAGAACCAACCACGCTCTGCTACCATTTGTAAACCTTCTTTACTTTTTATGCTTTATAATAAAAATTAATCCTTTTTTTTTTTTTTTTTTTTTTTGAAAGAGAGGCCACTAGTTATTTAAAACTAGGCAAAAGCCTAGAGAAGCCAAAAATACGCTGGGTCCAGTATGACGGGACTTGCAATTAAACTCGGTTGTTAATCAACAATAGCAATTTTTATTCTTGCCCCATAATTCATTACATGAATGTATAAATTACAATTCCCCTGAGTGACAAGTATAACAATAAGCTTAATAAATAAGTAGCGTCAACATGTTAACGAATCAGTTTCCATAAGCCCATATTAATTCATCCCCTATATACATATATCAATTTCGTTCCTTAAATTATATAAATAAACAACATCCAATAAATTATATAAATCCCCCCCTTAATAACACTTAACATTAACATCACATATGGAAACATAGAGACACATATACATATAATATCATCACACTAAAATCATGTTCGACCTGGCAGACAGCCTGTATATTCGATAAAGCCCCAAAAACTGCAATCATAAAATTTAAACTTCCAGCCACAGTTGGAATTTAATCATTTAAAACCACAACCCATTTACTCCATTAAAATAAAACCCCCAAAAAAATTAAAACCCGAAAGGATGATAATGACTAATAACTGCAAGATAACAGTGGCCTGGCAGCCCATATGAATTTATAACATCTAATAAATTGCACATTATAAGTATATGAAAATCTTTAAGTTTCTTTGAACTGTATACAAGTGGTAAAAACCCTTATCACCTAAGTTTAAACAATTGGCATAATTTTCCAAAATGTTAATTGTTGTGTTACAAATATAGATGTATCCCTATATCAGGAATTCGTTCTTTAATGATAATAATTTAATTCAACAGACAGGTCCAGCAAGCAAGTCAGAACCCAAGTTACAATAATCAGTAGCATTAGTATGATTTTACAATCTCAAAATTATTGGTATATGCCCACAAAAAATAAATTTTTAATGTCAGACATCTGTGTATAAATAATTTTAAAATAACATCATGTTGTCTTCTGACAGCTGTGGAAGTGTGCCAGACCAGGTCAGACAGGTGTATCCGGCCTGCATAAAACTGTATCAACGTGTGCCTAACTTGTGCCAAAAAAAAACCCATGTGAATTTTACCTCTGAGAACAGCCTGAAAAACGAAACCCCCAACCCTTAAATGTTAAACCAAAATAAGAATAATATATGAACCCCGTCCTGAACCAGCCGGAACAGAACCAATAAACACATGACTTAAATTTAGATTGTAAGTATACTAACTCTAGGGCCTTTGTAAAAAAAAAAAATTATGAAGAAAGCCCAAAATGAGCTCTGGCGCGCTCCCCCAGTGCAGCACACAATTACAAGAATAGTACGTTAGAGTTATGGAATAATTTCATAATAGTTCAAATAATGTTCATAAAATAATGTCCTGTTGACACACACTTGATTGGACTGTCTAGCGGCGTAAGCACATGGTTTAAAAAAAGGAAAACGATTTGTAACACGGATGAACGGCGGGCCAGGCCAACGAAAAATAATAAAAGTTTATATCACCTCAATTGCATGAGTATAGTTGCATCTTGCAGTTGGTCAGCAAGCTCCCTCCTCAGAACAGGTGAGTGTTGGATGGTTCATGACTGGTGAAGGCGTCAGTACACCAGCTGAGACCAAATCTCCGTCTGGGAGCGAGAACCATGAGAATTCTCAAAAGATTAGAAATTCTGTTCACTAAAATATGCACCCTAGTCAAGGTAATAACCTCAGAACGGGGCTCCCGCCCAACTCAAGATAAATGCATAAAAGTTCTTGTTTTTTTTTTTTTTTTTTAAATTGCCTAAGGAGTAATTACGTCTACAAAGTGATCATAAACTCACTAAAAAAATAATATTTAAATGTGTATAGTAAAGAGTCACTCGCACTAGATTTAACAAGTGCCGACATAATCAAACAGGTTGGCCTCACCATGTGGCAACACAAATATCGTAATTTGTCAGAAAATGACCACACTAAAGGCACTTACAGTTACACACAATTAAAAGATTTATAGTGTTTCATCTAAGGGTGGTCTCACAATTTATTTTCAACTGCCATAATTAATTTTGAAAACACTCTTCCGGTCCAGTGCGTGTACATACATAACCCACACGATTCAACTCTGTCTATACGTACTGGCTTTAGTTATAATTTTATACAGCAATTTAACAAATGATTACAGTGACTATTGTACAATAATTAAAAGAAATACTGGCTGTATATACTGAAATATCAAATAATTCTCTTACAATACACACACCCGTCCGATCGCATCACGTAAATTCTACTCTCGCATTCGGCTGAATATATTTAAGTTTATTTATTCTCTTATTATTCAAGCATTCTATAGCATACTGTAAATCACTCACCGGGAAGTCTCGAAAATTAGCCTGCCATCAGGACTAGAAGAAAATTACCCAATTATTGACTTCCAAGGTCGGGAGCCTGTTGATTCTGTCACGGTCAGCGTCGAACTGCACGTTACATCAGCAACATAACGAACAGCTAACCGCGCCGCGAGATGGCGCGGGCTGTCTCACAGTGCCGTCCAGATATCGGCGTTCTAATCGACATTAATACCCGATCTTATTATTGAAAAACGAAATTTTTATACCGTCGATTGCCGGGTTATGCAAACACCGGCACACCCCCATCCCAAAAGGCAACCTGGTTGCCTCACACTCGAACTCGGGGAGGGTACCCTGCAGTGTACCCCCTTCCAAGGTGAACATAGTGGACTTGGCGATCAAGGCGGCCCAGCGGTACTTGCTCTCAGGACTGCGGCCATCCCCATGCGACCCTCTCCGCTATGCCAACCCCACGGGAATGCCCCAATACGTCACCCTCTCCGGTGACCATCACCTCCTTCCACCGGTCCCACTCACATACCCGTCCGAAGATCAAACAAGGTTTCTCCCACCTTGGTATGTGAGTGACCGTACTACCTCTCGTCCATCTCTTGGACCGACCAGCCACATGCACAAACAAGGCATCTCCATCCTTGCCATATGGCTGGCCCACATCCCTACATTAGGGCGGACGGCCCCGCCTAGCCAGATAGAGAGGACAGCATCAAGGGCACGCGAATATTAATCTCAACTCTTACTTCACCTTTTGTTCACACACCATGACTAGCAAGGGGGGGTTCACCTTTCCGCCGACGTCGACACACAATAAATACAACCCTCCCTCTCAACAAAAACACCCGGGAAACAACCGGAGAATGCGGCATGGCTCGACCTCTACACTAACCCACAATCAAGATTTACAACCATTAACCAGAAACAACAGCACGCTATCACTCTCCATCAAAACTTTCAGAACCAAAACAGGGGAAATTACAATCTCCAAGACCACGACTATCTAAGGGCACTCTCCAACTCTCTAACTTTTTTCCATGAGAACCTTCCAGAACAGGGGAAACTGTCAATCTCGAGGACCACATTCTAAAGTGCACTCTCGGCATGATTCTCTAACTCCTTATTGATAGGTTTTTTTTCCAAAGGAGAGGGGTAGGAAAATCGGGAAGATGAAACGGGGCAAGGATCATTGAAAGTCAATAGCTAGGACTAAGGGTAAGGACATGGTTCCCTCCGAAAAGGAGAATGGAGAAAACCAAGGCTCGCGTGGGCAGGGGCGCAACCCTGAAGTAGACGAACACCACTGGGACTGTGGGGAACATCTAACCGCTACCCGTTAACCGCTTCTTCTTACCTTTCTATGACAGATTTTAGGTACTCTTTCCTTCTGGACACCACTCTCGGCAAAATTATTTCGTGTTGAGCTGTACTGGCTGGTTTCCTCTGAATCAGCATTAAGGCAACTTACCTCACTACTTTCACTCCGCTTTGGATTATGCTCATCACCTAACTCCTCTATTTGTCTTTCTTCCAATCCTTCCTTCTCTTCTTCCTCTTCTACAATTTCCCCTTGTCCATCCCCATAATCCAAATCACCATCACGACACTGCACATCTCAGCATCTTCCAGTCGCTCCTCTGATCCATCTTCAACCGCATCTTCCCTTAGTTCCTCACCAATTTCTTCATCACACTCGTCACCAGCTCCTTCACAAGCTTCTTCACCAACTTCTTCTCCAATCTCATTAACATCCTCCTTTTCATCAACACGTTCATCATCAACATCATCGCCATCACATCCACTACCACCATCCGAACAGTGCACATCCTCATCCTCTTCTAGTTGCTCATCTGGTCCACATGGAAATTCTTTCCGCTCTTCGGAATCCTCAACTCTACTTACAGAAGGCGTCTGCACATCTTCACACACTACATCATTCTCACTCACACAATCCACAACGCTGCCACCAAATTTCTCCTCAACTTCTACCTTATCTACTTCTACCACACTTGCGGCATGGACCTCCCCTTGTCCATCCACAACCTCAGAAACCCTTGCAGCCTGGACATCCCCGTGTCCATCTGCAAACTCAGACTCTTCAGTCTCCCTAACACCTATAACTATACTTCCCTGTGCAGCATCCGCAGACCGCTCTTCTGTCGACTCCACTCCTTCACCACTTTCAGCAACTACAACGTCCTCAACATTTTCCACCCTGGAATCCAGCTGTCCAGGCTCATGTGCAATGACTAAATTAATTTCTACTGGCGATGGTGAAGCTACACCATCAAGTGACTTCTCATATCCCTGCGTAGGCGATGACGATATTACCGGATCTGGATCCGTCACGAACCGAGATGGAGATACCGGAACAAATTCTGCGGCATCTGGATTCAACCATTACGTCCTCTTCGAGTCCTGTAACTCAGTATTAACTGATGTGTTCTTAGGCTCTTGTATTGATCCACAGAAGTTATTCCGCTTTTCTTCTTCTGCTTCACCTTCTTCGTCCACTACTCTCTTAAGCACTTGTACTTCCTCTGGAACGTTTAAAGTTACCTTTTTCTCTGAATAGGAATAACGCCTTGCTACAGGCTCCCTACTTACCGATGTTTGTTCCCTAACATAATTTCTTCTTCCCCTGTTAATTTCGTACTTCTTTGTTTTCGGTGCTGTATCTGTTGTTACCGTCTTCTCACTTGCCACCCCCTTGCAGCATCTATTATTTCCGGAATGTTCAGTTTTTCGGACAGTCTCTTGTGTTCTCCTCCAACCACCATGTTTGTCCTTTTTAGATCTTCCTAACAAACCACTGGAGTATTGGACATCTGTAGCAGCTCTTCCCCGGGACTCGTCAACCTCCTGGACCGTTCTTGAAACCGCACACAGCCGTTCAATGTCCGCAAAACAACGTGGACGGTCCGCGAATATCAAACGAGATCTCTCTTGGGGATTCAGTCCTTCCAGAATTGCTTGTATAATTTCTGTCTCGGGCAACCCCAACCTTAACACCCGGGCAGCTTTCCGTATATCATGCACGAAGTCCCCTAACGCCTCTCCGTTGGCCTGTAGGCGATAGAATAACTCAAACTTAAGCTGGGCACGTCGTCGAATGGGTAGGATGAAGTTCAACACCTCCCCATGGAAAGCATCAACACTGTCACCCCGACGCAGAGTGTTGGTGACCAGCTCAGCCAACGGACCCCGGCAATACGGGTATATAAGAGACAAGACCTCCCCATCGGACACCCTCGGGAAATCTGCCAACTGCAGCACCAGGTCCAAGAAAACCAGCAGCTGGTCCTCATCAAATCCATTCACCACCGGAAATTTCTGGAGAACGCCTGAAATGGGATGGGGCAACTTCTGATAGCATACCGACGCCAGAAATGCACAATTCACAATACACAACAACAAAACATAAATTCACACGAAACATCTAACACTAAAACATGACTTACAAAAGGAAAAACTTGAGTACTCTCTCTTCCATCAAGTGGACCCCCGGGTTCTCTAGTGCTGCGGAGACATGGCCTACTTCTGAACCACCTGTTAAAACCACAGAAGGAGACAAGCAACAACCAACAAATACCTAACATACATAACACCAAACATCAATCCGACACACACGTCTCACCAAAACATAACTAGCAAACACAAACTAGTAATCATAATTCCGAAACCTCGCAACACAGGAATTAAGTCGGTGACGGTACCGACTTCCGATCGGGCCATACCGCATCCCGCTAATGCCACACGCTATACTCTGACCTAGAATCACCAATATTCTATCACCCAGGCCACGCTCGAGACCCCCCGGCAGTTCAACATCTCAAATTTTCCAACCACGAATACCCGCCCCGTGGTGCGATCAGACTCACAAGTTAACCAACCTAACACAGCCTACATGGGCATACACCCAAAGAACAATAGCCTGACAATAGTATAGTATTTCCGAGATTGCAAGCCCCGTCACACCCAAGGACCCAAAGTTTCAACCCTAGAACCAACCACGCTCTGCTACCATTTGTAAACCTTCTTTACTTTTTATGCTTTATAATAAAAATTAATCCTTTTTTTTTGTATTTTTTTTTTTTGTGAAAGAGAGGCCACTAGTTATTTAAAACTAGGCAAAAGCCTAGAGAAGCCAAAAATGCGCTGGGTCCAGTATGACGGGACTTGCAATTAAACTCGGTTGTTAATCAACAATAGCAATTTTTATTCTTGCCCCATAATTCATTACATGCATGTGTAAATTACAATTCCCCTGAGTGACAAGTATAACAATAAGCTTAATAAATAAGTAGCGTCAACATGTTAACGAATCAGTTTCCATAAGCCCATATTAATTCATCCCCTATATACATATATCAATTTCGTTCCTTAAATTATATAAATAAACAACATCCAATAAATTATATAAATCCCCCCCTTAATAACACTTAACATTAACATCACATATGGAAATAAAGAGACACATATACATATAATATCATCACACTAAAATCATGTTCGACCTGGCAGACAGCCTGTATATTCGATAAAGCCCCAAAAACTGCAATCATAAAATTTAAACTTCCAGCCACAGTTGGAATTTAATCATTTAAAACCACAACCCATTTACTCCATTAAAATAAATCCCCCAAAAAAATTAAAACCCGAAAGGATGATAATGACTAATAACTGCAAGATAACAGTGGCCTGGCAGCCCATATGAATTTATAACATCTAATAAATTGCACATTATAAGTATATGAAAATCTTTAAGTTTCTTTGAACTGTATACAAGTGGTAAAAACCCTTATCACCTAAGTTTAAACAATTGGCATAATTTTCCAAAATGTTAATTGTTGTGTTACAAATATAGATGTATCCCTGTATCAGGAATTCGTTCTTTAATGATAATAATTTAATTCAACAGACAGGTCCAGCAAGCAAGTCAGAACCCAAGTTACAATAATCAGTAGCATCAGTATGATTTTACAATCTCAAAATTATTGGTATATGCCCACAAAAATAAATTTTTAATGTCAGACATCTGTGTATATTTAAAATAACATCATGTTGTCTTCTGACAGCTGTTGAAGTGTGCCAGACCAGGTCAGACAGGTGTATCAGGCCTGCATAAAACTGTATCAACGTGTGCCTAACTTGTGCCAAAAAAAAAACCCATGTGAATTTTACCTCTGAGAACAGCCTGGAAAACGAAACCCCCAACCCTTAAATGCTAAAATAAAAAAATAATAATATATGAACCCCGTCCTGAACCAGCCGGAACAGAACCAATAAACACATGACTTAAATTTAGATTGTAAGTATACTAACTCTAAGGCCTTTGCAAAAAAAAAAATTATGAAGCAAGCCCAAAATGAGCTCTGGCACGCTCCCCCAGTCCAGCACACAAATACAAGAATAGTACGTTAGAGTTATGGAATAATTTCATAATAGTTCAAATAATGTTCATAAAAAAATGTCCTGTTGACACACACTTGATTGGACTGTCTAGCGGCGTAAGCACATGGTTTAAAAAAAGGAAAACGATTTGTAACACGGATGAACGGCGGGCCAGGCCAACGAAAAATAATAAAAGTTTATATCACCTCAATTGCATGAGTATAGTTGCATCTTGCAGTTGGTCAGCAAGCTCCCTCCTCAGAACAGGTGAGTGTTGGATGGTTCATGACTGGTGAAGGCGTCAGTACACCAGCTGAGACCAAATCTTCGTCTGGGAGCGAGAACCCTGAGAATTCACAAAGGATTAGAAATTCTGTTCACTAAAATATGCACCCTAGTCAAGGTAATAACCTCAAAACGGGGCTCCCGACCAACTCAAGATAAATGCATAAAAGTTCTTGTTTTTGTTTTTTTTTTTAAATTGCCTGAGGAGTAATTACGTCTACAAGGTGATCATAAACTCACTAAAAAAATAATATTTAAATGTGTATAGTAAAGAGTCACTCGCACTAGATTTAACAAGTGCCGACATAATCAAACAGGTTGGCCTCACCATGTGGCAACACAAATATCGTAATTTGTCAGAAAATGACCACACTAAAGGCACTTACAGTTACACACAATTAAAAGATTTATAGTGTTTCATCTAAGGGTGGTCTCACAATTTATTTTCAACTGCCATAATTAATTTTAAAAAACACTCTTCCGGTCCAGTGCGTGTACATATATAACCCACACGATTCAACTCTGTCTATACGTACTGGCTTTAGTTATAATTTTATACAGCAATTTAACAAATGATTACAGTGACTATTGTACAATAATTAAAAGAAATACTGGCTGTATATACTGAAATATCAAATAATTTTCTTACAATACACACACCCGTCCGATCGCATCACGAACCTTCTACTCTCGCATTCGGCTGAATATATTTAAGTTTAATTATTCTCTTATTATTCGAGCATTCTATAGCATACTGTAAACCACTCACCGGGAAGTCTCGAAAATTAACCTGCCATCAGGACTAGAAGAAAATTACCCAATTATTGACTTCCAAGGTCGGGAGCCTGTTGATTCTGTCACGGTCAGCGTCGAACTGCACGTTACATCAGCAACATAACGAACAGCTAACCGCGCCGCGAGATGGTGCGGGCTGTCTCACAGTGCCGTCCAGATATCGGCGTTCTAATCAACATTAATACCCGATCTTATTATTGAAAAACGAAATTTTTATACCGTCGATTGCCGGGTTATGCAAACACCGGCACACCCCCATCCCAAAAGGCAACCTGGTTGCCTCACACTCGAACTCGGGGAGGGTACCCTGCAGTGTACCCCCTTCCAAGGTGAACCTAGTGGACTTGGCGATCAAGGCGGCCCAGCGGTACTTGCTCTCAGGACTGCGGCCATCCCCATGCGACCCTCTCCGCTATTCCAACCCCACGGGACCGCCCCAACACGTCACGCTCTCCGGTGACCATCACCTCCTTCCACCGGTCCCACTCACATACCCGTCCGAAGATCAAACAAGGTTTCTCCCACCTTGGTATGTGAGTGACCGTACTACCTCTCGTCCATCTCTTGGACCGACCACCCACATGCACAAACAAGGCATCTCCATCCTTGCCATATGGCTGGCCCACATCCCTACACTAGGGCGGACGGCCCCGCCTAGCCGGACAGAGAGGACAGCATCAAGGGCACGCGAATATTAATCTCAACTCTTACTTCACCTTTTGTTCACACACCATGACTAGCAAGGGGGGTTCACCTTTCCGCCGACGTCGACACACAATAAATACAACCCTCCCTCTCAACAAAAACACCCGGGAAACAACCGGAGAATGCGGCATGGCTCGACCTCTACACTAACCCACAATCAAGATTTACAACCATTAACCAGAAACAACAGCACGCTATCACGCTCCATCAAAACTTTCAGAACCAAAACAGGGGAAATTACAATCTCCAAGACCACGACTATCTAAGGGCACTCTCCAACTCTCTAACTTTTTTCCATGAGAACCTTCCAGAACAGGGGAAACTTTCAATCTCGAGGACCACAATCTAAAGTGCACTCTCGGCATAATTCTCTAACTCCTTATTGATAGTTTTTTTTTCCAAAGGAGAGGAATAGGAAAATCGGGAAGATGAAACGGGGCAAGGATCATTGAAAGTCAATAGCTAGGACTAAGGGTAAGGACATGGCTCCCTCCGAAAAGGAGAATGGAGAAAACCAAGGCTCGCGTGGGCAGGGGCGCAACCCTGAAGTAGACGAACACCACTGGGACTGTGGGGAACATCTACCCGCTACCCGTTAACCGCTTCTTCTTACCTTTCTATGACGGATTTTAGGTACTCTTTCCTTCTGGACACCACTCTCGGCGAAATTATTTCGTGTTGAGCTGTACTGGCTGGTTTCCTCTGAATCAGCATTAAGGCAACTTACCTCACTACTTTCACTCCGCTTTGGATTATGCTCATCACCTAACTCCTCTATTTGCCTTTCTTCCAATCCTTCCTTCTCTTCTTCCTCTTCTACAATTTCCTCTTGTCCATCCCCATAATCCAAATCACCATCACGACACTGCACATCTCAGCATCTTCCAGTTGCTCCTCTGATCCATCTTCAACCGCATCTTCCCTTAGCTCCTCACCAATTTCTTCATCACACTCGTCACCAGCTCCTTCACAAGCTTCTTCACCAACTTCTTCTCCAATCACATTAACATCCTCCTTTTCATCAACACGTTCATCATCAACATCATCGCCATCACATCCACTACCACCATCCGAACAGTGCACATCCTCATCCTTTTCTAGTTGCTCATCTGGTCCACATAGAACTTCTTTCCGCCCTTCGGAATCCTCAACTCTACTTACAGAAGGCGTCTGCACATCTTCACACACTACATCATTCTCATTCACACACTCCACAACGCTGCCACCAAATTTCTCCTCAACTTCTACCTCATCTACTTCTACCACACTTGCGGCATGGACCTCCTCTTGTCCATCCACAACCTCAGAAACCCTTGCAGCCTGGACATCCCCGTGTCCATCTGCAAACTCAGACTCTTCAGTCTCCCTAACACCTATAACTATACTTCCCTGTGCAGCATCCGCAGACCGCTCTTCTGTCGATTCCACTCCTTCACCACTTTCAGCAACTACAACGTCCTCAACATTTTCCACCCTGGAATCCAGCTGTCCAGGCTCATGTGCAATGACTAAATTAATTTCTACTGGCGATGGTGAAGCTACACCATCAAGTGACTTCTCATATCCCTGCGTAGGCGATGACGATATTACCGGATCTGGATCCGTCACGAACCGAGATGGAGATACCGGAACAAATTCTGCGGCATCTGGATTCAACCATGACGTCCTCTTCGAGTCCTGTAACTCAGTATTAACTGATGTGTTCTTAGGCTCTTGTATTGATCCACAGAAGTTATTCCGCTTTTCTTCTTCTGCTTCACCTTCTTCATCCACTACTCTCTTAAGCACTTGTACTTCCTCTGGAACGTTTAAAGTTTCCTTTTTCTCTGAATAGGAATAACGCCTTGCTACAGGCTCCCTACTTACCGATGTTTGTTCCCTAACATAATTTCTTCTTCCCCTGTTAATTTCGTACTTCTTTGTTTTCGGTGCTGTATCTGTTGTTACCGTCTTCTCACTTGCCACCCCCTTGAATAATTTATTATTTACTGAACATAATCATCTAGGCCTATGTTGACTGATTATATTTTTATATTGGAAGACTCATAATCGATCCTGCTTACACTTGTTTTATATTAATTAATTTCTTTAAATATAAACAAACTGTTAATTAACAATTATATTTTAATTACTATAATTCCCTTTAGGGCTTAACTGAATGCACACTTTTAAACTATTGTCTGTGTGATTAATATCTATTAAACTTTAATAACTCAAACACTAATAAAGAAAAAACTAAATGTTACTGTCAGTATCATCTGCTACTATGGATTAGTAATTCATTTCATTAAATAATTGTTTATAATTACTATCCACTCACAGTTCTTCTTAATTTGAATATCACTGTATCTCACATCCTCTTACCAATTAATTACACTTGTTTTATATTTTATTTGTAGCACATCTTAATTACATTTTACATTTACTTATAAATTTGTATGGTACTTTATATGACTTTCTAATTGATTCATTCATTATTCATTAAATTTATTATCATTATTTATTTGTTTAGGGACTACTCCAAATCTAACTGGGTACTGTCTATATAGTATAGTAATCTGTCATAGTAATGTCTGTTGTAGGACTTTTGGTTTCGAAATAGGTTCACACTTTTATTTATTATTGTTTCTTCCTTCAAATTATTTTGATTTCGATTTGTTTAGATAACTTGTTGTTATTGTTTGCTGATGTCTTCAACAGTTGAAGTGTATGATATTATGGTTTTAATATTGCTTGGTGATAAGATTGACATTTATTAAACAAATTCTTCATTATTATAGGCAATTTGAAACCTACTTTTCTTGTCAATACCAATTATTTTCTTCTTTATCTCTGGAGTTTATTTATTTGTATTGGTGGCTTTAACGAATTGTAATTCTTGAGTTTTCTCTTGGTTCATTGTATATTTTATTTATATATTCCATTCTTTTATTAAAATTGATTCCATACTAATGTTAAATGAGTCCCCCTATATTAATATGGTATTATGAATGAATATCGGCGTTGAGTGGCCCTTTTACGTCCAATTGCGCATCCGAACATTCACATCCGAACATTCACATAAAGTGGCGCCTTAGCTTTCTCACTCTATAAATAAAATAATTATAAATCTTATCATTATACACATCATTGGAATCTTTTATCTTCTGAATATTTTTTCTTATTCTACATTGCCTTCCAATAACTCCATTTATTTATTATATTCAATATTACTGTTGGTATATTCCTTAAGTAGATTTCTTTCTCTTTTATGTAACTTCACTTTAGAATTCAATGATTTATTAGCCTTAATGTCATTCACCTTTGTTATTCAGTACCTCTTGCAATATAGTAGTTTTAATTATCCTTCTCTTATTTTATCTCTTTTTATACTGCAACTCTTCTTCAACAAGTTCATTTTCTAATTAGTTTATTAAATTTCTCTTAGGCTTTTGTCATTAATATTGTGCTCCATTATTATTATTATTATTATATTACTATATATATTATTTAAGCTTGATTTAAATAGATGCGCTTATTTCTTTTAGAATTTTGGTGTCGTTACAATACCGACAGGTTTAAAATGAAATATTTACCAGTGATGACTTGTTTATTACGGCAATGTCCCAATACTAATATTATTATATCTTAATTAAAACTTTACTCATTTATTTGTTCCCGATTTCAGAGTGAATAAATTTATGTATTCTACAAAGTTACTGTTAATGAATTATAACAATATACACAATTAACCTTTTTTTTTTACAAGATAGCAGAGTGTTGCAATTTTGTGTGACACTCTGTAAACAATTAACTATCAAAACAACAGCACAATACACAATTATTTCTTTGTTCAAAGCAGAGTGGCGCAATTTTGTTCGTCACATGCTTACAAACCTTTTATATAAATCAGCAGAGTTGCGCAATTTTGGTACCGTAAAAGCTTGTTACGACCTTACAAACATCGGGGAATAGTTCGATTTGTCACCTGTTAATTAAACTCGCTGCCGTTGTTAGTAAACCTTACTTACTAACAAATTATAACACATTATTATATAGGAATTAGTCAAGGATTGCATAAATTTATTCACTCGCTGGGTGTTAGCAAAAACATCTCTTTATTATTATATTTAAATCTCATAGTTTACTTTACTTTTAAAAAAATTACTCTAATAAATTCTGCATTTAATATTTTATAAATTTTTATGTCTTATTCCTTTTCTCTCAAAAGTACTCATCTAGATATTGTTTTAAGTACCACGGATCCGGGTCTCAACTCTGTTATGTTTTAATTTATCACAACTTTAACCAAATTATTTGAAGAATAATTTTGGTTGTAAATTTTAGAATTACCTTACATTTAGATATCGTAATGTTATTACTACTGCATTACAGAAATTACAAATCTTATGAGTTATTCTTTAAATTATCAAAAGTTCTTTACTGTTCTTTTGTTACTTCTCTTGTTGAAACAGATTTTTACAAATGTTATGTTTGGATATCACCTGAATTTAACATGAGGTTGTGGTGGGGTCCATGATGGTCATCTTCAGTCGTCTCTTAGGGTGCAATACACGGTTCCTCTTGATGCTCCATTAGGTTGATTGTTTCTGATAGTCTCTTTCTAGACGATCGGATTTTTGTACTAGAAGTTCATACTGTTGTTGTTTGTGTTTTCCACTTCTGGAGTCGGTGGTTCACATGTTACACTTTAATTACAGTTCTTATTTTAGCAGCACTAAAATCTGGTAAGTAACATATCTTACCACTTACAGTTTCTTTTTTCTTTAAGAGATGTGTCGGCTAAGTTTTCCTTTTTTTTTATACATATTTCTTCACACACTACATTATATTTTTCTTATTATTATCTCCACACTACATTGATCAAATCGAAATCATTACAAACTGGATAAAATATTTTTTAACGGTATACACCTAGGTGTATATTGACAACACAGTACCGACATCTTAACATGTCGAAGTTTCTCCGGCGAATGTGTGCATAGTTTAGCGGAGAGGGGTCTGTAAGCTGGCCCGGTTTTACGCACTGAGAAATTAGTTCGTTCTTTTAAGTGGTATTAATTATTGATTAATTACATCGTAATACTTTGTTACTTTTTGGTTATGAATAAGGAATTTCTTTATTTATTTAGTACGTATTTTATTTAATTAACGTAATTATTATTTTTAGCTAAATAACACCATGCTTTGCGTGTTGGTACGGGACAATTTGCAAGTTGATGCAGGAATCTAGGTACAGGTAAGGGGTGGATAATACTCTTACTTGTTATAAAGCAAAAATTTTCATTTGTGCTATTTAAACATTTTTTTAAATCGTCACAATGATTGTTATAATGTTTCAGAAGGTACATATGATTGTACATGATCTGGTGGTGATAAATGTTTATAATGTTGTGTCTATGACAGGAATCATGTGTTTGAGTGATGTAATGTAAGTATGAAGTTTATCATGCAATTTAAAGAAAGTAAAATGTTCAAATGTCTGAACAGTAAATTTTAAATGAGTTTTAAAGGTCTGAATTAAATGAGGGAATTAATTTGAGGTAGTTGTGAGTTTTCCCATGTAATTTGCAGTGATTAAATTAATGTGAAAATGATGAATAGAAGTTCATAATTGACTTGTAATAATAAAATGTAACAAGACAAAAAGTTTATGGAGTTTGAAACTAAACCTAAAATTGAAATGTTTGTAATTTTATTCAGATGCAGATTAAATGTTTATTTTAATGGAGTGAGAGAGTGAATCCTTTTTATTAAATGGTCAATTATTTTATTAAATGTAATTAAAGATCCAATCGTTAGTTGATGATAGCCTATGTAAGTAGGAATAGAGTAATTTACGGGAATAAGTAAATGTTTTGTTGTACTCACTATTTTATGTTAATAAAAGTCAAAGTAGGAAAGTTAAGAAAGCAAATGAATGGTGCTAGAGCACGTAACAAATTTCATGTAATGTAAATTGTAAATTTTAAATGTAGCTATATCATAAACAAAGATATTTTTGTTTTACTTGTGATTCCCCAACTTTTCGGGTGGTCACGGCCTCACCGAACCCTGACCGTGGAATTGGTTTAGCTTTGACAGCTATGGTTGGGGCTCATTGCGACTCGTTCTGCCTAAACTGGCCATAGCTGTTATCATTGTGAGAGGTGAATTTCGAAATTGAAAGGGGCTATAAATCAGGGGAATCACCTAACTATGGAACAGCGGCTATCACTTTGTTCGCGTAGGAACAGTAAAAATGGTGATAGACCCGCATTAAGGTTTTAAATATGTAACTTCCAGATATTATGATATCTGATAATTTTAAACATGTAAGGCCGAAGCAAGGACAGGAGATGCCAAAATTCCTCCTCAAATTCAGTCCTTGTGGAAGCAACTGGACGCCACAGTCCAGGGGTGGCCATAGTGTGTGTGGTAGGGAGGTTACTCAGGGGAGTAACGAATTAAAACCTTAAACTGACGTAAACTGAATGAGCTGATAGGCTGATCAAACGATTTTATGTTGAATCAAAAGATATTATGCCCACGGGCAGATTATTACAGTATATGATTTGTACGAAAGTAGTTGACTGAAATTAACGACTTTTATCATATGTTTTGCTTTCTATTATATTTTATAGATGACTACTGGTTTTTGAAAAGATTATTTCTGGGGGGAAGGAATTTATTATGTTATTATTTTACTATGTTAGAGTGTAAGTATTATAAACATATGGCATGTATTTTATATTGTATAATTTTGAAGTGTATCTAGGGTAAGGTCATTCACCTGACCCAGAGAGATCAGCTGATGATTGGGGTTAGATATGTAATATATGACTCATAATTGATTTGTAGTTTTTTTATATAAGTAAAGGATGGAATAATAAATTTTAATAACAAGATAATTCTTTCAGTAAAGAGTTTATGTTAAATTTTGAGGTTCACTATCAGTAGAAAAGAGGTCAGCTGATTCATGATGTATATTGTAACTAGCTAATTCGAGCGTACCTGCAAAATGTGTACATAAAATAATGTGTTTTGGATGATTAGTGCGTTCGCCTCGCACCGGGTCGTTACAGTAATTTTGGTGGCTAGCGATGTTCGTAGCGTAGTTCTGATCACCTGTATATTACGGCAGTAACCTTACCTGTTATTCTTAGGGGGTGTGATAATCCCGGGTGGCGCCAAGTCGTTTTACAAAACAACTAAAAACCGTATTTGAACAAGTTATCAGCGTAGCGGGTTGGTGTATTCGAATCGTTCCCGCTCGCACAGCCGTCTCAATCGTCGCTTCTGACGAATAACTGGCAACTAGCTTACTGCTACGATTTATTCTTCAATACAAGTAATTATTATATAGCACTCCCTATGAAATGATAACGCTGGTTACTCCCTGTAATGAATATTTTTTTAATGGTGATATCTGGAAACATTTACAATTACAACAAAATAATTATCGTTTGATTACATGAGATCTTATTTTCAGGGCGGCGAATTAATTTAGAAACCATTTAACCTAGCGTCTGTTTACGTTAGGCGTATTACAATGTTTTGGTTTCAAAATCCGTGGATTCTTTTGACTATGAGTTAGAGAACTACAATGGTTACAATAAAAATACAAATTACCTTAATCTAAGTGTACAAGAAATATAAAGTGTGCTGTTACAATCTGTTGTGTAGTGTTGTAAAGGTGTTCTGTAAATTCGTGTTCAATTCTTAGGTTATTTTATGTTAACAATGTTTCATTATGTTTTAATTTGCTTAAATACTCTATGAAAGAGAAATATTATCTTTATAGTGTGGTAATTTTACCTTTCAAAATTATTTAAAGTGATTAGGGTTGGTGGAAAATAAATAATTGGATAGTACTTAACAATTCGACGAGCATAGAGGCCTTTGTAGTTGGTTCGAGATAGGAATTGGCTGCATCAAATCAGTTTTCTTGGATTTTGGGCTTTATTAAATTGTGGCGTCCTTTCGTCTTGTGTTTGGACGTTCCATTTATGGATAATTTCCGTTTATTCAGGTCTTGGGTCTTGTAATATTGGTTGTAGTGGTCATCTGCTTCTTTGACGATTAGTTTTCAGCAACTTTATACTATTATTTTCATGATTTACACTGAAAAAACTTTCTTCCGGACTTCTGCATCTGTATGGCTTGATGACGCTTCGCTTCTTTTTTTCTCTCTACTAATTTCTAACGGTATTTTTCTGTCAACAACCGCTGTTTCCATAGTAACGGTATTTTTCGAATAGGCTTATTTTGAGTTGATGTATTGTTATCGAAACTTCGAATCCTTCGTATATCTTCTGATTACTGTTATTCCTCCATCTTCCTTCCTGGTTATTAAATATTGTCACTATAGTATTTATTCTCGTTCATAGATTATTTTGATACCCCACAAGCTTGGGTATTTTCAGATTTTAAGTTTTTACAATTATGTTAATGCTTGTTAATTACATTTCTTTTTATATAATAATGCCTATTACAATATTTTGTGTTATAAATGATCTACAATTTATCCTTGGTGATTCCTTCACCTCAGATTTTCTAAATTCTGATTCAATTTGTTATAATCTTTGTATGTTTGGTTCTGACAGTTATGTTTTTTTCTAGGTCTAAGTAGCCATTATAATAATTTACTTATTTCGTTCAAATCACATTTTGTTTCAGCCTATTGGGCTTACTTTGTTATTTTTATTAGTTGTGTTGTGTTTTGAGTCTGTAGGTGTTTTGTTTATTATTCAATATTGCTCTCCTTATTTCAATCTTAAAAATATAACATTAGGTTTATGGACTGCACATTGCATTCAGCCATATCCTCTTCTAACAATAACATGAACACAATTTTTTATAAGTTATTAGAGTTATTGTTTTGATTAAGAGATATCATCACTCACTCCTAACTTATCCTTATTTGCTAATTTTTTAGTTTATAACACATATTATCTGTGTTGTGATAAACAACATCACTTGTTATTAAATTAATAATAGTCCTTTATAAATTAGGTATCTTTGTTAATTTTTTGACTTCTCAATCTCTAAACAATTTTTATATTCCCTCCATGGTAACACCTTCAATTTATTCTATTCTGGAATCCTCCCTTTTTACTTACTACTGGCTATAGTTAACTTAACTCTATTGAACATCTTTTTAAATAAAAAGTCATTATCACTTCTAGTGTTTTTCTATCCCTTATACTATAATTCACTCTTAATACTACTTATTTATCAGTTATCTATGCACTGTTTATTTCCAACTTTTACCTTACCTTCACTTGTAAATCACTTATTGTTAATTACAATTTCACTAGTGTCACACTTCACTTTGGGGTTCTTACACCTACACTATTACACTATATCACTGTTTATATCATTTGTTTGATAGTGGGTGACCCCTATACTTATTTCTCTTTCATGACTTAATCCTAATGACAATTAATACTTAATAACTAATACTTACTGACTAATAACAATTCTAATTTGTGGTTTCTGGTTGCCTTTTTAATGGGTAGTAACCGTTATCTCTTCTTCCTCCTGATAACCCTTGTTTTGGTTTCAATGTTCTTGGTGAGTGCTATTTTACTTATTTTGGTGAACCATTCTTGGATTTCACTTTTGCTCGTCTCCCTCCTTCTTCATTTTCCTTGTTCGTTTAATATATTAGGTCCTTTCATCCGTTTCTTGGGACATTTTGGGGTCATTTAAACCCATAAACTTGTTTCCTTGTGGCTTAGGTTTATTATTTTCTCATTCTCGTTGTTTATTTGTGGTTCCCTTCTTTATGTTTGGGTTGTTGTCTCAATCACTTTAAAATATTTACATTTTACTAAGTATGTTCCGTGGTTCCCTTCTTTATGTTTGGGTTGTTGTCTCAATCACTTTAAAATATTTACATTTTACTAAGTATGTTCTGTGGTTCCCTTCTTTATGTTTATGTTTTTGTCTCAATCACTTGGGTTGTGTTAAAGTCGTCGTTTTGTCGTGTTATATTCCTTATATTTTAATTAAAATCAATCAGTTCATTTGATAAGAGGTATTTTTTACAATTATAAATATATTTTTTATCTCTGGTACGGGGTTGGCTATTTGTGTCGTGACATAATGCCTCTCCTTTAAAATTGATCATTTTGATAAAACACTAGTATAGTTTTTTATGAAATTATCAGTTATACATAACCTTTTTCCTTTTCTTTCTTGGTCGTTTCTCCATTCTTTATTTCTCTTCTTACTGAATTCATTCCATTTTATTTGGATCTGTTTTTCTTTTTATTTCCATTGGTGTGTTCTCCCTTATACACAATTTTTTCCCTAACTTTAGTAGCTGGTTTCTCCCATTACTACTCATTTTTCTGAGACCAGAGGCACGTCATCTCTGCTCAGTTTATTTGATTGCTGGACTTTTCAACAGTCAATCATAAATACCTTTTTTGTCAACTTGTGACTTACATTAATAATATATTTTGGGATTGTCCACCTTGTGGTTTGTTTTTAGATCACTTTGGCCTTTTACTCATTCTTCCTTCCGCTGTACCTTAACTATATACTATCATTTGCTCATACATTGATTGTTTTTTATTTATTTATATGTTAATTTCATCATTAACTTTTCATTTTTCGGTTTTCAATTCTCATTGTGATCATTTTAATTATCTTAGACATTGGTATACCTTTCTCAGTTAATTAGCAATATTTTGCTTTAGCCATAGCTTGTATATTTGATTCATACATAACTTCTCTCTTTCTTTGTACCAGTTTAGATTTTTTATTTTACAGATAAATATCTTTGATTCATTATTATAATTTCATGTACTTATCTTATCAGGTTTGGTCTGATTTTATTTTTGTATATTTCAGTTTGTATTAATTCTTTGTAAGTTAATTTTCTTACACCATAGGAATTTGTGTAGCGTATTCCTATTTTGGTACATTTTGTTTAATTATTTCATATACTTCACACATCAACTTTTAATATATTGTAAGTTGATTTCACTTAGTAGGAATTTATGTATCTCATTCCTTTGTTTTGATATTTTTTTTATTTTAGACCTCATAAGTCATCGATCTGTTGTTGCAAGTTGTGTACACATAATTTTTAAATTTTGGTATCTGTATTTTATTTACAGTTACTTGTCCTTCGTGATGACATATGGCCGTACACTTTATAATATATAATTTTATTTTGGTATCAATTCAATTCTCATGGTTGTGGATTTATTATATTATCATTTCCATTCCATATTATAGCCTTCTCCTTTTTGTTCGACACTTCGTTATTATGCACCTCTTCTCCTTCAAGTGTATGATAGTCACACTTATTCTGGATGAACGTATTCCAGTTATTTAGTTTTCTTCATAGAACTTCTTTATGGAAGCTTGGTTGTACACTCCTTTTACTTTTTTGGTGGTTATATTACTTATCTCGTAAGTGTTGTTTCCATTGTCCTTTGTGATGACATATGGTTATGCATATTATTATATGTTGGACCTTGTTAATTATATTTTTGTAAGTCGACTTCTCCTTTTCTTTCCTTCATTATTGCCTTCTCTTTCTTATTACACTCTTTGTTGTCTTGCTCCTCTTCTCCTTCAAATGTCTGATGGATGACATTTATTCTGGATAATACATCGGCGGCAACATTTTTACGCCCTGGAATGTACTCCCACGTTATGTGGTACTCTTGTGATGCGAGTATCCATCGTGTAAGCCTCCCATGACTCAACTTACACTGTTTCAAAAAGGAAATGGACTTATGGTCACTTCGGACGGTGACGGGATATCCAAGGATATACGTCCTAAATTTTCCGCATGCGAACACAATACTGAGTAGTTCCTTTTCAGTAACATTGTAGTTACGTTCGCATCGGTTCAGTACCCTGCTGGCAAAGCTGATAACCAGGTGGTGTCCGTCCTTATCCTCTTGATATAACTCGGCGCCCAGGCTCACATCGCTGGCGTCACAATTTAAATAGAACGGCTGTTCAAAATTAGGGTGGTTTAGCATTATAGTTTCAAGAAATTTTGTTTTGATTAATTTTAGCACTTCATCTTGTTCCTTCCCCCAAGTCCACTTTTCTTTAGCTGATAGTTGTTTAGAGAACTTTGCTGTTAAATAAGAATAATTGGTCTGGATCCGCTCCAATTCAGGTTGGTTTACGAGAGATACATTTGACCCAGTATCGATCATTATGACAGTGTTGATTCCATTAATAATGGCTTTTATATGCACTATTTCACTATTTGTTGTTGACAAGGGGTTATCCTCCTCCTCCAGAAGCTCTTCCCTGATGTCCTTTAAATAATTGTTTGATATTATAGTTATCTTCTTTATTTCACTTTCCGTCGTAGTTTGTCGATTTAACCCAAGTGATTGGTCATGTGAAGGGTCCTGGTGGTTTCTCACTGACCTTTTTAGTTTAAAGGTGGCTGGGAACCACTGGCCAGACTATTTACTTGGTCTGCCATTTCATTGGTTGAGGTTGATTGATCACTTATGTGATTCCTTGGCGCTTCTATTGTTCTCGTTCCTGTAGCTTGTTGGTTGTCGTATTGGGAATTGTTGTACACTGTGCTGGTTCTAATTGGACAATATCGCCGATAGTTGTTTTGTCTCCTCCCGCTGATAAAATTGACTTGACGCCTCATGTCACCCCTATTTTGGTTACTCCCGTTTCCTCTGTTATATGGGTAATTCGGGTCGTACCGGTTGCCATAGTAATTGTGATTATTTGGGTGGCCATTTGTATTCCTTCCTTGTTCTATCCCCCTGTTGTGATTATTCGGTGCACTAGGGTTTTGTGCATTTCTGTTATTTGGTTGGTTCCCCTGGTTGTAACTCGGATGATCTCTGTTGGTTGGTTGGTTACCTTGATTGTAGTTGGGTTGATTCCGATGGAATGGTTGGTCCCCTGGGTAATTATTTGGGTTACGATTTATTATGTTCCGGTAGTTGTTCTGGGTATTACTATAGGGTAAGTTGTGGCTTGGCACGTTGTAACTTTCATTCCCCCGGTTGTACCTTTGGTTGATTACACGATTCTTCTTGTACTGGCTATCGTTTTCATGGTCTTCCAGCAAGTTGGCCATTCCCTGTATGGTCTTTATTTGTCCCTGTCTCCTGGCCCTCTGTATGGCGTCTTCGTAGTGATATCCCAGTTGGATGACTAGGGATTCTTCGGGTATCCTTGGTTCGAGATTTCGGGCTAGGCAGACCTTGCCAAAGAAGTAAGACGTTAATGTATGCCCAGCCTGTGGCTCATATCTCCCGTTGCTTATATCGTTCCTCACTACATTTTTGGTCGACTCCGACCAGTACTTTTCACGAAACAACGTTTTAAATTCTTGCGTACTGCTGATTTCTGGTCGTGTGGCCGTCCACCAATTGTCATTTGTGTCTCGAAACATCTCGTCGATGAGACTTCTCACCGTTGTCCATCTGGTATCTCTGTTCCTCTCGATGAGCTCCTCCACCCTTTTCAGAAATTCTATGGGGTTTCTTCGGTAACTCTTGAAGTTGATCACTTCCCTATTTTCATTCGTAAATATATGAGTGCTATTGCAAGGCTTCTCCCTCAAAGCGTCCAGTTCCTCTTGCATCTGCTTCTCTTTCTGACTGATTTGTCTAATTTTTTCTTTATTTTCTTGCGTTTCCTCGTCAATCTTGTTGATGGTGGTATATACCCTTTCAACGCGTTCGCTGACATCAGTCTGTATTTCTTTGTGCCTCTCCTTCAGCTCTTGAAGCACCTCCTGTTTATTCTTGTTACACTCATCGGTGGTGGTCTTCTGTATTTCTTGGATCCTGAGAGTTCCTTCCTCTTGGACGTGATTTATTTTTTCAGTCAACTCTTCCTGGACGTGTATTACTGTTTCGTTCGTCTCAGTTATAGTCTGTTTGATTTCATTTTTGCACTCAGCCAACTGTTGCCTCCATTCATCTTTTGATTTCTCACCTTCTTCTTTCAATTGTTTCTGGAGTGTTTCACAGTTGTTTTCAATCTTGTCATTTAACACTTCAAGATCCTTTTTTATTTGTTTCTTCAACTCCTCACTCTTCTTTTCTAACGCCTCTCGGTTGTTTTCCATTTTGTTATTCAGGATCTTTAAGTCCTCCTTGAATTGCTTCTTCAATTCTTCCTTATTTTGGTCCAACTTTTTATTCAATTCTTCTTTGTCTGACTCCAATTTTTTATTCAATTCTTCTTTGTCTGACTCCAATTTTTTATTCAATTCTTCTCTATCTTGCTTCCTTCCCTCTTGCAGTGACTCTAATTTTGTATTGGTTGACTCTAATTTTGTGCTGGTTGACTCTAATTTTGTGTTGGTTGTCTCTAATTTTGTGTTGGTTGACTCCAATTTTTTATTCAATTGTCCAAATTGTTCCATCATGAAGTTCAGCATGTGATCTAACTTCGTTTCTTCCGTTGGTTTGAGTGGTTGGTCCCCTATCATTACTTCCACTTCCGGTTCTGGTTGAACTGGATTCTCAGGTTGGTTTTCCTGAACGTCCTCTTCGACTAACTCCCCGATTATTTCTTCAATTTCTTCCATCTCTTCTGGCTGGCCTTCACTTTCAATTTCTTTCTTTTTATCCTGTCTGGTAAACATTGAATGTCTCTTCATAGCCGCCGTGGGCCTTCTTTTACAGCCCCACGTTGGGCGCCAATCTGTAACTAGCTAATTCGAGCGTACCTGCAAAATGTGTACATAAAATAATGTGTTTTGGATGATTAGTGCGTTCGCCTCGCACCGGGTCGTTACAGTAATTTTGGTGGCTAGCGATGTTCGTAGCGTAGTTCTGATCACCTGTATATTACGGCAGTAACCTTACCTGTTATTCTTAGGGGGTGTGATAATCCCGGGTGGCGCCAAGTCGTTTTACAAAACAACTAAAAACCGTATTTGAACAAGTTATCAGCGTAGCGGGTTGGTGTATTCGAATCGTTCCCGCTCGCACAGCCGTCTCAATCGTCGCTTCTGACGAATAACTGGCAACTAGCTTACTGCTACGATTTATTCTTCAATACAAGTAATTATTATATAGCACTCCCTATGAAATGATAACGCTGGTTACTCCCTGTAATGAATATTTTTTTAATGGTGATATCTGGAAACATTTACAATTACAACAAAATAATTATCGTTTGATTACATGAGATCTTATTTTCAGGGCGGCGAATTAATTTAGAAACCATTTAACCTAGCGTCTGTTTACGTTAGGCGTATTACAATGTTTTGGTTTCAAAATCCGTGGATTCTTTTGACTATGAGTTAGAGAACTACAATGGTTACAATAAAAATACAAATTACCTTAATCTAAGTGTACAAGAAATATAAAGTGTGCTGTTACAATCTGTTGTGTAGTGTTGTAAAGGTGTTCTGTAAATTCGTGTTCAATTCTTAGGTTATTTTATGTTAACAATGTTTCATTATGTTTTAATTTGCTTAAATACTCTATGAAAGAGAAATATTATCTTTATAGTGTGGTAATTTTACCTTTCAAAATTATTTAAAGTGATTAGGGTTGGTGGAAAATAAATAATTGGATAGTACTTAACAATTCGACGAGCATAGAGGCCTTTGTAGTTGGTTCGAGATAGGAATTGGCTGCATCAAATCAGTTTTCTTGGATTTTGGGCTTTATTAAATTGTGGCGTCCTTTCGTCTTGTGTTTGGACGTTCCATTTATGGATAATTTCCGTTTATTCAGGTCTTGGGTCTTGTAATATTGGTTGTAGTGGTCATCTGCTTCTTTGACGATTAGTTTTCAGCAACTTTATACTATTATTTTCATGATTTACACTGAAAAAACTTTCTTCCGGACTTCTGCATCTGTATGGCTTGATGACGCTTCGCTTCTTTTTTTCTCTCTACTAATTTCTAACGGTATTTTTCTGTCAACAACCGCTGTTTCCATAGTAACGGTATTTTTCGAATAGGCTTATTTTGAGTTGATGTATTGTTATCGAAACTTCGAATCCTTCGTATATCTTCTGATTACTGTTATTCCTCCATCTTCCTTCCTGGTTATTAAATATTGTCACTATAGTATTTATTCTCGTTCATAGATTATTTTGATACCCCACAAGCTTGGGTATTTTCAGATTTTAAGTTTTTACAATTATGTTAATGCTTGTTAATTACATTTCTTTTTATATAATAATGCCTATTACAATATTTTGTGTTATAAATGATCTACAATTTATCCTTGGTGATTCCTTCACCTCAGATTTTCTAAATTCTGATTCAATTTGTTATAATCTTTGTATGTTTGGTTCTGACAGTTATGTTTTTTTCTAGGTCTAAGTAGCCATTATAATAATTTACTTATTTCGTTCAAATCACATTTTGTTTCAGCCTATTGGGCTTACTTTGTTATTTTTATTAGTTGTGTTGTGTTTTGAGTCTGTAGGTGTTTTGTTTATTATTCAATATTGCTCTCCTTATTTCAATCTTAAAAATATAACATTAGGTTTATGGACTGCACATTGCACTCAGCCATATCCTCTTCTAACAATAACATGAACACAATTTTTTATAAGTTATTAGAGTTATTGTTTTGATTAAGAGATATCATCACTCACTCCTAACTTATCCTTATTTGCTAATTTTTTAGTTTATAACACATATTATCTGTGTTGTGATAAACAACATCACTTGTTATTAAATTAATAATAGTCCTTTATAAATTAGGTATCTTTGTTAATTTTTTGACTTCTCAATCTCTAAACAATTTTTATATTCCCTCCATGGTAACACCTTCAATTTATTCTATTCTGGAATCCTCCCTTTTTACTTACTACTGGCTATAGTTAACTTAACTCTATTGAACATCTTTTTAAATAAAAAGTCATTATCACTTCTAGTGTTTTTCTATCCCTTATACTATAATTCACTCTTAATACTACTTATTTATCAGTTATCTATGCACTGTTTATTTCCAACTTTTACCTTACCTTCACTTGTAAATCACTTATTGTTAATTACAATTTCACTAGTGTCACACTTCACTTTGGGGTTCTTACACCTACACTATTACACTATATCACTGTTTATATCATTTGTTTGATAGTGGGTGACCCCTATACTTATTTCTCTTTCATGACTTAATCCTAATGACAATTAATACTTAATAACTAATACTTACTGACTAATAACAATTCTAATTTGTGGTTTCTGGTTGCCTTTTTAATGGGTAGTAACCGTTATCTCTTCTTCCTCCTGATAACCCTTGTTTTGGTTTCAATGTTCTTGGTGAGTGCTATTTTACTTATTTTGGTGAACCATTCTTGGATTTCACTTTTGCTCGTCTCCCTCCTTCTTCATTTTCCTTGTTCGTTTAATATATTAGGTCCTTTCATCCGTTTCTTGGGACATTTTGGGGTCATTTAAACCCATAAACTTGTTTCCTTGTGGCTTAGGTTTATTATTTTCTCATTCTCGTTGTTTATTTGTGGTTCCCTTCTTTATGTTTGGGTTGTTGTCTCAATCACTTTAAAATATTTACATTTTACTAAGTATGTTCCGTGGTTCCCTTCTTTATGTTTGGGTTGTTGTCTCAATCACTTTAAAATATTTACATTTTACTAAGTATGTTCTGTGGTTCCCTTCTTTATGTTTATGTTTTTGTCTCAATCACTTGGGTTGTGTTAAAGTCGTCGTTTTGTCGTGTTATATTCCTTATATTTTAATTAAAATCAATCAGTTCATTTGATAAGAGGTATTTTTTACAATTATAAATATATTTTTTATCTCTGGTACGGGGTTGGCTATTTGTGTCGTGACATAATGCCTCTCCTTTAAAATTGATCATTTTGATAAAACACTAGTATAGATTTTTATGAAATTATCAGTTATACATAACCTTTTTCCTTTTCTTTCTTGGTCGTTTCTCCATTCTTTATTTCTCTTCTTACTGAATTCATTCCATTTTATTTGGATCTGTTTTTCTTTTTATTTCCATTGGTGTGTTCTCCCTTATACACAATTTTTTCCCTAACTTTAGTAGCTGGTTTCTCCCATTACTACTCATTTTTCTGAGACCAGAGGCACGCCATCTCTGCTCAGTTTATTTGATTGCTGGACTTTTCAACAGTCAATCATAAATACCTTTTTTGTCAACTTGTGACTTACATTAATAATATATTTTGGGATTGTCCACCTTGTGGTTTGTTTTTAGATCACTTTGGCCTTTTACTCATTCTTCCTTCCGCTGTACCTTAACTATATACTATCATTTGCTCATACATTGATTGTTTTTTATTTATTTATATGTTAATTTCATCATTAACTTTTCATTTTTCGGTTTTCAATTCTCATTGTGATCATTTTAATTATCTTAGACATTGGTATACCTTTCTCAGTTAATTAGCAATATTTTGCTTTAGCCATAGCTTGTATATTTGATTCATACATAACTTCTCTCTTTCTTTGTACCAGTTTAGATTTTTTATTTTACAGATAAATATCTTTGATTCATTATTATAATTTCATGTACTTATCTTATCAGGTTTGGTCTGATTTTATTTTTGTATATTTCAGTTTGTATTAATTCTTTGTAAGTTAATTTTCTTACACCATAGGAATTTGTGTAGCGTATTCCTATTTTGGTACATTTTGTTTAATTATTTCATATACTTCACACATCAACTTTTAATATATTGTAAGTTGATTTCACTTAGTAGGAATTTATGTATCTCATTCCTTTGTTTTGATATTTTTTTTATTTTAGACCTCATAAGTCATCGATCTGTTGTTGCAAGTTGTGTACACATAATTTTTAAATTTTGGTATCTGTATTTTATTTACAGTTACTTGTCCTTCGTGATGACATATGGCCGTACATTTTATAATATATAATTTTATTTTGGTATCAATTCAATTCTCATGGTTGTGGATTTATTATATTATCATTTCCATTCCATATTATAGCCTTCTCCTTTTTGTTCGACACTTCGTTATTATGCACCTCTTCTCCTTCAAGTGTATGATAGTCACACTTATTCTGGATGAACGTATTCCAGTTATTTAGTTTTCTTCATAGAACTTCTTTATGGAAGCTTGGTTGTACACTCCTTTTACTTTTTTGGTGGTTATATTACTTATCTCGTAAGTGTTGTTTCCATTGTCCTTTGTGATGACATATGGTTATGCATATTATTATATGTTGGACCTTGTTAATTATATTTTTGTAAGTCGACTTCTCCTTTTCTTTCCTTCATTATTGCCTTCTCTTTCTTATTACACTCTTTGTTGTCTTGCTCCTCTTCTCCTTCAAATGTCTGATGGATGACATTTATTCTGGATAATACATCGGCGGCAACATTTTTACGCCCTGGAATGTACTCCCACGTTATGTGGTACTCTTGTGATGCGAGTATCCATCGTGTAAGCCTCCCATGACTCAACTTACACTGTTTCAAAAAGGAAATGGACTTATGGTCACTTCGGACGGTGACGGGATATCCAAGGATATACGTCCTAAATTTTCCGCATGCGAACACAATACTGAGTAGTTCCTTTTCAGTAACATTGTAGTTACGTTCGCATCGGTTCAGTACCCTGCTGGCAAAGCTGATAACCAGGTGGTGTCCGTCCTTATCCTCTTGATATAACTCGGCGCCCAGGCTCACATCGCTGGCGTCACAATTTAAATAGAACGGCTGTTCAAAATTAGGGTGGTTTAGCATTATAGTTTCAAGAAATTTTGTTTTGATTAATTTTAGCACTTCATCTTGTTCCTTCCCCCAAGTCCACTTTTCTTTAGCTGATAGTTGTTTAGAGAACTTTGCTGTTAAATAAGAATAATTGGTCTGGATCCGCTCCAATTCAGGTTGGTTTACGAGAGATACATTTGACCCAGTATCGATCATTATGACAGTGTTGATTCCATTAATAATGGCTTTTATATGCACTATTTCACTATTTGTTGTTGACAAGGGGTTATCCTCCTCCTCCAGAAGCTCTTCCCTGATGTCCTTTAAATAATTGTTTGATATTATAGTTATCTTCTTTATTTCACTTTCCGTCGTAGTTTGTCGATTTAACCCAAGTGATTGGTCATGTGAAGGGTCCTGGTGGTTTCTCACTGACCTTTTTAGTTTAAAGGTGGCTGGGAACCACTGGCCAGACTATTTACTTGGTCTGCCATTTCATTGGTTGAGGTTGATTGATCACTTATGTGATTCCTTGGCGCTTCTATTGTTCTCGTTCCTGTAGCTTGTTGGTTGTCGTATTGGGAATTGTTGTACACTGTGCTGGTTCTAATTGGACAATATCGCCGATAGTTGTTTTGTCTCCTCCCGCTGATAAAATTGACTTGACGCCTCATGTCACCCCTATTTTGGTTACTCCCGTTTCCTCTGTTATATGGGTAATTCGGGTCGTACCGGTTGCCATAGTAATTGTGATTATTTGGGTGGCCATTTGTATTCCTTCCTTGTTCTATCCCCCTGTTGTGATTATTCGGTGCACTAGGGTTTTGTGCATTTCTGTTATTTGGTTGGTTCCCCTGGTTGTAACTCGGATGATCTCTGTTGGTTGGTTGGTTACCTTGATTGTAGTTGGGTTGATTCCGATGGAATGGTTGGTCCCCTGGGTAATTATTTGGGTTACGATTTATTATGTTCCGGTAGTTGTTCTGGGTATTACTATAGGGTAAGTTGTGGCTTGGCACGTTGTAACTTTCATTCCCCCGGTTGTACCTTTGGTTGATTACACGATTCTTCTTGTACTGGCTATCGTTTTCATGGTCTTCCAGCAAGTTGGCCATTCCCTGTATGGTCTTTATTTGTCCCTGTCTCCTGGCCCTCTGTATGGCGTCTTCGTAGTGATATCCCAGTTGGATGACTAGGGATTCTTCGGGTATCCTTGGTTCGAGATTTCGGGCTAGGCAGACCTTGCCCAAGAAGTAAGACGTTAATGTATGCCCAGCCTGTGGCTCATATCTCCCGTTGCTTATATCGTTCCTCACTACATTTTGGGTCGACTCCGACCAGTACTTTTCACGAAACAACGTTTTAAATTCTTGCGTACTGCTGATTTCTGGTCGTGTGGCCGTCCACCAATTGTCATTTGTGTCTCGAAACATCTCGTCGATGAGACTTCTCACCGTTGTCCATCTGGTATCTCTGTTCCTCTCGATGAGCTCCTCCACCCTTTTCAGAAATTCTATGGGGTTTCTTCGGTAACTCTTGAAGTTGATCACTTCCCTATTTTCATTCGTAAATATATGAGTGCTATTGCAAGGCTTCTCCCTCAAAGCGTCCAGTTCCTCTTGCATCTGCTTCTCTTTCTGACTGATTTGTCTAATTTTTTCTTTATTTTCTTGCGTTTCCTCGTCAATCTTGTTGATGGTGGTATATACCCTTTCAACGCGTTCGCTGACATCAGTCTGTATTTCTTTGTGCCTCTCCTTCAGCTCTTGAAGCACCTCCTGTTTATTCTTGTTACACTCATCGGTGGTGGTCTTCTGTATTTCTTGGATCCTGAGAGTTCCTTCCTCTTGGACGTGATTTATTTTTTCAGTCAACTCTTCCTGGACGTGTATTACTGTTTCGTTCGTCTCAGTTATAGTCTGTTTGATTTCATTTTTGCACTCAGCCAACTGTTGCCTCCATTCATCTTTTGATTTCTCACCTTCTTCTTTCAATTGTTTCTGGAGTGTTTCACAGTTGTTTTCAATCTTGTCATTTAACACTTCAAGATCCTTTTTTATTTGTTTCTTCAACTCCTCACTCTTCTTTTCTAACGCCTCTCGGTTGTTTTCCATTTTGTTATTCAGGATCTCTAAGTCCTCCTTGAATTGCTTCTTCAATTCTTCCTTATTTTGGTCCAACTTTTTATTCAATTCTTCTTTGTCTGACTCCAATTTTTTATTCAATTCTTCTTTGTCTGACTCCAATTTTTTATTCAATTCTTCTCTATCTTGCTTCCTTCCCTCTTGCAGTGACTCTAATTTTGTATTGGTTGACTCTAATTTTGTGCTGGTTGACTCTAATTTTGTGTTGGTTGTCTCTAATTTTGTGTTGGTTGACTCCAATTTTTTATTCAATTGTCCAAATTGTTCCATCATGAAGTTCAGCATGTGATCTAACTTCGTTTCTTCCGTTGGTTTGAGTGGTTGGTCCCCTATCATTACTTCCACTTCCGGTTCTGGTTGAACTGGATTCTCAGGTTGGTTTTCCTGAACGTCCTCTTCGACTAACTCCCCGATTATTTCTTCAATTTCTTCCATCTCTTCTGGCTGGCCTTCACTTTCAATTTCTTTCTTTTTATCCTGTCTGGTAAACATTGAATGTCTCTTCATAGCCGCCGTGGGCCTTCTTTTACAGCCCCACGTTGGGCGCCAATCTGTAACTAGCTAATTCGAGCGTACCTGCAAAATGTGTACATAAAATAATGTGTTTTGGATGATTAGTGCGTTCGCCTCGCACCGGGTCGTTACAGTAATTTTGGTGGCTAGCGATGTTCGTAGCGTAGTTCTGATCACCTGTATATTACGGCAGTAACCTTACCTGTTATTCTTAGGGGGTGTGATAATCCCGGGTGGCGCCAAGTCGTTTTACAAAACAACTAAAAACCGTATTTGAACAAGTTATCAGCGTAGCGGGTTGGTGTATTCGAATCGTTCCCGCTCGCACAGCCGTCTCAATCGTCGCTTCTGACGAATAACTGGCAACTAGCTTACTGCTACGATTTATTCTTCAATACAAGTAATTATTATATAGCACTCCCTATGAAATGATAACGCTGGTTACTCCCTGTAATGAATATTTTTTTAATGGTGATATCTGGAAACATTTACAATTACAACAAAATAATTATCGTTTGATTACATGAGATCTTATTTTCAGGGCGGCGAATTAATTTAGAAACCATTTAACCTAGCGTCTGTTTACGTTAGGCGTATTACAATGTTTTGGTTTCAAAATCCGTGGATTCTTTTGACTATGAGTTAGAGAACTACAATGGTTACAATAAAAATACAAATTACCTTAATCTAAGTGTACAAGAAATATAAAGTGTGCTGTTACAATCTGTTGTGTAGTGTTGTAAAGGTGTTCTGTAAATTCGTGTTCAATTCTTAGGTTATTTTATGTTAACAATGTTTCATTATGTTTTAATTTGCTTAAATACTCTATGAAAGAGAAATATTATCTTTATAGTGTGGTAATTTTACCTTTCAAAATTATTTAAAGTGATTAGGGTTGGTGGAAAATAAATAATTGGATAGTACTTAACAATTCGACGAGCATAGAGGCCTTTGTAGTTGGTTCGAGATAGGAATTGGCTGCATCAAATCAGTTTTCTTGGATTTTGGGCTTTATTAAATTGTGGCGTCCTTTCGTCTTGTGTTTGGACGTTCCATTTATGGATAATTTCCGTTTATTCAGGTCTTGGGTCTTGTAATATTGGTTGTAGTGGTCATCTGCTTCTTTGACGATTAGTTTTCAGCAACTTTATACTATTATTTTCATGATTTACACTGAAAAAACTTTCTTCCGGACTTCTGCATCTGTATGGCTTGATGACGCTTCGCTTCTTTTTTTCTCTCTACTAATTTCTAACGGTATTTTTCTGTCAACAACCGCTGTTTCCATAGTAACGGTATTTTTCGAATAGGCTTATTTTGAGTTGATGTATTGTTATCGAAACTTCGAATCCTTCGTATATCTTCTGATTACTGTTATTCCTCCATCTTCCTTCCTGGTTATTAAATATTGTCACTATAGTATTTATTCTCGTTCATAGATTATTTTGATACCCCACAAGCTTGGGTATTTTCAGATTTTAAGTTTTTACAATTATGTTAATGCTTGTTAATTACATTTCTTTTTATATAATAATGCCTATTACAATATTTTGTGTTATAAATGATCTACAATTTATCCTTGGTGATTCCTTCACCTCAGATTTTCTAAATTCTGATTCAATTTGTTATAATCTTTGTATGTTTGGTTCTGACAGTTATGTTTTTTTCTAGGTCTAAGTAGCCATTATAATAATTTACTTATTTCGTTCAAATCACATTTTGTTTCAGCCTATTGGGCTTACTTTGTTATTTTTATTAGTTGTGTTGTGTTTTGAGTCTGTAGGTGTTTTGTTTATTATTCAATATTGCTCTCCTTATTTCAATCTTAAAAATATAACATTAGGTTTATGGACTGCACATTGCACTCAGCCATATCCTCTTCTAACAATAACATGAACACAATTTTTTATAAGTTATTAGAGTTATTGTTTTGATTAAGAGATATCATCACTCACTCCTAACTTATCCTTATTTGCTAATTTTTTAGTTTATAACACATATTATCTGTGTTGTGATAAACAACATCACTTGTTATTAAATTAATAATAGTCCTTTATAAATTAGGTATCTTTGTTAATTTTTTGACTTCTCAATCTCTAAACAATTTTTATATTCCCTCCATGGTAACACCTTCAATTTATTCTATTCTGGAATCCTCCCTTTTTACTTACTACTGGCTATAGTTAACTTAACTCTATTGAACATCTTTTTAAATAAAAAGTCATTATCACTTCTAGTGTTTTTCTATCCCTTATACTATAATTCACTCTTAATACTACTTATTTATCAGTTATCTATGCACTGTTTATTTCCAACTTTTACCTTACCTTCACTTGTAAATCACTTATTGTTAATTACAATTTCACTAGTGTCACACTTCACTTTGGGGTTCTTACACCTACACTATTACACTATATCACTGTTTATATCATTTGTTTGATAGTGGGTGACCCCTATACTTATTTCTCTTTCATGACTTAATCCTAATGACAATTAATACTTAATAACTAATACTTACTGACTAATAACAATTCTAATTTGTGGTTTCTGGTTGCCTTTTTAATGGGTAGTAACCGTTATCTCTTCTTCCTCCTGATAACCCTTGTTTTGGTTTCAATGTTCTTGGTGAGTGCTATTTTACTTATTTTGGTGAACCATTCTTGGATTTCACTTTTGCTCGTCTCCCTCCTTCTTCATTTTCCTTGTTCGTTTAATATATTAGGTCCTTTCATCCGTTTCTTGGGACATTTTGGGGTCATTTAAACCCATAAACTTGTTTCCTTGTGGCTTAGGTTTATTATTTTCTCATTCTCGTTGTTTATTTGTGGTTCCCTTCTTTATGTTTGGGTTGTTGTCTCAATCACTTTAAAATATTTACATTTTACTAAGTATGTTCCGTGGTTCCCTTCTTTATGTTTGGGTTGTTGTCTCAATCACTTTAAAATATTTACATTTTACTAAGTATGTTCTGTGGTTCCCTTCTTTATGTTTATGTTTTTGTCTCAATCACTTGGGTTGTGTTAAAGTCGTCGTTTTGTCGTGTTATATTCCTTATATTTTAATTAAAATCAATCAGTTCATTTGATAAGAGGTATTTTTTACAATTATAAATATATTTTTTATCTCTGGTACGGGGTTGGCTATTTGTGTCGTGACATAATGCCTCTCCTTTAAAATTGATCATTTTGATAAAACACTAGTATAGATTTTTATGAAATTATCAGTTATACATAACCTTTTTCCTTTTCTTTCTTGGTCGTTTCTCCATTCTTTATTTCTCTTCTTACTGAATTCATTCCATTTTATTTGGATCTGTTTTTCTTTTTATTTCCATTGGTGTGTTCTCCCTTATACACAATTTTTTCCCTAACTTTAGTAGCTGGTTTCTCCCATTACTACTCATTTTTCTGAGACCAGAGGCACGTCATCTCTGCTCAGTTTATTTGATTGCTGGACTTTTCAACAGTCAATCATAAATACCTTTTTTGTCAACTTGTGACTTACATTAATAATATATTTTGGGATTGTCCACCTTGTGGTTTGTTTTTAGATCACTTTGGCCTTTTACTCATTCTTCCTTCCGCTGTACCTTAACTATATACTATCATTTGCTCATACATTGATTGTTTTTTATTTATTTATATGTTAATTTCATCATTAACTTTTCATTTTTCGGTTTTCAATTCTCATTGTGATCATTTTAATTATCTTAGACATTGGTATACCTTTCTCAGTTAATTAGCAATATTTTGCTTTAGCCATAGCTTGTATATTTGATTCATACATAACTTCTCTCTTTCTTTGTACCAGTTTAGATTTTTTATTTTACAGATAAATATCTTTGATTCATTATTATAATTTCATGTACTTATCTTATCAGGTTTGGTCTGATTTTATTTTTGTATATTTCAGTTTGTATTAATTCTTTGTAAGTTAATTTTCTTACACCATAGGAATTTGTGTAGCGTATTCCTATTTTGGTACATTTTGTTTAATTATTTCATATACTTCACACATCAACTTTTAATATATTGTAAGTTGATTTCACTTAGTAGGAATTTATGTATCTCATTCCTTTGTTTTGATATTTTTTTTATTTTAGACCTCATAAGTCATCGATCTGTTGTTGCAAGTTGTGTACACATAATTTTTAAATTTTGGTATCTGTATTTTATTTACAGTTACTTGTCCTTCGTGATGACATATGGCCGTACATTTTATAATATATAATTTTATTTTGGTATCAATTCAATTCTCATGGTTGTGGATTTATTATATTATCATTTCCATTCCATATTATAGCCTTCTCCTTTTTGTTCGACACTTCGTTATTATGCACCTCTTCTCCTTCAAGTGTATGATAGTCACACTTATTCTGGATGAACGTATTCCAGTTATTTAGTTTTCTTCATAGAACTTCTTTATGGAAGCTTGGTTGTACACTCCTTTTACTTTTTTGGTGGTTATATTACTTATCTCGTAAGTGTTGTTTCCATTGTCCTTTGTGATGACATATGGTTATGCATATTATTATATGTTGGACCTTGTTAATTATATTTTTGTAAGTCGACTTCTCCTTTTCTTTCCTTCATTATTGCCTTCTCTTTCTTATTACACTCTTTGTTGTCTTGCTCCTCTTCTCCTTCAAATGTCTGATGGATGACATTTATTCTGGATAATACATCGGCGGCAACATTTTTACGCCCTGGAATGTACTCCCACGTTATGTGGTACTCTTGTGATGCGAGTATCCATCGTGTAAGCCTCCCATGACTCAACTTACACTGTTTCAAAAAGGAAATGGACTTATGGTCACTTCGGACGGTGACGGGATATCCAAGGATATACGTCCTAAATTTTCCGCATGCGAACACAATACTGAGTAGTTCCTTTTCAGTAACATTGTAGTTACGTTCGCATCGGTTCAGTACCCTGCTGGCAAAGCTGATAACCAGGTGGTGTCCGTCCTTATCCTCTTGATATAACTCGGCGCCCAGGCTCACATCGCTGGCGTCACAATTTAAATAGAACGGCTGTTCAAAATTAGGGTGGTTTAGCATTATAGTTTCAAGAAATTTTGTTTTGATTAATTTTAGCACTTCATCTTGTTCCTTCCCCCAAGTCCACTTTTCTTTAGCTGATAGTTGTTTAGAGAACTTTGCTGTTAAATAAGAATAATTGGTCTGGATCCGCTCCAATTCAGGTTGGTTTACGAGAGATACATTTGACCCAGTATCGATCATTATGACAGTGTTGATTCCATTAATAATGGCTTTTATATGCACTATTTCACTATTTGTTGTTGACAAGGGGTTATCCTCCTCCTCCAGAAGCTCTTCCCTGATGTCCTTTAAATAATTGTTTGATATTATAGTTATCTTCTTTATTTCACTTTCCGTCGTAGTTTGTCGATTTAACCCAAGTGATTGGTCATGTGAAGGGTCCTGGTGGTTTCTCACTGACCTTTTTAGTTTAAAGGTGGCTGGGAACCACTGGCCAGACTATTTACTTGGTCTGCCATTTCATTGGTTGAGGTTGATTGATCACTTATGTGATTCCTTGGCGCTTCTATTGTTCTCGTTCCTGTAGCTTGTTGGTTGTCGTATTGGGAATTGTTGTACACTGTGCTGGTTCTAATTGGACAATATCGCCGATAGTTGTTTTGTCTCCTCCCGCTGATAAAATTGACTTGACGCCTCATGTCACCCCTATTTTGGTTACTCCCGTTTCCTCTGTTATATGGGTAATTCGGGTCGTACCGGTTGCCATAGTAATTGTGATTATTTGGGTGGCCATTTGTATTCCTTCCTTGTTCTATCCCCCTGTTGTGATTATTCGGTGCACTAGGGTTTTGTGCATTTCTGTTATTTGGTTGGTTCCCCTGGTTGTAACTCGGATGATCTCTGTTGGTTGGTTGGTTACCTTGATTGTAGTTGGGTTGATTCCGATGGAATGGTTGGTCCCCTGGGTAATTATTTGGGTTACGATTTATTATGTTCCGGTAGTTGTTCTGGGTATTACTATAGGGTAAGTTGTGGCTTGGCACGTTGTAACTTTCATTCCCCCGGTTGTACCTTTGGTTGATTACACGATTCTTCTTGTACTGGCTATCGTTTTCATGGTCTTCCAGCAAGTTGGCCATTCCCTGTATGGTCTTTATTTGTCCCTGTCTCCTGGCCCTCTGTATGGCGTCTTCGTAGTGATATCCCAGTTGGATGACTAGGGATTCTTCGGGTATCCTTGGTTCGAGATTTCGGGCTAGGCAGACCTTGCCAAAGAAGTAAGACGTTAATGTATGCCCAGCCTGTGGCTCATATCTCCCGTTGCTTATATCGTTCCTCACTACATTTTGGGTCGACTCCGACCAGTACTTTTCACGAAACAACGTTTTAAATTCTTGCGTACTGCTGATTTCTGGTCGTGTGGCCGTCCACCAATTGTCATTTGTGTCTCGAAACATCTCGTCGATGAGACTTCTCACCGTTGTCCATCTGGTATCTCTGTTCCTCTCGATGAGCTCCTCCACCCTTTTCAGAAATTCTATGGGGTTTCTTCGGTAACTCTTGAAGTTGATCACTTCCCTATTTTCATTCGTAAATATATGAGTGCTACTGCAAGGCTTCTCCCTCAAAGCGTCCAGTTCCTCTTGCATCTGCTTCTCTTTCTGACTGATTTGTCTAATTTTTTCTTTATTTTCTTGCGTTTCCTCGTCAATCTTGTTGATGGTGGTATATACCCTTTCAACGCGTTCGCTGACATCAGTCTGTATTTCTTTGTGCCTCTCCTTCAGCTCTTGAAGCACCTCCTGTTTATTCTTGTTACACTCATCGGTGGTGGTCTTCTGTATTTCTTGGATCCTGAGAGTTCCTTCCTCTTGGACGTGATTTATTTTTTCAGTCAACTCTTCCTGGACGTGTATTACTGTTTCGTTCGTCTCAGTTATAGTCTGTTTGATTTCATTTTTGCACTCAGCCAACTGTTGCCTCCATTCATCTTTTGATTTCTCACCTTCTTCTTTCAATTGTTTCTGGAGTGTTTCACAGTTGTTTTCAATCTTGTCATTTAACACTTCAAGATCCTTTTTTATTTGTTTCTTCAACTCCTCACTCTTCTTTTCTAACGCCTCTCGGTTGTTTTCCATTTTGTTATTCAGGATCTCTAAGTCCTCCTTGAATTGCTTCTTCAATTCTTCCTTATTTTGGTCCAACTTTTTATTCAATTCTTCTTTGTCTGACTCCAATTTTTTATTCAATTCTTCTTTGTCTGACTCCAATTTTTTATTCAATTCTTCTCTATCTTGCTTCCTTCCCTCTTGCAGTGACTCTAATTTTGTATTGGTTGACTCTAATTTTGTGCTGGTTGACTCTAATTTTGTGTTGGTTGTCTCTAATTTTGTGTTGGTTGACTCCAATTTTTTATTCAATTGTCCAAATTGTTCCATCATGAAGTTCAGCATGTGATCTAACTTCGTTTCTTCCGTTGGTTTGAGTGGTTGGTCCCCTATCATTACTTCCACTTCCGGTTCTGGTTGAACTGGATTCTCAGGTTGGTTTTCCTGAACGTCCTCTTCGACTAACTCCCCGATTATTTCTTCAATTTCTTCCATCTCTTCTGGCTGGCCTTCACTTTCAATTTCTTTCTTTTTATCCTGTCTGGTAAACATTGAATGTCTCTTCATAGCCGCCGTGGGCCTTCTTTTACAGCCCCACGTTGGGCGCCAATCTGTAACTAGCTAATTCGAGCGTACCTGCAAAATGTGTACATAAAATAATGTGTTTTGGATGATTAGTGCGTTCGCCTCGCACCGGGTCGTTACAGTAATTTTGGTGGCTAGCGATGTTCGTAGCGTAGTTCTGATCACCTGTATATTACGGCAGTAACCTTACCTGTTATTCTTAGGGGGTGTGATAATCCCGGGTGGCGCCAAGTCGTTTTACAAAACAACTAAAAACCGTATTTGAACAAGTTATCAGCGTAGCGGGTTGGTGTATTCGAATCGTTCCCGCTCGCACAGCCGTCTCAATCGTCGCTTCTGACGAATAACTGGCAACTAGCTTACTGCTACGATTTATTCTTCAATACAAGTAATTATTATATAGCACTCCCTATGAAATGATAACGCTGGTTACTCCCTGTAATGAATATTTTTTTAATGGTGATATCTGGAAACATTTACAATTACAACAAAATAATTATCGTTTGATTACATGAGATCTTATTTTCAGGGCGGCGAATTAATTTAGAAACCATTTAACCTAGCGTCTGTTTACGTTAGGCGTATTACAATGTTTTGGTTTCAAAATCCGTGGATTTTAGAATGCAATTACAGAATGCTTGTGAAGTTTATTTTAATATAAATGGAGGTAGTATTTAGTCGATAATGAAATTGTGTATGCACCCAGTATTTGCTAAAGGCAACCCAGTATGAATGTAAGTGGGAACATATCGGTTGAGGATCTGGTATGGTATAATGCCAGGTTTTGATTTTTTGACGGAATGATACAAGGTTAGGTGGTACTATGGTGAGTACCTGCCCGATTTTATGGTGTTGGGATCTCACACAGAGAAGTCCAGTAATCTCGTGCAGGTGCAGCCATAGTCGCCGAGCTAGGGGGGTAGTTTACCCATGAAGTGTTAAGAATTAAAGGGGGTTGTTGGTGCCATATCCCCACCGATCCTCTTAGGGTTTAGCAATGAGAGTTTTTCTGTTTTGGCAGAAAACCTCTCATTGGGGGGGGGGGGTATTGTAACAGTACAGACCGATGGGGTTTTGTAAGTGAAATCTTTTCAATATTATTTGCAACTAAGAAATTACGGTGAATAGACTGTAGCATCGAGACGGGTGTGAATTCTCATTGGAATGTGCAGATTGCAAAGAGGGGGTGCCCGCGCTTTCAACCGCGCACTCGGACGGCCAACTTTCCCAGAGTTTGGTCATGTATTAAGAAATTCTTTCACTGTGTGCGCGCAAAAAACTCCGCAGTCTACTACAACACCTATTCCTGGCCGGGCGTTAGCACATAGACTTGTCAGCCTAAAACTTTATTTTATACTTTCAAAATTTTATAATGTGATTGAATAACAAAACACGGAGTTATACAAAACGTGTGAGATCAGTTTAACAATAACTTAAAATGAATTAGAGGTACGAACAATTACAATTTGGTAACGCAAAAAATAAAAGGTTGGAGAAATAATGTGATACAATAGTGCAACTGTAATAAATCGTTAGTACTCAAAATTATCAGAGAAATATTCGGACAAAAGTGAACAAAATTTGTGGAGATCAACAAGTGACCTGCAGGGACGCCGATACCACGTAACCGTATATCAAACAAATTATGAGAATTTAAATAAAAAAGCGCTTAATTAAATATGGTATGTGTGTGAATGAGAGAGTGTGCAGATACTGAGCTGTCTTATCTATATATAAGAAAGAAGTATTTAAGCTAACTAGAGTAGGAAAGCTATATTAAATTTCCGATATAACAGTATCAGTAATTGTTAAAAAAATAAAAATAAATAAAGATGGAAAGTAAGAAATTTGAAAAGAGCGAATATAAAGAAATGTATTAAAAAGAATAAATCCATTACATTATTTCACTTGATATATATGTGTTAGAATAATCATTCAAGTACCTAATTTCATTTTCTGTGCTGGTAAATTCGCTATACGAAATAGGGTTACACCACTGGACGATCTGGCCAGAGAGTTGACAAATAAAAGGTAAGTGGGAGTTTGAGATCATTTAATTAATTATTTAATAAAATTAATAAAACACGACAGGCTGGAGCTGGGAGTAGTAAGAATGATAATGTAGATATACTTAGTCAATTAGCATTGATTATGGAAGTAATGAATAATAAGTTTGACCAACAAAATAAGAATAATGATAATTTGAATACGAGTTTGAATGAATTCAAAACTGAAATCAAGTCAGAGATAAATGAAGTAAATAATAAACTTGACAAACAAGACGAGAAATTAGGAGACATGAATAACGAATTTGTGAATATAAGAAGTGATATAGAAATGAGTAAATTAAGTATGAATAACCAATTTAAAAGTATAAGTGAGAGTTTTAATGGAATGAGTGAGACGTTCGTTGAAATAAATAATAAACTAGAGAAACAGAGTGAGACTATTGCGAGAGTGAAATGACTATAAATATAAATAAAATACAAACCGAGATAAAAAATGACAAAAATAATTAGTGAAAAGCAGTATGAGAAACTGCTAGACGGACAAAAAATTTGATGCATTAACTAATAAATTTAACAATAAACTTAAAAAACAAGATGAAAAAATTGACGGTAATGTAGAGAAGTTTAAAGCTGAGTTTGAGACAGACATGAACGAGAAAATTGTTACAAAAATACATGAATATGAAATAGAAATTGAGAGTAATGTTAAAGGTGTAATTGACGAATGTGAAAGGATTAAAAAAGCAAATAAGCTACAAGAGAGCATGAATAATGAATCAAAAATAACATTGAACAAATTGATACAATTAAAACTAGTGTAACTAATTTGAAAAGTAAACACACAGAACATGAACAAGAAATAATTAAAGTTAGAGAAGATCTAAGCCTAGCAATTAATCAAAGACTAACCAATATGTATGAGAGAGTGAACGTTGATGTTGAATTAAGTTATTTCAGTAATGAGGGTAAGGGAGTGAACCCCATACAATTTTTAAATTCCATAAAAAGTTTCAATAAGTCTAACAAAGAAAGTTGGGAAATAAAATTAGTACGAATTTTGAAATATTTTAAAGGGGATGCTAAAATTTGGGCGGACGTTCATAATGATAATTGGGCAGATTTTGATGAATTTGAACGAGCGTTTAAAAATAAATATTGGTCAGAGGAAAAACAAGAGGGTTTATGTAGCACGATAATGGGATGGGGTAGTTTTAATATTAAACATATGAGCATTACTGCATATGTGATGCGACTATATAGCCAGGTTAAATATTTTGAACCACCAATGCCTCTTCCATCTTTTATAAGGTATGTTAGTAAAAATTTACCTAAAGACATGCGATTCACAATTAGAACCCGGGAGTTTACTGATATAGCTGAGTTAGAGAAAATATTAGAAGCTTACCAGAGTACGAAAGAAGAAGAAGACAATATATATCAATTTAGAGAAAGAGAGTCGAGGCCAATAAATACCGAATTAAAACAACCAGACCATTTTATTAGACATGATAATGATATGAGTAGATCAGAGGGGGGTACATGGATATGTCCACACCCTAATTGTAAAGCTAGCAACTATAATGGTTCTCGAGATCAGTGTTATAGATGTCGGGGTCCTAGGGGTGGTGCCCAAGGGAGAGAAGCTAATTGCTAATTATAATAGAGGGTGTGATAATAGTGAATATAATAGAAGGGAAAATTATAGTAATGAGTTTAGAGGTAATAATAGAGGGAGAGGTTTTACCAGTAATAGGGGAATGCCGGGAAGTTTGAACCATAGAGGGAGAGGGGGATATGTTGGCAATATAAATGAGACTAGGGGTATTGAAGCACCTTCTAATGATCACAATAGTAGAGGGGATCATAGGGGGGTTTACAACGAACCACCACCTCCAGCACAGTTAAACTAATAAGGACGGTTGAAGAGGAAAGTCCCCAGCCGTCTAGAAATAACAACAATACGGTCTCTTATTACCAATATACATAATGAATTATCAAATGAAGAAGTAGGTGAGAGCAATAGTAATTTTAGCATGGCTGAATTCGAAGCCGAAGTGTTCAATTCCAAATACATCTTTCTAGTAGATTCAGGGAGTGAAATTACCGCTATAGATGATAAAATTTTTGAAAAAATTTAAAATCAAACCACTGAGACAATTCCACAACTACCAGTATTGGGAATTAGTGTTATAGGTGCAACAGGTGTTCGGAGTAAGAGAGTAACTAAGCAAATAATGTTACAGCTGAAAATAAACACAATGAATATACCGTGTTTAGTAATTTCAGGTTTGAATATAGGGGCAATAATGGGAAATGATTTCTTAAATAATATTAAAGTTGAGTTAAGCTATTATACACAGACTATGAAATTAAACAATGAAAACAATATAATTGAAGTACCATTTATACGAAAAAGATGTAGAAATGAAAGCATTAAAAATAATTAGTAAAGGAATATTAGTATCTGATAATGAAATTAATGAATGGAGCCCCTTGATGATTAATTATTGTAATTCAAAGGTAAATAGGCATGAATTATTTGAAACTGAAGATAGTTGGGTTGAAAAAATGAATAAAATTCTATATCAAACTGGGGAGTTTAGTTATCAAGGTAGGGAGAGAATAGTACAGGTAATAGATAAAAATAAATTAGTTTTTTCAGATAACCCAGGTCTAGTAAAAGGTTTTAAGGGTAGATTAATTGTTAAAGAAAAAACACCTTTTGCGCCTAAAGCATATCTGGTACCATATTCTAAAAGGGGGTTAGTACAAGAGGAAATAAACAAGATGTTAGCAGAAGGGATAATAGAAAAATCCACCTCACCATATTCCAACCCTTTAGTAGTGGTTACTAAGAAAGACTTATCAATAAGACTATGTTTAGATGCCATATAACGGGACAGATCAGGGACGGGAATAAATTTTAATAATTGAAAATAATTTGAAAAGCAGTAAGTGTGCACTTTTGGGGTACTCCGTTTTAACCAACTACATACAATATTATTACAAAACACCACGTCTGTGTTTTGTCTGGAGTCAGCTATTCCAGACATATTACATAACTACATACAGTTCGTAGCATCTGTACAGTTCGTAGCATCTGTGAATTACAGAAAAAGCGAAGGTAACACATTAATTTCATCAGGCGGCAAAAAATTGCAGAATTCGCTGGCCCAGCTTCCAGAACATTTTAAACCAACCAATCACAGAACAAGTTGAGACCGCGTGACCAACGCCTAACGCTTGGCATGCATGCAACCAAGCGCGCACGAGGTTCGCCCAGTTGGTCACCATTCGTCAAACAGTGCAGTTGATAATACAGGAACAGTCTCAGTAAATTAGTGACGGGAGGCCGTGCGTGTAAGCATGCACGGCCTGCCCCAAAAGTATTTAAAAGTAACAGTAAACCGTGATTCTGCTATATTAACAGTTTTCGTTTTAAATGTAAATAGTGGAATAAAGAAGAGAGTTGGACAATACAGTGCGAAAGTGAAAGTATGGATGAACAATGGTGAACAGCACGTGCGGATGAGTAAAACAGGAAATTAAAAGTGAAATTAAAACTATTGGTAAAAAGAGCTCTTTAAATAAACGGGGGGGGGGTAAAAGAAAATCTGTATTTAGCTTGTGAGAGTGTGTGTGAGGAAATAAGGGAAAAACGTTAAAGGTAAAAGTATTGGTTTGTTTGTATAATATAAGTAAATATATCATAGAGAGATAAGGCAATAACATTTTATAAAGAAAGCAAAAGAGAGTATTTTAAATTTGATACAAAAAATAAAAGTTTATTGATTTAACAAAAAACAAATATGTGTTAGAATAATTATTACGTTACACCCATAATCTGAGTTCTGCATCGAAAATTCGTCTAAACGAAACTTGTGAATCGTCTGATATAAGGGTATTACATGATCAAAATTAAGTAAGTAAGTATTATGGTTTCGATGTATATCCTTACATCGTGGCGACCTTGTTAGCGAGTTTGGAATCTTCTGGGGAGTTTTTATATAAAAGGTAAATTTAACGGAATATGGGGCGTATAGAAAGGTAGAAAGTTTGTTCCTCTACAGCCAGACAAGTAAACAAAATAATTATTTTAGATAGAGAATCACCAGAACTGGTGGGTGAGATCCTATGACGCTTCAGTGGGACAAAATACATTACGACATTAGACTAACCGGCTGGATATTGGCAAATAGAGTTAGAGGAGGGGTCTCGCAAGTATGTAGCATTTTTATATAATGGAAGAAATTATCAATTTTGTAGATTGCCTTTTGGATTGAACGTGTCTCAATTTTTATTAAATGTTTGGACTACGTGTTAGGGAGAGAGATTTTAGAGTTTACAACTGTTTATGTAGACGACATAGTGATAACTTCACCAGATATTAATATACATTGTGAAAGGTTAGATAGAGTACTAAATAAATTCCATAAGTATGGCATAACTGTCAAGTTTAAGAAGTCAGAATTTTTGAAAGAACAGGTCAGTTTTTTAGGCCGCATAATTTCATCCAAGGGTATCAGTACAAATCCTAAAAAGGTAGAGGTAATACAGAATTTTCCAGTACCTAAGAATGTGAAACAGCTGCAAAGTTTTTTAGGCCTGTGTAATTATTATAGGCAATTCGTTGAAAAATATTCTTATGTAACTGTACAACTAGGGCATTTGTTAAATAAAGGTAATCAATGGCAATGGTGTTTACAAGAGCAAACTCCATTTGAGCAAATAAAAATTAAGTTAACACATGGTAGGTTAGTGCGTTGGATGTTAATACTACAAGAGTATGATTTAACAATAGAGTATTGTAGGGGTAAAGAGAACGTAGCGTAGCATGTCCTATCTAGAACTGATTTTGATAATAATACTGTGGTAGATATGGCAAATACATATAAAATATTTATAATCAAAGAAGTGGAGGGAGTAGATATGAAAAAATTAATACATAACCTGGCCACAGAACAAGGAAAAAATGCAGAACTTGGTAAAATAATAATAGCATTAAATCAGATACCCAATATATCTAATAAATGGGAAACACATTTTAGTTTATATGATAACCATTTATTTCATTGGACGAATGAACACGGTGATGATTGGAAATTATGTATTCCTAAAGTTTTGATATCCGAAGTAGTGAAAGATTTTCATTTGAGGTATGGTCATATAGGTCCCAAGAAATGCAGTGACATATTAAAAGAGTCTTTTAAATTTAATAATATGGAAAAAACCATACATAAAATGTTAAAAACGTATGAAATTTGTCAGAAAGCCAAGGTAAATAATCGTAAACAGGAGGGTTTAATGCAACATGTAATACCAGAGTCCTTTAGCAATAGTTGCCATTGATTGATATGGTCCTCTACCCAAAAGTCGAGGAGGAGTGATTTATTTATTTGTCATACTAGATGTTTTTACCAAATTTGTAAAATTGTACCCTATTAAAAAAGGTACATCTTTGGTACTAGCTAGAAAGATAGTCAGTGAATACATTGTTGAAGTAGGTAGACCTAAAATAATATTATCGGATCATGGTTCTTAGTTTACCAGCAACACCTGGAGGGAAACGTTAGGTTGGGAAAATATTTTAGTTAAACATACATTGGTGTATCATCCCCATTCAAACCCTAGTGACCATGTTATGCGGGAATTAGGGCGTATGTTTAGAACCTTCTGCCACCAAAAACATTCATTGTGGGCCACATTTGTGAATAAAATAGAAGGATACATTAACTGTAGCTTACATGAGTCCACTAGTTATAGTCCTCATGAGTTAATGTTTCAGAGGAGGCCATCACGCATAATAGAGGAACTAATAAAATTTCCAACGCGAACTGAGGTGCCACATGGGAGAAAATTGGTGCTTGCCAAGGAGCGGCTTTTAAGTAAAGCAGAACAACGGAAAAGAAGACATGATAGGAATTTAACACCCATCAAATATGAGGTAAGGCAACTGGTATTAATAAAAAACCATGATCAATCATCAGCTTTGGATAAAGAGATTAAAAAATTCTTCTTGTTATATACCGGTCCCTATGAGGTTAGTGAAGTAATGATGGAAAATGCTTATGTATTAATAGACCTGCAAACCCGAGAAATAAAGGGAACTTATAATGTAACACAGTTAAAAAGGTATTATTTACATGAGTAATGTTAATTATTCTTTTAATTCATTAAAATCATGGACGAATAAATACAGATTATTTTATAATGAATTGGGGGGTACATGAAAGTATAACCTATAGATTAAACATTAAGGTAATGGGTGCATTGTTTGGCACCATTTGAGTTAAAACAAAAAATTTAATTTTGGTGCCCCTATCTGTAGTTGGTCATCAAAATTAATTAGGTTTAAGTTATCAATGTGTAGATATACACCATATAAGGTATATGGTAAATGCGATTCCCCATTTTCGGGCGGTCACGGCTTCACCGAACCCTGACCATGGATTTGGCTTAATATTCTAAATTGCTGAACTTAGAAATACAACTGGGGGGGTTAGATCAGGGGAATCTAAGATGATAGAACTTTGGAACACGGCTATATACCTAAGTATGGGCGATAGACCGATGAGGGGAGTGTGAATATTAACTTAGTAGGATTACTGGTATCCGGGATATCAGTAATGCAGAATTTTGTATAACGCTAAAGCAAGGATGGGGGAGAAAGAAAAGAAAAAAGTGTTCACCTCTTCCGCTTCAGTCCTTGTGGAGGCAACTGGGCGCAACAGTCCAGGGGGGGTAATAGTGTGTGTGGAAGGAGGAATTTAAAATAGATTCATAATTTAATAAATTATGTGCTGATGGAGAAGGTGGTTACTAGGTTGTTAGTAACGAGTGTACTAATAATATTAAATATTAAAATGAGTTACATCAATAATGTAGAGTATGTAATTGATTTTCTGATGTAAATGAATGATGTTGTGTTGACGAGGAGTATTTTATTTTGATGTATTATGTGTATAACAAATATGAAGATGCTTAACGATTGTTAAGTAAGTAATTTGTTCTGATGTTGATTTAATGTGTTTTACTCTATATAAGGAGTTTATTAATTCTGAAATGTGAATTATATAATGGAAGGTATTTATCCATTGTAATGGGAAATGTTTATTTAAAGTTTTATGGGAATCAGAGGAATAATTTTGAATTTTGGGATAAGAGTTAATAAGAGAAGGTTGTACAGAATGTTGGTATGGAATTCTTATAATGTATTATGTGAGACTAAGTATTCATCCATGTATATGATAAAAAAGAAAAAAAAAACTCAATACTTCTTAATGCAAACCAGCACAGCTGAGGGGAACCAGTTCAGTTAGGTATATGTTGTTATACCAGGCCACTATTTGATATTTTTGATTTCATGTTTCAGTGTCTGGTGATGCTGTGACAGCGGTCCTGTGCTGGCCTGCGCGCCAGAGCAGGAGCGTCAAGTGCCTGTCTGGCCTTGCGGTGTTGGGATCTCGAGAGAGAAGGCCAGTAAGGTCATTCAGGTGTGGTGACAGTCACTGGACCAGGGGTAAGTTAACCAAGATTTGTAATAAAACGTAGGGGGGTTGTGACAACATACCTTGGCTGATCCCTTTAGGAAGTATGAGAGTGTCGATGAGAGCTTTTATGCTTCGGCATAAAACCTCTCATTGAGGGGGTATTGTAATGGGGTAAAATTTGCATAGATATTTTTGAATTGTATAAATAACTTAACAAGTGAAGATGGGGCACCCATGAGGTGAGGCGATTGCCAGTGAGAGTTTCATGACCACATATAGTTATGAAGCATAACAAAAGTCTATTTATAGCCAGTGATTAACATCGCTAGTATGCTGTTGACGAAAATCCATTGGTGGCAAGTTAAAAAGGTGATACTAAGCTCAGCGAAACTTGGTGGGATGAACTGGTTTCCAAGACGACATGAATGGAAATTTTAACATTGAAAGTCAGTCGACAATCATCCTTTGCGCTGTGCAGCAGCAATCGCGGGCGCCCGCATCGACTGCATAAACCGCAAATCATAAAATGTGAAAGTTTAACTAATATTGGAACATAAATATAAATCATGTAAACAATCAGTGATCAGTAAAAAGATTGGGAATAAATTGACAGTTCGGCCGTAAGATGTAAAAAGTGAAAACAACGAAACAGTGCACTGCCCGAGGAGACGTCCTATGTGGCGGATTTCTACGCATCATAATCAAGGGAAGTAATAATTAAATACTGGCATTTTTTAAATTGAGCTCAATAAAAAGAAATGTAGAAGTGTGAAAGTGTGCGTGCTTGGGTGAATGAAAAATATGAAAATAAGTGTTGAGTTTGCGTAATTTTTAATATACGTAATCTATGTTGATGTAATAATTATTGTTGATCATTTTTACGCCTTAAGGCGAAATAAATGTTTTCATGATCTGTTTCATGTTATCAAAAGAAAATAAATAATGTTATAATTTTCTTGATATACACATTTTGTTATTTGTATTTGCCCATTGTTCTCTGCCGAAGTACACTAAACGAAGTCCTGGATCAAACCTTTACACTTAAAATCAATATTCAATTAATAATTTAACACTGAACATACTTCAGTTGACGTCCGAACAGGGGCAAATTTAATAATACTTCAGCCTCCTTAATCCATTCGCTGACTTTGACGAGTGTAGCTCACGCCACTTGTTCAGTTCACTGACTTTGACGGCAATCACTTGCCATTGTTGTTCCAGTGTAAGAACAGCTTTGTAGTAGTTTTATGAATCTCCAACAGATGTCGGGTAGATGTAAATGCTTTCCATATGTGTTTGTTTTTTTACTGGTAGTGTTGTTTTCTGTGAGCATTGTAAACAAACCGTTTGTTTGATACCGTCTTCATCCTGCAAGATGAGTTATGTGCGTGATAAATATTTAACACCGGAAGAAATTGAAAGATTATTATGTGAAAGTGACAGTGAAATTACAGATGAAGAAGATTTTGTACTTCGTACAAATTTGCAGCTAAATGACAGTTCAGAAAGCAGTAGTGACAGTGAAAGTGAAGAACAGAGAGGTTATGTGTATGACTGGGACTGGCAAAATATAAATAATATTGTTATTCCAATTACTTTTACTGGTGATTCTGGGGTAAACAGTGATATAATACAAAATCTTAGTCAGAATTCTGTGACAAAAGAAATCAATATTTTCAATGAAATATTGAGTGACGATTTTTACCAAATGATTGTTCTTGAAACCAATCGGTATGCCCAAGTAGAGTTGGACACTGTTGATGTTCAGAATCGGCAGAAATGGTTTCCGACTACGGTTGACGAACTAAAAACGCTTTTTGCAATTATACTGCTGATGTCACAGAACCCCAAACAACGGCTGGAAATGTACTGGACAAAGTGGAAAATTCTTCGTACACCTATTTTTCTGAGGTAATGCCTTATAAACGTTTTTTACTTTCATGTAAATATCTGCATTTTGCAAATGACTTTGAAGGTGATGACGATGGGCTGAAAAAAATTATGCCTATGATTGAATATATGAATATAAAATTTCAACATGAATATACTCCTGACAGAAATGAAGTTGTTGATGAAAGTTTGGTAAAGTGTAGAGGGCGACTATCTTATATTCAATTCAATCCATTAAAGCGTTCTCGGTTTGGAGTAAAGTTTTACAAATTGAATGACTCCAAATCAGGATATTGTTGGAAGTTTTCAGTTTATTGTGGCCAGGATATTCATAATAATATGTTGGTCAGTGAAGCTGTTGTTATGAACATGAGTGAGCCACTTTTGAACCAGGGTCATGTTATCTATTTAGACAACTGGTACAGTTCTCCTTCATTATTCAGGTCACTGTTGCAAAATAAAACATGCCATAGGAACTGTTCATGGACATAGGAAAAGCATGCGTCCAGTTGTTGTTACAAAAAAATTGTCTAAAAGAGAATAACATACCAAAGTTCCAATAACATCCTATGTCTCAAATGGCAAGACAAGAAAGACGTTTTGATGTTATCATCACTTCATGAATCACCCGTCATGACACACTGGAAAAACTAGAAAGGTGAAGCAAAAGATTAGGGGCCACACACAAATACAAGAAATAACTGTAACAAAACCTAATGTTGTTATAGACTATAACAGTGCTATGGGTGGCGTAGACCGCCAAGATCAGGTCCTTTCATGTTTTCCAGTTATGAGAAGGTATTCTAAAAGTTATGTATTCTAAAAGTTATAAGAAACTTTTTATGTTTGACATGGCTCTATATAATTCCTTTGTGATATGGAAAATTATGACGGGAAAGAAAGAGCCATTCACAGATTTTCGATTGAATTTTGTGGACCAGGTCTTAGAAAATGTTACATTACCTCAGTATCCAACCCGTGGAAGACCATCAGTTGGACCTACTCCTCTGCGACTTCATGGCAAACAGTGGGGACATTTCGTAGTAAAGATACCACCAACTTCTTCAAAAGCAAATCCTACCTACTAAGAGATGTTATTTGTGTTTCCAAAAAAAAATTAGAAGTGAAGCAGTGTGAAAAGTGCGAGATCCCACTACATATATACCAAAATGCTTTCGTGATTATCATTAAAAATTAAATTTTTTGGACTAGTAAGCCTGTAGTGGAACTGCTTATTATTTAAATATTTTCTTAATTGTAAGTAATTGTGCATTCCAATATATGGTTTGTAAAGTTTATATTCAAAAGGGTCTCTTGAACGCTTCTATAACAGTGCTTCGGTATGAACAAATGAAAATTACAAAATTTGAAAAAACAAACTTTAAGTAAAATTATTTAAATAATTTTTTGTACATTATAACATATTTGTAAGTATTAATCTGCAATAAAAAATAGTCATTTTTTGAAAATAAATTTCTTAAAAAATAGTCAGTGAATGGGTTAATGTACCTCATCAGTAGTTACATACATATATACATACATCCTCGGCGCTACAGCCCAGTCCGGGCCCTGGCCTCCAAAAGAAATCTTCCCCACTGGTCTACTCCCAACGGCCAATGTCCACCAGTTTGCTGCACCCAGCCTCACTGCCTCCTTACCAACCTGGTCCAGCCATCTTGTATGCGGTCTTCCCTTCCTTCTCCTTCCCATCGGCAAATAATTCATCACTCTTTTTGGGATTCTATCCTCCGCCATTCTCTGCACATGACCAGCCCAACGCAATCTGTTAATTTTTATGAGTTGCACGATCGGAAGATCTTTAAACCTTTCGTACAACTCTCGATTATGCAGTCGCCTCCAAATGTTGTTTTCCCTCACAGGGCCATAGATTCTCCTTAGTACTCTCCTCTCAAAAACGGATAGTCTCTCCTCATCTAGTTTTTTTAACACCCAGCATTCCGAGCCATACATCAGGACTGGTCTAATCAAGGTCTTGTAAAGGGAGGCTTTTGTATCTTTAGTTATTAATTTTGATTTAAAATGTTTCACCAGTCCGTAGTAACACCTATTAGCAGATAATATTCGTTTTTCAATATCTCTAGAGGAGTCATTTCCAGAGTCCACATATGACCCGAGATATGGAAAACCCTGAACCTTTTCAAATTCATAATCGTTAATTCGCAGGGACAGGGCACGAGTGTTGGCACCTACAACCATATATTTGGTTTTGCTTTGGTTTATAACCAAGCCCATAGCCTTAGCGGACAACTCCAGTTCCTGAAAGGCTTCCTTTAAGCCAGATTCAGACCTACTTATGACGTCAATGTCATCGGCATAGGCCAGAAGCTGTACCTCCTTGTGAAATATGTGTCCGCTAGTTTGAATTCCTGAATCCCTGATGACCTTTTCTAGAGCTATGTTGAACAACAGACACGCTAAGGCATCTCCTTGTTTCAACCCATTCAATGTTTTTAAGGAGTTAGATAGATTTGATTGTATTCTGATTTGGCACTTAGAATTGGACATAACTACTCCAACCATACGCACCAACTTAGATGGTATATTCAACTCCTTCATAGCTCTATATAGCATTTTCCGGTTGATTGAATCATATGCCGACTGGAAATCCACAAAGAGATGGTGAGTGGGCACTCCATATTCCGTTTTTTCCAGGATTTGCCTTAGTGTAAATATTTGGTCTGTTGTTGACCTATTCCTAGTGAATCCACACTGATATTCTTTTATGTTTTCCTCAGCGTAGGGAAGCAGCCTAGAAAATATGATGTTGGACAATACCTTATATGCTGTATTAAGTACAGAGATGCCCCTATAATTTTTTATATATGAGCGGATCACCCTTTTTATGTATTAAACACACCAGCCCATTGTTCCACTCATCAGGCATTACCTCCTCCAGCCATATTCACTCTATAAGATGGGCAAATTCCTTTATGAAATCTCCTGCGCTCTTTAATAGTTCCCCTGGTAAACCATCGGAACCTGCTGCCTTGTTATTTTTAAGCTTTTCTAGAGCTTCATACACCTCGTCATAGGATGGCACCAACTCCTCTCTATCATCCTCGAATTCTCCTACTTCCTCTTCATTCTCAGATGCCTCCATCGAAGCCTCCCCAACTGAGCCTAGCAACTCTTCGAAGTGTTCTGTCCATGTCCTGATCACGCCAGCATTATCACTCACAAGGCCACCATTATTATCCCTACAGGCATTTGTTCTAGGCTGAAATTCCTGTCTCATATCATTCACCTTCCTGTACATATCTCGGCTCAGCCTTTTACTCTTATATTCCTCTATCTTTTTCATCTGTCTCATCATATACTCCCTCTTTTTTCCTCTATGAATCTTCTTTTCCCTCCGCCTGGCCTCCGCAAATGAAAATTACAAAATTTGAAAAAACAAACTTTAAGTAAATTTATTTAAATAATTTTTTGTACATTATAACATATTTGTAAGCATTAATCTGCAATAAAAAATAGTCATTTTTTGAAAATAAATTTCTTAAAAAATAGTCAGTGAATGGGTTAATGTACCTCATCAGTAGTTTCTACCCAATAAAAGTTTGATCTTCCTCTGGAAATAACTTTGTATCACTCAGGTTGACCTGGTTATTTAATATAATGCCATTGTTAGTACTGTATACATTAATATCGCAATCTGGTCAGTTTACCTGCTAATACATTGCCATTCTAATATATCTTAGTGACTCCATTTCTTTAAGTCACTAAGTTGTACTTCAGTTGTGTTTTGATAATGCAAAACTGTTCATATGTTAACATTAGTTTGTTGTTCAAACAGCACATTCAAGTTACCCAACACTGCACATAAAAAGTCGATTATCCCGTTACTTATTTTTTGTATACAGCCAGTGACATATAACATCTGTAATTGTTGAAACAATAAAAAGGCCCTGATATAATCACGTACCTTACACCTTCAGATGATTGCAAAAAAGTACCAAAACCCCTCGCAGCCACCACATTTTGACAGGCGGAATTTGGAAACCGCAACGCTCCCCCATGAAAACAACTTAATAATTTCTAACTTATGTTTGCTTTGTTATTATTGGATGGTAACTGTGAATAATACTATCAAAACTTTTAGTCATATGTACTGAGACACTACAGCCGGTATTCCACTCCGTCTTTTACATTCATTTTACCGAGGCACAGCCTTTGTGATCTAGACATGGTCACTGGTCACTTTGTCTGCTGTTGTGATTGTGACTATCGCTAATACGCTTTAAAAACTCTTAATTACATTTTCTAGCTGCGACACTACTGACAGTATTTTACTCAGCTGTTTATATCTTACTACCAAAGCACAGCCTTTGTGATCCCGACGTGGTCGCTGGCATCTGCTCTCTTTGATGTTTAACTGGTGACTGCCTACCGCATGGTTCCGCGTTACTCACTCAACTCCCACACTAAACTGGTTTTTCCCAGCTCTCCTGCGAGAATGTTGGCAGGTGTGAACTCCTTTTCACCTGGTACGATACTACAAAGTGTGTGAAAATGAGTTTTGAGCACGTAGTACACCTGTCAAAAAATTATGCACTTCCCAGGCCAAAGTCACGCACAAAAATTCCACTAAATAACAAAAAATTCATACAAAAGAAAGCCCCCAAGAAACAAATCCCCAGTCACCATCTGTATGTGGAAACGTATCACTATCCCAGTTATTCACAATTTCACAAATTTTCTCTTAAAATAACTCTCTACAACCACCACAGGACTGGTTAGGTGTATCCACTGACCACAGAGTAGAATATGGTAGGCTGACATCTGAAATAATTCTTAATTATTCTAGCACACCTTTTAGTATTTATAACTAAAGTTATAATTCAAGCAAATTAATTTTTTAAGTTTCACTTATTAAAATTGTTTAAATCAATTATTAAACAAGGAATTATTACAAACATGGAAATTCATTGATATTAAACATAACTGCAACAGTTTTATTAGTATGTAACTTGATATATGATTATCACCAGTTAAATTTATAAATCCATAAAGTATTGCGTAGTCATTTTCTTCAACAAGTAATTTGTGGTTTCTATCAGTAAAACGGAAATCTATTGTCCCTTCAAATACAAAAAACCTCAATAGTTTCAATAGCAATATATTGTAACAATACAATGTTTACCTCAGTAGTAGCAATACATTGATTGCTAACACTTTGCAGTAATAAGAAAAAGCTCTAATCATTATTTGTACACATCTCATCGTAATGTTCAATCATCTTAATAGTCACATACATTATCTTTGACAAGGCAGGTTTCACTATGTAACTCAAGCAGTAGAAATAACCTTACTTTTGTTTTTGCAATAGTCACAATTATACATAGGAAATCATACAAACATAATAATACAGACATGATACAAATTATAAATTATACTAGTACACAAAATCCGGGAAATCAGTAAATCAGGGATTTTCTGTTAGCAATTTATGCTCATGTTAACACTTTCATATTAGGAATTGTTTTCAAGTTTAGGCCTTTGTAACTCACACATTTAGTTAATTATTATACTTTTCTATCTTTAGTACTGTTGTACATATCTATGGTTTCTCCTTACTTCACCACATTATATAACCCCAGTGGGCACATGTTTACCGTATGTGAGCGACAACTCGCTTACTTTATCGTGTTGATAATACGAGGTGCTACCCAAAAGTTCGGGGAATTTGAATGTCACGCGCGAACCGTTTGTGGTATGACTGCTGCCACTAGAGTGTGCAAATAGTACCCTTTGTAAATTAGTGTGCCAACAGCTGTGACAGTGAGAGGCTGTGTTCTTGAGTTTTGTGCGTTTTAGTATGTTTTAACGTTGTGTTTTAGTATTGTGGCGATTTTTTAAATGGGAGATCTTACAGAGCAAAGAAGCTGCATCAAATTTTGCTTAAAACTTAAAAAACTGCTGGAGAAACCCATCGCATGCTTGTGGAAGCATTTGGTGACAATGCAATAAGTCAAAGTAAAACTTTTGTGGTCAAGGATGGACGACAGAATGTTGACGATGATGAGTGTTCAGGATGACCATCGACAAGCACAACACCAGAAACATTGCGAAAGTGTGAGAGGCAATTGTTGGAGATCGTAGACAAACAATCCATGATGTTTGCACGATTGTAGGAATGTCGTACGGGTCCATGCAATGCATCTTGTCAGACATTTTGGGCACGAGACGCATTGCTACAAAGTTTATACCAAGACTGCTGAGCAGTGACCACAAAGAACATCGCATGGCTGTCTGCACTGAATTGATAATTGCAGCAAGAGATGACCCCCCAAACATCCAGAAAAGTTGATGAACAACAGCTGGGTTCACCACCATGACAATGCGCTCGCACACACATCGTTAGCTGTTCAGCATTTTTTGGCTTCCAAAAACACGGTAGTGATTCCCCATCCACCCTATGACCTCACCCATGCGGTCACCCTGTTCCCCAAAATGAAGCTTCACTTGAAAGGCCATCATTTTGACACAATTGAGGACATCCAGGCCGAATCGCAGAAGGTGCTTTGAACGGTTACACTTGCCGACTTCCAGCGATGCATTGAATCATGGTAAAAATGCTGGCTGTGCCCAAGGGGACTATTTCGAAGGAGACGGTGGAAACTAGGAGTTATGTTAAGCAATTTTAATTTTATTGGCAAATTCCCCGAACTTTTGGGTAGCACCTCGCATTTCTCTGCAGAACCTATTTACAACTGGCTTTACATATGTTTTTTCTCAGTTAACCGTTATGATTACTTAAGGTCTGTTTCTATGCCACATATTGATAATGTGCATTCTAATATTATATCCTTTGCTATCTTTGATTACACAATTCTCATGAAACAAATTGGCATCCCAGTTGTGTACCACCCCTATAGAAATCCCATACATTAAGTAGATATGCTGTCACTGACTCTTAGCACTGTTTGTACATCTGACCAAACTTTCTCTAACGTACCAGTGTGTGTGTGTGTGTGTGTGTAATTTAATAGTTCTACTAAATAAGTCGGTACTTGATTTGAAAAATAATAAATAATAATTTCTTACTAGATAGGTGTCTTATAGTTTAAAAGCACAGCTGTGAATTCAGATATAACTGTTACTGTTACGGTTCATATGCTTTATTTGAAATAAAAAGAAAGAATGATGTCAAATAATTGTTTTCTATATAATTTTTATTGTTTCAGCATGTTTTTCAAGACATCAGTACGGTTGTGAAGGATGAAATTGTTTTAGAAGAAGTGGAAAAAGAAGAGAATACACAAGAGGTAACTTTTTTTTAATATATGAACAATCTTCCTTCTGTAGACAAGTATGATTTATTTAGAGTCTTCCATCAAAGGTTGCCACTTAATTAGCAAATAATTTTTGAAATTGAACATTTGTAGTTCAAGGCTAGATTCAGTCCTAAAAAAAGAGATAGACACCTGAGAGGGTATTGCATGTGTTAAATTATTTACTAATACTCTTCAGTGAGAGATGGGCTTCACAATTCTGGCCAAAGGCAACATTAATATATTTACATAATTTTCTTTATTACATTTTTTTTTTGCTGAAACACCAATAAAAAAGGTATTGGTTATCTCCAGCTAAGCGTCATCCACCTTCAAGTTGTCTCAAGTGCAGGGATGTTGTCTCATCCCTGGCCTGTATCCTAAGATAAACCGAAAGGGGAAGAACATTTTATAGTCAAACTTGTTGTTCTTTTAATCTATAAAAATTGTAGCAAAAGAGGGGTCTGACAGATTGAAATAGTGACCTAGTTCACTGCGTTGGTTTGCTGACATGACCAACCTAGATATGATCAGTTCATTTCATAAAGTACATTGTCCATCTCTAATACTCTACTAGTGTTACTATTGGTGCATGTGCCCCATAGTTATCCCTCATGTGTACAAACTACTCGTATGTATTTAAAACTTACCTGGGGAATAATGGGATGAATTTTGCTGCAGGGTCAACACTGTGTTGAGGAAAAAACAAGTGTGTAAAAACGAACATAATGAAACAAGAGTGACAAGCAGTGAAGGAGTTATGGGAAAACAAAGAGCTTTCTATTAGAAAAGTGGATAAGGGAGGGAAGATAATCCTGTTAAATACTTCTGATTATTATGATAGAAAAATATGAGACCTTGTAAAATTGAATGAATGTATTTTACTAAACAAAAATTATACCTCCCAAATAGAAAGGATGGACCAAAAGTGTTTAGTTACTTATAAGTAGTGCGTTCCTTGTAAAATGGCTCATCATGTAACAAATTAACGCCTCATCATTTAATGTTCCACACATTTATGGATTATCTAAGGTGTATAAAGTAGACATCCCACTGAGCCCGATAGCTCTTGGTTTGGTCCTAAACTTTCAAAATATTAGTTACCTATCATTACTCCCCTTTCTGAGAGTTACAGTTACATTGTCTAAGTTTCAAAGCATATTTATAACATTATTAGTAATTCTGTACTTGTTAATGATATACTAGTAAGTTTTGGTCAATCTCTTTCCAAGCATGAAAACAAATATTCACTGTTCTTATATACTCAACACTCAGAATGCACCTGGTGGTGAAAGTTCAAGTGTTAGACTGAAAGTTGTGTGTGTGTGTGTGTGTGTGTGTGTGTGTGTGTGTGTGTGTGTGTGTGTGTGTGTGTGTGTGTGTGTGTGTGTGTGTGTGTGTAACTTGATATATGATGATATATCTCATCATATGTATATGAGATAAGAGTTACTATTGATTAGTGATGCAGTAAATTGTAGTCTAAAGCAGGGGTGCCTACAGGGGGGTATCGTGTCGCCATTGGCGACATTTGAAAAATTTTTGGGGGGGATTTTTTTACTGTTGTATGAAATTTACTATTACTAAAAATACCGAATACAATGTGAGAACGTATTTCCTGGTCGCAATTTGCGTCAAAGCTTGCTTAAGGGGGCTGCATGGTGTATCACGTGATGAGACATCCACGAATCACAGTACAATAATTTTAGTGTACAAAATACAGCTTTATATTTTAATTTATTAAAAAAGCGATTATTTGTAAATACATATTGAAAAACAAAGAAGGCGAGACTGGTCAAGTTGTAGGCTAAACAATTTTTTGAAGTCATAAAATACTTAAAGAAAATTAGATCGTTTGAAAGCGAATGGAAGTTCCCTACGTAGGTGGAACAGACGCTTTCAAACGACCTAAAGTTCTTTAATTATTTTGCTGCTTCAAAAAATTTTCTCGTGTACAACTTGAGCAGTCTCACTTTCCTTATTTATCTACATTTATTTTCAAATAATCGCTTATTTGATAAATTTACATATAAAGCTTTATTTTGTACACTAAAATATTATACTACGAGGGTGCTTTCACATGTGCGGACTTTTTGTGTGCGAGGGAATTTTGAAAAACACAAAGTTCGATTTTATTGTTTTGGACTTGCACACTAATAATTTTGATAAAAATAAAGTTAAGACGTTGGATTGGGAAAACAACGCTTTATTCAAACGCCTTAAGGAGGGATTTTTATATAAAGCGGGGTTTCCAAATTTAAATAGACTCTACAAGATTCTTTTATCTCTTTCCGTAACAAGCTGTTCGGCAGAGAGAACCATGAGCCGCATCAAAATTGTCAAAAATCGTCTTAGAACGAGCATGAGTGATACATTGTTAAAAAGTTTGTTAATTTTATGTAGTGAGTCTGAAGTTTTAAGCAAGATTCCGCACGAAGAAATCATTGACAAGTTTGCCTTTTCCACCAAACAAAGACAACAAATATTATTGAACACCAAAAAACACAACACTGATTATTAATATTATAATTTTTTTCTTACTTATAAGTTATATTTCAACTTCAGATAACAAAAATGTTGTGATTGTAAGCTTAAAATATTATAGTAGATAGATAGATATAGATTTATTTATAATGTAATTTTGAAATCCATTTTTTTTTTTTTTTACTTACTGTATTAATAAAGTACAGTGTGCAATAGAAATTTGCGTTTAGATTTTTTAATTATCTTGCTTTCTACTATGTTATAGTACACTAAAGTCTATAAAAGGACGGAATCGTTTATAACATTTTATTAAGGGAACAAATTTAAGTAAGGCATTAAAGTTGCAAATCTAAGTATTTTTCCAATGAAGTGATTGAGATTTGATACTGTATACTGTAAAACTAATCACGTTTTACTGAAAATGCTAATTGTAATCCATTATAAAAAGAGCTTTTTTTTTTTTTTTTTTTTTTTTTTTTTAGTAATCGCCTGGAGTTGGGGGGGAAGCGACATAGGGCTTGGGGGGGATCGGCACCACTGGTCTAAAGCTATATAGGCTAAAGTTAATTTTTGTAAGCTGAAAGCAGGTTGACAGATAGAAGGGTTTAATGTAAATTTCTACTATTTAGAAGTAGTAATAACTAATGATTTATTATTAATGTTGTGTATTCATTTGTTTTAGTTATACTTATTTACACCCATGAATAAAATGATCTGTGAAAAATTGGATTCTATTGAGGCATGTGAACTATATACAAGAAATTCATTTCAGAATCTGTCTGTTTTCTCGCCTACACATGCACAGTTACAGCAGTGCACAGCAGTTCAAATCAGTGTGATATATGTACAAAATCATTTACACGATCTAGCGATTTGACCAAACATAAGTTAATGCATTCTGACATTAAGAACTACCAGTGCGACGTTTGTTCAAAATCATTTACACGATCATTCAATTTGACCAAACATAAGTTAATACATTCTGGCATTAAGAACTACCAATGCGACGTTTGTTCAAAATCATTTACACAATCAGGCAATTTGACCAAACATAAGTTGATACATTCTGGCATTAAGAACTACCAGTGCGACGTTTGTTCAAAATCATTTACACAATCAGGCCATTTGACCGAACATAAATTAATACATTCTGCCATTAAGAAGTACCAGTGCGACGTTTGTTCAAAATCATTTACACAATCAGGCCATATGACCAAACATAAGTTAATACATTCTGGCATTAAGAAGTACCAGTGCGACGTTTGTTCAAAATCATTTACACATTCCGGCAGTTTGGCACAACATAAGTTAATACATTCTGGCATTAAGAAGTACCAGTGCGACGTTTGTTCAAAATCATTTACACAATCCAGCAGTTTGGCACAACATAAGTTAATACATTCTGGCATTAAGAAGTACCAGTGTGACGTTTGTTCAAAATCATACACAATCAGGCAATTTGACCAAACATAAGTTGATACATTCTGGCATTAAGAATACCAGTGCGACGTTTGTTCAAAATCATTTACACAATCAGGCCATTTGACCGAACATAAGTTAATACATTCTGGCATTAAGAAGTACCAGTGCGACGTTTGTTCAAAATCATTTACACGATCAGCCGATTTGACCAAACATAAGTTGATACATTCTGGCATTAAGAAGTACCAGTGTGACGTTTGTTCAAAATCATTTACAAAATCAGGCAATTTGAACAAACAAGTTAATACATTCTGGCATTAAGAAGTACCAGTGCGACGTTTGTTCAAAATCATTTACACAATCAGGCCATTTGACCGGACATAAGTTAATACATTCTGGCATTAAGAAGTACCAGTGTGACGTTTGTTCAAAATCATTTACACAATCTGGCAGTTTGACCAAACATAAGTTGATACATTCTGGCATTAAGAAGTACCAGTGCGACGTTCAAAATCATTTACAAAATCAGGCAATTTGAACAAACATAAGTTAATACATTCTGGCATTAAGAAGTACCAGTGCGACGTTTGTTCAAAATCATTTACACAATCAGGCCATTTGACCGGACATAAGTTAATACATTCTGGCATTAAGAAGTACCAGTGTGACGTTTGTTCAAAATCATACACAATCAGGCAATTTGACCAAACATAAGTTGATACATTCTGGCATTAAGAATACCAGTGCGACGTTTGTTCAAAATCATTTACACAATCAGGCCATTTGACCGAACATAAGTTAATACATTCTGGCATTAAGAAGTACCAGTGCGACGTTTGTTCAAAATCATTTACACGATCAGCCGATTTGACCAAACATAAGTTGATACATTCTGGCATTAAGAAGTACCAGTGTGACGTTTGTTCAAAATCATTTACAAAATCAGGCAATTTGAACAAACAAGTTAATACATTCTGGCATTAAGAAGTACCAGTGCGACGTTTGTTCAAAATCATTTACACAATCAGGCCATTTGACCGGACATAAGTTAATACATTCTGGCATTAAGAAGTACCAGTGTGACGTTTGTTCAAAATCATTTACACAATCTGGCAGTTTGACCAAACATAAGTTGATACATTCTGGCATTAAGAAGTACCAGTGCGACGTTCAAAATCATTTACAAAATCAGGCAATTTGAACAAACATAAGTTAATACATTCTGGCATTAAGAAGTACCAGTGCGACGTTTGTTCAAAATCATTTACACAATCAGGCCATTTGACCGGACATAAGTTAATACATTCTGGCATTAAGAAGTACCAGTGTGACGTTTGTTCAAAATCATTTACACAATCTGACAGTTTGACCAAACATATGTTGATACATTCTGGCATTAAGAAGTACCAGTGCGACGTTCAAAATCATTTACAAAATCAGGCAATTTGAACAAACATAAGTTAATACATTCTGGCATTAAGAAGTATCAGTGCGACGTTTGTTCAAAATCATTTACACAATCCGCCAGTTTGGCACAACATAAGTTAATACATTCTGGCATTAAGAAGTACCTGTTCAAAATCGTTTATACGATCCAGCAGTTTTACCACACATAAGTTAATACATTCTGGTTAAAAATTCTAGCATTAAGAAGTGCCAGTGCGATGTTTGTACAAAATCATTTACAGAATCAGGCAGTTAAGTACTTGTGCAATGTTTGTACAAAACCATTTACCGGGCAAACTGTTACAACAGAAGTTAGTACATTAAGAATTACGAATATGTCATTAGTAAATAAACAACTCTGGCATCCTCTTTGTTGTCATGAATTTTATATAATCTACATTTAAAAAAAAGTGATATGTTACAAATTATTTTCTTCATTGATGATTTATCAAAGAATAAATGAATCCATTGAAAATTTGGCTGAGTTAAGTTGATCTATTCTACTATTTGAGAATCAGTGTGAAAAAATATGTATGAAAATGTTTAAATACCCAAGGCATTTTACAAAATAATGAATTACAAACTTTACCATTTTAAATGTGTAAAAATCCTCACAAGAATATTAACACAAATAGAATAATACCTGCTCTAATAAGTGGTAGTGTGATATTTGGCATAGAAAATGTGATCTTTGCAATAATGTTTAACGTATGAGTTAAAATCATTATTGGATGCATTATAGTGGGAAATTATTGATAAACGTTTTAGTCTGTAATTTGGTTTATCACTGCATGAATAAATTGATAGTTGTATTCTACAAGTATTTGTATGATATTTATAACCACCTATATTTGCTGTTATGGTTCACATTTTTGTGTTGGAAGAATGTAGTGACTAGTGATATAACGGTAATCTGTATTTACAGTTCAGTTTAAACATTCACATTTGACTAATTGTTAACAATGGCCAGTCTTAGTGTATAGTTACCCCTACAGTCCTTACAGTCTGACCAATTTTGCTTACTTCCTTGTACTATACTATATTTCTTAACATTTTTTACATGTATTACATATGAAATAAAAATTCAAACATTACTTGATTAAAATATAACATCAATATATATACACAAAGTTGCAAATAAACACTATTTTTTCATAACATCAAATTTTTATAAAAGAAAAAATTAGAACGCCAACTTTCTAGAGGCAATTGACAACTGTGGCACAATGGAAACATTCTGGCGTACGTGAAGGCTTTACATCAAATGTGTTTAATACTTTACTCACTGTATTTAGAAAAACAACAATGAATGTATGCTAAGGATAAATGTAAAATGGAAGGTTAGAAACCACGCTGCAAACAAATTGTATCTGCTGTTTAAAAGTTGATTATATTTATGAAACTTAAAACCAGAGTGTGTTGTCCACAATTGTATATTGGTACAAAAGTATTTTTGTGACAACTAAATCTGAGATTTACTTGTAATGTGACAGTAAAAGTAAGCAAATATGTACCCTGAGATATACTTGGGCTGCATACATTAAGCAAAGGTATACTGCCCAACAAATTCAAGCTTAGACTGTGAAGTGTTAATGGAATGTCTTAGTTAATGGCACAGGTAAAGTATGAGTACTACATTTAGGTGTTCTGCCTTCATTTGAAAGCAGTTTGGTCAGTGTGTGTGTGTGTGTGTGTGTGTGTGTGTGTGTGTGTGTGTGTGTCCCTTTACAACCTGAAATTTTTTTTAAATTACTTTTTTCTGGTCATTTATGCTTTATAATCATGTTTGATAACAAACAAAATAATTTTAAATATGATCTCTTACTGGCTAATAAACACCCTCACCGTCACAAAAAATAACCACCATGTTTGTGATGCTTAGGTTTTATTAGGTTCTAGTTTATTTTGTAAAAGGTAAATAAAAATAATGATAGAATGTGAAGTTATCAAATTTATTGACAATAAACTTGCTGAAAAATATAAGCATAATATATTACATGATTAAATGAGCAAAGTTTAGATCTCAAACCTATTTCTTTTGATGAACTAGCTTAAAACAGGTTTTTGTTTCGATAGGCAAAGGTAAGTCTTACATTTTTTACACATGATGTTGCTTCTGCTCTTGCAGTCTTCCATGCGACAAGCTGTGGGTGCTGCGATGTCAACTATTTGCAAGTGTCCATAGCTGTGCCCAGATCTCTAGGAAAGAGAAATACAAAGACAGTTAAGAAAGATGGCAAAGGAGGAGAGGGAAAAAGGAAGGGAAGTTAGAAAAGGGTACAACAAAGTAAGTATAGATGGAATAGAATGGAGATGGAATAAGAGTAAAGGGAAGTTGGACATAGCTAAACCAAAAAACCGAGTGGTAATGAGAGGACGGACATAAAGGGAACGGACAGAGCAGAGAAACTTGATAGGATAATGGGGAGAGCACATGAAGTAAATAGACGTAAATGGAATTTAGGAACATGGAACATCAGAAGTTTATATAATAAGGAGGAGGAAATAAAGAATTGGTAGAATATAGATTAGAAATTTTAGCATTAAGCGAAACTAAAAAAAGGAAGGGGTGAGATTATTATGAATGGTGATCACGTACTTATATATAGTGGAGTAGATGATGATAAGAGAGCTGCAGCAGGGGTGGGATGCATAATTCACAGGGATTTAGTAAGACAGATACGGAAATGGGAAGCAGTATCAGATAGATTACTACTGGTGGAGCTGGAGAGTCAAAAGGGAAAATATTTTACAATTATAGTAGTATATGGACCAAACGAGGATGAGAAGGTGGAAGTAAAAGATAAATTCTGGAAAGAACTATCGGAAGTAACAGAGGAAGCCAAAGGAAATAAATATATTGTCGGTGACTTTAACAGTAGAGTGGGTAAAAGAGATGAGATATATAAAAGAGTAATAGGAATATATGGAGAAGAAATGAGAAACAATAACGGTACGAGAATGGTGGATTTCTGCTTATTACATGATCTTATTGTGACGAACACTTTATCAGCACAGAGGTATACATAAATTCACAAGGGAACAACCAAATAGGGGAGAGAAGTCGATAATTGACTATATACTAGTTGAAAGGACCAATAGGAAAATGATAATGGACAATAGAGTCTGGAGAGGTGCAGAAATATATAGCGACCATTATTTAGTAATGACCAAATGTAAAGAACAATTAGATAAAAAACATATCCAACAGAGAAGGAATAATAGAATACAAATCTATCAGATCGTATAAACTGAAAAGTAGTGATGTAAGTAATAGGTTTAAAGATGTGACCAAGCAAAAATTACGAAAGGTAAGTGAAAATATAAGGCATGGTAATATACACCAAGACTGGAGAATAATGAAAGATATAATCATAGATACAGCAGTGGAGGTTTGTGGTGTTACTAAAATGAATAATAATAGAAAACGGTATGGTGGACTAGTGAAATAAAGGAGCAGATTAAAAGGAAGAAAAGGGAATGGAAAAAGTATACAGCTAATAGAACTGTGGATAACTATGAAGCATATAAACAACAAAGAAAATTTGTTAAAGAATTAGTTGGAAAAGCGAAAGAGGGTGCATGGAAAGAGATAGGTGGGAAAATCAAAAGCTTTTCTTCAGAGTATTGAAATCTTTTAGAAAAGAAAAAACAATGATATATGTATATATAATGCTAATGGGAAAATACTGATAGAAAGAAACGATATAATGAATAGATGGAAAGAATACTTTCAAGGATTACTAGGTGGTAAGGAAATCAACAAAGATGATCATAAAGTCGATATTAATGAAGAAGAAGATAGAGAGGATGGTGAAGTTGCAGAAGAAAAAATAACGATGCATGAATTAGAAGTGGTGATTAAAGGACTTAAAAGTGGGAGATTCCTGGAACAGATACAATTACAGCAGACATGATCAAGAATATGGGGGAAAGAAATGCTTTTAGAAATTATCAATAAAGCGTGGACAAGTGTAGACATACCAAGAGAATGGGAGGAAGCATTGATAGTTCCTATTTTTAAGAAAGGTAACGCAAGAGATTGTAATAATTATAGGGGTATCAATCTGTTAAATAAAATTGTTAAGGTTTATGAGCAGATAATTAATAATAAATTGGTCCCAATTTTAGAAAATAGTTTGGAGGAATCGCAGAGTGGCTTTAGATCAGGGAGAAGTGTGCAGGATCACATTTTTACTCTGCAACAGATAGCTGAGAAGTCGATACAACAAGATAAATTGGTATGTTTGACTTTTATTGATCTTGAGAAGGCTTTCGATAGTGTGCCTAGAGCAAAAATATGGGAAAGTTTAAAAAATAGAGGAATAAGGAGTAAAATAATTAAGGTAGTACAGAGGTTATACAAAAATAATGTTAATTATGTAATTGGTAAAATATGAGGTCGTTAGGATTTACAACAAAATATGGATGAAGACAAGGAGGTGGACTGAGTCTGACATTATTCAACTTGTATATGGACGACATTATTAAGAAGTGTTCACTGAAGGTTAAAAAAATGCATGTTGGATACAGGAACTTGCGAAGTATAGAAGTAGCAGAAGGAGCTTTTGCGGATGATGTAGTGCTATGGCTACAAGTGAAAGGGCATTACAGGGTAATTTGAATATATGGAATGAAATTCTCCAAAAAAAAGGGATGAAAATAAATAAGACCAAAACAAAGGTAATGGTAATGGGGGAGAAAATAATAAATATAGAGATTGGAGGAGTGAAGATAGAACAAGTAAAACAATTCAAATATCTAGGGGTAGACAGTAATGGGAAACAAGAAGCCGCATTAAATGAAAGAATTGAAAAGGCAATAAAAGTGTACTATGCATTAAACAACAGATTTATAAATAAGAAGGAGATATCAAGAAAAACTAAAATTATTGTATATAAAACAGTATATAGACTGGTTTTAACATACGGCTGTGAGACGTGGGTGCTATCCAAAAGCCAAAAAAGTAAAATCCAGGCAGCAGAATTGAAATATCTTAGGTGAGTAGTAGGAGTAACAAGGAAGAACAGAGTTAGGAATACACAAATAAGAGAGGATTTGGAAGTGATATCGATTCTGGATTTTATTGAACAGAGACAACTATGCTGGTGGGGACACATGCAGAGAATGGATAGTGATAGAATGGTAAAACAGGTTTGGGAGGCAAAATCAGGGGGGAGAATGAACAGAGGAAGACCACGACTGACTTGGGATGGAATGATGGGTAACATTTTGAGAGAAAAGAGGCTTGGGCTGGAGGGAAGCGAAGACATTGTCAATGGATAGAGTAAGATGGAAAAAATTTGTGTATAGAGTGTAGTTGATGTACTTATCATATATTGATGTAACCCGACACCAATATGGTATAAGGGTATTTTGATAATAAATAAATAATTTGTGTATTTTTGTGCTATAGCAAATTTTAAAATAAAATCCATAACTCAAATTTTTATTGAGGGGGCATACTCAGAATGAAGGAGATGCAGCACATTCAGTGACTGAAAAAAAAATATGAAGGGACAAAGATGAAGTACTTCCTACTTCATATCTGAATTGCTGTGCAGCCTGTGAGAGGGTAAACAAATGTAGATGCTTTATTTTCACAACTGATTTCTAATTAATGTGTTAAGAATATTTCTTGTTATATCTTTTTAATATTTAACTGAGATTTTAATAACTGAATTCCATTCAGTGCATTATCTATTTGTATGTGTTGCAACTTAAGAGATCAATAACGGCTTTAAAGTGTATAATTATACCATGTCATGCAAGTGTTATAAATTTATAAAAGAAACAGAAACACCAATAAATAAGAAATTTGTTATTGTTATATGAGTATTTCATTCTGCAAGTCCTGTCACCATAGCCAGTAGACATGTTTCAAATGGTAGCTTGGGTTCCAGCACATTTTATGCTTTATCTAGGTTGAGTGCCTAGTCTTAAATACTAAGTTATCCCCCTAAAAAAATTACATAACACACAAAATTTGGGGGAGGTTTCACTATTTTGTTTTAAAGTAATCTAAAAAATACCGTTCCTTTTTGTGTCCATTTGTCAGGAGGACATACACATCAGCAGTACTCTGGAAAGCAACAAATATTTGACCAATAGATTCTTAGACTTTCCACTCGGATAATGTAAAGAAGGGAAATCATTCAAGTTAAACTTCACTCCTCTAGATTCAATTGGAATGGTGAGGTTAACAACATTTTTATTTATTTCCAGGCTAATGGCTATCCAAAAAAGTTCATTAAAAAGTGTTAGTGACATTACAAGAGTAATATAATCATGAGGTGGAAATGAGTGCAACATAATCATCCCTTATGGTCATTGTGTGCCAGAAAATATCAAGATGGGGTGTGTACATTTTGTGTGGTGGTGTCAGTCTCACCAAACGTTAGGTAAATTATTATCTGTTAGAATAACTTCTGACTCTGTGTTTGGTACAAAGAAAATTACACTGATCGAATAGTCTCTTGGCATTTGGCAGAATTGAATAAATAAACACTTGCTATACTTCTAAAGATATTTTAATTATCCTGACAATTGTTTCATGAGTTACGGCGGCTTCAGAGGTTAGAGTTGAACTGACAGATTTGAAATGTATGTTAGGCGGGGGATGGTTGGAGATAGTTTATGACCAAGGGTGCATTGGAAAGACCCTAGTAAGAGGTTTGACAATGGTGTGTGTTCTACTGTTGGTAACAAAAAGTACCATTACTGGGTAATTATTGAATTGTATACAATACACTTTTGTGTGAAGAAAATTACAAGTCAACTAATAGTCATTTAAACTAATGTCAGTCTAAATATATGTGTCGGGATTAATTATAGGCTCTGATAAAAGCTGGTTCATTAGAAAGGTAGTATTCAGGTTGCTAACCCCAACTGAACTTGGTAAATTGCTGGAATTGTTGTGGGAGTTGTAAATTCCCTCCCAGCAATTGCCATTTAGTCCAGTAACGGGGTACATTCGACCTCGACCCAGATCAGGTAGAAGAATTAATTTTTTTATCTTGTATATATATGTGAGAGTATGCAGAATCCAAGTTTTCGACCTCCGACACCCTCGGCGCAACTTTCTGTGGTCAAAAAACCTCGAAAGTTTGGCACTTTTTTCAGTTTTTCAGCTATACCTCCTTTCCAGTGTGTCCTAGCAAACAATATTCAATATTCACTTTGAAAGAGGATAAAATTTCCTACAACTTTTATATGAAACGTTTTTTACCTACATTCAAAACTAAGCGAGCTACAGTGCGTCAAAAATCGGCAAAATTTCTCATTTTTCGGAAAAGTTGGGTTTTCACCTACTTTGTCGCTCTAAATGACCTGGAACCCCTGTATAAATGAGTGTATTAATGTCTATTGTAAACTTAATTTATATGTATATGTATTTTGTATGTATATTTCTATATATATATATATATACACACATATATATATAATTATTACCAAATAATACCCAAACAAAGAGATTGTGCTCTGATTACTGACAGTATGTATACCATTTGTAGAAGAAAATAAAAGCTTAAATTGTGGCACAAATTTTATTTACAGGAAGTTTATTTACAAATTTAAGTTCAAATTCAAGTCAAATTTTGTTCAATTTTTCAATTTAAGCCAATTATTGTTATTCAATTCAAGTCAAATTGTGTCCAAATTTTCAATTTAAGTCAATTTTTGTACAATTCAAGTCATTTGTATTCAAGTTTTCCTCCTTTTCGATGGTCCGGGCTGAACTGTTTCCGCCTCTTCTTCCTGCACGTTCTCTTCAACCATTTCAGCAGCATCATCATCTACGAGGTCGAAACATGCTTCATCACCGTCGTCTACTTCCATTTCATGAATATTTTCGCAGTAAAGCCCACAGCAATGTTTGAACGCAGGTGAACAGTGCAGGCCGGGTTTCCGACAGCTGCATGCTGCTGTGCAACCTTTTTTACAGGAACAAGATACAATCTTGAGCAGGAATTCTGGGGCAGCGTCTTTCATCATTGTGATGGGAAGTAGACTGGAAGGACCTTTTCTCCATCCCCATTGCAGTGGATTCATCACTCGACCCAACCATGCCTGCACTTGATGGTATGTGCGCTTCGAGTGGAACGCTGCTGCATCTGTCGTTGGTGACAGCCGTGCTAGGTTGAAAGCATTTTTTACAGTTGACTTTAAAAACATTCCGTATCTCAGCTCATCCAGTGTTTCACAGGTCATTTGTCCGTACAGTGCCAAGATGAGCTACTCCCCTGCCTGTTCTATGACGTCTCGGGAGGCATTGGGTTCCGAGAATTTGGCTGCATGTTCTTGCAAAAGCGGTTGATTTTGAGTTAGTGTGCAGAATTTAGTTTTTCCATGGCCGAAAAATGCTGAGGTTGTATCACGTACTGTAAACGCATGGATGAAGAGGACATGTTTGGGATCAAATTTGAAGGAAGTGGTTGAATACCACAAACCTCCTTTTTTGCCTTTCCCTGGTTTGTGGAAGTACAAGTTCTCGTACATGTTCCCAATGCCCGTTAGCAGAACGAGAACGTCGATGTCCTCACTGACAACTGCGACGCTTTCATATTTTGCTGTTAGGGAAACAGCCGCGTCAACTATCACTCCATCCACATCTTCTGTTGCCTGCTGAACTTCGATGCCTCCTTGTTTCAATGTTTGCAGCAACATACAAATTAAACGGTTTTTGTTATTTTCGTTTGCAAGAAACTTTTCCTGCGTCACTGCAACATTTGTTCCTTCATTGAAAATTGTGTCTGCTGAAGTACCATATGTCTTTAAACGACGAAACCTTTCAGCTGACTTCGTTGCTTTCTGCTCAGCATCACTTGGGTAGCCATCAAATACAACTGTAATGTTGGATCCGTAGTGCTTCCTCGAGTAGGATTCATATTTTTGACATATGGATCTAAACTTATCATTCCGATTCCACACTACTTTATGCAGGAAGTATCCTCCGTCCACAACAAAGCTTTTTATGTTGGGAGTCACGTCTTGAAGAGATGTGAATGCTTCGTACAGAGATGATTTTGTTCCCTTACGGAGACCTTCTTCAGTAAACAAAGACGTGGGGTATGGAGCAAGTTCAAATGAGAAACAGTGTTTCAAATCTTCAGACTGTTTCACAACACACAGTCTGTGAAACAGTGTTAAAGGATTGATACAAGCTATCTTCTTGTTCCCTATCTTCAGAGCAGTGCAGGAAGCAAGTGAAATAACCTTATCTTTGCGTTTGAACGATACATTCTGAAAGTCCTGTCCAATAATTCTGGCTATTCCCATACTTCCAACTTCTAATGATAAATGACAGTTCACCTCTGCGTTCCCAATTAATCCACTGCTGATTGACATGATAACATCAGATTGCGGAAAGGGGGGTATTGTGACAGCCACTCAATCAGTTTGTCACAATCTGCAGTGTCTCGTTTTATGCGTGAATGTCTCAAAGCCACATGTTGCTCACTGGTCCCAGATGATACGTCATAGTATTCTTCAATCTTCTGACAAACGTTTTGCAGACTTGTCATCCCTGCAGTCCACTTTGTAAGCACTGAGTCTGAAAACCCACGCCCGTGAGTTAAACCGCCAATGACTTTCATTGATTTCATTAAAGTTTACGAGAGAGCTCATCGTAAGTGAATTACACTGTAGATACGACGCACAAGATAAGACTGCTACGAAATAACTGCCGAATCCTCTGGAATAACGGAGAGGGGCCGGGTGAGCAGAAAGCAAGATGACGTCAAAAGGGACCTGCGGAGAAAAAATTGAATTAATTTTTGTTTTCTGAAAACAAACTTCCTGTAAATAAAATTTGTGCCACAATTTAAGCTTTTATTTTCTTCTACATCCCATCTTTCCAAATGGTATACATACCGTCAGTAATCAAAGCACAATCTCTTTGTTTGGGTATTATTTGGTAATAATTATATATATGTAATATATGTGTATATATGTATATAGGTTGTAATAAAATAAAAATCTTAGTGTACATATTGTTTATATTTGAAATATGTAGTTGTTGAAAATTGAAAGTTACTAATTTTATAAAGTAATTGAACTGTAGCATTCGAGGTTACTAAAAATGTGTTTACAATTGTAGAATTATAATTGTCTGAAAAGAATTCCCTTAGATAAAAAAATAAAATAGTTGCGTTAATATTATTTAAACACTAACGTTACTTAAATTTAAAAATAAAGTGTACTAGCAGGTCGCTTGCTGTTGGTGACCGTCTTGATGACACTAGCTTCGAAACTCCTCCTCCAGGTTGATAATCGTCTAAGTATGTAAAGTCTAGTAAGGTCTGGACAATAGAATAAATATAATACACTTTCACGTACCTGTTCGTGTTTTCTGGAAGTTCAATAAGCTGTCAAGACGGTTTACAAAACCAACTCACTTTATCTACAAGGTTAGATGGCCTTGTTTAAGAATGGGCGCCACACAGGTTTATTTTGGGAAAATCCCGTGGAAAACCCATTAATAAAATCAAATAATAATTTAAAAAATTAAAAGAATCGTTTATTACCCTTATGGTAATGCAATTCACCAATATTTAATCACAACTGAAGGTTGTTTTGATTCTTCTAAATGAATTATTTATCTACTTTTTAGAAATAAATTAAGTCGAGTTATGCTGTTAATAATGGGGTTTTATTCATACCCTTGATAGAGAATTCAAACAAATGTAATTAAAAGAATACAATGATGTACAATTGTAAATATCTTGTTATATACCCGATACAATTGGCTCAGAGCATAAGATATGATTCTGGTTAAGTCCAGATACTCTTTACTTTAAACATTAATATTATTCAAATCTCAGGCGTAAGTTCTTTGAAACAAAAAAAGAATGCTCATGCCTACACAATAGCTAATGATTTTCTGATATAATATGGACTAGCAATGCCTTTGAGGTTACTAGTATAAAATAAAACTAAAAATAACCTATTTTATAGGTTATGCGTTCGTAACGCTTGATTCATGATTTACAAAGTTATATTTTGAGATCACTTATAACTAACATTCAACTTAGCTAGTATTGACAAATCCATTAAATAAATTTAGACATGGTGTAGTACAGAAAAATGTTTCAGTGTTATGCGTCAGTACAGATCTGTTTATCAAAACATACAGGTTATGGCGCTCGAAGTAATGAATAAATTGTTACACTGTTACCTTTGTGTTTTAATCTTTTGATTAAAATTCAATTAACACATCGATGATCGGATTATAATGATCATCGTTATTCACTACACACGCACATGAACAGAGAAAATTGGTTCGCTTCTAACTAAAAGAACCATATATGGCATTATTTAATTATTTCTTCTGTTCGTTATTTTTCCCGCACTAAATGAAATAATACTGCACTCAATTGCACTGTTTCTTTGTAGAGTATCTTGAAGTTATCTTGAGTTACTGCCGAAATGTTTCTGTTGATGCACTGTTGTAATGACGCTATCAGTTAGTAAAAATTTTTGATGAGACCAGCGCACCTTCCACGCTGAATGAAATTAAAAAGTGTCTGGCGATAATCTGCCGCAGCTCCTTATATACCCGATCGTTTGATCGGCTTTAGGCGATTGTATTAATTACTAAGCTTTTTTTTGATTGGCTCAGCCAGGTGTGATGAAAGTGACGTATTGTCTTTCCAACCGTCAATAACGGTTTTCTAGCCGACATTCGCAGGAATGATTGACAGTTGTCGTTGTTATTGGTGTTGATAACCAGATTTCTTATGCATTTTTTGTAAATGATGCTAACGCCTTTCACGCACTTATTATAGTTGCGATTGGGGTCGTATCGCTATCAAATTAAAGAATATTTTGCCCTCTTTAATTTGATATAGTTTGACACTGGTTTAATCCCACTATTACTGACATTGCTAAATAAACAATGTTCAGGTACACGGCTTTACACTGTCGTTAGCTAATCGAAGTCGACGATTACACACTCTGACTAATATTGTTTGTGTCCCACACCGCGTTTTTTCACTTGAACGTTTAGGTTAGAACACTATTATCTCTGTACTGATATTTAATTACTGAATATTATGATTAAATCTTACCTTATACCTTGCTATTAACAATACTTACTCACTATGATATTTCGTTTCACATTATTTTGCTCTGTTCTCTTAACTAACAATTGAACTATTAATTATATTATATTAATAATGCTTATTGCTATGTTTGAGTATAAAAATTGTTCTGTGGATGTGATTTACACTCATATCACCTCCCACTAATCACTTTACTGATGAGTGTCTGATGTAGGCCTTGTTGAGACATACCGTTTGTATCGGATTTCTGTCTTAAAAACCTTTATTAGTTCACAATTCGGTACCTTGCTGAGGTAGCTTATTTGTATAAGGTTCCCTCTTACAAACATGTTTACTTGTCATAAGTATATTTGAGACTGAAATATAGCTTCATTCTCATATTGTGGCCATCGCTAATTTTAGTTCTTGGCATTAATAATTACTAGTCATGGTTGCTTAATTCTCAGCCAAATGCTGATTCTGATCTCACATTATTCAGATTCTTATTTAATCATTTTTTATTAACATATCATATTCCATTTAGTTATTCACTGACTCGCTTGACAGCTTAAAGTGAATTTAATTTGTCCATTAGTTTGTGTCTGTCATAGTATGGTTGTAGTGTCAAACAGTATTTGGGTTTACTGCTTCTTGTGGCACTTCATCTTCTTTCTTCTTCCAAGGTTCCTCTCTTCTTGGTTGCTCTTATCATTACTTTATCTATTTACATTATCGTTATGCATTTATTAAATCTGATAGTATATGTCTAGGTTATGTAACATCTGGTTATGTTACAAGGTATATACGTACAAAATACATGTACATATAAATTAAATTTACAATAGACATTAATACACTCATTTATACAGGGGTTCCAGGTCATTTATTGCGACAAAGTAGGTGAAAACCCAACTTTTCCGAAAAATGAGAAATTTTGCCAATTTGTGACGCACTGTAGCTCGCTTAGTTTTGAATTTAGAAAAAAAACGTTTCATATGAAAGTTTTAGGAACGTTTGTCTTCTTTCAAAGTGAATATTGGATATTTTTTGCTAGGACGCACCGGAAAGGAGATATGGCTGAAAAACTGAAAAAAGTGCCAAAATTTCGAGGTTTTTTCACCACAGAAAGTTGCGCCGAGGGTGTCGGAGGTCAAAAACTTGGATTCTGCATAATTTCACCTATATATACAAGATAAAAAAATTAATTCTTCTATCTGATCTGGGTCGAGGTAGACCCCCTTTTTACGACGCCGTTACTGGACTAATTTACACTGATAGACAAATTACGTACAGTACCTGTGGTTTGATGGAAAGTACTCTTGTAGGCTGGAAGACCGCATGTAGCTGAAGCTGCTTGTCGTTGTAGTTGATGTAGAGAGACTGCGATTTTGACGAACAGTTCGTACATTCGCGATTTTCCAAACTTATGCGTGAGGTTTGAACCGTTTGCCGTATTTGCGGGAAAAAGTTACATACGAAAAAGAGGCAGGCCTGCGAGAGTGAAGCGAACACTTGTACTACCATGCGAAGCGAACAAAATAACAGGGTTCAGCGCACGCGCTAGAGATCGATTTGTGGTTGGTCCTGCATAAAACGATCACGCACTCTTGCACTATTTGAACTTACCAAATCGTACGTGAAATTAAAGTTACGAGGAAAGACAAACACATGATACTTACACAATGAAAATAAATTACAACTGAAAAATAACTAAACACTACATCTAACAATATGTGAAATATGTATAGGACAAAGGTGATTATAAATAATATGCCTACCATACAATAAGCTTTAGTGTCTGATTGACAGTAAAACAATATGAAACTCTCAGTATAATGTAAACTATATAAACATGTCTATTATATAACTATGGGTGGCTTTGTTCTGGGCAGTGTGGATACTATGTGTATATTAGTTAGGTGTCAGCTGCTGTCTCCCATTTCTTGTATATAAGAAGGTGACATTTGGTGTAAACTGTTGTACTGTTACATTGACGTTTGAGCTGTACTAGTGTACAGTGGGTTATCAGTTAACGAACAGTTCGGAGTATGAACAAATCAGACAACAAACAGTTTTGCAAAAGACTTATGTTTGGATAACAGTGGTGGGGAGGTCAGGTGATGGTGGTGGGGGTCAGGTGGGCGGTACCATGTGACGTTGGTGGGGGTATCACATGACAGTGATGGGAGTAATCGGCCATACTGGAAAAGTTGTCGGCCATGTTGGTAAACCTGTGTGACGTGTACTGGCGGGCATTGTAGTGATTGGTTGTGTATGATTGGTGGGGGTAAAATTGTATATTGGCGCAAAGATGGTTACATTTAATGAAAATGTGATTGGTGGGGGTAAATTTGAATTTTGGGGGTAAATTTGAATTTTGGCAGCGAAGTGGCTGTGTGACGTGTATTGGCAGGCATTGTAGTGAATTGGTTGTGTATGGTTGCTGGCCTGGGGGTAAAATTGAATATTGGCGCGAAGACGGTTATTTTTAAAGAAATTGTATGTGTCTGTAGTAAGTATATATTGTAAAAAAAATGGTAGTGTGTTCTGCATCGGACGGTTGTAGTAAAAGGGTGTAGTGTGTTCATCTTCTTCTTCTGCATCTGGCAGTCGTCGTAAGATACTCTTGATGAAAATGATGACTTGTACATAATGTCTCGTATGCCGTGGAAGGTATGTATGCACCGCATAATTGTACATAATATCCCGTATTCCGTGAAAGGCAAGTAACAAGTATATGTTCGTGCACTCGCTCGTGTATGCAGCGCATAATTGACATGTGCTCGTGTATTCAGCGCATAATTGAAAACCACTTCACTTGCAAAAATTTGTGTAAAAGCACACAAATACATATATTACATCATGCATGGAAAATAATTACTACGGTATTTATATTATTGTGTTGGGTATGTAATATGTGTATGTTCATAGTTGAAAATTATTTCGTATAAAAATAATTGAAATGTGTGTTGAGGTAGAAAGGAATTTACATTTGGACGTTCGCTGTTCTTCAGCAGCATCTGGCGGTCGTTGATGAAAATAAACTCTTGATGAAAATAACAACTTGTACATAATATCCTGTATGCTGTGGAAGGCATGTAATAAATCTATGTTCATGCACTCGCTTGTGTATGCAGCGGATAAATGAAAACCATTTCACTTGCAAAAATTGTGTAAAAGAAACCAATACGTACATCGTGCTTGGAAAATTATTACCATTTATGTTAATGTGTTGGGTAGCCTATGTAATATGTGTCGGTTCATAGTTGAAAATTGCGTTGGGTGTAGTCGTTATTCTTCGGTGACGCGTGCCGCCGCCACCAGTCTGATCGTTATTGCGTTTGGAAATCATCTTCTTGATGTTTTTTGTTCCGTGAGTAGCAAACTAAAACTGATGAAGGAAATGTGTAGTCACTGTCAAATGTGTACATATACCTGTCGGGCCTCGGCGGGAGTCTGTTTAAAACGGGCAAAGCTCCCCCCCCCCACCATTTGACCTAACCCATCACAACGTTTACTCGCTGGGACAACATATGGCCAGTCAGCGTCTTGTTACAAAAATAATTAAATAATTGCATACCCCCCTCAAAGCTGAACACGCTTGCATGACGTGTGAAAGTCTATTATCATTCTTTCAGAATGCAGCGTGAGTGCTTGACGCACTACAATCATAGTGACGTTTTAATTATTAGAAGCGATGAGGAAGAGGAGGAGAATTAAATGGAGGTGGTGAAGCCAAAAAAGACGAGATTAATCATCGGAGAATATACGGTATTTATCAATCAGATCTTTTATTTATATAATTAAATATAAGGTACTTCTTATTTTACATGAGTCAAACTATAGACATAGGCCTACAGTGTAAATTCCCTATCGTCCACATATTTCTTACACTTTACACTAGTAGTATAATAGCTACATTTTATAAAGCTTCTGTCTCTACATTTTTGGACTCCAGAAACAAACTGTAGACGTACTATCAATTCCCTATTGAGTACATATTTTTTACATCTTAAATTAGTAATTATAAATGATATTATAAAACTCCTATCACTTATATTTTTTCTTTTTTGACTGAAACAAAAATTAAAGACAATTTATGGAGTGATCCGCACTTTTTTTGTCCAATGCATTTTAAATAAGGGAACAGGTGTTTAGTTGGGTACAATTAATTAATGACCTATTGAAACTATGTATTTGAAATTCTTACCATACATTAACTCAAATATTTGTAACATGATGTACTAGTTTGAAACAATTTAAGAAAAAGATACCAATACGAAATAATTAATTTTTATAAATTTATTTGAAAAATATTTTATTTATTTTTACAAAATTATTTTTTAAATAAAGAGATTAATTCTAGTACACTTTGATTAATGTACTATAGGCCTACTGTTCAATCACAAAAAATTTGAGCTCAACAGTACTTATAGTTTTTGAGAAAAGTGCACCTAATTGTTGAAATCCATGGTTATGGAAAAACACGTGTAATGCTAAACAATGGGATTGAAAACAATGTTTTATTTTAGCCTATTTTTGTATGCCCACATTAATGTAGATAACCTCGTAAAGATATATATATTTTTTTTTTCTTAATCGGGATGAAATGGAGAATTTTTTGGGATAATAAAAGGGAATTCAATATTTTGACCGAAAAAGCGCTGATCTCCCCTTAATGTTCAGAATTCATAGTTGCTACGATACCTTCAGTGAAACTGTATTAATTTCTTTTTTGTAGTTCCCCGCTACACTTTCAGAAGAGTACATAGAGGTGAGAAGCACGCGTCCAACAGCCGTTGTGAATCCCAGCCCTCAAAATCCATTCCAGCAAAGTCTTTACGAGGGACTCTTCGCATTACCCACTACCCGTCTGGGTCCTTTAAACCCCCCACCACCTCTCCTGGACCTTCAACCGGGTCTTTCAAATGCTTCATCACCTCAACCAGGTCAATCCACCCCCCAACCTCTTTTTCAATTTGTTGAAAATCCTCATCCAGATGCACCTTCTACTCCTTCACCACACGTGGAAGAATATCGCTTCTCATGGCATATCCCTACACCTTACCCTGAATATGACGTAGACAGCGATGCCAATAATTAACATCATTCCTTTACAACTCTTGCCTCGCCCAACCTTAACCTTTCCTGTCTTCCTTTCCGAGTCCGTAACTTCCCCTACATGTTCTTTAGATACTGTTACTTGTTAAGCGACGAATACCACTATCTATCGATCGTAGTCAGTTCACAGTCTGAGTAAAGAAGGCTGGCGGACACCTCAAAATAAATAAGTGCAATCGAGACAGCTGGTCTGGGTATGACAGCAGCGAAAATAAATTAAGTTAATTATGATTGTGATTGTGTGAAATCATCTTCTTGTAGTGTTGGTAGTAACAGGATAACACGCGCACTCTCGCGACTCGCACCGATGAAACACTGAGCAAAGAGTAGCCAGCGTGCGATGTAGAATGGGAGGGGGAATACCGTCCAATCATAGACGCTTCCCCCTCCCCCGTTCATACCATAGGAAAGAGGGCTACAATGGTGGCGGTGGCGGCGGCGAGGATGACGATAACAATCCCAACAACAACATCCGCTATTTCGGACACTACGGTGAACCGACGACGACGACAACGATCAAGTCCGTATCTCCAGATGACAAAGAATTGCAGGACGTCTTGATTCAAAAAATCATATCCCCGTACCCGCGTTACAGAAGCATTGAAAACCGATTAAAGGGTTTTAAAGACTGGCCAATATCATTGACGATAACACCTAAAGAACTAGCCGAAGCGGGTTTCTTTTATAACGGATTCAACGATAGAACGCTTTGTTTTTGCTGCGGAGGCGGTTTAAACAAATGGCAACGAGAAGAAAACGCTTGGACGGAACACCACGTAACTTCCCCGTGTGCTCTTACGTGATGTTAATGAAAGGTAAAAAATTCATCCTCAAGGCACTGGGCATTGCTACAAGATGGTGCAGCCGCAGCAGCACCAGCAGAGAACGGACAACGCACCGACTCAATCAAAGAGAATAAAAATGAAGGGGGACCGGATCGGTATACAATGTGCAAAGTTTGTTACGCACAAACCGTAGAAGTCGTACTTCTTCCCTGTCGACATTTTGTCACATGCGCGAATTGTGCCATCACCCTAAGTACATGTCCCTTGTGTAAAGCCACATGCACCGCTTACACGAGAGCATATTTCTAATTAATTTTCACGCTTCAGTTTCAACCTACCACCACCACCATGCACAGTGACTACTACGCATTTCCTTCTTCAGTTTTAGTCTGTTACTCGTAGAATCGATTACATCGAGATGATGATTTCCGACGTGAATACAAAGTCGTTTTATTTTGCATCATTTCAATTCACAGAGACAGCACAAACATCCCGTCGAATGTATCAGCCGGCTTGCATCCTGTTTCACATGGATAAAAATAACAACCGCCGTCTAGTCGCCTACCCCACCTTTTGTTCCCACACGCTCGGCGAGAGTCGATTGCATCAGCCACGGCTTGGATCCTGTTTCGCGCGGTTAAAAATAACACCTAACTGCGCGTCGTCTGGTTCACCCTCCATCGTTCCCGTCGATTGGTGGACAAAAATAACCGCACCGTCTGGTTTCCCCTTCCATCGTTTCCACGCGGAAGCCGATTACAACAGCCTCCCTACTTCCATCGGAACAAACGAGCATTATTGTTACAGACGTGGACGCAGTTACAAAGTCTTCCTTGGAAATGGCTTCCTTCATTACTAAGTTTGCTGCAATCAGCGCTATACAGTATAAAAAATTAATGAAGTCGTAATGAGTGTAAAATATCCCATAGAACAACAAAAAAATATTGACAGTAAGTACGGGAATGCCGTACTCGCTACAATTCGGGACTACGCAGACGATAAATTAAAATATCGTGTTTACCCTGCAAAAAGATATGCAGGAGTGTTGGTAGACGAGGAGTTGAAACATTTAGCACCGTACTCGCTACACCTCGTGTACCGCGGGCAAAAAACAGGACATACGTGGTGGACATCTTAGAGTGGACATCTTAGAGTAACGTCGGTTGTTATTATGGATATTACGAACTAACAATTATGCTTTGCTTAAATTTGTATTTCATATTGTATGCATTCTTTAACTTGTAATTTTGTGCAACAAAATACAGCCTTGAAAACTGCAGAAGGGACAAAGGATAACGGCGGCCTATAGTTTACATAGACGAAACTGAATTCAACGTCAGTTAAAAAAACGTGGATAGACGCCGTTCTTCTCTGAATTGCCGTATTTTTTTTATATATTTTCTCTTAACTTTCTATTGTGTTATTCTATTAAAAGTTTCCTATTGCTTTCGGCACGTTTTCATCAACAAATGTGGCTGAAAATTTCAATGAATAAATAAATCCACCTGCAACATCATTAACAAAAAGACAAACACGATTAACTGGTTAGTGAATAATGGGATTTCTTTAGTCCAATTACCTTGTTAGGAAGATTAATGTTTTATGATGTAATTGCCAGGATGCTGAATAATGATGAGCGTGGACTGTATTTGATACATTTATTAATTTTTGAGTACAATTTAATCGGCATAGTAAGGTTGGCTATGTCTGAAAGACATTTGAATTTTGAATAAAACCAAGTCGGTTACGAATGATGCATGAAGAATTGAGGCGCGAGTACGCAACACTCCAAACTACAGTAATGATTACTGTAGGGCCTAAGGCTTACATAAATCTGTCTCGACGACAAGAAAAAATGAATAAAATGACAGAACAAAGCAGAGACGCGTTTACGTCCACTGCTCGCCAACGTTCGTTGCACTGTGTTGAAGCCTGAACGCGATAAACGTAATGCAGAACTTACAGGTTAGCCAACCTTTAAATATGAAAATTACCACATTACTGTCCATAACTGCCCGCAAAAAATCAAAAGATTTTTTAATACATTTTAATAATTTATTACACGAAAACACAATGTGTTCTTAATAATAGATATCAACCTCAATGAATTGTATTGAACCTTGAGATTGAAATGTTAGATAACAGTTATAACATTAACTGTTTAGAGATAAAACCTGAATGATGATGATAACAGTTGAGCAGGCCACAGTTGGCTTGCAAACTGATTTATACATGAGTATAAATGCAAGAATTAGCAATGTATTGCTAATATATATTGTATGTGTACAATATAAAACAATATAAAACATGAAAAATACATAGTTTGACAATATTTGATGATGAATAATCGGTGACTCATCACATGATGGGCCCGATACAAATTGCAAATATTTTATGCAAGTCATGATGGTTAGCTTAAACCAGTCAAGGCCAGTTGACCTATACAATAGTATTGAGTGTAAAATGAATAGACAAAAATTATTACAAAATTATACATGTAAAAACATAGATTTAGCTTCTTGGATTTCGTATCTGAGGATTTCATCAGAGGATTAGAGCCTCTGATGAAGCCTTCTAAAGGTGAAAGCCGGTTTAGGCTGTAAGGTAAATCTTTACGATTTTACTTATAAAAAACTTAGTGTTCCGAGTCGTCAAACATTAGTGATATTTAATAGATTTAGCATAACGCTTTAATATAATAATTGAATGATGCATGCTATACCTGACAGTTTCAGGAATGCACAATAAATTGACATGTGAAAACAGATTATACATTGTTGAATGATTGCAAGCACAAGGTGTAATGACATGTATGTCATAATTAAAAGCATGAATAATAATTGTGCAATACGTGATCGCAAAATACAAAATACAATATAAATATAAAAATATATGCGTGGCGCATGGTTATAGACAGTAGATGCGGGTAAACCAATGTGTTTTACATAGATACAAAGTTATACATAATAAATACAATAGAAATCGGTTTAGATAATTACAAATACATGAATACAAGGCACAATAGCATAAGTGACAAGTACAACAAATGTGTTTATATAAAATGTAATGCATGTGTTGAACAATTGCGAGTAATATATAAATTCATAGAGTAATGAAATAGCACACATATTGACAAAAAATGTGCAAGAAAATGCATACATGGTTTGTATAGTTACAGACCATGTGAATATTATATAACAAAATTATTACATAAGAACAACACTAAGCAAAGACATGAGGCATAAATCAAATGTTGTATACACGAAAATACAAAAAATAATTGAAGCTTTGCATATTAAATAAACTGACACTTGTTTGAGTAAAACAAACAGTTTCTGAATTAAAAATATACAAATTAAAGCTTATGCTAAAAACAAAGGTGCTTATAACTAACAAAATCTTCTTTGAACATCTGATTTATGTGTGTTTGACAAGTATATACATTTAATTTTAAAGGAAAATAAACTCTTTTTTACTGTTCGTCCCTCGCTGGCACCAAACATAACTTATGAATTGGTCTGCGATAGGTGCCAGTAGGCGTGCGAACGTCAACTACTCTAATTAAGTTGTCTGGGTTGGGAAATGTGGCAGTAATTACACCAAATTTCCATGCTAATGGAGGCAAGTTATCCTCGATCAGCAAAACCAGGTCACCAATGGAAACGTTGTCTTTGGCGAATTTCCATTTGTGACGTTGCTGTAATTGATGTAAGTAGTCGCGAGACCAAGCCTTCCAAATGACTTGGACAAACTTCTGGAGAAGTTGCCAACGTCCAAGACGAGAGATGGGAACGTGAGATAAGTCAGGATCAGGTATCGCCGTTAATGGTGCGCAAATTAAAAAATGGCCAGGGGTAAGTGGCACTGGATCGTTTACATCCGATGAAACGGCAAATAATGGACGTGAGTTTAGACATGCCTCTACCTGAGACAAAACCGTCGTAAACTCCTCGAAAGTGAGTGTAGACTTGCCGACCACGCGGCGCAAATGATACTTTCAACTCTTTATACCGCTCTCCCAAAGACCACCAAAATTAGGTGACGAGGGCGGAATAAATGACCATTTAATACCATGAGAGGTCGTAAAGGATTTGATTGATGAGGTGGCATCCTTATTATGCCAAAGATTGTAAAGGTCATGCAAAACGTTGCGGGCCTTCCTAAAGTTCGTGCTATTATCAGAATATAACTGGCTGGTATGCCCCTACGGGCCATGAAACGACGTAAGGCAGCTATAAACGCGTTGGCCGTAAGGTCGGAAACCAATTCCAAATGAATGGCCCTGGTGGCTAAGCAAATGAACAAAGACACATAGGATTTTGACAGAGTCCTAGATCTGTGCCCGCCATGACGAATCATGAAGGGACCACCATAATAAACTGCGCAGAATAGAAACGGCCGCGAAGGAGTGACCCTAGGAGATGGAAAAATACCAAGCCTTTGAACCTGATGTTTGGTACTAAGCCTGAGACACTTGACGCATCTACGAATGATGGAACGAATGACTATCTTGGCGTTGATGATCCACCAACGTTGACGAAGTGAATGATGCACAAGTTGAGCACCAGCGTGGAGTAGACGAATATGCTCGCGCTCGATTATAAGGCGAGTGATGTGAGCCGATTGATGCAAGACAATAGGATGCTTATTGTCATAGGGTAGTTGCGACTGCTGTAAGCGTCCGCCGATGCGTATGACGCCAAACTCATCAAGAAACGGGTCCAGAGAAGACAACTTACTCCTGATAGAGACAGAAGACCCATTACGAAGGCAATTAAGCTCAGCAGCGAAGTGGATGGACTGGGATTGTTTTATGAAGAAATTAAGAGTGGAATGAATTTCGACGGGGGTAAGAGCACCCGAGATTTTCTCAGCCCTGGAGAGTCTAATATTTTTGATGAATCGAAAGCAATAAGCGTATACGCGAGTCAGACGGTGCAGTGAAGAAACGTCCTTTGAAACATCAATAGATAGGGTAGAAATTAGAGAAAGTTTGGGGGTTTGTTTCTCCTCCGCGGTGCATTCAGGAGCCGACAGATTAGAAGGTAAAAAAGGTGAAAAAAGGTTGGACTCGGAAGATTGAGACAAACAAGCGGGACCATGCTACCAAAGCGAACAATCGCGCAAAACGTCGGGGTGACATCCCCTAGAAATAATGTCAGCAGGATTATGTTGTGAATTGATATGATGCCATGTGTAGGTTTCAGTGAAACGCTGAATCTCAGCAACACGATTGGCGACGTAGGTCTTCCACCTAGAAGACTGGGCATGAATCCAGTAAAGGGACACCATGGAGTCAGAATACAGGTGAACGCTATTGATAAAGGAATGAAGAGCAGGGGTGACTTTGAATAAGAGTCGCGATAACAACAAGCAAGCGCAGAGTTCAATGCGGGGTAATGACACCTGTCGTAGTGGGGCCACGCGAGATTTGGAACACAGAAGGTGACAAGAGGCCGATGAATCTTGATAAATGACTCTAACGTAAACACAACACCCATAGCCCTTTCCAGAAGCATCCGCAAACCCATGTAATTCAACTATCTTTGCCTTGGACTTGCTGCGAATAGAACGTGGGACAATAATTTTACCGATTAGACATAACTTATCGCATAATGAACGCCAATGCAAATATAATTGCCCGGAGATTGGCTCATCCCAACCAAGATTGCACAGCCACAGTTGCTGCATAAACTGTTTGTAAAGAAAAACAATTGGACCGACGAGTCCGAGTGGGTCGTAGATACCCGCGATAATCGACAGGATTTTCCTCTTAGAGATGCTTGACTCAACTGGATATGACTTGATGTCAAACAAAAATGAATCTGTAGAGTTATTCCAAAGAATGCCCAACGTACGCACATTACCTTGTTTGTTTAATGGGAGTGATAAATTATTATGATCTGCGACCACATTGGGTTCATTTGATGCCCATTTATGCAGAGTAAGGCCATATTGACTCAACAACGTACCTAAGTCAGATTTCAACTTGGTCAGATTAGAAATGGTGTCTGCATCGGTTAACAAATCATCGACATAGAAATCATTAATTATAGCTGAAGCAGCGTCAGGAAAAGAAGCTTCATGATCCTTACCAATCTGAATAAGGCAGCGAGTGGCCAAAAACGAGGCACTAGCAGTACCGTATGTTACAGTTCGCAATACAAAAAGTTTAAACTGTTCAAGGGGAGAATTACGCCACAGAATGCGTTGATAATGACAATCCTTATCAGACACTAGAATTTGTCGATACATCTTCTCAATGTCGGCGATCAGAACATAGTTGTGCATGCGAAATCGCAAGAGAATAGAAAAAAGGTCTTGTTGGACATTTGGGCCTACCAACAAAATATCATTGAGAGAAAAACCATTGGTAGTTTTGGCTGAGCCATCAAAAACGACGCAAAGTTTTGCCGTAGAACTAGAATGTTTAAAGACGGCATGGTGAGGCAAATAGTAGGTATTTGAAACCCTGGAATTGATAGAACAATCGTCGACAAGCGCCATGTGGCCAAGATCCCTATACTCTTGAATAAAGTTTGCGTATTCGCGCGCAAGCTCAGAATCACGCATGAACCGTCGTTCTAAACTCAAGAATCTCGCTTCAGCGGTAGCATAGGACTCACCCAACTGGGGATTGTCAGACTCGAATGGTAGCGAAACAACGAACCTACCCTCATCATTGCGATGAGTGGACTTAACAAAATGTCCCTCACAAGCTGAATCGTTACTAATGGGTGCATTATCAGGGATGGTTTCGGTCTCCCAAAATTTCTCAAGAGACGCCAAAATTTGACTGTCGTTGTTCCTAGCCAAGAACGAAACCGCAGGACCCTTAGAACGGCAATGTTTGGGCAGATTGCCTGCTAGAATGTAGCCTAACTTTGTTTCTTTTATAATAGGAAAGTGCGGACCACGTACATATTTGTTAGCTAAAATCAAATCTAAATAAAATTGCGCTCCTAAAAGTATATCTATATCAGCTGATATGTTGAAATGTGGGTCAGCGAGAAAAACGTTATCTGGGACGTTAAAATGATTTATGTCGAAAGACTGTGCTGGCAGTTTATGAGTCAATGCAGATAAGACTGCACATGTAGCTTCGAAGCTGAACCTTTGATAGCGAGAAATAATGCGAATAGATGCCAAATTAGTGGCACAACATGCCGCATTATTAATACCTGTAATCGGTATGTTATATTTAGTCAAGTTAAGCTGTAATTTCTTAGCAAATGATTCCGTACAAAAATTCACTTGTGACCCAGAATCTAATAAAACTCTTGCAAGCTATCTGTTACCAGCCCGGTCGATGACGAACACAAGTGCTGTCGATAAAAGAACATTGTTTGTAGATTGGAGCTTAAGTGAACAATAATTGCTACTGCTGGCAGGACCTTGTTTTGACACATTATTTATGTGCAGCAATGTATGGTGTCGTTTTGAACAGATCTTACATGATTGCTTGACCTTACAATTAGATGCAAAATGATCTGGTTTTAAACAATTGGTACAGCGTTTATGATTTAATATAAATTGCCCTCGTTCTGATATGCTTAATTCACGAAATTTGTCACACATGTAAATTGGATGACTAGCTTTGCAGCATGGGCATAAATAATTATTTGAAGCTGAGTGATAACTCTTAAATGCAGTGCTGCCAGCAGAGTTTCGTAATTTATGTTTGTCAGATTTATTATTAAACCTTAAAGTCAGCTTGTTGAGCTGCTGTCTGGCATCCATCGGTAAGGTATTTTCTAACAATTGTCTACGTGCGTTTAAAAACTGGGTAAAGCTTTGAAAGTTAGGAAGATTATCGGGATCTATAGACTCCTTCCATAATTTAAAAGTGGAATGGTCAAGTTTTGCTGACAATAGTTGTACAGTAATAAGCTCAAATGAATCCACTGACAGTTGCATAGCTGCCAGCGAATTAACGGAAGACGTTATTGTATTTATGAATTCTGCCAAACTTTGGACAGAGTCTTTGATTGTCGACTTTACTTCTAGCAAATTTTGAATATAATATTTCGCTAATATGAATCTGTTATCATATCTAGCGGACAGCAAACTCAACGCTATGGAATAGTTCTCATTACAAATAGGTAAGGCCTTAATTAGATCTAATGGCTCATTTTTAAGAGATGAATACAAATAATGTAATTTTTGCACTGAAGTTGGATCCGATCTGGCATGTACCAAGTCCAGAAATATTGAATAAAAGTGCTGCCATTCTAAAATATTGCCTGTGAAGCAGGGCAAACTTATAGGTTTTAATTGCACATTGCTAGATAATACTTGAGATCCAGTTTGAACGTTGAAATTTTCTATTAATTGTAAGATATTGGCTTCGGTTGAATATAACAGCTCTTCAACCTCAATTCTGTCTTCTTGAGCAGCGTTTATGTCCTTGGAAATTAGTTCAATTTCAGACTGTACCTCATCGTATTTTGTTGCTAAACTCTTTAGACTTTCCAGTCTAACCGTTAAAAAATGTTTAGTATTATTGTTTTTATCAAAGTTAGTTATAGCAGAATTGATTCGCACTATGGCAGACTTTAACCCGCCTCTCTTTCTGACCAACACTTTGAGGCCTTCTTCAGCCATTGTACGCACCTGTTAATGATGTCGTTGACGTCGTACCTTGTGTGTGATGTCCTGGAGCGTCGAGGCCATGGAATAGATGGCAGATACACACGGACTGGATAGATGACTGCTCAATCTGGTGTGTAGACGTTAGCACATGGATGGTCTTGCAGTAGTGTCGTCACGAGGCTCAATGGCGATGAAAGAAATGCTGACTAAGTCCCGACACGGTCGGATCAGTGAACATGCTGAATCGCCCGTGATGGCCAGAAATTGTGGTAGAAAAAATGATGAAAACCGCTCTTATATAAGTTGAAGAAAAGTAAAATAACGAATCCAGGCACGGAGCGACCAAAAAAATGTAAAATCCGTCCCGTAGGACCAAAAAAATGTTAGGAAGATTAATGTTTTATGATGTAATTGCCAGGATGCTGAATAATGATGAGCGTGGACTGTATTTGATACATTTATTAATTTTTAAGTACAATTTAATCGGTATAGTAAGGTTGGCTATGTCTGAAAGACATTTGAATTTTGAATAAAACCAAGTCGGTTACGAATGATGCATGAAGAATTGAGGCGCGAGTACGCAACACTCCAAACTACAGTCATGATTACTGTAAGGCCTAAGGCCTACATAAATCTGTCTCGACGACAAGAAAAAATGAATAAAATGACAGAACGAAGCAGAGACGCGTTTACGTCCACTGCTCGCCAACGATCGTTGCACTGTGTTGAAGCCTGAACGCGATAAACGTAATGCAGAACGTACAGATTAGCCAACCTTTAAATATGAAAATTACCACATTATTGTCCAACCTTAACCTGAGTTCTATTCACTAATTAAACAAAGTAAACCAACATACATTCAGAACTCTTATAATAACCACTGTTTTGGCAAACCATGGACATTGCATTTTACGACTTCCACTCTATCATCCTGACTTCCTGATCTTAATCCTAGAACTGATTAAGGCAATCGTGAAGAAGCGTGCTAAAAAAACATGCATTTTCCATTGACAGTGTTAGAAACTTAGCAAGAAAGGAATTTGAGTGTATTTCTTTCGTAGATTGCACATCAAGATGTGACCATGCCATGAAAATTTAAAAGATTACGTGAGATCAGACCAAAGAGTGTATAATGTAACAGTTCGTTTCAAAATTAATAAATAACGGGATAGCAGCAGTGAAGACGATTTGAGTTATAATAACAGTGAAGGAAACATTAGTGGGGTGGAAGAATTGAGCTCAATATTTGTAATTGGTTCTCACAAACATTGTGTGTATGATTCTTACATGTGCAGTATGCCTTTGCAGCATTATAGGTGGAACGTACATGAGTGAAATTCTATGAAGTAAAGTTAATTTTACCTATTCTTGTAACATTGGCTCCTTATAAGTTGCGTATTGTCGTTTCTCCAGGAAAAAGCCCTCCTTGTAAAGAAAAGAATGCGGAAAACCAAAATTGTGCACCTTGTTTCTAAATTTTCAAAAACCCCCCAAAAAAAAATCCTGGGTGCGCCACTGCTCCTGACCGTACGGTCATATAAAACATTCCTCGAGCAAATTAGGGTCGCCCGACCAGTGAATCTTGCTATTTTAATTCAAAATAACAGTCAATCATGTTATAGTGATCGAATAGACGTAACCGGCAAGTAATAACATTCTAAACTTATAGTCGGAGTGTGTCAACAGAATCAAGTATTAACAGTGATGGCGTAACCACGTGGATGAAGTACCTAATTTAAGCAGTTTGAACAGGCAAAATATTTCAATTTTAATTAATTTCAATTCACCAATATTAATTATGAAAATTCAATAAAAAAGAGCTTTACGGTATAAAAAGTATGAGTAATGATTGAGTGCGTGAGCAAGCTGGGTTGCTTTACGATAGAGATAGTCTAGTTTAATAAATAGGGTTAAGTATATTTCAAAACCTGTTTTCAATGTAACGTAAAAGAAATATGAAATTGTTGATGTGGGAGTTATGGTGGTATTTGATAACAAAGAAAGGTGAAATAAAAATGTGTTAAGTGAACATATAAATATGTATTTATCAATTGAATTCACCTGTTTTTCTCTCCTGAGTACACCAGACGATACTTTGGTCAACTACCAATAAAGGTAGGTAATACAATTTTCAATATTTAAACCTTTAATTAACTCGTACTACTTCAAATGGCGCCCGTAACAGTGGACGTTGTAAATTAAAATTAAATTAAATTAATTTACAACCTGGTCAAAATGGCAGAGAAAAACAAGAGTGCAAATGTATGTGAGGGTGTAGAGGGGAAATCAATTTTAAATGTTATGCAAGACAATTTAGTATTGACAAATATTGACGAGCACGTAGACGATAAAACAGACGAAACTGAGACAGTAGGCGCTAAAAATAGCAAAAGCGATAATGCAAATATATTTAACCAATTAGCGTTGATGATGGAAATGATGTCAGGAATGAGAACTGAAATGAAATCAGAAAATAATAATTTAAACACGAGTTTAAATAAATTTAAAATTGAAATCAAATCTGAAATCAAATCAGAAATAAATGTCGTAAATGATAAACTTGACAAACAAGACGAGAAAATGAAAGCAGAAAATAATAAGTTAAATATGAGTTTAGATGAGTTAAAGTCAGAATATAATATTTTAAACACGAGTTTAAATGAATTTAAAATTGAAATCAAATCTGAAATCAAATCAGAGATAACTGTAGTAAATAATAAACTTACAGACTTAAATAACGAGTTTGCGAACATAAGAAGCGAACTGAGAATAAGTGAGGTAAATATGAACAGTCAATTGGAAAGTATGAATGAGACTATTGCTGGAGTGAAAAGTGAGATGACTATAAATGTAGACAAAATACGAACCGAGATGAAGAATGATATAAAAATAATTAACGAAAAACAAAATGAAAAAATGCTAGAGACAAATAAAAAATTTGACGCTTTAACAAATAAATTTAACGATAAAATTAAAAAACAAAATGACAAAATTGACAGTAATGTTCAAGGTGTAATTGATGAGTGTGAGCAAATTAAAAAAGCAAATAAAATACAAGAGAATATAAACGATGAATTCAGAAGTAACTTTGAGCAAATTGATGCAATAAAAACTAATGTAACCAGTTTGAAAAGTAAGCAAACAGAACTCGAACAAGAAATAATTAAAGTCAGAGAAGATTTAAGTGTAGCAATTAACCAAAAATTAACTAATGTGAGTGAGAGAGTGAACGTGGAAGTAGAGTTAGGTTATTTCAGTAATGAAAGTAGGGGGGTGAACCCCATACAATTTTTAAACTCTATATAAAGTTTCAATAAATACAACCAAGAAAATTGGGAAATAAAGTTAGTACGCATTTTAAAATATTTTAAAGGGGATGCTAAAATATGGGCGGACGCTCATAACGATAACTGGGCAGATTTTAATGAGTTTGAACAAGCATTTAAAAATAAATACTGGTCAGAGGAGAAACAAGAGGGTTTGCGCAGTACCATAATGGAATGGGATAATTTGAATATTAAACATATGAGTATTACGTCGTATGTAACACGACTATATAGCCAGGTTAAATATTTAGAACCACCAATGCCTCTTTCATCTTTTATAAGATACATTAGTAAGCATTTACCTAAGGACATACGGTCCACAATCAGAACCCGGGAGTTTGTTAATATTGCCGAATTAGAAAAAATACTAGAAGCGTACCAGAGTATGAAAGAGGAAGAAGATAATAAATATCAGTTTAGAGATAATGAATCAAGGCAAATAAATACTGAAGTAAGACAAACAGACCATTTTGTTAATAGTATGAGTAGATCGGCGGAGGGGGCATGGTTATGTCCAAACCCTAGTTGTAGGGCTAGTAACTATAATAGTTCGCGAAATCAATGCTATAGGTGTCGGGGTCCTAGGGGTAGTGCTCAAGGGAGGGTAGAGGTTAGAGAATTATAATAGAGGTTTTGATCATAATGAGTTTAGAGGGAGTAATAGGGGGACGGGCTTCACCAGTAATCGGGGAACGCCGGGAAATTATAACCACAGAGGTAGAGGGAGTATGTTTGTAACCCAAACGACACTAGGGGTGTTGAAGCACCTTCTAATAACCAAAACAGTAGAGGGGATCATAGGGGGGTTTACAGCGAACCACCACCTCCAGTACAGTTAAACTAATCAGGGCGGTTGAAAAGAAAAGCCCCCAGCCGTCTAGAAATCACATGACAATAGGGTCACTTATTACCAACATACATAATGATTTATCCGATGAAGAAGAGGGGGAGAGTAGCAATAACTTTGATATGGCAGAATTTGAAGCCGAAGTGTTTAATTCTAAATACACTTTTCTAGTAGATTCAGGGAGTGAGCTGACCGCTATAGACGATAAAATTTTTGAAAAAATAAAAAATCAAACTACAGAGACAATTCCACAACTACCAGTATTGGGAATTAGTGTTGTAGGGGTAACAGGTGTTCGCAGTAAAAAAGTAACTAAACAAATAATAATGTTGCAGCTAAAGGTAAATAAAAACACAATAAATGTGCCTTTTTTGGTCATTCCAGGGTTAAATATGGGAGCTATAATGGTTAATGATTTTTTGAATAATTTCAAAGTGGAGTTAAACTATAATACACAGACTATGAAATTAAATAATGATAATAATATAATTGAAATACCATTTATACGAAAGAAAACTGTAGAAATGAAAGCATTAAAAATAATTAGTAAGGGAATTTTAATTTCTGATAATGACATAAACGAATGTAGGCCCTTGATGATTAATTATTGTAACTTGAGGGTAAATAGTCATGAATTATTTGAAACTGAAGAGAGTTGGGGTGAGAAAATTAATAGAATCCTATATCAAGATGGGGAATTTAGTTGTCAAGATAGGGAGAAAATAGTACAAGTAATAAATAAAAATAAATTCGTTTTTTCAGACGAACCAGGTTTAGTAAAAAATTTTAAGGGTAAACTAATTGTTAAAGAAAAAACACCTTTTGCACCTAAAACCTATCCGGTACCATACTCTAAGAGGGGGTTAGTACAAGAGGAAATAAATAAGATGTTGAGAGAAGGTATAATAGAAAAATCCACCTCACCATATTCCAACCCTATAGTAGTGGTTACCAAGAAAGATTTAAGCTATCGATAAGACTGTGCTTAGACGAGAGACAGGTAAACAGAATAATTGTTCCAGACAGAGAATCGCCAGAACCAGTGAGTGAAATCCTTCAACGATTTAATAGGACCAAGTATATTACAACATTAGACTTGACAGCCGGATATTCGCAGATAGAGCTGGAGGAAGAATCTCGTCAGTATGTGGCCTTCTTATACAACGGCAGGAACTATCAATTTCATAGGTTACCTTTTGGACTAAACGTAAGTGTTTCAATTTTTATTAAATGTTTAGACTACGTACTAGTGTGAGAGATTTTAGAATTCACAATCGTTTATGTGGACGATATAGTTATTACATCACCAGACATTAATACACATTGCGAAAGGTTATATAGAGTGTTAAGTAGGTTGCATGAATATGGCATAACGGTTAAGTTTAAGAAGTCAGCATTTTTTAAAGAACAAGTTAATTTTTTAGGCCATATAATTTCAGCCAAGGGTATCAGTACGGACCCTAAGAAAGTAGAAATAATACAGAATTTTCCAGTACCAAAAAATGTTAATAACAGTTGCAAAGTTTCTTAGGCTTGTGTAATTATTATAGGCAATTTGTAGACAAATATTCTTATTTAACGGTACAATTGGGGCATTTGTTAAACAAAGATAATCTATGGCAGTGGAATTTAAAAGAGCAAACTGTATTTGAACTAATAAAAAATAAATTTTTAAACACAGTTATATTAGCTCATCCTGATTTTCTAGAACCATTTTATATACACAGACGCATCGGACATCGCTTTAGGGGTAGAATTGTTTCAGTTAGATGGGAATGGTAACCATAAAGTAGTAGCTTTTGCTAGTAGGTCTTTATTAACTAGTGAGAAGAACTATACAACAACGGAAAAGGAGGCGTTATCAATAGTTTTCGCCTGTAGAAAATTCAGAACATACCTATTAGGAAATAAAGTAATAATAAGATCAGACCATCAAGCGTTAACATTTTTGAAAAACTGTAAACTAACTCATGGTAGGTTAGTGCGCTGGATGCTAATATTAGTAGCGCTGGATGCGAGTATTGTAGGGGTAAAGAAAATGTAGTAGCTGATGTCCTATCCAGAACCGATTTTGACAATAGTATTGAGGTAAATATAGCAAATACTTATAAGATATTTATAATAAAAGAAGTGGGGGAAATAGATATGAAAAAATTAATAAATAACCTAGCAACAGACCAAGAAAGAGATACCCAACTTGGTAGAATAATAATAGCTTTAAATCAGATACCCAACATACCTCACAAGTGGGAAAAGCATTTTAGTTTGTATAATAAACATTTATTACATCGTACAAATGAACAGGGAGATGATTGGAAAGTATGCATCCCTAAAATTATAATACCTGAAGTAGTGAAAGATTGTCATTTAAGGTATGGTCATATAGGCCCCAAGAAATGCAGTGACGTATTGAAAGAGTCATGTAAATTTAATAATATGGAAAGAACAGTGCGTAAAATATTAAAAACATGTGAAATTTGTCAGAAAGCCAAAGTAAATAATCGTAAACAGGAGGGTTTAATGCAACATGTAATACCAGACAGCCCTTTAGCAATAGTTGCCGTCGATTGTATTGGCCCTCTACCCAAAGGTCGAGGAGGGGTAAATTATTTATTTGTTGTACTAGATGTTTTTACCAAATTTGTAAAATTCTACCCGATTAAAAAAGCTACCTCCTTGGTATTAGCTAGAAAGATAGTAAATGAATACATTACTGAAGTAGGTAAACCCAAAATAATATTATCAGATCATGGTTCTCAGTTTACCAGCAACACCTGGAGGGAAACATTAGGTTGGGAAAACATTTTAGTTAAACATACATCGGTGTATCATCCACAATCCAATCCGAGTGAGCGTGTTATGCGGGAGTTAGGGCGAATGTTTAGAACTTTCTGCCACAAAAAACATTCGTTGTGGGCTACATTTGTGTGCAAGATAGAAGGATACGTTAATAGTAGTTTGCATGAATCCACTAGCTACAGCCCGCATGAGATAATGTTTCAGAAAAGGCCGTCACGCATATTAGAGGAACTGGTAAAATTTCCAACCCGGACGGATATACCACATGGTAGGAAACTGGTGATTGCAAAGGAGCGGCTGCTGAGTAAAGCTGAACAGCGTAAACGAAGACATGACAGGAATTTGACACCCATCCAATACGAGGTAGGACAACTAGTATTAATAAAAAACCACGATCAATCATCAGCTTTGGACAAAGAGATTAAAAAATTCTTCCTATTGTACGACGGTCCCTATGAAGTTAGCGAAGTGAAAATGGAGAATGCTTATGTTTTGGTAGATTTGCAAACCCGAGAAATAAAAGGAAGTATAATGTGACCCAATTAAAGAAGTATTATCTAGCTGAGTGATGTTAGACATTTTTTTTATTATTAAAATTTTGATACATAAACACAGATTGTGATATATTTAATGGAAAGGGGATCCTCCCCCATTTTCGGGCGGTCACGACCTTACCAATCCTGACCGTGGGTTTTGGCACTTCGGAGGCGGACCATGGTTGGCGGAACTTCCTTCGGGTGGTGAAAACGATGATGGTCCGGCTCCACAAAATTGGTATAAATTAGAAATTTAACTATATCATTGAACGGGGAGGGGGACCCCTAAGGTACGTGGTAAGAAAATATATTTTTATACTCAAGGTGCATAAAAAAGATGCACAGCACCACGTACCAACATTGCCTAAGAGTATATTAAAATAAAAAATTAAAGTGAGGTAATGTTTTCAAATAAAATGTATTAGTGTCATTTGCAAAAATACAAATTAGCAAATGACAGAAGTTACAGAGTATTAAAAAAAGATGGGTTTTGTGGGGATGGGATTGGCGATGATCAGACGGCGGGTTTGGATAAATGGGAGAGTAAATTTTGTATTGCAACTAATGCAAGGCAATGCAATTCAGTGGTAGAGAAAGGGGAACGTGAATTCACGTAGTGTGTCTGGCCGTCGCCTACCCCATCCCAACAAATCCCCACCTTTCGGGCGATTACTTTTGAACCAGAAAGGAGGATTATAATTAGTTTTTAAGTGTAAATAATTATCAATATATAATTTGGAATGTTTATAATTTTGAATCTATGACAGTAGCCGTATTTTACTTTAAGTGAATAATTGACCATATATAAATATGAAGTTGTTAGGGCAATTTTAATAAAATAAAATGTTTAATGTTTGAACGGTAAATTGTATATGAGTCTCAGAGGTTTTGCACTAAATAATAATAATATGTCCAAACATATAATGGTTTACCATCTGTGAATTGCAGTAGCAGTGTCAGTGTAACCTTGTATGTCGTTTTAGTAGTTTCCCCAATTTTCGGGCGGTCACGGCTTCACCGAACCCTGACCGTGGATTTGGCTTAATATTCTAAATTGGTGAACTTAGAAATTAACCGGGGGGTAACTCAGGGGAATCTATATAACTATGGAACAGCGGCTATCATCGCAGGGGGTGATAGTGCCGTAATAAGGGTGTGTGAATCATTATAGTAGGATTACTGGTGTCCTCGGACATCAGTAATGCCGAATTTTTGTATAACGCTGAAGCAAGAACGGGGTAGGCAGCGTCTACCCTAATAAACTTCAGTTCTTGTGGAAGCAACTGGGCGCCACAGTCCAGTGGGGAGTCATAGTGTGTGTGGTAAGGAGGTTACTCAGGGGAGTAACGAATTGAAATCTTAACTGACTTAAACTAAATGAGCTAATAAGCTAATTAAATGATTTTATTTTGATTCAAGAGATGATTACAGTAGATAATTTGTACGAAAGTAATTGATTTACATATGTTACGCTGTAGATGATGATTTTATAGAAGAATTTACTGATTTTGCAAAAGATTAATTCGAGGAGAGAAGGTGTTGATTATGTTTGTTCATTATGTTCTATTATGTTGTACTAAGTTAGAGTGTAAGAATTGTAAACATGTGTGATGCATTTTACATTGTATAATTTTTGAAGTGTATCTAGGGTAAGGTCAGTCACCTGACCGTGAGACATCAGCTGATGACTGGTGTTAGAAATGTAGTAGGTTCCTTACAATTGATTTACAGATTTTTAATCAATATAATGAGATGAAGTACCATAAATTTTATTAACCAGATAATTCTTTTTGGAAATTAAAAAAAAAAATTTTTTCAAGAAAAAACAAAATTTCATTTTGGCTTGAAGTACAGATTGTGTTTTGATGTTCAGGATATATTGTTGATTATGTGTATGGCTAATGTATTAAATGATTTATATGGTTCATATTATGTGTTGTAAACAAAGGTAGTGATAAGGGAATTTCGGATAAAATAAGTTGTTCATTTTATTTTGTTTATTATGATTGTTAGCAGCTAGTTAAGAAGAGTTGTAAACTTTTTGTAAAAGATTTTGGAATTTTGAGAGTAAAGGGGGAGAGATGATCGAATTAATGGTAACATGAATCTTTGAGGTTGGACTTAGATTAATTTCTCTAGGTGAACAAAATTTAAATTATTTAATTTGATTTGTTTGATATATGTTGATTTGAAATCGTAACGTAATTTTTTTTGAGAAAAGGAATTGAATTGAAAATATAAAATATTTTATGAAGTTTAGATATGGAAGTTGTGTATAATATAATAATGAGTATGTGTCCGCACCCATTACTTGCTAAAGGCAACCCAGTATGCATGTAAGGGGGAACATATCGGTTGAGGATCTGGTATGGTATAAGGCCAGTTTCTGATTTTTTGGTGGAATGATAAAAGGTTAGGTAGTATTATGGTGATTACCTGTCCGATTTTATGGTGTTGGGAGCTCGAATAGAGAAGTCCAGTAATCTCGTTCAGGAGTAGCCATAGTCGCCGAGCTAGGGGGTAGTTTACACATGATGTGTTTAGAAAGTAAAGGGGGTTGTTGGCACCATATGCTCACCGATCCTCTTAGGGTTTAGCAATGAGAGTTTTTCTGTTTCGGCAGAAAACCTCTCATTGGAGGGGTATTGTAACGGGACAAATTTGAGGGGTTTTATTTTTTTTATTGCAATTATAAATGTAACATAAGGTCTACCCAAACCGGGCCTCAGTTTATAACAATACACATTCCTTGTCGGGGCACCAAGACGCACATTTTGTCAGCGCCCTGCAATAAGCACTGTTTATTAAGCGTTGGAATGCGAACCTGTGCACGGATGATCGCGCCTCCGTTGGAAGAAAGCATGAATTGTTTAGCGAGCCTCACAGGAGAGTGGAAAACCCCGTTATAGTGCAGGAGCAGGGATAGAGACACGCAATCATAGCATAAGTCAGTCACAATCTTAACACCAAGCAGTACGTACAGCAGTGGCAGTGGCAGTGACTCAAGAAGGTCATGCCTTGATAACAAAATGTAGCAGAGTAAAAACAGTGTCAGCAGTGCCTCGGGTGAAATGTAATTACAAACAAGTGTTTCATTGGTATAGGAAATTCAATGTTATTGTATAAACTAACAGCTGAAATTGAATCATCAACCCCAATCAACTAGCACTAAACTTGTTGGGTGACGCCACCAATGCAAGACATCTCACGTGTCTCCATGTTTTAAGACTGAACCTAATTTTCAACTACAAATGATCAACTTCAAAAATATATTGTAAACAGTTCAATGGAAGACTGGGCACTATTATGAATCTCACTTGTTCACCTACTTATAGATGGAAGATTGATTATATATTTAAAAAAAACTTCACCTCTTGTGTATTCTCCACTTCTTCTAAAACAATTTCGTCCTTTATAAGCGTAGTGATGTCTTGCAAATGATACTATAACAAAATAAGTATTACTCACCAACAATTAGTTGTATCAGTCTTTCTTTTGATTTAAATAAGGCAAAGCGTATCATTTATATTTACATCTGAACTACACCTGTGCTTCTGTTAACAATAAAATATCCACCCACAAAGAAAGTATTTATTTTCGCAATGGAATACTGCCTTTAGAGCTGTTTTAACAAACTATACACATTTACTACAACTGTTTAAATTTGATGTGTGCGTGTGTGATGCAACAGTACATCTGCATACATTACTGTGCATTGACGCAATTTATTAGAAATTGCAAAATCATTATAAATAATTAATATTGTCAGTATATAAAAATTTAAAGCTGTAAATAACCAGTGAACGGGGGAGACTGACTGAACAGGTCGGTACCGGAAAATCATGCCACACACAAACTAAGAATGTGTATAGTGTAAGTTATATGTGTGTGTGAAACAAGTGCAAACCAGCTTGACTCCACCCTTGAATAAATGTAAATTAACAAACAGATTTATTTAAATTTTGGCAAGTACATGAAATATATGACAAAACGAATTATGCCACGGTATTGCATTACAGAACATGCTACGTGTTTCTCGGTTATTGCAGCAGAGTCCAGCTGTAATGTGTGTGTGCAATATGTATTGCTGCTACTTTGAGATGAAAGACAATTATGTGACACTTGTCATGCGTCTGTAACAAGACTTTTCCAGACCATACTGGTCTGCACACCCCATCAAGGCCGCAATCAATTATGTTCTAGAGTTTTCTAGTAGACGCCTATTAGGGAATATTCTGGAACCTCAATGAGGTATAAATACAAGTACTCAGCAACGCTTAGTTCAGTTTGAGTTGTGATTTATTCGAGTGCGGTTCATTGTGTTATGGCAATATATAGTTGTAACCAAAGGACTTTGCATGTTGCAAAAAGAATTAACATCAAGTGCGAATAAAATAAACGAATCTGTAAAGGGACACTTAACAAACTTTGACCATTCAAATCTTGTTCAAAATTGTCAAAACATGATTTTTGCGCCTGACACTATAAATAAGTGAGGCATCCCGAGCCTCATGGCAGTCTACTAGAACATTTGTGTAACTGAAGGCTATGCCTGGCTGCATAGCAAAGTTTTATGTATCCAAGTTCAATATCCGAGTATGTATGGAGCAGTAACACTGTACGAGTCATCTGAGTTGCTGACCGGACCAGGAGAGGAGATGACGGAATGCAGAGCCATCAGGAATGAGCAGAATGGATTCCAGGATGACCAGAGGACGACAGAGGATCGACGCTGGACAAAGACACAGGATTCAGGATCATGACGAGAAGTCACAGAGTATCACCTCACCAATAATAAGGTGACACAAAACCATATTACTCGCCAACAAATGGTTCATAAATAACATTAAAAAAGAGTATAAAAGAGACTATGATAGACTCCATACACTAATTTTGTACATATTAATAATTGTAAATTTTATATTGTTAAATTGAAGTAACAGATTGCACAATTATTATAATGATTTTAACACTTGCAAAATTTTAATTATTTTTGAATATTGTAATGTATTATAGATAATTTATTAATTTGAGATTTGATTGATATTTCCTTAATATTGTATTGACATTTACATGCACAAAGTAGAGTAATGATTACAATAAATGATTTAAAAACAATTTATTTTAAAAGAATATCTGAGCAAGTCGAAAGCACATTTTAGTAGTATAAGAACTTATATTTATACCTGTTTATTTGTGTATGTCACTTTATATTTTGTGTGTACTATATTTATGAATATTTTATGGCAATGTTATTTTTGTATATTTACAATAATTATGTGTTATGTATTCACACACAAGAAACACACATTATGCAAATAATAGTAATGCATATTTCTAATGCAATATATTGAAATTTTTATTAATAAATTTTTTAATTATTTTCAAACTCAACATGAGCAAGTATTTTATTTAAACAACACCCACTTTTCTCTATAGCACTCAAACGCTCAATTATATAATATAAAATAATATTCTTATAATATTGCAACAATGCATATTTTACATATTCGTCCAGGGTAATTTATTTGTTAATATAAAATAATACAAACAGTTGTACTTAGTTTAAAAATTGTACATTGAGTAATTACAACAATTTAAATAATGAATATAATTTAAGTATATAATTGTAACATCTGTTTTTGAGTAATTTTCTAGTTAGTTAAAATGGGTGCGCAATAATTAATATTTATTGAAATAAAGTAAATATTATTTTTGATTAAAAACTACATAAAACTCCTCATTTTTTATAATAAATACGGTATTTAATTGATGTATGATTTGCAACATTAAAAATAATTACTTGAATACTATATTTTTTTAATGTCAGACACCAAAGTAATTGAAACAATTTTAAAATTGTATTTATAACAATTTTACAATTGTGCTTTTTATATATATGCATTTATGTTTGTTTTTACATGTTCATATCTGTTTTTTTATTTGTTTGCATATCATTTATGTGTAATTTATGAGGTGTATACTATGACTAATACATGCAAAACGCCTTCTCTTAAAAGGCAACTTTTAATACATATTTCTTTTTAAATTTTAAAGAATTTGTTTCTTTTTATAAATTAATGTTTCATTAGTATTTCTTCCACACCACAAAATCTTTCTCCTCTCTTCTCACATAAAATTTATTGTGCAACAAAAGGAACTTACCGTAAAGAATACAGAAATCCCACGACCTAGCTGGTAGGTTAGTAGATAGTTACGTTGAGTATACTTCAAATACAAAATATATAAATTGTAATGTTGCAAATAAATTGGCAACCCAATGTGGGGCATGATAATAATTATTGTTTATCATTGTTATAGTGTATTTGATGTTCTTATTATAAATATATTATTGTTGTGAATTTCAGAACTGGTGCTCAACAAACATAAGAGGAGAAAAAATTATGCCGTAAAATAATTAATATAATAGAGAAAATAAAATAAATAACTTTAAATAAAGAACCAGTAGAGTCATGGTATACCAAAAATCAGTATTTAAAACGAATACATAAAACGACAATTTAAATTTGTAACATACGCTGTTACACTGAAACAAAGATGGCTTAATCAAAATAATTCGACCTTGAGTCTATGTTGAAGCCTCCAGGAACAATTAAAATAGACTACTGACAAATTAAAGGCTAGTAATTCAGAATTACAAGAACAAATACATGAAAACAGTCAGAAGTTAACTGCAAAACTAGATGAAACTAGAGTAGAAGCGTGAGAGGATTGGCTACAACAATCACTCAATGAACATCTATAAAGATTGAGAATAAATTTAAAGAACATAAAATGCAATAGATGAAAGAGTTAAAAGAAAATTTAAACTGATATCTGAGTACTTGAATGAAAGATTTAGAGTATCAAAGCAGGAACAAGATATAAAAATAAAAGAAGTGAACGAATTTTTATATGAAAACATAGCTAAAATGCAGGAACTCAAAGCACATACGATTACTTTAGAGACAGTGGTAGTAGAGTCTACAGAAACATAAAAAACTATTCAGGTGAAATGAATGTAGTAAAAGAAGCCTTATGGGATGAAGTGGAGAAACTCAGAGCTGAGTTCAAAGCGTAATACATCCTACGCACATGGAAGAAAGCACCAAATTGGTATTCAAACCTCTGAAGAATGACAATCCTACTGAATTCTTACTGAATTGTGAACGAGAAGTTGAACTGATAGGTAATGATGTCACTGACAAAGAAAAAATTGACTTTGTAGTAAATTTTTTCAAGATTTTGCTGCATGATTGTATACTATTCTCTGAGACAACTTAATGACCTATGAACAATTTTTAAAATTCATTTGAAAGCCGCTATTGGAATATACATACTCAAAGACAGGAGTGAGATCAATTAGAAAATGGTAGATACAGAACTGGTAGAAAACTTACCCTTGAGGAGTACATTATTCATCTGGTTAAAAGAAGTAAATATTTACATCTGAAATTCACAAAGCATGAATTACTGTTAAAAATCGGTATTCCATTTTAACCAAGATGTAAGATTAGCTGCGTACACGTACACACAAGGAATTAAAACCATAGAATAACTATTAATTTTCTCACACAATCAGAACACCTATTGCACATGAACTACAAGCGGAAGACTAACTCTCCAGAGAAAAATAGATATTATGAACAGCGAGAGAAAAAAGAAAACACTGAAGAGAAGGGGGAGCAAACAAAAACCTGTTCATGAGAGAGAGAGAGAGGATAAGGAAGCCAAGTTCACCATTAATACAACCGACTATCTTAATGCATTAATGCAGTTAAGTATGGTGGGAGGGAGGGAGGGAGGGAGGGAGGGAGGGAGGGAGGGAGGGAGAGAGAGAGAGAGAGAGAGAGAGAGAGAGAGAGAGAGAGAGAGAGAGAGAGAGAGAGAGAGAGAGAGAGAGAGAGAGAGAGAGAGAGAGAGAGATGCAGATGCCAGTATATGTTGTAGAGCTTACTCATGAGATAGGAAAAGGATAAAGTGTAATGGAGGATGTGTATCTTCTATAATGACAAGAGCCAATTCACATGGAGGAGGGAAAGAGACAGAGACAGAATATTCTTACCTTCAAACATCTATAAAGGAAGTAGGCTGTAATACATAACAATGGAACACAGGATGTGACTATGCTGCTACAATAAAATAGGGGCAGAATTTTTTCTGTCCACCATGCAAATGTTTCTTACATATCGATTAACTATCTACTTTTATAAGAAGCCTTTTATTTAAACTTATTGTTATGTGTATTATAATTACTTATGTCGAGATGTAAATAAAATTTGAATGATATTCAAACTTTTTTAAGACCACCTGGGGAACATATGCAGAGATACATATTAGCATATTCACCCAGGGTAATTTATTTGTGCATATAAAATAAATATAAACAGTTGTACATAGTTTTTAAATTATACATAGCGTAATTACAACAATTTAAATAATTAATATTAATTAAGTACGGTATGTAATTGTAACATCTGTTTACGAGTCATTTTTCTAGTTAGTTAAAATGGGTGAAAAATAATTAGTATTTATTGAAATAAAGTAAATATTATTTTTGATTAAAATACTACAAATAAACATCTAATTTTTATATAATAAATATTTAATTGATGTATGATTTCCAACATTTAAAATAATTACTTGAATTCTACATTTTTATAATGTCAGACACTCAAGTAATTGAAACAATTTCATAATTGTTTTTATAACAATATTACAATTTATATATATATATATATTCATTTATGTTTATTATTTACATGTTCATATCTGTGTTTATTTTATTTGTTTGCATATTATTTATGTGTAATTTATAAGGTGTATACTATGACTACAGGTTTCCCACAAAATTTTCAAAATTAATTTCCCTGACAGTTTCAAGAAATTTCCCTGACATGCGGAAGTTCAGAAAGATTACACACATTTTTTAAATAATTATATTTTATTAATAAGGCCTACAATACGTTTATATTAAATGTAAGACATAAAACTCAATTAGAGTATTATTAAACATGGAAACATATACTTAAAATTTAAATATCAAAAGTAAACAATTATTTTGATTATCAAAATAATCAAATTGTAAGATTTTTATTATATCAAATTATAAGACAATTATATGTAATGATCATTTATAAATGTAAAACAGCTTCTCTTAAAAGGCAACTTTTAGTACATATTTCTTTATAAATTTATAACATTTTTTTTTATTAATGTTTTACTAGCATTTATTCTACACCACAAAATCTTTCTCCTCTGTTCTCACATAAAATTAATGTGCAACAAAAAGGACTTAATATAATAAACACAAAAGTCCCACGACCTAGGTGGCAGGCTGTTAAATAGTTATGTTGAGTATACTTAAATACATAATATATAAATTGAAATGTTGCAATACACATATATATTATTGGTATGGTAGATAAATTTTGGTCAGATGTCTGAACAGTGCTGTGAAGAATAATTGAGTTAACAACTGTGAGTCTACTTGCTGTAATAGGACTTCTATAGGACAGTTGCAGAACTATGCTGTCAATTTATTTCATGCAAATTTTGTAATCAATGAGAGTGAAGGACATAATATTAGAACAAAGGATGTGTGTTAGCAAAGATATGTGTACATTTGGCTGTCATTTGTCATGTGTCATTTGTATTTAAGAAATGAGCAGCACGGACTGGATTTCGTAGCTCGGTTGCACACTTACTACATTCTTTAGTGTCTTGTGAACATGAAGTTTTATGTTTGTTTTTCTATAAGGCAAGTCCTAGTGGTTTTCTATTTATTTATTCTAAAGTGGTCTCATTTGTACTTCTCTAATTCTGTACATTGACATCTGTTACAGATTCACTGCTGATGTTAAAACCATCGGGCAATTATATATTGCAGTGGCGAAGCGTCCATATATGCGGTGTATGCGGCGCATACAATTTAAAATTGTATGTAAAATCGTATAAAGTTATGTAATTAATTTTAAATTATTTGAGATGTAAAAGTTTGTCATCTCAAAAGCCAAAACTTAATTTTCACTTGAGCGATATAACGACAGTTAATAAAGCATTAGCTACTGTTTACAACCAGACGCACAGTATGCGTTGTAGCTAATGAATACATTCTCTCGATAGCGGTCATTAACCCATCCAGCAGATTTTCATGTGTGAACAGGCAGGCGTTCTGACTTGCGCTCCCACTCCCACTGTCTGTGAATAGCTGTAACGCTATGCGTTACTATTTCTGCATTTACAGTGCTTAGTGCGTACGCAGACCGTGTTGTTTAAAGTTTTTTAATTATGAGTTCGTTTGTAGTAGAGCCTGTGGCGGGAACATCATCGTCGTGTGTAGTTGAGTGCAATTGTGTAATTGAAAGTTTATTTATACAGCCATTCAGTAGTAGAAGTTTTACAGATAAACTAAACATTATTTCTAGTGGTAGACCAACCCCATTAATTCCCACGTTAACGTCGAAAACAAAAAAAATTATACACGACATTTAAAGGAACAACATTATGAAGTAAAAACGTAGCTTTAAAGCTGCAGAAAAACTTCAAAATTGTACTGTTGGCCATGCATTTTTTTTCAATTGAAAAAAAATGTCTGGACAAATTCAGGAGTTTCTGATTTGAACAATTTGTTTAATTTACAAAAACGCCATGAGATTTTACAGAGTCATGTTGCTTCCCTTCTTGCTTTAAAACAGTTCGGAAAAAAACAGAATTGAATATGCCCTTAGTGAACAATTTAAAATTAACATCAAACAGCACAATGACATGGTAAAACAAAACCGGTACATTCTTCGTTGTCATTGACGTGGTGTGTTTTTTGGCTGAAAATGAACTCCCATTTCGTAGACATGACGAATCTGTGGCATCATCAAATAGAGGAAATTATGTAGGGCTGTTAAATTTGTTACGAAATTACGACGGAATGTTAGACAACCACCTTAGAAACTCTACAGTCTTTTCTGGTTCACCTAGCGATATTAAAAATAACTTGATTAACTCCATTTCTCAAGCCTTATTAACAGAAATAAAAAATGAAATAAAACAAAGTCCCTTTGTAGCCATAATAATGGACGAAACAACAGATGTCACAAATACGTGCCAGGTGTCAACTGTGTTTCGTTATGTCGATAAGTCCGGAGCCGTTCAGGAAAGCTTTATCGGTTTTAGGGATTTTAGTGACGATCGTACAGCTAACGCATTGGCAAACTACGTATTTAATGTTCTGACTGAATACGACTGTAAAGAAAAATTAGTTGCAGAAACGTACGATGGTGCTGCTGTAATGTCTGGTGAACATGGAGGGTTACAGGCCCTGGTCAAAGGTAAGTGCAGCCAAGCAATATTTATCCATTGTTATGCTCATAAAATGAACTTGGTCTTGAAAAATTCAGTAGATCACATTAAAGAACGTAAAATATTTTTTAGCACATTATCTGGTTTAGCTTCATTTTTTTCAAAATCATCCAGACGAACTCACGCACTTGATCAAGAAGTAAAGAAGCAATTTCCATCAGTTGCACCTACTAGATGGAACTACAACAGCAGACTAGTGGCCACTGTAATAGAACACAAGGCTGACATCATAAGTCTCTTCGAGTCTATGATTGAGAACGGAGATAAGTGGGACAACGAAAGTTATACTGGAGCAATCGGTTTTCTTGCTACTCTTCAAGATTTTGACTTCACATTTTTACTTCATCTATTCGGTTCAATACTACCACAGGCGGATTTTATATTCGAAATTTTGCAGAAAAAAGTTCTGTAATCAGTTTTTGTGTGAAACGCATTGAAAACTTTGATAAATATCTTAATAATTTAAGGAATAACTACAACAAATTCTGGAGTGACCGGAATGAAATTCAGAATATTGCAACAGGGATGTGGGACAAGCCTACAAGCACTCACAGAAGTAAAAGATTACGTATTGATAAAATGGAAAGCTCTTATCGTAGGCTGTATTATGAAATTATTGATTCAGTAAAATGTAGACTTAATCAGAGGTTAACAGATATATGTCAACTTGATTTTATCGCTCTAATAGAATCACAAGGTTTTCCAGAATTTTCTAAAAAGTTTCCAGAAGAACATTTTGATTCTCTAAAACGCTCGTATGGCCAGGATTTTGATTTTCCGTTACTAAGGAGTGGGCTTTCTGTAGTTTATTCAAATGAGCAGTTTTGTAAAAATAGTGTTAGTGACTTGTCAAAGTACTTAACATCAGCAGATCTGAGTGACACCATTCCTTAAGCTTATAAAGCTTAGGCCTATAGTGACAATTCCAGTTACAAGCTCTTCAACAGAAATATCGTTTTCAGCCTTGAAGAGAATAAAATCGTATTTGCGTAACTCGCAAACTGAAACAGACTCTCGGCTCTATCAGTGTTATCTATTGAAAAACCGCTTCTTTTGAAACTAGAAACTAATTCTGCTTTTTACGATCGGTTGTTGACTTATTCGCTGAAAAACCAGGCGCATAGAACTAACGTTTAAAAAATAACTCCTACAACTAACGCATAATAATTAACGATAATGTGCATAATCAATTTTTGTGAGCCGTTCAATGAATGAATTAGTGTCGTTGTGGACGATTTTAATTACCATTGTGAATCTGTATTGTTACGTAGGCCTATTACATATTAAACAGCAGATACAAGATATTACAAATTATTTTAAATAAATAATTGTGCAGTGTGTTTATGGATTCTGTGGCTGAATGTGATTAACACAAGTGGAAATAACAGATGAATCGGTACCACCAGACGCCACTCAACGTACTGGTAAGTTCCTAATACAGTCTGCTTGATTTACTGAAACAATTTATATCGTGGGAACTTCCTTTCTTGACAATGGCGCGGTGAAGTTATGTGGGGGTCACAGAGTGGTGGGGAGGTCTCAATTGAAGAGGCAGGGTGGGAGGTTTGTGTCCCCACCCGTTTCAGTCGCAACAATGCTTTGGTCGAGGCAGCATCGCGCTTTTGCCGTAGAGGCGTATTTTTCTAACAGCCGCTCAGTCATTGCGGTGCAATGTGCCTTTCGTCGTCACTTCGAAATTCCCCCACGAGGCCATGTTCCTGATCGGAAATCGATTTTATTGTAAGTGGATGCCTTCAGGGAAACGGAGAATGTGTCCAAAAGAAAGAGAGGACATCCGAGGAACGTTACAACACCTGAAAATGTCGAACGAGTTCGTTTGGCTATGCTGCGGTCTCCTAAGCGCTCTGCACGTAAACATGCAGTTATTTGACAATGATCCAAGAGTTTTTTTTGCCTGCTCTCGAAGCAGTGGAACTGGATAATGTGTGGTTTCAGCAAGATGGGGCCACAGCCACGGTTTCAATGGATTGTTTGAGAGAAGCCTTCCCCGGGCGTCTGATCTCCCTGAGAGGGGACGTAAACTGGCCTGCGCGTTCGCCTGATTTAGCCCCCTGTGATTATTTCCTGTGGGCGTATCTCAAATCCCTGATTTATAACGATCGTCCACACACCCTGGAACACCTACAGAACAACATCCGAGCCGAAAATGCTTGAAAGAGTGGACCGAAACTTCCGAATTCGACTGAATCAGTGTATTGACAATGGAGGGCGACAATTAAAAGATATTCTTTTTGAAACAGTGTAAAATCAAATCTCTCATGTTGTGTGACAGGTGAAAAATAAGAATAGAGAGTTTTGAAACGTGTACAGTTTTTTATTTCATTTTCAAAAAAGGAAGTTCCCACGCCTCACCCTGTATTATTATATTGGTCTCTATTAGAAAAAGGAAAAATTGTAATATTTACTCTTTTCTTATCTGTTGTTAATATTGTTGACCGGGTGTGATTGTCACACGGGGAGAGAGAAGGAGTTTTTATTTGTTGATGGCTGAGATAGGTATAACCACATACACATTCTAAAAACTCACGCCTCGCCACTGATATATTGTATTTATTGTTGTATTGGAGTGTTAGTGGTCTCAAATATTTCTATTAGTAATTTTGTACAAACCACTATGTTGTCTTTGGTATTGAGGAGCACTTACCTGAGGTTGGTAAATGACCTATGGATTTACTGCTAAAGATTTAATGTTCAAGACTTGACTGCCGAAAGCGCTCGTCAGTACCAAAGACAACATAGTGGTTTGTACAAAATTACTAGTAGAATTATATATTGTATACGTGTGTGTGTTTATTGTGTTATGTAATGAATATCTGTGTGTGTTTATTGTATTGTTTTAGTGTTGTAATTATACTTATACATATGATTCATGTCTTGTGTTTTATTTCACACTTACTGTTTCCCATTGTGAGTGAGGAGAATGATTGTTTTAATAATGTTACAACAATACACAAGATCTGTGTGCACACATACACATCAAGGTGCTTTTATGCGATGGCTACCAGAACCACACATTTTATCTCTACATGTTCATACAACATGCCCACATATACGGTACATTCCTTTTTCCTCAACACTCATTAATTAGTTGCATGAAAGTTAACCTTATTTTTGAACACAGAAAAAAACCTGCAACAAAGACGACAAGAAGAGCAGACAAGACACAGTGTTGTACTTTACACACACACACACACACACACACACACACACACACATTAATGTTAACCTTATTTTTGAACATAAAAAAAACAAGACAAGAAGATGAAGAGCAAGAACTGTTCACCTTATTTTCTTTCATATGCACGGATACATTAAATTACATAATTGTTCAAGACTTTCATGTTGGTCAAGCCTAGGAGAAGAGCAACAGATGGACACTTCATTTTCTTTCACACACACACACACACACACACTGTAATGGTACATATAACAACTCCAACACCAACATATCACAAATGAATTAAAAGCCACTATAAATAAAATGATCTACAAAGTTGAACCTACAGTCATGAATAGAGGAAGTATTATAACCAAAATATGGGAATAAAATAAATTATGAATTACAAGTAAATGTACCAATGAAGAAAAGAAGACAAGACTAACGACGAGACAACATACCTAATTACCCAACAGATCAAACAGTGAGAAAGAAACTAATGACAATAACACCAAGAAGAAACTTACTAAGAGTGAGGAAGGGATCAGTGCAAATAAGAAGAAAACATAATCAGGTCAAACACCAAAGGGAGATAATATAAATGAGAATAAATTAACATATAAAAATAAAAATTATTATTATTGAAAAAGAAGATAAAAGTGGACAAACCACATAATTTAAATCCCTAAGCTGTAACTTGACACTGACTTAAAGATGATAATCAAATACCTTCCATAACAATAGCCTACCATAGCCTACAAACAAAACTCAATAAAAAGTTAATTATTGAAAACAGAATTTAATAAAGAGAATGAGTACCAGTATGATAATAGCATAGCTAAATGATGTGTAAACATTACAAAGGGACTATGTCCAAAACACTAATAAAGGATTGTAAAGTGGAATTAAATTGTCAATGACCACTAATTACCAATAATAAAGATTGTAAAAATAACCAAATTAAAATCTAGTGATAAACCATAACATACCAGTGTTATATAAGAATAAATAAATCATGTATAGTGTAGAGAATTGAAACTGACAGTCACCCATTGTTGAAAAACAAAATCTGAACATAACCTAATCTGGCCAACTAGTTTTCAATAAAACCATAGAAAAATAAGACTAAAGTAATGTTAAACTAAAATGTGTTGTAGTATAACATAAATAGATAATATAAGGAACATTTAATGTACAACAGATAACATGGTAAGGAAACCTAAATGCTGAATAAATGTAATTTAATATAACCATATGCATCACATAGAATGGTTACATGAGACAGCAAAACTATCAAGTAAACTTGTAACAAAAGAGTAGGAACTCAACCTATAACACTGAATAAGGCAGAATAACGTTTAAATGAGACAATTCAAGCATGATGTCTACATAATTAATAATAATAACACAAATAATGACCTGGTAAACACTAGATGCAAGAAGTCAGAGTAACTTCAAACCAAAGTAATTGTCAATGTAAATGCAGAATTAACTACTGCACAGTACTAACAGTGTTATCAGAACACTGATAAGAAATAATAATACAATAATGAGATTAATGCGAAAGAATTACAACTAACAAAAAATGTAACTTTCAAAAGTACTAAAAACTCACTAAAAAGACTATAATTAAAGTAATAAAACCAGTGATAAACAAAACTGACACTATCAGAAGTGGTAGTGACCAATGCATTATGCATAGGCCATAATAGAATGGTATTATCAACTATTATTGTGATATAATTAATAAATAATGTATGTGATAATAGGCCTAGAATGTAACTCTAGGAAAATGGGTAATTATTAATTATAAGTAAATAACCATGTGGGAAAAGTTCATAATACAGTGCTAATATGTTATCACCATGAACACCGTGAATAAAAACAATATACTTAATGTATTATAAATTATAACTTAAGAACTATTATTAATTTGTACAAAGTGCGTTTTTATCAACCCCATATCAGAACTATATGATGAGGGTATCCAAATTACTCGTAATAAAAAGATAGAAACGATGGGAGTTATAAAAATATTGTTAGTGTAATTATAGATAAGATATTTGATTTATAAGAAAAATTAATAAATTAAAAGCCCCTGCGCGTGGCTTAGTGACCAGTAAAACATAGCCTCAAACCTAGCCTACTGACGCTAGTTTGCGCGTCTATTTTGACGAACCTCGCCGAGAGTACACGAAATAAAGACAATTAGCCAATAGAGCTCATTAAAAAGTACGAAGTGCCGAATCCCGACATAGGTAACAAAAACAGTTCATCACCACCAATCGAGACAGACTCCACGTGAGCGGAGCGACCATCATAACATTGAATTGACAGCCGACAGCTGATAATGCACACTAACCTCGAAACTCTGAGTTGAGGTTAGCTCGGACCAAAAGGACAGTGAAGTCTATTTTCAAAGTGTTCTATAACGGAGTTCATGCGTATAGGCAGTGTGTGAATTGAATTAATAAAAATTAATTAAAATATTAATTAATTATTGAAAATTAAAAAAGTGTTGTGTTAGTGGTAGCCTACTTCGACCCAACAGTATACGCAAGTATAAGTGCAAATGATTATTATATTGTATAAGAAATCAATCAATTAAAGAATGCTAATAGCGGAGTTGATTTATTTAAATTAAATCAAAAATGACCCGATTTCCATAAGGAAAGGGACTTTGAAAAATTACATAAACAATAATCAATGAAAGCTTTTGGTAATGACAATTTTAATTTTCTAGATTAAAATTTAATTGTAATAGTTTAGGAAGAGACAATGAATAATCAATGAGGGAAACAATGAACCCTAACAATTAATATTTTTAAGTTATTATTGTATTTAAGAATAGAACATTAACTCAATGTCACACATGAGTGAACCCTAGTAGTAAATTAATTTGAATTACCTGTTTTTGTTTATATCCAATTTTTGGAGATCATTCAGGAAAAATCACTGAATTTAATTCATAACAATGTTGTACAAAATAAGTAATGCCTTCAAGGAAGCATCAATTAATTAATTAACCAAGGCCATCCCCTTTCATCTACAAGTCAGCGCGGTGTTGGACCTCTCGTCTGATCACGACCCCCTGCTTGTGACTGTTCTGCCGCCGTCGGTCTCACCCCGACTTCCCAATTGTCCTGTTAGGAGAGTCAATTGGCGATCCTACCATGACGATCTGGCTAGGCAGTTGCCGTCTGTCCCTCCGGACCCACACGTCTCTTGTGACGATGTGGATCTCCGGGTAGCTCAGGTACAGGATCTGGTCCAGTCCGCAATGGACATACATACCTACACTGTTCCGGTGAGTCATAAACGGTCTGACCTTCCTGCGGAAGTTCTCCAGGACATCCGACTTTGGCGCCAGCTTCGCTGCAGATGGCAGCATATCCCGCCGCTCATCGGCGTTTTCAAGCCCAGTCGGAACACGTCTCGCAGCTACTGCTTGACGTCAACGCGGATCGTTGGGACTCCTACTTGGAATCCTTGGAAGTCGACCACACCTCCGTTTGGAGAGCCGCTGGTAGACTGAAAGGCGAAAAGAGGACTCGCCATCCCTTGAATACCCCGGACGGCACTGTGTACTCTGCAGAAGGCAAGGCGGAAGTCTTCCCCGACTGTGTTGAGGAACAGTTCACTGTCCATAGAGGCATCTCTGACCCGACTCACACGGCCGTCATAAAGGATTTCCTGTCTGGATACTTTTCCACTCCCCCCAGAGACCCTCCTATTTCGGTCGATCCTAGCCGGCTACAGTCTGTCCTTAGCCGGCTGAAGAAGAAAAAGGTCCCTGGCCCCGATCGCATCGGTGCCGCTGCATTGCAGAATCTCCCACCTTCGGCAGTTGATGTTCTTCTTGAGCTGTTCAACTCCTGTCTCCGGCTGAGATATTTCCCCCGCCTGTGGAAAACCGCAAACGTCATCATGTTACCGAAGTACACCTGCTCCAAGCTGAAAGTATAAGACCTGTATACCTGTATCAGACCCGGTTGAGTCAGTTTGCACAACAAAAACCCGTCAGTAGCAATATAAATCAAGAAAGGGGTAACATCAGAGACGTCATATCACAGGCAGCATTTGAAGCATCATTGGGGACGAGACGTAAAAGGTATGGAAACCGAGGCCTACAGGTATGGGATGACGATATTAAACAAATAATAGATGCTAAAAAGCAGGCATACCTGAAACATCTAGCCTTAAACACTACTCAGACAAGGTGTGATAAAAGCGCTGATGTGCCATTGCCAGAAGAGAGTAAGGAATATCAAGCAAAGTTCATGGGATAAATATGTAAGTAATATAGAACACGATGTACATGGCAGGCAGGACAAAGCTTACAAAATATTAGGGCATTTAAATCAAACAGAAAGGGATAACCTGGTCAGTAATATCTCAGAACAACAATGGCTTGAATACTATGAGCAACTATGAACCCACGATCAAGTGGAAGAAACAACCTTTGCTGATATCAGTGATTGTGTGGACCCAATAACAATGGATGAATAAAATTGTTAGAGCTGCTCTACACCACTATAAGAATAGAAAAGCACCAGGCACTGATGGGCTGAATGTGGAGCTTATAAAGTGTGCACCAGCCTTGCTGCATGGTTGTTTGCTGCAGTTCATTAATCTATGCTGGACCACTGGTCATGTTCCTGATGATTGGCGGATTGCAAAGGTAATTCCCATATTCAAGAAAGGTGATCGTAATAACTCCAGGAACTACAGAGGAGTCACCCTTCTTAATACTTCACATAAATTATATGCATCTATATTAATAACACGGTTGAATGCAATAACAGAGACCATGCTTTCAGAGTCCCAGACAGTTTTAGGAAGGGCAGCTCATGTTTAGATTGTATATTTCCAATAGCCCAGCTCATTGAAAAGCGAAGAGAGTGTCAGCTGCTCACATACATAGCTTTCATAGACTTCGAGAAGCCGTTTGACAGTGAATCGGAGCAAACTATGGGCAATAATGGCAAGGAAAGGGACCCCACAATATCTAATTAGAGCAATACAGTCTGTATATGGAGAATAAAATCTTAATAGAAGCAGGGAGACCGAGAACAGCTCCTAGAGTTGGCCTGATCAATTGTGGAGTACGACAAGGGTGTCTGTTATCACCTTCTCTTTTTAATTTATATATTGACGATGTCACACGAAACTGGCAGATGCACCTTCCAATTTTATGATTGGTCACTCTACAATTGAGACTCTGTTGTTTGCGGACAATCAGGCTATTCTGTTGGACTCTAAAAACATATTGAAGATGGGTATACATTTGTTAAATTGAATCCGTGGAACAGATCCCGTATGAGCAAAAATTGTTATGGATGGTACTGTCCAGGGACAAGTTAACAGTTTTGAATATCTGGGCTACAGTGTCTTTTTAATGCAAGCAACGACGTTGTGAATAAGTTGCATAAGTTCGACCTTATGTGCGAGACCACCAGGCGAACCCTAAAGTTAGCAAGTAAAGGAACACACCTAAAATTCGACAAGATTATGGCTCTTCCCACACATTTTTATGGGTCTGAGAATAGCACTTAAATGAAAGGCCAGGCCAGTCACATCCAAGCAGCTGAAATGAGATTTCTCTCCTTTCAGCTGGCAGGGTATACTCTCCATGATCATAGAAGAAACACAGACATACAGCAGGAACTGAATATTATGAATATACTTGATAGGATCACCCAGTATCGGCTGAAATGGTGGGAACATCTTTGACGAATGGATGACTGCTGCATCCTCAAACAACTATTGTGCCGTATCTAGGAGTACGGCAAGTATTGGTTATATTGAATCTGGGCGATATTTTCATGCATTTGTGTAGTTCGCCTTGGACAGTGGACTCTCCCGCCATCTATGAGACGTTACGGCAAGTGTTTGTTATATTGAATCGGTTGCTTTCGTTGGTTTGCGTATGTTGACGCTATCTGTCTGAGACTACGGGCATCTGTACTTTTCGGTCCCGCTGCGTGGAGCGGGGTTTGTCGTGGAATAGAGTGAGCTGGCGGTAGACCAGCTGTTGATTCCTGATCAGGGTGTGGGGGTTATTCCGGGTTGTTGGATGGCGAGCGGTTCACGACGCCACGTGTTGGTCGTATATGTTGGAGAGCCGGAAAAGTTTGTGGTTTTCTTTTTCTGCCGGGTTTGGTGAATTAATTATGGCAGGCTAAGAAAAGGTGTGCCAACGGGTCTCTGGGGCCGGCGGCCGTGATCCTGTGAAGACCGAGATGATATTTATGTGTAAGTAGTTAAGGAACTTGGACACCACGTGCATGCACTATGAACAGGTATGAAAAAGTGAAAATTATTAACTTTTGCCTGGGATGCGCTTTCGCGCCGCTTGTTTTGGAGTCGGGTGGTGCCTGGCTGATTCTTAACAAACCAAAAAAAAAAAGAAAAAAAAGGAACAATATTTGCTTAATTCTGGATTTTGTTACTTCACGGTATACTTGTAATCTAACATGCAGGTTTCTGCAGAATTTGAATAGCTTCTGATATTTCTCTCTAATGATGAGTAGCTTCTCCGCTGTTTGCGGTGACAGTGTATTTTATGTGCAAAACATTTTTTACCTACAAAAAAAAAAAATAAGAACTTAAGAAAATGTGTTAGGAATTGGCCAGTGTGTTCATTTGGCCTAGTGAAGCAAAATTCAGTCGAGTTCCTTAATTGTTCTTTGAATGATTCAGTGTGATAATTGTCTTGTGTTGAATTGTCAAAGCATGTAATGTCCATTACAATTTTTTTACTATAATCTGTGTGGAACTTATATTGTGGCTGCCTTTTATTGGAACTTGTAAATCGGATTATGAAAAGAGTTGCAGATCACCTACATTGTAACAATACATTGCCCTGTACTAGAACTGTGATTCAGAAGTATTAGCCTATTAATAAAAAAAGGACTGAACTGTTGTACAAAATGAAATTTTCACTATTTATATATATTTATAATATTTGTATATTTATATGCTCATAGTTATTTTAATTCTCTATCAATGTACAGTGACCTTTTGAAATTCTTTTGTAGATGTATATACTCATATTTAATTTCATTCTCTATCCATTTACAGTCACTGTGAAATTTCTTTTGTATAAGTATATGCTCATAATTCCATGCACAACATATTACATGGCTGAGAGATATATGTACCTGACTATTTGTTACTTTTTTAATAATGGGGCACTCTGAAATCTGCAAGCCTTTGTGCTACTCAAGTTTATGCAGGTTTAAGGAAAATTGAGCACATGCACTTGTGAATTCCACACAGAGTGTAGAATCACCTATCTTATGTTTCCATTATATTTTCCTAATTATATGATTCTCCTTTTTTTAATTTTTTAATTAGATTTCAGAGGGCGCATGTTGTTATGTAAGATGATTGTTTAAATTGTTGTAGGATAGAATTGCTTGTTAATGCTTGTTAAATGGTTTATAAAGTTGTTATATTATTGAAAGCGTTTATAGTACAACCTTGGTGCATGTCAATGGTGATTTGTATGCCATGTAAGAGATTTTAAATGTTTACATATTTTATATAATTTTAATAGAGTACTTTCAGCCTGGACACTATGAATCATTGTAAGAAGAACATGTAATATTTTGTAGATATTTTACAGATTTTATATATTCCTCATGGAATACTTTTACATATTAAATTTTGAATACTTTGAAATTTTAAATTTTGAATGTCATGTAATATAGTAAATATTTCCCATACTTATATATTCTAATGGAATACCTTCCCAGCCTGAATTTTTATGAAATTTCGTTGTAACAAAAACAAAATAGGATAGCCTCAATAAATTTGTTATTTTCGAAATTTTAAAATTGAGGTCACCTCATTCGTCCAATTCCCCAATGGTTACCCAGCATGTGGATATTCTTCCACTAGGAGTCTCCTCCTAGTTCGAGTGAACAAGTGAGCCGGTCATCTAGGTAAGTTGTAGTTTTTGTTTTAATTTTTTTTGGATGTCAAACTTAGAAAATGTGTCAGATTTGGACAGTTGAAAATTTTGTTGTGACGTCATTGGTGATGAGCGGCTTACAAATGGTAGCAGAGCGTGTTTGGACGTAGTCCTGGCCACCTCTGGATCGAAATTTGGAAATGGATGAGGTGACCTCCATATCTTAGTTGGACATGTTATGTCAGTTGTGATGTGTTACTAGTGTTGTAAATCTTGGTCTTTGTGTGCGGTTGCCGGGCCGGGACTCCTGGGGGGGGGGGGGGGGGGTTGCGCACAGCCTGGTGATTTCTGATTGTATCTTTGGGGTGTTCTTAAGAGTTTATCTGTTTGTTTGTGTTCTTGTGTTGTCATTGTTGTCTTTGTTGTCTTTTAGCACATCATCTTGGTCTTGGTTGTTGGTCCGGTGTCGGGTCGGGGACCCTGAGGCACCTTGATTGTCAGCACTTGTTGTATTCAGTCTCTTGTTGTTTGAAACTATGGCAGAGCCGGGGCAGAGTAGGAGTCGGCGTGAAGGCCGGGGTCTGGTGCCCGAATATTTTACGAAAGACGAGCTCCAGTTCGAGACACGTTTGCGGGGTGGGGTTCCCCAGAGGGATGTGGCGTCCTTGCGGCGTCAACTGCGGGAGCTGCTGGTGGGGGACGCCCCCACCCGGAGAGTCGAAATTGAGGATTTGGAGGAGGAGCTGGCCTTGTGTGCGGACAAGTGGACCGAGTTCTCCACCTTGATGGAGGACTCGGAATATATGGGGAGTTCCACCCGGGTTTGGCAGCGGGTGACCCAAAGGATGCACCACTTGTCCGCTCGCCTGAGTAATTTGCTGTTGCAGGACGATCTGGAGAAGGAGGGTAGGCGGACTGCGTCGGCCCTGCAGTCAAAGATTGGCCTACCTGGGGAGGCTCCAGAAAGTCCTGGTAACCTCAGGGAGATGCCCACGCGCCAGACCGTGGTCACTGAGCGGGGGGATCTCCTGGGGGAGACTTGTAGTGCCCTGGTGGAGGAACGTCCGTCTATTTCGGTGGGCAGTCGCCCCCAGGGATTTCAGGGGGATCATGTGGAAGTCCCTCGTGGGTTGGGTACAGCCCTTGCCAGCGTTAAGTATGAATCGTTGCCGAACCCCATTTATGACCTCCTCCGTCGGCTTCCAGTGGTCGACGGTTTGGACCTTGACCAGCTTGTCAAATTCTTTGAAGGGGTTTTCGGCATTTTTGATTTCCCTGGGGTGACCGGCGTTGCCTTGTTAAATATGATTTACCGGTATTGTCGGGCGCCCCTGCTGGATCGTGTGGTCTGGCATCTGGGCGCGGGCGGGGATTTTGAGGCGTTCCACAAGGATGTTTTGGAACTGTTTATGCCCGGGAGGCTGCGTGAACAGATGCGGCAACGATTATTTTACAGAGTTCAGGGGCACGGGGAGCCGTTGAACGTGTTTATCAATTCCATCAAAAGTGCTGGCCGTGTGCTGCGGGTGGACGTGTCGGAGGCTGAGGTGGTGCGGGTTATTTTGGAGGGCCTCAATCCGCAGGAGAGGTCAAGGTTGGTGTTTTTGGAGCGACCGCGTAGCTTCGCTGATCTTAGCGAAGCTTGTGTCTTCGCCCGCACCATCCAGATGAACGATGAGGCTCGCTCCGGCCGTTCCGATTTCCCTGTCCCCTGTTCCTCATCTGGTCAGCTGCGGCCTACCCGGGAGCAACGTGGTGGTAACCCTTTCAAAGAGCAACGTGGTAGCAACTCTGAGAGGAGAGAATTCCGCTGCTATTCCTGTGGTAAGATGTGGCACTTGGCCCGGAATTGCCCTCTCAAACGATCGGAGGTCTCGCGGGAGAACCGTCCTTCAAAAAACGGCCTGCGTGGGGGGGATTGAGGGGACGCCGGTCCCTCCCCGCGTGTGGTAGCGTTGGCGCATCCCAGGTCCCGTTATGTGCCGTTGAGACGGGACACCCATCCGGGGAGTCCGATCCCAAGCCGATTCGTCCGGGTCTCTCCGTGTGTCCATTTTTGGAGCTGGAGGTTGGGAAGCGCCGGGTTAGGGCCCTGGTGGACTCCGGATCGGCACGGTGTCTTATCTCCTCCCGTGTTTACCAGCAGTTGGTCAGGGAGTCATTGATCCGGTCATGTACTCTTTCGTCGGTGGTGTGTTGGACGGCCTCGAGGGAGGTTTTGCCGACCTCTAAATTGGTGGCTTTTAAGTTTAAAATAAATTATTTTTCGTGGGTTTGGGAGTTTCTTGTGGCTCCGAATCTGAGCGTAGACTGTATTGTGGGTGCGGATTTTATTGTGAAAAGTGGCCTGGTTCTCGATATCCAGGGGCACGTATGTTTCTTTAAGTTCAACCGTGCCGTACGCATCCCTTTTCTTGGATATCGGGATGAGGCGGGGGAAGGTCTTGAAGAACTTCAACCCCCGGCGTACATTAATTTAAGCCCATCTCTACAGACCACTTTCCGTAAATTGTGTGATGAGTTCCCTGAGGTGCTGAGCGCCAACCTCGGACTCGCTCACAATTTAGAGTATCGTATCCGTCTTTTCGACTCCGCGGTTGTCCGTTCGCACCCGTATAAATTCGCTCCGCCCAAAATGACCGTTTTGCGTGAGAAGGTGCAAGAATTGTTGGACCAGGGGGTTATTGAACCTTCCACGTCGGCCTATGCCAGTCCAGCATTCCTGGTGCCTAAACCGGGAGGGAAGCATAGGCTGGTCATTGACTACCGAAAATTAAATCAAAATATTGAAGTTGAGTCGATGCCCCTCCCGGACCTGCATTCGGCCTTTGATTGGTTTTCGCAGGCCCGATATTTCACCATTTTCGACCTGAATTCCGCATACCACCAGATACTCTTACACAAGGATTCTCGGCCGTACACGGCCTTTTGCGTGCCGTGGAACTTGTATCAATACAAGAGAGTCCCCATGGGACTGGCGGTTGGTGCTCAGACGTTAAACCGTCTACTAGACTCTGTGTTCCACGACATTAAATTCCAGTATGTGTTCAATTATCTGGACGATCTCCTCATTCACAGCTCCACTTTAGAGGAACACATGAACCATCTCCGTGAGGTGTTGTGTCGCTTGAGGCGCGCGGGGCGTACGGTGAATCCCGACAAGGTGAAATTTGCCCAGGAGGAAATTTCTTTCCTCGGTCACCTTGTCTCTCATAAAGGGGTCACGGTTGACCCAGAGAGGACGCAGGCAATCCGGGATTTTCCTCCTCCTCGGGATGCTAAAGGGGTGGCCCGCTTCGTGGGTATGGTGAATTTTTACCGGCGGTTCATCCCGGGGGCTGCTGAGATTGCGGCTCCCCTAAATTCCCTAAGGAAAAAAGGGGCCAAATTTGTGTGGGGAGACGAGCAGCAACGTGCCTTCGAGTCCCTAAAGGAGTCCATTTTGTCGCCGCCCGTGCTTCGGATGCCCGATTTCACGAAGCCTTTCATTGTGCAATCTGACGCCAGCTCTGTGGCGATCGGGGCCGTGCTCTCTCAGGAGGGGGATGGTGCTCGGCAGCCAGTCGCATTTGTATCCAGGACCCTTACCAACACTGAAAAGAAATCCTCGGTGTACGAGTTAGAGTGTTTGGCGGTAGTCTTCGCCCTTGACAAGTTTAGGAGGTATTTGGAACACGCTGAGTTCCTATTAGAGACCGACAATCAGGCTCTCTCGTGGCTTCTGGCGCACCCCCGTCAACTGGGTAAACTTGGCCGCTGGGTGGTCAAGATTTCTTCTTTTAAGTTTCGAGCACAACATATAAGGGGGACCCAAAACGTTGTTGCCGACGCTCTGTCCCGTATGTATCACCTACCCAGTGAGGAGCCAAGAAATGAACCCTGCGCCGTACTCCTGGAGTTCCACCTCGCCTTCACTGAAGTTATCCCTCATCAGGTTGATGATGAGGTGTTGGGTCCCATCATCGATAGAATCAAATCAGGCGAGATGAAGGCTCCATATCACCTGTCCAAGGGCGTCCTCTGCTGCAAGGAACGTAGAGGACGGGTCCCTAAGATAGTGCTGCCGAGCAAGCTCATACCCATGGTCTTCCAATATTATCATGATTCCCCGGTAGGAGGCCATTTGGGTGTTTCAAAGACCATCGCCGCGATCAGAAAGAACTTCATCTGGAAAGGCATGGACCGGGACATCGCCACCCGGGTGAAGTGTTGTCATCTGTGCAGTCTGAGCAAGCCCGCTCAGAACACTAAGTTGGGGTTGCTGTCTTCTGAGGTGGCTGGCAGACCGATGGAGAAGGTTTTCATCGACTACGTGGGTCCTTTCCCACGTAGCAAGGCCGGAAATTAGTTCCTCCTTGTTTGTGTGGACGCCTTCTCCAAGTATGTCTGGCTACTTCCCTTGCGTCAGGCTAGTACTGCCAATACCATCGTAGCCCTTCAGACCAGTATTTTTCAGCAATTCGGGCTTCCCTCCATCATTGTCTCGGACAATGGCCCTCAATTTATCTCGAGGCAATTCCGGAACATGTGTTTCAGGCACGGCATTCGGCATGTAACCACTTCCCCGTACCACCCGCAACCTTCCCACGCTGAGCGATTCAATCGCAACCTGAGATCCGCTCTTATCGCCTACCACGCGGAGCAGCAGAATACGTGGGACCAGAATCTCCAGTGGTTACAGATGGCGTTCAATTCGTCCCTTCATGAAAGACATCGTGCCGTGCCTTTTGAGGTCATGTTTGGTTTCTCCTCCGCTCATCCCCTTGGTAATTTGTGGAAACTGGAGGATCTTCTCCCGGATTCGCCGAACGGGGGGTCGCTCACAGGTGGAAAGATGTGAGGAGAGCCCTGCTCCGAGCGCACGAGCGCGTGCGGCGTCGCTATAACGCTGGGAGAGTCCCCAACCCTTTTAAGGTGGGCCAGTTAGTTTATTGCAGGAGCCACCCGCTCAGTTCTAAGGTGGAGGGTCGCGCTGCCAAGCTTTGCTACAGATGGTTGGGACTCTTCCGGATTTCTGAGTTTGTCTCGCCCGTCACTGCCAGTCTGGTGGGTCCAGAGGATGGTAGGAAGGTGAGGGTGGCCCATGTGTCACATTTAAAGGCGTGTGCGCAGATGGAGCTTCCTTGAGGGTTGAATTGGGATGTTTAACCCAGTTAGAATTAGTTAGGGTCCTCGGGTTTGGTTTTCGGGGGGGGCTCCGCTGGAGGGATTGTGTTTTATGGTTTTACTTTTTAGCGTTTTATTGTTTTAAGGTGGGGTTAATTGGGGTTTTAAACGTTTTATCGGTATTTTAGCTTCTCTCCTTTCCTTTCTTCTTTCTATTGCTTTAGGCCGCGGCCGCTCACACTCCCCGTATCTTCTACACTCACACACACCCAACTACACACACCTTGTCCTTCCTTCTGGTGTCCTTTCGTTTTCAACTTCCGCCTGGTTTTATCTTTTTATTGGTTTTTCGTCAGTCCCCGCTTTTCCTCCAGTGGGGGGCAGTCCCAGTGTCGTCCAACCCGTTGGACTCCTTTTGTTGTGGGGGTGTGCCGTATCTAGGAGTACGGCAAGTATTGGTTATATTGAATCTGGGCGATATTTTCATGCATTTCTGTAGTTCGCCTTGGACAGTGGACTCTCCCGCCATCTATGAGACGTTACGGCAAGTGTTTGTTATATTGAATCGGTTGCTTTCGTTGGTTTGCGTATGTTGACGCTATCTGTCTGAGACTACGGGCATCTGTACTTTTCGGTCCCGCTGCGTGGAGCGGGGTTTGTCGTGGAATAGAGTGAGCTGGCGGTAGACCAGCTGTTGATTCCTGATCAGCTGTGGGGGTTATTCCGGGTTGTTGGTTGGTGAGCGGTTCACGACGCCACGTGTTGGTCGTATATGTTGGTGAGCCGGAAAAGTTTGTGGTTTTCTTTTTCTGCCGGGGTTTGGTGAATTAATTATGGCAGGCTAAGAAAAGGTGTGTCAACGGGTCTCTGGGGCCGGCGGCCGTGATCCTGTGAAGACCGAGATGATATTTATGTGTAAGTAGTTAAGGAACTTGGACACCACGTGCATGCACTATGAACAGGTATGAAAAAGTGAAAATTATTAACTTTTGCCTGGGATGCGCTTTCGCGCCGCTTGTTTTGGAGTCGGGTGGTGCCTGGCTGATTCTTAACAAACCAAAAAAGAAAAAAGAAAAAAAAAGGAACAATAGTTGCTTAATTCTGGATTTTGTTACTTCACGGTATACTTGTAAGCTAACATGCAGGTTTCTGCAGAAAATTTGAATAGCTTCTGATATTTCTCTCTAATGATGAGTAGCTTCTCCGCTGTTTGCGGTGACAGTGTATTTTATGTGCAAAACTTTTTTTACCTACCAAAAAAAAAAATAAGAACTTAAGGAAATGTGTTAGGAATTGGCCAGTGTGTTCATTTGGCCTAGTGAAGCAAAATTCAGTCGAGTTCCTTAATTACTCTTTGAATGATTCAGTGTGATAATTGTCTTGTGTTGAATTGTCAAAGCATGTAATGTCCAGTACAATTTTTTTACTATAATCTGTGTGGAACTTATATTGTGGCTGCCTTTTATTGGAACTTGTAAATCGGATTATGAAAAGAGTTGCAGATCACCTACATTGTAACAATACATTGCCCTGTACTAGAACTGTGATTCAGAAGTATTAGCCTATTAATAAAAAAAGGACTAAACTGTTGTACAAGATGAAATTTTCACTATTTATATATATTTATAATATTTGTATATTTATATGCTCATAGTTATTTTAATTCTCTATCAATGTACAGTGACCTTTTGAAATTCTTTTGTAGATGTATATACTCATATTTAATTTCATTCTCTATCCATTTACAGTCACTGTGAAATTTCTTTTGTATAAGTATATGCTCATAATTCCATGCACAACATATTACATGGCTGAGAGATATATGTACCTGACTATTTGTTACTTTTTTAATAATGGGGCACTCTGAAATCTGCAAGCCTTTGTGCTACTCAAGTTTATGCAGGTTTAAGGAAAATTGAGCACATGCACTTGTGAATTCCACACAGAGTGTAGAATCACCTATCTTATGTTTCCATTATATTTTCCTAATTATATGATTCTCCTTTTTTTAATTTTTTAATTAGATTTCAGAGGGCGCATGTTGTTATGTAAGATGATTGTTTAAATTGTTGTAGGATAGAATTGCTTGTTAATGCTTGTTAAATGGTTTATAAAGTTGTTATATTATTGAAAGCGTTTATAGTACAACCTTGGTGCATGTCAATGGTGATTTGTATGCCATGTAAGAGATTTTAAATGTTTACATATTTTATATAATTTTAATAGAGTACTTTCAGCCTGGACACTATGAATCATTGTAAGAAGAACATGTAATATTTTGTAGATATTTTACAGATTTTATATATTCCTCATGGAATACTTTTACATATTAAATTTTGAATACTTTGAAATTTTAAATTTTGAATGTCATGTAATATAGTAAATATTTCCCATACTTATATATTCTAATGGAATACCTTCCCAGCCTGAATTTTTATGAAATTTCGTTGTAACAAAAACAAAATAGGATAGCCTCAATAAATTTGTTATTTTCGAAATTTTAAAATTGAGGTCACCTCATTCGTCCAATTCCCCAATGGTTACCCAGCATGTGGATATTCTTCCACTAGGAGTCTCCTCCTAGTTCGAGTGAACAAGTGAGCCGGTCATCTAGGTAAGTTGTAGTTTTTGTTTTAATTTTTTTTGGATGTCAAACTTAGAAAATGTGTCAGATTTGGACAGTTGAAAATTTTGTTGTGACGTCATTGGTGATGAGCGGCTTACAAATGGTAGCAGAGCGTGTTTGGACGTAGTCCTGGCCACCTCTGGATCGAAATTTGGAAATGGATGAGGTGACCTCCATATCTTAGTTGGACATGTTATGTCAGTTGTGATGTGTTACTAGTGTTGTAAATCTTGGTCTTTGTGTGCGGTTGCCGGGCCGGGACTCCTGGGGGGGGGGGTTGCGCACAGCCTGGTGATTTCTGATTGTATCTTTGGGGTGTTCTTAAGAGTTTATCTGTTTGTTTGTGTTCTTGTGTTGTCATTGTTGTCTTTGTTGTCTTTTAGCACATCATCTTGGTCTTGGTTGTTGGTCCGGTGTCGGGTCGGGGACCCTGAGGCACCTTGATTGTCAGCACTTGTTGTATTCAGTCTCTTGTTGTTTGAAACTATGGCAGAGCCGGGGCAGAGTAGGAGTCGGCGTGAAGGCCGGGGTCTGGTGCCCGAATATTTTACGAAAGACGAGCTCCAGTTCGAGATACGTTTGCGGGGTGGGGTTCCCCAGAGGGATGTGGCGTCCTTGCGGCGTCAACTGCGGGAGCTGCTGGTGGGGGACGCCCCCACCCGGAGAGTCGAAATTGAGGATTTGGAGGAGGAGCTGGCCTTGTGTGCGGACAAGTGGACCGAGTTCTCCACCTTGATGGAGGACTCGGAATATATGGGGAGTTCCACCCGGGTTTGGCAGCGGGTGACCCAAAGGATGCACCACTTGTCCGCTCGCCTGAGTAATTTGCTGTTGCAGGACGATCTGGAGAAGGAGGGTAGGCGGACTGCGTCGGCCCTGCAGTCAAAGATTGGCCTACCTGGGGAGGCTCCAGAAAGTCCTGGTAACCTCAGGGAGATGCCCACGCGCCAGACCGTGGTCACTGAGCGGGGGGATCTCCTGGGGGAGACTTGTAGTGCCCTGGTGGAGGAACGTCCGTCTATTTCGGTGGGCAGTCGCCCCCAGGGATTTCAGGGGGATCATGTGGAAGTCCCTCGTGGGTTGGGTACAGCCCTTGCCAGCGTTAAGTATGAATCGTTGCCGAACCCCATTTATGACCTCCTCCGTCGGCTTCCAGTGGTCGACGGTTTGGACCTTGACCAGCTTGTCAAATTCTTTGAAGGGGTTTTCGGCATTTTTGATTTCCCTGGGGTGACCGGCGTTGCCTTGTTAAATATGATTTACCGGTATTGTCGGGCGCCCCTGCTGGATCGTGTGGTCTGGCATCTGGGCGCGGGCGGGGATTTTTAGGCGTTCCACAAGGATGTTTTGGAACTGTTTATGCCCGGGAGGCTGCGTGAACAGATGCGGCAACGATTATTTTACAGAGTTCAGGGGCACGGGGAGCCGTTGAACGTGTTTATCAATTCCATCAAAAGTGCTGGCCGTGTGCTGCGGGTGGACGTGTCGGAGGCTGAGGTGGTGCGGGTTATTTTGGAGGGCCTCAATCCGCAGGAGAGGTCAAGGTTGGTGTTTTTGGAGCGACCGCGTAGCTTCGCTGATCTTAGCGAAGCTTGTGTCTTCGCCCGCACCATCCAGATGAACGATGAGGCTCGCTCCGGCCGTTCCGATTTCCCTGTCCCCTGTTCCTCATCTGGTCAGCTGCGGCCTACCCGGGAGCAACGTGGTGGTAACCCTTTCAAAGAGCAACGTGGTAGCAACTCTGAGAGGAGAGAATTCCGCTGCTATTCCTGTGGTAAGATGTGGCACTTGGCCCGGAATTGCCCTCTCAAACGATCGGAGGTCTCGCGGGAGAACCGTCCTTCAAAAAACGGCCTGCGTGGGGGGGATTGAGGGGACGCCGGTCCCTCCCCGCGTGTGGTAGCGTTGGCGCATCCCAGGTCCCGTTATGTGCCGTTGAGACGGGACACCCATCCGGGGAGTCCGATCCCAAGCCGATTCGTCCGGGTCTCTCCGTGTGTCCATTTTTGGAGCTGGAGGTTGGGAAGCGCCGGGTTAGGGCCCTGGTGGACTCCGGATCGGCACGGTGTCTTATCTCCTCCCGTGTTTACCAGCAGTTGGTCAGGGAGTCATTGATCCGGTCATGTACTCTTTCGTCGGTGGTGTGTTGGACGGCCTCGAGGGAGGTTTTGCCGACCTCTAAATTGGTGGCTTTTAAGTTTAAAATAAATTATTTTTCGTGGGTTTGGGAGTTTCTTGTGGCTCCGAATCTGAGCGTAGACTGTATTGTGGGTGCGGATTTTATTGTGAAAAGTGGCCTGGTTCTCGATATCCAGGGGCACGTATGTTTCTTTAAGTTCAACCGTGCCGTACGCATCCCTTTTCTTGGATATCGGGATGAGGCGGGGGAAGGTCTTGAAGAACTTCAACCCCCGGCGTACATTAATTTAAGCCCATCTCTACAGACCACTTTCCGTAAATTGTGTGATGAGTTCCCTGAGGTGCTGAGCGCCAACCTCGGACTCGCTCACAATTTAGAGTATCGTATCCGTCTTTTCGACTCCGCGGTTGTCCGTTCGCACCCGTATAAATTCGCTCCGCCCAAAATGACCGTTTTGCGTGAGAAGGTGCAAGAATTGTTGGACCAGGGGGTTATTGAACCTTCCACGTCGGCCTATGCCAGTCCAGCATTCCTGGTGCCTAAACCGGGAGGGAAGCATAGGCTGGTCATTGACTACCGAAAATTAAATCAAAATATTGAAGTTGAGTCGATGCCCCTCCCGGACCTGCATTCGGCCTTTGATTGGTTTTCGCAGGCCCGATATTTCACCATTTTCGACCTGAATTCCGCATACCACCAGATACTCTTACACAAGGATTCTCGGCCGTACACGGCCTTTTGCGTGCCGTGGAACTTGTATCAATACAAGAGAGTCCCCATGGGACTGGCGGTTGGTGCTCAGACGTTAAACCGTCTACTAGACTCTGTGTTCCACGACATTAAATTCCAGTATGTGTTCAATTATCTGGACGATCTCCTCATTCACAGCTCCACTTTAGAGGAACACATGAACCATCTCCGTGAGGTGTTGTGTCGCTTGAGGCGCGCGGGGCGTACGGTGAATCCCGACAAGGTGAAATTTGCCCAGGAGGAAATTTCTTTCCTCGGTCACCTTGTCTCTCATAAAGGGGTCACGGTTGACCCAGAGAGGACGCAGGCAATCCGGGATTTTCCTCCTCCTCGGGATGCTAAAGGGGTGGCCCGCTTCGTGGGTATGGTGAATTTTTACCGGCGGTTCATCCCGGGGGCTGCTGAGATTGCGGCTCCCCTAAATTCCCTAAGGAAAAAAGGGGCCAAATTTGTGTGGGGAGACGAGCAGCAACGTGCCTTCGAGTCCCTAAAGGAGTCCATTTTGTCGCCGCCCGTGCTTCGGATGCCCGATTTCACGAAGCCTTTCATTGTGCAATCTGACGCCAGCTCTGTGGCGATCGGGGCCGTGCTCTCTCAGGAGGGGGATGGTGCTCGGCAGCCAGTCGCATTTGTATCCAGGACCCTTACCAACACTGAAAAGAAATCCTCGGTGTACGAGTTAGAGTGTTTGGCGGTAGTCTTCGCCCTTGACAAGTTTAGGAGGTATTTGGAACACGCTGAGTTCCTATTAGAGACCGACAATCAGGCTCTCTCGTGGCTTCTGGCGCACCCCCGTCAACTGGGTAAACTTGGCCGCTGGGTGGTCAAGATTTCTTCTTTTAAGTTTCGAGCACAACATATAAGGGGGACCCAAAACGTTGTTGCCGACGCTCTGTCCCGTATGTATCACCTACCCAGTGAGGAGCCAAGAAATGAACCCTGCGCCGTACTCCTGGAGTTCCACCTCGCCTTCACTGAAGTTATCCCTCATCAGGTTGATGATGAGGTATTGGGTCCCATCATCGATAGAATCAAATCAGGCGAGATGAAGGCTCCATATCACCTGTCCAAGGGCGTCCTCTGCTGCAAGGAACGTAGAGGACGGGTCCCTAAGATAGTGCTGCCGAGCAAGCTCATACCCATGGTCTTCCAATATTATCATGATTCCCCGGTAGGAGGCCATTTGGGTGTTTCAAAGACCATCGCCGCGATCAGAAAGAACTTCATCTGGAAAGGCATGGACCGGGACATCGCCACCCGGGTGAAGTGTTGTCATCTGTGCAGTCTGAGCAAGCCCGCTCAGAACACTAAGTTGGGGTTGCTGTCTTCTGAGGTGGCTGGCAGACCGATGGAGAAGGTTTTCATCGACTACGTGGGTCCTTTCCCACGTAGCAAGGCCGGAAATTAGTTCCTCCTTGTTTGTGTGGACGCCTTCTCCAAGTATGTCTGGCTACTTCCCTTGCGTCAGGCTAGTACTGCCAATACCATCGTAGCCCTTCAGACCAGTATTTTTCAGCAATTCGGGCTTCCCTCCATCATTGTCTCGGACAATGGCCCTCAATTTATCTCGAGGCAATTCCGGAACATGTGTTTCAGGCACGGCATTCGGCATGTAACCACTTCCCCGTACCACCCGCAACCTTCCCACGCTGAGCGATTCAATCGCAACCTGAGATCCGCTCTTATCGCCTACCACGCGGAGCAGCAGAATACGTGGGACCAGAATCTCCAGTGGTTACAGATGGCGTTCAATTCGTCCCTTCATGAAAGACATCGTGCCGTGCCTTTTGAGGTCATGTTTGGTTTCTCCTCCGCTCATCCCCTTGGTAATTTGTGGAAACTGGAGGATCTTCTCCCGGATTCGCCGAACGGGGGGTCGCTCACAGGTGGAAAGATGTGAGGAGAGCCCTGCTCCGAGCGCACGAGCGCGTGCGGCGTCGCTATAACGCTGGGAGAGTCCCCAACCCTTTTAAGGTGGGCCAGTTAGTTTATTGCAGGAGCCACCCGCTCAGTTCTAAGGTGGAGGGTCGCGCTGCCAAGCTTTGCTACAGATGGTTGGGACTCTTCCGGATTTCTGAGTTTGTCTCGCCCGTCACTGCCAGTCTGGTGGGTCCAGAGGATGGGAGGAAGGTGAGGGTGGCCCATGTGTCACATTTAAAGGCGTGTGCGCAGATGGAGCTTCCTTGAGGGTTGAATTGGGATGTTTAACCCAGTTAGAATTAGTTAGGGTCCTCGGGTTTGGTTTTCGGGGGGGGCTCCGCTGGAGGGATTGTGTTTTATGGTTTTACTTTTTAGCGTTTTATTGTTTTAAGGTGGGGTTAATTGGGGTTTTAAACGTTTTATCGGTATTTTAGCTTCTCTCCTTTCCTTTCTTCTTTCTATTGCTTTAGGCCGCGGCCGCTCACACTCCCCGTATCTTCTACACTCACACACACCCAACTACACACACCTTGTCCTTCCTTCTGGTGTCCTTTCGTTTTCAACTTCCGCCTGGTTTTATCTTTTTATTGGTTTTTCGTCAGTCCCCGCTTTTCCTCCAGTGGGGGGCAGTCCCAGTGTCGTCCAACCCGTTGGACTCCTTTTGTTGTGGGGGTGTGCCGTATCTAGGAGTACGGCAAGTATTGGTTATATTGAATCTGGGCGATATTTTCATGCATTTCTGTAGTTCGCCTTGGACAGTGGACTCTCCCGCCATCTATGAGACGTTACGGCAAGTGTTTGTTATATTGAATCGGTTGCTTTCGTTGGTTTGCGTATGTTGACGCTATCTGTCTGAGACTACGGGCATCTGTACTTTTCGGTCCCGCTGCGTGGAGCGGGGTTTGTCGTGGAATAGAGTGAGCTGGCGGTAGACCAGCTGTTGATTCCTGATCAGCTGTGGGGGTTATTCCGGGTTGTTGGTTGGTGAGCGGTTCACGACGCCACGTGTTGGTCGTATATGTTGGAGAGCCGGAAAAGTTTGTGGTTTTCTTTTTCTGCCGGGGTTTGGTGAATTAATTATGGCAGGCTAAGAAAAGGTGTGTCAACGGGTCTCTGGGGCCGGCGGCCGTGATCCTGTGAAGACCGAGATGATATTTATGTGTAAGTAGTTAAGGAACTTGGACACCACGTGCATGCACTATGAACAGGTATGAAAAAGTGAAAATTATTAACTTTTGCCTGGGATGCGCTTTCGCGCCGCTTGTTTTGGAGTCGGGTGGTGCCTGGCTGATTCTTAACAAACCAAAAAAGAAAAAAGAAAAAAAAAGGAACAATAGTTGCTTAATTCTGGATTTTGTTACTTCACGGTATACTTGTAATCTAACATGCAGGTTTCTGCAGAAAATTTGAATAGCTTCTGATATTTCTCTCTAATGATGAGTAGCTTCTCCGCTGTTTGCGGTGACAGTGTATTTTATGTGCAAAACTTTTTTTACCTACCAAAAAAAAAAATAAGAACTTAAGGAAATGTGTTAGGAATTGGCCAGTGTGTTCATTTGGCCTAGTGAAGCAAAATTCAGTCGAGTTCCTTAATTACTCTTTGAATGATTCAGTGTGATAATTGTCTTGTGTTGAATTGTCAAAGCATGTAATGTCCAGTACAATTTTTTTACTATAATCTGTGTGGAACTTATATTGTGGCTGCCTTTTATTGGAACTTGTAAATCGGATTATGAAAAGAGTTGCAGATCACCTACATTGTAACAATACATTGCCCTGTACTAGAACTGTGATTCAGAAGTATTAGCCTATTAATAAAAAAAGGACTAAACTGTTGTACAAGATGAAATTTTCACTATTTATATATATTTATAATATTTGTATATTTATATGCTCATAGTTATTTTAATTCTCTATCAATGTACAGTGACCTTTCGAAATTCTTTTGTAGATGTATATACTCATATTTAATTTCATTCTCTATCCATTTACAGTCACTGTGAAATTTCTTTTGTATAAGTATATGCTCATAATTCCATGCACAACATATTACATGGCTGAGAGATATATGTACCTGACTATTTGTTACTTTTTTAATAATGGGGCACTCTGAAATCTGCAAGCCTTTGTGCTACTCAAGTTTATGCAGGTTTAAGGAAAATTGAGCACATGCACTTGTGAATTCCACACAGAGTGTAGAATCACCTATCTTATGTTTCCATTATATTTTCCTAATTATATGATTCTCCTTTTTTTAATTTTTTAATTAGATTTCAGAGGGCGCATGTTGTTATGTAATATGATTGTTTAAATTGTTGTAGGATAGAATTGCTTGTTAATGCTTTTTAAATGGTTTATAAAGTTGTTATACTATTGAAAGCGTTTATAGTACAACCTTGGTGCATATCAATGGTGATTTGTATGCCATGTAAGAGATTTTAAATGTTTACATATTTTATATAATTTTAATAGAGTACTTTCAGCCTGGACACTATGAATCATTGTAAGAAGAACATGTAATATTTTGTAGATATTTTACAGATTTTATATATTCCTCATGGAATACTTTTACATATTAAATTTTGAATACTTTGAAATTTTAAATTTTGAATGTCATGTAATATAGTAAATATTTCCCATACTTATATATTCTAATGGAATACCTTCCCAGCCTGAATTTTTATGAAATTTCGTTGTAACAAAAACAAAATAGGATAGCCTCAATAAATTTGTTATTTTCGAAATTTTAAAATTGAGGTCACCTCATTCGTCCAATTCCCCAATGGTTACCCAGCATGTGGATATTCTTCCACTAGGAGTCTCCTCCTAGTTCGAGTGAACAAGTGAGCCGGTCATCTAGGTAAGTTGTAGTTTTTGTTTTAATTTTTTTTGGATGTCAAACTTAGAAAATGTGTCAGATTTGGACAGTTGAAAATTTTGTTGTGACGTCATTGGTGATGAGCGGCTTACAAATGGTAGCAGAGCGTGTTTGGACGTAGTCCTGGCCACCTCTGGATCGAAATTTGGAAATGGATGAGGTGACCTCCATATCTTAGTTGGACATGTTATGTCAGTTGTGATGTGTTACTAGTGTTGTAAATCTTGGTCTTTGTGTGCGGTTGCCGGGCCGGGACTCCTGGGGGGGGGGGGTTGCGCACAGCCTGGTGATTTCTGATTGTATCTTTGGGGTGTTCTTAAGAGTTTATCTGTTTGTTTGTGTTCTTGTGTTGTCATTGTTGTCTTTGTTGTCTTTTAGCACATCATCTTGGTCTTGGTTGTTGGTCCGGTGTCGGGTCGGGGACCCTGAGGCACCTTGATTGTCAGCACTTGTTGTATTCAGTCTCTTGTTGTTTGAAACTATGGCAGAGCCGGGGCAGAGTAGGAGTCGGCGTGAAGGCCGGGGTCTGGTGCCCGAATATTTTACGAAAGACGAGCTCCAGTTCGAGATACGTTTGCGGGGTGGGGTTCCCCAGAGGGATGTGGCGTCCTTGCGGCGTCAACTGCGGGAGCTGCTGGTGGGGGACGCCCCCACCCGGAGAGTCGAAATTGAGGATTTGGAGGAGGAGCTGGCCTTGTGTGCGGACAAGTGGACCGAGTTCTCCACCTTGATGGAGGACTCGGAATATATGGGGAGTTCCACCCGGGTTTGGCAGCGGGTGACCCAAAGGATGCACCACTTGTCCGCTCGCCTGAGTAATTTGCTGTTGCAGGACGATCTGGAGAAGGAGGGTAGGCGGACTGCGTCGGCCCTGCAGTCAAAGATTGGCCTACCTGGGGAGGCTCCAGAAAGTCCTGGTAACCTCAGGGAGATGCCCACGCGCCAGACCGTGGTCACTGAGCGGGGGGATCTCCTGGGGGAGACTTGTAGTGCCCTGGTGGAGGAACGTCCGTCTATTTCGGTGGGCAGTCGCCCCCAGGGATTTCAGGGGGATCATGTGGAAGTCCCTCGTGGGTTGGGTACAGCCCTTGCCAGCGTTAAGTATGAATCGTTGCCGAACCCCATTTATGACCTCCTCCGTCGGCTTCCAGTGGTCGACGGTTTGGACCTTGACCAGCTTGTCAAATTCTTTGAAGGGGTTTTCGGCATTTTTGATTTCCCTGGGGTGACCGGCGTTGCCTTGTTAAATATGATTTACCGGTATTGTCGGGCGCCCCTGCTGGATCGTGTGGTCTGGCATCTGGGCGCGGGCGGGGATTTTGAGGCGTTCCACAAGGATGTTTTGGAACTGTTTATGCCCGGGAGGCTGCGTGAACAGATGCGGCAACGATTATTTTACAGAGTTCAGGGGCACGGGGAGCCGTTGAACGTGTTTATCAATTCCATCAAAAGTGCTGGCCGTGTGCTGCGGGTGGACGTGTCGGAGGCTGAGGTGGTGCGGGTTATTTTGGAGGGCCTCAATCCGCAGGAGAGGTCAAGGTTGGTGTTTTTGGAGCGACCGCGTAGCTTCGCTGATCTTAGCGAAGCTTGTGTCTTCGCCCGCACCATCCAGATGAACGATGAGGCTCGCTCCGGCCGTTCCGATTTCCCTGTCCCCTGTTCCTCATCTGGTCAGCTGCGGCCTACCCGGGAGCAACGTGGTGGTAACCCTTTCAAAGAGCAACGTGATAGCAACTCTGAGAGGAGAGAATTCCGCTGCTATTCCTGTGGTAAGATGTGGCACTTGGCCCGGAATTGCCCTCTCAAACGATCGGAGGTCTCGCGGGAGAACCGTCCTTCAAAAAACGGCCTGCGTGGGGGGGATTGAGGGGACGCCGGTCCCTCCCCGCGTGTGGTAGCGTTGGCGCATCCCAGGTCCCGTTATGTGCCGTTGAGACGGGACACCCATCCGGGGAGTCCGATCCCAAGCCGATTCGTCCGGGTCTCTCCGTGTGTCCATTTTTGGAGCTGGAGGTTGGGAAGCGCCGGGTTAGGGCCCTGGTGGACTCCGGATCGGCACGGTGTCTTATCTCCTCCCGTGTTTACCAGCAGTTGGTCAGGGAGTCATTGATCCGGTCATGTACTCTTTCGTCGGTGGTGTGTTGGACGGCCTCGAGGGAGGTTTTGCCGACCTCTAAATTGGTGGCTTTTAAGTTTAAAATAAATTATTTTTCGTGGGTTTGGGAGTTTCTTGTGGCTCCGAATCTGAGCGTAGACTGTATTGTGGGTGCGGATTTTATTGTGAAAAGTGGCCTGGTTCTCGATATCCAGGGGCACGTATGTTTCTTTAAGTTCAACCGTGCCGTACGCATCCCTTTCCTTGGATATCGGGATGAGGCGGGGGAAGGTCTTGAAGAACTTCAACCCCCGGCGTACATTAATTTAAGCCCATCTCTACAGACCACTTTCCGTAAATTGTGTGATGAGTTCCCTGAGGTGCTGAGCGCCAACCTCGGACTCGCTCACAATTTAGAGTATCGTATCCGTCTTTTCGACTCCGCGGTTGTCCGTTCGCACCCGTATAAATTCGCTCCGCCCAAAATGACCGTTTTGCGTGAGAAGGTGCAAGAATTGTTGGACCAGGGGGTTATTGAACCTTCCACGTCGGCCTATGCCAGTCCAGCATTCCTGGTGCCTAAACCGGGAGGGAAGCATAGGCTGGTCATTGACTACCGAAAATTAAATCAAAATATTGAAGTTGAGTCGATGCCCCTCCCGGACCTGCATTCGGCCTTTGATTGGTTTTCGCAGGCCCGATATTTCACCATTTTCGACCTGAATTCCGCATACCACCAGATACTCTTACACAAGGATTCTCGGCCGTACACGGCCTTTTGCGTGCCGTGGAACTTGTATCAATACAAGAGAGTCCCCATGGGACTGGCGGTTGGTGCTCAGACGTTAAACCGTCTACTAGACTCTGTGTTCCACGACATTAAATTCCAGTATGTGTTCAATTATCTGGACGATCTCCTCATTCACAGCTCCACTTTAGAGGAACACATGAACCATCTCCGTGAGGTGTTGTGTCGCTTGAGGCGCGCGGGGCGTACGGTGAATCCCGACAAGGTGAAATTTGCCCAGGAGGAAATTTCTTTCCTCGGTCACCTTGTCTCTCATAAAGGGGTCACGGTTGACCCAGAGAGGACGCAGGCAATCCGGGATTTTCCTCCTCCTCGGGATGCTAAAGGGGTGGCCCGCTTCGTGGGTATGGTGAATTTTTACCGGCGGTTCATCCCGGGGGCTGCTGAGATTGCGGCTCCCCTAAATTCCCTAAGGAAAAAAGGGGCCAAATTTGTGTGGGGAGACGAGCAGCAACGTGCCTTCGAGTCCCTAAAGGAGTCCATTTTGTCGCCGCCCGTGCTTCGGATGCCCGATTTCACGAAGCCTTTCATTGTGCAATCTGACGCCAGCTCTGTGGCGATCGGGGCCGTGCTCTCTCAGGAGGGGGATGGTGCTCGGCAGCCAGTCGCATTTGTATCCAGGACCCTTACCAACACTGAAAAGAAATCCTCGGTGTACGAGTTAGAGTGTTTGGCGGTAGTCTTCGCCCTTGACAAGTTTAGGAGGTATTTGGAACACGCTGAGTTCCTATTAGAGACCGACAATCAGGCTCTCTCGTGGCTTCTGGCGCACCCCCGTCAACTGGGTAAACTTGGCCGCTGGGTGGTCAAGATTTCTTCTTTTAAGTTTCGAGCACAACATATAAGGGGGACCCAAAACGTTGTTGCCGACGCTCTGTCCCGTATGTATCACCTACCCAGTGAGGAGCCAAGAAATGAACCCTGCGCCGTACTCCTGGAGTTCCACCTCGCCTTCACTGAAGTTATCCCTCATCAGGTTGATGATGAGGTGTTGGGTCCCATCATCGATAGAATCAAATCAGGCGAGATGAAGGCTCCATATCACCTGTCCAAGGGCGTCCTCTGCTGCAAGGAACGTAGAGGACGGGTCCCTAAGATAGTGCTGCCGAGCAAGCTCATACCCATGGTCTTCCAATATTATCATGATTCCCCGGTAGGAGGCCATTTGGGTGTTTCAAAGACCATCGCCGCGATCAGAAAGAACTTCATCTGGAAAGGCATGGACCGGGACATCGCCACCCGGGTGAAGTGTTGTCATCTGTGCAGTCTGAGCAAGCCCGCTCAGAACACTAAGTTGGGGTTGCTGTCTTCTGAGGTGGCTGGCAGACCGATGGAGAAGGTTTTCATCGACTACGTGGGTCCTTTCCCACGTAGCAAGGCCGGAAATTAGTTCCTCCTTGTTTGTGTGGACGCCTTCTCCAAGTATGTCTGGCTACTTCCCTTGCGTCAGGCTAGTACTGCCAATACCATCGTAGCCCTTCAGACCAGTATTTTTCAGCAATTCGGGCTTCCCTCCATCATTGTCTCGGACAATGGCCCTCAATTTATCTCGAGGCAATTCCGGAACATGTGTTTCAGGCACGGCATTCGGCATGTAACCACTTCCCCGTACCACCCGCAACCTTCCCACGCTGAGCGATTCAATCGCAACCTGAGATCCGCTCTTATCGCCTACCACGCGGAGCAGCAGAATACGTGGGACCAGAATCTCCAGTGGTTACAGATGGCGTTCAATTCGTCCCTTCATGAAAGACATCGTGCCGTGCCTTTTGAGGTCATGTTTGGTTTCTCCTCCGCTCATCCCCTTGGTAATTTGTGGAAACTGGAGGATCTTCTCCCGGATTCGCCGAACGGGGGGTCGCTCACAGGTGGAAAGATGTGAGGAGAGCCCTGCTCCGAGCGCACGAGCGCGTGCGGCGTCGCTATAACGCTGGGAGAGTCCCCAACCCTTTTAAGGTGGGCCAGTTAGTTTATTGCAGGAGCCACCCGCTCAGTTCTAAGGTGGAGGGTCGCGCTGCCAAGCTTTGCTACAGATGGTTGGGACTCTTCCGGATTTCTGAGTTTGTCTCGCCCGTCACTGCCAGTCTGGTGGGTCCAGAGGATGGGAGGAAGGTGAGGGTGGCCCATGTGTCACATTTAAAGGCGTGTGCGCAGATGGAGCTTCCTTGAGGGTTGAATTGGGATGTTTAACCCAGTTAGAATTAGTTAGGGTCCTCGGGTTTGGTTTTCGGGGGGGGCTCCGCTGGAGGGATTGTGTTTTATGGTTTTACTTTTTAGCGTTTTATTGTTTTAAGGTGGGGTTAATTGGGGTTTTAAACGTTTTATCGGTATTTTAGCTTCTCTCCTTTCCTTTCTTCTTTCTATTGCTTTAGGCCGCGGCCGCTCACACTCCCCGTATCTTCTACACTCACACACACCCAACTACACACACCTTGTCCTTCCTTCTGGTGTCCTTTCGTTTTCAACTTCCGCCTGGTTTTATCTTTTTATTGGTTTTTCGTCAGTCCCCGCTTTTCCTCCAGTGGGGGGCAGTCCCAGTGTCGTCCAACCCGTTGGACTCCTTTTGTTGTGGGGGTGTGCCGTATCTAGGAGTACGGCAAGTATTGGTTATATTGAATCTGGGCGATATTTTCATGCATTTCTGTAGTTCGCCTTGGACAGTGGACTCTCCCGCCATCTATGAGACGTTACGGCAAGTGTTTGTTATATTGAATCGGTTGCTTTCGTTGGTTTGCGTATGTTGACGCTATCTGTCTGAGACTACGGGCATCTGTACTTTTCGGTCCCGCTGCGTGGAGCGGGGTTTGTCGTGGAATAGAGTGAGCTGGCGGTAGACCAGCTGTTGATTCCTGATCAGCTGTGGGGGTTATTCCGGGTTGTTGGTTGGTGAGCGGTTCACGACGCCACGTGTTGGTCGTATATGTTGGAGAGCCGGAAAAGTTTGTGGTTTTCTTTTTCTGCCGGGGTTTGGTGAATTAATTATGGCAGGCTAAGAAAAGGTGTGTCAACGGGTCTCTGGGGCCGGCGGCCGTGATCCTGTGAAGACCGAGATGATATTTATGTGTAAGTAGTTAAGGAACTTGGACACCACGTGCATGCACTATGAACAGGTATGAAAAAGTGAAAATTATTAACTTTTGCCTGGGATGCGCTTTCGCGCCGCTTGTTTTGGAGTCGGGTGGTGCCTGGCTGATTCTTAACAAACCAAAAAAGAAAAAAGAAAAAAAAAGGAACAATAGTTGCTTAATTCTGGATTTTGTTACTTCACGGTATACTTGTAATCTAACATGCAGGTTTCTGCAGAAAATTTGAATAGCTTCTGATATTTCTCTCTAATGATGAGTAGCTTCTCCGCTGTTTGCGGTGACAGTGTATTTTATGTGCAAAACTTTTTTTACCTACCAAAAAAAAAAATAAGAACTTAAGGAAATGTGTTAGGAATTGGCCAGTGTGTTCATTTGGCCTAGTGAAGCAAAATTCAGTCGAGTTCCTTAATTACTCTTTGAATGATTCAGTGTGATAATTGTCTTGTGTTGAATTGTCAAAGCATGTAATGTCCAGTACAATTTTTTTACTATAATCTGTGTGGAACTTATATTGTGGCTGCCTTTTATTGGAACTTGTAAATCGGATTATGAAAAGAGTTGCAGATCACCTACATTGTAACAATACATTGCCCTGTACTAGAACTGTGATTCAGAAGTATTAGCCTATTAATAAAAAAAGGACTAAACTGTTGTACAAGATGAAATTTTCACTATTTATATATATTTATAATATTTGTATATTTATATGCTCATAGTTATTTTAATTCTCTATCAATGTACAGTGACCTTTTGAAATTCTTTTGTAGATGTATATACTCATATTTAATTTCATTCTCTATCCATTTACAGTCACTGTGAAATTTCTTTTGTCTAAGTATATGCTCATAATTCCATGCACAACATATTACATGGCTGAGAGATATATGTACCTGACTATTTGTTACTTTTTTAATAATGGGGCACTCTGAAATCTGCAAGCCTTTGTGCTACTCAAGTTTATGCAGGTTTAAGGAAAATTGAGCACATGCACTTGTGAATTCCACACAGAGTGTAGAATCACCTATCTTATGTTTCCATTATATTTTCCTAATTATATGATTCTCCTTTTTTTAATTTTTTAATTAGATTTCAGAGGGCGCATGTTGTTATGTAATATGATTGTTTAAATTGTTGTAGGATAGAATTGCTTGTTAATGCTTTTTAAATGGTTTATAAAGTTGTTATACTATTGAAAGCGTTTATAGTACAACCTTGGTGCATATCAATGGTGATTTGTATGCCATGTAAGAGATTTTAAATGTTTACATATTTTATATAATTTTAATAGAGTACTTTCAGCCTGGACACTATGAATCATTGTAAGAAGAACATGTAATATTTTGTAGATATTTTACAGATTTTATATATTTCTCATGGAATACTTGTAAGAAGAACATGTAATATTTTGTAGATATTTTACAGATTTTATATATTTCTCATGGAATACTTTATCTATTAAATTTTGAATACTTTGAAATTTTAAATTTTGAATGTCATGTAAATATTTCCCATACTTATATATTCTAATGGAATACCTTCCCAGCCTGAATTTTTATGAAATTTCATTGTAACAAAAACAAAATAGGATAGCCTCAATAAATTTGTTATTTTCGAAATTTTAAAATTGAGGTCACCTCATTCGTCCAATTCCCCAATGGTTACCCAGCATGTGGACATTCTTCCACTAGGAGTCTCCTCCTAGTTCGAGTGAACAAGTGAGCCGGTCATCTAGGTAAGTTGTAGTTTTTCTTAAATTTTTTTTTGGATGTCAAACTTAGAAAATGTGTCAGATTTGGACAGTTGAAAATTTTGTTGTGACGTCATTGGTGATGAGCGGCTTACTATGGTAACTATAAGCCGAGGGGACGGAGAGGTGTGGGACGTCCGAGAAAGCGCTGGAGTGACCAGCTGTAATCTTTGCCTATTTGAGACTGGAACAAACCATCCTTGGTTTAATCCTTGAAGATAATGATGATGATGATTTTAATTGAATACACTTCACTTTGTTGGGAAGAATTAATTTTGTCGTTTGAGGGAAGAATTTTCTTTCAAGGTACGTTCTACTAAGTCTTTGCTATAAATTAGTACAGACTAATTCAATAGTGTACGATTATAGGAGCACTGTGAGTGGAACTCCCAAGCTTAGATCTTAATATTTGTTTATTTTCTTATATAACAGCTCGGTTAGTTCTTTTGGAGGATGCAGGTGTTGCAAAAACTGCTATGGAAAGTGCATTTAAGAGTGGGAAATATTTTGTACCTCACGCAGCCTGCATCCGTTGTGAACGTACGAATAACCAGTACCGAAATCCTTACCTGTCCTTATATAGTATGTTTATTTCCCGAAAGGCGCCAAATTGTTTTCCAGAAAACAATTAAAATGTTTAATATCAGTTTGTCTACTGCACTGTGATGATTAATTCGAATTACTCGCCGACTGGCGGGAACTCGAATTTCGCTTGTCTTGATGACGTGTTGCCAACATAGAATTTGGTCAAAGAATTCTATTCACTGCTACAGAACACAACATACATAATACAATTTATATAAACTCAGGACAGCTAGTAAAAATTCGTACTTATTTATTTGATTTGATAACTCACTAATTTTTAATAATTGTAGTACAATTGATATTATTATAATAACGTTTAGCCTCGGCAATAAATTAATTTTCGCTCAGCAGAGAGCAGGGTGGCAGCACAGTGTTAGATTGACGACGCAATGGTTGTCGTGTTTACTTATTTATACAAGTTAAATTGCCAATGAGTTCTTTTGATTACGAATAGGTTTAAAACAAGATGTTTAAATAAAGTACACCACCTTACAATTGTGGTACTTAGATACTAAAGAGGTTTACATTAAATTCAACTCTGTTGTGTTAAAAGTGTGTGTCAGTTTTATCGGTTTCAAGCATAGGTTATTTTACAGTTACTTAATGTGTGAATAAATATGATTCATTATTCTTTGAATGAAATTGGTGTTCAAAGTTCAGAGTGAGAGTTATATATTGCGACAGTACAAATAAGTGATGTCCTGAGCATTGAATATAAAAATTTAAATTTACCTAATAAACTGTAAATAATTAATAATATATTAGAAATAAGCATGTCAGGGATTGCAAGCTTGGCTCAGACAAAAATATGAACAGGTATTTCGACCTGAATCGACGTGCACACACACACACAAATGTAACTGAAAGTGTGTACACCAGTATTTTGCTAGTGTGTGTGAACGCAGGTCTATGCAGGCGAGTTTACCACCCCAAGATGAATAATTGCACAATTACTGTTTTTCCGTAATTATTCATAAACTATAATTAAGAATTAAAATCCAAAACACAATAAAATGTAATAAAATTTACTAAATACTGTGTACGAAAACCACGCGAAAATGCCACACCGTACGAGTGTAATAGTGAAATAACTGTGTACAAATTGAAAGGGTTAAGTGTCCAAAATTACAGTGAACATGTGTTGTAAAAATAGTTATAAGATAAGTATAAGAGTATACTTACAGGACTCTGCAATTCGCAGAAATATAAGAAATAGCGAATTTGACAAAGAGTGGGGGAACTGAATCCAGAGACAGTTTCTGACATGTCGATTTCGTACCATTGCAGGTGTCGACCAAGACATGGGTATAAATAGGACACGCAAGCTACAGTGGTTCTCTTCCTTAAATCATCCACGGTGCAGCAGGAGCTTATGCCCGTCCGCACGGCGTATTTATTTTTTTTTTGTAAATAGTTTAAATTTTCCAGTTACATACAACTATGTAACTAAGTTGTAAATACAATCATTTTTAAATAATAACAGCAGTACATAAGAAGAATACATAAGAAGATCCATTGACGTCAGAAACAGCACGAGGAGAGTTCCAGAGAGTGATACGACGCTGGACAAGAGGAGAGTTCCAGAGAGTGATTCGACACTGGACAAGAAGAAGTGATACGACGCTGGACAAGAGGAGAGTTCCAGAGAGTGATTCGACGCTGGACAAGAGGAAGTGATTCGATGCTGGACAAGAGGAGAAGAGAGACAGCCGACGCTGGACAGAGGAGAAGAGAGACAGCCGACGCTGGAGTGCGAGACGAGGACGACTACAGTTGGATCAAAAATGATCGAGTATGATTGACGACAATAAGGTGATAAACGACTTATTTATATCTTAATCGTACACTGAACTCAAAGACAATTAAAGACATTTCTATTTTATTTAAAAGTAAGAGCCAATGTTTCTTGTAAATGTAGAATTAAAATCATAGATGTTTTAGAAATACGATTAACGTAACAAGAGCTCAAATTAATATGAAATAAAATGAATACAAAGCATTTAAATGAAAACAATTAGTATTTGAGATAAACCAGTACTGAGAAACAAAAGATAAATTCCATAACTATTAACATTTTGAGTACATTACAATATATAAAAAGAGATTTAAATATTGATATTTTGAAACACATTAATTGACTGAGTAGTATGAAAATGAGATTTTTCTTTAATACAAGAATTAGTAGAATAGAATATTTAGTCAGTAAGGATGTATATAGCATAAGCCTTACGGCATAATAACAAATAATAACGAATGTTTAAATCAAAGTCAGTGCCATGTGCACAATTTTCAATAATATCAAATAAATTTGAAATACCGTTACAAGTTACATAGAGTTCTTATTGCAGATACACCTGAAACCCAATTTAAATGTTATATTGTTACATAATTTGTCAATCTTGAACGTGAGACCGGTCACGCTAAATTTGTGTATATGTATATGTGTTTATGATATGTATTGTTGCATATTTGGCTCCCAAAGAACGTGGGGCTATACAAATTAAAGTACATATAAAAATACACACACATAAATACGTTGCATATATTTGGCGCTCCAAGATCGTAGGGCTCCGCAAAAACATATAAATTTTTATTTGTAACATATAAAAAAATTTGTTGCATATATTTGTCGCCCTGGACGTGGGGCTCCGCAAACACAAATAGAAGTGTATTTGTATTTGAAATTAAATTTAACAACGTTTAAAATACGTTGCAATATATTGTGACAAAAGTTAATCAGTTTTAGTTTTTATTTAATTATAATTTAAATCATACTTAACACAATCATGTTGTTAGTGTAATGGATCGTCAAGGTTTCTTCACTGTTGTTAATACATTCATATAATTTCAAAGATAGGGTTGCCGTCTCCTTTGGCGTCTGTTTCTTGTATTCAATTTTTTATTTAATTATTAATTTTTTAATCTTCGTTATTGTTTCTTCTTGAGTTACAAGAACTATTACGGACTTCTGGTATTCAATGTATCTGCATTTCTTTCTGATTTCCTTAGTTATTAGCTTTTTACAAGGTCCGCATCAACTTAGCGTATTCACCTCTGGATAGTTAATAATGGAATTTTTTCGTTACATAACGGTCAAAATTATAATAATGTTCTGTAGTCATGGCAACCGAATTAACTCTGATTGGTTAAGACTTTTGAAACTATTTTACAAATCCTGGTTTTCTGTACAAAATGAATAAATATTTTATAATGATTATATTTCCTTGGGGATATTTCCAATGCTTGAAATATTAACAGAGATGTCTCTATCTTCTTTCAAAGATCAGTTTGATATCTCACAAGGCTGGTCTAGGCCATGTATTAATGTTTTTGTACAAAATTGATATTAATACTATTTTAATACATATTTTACTTATTTATACTCTTTATCACAATTCTGACATGTTATTCTTGTTAGTTAATTGTAATTACATAATTTACTTGGTCATATCATTCAAATATAATATTCAATTGTTTACAATTGGTTTTCTGAACTTAGACAGCTATGTCATTTATAGACCTAAACTGTAACATCTTAGAATTTCTTATTTTGTTCTATTTAAACATTATTTATTAAGTACATATGGTTTGCTTATTTTCATTTCGCACTTATTGGCTTTTGAATTACTTTGAAACTGTTTTACAATCTATTAATGTTATTATATTTTTACAAAACTATTTCTTATCTGATATTTTTCTTTCTATATATATAATAGTTATTAATTTGTTGCTTGTTAAGTTTGTGTCATTGGTAGTTTTATTCCTACTCCCATTTCTCACACACCTCTTTAACACTTAAATCTATTAACAAAATATAACATAAAAGTAACTTAATATTCTGTATATTGTTCAGCCATATTCCTTCTTATTAAATACAACTATTATATTGTATGTCATTACTTAAAATGTTCATACTACTCATAACATAGAAATAACTTAATGGTCTGTATATTGTTCAGCCCTATTCCTTCTTATTGAATACAATTATTATATTGTATGTCATTACTTAAAATGTTCATACTACTCATAACATAGAAATAACTTAATGGTCTGTATATTGTTCAGCCATATTCCTTCTTATTGAATACAATTATTATATTGTATGTCATTACTTAAAATGTTCATACTACCCATCTCTTTATACTTTCATTACTTGCATATAACACAAACATATTACTATAAAATTATGTCTTCTTGTTTATACTTCCTTAACCACTAAACAAACAAATTAACTTTCTTTAAATTAACAAAATAACAATTTTGGTGAGTATTATATCGACACCATCTATTCTATAAATATGAACATTCTAGTTATTCTTTTAATAATAGTATATGTTTTTCTATTTCTAACACCCACACCTACTCTGTTTCTTACAGTCTAACACAATTAACTTATTTTCTTATTCACCATTTGGTTATGGTTTTGGTTTGTTACACTTGGTCACTATTCTTTTTCTTAAGATTATAAGTTGTTTATTTTTATATTCTCATCACTTCACTGCTTTTACCACTCCCTACCTATCTCTCACTCTTGGTTTCAATGATATTCTAAATATACATTTATAATTATTCTGTAACATTTTGTGCTTTACCTTTTTATTACAATAAGGTCCTTAACAACATACTTTATTTAATAATAATTGTCTTACTTATGTTTTTATGGTTAGTGTACTTTCTTTATTATTTGTTTTATTCATGGTTACTTATATATTTTCTTTACTCATTGGTGTCTCTTATCATTGATTTGTCTTCTTAATTTCAGTATATCTTTTCTCATCTTAATGTTGGTATCTGGCCAGTCTCTGGTGTTGGGTCAAAGTCATTTGTTTGTCAGTCTAGTCTATTCTTTTAATGATTACTCTTGTTTACAATTCTTCTTTCTTCTTTCTTAACTTCACTTTATATTTTTTCTTCATTATTATTTATTAAATTATCTTACCTTTTAGCATTTCTCTAATACTTATAGATACCCTATATGATCTGATTTCTGCAATGTTATATAATGCCCTTCCACCAAAATTGATCATTTTATAAAACGTGATTCTAAGTTTGATGAAATTATCAATTGTATTGTATCGTCTCCTTCTTAAATTCTACTGCTTCTTGTTCATTTTCATGTTCAACTCTGTATCTTTACTTCTTTTAATTCTGAATCTTTTTTCCATTATTTTCTCATACTATGATCTGGCTTATTGATTTTTTATTATAAATTATTCCCTATAAATCTTATTTTCCCTAACTATCCCTATTTTGTAGCTGAAATCGATTCGGATGGGCTCTATTGGCTTACCTAACTCCGTCGTTCAAAACTACACTTTTTCTGAGGTCAGAGGAACGTCATCCCTGCTCAGTTAAATGATTGCTGGACCTATTCAACAGTCAATCTTAATTAATGAATCTTCAATACAGTCATCTTGTGACTAATAATAATAATAATAATAATAATAATATTTGTTGGGAATCTTTTATTTTTTATTTCATTATTGCTCAGTTTGAGTCATATTTAATTCTCATTTCTCTCTGTTGATATCATTTGATAATACTTGAAGTGTTGACATTTATTGATACAATTAACATTTTTATTCTTTTAATTCCTCCTTGGTTCATCTCATTTTTTATTATAACTCTTAGAATATTTATTTTATTTACTTCATTCTTGATAATTGGTTTCTTCATTTTATCTCACATATTTTTCTAAATAGTAGTGGAAGTTGATCTTACATTATATATTTCTTCATTTTATCACCTATCTCAGATGTTTCATAAATGGTATTGCAAGTTGGTCTTACATATTTTCTTTATTATCATTTATCATTGATTTGTTTATTTTATCTCATATTTTTCTAAATAATGGTGTAAGTTGATCTTACATATTTTTGAATTTTGTAATTCATCTTACATATCTTTTCTTTATTATTATTTATCATTGATTTGTTTATTTTATCTCATATTTTTTCTAAATAATGGTGTAAGTTGATCTTACATATTTTTGAATTTTGCAATACATTTTACATATCTTTTCTTTATTATTATCTGTCATTGATTTGTTTACTTTATCTCATATATTTTCTAAATAATGGTGTAAGTTGATCTTACATATTTTTGAATTTTGTAATACATTTTACATATCTTTTCTTTATTATTATTATTATTTTTTTTTTTTTTTTCTTTGATGCACTATTATTTGTAGACTTATTTGTTTGTTTTTTATATCTTTTTAATTTAATTTACTTTGGTTGTTTATTCACCTTTGGTTTTTTCAGTCATTGATGATTGTCATAATATTTCTTAATAGATGCTTGATTGTATACACCCTTTATCTTCTTAGTGATGGGGTGAGTAATCTCATATGTGTTGTTGCCCTTGTCTCTTGTTATAGTGTAAGGTCCCACGTATAATAATAGTAATTTCTTCTTAATGCCTCCTATTGTGCTGGGTAATTCTTTGTTTTTAATTAATACCTTTTCTCCTATATTGTACTTGATTGTCTTTGCTGGTTCTTGGAATATTTATCCTTTTGTTGTTCTATCTTTTCGGCTATTCTGTTATAAAATTTTCTTTTCTCGAATTGATATTCTGGGTTTGTGAGAAATTCAACCATGTCATTTATCTCTCTAGGCGGTGGTCGCTCAAACATCATTGTGTATGGTGTGGCTTCAATGAAGTTGTGGTACGCTAGGTTTATAAACTCCTCTACGGATTTTAAGTAATTGTGCCATTCTTTTTGTTTATCATGACAGTAGGTCCTTAGGATTCGACCCACCTCTCTAAGTACTCTCTCGGCTGGGTTACTACTGGGGTGATAAACGGATGTTTTGTATGTTTTGATACCATGTTCCCAGAGTTTGTTTTTCCATTGATTTCCCTTAAATTGGGTTCCGCGATCTGTGATTATTGCCATAGGTTTACCTAATTCAGGTATAAATTTGGTGATGATTATTTCAATAATTTTCTTAGTAGTCGCACGATTAATTGAGTATAGTTTTGTATATTTTGTGAAGTGATCGAATATGATTACTATGAATCGGAATCTGTGTCTTCCTCCACTGCGGGGAAACGGACCACATATGTCAGGGAATACCTTTTCTAATTTTTGATCTGATATAATTGGTATCATTATACCTTCTTTTTTCGCATAGTTACACTTCATCATTTGGCAGATATTACATTTCCGGATTGTTTTGCTCACTTTTCTATAAATGTTTTTAATTTAAACTTGTTCCTCCAATGCCTTTATCACCTTCATTGCTCCCATATGGCCGTATCTAATGTGGTAGTCCAGTATTAATTGTTCTTCCACTGTAGATGGAATTACCAGTTTCCACTCTCCATGGTTAGGGTTATTTTTGATAAATAATATATCGTCATGTATATTATAGAACTGTACAATTGTTTCTTCTTCATTTAGCACTCTCTGTCGGATACTCATTATTTTTGGGTCCAAATTTTGATATCTTCTTATTTCCTGTATGATATTTTCTAAATCAATTCTATTTTTTATAATGTTATATACTTTAACTAATTACTCCTTCTCTCCTTCGAAAGTTTGTTGTTGAATGTTTATACGGGATAATACGTCAGCGGCTGTGTTTTTCTTCCCTGGTATGTATTCCCAGTTAATATGATACTCTTGTAATAACAATATCCATCGAGTTAATCTTCCGTGACTGAGTTTACATTGTTTGAGGAACGAAATAGATTTATGGTCACTTCTCACTGTGATTGTGTATCCTAGAATATAAGTCCTGAATTTGCTGCAGGCGAATACAACACTAAGTAATTCTTTTTCCGTAACGTGATAGTTTCGTTCACATCCATTTAAGATCCTACTAGCGAAACTTATAACCATATGTTGTCCCTTCTCATCTTCCTGGTATGAAACAGTACCTACGCTAACGTCACTCGCATCACAGTTCATGAAGAATGGTTTTTTGAAGTCTGGATGATGTAGTATAACTGTATTTAAAAACTTTTCTTTTATCTGATTAAATACCTCATTTTGTTCGGACCCCCATGTTCATTTATCTTTAGTCGATAATTGTTTTTTGAATTTTACGGTTAGATTAGAATAATTATCTTGGAATTTCCTATAATAATTGCAGATTCCAAGGAAAGATTGCAGGTGTTTCTTGTTTTTAGGCGTGGGAAAGCGTTGTGTAGCTTCAATTTTTTCTGATGATGGAGATATGCCTTCCTCCGTTAAATTAAATCCTAAAAGTGTACCTTGTGGGCTATAAATTTCGACTTGTCCAGCTTAAGGGTTATGTTGTTATCTGACAATTTTTTAATACTAGTTGCACTCTAGCACAGTGTTCATTCCAATTCGATGATGTTATTAGCAGCTCATCAACATATACTGTGGTAAAATTCAGTGCGTCTTTTCCCAATATTTGGTCCATGCATTTGACAAATACTGCGACCGAATTTATCAGTTCAAATGGTAGTCTCTTTAACTGATAGTTCCTTCCATCGAACAGAAAAGCTAGGTATTTTCTGCTATCTGGGTGTAGCTCCACCTGCCAGTATCCACATACCGTATCCCATGCACTGATGTACTTCGTACCGTGGAATTTCTTCAAAATTTCTTCAATTTCACCTGGAGATGTTCTGTCATTCACAATCATCTTATTTATCTTTCTCGCATCAAGACATATCCTCACTTTTCCATTCTTTTCGGGTATCGCCACTATTGGACTAGTATAAGGTGACTGACTCAATTCAATAATGTCGTCTTCCATCATTTGGTTGATTTCCGCTCTCACTGCATTCTTTTGTGAGTATGCGATGGGATAGGACTTCTTCTTGAAATCTACGGGTTCTCTAAACTTGATTCTACATTGGTAGTCCTTTACCTTACTGGGGGCGTCAGAAAAAAACATGTCGATATCGGTTGTAGATATTGATGAGCTCCTCTGCTTGGGATATACTGATCTGTTGCTCTTGTCCTTCTCGTTGGAATCTTCTTATCTCCTCCAACTTACTTGACCATAATTCTTCATCATTTCCCTCGTCTAATATCCTTCTGTGTAAGTCATGGCAAAAAGTTTTGAATAATTGGGCAGCTGGTTGTTATTGAAGGTATCCTGCTGCTGTCCACTAGATCGGCTGTCCATATTCCTTCTTCCATTGTTAGGGATACATTTCCTCGCTGTAGATTGATTATGGCCAAGTTTTGTCTTAGAATATCACAACCAATAAGTATTGTGAATGGCAGTCCGCTGGCAACAAGAAATGGCACAGGTATTGTTACTCCTTGACTGGTAATCTCTAATGATACCTGCTTCCTTATAGTCTTATTTTGCCTGCCCGTAGCACCGATGATTGTAACATTGTTTATCGGCAAGGTTGGTATTTGTATGCGACTTCCTTGCTGTATTCTATTTAACTCCACGTGGTCGACCAAAGAGATGTTGGATCCTGTATCGATCATTATGGTTGCTGTGGTTCCATTTATTTGGGCACTTATGTATACAATTTTATTGTTCCTGATTGGCATTGTGTTATTCTTTTCTTCAATTAATTCTTCTCTAATATTTTTTAAGTAATTAATCTGTATTATTGTAATCGTCTTGTCAGTAATTGTCTTTAATTCCCCAGGAGATTGGTCCAGTGATGGGCTGTTTTCAGTTTTCACCGACCTTATTCGTTTAAATGAGGAATGACCTCATTGTTCCTGGCTTCAGTTGTGTTTATGTTTTGGCTCATTGGTGGCTCCTGTCAGTTGTCAGAGTTATTTTCCTCATTTCCGGCGTTTTCTTCATATGATCTTATTCGTGTGTTCGGTACCTGGTTATAGTACGTTCGGTGATTACTGGTTCGAGGATAGTTTCTTCCAGGACTTCGTGTTTGAAATCGCACATAGTTTACTTGTGGCCGATGTCCTGGGTTTTGGTTATTACCGTTCCCTGGACGATAATGGTTGTTTTGACCGTTTCATTGGTAATTACCCCGGTAATCACTGTTCCTATAATTCCCGTTGACATTACCATTTTGATTATAATTCCTTGGTGCGTTATTTCCCTGTTGGTTACTCTGGTAACTGGGCACATTATTTCCACGTTGGTTCCCCTGGTAATTATTATGGTTATTCGTCGGCGGCTTATTCTCATTTTGCTGGTATGGTGGTGATGGGCCTTCATTATTTTTACTATTTCTGGAGCTCATGAAGCGGTTCTTTCGATATTGCCACTCGTGCTCATGACTCTCTAATAGACTGGCCATGTCCTGAATCGTTTTTACTTGGCTATACATGCGTGCCTTTTGTATTCGTTGTAGTGGTATGACAGTTGTATGACCAGGCACTCTTCAGGAATGCGGGGTTCCAAATTTCTGGCCATGCAGACCTTTCCCAGAAAGTATGATGTGAGAGACTGTCCACTCTGGTTTTCGTATCTTCCATTACTCAGGTTGTTTCTTACCATATTTTGGGTCGATTCTGACCAGTATTTCGCCTTGAACTGCGCCTTGAACTCCTGTATATTCTGGATGTCCGGTCTCGTGGCGCTCCACCAATTATCATAGGTTTCTTTAAACATCTCATCCAGCATTCCTCTCACGGTTGTCCAGCGAGTTTCTCGATTTTTTGCAATTAATTCTTCCACCCTTTTCAGAAATTCCATGGGGTTACGCTTGCAGTTGCGGAAGTTGATAGTCTCACGATTGTTATTGTTACTTATATGATTGCTGTTACATGGCCGGTCACGCCAGGCATCCACTTCTTCCTGTAAGATTTCTTCGCGTCTCTGTATTTCGTCAATCCTTTGTTTATTATTGCCAACCTTGCTGTCAATTTTATTTAGGTTACTGTATACTCATTCCATCCTTTCTCCCAGATCCGTTCGTATGATTGTTATCTCCTTCTGATGTTCTTCCCGGACTTGACGTATGTCCTGCTTCACATTTGTTGTTGGTTTCCTCTTGAAACTCATCAATTCTCCTTTTGTTTTCGCCTTCGAGGTCGTTCATTTTGTTTATTACTTCCATACGGACTTCTGAAACCATTTCGTTAGTTTTATCCAATTTCTCCAGTGTCTCCTCTAATTTCTCATTAATTTCTGTGATAGTCAGTTTTATTTCTTCACGGTACTCCCTTAATTTGTGCATCATTTGCTGCTTCATTTCTTCTTTATTTTTCTCATGGTCCTCCTTCAATTGTTCTTTCAATTCTTCTTTCAACTCTTCATTTCTTTTTTGGATGTCCTCCGTCAATTGCTGTTGTAAGGTCTTTTGGTTTCTCTTCATTTCTTCGCTATTTCTGTATAATTTTTCGTTTATTTTTTCCTCGTGTTTCTTAAAATTTTTATTGGTTTCTTCCTTCATATGCTTCAGACTCTCGTCATTCCTGTCGAATTTATCATTAATTTGTTTTAAACTCTCGTCATTCCTATCCAAATTTTTCGTTAATTTGTTTTAAATCTTCCTTCATTTCTTCCTTCTGTTTCTTAAAATTGTCATTGGTTTCTTCCTTGTTTCTGTCCAATTTTTCCTTGATGCCACCAAATTTTTGGTTCATTTCTTCCTTCTGTTTCCTAGCGTCTTCTTTAATCAATTCCCATAGTTGTTGTAAATCCAGTCCTCCTCTGGCTTCCTCCCTTACTACCGTTTCCACATCCTCAACCGATGTCACTTCCTTCTCTTCCACTCTTAACTTCTTTTTCGGCTTCCTTCGTCCATTTCAATGATGGCGCCCTCTTATGCATCTTGTTGTCCTTTTTCGTAATCGCCGCTAGAATACTATTCTTTCTCTATCTCTAGCCTCACTAGTTGGTCGCCAATTCTATAATAATACTTTATCTCCCGTGTTATTTTGCCCCACGTTGGGCGCCAATTTTATAACTGAACCTCCTCGTCGTATTCTGTAAAATCTGTAAAAATGTAGGAGTGTAATGTGTACTCTCAAAGTCTTACCAAATCTTCGTCGCTCTTACCCGTACCTCACGCAGCCTGCATCCGTTGTGAACGTACGAATAACCAGTACCGAAATCCTTACCTGTCCTTATATAGTATGTTTATTTCCCGAAAGGCGCCAAATTGTTTTCCAGAAAACAATTAAAATGTTCAATATCAGTTTGTCTACTGCACTGTGATGATTAATTCGAATTACTCGCCGACTGGCGGGAACTCGAATTTCGCTTGTCTTGATGACGTGTTGCCAACATAAAATTTGGTCAAAGAATTCTATTCACTGCTACAGAACACAACATACATAATACAATTTATATAAACTCAGGACAGCTAGTAAAAATTCGTACTTATTTATTTGATTTGATAACTCACTAATTTTTAATAATTGTAGTACAATTGATATTATTATAATAACGTTTAGCCTCGGCAATAAATTAATTTTCGTTCAGCAGAGAGCAGGGTGGCAGCACAGTGTTAGATTGACGACGCAATGGTTGTCGTGTTTACTTATTTATACAAGTTAAATTGCCAATGAGTTCTTTTGATTACGAATAGGTTTAAAACAAGATGTTTAAATAAAGTACACCACCTTACAATTGTGGTACTTAGATACTAAAGAGGTTTACATTAAATTCAACTCTGTTGTGTTAAAAGTGTGTGTCAGTTTTATCGGTTTCAAGCATAGGTTATTTTACAGTTACTTAATGTGTGAATAAATATGATTCATTAATCTTTGAAAGAAATTGGTGTTCAAAGTTCAGAGTGAGAGTTATATATATTGTGACAAAAGTTAATCAGTTTCAGTTTTTATTTAATTATAATTTAAATCATACTTAACACAACCATGTTGTTAGTGTAATGGATCGTCAAGGTTTCTTCACTGTTGTTAATACATTCATATAATTTCAAAGATAGGGTTGCCGTCTCCTTTGGCGTCTGTTTCTTGTATTCAATTTTTTATTTAATTATTAATTTTTTAATCTTCGTTATTGTTTCTTCTTGAGTTACAAGAACTATTACGGACTTCTGGTATTCAATGTATCTGCATTTGGTCAAACTTTGTACCCATGTGTACTTTGTAATCTAAATACTAGGTTGCGAGGCGTGCAGATGACATCACGATTGTTCTTGTTATCGCCAGCCGAGATTCAGACCGGCTGACTACAGACAAAATTAAATTAGTTCTACTATAGACTCCGAGCTGATCACTCGTTCTCACTCGCCGCAGCGGCTACATACCGTTCTTTTTTCAGTATTTTTAATTCTATTAGCATGGACACCATGCGACTATTTAGTTAGGCCATCTAGGCTTTCGGATTGCAATGCAAGCCCCCGCTTTATTTCTATTCAATTCTCCGGCACTCATGCCGTGTTAAAATCTGTACGCTTCAGCAATCAATCAATCATTCAATCTAAATTTTAATAAGAAATCAAATATGTCGCCTTGACTCAATAAACCATTACTTTCTGAAACATTCTACAGTCCACTCAATTATTTCATCACAAACCAGCAAACTCCAATAGCGTTCCTAAGGACAACTCAAGAGCTTCTAAGACGCAACATTTGGTCCTCCAAACCGGATTTTATTTTGGCCTTACGGGCAACATTTTTGGTCCAACGCGACTGCATTTTCGTCCACAAGCGACCGCATTTTCGTCCGCAGCGACAACACATTTGGTGTTCCTGGATCCGGATTTTCGTCCAACATTTTTGGTCCCCACGGGACAACGTTAATATTTCATTTAATGGGCCCAAACGGCGTTTGGTTAAAGCCCCAACATTTTCAACTTGAATTGCTGACAGTTGCGTGCCTCTATTATTTTCGAAAATCACGTCACAATTAACGCTACAAGATTCTACAAAGCAGTATTCCAGAGACGACGGGACACGGCAGGACAGCATTACTTATTCTACATGAGAAAGTTCCACAGCTTTAAAAGTATGGAGACCTGCAACATCAGGCATCTTCTGACCGGTAGAGACAAGAGGTGCAACAACTCCTAACAGGATCGAGCAGCGGGATCGAAGCCAGCTTCAGCACGCCTGGATCAACGGCCACGTGATTATGAACTTTTATTTTTTATAATCATTTCATATAATTATGACAATCTAAGTAACTTTTTTGGTGTACAGTTAACAACATTTAATATAACATTATTAATAAGCTTTACAGAAACAGATATCATACTTAAGTGGCCATAAACTTATTATCATGTCGAATGATTTATATTGTCGATAACATTCACAACTAGTTTTAAGCAAATTAAGTACCTATTATAATCAGTTATATATTAAGGTACATAGATCACTGGCTCCCGCATTATATCAAATTGTAGTAAATCATTCTAAATTGCAACAACTGTTCACCTTCCCTACATCTAGTTTTTTGGTTTCAATTTGCATTTTAAAATTTTGGTCATGGCTGATGTGAAGGCCTTGATAAAGAAACGCGGCACAATTAAGGCCTCCATATCTCGCGTGAATACTTTCGCGGATACCTTTGATCCAGACATAAGTGATCATCATCCGTTAAAAATAAAGCTCCGCCATTTAATGGAACTGTCCGCTAAGTATGACGATATTCAGACTCAAATCGAGGCTGACGATTCAGATTTAGCTACAGTCAGCGACAGGGTTCAAACCGAGGATGATCCCTCAAATATCGAATGTAAATTACACCATCTATTGAAACAAGTAGAGGAGGTGAACCAAACACCGTTAATTCAAACCGAAATTACGCTAATTAAAACCCCCCGATACAATTAGAACCGATTAAATTGCCTTCCTTTTCAAGAAACGTTATTGATTGGCGACACCATTACAATATATTTGTCGAGTTAATACACGTCAGAACTGATCTGACAGATATTCAAAAATTACACTACTTACACTCGTCATTGAGTGGCGAGGCATTAAACGTAATTAAATCTATTCCAATAACTCATGAAAATTATGCAGTAGCCATTGATGTATTAAAAAATAGATACGACAGTAAATTAATCGTGTCAGCCCATCACATAGGGAATGTCTTGGGCGTCAAGTCCGTACAACCAGATTCCAGGGTCAGCATTTCTAGGTTCATTGACGAGATTACGGCAAATATGAATGCCTTAAATTCATTAAATTTACACGTAAATACATTTGAAATGATTTTGGTTCAACACTTAACGCAGAAACTCGATACTCAAACGTGTAAGCTCTGGAAAGAAGGCTTGTCGGACGAACGACTTCCCGATTTTAACAATATTATAAAATTTTTAAATAACCGTAGGCAAGTATTGCAAAATTTAGATAGCGTGCCCAGTTCTGTAAGCAAGGTAAACGTTAGCGATAAGAGTTCATATCGCAAAGCAATTAAACCGATTAGTATCAATAGAACCGCATTCCATGCTAGTATCGGCAATAACATATGTCAGCTGTGCAAAGCTAAACATCGTCTTATTGAGTGTCCGCGATTTGTTGCGATCACTCCTCTCGAGAGAAAAAATATCCTAATTAAAAATAAACTTTGCCTAAACTGCATGCGCACAGGCCACGACTTTGCTCACTGTCCCTCCAAATTCTCTTGCAGAACGTGCGCTAAACGCCATCACACAATGATACATATTGTAGCATGACAGATAATGCCCATAATTCTGAATGGTAGAATGATCATAAAACCAAAATAAAAACATTTTAAATCCAAGAAAGCAATATAAAAAATTAATTAAGAACCACCGTAAAGCACAATCATAGATTAAAGTAAAAGTTTCATTTAAAACCAATGTTACAATGAGTGATGAATCATCAAAATAAACTGCAAAACTAAAAATAAGAAAAAAGGTAATACCCAGGTAGGATAGGAGTAAGTAAGGAAGAAACCCAAACAAGACAACATCGACAACAGAAAAGGAAATACTTTTATAAGGAACAAGAAGAATAGGAGAAATTAATGAAGAAACCAGAACAAGACAGCATCCACAAGAAGGAAGAGTGCTCTTATAAAAAACCCAAACCCCAAAAGTAAGTAATAAAAATAATAACAAATGAAAGTATAACAAAATATCAAATTTAGAAAACTATGTAAAATAAATGTAAGCCAAAAGTGTATAAAGTAGAATTGAAAGTGAACCAATGTGAAATATTTATATAATGCAAAAAACAAACCTTCATTATTTTTATAAATAGATTTCTTGATTTTAATAAAACTATAAAACTATTTAGAAATAAAATCCAAGAACAAAAAGGGGATCAGTGCAAGTTTTTGTGTTATATTAAATAAACCTAATGTGGCAATATTGAAGTTCATAAACTGAATAAATTGTGAAATAATACAACTTTGAAGTGTTTATATTGTGTCCATGAATAATATTAAATAAAGTATTATCATGACAGATAATACAAGTGTTTTTAAATAATAACTGCCACTCTTTATATACAACATTCAATAGAATGACAGTAGATAAAACAAGAGCAGGCCATATAAAAAGTGAAGTGACAAAGAAATTATTACCCCAAAATCAAACAAAAAACAGCTAAAAACTGAAAATAAAACTAGGTATAAGAATTAGTGTAAACGATGGAAGGACATATATGTTTTGTTTATTTAGAATAAGTTACTAGTGATAATCAAGACTGAAATGTCAGAATTAAATAACATTCTTTATTTATAAAATATTTATTGTGTATTACTAATAATAATTAAGTATAAAATGTCTGAGTTTGAAAGACCATTGTTAATTTCAATTATGTGTTATGAATTAAGAGTATAAATTATATACTAATTGTCTTTTATTAAAATAAGAAAATGTTAATTAATGTCATATTAGAATAGAAAGTCAGAGAGGGTATAAACAAAATGTATTATTTAAAAACTTTGTATGTAAAAACTGTTAGAAATCTAGGCCAAATGTTAAAACTAAACAGCAACAAAATTGATGAAATAAGTACAGAAAAACAATTAAACTGATGGGATTTATATAAGGTAAATCAGTCATAGGGTCAAGTAACTGGAAATATAAGTAAGAAAGATTTTGTAAAAAGATAGCAAGAATTATTGTTAAAAATGCAAATGTAAAAACTGAAAATTCAGATAGGGGACTCACATAATAATGTATAATATTTAAAAAGAGAACCAATTAATCAAATTACAAGAAATTAAGGAAAGATAAACCTTTTATGTCAATCTGAGATTTAATACAATCATTAATACAACATGTAAAATGGCAACATTTTTGAAAAGGACAGGAAGTGAATTTTAAAACTTACAATTTTCAAAATGAAGTAAATATAGCATTTTAGATCAAAAACTTAATAAAACTATCTTATTTGGTATCAAATCAAGCAGAATGAACTGAAGAAGAAGATTATATATTTAGTAGTTAATAAATTTGAATAATAGCAAAAATATATTCAGTTATATAATGTAAAAATTCTCACATGCACAGGATGTAAAATAATTTTGAAACAGTGGATTGCTAATATTAATTTGGCTAAGACTTTTTGAGAAGACGAAAGGAGTTAATTAGTTCATTATTAGATATTGTGAAGTACACTTGACACGAGCTCTTAAGCAATTTTTAACCTAATAACTAAGACATAAATGGCGCATATCCAATAAGCGCGAAAAACGCGAGTTTTTTAAAATTACATCTAAACGTAAATTCAGTGAACCGAACACCGAGTAACATTAAATTAACTTCAAACAAGAACAGAACACAGTGAATACATAATTTAAACGATTAAAACAGTAATTACACACAACGAAACGGAAAGTGCAATTCTCGACCTAACAAACTAAAGTTGAACATAACTTTTACAACACATTTTATCGAAGTGGACCACTAACACTTAACCAGGAACACTCCACCAACACAAGAAGGAATAACCGCAACAGCAGGAACGAGAAATCACAGGAAAAGCAGCCTTTATTGGAAGCAGTATTAGCGAGGTGCATTTCGTCTGACATCTGAACTCGAAGCGGCCATCTTTTTCTTCCCACGATCCAACGCGACACTGCCTATTCAACTGAAAGGTTCGCACATTTCTTTACTCACACTTATATATTGAATGTCATATATGTATTTTAATTTTTAAGCTGATATATTGTAATGTTATACTTTCCATACTTTGCCCTTTTTCTCTGACTATCTATAAAATAACTGTTAAAAGAACTCGATTCTAAATAATTGTACGAACTATTGAAATATACCCCAGAGAGAGTCGATTAATAAATCGATAGAAAATCGATCATATCAATATTTGTTAATAAAATTCATTGAAGATCATAAAATTGAGTACTGTTTATTCCTATATAATAATTAGCATAATACATAATTTTAATTGAGCGATAACTACCAGAATTTCACCACCACGAAGGAAGATAACCTCAAAATAAGGAAAGTTCACTAATCGAATGTTTTTGGAGACAATCTTATTAACTGGTGAAGGAATTTTAAATACTAAAAAGGACCTAACTCAATTAAAATAAATAACAAGAAGTTCGGAACACCACGAAACATTTTATAATAATTAATTTTAAATTAATTAAACAAATAATAATAATAATAAACAATAAAACAAAAATTTTTTTTACAAACAAACAAAAACAAATTAACAAAACAAAATCAATTTAATTTGTTACAAAGTGGCGACCAACTGAGGGGCTTTAATTAGTGATTGATAGACCACTATAATTTGCCCAATCCCTAATTGGAGCTTGGCAGCAGTTATAAAGTCAGAAGAAAGGGAAAATGCAACGTCGAGCAACATCAAAGAAACGGGCGGCGGAGGCCGAAAAGGAAATCAATATGGGAGACAAAGAGGCGATGCCGGTGGAAGACGTGGAAATGATGCTACCTCCGACCGAACCAACTAAACCAATGGCACAAGAGGAACCGAATCAACCCGTACAACAGGAGGGACAGCCCGAGAACACTGCGCCAACCGGGGATGTTAAGTTCCAGGAAACCTTAATGAGAATGATAATGGAAATGAGGGAGGAAAACAAATCGATAAATAAAAACATAGCATCCACAAATAAAAGCATAGAATCCACAAAAGAAGAATTGAAGAAGTACAACCAATCAACCAAGGAAGAATTGTGTAATAAAATTGAAAATACAAATAAGAAAACAGAGGAAACCAGCAAGGAAATGAAAGAGGACAACCGATCCTTGAGTCAGAAAATTGATGAAACTAATCAGAAGATGGAGGAAACCAGCAAGAAGATGGAGAATGACAACCAAATGTTAAAGGAAGAATTGAGTAAAAAGATGGATGAAAACGATCAATCCCCAAAGGAAAAATTAGGAGAATTAAGTCACCAAATCGAAAAGACCAATAGGAAAATAGAGGAAAACAATAAGAAGATGGAAGAAAAGATGGAGGAGAAGTTGGAGGAATTGAAAGAGGATAACCAACTGTTAAGAGAAGAATTAAGGGAGGTCAACCAGGAGAATCTAGACAAGTTAGACGAAAGGATGGAGTTGTTAAGGGAAGAGATGAGCAACGAACTCAATGATAATAAGGAATGTACAAACAAGAAAATAGAAGAAGAAACCATGGTAATAAAACTACAGATCATAGACATTGACGGAAAATGTAACCAGACCGAGAGGGAAGTACAAGAATTCAAGGAAGTAGTAAACACCAAATTTACTAATATCGAAGAGCATGGTAGAAGGAAGATGGAAGAAAACCGAAGAGAAACCCAGGAAGAATTCGGGAAGGTACGGAGCCAAATCGCGAAAAGGTGTGACGGAATGGAAGAGGCTATGACAAATATCACGGGTCAAGTACGGCAGAGCCAAGAAGAAATGGAAGTCTTGAGAAATCGACCCACCAACTTTACTGGGATACCAATCAATGAAAATCGGGAATGGCTGAATTTCCGGCAGTACAAAAGAAAACCAACGGAGTTCCTGGCCCGGATAGAAGAATATTTTGCCAAACATAGAGGGAGTAGGTGGAATAATAACCGGGAGATATTGGACGAGTCGTTCAGGGAAATGACCGACAATTAGTGGATGGCGAATCGAAGTGAGATCGCGGACTACCAACAGTTCAGGAACCTGTTCAAAGCTGAATACTGGTCAGAAACCACTCAGAACCTGATACGAGACAATATTTGCCATGGACGATACAGGGCCCAACTAGGTAACACCATGACGGCCTATTTCTTAGGGAAGGTGTGTCTGGCAAAACATTTAGAACCGGCGATACTCGAGGAATGCCTGGTGAACAAGTTGTCCTATCACTACGACGAAGATATCATCAGGGCAAGAAGGGGCAGCCAAATAAAGACAGTGCAAGCCATGACCGAGTTACTGGAAAGTTATGAAAATGAGGAATACTACCGTCAGAGTAGAAGGAGAAACGATAGGCCAGAAATGAGAAGTAACCAGTACCCCAGTAACGGTAACAACCAAAATGGTAACAACTACCAAGGAAACCGTAACCATCAGAATAATTACAACGGCAATAATAACCCGCCGAACAATAATAATAACTTTAGTAGTAATCAAAATAATAATAGGAACAACAACCACTACCCAAATAACCGTAATAATTATTATCAACCCCCTAATAATTCCTATAGTCAGAGAAACCCCCACCCAGGTAATACTGAACGGTATTACCAAAACAATAGAAATTACAATGCAAACTATAACAATAACAACAGAGTTTCCCGACCACGAGTAAATTTTATAAGAGCTGAAGATCGTGGGCCAAGAAGGTACAACCGTCAGCGAAGGAACAGTTTCCACGATGGAGATCGTCGGCGAAGAAGCGAAGACCGTGATGGTCCGAGGTACGAACAACATAGAAGGAGTACCAGTCTAGATGATCCTGGCCGACAACAAAACCGTGAACAAACGTTTGAACAGAGTGCAGAGCGGCAGGAACCGACGCAAGTTTTCCAGAACGACGCCTCGGTCAATCCGAATAACAACGACGAACACAATAATTTAAACGGGAGGAGGCAGTGATAAATTATCACAACCCTTTACTGCTCCTATCTCCTGGGTATAAACAAGAGTTGCGAGAGGCAACCGAATCGAAAAACATTACCATCATTAGCAACAACTATTTGAAGAACATAAGAACTGAACTATTGGAGGAGAACGAAAGTTCAGAATAATGAAATATTATATATAAAAGCGGAAGTAGAAGGAATCCCCGCAAAAATCATGATTGATACCGGTGCTAATATATCAATAATAAATGTAATTGAACTGGAAAGAATCCAGAAAGAATGTGGTAAAACTTTGCCAATGTTGCCAGTAAATAATATTGTCTTAGTAGGTGCAACTGGCCGCCAGAACAAAACTATTAGAAAACAAGTTTCTGTAAATGTCGTTAGCCGTGGTATAGCTTTAAATATGGTATTTTTAATCGCCACCGGACTGCCTTTTAATATATTGGTAGGTTGCGATGTATTGAGGAGGAACTCCGCCATTATAGATCTGAACCAAGAAAAAGTATCACTGTTTTCAGACGGAATAACGTGGACAGCAGATTTAGTAGGAGGCGAGAATACACCAACAGCTTCGGAAAATAAATTATGTAGAGAACGGCTCCCTTAATAAACAAATAATATATAATAACGTAGAAGAGGATTTATGGTCAATTAAGATACAGGAAATACGGGACTTCCAGTGCGGAACCACCAACGAAAAAATACCCATACACCAAGCAGATCGTCTGATAAGAGTGTACGAAAAATATAAATCGGTATTTTCCGAGGAACCTGGTAAGGTAAAGAATTATCAGTGTAAACTTGAATTTAAGGAAAACGTGGAATTTAACCGGAGGTCATATCCCATCGCGCATTCACTGAAAGAGGCCGTGAGAGCGGAAATTAATAAGATGATCAGCAGTGACATAATTGAGATTAGTCAATCTCCATACACTAGTCCAATCATTGTTGTTCCCAAGAAGAACGGACAAGTCCGGCTTTGTTTGGATGCGCGCGAATTAAATAAAACAATCGTTAATGACCGAACATCACCCGGTGAGATAGAGGAGATCTTGAAACGATTCCACGGCACCAAGTTTATTAGTACATGGGAAACTGTGTGTGGTTACTGGCACGTGGAGTTGCACCCACAGAGTCGTCAGTATGTGGCGTTCATATTCGAAGGGCGAAATTACCAGTTCAAGAGATTGCCCTTCGGACTTGTGAATTCAGTAGCCATCTTTGTGGCCTGTATGGACCAGATACTTGGACAGGAAGCACTCCAATTTACCACAGTATATGTAGACGATCTGCTGATTACCTCAGAAATCTGGGGGGAACACTGTTACAGAGTAGAACATGTACTCGAGAAGTTAGCAAAGAATAATATAACTCTTAAATTGGAAAAATCCAAATTCATTGCTCGTGAAGTACAGTTCTTAGGTTTTAATCTAGACCATAAAGGTCTAACCCCATCATCAGAAAAAGTGGAGGCGATTCATAAGTTCCCTAAACCGAAGAACAGGAAACAGTTACAATCTTTTCTCGGACTCTGTAACTATTACAGAAAGTTTCAGCATCAATATTCCGAGCTGACAGCCAAGTTTCAACCGCAATTGTCTGCGAAGAACAAATGGACCTGGAGTCAAGAACAGGATATTACTTTCCAATTCATCAAAGACAAGTTCTTAGAGATAGTTATACTTCGTCACCCGAATTTTAAGAAACCTTTCTTCTTGAATTGTGATGCTAGCAACATCAGTTTAGGAACAACTGTATATCAGGAAGATGAGGAGGGTCACCATCTGGTGATTAGCTTTGCTAGTCGAACCCTGAATCAATGCGAGAAGAACTACAATGTGACCGAGAAAGAATTGCTCAGTGTAGTATTCGCATGTAGCAAATTCCGGACATATAATTTAGGGTATCCAGTTACCATCCGCACTGATCATAAATCCATCTCATTTCTACGTAGGTGCAAGTTGAGTTACGGCCGACTGGCTAGATGGGTACTCGCCCTGCAAGAGTACAACCTACAATGGGAGTACATCCCGGGGAAAAAGAATGTTGTAGCAGACGTGTTGTCACGCATTAATTTAGAAGACCAGACCTTTGAGGGAGAGAAGGAGAGCTTAGTTAAAATCTACAACCTTATTAAAACAAGATCCGATTTAGAAGCTTTATTGGTAAACATCCGCATCCACCAACAATCTGACCCTAAGCTAAAGAATATTATTAATTACTCTATTGGAAGCAGACGATGACACCGTTTCTAAATATTACCATATTAACAAAGGTATACTATTTGTTAAAACAGCCTTAAATAAAGAAACGTGGAAAGTGATTATTCCGAACCACATCGAAAAAGAAATCATAATCGATTACCACATAAGGTATGGCCATATGGGAGCGCTGAAAGTGATACAGGCCTTAGAGGAGAATTGTCAAATAAAAAACATTAACCGAAAGGTGAGAAATTACCTAAAATCATGTAATATTTGCCAGTGTGTTAAAGTTAATAACGGAAAAAAGGAAGGTATAATGATACCAATAACATCTAAAGCGAAACTGGAAAAAGTGTTTTTAAACATCTGCGGACCATTTCCCCGTAGTGGCGGTCGACACAGATACAAATACCTCATCATAATTATGGGCCATTTTACAAAGTACGTAAAGCTATATCCGGTTAATCGGGCAACCACAATAAAAGTTCTTGGAGTCATAACGGAGTTATATGTGCCAGAAATAGATAAACCATCTTCAATCATTACTGACCATGGTACACAGTTCAAAGGGAGAAGATGGAGGGACACATTATTATTACTTGGGATTAAAACCTACAAGACGTCAGTCTACCACCCAAGTAGTAATCCGGCAGAGAGGGTATTGAGAGAAGTGGGGAGAATCTTGAGAACGTACTGTTACCACCAACAGAAAAAGTGGCAAGAGTACATATCAGCCACAGAGAAGTTCCTAAATTTTGCTCACCATCCAGCTATAGGAATTACCGCTCACTCCGCCATGTATGAGAAACCAACCCCCCGAGAGATTGAAGAGATAATAGAGTTCCCGACGAATGATGGTCGTAAGTTTGACAAAGTGAAATTTTATAACAAGGTGGCCGAAGACCAAGAGAAACGGCAAGCCAAATATCAAAAGGCGATTGGACGAGTAATAACTTATAAAGAGGGAGAAAAAGTACTGTTAAAAAACCGAGAACTACCCAGCACCCTAGAAGGGATAACGAAGAAACTATTATTACTCTATACTGGACCATATCTCGTTGCCAAAAATAATAACAACACATACGAACTGAAAGAAATAGTTTCCGGAAAAGTCAAAGGAGTTTACAACCAAGCCTCCATAAAGAAATATTACGAAGATTGAATATTACAATAAAATCCCCAAAATTTAAAAAATAGTAAGATCAACTTACAAGCAATTTGAAAGAAAACAAGTTGGAGTTAATTTAAAAAGAGAAGAATTTGTGTTGGTAAAAACCATCAAAATCCAAAAATATAAGTAAGATTGGATTACATAAGTACATATATTCCATTACATAAGTAATTTTGAAAGAAAATAATTTAGAATTAATTTAAAAAAAAGAAGAATATGAATTTTGTAATAACTATCAAAATTTTAAAAGAATAGTAAGACCAGCTTACATAAAAAATTCAAAAGAAAGTAATTTGGGAAATAAAAAGAAGAATATGAATTATTTAAAATCATCAAAATTTAAAAATAAATAAGACCAACTTATACCAGTGAATTTAAAAGAAAATAATTTGGAATTATTAAAAGAGAAGAATTCGTTATTATAATAAAATTATCAAAATCTAAAAAAGAAAAAAAAATATAATAAGAACGACCTATGACTAACTATTTATGAAACGAGTATGGCAGGGCCGCCCATGTGGGCGCAAGTTGCGCCATTGACAAAATTTTGGGGGGGAATGAACATTTTGGGGGGGAATTGAAAAAAATATCGGTTAGTATCCAGTAATCACAAAGTTATAAAATGTTTACTAGTTCGCAGTAACTCTCATACCTTTCGTAAGTGTTTGATGATACACAATAGACCTAATGAAAAGTAATATCGGTATAGTCTAGTCTTTGTCTTAGTATAGAAGCTTTTAGTGATCATTCAGCCAGACAAAAGCTTCTATGTTTAGCTCTTGTCTGTGTCTCTGGTCTCTCTGTAACCTGTAACCAACCCCCTCCCCTCTTGACCGACGCATCGTCAAGGCCACGCTCCCGCTAGCCCCTTCCCCTCAATCACCAAACGCCTCGTCTTGTGCCTTGTAACAGTCGTGCACTGCACATCATCACAGATCAGTCAGTGCGCTAATACGTAGTGAGTGATCGTTGAGCCGTGGCGAGTTTTTTTTGTTTTGTTTGGTAATATTGAGAGGCCTATACTTTTAAACTTTGTTTCAAAACAATTAGAACAATGCCTCGAAAATTAAAAAAAGCGTTTAAATATAAATGCTTAGAGCTCATGTGCAATACGGTGCACAGAAACGACAAGTAGTTGGAGCACTGTAAGAAAAACACTCATATAAGGTCAAAAACAATATTGACATCAAATATAAAATAACAGAAATAAAAGAAGGTGATGGCACTTGGACCCCCTACATTGAGCCAAGTGGACACCCTACGTTGAGTAAAGAATTTGGATCATCAACTGCTACGAAACCATCAACCGAAGAAAGGTAAATAATAGTGCAATATTTTAATAATTAAGAAATTACTTTATCTTAGTTATTCGTTTTTGCAAACCTATTGCGCCACTAAAAAGTCCTAAAGAAAGTTTGCACACAATAAACGGCAAGTTTATAGTATTTACTCATTTCTTCACGGTATATTTAAAAAAATGGGAATTTATATTGCTCATTACGATTTTGGGAATGAAACAGCCGTTGCAATTTTTCTTTTTCTTTTCTTTGTTTTATGGTACTTGGTATTACTAAACAGGGTATTTGTTTTCAGTTCTTGTTTAAAAATATGTGTTTAAAATAATCCTCTGTAATGTAATACTCTTAGATTGTTAGTTACGCGCAAGTTTAGAAGGCTTAGGCTATTTAATTAAGGGAGCCGGTAATTTCGCCCAGGTGCCCTTTCGCCCGCGAATGTGCTTCGCGTATTCCGATGCTCCGCGACCAATTATGTAGCGGGGCGAGGCTAGGCGAAACGTAGTACAAAGGTAGAGGGGCAGGCCACGTGGAGTGAGGTAGGCAGCAGAGGTCAAGCGGAGAGTCGAGTTTTTCGCGGAATTCTTCGCGAATGAATTTTCTCTATAATTATACGCGTGAATTGACATACAGGGAGCCGGTCGTTTCGCCCAGCGACACTTTCGTTCAGCGTGTTATTTGAATATCTATATAAAAATCTAAAATAATTAATATTTAGATCTAATATTTAATTTTTTAATTAACTTTTAATTAATATTATTGCAAAATAATTTATTATAAAGTGTTTTTAATATTTTTTTATTATAAACAATGAAAAAAGTCATTATTTTTATGAATTCGCGTAAAAATAATGTTTATTAATCACATTTATGAAAATTAATGACCGAGGGGTGGGCGACGCGATTTACGGATTTACAAAAAATTTACTAATTTTTCACAACCATTTTTCATTTTAACCACTTCTGTACAATATCACTAGAACATTATAGTACAAACGTTTATAGCAGGGGTGTTTTTCTCTTTATAGATTGCCGGTAACTGAGGCAGAAGACATTAAAACTTCTGTAACATCTGTTTCAAATTCAAGCACTGGTCAAGACCGCAACGTGGAAGTCAAGCTAACTTTTGACAACAAAAGAAGAGTCCGTACTGAATTTACGTCTGTAATGCTTTGTCCCGATACAGAAGAAATGGAACTGACCACGCCGTCCAATGAACCTGACCTGCCGGTGCCAATACCACCAGAAGAACGTCTCATTGATCAAAACAAAGAAGACAATATGTCTGAACCTATTCTTTTAATGGAAACTTCATCTTTCTCAAGTGATTCGACAGATCCAGCTTTTTATGCTAACAAAAAACTTTCTGCAGAACTAATTAATGAAGCTCTAAAATTGGAGTCCCAAAATGTAAATATGATCAATTTTCCTACCACCTTTGGTAGGAAATTCAATCCGAAAGTAAAAAAAAACTCTTTTCCCTAATGGAACTACAAAAGAAAGGAAATGGCTTGTTTACAGTAAACATAGTGATGCTGTATTTTGCTTGCACTGTTTGATCTTTGCTTTGCCATCAGAAAGAACAGTTTGGGGCACTACAGGATATAGGGGTTGGACTGACCACAGGGGAGACCGAGACGTTGAACTCCATGAGAAATCAAAAAACCATGTATCTTCTCAAATCGCAAGACTGCAATGGATATCCAAAAGAAGAATTGACAAAGATTTGACCGAGCAAAGCGACAAATTGGTAGCTCACCACCGTGAAGTTCTATCAGTTATTAAAGACTGCTGCCGTTATCTAACGGAGGAGATGTTGGCTTTTAGAAATAAAGACTCTCTGAATGGAAAACTTGTAAACTTATTTAGATTGCTTGCTAAGTATAATCCGGATGCAAGAGTTTATTTGGAGAAACTTGAGAAATCAAAAGAAAAAAAACAAACTTGGTTCTAATTTGCTGAGTTACAGGAACATATTTGATTAATAAATGTCATGAATGGAATTGTTGTTTCAAAAATCGTGGAACGAGTTAATGAAACCAATACGTACTCCATAATTCTTGACTCCACACAAGATGTCAGTAAGAAGGAATGTACAACCGTGCTAGTTCGATATGTTAAGCACAGAGATGGATATGGAGAAATCAAAGAGAACGTGAAAGCAGAAGAGCGGCTTGTTAAGGTGTTTACCAGCGGAGACACAACTGGTGAATACTTGTCATCTGAGCTGTTGAATACTATACAGGCAATTGGAATTAATAAGAGTGGTATGGTTGGTCAGAGTATGGATGGTGCGGGAAACATGCGTGGTCGATATAATGGAGTTAAATCATTTGTCCTCAAAGAATGCCCCAAAGCTTTCTATATTTGGTGTTGTTCCCATAGGTTTGCCTTGGTTGTTGAGAAGTCAATGGAAATGTGTCCTCAAATAAGGGACATGTTCTCAATCCTTCAAGAGCTTTATGTATTCATGTCGGGCCACAAAAGACACCACACTTTCGTTGAGAAGTTACAAAAAGGCTCATGTCACTGTCAGGCTAGAAGAAAGTGTCTGAAAAGAGTCAACACGACTAGATGGTCCAGCAAAAGTGATGCTGTTAGCACAGTTATATCTTGCAATGATGTACTAAGAGAAGCTTTAGAAGACATATCTGACGACACTCAATCTGAAACAGATTCAAGAACATCAGCATAAGGACTTCTAAAAGCAGTATCCGATTATGACACTGTTGCAACCATGCACATTGCTTCAGAACTTTTCAAAGTTCTTTCGCCAGTGACTATTTGTTTACAGTCTAAAAACATTGACTATGGGATTGTTCCAACTGTGGTTTCTGATACCATTTCAAAATTGGAAACCTTGAGAAACGACGAAGGATGGAGCAAAATGATGGATCGCATCAATCGCTTTGCAGTTGAACATAATCTCCAGCAAACTTTAAACAGGAGAATACGCAAAAGAAAAAAGGTTCATGGACGAACTTGCCATCGATGAAACCCCTACAGATGCAATGGCAAAAATGCGAACAGAAGTCTTCTTTAAACTACTTGACTCCCTGAATTTACAGCTACAGGATCGCTTTCCTGAAAGCTCTCTAAATATTGCACAACAAATGACATATTTTTCCCGTGAAAAGTTACTAAAAAATGGTGAAAACATGGACTGTACCCTAAACCCAATTCTTGTCAGTGACTTGTGTGAATATTATGGACTAGATGCTGAAGAACTTTGTGAAGAGGTTAATGTCTTTAGCCAGTTATATAGAGTAAGTTATGCAAACATTGATCTAGCAGATGTGCTAAGTTCAAATGATGTAAATGATGAGAGTCTAAGTCTAAGTCAAAGCAAAGAAGAAGGTGACACACAAGATTCACAAGTATCTTCTGAAGAAAAATCTAATGGCCTTAGTAAGAACTCTAAGGTGGCCAAACAAGGATATCTGGATCAATGGATCAAGAAAGGTTTTATCAGACCCTATAGGTGTTTATTAAACATCTCTGGCTTTCCATATTTAACAATGCTATATCAGATAATTCTGGCTCTGCCAGCAACAAGCTGCTCAGCTGAGAGAATCATGAGCGAACTAAAGCTTGTTAAAAATAGACTGAGAAGCAGTATGGGAGATATCTGGCTCTCTGCATGCTGGTCCTTTCATCCGAAAAAGACATCTTAAAATCAGTTCCCAACAGTGATACCATAGACAAGTTTGCTCTATCAAGTGAAAACAGAAATAAACTACTGCTCTACAAAGGCTATGAAGGATAGGGGGCAGAAGAATGATCTTGCCACATCATGCCAGTAGCCAGTGCAAGTACTATACATTATTAGTGTAATATGGTAAATTTATTATTTGTTATAAAAATTCTTTTTGGCCTACCATTCTAAGTCTTAGTGCTTTACAAAATAAAATACTATAATATAAACTGATCTATCTTCATTAAAGGTAAAGCTTAATTTTAAATGTTTGGTTTATTCGTTTATTTACACTTACATCCTATTGTTTTCTCAATTCATAGATAGGTTAAGATATAAAATTAGTTATTGCAGGTGCCTGTAATAGACAGCCTGGTTGAAAGATCCAGGATTCAGCTGTGTCCTTGTAGCAGTTCAGTAGTTCAGTATAATATTTACTTTTCTAATTTATTGAAGGCCGCTTTTGAAACCTGCTATTGGAATAAGAAAATATAATTTTATGATTATAAAATGAAAACCTAAACAATTTACATGTACACAATAATTAAAAGTTTTTTTTAAGAAGTTTTCACAAATAAATTGTTCAGCCTTTATTGATATATATATATTACATTTAATATTTATACATAAATTTACCTCAAGATGTTATTTTTCTATTTGGAACATGTTTCGGGTACTATCTTGTACCCATCCTCAGCCTTCCGGTTTTTTTGTCTGGTGAAGTACATATGTGTTGTTGGTTGACTATTATTATTGTGGCTTCCTGTTGGCTTCTGGTATTTCGAGTTGGTTTTATTGTGTGTGATTGTGGTGTATGTGTTAGTTTTTTGTGTATTTTCAATGTTGAGTGCTTTGAATATTGTGTCATGTTTTGTATTGATTTGTATTTGTTCAGGTATTAGTTTGTTTTCTGTTTTATGTTTGTATATTTGTAAATTTTCTCATATGTTCATTATGGTGCCTTTGTGTGGTATATGTTTTATTAGTGTTACATTGGTTATGTCTGGGAATTCATGTCCTGGGTTTATTGCATGTGTGGCTAAATTGGATTTATATATTTCTGGTTTTTTGTATGCATTTAGGTGTTCAAAATAACGTTTTTTCAGCTGTTTCAAAACGTTATTTTGAACACCTAAATGCATACAAAAAACCAGAAATATATAAATCCAATTTAGCCACACATGCAATAAACACAGGACATGAATTCCCAGACATAACCAATGTAACACTAATAAAACATATACCACACAAAGGCACCATAATGAACATATGGGAAAATGTACAAATATACAAACATAAAACAGAAAACAAACTAGTACCTGAACAAATACAAATCAATACAAAACATGACACAATATTCAAAGCACTCAACATTGAAAATACACAAAAAACTAACACATACACCACAATCACACACAATAAAACCAACTCGAAATACCAGAAGCCAACAGGAAGCCACAATAATAATAGTCAACCAACAACACATATGTACTTCACCAGACAAAAAACCGGAAGGCTGAGGATGGGTACAAGATAGTACCCGAAACATGTTCCAAATAGAAAAATAACATCTTGAGGTAAATTTATGTATAAATATTAAATGTATTATATACATCAAGAAACGGACTGTAGCAGAAAGTGATTGAAATATATATATATATATATATATATATATTATAACAGCACCAAATATTAATTATTTGGGGTTATATGTTGCCTGCATACTGAAAGCATATTTAAATAAATTATAATAGTCAAAACTCCATTTGAATGTAGAGCGTTGAAAATAATGCTTGGTAAAGCAACGCACACGTGGTCATTATGTAACCAGCTCGCTGTACAAACAAGCGGCCACACCCAAACTGTTAATTATTAATATCTCGGAAACTAATAAATTAAGGCGAAATCCAAGATAGCCAAAATGTTTGCCGAAATATTAATAATGACGTGTGCAAATTTTACGCAATATAATTAACAAATGAAAGAGTTAATTAATTTAATTGAATAACTTCTGTAAAAATAGAGTTACATTAATGAGATTTTAGTATGTTATAGAGATAATAATTTCGGACAGATTGTATATTTTAGATTTCACACAACTTGGTTTGCAACCAAGATATTGCAAAATTAAATAAGCACAGGAAATCCGGACCGACAAATTGGTTCCGCCGGATAATAATAATAGTAATAGTATTAATTCGCCGTCTGTGGGAATCTAACTTCATTCTCACGGACCAAGGGAATTCAAATTTTATGTAGTAGGGAGAGTGTGTCAGCCAATCAAATCATTTGACGCAAACCCCGACCAGCGCGGTGTTTTCGGGCTGAAACATCACTCTTCTGCCAGTACTCACGAAGTAAAGACGTAGTTCTTCGATCGTCTCGTAACCATAGTGGTGAAGATCCATCAGAAGACTCTACGTGGTCAACACACACGCAATTACGAACACAGTAAACACAGATCAACTGTATAGCTCGTAATTGTTGCGTAAAGGCGAGATACTCTTCAGTACATCAACCAAGCTTATTGTGTACTACACGCTAGTCATAAGCACGCAAGAGATCCACCAGACTTCAAGACCAGACTTCAAGAATACAGCAGAGAGGCCGTCTAAATCATTGGTGAACAGCTGACGAGCAGAGCTACCACTCGAACGAAGCACACACACACACGCTGACGTGCGACGTGCGAATCGACGAGGGACAGGAACCAGTTCCAGCAGAGAGCCGCAGATTTTAAAATATTCACAAACAACAAGGAAGCAGAGTGTTGCCGAATTTTGAACTCAACGACCGAATCCAGCAGCTCTAAGCAGATTATATTCTCTAGTGAACGGATTGCAATCGACGAGGGACAATCGGAACGACATCCGCTTCAATAACAGGAAAGCAAAATCCACTTATTTATTTTTCAACAGCAAATTTTCTATCTTTTCAATTAAAACATTGTAATTCAAATAATTCAGGTGCCATACAAAAAGCAAAGACTCTAGTAATTAAGAATAAATTCATTGTGATAATCTGTATAGCAGTCTAAGTCATTAGTAAGCTGTAGTTAAGAAAATAGAAGTAGTATAAAAGCGCTATACAAATCTTAACTAACAATCTATTTATTAGTTCATACTGCAGTATAACAGAAGTCAAATCACTAGAAATGAAATAACGTGAACTAGACTGTCACGTCTAATTTATTTTTGAAAATTATTCTAATTAACTTCAGAGTTTATATTTTGTTTCATTAACATTTAAATTCAATTTAATTAAAGAAATTTAATTAAATCAAATCAATTAATTAATTAAAATTTAAATTGCAATTAACTCGCCAAAGAACGAGTTTAGTTTCTTTTCAATTATTAACCAATCGAAAAACATTGGTCAACATTGATTCATTGTTTAGACTGTAAGAAATTGATAATATAATAACCATTTTATTCTTGTGTGTTGTTGGAGTAATAAACAACGTTTTATTACCCCATATTACAGTGTTTTATTGTTGTACGATAAAGCCTACCAGTCTCACAAAACTCACCCCCTTTAAAGTAACTTATTTTGTGTGTTGTTGCAATAAATTTGAGATTACTAGCTTGCGAACTTCAAATCCAAAATCCACACGCCCTAGTCGGAAGAATCCGCAAGATCGGACAGCAGGTAGGTACTCATACACAACACGACACAACAACAACGCATATAAGTAGAGTTGCAATATATATATATATATAGACTTAGCGCCGCATAATTTCTTCATCACACGCCAATTTTTACCCAGGGTATCTAAAACAAATTTGAGGAACTTGTATAAGTACATCTTTAGGTGAAGAAGTTATTTTGCCCAAGTTATGGTGTGTCAGCGTACGAAAAACTTATACAAATTTTTATACATCGTATTTTTGCAGTACGCTGAAGCCAGACAACCTGTTCGATATATACAAATGTATATAATGAAATATGGGTAGTTAGTCGGCCATATTGGCATTCGTAATAATTATTCTATAAAATTTGTAACATGTGTAAAAAAGACAGACACTACAGAGGAAAGTGTGTTTTTATTCTGTTTAGTTGGTATAACGAAATATCACGACCTGCCATAATTTATTCTGTTTAGTCGTCGCGTTGTGCGGTAATTCGTTGAGTTTGCTAACGTGTGTGGGACAGAATTTTGTAATTCGTATGAAGTGTTTGTGATTGCAAGTCGAAGTAAAAATATGTTGGAGGCGCTAGGAATAATAATGAAAGGTAAGATGATCATTTATTTAGTGTATGTTGTCCGTTGTTTGTAGGAAATTAGCTGTTAGGTTATGTATGAATGTCTGGATTACTTTGGGTTGTACACTAGGCCTACCGGTTGTTATAGACCCAACTATACATAATATCACTGTGTTCTGTCCAAAATTTAATAATGGAGCAAATTAGCATTCTAATTTAATTAATACAATATACCTAGGCTAACGCCATGCGTTCTTATGGGAGTAAAAATTTAATTTTTTGTCTCCGTAAATAGATTCGACCGCCGTTTAAAATTATTTTTCTCGTGTTTATATAACATAGAAGAATATAATAAAAATATATCAGCGCAATATCAGCATTGATGAGAATCTTCATAATTACCCAAGGGGTAATTAACTAATTTTTAAAAAAAGTCCCTGTAAGGCACTGAAGCAATTTAATTAAATAAAATTTCGGTAACCAAAGTTTCTTTATTATAGATACTCCTGTAAGTCTGACAATTATTTTGTCTACTCTAGCCTACCTATATATGTGTAATGTATCCAATTTGTAAATCATTTTATTCGTAAAATGTGGTCCTACCTAACACAAGATGGTACGCCTTACTATAATATATTTAATTTGAACTCTGCTCGTATTTAACTAGTTACAAATTTTATTTAATTCTTCAGTCCAGCTATATTACTCTAAATATACTTTCAAATTCAGCATTTTTCATAAAAGAAATACGTTAGGTTATGTTTCATGTCTAGATTACTTTGTCGAACACGTATCTATTATAGAACCAACTATGCCTAATAGCACTGTGTTCTGCCCAAAATTTAATAATTGAGCAAGTTAGCATTCTAATTTAATTAATACAATTTTATTTTTTCATTATTAGCGGGCCAATTTATACAAAAACAAAAATTCTGGAGTTTTGTATTGTAGTGTTTTAGGGTAAATAGAATTGCCATAATAAATTTAATACAGTAGGCGTATTGTTTTGATTGTGAAACAAAAATCATTTGTTTGATGTTTTAATTCAGTTCACTTACTTAGGCTTGGGTGTTAAGTATAATAGGCTAAGTTTTTTATCACAGTAAATTGTCTCTAGCTCCAGATACTTGCATGTCTACATCAATTGTCATATTTTACTATTCAGATGACTGTGAAAGTAGGCCTAGGAGACGTACAGCAAAAAAAGGTACATATAGTTTTAATTGTTATTTATATTCAGTGTATAAAAGCACCCCTTAACTCTAATCAACTAAAAATATAAAATTAATTAACCCATTTTTGAAAAAGACCCTGTGAGGGAACTGACTCCAGTTAAATGAAATATGTATTCTGTATTAAATGCTTATTCTGTATAAATATCAAGTTACTGATACCTTTACACAGAATAATTTTATTTAGATTAAGTCTGGCCTATGATAATATAACTGATTTAGCTAAACTTACTGCGGATTAGCCTGTAAGCCTAACCTAACTCTGAAATAAAATTAATTACTTTTAGAAAAAGATCAAAAGTTTATAGGCCTGGGTGTTAAGTATAATAGACTAAGTTCTGTATCACAGTTGAATTATCTTTAGCTCCAGAACTTACACCAATAGTGCATGTCTACATATATTTTCATACTTTACTTTCATATTTGACTGGGAACGTAGTAAGTTCAGTGTTAATTTATTCATGTTACCTTATATTTGGTGTATAAAATCACCCCTTAAACTCTAGTTAACTTAAAAATTTTTTTTTTTATTATAGATACTCCTGTAAGTCTGACAATTATTTTGTCTACTCTAAAAAAATTCCATTTATTACTTTTATGGTGATTCATGTATGAACATTACATAATTTTAATTTTCTTACAGATGTAAGACTGTTTCCGGAAAATGTATGCGATCGAATTTCACAAGATTTAGGACACACACAAGTGTCTGATCAAGTAAGTTTGAGTGGTAGATTAGGCCTGAAATTTATGCTAAATTTTGTTCGTAAATTCTGCCTAAATTTTTTGCCAGTAATTTAATCTATGGCTTTGATATGAAGTATAAAATGTCTGAAGACAAGTACTAAGCCTTGAGTTCCTACTGAGTACACCCATTAGCCTATAGAAATATTAGCTAGACTGCGTACGTTTTCAATTGTAAAAATGAAATAGGCCTACCTATATTTGTGTAATGTATCCAATTTGTAAGTCATTTTATTCGTAAAATGAGGTCCTACCTAACACAAGATGGTAGGCCTTACCATAATATATTTAATTTGTACTCTGCTCGTATTTAACTAGTTAACATATTTTATTTTATTCTTCAGTCCCACTATATTACTCTAAATATACTTTCAAATTCAGGATTTTTCAGAGAAACGTAATTAATTAAATAAGATATGACTTAATAAGTTAAGGTTAATTTTAACACCTAATATAACAAAATTTATAATATAGGCCTATGGCTACTGTAATACGGAAGCAAACTGTTGTAATATTTTGTACACATAGTTACTTTCATAACATCGAGTCCATTAAATTGTAATTTATTTGACATAAAAATTTTATTTTAACACAGCTCTGCTTTAAAAATTAAGGACTAACAGGTTTTGCTGGTGACTAAAGAAAGCATCGTTCTTTTATCTTATGTAAAATTTATTATTGCATGCAAGTCTGATTAAAGCTCACTAAACTAAAATTATCACTGCTTACAGGAGCAGGTTCTTAAACCCGATAATTGATGTAGGCCTATAGTGTTATTTTTATTTAATTTCTTATTATCTGTATTTATAATCTGTAACTTAATGTGTAGAATTGTATTTATATTGTTTAACCTCCTAAATGATACTCAACTAATATCACATGAAATTTTAAAAAATTAGTATCTTAATATTCTAAATTTTATGGGGTGTGTTATACTTAATAGTAGATTTAAATGATACGGAGTATGGATGAATTATCGTAATGTATTTGCTAGTTATAATACCGTTATAATCAGGATTATATTATTCAATGTTAATCATTTGAACAGTTTTTGTTTTTCGAGTTTGTGTGATTATATTAGAAATCTTTTTCAGGAATCTTCAGTGCAGGGATGTAACCAAGCAATAGTGACTTGAGTTCATTTAAATTAAAATAGATTACTATAAAATAACTACTAGATTATGCTGTAAATTTAATTTTTTTTAGAAATTTACACAAAATCCATTAACTTTTTGTAAATTCATAGTGCTAACCTACAAATATTGTGCTAGGTTAAGAAAATAAATTATTCTCTTAATTATTAGCTTAATATTATTATAATTATTAACTTAGTGAAAAATTATGTATGAGTTTTGTAATGATCTTTCAGGTTCCTCCTGAACTTTCCAGAATTGACTGGGAAAAAATGACTATTATTGCACCATCAGTAGTATCGACATCAGATGATATTGATGTGGAAAACATATGAAGTGGAGAAGGTAATATAATCAAAGCAATTTAGCCTATAGATAATTTAAATTTTTTTTTTTCTGTTTGTGAATTTTGTAACATTAGCATATTTGATTTAATGTTTGTTTCATATGTAGTGTTAGGTTTACCTAAATTATCTTTACTTGACAAACTAGACTTGTATAGGTACTTTAAATCAATTAAGAAAATCAGCTTTGAATGTAGCACAATTAATTCATACCATATTTCATTAATGTTTTGTTTTCAAAGCATTTTTTTGTTTGGGTGTTAGCCTATTTAATTTGTGTTATGGCAAAGTTAATTTTCTGCATCAGGAATGTCCTATTTCATTGAGCAAGCTTTATAGGAGATTTTGAAGTTTGTGATAAAATAGCCATTAATGATTCTTTTGTCTTGTTAATAACAACAATATAAAGTTATTAACAGTCCCATTTACATTTTAAATGAGAAAATTTAGTAACATAGTAGTTGGAATCATTTTTAATTAGTAGTATTATGTGTCAATGCTTTCAAATCAGGGGCTTCCTTTGGAAAGTATAATCATATGATAATTTTAAGATAAGTATTGTTAGAAGCTCTAAATAAGTTTGTTTATATTATTTTTTATATAAAGAGTTTTGGAAGCTGCTGGAAAACAAAAGTTCTTAATAAAGTACATAATTAGTTTAATAACATTATTTCCCATAAAATTGCAATTATTTCATTTAGTAATTTGCACTTTTGTTGATACTGGCAATGATAATTATTTTTCTCTGTTAGCTAAAATTCTTTCTTTGTTACAGAGTCCATTGTTGTAGAAGCTCTTATATCGCCAGATGATTGTGCAAAATTTATAAGTTTGGAGGTAAATTTCTCCTTATAGAACTGCTGTATTCTTATATAGTTATCTCTCTCTGACCTCTATTTTGCACTATGAGGTGTACACTTATTTCCATTCTTATTTGGTATTCTTTTATCTCTTTCTACTATTATTTAGTTACAATAGTTTAATCATAGTAGTCTCTTTATAATTGGTTTAGTGTTTTTTGTACACTGGTCTGTCCCTTAGTGTATATCATTGACTAACATTATTTACACCTAGTGTCACATGACAGGTGTTCTTAATTACGATTATAATACATTATGTCCTTTCTTATAATATTCTTATACTATTACAATAGTGGCATTACACCTTACTTGTGGTATAGACATTAACCTTTTACTTCTATTTGGTATTATAAAGTGGTTTTGTTCACGTTTTACTTAGTGAATCCCCTTTTGGTCGGTTTTGGTTCACTTTATTTACTTAAATTCTTATTTAAAATCCATTTTGGGTATCTTATATTGGTACCTGTAGGAAGCTTATCAGTTCTTCTTGGTTTAAGGCACAAAACATTTTGGTTTAGGTAGGCTTTTCCTACTGATAGATGTGAATTTAGGTGAAATTTGTACCAACAATGTGTACAGTATGTTAGGTTGATACAAATTTACATTCTTTTAACCTTATTTTCTCAAGTTTGGTTTTATTAATGATAACTAATAACTCTTTAGTTATTGCCTTTTCTTATCTTACATGATTGTTTGACTATTTGAGTAATATTTGTTATTATTATGAGACAATTTTAATACTTCTTTATGTTACATGGGTGCTATGCATAACATGTTACTATGCTTTTATTCACAGCTTCTATTCAGTTAACAGTCTAGTTACTTTCATTCTTTTATAACATATCTTGTCCTATACATTTATAATATTATCTGTTGTATATTGTACAGGAATGGGTTTCCTCTCCTTAAAACCCCACTGTTGTGTTTGTCAATTTGTACATACACCTATGCCAATGTGTTTTGAATTATTTTAATTATGTAAATCTCGGAGATATTTGGAGTTGTGGGATGTATTGATGTAAGTAATTAATTATTAACTTAGCTCTCTAAAAACTATCAGTGTTTGTGTACCTGTAACTTAAATAATTAATGAGTTATTTTATAATTCCGTTCAACCCTATTATACCTTGAAGAGAATTCTGTCTAACTTTGTATTTTTACTCTCTCTCTTTGGTGTCAGATAATTCCGCTATAAGCGCTGTAGTATCGGCTCAACGAAACTTATAGGTTATTTCAATGTTTATGTTAACCAATTATTCTATACTTATTCAGTTACTTTTTTATTCCTAGCTCATTAAACCATACTCCAAATAACAAGATTTTGCCAATATATAAAGGTTCTTTATTTGTTTACTTCTTTAACATTGAATAATATATGTTCTAATTAACATATGCTTGAGCTATAGATTGTATGAATCGATTGTTGATTATTCTGATACTTTATTTAAATTTAGTTATATAGTGTGTTTTAATTTGTAATTAATTTAATTCAGGGTGTGAAGGTTCTTGTAACTGTGGGGAAGATTAAAAATACATAGATAAGAATGCAAGATTTACAAATTTAAAGTGTTGTGTAGTTAGTATGATTAATATAATAATAATTTACCAGACTAGAACGAAGCCAATCGTGTAGGCGGTTGATTGATAAATTTACTGTTCTGGACAATTATGCCGTACGATTTTCTTTCTTCGATTTAATAGAATGGAATTCTTCTCCTGTCCACTTCGGAATTACACCTTTCTGGATTGGTTTACAGCCCGATTGATGCTTCTTCTGCAACGCCAGGATCCAAATACGATCTTCTCTTGGTTGAAGCAATTAGTGTTGTTCCGTGTTTTTGAAAGGTTATAACTTCTGGTGTAGTGAATATTATTAATTGTGATACTGTTAATTCTTTCTATTTGGTTTAATATATCATCAATTCCCTTTGGATATGGGACAGTTCAAGTTCTTCCTTGTATAATCCAGTTATTTATTCTCTATTGTGATTACATACTGTAGTGTTATTTGGATTAAACTGTACTGGTGATAGTCATAAACATTGTCATTAGGATTTTGTGTTTTATAATCATGTCTGATGATTTAAAATATTCCGATTAAATAGATAATTCTTGGGTTTTTTAATCTCATCACATTCAGATCATCAAAGCAATTATTGTCAAATTAACAACTTCCTCTTCTTCTGTCGTCCCTAGCAACACACGACTTCTTCCTTCCACATGTTTTGAATATAGTGTTTATTTCATATATTTTTTGTCTATTCCTTATCAATTTGCTATCCTATCGGAATGTAACTTTACCGATAGTTGGTTTATTTTTTTCTACACATATTCTGCTGGTTTTTTTATATAAGCCGGTTTTTTTCCTTTTTTTATATTTAATCCACTTTCGATATTAAATGTTATTAATCGATATCATGGCATTATGGTATTATCATAATTTGTATAAATTTTATTATATATCATTATTAATTTAATGTTTTTTCTAGCTCTTCAAATCGTATTCATTAATTATTATTAATTGATGTACCTAACCTTTATGTTATGAGTGGTTATATAGTGGTTTTGGCTGTTAGGCCTTTTATTGTAAACAGATCTACCTGTGTTTATAACTGGTACACATCTATAGCCCCTTTTACATAAATTCATACATATAATTAAATCTTAACTATTAACATTTACATAAACAATTATTTTTTCCATATCTAATAACAATTTTATCTTGACCTATGGATCACATATAAGAAAATTCAAATCTATTAACGTTAATTAGCTGCTTCACACTTCATTCTACAACAGTCATTGAATAATACATCTTGTTTCATTATCTTTCATTAACTCAACACATATTTGGTATAACATAACATAAACTTTATCATAACATTTGTTGTCACAAAATAATACCTCTTAACTCAAAATTCTTATTTGCTATTAGTAAATTATTGTTTCATTTTTTGTTTGTTTTTCATTAAACATATATCATCAACTATTGTCTAACTTACAGGTTCGGTTATTCTTGTTAATATTACCTTGCATCCTTATTTACCTTTATCTATGATTATAAATATAATTATTAGATCTTTGTTCTATCATGGGGTTAAATATTGACTTGTTTATTATTCTGTGAACCTTGTTTTTATGTAACTTGAGTGCTAGCATTTCTTTTGCGTTACAATATTGGTCATCTCAGTTAGTCAGTTCTTGTCCATCTCTTCAATCTGTAAGTTGTTCAGTCATTGCATATACGGGTAAGATGTTCTATAGTTGACTGGCTCTTGGAATCTATATTTTATGCCATGGTTGTTAGGTGTCTTTCTCGTAGTATGTTTCTTCCTTGTCTTCATTGGTTCCTTACTGACCGAAAACTATTGGGTTGTTGGTTCCTGTGGTACAACCATTGTTCGGTGCATCTTCTTTTTCTTATAATGTTATTTCACTTGTTAGTTACCATTAGTTTTATTAACTCTTATTGTTGTGAGTTTATCCTTGGTGATGAGTAGCTCATGTAGTTTCATGCTTGGCCTTTTAGAAGAAACACTTGGTTTGTCTCTTTCACTCAATTATTGACATGTGTTAATATTTTGGGTTACTGAAATATTTGGGCTCATATGTCTCGTTACAATATTAACTGGTTGTAGGCATATAATCTTATACACTGTTGTGAGAATTGTACAAAAGTACCTTTAAGCTAATTTCAAAACACAACATTTCAGAATTAATCACATTTTTTTCACTTTATAGGCTATGTCACAACAAAAGAAAATGTACAGGTCACTTTCAACAACAGTTGACAACAGCTGACTGAATATTATCCGATGACAAAATACTAAACAGATGGGAGATAGTCACACCAACCAACCATTTTGTATATAGTCTTTAAAATGAGATTTTTTTGCTTGTACACGGAAAACCTGGATCACTGTATTAAGATATATATTTTAGATATGTAGGTCAATTTATTAATTTTGAGCTATTAATTTAGCTAGTGCTAAGCTTTAAAACACAGTTATTTGTATGAAAGAAAAGTACAATTTTGTAGGCCAAGTAATAAATCCAACTATGATTCTGAAAAATTGTCACGGGTAGGAAAATAAAAATAATAATAATTCACCGATCTGAATGACGTTTTACAGAATCGTGATAAACATAAAATTACTTTTGATAGTGATCCCATGCTCATCCCAAGTTGAAACTTTCAGAATATGTAGAGGAAAATAATATCTTTCACATATATTTTTTTGAGAATTTTAAAAATACAGTTTTTCAAAATTCAGTAAATGCAATAATGATATGTTTATAAAAAATATATATATTTTCAACTAATTATGTTTTATATCATATGAAAGCCCTTTAAAAGAGCTTTCAAATGAACTCGATGTCATTGTTCTAGCTTAATTAGAACACAAGTTGTGAACAAATCAATATTGTTGCGCAAGTCAAAAATTTTATTTATTTTTTTCATTTTTGAGCACCCATTACTCAGTAACCTTTCGTCAGAAAAATGTGAAAAAATTGATTTGTGTTACTATTTATGAATACTACATGCATACTTAATTTCAAATAAATCTAAGAGGGTCAGGTTGTAGCACATGTTGATTTGACACGGAATATCTCTTAAATGTAACTTGAAGTTTTCATTTTGTTGTAAACATACCAGTCTAGTTTTTCTATTTATAGTTTATGCTTTTTTTTTTTTAATAATTTCAACTAATTGAACCCCTAATCAATCCTACACTCCCTCGCAGAAAAACCTATATTTAGTTCATTTATATTGTCATCTGAGTTTAGTTATGTTTGATGTAATAAATAAAATGTTTATTTCATCAAAGGTGTTTTCACTTTTTGTAATTATGTTCTTGTAAATAAATATTCTATGTACTTTATGAATGTAATCTTATAGTTACTGATAAAGTAACAAAGCCCAAATGTCTGTGTGGTATTTTTGTTGTAATAATATTTGTCTGATATGTATTATTTTTGCAATGTTTTTATGTATCTTCTATGAAGAAATAATTTGTTCATTATCCTTAATAATTATTAATTATTGATACCTTAGAATTGAAACTGTTTTGTATAAATTTTGTAATAAAAATCAATGTACTTGTAAGTCTTTTTTTATCAATAACCTATTGAAAATAACACATTCCTTGTGCAATGCAAGTAGGCCTACCAAATACCTACCAAAAATGTATATCCCCAATTTTTGATAGAATATTTGATTTTTGTTGCCATCAGAATTTTACTTTGATTTTACTTTCATGTTCCATAAGGAAATGGAAGTATGGTGATGGCAAAAAAAATCGTGTTAGAGATTTTTGCAGATTCTGATTATACTACCCTCAAAACATGAAAAAAAGTAATTTTTCGAAAAGTGTCTGTGTGTCTGTCTAGATTTTTTATGGCAAACGATAAGAGCCGCAAATTCAAACAGAATCAAATAATTTTTTGCATACAGCCCTGAATTGTAGAGTATTCAAGACCTATTGTTTTTTGTGAAGATCGGTTAAGATAAAGGGGTAGTTTACCTGCAATATTTTATGTTGTAACAAGAGAAATTTTTTCATGACGAACGATAACTGCCGTAAATTCAAACAGAATCAGATATTTTTTTACATATGTGCCCGAGTTATAGAGGACTCAAGGCCTATTGATTTTGGTGAAGATCGGTTACGGGGAAAGGGTAGTTTACCTGAAACATTTTTTTGTTGTAACGTAATAGTTTACCTGATAATTTTTTGTATATATGTACTACGTTATTGACAACAAAGAAGCAGTTTGTTTTTAAAATTCCTTCCCGGCCTGTTTGGCTGGCCGTAGACCAATGTTTTCAGCAAAACCAGACGTTTCGCCAGTGCCATCGACTTCCATCATCAGTGAAAATCAAGTGCGATAACGTGAGGTGGTATACGTTAGTGCCCACAGTAAGTGGCTGAAGCAGTAAGTAGAAAGAAGTAGTTTCAATGGAAATATTTCATTTCGAAAATGATTTTAAATATAAATCTTAGAACATGGAAGTCGTGTATGATTCTCCATACCAATATTTTGTTCTTAAGTGTGCTATTAAGTATTAGGAATCTTCTCCATGTCAAGGTATAGGATTACAGCCTGTTTTGCCTTCACTGAAGGCATCTCTTTTCCTTGCCCTACCTATATCTCGTCTTCCCTGAGGTCTGTATCTTATTACTTGTTTAGGTAGTCCCATGTTTTCCATTCTCTTGATATCCTGCCTCTATTTTATTTGTCCTTCCCTTATTCTGCCGGCTATAGAATATACATTTTACTTGGTACTTATATTTTCATTTCATATTTGATATCTAAGGGTTTGCATTATGAATACTCGACACAATATTTTTCTTGTTAGATTCGAAGTTTTAAGTAATTTTCTCTTAAAAAGTGTGTATGAACATTTTAGCACGACGAGATTGTCTGTTTTATTATTATTCTTAACGTTTTGGTTTTTATTATTAATTTTTGGTTTATTGATTTATTCTACCCAATTCAATCTATTATTGAATCCGATATGAATAAATCGGTTTACTTACTCTTTGACATCGTTTATTAATTTTGTTTAAATAGTTTAGAATGTTTTTTGTTCCATTTCATGAGTTCGATTCTGAAGAAGTTGCGTTGACTCTTCTATTATTAGCTGCGGTGAGTTGCTCTGTACTTTCCTGTATAGACACTAACATAAACACAACATGTACATGATACTTAATATTATTATAACATTAATAGTTAATAACATTTTATTATGGCCTATGCATACTGCATTGGTCATTGTCACTTCTGATAGTGTCCTTTTTCTTCATCTTGTGGTTTTATTACCTTAACTATAGTTTGTTAAGTGAGTTTACTATACTTTAGGAAGTTACCTTTTTATATGGGTTGTAATCCTATCAAATTATTCTCGTTATTGCTTGAATATCTCTTATCATTGTTTTGATAGCACTGTTATTATTGTGCAGTAGTTCATTCTGCATTTATACTGAAAATTGCTTTGGTTTAAAGTAACCAAGATTACTTGCATCTAGCTGTCAACATGATTTATTTATTATTATGGTTATTATTAGTATTTGGGTGGCTATAATCCTTGAATTTACTTATTCGAATAGTATTCTGCCTCATTCAATGTTGTTGGTTTAGTTCCTACTCTTTTATGATAAGTTTACAAGATAATTTTGTTCATCATGCATCCATTCTATGGCAAGCATATAGTTATAATATACAACAATGGATTATTGTCGGTTTTGTGTTTCTGTATTACATTTGATTTATTTGACTTTATGTAGTACTGGTATATCTATTGGTTATTATTAGATTACATTTTGTTTATCTTTTACAGTCTTTACTATTGGTAATTAGTGGTTATTTCTAATATCAATTCCTAATTTTAAAATTAAAGGTGTACCTTCAATTTCACCAGAAGGAAAGAGGTATGTTGGTACAATGTAAGTAAAACATTTTGTTCTGTTTTCTTTTTTTCATATTTGGTTCAAACGTACAAGTGAAAAACTTTCTGGGGCGATGTAGCTCACAAACCCTACAAAGACTCGGCGTTTTCCACAACTTGTATTTAGGAAAGAACAAAAAGAAAAATCAGATTTCTGTGTTATGATCTGCACTATTCTGTTAGTTATTATGGTTTGTACCCTAAGAATATTCGTATGTTAGCCTCCGAATACTTGTTTGCAAATAATGTCGATTTTCTGGTGAACTGGGCCGGTAAAAGATTGTTTTACTGGCTTCATGCAGCGACATTCAAGGTTGTCTTTTAGAGAGGCTGAAGCAACAAGTTTTGCAATAGCATTTAGTTTTAATAAACATAACATAAAACTTTCTTCAATATTGGAATTCTGTGATAAGTCGCCTTCATTTTTACTGCCACAATATTTGGAATGTGAAGGAAACCAGGCAGCATAACGACAGTGCACTGTCCTAACAAAGTTGTCAGTTTGAAGGGAAATAAACAAGTCAGCAGGGTTACCCCTTTGGAAAAGGGTGAAACCAGTGGTATTTTCATAGATGGCAGCTGGAAACCACCACTTATCGTTATATCCACAGAGTGTTATGTAGATATCACTTTGATTATTTATGGACCAGCAGGTTGTATTGGAGTAGCACATCCATCAAGATAAATTACAGCCTCTCTTTTTTTACTATTTATGAAACAGTTTATACCTCATACGCGTTACAATCTGACTTCAGCCATTAGACAAGTGTTTATATGGCCTGTTTCGGTGCAGCCGCTGAGAGCTGGATGGCAATAAACCCAGGTAAAACCATGACATACCTGGGCTAGCAAAAGATGCTCTTTCAAAGGCAGCTACACCATCTAACTGACAGCAGGTTTTAGTTCAACTGGAATTTGGCCATTAAATGAAAATATATTCAGTATCGAAGAGTTTCTGTGTTCACCTGTAATTGACAGAGAGATAGGAGACAAAAGTAATTATGAAGGAAGATTAACACCAACAAAAGATTGTCAAGAGACCACAGTAGCCGGACCTCCCACGTCGGAAATAAACGAGACATCTGCTAATACCTTATCACAATTGACACCAGAATAAATTCGCCCTTATCCGAAAGCGACTGCAAAAATAAAATAGAAATGCGCCAAGAAGAAAAAGTCAAGTATTCTCACTGACTCCTATTAAAAAAGCAATTCGTATTGAAGAGGAGGCATGACAAAAGAAAGAGCGATCAAAACGGAAACTAATCATGAACGGTAAAACGAAGGCGATTTGTGGACTGTATAGAAACGGTCAATCAAACTCTCCAAGACTTAAGAAATTGTAACAAATTAGTGGGTAGCGTAACATTTGTTATTTCAGAGGATTCTCGCTAGAGATTACCGGTAACTGCAAGAGGAACCCGCGCTGATATTGTCTCAGTGTGTTTAAAGTCCTCGGCGATGTGGAATGCTATTCAGACTAAATTTGCAAAGCAATATGAGAGCCCATTTAGGAGGAGGAGGAGATGGTGATTTTTCTACAAACTTACTGCACCTCGGTGACGGTAGTGTTCCTAATGACGATAGCTTCACAGAAATTGACGAAAAACTGGGACATAGTAAATAGTACAACACTGTATTAATTGCTAAATTCTGTGCAAAACGTCAAGTGTTTACTTGATAAAAATTACAAGTGGTTATTCCCAAAGAATCGAATCTGTGAAGGAAAATAATGATACAAGTTTGGAAAAATTTTCTGGGGATAATAAAAAGTCCGAAGAATCTATTAACACCGTATTTAATATTGAAAATATAGTGTACTATCTCCAAGAATTTTTGAATTCTTTAAATCAATCTTGCATTCCGCCACAACGGTTCATTCTAAAGGTTGGCACTCCAACAATGTTGTTGAAAAATTTACATCCTCCGAACGTTTGCATAACACAAAATGCAGGTGACACGGGAATTTCTGTGTCAAGTAGGTAATAGCGTTATTATCGACTCAAAAGCCCTCTTCACACACACATTCGAATCAGTAGGCTACTGGTTGTTAGCATTACCTGGTGTAAGTACCAACTTATAAATTGTAACATTCTTTACTTTAGTACACACTTGAAGGAAATTAACAGTTTCGAAATTACATCCGTTCCATTTACATAATTTTCATTAAACCTACTTAATATGTAGTAGTGAACGATAAGCTTTTCCAGGTTTTACTAGTACTTGACCTACAACGGTCTGATCTCCTACACTCAGTGCCTCTGTCTTTAATGATCACTGCTTTTTTTTACATAATAATTTTCCCATTCCTGCATAGAATTTACCCGCTCGTACAGAAGGCAACAGAATTTAGTGAATCCAAGCTGCAATCGAAGTATAACTACGTTACTTTCACATCTCCGTAGGTATGCCACGAATATCCGTCATACTGAATTCTGCTCAATAAAAGTTGCATACTATCACATGACTCCGACATGTAAGCAGTAAGTTATAAACTGAAGGGATTGGTGAATTATTAAAAATGGAGTAAAATCAATAGGTTAAAAAAAGTTCGTAGAAGTCTTTTGAGTGGAGGGAACGTTAGAAAACTGTTTATGTTATGAATGCTTAAGCCTACAAATCGTGATAGTTGTTATTATTATTATTATATTATTACTATAAAACAACATTTGTATTATTTTAATACAGACAGGAGTGAATACAGCCGTCGAATGAATTAGTAGTACGAACGCGTCAGCCTGCCAACACACATTAGCTGTATATTTGTGTCGTGACGACGGTAGTAATTTTCGTAAACAAAGACTGTTGTGTCATTACGACATTAAGAATGTTGTTGGCGTGAATTTAATGCGACAGATTTTTTTTACCTCTGCCCATGTTCTCTCTTTCAGTCCTCTCACTCACTCACTTACTCACTCTCTCTCTCTCGCGCGCGCACACGCACGCGCGCCAACTCGTACAGTTTCTTCTTTTTGTCAACAATTTCAGTGTTACACACAATCCTTCACTGTTTGTTTGTATCTGTTTGTTTAATCATTCATTGTGTTTGTACAGACTACACATTCAAACTTGAGTAATCTGTTTGTAGCAGTGTAACATTTCAACAAACACTTAAAGAGGCGCGCTTTGGGTGCAGTCGCAGAAGGACCTGCCGTGCTAACTTAATGAAAATAAAAGGAAATTAATAGTGAGGTAGTCATGTTTAATTAAAGGTAGTAGTGAGGTTTGCCCCTATTAGTGAGGTAGATGGGGAAAATTGACAGAGAAAGAGTGAGGGGGAGAAGAGAGACGGGGGAGAGAGAATTACGAATTTTTAATTATTCTCATTCATACCGAATATCATTTGTAAGAATATAGTTATGCAGTTATTGGTATACAGTAGTACCGAAGCAACATGTTTCAAGTTGACTCCCATCCGTTGGAAATTTATTCACCATTCTGATTAATAAAAATTTCTACAAGTACCAATAATATAAATAACAACCTGCAGAAGCAGAAGAGTTTATATCTTACAGAGTTGAAGAGTTGTAATGTTACATTAATTATATTTTTGCTTTTCGTATATCACAGTGAGCAGTAATCTAATTTTTTTGAAATAATACGTGAAGGCTTATATATTAAGAATTAATTTTTTTTTATAGTTTCCGTAACTTGCTTGTAAAATAATTAGGTATCCAAAAGGTAAGTTACATATTTTAATAGCAACTTATAAGTTCCTCATCCTCGGTTTTTTCCTTTCTTCAAAATGTACCACTTCTTAATTGCGAATAAATTATTTAACGTAATAATCGTTTCACCAAAGGCTGTTTGGATCCTGTTAATAAAACTCTTGAGTCTGCTGCACATAATCCTCGCTTTTGGTTCATGTTTCGTTAACTTTCTACATTACAATAAGTTTAATTATTTTCAAGTTCCTTATAAGTAGCCAACTGTAGTAAACATCATGTACTTTGACCTCTCTCTCACTCTCTCTCTCTTTCTTTCTGTTACTCTTGTTCTTCTCAATAACTGTATCTCAGGAAGTCTGAACGTAACAGGTTCTTAAGTAAACTTCATATGACTTAACGTGCAAAATCTTAAACATCATTTGGGCTTCAGTTATGTTATAATTTTGTAAGAAAGCTTTACAAAATACTTTTTACACTGCTTCTGTATACGAAACTAGGTGCAGGTATGTAATCAAATTTTTTAGTAGGCCTATTTATTCTAACACTGTTACAGTTTCTTGAAAACGCCGTATGTAAACAAACATTAAAACTTAGTAATAAGGTTTATCAAACTACTATTTTTCTTGGACGCATTAACGCAAATCAGTAATCTAGAGACCAATTTTATATTGAAAAATCGATGTCTAATAAACGGAATTTGATATGCAAAAATCCATCGGTTAAGAAAATAAAGTAAACTTGGTTAGTAACAAATAATTTTGGCAAAAATTTTTAATTTGATATAGGCTATAATTGATTCCAATTTTATTACAATCTGAGAAATGAAGCCAAATAGATTTTCATAAACGTTGGTCTAGGAACAAAAAAAGTTTCATTCTTAAATGCACAATATTATAATTTCCCTTTCATCCCGGAAAAAAGACTGTATTAAGCTACTATCATACTTGTCTAGTCTACACTATTTAATGGGTATATTATAGGTTTCACAAAAATTGATTATCTTACACATGGTTTTAATATATCACTAAACTTTGTGAAAAGTCTGAGTGAAAAGAATTATATACACAACGGTTGATGTTAATACAGGTCTTAATTCGTTTCAAAATTTATAGATAAATAAAAAATTAAAATTATCACATATATTGTGTGGTGTATAAAATAAATTGTAATAATCCTGTCTAATATGATTACTTAAGCCATAATATCCGAAGTTGGACCGTTCCTTTATTCTTCTGTAGCCTCCTACATTCTTGCGTATCTGCTGTCATATTCGCGTCTCACAGTCATAGTAGACAGTAGGCTATAATATTATACCTTTTTTTGCGTTGTCTGAGACTTGTCTCAGAGGATAAGACTCAGGCTGATCTGGGGCAAGCACCCTTCCGCCGATTGGAGATTTAGAGGAGTCGCACGCCAGCGCAGCGCGGACCGGTGGCGAAGTAGGTGGAGGCATTCAGGATAGAGTGTAGTGTATGGATGTGTATTTGTGTGTTTACGTAGTGTGCAGAGCCAAATGGGTAATGGTAGAGCCATAATAAAAGTATAAGTCAAACGACAGCCAAGACGAAGTCGAGTAACGCAGGACGCCAAAGCTGGAGGGAGGTGTCAGAGAGGCGTCAAGGTAAGGCGGGGAGGCACAAAGGAGAGGGATAAAGACCGGATAGGTAGATAGGAAAATTTAAGATGTTAAGTTATCAATAAGGAAGCCAGGTGTAGTAAGTATGACGAAGAGACTTAATTATTTCTATTTCTCCGTTGGCGGGGGTTTCTGGGAGGAGGTCCATCGGGAATGGTGAGGAGACGGTTTATGACAAAGGAAGGTCTGCGGTAGTTACAGGTAGTATTAATATTATACAATACCTCCTTCACATTTAAGTTGAGGAATTCCAATCAGCCTTCCGTTGCGTTACTTCTCTCTTGAGCCCTTGATATAATTCGTTGCCTGCTCTTTATTGCAGCTGTAATATCTCCTTCGTTTTATAATTCGTAACGTTAAATATTCTTCCTCACCCTGGAATTTTCCATTCTCTTTTACAAATTTCTTTTCACTTCATAAGACTTTTCTATACAAAAGCAAGTATATAAAAAAGTTATAAGGTCGGGGATTAGCAACCAAACGGCATTGTTTAAAAACATTTATCTACAAGTTTCTTTTCTATAGTTCATCGTACACACCCTTGCGAGATAAAAATAACTACACGGTAGTTTCTTTCGCAATTTTTCGCATTATTTTGAGACAATCGACTGGTGATTTAGAGATAAATACTTAATATTAATGGGGTCTCATACATTTTATATTATATCTGTTTTCTATCCTACTGATAGAATTAGAAAAACGGTAGCTATCTCTCTTTTCCTTTTAAAAGCACAATACATATTAATTTACCAAGTAGCAGTTTCCTTCTTCATTTAAAATTTCTATCAAATCTACTGTATATTGGACAAAACAGAAGGGGAAACATACGTGCTTACAAGGTAGTGTAAACATCCTGTAATGCTGTCAAATCAAAATACAAAGGAAGGGGAAGTGAATACTGTAATGAGTAGCCCCTACATTCATATTTATGCAGGTGTAGGTGATGATTAAGGCCCGGATTTTTATGTAATTACATATTTGAATGCTGAGTGCACATTTACACGGAAAAGCCAGATATCGGCGAATCATACCAATAGGTGTCTTATCCGCGAGTTTAATTTTACATATTTTTACATATTTTGTTCATATTACATATTTCACTCCATCTTACATATTTCTACATATTTTACTATACTTTACTTCAATTTGAAAATTGAAATGGCAAAAAATAGTTAGGCCTATAACAACATTACTCAGATGCGCAAATGTGCAATTAATCAGAATCAGGTCCAATTAAATTTATTAAAAGAAAAGGCAAAATATTGCATCTGTTGCAATTGCACACATAGATTCTACTTTCAAGAAGTAAAATTTTTTACGAGCTCAAGCGACAAGTAAGGCATTTTGCACGGGATGTTAGATGAGAATGGTATGCGCGGCCCCACTCATTTACGTTTTGTTCGCACGTTCAGCGGGCTCGGTGGGGAAAGAACGTGCTGTCCGCGGTAAATAAATACTCTTCGCAGATCTTGCAATTCTCGCAACGGATTCCATCTACCTAAACAAACAAATATCTATATAACTCTATGCTATTGTAGGGCACAATGTGATTTTTGACGCCAGTATTATCGACGCTCTCGGAGTGTAAGCCTACACGTAAATAACAATCTGGCGTGCAGTGTGGTGTGTTGAAGTTATTGTCAAGTCAGTGTTTTGTCTTTCGCCTACACTTCTGCGCTTGCTTGTTTCTTGCCTTGGCGGATTCTCGTTGTTGGACAAAAGACGTCTTAAATAATATATTGTGCGGTATTGTTCAACGCAAGTTCTTAAGAGTTTTAAATACAAATATCCTTGTTTTATCATGGCACCGACCGCATCATCTTTGTCATCTAAGTTAAAATCATGGGTACAGATTGACAGTGCTTTTACAACTGACGATAAAGCTGTATTTTGCCAAGTTTGTTATGGCCAAATGGTGTTAAAGAAGAGAAGGTACTGCTGTTGTATACAGATGCAGCAGCATACATGTTAAAAGCAGGTAATTCTCTAAATGTGTTTTACCCCAACCTACTACATGTTACATGCCTGGCTCATGGATTGCATCGAGTAGCTGAAACTGTCAGAGACCTTTTCCCCGAAGTAAATACATTAATATCAGCAACAAAAAAGGTGTTCTTGAAAGCTCCTTACCGTATCCAGTGCTACAAACAAAGGCTACCTGACACACCTCTGCCTCCAGAACCCGTAATTACAAGATGGGGAACCTGGATCGAAGCCGTAAATTTCTACAGTGACAACTTTGAAGCTGTGAAGTATGTGGTGGAAACATTATCTCCCGATTCTGCAGTGTCAGCGAGCGAATCCTTGTCTGCATTCAACAACTCTAAGGTGATATGTTCAGTTTCGTACATCAAAACGCATTTCAGTTGTATCAAGAAACTGGAGACTGCAGGTCTGACTCTCCAAGAGGCCATAGGAATAGTTGAAGAAGCAGTTAACAAGTTAAATGCTGTGCAGGGTGAAGTCGGTGACAAAGTTTCTACTAAATTAAATGCTGTGCTGAATAGAAACCCTGGTTACTCAACTTTACATACCATTTATCGCATATGTAACGGCGAAACTGTAGAATCGATTGAGAATATTCTTCCAAGTACGATTCCTCTATATAAACATGCGCCGGTGACGACATGTGATGTCGAGAGATCCTTTTCTATATATAAAAACATACTCTCAGACCGAAGACAGTCCATGTCAACAGACAATATAGAAAAGTATTTAATAATTAATTGTGCAACTAAACAGTGGAAAAAAAAACTTACATGGACACTTTATTCTTATGCAGAGTTATAGTAGAGTTATATATATATATATATATACAATATAGATTTTCAAGTCAAAAATCTACCTTTAATTTTATAGTAATTTCAACTCTCCTAGTAAAATACTTTGTTAAATAGTTAATAATTCTCAATTTTTTACTTTATACTCATGTCCTATACTACAGAAATCCATAGGTAAAATACTTTGTTGTTGTTAATTTTATAATATCAAGGTTTCTTTTTTAATACTGTTTTCTAAAATATGTTTTCATAAATTTTCTAAAGTACAATAAACAATTGAAAAGTAATTCATTTCTTATGCATGCTGTCTTATTGTAAACTCTTCAACAAAGAGTTGAACTTTCAGATACTGTGTATTCTGAGGGTTAACTTATTTTCTGTAACAGAAATGGTAATCTAACTGGTGATTAGTGTCAGCCCCGAACTTGATTAGTATTTTATGGATTACATTGACTTTGCTCAAAATATATTTGCATGTTTTGAAAGTGATTTTAAAAAGTTTAAAATGAAGCACCTATTATTTTCAAAACCTTTCAAAGAGGGCACTGTTATGTTCTCTTAAAATGTAAATTATATTGTTGATGTGAAAGTATTTTAATACTACATATTTCTTAAATATTACATATTTAGCTACATATTTTCCTTATTTTTCCTACATATTTATGTACATAAAGGGAGACTGTGCGCTGCGCCGTACGCTAGACAGAGAGGGTATAATAGCAACTATCTCGCTCTACTTTCGTCAGTGAAACACGCGGCGGATGAGTAAATTTTAGTCGATTAATTTTTGCAGTTCAACCTGCGATAACTTCAAAACCAATAAATATACAGCAATTCTGAAAACTGCATTGTGTTCAGTAATTAAATCTCTATAAGTAGCCAAAATCTCAATTAATATAATTAACAATTACAGAAGATACACACAAGAAGAACGTGTTTTTTTAGACGTTTCTATTGGTTTAGCATTTGCATTTGTACACTGTACTCTTTAAAATACAAAAAGTAAAATTGGTTAAAAAGTTTTACTTACAGTACGCCTACATCCGTTTTTGAAAAAGTTTGTGATTCGGCTGCTTCTTCAATGCACACGTTTTTTGGAAGCCATGAAGCCAAAGTGAGTCGACCTAACGCCGCTGCCCCAGACAAAATAAAGTATTTCAATTGTAAAAACTTAAATATTCAAAAATAGTGAACCATATCGCAGAATGACGTAAGTGTAGTGAAGAAAAAGGGGTGATCAGCCAAAACATCAAGAGTAGTATCTTTACATCCCTAACCATTTCGCTAACCAAAATTGCAAAAATTAGTTTGGAGATACGTCCGGATATGGGAGGTTCCGGATATCACAAGTCCGGATGTGACAGGTTGTACTGTATTTACTTTATAACAATTCCCCCTAAATAAAAGGGAAATCCCCAAATTCATATTTCGAAGCCACCTGTTGTAGATAAAACGGTATTTATCTTGGATACATACGTTTAATCTCATACAAACGTTTTTATGTGTGTTCCCATCAGCACCGACACACCTGTACAGGCTTCTCCATATTTTTCTACACCTGTCCAAATATGACTATACTGATTACAATAGTAATTTCTTCTACGGTTTGTTTATGACCATAAGATATGTCTTTATAGTTCCTTTTAAATACCATTATTTTCTGCTCATTCGTACAAAACTTTTAATTGTTGAATGTGCCAATTCTGATAATCTTTGCCAAACCCAAATTTTAATGTTATACGGCGTCACCTTATTATGTAGCAAACAAAATTAGAACAAATCACTGTTATTTTAGCAGTAGCTTTTTTAAGGAGCCCAGAGTAGGCCTATACCTACCCGACACGCACACATTTGAAGGATCAGTATTTTGTCTTGGAGTTGACTCTCCCAGCTGAGATACCCATGTTTTTAGGGACCAGGAACTCGCATTTGAACTTCTATCATCAGCTACATAATGTAAATCCTAGATAAATGTACAAGCCTATGCTCTAAAAGCCTAAGCTATGATACCCACAATCATCTACGTTTTACTAAAATAATGGTTGCAAGTTAAATTTTTTGATTCATGTTGATGCTTTTGTCTCGAAGAAACCAGGTAAATTAATCTGCTTTTCGTATCCGGCCGACGATGGTGTGCTCCCACTTACGAACAGTGGCACTTGCAACTCGTTTCACTTGCGAACACTCAAGTAGATAAGACACGTAATTAATTTTTGATACGTGAGAGTACCTCCCACTTGCGAACACACAAACAACGATGTATGTACATCCACCCTGTATTGTGTTTATGTTTTTATAATTCGTTAAATGTATTTTTTGTTACCAACTACGTTTACCAAGTTACAATTTTTATAAAACTCACACACACACACACTTGCATAGCCGCTCCCTCACTCTCTCTCTCTCTCTCTCTCTCTCTCTCTCTCTCTCTCTCTCTCTAAATTAAAAAGGAAGGTTATTTTTTATTTATTTTTATTAGTCAACTTGTAGAACGGACGACGTGATCTTGAGAAACATCCCAAATTCAGAATCTTTTTCATATCTTTTAGTTTATCCAATTCAGTATACTTTTTCGTCCTTTTCATAGCTTAAAAATTTCACTCCATCGTTACATCGTGTTCTGAATACATTTCTCTGCCTCAGATTATAAACATTTGATAATGTTTTTTATTCTTGGATGTGGTCTTCCAACGTGGCTGTTTAGTTTCTGATGCGTGCTTGTACGGTATTATTCATTGTATGACGTCGGAAGTAGCAGTTCCGTAACTCCTGTGGCACTAATCATTGTCTAGCTATTGTTCTACGAAACAATTAAAGAATTAATCGAGTTTCTCTTCCTCTGGAACTTGACCATGGATATACTACCAGCCACATTCTACATCTTTTCGAAGGAAAGCAAGTGTAGCACACATTAGGATTTTTGTGCTCCCTAAGTCATTTGAATGTGTATACTCGTGCAAAGTGACTACTGCAGCTTTTGAATTTTCCATTCATGAAAAATTACTTTTAATCTTTCAAACTCTCTTTTCTATTGATTTAACCAAAAATCGGGAGCTTAGCTTGCACAACGTCTTCGCCCGGACGGAAACTACTCTCGTCAATTTTCAAACCGGGACAATTGACAAACTGGCCGGGACCCCGGGATCAGGTCGTCAAACCGGGACAATCCCGGTCAAACCGGGACGTATGGTAAGCCTATTTATACATGTATTTATCGGTTTTCAATATTGATGTGAGCATTGTACTGTAGAATTAGGAAGCGATTGTATTGAACGAATCACGATTATCAAATGATATACGGTATTCCTTTTAGTTCAACAATTCCGTCATCTCGTCTCCGGTACTTTGGAAAACCATTGTTATTTTCAATAGTTTAACGTAAAATGTTGCTCGGTTATTATGTGTACATATTCCATCAATCATGCAAGGAACATTAGGATTACGAGCTCTACAAGATCCATGTATCATTCGAGATAATAATTTTATGAATCCTTGGAAAAGTGATACGGCACAAAACTTAGGATAAGCAAGAGGTAGTGTATTAACTTTTTAAATTGTATATTATTATTATTTTTATTATGTTTTTACTATAAAATATTCATATTATTTTAATATGATTTTCTGGAACACGTTTGGTGGAAACGTAAAACCGGCCAGCTGATAAATAAGAGGTTGCGAGTTCAGACGTAGATGTGTGTATATATGTGTCAGCCAAAACAGTGTTTTGTAAACGTACACGTCTGTCATTACAACATTAAGAATGTTATTTGACCTTGAGTAGGTACTCATGTTGACGGGAATGAGAAATCTTGTGGTGTTAGCGCTGAATAGACACAACACAGGGGGGGCCATTCCGGCTTCCCGCGCTAACCTAGCGATCAGCTGTTTTTGCCGCGTGACGTCCGACTGGTGGAAGAAATACGCGCGAGTCTTGATTTACCATGCAATCTTACCTGAGGCAATGTCCTACTTAGCATCTCTCTGCTGTTTACACGATATATTAACAATAATTGTAATGAGCTATTCATATAGAAAAAGGATTAAAAAACAAGATTAAATGGTTTGTGGCAAAAAATAATGGTAAAATCTATTTCTACATTTAATAGAAAAGTAAGCAAGTCTGTCCACATATAACATTGACAAAATGGCACAAGATGTAAAATTAAGTCGGAATTTTTTATTATTCGTTAATTTTATATTAATAGAATTATTTCGATTGTTATTAATTTACTTAGAAACCTCAGATGATACTGATATTTTTCAGTGAAACGTGCGTCAGGTGTTAAAAAGAATATACGAAATTATACTACTTGCAGAAGAAACAAATTGAAAACATCACAAATTTTATATATATATATATATATAATATGCCTGCGTGGGTGGGTGCGCGTACGTGCACACGCGTGCGCGCATGAGTGCGTGTATAAACATTTGTATGTAGTATAATATATTTGAAACAAGCTTCCAATTATTATAATTATAATCAATATCATAATCATTTTCTTTATCTACATTTTCTACATTCTACATTATCTACATTGAAATTTATTGACATTTAAAAGATACATTAAATATACTGTATTGAAAGGGACACTGTGCGCTGCGCCGTACGCTAGACAGAAAGGGTATAATAAGCAACTATCTCGCTCTAGCTTCGTCGTCAAACACGCGGCCGCATGAGTAAGTTTTATTCAATCCATTTTTGCAGTTCAACCTGCGATAACTTCAAAACCAATAAATATACAGCAATTCTGAAAACTGCATTGTGTTCAGTAATTAAATCTCTATAAGTAGCCAAAATCTCAATTAATATAATTAACAATTACAGAAGATACACAGAAGAAGAACGTGTTTTTTTAGACGTTTCTATTGGTTTAGCATTTGCATTTGTACACTGTACTCTTAACTACATATTATACTAATGTACAATGAAGATATACTTATTATATCTTTATTTAGTATATAGTTATTTACGTGTCAAGAAAAGAACGTGTGAATAAAGTGATCACAACATTTTATACCTTATATGTTTTCTGTCATTGAATGATTAACCCACTTTTTAATAACAGCGTTGAAAAATAGCTGATTACGTCTTTCAAAGATTATTTTTACTACGGTACTGAAATTAAAAATAACTAAGATCGTATACAGGAATTAAACGTAGGCGACTGGAATAAACAGCCGAGACGGCAGCTGCTGGAATTGCTTACGTTCAGTAGACTTGGCAACGTTGTGACCTTCGTGACTTTATATACATTTGTGGCAACACTGTGCATATTTTTCATCACTAAAAGCTAAACCGATATTCGTGATAAAATAGTAATGCATTTTTTTAAACGTGTGAGTGGTTTGTAACGATAAAGTTAACAGGGTAATTATTATTCAACTTTTTTCAACAAACTATCTTGAAACGGATATATATTTTTACGGTTTTTTATGCTGATTACGAATATGTAAGAATAAAATGTCTAAGCTTACTCGTAACTTTTATATATGGGGTCTCAAAAAGATGAACTTCTCTGGTCAGAACTTGCATGTTTAGCTAATGATGGATAAACGTGATTATATATATATATATATATATAATATTACATCAAGAAACGGACTGTAGCAGAAAGTGATTGAATATATATATATATCAAACTGAACAACACATAAATAATAACAACACCAAAAAATGGGCCACATTCACATATATAAATAATAAAATGACAAAACTAACAAAACTATTTAAAAACAAAGATATAAAAATAGCATACAAAACTAATAAAAATAAATTACAAAATCTAAATACAGTAGCTCACACAACAAAGATAATACAACAACTAACGGCATATACAAAATTGAATGCCAAGATTGCAATAAATGTTACATAGGACAAACAAAAAAACAGCTGAAAAAAGTTATTTTGAACACCTAAATGCATACAAAAAACCAGAAATATATAAATCTAATTTAGCCACACATGCAATAAACACAGGACATGAATTCCCAGACATAACCAATGTAACACTAATAAAACATATACCACACAAAGGCACCATAATGAACATATGGAAAAATTTACAAATATACAAACATAAAACAGAAAACAAACTAATACCTGAACAAATACAAATCAATACAAAACATGACACAATATTCAAAGCACTCAACATTGAAAATACACAAAAAACTAACACATACACCACAATCACACACAATAAAACCAACTCGAAATACCAGAAGCCAACAGGAAGCCACAATAATAATAGTCAACCAACAACACATATGTACTTCACCAGACAAAAAAACCGGAAGGCTGAGGATGGGTACAAGATAGTACCCGAAACATGTTCCAAAAAAGGAAAAAAATAACATCTTGAGGTAAATTTAATTATAAATATTAAATGTAATATATATATATATATGCTATTTTTAGCTAAATTTTAAAATTTGTTCCTAAAAATGAGCACTGTGTTTTCTTAAGATTTAAGGGCCAGAGGAGCATTAAAAACTATTTAGAGGAGTTATTTTTCAACAATTTTCCGGTGGAGGGCCCCCGGACACCTGGAAGAGTATGCTTGTAAATGAAACTCCTGGTTAGATTGTTATAGGGGGAAGGTGGTTGGGTTTGGGGGGGAGTGCGCCATCATCCTTGGGGGGATGGGCACCCCTGGATTATGGAAACAGATAATCAAGAAGGATGATTATGATATTACTCAGTTCTGAAAAAACAAAGAAGAACAACTCATACCAATCATATGAAGAAAATGAATTTGAAAAGAAAATAATAAGACATGAATGAAAGGCAAAGAGAAATAAAGACCACATGAAAAACATAATGTTAATAAATTAATTTTAATGAATACAAAAGCGGATTAATAACTTTCTGAGAAAGAGAAAAGAAAGAATAATATGTTTATATAATATGCTCATAATAACAACTTTAATGTCAATTATAAAGAAACCAATTGAAAAAACTAACTGACATAAAATAATACCATTCAAATAATTAATAAGAACTAAAGAGAAAATAATATATATAAAAAAGTATGCTATCAATGTAAATAACAAGAAGAAGAGATAATGAGAATTCAGATGAAGAAGGAAAAAGTTACACCATAACTAGTAACAAACATATTAACAAAGTTTCCAACCATAATAAAAACGAATGTATCAGCCGAGCTAAATAGTTGGAAGAATATATAATGAGAATAATAAATACTAAGAAGAATAAATGAGATAGAAAATGTGAGATAATCTGAGAAACAACGAAGTGAAGTATCCAAAGATATTTTTATTAGTCGAAAATGAGACTATTCTATATGTAATTTTTATTTGATGACTGTCTGTAGATATAATTCCAGCAGCATTATGTTTTTGAGCAGAGATGAATTACCTCTGGACTCAATTAGAAGTGAAGCATGGCCAGAAGAGTATATGTAGCCACAAGTGCCTCTATGAACTGCCCCAGCTCACATATTAGGGAATGTTAGGGAATTAATATCCAAGGGATAAAACACGAAGTTAAGAAAAGAAAGAATATAATAATAATATTAAATCTCAGAAAACACTAACTATCCAAGAAGAATCAAAGTCAGATGAGAGAGTATAAAGTTTACTAAGCTCAAGTATGAATAAGCTGATATAGAAATGGGGAGGAAGACAAAAAATAATAAATAAATATAAAGTTATCATAAGCAATTATTTTATCCATAATCAAGTCTGAAATAAATCTGGTCTGGAGGAGAGAAATCTGTAGCATGACAGATAATGCCCATAATTCTGAATGGTAGAATGATCATAAAACCAAAATAAAAACATTTTAAATCCAAGAAAGCAATATAAAAAAATAATTAAGAAACACCGTAAGGCACAATCGTAGATTAAAGTAAAAGTTTCATTTAAAACCAATGGTACAATGAGTGATGAATCATCAAAATAAACTGCAAAACTAAAAATAAAAAAAAGGTAATACCCAGGTAGGATAGGAGTAAGTAAGGAAGAAACCCAAACAAGACAACATCCACAACAGAAAAGGAAATACTTTTATAAGGAACAAGAAGAATAGGAGAAATTAATGAAGAAACCGGAACAAGACAGCATTCACAAGAAGGAAGAGTCCTCCTATATAAAAACCCAAACCCCAAAAGTAAGTGATAAAAATAATAACAAATGAAAGTATAACAAAATATCAAATTTAGAAAACTATGTAAAATAAATGTAAGCCAAAAGTGTATAAAGTACAATTGAAAGTGAACCAATGTGAAATAATTATATAATGCAAAAAACAAACCTTCATTATCCTCCATAAATAGATTTCTTGATTTTAATAAAACTATAAAACTATTTAGAAATAAAATCCAAGAACAAAAAGGGGATCAGTGCAAGTTTTTGTGTTATATTAAATAAACCTAATGTGGCAATATTGAAGTTCATAAACTGAATAAATTGTGAAATAATACAACTTTGAAGTGTTTATATTGTGTCCATGAATAATATTAAATGACGTATTATCATGACAGATAATACAAGTGTTTTTAAATAATAACTGCCACTCTTTATATACAACATTCAATAGAATGACAGTAGATAAAACAAGAGCAGGCCATAAAAAAAGTGAAGTGACAAAGAAATTATTACCCCAAAATCAAACAAAAAACAGCTAAAAACTGAAAATAAAATTAGGTGTAAGAATTAGTGTAAACGATGGAAGGACAGATATGTTTTGTTTATTTAGAATAAGTTACTAGTGATAATCAAGACTGAAATGTCAGAATTAAATAACCTTCTTTATTTATAAAATATTAGTTACTAGTGATAATCAAGACTGAAATGTCAGAATTAAATAACATTCTTTATTTATAAAATATTTATTGTGTATTACTAATAATAATTAAGTATAAAATGTCTGAGTTTGAAAGACCATTGTTAATTTCAATTATGTGTTATGAATTAAGAGTATAAATTATATACTAATTGTCTTTTATTAAAATAAGAAAATGTTAATTAATGTCATATTAGAATAGAAAGTCAGAGAGGGTGTAAACAAAATGTATTATTTAAAAACTTTGTATGTAAAAGCTGTTAGAAATCTAGGCCAAATGTTAAAACTAAACAGCAACAAAATTGATGAAATAAGTACAGAAAAACAATTAAACTGATGGGATTTATATAAGGTAAATCAGTCATAGGGTCAAGTAACTGGAAATATAAGTAAGAAAGATTTTGTAAAAAGATAGCAAGAATTATTGTTAAAAATGCAAATGTAAAAACTGTAATTCAGATAGGGGACTCACATATTAATGTATAATATTTAAAAAGAGAACCAATTAATCAAATTACAAGAAATTAAGGAAAGATAAACCTTTTATGTCAATCTGAGATTTAATACAATCATTAATATAACATGTAAAATGGCAACATTTTTGAAAAGGACAGGAAGTGAATTTTAAAACTTACAATTTTCAAAATGAAGTAAATATAGCATTTTAGATCAAAAACTTAATAAAACTATCTTATTTGGTATCAAATCAAGCAGAATGAACTGAAGAAGAAGATTATATATTTAGTAGTTAATAAATTTGAATAATAGCAAAAATATATTCAGTTATATAATGTAAAAATTCTCACATGCACAGGATGTAAAATAATTTTGAAACAGTGGATTGCTAATATTAATTTGGCTAAGACTTTTTGAGAAGACGAAAGGAGTTAATTAGTTCATTATTAGATATTGTGAAGTACACTTGACACGAGCTCTTAAGCAATTTTTAACCTAATAACTAAGACATAAATGGCGCATATCCAATAAGCGCGAAAAACGCGAGTTTTTTAAAATTACATCTAAACGTAAATTCAGTGAACCGAACACCGACTAACATTAAATTAACTTCAAACAAGAAGAGAACACAGTGAATACACAATTTAAACGATTAAAACAGTAATTACACACAACGAAACGGAAAGTGCAATTCTCGACCTAACAAACTAAAGTTGAACATAACTTTTACAACACATTTTATCGAAGTGGACCACTAACACTTAACCAGGAACACTCCACCAACACAAGAAGGAATAACCGCAACAGCAGGAACGAGAAATCACAGGAAAAGCAGCCTTTATTGGAAGCAGAATTAGCGAGGTGCATTTCGTCTGACATCTGAACTCGAAGCGGCCATCTTTTTCTTCCCACGATCCAACGCGACACTGCCTATTCAACTGAAAGGTTCGCACATTTCTTTACTCACACTTATATATTGAATGTCATGTATGTATGTTAATTTTTAAGCTGATATATTGTAATGTTATACTTTCCATACTTTGCCCTTTTTCTCTGACTATCTATAAAATAACTGTTAAAAGAACCCGATACTAAATAATTGTACGAACTATTGAAATATACCCTGAGAGAGTCGATTAATAAATCGATAGAAAATCGATCATATCAATATTTGTTAATAAAATTCATTGAAGATCATAAAATTGAATATTGTTTATTCCTATATAATAATTAGCATAATACATAATTTTAATTGAGCGATAACTACCAGAATTTCACCACCACGAAGGAACATAACCTCCAAATAAGGAAAGTTCACTAATCGAATGTTTTTGGAGACAATCTTATTAACTGGTGAAGGAATTTTAAATACTAAAAAGGACCTAACTCAATTAAAATAAATAACAAGAAGTTCGGAACACCACGAAACATTTTATAATAATTAATTTTAAATTAATTTAAATTAAAAAAATAAAAATAAACAATAAAACAAAAATTTTTTTTACAAACAAACAAAAACAAATTAAAAAAACAAAATCAATTTAATATGTTACAATATACCTACCAATAACGCTTCGTCAAGTAACAATCAGTGTTCGTTAAAATTACAAACAAACAGGTCGATATTATTGTCCACCGCAGTCTGCATGACAACTGACCAAGCAGGTAGGATGCACCCAGTTAGGATTTTGTTGGACTCAGAATCGCAAGCTATTTTTTGCACCATGAGTTTCGCTCGCCGCATGGGATTAAAACTGATTAAAACTCAATTACCCATCACGGGTATAAACAATTCCTTATCTCAAGCTCATTTCAGTACCAGAGTAAGATTGCATTCACGTTACAAAAATTTTAATTTGAACATACATTGCGCGGTGCTTCCCAGTATCACTAATAATCTCCTTGCTGAATCATTTGACCTCTCCTCTCTAACCTTACCAAAGGGCATATTTTTAGCTGACCCGCAGCTGAACTTTTCGTCGCAAATCGATATATTGCTCGGTGCTCAGTATTACTTGCAATTAATTGAACCTGTCAAATTTATTCGTAGCCCACATTTCCCCATAATACAGGAGACTAAGTTGGGATTCATTCTTGCAGGTAACCTACCATTTAATGTCGATATGACAAAACCGGTTTCGTCATTCATGTTATGAATACCATTATGATATGATAACGCCATTTCCTCGCAACTGAAGGACTTTTGGAAGTTAGAGGATCTTGCTATTCGTACTCCTTCCGTTGAGGATTCAGATTGTGAGACTCATTTTGTATCGAATACTGTCCGTAATAAGGATGGCAGATTTGTAGTATCCTTACCACGCAGGTTACGTAATTGTCATTTAGGCGATTCTCTCTCCGGCGCTATCCGCAGGTTCCAATCGTTAGAGCTCAAGTTCAAGCAGAAGCCTGCTCTTCACAAGGATTATAGCGCATTCATGCATGAATATTTGAACCTTGGTCACATGTCTTTACTTGATGCGTACGATTTATCGGTAGACCAGTCAGATACATTTTACTTGCCGCACCATTCGGTCTTTAAAGGCTCAAGCATAACAACTAAATTGCGAGTTGTTTTCGACGACTCTGCCAAAACAACAAACAACTTGTCCTTGAACGACACATTGTTGGTCGGTCCCACGGTCCAACAGGATCTGTTCGCTATTATGGCTCAATTTCGTACTCACCGTTATGTCCTCATTTCGGACATCGAGAAGATGTATCGGCAGATTTTAGTTAATCCAAAGGATTCCAATTTGCAGCGCATTGTCTGGCGCGATGCCCCCCATAGAGAACTCCAACATTACGCTTTGAGGACAGTCACCTATGGGACTGCAAGTGCGTCATTCCTTGCTACAAGATGTCTGGCTCAAATAGCCAAGGAAAATAAAACGCAATACCCTATAGCTTGTTCAGCTATCGCGAACGATTTTTATGTAGACATCTTATCAACGGTTCAGACAACCCTCACATCCTATCCAAACTGAAATCTGACGTCACAGAGTTACTAAGCCAATACGGTTTTACATTGCACAAATGGTTCTCCAACGATCAGACAATTATAACTTCGCAAGCTCATTCCTCTCACGACTTTAGTAAAAATCAAACTGTGCGTACGTTAGGCATTCAATGGAACATGGACGAAGATAGTTTCTTATATAGTGTCCAAAGACATGCCAATCCCGGGGTGGTCAACAAGAGAGGTGTATTATCAGTCATCGCAGGAATTTACGACCCTTTGGGTCTCATTGGCCCTGTTACATTTTGGTGTAAGCATTTTATGCAGCGATTGTGGTTAGCGGGTACAAGTTGGGACGAACCGTTATCAGATTCATTATCTAATCAGTGGTTAGAACTTTATTCTCAGCTGGTTTCAGACACTTATTTTAAAATATCTAGGTCGGTAAAGAGTTTAAACAATTCGCAAATCATTGCATTCCAGCTCCACGGTTTTGCAGACGCGTCAGCTAAGGGTTACGCATGTTGTATTTACGTGCGTACGGTCTATTCAAACCACGCCATCTCATCAAACCTGTTATGTTCTAAATCTAGAGTTGCTCCATTGAAACAGATAACATTACCCAGACTTGAACTTTGTGCATGTCTATTGTTGGCTCAGTTAGCCTCCAAGGTCATAGAGGCCTTGAATTACAAATTCGACGAATTATATTTTTATTCGGACTCAATGATAACCTTACACTGGATCACCAGAAATCTTCCCGATGGAAGGTATTCGTTGCCAACCGTGTTGCCGAGATACAGCGTCTCACTACAAGGGGCACCTGGCATCATGTATCGTCATTGGACAACCCCGCCGACATTTTATCGCGTGGTTGTCTCCCTCGGATGTTACACAGTCACCCACAATGGTGGCATGGTCCATCCTGGTTATCCCACGAGTAATAATCATGGCCTATCTGTGCCTTCGATGCCCATTCTCCATGCACTCATCCTGATCTTGAGCAGGAACAACGTATACAGGTCCAAACCGCATTGAATGTCGCATTATCTGCATCTAATTATGTTGAGAACTACTCATCGCTCTCAAAGCTCATTCGCGTGTTTTCGTATTGTCGTCGATTCATCCGTAACTCTAGGATTCCCAAAGAGGATAGGAACCTTAGTAGTATATAAATGGGAACGACAGGACAAGGTCATCCCCCCTCCCCCTCCCCACAATGTTATCAAAACAAACATACGTCATCAGGTCATCGTCCCCTTGTAAATAACCATACGTCATCAGGTCATCGTCCCCTTGTAAACAAACATACGTCATCAGGTCATCGTCCCCTTGTAAACAAACATACGTCATCAGGTCATCGTCCCCTTGTAAACAAACATACGTCATCAGGTCATCGTCCCCTTGTAAACAAACATACGTCACGGGGGGGTCATCATCCCCCCTCCCGCCTGACATCATCGGTTCAACGTAACAACATATACGTCAAGTATCGTGTACGTCATCGCATCATAAACGTAACGTATACGTCGAGTAACGTATACGTCATCGCACGGTTGTATTATCTTGAAAATATGATTTAGTCGAGCGCGGTAAAATAACTTCCTATAATATCAGGTATTAAGTGTACCCCCTTCGTAGGTTCAATTCCCTCATTCGACTAAATCATATTTTTTTAAAGAAATGATTTAGATTTTCTCATCGGTTTAGTTGAGCAGTAACACCACATCGAGATGGATCGATCATCGTGTTTAACAGCAGCGAAGTTATTAAAAGATTTTTTCGAAAACGAAGGTTTTGATTTTATAGAAGATTCGTGTGATATTGTGTGTAATAATAAATGTGGTTTTGTAACGAAAACATATCATACTATAACACATATTCAGTTTATTCACCAACTTTTACACCCGAAATGTAAAAATGTTCGTTATATACCATACAAATACGAAAACTTTGCCAAATCAAAAGAATCTATTGAAAATTATTCAGAAGCGAAAAAGTGTGTTGCTATAACTGAAGAAATGATGGTGTCTACATTTTATTCTTGGCCAAAACGTGCACCATCAGTTGATAAACTTGTGTCAGCTGGATTTTTTTATACAGGAACCAGTGATGAGGTTATGTGTGTAGAGTGTAAAGTTCTTCTATATGATTGGAACTCTAACGACGATCCATGGATTGAACATGAAAAAGCGTCACCGAATTGTTTATTAGTTAAATTATACAATAATCAGTTTTAGATAAAAAACAGCGTCATTATTTATAATAAGAATTGGAAAGACGGCTGTAATTACTCAACCATGAAGTAGAGACGGAACCACAAGATGACTAACGATAATTGCGTACTTCACCTTTATCAAGTCACGCGCTCAGAGTTGCAATTGATTACATACGGAAACTGGTTTGAAAATAATGGGTTTTGCTATTTCTCCTTCTTAACAACATTGCACAACATATCTACACACGGAACGGAAATTAATTATGTTATTTTTATTATTTCCTTTTCCTGATGACATTGATAGTTTTACTATATAACATGAAACTATTGTTAACTCAATCACAGTTACTTCTAACGAAGAATAAGCTACTTTAATTATGTGTGATAAAACTGAGAAGCGAGTTTTTTATTTAGACGGTACAGCCGCCTGCTTTAAGTCTAGCATCTTATCTAGGCTTAATGAAGAAGGCGTTTGTTATACATCTTCGTCGGATTTAACAGATTTGAGAGAGTCGTTTCCAGCGCTATATACACGTAAGGATGGTGTACAGTTTAATACTATTGCATGGTATAGTATGTATCAAACTCAATTATTTTTGGATGGGAAAATGGGTGCAGAATATACAGTAATGTGTTGTGATAGGTCACCATTGGCATCGTTCGTTTACGGCATCATCAATAAGAAGGATAATAAATTAACTGATAAGGAGCTGGTAGAAATTATTCCTCATTGGATTATAGATTATTTTAAATCGACAAATGCGATGTTTTTAATCGATTCAGATATTAAAGCTGTTAAAGAACGACTAGTAAAAAGGGGTGGGTTTGATGTTCATTTAGCGACGAACGAATATTTCTTATTACAAAATAATTATTTTAGGACTATCGCAGAATTATGTGATATTCCAATTATAGATATAAAGGGGAGAGATTTTTTAGAACTGTACGAATATATCAAATCTTGGATATCAAATAAAATTAAATTTAAAAATACGGTATGATGATATTATGATATCTATTTATTCACCTAACAATACAGGTGATACATATAAATCACTGTGTATCTTTCACAGGAAATCAATCTCTAGAAATATTGATATGAATGGTTGTAAATGTAAGAATATATTTGATTATAAAAACAATTAGAAAAAAGATGATTTTATATGATTATATTAATGTGAGTTTCGTATACACTGATTGTTAAATCTGTTTAATGTAAAATGTGAGGAAAGATATAACTAAAAAATAAAATGTATAATTTCAATACACTTGTACTTTTTTTTCTCCTTCACAACTAGTTACAAGTGAGAGAGGTTGGGTATAAATAAAAAATAGAAGTTTTTTTAATTAATTTTATTTATACATAAATAAAATTATTTAGTGAAACTTTTTAATAATTCCACTAGTTTATAAATTAATCGGTTACTTACACAATTTATTCCAAATAAATTTAAATCATATTTTTCAGTTTGTTCAACAACATTTTTAAATTCGTTATATTTGTACACATAACCATCTTTAAATAAATTTAGATTGAATAATTTTTGATTAAAATTTATAGATCTAGGAAATGAAATGAATACATTTACATTTTCTTTAATTTTATTAATAAAACCATAATCTTTTTCATTTATAAGAGATTTTAGATATTCCATCCATTTGGTATGACCCACATCATCTTTCATGTTAAACATTTTTTTAAATTTTAATCGCATGATGTATTCAACTAAGGCCAGTGTATGTAGTGAAGTGTGTTTATATTGTTTCGTATGTTTTAGGTTTAGAAGGTGGTATTTGTTACAAAATTGTTTTAATATATTATAATGTGTTGTACAATATTTATATATTGTGTATTTATAGCATTGCTTCCCTGTAATTAAACAAACCGCATCACAACGATCTGCTTCATCCCACATTTTTTTACCAAACCAACACCGTTTTTTATTTATTCCTCTTGAAAACCTATCGAATTTTTTATTTCCATATCTTCTATTTACAGACATCTGAAAAAACCAACCAAACAGGAAGAAAAAAAAATAATAATAATAAAACAATAGAAATTTATGAAATTAGGTTTTTATTAGTTATAATAATTTTTACAATACATTTATCTTTTGTAATAATTTAACTTCAGTTTTTACTATTATATTTTTATCTACAATTTTTTCACTTTTTTTATAATATCTAGCTTAGTTACAGTTACAGCTTCTAATCCGATACTTATACCAACGAAATTCGTTTTTACAATCTATTAATATTGTAATTTATAACATTGTATATATAATATAATTGTAAATGTATAACATTTATCTTTTGTTAAACAAAATGTAACATTCAACATATTTCAGTTTTACTTCAATATTTCACTAGAAATTTTTATTATAGATAGAACATTCGAGCTTATTTACAGTTACAGCTTCTATGCCGGTACTTATACCAACCAAATCGTTTTTACAATGTATTATCATTGTAATTTATAACATTGTACATATAATATAATTGTAAATGTATAACATTTATCTTTTGTTAAACAAAATATAACATTCAACATATTTCAGTTTTACTACAATATTTCACTAGAAATTTTTATTACAGATAGAACATTCGAGCTTAGTTACTAGAGGACAGAGGAAATGATAGTTATTACACTCACAGCTACTATGCCAATACTTAATTATAAATTCAAGATATATTTGCACATTTCTTTTAGTACAATATTCTATATTATGTGGAAATGAACAATCATCAAGATTATCTTTCAGTTTTTCTTTTAATTTAACCAAATTACTACCACCCAAGTCATCAATATTTATAATTTTCATGCACCCCGGTCGAGTAAAAATGTTGTTGAGAAATTGTTTCTTTTCACTACCTTTTACATAGATAGTGTTACACTGTTGAGACAATTCAAAATATATTTCGTATAATTTATTATACTGTTCGAGACCGTCAGTCCATGAAAAACCATGAATATTTGTTTTCACCCAAAGCGCTTGTTTTTGCTGATCTCGTGACAACTGTTCAAAATTAAAGGGTGGTAATAACAAATAGTGATTTACATTAAATTTTCTTTTTGGATATAATACATTAAAACATTTATTGCATAAATCAAACTTCCGTTTCTTTTCTTCTGTCTCATAATACACAGGTTTGTCTATCATATTAAACTCTTTTTTACATATGGTACAATGTTTCTCGATTTTCAGCATTAACAATCTGGCTTCGTCATCTCCAAATATTTCGGAGTAATACGTTACATTTCTTAAATTTTTTTTTTAATAATTCATCGTAATTAAATTTAATGAAAGATATTTCTTTTATAATATATTGGTTTTTCGCTGCCTTAAACCACTGTACATCTAGAACTGCTCTGTCCATTATTTGATCTAAAGAAAAAAGAAAATAAAAAAATATATATTAATTACCGGTCGACCCAAAACCTCTATCTCCACGCTCATTAAAATCATTAAAATATGCCGAAATATATGTTTCTAATTCAACAACATCTTTTGGTTCAACATATCTTTCAATTATTATTTGTGCGATTTTATCCCCTCTATGTACGTAATATGGTTTAGGACTATTATTTACTAATATAACCCCAATATTCCCCATATAATCTCTATCAATTACACCACCAGCTACATCTATAGAGCTGTTTAATGCTAAGCCTGAACGTGATGCTATCCTACCATAACACCCAGCAGGTATTAATATTTGTAAGTCAGTTGCGATCAGTTCTCTAGAAAATGGTAATAAACAAGTATATCTAGGGCTTCTGAGGTCTAATCCAGCCGACTGTGAAGTGCTTCTAATTGGTGCAAAAGCGAAAGGAGATAAACGTGCAAAGCTGATGGTTTCCATTTTTTTTTCTAAAAAAAAACAATATAAGTTTTAATATTTAACTTTTTTTCTAAAAATTAATAGGGTCTGTTTCTATATATTTTTTTAATTTCTTTTTTCACACCCGGTGTTGAGGCGATGTTTTTCCCCGCTTCATGCAAAATTTTATTTAAAATTTTGAGATTATCATCATCAGATGATTTAATCAGAAAAACAGCTTTTTGTCCAATTTTTTCCAATGGTCATTTTTTGGAACACCTTTTAAATCACGAGTATCAGTGAGTTCAATTTTTACTAAATGACTACCCCACTCACCGGGTGTGGTGAGAATTTTCTGTTTATCGTTAGAAAAAATTTGAATTACTTGAGGTATCGCTTTTTTTTTCTTTTCTTTTTTTCTTACTATCATCAGTAATTGAATCAAAAATCTTACTGAATTCATCATCAGAATCATTATTATCACTATCCTCGTCCTCACTTTTTTCAGTTACATTATCATTAGTAGTAGGTAAAACGCTTAGAATTTTTGATTTAAAAGCTAATACGATATTCTTTTTATAAGATTTTATACTAAAATCTTCAGAGAGTGATTTAATATGGTTCATAAGTTCGTCCAAACTAAATATGTATTTTTGTAATTGTATCATTTTTAGTTGAGAATTTATTTCTGATGATAGTTAATTTTCATAGGAATTAATAATTGAATTTAATTGTTCATATAATTTAGAAATAGCTAAATCAGTATTCTCAATGAATAATTCTGTTAATTTTTTGAATAAATCCTCCCACAAGCCAAATGTAGTTATTCCAGAAAAGTAAAATATTTTGATTGTCTCTTCAATTGAGTAAACTTCTTCTGGCATTTGATCGGCTACTGGCGTTACTTCAGACATGATTTATTTAATAAAAATAGATCTAAAAAAGAAAAAAAATATATTACTAATGAATTATTATTAGAGTTTTACTAATAAAGCGAATTAATATAAAAAATATTTACCCGTAGAGTAGCGATTTACAAACTTAGAAGCTGTAACTGCGAAGCTGATTGAAGCAAGAGAGCTCGGTATTGGGTTGTGTGTGTCGAATCATTGAAACTCAGAGGTTTATATAGTTCAGAAGAGTAATGTTGGGAAACAGGATACATCTTGCATTAATCAACAACACGTGTATTCAAGGTAGTTGAGTAATTACCATACTTGAATGAAAGACGGAAAAGTGTTCAAGGTGAATATGTAATCCGTGTTTGTGCAACCAGTATGCATACATCATCGATATAAATATATAATCAATGTTTATGGAAACCAGGATATATTTGAGATAACCACTAATAACGTGATTGCTAAAGACAAACCTTCGTCATCGACATAAATAGGAGCATGTAACGTGTTTTTTTTTCAATCGTTTTTATATCTATTTCTAGTATAAACCCAACCGGAGAATCGTTCGAAACATTACGCTGTTCTTAGATACCAGTTTAGACATTTATTTCACTTATGGATAAGAATTTACCTTTCAAAAAACGGATCTTCCTTAGAGAAGACAGCTATAACACCGAGTTAACAAATTCACCAGAAGCGTTACATCATGATTTGGAGAATACAGCTGAACCATCCACTTCAAACGAAACACAACAGATGGGGTATTTGTCATCATCATCATATTCTGATCTAACCGATTCTGCTGATGAAATGGAGGATGAACCCGCTCTGGACATGACGTACAAGAGGAAAGTCAACCGCTTAAAAAACTTGCAAGCCGAGGATGATTTTATTCAAATTGAAAACGCTTTTAGAGGTAATCTAAAAACTTTTTATTATAAGAACCACAACAAAAATATTAAAGATATTTGTCTATTATTAATTCATATAAAAACAAAATTAGAAAATATTTTAAACACCCTACTTACCGAATTTGGACCTATAAAATTTAATATGGTTGTTGAATGCACTTATATAAAACATGTTATAAATGAAAAGCAAGATAGAGCGTTTAAAACTAAAAACACTGAATTATTTCTAGAGTCTGATGTGAGTAAAATATTAGATAATTCAATAAAAAATATTTGTTATGAAGAACAAACATATGAAAGTCATAAATCTGGATGGGCTCTTCACAATGTAGATGGAATATTGTTACGTATAAATAAATATCGACCTTTGAAAGGTTCGTCATATATTGCTCTTCCAAATTTTTTAATTTCAAGAAATTGCATTATTAATCCAAAAAATTTGAATGATGAAAAATGTTTTAAATGGGCAATATTATGTCGTTATAAGTGGTTTACATGTTGAACGTATAAATTATAGATATAATGATTTGGAGACAAAGTTTAATTTTTCTAAAATTTCATTTCCTACACCTATTAAAGAAATTAGAATTTTTGAAAAAAATAATAATGTTTCTATAAACGTTTACGCTATAGATCAGGAAAAAATATTTATCCAATTAAAGTTTGTGATAAAGAAAAAACAATCATTTTGATTTGTTATTATTATATGATGGAAATACAGGAAAACAACATTATTGTTAGATTAAAAACTTTAATATTTTAGTTAGAAAACAATTAACAAAACATCATGGAAAAATTGAAATTTGTAAACGATGTTTTATGCATGTTTATAATATTTCAAAATTAAAGTCGCATAAAAAATACTGTGGTAAATTTCAACCAACACGTGTAGTAATGCCTGAAGATACTGTTTTAAAATTCAAAAATTATCAATTTAGTTTCCGTATCCCAATTGTAGCTTACGCTGACTTTGAGTGTATTCTGAAACCTATTAGTGGATGTTTTCCAAAATCAACAAAATCTTTTACAGTAGCTAATGAGTTACACATTCCTATGAGTTTTTGTATTTATTTTCTTATTGATGAGGAAATCCCCTATAGTATACGATGTCAGTTACCAAAAGTACCTTATATATATCGGGGTAAAAATGCTGCAAAAGAATTTATGATGTATCTTGTTAAAGTTGTTAATACCATAGGAAAGCTTACTAAGGAGATAAACCCATTGAAGATGACTGATAGAGATAAATATAAATTTCGCACAACCACTCACTGTGAAATGTGTAAAGACGAATTTACTATGATAAAAAAACCAGTTCGTGATCATTTTCACTTGTCGGGTAGATATCGTGCAGCACTATGTAATAATTGTAATTTAAAGAGGAGAAAACAATGTTTTATTCCAGTTTTTATTCATGGAAATTCTAATTATGATTCTCATTTTATTATACGACAATTAGGATATGATAGTAAACAAATCTATGTAATTCCAAATTCGTCTGAAAAATACATTTCTTTTTCTAAAAAAACACAAAGTGGGATAATAATTAGATCTGTTGATACATATCGTTTTCTAAATTTCTCCTTAGCGGATTTATGTAGTTTTCTTCCAGAAGATTGTTTTATTCATTCAAAAAAATTTTTCTCATTAAACGATATTAATTTAGTTACAAAAAAAGGTGTATATCCATATGAATATACGGATTCTTGGAAAAAATTAGAAGAAAAACAGCTACCACCAAAAAAAGAGTTTTTTAGTAAATTAAACAATGATGACATATCTGACGAAAAATATCAACACGCAGTAGAAGTATGGAATCATTTTCAAATAAATACGCTTGGCGAATATAGCGATTTATATTTAAAAACTGATGTTTTAATATTATGTGATGTTTTCGAAAATTTTCGCAAACTCTGCTTATCAATATATAATCTAGATTGTGCTCATTACCTAACTGCACCAGGTTTTGCATTTGATGCTATGTTATCCTATACTAAAATAGAATTAGAATTATTATCTGAATATGATAAATATTTAATGATTGAAAAAGGGATAAGGGGAGGGTAGTCACTGTATTAAAAGACATGCGGTTGCGAATAATAAGTATATTGACAACACTTATAATATTATGTAAACGCCAATTTGATTCGTTTTCTTCAAAAGATCGTTTAACACCAGCACTATAACAATATAAACAATAATACTCTTCTATTTTACGTTTATGAAATCGACCGAGCCGACAATAACATAAATTGAAATGAAGAACACCGGATATCTGTGTTTCATATAAATTATTCACTATATTTTTATTTCTATGACTTAAACGTTTTTTGTGTTCGAAAAAGTAACGATCAGCACACATTGTTACGATAGAACGAATATATATATAGAATCATCGTACTTAAATAGTGAATATTCTCGAGGTAAGTCGTGTGGGAAAAGCGGATGTTACTAGGAAAAATATAATATCTAATCGATAACACGTGCATTCAAGGTAATCATGTAACTTTCCAAGTATGCGGAAAGTGGTTTCAAGGTAAATCACTATTATGAAACCGTATATGTTGCAACAACTATGCAAGAAATGAAATCATGCTACGATCACGTGGACAACGCGTGCGATGACGTATACGTTACTCGACGTATACGTTACGTTTATGATGCGATGACGTACACGATACTTGACGTATATGTTGTTACGTTGAACCGATGATGTCAGGCGGGAGGGGGGATGATGACCCCCCCCGGTGACGTATGTTTGTTTACAAGGGGACGATGACCTGATGACGTATGTTTGTTTACAAGGGGACGATGACCTGATGATGTATGTTTGTTTACAAGGGGACGATGACCTGATGACGTATGTTTGTTTACACGGGGACGATGACCTGATGACGTATGTTTGTTTACAAGGGGACGATGACCTGATGACGTATGTTTGTTTTGATAACATTGTGGGGAGGGGGAGGGGGATGACCTTGTCCTGTCGTTCCCATTTATATACTACTAACCTTTCCTTTTTAACCTCACATGAGTTACATGGTACACTTTGGTTTTTATTCGCCAGTCCCAGAAGTCGCATTTTGAAGTCGAAATTAATAAACTTGAGGAACAACGCTGCATCTCTAATAACAGTAAAATTCTCTCCCTTCACCCCTTTCTGGACAAGTCAGGAATACTACGCGTAGGGGGACGCCTTCAGCACTCTCAGCTCAATTACGAGAGCAAACACCAAATTATACTGCACCCACACTCTCATCTAAGTAAACTGATTATACAAAGCGAGCACCTTCGTTTATTACACGCTGATGTACAATTGACTCAGTTCTCTCTACGACGTAAATATTGGATACTTAATAACAAATCTTATATACGTTCGTTGATACATAAATGTATCACATGTTTTAGATTCCGTGCTAGGGGCGCAAACCAACTACTAGGTCAATTACCCCCTCCCGTGTTACGCCTGCTAAACCGTTTTCCCAATCAGCGGTCGACTACGCCGGTCCGATATTTGTTCGTCATGGCGGGGAGCGTTCAAAATCAACTTCCAAGGCTTATATTGCCTTATTTATATGCATGACCACTAAGGTCATTCACTTGGAACTTGTCTCAGATCTGACATCGGACGCCTTTATAGCTGCCTTAAAAAGGTTTATTGCGCGTAGAGGTATCCCTGATCAGATATTTTCCGACAACGGAACAAATTTTCGCCGTGCAAATAGCACGCTTCAGGAATTATATAAACTTTTACAGTCTAAGGGTTTTGAGCAGTCCGTCCAGGGTTTTGCCAGTGCCCAAGACATTAATTGGTCCTTTATACCTCCCTCAGCACCGCATTTTGGCGGCCTGTGGGAGAGCGGAGTCAAAAGTGTAAAGTTTCACTTGCGACGCGTGGTAGGCGCGACCATTCTAACCTTCGAGGAATATTACACCATTTTAACCCAGATAGAGGCTTGCCTTAACTCACGCCCCTTGTTCGCAATATCCAGTGACTCTAGGGACTCCGAACCTTTAACTCCAGCTCATTTCCTAGTTGGTTCTCCGCTCACTGCTCTCCCTGAACCTGACTATTCACAAATCAATATTACTCGTTTGGGCAGATGACAACTGCTCCAAAGATTCAACCAATCCATTTGGAACAGGTGGTCAAAGGACTACCTGCACCAGTTGCAACAGCGCAACAAATGGCGCAGTACGTCTAATAATTTGACTCCAGGACAACTAGTCCTTATTCAAGATGACAATTCCCCCCCCTTCAGTGGAAACGCGGGGTAGTCACGAATGTTTACTAGGGTCAGGACTCAATAGTGCGCGTCGCGGACGTTCGCACATCACTTGGTGTTCTACGTCGACCCATTCATAAGTTATGCCCACTTCCGGTGGCACTGGATTAGTCGCATGAGCCTCATGTGACACGTATCAGGAATGTGAACTTTATCACATTACCCTACTTCACGCCCGGGGCATTCCCGGGGCGATCACATGAATTGTATTCTTATGGTTAATACACTATTATTATTATTATTGTGATATTGTGTATCACAATCCTGTTTTGTGTATTTTTGAATTTTTTGGGCATTGTTATATTATTATTGTATCAATTATTATGTTTTTCACAATTGTACTTACTCTATGGTTGTGTATTTTTGAATTTTTTGAGCATTGTTATATTATTATTGTATCAATTATTAGGTTTTTCACAATTGTACTTACTCTATGGTTGTGTATTTTTGAATTTTTGTGATCATTATTTTATTCTTATGTACTACTAATTATTATACCTAATTGTTGTATTCTCATGTAGCATTGCCATGTTTGTATGTCATGGAATGTTATTATTGTTGTTCTGTTACCGTGTAACGTAACGTAAATAACTATGTAATGTAAATCATTATGTATTTTGTAATCCACACATGGATTAATATGTTAATCATATTGTTATCTACTATCAATTTTCTGATTTTTTTAATGCGCTATACTCATATATGTCAATTTTTTATGTCGTTATTATTATATTAGTAATGATTATTTATTATTGAATTTATCATCATGTAATGTAAATTACCATGTAATTTCACAGTTAATTAAGTTACAAAATCGCCCCGATTTTGTGCGGGCAGTATGGTCAAACTTTGTACCCATGTGTACTTTGTAATCTAAATACTAGGTTGCGAGGCGTGCAGATGACGTCACGTTTGTTCTTGTTATCGCCAGCCGAGATTCAGACCGGCTGACTACAGACAAAATTAAATTAGTTCTACTATAGACTCCGAGCTGATCACTCGTTCTCACTCGCCGCAGCGGCTACATACCGTTCTTTTTTCAGTATTTTTAATTCTATTAGCATGGATACCATGCGACTATTTAGTTAGGCCATCTAGGCTTTCGGGTTGCAATGCAAGCCCCCGCTTTATTTCTATTCAATTCACGGCACTCATGCCGTGTCAAAATCTGCACGCTTCAGCAATCAATCAATCATTCAATCTAAATTTTAATAAGAAATCAAATTTGTCGCCTTGACTCAATAAACCATTACTTTCTGAAACATTATACAGTCCACTCAATTATTTCATCACAAACCAGCAAACTCCAATAGCGTTCCTAAGAACAACTCAAAAAACAACTTCTAAGACGCAACAGCATTTTTTTCTGATTTTCTTAGTTACTTGCGTCTACAAGGTCCGCATCAACTTAGCGTCTTCACCTGTGGATAGTTAATAATGGAATTTTTCGTTACATAACGGTCAAAATTATAATAACGTTCTGTAGTCATGGCAACCGAATTAACTCTGATTGGTTAAGTACTTTTGAAACTATTGTTACAAATCCTGGTTTTCTGTACAAATTGAATAAATATTTTATAATGATTATATTTCCTTGGGGATATTTCCAATGCTTGAAATATTAACATAGATTTCTCTATCTTCTTTCAAAGATCAATTTGATATCTCACAAGGCTGGTCTAGGCCATGTATTAATGTTTTTGTACAAAATTGATAATACTATTTTAATACATGTTTTACTTATTTATACTGTTTATCACAATTCTAACATGTTATTCTTGTTAGTTAATTGTAATTACATAATTTACTTGGTCATAACATTCAAATATAATATTCAATTGTTTACAATTGGTTTTCTGAACTTAGACAGCTATGTCATTTATAGGCCTAAACTGTAACATCTTAGAATTTCTTATTTTGTTCTATTTAAACACTATTTATTAAGTACATACGGTTTGCTTATTTTCATTTCGCACTTATTGGCTTTTGAATTACTTTGAAACTGTTTTAAATCTATTAATGTTATTATACTTTTACAAAATTATTTCATATCTGATATTTTTTTTCTATATATATAAAATAGTTATTAATTTGTTGCTTGTTAAGTTTGTGTCATTGCTAGTTTTATTCCTACTCCCATTTCTCACACACCTCTTTAAAACTTAAATCTATTAACAAAATATAACATAAAAATAACTTAATGGTCTGTATATTTTTCAGCCATATTCTTTCTTATTAAATGCAATTATTATATTGTATGTCATTACTTAAAATGTTCATACTACTGATCTCTTTATACTTTCATTACCACAAACATATTACTGTAAAATTATGTCTTCTTGTTTATACTTCCTTAACCACTAAACAAACAAATTAACTTTCTTTAAATTAACAAAATAACAATTTTGGTGAGTATTATATCGACACCATCTATTCTACAAATATGAACATTCTAGTTATTCTTTTAGTAATAGTATGTTTTTCTGTTTCTAACACCCACACCTACTCTGTTTCTTACTGTCTAACACAATTAACTAATTTTCTTATTCACCATTTGGTTATGGTTTTAGTTTGTTACACTTGGTCACTATTCTTTTTCTTAAGATTATAAGTTGTTTATTTTTATATTCTCATCACTTCACTGCTTTTACCACTCCCTACCTATCTCTCACTCTTGGTTTCAATGATATTCTAAATATACATTTATAATTATTCTTTAACATTTTGTGCTTTACGTTTTTATTACAATAAGGTCCTTAACAACATACTTTATTTAATAATAATTGTCTTACTTATGTTTTTATGGTTAGTGTACTTTCTTTATTATTTGTTTTATTCATGGTTACTTATATATTTTCTTTACTCATTGGTGTCTCTTATCATTGATTTGTCTTCTTAATTTCAGTATATCCTTTCTCATCTTACTGTCTTTATCTGGCCAATCTCTGGGGTTGGGTCATAGTCATTTGTTCGTCAGTCTAGTCTTTTCTTTTAATGATTACTCTTGCTTACAATTCTTCTTTCTTCTTTCTTAACTTCACTTTATATTTTTTCTTCATTATTATTTGTAAAATTATCTTACCTTTTAGCATTTCTCTCATACTTATAGATACCCTATATGATCTGATTTCTGCAATGTTATAATATGTGAGAAGGAAATCGCTAAAGTGTATATAAAATGTAATTAGTTTGGCAGAAGGTCAGTGGAAGATGATAAAAGCAAAGTTCTATATGAACATCGCTGATACAGAAGGTATGCACTGGCATTGAGATGTGACCCCTTCCTTTGCCCTACCCAAGTCTCTAGCCTGAAACAGTTGAACTGAACACATCTGCAACCAATTATGCTGGATATAATGTAGTCTTTAAATATGCAAAAGTTCAAAATTTTGTTTCATGTACATGTGCATGGTAAAAAACAATGTTTTACAAATCAAATCCGAGGAAAATATCATGGCAATAAAAAGTGCATGCAAAAGTATGGGCTGCCATGTTTCGAGCTGCGTAGTTAGTAGCAAGTATGTGTCTCTGAACCCAGAACTATGAAACTTTTTAAATCACATTTTAATCCACATTTTTCTGCTTTTTGAATAAATGAATTAATTTTGGCAGTGAAAAACTAATTTTGCCAAAATATTTGGTAACAGTAACTTTAATTTGGACCTACTTTACGATAACTGAATAGTGCCACACTAGTACAGTATTCTGTGTTAACCATTTTGGAGTGCTCAATCCAGTCTTTAAATTGTAGAACATTAAATAAAAATTATTAAGAAAAATAACTTTTGGTAGGAAATATATTCTGATTTTTAAAACATCGTGAAATTCATTGTGTAATTGACGTCATCCCGACACACCACCTGACGTCACCCATGACATCAGATGTTGAGAAATTGCTTTTAATCATATTGTAGCGATGGAAGTCCAAAATAACATCTGGTTCAACAACATAACCTCATATAAAATTATTATTTTTCCTGAACAAGGCAGGCTGTGGAACCAAAATTTTATATATATTGTTAAGACTGTAATACACTACTTGATAGGCCTTTACGAAAGAGTTAAATTGTTGATTTGCATATTATGTTGGCCTATGAGCATGTAAGAAGTAAGGTTTACAAACTACTTTAATCACTGATAATATTAATATTTCTACTCAATAGACTATAACACTTACTCCAGTGTACCGACTCTTTATTGTACCTCAGGGCGCCAGTAATAATAAACACAAATTAAAATATATCAATCAACTTTTAATGATTCATTTGCATTTATATACTACAAATTTCTTTAACATGACTTGAATAGTTTTGCCTTACAATTTGAATATTATTTCGTGGCAATGAGTTCTTTTTAGACAAATTGAGTCACTATATTTGATTACAAATATATATATATATTTATAAAACAATATTGAATCAAATGTTCATTTATTTGTTACTTGCGTGGAGAATCTTTCCGATGTGCGTAGTCCTTAAGGTGTTACATGGCGGTGAGTCGTCAGCAGCTGTTTGTTGCGCGTTAATCCTGGTTATGAATGCACTAATTCACTTTATCACAGATGTACACTACACTTGACATATTGGTGATACATACAATTATGTCGTATAATTATACACTCTGGTTTACAACGTATTCTTGAATTTACATTAAGTGCATCTAACACAGTTCGCGTCGAGTGCGTCTCGATTATCTCATACCGTCGTGAATTTAACCCGAACTAATTCGCTTTCTTCAGTGATTTCACCACAACATATCGTATTGATGAACATTTATATGTAGTATTTACTTCTCGTTGTTCGTTACTACTCCGAACATTCACTCATTAACTTATTACTGTATATTAAACTTTATAAATTTAGCGTTAGCAATTATCGCATTCCCGTACTTCTGTTTACTGCTGCGAACTTACTTTATTCTTTAAATTACTAATAAAATTTATATCTATATAGTTAACGTAAAACAGCGCACGCGAGTCTCTTCAGTGTAGTTTCGCCGATATAAAAGAAGACTGCCTGATTTCTCTCCAAATTAATATTTTTATACTAGGCTTTGAATTTCCCTTACCAAGTCTCGATAGAAAACAATCCCATAGGTTTAGACTAGCGCTAAATACAAAATCGCCCAATCTCCTTAGCGAAAATCCTTAGCGAAAACCGCCCGCGCAACACATGACGATTAATCTGATTTGCCGAACGTTTTTCGCATCTCACGTGCTTAAAAAACTAGCGTCACTATCTATCTCACTCTTACATCGCTCTCTCAAACATAACGGTATCTTTTGTTACATGCACTTAAAGTTTACAACATTGGCAAACACCCCTAATATCCTAAGCGAATAATACATTTTATGATAGTTATGTCCCAAAACGTGACTTAGCCTAATATTACCTTCCTTACAGACGTCAGCCCCAAGGCCGGCGTTGCTAACCTACCGCTAGCCTATACTCTACAGCTTTTTACAAGTTAATTTCTTTCATGTAACGCCGCCTAACGATACAGGCGTTTCGCTACCTCCCCGCTTTCTAAAACATATACATTTCTTTGCGTTCAGCATAGTTTGATTTCATAAAATTTGCGATTGCTCAATTTTTGCGTTACAAGACGGTCTACTGATCGTCGTACGGTACAGTGGAAAACAAAATACAAGACACCAGTTAAGTCACTTATCACCAGCCTTAACCCTTTCACGGCTCTGGGCATACATGTATGCCCAGCAGGAAAGAGGCCGAGACGGCTCTGGGCATACATATATGCCCTGCTGCTAGCAAGCCCAGCCGGCTCTGGGCGTACATGTATGCTCGCGGAGTTTTCGACTCGCCGCTCATGACATATATTTATTTTCGCCGTTAGTTATATGTTAGCCTTTCTATGCATCTTTTGTTTCGATATACACTCGATATACTGCGTATGCGTCTTTGTTCTGATTTCCCTACAACGGGTATTGTTCTCAACTCAGCCTACCCTGGTACTGTTACTTTCTGCCTGTTTTTAGTGCGTATGCGTCTTTGTTTCAAACTAACTACCACGGCTATTGTTCTAAATTTAGCCTGCCCAGGTACAGTTACTTTCTGTCCGTTTTTAGTGCGTATGAGTCTTTGTTCAAATTCCCTACCACGGCTATTGTTCTCAACATTGGGTGCAAGGTATAATTACTTTCTGTCTGTCGAACATCTATTCATTCTTGTTTGTGATTCTCTTTAGCAAACAGTAGGTGTGAATATTGTGTTTACAATGGCACAGAATTATTTATCCGAGAAGGAAGTTATGGAATTATTGATGAAGAGTAGTGACGAGGAAGACAACATTTTCTCAGACGAAGATATGGATGCTCCCGGGCCTTCTCATAATCGTTCAACACCACGGGCAGCTTCATCAGAAAATGAAACATCAGCAGGAGAAGACGATGAAGAAAAAGAAGAAGAAGAGGTAAGAAATCTTCAGAAGTGAAAAAGAATTTACGATTGGTCGGCCAACAGTCGTGCGACAAAACGTCACTCTTTTGATAAAGCAGTTAGCGGATTACGAATTAGTTTCGAAGACACGGCAACTCAGATTTTTTTAATTTTTTCCCCTTAGAATTTATTTCTGTCATTTGCACATAAATAAATAATTATTACAAATTTGTTACCGTGAAATTGACAACATTACCACCCGATTGTCCCGATGGAAAGATATAGAGCCTGCAGAATTTTATTTTTAGATCCATTAGAATTTTATTGCTTCTTGGCGTGTTCACTGCTGATGCCAAGAGTAAACAAATTAGAAATAGACGAATATTGGGCAAAGGATTTGCTATTACTGACGCCGATATTTCCCCAAATTATGTCTAGGGACCGATTCAAACTAATTCTGCGACTTTTACATTTTTGTGACAATTCTACCCCTATTCAAGATAGCCTTGTAAAAATACGGCTTATTGTCGAACACACAAGAATAAAATTTAGAGAGGCCTTAAATCCATTTGAAAATTTAGTAATTGACGAAAGTTTGTTGGTATTTAAAGGTCGTCTCCAATTCAAACAGTATAGTACCCAAAAAACTTAGCCGTTTCGGTATTAAAATTTTTGTTCTTTGTGACGTAGAAGGGTAAGACTGCCTAAGAGTACGTACTTTTTATTTGTAATAACATTTCTTTAACTTTAGTCCAAATTAGAGTTGCGGAAATTAGCTTAATCTCTTCCTTGTTAAGTTAGTGAAACAATATTAAGGTGTTAACTCAATGAAAAGACCTATTTAAATACTAGGCTGCCTTTAGTTAAAATATGCAAATGCGTACTCTTAGGCATACAGCGTGCCAAGTGTACGCATTTAGTGAGCACAAGAGTTCGCACTAAATAAAAACAATAAAAACGAAGTTCTATAAGGAAGAAAATTATTTATTATTGAAACCAAAACTTTTACATACACAGTTCACATTTATACATTTTTGTTCGACGTTCAACGCCGGCACATTCAGTTTGGGCCCACAATTGGCAGCTCTGGCACTGGATCCAACCTTCGCGAAACTTGGATTTAGAATACAGACTGTTACAATAAATGCAGGCTGGATCATCATGTTGTTCGTCGTCGAAATATTCCCCATCATCATCGTCGTCACCTTCTTCCAATGTGAAAGTTAGTTTTTTCGCCGCATTTCTCTTGGGTTTCTTTTTTGCAATAGTTTCTTCCTCAAGAGTCTTCTTGAAAGGGGTGGAAGTCATTATTGTGGATGATTTTGATCTTCCCCTCTTTTATTTCCTCTACATCCTTTGGGGGCTAGGAAGAAGGTCTTTAGCTGACGTACTACTTGTAGGACTTTGAATTTATGTGGCGGCAGATTTGCTTTGATTTTGAAATCCATTCTGGTTTCTTGGTGGGATGTTGGCTTCCTGATTTTGGCCATTTGTTACATTATTCTCCCTCTCATACGATGGCCCAGCCTCGTTTCCCAAATCAGATTCTTGAGAGGGCATTGGACCTTCTAACTCCCTCTCAGTCACTGATGCAGGCATGAAGTCTTCATCCCTAAAAACTGAGGGATTTTGTGGGAAAACTCCAGTGCATTGGAATGATTTTACAGCTCTTTCAACAGAAGCAGTCTTGGAGTAGGCCGAGCAAAAAATCTCACCCACTTGATAAATTGTTATAGGTCGACCTGGATGTTCCGTGACCCACCGATCACATTCTTCTGACAGGAACTTCTTCAAGGGTCCGAAAAATGCCACATCAAGGGGCTGTAGTTTGTGGCTGGCATGGGGTGGCAAAGACAACAACATGATGCCTTTTCCTCGGCAATATTCAATTGCTGACAAAGTACAATGTGATATATGGTTGTCAAGTAGTAACAATTTCTTCTTTTCGAGAGATGGATTCACATGTTTTGTGAAGTGTTGTAACCAGGTCATAAACAACTCTGAATTTATGAAACCTGAATCAGATACCATTCCAAAAGTGTCTGGTAGTGTTCTATCACAAAATTCTAGTTTGAATCTCTTTCGTGGAAAGATGAGAGCAGGTGGAACATAGTAACCCGCAGCGCTGACACAGCAAACTGCAGTCACCGACTCTCCTCGTTCTTGGGAGACAACCTTTGGCACGAGCCGTTTCCCTTTTGGAGAAATTACTTTCGGAAGCTTGTTGGGAACAGTTGACACATTTGTTTCGTCCATATTAAAGATGTCGCTTGCAGAAAGTGCAGGGTTCTCATCTAAGATTATTTTAAGGTTTTTATGGAACTTGTCAAATTGTACTCTATTAAACCCAGTGGCTCTTCCTAGATAGCTTTTCTCCGGCTGCCGTAATGTTAAGGAGTGCCTTTCGCAGAAATTTCTCACCCATTTATCACCTGCCATCTTCTTATTCTTGTTGAATGGATGAGCAATATTATTCTGTGTAGCATATTGGAACACTACAGCCATTAATTGTTTCCTTGTTATGCCAAAAAATTTGCTGTCTAAAATCTTAATACGAGCCACCAAGGATTCCTCTTCCTGCTTCGAAAATGTTTGTTTAAATCTGCCAAGGAAGTTGGTATTGTTCCCTGAAAATAACATTTAAAAATTAATATTCATTCCTAAAGGATACATTTGTTATTATTATTATTATTAAAAATCTGTGGCTCAACAGCTTCGAGGAGTCTAGGCCGGTCGGCCAGGTTGCCACCACTGTCTAGCAGCTGGTGGATAGAGGGGTGATGTGGTTAGCACCATGCACCTCTCAACCTGTTAAGATGCCAACCTTCTTAACCAGATCCGCTACCAATCGGTCAAGTAGCTACCCATTTGTCCTCACTAGGCTGGGTGGACCGCGTTCCAGATCTATATCCCTCGGAAAAATTTCCAGGGGTGCCAGGGATCGAACGCGGAACCTCCGGATTAGTAGTCAGACGTGCTGACCACTACATTTCGGAGGCGGTCATTATTATTATTATTATTATAAAAAATAATTAATAGGCTATCACCATAATTATTATTAGGCCTTTTTTATTATTTTAGGGATAGTAGGCCTAGGCCTACTATTGTTAGTATGCCATAAGACGACCAAATGAATAAATATATTGAACTTACTGATTTCAATCTCTTTCGCAGCGTTGCCTCATGTACTCCCACAAATTTCGCTGCAGCTCTCACACTACTGCTTGCTGCAATTTTATCTTGAGCTGTGGTCAATTACGCTTGAGTGAACAACTGCCTATCCTATCACTTTTACGTTTATATTTTGATGACATGGTACCTGGAATGAAGAAAACTCATTGAAGGCACAATCTCATATGAAGTGTCCCAAGAGTACGCATTAAAGAAGCCAGTGCGTACTTTTACGACATCGCGCCATTTTGATTTTTGGATCTTAATATCGAAACTACTTCATGTATTAAATAAATTTGCCAATAAATATGAACCAGGAACATGTAATAATAAAATATAAAAAATACAATTTAAAATATTAACATTTACATGTAAAAACAAAATACTACTTTGCGACAAATATAAGAACAAAATAGTAGTAACGCAACAAATTCAACATACCTCCTCTCTTGGTGAAAGGAGAGGACTGCCGCTTGCCAACGGGATTCACTTGCGTCTACACAACGGACATCGGAGCTGTTAACCGACTAATCTGGCGACGTGGTGGGGGCACTGGGGGGGAAGTGCCTGACCGACCGACTCCGACCGTGACACCGACACACCGTGTCACCTGGCGGGCTCAGCTGATACTTGTCTCAGCTGATTTTGGTAAGTTTTTACCGCGCGCGCTTTTGTATCTATTTTGGATGCGTGCTTGTGTAACCAAGTTAAAGGTAAGAATTGTCTTCTATCATGTTTTCTAAATAACTATATTACAAATATATTTACTATATAACAAACATTATCATGTTAAATTGCTAAACTCAATGTCAGCAGCGATTATTTCTGTCTTGATGCGTTTAGATATCAAATGTAAAACTAAAAGCAATTAAAATATCTGTATGGAGAACCATACATTACTTCCATGTTCAAAGATTTATATTTAAAATCATAATGGAAATTAAATATTTCCACAGAAACTACTTCTTTCTACTTACAGATTCAGCCTGACCACAGTACTGTGTGGTCACTAACGTATACCACCTTACATTATCGCACTCGATTTTCACTCATGATGACAGTCGATGGCACTGCCGAAACGTCTGGTTTTGCAGATAACATTGTACTTTGCTCAAACAGCCCGGGAAGAAATTTTTACACTAAACTACTTCTTTGTTGCCGATAACGTAGTACACATATAAAAACATAAAACGTTGCAGGTAAACTACCCCTTCTTCTCCACCGATCTTCACCAAAATCAAAAGACCTTGAGTGCTCTACACATTAGGGATGTATGCAAAAAATTATTTGATTCTGTTTGACTTTACGGCAGTTATCGTTCGTCATAGAAAAAATTACCCTTATTAAAACATTAAATGTTGCAGGTAAACTACCCCTTTCTCTTAACTGATCTTCACCAAAATCAATAGATCCTGAGAACTCTACAATTCAGGGCTGTGTGCAAAAACTTATTTGATTCTGTTTGAATTTGCGGCTGTTATCGTTGGCCATAGAAAAACATCTACACACAGAAACTTTTAGAAAAATGACTTTTTTTCGTGTTTTGAGGGTAGTACATGTATACATGTCCATGTATTTGATGTCATTTTGATCAATTTTGCTGCAATTGTAATCTATGTTATGGAACAAACAAGTAAAAAATAAGTACACTGTGTGTGTGTGTGTGCGCGCGCGCGCGCGCGTGCACAGGTGCATTCTCATTACATTCAGTTACTTGATATGTAATGCTTTCACAATTGAAATACATTTCAGTGAGATAACAATTGGATTCGTTCCAGGGAAATGTAAAATTCCTGTTAAAACCACACAATTTCTTGTAAAAGTAGTTCTTGACTTTTCCTTATACAGCAGGATGAACAATATAATTCACAAGTCTAACCACTCTTTCCTTCTCAAAACACTATTTAAAAAAAAAAGTGACTAACAAAAGATCTGAGTATTCCTTCTTCTAGTTTGTTTGCCAACAGAAGTAAAATTAGTGTATACAAATATAGTATTAATTTTTGTACATTTCAAATTTTGGGACACCAGGTTTCAAAAAGTGGGGCAAAAGTTTGACAAAATCACAAATTCCATGTGGGACATCGATTAAAGAGAATTTTAACGAAAATCTGAATATACTGTACAGTTTTAGAAATTTCAAAATTCTTTGACCCCATGGTTCAAAAATGGAATCAATAATTTGAAAAAAGTGTAAAAATCCATCTAGCTGTTAGACTAAAAGAAATTATAACACCCATTTAACTGTGTGGAATTTATACTATTTATTGTATGATCGCTCTATAATACTGTTACTTTACTAAACAAAAATTAGTCAGTCTGCCTGCACACCCATATTGCTGAGTAATAATACAGCAGTCTTGTCTGGCGTTTCTGGCCCCCCCCCCACACACACACACACACACAGTTGCTATGTAGCTGATTTCTCTCTGGCAGTGGTGAAATGTCAGTTCTGCCATGGTCAAAAGCATAACAGGCAGCAGGCCTAATGTTTGAAAGAAAAGAGAATAAGAAGAATTATCTTGTAGACATTTGTAATTTTTAGTTATTTTTAGAAACAAAATTTAATGTTTTGTTTAATGGGCAGTTAAGAATACTATGTGTGTATGTGCGTGCGTGTGTGCGCACGCGTGCACGCATGTACAACTTTTAATCTTAACAATAATCTGCTGTTAGAACCCAGCTGCCAGAAGTGGAACATGTGGTAGAATAGCACAATGCAGCAGTACTGTATTCCCAAACTGTCACTTCAGAAAGTATATTAAACAAAATACAGGACCATTATGGGAAGAATAAATAAAGTTTAGTTGTTACCGTTTCAACTGAAATTTGCTTATTAAATTTAAGTTCAATGAAAACAATGCTATGTTTATTTTCAGATGAGTACTACTGCCGTAAAATGTGATTTATGCAGCAAAGAGTTCAGTAAGAGTTCTTATTGTAAATGGCATATTAGAATTGTTCACAAAAGAAATGCCAAAGGGGAGCAAATTGAAACAGCTACATTTACTTGCACTTTGTGTAACAAACAGTATTCCCAAAAAAATTATTTGCAGCGACACATCAAATCAACCCATTCTACTGAGCCAAAACAAATTTATAAATGTGATATGTGCACTTATACAACAATTAACCAGTATAGTTTAAAACGTCACATATTAAGTTTAAAAATACATAACAGTGGATCCTTAGCACGATCTTTCATGTGTACTCTATGTAATGCAAAATACAAGCATAAACATCACCTCACAGACCATGAAAGAAAATATCATAACATTGGAAAACCACTTTTGGTTGAAAGACAATGTCCTATTTGTAAATTCATAACAAGGAGACCACGGGGACATAATGAACAGAAAATTTACAGTCATTTTGAAAATGTACATGGCATTTTTATGAAGTTTGAACATCACAGTTTTGATTCTGTCGATGAATTTAATGCGTGGAAACAAGAAATTGAAAATAAAACATGTTTTTTTAAACAAACGTCAAATGGAAATGTATCTGACGTTTACCAATGCCACAGAAGTGGTTTTTACAGGAAACTAGGACTAAACAAACGCCATTTAAAAATTATGGGAAGCTGCAAAATAAATGGGTTTTGTCCAGCAATGATCAAGATGAAAAAATTAAAAAATGGCACTGTACATGTCTCATTTCTTTTAACACATGTTGGCCATAAAAATGAGTTAAAACATATTCACTTGACGAAGAAAGAGAGAAACCAAATTGCAACTCACTTAGCAAGTAAAATACCCCATGAGGAAATTTTAAAAGATATCAGGTGTTCTATATCAAATTGTGAATTAGAAAGAATTCACCTAGTGAACAAAAAAGATATTATAAATATTGAAAAAGGCTTCAATCTAAATGATGAAGCCATAAAACATCCATTTGACCCTGTAAGCATCGAGGCTTGGGTTGAAGATCTTAAAACATCTAAGGACACTGCCTTAGTGGTTTATAAACCACAAGGTGTAAATAGTTTTGAGTTTCCTCAACTGAAAAAAGAAGATTTTTTGTTAATATTTATGACCAACGCACAAAAAACTATACTACAAAAGTATAGTAGTGACGTAGTGTGTATTGATGGCACCCATGGCCTCAATAACAACTTTCAGTTATACACACTTCTAACAATGGACGAAACCAGAGAAGGGTTTCCTTGCACTTTCATGTTCACGAACAGAGGGGACGAAACCGTTATAATGATTTTTTTTGATCAAATAAAGTCTGTATTAGGATGTATTACAACCCATACATTTATGTCTGACATGGAAGACACATTCTATTCCGCATGGTGTAAAACAATGGGGACTTCAAATAATCGTATTTATTGTACATGGCATGTATTAAGGGCATGGAAGACCAATGTAAATACAAAAATTAAAATAAAAGAAAAGCGAGACAGTGTGTTTAAAATGTTACAGGCTCTGTTATATGAACTTGATGAAGACGCTTTTAACAAAATGCTCCATGAAGTTTTAAGGAGACTTCATGATGATAAAGAAACACATTCTTTTTATGAATATTTTTTTTAAACAATATATTATTAACAAAAAATATAGATCATGGGCCTACTGTCATCGGATACATTTAGGAATAAACACCAATATGTCCATAGAAAATTTCAATAAAGTATTAAAATATTGTTACCTTAAAGGAAAACTGATTAAAAGATTAGACAAAACAATCTGTGCCATATTACATTTGCTCAGAGATAAAATTTTTGATCTGATAATTAAAATGAAGAAAGGAAAACTTGTGAAAAAATTGCAAGTATTAAGAAATCGTCACAAAGCTAGTATGTTGTTGGACGCAGAGAAAGTTTTGACAACTTTAGATGATAAGTGGCAGGTCTTGTCATCCACACAAACAAATTTTATACTGTTAAACGGATTAAACACTGCAAATCATGTCTTTTACAATGCATACTCTTGCTTTCATGAGTTTGTGTGTTCGTGTATGGACAGTGCCATACGAAACAATATGTGCAAACATATTCACCTTGTTTGTAGAACACTAACCAATAGGATTCCTGAGGAAAGGGAGAACGAAGAAAATACTCTTATTATAGATCTTCCAAAGGATATTATGTTAGAAGAAACAGTGGTAAATGAAGCAAGTACGCCTAAAAGTAAAGACACAGAAAAGAGCATATCTTTAAATAATGAAAGAATGAAACTGTTTGAACAATTTCAAGAGATTCAGAAAAACCTACAAACTGTTGAACAGTTTCAATATGCAAACAAACAGATGGGACAGTTACTACTGCCAATAAAACTATGAAGTCATCTGCTGAAAGGAGCTTAAAGGTATGTATAATTTTCAGTCAGATTATCCACTTTATTTTGTAGTACAGTCTAATCCAGACTACCTACTCATCAACTTATCTGTCTTCTCACCCACCTACACAAACTATCCACCCACCCATCTATCCAAATTTTAGTCTATAGCTTTACTTAGGATATCTATCCACCTACTCTTCTATTCAGATAGACACTCACATACCGGTTTATCTAATCATCTACTCATGTAGCCTACTTACTGAATTATTTATCTATCTATCCATCTACCCATCCTTTAATTGCTAGTCAGTACTGATTGTTTGTGTGTTTACATTAAATTTATAATTATTAAGTTCACTGAAATAATTCTAAAAGTACTGATTGTTTGTGTGTTTACATTAGATTTATAATTATTAAGTTCACTGAAATAATTCTAAAATCTTATCGTATGTATTTTTTCCAAATTGTTCTTATAGCAGTAGATTAAAATAAATAAATAAATTTCTCTTAACACCAGCCACAAAACTTAATCTGGGCATAAAGATAAATATGTTTTTGATTGTATTTTTACTGTGTCAGTTTTTTGCTAAACAAGTTTTGAAAACTTTTTTTACTAATTTTATTAATTACAAAAAAATAACAGTTAAGTAGGTATCATTAAGTGAACTCTTGTTACCTAAAGTAAATCCACACTTACCAGTCGGCAAATTCAATACAATTAGTTTTAAGTGTCCTACAAGCGGGAAATGTTTACTTTAAACTACGCAACGAGAACTAGATGTAGTTAGATTTTTTTTCTTGTAGTGTTTGATAAGTTTTTTTTTGCATTGCAGGTCACTGAAAATATAGCAAATAACACGAACATACAAAAACAGAACCGGTTCACACCTAAAAACAAACTTCAAAAACAGGACACCAACTCCAAGGAGCAAATCCAGGCAATTGCTTTGGATTTGCTTCTTAATAATCAAATTACATTAAGGTACTACATGAAAATTGAAATTTTTATTATTAAATAGAATAATATAATAAATGTTAAAATATGATTACATTAAGGTAATATTTATTATTAAGAAAAATCGTTACAAGAAAAATCGCTGCATGTGCCAACCAACTAATTTCTTATAAAACCGCCAACTAAATTTCTTACAAAAACGCCAATATCACGAAAACGAAAAAGCCGATTTTATTGAAACAAAACCAAAATAATATTTGGAATTTTCTATAATTTTCACTCGCTGACACCATATAGCTATCTCCCATAAAACGAAAGTTTATCGCATGCCGAAAATTTTACTACATGAAAATTAAAAAAGAAACTTCATGACGTGGAACCATCTGAAGACTCTGTTTTTGAAAATTGTTAAAACTGTCGGTTAAAATGTATGCTAAAACCATCCTCAAACTTCAATAAACACGGTGGTGAAAGAATTTTAAAAATCAGATCAGCTGTTACTGTGTAATACAAAAGTCACAGATAAGTTTGATGTCTGCAATAGAGGAAAAAATGTATACAGTATGTATATATTGTAACATTGTATTTTTGTACCTCCCATTATAGTCCAAAGAATATATAAAAATGATGACTCACTTGTAGAGAAAAGTACCAAATAGTATAAAATGGACCTTAGATAAACTATAATATATTATTGATCACTGTTAATATTACTATGTTAAATAAAACCAAAGTTATGGGTTCACTTACCTTGAATGACTATGTTATGATTACATTAGATATAGGATATCTAATAGAGTTAATGAAATTCAAGGATGTTCAATATTGAGTTGATTATGTTAATATTTTAATGTTACATGATTACTGAATAATATTATAGTATACTGAATGATTATAGTATATTGTGAATTAATAAGGTAAATGTTGTAAAACACAGAAAAGTACCAAAATAGATGGGGTTGCAACATTCCTTATAGCACATAAAATAAAATTATAGCACATTATAGAACTACCTATATGATAAAAGAAACTCTATTCTTTATTATATCTGAACCACGATTTAAGAGTGGACAGTAAAAAGATATAAACTATTAACATTCTCAGTTTTAGTCTTAACCTAAGCATTGTATTTTTATAACCTACACACTGTGCACTAATTTTATAAAGCACTCTGTGATTATATTCCACAAAGGTATTTTGGTACTTTTCCGGTTTTTTTCTTTGTGTTTATTCCGTGGTCAAACGAATGCACAATAAATAATTATATTTATTACTGAAGTATATAATTAGCGATCCCTGACAACAGTCTCTGACATTACCAACTGAGCAGCCGGAAATAATTAACGAATTGTATTCAATAATATAACTTTATAAGATTTTGAATATAAACCAAGAAAAATAAAATATATTATTTAATAATAATATCATTGCAAGTTTTCCTTTATTTTAGCTGCAAAGATAATAATATAAGTGGTCATTCCTCATTCATATAACAGAGTACCGAAGTATCACAGAAGGCGTAAGTTGGCGAGCCTGCCGCTCAAACTAGTGTGGCGAAAATTTGAATTAATTAGTGAGGAGTTTGATTCTATTATAATAAACTTACTATTATAATTACAATTTTAAGAAAGGAAATAAAAGGATATTATTTTACTAATTAATTTAGTAACAAAACAAAACTAATTTTTCTGATATTACTTTACATATTAATTGACCCCCAAACTAGTGGGACTTAGAACATTTCTACATCAACAAATAAAAATAAATATTACAATATGCAACACATATATTTATACATTCCTTTTATTCCTTATTAATATGTCTCTCCCTGAAGTGGATGAAACTGATTTGATACTTTCTTCACGCTGCTGCATTATATGGAATATAATTATCTAATTGTAAATTGTGATTTTTGTTGTTAATTTACTAATTGTGATTTACTAATTAATATGCCTAATTTTATTTTACAGCAAATAATAAAGAATTTTGAAAAACTAAGACATAAAACATCAAGGTACACAGATAGAGGCTCAATAATTTGTGCTCTTGCAACTAAAAACAACAAAATTTATGCAAATGCGGATTACCGAAAGGGAGGCGAAGTATATGGAATCAACTGACAACTAGGAAACATTTTCTTGGCAACATATTTTTCATCAAGATCTCATTAACAATTATGTTTGTGTATATGAGTACTGCAAATACTGAAAGATTAATCAGTATATTTCATTGGTCTAAAGGCAAAATGTACTCATTGTTCCTGTTATGTATGTGTACCAGTTTTAAGAAATTAATTTAAATTCAGGTTTAGTAAATATGATAAACTAGACTGTCAGATGTGCTTGTGAAGTACAAGCAAGTTGTAAAACACTCTTTAGCTTTAGCATTCTTTGTCAGTGCTTGTCATACAAAGATCTTTCTGTAACGTTAAATTCTGGTCGTATCTGTAAAATGTGTACACATGTTTTTTATGTGTATAAAGTGTTAGTGTGGTGTGTTCGTCTCACACCTGGTGTTACATTAATGGTTGATGCTACCGAAGTCCGTAGCGTGGTCTCAATTATCAGTACAACCTACCTGTTTATTCATAGGGGTTGCGAGTCCCGGGTGGCGCCAAATTGTTTATTTTAAAACAATTAAATTTGTGAATTAACTAGTTAGATTGGTGTTATCAGCGTTGACAGCTGGAGCGTTCAAATGATTCCCGCCTCTGTACAGCTTATTGTATTGCCCACTTGGCAAGGGCGCTAGTTGTCTGCTCAGTGAAATTGCTAACACACACATATATTATACAACTTCCTATGAAATAAAACAATGGTAATGCTCTGTACTGTGATTTTAATTATGGTTTGGTCATTAATCAATTTGACAAAAATATGTGTCATAGTTTTTTATATTTTATTTATATTTAAACATTTTATTTAGTATGAAGTATATTTACATTAAAAATTATCTTTTTCATCCCTGGTACTGGGGTGGCTTATTTATGTTGTAACAATATCAATATAAAACAATAAACAATTTTTGAAAGTTCATACTTATATTTATAATTTGGTAAACTCCATCAGTGCAGACAACTTTATACACTTTGTAATCACAGTATTATTATCAAACTTGTCCATTAAGAAACAACAGATTTTAGTAAGATTTATTCTACTAACATCTTGTGTACTGGTTAAGTATATGGAAGCAGAAAATATTATATAGGTCATTATAAAAAGTAATTTATTATGTAAAACATTACTATTATTATGTATTTACCTCTTCCTATTTCTCACCACACACACACACACACACACACTTTTTATTTGTTTGTAAGTTATGTAACTTTTTATTTTTTCGACTTTGACACATATGTCATTAATCTTTAATAAACATTCTTCGTGCTACACAAACTTATGCCAGAATATTTCCATATGTGTCTAATGTCTGAGGTTTAGAGTAAATATATAAAATGTAAAATATGACTTCTATAAAAATTAACATATTAAAATATATATAATTTGTGATGTTTTCAATTTGTTTCTTCTGCAAGTAGATAATATTGTATATTCTTTTTAACACCTGACGCATGTTTCACTGAAAAATATCAGTATCATCAGAGGTTTCTAAGTGAATTAATAACAATCGAAATAATTCTATTAATATAAAATTAATGAATAATCGAATTTGTATTGATTTTAATGTAAAATAAAATAACTAATAATCGATTTAGGTCGATTAGTTAACGATTGTTTTAATGTTTATTTTCTTCAGCAGCTGTTTTCTCGGTTATATTTGAAATTTTGTTTATACAGTATTTTATTCATTTTTATTTTTATTTTTTAGTAAATTTATAATTTTAAATAGATCGTCTTGTTTTGTTTTTATTTGGGTTTGTTCTTTAATTAATAAATTATTGTTATTGTGTTTGTAAATGTTAAGATTTTCCCAAATATTCATTTTTTGACCTTTTTGTATGTTTTTAATTAATTTTATATTTTCAATGTTTGGAACTGGTGGTTATTATTTAGACAATGTGTGCCTAAATTAGATTTATAAATATTTGGTTTTAAATATGCATTGCGGTGTTGAACGAATCTATCTCGTAGTTTTTTCTTCGTCTGGCCCACGTAAAATTTATTACAATCTGGACATTCTATTTTATATATTCCATTTTTATTGTGAGTATTGGATTTAGTTTTAGGTTTTATTTTATTAAAAATTATATTATCTGTATTATAAGATATTTTTAAATTAGTATCTTTAAATATTTTATTTAGTTTTTGAGTTATATTTCCGTAATAAGTGAAGGTTGTATATTTTATATTATTATTAATAGATGAATTTTTAAATGTAGTGTTTTTAGGAATTTTATTAGTGATTTTATGTTTAATTTTATTTTCTAAGTTATTAATAGTTTTTATTTTGTATCCATTTTTAACTGCTGTTTGTTGGATAATTTTTCTTTCTTTGTTTCTTTCTGTGTTATTTAATGGGATCCTAAGCATTCGGTAAATCATGGAATTAAATACTGCCATTTTGTGTTGCGGAGGATGATTAGAAGTATTTGGTATTACTAAGTCAGTTTGAGAAGGTTTCCTGTATATTGCGTATTCAAAATTTGTTTCATTTTTCTTTATTGTTAAGTCTAATAATTTAATTTATTATTAGATTCTTCTTCTAACGTGAATTTTATTTTAGAATGTAAATTATTTATGGAGTTGAATATTTTATTTATATTTATACCATTGTTTTGGGAAATGTACAGAGTGCCATCAACGTATCTAAAATAACATCCTAATGGGTCGTTTAATTTTATTATATTTATTATTTGTTCGTCGAGTTTTTGTAGGAAGATTTCTGATATGATAGCGGAGGTTGGGGCTCCCATAGCAAGGCCATCTGTTTGGTAGTACAATTTGTTGTTGTATTGAAAATAATTTTGATTTAAAATTATTTTTAAAGTATTAGTTAAGTGTTTAATGTATGTGTTACTTTCGTTATTTGTTTTCAGATTATTTATTATAATATTTATAGTTTCTTCAATGGGAATGTTTGTATACATGTTTGATATGTCGAATGAATATAATTTTGTATTTCTGTTTACTTCTATGTTTATTAGTTGTTCCGTGAGTTCGATACTATTTTATATATTGTGTTTTGCTGGAAGTTCAATTTTATGTTTTAAGATTTGAGTTAGTAATTTTGATAGTTTATAATTTGGTGCGGTCCTAGTGTTTATTAAAGGTCTGATAGGTTTATTGATTTTGTGTAATTTTATTAAAGAATTTAATTTTGGTGCACAAGGATTATCCATTTTATATTTAAAGGAGTCTTCAGGATTTATTATTTGGTTACTATTTTTTAGTATATTTGTTATTTGTGTTTGATATTTATTTGTGGGATCTTAATTTAATGTTATGCAATTATTATTAACTATAAATTCTGTTCTTCTGTTTTATCATCTAAATCTATCTGAGAAATTATTATTGTACTATTACTCTTATCAGCTTTGGTTAAAGTGAGGTTATTAGTCGTTAGTTTCTGTTTTATCTTATTAATGGTTTTATTTTGTTTATTTTTATTTTTAATATGATGATTTTGGTTATTATATTTTTTGATATATTTTATTATTTCTATTGAGGCTTCTGTTCTTATTTTATCTTGTTTTTCTTGTTCTACATTATTAATTGCGTTTTCAGTTTCGACTATGATATTATCTATTACATATTTGTTTACATTTTTAAGATTTGTTTTGTTTGATGATTCTAGGGTAGCTATTTCGTTTTCCGTGAACTTAATATTAGATAAATTTACGAATTTTGGGTAAAAAGTGTGGTTATTATTTAATGTGTGTAAATTTTGGTTATCTTCTTTAGGTGTACTATTTATTAGTAGATTTTTAAGTTTTTTATTGATTGTGTTAAATTTAATTGTTTTGTGTTTATAGTATTTTAAGCATATTAATGTATTTATTATTCCATGTATGATAATCAAGTGTGTTGGCTAAAAGAAGATGTAAATTAATTAATTGTTAATTAATGTAGTCGATTATAAAATAATATAATAATATATATATTATAAAATATATATATATATATATAATTTCTAGCCCATCACTTAACTTAGCCATTAAAAGGGGGATTTACATACACAAATACCGAATTTAACTTGTTAGTCCAACATATACTGGTAACCCAGAATTTTGCGTGCCTCTTAATTTGTACTTAATAGTTAAGAAAAGTGTATTGTGATCTATTTATTAGTATATTAAGAAATTTATAAGTTAACGGGTTGGTGCTGAAATGTTGAAAATAAACTGCTTGTTATGTAGAAGATATAAACAAAGTTGTTTTGTAAGTGAATGTACAGTATAAATAAAGAATATACATGGTTTTTAAATAACACATAATGTTTGAGTATTCATTCTGTTATCCCTTGACAAGGTCCTTTAGTTAGTGAAACAGATTGATCTTTTATTTAGTTTTGCTAAAACTATTAAAAAAATAATGCAAGAAATTAAGACAATTATTACGACTAATTTCAAACTAAATATTAATGATTTTTACTTCCATGTTCCTTAAGGAAATGGAAGTTTGGTGATGGCAAAAAAAAATCGTGCTCGAGATTTTTGCAGATTTTGATTGTACTATCTTCAAAACATGAAAAAAAGTCATTTTTCGAAAAGCGTGTGTGTGAAGATTTTTCTCTATGGCAAACAATAAAAGCTGCAAATTCAAACAGAATCAAATAATTTTTTGCATGCAGCCTGATTTGCAGAGTAGTCGCGAATTATTGTTTTTGGTGAAGATCAGTTAAGGGAAAGGGGTAGTTTACCTGCAACGTTTCATGTTTTTATATGTGTAGTACGTTATCGGCAACAATGAAGTAGTTTAGTGTGAAAATTTCTTCCCGGGCTGTTTGGGCACAGTAGGCCTACAATGTTTTCTGCAAAACCAGACGTTTCGGCAGTGCCATCAACTGTCATCAGTGAAAATCGAGTGCGATAATGTGAGGTGGTATAACGTTAGTGACCACATGCACAGTACTGTGCTTAAGGCTGAATCAATAAGTAGAAAGAAGTAGTTTCTATGGAAATATTTTATTTCTATTATGATTTTAAATATAAATCTTAGAACATGGAAGTAATGTATGGTTCTCCATACCGATATTTAAAAAATGTTACAAATATAAATTTAAATTAAGAAAATAATTATTTTCCCACCTTTTGGAGAGTCTAATTGGCTGTCAATGGGTGCAATTGTCTTAGAAAATATTTTGCTTTTTCAGGATAGTTGATATCCAGGATGTAATATCATGATACTTGTTATCCAGGATTTAATGTCAGGATACCTGACAGTTTTTAATCATTTTATAACATGCGAGTTAGAAAAAAATACTGTTTTGTAAAATTGTTCGCAATTTTTATAAACAGTTGTTAAGTGTGTCAGCAGGAATACTGAATTTATCTGCTATAACTCTAATTCAAAATGGAAAATCATAAAATTTTCAAATTTCATTTGCAGTTATAGACAAGTATAAAAGTAAACAAAACAAAATGTAATACAAACACTTTTGATAACAGTTACCACATGTAACACTGTTTAGTTATATGACGATAAAAATGCTGGACTTAGAAACCATGTCATTCAACAGCAGACATCAAAACATATTTGTGTAACTTCTAGGATGAAAACCTTCAAGCTTTAATGTGTTTCTAAATTTGCTGTCGTGTATAGCACACCATAAGTCTGAAATAAGTGGTTTCAGAAATCACTATGCTGTCTATACTTAGAGCACAATTATTTTACAATTTAGTTACAGACAGCAGAGTGCTGAATGTGTCAAACTGAAATATCACCACTGTTCCATAACTGTGAAGAGTTACTCTCTTATGCATGCTACCTACTTGCCAAGACCAGCTATAGGTATTTGAATGTTTAAGAGATGAACATGAATACTACATGAATTCGTTTAATTTTTACTCAGTAAAAGGTAAAAAATTTAGGTGCTTAAAACGTATAATTGAAAATATTAATATCAAAAGTTTTAAAATATGTTATAAAGAACGTTATATATTAATATATTTGATAATGCAGTCTGAGTATAACTCCATTCATGTGTAAGTACTGGTATTTTCTGTAAAACCAATAAATTGTACTTTTAATACAGTAAAGTATTTTTATCACCTTATGTGCATAATTTGGCCTCCACATTTGTTATTTATTTAAAACAAATAATTATTCACTATCCGTACTAATAATTGTAATAGCAATTGAACAGAGCTTAATTAAGTACAATCCAACCATGGCCAGATTCTGTGTGATTAATTTAACTTGTGATTTAGATAAGTGTGTAATTTGGAACAGATGTGTGAAGACAGTTAATTAGCCTAATCCTCAAACTTCAAGTAACACGCTGTTACTGAGGTTATGTCAGACAAAAGTATGAAACATTCGCATTCTGTAGCGCTGAACGATTACATAAAATATTGTAAGTATTTCTGCTTACGAGAGAACACACGTAGGAACACCACACACAGCTAAACAAACCGAAAATAAGCTACAGGTTTATCGTCAAGTCTACAAAGACTCTGATAGAGAGCAGCCGCATCCCATCCCATCTATTAATCGTACGGGCAGACGCTTGTCAGCCCAGAATGCTAATGTATCACACAAGCAGCGTCTGCCCGTACGATTAACAGATGTGATGGGACGCACCTTCGCTCGCCCCTCCAGTGCCCCCACCACGTCGCCAGATTAGTCGGTTAACAGCTCCGATGTCCGTTGTGTAGACGCAACTACGGGATTCGGCTGGTTAAGAAGCACATCCCCTGCTTGCGACAGATGCTGAAATCTATAGGTTAAAAATTGAAGCTCAATGCGTACTCTTGGGCAGTCTTACCCAAAGCAATTGAATCGGTGAGTTCAGAAACAACATAAGTTACTTTTTTTTGAAAACTGACTTTTTTGTAGAACATTGATATTTAGGTGTAAATACGTCCAATGAGTGCATAAACAACACTAGTCACACGTGTTTGTCATGGAAATGTAGAGGTAGTAGACCATCCATTGAGAGCAGAAACTACTTCAGTCAGTGACTTGTGTTGTTTCTGCTCTCACTGTGTGTGGTCAATGTAACTAGAATATAAGGTAGGCCACTCCGGCCAATTACTCTCTCATTGGTTGCTTCGCTGTGACGTGAAATGGTGGAAGAAATACGCGCGAGTCTTGATTTACCATGCAATCTTAGCTGAGACAATGTCCTACTTAGCATCTCTCTGCTGTTTACACGAAATATTAACAATAATTGTAATGAGCTATTCATATAGAAAAAGGATCAAACAACAATATAAAATGGTTTGCGGCAAAAAATAATGGTAAAATCTATTTCTACATTTAATAGAAAAGTAAGCAAGTCTGTCCACATACAACATTGACAAAATGGCACAAGATGTAAAATTAAGTCGGAAAGGAGGCGATATTATATATATATATATATATATATATATATATATATATCTGTACCTTGGAGGTATAGAACACTATGTCACATTTCCCTAACTTTACAGGAGAGCAGTTTGAACAGGTTTTATTTTTAAAACATTTTATTTCCTTAACTGTTTATTGAATTTTTGTAACAAAATTTTATCAGTACATACCTTTTACATTGTATTTAGTGTTATTTATCTACAATAAATTTATTTTTCTTTGTTTAGCAGTTTTTATGGACATAGTGTTGTATACCTCTCATAAGGCTGTTATATTATATGACATAGTGTTTCAGGGTATTCAAGAAATAACCAATGATTAACACATTACTAAGCCCATATAGTTTATTTTAGAGAATAGATTTTACAGTTAGATAGAAGTTATAGTTATAAAAGTGTTACATAGGGTCCAAGTCATCATCTATGTCTCCTTCTGGATAGTCACTTGTGGCTTTATTACTTGTATGTTTTAAATTTTTATAGAAATCATGGCAAACTGAGGGAACATAAGGCAATAATGCAATTAAATCATTGTATTTTTGCTGGGAAATTGGTATTGGGTTTGTTGAGACTTGATTCAAATCTGCTGGAAACGTAACTCCTTGTCTGCGGAACCTCACGAAGTCAACCTCTTGGTTCTCACCATCAAAATGGGTTTTCAAATATAGCGTTCCAATATTTTCCTGTTGGACTTGTAACTGTACACAGGTTGATAGCAGAACTGGCTGTTTGTAACAACCTTCTTCCTATTTACAAGAGGGGGATTAGGTGATTTTTTTTGTCATACAGTGTGTTGAAGCTTTTGAAATTTTGAAGTTCCATATTATGAACAGTGTATTTATTGGAAGTTTGTCTTACCAACTGTTGCCAGTCCCAGGGTGTTAAGATAGCCAAATTATTGAGTTTCTTTCTCTTCCTCTCTATCAATGCATGTACACTGTCAGCCTCCATATGGGTGTGACCTTTCAGTAAAAACTTCTGAGTTATGGTCTTAATATGAGGATACTTGTGGAGTATCCAAAAAAAAAAAAAAACATTACAATACTCACATTTTTATTTTGGCCATAACAGTTGTCTGACCAAAGTGTGATTTCTTCTATTTCATTGCCAGGAATGACACTATCTGCCCATTTCAAAATAGATGATGTAGTTTCATTTCTGCCACAGGCTCCTTTTGATTCGTCCCACATAATACAGTGAACCGAGGAATCTGATGCATCATACAAGGTAAAATTTAAGGTCCAAAGCTTCCTTTTATAGAAACTAATGCAGTTTGTTGTGAGTGGTGATGGCAAACATTTCTGCAGATCACCAGGTAATACTTTGTGTTTTGGTGAATCTTTAGCCATTTTAGTGTCAATACTTTTTAAGTTGTATCTGGTTTTTGATTCATTGAGATGTGCAGCATGATCAGCATTAACAGATTCTTTTTCTTTTTGAGTCAGATTATTTTTCAGTTTAGCATAGAACAAATCACATGTATCACAGGTATCTATTTCAGGTGGTTTAAATGACAACTTGAACTGTTTATTAAAGATATCTGAGTACAGCCATTTTTTAGCTCTTAACTTTGGATCAACATTTTTTTGATTGCAGTCATCTATGTACAGTTCATACATTTTTTCTACAGTTAGCTCTGTTCCTAAATATTTCCTGTCACTCTTTTCTCTAGAGTAATGACTCTCATAATGTGAAAAAGAAGACATATGTTTTTTGACACTTTCTATGGTTTCATCAGGGGTTTTGTTGCTTGGTGTTTGCCTACCCCTTTGATCTGTTTTTACTATACCTCCTGGCTCAGTATTTTTAAAAATATTTACTACTACCATGTTATAGATAGAAAGTGTGTTTAAAAACATAGCCTTACACACCCTAACTCGTTGGTTATTTACTGTGAAATAGTAGAATAGAGTGTAATCTTTAGATTTATTCGAGTTTTGTTCTCTTTTTCTTGATCGAGCTGTACTATGCCTCACAACACATGCAAAAATCAAAAATCTTCTGTCTTTCATATTCTGGTAATTTTTCTGAGCATTTCATCCTACAAGAACAAGGAGGTTTCATTACTTTGGCAGGAACAACTTTACCTTTTACTTAAATATTCATTACCACCAACTAATTTGCGTTTGCGGACATTACATGCCCAATCATTGGCATGCACTACACGTTTTTTGCCTTCCTGTGTAGACTTAGTTTTATTTTTTACTTTTCTTTTGGCACCTCCCCCCCTTCTAAAACTGCTTGATTTTCTACAGTATTTTCATTATCACTGCTTAAGTATAAATCTTCAGCAAGTAAGTTTTGTATTGGTTGTTCACTTGCCATTGTTTTAGCACTAGTTTTATTTCTTACCTTATTTTTTTAATTGCTTACAAAATATAGGCCTCCCATCATTGTCATCCGAATCAGAGCTTTCCCCACTTTGAGGTTCATAATTTTTGTCGGGATCAGAATCATCCTCTTCCCCATCAAACAAAACATCACCTATGTCCTCTTCATTATCTTGATAATTACTGTTATTAGCATTTGATTCTGAAACAATACCAGCCTTGTAATAATGATTGTAAACAATTTATTATTTGATAAATTTGGTGATTTCAATGATAATTCAATGCCTTATATTATTTAGGTTATGTTTTGTAACTTAATAATATTAAGGAATGTACAAAACAATAGCTTACCTATGGGTGTAGTAACGTTTAGGCCTAGGGCGCAGAAATAAGTTTAGAATTTTATATTCACGAGAGTTGGGATCCATCTTGCTTCAATCTTACCATAATTTGTTGAAAAACAAAAGTATAAGCCTCAAACTACAAGCAAAATGGCTGAACTGAAACCTTCTTTTCTGAGTTCATGAAAAATCCACCAGGAGTATACAACACTGTCCAGATGGTGTATTGCATCATCCAAATTTTGTAGAGGTATACAACTTCAAGTCCACATGGTGTTGTATTCCTCTGAATAAAAGTGGACTTGGTGTTCTTTTAAAAGCATGTAACTCCCCTTACAATTGGTCTAGGACATAGTGTTCTATACCTCTGGGTAAAGCAAAAAAAGTTAAATACGAATGTGTAATAATGCTATATTGGTAAAAAATGGACATAGTGTTCTATACCTCCGAGGTACAGATATATATATATATATCATTTTTTATTATTCTTTAATTTTATATTAATAGAATTATTTCGATTGTTATTAATTTACTTAGAAACCTCTGATGATACTGATATTTTTCAGTGAAACGTGCGTCAGGTGTTAAAAAGAATATACGAAATTATACTACTTGCAGAAGAAACAAATTGAAAACATCACAAATTTTATATATATATAATATTATATATAATAACAGTAATATATAATATTATATATATAATATGCCTGCCTGGGTGGGTGCGCGTACGTGCACACGCGTGCGTGTATAAACATTTCTATGTAGTATAATATATTTGAAACAAGCTTCCAATTATTATAATTATAATCAATATCATAATCAAAAACACTAACCAATAGGATTCCTGAGGAAAGGGAGAACAAAGAAAATACTCTTATTATAGATCTTCCAAAGGATATTATGTTAGAAGAAACAGTGGTAAATGAAGCAAGTACGCCTAAAAGTAAAGACACAGAAAAGAGCATATCTTTAAATAATGAAAGAATGAAACTGTTTGAACAATTACAAGAGATTCAGAAAAACCTACAAACTGTTGAACAGTTTCAATACGCAAAAAACAGATGGGACAGTTACTACTGACAATAAAAGCTATGAAGTCATCTGCTGAAAGGAACTTAAGGGTATGTATAATTTTCAGTCAGATTATCCACTTTATTTTGTAGTACAGTCTAATCCAAACTACCTACTCATGAACTTATCTGTCTTCTCACCCACCTACACAAACTATCCACCCACCCATCTATCCAAATTTTAGTCTATAGCTTTACTTAGGATATCTATCCACCTACTCTTCTATTCAGATATACACTCACATACCGGTTTATCTAATCATCTACTCATGTAGCCTACTTACTGAATTATTTATCTATCTATCCATCTACCCATCCTTTAATTGCTAGTCAGTACTGATTGTTTGTGTGTTGACATTAGATTTATAATTATTAAATTCACTGAAATAATTCTAAAAGTACTGATTGTTTGTGTGTTTACATTAAATTTATAATTATTAAGTTCACTGAAATAATTCTAAAAGTACTGATTGTTTGTGTGTTTACATTAGATTTATAATTATTAAGTTCACTGAAATAATTCTAAAATCTTATCATATGTATTTTTTCCAAATTGTTCTTATAGCAGTAGATTAAAATAAATAAATAAATTTCTCTTAACACCAGCCACAAAACTTAATCTGGGCATAAAGATAAATATGTTTTTGATTGTATTTTTACTGTGCCAGTTTTTTGCTAAACAAGTTTTGAAAACTTTTTTTACTAATTTTATTAATTACAAAGAAATAACAGTTAAGTAGGTATCATTAAGTGAACTCTTGTTACCTAAAGTAAATCCACACTTACCAGTCGGCAAATTCAATACAATTAGTTTTAAGTGTCCTACAAGCGGGACATGTTTACTTTAAACTATGCAACAAGAACTAGATGTAGTTAGATTTTTTTCTTGTAGCGTTTGATAAGTTTTTTTGCATTGCAGGTCACCGAAAATATTAAAAATAACACGAACATACAAAAACAGACACGGTTCACACCTAAAAACAAACTTCAAAGACAGGACACCAACTCCAAGGAGCAAATCCAGGCAATTGCTTTGGATTTGCTTCTTAATAATCAGAATTAATTATAAGTATATCAGGACTCGGAACACTAATTTTTATAAAATTATACATACTTGTAAGCTACTTTCAGCAGCTGACTTCATCGCTGTCAGTGTTATTAAAAGATGTCTGATCTGTTTTTTGCGTAGTCAAACTATTCTACATTTCCTATGTTTTCCTGAATTTCTGTAAATTCTGCAGACAGGTCAAGATTCATTTTTGTCTTTTTTTGAATATACGCTCTTTTCTGTTTCTTTAGTTGTACTTATTTCGTTTAAAATTTCTTCTAATATGACTCCGTCATTCGGAATATCCATAATGAGTGTATCTTCATTCTCCCTTTCCTCAGGGATCCTATTGTTAAGTGTTGGTGAATATGTTTGCACATATTGTTTCGTATGGCAACTGTCCATACACGAACACGCAAACTCATGAAAGCAAGAGTTACAGTGTATGCACTGTAAATGACATGATGTGCAGTGTTTAATACGCTTAACAAATATAATATGGCACAGATTATTTTATCCAGTCGTTTAATCCGTTTTCATTTTAGATAACAATTTTTTAATATTTTATTAAAATTTTCTATTGACATGTTAGTGTTTATACCTAAATGAATCCGATAACAGTAGGCCCATGATCTGTATTGTTTCTTATTAATATATTGTTTTACAAAATATTCATAAAATGAATGTGTTTCTTCAACATTAAACAGTCTTCTTAAAACTTCATGGAGCATTTATAAAAAATTAGTGTTCCTAGTCAGTAGTGATATATTTATAATCAGTGGACAACAAAATCCAGGAAATCAAATTACATTAAGGTACTACATGAAAATTGAAATTTTTATTATTAAATAGAATAATATAATAAATGTTAAAATATGATTACATTAAGGTAATATTTATTATTAAGAAAAATCGTTACAAGAAAAATCGCTGCATGTGCCAACCAACTAATTTCTTATAAAACCGCCAACTAAATTTCTTACAAAAACGCCAATATCTCGAAAACGAAAAAGCCGATTTTATTGAAACAAAACCAAAATAAAATTTGGAATTTTCTTTAATTTTCACTTCTTGACACCATATAGCTATCTCTCATAAAACGAAAGTTTATCGCATGCCGAAAATTTTACTACATGAAAATTAAAAAAGAAACTTCATGACGTGGAACCGTCTGAAGACTCGAAAACTGTTAAAACTATCGGTTAAAATTTATGCTAAAACCATCCTCAAACTTCATTAAACATGGTGGTGAAAGAATTTTAAAAATCAGATCAGCTGTTACTGTGTAATACAAAAGTCACAGATAAGTTTGATGTCTGCAATAGAGGAAAAAATGTATACAGTATGTATATATTGTAACATTGTATTTTTGTACCTCCCATTGTAGTCCAAGGAATATATAAAAATGATGACTCACTTGTAGAGAAACGTACCAAATAGTATAAAATGGACCTTAGATAAACTATAATATATTATTGATCACTGTTAAGATTACTATGTTAAATAAAACCAATGTTATGGGTTCACTTACCTTGAATGACTATGTTATGATTACATTAGATATAGGATATCTAATAGAGTTAATGAAATTCAAGGATGTTCAATATTGAGTTGATTATGTTAATATTTTAATGTTACATGATTACTGAATAATATTATAGTATACTGAATGATTATAGTATATTGTGAATTAATAAGGTAAATGTTGTAAAACACAGAAAAGTACCAAAATAGATGGGGTTGCAACATTCCTTATAGCACATAAAATAAAATTATAGCACATTATAGAACTACCTATATGATAAAAGAAACTCTATTCTTTATTATATCTGAACCACGATTTAAGAGTGGACAGTAAAAAGATATAAACTATTAACATTCTCAATTTTAGTCTTAACCTAAGCATTGTATTTTTATAACCTACACACTGTGCACTAATTTTATAAAGCACTCTGTGATTATATTCCACAAAGGTATTTTGGTACTTTTCCGGTTTTTTTCTTTGTGTTTATTCCGTGGTCAAACGAATGCACAATAAATAATTATATTTATTACTGAAGTATATAATTAGCGATCCCTGACAACAGTCTCTGACATTACCAACTGAGCAGCCGGAAATAATTAACGAATTGTATTCAATAATATAACTTTATAAGATTTTGAATATAAACCAAGAAAAATAAAATATATTATTTAATAATAATATCATTGCAAGTTTTCCTTTATTTTAGCTGCAAAGATAATAATATAAGTGGTCATTCCTCATTCATATAACAGAGTACCGAAGTATCACAGAAGGCGTAAGTTGGCGAGCCTGCCGCTCAAACTAGTGTGGCGAAAATTTGAATTAATTAGTGAGGAGTTTGATTCTATTATAATAAACTTACTATTATAATTACAATTTTAAGAAAGGAAATAAAAGGATATTATTTTACTAATTAATTTAGTAACAAAACAAAACTAATTTTTCTGATATTACTTTACATATTAATTGACCCCCAAACTAGTGGGACTTAGAACATTTCTACATCAACAAATAAAAATAAATATTACAATATGCAACACATATATTTATACATTCCTTTTATTCCTTATTAATATGTCTCTCCCTGAAGTGGATGAAACTGATTTGATACTTTCTTCACGCTGCTGCATTATATGGAATATAATTATCTAATTGTAAATTGTGATTTTTGTTGTTAATTTACTAATTGTGATTTACTAATTAATATGCCTAATTTTATTTTACAGCAAATAATAAAGAATTTTGAAAAACTAAGACATAAAACATCAAGGTACACAGATAGAGGCTCAATAATTTGTGCTCTTGCAACTAAAAACAACAAAATTTATGCAAATGCGGATTACCGAAAGGGAGGCGAAGTATATGGAATCAACTGACAACTAGGAAACATTTTCTTGGCAACATATTTTTCATCAAGATCTCATTAACAATTATGTTTGTGTATATGAGTACTGCAAATACTGAAAGATTAATCAGTATATTTCATTGGTCTAAAGGCAAAATGTACTCATTGTTCCTGTTATGTATGTGTACCAGTTTTAAGAAATTAATTTAAATTCAGGTTTAGTAAATATGATAAACTAGACTGTCAGATGTGCTTGTGAAGTACAAGCAAGTTGTAAAACACTCTTTAGCTTTAGCATTCTTTGTCAGTGCTTGTCATACAAAGATCTTTCTGTAACGTTAAATTCTGGTCGTATCTGTAAAATGTGTACACATGTTTTTTATGTGTATAAAGTGTTAGTGTGGTGTGTTCGTCTCACACCTGGTGTTACATTAATGGTTGATGCTACCGAAGTCCGTAGCGTGGTCTCAATTATCAGTACAACCTACCTGTTTATTCATAGGGGTTGCGAGTCCCGGGTGGCGCCAAATTGTTTATTTTAAAACAATTAAATTTGTGAATTAACTAGTTAGATTGGTGTTATCAGCGTTGACAGCTGGAGCGTTCAAATGATTCCCGCCTCTGTACAGCTTATTGTATTGCCCACTTGGCAAGGGCGCTAGTTGTCTGCTCAGTGAAATTGCTAACACACACATATATTATACAACTTCCTATGAAATAAAACAATGGTAATGCTCTGTACTGTGATTTTAATTATGGTTTGGTCATTAATCAATTTGACAAAAATATGTGTCATAGTTTTTTATATTTTATTTATATTTAAACATTTTATTTAGTATGAAGTATATTTACATTAAAAATTATCTTTTTCATCCCTGGTACTGGGGTGGCTTATTTATGTTGTAACAATATCAATATAAAACAATAAACAATTTTTGAAAGTTCATACTTATATTTATAATTTGGTAAACTCCATCAGTGCAGACAACTTTATACACTTTGTAATCACAGTATTATTATCAAACTTGTGCATTAAGAAACAACAGATTTTAGTAAGATTTATTCTACTAACATCTTGTGTACTGGTTAAGTATATGGAAGCAGAAAATATTATATAGGTCATTATAAAAAGTAATTTATTATGTAAAACATTACTATTATTATGTATTTACCTCTTCCTATTTCTCACCACACACACACACACACACACACTTTTTATTTGTTTGTAAGTTATGTAACTTTTTATTTTTTCGACTTTGACACATATGTCATTAATCTTTAATAAACATTCTTCGTGCTACACAAACTTATGCCAGAATATTTCCATATGTGTCTAATGTCTGAGGTTTAGAGTAAATATATAAAATGTAAAATATGACTTCTATAAAAATTAACATATTAAAATATATATAATTTGTGATGTTTTCAATTTGTTTCTTCTGCAAGTAGATAATATTGTATATTCTTTTTAACACCTGACGCATGTTTCACTGAAAAATATCAGTATCATCAGAGGTTTCTAAGTGAATTAATAACAATCGAAATAATTCTATTAATATAAAATTAATGAATAATCGAATTTGTATTGATTTTAATGTAAAATAAAATAACTAATAATCAATTTAGGTCGATTAGTTAACGATTGTTTTAATGTTTATTTTCTTCAGCAGCTGTTTTCTCGGTTATATTTGAAATTTTGTTTATACAGTATTTTATTCATTTTTATTTTTATTTTTTAGTAAATTTATAATTTTAAATAGATCGTCTTGTTTTGTTTTTATTTGGGTTTGTTCTTTAATTAATAAATTATTGTTATTGTGTTTGTAAATGTTAAGATTTTCCCAAATATTCATTTTTTGACCTTTTTGTATGTTTTTAATTAATTTTATATTTTCAATGTTTGGAACTGGTGGTTATTATTTAGACAATGTGTGCCTAAATTAGATTTATAAATATTTGGTTTTAAATATGCATTGCGGTGTTGAACGAATCTATCTCGTAGTTTTTTCTTCGTCTGGCCCACGTAAAATTTATTACAATCTGGACATTCTATTTTATATATTCCATTTTTATTGTGAGTATTGGATTTAGTTTTAGGTTTTATTTTATTAAAAATTATATTATCTGTATTATAAGATATTTTTAAATTAGTATCTTTAAATATTTTATTTAGTTTTTGAGTTATATTTCCGTAATAAGTGAAGGTTGTATATTTTATATTATTATTAATAGATGAATTTTTAAATGTAGTGTTTTTAGGAATTTTATTAGTGATTTTATGTTTAATTTTATTTTCTAAGTTATTAATAGTTTTTATTTTGTATCCATTTTTAACTGCTGTTTGTTGGATAATTTTTCTTTCTTTGTTTCTTTCTGTGTTATTTAATGGGATCCTAAGCATTCGGTAAATCATGGAATTAAATACTGCCATTTTGTGTTGCGGAGGATGATTAGAAGTATTTGGTATTACTAAGTCAGTTTGAGAAGGTTTCCTGTATATTGCGTATTCAAAATTTGTTTCATTTTTCTTTATTGTTAAGTCTAATAATTTAATTTATTATTAGATTCTTCTTCTAACGTGAATTTTATTTTAGAATGTAAATTATTTATGGAGTTGAATATTTTATTTATATTTATACCATTGTTTTGGGAAATGTACAGAGTGCCATCAACGTATCTAAAATAACATCCTAATGGGTCGTTTAATTTTATTATATTTATTATTTGTTCGTCGAGTTTTTGTAGGAAGATTTCTGATATGATAGCGGAGGTTGGGGCTCCCATAGCAAGGCCATCTGTTTGGTAGTACAATTTGTTGTTGTATTGAAAATAATTTTGATTTAAAATTATTTTTAAAGTATTAGTTAAGTGTTTAATGTATGTGTTACTTTCGTTATTTGTTTTCAGATTATTTATTATAATATTTATAGTTTCTTCAATGGGAATGTTTGTATACATGTTTGATATGTCGAATGAATATAATTTTGTATTTCTGTTTACTTCTATGTTTATTAGTTGTTCCGTGAGTTCGATACTATTTTATATATTGTGTTTTGCTGGAAGTTCAATTTTATGTTTTAAGATTTGAGTTAGTAATTTTGATAGTTTATAATTTGGTGCGGTCCTAGTGTTTATTAAAGGTCTGATAGGTTTATTGATTTTGTGTAATTTTATTAAAGAATTTAATTTTGGTGCACAAGGATTATCCATTTTATATTTAAAGGAGTCTTCAGGTTTTATTATTTGGTTACTATTTTTTAGTATATTTGTTATTTGTGTTTGATATTTATTTGTGGGATCTTAATTTAATGTTATGCAATTATTATTAACTATAAATTCTGTTCTTCTGTTTTATCATCTAAATCTTTCTGAGAAATTATTATTGTACTATTACTCTTATCAGCTTTGGTTAAAGTGAGGTTATTAGTCGTTAGTTTCTGTTTTATCTTATTAATGGTTTTATTTTGTTTATTTTTATTTTTAATATGATGATTTTGGTTATTATATTTTTTGATATATTTTATTATTTCTATTGAGGCTTCTGTTCTTATTTTATCTTGTTTTTCTTGTTCTACATTATTAATTGCGTTTTCAGTTTCGACTATGATATTATCTATTACATATTTGTTTACATTTTTAAGATTTGTTTTGTTTGATGATTCTAGGGTAGCTATTTCGTTTTCCGTGAACTTAATATTAGATAAATTTACGAATTTTGGGTAAAAAGTGTGGTTATTATTTAATGTGTGTAAATTTTGGTTATCTTCTTTAGGTGTACTATTTATTAGTAGATTTTTAAGTTTTTTATTGATTGTGTTAAATTTAATTGTTTTGTGTTTATAGTATTTTAAGCATATTAATGTATTTATTATTCCATGTATGATAATCAAGTGTGTTGGCTAAAAGAAGATGTAAATTAATTAATTGTTAATTAATGTAGTCGATTATAAAATAATATAATAATATATATATTATAAAATATATATATATATATAATTTCTAGCCCATCGCTTAACTTAGCCATTAAAAGGGGGATTTACATACACAAATACCGAATTTAACTTGTTAGTCCAACATATACTGGTAACCCAGAATTTTGCGTGCCTCTTAATTTGTACTTAATAGTTAAGAAAAGTGTATTGTGATCTATTTATTAGTATATTAAGAAATTTATAAGTTAACGGGTTGGTGCTGAAATGTTGAAAATAAACTGCTTGTTATGTAGAAGATATAAACAAAGTTGTTTTGTAAGTGAATGTACAGTATAAATAAAGAATATACATGGTTTTTAAATAACACATAATGTTTGAGTATTCATTCTGTTATCCCTTGACAAGGTCCTTTAGTTAGTGAAACAGATTGATCTTTTATTTAGTTTTGCTAAAACTATTAAAAAAATAATGCAAGAAATTAAGACAATTATTACGACTAATTTCAAACTAAATATTAATGATTTTTACTTCCATGTTCCTTAAGGAAATGGAAGTTTGGTGATGGCAAAAAAAAATCGTGCTCGAGATTTTTGCAGATTTTGATTGTACTATCTTCAAAACATGAAAAAAAGTCATTTTTCGAAAAGCGTGTGTGTGAAGATTTTTTTCTATGGCAAACAATAAAAGCTGCAAATTCAAACAGAATCAAATAATTTTTTGCATGCAGCCTGATTTGCAGAGTAGTCGCGAATTATTGTTTTTGGTGAAGATCAGTTAAGGGAAAGGGGTAGTTTACCTGCAACGTTTCATGTTTTTATATGTGTAGTACGTTATCGGCAACAATGAAGTAGTTTAGTGTGAAAATTTCTTCCCGGGCTGTTTGGGCACAGTAGGCCTACAATGTTTTCTGCAAAACCAGACGTTTCGGCAGTGCCATCGACTGTCGTCAGTGAAAATCGAGTGCGATAATGTGAGGTGGTATAACGTTAGTGACCACATGCACAGTACTGTGCTTAAGGCTGAATCAATAAGTAGAAAGAAGTAGTTTCTATGGAAATATTTTATTTCTATTATGATTTTAAATATAAATCTTAGAACATGGAAGTAATGTATGGTTCTCCATACCGATATTTAAAAAATGTTACAAATATAAATTTAAATTAAGAAAATAATTATTTTCCCACCTTTTGGAGAGTCTAATTGGCTGTCAATGGGTGCAATTGTCTTAGAAAATATTTTGCTTTTTCAGGATAGTTGATATCCAGGATGTAATATCATGATACTTGTTATCCAGGATTTAATGTCAGGATACCTGACAGTTTTTAATCATTTTATAACATGCGAGTTAGAAAAAAATACTGTTTTGTAAAATTGTTCGCAATTTTTATAAACAGTTGTTAAGTGTGTCAGCAGGAATACTGAATTTATCTGCTATAACTCTAATTCAAAATGGAAAATCATAAAATTTTCAAATTTCAGTTGCAGTTATAGACAAGTATAAAAGTAAACAAAACAAAATGTAATACAAACACTTTTGATAACAGTTACCACATGTAACACTGTTTAGTTATATGACGATAAAAATGCTGGACTTAGAAACCATGTCATTCAACAGCAGACATCAAAACATATTTGTGTAACTTCTAGGATGAAAACCTTCAAGCTTTAATGTGTTTCTAAATTTGCTGTCGTGTATAGCACACCATAAGTCTGAAATAAGTGGTTTCAGAAATCACTATGCTGTCTATACTTAGAGCACAATTATTTTACAATTTAGTTACAGACAGCAGAGTGCTGAATGTGTCAAACTGAAATATCACCACTGTTCCATAACTGTGAAGAGTTACTCTCTTATGCATGCTACCTACTTGCCAAGACCAGCTATAGGTATTTGAATGTTTAAGAGATGAACATGAATACTACATGAATTCGTTTAATTTTTACTCAGTAAAAGGTAAAAAATTTAGGTGCTTAAAACGTATAATTGAAAATATTAATATCAAAAGTTTTAAAATATGTTATAAAGAACGATATATATTAATATATTTGATAATGCAGTCTGAGTATAACTCCATTCATGTGTAAGTACTGGTATTTTCTGTAAAACCAATAAATTGTACTTTTAATACAGTAAAGTATTTTTATCACCTTATGTGCATAATTTGGCCTCCACATTTGTTATTTATTTAAAACAAATAATTATTCACTATCCGTACTAATAATTGTAATAGCAATTGAACAGAGCTTAATTAAGTACAATCCAACCATGGCCAGATTCTGTGTGATTAATTTAACTTGTGATTTAGATAAGTGTGTAATTTGGAACAGATGTGTGAAGACAGTTAATTAGCCTAATCCTCAAACTTCAAGTAACACGCTGTTACTGAGGTTATGTCAGACAAAAGTATGAAACATTCGCATTCTGTAGCGCTGAACGATTACATAAAATATTGTAAGTATTTCTGCTTACGAGAGAACACACGTAGGAACACCACACACAGCTAAACAAACCGAAAATAAGCTACAGGTTTATCGTCAAGTCTACAAAGACTCTGATAGAGAGCAGCCGCATCCCATCCCATCTATTAATCGTACGGGCAGACGCTTGTCAGCCCAGAATGCTAATGTATCACACAAGCAGCGTCTGCCCGTACGATTAACAGATGTGATGGGACGCACCTTCGCTCGCCCCTCCAGTGCCCCCACCACGTCGCCAGATTAGTCGGTTAACAGCTCCGATGTCCGTTGTGTAGACGCAACTACGGGATTCGGCTGGTTAAGAAGCACATCCCCTGCTTGCGACAGATGCTGAAATCTATAGGTTAAAAATTGAAGCTCAATGCGTACTCTTGGGCAGTCTTACCCAAAGCAATTGAATCGGTGAGTTCAGAAACAACATAAGTTACTTTTTTTTGAAAACTGACTTTTTTGTAGAACATTGATATTTAGGTGTAAATACGTCCAATGAGTGCATAAACAACACTAGTCACACGTGTTTGTCATGGAAATGTAGAGGTAGTAGACCATCCATTGAGAGCAGAAACTACTTCAGTCAGTGACTTGTGTTGTTTCTGCTCTCACTGTGTGTGGTCAATGTAACTAGAATATAAGGTAGGCCACTCCGGCCAATTACTCTCTCATTGGTTGCTTCGCTGTGACGTGAAATGGTGGAAGAAATACGCGCGAGTCTTGATTTACCATGCAATCTTAGCTGAGACAATGTCCTACTTAGCATCTCTCTGCTGTTTACACGAAATATTAACAATAATTGTAATGAGCTATTCATATAGAAAAAGGATCAAACAACAATATAAAATGGTTTGCGGCAAAAAATAATGGTAAAATCTATTTCTACATTTAATAGAAAAGTAAGCAAGTCTGTCCACATACAACATTGACAAAATGGCACAAGATGTAAAATTAAGTCGGAAAGGAGGCGATATTATATATATATATATATATATATCATTTTTTATTATTCGTTAATTTTATATTAATAGAATTATTTCGATTGTTAGTGGTGTGTGGTGGCAGCGCTGTTGTCAACCAGCTGTTTGAGAAGCATTATTGTTAACAGCTGATATTATTTTTTAGTCTAACCTCTTGACTATTTGTGAAGGTTTTGTTTGTTATATACTACTCTTATTAAGTCATTTTTAAAATGAGTGATATATAAGTAGTGACAGTGATGAACCTGCTTTAAAGAGAAGAAAGAGAAATGCTGAAAGTCACAAGAAGAACATTATCAGTAGTGCAAAGGTTAAAGGTATTGAACACACAAATTGGAAAGGTAAAATAGTTCAGGCTAGGAAAACCGGTGAAAGTTGTAAATGTAATAAGAAGTGTTTTGATAATTTTAATGAAGTTCAACAGTTAAACATATTATTTAAATTAAATTCATTTGCTTCTAAAGATGAACAGGACATTTTTTTGCAAAATCTGATTGAAAAACATGACATAAAAACTCGTAGACCTCGTACAGAAATTCCAAAATCAAGACAGTGTAGCTTCGAATATTTTGTGTTGAAAAACGGGGACAGAATAAATGTTTGAAAACAAGCATAGGATAAACAAGCATCCTATATTTCTTTAATTGGAGTATCTCCTGGACGAATTCGCCGATTGTGTGCACTTTTACTTCAAGGTTGTGCTCCTAAAGATAAAAGAGGTACAAATGAGAAAGTGAACATTATTAAACCAGAGGTATGTAAAGCAGTTCATGACCATATACAGTCATTTCCTATGAAAAGGACACATTATGGAGGGCATCAAATTAAGTATTTAGATAGTAGATTAAACGTAAAAATAACTTAATGCATGAACTGTATCTGAAAAAACATACAACGTTATCAGTAAAATATGAGTTTTTCCTTAAATATTTTAAAGAACATTTTGAATTACGGTTTGGTTGACCACAAATAGATACTTGTATTAAATGTGAAGAGCTAACTGTTAAATAAAAAGCCCAAGTCTCTCAGAATCAGCAAAACGAGCTGCTGTTGCAGAAAAAATTGTACATGTTCGTCGGTCAAAAACGTTTTACACAAAAAATGTTGTTGGCTTCAGTTTTGATTTTATGCAAAACCTCCCTTTACCAAATCTTTCTGTCCAAGATATATTTTATTTGAGACAACTGTGGGTAAACTGTTTTGGAATTCACAATATGCAAACACAAAAGTCTAAGTTTTACCTTTATCATGAAGGTGAAGGGAAAAAGGGTGTCAATGAAGTTTGTTCTATGCTTTGCAAATATATTACCTCCTCTATTCCTGACTCTGTGGCTACTCTGTATCTGTTCTCAGATGGATGTGCAGGGCAAAACAAAAATCACGCAATTATGCGTTTTTGCCTAGCCCTTGTAAACAGTGGCCGATTCAAGGAAATAACACATTATTTTCCAGTACGAGGACATTCTTACTTACCAAATGATAGAAACTTTGGTGTTGTAAAAAGAAAACTGAAGAAGTGTGACAGAATCTATGTACCACAAGAATATCAAGATATTATACAAAATTCCAGTTCTAAATTTGAGGTGAACAACTTAAAATTAAAGAAATTTATAAGTTCAAGGAATGGTGGCCTAGTCATTATAAACGTACTTGTTTGTCTACTGAGTCGTACGGAAAAAGTCTTCCAAAAGAAAGGAAGCAAACTTTGGCTCCATCTGAGTTTATGTCTTTTAGTTACAAAAACAAAGGAGTGATTGTTGCTAAACGTTTCATTGATGGCTTACAACAACACACTTTCGATGTGCGTAAAAACAAATCAGTGAACAGTGTAGTAGGCTTGCCTACAGTTCTAGCTTATCCCCAAAATGAAATTCCAATCAACAGATACAAAATAGAAAATATTAAGATGTACACATTGTACACAACACCAAGATGTATACATTGTTCGTGAACACCAGCATTTTTATGATGTTATAAATAACTGGCCAGTAATTGAAGAAAAAGAGGAAACTGAAGAAGTGCCGCCGTAAAAAAGGTTTTATAAGACTATAAAATTTAATGAAATACATATTTTTTTTAAACTTCTACTATTTCTAAATTGTTTAAAATAAATAATTTTGTGTTTAATACATTTTTGGAAAAAATTGTGTTTTATTAATCATGAAATTCATTTAGTGCAGAAACAGCTTAAGTCATAAAAATTCTTTCTTAAAAAAAGTGCTATAAATGAATTATAATTTGCAAAACTCAAAAACAATGACTAAACTAAGGCAAAATCAATATAATACAAGTGCATATTAAAATTTTACCAATGTAGTGTATGATAAAAATTGTTTTTCCTTCTTCCTGAAAAATCATGAAAACATGACTTATGCAGTTTCTGAAATCATCGATTCAATTATATTATTGACTACATATTCTACGCTGGTGCCGGAACAGAAATTATGTCTGGAAACGCTGACTGGGGAAAATCAGGTGATGTTGTAAGTTTGTTGTTGCCGTATTTGAACCGGGGTCATACCATTTATCTCGATAATTGGTATTTGAGTCCTGATTTGTTTTTACGGCTCAATGAAAAATTGACAAATGCTGTCGGTACAGTGCGAAGGAATAGAAAAAACGTCCCGCCGATGTCCAAGAAACTGAAAAAAGGTGAAATACAGTTCAGGTCATCTGGAACACTTCTTGCACTGAAATGGATGGGCAACAAAGAAGTTTGGATGCTTTCTACTGTGCATGGACTACAGATGGTAGAAACTGACAAAAAAGAACATACAACGGGCCGAAAAAAAATTAAACCCGCGTATGTGGACAAGACAGACATGATGCTAAGTTCGATACAGTGCATACGTAAAACAATAAAGTGGTATAACAATTTTTTTTTATATGTGACAGATTTGTGTGTGCTCAATGCAAAAACAATGTTTGAAATACACAAAAAACAAAAATCGCCCCTTGCTAAATTTCATTTAGAACTTATCCGCCAGTTGCTAGATAAATTTCATGTGGAATTAGAAAAAAATACGGGCGGACGAAGAACAAGAGAAGAGGAGTTTCCATTTCGACTGGAATACAAAGATAGTCATTACCCAGCGTTTCTTCCGGGAACAGAAAAAAAAAGAAATACCCCAAAGACGATGCGTGGTCTGTGCATCTCATTCTCAACGAAAAATGAACCGAATTAGATGCAAAAAGTGTGATGTTGCACTTTGCATGGTCCGTGTTTTGAAAAATATCATACGTTGAAAAATTATTAGATATAAAAATTAAAAACATTTGTTTTAACAATTTAATGTAGTAATTGTAGCTTTTATGATAAATAAAAAATAACAAAAAATAATTAAAAAATATAAAATTAAATTAAATTTAAAAAAAAGTTTTTAACTCAGCCAGCGGCAGTCCAAAGCCTGCGTCAAAAATGAGGATGGAAAACTTTTAAATAAAGCAAAATACTCGTTAAAATACGTAAAGTTTGAGTTAGTGTAAGCAGCAGGACGAGCGCTGTAATTGCTTAGCCTACAAGCGCCCCGCTGCTGCGACAGCTGTCAGCCGTTCCGTTACCACGGTTGCTCACCACTCCCCGCTGTGAAAAGGTTAATTATCACAATTAAACAGTTTGTAATCAACAAGGTAGTCTCTTACAACAAATCAAATAAAAATTGTTACACCCTGCACTGCAATTGTTTACCTAACTGCACTGGAATATATCGCAATTCAAATTGAACTGAGAGTCGCTGAGTACTTGTATTTATACCCCTTCTAAAAACCAGAATATTCCATACTGCGCGTCAAGAACACTACTAGAAAACACCAGAACGTAATTGACTGCAGCCTTGCACACAGCACGCGCAGACTGGTGAAATCTGGATCCGTCTCCGTGGACGCATGATAAGTGGCACGTAATTGTCCTTCATCTCAAAGTACCAGCAATATGTACACACACACACACACACACACATTACAACCAGATTCCACTGGAATAGCCGAGAAACACGTAGAATGTTTTGTAATGGTGCAACACTTTCCGCATTATGTAACACTATATATATATATTGTAACGATAATAATTAAATGTATGGGTGAGAGGTCTCGCGAGTAAACAATGTAACAATTTATGTTGAGAGACGAGTTCTTATGCTCCACGTAGTATGCGTCAAATTGTAACAAATTTAATATGTATGTGTAAAATTATATTAACCCACACCGTTGTGTTCGTCAATTTGTAACAAATTAATAATAGATATGTTGAACGGTAAATTATTTCGTATTCTGCCGCTCGCTCCCACTATGCGTGCAGTTCCAATGACATCACTCGGAGTTGCCAAAAGTTGCTCCGTCCGCTGTGCTATGTTAACGTGATTCTTAAATGGAACAGTAATAATAATGCAAATATAACACCAAACAGATATCTTCCTTTTAACGATCTTTATTCAAATGAAGCATTGATTAATTACTTCTCGTTTTTCTTTACTGTAATTACAATAATGACAAAATTATACGTCTTTTTTTATCAGTTGGTAGTAGCTGAAAAATATTGTTCTGTAGTCGGCCAAGCCAAAAGAATGATGCAGTTGTTATTATTTCTATTAAAATAAATTATCTCAGGGCGTATCTGGTTCGGGGATTACGGTTAAACAAATAATACAATTCTTAAAATCAAAATACAAATTTCACAATATAAGGATATTACAAGGTTTTGGTGTGTAAAGTGCAAACTGGCAGTCGTGTATTGGTTACTGATTATTATAGGTTATGAACAGTTAAATGCTTATTAGTTATCGTTAAAGTTTTTATGGTGTTCAAAAAAGGTGTAAAGCTCAATTGTTGTTATTTTTGTGAGTGTTCTTTAGTTTTGGTGTAGTATAGTGTCTGTAGTTTTATTTTGTTTAATTCCTAGATAGTCGTATACACAAATGTTGGTTTTGACACATAATATAATAAATTGTTCAAATTCACCAGATCCTCTTCTTTATTCTTCCAGGACGAAGGTAGGGTCCAAGTCTTCTTCGCTTCTTCTCCCCGGATCTCAATTCTTCTGTATTAAATTCTGGATGTTTTTCTTTATTATAATATTTTGTATTGAGTATATCAGCTCGTTTTACAAAGTCTGGTTTGTGTTTTCACTGTTTAAAATATAATTATCTGAGACGTTTTATTAACGCGTCTGTCTTCAATGACCGTTGTTAAAGAAGTCCTCCTTTATTTATCTGAAATTTTTGGTTGCTAAGGTAAAACTTGAAATCTGGTTGGTTGATTCAGATATACATTGTCATACAAATTCATTATTTCAATGTCTGAATTTGGTCAAAACTTTTAAATTAGTATAACTTTTCTGTACTGATTGGGAATTTAAAACTACTAGCATCATTATTTTGTTCTTAACATTTGTGACATATAGACACTAAACATGCCTATTTTTGCTTAAGAAATACTGATATTACATTTTTGCTATTTGAATGTTTCTTAAATAACTTAAAACTGATTATTTCGATTCCATATTTGTTGTGTATACCATTAACTATAAATCTATCCATATTACAACATTTGTTTTACAAAATTCTAACAGTATTTCCTAAAATTTACAAAATTCCAAAGTTTTTATAGGCCTATGTCTTGACATGTTAAATTTCTATTTTCTGTTATTGTAATCCCTATTAATTATTCAACTACCATCAAAATTACTCCCTATAACTCTATTAGTATTATCATTTAAAAATATAACAATAATTATTACAGTAACAACATAAAAAAACATAATTCACATTTTGTGATTAAACAATTTGTATATGCCTGGTTGCATACATACTGGATAAGGCATATCATACATATATTATTTAATAAAACTATAACTAACATCAACACAACTTTAAACGTTTTTTAAGAACATAACAAGGAAAGTAATCATTTAATAATGATTTTCTATTTTTTCCATTTTTCCTAGGTAGTTCAGCCATTGCTGTAGCCTACTATGTACTCTTTCTGTTTCTTTTTATACATTTGACAATTATTATGTGATTATACATTATTTTCTTGACAACATTATGTCCACTATTATTTACAATTAGTTGCATGTTCCATGTATCTATAATAATTGTTTTGTTATATTATTTCCTTATATCATTCAATTAACAATTTATTAATATATCATTTAACATTGTATTGTATGTTTGGGCCTATTATCCCTCAATTTGTATTTTGATTATTTTTATATTTTGATACATTTGATAAACACATTTGTTTACTTATAGTATTGGTACATAATGCTGTCTGTCTTTATAAGTATTATTCTTGTCATTATTTGAAATTCATGTCATTATCGGGGTATTTTGCATCACTTTGCCTAAACATTAATTTGGGTACGGTCAGTTGTAGTACAAGTCAGTCTAAAGTAGTTATTTGTTCATCTTCACTATCATTTTTGAAAGATATTTTTCTTCTTGTTTAGTTTCTTATCCATGTCTTCATTAAATCTGGTACGATATCAAGCTATGCCAAATGTAATGTTACATACTATCCTGCCACCAAATTTTATTTTAATAAAATAGTATATTTTGTTGAAATTATCAATTATCTTATCTTCCATATTATCACTTGTTATCCTTTTTATGATCTGGTATACTTGTCTTTAATTATAAGTGTTCTATCCCTGGAACATGTTACCTCCCTAACAAATTAATCACCATCACATATTTTTTGGAATCAGTCGGGGGGCTCTCTTGACCTAATACCCCGCTGTCCTTATAATACATAATACATAAATAATATCGATTGCTGGAGCTATCTCATCAGTCAATCACATTTAATAATCACTAGTCTATTCACGACTAAATCAAATAAAAATAATATAATATATTCTTGGGATGGTTCACTCAGTTTAACTTCTCAGATCTAAATATTTCTTTCCATTGATTCTTTCAGATGCTTATTTTCTTGTGGCGATATTAATAACATTTTTTATTTTCAATTGGTACTATCTTCTTTCCTTCTTTATCAGTACTGCTTAATCTTCATTTTTCATTCACTATCTTTATTCAATTAAAACATAACAAGTATCTGTATCTATAGTTGTTGTTGATTCTCTCACAATCGTGATAGGTTATTCGTAGTAAATTCGTTAAGTCAGTCTAAAGTAGTTATTTGTTCATCTTCACTATCATTTTTGAAAGATATTTTTCTTCTTGTTTAGTTTCTTATCCATGGTCTTCATTAAATCTGGTACGATATCAAGCTATGCCAAATGTAATGTTACAATATATATATATATGTATATATATATAATCACGTTTTTCCATCATTAGCTAAACATGCAAGTTCTGACCAGAGAAGTTGATCTTTTTGAGACCCCATATATAAAAGTTATGAGTAAGCTTAGACATTTTATTCTTACATATTCGTAATCAGCATAAAAAACCGTAAAAATATATATCCGTTTCAAGATAGTTTGTTGAAAAAAGTTGAATAATAATTATCCTGTTAACTTAATCGTTACAAACGACTCACACGTTTAAAAAAATGCATTACTATTTTATCACGGATAGTTGCTATTATACCCTCTCTGTCTAGCGTACGGCGCAGCGCACAGTCTCCCTTTATGTACATAAATATGTAGGAAAAATAAGGAAAATATGTAGCTAAATATGTAATATTTAAGAAATATGTAGTATTAAAATACTTTCACATCAACAATATAATTTACATTTTACGAGAACATAACAGTGCCCTCTTTGAAAGGTTTTGAAAATAATAGGTGCTTCATTTTAAACTTTTTAAAATCACTTTCAAAACATGCAAATATATTTTGAGCAAAGTCAATGTAATCCATAAAATACTAATCAAGTTCGGGGCTGACACTAATCACCAGTTAGATTACCACTTCTGTTACAGAAAATAAGTTAACCCTCAGAATACACAGTATCTGAAAGGTCAACTCTTTGTTGAAGAGTTTACAATAAGACAGCATGCATAAGAAATGAATTACTTTTCAATTGTTTATTGTACTTTAGAAAATTTATGAAAACATATTTTAGAAAACAGTATTAAAAAAGAAACCTTGATATTATAAAATTAACAACAACAAAGTATTTTACCTATGGATTTCTGTAGTATAGGACATGAGTATAAAGTAAAAAATTGAGAATTATTAACTATTTAACAAAGTATTTTACTAGGAGAGTTGAAATTACTATAAAATTAAAGGTAGATTTTTGAATTGAAAATCTATATTGTATATATATATATAACTCTACTATAACTCTGCATAAGAATAAAGTGTCCATGTAAGTTTTTTTTTCCACTGTTTAGTTGCACAATTAATTATTAAATACTTTTCTATATTGTCTGTTGACATGGACTGTCTTCGGTCTGAGAGTATGTTTTTATATATAGAAAAGGATCTCTCGACATCACATGTCGTCACCGGCGCATGTTTATATAGAGGAATCGTACTTGGAAGAAGAATATTCTCAATCGATTCTACAGTTTCGCCGTTACATATGCGATAAATGGTATGTAAAGTTGAGTAACCAGGGTTTCTATTCAGCACAGCATTTAATTTAGTAGAAACTTTGTCACCGACTTCACCCTGCACAGCATTTAACTTGTTAACTGCTTCTTCAACTATTCCTATGGCCTCTTGGAGAGTCAGACCTGCAGTCTCCAGTTTCTTGATACAACTGAAATGCGTTTTGATGTACGAAACTGAACATATCACCTTAGAGTTGTTGAATGCAGACAAGGATTCGCTCGCTGACACTGCAGAATCGGGAGATAATGTTTCCACCACATACTTCACAGCTTCAAAGTTGTCACTGTAGAAATTTACGGCTTCGATCCAGGTTCCCCATCTTGTAATTACGGGTTCTGGAGGCAGAGGTGTGTCAGGTAGCCTTTGTTTGTAGCACTGGATACGGTAAGGAGCTTTCAAGAACACCTTTTTTGTTGCTGATATTAATGTATTTACTTCGGGGAAAAGGTCTCTGACAGTTTCAGCTACTCGATGCAATCCATGAGCCAGGCATGTAACATGTAGTAGGTTGGGGTAAAACACATTTAGAGAATTACCTGCTTTTAACATGTATGCTGCTGCATCTGTATACAACAGCAGTACCTTCTCTTCTTTAACACCATTTGGCCATAACAAACTTGGCAAAATACAGCTTTATCGTCAGTTGTAAAAGCACTGTCAATCTGTACCCATGATTTTAACTTAGATGACAAAGATGATGCGGTCGGTGCCATGATAAAACAAGGATATTTGTATTTAAAACTCTTAAGAACTTGCGTTGAACAATACCGCACAATATATTATTTAAGACGTCTTTTGTCCAACAACGAGAATCCGCCAAGGCAAGAAACAAGCAAGCGCAGAAGTGTAGGCGAAAGACAAAACACTGACTTGACAATAACTTCAACACACCACACTGCACACCAGATTGTTATTTACGTGTAGGCTTACACTCCGAGAGCGTCGATAATACTGGCGTCAAAAATCACATTGTGCCCTACAATAGCATAGAGTTATATAGATATTTGTTTGTTTAGGTAGATGGAATCCGTTGCGAGAATTGCAAGATCTGCGAAGAGTATTTATTTACCGCGGACAGCACGTTCTTTCCCCACCGAGCCTGCTGAACGTGCGAACGAAACGTAAATGAGTGGGGCCGCGCATACCATTCTCATCTAACATCCCGTGCAAAATGCCTTACTTGTCGCTTGAGCTCGTAAAAAATTTTACTTCTTGAAAGTAGAATCTATGTGTGCAATTGCAACAGATGCAATATTTTGCCTTTTCTTGTAATAAATTTAATTGGACCTGATTCTGATTAATTGCACATTTGCGCATCTGAGTAATGTTGTTATAGGCCTAACTATTTTTTGCCATTTCAATTTTCAAATTGAAGTAAAGTATAGTAAAATAGCTAAAATATGTAGAAATACGTAAGATGGAGTGAAATATGTAATGTGAACAAAATATGTAAAAATATGTAAAATTAAACTCGCGGATAAGACACCTATTGGTATGATTCGCCGATATCTGGCTTTTCCGTGTAAATGTGCACTCAGCATTCAAATATGTAATTACATAAAAATCCGGGCCTTAATCATCACCTACACCTGCATAAATATGAATGTAGGGGCTACTCATTACAGTATTCACTTCCCCTTCCTTTGTATTTTGATTTGACAGCATTACAGGATGTTTACACTACCTTGTAAGCACGTATGTTTCCCCTTCTGTTTTGTCCAATATACAGTAGATTTGATAGAAATTTTAAATGAAGAAGGAAACTGCTACTTGGTAAATTAATATGTATTGTGCTTTTAAAAGGAAAAGAGAGATAGCTACGGTTTTTCTAATTCTATCAGTAGGATAGAAAACAGATATAATATAAAATGTATGAGACCCCATTAATATTAAGTATTTATCTCTAAATCACCAGTCGATTGTCTCAAAATAATGCGAAAAATTGCAAAAGAAACTACCGTGTAGTTATTTTTATCTCGCAAGGGTGTGTACGATGAACTATAGAAAAGAAACTTGTAGATAAATGTTTTTAAACAATGCCGTTTGGTTGCTAATCCCCGACCTTATAACTTTTTTATATACTTGCTTTTGTATAGAAAAGTCTTATGAAGTGAAAAGAAATTAGTAAAAGAGAATGGAAAATTCCAGGGTGAGGAAGAATATTTAACGTTACGAATTATAAAACGAAGGAGATATTACAGCTGCAATAAAGAGCAGGCAACGAATTATATCAAGGGCTCAAGAGAGAAGTAACGCAACGGAAGGCTGATTGGAATTCCTCAACTTAAATGTGAAAGAGGTATTGTATAATATTAATACTACCTGTAACTCCCGCAGACCTTCCTTTGTCATAAACCGTCTCCTCACCATTCCCGATGGACCTCCTCCCAGAAACCCCCGCCAACGGAGAAATAGAAATAATTAAGTATCTTCGTCATACTTACTACACCTGGCTTCCTTCTTGATAACTTAACATCTTAAATTTTCCTATCTACCTATCCGGTCTTTATCCCTCTCCTTTGTGCCTCCCCGCCTTACCTTGACGCATCTCTGACACCTCCCTCCAGCTTTGGCGTCCTGCGTTACTCGACCTCGTCTTGGCTGTCGTTTGACTTATACTTTTATTATGGCTCTTCCATCACCCATTTGGCTCTGCACACTACGTAAACACACAAATACACATCCATACACTACACTCTATCCTGAATGCCTCCACCTACTTCGCCACCGGTCCGCGCTGCGCTGGCGTGCGACTCCTCTAAATCTCCAATCGGCGGAAGGGTGCTTGCCCCAGATCAGCCTGAGTCTTATCCTCTGAGACAAGTCTCAGACAACGCAAAAAAAGGTATAATATTATAGCCTACTGTCTACTATGACTGTGAGACGCGAATATGACAGCAGATATGCAAGAATGTAGGAGGCTACAGAAGAATAAAGGAACGGTCCAACTTCGGATATTATGGCTTAAGTAATCATATTAGAAAGGATTATTACAATTTATTTTATACACCACACAATATATGTGATAATTTTAATTTTTTATTTATCTATAAATTTTGAAACGAATTAAGACCTGTATTAACATCAACCGTTGTGTATATAATTCTTTTCACTCAGACTTTTCACAAAGTTTAGTGATATATTAAAACCATGTGTAAGATAATCAATTTTTGTGAAACCTATAATATACCCATTAAATAGTGTAGACTAGACAAGTATGATAGTAGCTTAATACAGTCTTTTTTCCGGGATGAAAGGGAAATTATAATATTGTGCATTTAAGAATGAAACTTTTTTTGTTACTAGACCAACGTTTATGAAAATCTATTTGTCTTCATTTCTCAGATTGTAATAAAATTGGAATCAATTATAGCCTATATCAAATTAAAAATTTTTGCCAAAATTATTTGTTACTAACCAAGTTTACTTTATTTTCTTAACCGATGGATTTTTGCATATCAAATTCCGTTTATTAGACATCGATTTTTCAATATAAAATTGGTCTCTAGATTACTGATTTGCGTTAATGCGTCCAAGAAAAATAGTAGTTTGATAAACCTTATTACTAAGTTTTAATGTTTGTTTACATACGGCGTTTTCAAGAAACTGTAACAGTGTTAGAATAAATAGGCCTACTTAAAAATTTGATTACATACCTGCACCTAGTTTCGTATACAGAAGCAGTGTAAACAGTATTTTGTAAAGCTTTCTTACAAAATTATAACATAACTGAAGCCCAAATGATGTTTAAGATTTTGCACGTTAAGTCATATGAAGTTTACTTAAGAACCTGTTACGTTCAGACTTCCTGAGATACAGTTATTGAGAAGAACAAGCGTAACAGAAAGAAATAGAGAGAGAGAGTGAGAGAGAGGTCAAAGTACATGATGTTTACTACAGTTGGCTACTTATAAGGAACTTGAAAATAATGAAACTTATTGTAATGTAGAAAGTTAACGAAACATGAACCAAAAGCGAGGATTATGTGCAGCAGACTCAAGAGTTTTATTAACAGGATCCAAACAGCCTTTGGTGAAACGATTATTACGTTAAATAATTTATTCGCAATTAAGGAGTGGTACATTTTGAAGAAAGGAAAAAACCGAGGATGAGGAACTTATAAGTTGCTATTAAAATATGTAACTTACCTTTTGGATACCTAATTATTTTACAAGCAAGTTACGGAAACTATAAAAAAAAAATTAATTCTTAATATATAAGCCTTCACGTATTATTTCAAAAAAATTAGATTACTGCTCACTGTGATTTACGAAAAGCAAAAATATAATTAATGTAACATTACAACTCTTCAACTCTGTAAGATATAAACTCTTCTGCTTCTGCAGGTTGTTATTTATATTATTGGTACTTGTAGAAATTTTTATTAATCAGAATGGTGAATAAATTTCCAACGGATGGGAGTCAACTTGAAACATGTTGCTTCGGTACTACTGTATACCAATAACTGCATAACTATATTCTTACAAATGATATTCGGTATGAATGAGAATAATTAAAAATTCGTAATTCTCTCTCCCCCGTCTCTCTTCTCCCCCTCACTCTTTCTCTGTCAATTTTCCCCATCTACCTCACTAATAGGGACAAACCTCACTACTACCTTTAATTAAACATGACTACCTCACTATTAATTTCCTTTTATTTTCATTAAGTTAGCACGGCAGGTCCTTCTGCGACTGCACCCAAAGCGCGCCTCTTTAAGTGTTTGTTGAAGTGTTACACTGCTACAAACAGATTACTCAAGTTTGAATGTGTAGTCTATACGAACACAATGAATGATTAAACAAACACGCACACCACACTACCTTGGACAGGCATATGTACATATGACTGTCATCTCACGTTTCTTATTTAATTTTTATTTTAACTTTTTAATACTTTTATATGTTTAATTATTATGTAATCGTTAAGGATAAATAGGAGAAATAACTCTTTTTAATTGGCTTCATTATATCAAAAAGTAATTCCTTGCTGGATCGTGAAATATTTACAATTCATCTTTATTTACGTAGGTCTTGAATGTTGTGACACCGATCCTTTGAAGTATTCTCCGATCTTTATATGTACGGTATTCTTTTCCGGATGTCTCTCTTTGACTATGATCCCAGGCATTCAAAGTTTTGTGTTTGGACTCCTATGATTTTCTGGCCTACTATTATTATACATTTTTATGTGCAAGAAAGTGGCTGAAGTTTCCATTTATAAACTACCTGATCCCTCTCGGACAGTCAGTGATTACTATAGACCGGGGTGACACGAGTTCTGGAAAGACACTCTAGAGAGTATCGCTGTATCTCTTCTGTACCGTTTTGTTCTTCCATTCACTTTATGCCCACTCTATTTTTGTTAGTCTACGACAAACAATCTTTGGTATTAGATTTCTAACGACCAAAAATACTTCCAAAGAATTTGATCTTCTTGCCTGTCCTTTCAAACGGAGCACTGTTTCTATTTTAACAGGACGCACAATACCCTACAGTTTAAGAATATATAGACGAAGAAGTGTATGTAGCTGCAGTGAGGCGAACGAACCCGACAGTATCATACCGAGGTTATCTAAACGAATACCGGAGAGATGCGGACACGGAGATTTGCGAACACAAGCAATTTCCGGAGATTTGCGGACACTAGGCCTTTTGCTACCTGAGAGAGGGATGACAAAATTCCAAAAGTATTTCTATACCGGAGGCTTGCGGACAGGCCGTATCTGAGGTGCGCCCGCTTGAATAGCAACAAACTTTCGTCAATTACTAAATTTTCAAATGGATTTAAGGCCTCTCTAAATTTTTTTCTTGTGTGTTCGACAATAAGCCGTATTTTTACAAGGCTATCTTGAGTAGGGGTAGAATTGTCACAAAAATGTAAAAGTCGCAGAATTAGTTTGAATCGGTCCCTAGACATAATTTGGGGAAATATCGGCGTCAGTAATAGCAAATCCTTTGCCCAATATTCGTCTATTTCTAATTTGTTTACTCTTGGCATCAGCAGTGAACACGCCAAGAAGAAATTAAATTCTGCAGGCTCTATATCTTTCCATCGGGACAATCGGGATATTAATGTCAATTTTGCGGTAACAAATTTGTAATAATTATTTAATTCTGTGCAAATGACAGAAATAAATTCTAAGGGGATAAATATTTAAAAAAATCTAAGTGAGTTGCCGTGTCTTCGAAACTAATTCGTAATCCGCTAACTGCTTTATCAAAAGAGTGACGTTTTGTCGCAGGACTGTTGGCCGGCCAATCGTAAATTCTTTTTCGCTTCTGAAGATTTCTTACCTCTTCTTCTTCTTCTTCTTCTTCTTCTTCATCATCTTCTCCTGCTGATGTTTCATTTTCTGATGAAGCTGCACGTGGTGTTGAACGATTATGAGAAGGCCCGGGAGCATCCATATCTTTGTCTGAGAAAATGTTGTCTTCCTCGTCACTACTCTTCATCAATAATTCCATAACTTCCTTCTCGGATTCTGTGCCATTGTAAACACAATATTCACACCTACTGTTTGCTAAAGAGAATCACAAACAAGACTGAACAGATGTTCTACAGACAGAAAGTAATTATACCTTGCACCCAATGTTGAGAACAATAGCCGTGGTAAGGAATTTGAACAAAGAAAATGATTTTTCTTCATGTTTTGAGGGTAGTACAATCAGAATCTGCCCTTATCTCGAACACGATGTTTTTCGCGATAACCATACTTCCATTCCTTACGAAACATGGAAGTAAAAAAGTTGCTAGCTGAAAAAATAATAGAAGAACCTAAACATTAAGATATTAACACCATTCGTCAATTTTGTCAACCCTCTGGGGGTCCGGTCTAGTTCATCCCTCCCGTAAATACGCCTCTAACCACGAGATGACATTGTTTACATTCTAACCGCATTAAAGTTTTGTTATTACAGTTTTCCAGTAAGCTACATTTTTCAGATTTACAGTAAATTATTATATTTACTGACAAGATGTACAAAGTGCTTTGTTTATTTATGGTCAACCATTCGTCGAGCAGGACGTAGTATGTGCCTACGCTTGGTCTGCATCTGCAATTTTTATGGGTTTTGTCAAGTCGCAGTTATTATTTTCAGCCCAACGATCCATAAATCAATCGTAAATTTGCATCGTCGTAACAAAGGCTATTCAATTTTGGTTTATTACTGTGCTCTTTTTCTTATATACGCTCGCGGGCGTGCCGAAGAAGAGGACAGAGTTATACACGTTGCGAGCGAAGAGGATGCCGCACCGTTTCTGGTTTCGCACAGTACTGCCTCTGAAACGGGGAATTACACGACATTAACCTGTCCTAGCTCCTTACAAACCTGAATAATGTGTTAAACACTAACATTTGCATTTACAATTAATATATAATATTTCTGTATTAATATTATAAAAATTCTGTATAATATTTACCTTATTTCTTCTGTCGTGTGACTTCGTGTTGCGTTCGATTGAATATCTTTACGCGTTTCGAAACGTGTTTTGTCTTCAGAATAAAAAAATCACTCAAAGTGAGGTCGTTAAACATCAAAATTGCAAATATTAAAACAGTTCTACACATGTCCGCATTACATGAGTGCGCACTCGAGTCTCTCGGTATTTTCCTGTTGCTTTCCTCTACTATTGGGGAGTCAAAACTGGAACCCTTGCGCTGCCAGCTCTTATCGCAATGTGGACTGTGTAAATACCCGCTTACGCTACGCAATTACTGTACGCAATAATTTTCCCATCTATATTTTTATCGTCAGTAATTAGGACCAACTGTCTGGGGAGGTGTGGTTTGTATTAGTTTACTTGCGAACAGATTTTAATACTAAACAAAATAAATGTATTTAATTATGGCAAGGAAAAAACAAAATCGTTTTAATTTTTTCCAAACCTAATGTCTATTAATCCCAAAATTGGTGGAACAGGGAAATGAAGAAACAGATCAACGATACATGGGATCTAGTCGGCGAAATAACTGACCTTTTTTCCTTTCGTTGTAAACAGAACGAAAACGTTATAGGCCTAACATACTGTTACGACATTGCAGAACAATCTACGTGTTTCTCGGCTATTCCAGTGGAATCCGGCTGTAATGCGTATGTGCGTACACATTGCTGCTACTTTGAGATGGACAATTACGTGGCACGTGTCATGAATCCGCAACGAGACCATACCGATCCGCGCGTGCTGTGTTCAAGGCCGCAATCAATTACGTTCTAGTGTTTTGTAGTAGACGCCTATTAGCGAATATTCTGGAACCTTATCGGGTATAAATACAAGTACTCAGCGACGCTCAGTTCAGTTTGAGTTGCGATTGAATCGAGTGCTGTTCGAAGTAATTGTAGCGAAGTGTTTTATAATTGTGCGGGACAATTGTAATACAATACAGTAATTGTCTTTTATATTAGTTGACATTTTTATTGCGTGTGAACAATTTTTAATTGATTTGTTGCAAGAGACTATCTTGTTGATTACAAACTGTATAATTGTGATAATTTAACCTGGTGATTAGTGATTTAATTGGTGTCTTGTATTTTGTTTTCGACTGTACCATACGACGATCAGTAGACCGTCGTAACAATACGATGTTCAATATTCTACATTTAATTTTTAGACTGTACTTTTTTCACTTGTACTTACAATTACTTTCTATTTTTAGTAGGACCAAGAAAACGCTGATAATAGCACAAGCTGGACTGAGATAATAATATTAACACTTTAATTACCAACGAAACTAAAACGCGACATTTATGTTGCCAACACCTTAAGTTGACGCGACACCAGCAGTGATTACATGTTAACAGCTGATTTTTCATTTCCCTCCCCCCGCTCAGAATTTCAAAGTAGACGTGCCCTTAGCTCTTAATACTACTATACGTAAATCGATAAATGGAGAAATTAAACATATGGTACTAGAAGAGCATGACCCCACGCGTCGAAGACGAAACATGATATAAATACACCTTGATTATTATTATTATTACGTATTATATAGTAGTATTAGATATTATATGGGAGAAATTAACAAAGTGCGAGGGGGCAGATAAAGGACAGTGAAGGATTGTGTGTAACACTGAAATTGTTGACAAGAAAAAGAAGAAACTGTACGAGTTGGCGCGCGTGCGTGTGCGCGCGCGAGAGAGAGAGAGTGAGTGAGTGAGTGAGTGAGTGAGAGGACTGAAAGAGAGAAACATGGGCAGAGGTAAAAAAAATCTGTCGCATTAAATTCACGCCAACAACATTCTTAATGTCGTAATGACACAACTGTCTTTGTTTACAAAAATTACTACCGTTGTGACGACACAAATATACAGATCTAATGTGTGTTGGCAGGCTGACGCGTTCGTACTACTAATTCATTCGAAGGCTGTATTCACTCCTGTCTGTATTAAAATAATACAAATGTTGTTTTATAGTAATAATATAATAATAATAATAACAACTATCACGATTTGTAGGCTTAAGCACTCATAACATAAACAGTTTTCTAACGTTCCCTCCTCTCAAGACTTCTACGAACTTTTTTTAACCTATTGATTTTACTCCATTTTTAATAATTCACCAATCCCTTCAGTTTATAACTTACTGCTTACATGTCGGAGTCATGTGATAGTATGAAACTTTTATTGAGCAGAATTCAGTATGACGGATATTCGTGGCATACCTAAGGAGATGTGAAAGTAACGTAGTTTTAATTCGATTGCAGCTTGGATTCACTAAATTCTGTTGCCTTCTGTACGAGCGGGTAAATTCTATGCAGGAATGGGAAAATTATTATGTAAAAAAAAAGCAGTGATCATTAAAGACAGAGGCACTGAGTGTAGGAGATCAGACCATTGTAGGTCAAGTACTAGTAAAACCTGGAAAAGCTTATCGTCCACTACTACATATTAAGTAGGTTTAATGAAAATTATGTAAATGGAACGGATGTAATTTCGAAACTGTTAATTTCCTTCAAGTGTGTACTAAAGTAAAGAATGTTACAATTTATAAGTTGGTAATTACACCAGGTAGGCTTAAACAGGTAATGCTAACAACCAGTAGCCTACTGTTTCGAATGTGTGTGTGAAGAGGGCTTTTGAGTCGATAATAACGCTATTACCTACTTGACACAGAAATTCCCGTGTCACCTGCATTTTGTATTATGCAAACGTTCGGAGGATGTAAATTTTTCAACAACATTGTTGGAGTGCCAACCTTTAGAATGAACCGTTGTGGCGGAATGCAAGATTGATTTAAAGAATTCAAAAATTCTTGGAGATAGTACACTATATTTTCAATATTAAATACGGTGTTAATAGATTCTTCGGACTTTTTATTATCCCCAGAAAATTTTTCCAAACTTGTATCATTATTTTCCTTCACAGATTCGATTCTTTGGGAATAACCACTTGTAACTTTTATCAAGTAAACACTTGACGTTTTGCACAGAATTTAGCAATTAATACAGTGTTGTACTATTTACTATGTCCCAGTTTTTCGTCAATTTCTGTGAAGCTATCGTCATTAGGAACACTACCGTCACCGAGGTGCAGTAAGTTTGTAGAAAAATCACCATCTCCTCCTCCTCCTAAATGGGCTCTCATATTGCTTTGCAAATTTAGTCTGAATAGCATTCCACATCGCCGAGGACTTTAAACACACTGAGACAATATCAGCGCGGGTTCCTCTTGCAGTTACCGGTAATCTCTAGCGAGAATCCTCTGAAATAACAAATGTTACGCTACCCACTAATTTGTTACAATTTCTTAAGTCTTGGAGAGTTTGATTGACCGTTTCTATACAGTCCACAAATCGCCTTCGTTTTACCGTTCATGATTAGTTTCCGTTTTGATCGCTCTTTCTTTTGTCATGACTCCTGTTCAATACGAATTGCTTTTTTAATAGGAGTCAGTGAGAATACTTGCTTTTTCTTCTTGGCGCATTTTTATTTTATTTTTGCAGTCGCTTTCGGATCAGGGCGAATTTATTCTGGTGTCAATTGTGATAAGGTATTAGCAGATGTCTCGTTTATTCCCGACGTGGGAGGTCCGGCTACTGTGGTCTCTTGACAATCTTTTGTTGGTGTTAATCTTCCTTCATAATTACTTTTGTCTCCTATCTCTCTGTCAATTACAGGTGAACACAGAAACTCTTCGATACTGAATATATTTTCATTTAATGGCCAAATTCCAGTTGAACTAAAACCTGCTGTCAGTTAGATGGTGTAGCTGCCTTTGAAAGAGTATCTTTTGCTAGCCCAGGTATGTCATGGTTTACCTGGGTTTATTGTCATCCAGCTCTCAGCGGCTGCACCGAAACAGGCCATATAAACACTTGTCTAATGGCTGAAGTCAGATTGTAACGGGTATGAGGTATAAACTGTTTCATAAATAGTAAAAAAAGAGAGGCTGTAATTTATCTTGATGGATGTGCTACTCCAATACAACCTGCTGGTCCATAAATAATCAAAGTGATATCTACATAACACTCTGTGGATATAACGATAAGTGGTGGTTTCCAGCTGCCATCTATGAAAATACCACTGGTTTCACCCTTTTACAAAGGGGTAACCCTGCTGACTTGTTTATTTCCCTTCAAACTGACAACTTTGTTAGGACAGTGCACTGTTGTTATGCTGCCTGGTTTCCTTCACATTCCAAATATTGTGACAATAAAAATGAAGGCGACTTATCACAGAATTCCAATATTGAAGAAAGTTTTATGTTATGTTTATTAAAACTAAATGCTATTGCAAAACTTGTTGCTTCAGCCTCTCTAAAAGACAACCTTGAATGTCGCTGCATGAAGCCAGTAAAACAATCTTTTACCGGCCCAGTTCACCAGAAAATCGACATTATTTGCAAACACATATTCGGAGGCTAACATACGAATATTCTTAGGGTACAAACCATAATAACTAACAGAATAGTGCAGATCATAACACAGAAATCTGATTTTTCTTTTTGTTCTTTCCTAAATACAAGTTGTGGAAAACGCTGAGTCTTTGTAGGGTTTGTGAGCTACATCGCCCCAGAAAGTTTTTCACTTGTACGTTTGAACCAAATATGAAAAAAAGAAAACAGAACAAAATGTTTTACTTACATTGTACCAACATACCACTTTCCTTCTGGTGAAATTGAAGGTACACCTTTAATTTTAAAATTAGTGGCTGAAGTGTAGTGCTGCTGGCCACTCTACCTTTAGTGCGTGTATCGAACACTCACTTTAGGCAACCTATTCTACCTCCTAAATTTCCTAGGCGGCATAAAAAGGAGCCATTATTACTATTATCATTTTAAAAATTTTAGTTTTTTAGGATTTAATAAACACGTAATCTTTATTATAGGATCACAAGTAACTGACACATAATTAATTCTGAGATCTGTTAGGTTATGAATTAATTTTCTTTTAAAAGTTATAGAGAAACATAACTTGCCCTCATGTTGCCACATTGCTTTTGTATTAGTATGAATCAATTGTACACTTACCATGGATCCAACAAAGTACGTAGCTGTAAACACCCATAGCAAATTAGTGACAAAAAGGTTGCTTTACACGTTCTAAAATACAAAAGGGAACAAAGACTCATTTTACTGTACACTGCTATAATCAGACTGGAGGAGCATGTACTACAAGCTATAACAAAAACGTTATACAGTTGCAGAGGTGCTGCGACTAAGGGACACTTGAAGAAGTACAAAGTATCAACTTATGTCTCTCTGCTCTCCCCTATATGGTAATACTGTCTTATAACGTCTGTTAAACAAATCAAATGTATTGTATACCTTTATATGTGTATTTATACACAATATATCATAAACGTTTTTTGTGGCAAAAATACCTTTATATGTGTATTTATACACAATATATCATAAAAGTTTTTTGTGACAAAAATATCTGTCAAATTTTTGTATGTTGTAATGGTACATATAACACTACCAACACCAGCGTACCACAAATAAGTTGAAAGCCACTACAATTAAGAATACCTACAAGGTCAAGCATACGATCATGGATAAAAAAGGAAGTATCATAAGCCAAAACCAAGTGAATTAAAATGAAGAAGGAATTACCAGTAAATGTGCAACTAAAGAAGATAAAGCAAGACTAACGACGAGACGACATACATAATTACCCAATAGATCAAACAGTGAGAAGGAAACCCATTAAAGACAAAATCAAGAAGAAACCTATTAACCGTGAGAAGGAAACCAGTGAAAACAACGCCATGAAGAAACTTATTAAGAGGGAGGAAGGAATCGGTGAAGAGAAGAAGAAAATATCCAGATCAAACACAAAAAAGGGAGATAACATGAATTATAATGAACTAACATATGGCAATAAAAGAATTATTATAAAAGAAGAAAGAATAAATGGAATAAACAACATGATTTAAACCCCTAAGCTGCAAAACAAATTGACACTGACCAAAACTTATTAAGTGAATACCTTCCTTGACAATGTAATACAAACAATAATCAATAAGAATGAATTATTGAACATAAAAAGTAACAAAGAGAATGAATAATAATAAGTTCTTAGCTAAATTATGTGTAGACATGAAAAGAGGGCTATGTCCAAAACACCAATGACCAATTGTAAAGTGGAATTGATATTAGAAATAACCACTAATTACCAATAGTAAAGACTGTAAAAGATAAACAAAATGTAATCTAATAATAACCAATAGATATACCAGTACTACATAAAGTCAAATAAATCAAATGTAATACAGAAACACAAAACCGACAATAATCCATTGTTGTATATTATAACTAGGCTATATGCTTGCCATAGAATGGATGCATGATGAACAAAATTATCTTGTAAACTTATCATAAAAGAGTAGGAACTAAACCAACAACATTGAATGAGGCAGAATACTATTCGAATAAGTAAATTCAAGGATTATAGCCACCCAAATACTAATAATAACAATAAAAATAAATAAACCATGTTGACAGCTAGATGCAAGTAATCTTGGTTACTTTAAACCAAAGCAATTATCAGTATAAATGCAGAATGAACTACTGCACAATAATAACAGTGCTATCAAAACAATGATAAGAGATATTCAAGCAATAATGAGAATAATTTGATAGGATTACAACCCATATAAAAAGGTAACTTCCTAAAGTATAGTAAACTCACTTAACAAACTATAGTTAAGGTAATAAAACCATAAGATGAAGAAAAAGGACACTATCAGAAGTGACAATGACGATTGCAGTATGCATAGGCCATAATAAAATGTTATTAACTATTAATGTTAGTATAATAGTAAGTATCATGTACATGTTGTGTTTATGTTAGTGTCTATACAGGAAAGTACCGAGCAACTCACCGCAGCTAATAATAGAAGAGTCGACGCAACTTCTTCAGAATCGAACTCAAGAAATGGAACAAAAAATATTCTAAACTGTTTAAACAAAATTAATAAATGACGTCAAAGAGTAAGTAAACCGATTTATTCATATCGGATTCAACAATAGATTGAATTGTGTAGAATAAATCAATAAACCAAAAGTTAATAATAAAAACCAAAACGTTAAGAATAATAATAAAACAGACGATCTCGTCATGCTAAAATGTTGATACACACTTTTAAAGAGAAAATTACTTAAAACTTCGAATCTAACAAGAAAAATATTGTTTTGAGTATTCATAATACAAACCCTTAGATATCAAATATGAAATGAAAATATAAGAACCAAGTTAAATGTATATTCTATAGCCGGCAGAATAAGGGAAGGACAAATAAAATAGAGGCAGGATATCAAGAGAATGGAAAACATGAGACTACCTAAACAAGTAATAAGATACAGACCTCAGGGAAGACAAGATATAGATAGGGCAAGGAAAAGAGATGCCATCAGTGAAGGCAAAACGGGCTGTAATACTATACCTTGACGTGGAGAAGATTCATAATACTTAATAGCACACTTAAAAACAAAATATTGGTATGGAGAATCATACACGACTTCCATGTTCTAAGATTTATATTTAAAATCATTTTCGAAATATTTCCATTGAAACTACTTCTTTCTACTTACTGCTTCAGCCACTTACTGTGGTCACTAACGTATACCACCTCACGTTATCGCGCTTGATTTTCACTGATGATGGAAGTCGATGGCACTGCCGAAACGTCTGGTTTTGCAGAAAACATTGGTCTACGGCCAAACAGGCCGGGAAGGAATTTTAAAAACAAACTGCTTCTTTGTTGCCAATAACGTAGTACATATATAAAAAAATATCAGGTAAACTATTACAACAAAAAATGTTTCAGGTAAACTACCCTTTCCCCGTAACCGATCTTCACCAAAATCAATAGGCCTCGAGTCCTCTATAACTCAGGCACATATGTAAAAAATACCTGATTCTGTTTGAATTTACGGCAGTTATCGTTGGTCATGAAAAAATTTCTCTTGTTACAACATAAAATATTGCAGGTAAACTACCCCTTTATCTTAACTGATCTTCACAAAAACCAATAGGTCTTGAATACTCTACAATTCAGGGCTGTATGCAAAAAATTATTTGATTCTGTTTGAATTTGCGGCTCTTATCGTTTGCCATAAAAAATCTAGACAGACAGACACACAGACACTTTTCGAAAAATTACTTTTTTTCATGTTGTGAGGGTAGTACAATCAGAATCTGCAAAAATCTCTAACACGATTTTTTTTTCCATCACCATACTTCCATTTCCTTATGGAACATGAAAGTAAAATCAAAGTAAAATTCTGATGGCAACAAAAATCATATATTCTATCAAAAATTGGGGATATACATTTTTGGTAGATATTTGGTAGGCCTACTTGCATTGCACAAGGAATGTGTTATTTTCACTAGGTTAGAGATAAAAAACGACTTACAAGTACATTGATTTTTATTACAAAATTTATAGAATACAGTTTCAATTCTATGGTATCAATAATTCATAAATATTAAAGATAAAGAACAATTTTTTTCTTCAGAGAAGATACATAAAAACATTGCACAAATAATACATATCAGACAAATATTATTACAACAAAAATACCACACAGACATTAGGGCTTTGTTACTTTATCACTAACTATAAGATTACATTAATAAAGTACATAGAATATTTATTTACAAGAACATAATTACAAAAAGTAAAAACACCTTTCATGAAATAAACATTTTATTTATTACATTAAACATAACTAAACACAGATGACAATATAAATGAACTAAATAAGGTTTTTCTGCTAGGGAGTGTAGGATTGATTAGGGGTTCAATTAGTTTAAATTATTAAAAAAAAAGCATAAACTATAAATAGAAAAACAAGACTGGTATGTTTACAACAAAATGAAATCTTCAAGTTACATTTAAACTACACCTTTTTAATATGGCGCATTAATATTTCACCTCTCGCACACACAAAGAGAGAGAGAGAGAGAGAGAGAGAGAGAGAGAGAGAGAGAGAGAGAGAGAGAGAGAGAGAGTATTTCATACTAATAAACAGGTACTACTTTACATATGATTTGAATCCGTATCTGCATTTTGTAGTTAGCAGGTTTCATCCTTATCAGCTACTTGTAGTGTACGCCATTTTATTAATGATGCCTGATCTATCAGTTAGTTGTTTTAAAATTCGATTTTCCAATCAAATGTGTTTGATTGGATTAGACAAACAGATTAACCTATTTAACTGACAGCAAAAACTACAAATTTCGCCTTTGTTGCTTACTGCATACTTCCAGTATGTCAGGATGTCCAAAGTAAACAGATTATTATAACTCACAACTCTCATAGATTCATTTAATTTGTTGCAGTTATTCGGCTCCCCTTGCCGAATGCAACAAGCGTTAATACCGATTCAATTAAAATAAGTTTAAATAGTCGCGCGACGGAAAAATATTCGTACTTTGGTCAGCGTTCCCTATCGTCACCCCTCCCCGCCCCTTTTCTAGAAAAGCTTTTCGCTCGACAAGTTCAGCCAGTCTACCATCAAACTGCGCTGTGAGCAGAGTCGTCCGTCGCCTCCGGGTGGGTCCCATGGTTGGAAGTTTCATCACCAAGTAAAGCTGGGTTCCACGTACAGGCCCACGAATTGATTCGCCACATGATTTCTTCATACTTCCAAGAATACGTGCGATGGCACGCCGTATGAACAGCGCAGAAATACGGCTTTCCACGACTGGCTTACCACTTCTATTACTGAACTTGTCGAGCGAAAAGCTTTACTAGAAAATGGGCGGGGAGGTGTGACGTCAGGGAACACTGACCAAAATACGAATAGTTTTCCGTCGTGCGACTATTTAAACTTATTTTAATTGAATCGGTATTAACGCTTGTTGCATTCGGCAAGGGGAGCCGAATAACTGCAACAAATTTTTGAGAACATTTAATTTTCTGTTTAGTCTAGTTTAGCGATTGTAGATAGGCATTAACAATGCCCAAAAATTAAGCAAAAGAGCGTGACGTGACAAATCAGGAAACAAATATTTTAATAATTGTAAAAAGTTTTAACCTATATAGTGTTCAACCTTTGGGGAACCTCTTTTGACCAACATGCATAAAACTCTATTGTGAAACACACGTTAGTCGGCCGACAAAATATTAGTTCAAATTAGTTAAAACAATAGTGTAATCTACAGAAAGGGGACAGTCAAAGCTAGCGTCCAAATTTTAACATTTTAAACCTATTTTCGGAGTGTATGGTGAACACAGTGACTCAACCGCGATGGCAAAATAACTGGACAAAGTCTACAACGAGGATGAGTACAAAAAATAATTGTTAACCAATTTCCCACTTAAATTTAAACATCATTTAAATTCACTTACAGAAGTAATAAAAGTAATAAAATAAAAGAGCTCAATAAAAAGGGGTAAAAAGTATAGGTAATAATGTGTAAAAAGGAGTGAGAGTGTGAGTGAAACAAAGAGAAATAAGAAACGTAAAATACTGGTTTGCCTATTTTAATTTATATATTATAGTTTATAACAATTTATTATTTGTAATTTCCTTTACATAATGCTGATGGTGTATAGTGTACAGTAGCTTTGGGAAGTTTGTTTTAAAACAGGAAGGAGAGGGCGAGAGAATTTAAGTGTGGCATAAATATTAGATAAGATTTGTTCGTAACGTAACCATGTATTAGCGTAGTCATTGTGGCTAGTTGCTTAATCCTATGTTCTGTGCTAAAAACTTCGTCTCACGACCTTGAGAGTTTTCTTTATATGAACGGAAGTCAGATAGCAAAATATATCCGAGTTTTCTTAAGGGAAAGTTTACATATTTATCTTCAAAATATGTTGGCTACCTCAGAGATTTTCTGATGGGAAGGCAAGTTGAGAAGCGAGGTTAAGGCGGTACGAAGGTAGGTAAAATAGAATTAAGGCAAATATAATTTATTAAAACGTATATTTCTTAACAAGAGTAAATTCTATTCCTGTATTTATTTTACAAGATACTGATGTATTTATACAAGAAAATTTAACTATTCTTAATAACATACTGACGAAGATAGTTTAGTATAGTAATACAGTAAGTTTAGTATTCTTTGGAAACAGTAGTACTTTTATTAGAACCTGTTAGTGCTATTAGGCTATTTTTGGAAAGGTTTCTTGAAATACTGTACACCATAAATCTCATAACCAATAAATGAAAATCAACTACATACTCAACTTAACATTTGTACTCACAATTAAAGAAAAGATAAAACAGAATACACATTTGACAAATTAAGTTAATGACATGGGATTAGTGACTGTTTACATAAATATTGAACTAAGAATAAACATACTATAATAATTTAAAAAAATAGTAAAAATATGACTGCTGAAAATAAAAACAAAAATAATCAGATACCTTGATTATTCATTGACGATTTTATTCTTCTTATAACTGGTGACGGAATCTTGGTTTTCCCTTTAATTATATTGTTGACATAAGTGCATAGCTGTTGTATGCTTCTCCCACTCAGTGCTGGCTCATTTTCATATACTTTTATAATTTTTTTACGCTCTGGAGCTTCATTTTGTACAAAATAGTTTCCAAAATGTTTATAGAGGACTTCTTTTTCCTCCTCTGACCACCTAGTTCGGTGTATATTCTTCACTTTTGGTGCACTTATATTTGAAGAAAGTGAACCACTATCAGATAATTCTTCTTGACTGGTGTTCTGTTCCTGGTCATCCTGACTGGAATTACCACCATGAGAAATCTGCGCATCTTCATCAGGAAGTGTCATTTTAAGAAGGCGATGCCCGACTTGTGACTTCTGTATTAATACTAAAGGCAACTTATAATTTGATTTGTGAACATTAACATCATGGCCCATAAATGTAGCCAAGTTTTCAGTAAATGTATCATTTCTTTCATGAAGTTGCGAATTTGTGGCTGCATGGTGTCTCAAACCTGTTGCAATGAAGTGTTCTGGGATGATTAAGGGAAATCTCTTTTTTACATTCTCTAGTACCTTTGTACCATCGTACGTGATATCACTATCAGGCCTAGCAAACAGTAAAGGGCTTTCAATTTGAATTTTGGGACGACTAGCAATCAAAGCATCAAGTGCAGAACGCATTGATTTGGTTAAAATAATTGGTACTTTCCTGGTGTTTTTACCAGGAACATGGAAGATACTGAGCTCTTCACCACTTTGTCTTTCTTCATCAGTAAGTACATATTCTTTCGTTTTTGATATTGCATCATTTTGTATGACAGCTTCATAGTGAATCATTTTTGCATTTACTACCTCCCCTAGTCTTCTTCTACTTAAAACAATTATGTGGGCTATTAGATCCTTCGCTAAGGCTTCATAGTTCGTAGGTGAGGGATTCTTACACAGTTTTTCAACAAGGCTACTGTAGCCAGTACTGAGACTTGAACAAAGTAAACGAATATCATCATCACTGGGCAATATGTCTATCTTTTCAACTCTTTTCTTTTTTCTTGTTTTTTCTGCATTGGAATTAATTTCAATTTTCCATTCTGTGGCCATTAGGTGTAAGAAATCATCAACAGATTTCTTTATTTTATTTTTTTCTGGGGATATTTGAGAATTGTCCTTAACAGTAAGTGATTTCAGAATATCAGCGCAGCTTTTTAGGGATGAACAAACTCGTGGTGCAAAACTTGCCACACCAGCTTCTCCTGTCTCTTCATTACAGTGACTAAGGTTACGAACAACTTCTACCAAGTCATCAAACATTGAAGGAAGCAGACAGTCTTCTAGGTATTCAATATCTGCATTTCTTTTCTTCATGGCTAACAATATTCTTGCCAGGTCACGCATTTTAGATGAAGTATATGATCGCTGATGCATATCTCTATGATGGTTATAAAAACGAGTAGCAAAAGAAACAATCAAAGGATCACTTTGAGCTGTTAATGATATCTTATCTTTAACCATATTATAAAAAACATTTTTTTGCAATTGCAAACTAGCCAAAGCTAAAGTAGACTCAGGAATGAGCATCTGTGATGCCCCTTTTAAAACTCTATTTCTCATTTGCTTTCCAGCAACCATGCCATCACAGTTAACACCATCACTATTACTGTTACTGCAAGAATGAGGATTTTGGTCACACTTTCTGTTGTGAAGGTATAGATTTTCTTTTCTAAATAAGCCTAAACAAAAGGTACAGGTAACATGAGTAGATGCTGTGACTTCATACAACTTATTAGAAGGTCTCCTAATCGGCATAAGTTCACCTTCTACTTCTCCATTAATTACCTTTAAGTTATACAAGTGGTTCCCTTTTTTCCTAAGCTTGTCTGTTATAATACATCTCTTTCTTTTTCTTTCTTTAACATTTTCATCCAATATACGCATGTAAGTCTTAACTTCTTCTTCCTTCTTATGAAATGTTATGATGTGACGACAGAAATTTGTTACAATCCTTAAGCAATATGGACAACAATTCCGTCTTGATTTTCGCACAATTTTGTTTGGTTTGACACAAGGTTATTGGGTTTTTGATAATTTTCCTTTTGACTGCACTTTAAGATCCGGAATTCCTAAAAGTATAATAAAGAAAATTTACTCAAATAATAGTATCATAGGAAACTAGAAGTAATGCAACTGTATAAGGTATCTGTAAAATTGATTCCATTGTTATGAACAATATCTAAGCACAGGATGCAATTCAAACATTTATTAATTAAAGTACATTAAAGACATATGCCTTTTATTTTTACTCATTACTAAGTATCCTAGGGGCTGTATATAGTTGTCAGTTTGAGAATGCAATAACTTTCATTAAATAATAGGCCTACTGTAAAAGGCCACAAGAGAGGATCATCTATATTACATAATTTCTTGATCAGGTAGAGAAAGTTGCATGAGTGTACCACATCAAAACTTTCTTTTGATGATGGTCTCATTTAACCATACACAGTAATACATTGCACGAATTGTGAGAAAAATTCTACCAGTTACATGCAGTTCTGTTTTCAGTGTAATAAAAAACGTGTTTTCCTTTCATTAGCAAACATTTTTATATGTACTATACTTAAAGCCTATTTGTTAATGTTTTTTTACATTCAAAATAGTTATGAGAAAATCTGGAATACGAGCTCAAGTATTTCAATTTGTCATATCCTGCAATTATTAATAATTTGTGGTTATGTTTATAACATAAAAATATAATTCCTATAAATAGTATAACAGTAATAGCTATATACACACAGGAGAGAGAGAGAGAGAGAGAGAGAGAGAGAGAGAGAGAGAGAGAGAGAGAGAGAGGGGGGGGGAGTTAACTATATAAGAATACAGCAGTTTAAAGGAGAAATTTACCTCAAAACTTATAAATCTTGCGCAACCACCTGGTGATATTGTAAGAGGTTCTACAACAACGGACTCTGTAACAAAGAATCAACAAGAATTTTAGCTAACAGAGAAAAATAATTATCACTGCCAGTATCAACAAAAGTGGAAATTACTAAATGAAATATTGCAATTTTATGGGAAATAATGTTATTAAACTAATTATGTACTTTATTCAGAACTTTTGTTTTTCCAGCAGCTTCCAAAACTCTTTATATAAAAAGTAATATAAACAAACTTATTTAGAGCTTCTAACAATACTTATCTTAAAATTATCATATGATTATACTTTCCAAAGGAAGCCCCTGATTTGAAAGCATCGACACCCTATAATACTACTAATTTAAAATGATTCCAACTACTATGTTACTACATTTTCTCATTTAAAATGTAAATGGGACTGTTAATAACTTTATATTGTTGTCATTAACAAGACAAAACACAATCATTAATGGCTATTTTATCACAAACTTCGAAATCTCCTATAAAGCTTGCTCAATGAAATAGGACATTCCTGATGCAGAAAATTAACTTTGCCATAACACAAATTAAATAACGCCCAAACAAAAAATTGCTTTGAAAACAAAACATTAATGAAATATGGTATGAATTCATTGTGCTACATTCAAAGCTGATTTTCTTAATTGATTTAAAGTATACAAGTCTAGTTTGTCAAGTAAAGATAATTTAGGTAAACCTAACACTACTTATGAAACAAACATTAAATCAAATATGCTAATGTTACAAAATTCACAAATAGAAAAAAATAAAATTTGAAATTATCTATAGGCTGAATTGCTTTGATTATATTACCTTCTCCGCTTGATATGTTTTCGACATCAATATCATCTGATGTCGTCGATACTACTGATGGTGCAATAATAGACATTTTTTCCCAGTCAATTCTGGAAAGTTCAGGAGAAACCTGAAAGATCATTACAAAACTCGTACATAATTTTTCACCAACTTAATAATTAAGAATATTAAGCTAATAATTAAGAGAATAATTTATTTTCTTAACCTAGCACAATATTTGTAGGTTAGCACTATGAATTTACAAAAAGTTAATGGATTTTGTGTAAATTTCTAAAAAAATTAAATTTACAGCATAATCTAGTAGTTATTTTATAGTAATCTATTTTAATTTAAATGAACTCAATTCTAAAAGTTAAAAACAAACTTACATACTGCAGATCCTCTTGTTGTTCAGCTAGCACTATTGGTTGGTTACATCCCTGCACTGAAGATTCCTGAAAAAGATTTCTAATATAATCATACAAACTCGAAAAACAAAAATCTGTTCAAATGATTAACATTGAATAATATAATCCTGATGATAGCTAACAAATACACTACCGATAATTCATCCACACTGTATCATTTAAATCTACTATTAAGTATAACACACCCCATAAAATTTTTTAGAATATTGATATTAATTTTTTAAAATTTCATGTGATATTAGTTGAGTATCATTTAGGAGGTTAAACAATATAAATACAATTCTACACATTAAGTTACAGATTATAAATACAGATAATAAGACATTAAATAAAAATAACTATATAGGCCTACATCAATTATCGGGTTTAAGTACCTGCTGTAAGCAGTGATAATTTTAGTTTACTGAGCTTTAATCAGACTTACATGCAATAATAAATTTTACATAAGATAAAAGAACGATGCTTTCTTTAGTCACCAGCAAAACCTTTTCTGTCTTCAAGTTAATATTATAAAATTTAAAAACAGCACAATTCTATTAAAAAATTTAATCGAGATTAAAATGCATGTTTAAGTCAAAAATTAAAGAAGTCTCAGTTCAAATTCTCTTTTCACTTTTTCTTTTACCTGACAAATGTTAGCCCTTAATTTTTAAAGCAGAGCTGTGTTAAAATAAAATTTTTATGTCAAATAAATTACAATTTAATGGACTCGATGTTATGAAAGTAACTATGTGTACAAAATATTACAACAGTTTTCTTCCGTATTACAGTAGCCATAGGCCTATATTATAAATTTTGTTATATTAGGTGTTAAAATTAACCTTAACTTATTAAGTCATATCTTATTTAATTAATTACGTTTCTCTGAAAAATCCTGAATTTGAAAGTATATTTAGAGTAATATAGTGGGACTGAAGAATAAAATAAAATATGTTAACTAGTTAAATACGAGCAGAGTACAAATTAAATATATTATGGTAAGGCCTACCATCTTGTGTTAGGTAGGACCTCATTTTACGAATAAAATGACTTACAAATTGGATACATTACACAAATATAGGTAGGCCTATTTCATTTTTACAATTGAAAACGTACGCAGTCTAGCTAATATTTCTATAGGCTAATGGGTGTACTCAGTAGGAACTCAAGGCTTAGTACTTGTCTTCAGACATTTTATACTTCATATCAAAGCCACAGATTAAATTACTGGCAAAAAATTTAGGCAGAATTTACGAACAAAATTTAGCATAAATTTCAGGCCTAATCTACCACTCAAACTTACTTGATCAGACACTTGTGTGTGTCCTAAATCTTGTTCTGTGTAATATGTGCAGCAATCATTTGAAAATCGATCGCATACATTTTCAGGAAACAGAGCCCGTCTTACATCTGTAAGAAAATTAAAATTATGTAATGTTCATACATGAATCACCATAAAAAGAAATAAATGGAATTTTTTTAGAGTAGACAAAATAATTGTCAGACTTACAGGAGTATTATAAAAAAGAAAAATTATTTAATTAAATTGCAGTCAGTGCCCTCACAGGGACTTTTTTTAAAAATGGGTTAATTAATCTTATATTTTTAGTTGATTAGAGTTAAGGGGTGTTTTTATACACTGAATATAAATAACAATTAAAACTATGTACCTTTTTTAGCTGTACGTCTGGTAGGTTCTATTTTGGTAGATTCTACTGTCACGGTCATCTGAAAAGTAAGATTTGACAATAGACTTTCAAATGATTAACGTTGTATAACATAATCCTAATGATAATTAGCAAATACATTACGGATAATTCATCCACAATATATCATTCAAATTGACTATTAAGCACAATACACCCCATAAAATTGTTTATAATATTAAGCTAATAATTTTTTAAAAGTGCATGTGATATTTAGTTGAGCATCATTTAGGAGGTTAAACAATAAATACAATTCTACACATTAAGTTACAGGTTATAAATACAGATGTGAAGAAATATACGTTTTAATAAATTATATTTGCCCTAATTTTATTTTACCTACCTTCGTACCGCCTTAACCTCACTTCTCAACTAGCCTTCCCATCAGAAAATCTCTCAGGTCGCCAACATATTTTGAAGATTAATATGTTAACTTTCCCTTAAGAACACTCGGATATATTTTGCTATCTGACTTCCCTTCATATAAAGAAAACTCTCTGGGTCGTGAGACGAAGTTTTTAGCACAGAACATAGGATTAAGCAACTAGCCACAATGACTACGCTAGTACATGGTTACGTTACGAACAAATCTTATTTATTATTTATGCCACACTTAAATTCTTGCTCGCGAGCACTTTGTCATAAGACTGCGCAGTCTGAACTCTGGATGTTGACTGAGAGCTATTACAGTTAAAATTTCATTTTGATTTTAATTAACAATGTAGATTACTATTACCATCTACACACAATTCCATTATACCCAAATAAACATTTTATTTGTAACACAGTACAACATAATAAACCCTCAAAGTGAATATTATCAATATTACATTACAATAAATCTTTCACACTTGAATCTGAATAAAACTTACAAACATTCCAACTTTAATTCCGACGTACTATAAAAATTTTCAATTCAGGAGCTTGGAGGAGCAAGGGCGAATATAAAAAAATTGATTTTTTTTTTAAGGAATCCTATTTTCTGACATGTTAAGAACATGGTAATACTACTATCACATCTATATTCGCCCTTAGTATTTTGTAAACAGTATTGAAATGTATGGACTGCATAAAACCAGCCGAAAGCTTAGTGCTGTAATATTGGAGGAGTAACTGCACGGTGCCACACGTCTGCATGATCTTTTGCCCTTTCACCACCGCACTTCTTATACAAGTCTATGAAAAGTTTGGGTCAGTGTGAGTCAGTATTTTGATGTGATTAGTTTGTTCTTTCTTATACTGCATACGTTATTTCTTTGTTACTCCATTAGTGTCTTATTATAATAGTGGGTCAATCCATATCAAGTGGCCCAGCACTGGTTGCTTGACCATCTCAGAAAAAATTTATATTTGGTAGGTGGATTCCCTTATGTTTTGGGGGCTCAAAAATACTTTTTTCAAATGTTTACTGTTTACCATTTGGAAATGGCGGCCATATTTGTTTTAGGCCGCACGCTATTTTTCGCGTTTGCAGGCATCTACGATTTCTTAAATTATACAGCAATGGGTTGCCCTAGGCCTATCAGATAAACTGAATTGAGTTCAGTACACTCTGGACTACAAAATAAAACCATAATTACCTAGCTAGATGTATTTCTTAATATATTTTTTACAGCTCAAAATTATTGGTCGCAAATTGGCAAAATTCAATTTTTGAAGGGTAATTTTTCAAAGAAGGAATAATTTCTCAGCCTTAATCTTTTTTGTGCTGTTACACTACACAGTATAGTTACTTTTTATAAAGTATTAATGGTGAGAAGCTTACCCTTAAAAAAATATGCCCTTTTAAAAAACCAATTTTTGATTTTTTTTCAAAGTTTCACCTGCAATATCTTTGTTGGGGGACCAGCTAAAAATCTGAAAATTGCACACATAAAAGGCCTTTACGATATCAAACTTCAATATAAATTTCAACTTTGAGATTCAACTGGAAGTTAGTAAACAAAATTTTCAATTTGACCCAAAAATACGTTATTTTCACATCCGCGATATGTGGGCAGTAACAGTAGGTATAGTAGTTTTATGATTAAAGCATATCCAATCAAAGATAACTAATTATAATAACATAGGATTTTGAATTCTGTAAGTCTGGACAAGTCTGTGTATTGTCTCCCCTCTCTACCATTATCTGTCCCTGTCTAGCAAGAAGCTAACTGTTATTTACAGTGCTTCGGGTTTTCCTTGCACTTAATTTACTATGAGCTCTTCAAGTGTACTAGAGTTGGGCATGACATGTAAATTCGATGAGTTTGTGTAAGTAACTCATTTTGCATGGTGAGGTGGGACATTGTCCCACTTCAAATGAGGTGGGACAATGTAGTGTTTCTGAGACGTTTAACACAATGAAATACATTGAGTTGAGCAGTGCAAAACAAACAACCGAAAGTTACCGAATAATCACGACAATGTCACGAACTTCGTAATGTGTCCTATTCATTCCCAATTGTGACGCATCGCAGTCGCTCGTACACTTTGGGAGTGAAACAAACATTGTCTGCTCGCTTCAAGTCGCGAGTCACGTCACATCTCGGTTCATACTTCGTTCGTATACTTGTCGCACGGTAGTGTAGTGGTACAAAATTTATTTTTGAGGTGTTGGGACATTCTATTGATTTGTATGGTACATTTGAGGTGCATCTTGTATGAGTGACACAACTCTTAAAGTGTACAGTTGTATGACCTTTTAAAATGGAGTCTCAGTGTTCTATAGGTGTTCTTATTAATGAAGCTTGTCATAAAATTGTGTATGGAGTATTTTCTAAAGACATTAAATTAACTGAAGATTATAGTGAAGAAAAAGTGTTATTTTCTTAGAGAATTGACTCAGAGGTTAAATCAACTTGTAAGTACCATGAAATAAAATACTTGAAAAAATTTCATCATCTTTTTGGCAAGTCTTGCTCAGACCCTTTCAAGAAACATAAAAAGCCTATAATAAAAGGTCTACGAGAAATAACTTTTGATCATTATTCAAAGAATCAAAGCCCTTTTGTTAGCCTTGTACCAGGAAAATCATTGTGCCCAACATGTTATGCAAAAATATTTGTAATTAACAAAGAGAAGGATAGTGATAGTACAGATAAAGAATTTAGTGTCTTATCAGAAACTTTCCTAGGTTTATCGCCTGCTTGTAAAATTAGAAAACTAAAACAAAAAATATCTGTAGCCTTAAAAGCAATAATTGAGAATGTTTCTAGTACAGTTAGAAAGAATTTGGAAATTTCTTTTCAAAAGCAAATTCCTTCTAATGAACCAGTTGAAAATCCTGAAAATTTAATAACTGACTATGATGATTTGATAAAAAAGCTACAAACTAAATGTTCCATTTCATGCAAAGAGGATAAGATCAAGATTATCAGTTTACTACCAAACTCTTGGAGCCGAGCAAAAATTAGCAATGAATTTCAAGTGCCAGAACGTTTAGTTAAATTAACAAGGCACTTAGTCAAAGTACAGGGTATTTTACCTGAATTACAAAACAAGAACGCATCAAATTTGATAGATGAAAACACAATCAAAAGAGTTAGAAGTTTTTATGAAAATGACAATAATAGCCGTTTGATGCCTGGCAAAAAAAGATTGTATTTCAATGAAAGAAAATGGTACTAAGGTTCAAAGACAAAAAAGGTTAATAGTTCAACTGTGTAATTTAAATGAACTATTTACTGAATTCAAAAACGAAAATCCTGGCATTAAAATCGGAAGGTCGAAATTCTGCGAGTTGAGACCAAAATGGTGTATTATTGCAGGAGCATCTGGCACCCATAATGTATGCGTTTGTTTGTATCACCAGAACGTAAAGTTGATGATAGCTGGGGCCCATCTTAAGGTTGATTACAAAGACCTTTTGGATGTTCTGGTATGCAAAACTTACAGTTACAATTGTATGATGGGAAAATGTGAAGTTTGTCCAGGCAAGCAGGCTTTACTTGACATGTTTGAAGAATCTGAAGACGACTCAATGCCAGACAATATAGAATACAAACAATGGGTGATCCAAGACGGAACTGAAATGGTGACAATCATAAAACCACAAGAAGAGTTTATTGAAATGCTAATTGCCAAACTTGAAAATCTGAAAATGCATCATTTTATTTCGAAATCTCAAGGGAAGTTTATGAAAGACATAAAGCAAATCTTAGCAGTTAATGACTGCATAGTTCTCGCTGACTTTTCAGAGAATTACTCCTTCGTTGTTCAAGATGAAGTAAAGAGACACCACTGGGTAAACAAACAGGCTACGGTTCATCCATTTGTATTTTATTATAAGGATCAAGATGAATTAAAGAGTCATAGTTTTTGTGTTATAAGTGACCATCTTGAACACAATACTACAACAGTGCACGCGTTTCAACAACAACTAATAAACTACATCAAAGAGCACCACCCATCCATAAAGAAATTGATCTACTTCTCTAATGGGGCTGCAAGCCAATACAAAAACAAAAAGAATTTTATCAACATGTGCTTTCACAAAGAAGATTTTGGACTTGATGTAGAGTGGCATTTTTCGCATCATGTCATGGGAAGAATGCGTGCGATGGCATCGGAGGTACTACAAAGCGAGCCGTCACAAAAGCTAGTCTGCAGCGGACGTATGAGAACCAGATCTTGACACCTCAGGAAATGTTCAAATTCTGTACAGAACATCTTAAAGGAATTACCTATGTTTTTGTAAAAACAGAGGAAATACAAGAACTTCACGCCAATGTCTTGGAAGAAAGATTCAACAATTGTAAGAAGATTAAAGGCACTCGATTTTTTTCATTGTTTTATACCGCAGTCAGACAATTTGCTTAAATGTAAGTTCACATCAACATCACCTGATAGTGAACTTTATACAACTGGAAAATTTGTGGATTGCGGAACGATGGACAATGGTGGATTGCGGAAGTAGATAATATTAATAATCAAAACCAAGATGTCCACGTTACATTTTATCACCCACCAGGAACAAGGACCTCATTCAAAAAAAATGAAAAAGACCAAGTTTGGATGCCAATTAAAAATATAGGTACTGAAGAAGCTGACTCCTCTGGAATTTACCACTGTAACTGGGAGAACTTTTAATCTAACGCCCAAACTATGCGAAGAAATTTCACAAAAGATGAATGAACAATTACGTAAAATCTAATTGAAGGTGAGAAGGCATTGTTTGTTGTCAGTTGATTGATTTTAAATTACGTGATACATTCCCTCAAAGCTCAATGGGACAATCAAAAACATTTTACTTCTTGTTGATTTTGTAACTTATAAAATTTTGAATTTCATTATGCCTTTTATATGTAACATTATACAATATTAGAACAATATAACCTGCATTTTATTCAAAATCCTATGTTATTATAATTAGTTATCTTTGATTGGACATGCTTTAATCTTAAAATTACTATACCTACTGTTATTAGCCCACATATCGGGGATGTGAAAATAACGTATTTTTAGCTCAAATTGAAAATTTGTTTTACTAACTTCCAGTTGAATCTCAAAGTTGAAATTTATACTGAAGTTTGATATCATAAAGACCTTTTGTGTGCAATTTTCAGATTTTTAACTGGTCCCCCAACAATGATATTGCAGGTGACACTTTAAAAAAAAAATCAAAAATTGGTTTTTTAAAAAGGCATATTTTTTTAAGGCTAAGCTTCTCACCATTAATACTTTACAAAAAGTAACTATACTGTGTTGTGTAACAGCACAAAAACGATTAAGGCTGAGAAATTATTCCTTCTTTGAAAAATTACCTTTCAAAAATTGAATTTTGCCAATTTGCGACTAATAAATTTGAGCTGTAAGAAATATATTAAGAAATACATCTAGCTAGGTGATTATGGTTTTATTTTGTAGGTCAGAGTGTATTGAACTCAATGCAGTTTATTTTAAAGGGCTAGGGCAACCCATTGCTGTACAATTTAAGAAATCGTAGATGCCTGCGAACGCGAAAAATAGCGTGCGGCCTAAATCAAATATGGCCGCCATTTCCAAATGGTAAACAGTAAAAATTGGAAAAATTTTTTTTGAGCCCCCAAAACATAAGGGAATCCACCTACCAAATATAAATTTTTTCTGAGACGGTCAAGCAACCAATTATTTTTTTTCTGGACCACTTGGTATGGAATTTCCCTAGTACCATTACAACAGTGAGTGTGTGTGGTCTTTTTGTAAAATGAAAAGTAAAATACGTCAAAGATACGGCAGAAACTTGCAGAATATTGGCTTGTTAATAAATGCAAGATACAACGAAATTCTGGCGCGAGTTATGTTTCAAGAAAGACAAAGCGTGTAGTTCCTGCTCGTTCGGACAGCCGTGTAAGTGGTCAGAAATGTTTTGAAAAAATAGGAATGAACTGGTCCCTATTGTTTGTATCGCATTGACTGGGCGATCATTTTGTGTATGTTAATCATAAATGTACATTGTTTCTATTTTTGTTTTTTAGTTTTCTTTCATTTTTTTAAAAACATACTTTCAATAATGCATACTTTCATCATTATTTAATTTTAATGTCAAGGAATATGTTAGATTCGACATTTTGTACACAGTAGTATGTAATTTTCTAAGAATTTGATATTAATTCATAATGCTAACTATAGTAGTTATCAACATTTCGAATTTTCATTCGATTAATTTAAATTTTATAATAATCTTAAAATTTTGTTGTTTTACTTCCATGTTCTTAAGGAAATGGAAGTATGGTGATGGCAAAAAAAATCGTGTTCGAGATTATTGCAGATTCTAATTGTACTACACTCAAAACATGAAAAAAAGTCGTTTTTCGAAAAGTGTGTGTGTGTGTGTGTGTGTGTGTGTGTGTGTCTATACATTTTTTCTTATGGCAAACGATAACAGCCGCAAATTCAAACAGAATCAAATAAGTTTTTGCATACAACCCTGATTTGTAGAGTACTCGCGACCTATTGTTTTTTGTGAAGATCGGTTGAGGGAAAGGGGTAGTTTACCTGCAACGGTTTTTTTTTATCAAGGGTAATTTTGTTTGTTTGGCAAACGATAACAGCCGCAAATTCAAACAAAATCATATAATATTTTACATACAGCCCTGAATTGTAGAGTTCTCAAGACCTATCGTTTTTGGTGAAGATCGGTTAAGGGAAAGGGGTAGTTTACCGGCAACGGTTTTTTATCAAGTGTAATTTTTTTTATGGTAAACGATAACAGCCGTAAATTCGACCAGAATCAAATGATGTTTTGCATACAGCCCTGTATTGTAGAGTTCTCAACACCTATTGGTGTTGGTGAAGATCGGATAAGGGAAAGGGGTAGTTTACCGCCAACGTTTTATGTTTTAAAAGGGTATTTTCTATGGCAAACGATAAAAGCAGCAAATTCAAACAGAATCAAATACGTTTTTGCATTCAGCCCTGTTTTGTTGAGTACTAAAGACCTATTGTTTTGTTGAAGATCGGTTACGGGAAAGGGGTAGTTTACCAGACACGTTTTTTGTTTTATCAAGGGTATTTTATATGGCAAACGATAACAGCCGCAAATTCAAACAGAATCATATAATATTTTGCATACAGCCCTGAAATGTAGAGTTCTCAGGACCTTTTGGTTTTGGTGAAGATCGGTTAAGGGAATAGGGTTGTTTACCAGCAACATTTTATGTTTTATCAAGGGTAATTTTTTTTTGACGAACGATAACTGCCGTACATTAAAACAGAATCAACTACTCTTCTGCATACCTTTTTGAATTATATAGAACTCAAGGTCTGTTGATTTTGTTGAAGATCGGTTAAGGTAAAGGGGTAGTTTACCAGCAACGTTTTATGTTCTAACAAGGGTATTTTCTATGACAAACGATAACAGCCACAAATTCAAACAGAATCAAATTTTTTTTGCATACAGCCCTAAATTGTAGAGGACTGAAGGTCTGTTGATTTTTGAGAAGATCGGTTAAGAGAAAGGGGTTGTTTACCTAAAACATTTTATGATTTAAAACCTATGTTTTAACAAAGGTTATTTTTTATATGACGAACGATAACTGCCGTAAATTCAAACAGAATCAACTACGTTTTTGCATACCTTTTTGAACTAAAGAGAACTCAAGGTCTGTTGGTTTTGTTGAAGATCGGTTAAGGGAAAGGGGTAGTTTATTACCAAAGCTTTAGGTTTTAAAAAGGGTAATTTTTCTTATGACGAACGATAACTGCCGTAAATTCAAACAGAATCAACTACGTTTTTGCACACTTGCCTGAGTTGTAGAGAGCTCAAGGTCTGTTGGTTATGGTGAAGATCGGTTAAGGGGAAGGGGTAGTTTACCTGCAACATTTTAAGTTGTAACAAGAGAAATGTTTCCATGACGAACGATAACTGCCGCACATTCAAACAGAATCAATAGTTTTTTGCATGCAGCCCTAAATTGTAGAGGACTGAAGGTCTGTTGATTTTTGAGAAGATCGGTTAAGAGAAAGGGGTTGTTTACCTAAAACATTTTATGATTTAACAAGAGTAAAGTACTTAATTTTTATAAATAAATTATCCTGATAAGAAGCTCATAATAATCCACTGTAGAAACGTAGATGAAATATCTATAAATGAAGAGGTTAGGTGAACGGGGTGGGGGTAATTTTCTATTATTAAAAATTATATGGAGGTGGAGGGGAGCATTTTTTATACGTGTACTACGTTATCAGCAACAGAGAAGTAGTTTTTTGTTAAAATTGCTTCCCGGGCTGTTTAGCCGTAGTCCAATGTTTTCTGTAAAACCAGACTTTTCGGCAGTGCCATGACTGCCATCATCAGTGAAAATCGAGTGCGAAAACGTGAGGTGGTATACGTTAGTGACCACAGTACTGTGGTTAATGCTGAAGCAATAAGTAGAAAGACGTAGTTTGTATGGAAAAATCTTCCATGTTCCTTAAGGAAATGGAAATATAGTGATGGCAAAAAAATCGTGTTCGAGATAATTGCAGATTCTGATTGTACTACACTTAAAACATGAAAAAGTCATTTTTCGAAAACTGTGTGTGTGTGTCTGTCTGTAGATTTTTTCCTATGGCAAACGATAACAGCCGCAAATTCAAACAGAATCAAATCATTATTTGCATACAGCCGTAAATTGTATAGTTCTCAAGACCTATTGTTTTTGGTGAAGATCGGTTAAGGGAAAGGGGTAGTTTACCTGCAACGTTTTATGTTTTAACAAGGGCATTTTATATGGCAAACGATAACAGCCGCAAATTCAAACAGAATCAAATGATTATTTGCATACAGCCGTAAATTGTATAGTTCTCAAGACCTGTTGATTTTGGTGAAGATCGGTTAAGGGAAAAGGGTAGTTTACCTACTACGTTTTATGTTTTAAAAGGGTATTTTCTATGGCAAACGATAAGAGCCGCAAATTAAAACAGAATCAAATAATTTTTTGTATGTAGCCCTGGTTTGTAGAGTACTCAATACCTTCTTAATTTTGGTGAAGATCGGTTAAGGCAAAGGGGTAGTTTACCTGCAACATTTTATGTTTTAACAAGGGTAATTTTTTATATGACGAACGATAACTGCCGTAAATTCAAACATAATCAAAGAAGTTTTTGCATACACCCCTATATTGTAGAGACCTCAAGGCCTGTTGATTTTGGTTAAGATCGGTTAAGGGATAGGGGTAGTTTACCTGCAACATTTTATGTTGTAACAAGAGAAATTTTTTCATGAACGATAACTGCCGTAAATTCAAACAGAATCGAATAAATTTTTATTTAAACATACAAACAGTTTTATTATACAGCATTTGCGTATATGTTTGATATATGAAATATAGGAAAATCAATTCAGTCAATAAGTATCTTCTAAATAATGTTTCAATAACGCCTATTTTTATCGTGTTATTTTAGTTTATTTTATTGGGATTGATTTCAGGATGTTATCACACGTTTTTCAAACAGGTTAAAGATAGCAATGTTGTTTAGTCTTAACCTGTTTTTTACTTCCGTGTTTCGTAAGGAAATGGAAGTATGGTGATCGCGAAAAATCATGTTCGAGATAAAGGCTGATTCTGATTGTACTACCCTCAAAACATGAAGAAAAGTCATTTTCCGAAAAGCGTCTGTATGTAGAATTTTTTCTATGGCGAACGATAACTGTCGAAAATTCAAACAGAACCAAATAAATAATATAAAATAATAAATAAAAATTACAAATAATTTTTGCATATGCACCCGAGTTGTATAGGACTCAAGGCCTATTGATTTTGGTGAAGATCGGTTAAGGGAGAGGGGTAGTTTACCTGCAACGGTTTACGTTTTAACAAGAGTGAAGTACTTAATTCTGATAAATAAAGTATCCTGAAAAGAAAATCATACATAAAACATCCTTCAATTTGTCAAACATAAAACACGATTTACAAGGAACACACATAACTTGTTAGAAATTATCGAACCGAATTCAAGTAAATGATTTTAAATATAAACATTAGAACATGGAAGTCATGTATGGTTCTCCATACCGATATTTACATTATTATTTGTAATTAGTTGTATTATTAGTTGATGATTTTTACTTAAACTTTAACCAAATTATTTGTAATTTTATTTTATCGTTAATTATTTATAAATAATAATGTAAAATAATCGAAATCTATGTTCTATAATACTGAAATACATATTCGCCCTTTCTATCCTAAGAGTATTCACAAACTTTAAACACGATTTCCCAACACCATGATTTTCATATTCGCCCTTGCTCCTCCAAGCTCCTGAATTGTTACATTATAATTTTAACTATGAATTTCTATTAAAACATTTTAATCAGAAGCTTTTAATCATTTACCATCTATTATACATTTCACATCAAAATAAATTATTCAAATTTATTACCCATATTTCAATCTTTTACATTAATTAAACTATTTAAAATTAATTTAATTATATTATGTAAAACATTTTACATTAATTAAATCCTCTCTTATTGATTCAATTTCATTATAAAATTCATTTACCATCTATTATAACCTTCATATCGAAATTGTCAAACTTAGTACCATGATTACTATCCTTTAAACATTTTTTCTCAATTTAATTTCATTTCATTATAAAAATTTCATAATTACATGACTGTGTAGACGGTGAGAAATGACATAGGTCCAGCTGTTGTTGACGCGTGACGCTTTATCAAAACAACATTTACATGATTCTTACATGTTCAAAATTGCGTTGAGCCCAAACGGCGGTTTAAAGCTTTGCGTTGAGCCCACCGCGAGTTTATTATTAGTAACCTCGGACGCGTCGGAGACTAAAGCATGTGCGGTGAGCCGGCCACCCACGAGTCCGAAATATAATGCTTTGCGTTGTAGGCAATTGAATTACATTAAGGCAAAATTGGATAATTATGACATTTCTCACCGTCTACACAGTCAATATGGCGCTCATTCACCATTGCATGCGTTCTTATGGGAGTAAAAATTTAATTTTGTGTCTCCGTAAATAGGTTCGACCGCCGTTTAAAATTATTTTCTCGTGTTTATATAACATAGAAGAATAGAAAAAATATATATATCAGCGCAATATCAGCATTGATGAGAATTGTGTCAAATGAAACATTATTATTATTATGAAATCAATCACTACTACACACGTTAGTTACCTAAAATACTATACAATTATAATAAGAAAGTGACAACATTACAAAATTATATACAATTTACGTCGTCCAATGTCATTTTTTAACAAAATCGGTATACCACAAAATCATTTCACTATTCAGTCCGGTATTTACCATTACATTCACATAATTAAATGTCCATTAATAACAATCCAAGTTTTTAGGACAGAACATAGGATTAAGCAACTATACTTACTTCTGTAAGTGAATTTAAATGATGTTAATAATTTTAAGTGGGAAATTGGTTAACAGTTATTTTTTGTACTCATCCTTCTTGAAGACCCGTCCAGTTATTTTGCCATCACGGTTGAGTCACTGTGTTCACCATACACTCCGAAAATAGGTTTAAAATGTTAAAATTTTGACGCTAGCTTTGACTGTCCCCTTTCTGTAGATTTACACTATTGTTTTAACTCATTTGAACTAATATTTTGTCGGCCAACGTAACTTGCTCGCGAGCACTTTGTTATAAGTCTGCGACGTTGACTGAGAGGTATTACACAGTTTTTTCCTGAGTCGTAGATGATTATGCAACTCGCTTCGTCTACTGCCACCAGACACTTAGCGTTTGTTTAGAGTTGTGTCATGTTGTTATGCATGTTGGTTAAAAGAGGTTCCCCAAAGGTTGAACTTATTACAATTATTAAAATATCTGTTCCCCTGATTTGCCCTGTCACTCAGATAAGACAATAAATAAAAATAACTATAGGCCTACATCAATTATCGGGTTTAAGAACCTGCTGTAAGCAGTGATAATTTTACATAATAGCAGTGATACATTACACAAATATAGGTAGGCCTATTTCATTTTTACAATTGAAAACGTACGCAGTCTAGCTAATATTTCTATAGGCTAATGGGTGTACTCAGTAGGAACTCAAGGCTTAGTACTTGTCTTCAGACATTTTATACTTCATATCAAAGCCATAGATTAAACTACTGGCAAAAAATTTAGGCAGAATTTACGAACAAAATTTAGCATAAATTTCAGGCCTAATCTAACCACTCAAACTTACTTGATCAGACACTTGTGTGTGTCCTAAATCTTGTTCTGTGTAATATGTGCAGCAATCATTTGAAAATCGATCGCATACATTTTCAGGAAACAGAGCCCGTCTTACATCTGTAAGAAAATTAAAATTATGTAATGTTCATACATGAATCACCATAAAAGTAATAAATGGAATTTTTTTAGAGTAGACAAAATAATTGTCAGACTTACAGGAGTATCTATAATAAAGAAAAAATATTTAATTATATTGCAGTCAGTGCCCTCACAGGGACTTTTTTTAAAAATCAGTTAATTAATCTTAGTTTTAAGTTAACTAGAGTTTAAGGGGTGATTTTATACACCAAATATAAGGTAACATGAATAAATTAACACTGAACTTACTACGTTCCCAGTCAAATATGAAAGTAAAGTATGAAAATATATGTAGACATGCACTATTGGTGTAAGTTCTGGAGCTAAAGATAATTCAACTGTGATACAGAACTTAGTCTATTATACTTAACACCCAGGCCTTTAATTATGTGAATGTAATGGTAAATACCGGACTGAATAGTGAAATGATTTTGTGGTATACCGATTTTGTTAAAAAATGACATTGGACGACGTAAATTGTATATAATTTTGTAATGTTGTCACTTTCTTATTATAATTGTATAGTATTTTAGGTAACTAACGTGTGTAGTAGTGATTGATTTCATAATAATAATAATGTTTCATTTGACACAATTCTCATCAATGCTGATATTGCGCTGATATATATATTTTTTCTATTCTTCTATGTTATATAAACACGAGAAAATAATTTTAAACGGCGGTCGAACCTATTTACGGAGACAAAAAATTAAATTTTTACTCCCATAAGAACGCATGCAATGGTGAATGAGCGCCATATTGACTGTGTAGACGGTGAGAAATGTCATAATTATCCAATTTTGCCTTAATGTAATTCAATTGCCTACAACGCAAAGCATTATATTTCGGACTCGTGGGTGGCCGGCTCACCGCACATGCTTTAGTCTCCGACGCGTCCGAGGTTACTAATAATAAACTCGCGGTGGGCTCAACGCAAAGCTTTAAACCGCCGTTTGGGCTCAACGCAATTTTGAACATGTAAGAATCATGTAAATGTTGTTTTGATAAAGCGTCACGCGTCAACAACAGCTGGACCTATGTCATTTCTCACCGTCTACACAGTCATGTAATTATGAAATTTTTATAATGAAATGAAATTAAATTGAGAAAAAATGTTTAAAGGATAGTAATCATGGTACTAAGTTTGACAATTTCGATATGAAGGTTATAATAGATGGTAAATGAATTTTATAATGAAATTGAATCAATAAGAGAGGATTTAATTAATGTAAAATGTTTTACATAATATAATTAAATTAATTTTAAATAGTTTAATTAATGTAAAAGATTGAAATATGGGTAATAAATTTGAATAATTTATTTTGATGTGAAATGTATAATAGATGGTAAATGATTAAAAGCTTCTGATTAAAATGTTTTAATAGAAATTCATAGTTAAAATTATAATGTAACAATTCAGGAGCTTGGAGGAGCAAGGGCGAATATGAAAATCATGGTGTTGGGAAATCGTGTTTAAAGTTTGTGAATACTCTTAGGATAGAAAGGGCGAATATGTATTTCAGTATTATAGAACATAGATTTCGATTATTTTACATTATTATTTATAAATAATTAACGATAAAATAAAATTACAAATAATTTGGTTAAAGTTTAAGTAAAAATCATCAACTAATAATACAACTAATTACAAATAATAATGTAAATATCGGTATGGAGAACCATACATGACTTCCATGTTCTAATGTTTATATTTAAAATCATTTACTTGAATTCGGTTCGATAATTTCTAACAAGTTATGTGTGTTCCTTGTAAATCGTGTTTTATGTTTGACAAATTGAAGGATGTTTTATGTATGATTTTCTTTTCAGGATACTTTATTTATCAGAATTAAGTACTTCACTCTTGTTAAAACGTAAACCGTTGCAGGTAAACTACCCCTCTCCCTTAACCGATCTTCACCAAAATCAATAGGCCTTGAGTCCTATACAACTCGGGTGCATATGCAAAAATTATTTGTAATTTTTATTTATTATTTTATATTATTTATTTGGTTCTGTTTGAATTTTCGACAGTTATCGTTCGCCATAGAAAAAATTCTACATACAGACGCTTTTCGGAAAATGACTTTTCTTCATGTTTTGAGGGTAGTACAATCAGAATCAGCCTTTATCTCGAACATGATTTTTTCGCGATCACCATACTTCCATTTCCTTACGAAACACGGAAGTAAAAAACAGGTTAAGACTAAACAACATTGCTATCTTTAACCTGTTTGAAAAACGTATGATAACATCCTGAAATCAATCCCAATAAAATAAACTAAAATAACACGATAAAAATAGGCGTTATTCAAACATTATTTAGAAGATACTTATTGACTGAATTGATTTTCCTATATTTCATATATCAAACATATACGCAAATGCTGTATAATAAAACTGTTTGTATGTTTAAATAAAAATTTATTCGATTCTGTTTGAATTTACGGCAGTTATCGTTCATGAAAAAATTTCTCTTGTTACAACATAAAATGTTGCAGGTAAACTACCCCTATCCCTTAACCGATCTTAACCAAAATCAACAGGCCTTGAGGTCTCTACAATATAGGGGTGTATGCAAAAACTTCTTTGATTATGTTTGAATTTACGGCAGTTATCGTTCGTCATATAAAAATTACCCTTGTTAAAACATAAAATGTTGCAGGTAAACTACCCCTTTGCCTTAACCGATCTTCACCAAAATTAAGAAGGTATTGAGTACTCTACAAACCAGGGCTACATACAAAAAATTATTTGATTCTGTTTTAATTTGCGGCTCTTATCGTTTGCCATAGAAAACACCCTTTTAAAACATAAAACGTAGTAGGTAAACTACCCTTTTCCCTTAACCGATCTTCACCAAAATCAACAGGTCTGGAGAACTATACAATTTACGGCTGTATGCAAATAATGATTTGATTCTGTTTGAATTTTCGGCTGTTATCGTTTGCCATAGAAAAAAATCTACAGACAGACACACACACACACTTTTCGAAAAATTACTTTTTCATGTTTTAAGTGTAGTACAATCAGAATCTGCAATTATCTCGAACACGATTTTTTTGCCATCACTATATTTCCATTTCCTTAAGGAACATGGAAGATTTTTCCATACAAACTACGTCTTTCTACTTATTGCTTCAGCATTAACCACAGTACTGTGGTCACTAACGTATACCACCTCACGTTTTCGCACTCGATTTTCACTGATGATGGCAGTCATGGCACTGCCGAAAAGTCTGGTTTTACAGAAAACATTGGACTACGGCTAAACAGCCCGGGAAGCAATTTTAACAAAAAACTACTTCTCTGTTGCTGATAACGTAGTACACGTATAAAAAATGCTCCCCTCCACCTCCATATAATTTTTAATAATAGAAAATTACCCCCACCCCGTTCACCTAACCTCTTCATTTATAGATATTTCATCTACGTTTCTACAGTGTATTATTATGAGCTTCTTATCAGGATAATTTATTTATAAAAATTAAGTACTTTACTCTTGTTAAATCATAAAATGTTTTAGGTAAACAACCCCTTTCTCTTAACCGATCTTCTCCAAAATCAACAGACCTTCAGTCTCTCTACAATTCAGGGCTGCATGCAAAAAACTATTTGATTCTGTTTGAATGTGCGGCAGTTATCGTTCGTCATGGAAACATTTCTCTTGTTACAACTTAAAATGTTGCAGGTAAACTACCCCTTCCCCTTAACCGATCTTCACCATAACCAACAGACCTTGAGCTCTCTACAACTCAGGCAAGTGTGCAAAAACGTAGTTGATTCTGTTTGAATTTACGGCAGTTATCGTTCGTCATAAGAAAAATTACCCTTTTTAAAACCTAAAGCTTTGGTAATAAACTACCCCTTTCCCTTAACCGATCTTCAACAAAATCAACAGACCTTGAGTTCTCTTTAGTTCAAAAAGGTATGCAAAAACGTAGTTGATTCTGTTTGAATTTACGGCAGTTATCGTTCGTCATATAAAAAATAACCTTTGTTAAAACATAAAATGTTGTAGGTAAACTACCCCTTTCCCTTAACCGATCTTCACCAGCACCAATAGGTATTGAGAACTCTACAATACAGGGCTGTATGCAAAAAAAATTTGATTCTGTTTGAATTTGTGGCTGTTATCGTTTGTCATAGAAAATACCCTTGTTAGAACATAAAACGTTGCTGGTAAACTACCCCTTTACCTTAACCGATCTTCAACAAAATCAACAGACCTTGAGTTCTATATAATTCAAAAAGGTATGCAGAAGAGTAGTTGATTCTGTTTTAATGTACGGCAGTTATCGTTCGTCAAAAAAAAATTACCCTTGATAAAACATAAAATGTTGCTGGTAAACCACTCTATTCCCTTAACCGATCTTCACCAAAACCAACAAGTCTTGAGAACTCTACATTTCAGGGCTGTATGCAAAATATTATATGATTCTGTTTGAATTTGCGGCTGTTATCGTTTGCCATATAAAATACCCTTGATAAAACAAAAAACGTGTCTGGTAAACTACCCCTTTCCCGTAACCGATCTTCAACAAAAACAATAAGTCTTTAGTACTCAACAAAACAGGGCTGAATGCAAAAACGTATTTGATTCTGTTTGAATTTGCTGCTTTTATCGTTTGCCATAGAAAATACCCTTTTAAAACATAAAACGTTGGCGGTAAACTACCCCTTTCCCTTAACCGATCTTCACCAACACCAATAGGTATTGAGAACTCTACAATACAGGGCTGTATGCAAAACATCATTTGATTCTGTTTGAATTTGCGGCTGTTATCGTTTACCATAAAAAAAAAATTACACTTGATAAAAAACCGTTGCCGGTAAACTACCCCTTTCCCTTAACCGATCTTCACCAAAAACGATAGGTCTTGAGAACTCTACAATTCAGGGCTGTATGTAAAATATTATATGATTTTGTTTGAATTTGCGGCTGTTATCGTTTGCCAAACAAACAAAATTACCCTTGATAAAAAAAAACCGTTGCTGGTAAACTACCCCTTTCCCTCAACCGATCTTCACAAAAAACAATAGGTCGCGAGAACTCTACAAATCAGGGCTGTATGCAAAAACTTATTTGATTCTGTTCGAATTTGCGGCTGTTATCGTTTGCCATAAGAAAAAATCTATAGACACACACACACACACACACACACACACACACACACACACACACACACACACTTTTCGAAAAACGACTTTTTTTCATGTTTTGAGTGTAGTACAATCAGAATCTGCAATAATCTCGAACACGATTTTTTTTGCCATCACCATACTTCCATTTCCTTAAGAACATGGAAGTAAAACAACAAAATTTTAAGATTATTATAAAATTTAAATTAATCGAATGAAAATTCGAAATGTTGATAACTACTATAGTTAGCATTATGAATTAATATCAAATTCTTAGAAAATTACTAATACTGTGTACAAAATGTCGAATCTAACATATTCCTTGACATTAAAATTAAATAATGATGAAAGTATGCATTATTGAAAGTATGTTTTTAAAAAAATGAAAGAAAACTAAAAAACAAAAATAGAAACAATGTACATTTATGATTAACATACATAAAATGATCGCCCAGTCAATGCGATACAAACAATAGGGACCAGTTCATTCCTATTTTTTCAAAACATTTCTGACCACTTACACGGCTGTCCGAACGAGCAGCAACTACACGCTTTGTCTTTCTTGAAACATAACTCGCGCCAGAATTTCGTTGTATCTTGCATTTATTAACAAGCCAATATTTTGCAAGTTTCTGCCGTATCTTTGACGTATTTTTACTTTTCATTTTAGAAAAAGACCACACACACTCACTGTTGTAATGGTACTAGGGAAATTCCATACCAAGTGGTCCAGAAAAAAAATAATTGGTTGCTTGACCGTCTCAGAAAAAATTTATATTTGGTAGGTGGATTCCCTTATGTCTTGGGGGCTCAAAAAAAAAATTTCCAATTTTTACTGTTTACCATTTGAAAATAGCGGCCATATTTGGTTTAGGCCGCACGCTATTTTTCGCGTTCGCAGGCATCTACGATTTCTTAAATTGTACAGCAATGGGTTGCCCTAGCCCTTTAAAATAAACTGCATTGAGTTCAATACACTCTGGCCTACAAAATAAAACCATAATCACCTAGCTAGATGTATTTCTTAATATATTTCTTACAGCTCAAATTTATTAGTCGCAAATTGGCAAAATTCAATTTTTGAAAGGTAATTTTTCAAAGAAGGAATAATTTCTCAGCCTTAATCGTTTTTGTGCTGTTACACAACACAGTATAGTTACTTTTTGTAAAGTATTAATGGTGAGAAGCTTAGCCTTAAAAAAATATGCCTTTTTAAAAAACCAATTTTTGATTTTTTTTTTAAAGTGTCACCTGCAATATCATTGTTGGGGGACCAGTTAAAAATCTGAAAATTGCACACAAAAGGTCTTTATGATATCAAACTTCAGTATAAATTTCAACTTTGAGATTCAACTGGAAGTTAGTAAAACAAATTTTCAATTTGAGCTAAAAATACGTTATTTTCACATCCCCGATATGTGGGCTAATAACAGTAGGTATAGTAATTTTATGATTAAAGCATGTCCAATCAAAGATAACTAATTATAATAACATAGGATTTTGAATAAAATGCAGGTTATATTGTTCTAATATTGTATAATGTTACATATAAAAGGCATAATGAAATTCAAAATTTTATAAGTTACAAAATCAACAAGAAGTAAAATGTTTTTGATTGTCCCATTGAGCTTTGAGGGAATGTATCACGTAATTTAAAATCAATCAACTGACAACAAACAATGCCTTCTCACCTTCAATTAGATTTCACGTAATTGTTCATTCATCTTTTGTGAAATTTCTTTGCATAGTTTGGGCGTTAGATTAAAAGTTCTCCCAGTTACAGTGGTAAATTCCAGAGGAGTCAGCTTCTTCAGTACCTATATTTTTAATTGGCATCCAAACTTGGTCTTTTTCATTTTTTTTGAATGAGGTCCTTGTTCCTGGTGGGTGATAAAATGTAACGTGGACATCTTGGTTTTGATTATTAATATTATCTACTTCCGCAATCCACCATTGTCCATCGTTCCGCAATCCACAAATTTTCCAGTTGTATAAAGTTCACTATCAGGTGATGTTGATGTGAACTTACATTTAAGCAAATTGTCTGACTGCGGTATAAAACAATGAAAAAAATCGAGTGCCTTTAATCTTCTTACAATTGTTGAATCTTTCTTCCAAGACATTGGCGTGAAGTTCTTGTATTTCCTCTGTTTTTACAAAAACATAGGTAATTCCTTTAAGATGTTCTGTACAGAATTTGAACATTTCCTGAGGTGTCAAGATCTGGTTCTCATACGTCCGCTGCAGACTAGCTTTTGTGACGGCTCGCTTTGTAGTACCTCCGATGCCATCGCACGCATTCTTCCCATGACATGATGCGAAAAATGCCACTCTACATCAAGTCCAAAATCTTCTTTGTGAAAGCACATGTTGATAAAATTCTTTTTGTTTTTGTATTGGCTTGCAGCCCCATTAGAGAATTAGATCAATTTCTTTATGGATGGGCGGTGCTCTTTGATGTAGTTTATTAGTTGTTGTTGAAACGCGTGCACTGTTGTAGTATTGTGTTCAAGATGGTCACTTATAACACAAAAACTATGACTCTTTAATTCATCTTGATCCTTATAATAAAATACAAATGGATGAACCGTAGCCTGTTTGTTTACCCAGTGGTGTCTCTTTACTTCATCTTGAACAACGAAGGAGTAATTCTCTGAAAAGTCAGCGAGAACTATGCAGTCATTAACTGCTAAGATTTGCTTTATGTCTTTCATAAACTTCCCTTGAGATTTCGAAATAAAATGATGCATTTTCAGATTTTCAAGTTTGGCAATTAGCATTTCAATAAACTCTTCTTGTGGTTTTATGATTGTCACCATTTCAGTTCCGTCTTGGATCACCCATTGTTTGTATTCTATATTGTCTGGCATTGAGTCGTCTTCAGATTCTTCAAACATGTCAAGTAAAGCCTGCTTGCCTGGACAAACTTCACATTTTCCCATCATACAATTGTAACTGTAAGTTTTGCATACCAGAACATCCAAAAGGTCTTTGTAATCAACCTTAAGATGGGCCCCAGCTATCATCAACTTTACGTTCTGGTGATACAAACAAACGCATACATTATGGGTGCCAGATGCTCCTGCAATAATACACCATTTTGGTCTCAACTCGCAGAATTTCGACCTTCCGATTTTAATGCCAGGATTTTCGTTTTTGAATTCAGTAAATAGTTCATTTAAATTACACAGTTGAACTATTAACCTTTTTTGTCTTTGAACCTTAGTACCATTTTCTTTCATTGAAATACAATCTTTTTTTGCCAGGCATCAAACGGCTATTATTGTCATTTTCATAAAAACTTCTAACTCTTTTGATTGTGTTTTCATCTATCAAATTTGATGCGTTCTTGTTTTGTAATTCAGGTAAAATACCCTGTACTTTGACTAAGTGCCTTGTTAATTTAACTAAACGTTCTGGCACTTGAAATTCATTGCTAATTTTTGCTCGGCTCCAAGAGTTTGGTAGTAAACTGATAATCTTGATCTTATCCTCTTTGTATGAAATGGAACATTTAGTTTGTAGCTTTTTTATCAAATCATCATAGTCAGTTATTAAATTTTCAGGATTTTCAACTGGTTCATTAGAAGGAATTTGCTTTTGAAAAGAAATTTCCAAATTCTTTCTAACTGTACTAGAAACATTCTCAATTATTGCTTTTAAGGCTACAGATATTTTTTGTTTTAGTTTTCTAATTTTACAAGCAGGCGATAAACCTAGGAAAGTTTCTGATAAGACACTAAATTCTTTATCTGTACTATCACTATCCTTCTCTTTGTTAATTACAAATATTTTTGCATAACATGTTGGGCACAATGATTTTCCTGGTACAAGGCTAACAAAAGGGCTTTGATTCTTTGAATAATGATCAAAAGTTATTTCTCGTAGACCTTTTATTATAGGCTTTTTATGTTTCTTGAAAGGGTCTGAGCAAGACTTGCCAAAAAGATGATGAAATTTTTTCAAGTATTTTATTTCATGGTACTTACAAGTTGATTTAACCTCTGAGTCAATTCTCTAAGAAAATAACACTTTTTCTTCACTATAATCTTCAGTTAATTTAATGTCTTTAGAAAATACTCCATACACAATTTTATGACAAGCTTCATTAATAAGAACACCTATAGAACACTGAGACTCCATTTTAAAAGGTCATACAACTGTACACTTTAAGAGTTGTGTCACTCATACAAGATGCACCTCAAATGTACCATACAAATCAATAGAATGTCCCAACACCTCAAAAATAAATTTTGTACCACTACACTACCGTGCGACAAATATACGAACGAAGTATGAACCGAGATGTGACGTGACTCGCGACTTGAAGCGAGCAGACAATGTTTGTTTCACTCCCAAAGTGTACGAGCGACTGCGATGCGTCACAATTGGGAATGAATAGGACACATTACGAAGTTCGTGACATTGTCGTGATTATTCGGTAACTTTCGGTTGTTTGTTTTGCACTGCTCAACTCAATGTATTTCATTGTGTTAAACGTCTCAGAAACACTACATTGTCCCACCTCATTTGAAGTGGGACAATGTCCCACCTCACCATGCAAAATGAGTTACTTACACAAACTCATCGAATTTACATGTCATGCCCAACTCTAGTACACTTGAAGAGCTCATAGTAAATTAAGTGCAAGGAAAACCCGAAGCACTGTAAATAACAGTTAGCTTCTTGCTAGACAGGGACAGATAATGGTAGAGAGGGGAGACAATACACAGACTTGTCCAGACTTACAGAATTCAAAATCCTATGTTATTATAATTAGTTATCTTTGATTGGATATGCTTTAATCATAAAACTACTATACCTACTGTTACTGCCCACATATCGCGGATGTGAAAATAACGTATTTTTGGGTCAAATTGAAAATTTTGTTTACTAACTTCCAGTTGAATCTCAAAGTTGAAATTCATATTGAAGTTTGATATCGTAAAGGCCTTTTATGTGTGCAATTTTCAGATTTTTAGCTGCTCCCCCAACAAAGATATTGCAGGTGAAACTTTGAAAAAAAATCAAAAATTGGTTATTTAAAAGGGCATATTTTTTTAAGGGTAAGCTTCTCACCATTAATACTTTATAAAAAGTAACTACACTGTGTAGTGTAACAGCACAAAAAAGATTAAGGCTGAGAAATTATTCCTTCTTTGAAAAATTACCCTTCAAAAATTGAATTTTGCCAATTTGCGACCAATAATTTTGAGCTGTAAAAAATATATTAAGAAATACATCTAGCTAGGTAATTATGGTTTTATTTTGTGGGCCAGAGTGTACTGAACTCAATGCAGTTTATCTGATAGGGCTAGGGCAACCCATTGCTGTATAATTTAAGAAATCGTAGATGCCTGCAAACGCGAAAAATAGCGTGCGGCCTAAAACAAATATGGCCGCCATTTCCAAATGGTAAACAGTCAAAATTTGAAAAAAGTATTTTTGAGCCCCCAAAACTTAAGGGAATCCACCTACCAAATATAAATTCTTTCCGAGATGGTCAAGCAACCAGTGCTAGGCCACTTGATATGGATTGACCCACTATTATAATAAAACACTAATGGAGTAACAAAGAAATAACGTATGCAGTATAAGAAAGAACAAACTAATCACATCAAAATACTGACTCACACTGACCCAAACTTTTCATAGACTTGCATAAGAAGTGCGGTGGTGAAAGGGCAAAAGTTCATGCAGACGTGTGGCACCGTGCAGTTACTCCTCCAATATTACAGCACTAAGCTTTCGGCTGGTTTTATGCAGTCCATACATTTCAATACTGTTTACAAAATACTAAGGGCGAATATAGATGTGATAGTAGTATTACCATGTTCTTAACATGTCAGAAAATAGGATTCCTTAAAAAAAAAAATCAATTTTTTTATATTCGCCCTTGCTCCTCCAAGCTCCTGAATTGAAAATTTTTATAGTATGTCGGAATTAAAGTTGGAATGTTTGTAAGTTTTATTCAGATTCAAGTGTGAAAGATTTATTGTAATGTAATATTGATAATATTCACTTTGAGGGTTTATTATGTTGTATTGTGTTACAAACAAAATGTTTATTTGGGTATAATGGAATTGTGTGTAGATGGTAATAGTAATCTACATTGTTAATTAAAATCAAAATGAAATTTTAACTGTAATAGCTCTCAGTCAACATCCAGAGTTCAGACTGCGCAGTCTTATGACAAAGTGCTCGCGAGCAAGAATTTAAGTGTGGCATAAATAATAAATAAGATTTGTTCGTAACGTAACCATGTATTAGCGTAGTCATTGTGGCTAGTTGCTTAATCCTATGTTCTGTGCTAAAAACTTCGTCTCACGACCCAGAGGGTTTTCTTTATATGAAGGGAAGTCAGATAGCAAAATATATCCGAGTGTTCTTAAGGGAAAGTTAACATATTTATCTTCAAAATATGTTGGCGACCTGAGAGATTTTCTGATGGGAAGGCTAGTTGAGAAGTGAGGTTAAGGCGGTACGAAGGTAGGTAAAATAAAATTAGGGCAAATATAATTTATTAAAACGTATATTTCTTCACATCTGTATTTATAACCTGTAACTTAATGTGTAGAATTGTATTTACTGTTTAACCTCCTAAATGATGCTCAACTAAATATCACATGCACTTTTAAAAAATTATTAGCTTAATATTATAAACAATTTTATGGGGTGTATTATGCTTAATAGTCAATTTGAATGATACATTGTGGATGAATTATCCGTAATGTATTTGCTAATTATCATTAGGATTATGTTATACAACGTTAATCATTTGAAAGTCTATTGTCAAATCTTACTTTTCAGATGACCGTGACAGTAGAATCTACCAAAATAGAACCTACCAGACGTACAGCTAAAAAAGGTACATAGTTTTAATTGTTATTTATATTCAGTGTATAAAAACACCCCTTAACTCTAATCAACTAAAAATATAAGATTAATTAACCCATTTTTAAAAAAAGTCCCTGTGAGGGCACTGACTGCAATTTAATTAAATAATTTTTCTTTTTTATAGATACTCCTGTAAGTCTGACAATTATTTTGTCTACTCTAAAAAAATTCCATTTATTACTTTTATGGTGATTCATGTATGAACATTACATAATTTTAATTTTCTTACAGATGTAAGACGGGCTCTGTTTCCTGAAAATGTATGCGATCGATTTTCAAATGATTGCTGCACATATTACACAGAACAAGATTTAGGACACACACAAGTGTCTGATCAAGTAAGTTTGAGTGGTAGATTAGGCCTGAAATTTATGCTAAATTTTGTTCGTAAATTCTGCCTAAATTTTTTGCCAGTAATTTAATCTGTGGCTTTGATATGAAGTATAAAATGTCTGAAGACAAGTACTAAGCCTTGAGTTCCTACTGAGTACACCCATTAGCCTATAGAAATATTAGCTAGACTGCGTACGTTTTCAATTGTAAAAATGAAATAGGCCTACCTATATTTGTGTAATGTATCCAATTTGTAAGTCATTTTATTCGTAAAATGAGGTCCTACCTAACACAAGATGGTAGGCCTTACCATAATATATTTAATTTGTACTCTGCTCGTATTTAACTAGTTAACATATTTTATTTTATTCTTCAGTCCCACTATATTACTCTAAATATACTTTCAAATTCAGGATTTTTCAGAGAAACGTAATTAATTAAATAAGATATGACTTAATAAGTTAAGGTTAATTTTAACACCTAATATAACAAAATTTATAATATAGGCCTATGGCTACTGTAATACGGAAGAAAACTGTTGTAATATTTTGTACACATAGTTACTTTCATAACATCGAGTCCATTAAATTGTAATTTATTTGACATAAAAATTTTATTTTAACACAGCTCTGCTTTAAAAATTAAGGGCTAACATTTGTCAGGTAAAAGAAAAAGTGAAAAGAGAATTTGAACTGAGACTTCTTTAATTTTTGACTTAAACATGCATTTTAATCTCGATTAAATTTTTTAATAGAATTGTGCTGTTTTTAAATTTTATAATATTAACTTGAAGACAGAAAAGGTTTTGCTGGTGACTAAAGAAAGCATCGTTCTTTTATCTTATGTAAAATTTATTATTGCATGTAAGTCTGATTAAAGCTCAGTAAACTAAAATTATCACTGCTTACAGCAGGTACTTAAACCCGATAATTGATGTAGGCCTATATAGTTATTTTTATTTAATGTCTTATTATCTGTATTTATAATCTGTAACTTAATGTGTAGAATTGTATTTATATTGTTTAACCTCCTAAATGATACTCAACTAATATCACATGAAATTTTAAAAAATTAATATCAATATTCTAAAAAATTTTATGGGGTGTGTTATACTTAATAGTAGATTTAAATGATACAGTGTGGATGAATTATCGGTAGTGTATTTGTTAGCTATCATCAGGATTATATTATTCAATGTTAATCATTTGAACAGATTTTTGTTTTTCAAGTTTGTATGATTATATTAGAAATCTTTTTCAGGAATCTTCAGTGCAGGGATGTAACCAACCAATAGTGCTAGCTGAACAACAAGAGGATCTGCAGTATGTAAGTTTGTTTTTAACTTTTAGAATTGAGTTCATTTAAATTAAAATAGATTACTATAAAATAACTACTAGATTATGCTGTAAATTTAATTTTTTTAGAAATTTACACAAAATCCATTAACTTTTTGTAAATTCATAGTGCTAACCTACAAATATTGTGCTAGGTTAAGAAAATAAATTATTCTCTTAATTATTAGCTTAATATTCTTAATTATTAAGTTGGTGAAAAATTATGTACGAGTTTTGTAATGATCTTTCAGGTTTCTCCTGAACTTTCCAGAATTGACTGGGAAAAAATGTCTATTATTGCACCATCAGTAGTATCGACGACATCAGATGATATTGATGTCGAAAACATATCAAGCGGAGAAGGTAATATAATCAAAGCAATTCAGCCTATAGATAATTTCAAATTTTATTTTTTTCTATTTGTGAATTTTGTAACATTAGCATATTTGATTTAATGTTTGTTTCATAAGTAGTGTTAGGTTTACCTAAATTATCTTTACTTGACAAACTAGACTTGTATACTTTAAATCAATTAAGAAAATCAGCTTTGAATGTAGCACAATGAATTCATACCATATTTCATTAATGTTTTGTTTTCAAAGCAATTTTTTGTTTGGGCGTTATTTAATTTGTGTTATGGCAAAGTTAATTTTCTGCATCAGGAATGTCCTATTTCATTGAGCAAGCTTTATAGGAGATTTCGAAGTTTGTGATAAAATAGCCATTAATGATTGTGTTTTGTCTTGTTAATGACAACAATATAAAGTTATTAACAGTCCCATTTACATTTTAAATGAGAAAATTTAGTAACATAGTAGTTGGAATCATTTTAAATTAGTAGTATTATAGGGTGTCGATGCTTTCAAATCAGGGGCTTCCTTTGGAAAGTATAATCATATGATAATTTTAAGATAAGTATTGTTAGAAGCTCTAAATAAGTTTGTTTATATTACTTTTTATATAAAGAGTTTTGGAAGCTGCTGGAAAAACAAAAGTTCTGAATAAAGTACATAATTAGTTTAATAACATTATTTCCCATAAAATTGCAATATTTCATTTAGTAATTTCCACTTTTGTTGATACTGGCAGTGATAATTATTTTTCTCTGTTAGCTAAAATTCTTGTTGATTCTTTGTTACAGAGTCCGTTGTTGTAGAACCTCTTACAATATCACCAGGTGGTTGCGCAAGATTTATAAGTTTTGAGGTAAATTTCTCCTTTAAACTGCTGTATTCTTATATAGTTAACTCCCCCCCCCCCTCTCTCTCTCTCTCTCTCTCTCTCTCTCTCTCTCTCTCTCTCTCTCTCTCTCTCTCCTGTGTGTATATAGCTATTACTGTTATACTATTTATAGGAATTATATTTTTATGTTATAAACATAACCACAAATTATTAATAATTGCAGGATATGACAAATTGAAATACTTGAGCTCGTATTCCAGATTTTCTCATAACTATTTTGAATGTAAAAAAACATTAACAAATAGGCTTTAAGTATAGTACATATAAAAATGTTTGCTAATGAAAGGAAAACACTTTTTTTATTACACTGAAAACAGAACTGCATGTAACTGGTAGAATTTTTCTCACAATTCGTGCAATGTATTACTGTGTATGGTTAAATGAGACCATCATCAAAAGAAAGTTTTGATGTGGTACACTCATGCAACTTTCTCTACCTGATCAAGAAATTATGTAATATAGATGATCCTCTCTTGTGGCCTTTTACAGTAGGCCTATTATTTAATGAAAGTTATTGCATTCTCAAACTGACAACTATATACAGCCCCTAGGATACTTAGTAATGAGTAAAAATAAAAGGCATATGTCTTTAATGTACTTTAATTAATAAATGTTTGAATTGCATCCTGTGCTTAGATATTGTTCATAACAATGGAATCAATTTTACAGATACCTCATACAGTTGCATTACTTCTAGTTTCCTATGATACTATTATTTGAGTAAATTTTCTTTATTATAATTTTAGGAATTCCGGATCTTAAAGTGCAGTCATATGTAAATGCAGTTATATGTATTTATTTATTTACTGTAATTATTTACTAGTATGGTAATTAAGAAATGTAATTACAGTTATTATGTTTTTTGTTTATCTGCACATGAAAAGAAACTCTACCTCAGGGTTAATAATTATTAAGCTGTTTCATCTTATTTAATATTGTATATGATATCTTCTTTTCTTTAAACCGTACCAAATAACGTTAGTATGTAAATTTTTCATAAATAACAAGGTAAGAATATCCACCGTAAAAATGACTCTGAATTCTTCACAGCTGCCACGGGTTCACTTCTGGTTGATGTTTATTATTTTAAGAGGTAATACTAGGCTTAGTGATCTGTTCCTCCAAAGGAATTTCTTATTAGTTTTAATGCTGAATGTTGTTTTTTTCGACGACTGCAAAACTGATACCTCTTCGGAATATGGGATTTTATGGTATGGCCACTCAAACTATTCTTCAGTACATGATTCCTCTTTTAGATCGGCGTTCCTTCGAAGATCTATTTAGACTTCTTGAAATATTTTTTGTTTATTGAGTTGTATTTTTTATTAAATTCAATATTAATATTAAATCTCTTCTCCTGAATTATTACTTTATTAAATAGACAATTAAACTCTGGTATAAAAAATTATTTATTTATTTATTTATTAGACTTTGTGATGTATTAATTTTGACTTATTTAAATAATACCAAATATAAATTTAGATTTCATTTACATAATCACTCTCTTTTATCTTTACCATATTGAGTATAAAATTAGACTACTGATGTTACTCTTCTTAAATATAAATAAAGGCTAACACATTTCCTTCCATTTCTATACAATACAAATCTAACAATTTACAATTTTCCATATTGATACCTCCCTACATTCATTACATCTTTCTATCATATAACTCTTAAAAACATATATAACTTTTCTAATTATTATTAAATATATTTATTTTTGATTCCTAACATTCTTAATTAAGCAAGTTGATGAATTGGCAGGAAGAATTATACAGACCATATGCCTAGATGTTGTATTTAAAAAGATCAAAAAATAGTAAATAATAGCCAACTTGTTATTACTGGCAAATTAAATAAGTAAAAAAGTTAAGAAATGTATGACCTAGAAAACGTAGAAACCAGATAGTTAACAATTATGTATAAAATAATAGTGACAAAATAATAACACATAAACAGACCCAAAACACAACACAACCAATTATAATAACAAAATAAAGCCCATTAGGCTAAAATGAGATGTAATTGGAATGAAATAAGTCAAATATCATAATGGCTACTTAGGCCTATGAAAATGCCTAACTGTCAAAAACAAACAACTACAAATTGTAACAAATTAACAAAGAAACTAGCTAATCCAAGGTGAACCAAAAACCCAAGATAATTTGTATAAATCATTTTTAAGACAAAATATTATAATAAGTATTTGAATTCAAAAAGAAATGTAATTAACAAGTATTAAAATAATTGTAAAAACATAAAACCTAAAATAACCCAAACTTGTGGGGTATCAAATTAATCTATGAAAGGAAATACATACTATAGTGACAATATTTAATAATTAGGAAGGAAGATAGAGGAATAACAGCAATCAGAAGATATACTAGGATTTTGAAAAGAATTCAAATTTTAATAACAATGGGTTTATAGCCAAATTAGCCAATCAGAATTATTTGGTAACCATAGAAACGGACGTTGGTGGCAAAATTACCGTTGAATATCGTTACTCGTAAAGCGTCACTCTAACAGAATAGAAGCCGAATTTTGGAAGACCAATTTTTCATCAAAAAACATAAAAACAGTGAACAAAATTCAAAACCATGACTGAATAAGAAGCAGACGAACCATTGGAGCAGTTAACTAAAGGCCAAGGACCTTATTACCAGAAAAATATGACCACATCAAATACGAAAAGGACGCCAGACCTACTTAAGTACAAAGATTAATGAAAATAGAACTTATTGCAGCCCAATCCTCTTCCGACCCATTGAATGATAACACCAAGTCATCTGATGTGTTAAGTACCATTGAATTACCTTATTTCCAAAAACAAAATCACTTTAAATATTACTAAAAGTAATTTGATCTCTCACTATAATCCGAATATTCTCTTTCAAAGATTAATTAAGAAAAATAAACACACTGAAAATTTGTTAACATAAAATCTAACCTATTGTTTAAATACAAACTTTCAAAACACATTTAACGACACTACAGAACAGATTGTAACCACACACCTTATTAATTATGTACACTTAGAGTAAGGTAAAGTACTTTTAATGTAATCATAGGAATTCTTTGCCTTGTATTCAAAAGAACCCCGATTTTGGAACGAAATTAATTATAATAATAAAACGTTCAGCTGCCATGCTGATGCGAGTACATCGTTTCCAGAATCGATTCGTCATCCTGAGTATAATTGTTTCATGTAAAAAGTCGGTGCAAATTTGTTAATCAACCAATATAATTTAATTGTCTAATTGAAACTTTTACCTATCCAACATTAAAATAACTAGTACAGGGAGTAACCGTTGTTATTATTTCATAGGGAATGCATAATATTACTTGTGTTTATTTACGGAAGCTAAATTGACGATCAGCGCTCAAGTTGCAATTCGTACAACTACCTACTCGATTCAGGAGGGGGAACGAGCGGGAATTATTTGAACGCCCCGACCGTCATAGCTGAGAACACCCTATTAATAAGTTTAATTGTTTTAATAAACAATTTGGCGCCAACCGGGATTAACACACCCCTATATAAGAAGAGGTAAGGTTACCGCTCTCCTGTACTGGTAATTACAGCAACGCTACGGACATCGTTAGCACAAAATAGATGTAACGACCCCAGTGCGAGACGAACGCACTAACACAGACAATAACATATACACGGCTACACGTGCTTTACACAGACACAACAAAAAACTCTTCGTTACAGATTTGTCTTCCATCGCGGGGCTTAAACAAAGACGGACGTCAAATGCTACGCTACAATATATATATATATATATACATATATATATATATATATTATAACGATTCATATTAGCGTCCTATCTGAACGTTATATGAAAGTGTCTGACGGAGGGGTAGAGCAGCGTAAGCAAGAGGGAGAGCGTACAATAGCAGCCATCTCACTCTAACCACGTCACAGCGACATCAGATACCGGTACGAACAGGAAAAGTTAGTCAATACAAATTATCAGTTCAACCTGTGATAACTTAAAAACTAATAAATATACGGCAATTCTGAAAACAGCATTGTATTCAGCAAGTGAAGATTTATAAGTAGCCGCAATCTCAGTTAATATAATTAACAATTGAAGAAGTTATACGGAAGACGTACGCCAAAAGAAATAATGTAACGTAGCGGTTGTTGTAGAGGTTTTAGCGAAAACTTTGTATGTTGCTTATTGGGTTTCGTCTTATTTAATTAAGCTCCCAATGTTGTGTACGCCAATCTGTAATGTAGCAGTTTTCTTAGAGGTGTTAGCGTACTACCGTTACAGGTATATTGTTAATTCAGCCCCACTATTGTAAGCGCCAATCTGTAACGTACTGCCTTGAGATATTAAAGTTTCCGCCTCTCCGCAGTCGCCACTTATGAATTATAATAACTGAAGTTTAAAAAATAAAGTATTTTGTAATGTTACTAAATCTAAGCAGAAATCGAGAGTGTGTGATTTGGGGTCAAGTAGGGAAGTTGTTCAGCCTTATGAGGAAGAGAGAGTAAGTACCGATTATTTACACTCGGTTTAGGCGATTTTTGGAAATTTTTCTAATTGTTCGCTGTGATTTAAATCAGCTGATGGTGAGACGAGTTTCCACACATAGTTCAACCAGCTTACCCTATGGCGAAATATGACCCAATGTATCAATCTCTTCTATTTTGTGCTGAAATCAATTACAACTACCCACTACAAAAAATATAACACATTTTTATTATTCAATATCATTTTTCAATAATATTTATTAATTATATTATTGTTTTTTGTTTTCCTGCCACCAAAATACAAGTATCACAATCGATCTTTACTTCATTAAAACATAATATCGACTTCCTCGAATAAACATGGAATTGTCAAAAGAAAAAAACATATATGGTTTTGTTTACCAAATTTTATACTACTTTTTAAAACATCAATCAATATATAATTCTTTTTATTTCCCCAGGGTTAAGGGTAAGTTCTTTTTGTTATGAGATGGTCAGAAATGGATAATTACTAAGCTTTACAAATACTGAAAAATATTAAATAAATTTGTTTATTTTTTCGTTTAGTATGTAGTTCCAGAAATTTCCGTAAGAGAGCAGCGAACGTTTGTTTACTTTAGAACATGTGATTAATTTTGACTAGTTTTTGTGTTCTATATAACCATTCGGAATGCGTTTTCTTCGTCAACTATTAAACTAACTGTTTATATTACCTCTCTTCTTATAGTTCTCACTGGAAGGAAGCCTTTTCTCTAGTGAGGTCCGTCTTAAGTTGTAATTTCATTACAGTCTGGCCCATATTCTATCGTCAACTTGAAACATCACGAAACTAGGCCGAATCATCAGAATGGTATTCTTTCACAGTTTATTATGAAGTATAATCCTTTAATTTTGATAAATAAGGTATGATTATATAGAGTTCATATTGCTTTTTAATTTGGTACTAATTTTACACTTCTCCCAAGTTTCAAAACAGATATTTTAATAGAATTGTGGTAGCATCATTTTGTCAACTCGCCAGGTTTTTTCCAAATCCGATTATTAACAATACTTGTTATTTTAGTCACTCTTAGTAACCCAAAATATTTTTATTATACAGGCAGTTTGTAATTATTATAAATTTATATTTTATTTACCTAAAAATAATTCTTTTTAATTCCGGTTTCTTTACCAATTTGTTGTACATAAGAGGTTTCTGTTCCTTTTCTTATGAACTGGTATATCAGTATTTAATATTTTTTATTATCTCTAAATGAATTTATATAGTATTTATTATTCTCTCATAGTATTCCTACACTGCACTACTTCCTGTTTGCCATTTCCCTCATACAGAATTATTTTAATTTTTTATTATCCTTTGATATTTAAACTTTTTGTTTTTTTTTTTTTTAACGAACCCTGGGTTATATTATATTATAACACAAATATTTGAAAAAATATAACATGAACTTAGGTATTACAATTGGTTGTCTACACAATATAAATATTACAATAAATTAATAAAAATACAGAATCAGTTAGTAGCATTATAGTCTACTATCATAGTTTTATAATTCCCAAACCTACAGCACAATTCTGTAATAAGTTACCTTCACTTTCACTTTTTACCTCAATGGGTACACTATAACTCACTTGTCACTGTATATCACTCGAATTGTTTATAATGTTTAGTGATATACTTTAATTTAGAGCTAGTTATAGGTTACCCATTTCTGACCTTTCTGTTCTTACATGATTTAATTTATTGGGACCAGGTTATGTAACGTTACATAAAGCCCCCCCACTAGAACAAATTTATTTTAGTTTAACTCGTTTATTAAAAATAAATTGTTGATTATTTCCATTCACCTAATAGTCTTGGTTTTATCTTCATAATAGTGTTTCATTTCCGACTGGTTATACACTGACTGGTAATTCAGACTGGTGGTAATTGCTGTTTTCTTACTCTACTCTCTCTCTCTCTCTTGGAGGAAAATTCAGCAATTATTTATTTCTGGGTGGTGGTACTTCCACATTTTATTTGATAAGGACTGGTCACACTAATCATATTAAACTTGTTTTAACACTCATTTCTATTTACTTCTATAAATTATCTTTATCAATTAAGCTTCGGTCTGCTATCTTCCTTCTATTTTCTTCATCTATACTTCTGGAATCTAATATCACTCTTTTCAGCTATTTTATAATTTTTATCCCTTAAATATTCAATTTCCCTAACATTTTTCCCTATCATGTGCGGTGGTACCAGTCGGGTGGCCACTCTGGGTCCATACTCCGCTGTCCATCCTTACACCTTCTGAGACCAGGGGAATATCATCCCTGCTCATAAAAATTATTGCCGGAACATTTCTACGGTCAATAAAAAAAATAAAAAAAATTATAAGTAGTAGTCAATTAGCGACTAGTACTAAACACTTTTGGGATTCTTCATACTGTAGCTGTTTGCATTTATTTATATATTTCTTCTTCTCCTTGATTCCTTCTTCTTTTCCATTAACTAATAGCATATAACATTATTGATAGGCCTTATGTTAAAATTCTTTTGACTTTACTTCTTGTGACATATTTCTCCTTATCATTTCTTCTTATATAATCTTCAATTCCGAGAAATTCTAATTATTGTATTAATTATCATCCTCCTTCAGTTTCACTGGAGTCATTAAATTATTCTTTATTCTTCTTATCTGAGCACATTACCATCAATTGTTTTTGTTCATTTAATTTTTCTTCTGTTTGTTACCATTAAAAATATTACTTTTTCCTATTATTTCATTTTAAATCAATTCTTTATAACTCTTATTTACTAATCAGTTCTTACTTTTTGTCAAATTAAATGGTTTCGAAATATCTTAAGTAAGTTGTCCTTACATGCTTTTTTGTTCCTGAATAAATTGTTGAGTAAGTTGTTCTTACATTTTTTGGAATTTTGGGGTTTTAGTTTCTTCATTTTAAATTATATGGTTTCAAAATAACTTGAGTAAGTTGTCCTTACATGCTTTTAGAATTTTGGGGTTTTTCTTCCGCTATTCAATGGGTTGCTGGGTCGGTTTTCAGAATTTCAGTCCCCTTGTCTGGTTGGTTATTGTTTAGTTTAACCATGGTCCATTAATTCAGGTACTCCCTTTACTCGCATTACTGGGGTATTCATAATGATTTTGGTATTTGTTATATACCTCTCTTTCACCTGGCATCGTAACTCAGCTGATACCAAGTCTTCATAGAAGTCACAGTTTTCCGTCATAGTTCGTTCCTTTTTAACTAATAAGTATTGTACCTCCTCTAACATAACATAGTTGCTCATATTTAATCTCATTTCATTCCCTTTTACCTCTGGATTATTTACCAAATACTTGAATGTTATATTCCGTCTTGAAGATATGACTGGTACTGTCTGATACACTTCAATCGTCGACCTATTTAATTGAGATCTAAACTTAATTAATTCCCTCTGTTCATTAATTGGAAGGTTGAATACATTAATTAATCCACCTGTAATCATCTCCCATTCTTCCCTTGTATTTATTATTTTCTTTCTACATGTTTTTCTTATTTCCTTGGTCTTCTTTTCCAGGTATTGATTATCCTCTTTGTTGTGGCTATTTTTATTTTCCGATGGCATTACACCTTGGTATTCTGTAATTTCTATTTCCTTCCTGCTCTCTTCTGTATTCGGACTTACTTTCATACCTTCTGAAGTGCTGTCTGATGTTTCATCCAAATTCTTGACACTATGGTCCATTTGTTTATTTGTCTCCTCCTTGTATGTATCTGCTTTTTGGATACGCGTATTAACATTTTCAAACTTCTCCCCGAAAGTTTTCCATATCTCCTTATTGAAATTCTCCACCTTACCCTCAAATTGTTTTAAATTCTCATTATTCTCATCAAATTTTGCATTCATCTCTTCTCTTTGTCCTTCAACAGTTTCTTTCAGTTCATTGTATTGTTCATTCATGGTTTGTTTGATATTTCCATGAATGGTCTCTATTTTTTCATTTAATTGTTTGACTAAACTTTCCTGAATGCTATCGATTTTCTCATTGGTCTGTCTATTTTGTTCCTCCTGTTTCTTAAAATTCTCCTTATTTTCCTCATTGGTTTGCTTCAAGTTTTCCTCCTGTTTCTTAAAATTCTCCTTATTTTCCTCATTGGTTTGCTTCAAGTTTTCCTCCTGTTTCTTAAAATTCTCCTTATTTTCCTCATTGGTTTGCTTCGAGTTTTCCTCCTGTTTCTTAAAATTCTCATCTATTTTATCAAACTTCTCGGCTATAAATCTCATCATGTCTTGCCAATTTGGTTCTCTCCTGGTTTCCGCTTTATCTGGTTGGTCCCCTTGGGCATCCTCTTCCACTATTTCCTTTTCCGTGCTCATAATTGCTTCAGTTTCTTCTTTATCACTCACCGGTTGTTCCATTTCACTGTCCGTAAATATTTCTATCTCTCGTTCCTGTCCACCTTCTTCCTTCTCCTTTTCTTCTGCCCTCTTCTTCGATCTGCCTCTGGTATTATGCATTTCTTGTTTTCTCATAACTGCCGACGATAATTAGATTTTTTGGTATATTAATTTATTAAATATATCAAAATTCTTTTCTAATTACAGCCCTTTTACGTTGAGCGCCAATCTGTAACGTAGCGGTTGTTGTAGAGGTTTTAGCGAAAACTTTGTATGTTGCTTATTGGGTGTTCGTCTTATTTAATTAAGCTCCCAATGTTATGTACGCCAATCTGTAATATAGCAGTTTTCTTAGAGGTGTTAGCGTACTACCGTTACAGGTATATTGTTAATTCAGCCCCACTATTGTAAGCGCCAATCTGTAACGTACTGCCTTGAGATATTAAAGTTTCCGCCTCTCCGCAGTCGCCACTTATGAATTATAATAACTGAAGTTTAAAAAATAAAGTATTTTGTAATGTTACTAAATCTAAGCAGAAATCGAGAGTGTGTGATTTGGGGTCAAGTAGGGAAGTTGTTCAGCCTTATGAGGAAGAGAGAGTAAGTACCGATTATTTACACTCGGTGTAGGCGATTTTTGGAAATTTTTCTAATTGTTCGCTGTGATTTAAATCAGCTGATGGTGAGACGAGTTTCCAAACATAGTTCAACCAGCCTACCCTATGGCGAAATATGACCCAATGTATCAATCTCTTCTATTTTGTGCTGAAATCAATTACAACTACCCACTACAAAAAATATAACACATTTTTATTATTCAATATCATTTTTCAATAATATTTATTATTTATATTATTATTTTTTGTTTTCCTGCCACCAAAATACAAGTATCACAATCGATCTTTACTTCATTAAAACATAATATCGACTTCCTCGAATAAACATGGAATTGTCAAAAGAAAAAAACATATATGGTTTTGTTTACCAAATTTTATACTACTTTTTAAAACATCAATCAATATATAATTCTTTTTATTTCCCCAGGTTTAAGGGAAAGTTCTTTTTGTTATGAGATGGTCAGAAGTGGATAATTACTAAGCTTTACAAATACTGAAAAATATTAAATAAATTTGTTTATTTTTTCGTTTAGTATGTAGTTCCAGAAATTTCCGTAAGAGAGCAGCGAACGTTTGTTTACTTTAGAACATGTGATTAATTTTGACTAGTTTTTGTGTTCTATATAACCATTCGGAATGCGTTTTCTTCGTCAACTATTAAACTAACTGTTTATATTACCTCTCTTCTTATAGTTCTCACTGGAAGGAAGCCTTTTCTCTAGTGAGGTCCGTCTTAAGTTGTAATTTCATTACAGTCTGGCCCATATTCTATCGTCAACTTGAAACATCACGAAACTAGGCCGAATCATCAGAATGGTATTCTTTCACAGTTTATTATGGAGTATAATCCTTTAATTTTGATAAATAAGGTATGATTATATAGAGTTCATATTGCTTTTTAATTTGGTACTAATTTTACACTTCTCCCAAGTTTCAAAACAGATATTTTAATAGAATTGTGGTAGCATCATTTTGTCAACTCGCCAGGTTTTTTCCAAATCCGATTATTAACAATACTTGTTATTTTAGTCACTCTTAGTAACCCAAAATATTTTTATTATACAGGCAGTTTGTAATTATTATAAATTTATATTTTATTTACCTAAAAATAATTCTTTTTAATTCCGGTTTCTTTACCAATTTGTTGTACATAAGAGGTTTCTGTTCCTTTTCTTATGAACTGGTATATCAGTATTTAATATTTTTTATTATCTCTAAATGAATTTATATAGTATTTATTATTCTCTCATAGTATTCCTACACTGCACTACTTCCTGTTTGCCATTTCCCTCATACAGAATTATTTTAATTTTTTATTATCCTTTGATATTTAAACTTTTTGTTTTTTTTTTTAAAACGAACCCTGGGTTATATTATATTATAACACAAATATTTGAAAAAATATAACATGAACTTAGGTATTACAATTGGTTGTCTACACAATATAAATATTACAATAAATTAATAAAAATACAGAATCAGTTAGTAGCATTATAGTCTACTATCATAGTTTTATAATTCCCAAACCTACAGCACAATTCTGTAATAAGTTACCTTCACTTTCACTTTTTACCTCAATGGGTACACTATAACTCACTTGTCACTGTATATCACTCGAATTGTTTATAATGTTTAGTGATATACTTTAATTTAGAGCTAGTTATAGGTTACCCATTTCTGACCTTTCTGTTCTTACATGATTTAATTTATTGGGACCAGGTTATGTAACGTTACATAAAGCCCCCCCACTAGAACAAATTTATTTTAGTTTAACTCGTTTATTAAAAATAAATTGTTGATTATTTCCATTCACCTAATAGTCTTGGTTTTATCTTCATAATAGTGTTTCATTTCCGACTGGTTATACACTGACTGGTAATTCAGACTGGTGGTAATTGCTGTTTTCTTACTCTACTCTCTCTCTCTCTTGGAGGAAAATTCAGCAATTATTTATTTCTGGGTAGTGGTACTTCCACATTTTATTTGATAAGGACTGGTCACACTAATCATATTAAACTTGTTTTAACACTCATTTCTATTTACTTCTATAAATTATCTTTATCAATTAAGCTTCGGTCTGCTATCTTCCTTCTATTTTCTTCATCTATACTTCTGGAATCTAATATCACTCTTTTCAGCTATTTTATAATTTTTATCCCTTAAATATTCAATTTCCCTAACATTTTTCCCTATCATGTGCGGTGGTACCAGTCGGGTGGCCACTCTGGGTCCATACTCCGCTGTCCATCCTTACACCTTCTGAGACCAGGGGAATATCATCCCTGCTCATAAAAATTATTGCCGGAACATTTCTACGGTCAATAAAAAAAATAAAAAAAATTATAAGTAGTAGTCAATTAGCGACTAGTACTAAACACTTTTGGGATTCTTCATACTGTAGCTGTTTGCATTTATTTATATATTTCTTCTTCTCCTTGATTCCTTCTTCTTTTCCATTAACTAATAGCATATAACATTATTGATAGGCCTTATGTTAAAATTCTTTTGACTTTACTTCTTGTGACATATTTATCCTTATCATTTCTTCTTATATAATCTTCAATTCCGAGAAATTCTAATTATTGTATTAATTATCATCATCCTTCAGTTTCACTGGAGTCATTAAATTATTCTTTATTCTTCTTATCTGAGCACATTACCATCAATTGTTTTTGTTCATTTAATTTTTCTTCTGTTTGTTACCATTAAAAATATTACTTTTTCCTATTATTTCATTTTAAATCAATTCTTTATAACTCTTATTTACTAATCAGTTCTTACTTTTTGTCAAATTAAATGGTTTCGAAATATCTTAAGTAAGTTGTCCTTACATGCTTTTTTGTTCCTGAATAAATTGTTGAGTAAGTTGTTCTTACATTTTTTGGAATTTTGGGGTTTTAGTTTCTTCATTTTAAATTATATGGTTTCAAAATAACTTGAGTAAGTTGTCCTTACATGCTTTTAGAATTTTGGGGTTTTTCTTCCGCTATTCAATGGGTTGCTGGGTCGGTTTTCAGAATTTCAGTCCCCTTGTCTGGTTGGTTATTGTTTAGTTTAACCATGGTCCATTAATTCAGGTACTCCCTTTACTCGCATTACTGGGGTATTCATAATGATTTTGGTATTTGTTATATACCTCTCTTTCACCTGGCATCGTAACTCAGCTGATACCAAGTCTTCATAGAAGTCACAGTTTTCCGTCATAGTTCGTTCCTTTTTAACTAATAAGTATTGTACCTCCTCTAACATAGCATAGTTGCTCATATTTAATCTCATTTCATTCCCTTTTACCTCTGGATTATTTACCAAATACTTGAATGTTATATTCCGTCTTGAAGATATGACTGGTACTGTCTGATACACTTCAATCGTCGACCTATTTAATTGAGATCTAAACTTAATTAATTCCCTCTGTTCATTAATTGGAAGGTTGAATACATTAATTAATCCACCTGTAATCATCTCCCATTCTTCCCTTGTATTTATTATTTTCTTTCTACATGTTTTTCTTATTTCCTTGGTCTTCTTTTCCAGGTATTGATTATCCTCTTTGTTGTGGCTATTTTTATTTTCCGATGGCATTACACCTTGGTATTCTGTAATTTCTATTTCCTTCCTGCTCTCTTCTGTATTCGGACTTACTTTCATACCTTCTGAAGTGCTGTCTGATGTTTCATCCAAATTCTTGACACTATGGTCCATTTGTTTATTTGTCTCCTCCTTGTATGTATCTGCTTTTTGGATACGCGTATTAACATTTTCAAACTTCTCCCCGAAAGTTTTCCATATCTCCTTATTGAAATTCTCCATCTTACCCTCAAATTGTTTTAAATTCTCATTATTCTCATCAAATTTTGCATTCATCTCTTCTCTTTGTCCTTCAACAGTTTCTTTCAGTTCATTGTATTGTTCATTCATGGTTTGTTTGATATTTCCATGAATGGTCTCTATTTTTTCATTTAATTGTTTGACTAAACTTTCCTGAATGCTATCGATTTTCTCATTGGTCTGTCTATTTTGTTCCTCCTGTTTCTTAAAATTCTCCTTATTTTCCTCATTGGTTTGCTTCAAGTTTTCCTCCTGTTTCTTAAAATTCTCCTTATTTTCCTCATTGGTTTGCTTCAAGTTTTCCTCCTGTTTCTTAAAATTCTCCTTAGTTTCCTCATTGGTTTGCTTCGAGTTTTCCTCCTGTTTCTTAAAATTCTCATCTATTTTATCAAACTTCTCGGCTATAAATCTCATCATGTCTTGCCAATTTGGTTCTCTCCTGGTTTCCGCTTTATCTGGTTGGTCCCCTTGGGCATCCTCTTCCACTATTTCCTTTTCCGTGCTCATAATTGCTTCAGTTTCTTCTTTATCACTCACCGGTTGTTCCATTTCACTGTCCGTAAATATTTCTATCTCTCGTTCCTGTCCACCTTCTTCCTTCTCCTTTTCTTCTGCCCTCTTCTTCGATCTGCCTCTGGTATTATGCATTTCTTGTTTTCTCATAACTGCCGACGATAATTAGATTTTTTGGTATATTAATTTATTAAATATATCAAAATTATTTTCTAATTACAGCCCTTTTACGTTGAGCGCCAATCTGTAACGTAGCGGTTGTTGTAGAGGTTTTAGCGAAAACTTTGTATGTTGCTTATTGGGTGTTCGTCTTATTTAATTAAGCTCCCAATGTTGTGTACGCCTTCTCCCCGAAAGTTTTCCATATCTCCTTATTGAAATTCTCCATCTTACCCTCAAATTGTTTTAAATTCTCATTATTCTCATCAAATTTTGCATTCATCTCTTCTCTTTGTCCTTCAACAGTTTCTTTCAGTTCATTGTATTGTTCATTCATGGTTTGTTTGATATTTCCATGAATGGTCTCTATTTTTTCATTTAATTGTTTGACTAAACTTTCCTGAATGCTATCGATTTTCTCATTGGTCTGTCTATTTTGTTCCTCCTGTTTCTTAAAATTCTTCTTATTTTCCTCATTGGTTTGCTTCAAGTTTTCCTCCTGTTTCTTAAAATTCTCCTTATTTTCCTCATTGGTTTGCTTCGAGTTTTCCTCCTGTTTCTTAAAATTCTCATCTATTTTATCAAACTTCTCGGCTATAAATCTCATCATGTCTTGCCAATTTGGTTCTCTCCTGGTTTCCGCTTTATCTGGTTGGTCCCCTTGGGCATCCTCTTCCACTATTTCCTTTTCCGTGCTCATAATTGCTTCAGTTTCTTCTTTATCACTCACCGGTTGTTCCATTTCACTGTCCGTAAATATTTCTATCTCTCGTTCCTGTCCACCTTCTTCCTTCTCCTTTTCTTCTGCCCTCTTCTTCGATCTGCCTCTGGTATTATGCATTTCTTGTTTTCTCATAACTGCCGACGATAATTAGATTTTTTGGTATATTAATTTATTAAATATATCAAAATTCTTTTCTAATTACAGCCCTTTTACGTTGAGCGCCAATCTGTAACGTAGCGGTTGTTGTAGAGGTTTTAGCGAAAACTTTGTATGTTGCTTATTGGGTGTTCGTCTTATTTAATTAAGCTCCCAATGTTGTGTACGCCAATCTGTAATGTAGCAGTTTTCTTAGAGGTGTTAGCGTACTACCGTTACAGGTATATTGTTAATTCAGCCCCACTATTGTAAGCGCCAATCTGTAACGTACTGCCTTGAGATATTAAAGTTTCCGCCTCTCCGCAGTCGCCACTTATGAATTATAATAACTGAAGTTTAAAAAATAAAGTATTTTGTAATGTTACTAAATCTAAGCAGAAATCGAGAGTGTGTGATTTGGGGTCAAGTAGGGAAGTTGTTCAGCCTTATGAGGAAGAGAGAGTAAGTACCGATTATTTACACTCGGTGTAGGCGATTTTTGGAAATTTTTCTAATTGTTCGCTGTGATTTAAATCAGCTGATGGTGAGACGAGTTTCCACACATAGTTCAACCAGCCTACCCTATGGCGAAATATGACCCAATGTATCAATCTCTTCTATTTTGTGCTGAAATCAATTACAACTACCCACTACAAAAAATATAACACATTTTTATTATTCAATATCATTTTTCAATAATATTTATTAATTATATTATTGTTTTTTGTTTTCCTGCCACCAAAATACAAGTATCACAATCGATCTGTACTTCATTAAAACATAATATCGACTTCCTCGAATAAACATGGAATTGTCAAAAGAAAAAAACATATATGGTTTTGTTTACCAAATTTTATACTACTTTTTAAAACATCAATCAATATATAATTCTTTTTATTTCCCCTGGGTTAAGGGTAAGATCTTTTTGTTATGAGATGGTCAGAAGTGGATAATTACTAAGCTTTACAAATACTGAAAAATATTAAATAAATTTGTTTATTTTTTCGTTTAGTATGTAGTCCAGAAATTTCCGTAAGAGAGCAGCGGGCGTTTGTTTACTTTAGAACATGTGATTAATTTTGACTAGTTTTTGTGTTCTATATAACCATTCGGAAAAGGGTTTTCTTCGTCAACTATTAAACTAACTGTTTATATTACCTCTCTTCTTATAGTTCTTACTGGAAGGAAGCCTTTTCTCTAGTGAGGTCCGTCTTAAGTTGTAATTTCATTACAGTCTGGCCCATATTCTATCGTCAACTTGAAACATCACGAAACTAGGCCGAATCATCAGAATGGTTTTCTTTCACAGTTTATTATGGAGTATAATCCTTTAATTTTGATAAATAATGTATGATTATATAGAGTTCATATTGCTTTTTAATTTGGTACTAATTTTACACTTCTCCCAAGTTTCAAAAAAGATATTTTAATAGAATTGTGGTAGCATCATTTTGTCAACTCGCCAGGTTTTTTCCAAATTCGATTATTAACAATACTTGTTATTTTAGTCACTCTTAGTAACCCAAAATATTTTTATTATACAGGCAGTTTGTAATTATTATAAATTTATATTTTATTTACCTAAAAATAATTCTTTTTAATTCCGGTTTCTTTACCAATTTGTTGTACATAAGAGGTTTCTGTTCATTTTCTTATGACCTGGTATATAAGTATTTAATATTTTTTATTATCTCTAAATGAATTTATATAGTATTTATTATTCTCTCATAGTATTCCTACACTGCACTACTTCCTGTTGCCATTTCCCTCATATAGAATTATTTAAATTTTTTATTATCCTTTGATATTTAAACTTTTTATGTTTTTTTTTTTAAAACGAACCCTGGGTTATATTATATTATAACACAAATATTTGAAAAAATATAACATGAACTTAGGTATTACAATTGGTTGTCTACACAATATAAATATTACAATAAATTAATAAAAATACAGAATCAGTTAGTAGCATTATAGTCTACTATCATAGTTTTATAATTCCCAAACCTACAGCACAATTCTGTAATAAGTTACCTTCACTTTCACTTTTTACCTCAATGGGTACACTATAACTCACTTGTCACTGTATATCACTCGAATTGTTTATAATGTTTAGTGATATACTTTAATTTAGAGCTAGTTATAGGTTACCCATTTCTGACCTTTCTGTTCTTACATGATTTAATTTATTGGGACCAGGTTATGTAACGTTACATAAAGCCCCCCCACTAGAACAAATTTATTTTAGTTTAACTCGTTTATTAAAAATAAATTGTTGATTATTTCCATTCACCTAATAGTCTTGGTTTTATCTTCATAATAGTGTTTCATTTCCGACTGGTTATACACTGACTGGTAATTCAGACTGGTGGTAATTGCTGTTTTCTTACTCTACTCTCTCTCTCTCTCTTGGAGGAAAATTCAGCAATTATTTATTTCTGGGTAGTGGTACTTCCACATTTTATTTGATAAGGACTGGTCACACTAATCATATTAAACTTGTTTTAACACTCATTTCTATTTACTTCTATAAATTATCTTTATCAATTAAGCTTCGGTCTGCTATCTTCCTTCTATTTTCTTCATCTATACTTCTGGAATCTAATATCACTCTTTTCAGCTATTTTATAATTTTTATCCCTTAAATATTCAATTTCCCTAACATTTTTCCCTATCATGTGCGGTGGTACCAGTCGGGTGGCCACTCTGGGTCCATACTCCGCTGTCCATCCTTACACCTTCTGAGACCAGGGGAATATCATCCCTGCTCATAAAAATTATTGCCGGAACATTTCTACGGTCAATAAAAAAAATAAAAAAAATTATAAGTAGTAGTCAATTAGCGACTAGTACTAAACACTTTTGGGATTCTTCATACTGTAGCTGTTTGCATTTATTTATATATTTCTTCTTCTCCTTGATTCCTTCTTCTTTTCCATTAACTAATAGCATATAACATTATTGATAGGCCTTATGTTAAAATTCTTTTGACTTTACTTCTTGTGACATATTTCTCCTTATCATTTCTTCTTATATAATCTTCAATTCCGAGAAATTCTAATTATTGTATTAATTATCATCCTCCTTCAGTTTCACTGGAGTCATTAAATTATTCTTTATTCTTCTAATCTGAGCACATTACCATCAATTGTTTTTGTTCATTTAATTTTTCTTCTGTTTGTTACCATTAAAAATATTACTTTTCCCTATAATTTCATTTTAAATCAATTCTTTATAACTCTTATTTACTAATCAGTTCTTACTTTTTGTCAAATTAAATGGTTTCGAAATATCTTAAGTAAGTTGTCCTTACATGCTTTTTATTAAATCGTTTTGTTCCTGAATAAATTGTTGAGTAAGTTGTTCTTACATTTTTTGGAATTTTGGGGTTTTAGTTTCTTCATTTTAAATTATATGGTTTCAAAATAACTTGAGTAAGTTGTCCTTACATGCTTTTAGAATTTTGGGATTTTTCTTCCGCTATTCAATGGGTTGCTGGGTCGGTTTTCAGAATTTCAGTCCCCTTGTCTGGTTGGTTATTGTTTAGTTTAACCATGGTCCATTAATTCAGGTACTCCCTTTACTCGCATTACTGGGGTATTCATAATGATTTTGGTATTTGTTATATACCTCTCTTTCACCTGGCATCGTAACTCAGCTGATACCAAGTCTTCATAGAAGTCACAGTTTTCCGTCATAGTTCGTTCCTTTTTAACTAATAAGTATTGTACCTCCTCTAACATAACATAGTTGCTCATATTTAATCTCATTTCATTCCCTTTTACCTCTGGATTATTTACCAAATACTTGAATGTTATATTCCGTCTTGAAGATATGACTGGTACTGTCTGATACACTTCAATCGTCGACCTATTTAATTGAGATCTAAACTTAATTAATTCCCTCTGTTCATTAATTGGAAGGTTGAATACATTAATTAATCCACCTGTAATCATCTCCCATTCTTCCCTTGTATTTATTATTTTCTTTCTACATGTTTTTCTTATTTCCTTGGTCTTCTTTTCCAGGTATTGATTATCCTCTTTGTTGTGGCTATTTTTATTTTCCGATGGCATTACACCTTGGTATTCTGTAATTTCTATTTCCTTCCTGCTCTCTTCTGTATTCGGACTTACTTTCATACCTTCTGAAGTGCTGTCTGATGTTTCATCCAAATTCTTGACACTATGGTCCATTTGTTTATTTGTCTCCTCCTTGTATGTATCTGCTTTTTGGATACGCGTATTAACATTTTCAAACTTCTCCCCGAAAGTTTTCCATATCTCCTTATTGAAATTCTCCATCTTACCCTCAAATTGTTTTAAATTCTCATTATTCTCATCAAATTTTGCATTCATCTCTTCTCTTTGTCCTTCAACAGTTTCTTTCAGTTCATTGTATTGTTCATTCATGGTTTGTTTGATATTTCCATGAATGGTCTCTATTTTTTCATTTAATTGTTTGACTAAACTTTCCTGAATGCTATCGATTTTCTCGTTGGTCTGTCTATTTTGTTCCTCCTGTTTCTTAAAATTCTCCTTATTTTCCTCATTGGTTTGCTTCAAGTTTTCCTCCTGTTTCTTAAAATTCTCCTTATTTTCCTCATTGGTTTGCTTCAAGTTTTCCTCCTGTTTCTTAAAATTCTCCTTATTTTCCTCATTGGTTTGCTTCGAGTTTTCCTCCTGTTTCTTAAAATTCTCATCTATTTTATCAAACTTCTCGGCTATAAATCTCATCATGTCTTGCCAATTTGGTTCTCTCCTGGTTTCCGCTTTATCTGGTTGGTCCCCTTGGGCATCCTCTTCCACTATTTCCTTTTCCGTGCTCATAATTGCTTCAGTTTCTTCTTTATCACTCACCGGTTGTTCCATTTCACTGTCCGTAAATATTTCTATCTCTCGTTCCTGTCCACCTTCTTCCTTCTCCTTTTCTTCTGCCCTCTTCTTCGATCTGCCTCTGGTATTATGCATTTCTTGTTTTCTCATAACTGCCGACGATAATTAGATTTTTTGGTATATTAATTTATTAAATATATCAAAATTCTTTTCTAATTACAGCCCTTTTACGTTGAGCGCCAATCTGTAACGTAGCGGTTGTTGTAGAGGTTTTAGCGAAAACTTTGTATGTTGCTTATTGGGTGTTCGTCTTATTTAATTAAGCTCCCAATGTTGGGTACGCCTTCTCCCCGAAAGTTTTCCATATCTCCTTATTGAAATTCTCCATCTTACCCTCAAATTGTTTTAAATTCTCATTATTCTCATCAAATTTTGCATTCATCTCTTCTCTTTGTCCTTCAACAGTTTCTTTCAGTTCATTGTATTGTTCATTCATGGTTTGTTTGATATTTCCATGAATGGTCTCTATTTTTTCATTTAATTGTTTGACTAAACTTTCCTGAATGCTATCGATTTTCTCATTGGTCTGTCTATTTTGTTCCTCCTGTTTCTTAAAATTCTCCTTATTTTCCTCATTGGTTTGCTTCAAGTTTTCCTCCTGTTTCTTAAAATTCTCCTTATTTTCTTCATTGGTTTGCTTCAAGTTTTCCTCCTGTTTCTTAAAATTCTTCTTATTTTCCTCATTGGTTTGCTTCGAGTTTTCCTCCTGTTTCTTAAAATTCTCATCTATTTTATCAAACTTCTCGGCTATAAATCTCATCATGTCTTGCCAATTTGGTTCTCTCCTGGTTTCCGCTTTATCTGGTTGGTCCCCTTGGGCATCCTCTTCCACTATTTCCTTTTCCGTGCTCATAATTGCTTCAGTTTCTTCTTTATCACTCACCGGTTGTTCCATTTCACTGTCCGTAAATATTTCTATCTCTCGTTCCTGTCCACCTTCTTCCTTCTCCTTTTCTTCTGCCCTCTTCTTCGATCTGCCTCTGGTATTATGCATTTCTTGTTTTCTCATAACTGCCGACGATAATTAGATTTTTTGGTATATTAATTTATTAAATATATCAAAATTCTTTTCTAATTACAGCCCTTTTACGTTGAGCGCCAATCTGTAACGTAGCGGTTGTTGTAGAGGTTTTAGCGAAAACTTTGTATGTTGCTTATTGGGTGTTCGTCTTATTTAATTAAGCTCCCAATGTTGTGTACGCCAATCTGTAATGTAGCAGTTTTCTTAGAGGTGTTAGCGTACTACCGTTACAGGTATATTGTTAATTCACCCCACTATTGTAAGCGCCAATCTGTAACGTACTGCCTTGAGATATTAAAGTTTCCGCCTCTCCGCAGTCGCCACTTATGAATTATAATAACTGAAGTTTAAAAAATAAAGTATTTTGTAATGTTACTAAATCTAAGCAGAAATCGAGAGTGTGTGATTTGGGGTCAAGTAGGGAAGTTGTTCAGCCTTATGAGGAAGAGAGAGTAAGTACCGATTATTTACACTCGGTTTAGGCGATTTTTGGAAATTTTTCTAATTCTTCGCTGTGATTTAAATCAGCTGATGGTGAGACGAGTTTCCACACATAGTTCAACCAGCCTACCCTATGGCGAAATATGACCCAATGTATCAATCTCTTCTATTTTGTGCTGAAATCAATTACAACTACCCACTACAAAAAATATAACACATTTTTATTCTTCAATATCATTTTTCAATAATATTTATTAATTATATTATTGTTTTTTGTTTTCCTGCCACCAAAATACAAGTATCACAATCGATCTGTACTTCATTAAAACATAATATCGACTTCCTCGAATAAACATGGAATTGTCAAAAGAAAAAAACATAGATGGTTTTGTTTACCAAATTTTATACTACTTTTTAAAACATCAATCAATATATAATTCTTTTTATTTCCCCAGGGTTAAGGGTAAGTTCTTTTTGTTATGAGATGGTCAGAAGTGGATAATTACTAAGCTTTACAAATACTGAAAAATATTAATTAAATTTGTTTATTTTTTCGTTTAGTATGTAGTCCAGAAATTTCCGTAAGAGAGCAGCGGGCGTTTGTTTACTTTAGAACATGTGATTAATTTTGACTAGTTTTTGTGTTCTATATAACCATTCGGAATGCGTTTTCTTCGTCAACTATTAAACTAACTGTTTATATTACCTCTCTTCTTATAGTTCTTACTGGAAGGAAGCCTTTTCTCTAGTGAGGTCCGTCTTAAGTTGTAATTTCATTACAGTCTGGCCCATATTCTATCGTCAACTTGAAACATCACGAAACTAGGCCGAATCATCAGAATGGTTTTCTTTCACAGTTTATTATGGAGTATAATCCTTTAATTTTGATAAATAATGTATGATTATATAGAGTTAATATTCCTTTTTAGTTTGGTACTAATTTTACACTTCTCCCAAGTTTCAAAAAAGATATTTTAATAGAATTGTGGTAGCATCATTTTGTCAACTCGCCAGGTTTTTTCCAAATTCGATTATTAACAATACTTGTTATTTTAGTCACTCTTAGTAACCCAAAATATTTTTATTATACAGGCAGTTTGTAATTATTATAAATTTATATTTTATTTACCTAAAAATAATTCTTTTTAATTCCGGTTTCTTTACCAATTTGTTGTACATAAGAGGTTTCTGTTCAATTTCTTATGACCTGGTATATAAGTATTTAATATTTTTTATTATCTCTAAATGAATTTATATAGTATTTATTATTCTCTCATAGTATTCCTACACTGCACTACTTCCTGTTGCCATTTCCCTCATATAGAATTATTTTAATTTTTTATTATCCTTTGATATTTAAACTTTTTATGTTTTTTTTTTTTAAAACGAACCCTGGGTTATATTATATTATAACACAAATATTTGAAAAAATATAACATGAACTTAGGTATTACAATTGGTTGTCTACACAATATAAATATTACAATAAATTAATAAAAATACAGAATCAGTTAGTAGCATTATAGTCTACTATCATAGTTTTATAATTCCCAAACCTACAGCACAATTCTGTAATAAGTTACCTTCACTTTCACTTTTTACCTCAATGGGTACACTATAACTCACTTGTCACTGTATATCACTCGAATTGTTTATAATGTTTAGTGATATACTTTAATTTAGAGCTAGTTATAGGTTACCCATTTCTGACCTTTCTGTTCTTACATGATTTAATTTATTGGGACCAGGTTATGTAACGTTACATAAAGCCCCCCCACTAGAACAAATTTATTTCAGTTTAACTCGTTTATTAAAAATAAATTGTTGATTATTTCCATTCACCTAATAGTCTTGGTTTTATCTTCATAATAGTGTTTCATTTCCGACTGGTTATACACTGACTGGTAATTCAGACTGGTGGTAATTGCTGTTTTCTTACTCTACTCTCTCTCTCTCTCTTGGAGGAAAATTCAGCAATTATTTATTTCTGGGTAGTGGCACTTCCACATTTTATTTGATAAGGACTGGTCACACTAATCATATTAAACTTGTTTTAACACTCATTTCTATTTACTTCTATAAATTATCTTTATCAATTAAGCTTCGGTCTGCTATCTTCCTTCTATTTTCTTCATCTATACTTCTGGAATCTAATATCACTCTTTTCAGCTATTTTATAATTTTTATCCCTTAAATATTCAATTTCCCTAACATTTTTCCCTATCATGTGCGGTGGTACCAGTCGGGTGGCCACTCTGGGTCCATACTCCGCTGTCCATCCTTACACCTTCTGAGACCAGGGGAATATCATCCCTGCTCATAAAAATTATTGCCGGAACATTTCTACGGTCAATAAAAAAAATAAAAAAAATTATATGTTGTAGTCAATTAGCGACTAGTACTAAACACTTTTGGGATTCTTCATACTGTAGCTGTTTGCATTTATTTATATATTTCTTCTTCTCCTTGATTCCTTCTTCTTTTCCATTAACTAATAGCATATAACATTATTGATAGGCCTTATGTTAAAATTCTTTTGACTTTACTTCTTGTGACATATTTCTCCTTATCATTTCTTCTTATATAATCTTCAATTCCGAGAAATTCTAATTATTGTATTATTTATCATCCTCCTTCAGTTTCACTCGAGTCATTAAATTATTCTTTATTCTTCTTATCTGAGCACATTACCATCAATTGTTTTTGTTCATTTAATTTTTCTTCTGTTTGTTACCTTTAAAAATATTACTTTTTCCTATAATTTCATTTTAAATCAATTCTTTATAACTCTTATTTACTAATCAGTTCTTACTTTTTGTCAAATTAAATGGTTTCGAAATATCTTAAGTAAGTTGTCCTTACATGCTTTTTATTAAATCGTTTTGTTCCTGAATAAATTGTTGAGTAAGTTGTTCTTACATTTTTTGGAATTTTGGGGTTTTAGTTTCTTCATTTTAAATTATATGGTTTCAAAATAACTTGAGTAAGTTGTCCTTACATGCTTTTAGAATTTTGGGGTTTTTCTTCCGCTATTCAATGGGTTGCTGGGTCGGTTTTCAGAATTTCAGTCCCCTTGTCTGGTTGGTTATTGTTTAGTTTAACCATGGTCCATTAATTCAGGTACTCCCTTTACTCGCATTACTGGGGTATTCATAATGATTTTGGTATTTGTTATATACCTCTCTTTCACCTGGCATCGTAACTCAGCTGATACCAAGTCTTCATAGAAGTCACAGTTTTCCGTCATAGTTCGTTCCTTTTTAACTAATAAGTATTGTACCTCCTCTAACATAAAATAGTTGCTCATATTTAATCTCATTTCATTCCCTTTTACCTCTGGATTATTTACCAACTATTTGAATGTTATATTCCGTCTTGAAGATATGACTGATACTGTCTGATACACTTCAATCGTCGACCTATTTAATTGAGAACTAAACTTAATTAATTCCCTCTGTTCATTAATTGGAAGGTTTAATACATTAATTAATCCACCTGTAATCATCTCCCATTCTTCCCTTGTATTTATTATTTTCTTTCTACATGTTTTTCTTATTTCCTTGGTCTTCTTTTCCAGGTATTGATTATCCTCTTTGTTGTGGCTATTTTTATTTTCCGATGGCATTACACCTTGGTATTCTGTAATTTCTATTTCCTTCCTGCTCTCTTCTGTATTCGGACTTACTTTCATACCTTCTGAAGTGCTGTCTGATGTTTCATCCAAATTCTTGACACTATGGTCCATTTGTTTATTTGTCTCCTCCTTGTATGTATCTGCTTTTTGGATACGCGTATTAACATTTTCAAACTTCTCCCCGAAAGTTTTCCATATCTCCTTATTGAAATTCTCCATCTTACCCTCAAATTGTTTTAAATTCTCATTATTCTCTTCAAATTTTGCATTCATCTCTTCTCTTTGTCCTTCAACAGTTTCTTTCAGTTCATTGTATTGTTCATTCATGGTTTGTTTGATATTTCCATGAATGGTCTCTATTTTTTCATTTAATTGTTTGACTAATCTTTCCTGAATGCTATCGTTTTTCTCATTGGTCTGTCTATTTTGTTCCTCCTGTTTCTTAACATTCTCCTTATTTTCCTCATTGGTTTGCTTCAAGTTTTCCTCCTGTTTCTTAAAATTCTCCTTATTTTCCTCATTGGTTTGCTTCAAGTTTTCCTCCTGTTTCTTAAAATTCTCCTTATTTTCCTCATTGGTTTGCTTCGAGTTTCCTCCTGTTTCTTAAAATTCTCATCTATTTTATCAAACTTCTCGGCTATAAATCTCATCATGTCTTGCCAATTTGGTTCTCTCCTGGTTTCCGCTTTATCTGGTTGGTCCCCTTGGGCATCCTCTTCCACTATTTCCTTTTCCGTGCTCATAATTGCTTCAGTTTCTTCTTTATCACCCACCGGTTGTTCCATTTCACTGTCCGTAAATATTTCTATCTCTCGTTCCTGTCCACCTTCTTCCTTCTCCTTTTCTTCTGCCCTCTTCTTCGATCTGCCTCTGGTATTATGCATTTCTTGTTTTCTCATAACTGCCGACGATAATTAGATTTTTTGCTATATTAATTTATTAAATATATCAAAATTATTTTCTAATTACAGCCCTTTTACGTTGAGCGCCAATCTGTAACGTAGCGGTTGTTGTAGAGGTTTTAGCGAAAACTTTGTATGTTGCTTATTGGGTGTTCGTCTTATTTAATTAAGCTCCCAATGTTGTGTACGCCAATCTGTAATGTAGCAGTTTTCTTAGAGGTGTTAGCGTACTACCGTTGCAGGTATATTGTTAATTCAGCCCCACTATTGTAAGCGCCAATCTGTAACGTACTGCCTTGAGATATTAAAGTTTCCGCCTCTCCGCAGTCGCCACTTAGAATTATAATAACTGAAGTTTAAAAAATAAAGTATTTTGTAATGTTACTAAATCTAAGCAGAAATCGAGAGTGTGTGATTTGGGGTCAAGTAGGGAAGTTGTTCAGCCTTATGAGGAAGAGAGAGTAAGTACCGATTATTTACACTCGGTTTAGGCGATTTTTGGAAATTTTTCTAATTGTTCGCTGTGATTTAAATCAGCTGATGGTGAGACGAGTTTCCACACATAGTTCAACCAGCCTACCCTATGGCGAAATATGACCTAATGTATCAATCTCTTCTATTTTGTGCTGAAATCAATTACAACTACCCACTACAAAAAATATAACACATTTTTATTATTCAATATCATTTTTCAATAATATTTATTAATTATATTATTGTTTTTTGTTTTCCTGCCACCAAAATACAAGTATCACAATCGATCTTTACTTCCTTAAAACATAATATCGACTTCCTCGAATAAACATGGAATTGTCAAAAGAAAAAAACATATATGGTTTTGTTTACCAAATTTTATACTACTTTTTAAAACATCAATCAATATATAATTCTTTTTATTTCCCCAGTGTTAAGGGTAAGTTCTTTTTGTTATGAGATGGTCAGAAGTGGATAATTACTAAGCTTTACAAATACTGAAAAATATTAAATAAATTTGTTTATTTTTTCGTTTAGTATGTAGTCCAGAAATTTCCGTAAGAGAGCAGCGGGCGTTTGTTTACTTTAGAACATGTGATTAATTTTGACTAGTTTTTGTGTTCTATATAACCATTTGGAATGCGTTTTCTTCGTCAACTATTAAACTAACTGTTTATATTACCTCTCTTCTTATAGTTCTTACTGGAAGGAAGCCTTTTCTCTAGTGAGGTCCGTCTTAAGTTGTAATTTCATTACAGTCTGGCCCATATTCTATCGTCAACTTGAACATCACGAAACTAGGCCGAATCATCAGAATGGTTTTCTTTCACAGTTTATTATGGAGTATAATCCTTTAATTTTGATAAATAATGTATGATTATATAGAGTTCATATTGCTTTTTAATTTGGTACTAATTTTACACTTCTCCCAAGTTTCAAAAAAGATATTTTAATAGAATTGTGGTAGCATCATTTTGTCAACTCGCCAGGTTTTTTCCAAATTCGATTATTAACAATACTTGTTATTTTAGTCACTCTTAGTAACCCAAAATATTTTTATTATACAGGCAGTTTGTAATTATTATAAATTTATATTTTATTTACCTAAAAATAATTCTTTTTAATTCCGGTTTCTTTACCAATTTGTTGTACATAAGAGGTTTCTGTTCATTTTCTTATGACCTGGTATATAAGTATTTAATATTTTTTATTATCTCTAAATGAATTTATATAGTATTTATTATTCTCTCATAGTATTCCTACACTGCACTACTTCCTGTTGCCATTTCCCTCATATAGAATTATTTTAATTTTTTATTATCCTTTGATATTTAAACTTTTTATGTTTTTTTTTTTTAAAACGAACCCTGGGTTATATTATATTATAACACAAATATTTGAAAAAATATAACATGAACTTAGGTATTACAATTGGTTGTCTACACAATATAAATATTACAATAAATTAATAAAAATACAGAATCAGTTAGTAGCATTATAGTCTACTATCATAGTTTTATAATTCCCAAACCTACAGCACAATTCTGTAATAAGTTACCTTCACTTTCACTTTTTACCTCAATGGGTACACTATAACTCACTTGTCACTGTATATCACTCGAATTGTTTATAATGTTTAGTGATATACTTTAATTTAGAGCTAGTTATAGGTTACCCATTTCTGACCTTTCTGTTCTTACATGATTTAATTTATTGGGACCGGGTTATGTAACGTTACATAAAGCCCCCCCACTAGAACAAATTTATTTTAGTTTAACTCGTTTATTAAAAATAAATTGTTGATTATTTCCATTCACCTAATAGTCTTGGTTTTATCTTCATAATAGTGTTTCATTTCCGACTGGTTATACACTGACTGGTAATTCAGACTGGTGGTAATTGCTGTTTTCTTACTCTACTCTCTCTCTCTCTTGGAGGAAAATTCATCAATTATTTATTTCTGGGTAGTGGTACTTCCACATTTTATTTGATAAGGACTGGTCACACTAATCATATTAAACTTGTTTTAACACTCATTTCTATTTACTTCTATAAATTATCTTTATCAATTAAGCTTCGGTCTGCTATCTTCCTTCTATTTTCTTCATCTATACTTCTGGAATCTAATATCACTCTTTTCAGCTATTTTATAATTTTTATCCCTTAAATATTCAATTTCCCTAACATTTTTCCCTATCATGTGCGGTGGTACCAGTCGGGTGGCTACTCTGGGTCCATACTCCGCTGTCCATCCTTACACCTTCTGAGACCAGGGGAATATCATCCCTGCTCATAAAAATTATTGCCGGAACATTTCTACGGTCAATAAAAAAAATAAAAAAAATTATAAGTAGTAGTCAATTAGCGACTAGTACTAAACACTTTTGGGATTCTTCATACTGTAGCTGTTTGCATTTATTTATATATTTCTTCTTCTCCTTGATTCCTTCTTCTTTTCCATTAACTAATAGCATATAACATTATTGATAGGCCTTATGTTAAAATTCTTTTGACTTTACTTCTTGTGACATATTTCTCCTTATCATTTCTTCTTATATAATCTTCAATTCCGAGAAATTCTAATTATTGTATTAATTATCATCCTCCTTCAGTTTCACTGGAGTCATTAAATTATTCTTTATTCTTCTAATCTGAGCACATTACCATCAATTGTTTTTGTTCATTTAATTTTTCTTCTGTTTGTTACCATTAAAAATATTACTTTTTCCTATTATTTCATTTTAAATCAATTCTTTATAACTCTTATTTACTAATCAGTTCTTACTTTTTGTCAAATTAAATGGTTTCGAAATATCTTAAGAAAGTTGTCCTTACATGCTTTTTATTAAATCGTCTTGTTCCTGAATAAATTGTTGAGTAAGTTGTTCTTACATTTTTTGGAATTTTGGGGTTTTAGTTTCTTCATTTTAAATTATATGGTTTCAAAATAACTTGAGTAAGTTGTCCTTACATGCTTTTAGAATTTTGGGGTTTTTCTTCCGCTATTCAATGGGTTGCTGGGTCGGTTTTCAGAATTTCAGTCCCCTTGTCTGGTTGGTTATTGTTTAGTTTAACCATGGTCCATTAATTCAGGTACTCCCTTTACTTGGATTACTGGGGTATTCATAATGATTTTGGTATTTGTTATATACCTCTCTTTCACCTGGCATCGTAACTCAGCTGTTACCAAGTCTTCATAGAAGTCACAGTTTTCCGTCATAGTTCGTTCCTTTTTAACTAATAAGTATTGTACCTCCTCTAACATAACATAGTTGCTCATATTTAATCTCATTTCATTCCCTTTTACCTCTGGATTATTTACCAAATATTTGAATGTTATATTCCGTCTTGAAGATATGACTGATACTGTCTGATACACTTCAATCGTCGACCTATTTAATTGAGATCTAAACTTAATTAATTCCCTCTGTTCATTAATTGGAAGGTTGAATACATTAATTAATCCACCTGTAATCATATCCCATTCTTCCCTTGTATTTATTATTTTCTTTCCACATGTTTTTCTTACTTCCTTGGTCTTCTTTTCCAGGTATTGATTATCCTCTTTGTTGTGGCTATTTTTATTTTCCGATGCCATTACACCTTGGTATTCTGTAATTTCTATTTCCTTCCTGCTCTCTTCTGTATTTGGACTTACTTTCATACCTTCTGAAGTGCTGTCTGATGTTTCATCCAAATTCTTGACACTATGGTCCATTTGTTTATTTGTCTCCTCCTTGTATGTATCTGCTTTTTGGATACGCGTATTAACATTTTCAAACTTCTCCCCGAAAGTTTTCCATATCTCCTTATTGAAATTCTCCATCTTACCCTCATATGGTTTTAAATTCTCATTATTCTCTTCAAATTTTGCATTCATCTCTTCTCTTTGTCCTTCAACAGTTTCTTTCAGTTCATTGTATTGTTCATTCATGGTTTGTTTGATATTTCCATGAATGGTCTCTATTTTTTCATTTAATTGTTTGACTAAACTTTCCTGAATGCTATCGATTTTCTCATTGGTCTGTCTATTTTGTTCCTCCTGTTTCTTAACATTCTCCTTATTTTCCTCATTGGTTTGCTTCAAGTTTTCCTCCTGTTCCTTAAAATTCTCCTTATTTTCCTCATTGGTTTGCTTCAAGTTTTCCTCCTGTTTCTTAAAATTCTCCTTATTTTCCTCATTGGTTTGCTTCGAGTTTTCCTCCTGTTTCTTAAAATTCTCATCTATTTTATCACACTTCTCGGCTATAAATCTCATCATGTCTTGCCAATTTGGTTCTCTCCTGGTCTCCGCTTTATCTGGTTGGTCCCCTTGGGCATCCTCTTCCACTATTTCCTTTTCCGTGCTCATAATTGCTTCAGTTTCTTCTTTATCACCCACCGGTTGTTCCATTTTACTGTCCGTAAATATTTCTATCTCTCGTTCCTGTCCACCTTCTTCCTTCTCCTTTTCTTCTGCCCTCTTCTTCGATCTGCCTCTGGTATTATGCATTTCTTGTGTTCTCATAACTGCCGACGATAATTAGATTTTTTAGTATATTAATTTATTAAATATATCGAAATTCTTTTCTAATTACAGCCCTTTTACGTTGAGCGCCAATCTGTAACGTAGCGGTTGTTGTAGAGGTTTTAGCGAAAACTTTGTATGTTGCTTATTGGGTGTTCGTCTTATTTAATTAAGCTCCCAATGTTGTGTACGCCAATCTGTAATGTAGCAGTTTTCGTAGAGGTGTTAGCGTACTACCGTTACAGGTATATTGTTAATTCAGCCCCACTATTGTAAGCGCCAATCTGTAACGTACTGCCTTGAGATATTAAAGTTTCCGCCTCTCCGCAGTCGCCACTTATGAATTATAATAACTGAAGTTTAAAAAATAAAGTATTTTGTAATGTTACTAAATCTAAGCAGAAATCGAGAGTGTGTGATTTGGGGTCAAGTAGGGAAGTTGTTCAGCCTTATGAGGAAGAGAGAGTAAGTACCGATTATTTACACTCGGTTTAGGCGATTTTTGGAAATTTTTCTAATTGTTCGCTGTGATTTAAATCTCGTTGACTCGTTGAATCTTGGCTATACAAGAGTACCAATTTGAAATACAATATTGTAAAGCGAAAGACAACTTGGTAGCAGATGTACTCAGTAGAAATCCACCATCAGAAAACAACATGGAAACAGATAACATTAAATGTAGTAGCAATGATATTGGTATTTACGCGGTAAAGCATATAACAAAACCTGAAGTAGTTAGACGACTTAAGGAAATAGGGACTCATCAACAACAAGACCCTAGGATTAGTGTAGCATGGAGAAGTGCAGTTACCAACTCCAAACCAGGATTTTCCATATATGGAAGTAAGCTATATAAGCTATGTTCCCATAGGAGGAAGAATAAACAAAATATTGACCCATAAAGAAATAATAGTTTGAGCCAATAAGGTATGTGAGTCAAACATGGTCAAATAAAATAAATATATAATTGTTTTGAATCAAGGTCAATGATAATAATAATAAATTTATTTAAATAAATGTAGTATTGTTATTTAAATTATTGACATTAATTAAGCCAAAATGATGATTAAAATATTAATGGTCATATAAATTTCCAGTATACCATGTTAGGTTAAGTAACATTGTAATCTTTAGTTATAAGATAGATGTAAGGAAAATGGTATTAGTGCAAGTTTTGTGCGGGAAAAAGGTGCAAAAGAATAAGTGCAAATTTTTCATCAGTGTAAAACTGTACATTAGAAAAAAAAATTAATGATTTATAAAATAATCAATTTTTTTTATACCGAGTGGGGGTATATATAACGATTCATATTAGCGTCCTATCTGAACGTTATATGAAAGTGTCTGACGGAGGGAGTAGAGCAGCGTAAGCAAGAGGGAGAGCGTACAATCGCAGCCATCTCACTCTAACCACGTCACAGCGACATCAGATACCGGTACGAACAGGAAAAGTTACTCAATACAAATTATCAGTTCAACCTGTGATAACTTAAAAACTAATAAATATACGGCAATCCTGAAAACAGCATTGTATTCAGCAAGTAAAGTTTTATAAGTAGCCGCAATCTCAGTTAATATAATTAACAATTGAAGAAGTTATACGGAAGACGTACGCCAAAAGGAATAACGAGAGAATTATGCTACGTAGGAAATTAGGTGTTTTCACACACACACACAGATAAAGACCTAAGCAACAATATTCTGTGGTCAGATCTTTGAAAACACGTTTGCAAATACCTGTAATCAATCGATTTGCAAACACAGGAAGTACGAATTTAACTAGAAATTCTCTGCAGTTTTAAACCTGTCAAGGGGTGTTTCGTCGACCTGTTCGAGATTGTCAAAACTGGAAAAACGCATGATTTATTTGGACAGCCAATCAGCATCCAGTATTTAAAACTGACGCCAACTCAAAGCGAGGGGTAGCATCACTCTTCGTTCGGATCTTAAACGCGCTAGTCGTGTACAAATTACGTACAGAAATTTTTTCAATCACGGAAAAGTGTAATTAAGATCAAATTCGAGAAGTAGTCCGCAGTGAAGATGAACTAGTACCGTTCAACAACTCTCGCTGCGTAAAACAACGTTAATTAATTAAATTATTAATTAATTAATCATCAGCCGTGAAGGACCTGTGCGACAGAAGGCTACGGCATCTGTAATTGCCAGGGCATCTTCTACAGCATTGATCAACATCAATTCTTCTGTGCAAACCCATCAAAAGGAGGACATCTACGGATTCCTATCTTCGGTCAACGCATCAAACAGTAAGAAATAGATTCATTGATCAATGAAATAAGCACTAAACAAATAATAAAAGCAATAAACAAATTTTAAAAGACACTAAGAATTTCACACTTAGTATTTTAATTATAAGATTAGCTCTAACATAGTGTAGGAGTGTTGAATGGAAAGTGAGGTGTAGTATTGGACGTGCAAATTATTCCAGACCTGTTCTTTAGCACTGGTTTGGGAGATAGCAATCTCTTAATTAAACCAGATAAGAGCCATAGGTCGTTTGAACGTCTTAATCGTTACTTTTCACACTCACTCAGTAATTATAAGTGTTAGGGTAGAAATAAGTCCTACCATTAGCATTTTCAAGATTAAAAATAATTGATTAAAACGTTAATTAAAATAATCAAGCAAATATTAAAGTGTTATTTGTAACGATTCCCCTTGAAAACCACAATCACTGAACGAATCCTGAGAAAGAGTGTCTCCATGCGCTGAGCTAAGCTGAAACCGTGTCATTTGTATCTGGGTTTTGTTCTAGCGCCCAGGTAAAGTAATATCACGGGTAAGTAACATTTTATCTAACATTACAAATATTAGATAATTGTGTTAGATGAAAGGGAGCGTCGTAATATATATATGTCATACATATTGCACTGCTTTTTTACAGATATGGGTTATTTTATTTGAATTTTCTGTTTTATAACATGAATTAATAACTCTTAAATCTCAGGGCTGCAGTGCATAAAAATCTTGCAGACTTTTTAGAACCATCTTGTTTATTACTTAATATAGATTTTTTGTATACAATGTTATAAAAAGAAAAATAATTCTTTACCTCTAAGTAATTACAGTTTCAAATTTCTCCACCAGAGGGCAGCAATGACTGTTCTTTTATCAACAAGAAATCTAGTTCTTCAGTCTCTCGCCTGTGGTGCTAGTTGGCTTATTCATTGAACTATAAAAAAAATTTTTTCACTTGTTTCTAGTTAAGTCTTACACATAAATAATATTTTAAGAGTTACAAGTCTGCATTAGCGTGTTTCTTAAAACAGTTTGTCCATAATACACAGGATGTGTATTAATCTGTGTGTGTATAAACCTACTTTCACTTTCTGTTATACTGTTATAATTGTGAAGCTGATTCAGGTTATGTTTTTTCTCTATTATTTGAATTACTAATACACAATTCACTGATGTGACTTACTAATAACCATTACTGGTGGGTGAGTATAACACTTTCATTCACTATTATTTTAATTTCTTCTTTATTTCTTTTTCCTCGTTATTATATTTCATTTTGTATGTTAATTACTTTATCTTGTTGATTCATCCTCTTCGTTCACTTTTTTAAATATAATTATATATATAACTTTCACATATGAACTTACTTTGGTTATCATTTTTCCATACGTTTCAAGGTGATGTGCCTCTTCCTTAGTGGGAGTAAATACTGAATGTCATTTTACAGAATAACGGTTATGGTCTATAGGTGTGTGTGGTGGGGGTTGATGGTGGGAGGGAATTGGCGCTGAGGTTCAAATTGTGTTTGGATCAGTGTATCGAATAGTGTATGTGACTTATAATGTAATTGTTCATTTAATATGTTGTTTGGTTGTAGTGCATGATATCTGTATATTTCGAATTGTTCATCTGTGTTTAGTTTTCTACTTTTTGGTAAATAGTGTAGTATTTCCATGTTGTGTTCAATGTTTGTGTAACTGTGGTTTTCGTTTTGTAAATGTGTGGCAAATGTGGAATGTATGTAATTTGTGGCGAGGGCTTTTAAATGTTTTGAAAATCTGGAGGAAAAAGGTCTTCCCGTCTGGCCGATGTAGAATGGTGACAATCATTACAATTTAATTTGTAAACCCCTGTTTTGCTGTATGTGTCTGTGTCTTTGTTAGTATTATTTATGTGTTTCCTAATGGTGTTGTTGGTTCTGTAGGCTAATTTATAATTGTGTTTCCTAAATGTGTTAGCAATTTTGTGTGTATTGGAATTGTAGTATGTAAGTGTTATGTATTTACTGGGTTGTGTGCTGTTGTTCTGATGTGTTTTACTTTGTGTATTTTATTTACCAAATCGGGGTTGTATCCATTTTTGACTGCTATATATTTGATTGTGTTTAATTCTTCTTGGTAGTCATCTGTGTTTAGGGGTATTGAAGTGAGCCTATGGAGCATGTAGTTGAATGCTGCATGTTTGTGTTGAGTTGGGTGGTTGGATGAGTTATGTATGACCATGTCTGATGTGGTGGGTTTCCTGTATATTTTGTATGTGTGTGTGTTGTTTGTTTTGGTGATTGTGAGGTCTAAGAAGTTTATGCTATTATTTAGTTCTATTTCAAGTGTGAATTTTAATTTATGGTGTATAGTGTTAATGTATTTGTGGAAATTTTCTATTTGTCTTTTGTTGCCGTTGTAGAGAAGTAAAATGTCATCAACATACCTGTGCCAATATATTATTTCATCGGTGTATTTGTTATTGTGTAGTATGTGTTCCTGTTCTATGGTGTGTACAAATATTTCGGCTAGTATACCTGATATAGGGGAGACCATGGGTAATCCATCTGTTTGTGTGTAAAACAAGTTATTGTGTGTGAAATAAGTTTGATCAGTGATGATTTTAGTTAGATGGATGATCTCTTTTATGTGTGTTTCAGGCGTGTTGTTTAATTTTAGTAATTGTTCTAATGTAGTTATAGTTTCTTTTATGGGAACATTGATGTATAGGTTTGTTATGTCAAATGAAGCTAGTGTGGAGTTGTGTGGAATGTGGACATGTTGAGTTTTATTCACTAGATCTGAATTATTTTTGACGGTGGTGTTGTTTGATATTTCTGATTAATTTATCTAAATGTCTAGCTATTTTGTGTGCAGGTGCTTGTGTGTTGTTTATAAGTGGCCTGATGGGAATATTTGGTTTGTGTAATTTCGGTAGTGCATTTAGTGTAGGGGCATTTGGTTTAATTTATTTAAGATATTTGATGTTGTCAGGTGATACTATGTGTTTTGTGTTATTTAAGGTTTTGTTTATTTGTTTGTGATAATTTGGGGTGGGGTCTTTATTTAATTTAGTGATGTTGTTTTCATTACAGAGTGTTTCGATTTTGTTATTTAAAGCCTGTTTTTTTTATGACATTTATATTACCTTTGTCTGCTTTGAGTATGGTTAGGTTGAGCTCTTGTAATTTACGTTTTATGTTTTTTAGTGTTTGAAATTCATTATTGTGTTGTTTTTGTTCGTATTGCTGCGTGTGTTGTAATTTGCGTTTGATATCATGGCGTTTGGTGTCTTGGTCTTTGTTATGCGTCTGTTGTATGGCTGTTTCAGCGTCTAGGACTATGTCACGTGTATGTCTTTTATTATTGTTGTTATTGGTTGGATTGATGTCTAAATTGTGTTTTAGACCTTTATCTAATAGGGTTATTTCTGCATTAGTGAAATGGGTCATTGTTGTATTTACTGTACGTGTGTGAAACTTATGTGTTGGTGTAGGGACGGTTTCGTTTCTGCGTGTTAATAGGTTATTGATTTTTCTGTTATGTCTTTCCTGTATTCTTAATTGGATATTCTCTATGATATTTCGTGTATGTTGTATTATGTGTTCCAATTCAATGTGGTGTAATATTTGTGTGAGTTTTACATGTAGGTTGTATGCCGTTTTGTTTAGTGTATCTTTTTTGTGGTATAAATCATTGACGATGTTGTCCAGGTGTATTATTTCTGCTTTACGTTTGGTTTGTATTGCGGCGTGTGTGTTATGTTTTATTGTGATTTGTGCATGTGTGGGTATAATGTTGTGTTTGCGGCATGTTTTGTTGTAAGCGATGTTTAAGGATGTTTTTGTTATCGGTATTCTGACATTCCTGTATTTGTGGATGTAATACGCTGTGCTGACGGTATTATAATTATCTTGTTGACTCATCCTCTTCGTTCACTTTTTTAAATATAATTATATATATATAACTTTCACATATGAACTTACTTTGGTTATCACTTTCCCATACGTTTCAAGGTGATGTGCCTCACAATCACCAAAACAAACAACACACATACACATACAAAATATACAGGAAACCCACCACATCAGACATGGTCATACATAACTCATCCAACCACCCAACTCAACACAAACATGCAGCATTCAACTACATGCTCCATAGGCTCACTTTAATATCCCTAAACACAGATGACTACCAAGAAGAATTAAATACAATCAAATATATAGCAGTCAAAAATGGATACAACCCCGATTTGGTAAATAAAATACACAAACGCATCCTAAGCACAAAAAGTAAAACACATCAGAACAACAGCACACAACCCAGTAAATACATAACACTTACATACTACAATTCCAATACACACAAAATTGCTAACACATTTAGGAAACACAATTATAAAGTAGCCTACAGAACCAACAACACCATTAGGAAACACATAAATAATACTAACAAAGACACAGACACATACAGCAAAACAGGGGTTTACAAATTAAATTGTAATGATTGTCACCAATTCTACATCGGCCAGACGGGAAGATCTTTTTCCTCCAGATTTTCAGAACATTTAAAAGCCCTCACCACAAATTACATACATTCCACATTTGCCACACATTTACAAAACGAAAACCACAGTTACACAAACATAGAACACAACATGGAAATACTACACTACTTACCAAAAAGTAGAAAACTAAACACAGCTGAACAATTCGAAATATACAGATATCATGCACTACAACCAAACAACATATTAAATGAACAATTACATTATAAATCACATACACTATTCGATACACTGATCCAAACACACAATTCGAACCTCAGCGCCAATACCCTCCCACCATCAACCCCCACCACACACACCTATAGTCCATAACCGTTATTCTGTAAAATAACATTCAGTATTTACTCCCACTGAGGAAGAGGCACATCACCTTGAAACGTATGGGAAAGTGATAACCAAAGTAAGTTCATATGTGAAAGTTATATATATAATTATATTTAAAAAAGTGAACGAAGAGGATGAATCGACAAGATAAAGTAATTAACATAGAAAATGAAATATAATAACGAGGAAAAAGAAATAAAGAAGAAATTAAAATAATAGTGAATGAAAGTGTTATACTCACTCACCAGTAATGGTTATTAGTAAGTCACATCAGTGAATTGTGTATTAGTAATTCAAATAATAGAGAAAAAACATAACCTGAATCATCTTCACAATTATAACAGTATAACAGAAAGTGAAAGTAGGTTTATATACACACAGATTAATTCACATCCTGTGTATTATGGACAAACTATTTTAAAAAACACGCTAGTGCCGACTTGTAACTCTTAAAATATTATTTATTTGTAAGACTTAACTAGAAACAAGTGAAAATTTGTTTTTTATAGTTCAATGAATAAGCCAAATAGCACCACAGGCGAGAGACTGAAGAACTAGATTTCTTGTTGATAAAAGAACAGTCATTGCTGCCCTCTGGTGGGGAAATTTGAAACTGTAATTACTTTGAGATAAAGAATTATTTTTCTTTTTATAAGATTGTATACAAAAAAATCTATATTAAGTAATAAACAAGATGGTTCTAAAAAGTCTGCAAGATTTTTATGCACTGCAGCCCTGAGATTTAAGAGTTATTAATTCATGTTATAAAAGAGAAAATTCAAATAAAAAACCCATATCTGTAAAAAAGCAGTGCAATATGTATGACATATATATATACGGTACGGTTACGGTAAAAGTCCGGAAAGCGATATAACCTGACAATGACCAAGTTGCTTGGTAAATGTCCACAATTCGGGCTTTTACACTTCCATTTCGAACTCTTACCAGTCGCCTTGGTAAACGTTGATATTCTGACATTTACCGGTAAAAGGCCACACTAGCGACACAGAAGTAAGAACGCACGACCGGCGCGTTGTTATACAAGTGCGCCCGAACGCTCGACTTGTCTCCGCAGCACCAGTCCCAGCAACGAGACTGCCGACGACCTATAAATGCGGCATCGCTCGGGGTCTATAGTCCGAGTTCCAGCGAGTAAACGTCAGCAAGCGGCTACATTCGAGTTTCGATACGTTTTTTCGAAATGAGTGATAATATGAAGAAAACGTTTTACGAACTGTTGAGCGAATCGGTGAGCAATAAGAAGACAACAACTTTTATCTCACGAATGAAAGATATCATTCTTTGCTGAACGAAGTGAAAGAGGCTAAAAGTATAAAAGTGAAACAAACCGTTCACTACAGGCGTTTGAAACGCTATGATATTCTAAAAATATGAGGGGAAGAAAAACTTATATCTCCAGTGTCTGCGGACAAAGAAGAAATCCTTTACTATGCTTGTTTCGACGAACTTTTTAACGTGATACACGACGCTCACATCGCTGTTGGTCACGGGGGGAGAACTCGTGTGATTAAGGAACTGATTCGTAAGTACAAAAACGTAACAGTAGAGGCGATTGCCACATATTTGAAACTGTGTGAAACGTGTCAGAAAAAGCAAAAAATACTAAAAAAAGGATTCGTAGTAAAACCGATTTTACACAGCGAATTAAATTCTCGGTGTCAAATCGACTTGACCGACATGCAAACCAATCCAGATGGAGATATGAAATTATTTTATTATATCAAGACCATTTGACAAAATTTGTACTTCTCAAACCTCTACACAGTAAAACGGCCGATGAAGTTGCATATCATCTGTTGGATATATTTTCAACTTTCCGTGCTCCAAACATTCTTCATTCAGATAACGGCAGGGAATTCTGCAACGACACCATAAAGAGTCTGTGTAAAATGTGGGGCGATATAAAAATTGTACACGGCAAGCCGAGACACAGTCAATCGCAAGGATCCATCGAGAGAGCAAACCAAGATGTCGAGAACATGTTATCAGCATGGATGGAAACCAACAGCACAGCAAAGTGGACAAAAGGATTACCACTTGTTCAAGCGATGAAAAACAATGCGTGTCATGATGGAATCAAGTGTTCACATTACGAAGCTATGTTCGGCGTTCCAATGAAGCTGGGGCTTACAAGCGTTATTGGAATACGTAAAATAGTTAACAATATACATACCGAAGAGGATTTTGAAAGCGTTATAAATGTCGATAATGAACCCACAAGCGATGTCGAAACTACCGATCCGCGACCAAATGAAACAGAAGCCCAGAATGTCGAAACTGAAACTAAAACCGAAACGTGCGACTCGGACGCAACTACGCCAACTGCCAGAGCTCAGAAAGTGAAACTTTTTCGAAAGGCCGCCAGAGAAGGACTCGAGACGCAGGCGAAGAAAATGAAAACAGTTTCCTCTAAAAAGTTTGTAAAACCGACTATTGGACAAAGTGTTATAGTAAAAATCCCCGACGTCGATAGAGCTAAGATGGACCAAAAATCTGTAATTGCCGTTGTTACTGACATAAAAGACGAGAAATTTTACGAACTCGGTACCAAGTTTGGGTACTTAAACGCACTGTATACGATAAACCAATTTTCCTTGTGTAAAGATAATTTTTTAAACGTTGAAGAAGTACCGACAGAAACAATATCTCTACGAGCTGTGGCCAAGAAGCTTTCACTAGTGGGTGGACAAGGTTTTAAAAAATGCAACTGTTTACAGAAATGTGCCACGAATGGATGTCTGTGTAGATCATCCAATCTCCTTTGCAACTCTAAGTGTCATAATAGTCGATCTTGTTGTAATAAGTAAGTTTATTTATAAGTTGAAAATAATGAAGACATTTCTGTAACATAGTATATTTATTGCAGGGTTATTAAAAATGTCTGTCATAACAGAACGTTGTTTTTAATTCCCGTTCCCTTCCTGAAGGTTAAATAAAACCGACAAAATTTTTGTATCTACTCCGTCCTCGATTCCCGTGTTATCCTTATGGCGAACGGTTTTACCACCGGTTCGCGTATGTTGTGTGCTGACGGCGTGTCGGCTAGCCTAGCCCACACCGAAGGACTCGTAATTATTTTCGTTGACCGTAGGACTTGTAATACAGTGTATGTGAAATCGTTATAGTGAATTAAAACGATTGAAAACACCGCATAATGTCGGCTTACTCGACATTGGCGTATGACTAACAGGTGGATTGTAACATTCCATGTTAATCAGCTCACATGACACGCAAAAGAAAACAATTTCTCAGCAGCAGGTTGACTCACGCCGTCTTGTCAAATAAAAGCGTCAATGCAAATAACCGCTCACCACCCATGACTATGCACCACCCCACATGACTGTACGTATTGATTTTTTTTTCATCACTGTAAATACCAATTGCTAGGAGCGAATTCACAACTCTCACAATTCCAGAAATAGACAAAGTTTAATTGGGGTTTCCCATGAAACCTTCCTACTGACTCAGCTTTAATCATGACACCACGTTTATTCCCATGAGGGGAGTTTACAGTTAACGGGCGGAGTAACTAACTGGGATTAAAAATTAGTCATCCGTCTACACCTGCACTTTCCGAGCTATAAAAATGAGTGACTTGAAAGTAATTTCATTAGTTGCCGCCGACCAGCAGAAACGACAACTTAGTACTACGTGCTACTGCTGCTGCTGCTGCTGCTGCTGCTGCTGCTGCTGCTGCTGCTGCTGCTGCTGCTGCTGCTGCTGCTGCTGCTACTACTACTACTACTACTACTACTACTACTACTACTACTACTACTACTACTACTACTACTACTACTGCTACTACTACTTCAGCGTTCTTACCGAGACGTATTCAGTATAGCACACTGAAAACCAACACTATGTAAATAAATATTATAAATTTATTTAGTTACTAGGATTATACAAATCGCGTATGTAAATGTTTATAGATTTGTTTATAAATCTTGTCCCAGACTCGTATCGAGAGATTTTCGAGATCGACTATACAACCAGTGTTACGTACCTAATGTCATTATTTCACATTGACTGCGCGTTGGTAGGATATGACGCGTAATAAAACAATTTTTACTCGAGTCAACGTATATTTGTACGTATATTGATCGCCGTGTTAGCTGCTAGCAATGTCGGTTAGCTGATGAAGTGAATGCGATTTGATGAAATAAATAGCGCAAGTATATTTTTTTACTTTAACTAATGCGGTGTGTTTCGATTTCCTGGTATATAGACTCATTAACTTGATACGACGTTACAGTGTATGCGATATTTTTTTTTGTCTAATTTGTATAATACTTTCGTCGGCTAGCCAAGCCACCGTTCTGTTATATAAAAATTTACAAGCATTGCAAAAAATGCAATGCAAAGGCGCTGTAATTTTACTTGATGTTCTGAACGATTTACACAATTTTACTCCAAATACTGCAGGCGTAATTCGTTCATTCTTACCAATTTTATCGGCCGTTAATATTTTCGCTTTCATATTCTGAACTACCTTTGTAAAATCATGCAATTTATAGCGGTCAACGGCAGCAATAAAGGCAGATGTATTGGTTATACGGTTCATATTATTAACAAACGTTTCGATAAACGCTTCCATCAACTCTGCTCTGCTGATTCCACCAATATTTGACAGTCGGTAACAACAAATTCACACGATGTTCGGTTTGAAGATGATGTAAATTCTGTATTACGTTTCTGGAGACGAAATTTTCAGAATTGTTGATAAATAACCCGTACTCGTTAGTAGTTAGCAGTATTTCCAAAGTCTTTCCAATCTACTTGCTGTCGTTCTTGATCCTCGTATATTGATAATCACTACTACTGAACATGTTTCTCATAAAGACCCCACTCGAGATAATTACGAACGTAAATTTTAAGATAATCATGAACCATAAATTAAAAGTTATGAATAGATAATGCCATCTGGAACTATGAACGCATTATAGATATAACATTTGTTGAATGTAATAATTAATTCATATATGTTTGCAGTTGTAGGCTAGTAATGATATTGTCATTATATGTCATATATGTTGTATTTGTGATTTTATTTCAGGAACGACGAAATGTTAGCTATAATTGTAATTTAAGAATTGTTTAATAAACGATAAGTTGTTATTCTAATCCAGACGTGCTTAAGCGTTCATTATTACTATTGCCTTATGATTACATGAATGTTATAACGCCAAGCTATGTCTTGTTAACTTCATTGCTAATATCAATATGTCAGGTTTACCTTTTACAGATGTGCCTTGTACTAATAATATTTGAATAGCTCAGTCGTCAATTAAACGCCAAATGGTCATTCAACATGCGAGAAACCGTTAATGGGGTTGCCGCTCGCGGTACAAACAGTGGGTATATCTGCGTACATTGTAGCGTAGAAAAATTCCGACACCCGAACGCCGTCGCTAACCGGCTAGAACGCGTGTTCGCTCGCGGTCATCAAACGCGTCGTTTTCAATTTATGCCGTGTAATGAGGCGTTATCAAGTGGACTTTTCCACACGAGCATCGAGCTGTTTTTCTTTCGATTCGCTATGGACGATGTAGTTGCCGTCCACAACATAGCTGACACACTGTTTCTTATTCTGGAAGCGCAGAAAACGACTGTTTCACGCGAGCCAGTAATAACACTGTAGCTTTACCGCAATCCGATTACGTCGGACATATAGGGACAGTTGAATCGGGCGAATGTTGTACAACCGCGACTAGAGAGTGTCCTTGGCATCATGATATCGGCCATGACTTGTAATTCTCACATCTATTCGCGCATAAAACGCCCAGACTAGGGTTCGTTTTCATCGTAAAAACGTGTGATTTTTCGAAGTTTTTACCAGGTTTTTTTACTAGAACTTTTATTACCAAGGCGTATTCGTAGTTTTACCAGATTTTTACCTAGTTTTTAGCAGATTTTTATCGGGCTCTTTTATTGGTGCCATCGTTATCTACTCCTTCAACCAGAACGGCTTCCGTATCTGGTGGGGTACATAAACCGAGGCGGATGCTAGCCTAGCATCAGTTGTAGCCGGCAGTTTGCAGTGAGTCGACCGTACTGTGTGTATAGGGCCAGAACAGACGGGAAACATGAAGCCACAACAAAACGGTAAGTCTTTTTATTATACGTCTACTTAGGTTACTTGACGTTTTTTAGTGTTTAACGCTCCGTCAGAGCTGATGTGATTGAAACTTACTTTGGTTACTTGAATTTTTTACCATATAACACTAAAAGTGATTGAAACTTTTCAAAACTTATAAAATCTTTGAGTCGAGCGTGTCGGTTGTTTAGAGCTTTTTCATTAAAGAAGCTGGACAATGTTACGGCCGGCTCTAGCCGCGCCCGTGTTTCACTTGTTTTATTTAATATTAGTACGGGCGCTAAGCCCGAGTACCTTGTATTCTGCGAGCACACACTTTAGACTTAGCGTATTTTGTGCACAGTAAATACTAATAGTAGTAGACTCGCTCCGTTTAGTAAAGAAATTTTGGCACAGATTATTAACACAGTTTGTTCCGATGATAAGTCTAGCTGTAAAATGTGCGTGTCTGATGTTTCACAAATTATGTTGTAGTCTGAAATATCTCTTGTGGTTAGCAAAAGGTATCGGTCGCAAGAGAGACACTTGAAAATTTGAATAACATGTCTGTCGGCATCCAGGCCACTTATAATGACTAACAATAAATATATTTACCTTATTTCATGTCTCGTTACCACATGTATTAACGCAATGAATATTATTTACGCGTTTCGATACTACGTATCGTCATCAGAATATATATTAAAATACAAATCACTCATTGAACGACCTCATTGAGTGATTTGTATTTTCGTATATATTCTGATGACGATACGTAGTATCGAAACGCGTAAATAATATTCATTGCGTTAATACGTGTGGTCACGAGACATTAAATAAAGTAAATATATTTATTACTTGAAAATTTATAATAATCACAACGACCCGTTTTACTTGGACCGGCAGTATCCAGGCCGGCTTATAATTTGTAGCGTCTCGTTCAATTTGAGCGACGGCTTTAAAGCGCCAAGTCTCTAATTTAAGCGTTATGTTGTAAAAATTTGTTATTAAAACCAGTTAACTTGTACGAATCTATCGATAATTTCTGTTGAATATCTGACACACGCATAATGTTTCTAGCACTTTATTTATGTGTTTTTTTTGTACGAGCTCAACGTGTGTGTGCTTTTTTGTGCGAGCTCGGTTGCTAGTGTAGACAATTTGTTGTAAAAATTTGTAATTAAAACCAGTTAACTTGTACGAATCTATCGATAATTTCTGTTTGAATGTTTGGAACACACACTGATGTTTCTAGCACTTTATTTAAGCGCTGTGTATGTGGTTTTTTGTACGCGCTCGGCCGCTAGTGTAGACAATTTGTTGTAAAAATTCGTAATTAAAACCAGTTAACTTGTACGAAACTATTGATAATTTCTGTTTGAATATCTGGAACAATATACACTGATGTTTCTAGCACTTTATTTAAGCGCTATGTGCGTGGTTTTTAGTGTAGACTATGTGTTGTAAAAATTTGTTATTAATCGATAATTTCTGTTGAATATCTGAGACACGCACACTGTTTCTAGCTCTTTATTTAAGCGCTGTGTGTGTGCTTTTCTGTGCGAGCTCGGTCGCTATTGTAGACTATGTGTTGTAAAAATGTGTTATTAAAACCAGTTAACTTGTACGAATCTATCGATAATTTCTGTTTGAATATCTAGAACACACACTGATGTTTCTAGCACTTTATTTAAGCGCTGTGTATGTGCTTTTTTGTGCTAGCTCGGCCGCTAGTGTAGACTGTGTTGTAGAAATTTGTAATTAAAACCAGTTAACTTGTACGAATCTATCGATAATTTCTGTTTGAATGTTTGGAACACACACTGATGTTTCTAGCACTTTATTTAAGCGCTGTGTATGTGGTTTTTTGTACGCGCTCGGCCGCTAGTGTAGACAATTTGTTGTAAAAATTCGTAATTAAAACCAGTTAACTTGTACGAAACTATTGATAATTTCTGTTTGAATATCTGGAACATATACACTGATGTTTCTAGCACTTTATTTAAGCGCTATGTGCGTGGTTTTTAGTGTAGACTATGTGTTGTAAAAATTTGTTATTAATCGATAATTTCTGTTGAATATCTGAGACACGCACACTGTTTCTAGCTCTTTATTTAAGCGCTGTGTGTGTGCTTTTTTGTGCGAGCTCGGTCGCTATTGTAGACTGTGTTGTAAAAATTTGTTATTAAAACCAGTTAACTTGTACGAATCTATCGATAATTTCTGTTTGAATATCTAGAACACACACTGATGTTTCTAGCACTTTATTTAAGCGCTGTGTATGTGCTTTTTTGTGCGAGCTCGGCCGCTAGTGTAGACTGTGTTGTAGAAATTTGTTATTAAAACCAGTTAACTTGTACGAATCTATCAATAATTTCTGTTTGAATATCTGACACACGTACACTGTTTCTAGCACTTTATTTAAGCGCTATGTGTGTGGTTTTTGTACGCGCTCGGCTGCTAGTGTAGACAATTTCTTGTAAAAATTTGTAATTAAAACCAGTTAAATTGTACGAATCTATCGATAATTTCTGTTGAATATCTGGAACACTCACACTGTTTCTAGCGCTTTATTTATGCGCTATGTGTGTGGGTTTTTGTACGAGCTCGTAGTGTTTCAAACGGTCTGATACTTATACCGCCACAAGTGACTTTACTCGCGACAGTGTAGCGTTTCGTCTTTTACCAGTTATGCCTTTTTACTCTGTGAACCGGCTGACTTATAATTTGTAGCGGCTAACGCGCCCAATGTCCGGCTCTTGTAACGTTTGTAGTTTGTCTAAGACGGTCGTCTGTTTTGTTTTTTGCAGAATCAATGGAAGTATACTCTCACCAGGAGACAGTCGCTGCCGTCGCTTCTTTGACCTATGAATCCCTTTCGTTTAACGAGACGCCGGTTCCTGAGGCGGAAGACAGTTTCATATGGGAAGAGATGTTTAACAATGTGTCATTATTGACGCCAATACCTGCCACTCCTGACGCCACTAAAACCACCACCGACACAATCGCCATCAGTCCGCCATCTATTGCTTTTGGGCCTAACGATGCACCAATATTATCGGCACGGCTTGACCCTACGGATGCGGTAACCGCAACTAGACCATCTGCAACACCGCCGTCGTCGCCGTCGCAGTCAGTAACGTCTTATTTAGATTTCTTTAGTGACAGTGCATTACTTAAAAAAATAAGTAAATTATATACTGAAAAAAATGAATTACTTAAGAGACTCGTTGACGAAAAAGAGTGTGCGGATATTTCTAAACAAGTACTCGTGATAGATGGCAAAATTGAAATGTATAAAGAGACGAGTAGACCTCTCGCAGTGCCTGAGCCTAAACCCAAGAAGGCCAGACGGATTGTTAAGTGTAAGCCGACCAAGGTTTACAAATCGAAGGAGTGTGTTGAAGCAAGCAGCAGCAGCAGCAGCAGCAGCAGCGATGAGGAAGAGGTGAGGTCCAGGCCGCCGCCGAAAATGGTAAAAGATGGCGTCGATACAACCGCTACTGTTGCGACGTCTGTATCAATAAAACCCATACAACATGTTGGTGGTAAAAACTTGAGCAGGCTAAGAGAGATAACTAAGCAGAATAGGACTAGCAGCCGCAACAGTAGTAGTAGTAATAGTGGTAGTGACACTGAAGAAACTGTTAGCAGCGAAGCGTCAAAAAATACCACAACAACTCGGCTTAGCACAGACAATGTCACGACGATGGAGACATCCAAGAATCCACGAGCAGTATCAGAAGGAAGCAGCAGCAGCAGCAGTAGCAGCAGCGATAGTGAAGACGACGAAAATTCTGACGAAACAGTGGATAGAGAAGAACCGGCAGTGATGACACGACGCGCCCAATTAGACCGGGTATCAAAAGACACGTCTGAGCAAGTGGCAAAGAGACAGTGCACTTACGCGGTGAGGTTGAGCAACTCTATTCCGTACACCAGCGTACAGCCGACCAGCCAGATCCAGATGGCCAACAAGCTCCTAGTAAACCCCACCTCGAAGATTAACAGCTTGAAGCGAGAGATGATTGTGGCTAAGCGCGGCGTAACTACGTGCCGAGAAGTCCGTGTCGGATCCGATTCGCCAGACGATGCTTTGGCCGTTTCTGACGCCTGTGACCGAATCGTATATCCGACCCACTATAACGTAGTCTCAATAAGAGAGCTGATAGCCAAAAACATGCCGGACTACAAAGTGACTGACATCAAACTGGCCAAATCAGAGATGGGCGAAGCGCTCATGTATTACGCGCTCACCAAGGCTGACACCGCTGATTTGGAAGATGTTCACATGCACACTAATTGCAGACAAGACCCCACGGTGTACCACCTAGTGTACGGAGCGGTGCACACCGCCTACGACCATGTGGCACTTCATTTACTGAACGGCATTTTGAGAAAAAAACATATGGGTAAAAAAACGCCACATGACGTAGCCTTGTTGTCAGAAGGAGAAATCGAAATAATGGTGTACATATATTGGCAACTGGTAACCCAGGATCTGCTCACCTGGAAAGACGATGTGCCAAGAAGGGCGGCGAAGATGATGTTGGCCGATTGCTGGACTCGGCTAAAGAAAACAGCTGCCAGACTGAAGTCTGGAGAAATCAAAGCAGTGTCGTACGAGTCTACGCAAAAGGCAGTCTGCAATATACAAAAATTCGCCAACTTTGAGGACACGGTACACTTGTCTGCAGCGTGCATGCACGTGGTGCGGAACTGTCTGGAGCTGTTCTGGGCCGAGCTGGACAAGGAAGACCGAGCGCGATGGCAACTGCTACTAAAGTACTGTGGGCTGCACTCCTACTTGTGCACGCATACGATAAGTGTGATGCATCAGCGCCGCAAAGAAGTGATGCAACTAATAAAGCCGAGATACGCCGAAAAGACTGTTTTGGACGGCGCTTTGTTGAAAAGTATTTTATACGCGTCAACATCGGCTAATCCAAGGAACGATTCCGGAACAAAGAGTGTTCTATCAGCGACTCTAATCCACGAAATTTTCAAAGTGTGGATAAACAGACCGCAGAAAGTAACCAAAGAACTGTGTATTACTTTGGACAACCTCATGTACACAATGTGCCGTAGCTTCGCCGCGCACATTGTCATGAACGGTCTCCATGCTTACGCGGTTGACGTAGATCAGATGGGCGGCTTTCTATCAAAACACATGGTCGCCACTAACGTTTTGGAATCGATACCTATAATCGGTTCTGAAGCTGTTATCTATACACTCCGACGCCTTATAGTCTGCACTGTACACACAATGCTTCCCGGCGGCGGCGTCTCTGGCAGTTGAAAACGTAAATGTACCGTCAACATAACATCGGAAGCGATGAAGCTTTTTATGGCGTTTTTAAGGTACATCATTTCATCGGCGATATACGGACTTGTTAACAGCTTCGAGCCGACTCGATTCTCGGGCCGAGAATGGGCGGACAAATTTGCCGAGTCCATAAACAGCTACTTGGAGACTTACTGCACCAGTGTAAGAGACGTCGACTCTTGGACCATGATGAACGAGCCAGACGTTAACAAATACAATGATGACGGACACCTCGTTCTGTCTGCCGCGGAACTTTATGCGGCGGACTCTGACGACGAGGCCGACGATTTGGAGAGTACTAGTACCGATGACGCGGACGACGACTCTGGCCTAGACGCTGATTCTGACGACGAGCTCCAAGAAGAGCTGAACGAGCTGGCAGCCCTCAGTCAACAGTATCCGGACCTGCAGCCGGCAGATACGCAAATCATTGGCATAAAGAGTAAAAAAGTGCCGAGGAATATAGTAACGAAACAAAGGACGTCCGGAGCCACTGCTAACAGTTCCTCCAACATTAGCCGTAACGGAAAATTCAAACTCACCGAGACAGACAAAGTGAGTCGTACAAAGTGTGTACTTTGCAATCTAATCACCATGATACGACTCATGGAAGTCTCACAAACGGTAGCCGTTGCTTGTTGTCAACCGTGCCTCATAGCAGTTAATGAATACGCCGACCAGGAGGCGATGAAACAGATCCTCGTGTCAAGAATCGAGGCGCGTCATCGGGCTCCAATAGCGTTTAACGAGGCTAGATTATTGATTAAAACGTTACCGCCTATCGTTACCGCCAAAGATATGGCGCGCGGCACGTATAATCGAAGAGACCCTAATTATGGCAAAAGGTTGGTAACTGGAATGGCCAAACACCATTATACAGCAAAGAAAAGAAAAGCGGACACGGAGACTGATCGTCCGAACAAAATAAAAAAAACTAACAGATAGGAGTATCGAACTCACTATGGGAGGCGTTGCAGTGGAATAATCAGCGCCTTAAAGAAGTGGTGTGCAACTCGTAAAGGCGAGCATCATCGCTTGAGACGATTGACCTGGTCATTATGTGCCACTTGAAACCTCGTCGCTCCCTTCTTCTCACATATGTCGAACTATATGGTTCATATCGGCGACTTCTTAAGCTCCTGTTTCTGGTGTCAACCTTCAGACTTTCATTGTCTGGTTACTCTCTGACAGTTGATATATACTGATAGAAAACAGCAAATGGATCGCAATAAATTTTACTGTTACAAATGTCTTATTGTACAATGTCTTTGTAGTTATATGTATTGTATTGTACTTTCGTATATTGAACGTGCCGGTTGTAAATATCGTTTAAGCATGTTTTAGTTACTGTTATAATTATGTCTATTAGTTTTGTAGTTAGTATGTTTTGGTTACTGCAGAAGAAATGTCACTGTTTATAAGTATGTAGGCTATAGTCTGTTTTGGTTAGTGTGTTTCAGTTACTGCTGCACAATAAATGTCACTGTTTAATTATATGTATGCGTAGTATGTAAGCCTATTGTATAGTTTTGTAAGAAGTTTTTAGTTACTGCAGAATGTCACTGTGATTCAGTAAATTATTACAAGTCCTTCGATGTCGGCTAGGCTAGCCGACATTCACTTACTCCGCTCTGTAAAATCGATCGTTTCTACACACGTATTTGTAATATTTCATTGTCGGTTAGGCTAGCCGACGTTCACTTACTCCGCTCTGTAAAATCGATCGTTTCTACACACGTATTTGTAATATTTCATTGTCGGCTAGGCTAGCCGACGTTCACTTACTCCGCCGCTGTACAATCGGCCGTGTTTCTATGTAATTATATTGTCGGCTAGGCTAGCCGACAACCACCAGCAGAAAATATTACAAGTCCTACAGTCATGACATACGTCATAATGACGTCATATTTTAAAGGACTTGTAAAATTTTTCGTTAACGTTCGTCGGCTAGCCTAGCCCACACCGAAGGACTCGTAATTATTTTCGCGTTCACCGTGGGACTTGTAATATTTTCCGTTAACGTTCGTCGGCTAGCTTAGCCCACACCGAAGGACTCGTAATTATTTTCGCGTTCACCGTGGGACTTGTAAAATTTTTCGTTAACGTTCGTCGGCTAGCCTAGCCCACATCGAATATTTTGGTTACTGCAGAATAAATGTCACTGTTTATAAGTATGTATAGTCTGTTTTGGTTACTGTGTTTCAATTACTGCTGCACAATAAATGTCACTGTTTAATTATATGTATGCGTAGTATGTAAGCCTATTGTATCGTTTTGTAAAAAGTTTTTAGTTACTGCAGAATGTCACTGTTATAATTATGTCTATTAGTTTTGTAGTTAGTGTGTTTTGGTTACTGCAGAATAAATGTCACTGTTTATAAGTATGTATAGTCTGTATTCATATGTGTCTATTGTATAGTTTAGTAAGTTTTTAGGTACTACTGTTATAATTATGTCTATTAGTTTTAGTATGTTTTGGTTACTGCAGAATAAATGTCACTGTTTGTAAGTATGTATAGTATGTTTCAATTACTGCAATGAAAGTTACTGTTATATTATTCATAATAAATGTTACTGTTATATTATTGAAAACTGTTGTCTTTACATCACTACCACTCTCAGCTGTTGCTTCCTTTCTCGACAAGTTTAGTTGTCACAAATGGTAATGTGTCTAAATGCAAAATGGTAGGCCAACAAATGAGGAATAATGCAGTGTATTGGATATTATATTGCCGTCTGTTGCTTCCACACGTTCTTGACAGATGTACCAGTGCAGTGAGTGCTGCTTCAACACGTTCTCGAATGACATATGGCCTGTGTCAAATCATCACCCTCTTTATGTGTAAATTGTCAAAATACCGTTATCCGCTAACAGTAAGGTTTTAAACAGTAGAAAAGGTGAGACATTTGATTTAGTAAAGACAAGACATTGGGTTGATTTAACATTAATTTATTGAAACACATTTACAACAAAATTAGGCCAGCTTTGAAAACAAAGATAAGTAGTAGCAGCCGTTAGATGCGGTTCACTTTACATACAAAACAAACCCGTATTATTTACAATATATTGTTTACAGTCTAGAACATCTCTAAGTTTACAGTCAAGTAAAATATAAGTTTGCAGTCCTGAGCGTAGACGTTACATATTGCACAAAACAAACTCGTATTGTCTTTCAGTCTAGAACCTCTCTATTTGCAGTCAAAAAGTAAATACAAGTTTGCAGTCCTGAGCATAGAAATTACATATATTATAACGTAATATTGATAGATACTGTTGATATGTGTTTGTGATTGTATGATTGTAGATACGCTCCGGTATCCACAACGATATAAGATAATAAAATTTTAAAATGTAATTATTATTAGTGTGTTGATTATTATTAATAGTTGTGTGGGTATTCCCGTTTAAATCTTTCAATTTAAAAAGTATTTTAGCACTCCACTGTTCACCTCCCCACTTACCATCTGTGGATGTTATTACTGTTCTGTTTGGTGACTGCTTCTGCTGTAACATACACTTCATACATACATGTGGATATTCTACTTGAATATCGTAAGTAATATATATGTACAATAAAATAAATTGAGGGCTTAATTGTGATTTGAATTATAATGAATATTCAAATTCTGCCGCCACCTTCTGATAGAACTAGTAATGAAAACTAAACTATTTTAATTTTGAAATTAAAAACTCTTTCCACTGGTAAAAAATAATTGAGATTTATTAACAGTTCCGAAATGCCATTAACTCTTTTAAATCAACAATCAATCACTAATAGTTTTACAGAAAAATAATTACTATGAACAATTTTTTGAAAAGAAACTCTTTTAACCTTAAGGCTGGTAACACTGAAGGTTGCTACAATAATTTTAGTTAGAGAGGTTATGTCCTCTTTACACAGTTAAATTGCCAAGTTCGTGTGATCTTTGAAGTTGCATGATACCAGATGCAAGATGTTATCTTTTACAACAATAATTAAGAAAGAATTAATACAAAAAAACAAACAAACATTAAATATAAAAGTCGGTACCATATAATCGATAATTATAGTACTATCGTACGCTGGATATAATAGGTACAGAAGTTACCTTGAAAACACGTGCGTTGTGCAGCACTGTTAAAAATTACTGTTATTATTTATTAGTTAGTTATAAAATCATTCATTGACAAGAGAAAAAGTTTATAATAAAAAAAAACTCTTGTGATAGCTTTCATTTAATTTATCTTACTTGAGAACAGAATTATGGAAAGGTGACAAATTGTCGTTATTATTTCTAGGTTAGTTAACCAAACGTAAGTAGTTGTTATGGATAAATCTATTATTCATTGAATTCTTAATAGTCTAAATACATATATTTCATTCATAATTCATCTGATGTGTAACTATCAGTTCATTAGAATATTTTTTCGCAAAAAAATTATTTATTAGTCAAATCAAACGAAATGATTCAAATGAGTGACTATTCGTGACACTCATATTTAAATTAAAATTGACTTCTTTAATTACGATAAATCGTAAAACATTTATGTTGTAATTAACAAATTGCGAAATAATTCTTTTATTGAATTCTGATAATTTTCATCGTAATTGATGCACTTCGATACTACTGACTAGAGTAGTACCCAAACAATAATTTTTTGTTTAATAACAAAAATTATTATTTTCATTTTATTTGTCAAATAATGAAAATATAGTACTCCCTGGTTTTTTATAAGACACAAATTCGAAAATACGACCGATATTATACACTGGCCGTATTTTATTATTTAAATCACTCCGCACTAAACACTCGTTGTTATTGTGTAATGTATAGGTTATGTCTGTACCGTACTTATGGAAAGTGTCGCGCACAATTCAAATACAACTTAATACATTTCTTCGCCAATCTTGCTCGCTGAATTAGACTAGTAGACTCTTTGACGACTGGATGATGACTGTCTGAAGGCTGAAAGATAACTGTCACGCTTCACCTAAGCGTCTCTGGCTTGTCTGGTTGATTTAATTCATTTGATTGGTGCAATTTGTCGAACTCTCTAACCCAAAACACCTTGTTTAAATAAAACTTTTAATTTTTTACAAAATTCTTATATGGGTTGGAGACTATAGTGACGTAAGCGTTGATGCACAAAATGATTAAAAAGTTTATAATTGTTATAACTTTTTTATTATTTGTCATATCGTTGAATAGTTGGTGGCAATAGATCGCGGACACCTTGGGCTTTAAATAAAGTTCAAACAAGGATAAAATCCGTCCATTATTAACTCATTACAACTATTTCACAAATTCCTATGGTGAATCTTAATATTAATAAGTTTATTTCACCCTACCTTACTCTAGATACACAATAACACTTCTTATTAAACGTTTTGAGTCCATTTCTCAATTGCTTAATACAAAAAATAGGTGTAATTATTATTCAAACAATGTTTGATAATGGCGTCTCAAGCGTCCATATTTGATTATTTATAATCGCTTATAACACTATTATTTCTTCCTTAATGACATTTGTTTGGTATCCTAACAATAATATATACATTTATTTACATCGGTTTACACTTTATTATATGAAAATTGTTGTGTTTCATATACTAGTAGTCTTATCTAACTACCTTCTGTTCTCTTTTTCTTAAATTGTCACTTTGTTTTTGTTTTTCCACATAATGTATATAATGTTGAAAATGCAAATAGTGTACAATTATAGTACCTAGTTTATTTAATATATTTATTAGTCCTTCGCTATCTGAGAACCTTCCAATCCTTAGTATTGGGTTTGTTGACATCAGGTTTTGACATGACATTCAGTTGGTTTTTAACAAATCAACAATTAAATTGCTATTATTACATTTGATATGTGTTCTCATAGTAGCATTAGATGTCTCTTTGACTACTGATAACATTTTTATCCACCTTTGAACAAGTTTGGATAGTGCATTTTGCTTAACTAACTGGTTACATAGTGTTTGTTTACATTTGGTTCCACAATCATAGTCATTTAGTTTTCAATAATCTGACTATAAAACTACTATTACTATAACTATGATCTGTTCCCATAGTAGTATTAGATATTGTTCTAACTACTGGTAACATTTTCAGTGATCCTTGAACAAGTTTTATTAGAGTATTTTGCTTAACTAACTTGTCATATTGGGTTTCCTTTCATCTAGCTTTGTGCTATCATATTTAATCTGCCTTATGTGCAGTGTATTTCAGTATAAAATATTATTTATTAGCGTGCACCATTATTTATAATGAATCTTTGATTGGAACAATTGTTGATGGTTGCTTGGTTTAATTAACATATATGATTTTTTGTGTTATAGGTGCATTCACTATGGGGTTATGTATCAATGTGCAGCATATTCTTATGCAGTATTTGCTTCTACTATTATGACTTCATTATGGTATTTTATTACAATGGTTTAATTGTTGATTTATACACATGTTTACACTATTTTTCTAAACAATAACACAAATATTCTTAATTTAATGGTATTACATATTTCTTGTTGTGTTTTGTACCTAATTTCTGGTACATTGGTTGTTTGATACTTAACAAACTAGCTTGTTTGTTATTATTTTTTTGGACTTTCTTTGTATTGTATTCTGTCTTGCCGTGGCATTCAGTTATATTTCATTTTAAAAATTACAAAGTTTTTTATTATCAGTTTCTATGAACAATGGTTCTACTGTTCTATCTTACATTTCTTGGTGGTCTTATGATTATCTATTTTGGATTACAATCTTCATTAAATTGGTCACACTAATTGTCTGTGCATTTTTTAAACCACTTAATCTTTGATGTTTCCACTATAAAGGTAACACATTTTCCTCTTGTTATAAACCTTTCTCACTTGTATTGTCTGTGGGGTTTATCTGAGTTAAAAATTGGTTGACTTGTTACAGGTTTTCACACTTACATTAAATTTTCACTATTACTGTTTGTGATTTCTTTAATATGCTAAACACTGTTTCTTCATAGTTGATAATCGTTATTCTTCTTCCGGTTACTAGTATAGTTTCTGGTATACTTGGTGAATGGTGAACTCTTGTATTGTCCATACATCGTCTTCACTCTTCATGTCATGTTTCCTTGCTCTTCTTCTTCCTTTCTTCTTTTGGTTTAAATGTCTTCTTCAATATTTCCATTGTAGTAGTCGTTGTTCCATAGTATTTATATTTATAAATATATTGGTTTGTCTGCCATCATTGTGGTTGCTCTTGAGTTGTCTCTTCTTCGTTTTGCATAGTCCTTATTTTGTTGGTTCCCCTCACTGTTGGAATCCTGTCGTCTTCTTCTTCATAGTTATTGTTTTGTTGGTTCCCCTCACTGTTGGAATCTATTGGGCCTGGTTTCTAACATTTTATATTGGCTTGTGGTCATTTTCTTTCTCTCTTTTGTACACGATGCTGCTATATTACACTTCCTTCTTCTTTGTTGGAATTTTACAACAATGTATCTATAGATACACACTTTTTGTTTACATTATTTTACTTACTTAGAAATATTTTCATGATTTCCCGTCACTTGACGTAATAATTGTTTACACTATGTAACTACCAATTTTGGTAACGTTACAATATAAACTATTAACATAAATCGTACAAGAAAATATAATACACAGCAGCCATGTATAGTTAACAATCCAGAACAGACGTTCCGTATATAAATTACAATGAGGTAAAGATCTCTGATAATTAGCAGATGCTACAACCTACGATTCAATATGGAAACACAATGCTTTAAACATAAATCTTACAAGAAAAAATAACTAGCAAATACAAATCGCCTGACATTGTTAGCAGGCAACAGCCAACACAAGGTAGGTCTCACTATGCGTACAAATACACGTTGAATCGAATACGATTCGATACTGAAAACACAATACTTTAAACATATAACTCAAACAGAAACCATGATGTATAGTTAATAATGTCAGGAGAACTAATAACTAGCAGATGCAAATCGCCTTCACTCTGTCAGCTAGGCTAGCTAACCGACATTGCTAGCAACCGACACTAGTACAAGACGCTCACTATGTGTACAAATATACGTTGAATCGAGTACGATTCGATACTGAAACACAAAGGTAAATCTTACAAGAAAAAAATACAACAAACATGTATAGTTAACAGTCCAGAACTAATTCGAGCCATCGAAGCAGCCTGCCTCGGATGCTCGTATTAAGAAGTAACAGTCCAGAACATCTTACAAAGAGAGTAGATGCTACAACCTACTTTTCGATGTTAGAAACACAAAGCTTTAAACATATCAAAAATATAATACACAATAACCCTGTATAGTTATACACATTAACCCTGTAACAAAATATGTACAAAATATTCTACACTAAAAGAGTACTATGTTATGTGATGTACAGTACCGTAAAAGAGTATTATGTTATGTGATGTACATACCGACAGTGCCCTACAGTAAAATCGTATAGAGTATGCGGTTATGTGATGTACAGTAGTAGAATACCACGGTGTTATTTTTCTTGAGAGGCTACAGACGCTACATCGTTTGTATCATACGTTAGAGTATAATATTTAGAATTAGGCTTTGTCAAACGCATGATTTTGTAGTCGCTGATGAAATCTTCGACATCGTACAAGGTACCGTCGACTACGCTAGACTCCGATAGAGATGTCGACTGCTGTGGCGAACGACTGTGTCTGCCAACCGGTATACGCTCGGCAGATACAGTCATGTCGTTCTGTAGTCGAGCCTTGTTGCTAGTACCTCTTCCTCCGAGAGTGAGTACGAGGATGGCCATAACAGCGAGCGATGCTATCACAATCATTACCATGCATATGTAGCGATTGGTCATTTCGTAAGGCATCGTACAAAGAAATAGATTTAATACTGACTGAGGTATCTATAGTGAGCAATGCCGGTAGTAGTTTTAAATACTGTTCTAAAGTAGGAACTATGTAGGAGGTTATAAAAAGAACACGTAAATTGTATATTACCTGAGTATCAGTCACAGCGAGCGTTAACACAACGCTCGTTTACAGACGACTATCGCCTACTATTTGATTGTAAAAAAACAGTTGGTACAGTCTAGTTAAAGTCAGATCAATCGGGGTACGGCAAAATGCTATTTCACGGACGCCTAAAGACATATGTATCGCGGTTTAGAAGCTTGACAATTTTAGAAAACCTAATCGACGCTAGTCATCGATATAAGACTCTATACCAGAATCGTCCGAATTGTAATCCTCGTCGTCTTCGTCTATACGGTTCAATATTGCTTGTCGTATAGCTCTCATTTCTTCGCTGGTCACGCCGTAAATGCATCCATGATCCCGTGTCTCGTCGTCCGAGTCGTCAATGTCTAAAGCGGCAGCTGCACTCGTAACAGCAGACTTGTTCTGAGGCTGTGGCGCGTTGCCGTCCGAGCTGGAAGTCGAACATGACGGTTGCTGGCCGTCAGCAGGCTGCTCGGTCGTACGGCTGTTATTTGAGGCCGTCAACCACGAGAATCGTTGCGATTCTTTTGTGCTCATATTGACGCCACTACTATCGGTGTTGATTGAATCCGTTGCACTACTATTGTTTCATATACTAGTAGTCTTATCTAACTACCTTCTGTTCTCTTTTCTCTTAAATTGTCACTTTGTTTTCGTTTTTCCACATAATGTATATAATGTTGAAAATGCAAATAGTGTACAATTATAGTACCTAGTTTATTTAATATATTTATTAGTCCTTCGCTATCTGAGAACCTTCCAATCCTTAGTATTGGGTTTGTTGACATCAGGTTTTGACATGACATTCAGTTGGTTTTTAACAAATCAACAATTAAATTGCTATTATTACATTTGATATGTGTTCTCATAGTAGCATTAGATGTCTCTTTGACTACTGATAACATTTTTATCCACCTTTGAACAAGTTTGGATAGTGCATTTTGCTTAACTAACTGGTTACATAGTGTTTGTTTACATTTGGTTCCACAATCATAGTCATTTAGTTTTCAATAATCTGACTATAAAACTACTATTACTATAACTATGATCTGTTCCCATAGTAGTATTAGATATTATTCTAACTACTGGTAACATTTTCAGTGATCCTTGAACAAGTTTTATTAGAGTATTTTGTTTAACTAATTTGTCACATTGTTTTTGTTTACATCTGGCTATACATTCATAGTCAGTTAGTTTTCAATAATTTGATTATGAAACTATTATTATTATAACTGTGATCTGTTCTCATAGTAGTATTAGATGTTTTTCTAACTACTGGTAACACTTTCAGTAATCCTTGTACAAGTTTTAATAATGTATTTTGCTTAACTAACTTGTCATATTGGGTTTCCTTTCATCTAGCTTTGTGCTATCATATTTAATCTGCCTTATGTGCAGTGTATTTCAGTATTAAATATTATTTATTAGCGTGCACCATTATTTATAATGAATCTTTGATTGGAACAATTGTTGATGGTTGCTTGGTTTAATTAACATATATGATTTTTTGTGTTATAGGTGCATTCACTATGGGGTTATGTATCAATGTGCAGCATATTCTCATGCAGTATTTGCTTCTACTATTATGACTTCATTATGGTATTTTATTACAATGGTTTAATTGTTGATTAATACACATGTTTACACTATTTTTCTAAACAATAACACAAATATTCTTAATTTAATGGTATTACATATTTCTTGTTGTGTTTTGTACCTAATTTCTGGTACATTGGTTGTTTGATACTTAACAAACTAGCTTGTTTGTTATTATTTTTTCTGGACTTTCTTTGTATTGTATTCTGTCTTGCCGTGGCATTCAGTTATATTTCATTTTAAAAATTACAAAGTTTTTTATTATCAGTTTCTATGAACAATGGTTCTACTGTTCTATCTTACATTTCTTGGTGGTCTTATGATTATCTATTTTGGATTACAATCTTCATTAAATTGGTCACACTAATTGTCTGTGCATTTTTTAAACCACTTAATCTTTGATGTTTCCACTATAAAGGTAACACATTTTCCTCTTGTTATAAACCTTTCTCACTTGTATTGTCTGTGGGGTTTATCTGAGTTAAAAATTGGTTGACTTGTTACAGGTTTTCACACTTACATTAAATTTTCACTATTACTGTTTGTGATTTCTTTAATATGCTAAACACTGTTTCTTCATAGTTGATAATCGTTATTCTTCTTCCGGTTACTAGTATAGTTTCTGGTATACTTGGTGAATGGTGAATTCTTGTATTGTCCATACATTGTCTTCACTCTTCATGTCATGTTTCCTTGCTCTTCTTCTTCCTTTCTTTTTTGGTTTAAATGTCTTCTTCAATATTTCCATTGTAGTAGTCGTTGTTCCATAGTATTTATATTTATAAATATATTGGTTTGTCTGCCATCATTGTGGTTGCTCTTGAGTTGACTCTTCTTCGTTTTGCATAGTCCTTATTTTGTTGGTTCCCCTCACTGTTGGAATTCTGTCGTCTTCTTCTTCATAGTTATTGTTTTGTTGGTTCCCCTCACTGTTGGAATCTATTGGGCCTGGTTTCTAACATTTTATATTGGCTTGTGGTCATTTTCTTTCTCTCTTTTGTACACGATGCTGCTATATTACACTTCCTTCTTCTTTGTTGGAATTTTACAACAATGTATCTATAGATACACACTTTTTGTTTACATTATTTTACTTACTTAGAAATATTTTCATGATTTCCCGTCACTTGACGTAATAATTGTTTACACTATGTAACTACCAATTTTGGTAACGTTACAATATAAACTATTAACATAAATCGTACAAGAAAATATAATACACAGCAGCCATGTATAGTTAACAATCCAGAACATAGACGTTCCGTATATAAATTACAATGAGGTAAAGATCTCTGATAATTAGCAGATGCTACAACCTACGATTCAATATGGAAACACAATGCTTTAAACATAAATCTTACAAGAAAAAATAACTAGCAAATACAAATCGCCTGACATTGTTAGCAGGCAACAGCCAACACAAGGTAGGTCTCACTATGCGTACAAATACACGTTGAATCGAATACGATTCGATACTGAAAACACAATACTTTAAACATATAACTCAAACAGAAACCATGATGTATAGTTAATAATGTCAGGAGAACTAATAACTAGCAGATGCAAATCGCCTTCACTCTGTCAGCTAGGCTAGCTAACCGACATTGCTAGCAACCGACACTAGTACAAGACGCTCACTATGTGTACAAATATACGTTGAATCGAGTACGATTCGATACTGAAACACAAAGGTAAATCTTACAAGAAAAAATACAACAAACATGTATAGTTAACAGTCCAGAACTAATTCGAGCCATCGAAGCAGCCAGCCACGGATGCTCGTATTAAGAAGTAACAGTCCAGAACATCTTACAAAGAGAGTAGATGCTACAACCTACGATTCGATGTTAGAAACACAAAGCTTTAAACATATCAAAAATATAATACACAATAACCCTGTATAGTTATACACATTAACCCTGTAACAAAATATGTACAAAATATTCTACACTAAAAGAGTACTATGTTATGTAATGTACAGTACCGTAAAAGAGTATTATGTTATGTGATGTACATACCGACAGTGCCCTACAGTAAAATCGTATAGAGTATGCGGTTATGTGATGTACAGTAGTAGAATACCACGGTGTTATTTTTCTTGAGAGGCTACAGACGCTACATCGTTTGTATCATACGTTAGAGTATAATATTTAGAATTAGGCTTTGTCAAACGAATGATTTTGTAGTCGCTGATGAAATCTTCGACATCGTACAAGGTACCGTCGACTACGCTAGACTCCGATAGAGATGTCGACTGCTGTGGCGAACGACTGTGTCTGCCAACCGGTATACGCTCGGCAGATACAGTCATGTCGTTCTGTAGTCGAGCCTTGTTGCTAGTACCTCTTCCTCCGAGAGTGAGTACGAGGATGGCCATAACAGCGAGCGATGCTATCACAATCATTACCATGCATATGTAGCGTTTGGTCATTTCGTAAGGCATCGTACAAAGAAATAGATTTAATACTGACTGAGGTATCTATAGTGAGCAATGCCGGTAGTAGTTTTAAATACTGTTCTAAAGTAGGAACTATATAGGAGGTTATAAAAAGAACACGTAAATTGTATATTACCTGAGTATCAGTCACAGCGAGCGTTAACACAACGCTCGTGTACAGACGACTATCACCTACTATTTGATTGTAAAAAGCAGTTGCTACAGTCTAGTTAAAGTCAGATCAATCGGGGTACGGCAAAATGCTATTTCACGGACGCCTAAAGACATATGTATCGCGGTTTAGAAGCTTGACAATTTTAGAAAACCTAATCGACGCTAGTCATCGATATAAGACTCTATACCAGAATCGTCCGAATTGTAATCCTCGTCGTCTTCGTCTATACGGTTCAATATTGCTTGTCGTATAGCTCTCATTTCTTCGCTGGTCACGCCGTAAATGCATCCATGATCCCGTGTCTCGTCGTCCGAGTCGTCAATGTCTAAAGCGGCAGCTGCACTCGTAACAGCAGACTTGTTCTGAGGCTGTGGCGCGTTGCCGTCCGAGCTGGAAGTCGAACATGACGGTTGCTGGCCGTCAGCAGGCTGCTCGGTCGTACGGCTGTTATTTGAGGCCGTCAACCACGAGAATCGTTGCGATTCTTTTGTGCTCATATTGACGCCACTACTATCGGTGTTGATTGAATCCGTTGCACTACTATTGTTTCATATACTAGTAGTCTTATCTAACTACCTTCTGTTCTCTTTTCTCTTAAATTGTCACTTTGTTTTTGTTTTTCCACATAATGTATATAATGTTGAAAATGCAAATAGTGTACAATTATAGTACCTAGTTTATTTAATATATTTATTAGTCCTTCGCTATCTGAGAACCTTCCAATCCTTAGTATTGGGTTTGTTGACATCAGGTTTTGACATGACATTCAGTTGGTTTTTAACAAATCAACAATTAAATTGCTATTATTACATTTGATATGTGTTCTCATAGTAGCATTAGATGTCTCTTTGACTACTGATAACATTTTTATCCACCTTTGAACAAGTTTGGATAGTGCATTTTGCTTAACTAACTGGTTACATAGTGTTTGTTTACATTTGGTTCCACAATCATAGTCATTTAGTTTTCAATAATCTGACTATAAAACTACTATTATTATACCTATGATCTGTTCCCATAGTAGTATTAGATATTATTCTAACTACTGGTAACATTTTCAGTGATCCTTGAACAAGTTTTATTAGAGTATTTTGTTTAACTAATTTGTCACATTGTTTTTGTTTACATCTGGCTATACATTCATAGTCAGTTAGTTTTCAATAATTTGATTATGAAACTATTATTATTATAACTGTGATCTGTTCTCATAGTAGTATTAGATGTTTTTCTAACTACTGGTAACACTTTCAGTAATCCTTATACAAGTTTTAATAATGTATTTTGCTTAACTAACTTGTCATATTGGGTTTCCTTTCATCTAGCTTTGTGCTATCATATTTAATCTGCCTTATGTGCAGTGTATTTCAGTATAAAATATTATTTATTAGCGTGCACCATTATTTATAATGAATCTTTGATTGGAACAATTGTTGATGGTTGCTTGGTTTAATTAACATATATGATTTTTTGTGTTATAGGTGCATTCACTATGGGGTTATGTATCAATGTGCAGCATATTCTTATGCAGTATTTGCTTCTACTATTATGACTTCATTATGGTATTTTATTACAATGGTTTAATTGTTGATTAATACACATGTTTACACTATTTTTCTAAACAATAACACAAATATTCTTAATTTAATGGTATTACATATTTCTTGTTGTGTTTTGTACCTAATTTCTGGTACATTGGTTGTTTGATACTTAACAAACTAGCTTGTTTGTTATTATTTTTTCTGGACTTTCTTTGTATTGTATTCTGTCTTGCCGTGGCATTCAGTTATATTTCATTTTAAAAATTACAAAGTTTTTTATTATCAGTTTCTATGAACAATGGTTCTACTGTTCTATCTTACATTTCTTGGTGGTCTTATGATTATCTATTTTGGATTACAATCTTCATTAAATTGGTCACACTAATTGTCTGTGCATTTTTTAAACCACTTAATCTTTGATGTTTCCACTATAAAGGTAACACATTTTCCTCTTGTTATAAACCTTTCTCACTTGTATTGTCTGTGGGGTTTATCTGAGTTAAAAATTGGTTGACTTGTTACAGGTTTTCACACTTACATTAAATTTTCACTATTACTGTTTGTGATTTCTTTAATATGCTAAACACTGTTTCTTCATAGTTGATAATCGTTATTCTTCTTCCGGTTACTAGTATAGTTTCTGGTATACTTGGTGAATGGTGAATTCTTGTATTGTCCATACATTGTCTTCACTCTTCATGTCATGTTTCCTTGCTCTTCTTCTTCCTTTCTTCTTTTGGTTTAAATGTCTTCTTCAATATTTCCATTGTAGTAGTCGTTGTTCCATAGTATTTATATTTATAAATATATTGGTTTGTCTGCCATCATTGTGGTTGCTCTTGAGTTGTCTCTTCTTCGTTTTGCATAGTCCTTATTTTGTTGGTTCCCCTCACTGTTGGAATCCTGTCGTCTTCTTCTTCATAGTTATTGTTTTGTTGGTTCCCCTCACTGTTGGAATCTATTGGGCCTGGTTTCTAACATTTTATATTGGCTTGTGGTCATTTTCTTTCTCTCTTTTGTACACGATGCTGCTATATTACACTTCCTTCTTCTTTGTTGGAATTTTACAACAATGTATCTATAGATACACACTTTTTGTTTACATTATTTTACTTACTTAGAAATATTTTCATGATTTCCCGTCACTTGACGTAATAATTGTTTACACTATGTAACTACCAATTTTGGTAACGTTACAATATAAACTATTAACATAAATCGTACAAGAAAATATAATACACAGCAGCCATGTATAGTTAACAATCCAGAACATAGACGTTCCGTATATAAATTACAATGAGGTAAAGATCTCTGATAATTAGCAGATGCTACAACCTACGATTCAATATGGAAACACAATGCTTTAAACATAAATCTTACAAGAAAAAATAACTAGCAAATACAAATCGCCTGACATTGTTAGCAGGCAACAGCCAACACAAGGTAGGTCTCACTATGCGTACAAATACACGTTGAATCGAATACGATTCGATACTGAAAACACAATACTTTAAACATAAAACTCAAACAGAAACCATGATGTATAGTTAATAATGTCAGGAGAACTAATAACTAGCAGATGCAAATCGCCTTCACTCTGTCAGCTAGGCTAGCTAACCGACATTGCTAGCAACCGACACTAGTACAAGACGCTCACTATGTGTACAAATATACGTTGAATCGAGTACGATTCGATACTGAAACACAAAGGTAAATCTTACAAGAAAAAAATACAACAAACATGTATAGTTAACAGTCCAGAACTAATTCGAGCCATCGAAGCAGCCTGCCTCGGATGCTCGTATTAAGAAGTAACAGTCCAGAACATCTTACAAAGAGAGTAGATGCTACAACCTACGATTCGATGTTAGAAACACAAAGCTTTAAACATATCAAAAATATAATACACAATAACCCTGTATAGTTATACACATTAACCCTGTAACAAAATATGTACAAAATATTCTACACTAAAAGAGTACTATGTTATGTGATGTACAGTACCGTAAAAGAGTATTATGTTATGTGATGTACATACCGACAGTGCCCTACAGTAAAATCGTATAGAGTATGCGGTTATGTGATGTACAGTAGTAGAATACCACGGTGTTATTTTTCTTGAGAGGCTACAGACGCTACATCGTTTGTATCATACGTTAGAGTATAATATTTAGAATTAGGCTTTGTCAAACGAATGATTTTGTAGTCGCTGATGAAATCTTCGACATCGTACAAGGTACCGTCGACTACGCTAGACTCCGATAGAGATGTCGACTGCTGTGGCGAACGACTGTGTCTGCCAACCGGTATACGCTCGGCAGATACAGTCATGTCGTTCTGTAGTCGAGCCTTGTTGCTAGTACCTCTTCCTCCGAGAGTGAGTACGAGGATGGCCATAACAGCGAGCGATGCTATCACAATCATTACTATGCATATGTAGCGTTTGGTCATTTCGTAAGGCATCGTACAAAGAAATAGATTTAATACTGACTGAGGTATCTATAGTGAGCAATGCCGGTAGTAGTTTTAAATACTGTTCTAAAGTAGGAACTATATAGGAGGTTATAAAAAGAACACGTAAATTGTATATTACCTGAGTATCAGTCACAGCGAGCGTTAACACAACGCTCGTGTACAGACGACTATCGCCTACTATTTGATTGTAAAAAAACAGTTGCTACAGTCTAGTTAAAGTCAGATCAATCGGGGTACGGCAAAATGCTATTTCACGGACGCCTAAAGACATATGTATCGCGGTTTAGAAGCTTGACAATTTTAGAAAACCTAATCGACGCTAGTCATCGATATAAGACTCTATACCAGAATCGTCCGAATTGTAATCCTCGTCGTCTTCGTCTATACGGTTCAATATTGCTTGTCGTATAGCTCTCATTTCTTCGCTGGTCACGCCGTAAATGCATCCATGATCCCGTGTCTCGTCGTCCGAGTCGTCAATGTCTAAAGCGGCAGCTGCACTCGTAACAGCAGACTTGTTCTGAGGCTGTGGCGCGTTGCCGTCCGAGCTGGAAGTCGAACATGACGGTTGCTGGCCGTCAGCAGGCTGCTCGGTCGTACGGCTGTTATTTGAGGCCGTCAACCACGAGAATCGTTGCGATTCTTTTGTGCTCATATTGACGCCACTACTATCGGTGTTGATTGAATCCGTTGCACTACTATTGTTTCATATACTAGTAGTCTTATCTAACTACCTTCTGTTCTCTTTTCTCTTAAATTATCACTTTGTTTTTGTTTTTCCACATAATGTATATAATGTTGAAAATGCAAATAGTGTACAATTATAGTACCTAGTTTATTTAATATATTTAATAGTCCTTCGCTATCTGAGAACCTTCCAATCCTTAGTATTGGGTTTGTTGACATCAGGTTTTGACATGACATTCAGTTGGTTTTTAACAAATCAACAATTAAATTGCTATTATTACATTTGATATGTGTTCTCATAGTAGCATTAGATGTCTCTTTGACTACTGATAACATTTTTATCCACCTTTGAACAAGTTTGGATAGTGCATTTTGCTTAACTAACTGGTTACATAGTGTTTGTTTACATTTGGTTCCACAATCGTAGTCATTTAGTTTTCAATAATCTGACTATAAAATTACTATTATTTTACCTATGATCTGTTCCCATAGTAGTATTAGATATTATTCTAACTACTGGTAACATTTTCAGTGATCCTTGAACAAGTTTTATTAGAGTATTTTGTTTAACTAATTTGTCACATTGTTTTTGTTTACATCTGGCTATACATTCATAGTCAGTTAGTTTTCAATAATTTGATTATGAAACTATTATTATTATAACTGTGATCTGTTCTCATAGTAGTATTAGATGTTTTTCTAACTACTGGTAACACTTTCAGTAATCCTTGTACAAGTTTTAATAATGTATTTTGCTTAACTAACTTGTCATATTGGGTTTCCTTTCATCTAGCTTTGTGCTATCATATTTAATCTGCCTTATGTGCAGTGTATTTCAGTATTAAATATTATTTATTAGCGTGCACCATTATTTATAATGAATCTTTGATTGGAACAATTGTTGATGGTTGCTTGGTTTAATTAACATATATGATTTTTTGTGTTATAGGTGCATTCACTATGGGGTTATGTATCAATGTGCAGCATATTCTTATGCAGTATTTGCTTCTACTATTATGACTTCATTATGGTATTTTATTACAATGGTTTAATTGTTGATTAATACACATGTTTACACTATTTTTCTAAACAATATCACAAATATTCTTAATTTAATGGTATTACATATTTCTTGTTGTGTTTTGTACCTAATTTCTGGTACATTGGTTGTTTGATACTTAACAAACTAGCTTGTTTGTTATTATTTTTTCTGGACTTTCTTGGTATTGTATTTTGTCTTGCCGTGCCATTCAGTTATATTTCATTTTAAAAATAACAAAGTTTTTTATTATCAGTTTCTATGAACAATGGTTCTACTGTTCTATCTTACATTTCTTGGTGGTCTTATGATTATCTATTTTGGATTACAATCTTCATTAAATTGGTCACACTAATTGTCTGTGCATTTTTTAAACCACTTAATCTTTGATGTTTCCACTATAAAGGTAACACATTTTCCTCTTGTTATAAACCTTTCTCACTTGTATTGTCTGTGGGGTTTATCTGAGTTAAAAATTGGTTGACTTGTTACAGGTTTTCACACTTACATTAAATTTTCACTATTACTGTTTGTGATTTCTTTAATATGCTAAACACTGTTTCTTCATAGTTGATAATCGTTATTCTTCTTCCGGTTACTAGTATAGTTTCTGGTATACTTGGTGAATGGTGAATTCTTGTATTGTCCATACATTGTCTTCACTCTTCATGTCATGTTTCCTTGCTCTTCTTCTTCCTTTCTTCTTTTGGTTTAAATGTCTTCTTCAATATTTCCATTGTAGTAGTCGTTGTTCCATAGTATTTATATTTATAAATATATTGGTTTGTCTGCCATCATTGTGGTTGCTCTTGAGTTGTCTCTTCTTCGTTTTGCATAGTCCTTATTTTGTTGGTTCCCCTCACTGTTGGAATCCTGTCGTCTTCTTCTTCATAGTTATTGTTTTGTTGGTTCCCCTCACTGTTGGAATCTATTGGGCCTGGTTTCTAACATTTTATATTGGCTTGTGGTCATTTTCTTTCTCTCTTTTGTACACGATGCTGCTATATTACACTTCCTTCTTCTTTGTTGGAATTTTACAACAATGTATCTATAGATACACACTTTTTGTTTACATTATTTTACTTACTTAGAAATATTTTCATGATTTCCCGTCACTTGACGTAATAATTGTTTACACTATGTAACTACCAATTTTGGTAACGTTACAATATAAACTATTAACATAAATCGTACAAGAAAATATAATACACAGCAGCCATGTATAGTTAACAATCCAGAACATAGACGTTCCGTATATAAATTACAATGAGGTAAAGATCTCTGATAATTAGCAGATGCTACAACCTACGATTCAATATGGAAACACAATGCTTTAAACATAAATCTTACAAGAAAAAATAACTAGCAAATACAAATCGCCTGACATTGTTAGCAGGCAACAGCCAACACAAGGTAGGTCTCACTATGCGTACAAATACACGTTGAATCGAATACGATTCGATACTGAAAACACAATACTTTAAACATAAAACTCAAACAGAAACCATGATGTATAGTTAATAATGTCAGGAGAACTAATAACTAGCAGATGCAAATCGCCTTCACTCTGTCAGCTAGGCTAGCTAACCGACATTGCTAGCAACCGACACTAGTACAAGACGCTCACTATGTGTACAAATATACGTTGAATCGAGTACGATTCGATACTGAAACACAAAGGTAAATCTTACAAGAAAAAAATACAACAAACATGTATAGTTAACAGTCCAGAACTAATTCGAGCCATCGAAGCAGCCTGCCTCGGATGCTCGTATTAAGAAGTAACAGTCCAGAACATCTTACAAAGAGAGTAGATGCTACAACCTACGATTCGATGTTAGAAACACAAAGCTTTAAACATATCAAAAATATAATACACAATAACCCTGTATAGTTATACACATTAACCCTGTAACAAAATATGTACAAAATATTCTACACTAAAAGAGTACTATGTTATGTGATGTACAGTACCGTAAAAGAGTATTATGTTATGTGATGTACATACCGACAGTGCCCTACAGTAAAATCGTATAGAGTATCCGGTTATGTGATGTACAGTAGTAGAATACCACGGTGTTATTTTTCTTGAGAGGCTACAGACGCTACATCGTTTGTATCATACGTTAGAGTATAATATTTAGAATTAGGCTTTGTCAAACGAATGATTTTGTAGTCGCTGATGAAATCTTCGACATCGTACAAGGTACCGTCGACTACGCTAGACTCCGATAGAGATGTCGACTGCTGTGGCGAACGACTGTGTCTGCCAACCGGTATACGCTCGGCAGATACAGTCATGTCGTTCTGTAGTCGAGCCTTGTTGCTAGTACCTCTTCCTCCGAGAGTGAGTACGAGGATGGCCATAACAGCGAGCGATGCTATCACAATCATTACTATGCATATGTAGCGTTTGGTCATTTCGTAAGGCATCGTACAAAGAAATAGATTTAATACTGACTGAGGTATCTATAGTGAGCAATGCCGGTAGTAGTTTTAAATACTGTTCTAAAGTAGGAACTATATAGGAGGTTATAAAAAGAACACGTAAATTGTATATTACCTGAGTATCAGTCACAGCGAGCGTTAACACAACGCTCGTGTACAGACGACTATCGCCTACTATTTGATTGTAAAAAAACAGTTGCTACAGTCTAGTTAAAGTCAGATCAATCGGGGTACGGCAAAATGCTATTTCACGGACGCCTAAAGACATATGTATCGCGGTTTAGAAGCTTGACAATTTTAGAAAACCTAATCGACGCTAGTCATCGATATAAGACTCTATACCAGAATCGTCCGAATTGTAATCCTCGTCGTCTTCGTCTATACGGTTCAATATTGCTTGTCGTATAGCTCTCATTTCTTCGCTGGTCACGCCGTAAATGCATCCATGATCCCGTGTCTCGTCGTCCGAGTCGTCAATGTCTAAAGCGGCAGCTGCACTCGTAACAGCAGACTTGTTCTGAGGCTGTGGCGCGTTGCCGTCCGAGCTGGAAGTCGAACATGACGGTTGCTGGCCGTCAGCAGGCTGCTCGGTCGTACGGCTGTTATTTGAGGCCGTCAACCACGAGAATCGTTGCGATTCTTTTGTGCTCATATTGACGCCACTACTATCGGTGTTGATTGAATCCGTTGCACTACTATTGTTTCATATACTAGTAGTCTTATCTAACTACCTTCTGTTCTCTTTTCTCTTAAATTATCACTTTGTTTTTGTTTTTCCACATAATGTATATAATGTTGAAAATGCAAATAGTGTACAATTATAGTACCTAGTTTATTTAATATATTTAATAGTCCTTCGCTATCTGAGAACCTTCCAATCCTTAGTATTGGGTTTGTTGACATCAGGTTTTGACATGACATTCAGTTGGTTTTTAACAAATCAACAATTAAATTGCTATTATTACATTTGATATGTGTTCTCATAGTAGCATTAGATGTCTCTTTGACTACTGATAACATTTTTATCCACCTTTGAACAAGTTTGGATAGTGCATTTTGCTTAACTAACTGGTTACATAGTGTTTGTTTACATTTGGTTCCACAATCGTAGTCATTTAGTTTTCAATAATCTGACTATAAAATTACTATTATTTTACCTATGATCTGTTCCCATAGTAGTATTAGATATTATTCTAACTACTGGTAACATTTTCAGTGATCCTTGAACAAGTTTTATTAGAGTATTTTGTTTAACTAATTTGTCACATTGTTTTTGTTTACATCTGGCTATACATTCATAGTCAGTTAGTTTTCAATAATTTGATTATGAAACTATTATTATTATAACTGTGATCTGTTCTCATAGTAGTATTAGATGTTTTTCTAACTACTGGTAACACTTTCAGTAATCCTTGTACAAGTTTTAATAATGTATATTGCTTAACTAACTTGTCATATTGGGTTTCCTTTCATCTAGCTTTGTGCTATCATATTTAATCTGCCTTATGTGCAGTGTATTTCAGTATTAAATATTATTTATTAGCGTGCACCATTATTTATAATGAATCTTTGATTGGAACAATTGTTGATGGTTGCTTGGTTTAATTAACATATATGATTTTTTGTGTTATAGGTGCATTCACTATGGGGTTATGTATCAATGTGCAGCATATTCTTATGCAGTATTTGCTTCTACTATTATGACTTCATTATGGTATTTTATTACAATGGTTTAATTGTTGATTAATACACATGTTTACACTATTTTTCTAAACAATATCACAAATATTCTTAATTTAATGGTATTACATATTTCTTGTTGTGTTTTGTACCTAATTTCTGGTACATTGGTTGTTTGATACTTAACAAACTAGCTTGTTTGTTATTATTTTTTCTGGACTTTCTTTGTATTGTATTTTGTCTTGCCGTGCCATTCAGTTATATTTCATTTTAAAAATAACAAAGTTTTTTATTATCAGTTTCTATGAACAATGGTTCTACTGTTCTATCTTACATTTCTTGGTGGTCTTATGATTATCTATTTTGGATTACAATCTTCATTAAATTGGTCACACTAATTGTCTGTGCATTTTTTAAACCACTTAATCTTTGATGTTTCCACTATAAAGGTAACACATTTTCCTCTTGTTATAAACCTTTCTCACTTGTATTGTCTGTGGGGTTTATCTGAGTTAAAAATTGGTTGACTTGTTACAGGTTTTCACACTTACATTAAATTTTCACTATTACTGTTTGTGATTTCTTTAATATGCTAAACACTGTTTCTTCATAGTTGATAATCGTTATTCTTCTTCCGGTTACTAGTATAGTTTCTGGTATACTTGGTGAATGGTGAATTCTTGTATTGTCCATACATTGTCTTCACTCTTCATGTCATGTTTCCTTGCTCTTCTTCTTCCTTTCTTCTTTTGGTTTAAATGTCTTCTTCAATATTTCCATTGTAGTAGTCGTTGTTCCATAGTATTTATATTTATAAATATATTGGTTTGTCTGCCATCATTGTGGTTGCTCTTGAGTTGTCTCTTCTTCGTTTTGCATAGTCCTTATTTTGTTGGTTCCCCTCACTGTTGGAATCCTGTCGTCTTCTTCTTCATAGTTATTGTTTTGTTGGTTCCCCTCACTGTTGGAATCTATTGGGCCTGGTTTCTAACATTTTATATTGGCTTGTGGTCATTTTCTTTCTCTCTTTTGTACACGATGCTGCTATATTACACTTCCTTCTTCTTTGTTGGAATTTTACAACAATGTATCTATAGATACACACTTTTTGTTTACATTATTTTACTTACTTAGAAATATTTTCATGATTTCCCGTCACTTGACGTAATAATTGTTTACACTATGTAACTACCAATTTTGGTAACGTTACAATATAAACTATTAACATAAATCGTACAAGAAAATATAATACACAGCAGCCATGTATAGTTAACAATCCAGAACATAGACGTTCCGTATATAAATTACAATGAGGTAAAGATCTCTGATAATTAGCAGATGCTACAACCTACGATTCAATATGGAAACACAATGCTTTAAACATAAATCTTACAAGAAAAAATAACTAGCAAATACAAATCGCCTGACATTGTTAGCAGGCAACAGCCAACACAAGGTAGGTCTCACTATGCGTACAAATACACGTTGAATCGAATACGATTCGATACTGAAAACACAATACTTTAAACATAAAACTCAAACAGAAACCATGATGTATAGTTAATAATGTCAGGAGAACTAATAACTAGCAGATGCAAATCGCCTTCACTCTGTCAGCTAGGCTAGCTAACCGACATTGCTAGCAACCGACACTAGTACAAGACGCTCACTATGTGTACAAATAAACGTTGAATCGAGTACGATTCGATACTGAAACACAAAGGTAAATCTTACAAGAAAAAATACAACAAACATGTATAGTTAACAGTCCAGAACTAATTCGAGCCATCGAAGCAGCCAGCCACGGATGCTCGTATTAAGAAGTAACAGTCCAGAACATCTTACAAAGAGAGTAGATGCTACAACCTACGATTCGATGTTAGAAACACAAAGCTTTAAACATATCAAAAATATAATACACAATAACCCTGTATAGTTATACACATTAACCCTGTAACAAAATATGTACAAAATATTCTACACTAAAAGAGTACTATGTTATGTGATGTACAGTACCGTAAAAGAGTATTATGTTATGTGATGTACATACCGACAGTGCCCTACAGTAAAATCGTATAGAGTATGCGGTTATGTGATGTACAGTAGTAGAATACCACGGTGTTATTTTTCTTGAGAGGCTACAGACGCTACATCGTTTGTATCATACGTTAGAGTATAATATTTAGAATTAGGCTTTGTCAAACGAATGATTTTGTAGTCGCTGATGAAATCTTCGACATCGTACAAGGTACCGTCGACTACGCTAGACTCCGATAGAGATGTCGACTGCTGTGGCGAACGACTGTGTCTGCCAACCGGTATACGCTCGGCAGATACAGTCATGTCGTTCTGTAGTCGAGCCTTGTTGCTAGTACCTCTTCCTCCGAGAGTGAGTACGAGGATGGCCATAACAGCGAGCGATGCTATCACAATCATTACCATGCATATGTAGCGTTTGGTCATTTCGTAAGGCATCGTACAAAGAAATAGATTTAATACTGACTGAGGTATCTATAGTGAGCAATGCCGGTAGTAGTTTTAAATACTGTTCTAAAGTAGGAACTATATAGGAGGTTATAAAAAGAACACGTAAATTGTATATTACCTGAGTATCAGTCACAGCGAGCGTTAACACAACGCTCGTGTACAGACGACTATCGCCTACTATTTGATTGTAAAAAAACAGTTGCTACAGTCTAGTTAAAGTCAGATCAATCGGGGTACGGCAAAATGCTATTTCACGGACGCCTAAAGACATATGTATCGCGGTTTAGAAGCTTGACAATTTTAGAAAACCTAATCGACGCTAGTCATCGATATAAGACTCTATACCAGAATCGTCCGAATTGTAATCCTCGTCGTCTTCGTCTATACGGTTCAATATTGCTTGTCGTATAGCTCTCATTTCTTCGCTGGTCACGCCGTAAATGCATCCATGATCCCGTGTCTCGTCGTCCGAGTCGTCAATGTCTAAAGCGGCAGCTGCACTCGTAACAGCAGACTTGTTCTGAGGCTGTGGCGCGTTGCCGTCCGAGCTGGAAGTCGAACATGACGGTTGCTGGCCGTCAGCAGGCTGCTCGGTCGTACGGCTGTTATTTGAGGCCGTCAACCACGAGAATCGTTGCGATTCTTTTGTGCTCATATTGACGCCACTACTATCGGTGTTGATTGAATCCGTTGCACTACTATTGTTTCATATACTAGTAGTCTTATCTAACTACCTTCTGTTCTCTTTTCTCTTAAATTGTCACTTTGTTTTTGTTTTTCCACATAATGTATATAATGTTGAAAATGCAAATAGTGTACAATTATAGTACCTAGTTTATTTAATATATTTATTAGTCCTTCGCTATCTGAGAACCTTCCAATCCTTAGTATTGGGTTTGTTGACATCAGGTTTTGACATGACATTCAGTTGGTTTTTAACAAATCAACAATTAAATTGCTATTATTACATTTGATATGTGTTCTCATAGTAGCATTAGATGTCTCTTTGACTACTGATAACATTTTTATCCACCTTTGAACAAGTTTGGATAGTGCATTTTGCTTAACTAACTGGTTACATAGTGTTTGTTTACATTTGGTTCCACAATCATAGTCATTTAGTTTTCAATAATCTGACTATAAAACTACTATTATTATACCTATGATCTGTTCCCATAGTAGTATTAGATATTATTCTAACTACTGGTAACATTTTCAGTAATCCTTGTACAAGTTTTAATAATGTTTTTTGCTTAGCTAACTTGTCATATTGGGTTTCCTTTCATCTAGCTTTGTGCTATCATATTTAATCTGCCTTATGTGCAGTGTATTTCAGTATTAAATTTTATTTATTAGCGTGCACCATTATTTATAATGAATCTTTGATTGGAACAATTGTTGATGGTTGCTTGGTTTAATTAACATATATGATTTTTTGTGTTATAGGTGCATTCACTATGGGGTTATGTATCAATGTGCAGCATATTCTTATGCAGTATTTGCTTCTACTATTATGACTTCATTATGGTATTTTATTACAATGGTTTAATTGTTGATTAATACACATGTTTACACTATTTTTCTAAACAATAACACAAATATTCTTAATTTAATGGTATTACATATTTCTTGTTGTGTTTTGTACCTAATTTCTGGTACATTGGTTGTTTGATACTTAACAAACTAGCTTGTTTGTTATTATTTTTTCTGGACTTTCTTTGTATTGTATTTTGTTTTGCCGTGCCATTCAGTTATATTTCATTTTAAAAATAACAAAGTTTTTTATTATCAGTTTCTATGAACAATGGTTCTACTGTTCTATCTTACATTTCTTGGTGGTCTTATGATTATCTATTTTGGATTACAATCTTCATTAAATTGGTCACACTAATTGTCTGTGCATTATTTAAACCACTTAATCTTTGATGTTTCCACTATAAAGGTAACACATTTTCCTCTTGTTATAAACCTTTCTCACTTGTATTGTCTGTGGGGTTTATCTGAGTTAAAAATTGGTTGACTTGTTACAGGTTTTCACACTTACATTAAATTTTCACTATTACTGTTTGTGATTTCTTTAATATGCTAAACACTGTTTCTTCATAGTTGATAATCGTTATTCTTCTTCCGGTTACTAGTATAGTTTCTGGTATACTTGGTGAATGGTGAATTCTTGTATTGTCCATACATTGTCTTCACTCTTCATGTCATGTTTCCTTGCTCTTCTTCTTCCTTTCTTCTTTTGGTTTAAATGTCTTCTTCAATATTTCCATTGTAGTAGTCGTTGTTCCATAGTATTTATATTTATAAATATATTGGTTTGTCTGCCATCATTGTGGTTGCTCTTGAGTTGTCTCTTCTTCGTTTTGCATAGTCCTTATTTTGTTGGTTCCCCTCACTGTTGGAATCCTGTCGTCTTCTTCTTCATAGTTATTGTTTTGTTGGTTCCCCTCACTGTTGGAATCTATTGGGCCTGGTTTCTAACATTTTATATTGGCTTGTGGTCATTTTCTTTCTCTCTTTTGTACACGATGCTGCTATATTACACTTCCTTCTTCTTTGTTGGAATTTTACAACAATGTATCTATAGATACACACTTTTTGTTTACATTATTTTACTTACTTAGAAATATTTTCATGATTTCCCGTCACTTGACGTAATAATTGTTTACACTATGTAACTACCAATTTTGGTAACGTTACAATATAAACTATTAACATAAATCGTACAAGAAAATATAATACACAGCAGCCATGTATAGTTAACAATCCAGAACATAGACGTTCCGTATATAAATTACAATGAGGTAAAGATCTCTGATAATTAGCAGATGCTACAACCTACGATTCAATATGGAAACACAATGCTTTAAACATAAATCTTACAAGAAAAAGTAACTAGCAAATACAAATCGCCTGACATTGTTAGCAGGCAACAGCCAACACAAGGTAGGTCTCACTATGCGTACAAATACACGTTGAATCGAATACGATTCGATACTGAAAACACAATACTTTAAACATAAAACTCAAACAGAAACCATGATGTATAGTTAATAATGTCAGGAGAACTAATAACTAGCAGATGCAAATCGCCTTCACTCTGTCAGCTAGGCTAGCTAACCGACATTGCTAGCAACCGACACTAGTACAAGACGCTCACTATGTGTACAAATATACGTTGAATCGAGTACGATTCGATACTGAAACACAAAGGTAAATCTTACAAGAAAAAAATACAACAAACATGTATAGTTAACAGTCCAGAACTAATTCGAGCCATCGAAGCAGCCAGCCTCGGATGCTCGTATTAAGAAGTAACAGTCCAGAACATCTTACAAAGAGAGTAGATGCTACAACCTACGATTCGATGTTAGAAACACAAAGCTTTAAACATATCAAAAATATAATACACAATAACCCTGTATAGTTATACACATTAACCCTGTAACAAAATATGTACAAAATATTCTACACTAAAAGAGTACTATGTTATGTGATGTACAGTACCGTAAAAGAGTATTATGTTATGTGATGTACATACCGACAGTGCCCTACAGTAAAATCGTATAGAGTATGCGGTTATGTGATGTACAGTAGTAGAATACCACGGTGTTATTTTTCTTGAGAGGCTACAGACGCTACATCGTTTGTATCATACGTTAGAGTATAATATTTAGAATTAGGCTTTGTCAAACGAATGATTTTGTAGTCGCTGATGAAATCTTCGACATCGTACAAGGTACCGTCGACTACGCTAGACTCCGATAGAGATGTCGACTGCTGTGGCGAACGACTGTGTCTGCCAACCGGTATACGCTCGGCAGATACAGTCATGTCGTTCTGTAGTCGAGCCTTGTTGCTAGTACCTCTTCCTCCGAGAGTGAGTACGAGGATGGCCATAACAGCGAGCGATGCTATCACAATCATTACCATGCATATGTAGCGTTTGGTCATTTCGTAAGGCATCGTACAAAGAAATAGATTTAATACTGACTGAGGTATCTATAGTGAGCAATGCCGGTAGTAGTTTTAAATACTGTTCTAAAGTAGGAACTATATAGGAGGTTATAAAAAGAACACGTAAATTGTATATTACCTGAGTATCAGTCACAGCGAGCGTTAACACAACGCTCGTGTACAGACGACTATCGCCTACTATTTGATTGTAAAAAAACAGTTGCTACAGTCTAGTTAAAGTCAGATCAATCGGGGTACGGCAAAATGCTATTTCACGGACGCCTAAAGACATATGTATCGCGGTTTAGAAGCTTGACAATTTTAGAAAACCTAATCGACGCTAGTCATCGATATAAGACTCTATACCAGAATCGTCCGAATTGTAATCCTCGTCGTCTTCGTCTATACGGTTCAATATTGCTTGTCGTATAGCTCTCATTTCTTCGCTGGTCACGCCGTAAATGCATCCATGATCCCGTGTCTCGTCGTCCGAGTCGTCAATGTCTAAAGCGGCAGCTGCACTCGTAACAGCAGACTTGTTCTGAGGCTGTGGCGCGTTGCCGTCCGAGCTGGAAGTCGAACATGACGGTTGCTGGCCGTCAGCAGGCTGCTCGGTCGTACGGCTGTTATTTGAGGCCGTCAACCACGAGAATCGTTGCGATTCTTTTGTGCTCATATTGACGCCACTACTATCGGTGTTGATTGAATCCGTTGCACTACTATTGTTTCATATACTAGTAGTCTTATCTAACTACCTTCTGTTCTCTTTTCTCTTAAATTGTCACTTTGTTTTTGTTTTTCCACATAATGTATATAATGTTGAAAATGCAAATAGTGTACAATTATAGTACCTAGTTTATTTAATATATTTATTAGTCCTTCGCTATCTGAGAACCTTCCAATCCTTAGTATTGGGTTTGTTGACATCAGGTTTTGACATGACATTCAGTTGGTTTTTAACAAATCAACAATTAAATTGCTATTATTACATTTGATATGTGTTCTCATAGTAGCATTAGATGTCTCTTTGACTACTGATAACATTTTTATCCACCTTTGAACAAGTTTGGATAGTGCATTTTGCTTAACTAACTGGTTACATAGTGTTTGTTTACATTTGGTTCCACAATCATAGTCATTTAGTTTTCAATAATCTGACTATAAAACTACTATTATTATACCTATGATCTGTTCCCATAGTAGTATTAGATATTATTCTAACTACTGGTAACATTTTCAGTAATCCTTGTACAAGTTTTAATAATGTTTTTTGCTTAACTAACTTGTCATATTGGGTTTCCTTTCATCTAGCTTTGTGCTATCATATTTAATCTGCCTTATGTGCAGTGTATTTCAGTATTAAATTTTATTTATTAGCGTGCACCATTATTTATAATGAATCTTTGATTGGAACAATTGTTGATGGTTGCTTGGTTTAATTAACATATATGATTTTTTGTGTTATAGGTGCATTCACTATGGGGTTATGTATCAATGTGCAGCATATTCTTATGCAGTATTTGCTTCTACTATTATGACTTCATTATGGTATTTTATTACAATGGTTTAATTGTTGATTAATACACATGTTTACACTATTTTTCTAAACAATAACACAAATATTCTTAATTTAATGGTATTACATATTTCTTGTTGTGTTTTGTACCTAATTTCTGGTACATTGGTTGTTTGATACTTAACAAACTAGCTTGTTTGTTATTATTTTTTCTGGACTTTCTTTGTATTGTATTTTGTTTTGCCGTGCCATTCAGTTATATTTCATTTTAAAAATAACAAAGTTTTTTATTATCAGTTTCTATGAACAATGGTTCTACTGTTCTATCTTACATTTCTTGGTGGTCTTATGATTATCTATTTTGGATTACAATCTTCATTAAATTGGTCACACTAATTGTCTGTGCATTATTTAAACCACTTAATCTTTGATGTTTCCACTATAAAGGTAACACATTTTCCTCTTGTTATAAACCTTTCTCACTTGTATTGTCTGTGGGGTTTATCTGAGTTAAAAATTGGTTGACTTGTTACAGGTTTTCACACTTACATTAAATTTTCACTATTACTGTTTGTGATTTCTTTAATATGCTAAACACTGTTTCTTCATAGTTGATAATCGTTATTCTTCTTCCGGTTACTAGTATAGTTTCTGGTATACTTGGTGAATGGTGAATTCTTGTATTGTCCATACATTGTCTTCACTCTTCATGTCATGTTTCCTTGCTCTTCTTCTTCCTTTCTTCTTTTGGTTTAAATGTCTTCTTCAATATTTCCATTGTAGTAGTCGTTGTTCCATAGTATTTATATTTATAAATATATTGGTTTGTCTGCCATCATTGTGGTTGCTCTTGAGTTGTCTCTTCTTCGTTTTGCATAGTCCTTATTTTGTTGGTTCCCCTCACTGTTGGAATCCTGTCGTCTTCTTCTTCATAGTTATTGTTTTGTTGGTTCCCCTCACTGTTGGAATCTATTGGGCCTGGTTTCTAACATTTTATATTGGCTTGTGGTCATTTTCTTTCTCTCTTTTGTACACGATGCTGCTATATTACACTTCCTTCTTCTTTGTTGGAATTTTACAACAATGTATCTATAGATACACACTTTTTGTTTACATTATTTTACTTACTTAGAAATATTTTCATGATTTCCCGTCACTTGACGTAATAATTGTTTACACTATGTAACTACCAATTTTGGTAACGTTACAATATAAACTATTAACATAAATCGTACAAGAAAATATAATACACAGCAGCCATGTATAGTTAACAATCCAGAACATAGACGTTCCGTATATAAATTACAATGAGGTAAAGATCTCTGATAATTAGCAGATGCTACAACCTACGATTCAATATGGAAACACAATGCTTTAAACATAAATCTTACAAGAAAAAGTAACTAGCAAATACAAATCGCCTGACATTGTTAGCAGGCAACAGCCAACACAAGGTAGGTCTCACTATGCGTACAAATACACGTTGAATCGAATACGATTCGATACTGAAAACACAATACTTTAAACATAAAACTCAAACAGAAACCATGATGTATAGTTAATAATGTCAGGAGAACTAATAACTAGCAGATGCAAATCGCCTTCACTCTGTCAGCTAGGCTAGCTAACCGACATTGCTAGCAACCGACACTAGTACAAGACGCTCACTATGTGTACAAATATACGTTGAATCGAGTACGATTCGATACTGAAACACAAAGGTAAATCTTACAAGAAAAAAATACAACAAACATGTATAGTTAACAGTCCAGAACTAATTCGAGCCATCGAAGCAGCCAGCCTCGGATGCTCGTATTAAGAAGTAACAGTCCAGAACATCTTACAAAGAGAGTAGATGCTACAACCTACGATTCGATGTTAGAAACACAAAGCTTTAAACATATCAAAAATATAATACACAATAACCCTGTATAGTTATACACATTAACCCTGTAACAAAATATGTACAAAATATTCTACACTAAAAGAGTACTATGTTATGTGATGTACAGTACCGTAAAAGAGTATTATGTTATGTGATGTACATACCGACAGTGCCCTACAGTAAAATCGTATAGAGTATGCGGTTATGTGATGTACAGTAGTAGAATACCACGGTGTTATTTTTCTTGAGAGGCTACAGACGCTACATCGTTTGTATCATACGTTAGAGTATAATATTTAGAATTAGGCTTTGTCAAACGAATGATTTTGTAGTCGCTGATGAAATCTTCGACATCGTACAAGGTACCGTCGACTACGCTAGACTCCGATAGAGATGTCGACTGCTGTGGCGAACGACTGTGTCTGCCAACCGGTATACGCTCGGCAGATACAGTCATGTCGTTCTGTAGTCGAGCCTTGTTGCTAGTACCTCTTCCTCCGAGAGTGAGTACGAGGATGGCCATAACAGCGAGCGATGCTATCACAATCATTACCATGCATATGTAGCGTTTGGTCATTTCGTAAGGCATCGTACAAAGAAATAGATTTAATACTGACTGAGGTATCTATAGTGAGCAATGCCGGTAGTAGTTTTAAATACTGTTCTAAAGTAGGAACTATATAGGAGGTTATAAAAAGAACACGTAAATTGTATATTACCTGAGTATCAGTCACAGCGAGCGTTAACACAACGCTCGTGTACAGACGACTATCGCCTACTATTTGATTGTAAAAAAACAGTTGCTACAGTCTAGTTAAAGTCAGATCAATCGGGGTACGGCAAAATGCTATTTCACGGACGCCTAAAGACATATGTATCGCGGTTTAGAAGCTTGACAATTTTAGAAAACCTAATCGACGCTAGTCATCGATATAAGACTCTATACCAGAATCGTCCGAATTGTAATCCTCGTCGTCTTCGTCTATACGGTTCAATATTGCTTGTCGTATAGCTCTCATTTCTTCGCTGGTCACGCCGTAAATGCATCCATGATCCCGTGTCTCGTCGTCCGAGTCGTCAATGTCTAAAGCGGCAGCTGCACTCGTAACAGCAGACTTGTTCTGAGGCTGTGGCGCGTTGCCGTCCGAGCTGGAAGTCGAACATGACGGTTGCTGGCCGTCAGCAGGCTGCTCGGTCGTACGGCTGTTATTTGAGGCCGTCAACCACGAGAATCGTTGCGATTCTTTTGTGCTCATATTGACGCCACTACTATCGGTGTTGATTGAATCCGTTGCACTACTATTGTTTCATATACTAGTAGTCTTATCTAACTACCTTCTGTTCTCTTTTCTCTTAAATTGTCACTTTGTTTTTGTTTTTCCACATAATGTATATAATGTTGAAAATGCAAATAGTGTACAATTATAGTACCTAGTTTATTTAATATATTTATTAGTCCTTCGCTATCTGAGAACCTTCCAATCCTTAGTATTGGGTTTGTTGACATCAGGTTTTGACATGACATTCAGTTGGTTTTTAACAAATCAACAATTAAATTGCTATTATTACATTTGATATGTGTTCTCATAGTAGCATTAGATGTCTCTTTGACTACTGATAACATTTTTATCCACCTTTGAACAAGTTTGGATAGTGCATTTTGCTTAACTAACTGGTTACATAGTGTTTGTTTACATTTGGTTCCACAATCATAGTCATTTAGTTTTCAATAATCTGACTATAAAACTACTATTATTATACCTATGATCTGTTCCCATAGTAGTATTAGATATTATTCTAACTACTGGTAACATTTTCAGTAATCCTTGTACAAGTTTTAAGAATGTATTTTGCTTAACTATCTTGTCATATTGGGTTTCCTTTCATCTAGCTTTGTGCTATCATATTTAATCTGCCTTATGTGCAGTGTATTTCAGTATTAAATTTTATTTATTAGCGTGCACCATTATTTATAATGAATCTTTGATTGGAACAATTGTTGATGGTTGCTTGGTTTAATTAACATATATGATTTTTTGTGTTATAGGTGCATTCACTATGGGGTTATGTATCAATGTGCAGCATATTCTTATGCAGTATTTGCTTCTACTATTATGACTTCATTATGGTATTTTATTACAATGGTTTAATTGTTGATTAATACACATGTTTACACTATTTTTCTAAACAATAACACAAATATTCTTAATTTAATGGTATTACATATTTCTTGTTGTGTTTTGTACCTAATTTCTGGTACATTGGTTGTTTGATACTTAACAAACTAGCTTGTTTGTTATTATTTTTTCTGGACTTTCTTTGTATTGTATTTTGTCTTGCCGTGCCATTCAGTTATATTTCATTTTAAAAATAACAAAGTTTTTTATTATCAGTTTCTATGAACAATGGTTTTACTGTTCTATCTTACATTTCTTGGTGGTCTTATGATTATCTATTTTGGATTACAATCTTCATTAAATTGGTCACACTAATTGTCTGTGCATTATTTAAACCACTTAATCTTTGATGTTTCCACTATAAAGGTAACACATTTTCCTCTTGTTATAAACCTTTCTCACTTGTATTGTCTGTGGGGTTTATCTGAGTTAAAAATTGGTTGACTTGTTACAGGTTTTCACACTTACATTAAATTTTCACTATTACTGTTTGTGATTTCTTTAATATGCTAAACACTGTTTCTTCATAGTTGATAATCGTTATTCTTCTTCCGGTTACTAGTATAGTTTCTGGTATACTTGGTGAATGGTGAATTCTTGTATTGTCCATACATTGTCTTCACTCTTCATGTCATGTTTCCTTGCTCTTCTTCTTCCTTTCTTCTTTTGGTTTAAATGTCTTCTTCAATATTTCCATTGTAGTAGTCGTTGTTCCATAGTATTTATATTTATAAATATATTGGTTTGTCTGCCATCATTGTGGTTGCTCTTGAGTTGTCTCTTCTTCGTTTTGCATAGTCCTTATTTTGTTGGTTCCCCTCACTGTTGGAATCCTGTCGTCTTCTTCTTCATAGTTATTGTTTTGTTGGTTCCCCTCACTGTTGGAATCTATTGGGCCTGGTTTCTAACATTTTATATTGGCTTGTGGTCATTTTCTTTCTCTCTTTTGTACACGATGCTGCTATATTACACTTCCTTCTTCTTTGTTGGAATTTTACAACAATGTATCTATAGATACACACTTTTTGTTTACATTATTTTACTTACTTAGAAATATTTTCATGATTTCCCGTCACTTGACGTAATAATTGTTTACACTATGTAACTACCAATTTTGGTAACGTTACAATATAAACTATTAACATAAATCGTACAAGAAAATATAATACACAGCAGCCATGTATAGTTAACAATCCAGAACATAGACGTTCCGTATATAAATTACAATGAGGTAAAGATCTCTGATAATTAGCAGATGCTACAACCTACGATTCAATATGGAAACACAATGCTTTAAACATAAATCTTACAAGAAAAAGTAACTAGCAAATACAAATCGCCTGACATTGTTAGCAGGCAACAGCCAACACAAGGTAGGTCTCACTATGCGTACAAATACACGTTGAATCGAATACGATTCGATACTGAAAACACAATACTTTAAACATAAAACTCAAACAGAAACCATGATGTATAGTTAATAATGTCAGGAGAACTAATAACTAGCAGATGCAAATCGCCTTCACTCTGTCAGCTAGGCTAGCTAACCGACATTGCTAGCAACCGACACTAGTACAAGACGCTCACTATGTGTACAAATATACGTTGAATCGAGTACGATTCGATACTGAAACACAAAGGTAAATCTTACAAGAAAAAAATACAACAAACATGTATAGTTAACAGTCCAGAACTAATTCGAGCCATCGAAGCAGCCAGCCTCGGATGCTCGTATTAAGAAGTAACAGTCCAGAACATCTTACAAAGAGAGTAGATGCTACAACCTACGATTCGATGTTAGAAACACAAAGCTTTAAACATATCAAAAATATAATACACAATAACCCTGTATAGTTATACACATTAACCCTGTAACAAAATATGTACAAAATATTCTACACTAAAAGAGTACTATGTTATGTGATGTACAGTACCGTAAAAGAGTATTATGTTATGTGATGTACATACCGACAGTGCCCTACAGTAAAATCGTATAGAGTATGCGGTTATGTGATGTACAGTAGTAGAATACCACGGTGTTATTTTTCTTGAGAGGCTACAGACGCTACATCGTTTGTATCATACGTTAGAGTATAATATTTAGAATTAGGCTTTGTCAAACGAATGATTTTGTAGTCGCTGATGAAATCTTCGACATCGTACAAGGTACCGTCGACTACGCTAGACTCCGATAGAGATGTCGACTGCTGTGGCGAACGACTGTGTCTGCCAACCGGTATACGCTCGGCAGATACAGTCATGTCGTTCTGTAGTCGAGCCTTGTTGCTAGTACCTCTTCCTCCGAGAGTGAGTACGAGGATGGCCATAACAGCGAGCGATGCTATCACAATCATTACCATGCATATGTAGCGTTTGGTCATTTCGTAAGGCATCGTACAAAGAAATAGATTTAATACTGACTGAGGTATCTATAGTGAGCAATGCCGGTAGTAGTTTTAAATACTGTTCTAAAGTAGGAACTATATAGGAGGTTATAAAAAGAACACGTAAATTGTATATTACCTGAGTATCAGTCACAGCGAGCGTTAACACAACGCTCGTGTACAGACGACTATCGCCTACTATTTGATTGTAAAAAAACAGTTGCTACAGTCTAGTTAAAGTCAGATCAATCGGGGTACGGCAAAATGCTATTTCACGGACGCCTAAAGACATATGTATCGCGGTTTAGAAGCTTGACAATTTTAGAAAACCTAATCGACGCTAGTCATCGATATAAGACTCTATACCAGAATCGTCCGAATTGTAATCCTCGTCGTCTTCGTCTATACGGTTCAATATTGCTTGTCGTATAGCTCTCATTTCTTCGCTGGTCACGCCGTAAATGCATCCATGATCCCGTGTCTCGTCGTCCGAGTCGTCAATGTCTAAAGCGGCAGCTGCACTCGTAACAGCAGACTTGTTCTGAGGCTGTGGCGCGTTGCCGTCCGAGCTGGAAGTCGAACATGACGGTTGCTGGCCGTCAGCAGGCTGCTCGGTCGTACGGCTGTTATTTGAGGCCGTCAACCACGAGAATCGTTGCGATTCTTTTGTGCTCATATTGACGCCACTACTATCGGTGTTGATTGAATCCGTTGCACTACTATTGTTTCATATACTAGTAGTCTTATCTAACTACCTTCTGTTCTCTTTTCTCTTAAATTGTCACTTTGTTTTTGTTTTTCCACATAATGTATATAATGTTGAAAATGCAAATAGTGTACAATTATAGTACCTAGTTTATTTAATATATTTATTAGTCCTTCGCTATCTGAGAACCTTCCAATCCTTAGTATTGGGTTTGTTGACATCAGGTTTTGACATGACATTCAGTTGGTTTTTAACAAATCAACAATTAAATTGCTATTATTACATTTGATATGTGTTCTCATAGTAGCATTAGATGTCTCTTTGACTACTGATAACATTTTTATCCACCTTTGAACAAGTTTGGATAGTGCATTTTGCTTAACTAACTGGTTACATAGTGTTTGTTTACATTTGGTTCCACAATCATAGTCATTTAGTTTTCAATAATCTGACTATAAAACTACTATTATTATACCTATGATCTGTTCCCATAGTAGTATTAGATATTATTCTAACTACTGGTAACATTTTCAGTAATCCTTGTACAAGTTTTAAGAATGTATTTTGCTTAACTATCTTGTCATATTGGGTTTCCTTTCATCTAGCTTTGTGCTATCATATTTAATCTGCCTTATGTGCAGTGTATTTCAGTATTAAATTTTATTTATTAGCGTGCACCATTATTTATAATGAATCTTTGATTGGAACAATTGTTGATGGTTGCTTGGTTTAATTAACATATATGATTTTTTGTGTTATAGGTGCATTCACTATGGGGTTATGTATCAATGTGCAGCATATTCTTATGCAGTATTTGCTTCTACTATTATGACTTCATTATGGTATTTTATTACAATGGTTTAATTGTTGATTAATACACATGTTTACACTATTTTTCTAAACAATAACACAAATATTCTTAATTTAATGGTATTACATATTTCTTGTTGTGTTTTGTACCTAATTTCTGGTACATTGGTTGTTTGATACTTAACAAACTAGCTTGTTTGTTATTATTTTTTCTGGACTTTCTTTGTATTGTATTTTGTTTTGCCGTGCCATTCAGTTATATTTCATTTTAAAAATAACAAAGTTTTTTATTATCAGTTTCTATGAACAATGGTTCTACTGTTCTATCTTACATTTCTTGGTGGTCTTATGATTATCTATTTTGGATTACAATCTTCATTAAATTGGTCACACTAATTGTCTGTGCATTATTTAAACCACTTAATCTTTGATGTTTCCACTATAAAGGTAACACATTTTCCTCTTGTTATAAACCTTTCTCACTTGTATTGTCTGTGGGGTTTATCTGAGTTAAAAATTGGTTGACTTGTTACAGGTTTTCACACTTACATTAAATTTTCACTATTACTGTTTGTGATTTCTTTAATATGCTAAACACTGTTTCTTCATAGTTGATAATCGTTATTCTTCTTCCGGTTACTAGTATAGTTTCTGGTATACTTGGTGAATGGTGAATTCTTGTATTGTCCATACATTGTCTTCACTCTTCATGTCATGTTTCCTTGCTCTTCTTCTTCCTTTCTTCTTTTGGTTTAAATGTCTTCTTCAATATTTCCATTGTAGTAGTCGTTGTTCCATAGTATTTATATTTATAAATATATTGGTTTGTCTGCCATCATTGTGGTTGCTCTTGAGTTGTCTCTTCTTCGTTTTGCATAGTCCTTATTTTGTTGGTTCCCCTCACTGTTGGAATCCTGTCGTCTTCTTCTTCATAGTTATTGTTTTGTTGGTTCCCCTCACTGTTGGAATCTATTGGGCCTGGTTTCTAACATTTTATATTGGCTTGTGGTCATTTTCTTTCTCTCTTTTGTACACGATGCTGCTATATTACACTTCCTTCTTCTTTGTTGGAATTTTACAACAATGTATCTATAGATACACACTTTTTGTTTACATTATTTTACTTACTTAGAAATATTTTCATGATTTCCCGTCACTTGACGTAATAATTGTTTACACTATGTAACTACCAATTTTGGTAACGTTACAATATAAACTATTAACATAAATCGTACAAGAAAATATAATACACAGCAGCCATGTATAGTTAACAATCCAGAACATAGACGTTCCGTATATAAATTACAATGAGGTAAAGATCTCTGATAATTAGCAGATGCTACAACCTACGATTCAATATGGAAACACAATGCTTTAAACATAAATCTTACAAGAAAAAGTAACTAGCAAATACAAATCGCCTGACATTGTTAGCAGGCAACAGCCAACACAAGGTAGGTCTCACTATGCGTACAAATACACGTTGAATCGAATACGATTCGATACTGAAAACACAATACTTTAAACATAAAACTCAAACAGAAACCATGATGTATAGTTAATAATGTCAGGAGAACTAATAACTAGCAGATGCAAATCGCCTTCACTCTGTCAGCTAGGCTAGCTAACCGACATTGCTAGCAACCGACACTAGTACAAGACGCTCACTATGTGTACAAATATACGTTGAATCGAGTACGATTCGATACTGAAACACAAAGGTAAATCTTACAAGAAAAAAATACAACAAACATGTATAGTTAACAGTCCAGAACTAATTCGAGCCATCGAAGCAGCCAGCCTCGGATGCTCGTATTAAGAAGTAACAGTCCAGAACATCTTACAAAGAGAGTAGATGCTACAACCTACGATTCGATGTTAGAAACACAAAGCTTTAAACATATCAAAAATATAATACACAATAACCCTGTATAGTTATACACATTAACCCTGTAACAAAATATGTACAAAATATTCTACACTAAAAGAGTACTATGTTATGTGATGTACAGTACCGTAAAAGAGTATTATGTTATGTGATGTACATACCGACAGTGCCCTACAGTAAAATCGTATAGAGTATGCGGTTATGTGATGTACAGTAGTAGAATACCACGGTGTTATTTTTCTTGAGAGGCTACAGACGCTACATCGTTTGTATCATACGTTAGAGTATAATATTTAGAATTAGGCTTTGTCAAACGAATGATTTTGTAGTCGCTGATGAAATCTTCGACATCGTACAAGGTACCGTCGACTACGCTAGACTCCGATAGAGATGTCGACTGCTGTGGCGAACGACTGTGTCTGCCAACCGGTATACGCTCGGCAGATACAGTCATGTCGTTCTGTAGTCGAGCCTTGTTGCTAGTACCTCTTCCTCCGAGAGTTAGTACGAGGATGGCCATAACAGCGAGCGATGCTATCACAATCATTACCATGCATATGTAGCGTTGGTCATTTCGTAAGGCATCGTACAAAGAAATAGATTTAATACTGACTGAGGTATCTATAGTGAGCAATGCCGGTAGTAGTTTTAAATACTGTTCTAAAGTAGGAACTATATAGGAGGTTATAAAAAGAACACGTAAATTGTATATTACCTGAGTATCAGTCACAGCGAGCGTTAACACAACGCTCGTGTACAGACGACTATCGCCTACTATTTGATTGTAAAAAAACAGTTGCTACAGTCTAGTTAAAGTCAGATCAATCGGGGTACGGCAAAATGCTATTTCACGGACGCCTAAAGACATATGTATCGCGGTTTAGAAGCTTGACAATTTTAGAAAACCTAATCGACGCTAGTCATCGATATAAGACTCTATACCAGAATCGTCCGAATTGTAATCCTCGTCGTCTTCGTCTATACGGTTCAATATTGCTTGTCGTATAGCTCTCATTTCTTCGCTGGTCACGCCGTAAATGCATCCATGATCCCGTGTCTCGTCGTCCGAGTCGTCAATGTCTAAAGCGGCAGCTGCACTCGTAACAGCAGACTTGTTCTGAGGCTGTGGCGCGTTGCCGTCCGAGCTGGAAGTCGAACATGACGGTTGCTGGCCGTCAGCAGGCTGCTCGGTCGTACGGCTGTTATTTGAGGCCGTCAACCACGAGAATCGTTGCGATTCTTTTGTGCTCATATTGACGCCACTACTATCGGTGTTGATTGAATCCGTTGCACTACTATTGTTTCATATACTAGTAGTCTTATCTAACTACCTTCTGTTCTCTTTTCTCTTAAATTGTCACTTTGTTTTTGTTTTTCCACATAATGTATATAATGTTGAAAATGCAAATAGTGTACAATTATAGTACCTAGTTTATTTAATATATTTATTAGTCCTTCGCTATCTGAGAACCTTCCAATCCTTAGTATTGGGTTTGTTGACATCAGGTTTTGACATGACATTCAGTTGGTTTTTAACAAATCAACAATTAAATTGCTATTATTACATTTGATATGTGTTCTCATAGTAGCATTAGATGTCTCTTTGACTACTGATAACATTTTTATCCACCTTTGAACAAGTTTGGATAGTGCATTTTGCTTAACTAACTGGTTACATAGTGTTTGTTTACATTTGGTTCCACAATCATAGTCATTTAGTTTTCAATAATCTGACTATAAAACTACTATTATTATACCTATGATCTGTTCCCATAGTAGTATTAGATATTATTCTAACTACTGGTAACATTTTCAGTAATCCTTGTACAAGTTTTAAGAATGTATTTTGCTTAACTAACTTGTCATATTGGGTTTCCTTTCATCTAGCTTTGTGCTATCATATTTAATCTGCCTTATGTGCAGTGTATTTCAGTATTAAATTTTATTTATTAGCGTGCACCATTATTTATAATGAATCTTTGATTGGAACAATTGTTGATGGTTGCTTGGTTTAATTAACATATATGATTTTTTGTGTTATAGGTGCATTCACTATGGGGTTATGTATCAATGTGCAGCATATTCTTATGCAGTATTTGCTTCTACTATTATGACTTCATTATGGTATTTTATTACAATGGTTTAATTGTTGATTAATACACATGTTTACACTATTTTTCTAAACAATAACACAAATATTCTTAATTTAATGGTATTACATATTTCTTGTTGTGTTTTGTACCTAATTTCTGGTACATTGGTTGTTTGATACTTAACAAACTAGCTTGTTTGTTATTATTTTTTCTGGACTTTCTTTGTATTGTATTTTGTTTTGCCGTGCCATTCAGTTATATTTCATTTTAAAAATAACAAAGTTTTTTATTATCAGTTTCTATGAACAATGGTTCTACTGTTCTATCTTACATTTCTTGGTGGTCTTATGATTATCTATTTTGGATTACAATCTTCATTAAATTGGTCACACTAATTGTCTGTGCATTATTTAAACCACTTAATCTTTGATGTTTCCACTATAAAGGTAACACATTTTCCTCTTGTTATAAACCTTTCTCACTTGTATTGTCTGTGGGGTTTATCTGAGTTAAAAATTGGTTGACTTGTTACAGGTTTTCACACTTACATTAAATTTTCACTATTACTGTTTGTGATTTCTTTAATATGCTAAACACTGTTTCTTCATAGTTGATAATCGTTATTCTTCTTCCGGTTACTAGTATAGTTTCTGGTATACTTGGTGAATGGTGAATTCTTGTATTGTCCATACATTGTCTTCACTCTTCATGTCATGTTTCCTTGCTCTTCTTCTTCCTTTCTTCTTTTGGTTTAAATGTCTTCTTCAATATTTCCATTGTAGTAGTCGTTGTTCCATAGTATTTATATTTATAAATATATTGGTTTGTCTGCCATCATTGTGGTTGCTCTTGAGTTGTCTCTTCTTCGTTTTGCATAGTCCTTATTTTGTTGGTTCCCCTCACTGTTGGAATCCTGTCGTCTTCTTCTTCATAGTTATTGTTTTGTTGGTTCCCCTCACTGTTGGAATCTATTGGGCCTGGTTTCTAACATTTTATATTGGCTTGTGGTCATTTTCTTTCTCTCTTTTGTACACGATGCTGCTATATTACACTTCCTTCTTCTTTGTTGGAATTTTACAACAATGTATCTATAGATACACACTTTTTGTTTACATTATTTTACTTACTTAGAAATATTTTCATGATTTCCCGTCACTTGACGTAATAATTGTTTACACTATGTAACTACCAATTTTGGTAACGTTACAATATAAACTATTAACATAAATCGTACAAGAAAATATAATACACAGCAGCCATGTATAGTTAACAATCCAGAACATAGACGTTCCGTATATAAATTACAATGAGGTAAAGATCTCTGATAATTAGCAGATGCTACAACCTACGATTCAATATGGAAACACAATGCTTTAAACATAAATCTTACAAGAAAAAGTAACTAGCAAATACAAATCGCCTGACATTGTTAGCAGGCAACAGCCAACACAAGGTAGGTCTCACTATGCGTACAAATACACGTTGAATCGAATACGATTCGATACTGAAAACACAATACTTTAAACATAAAACTCAAACAGAAACCATGATGTATAGTTAATAATGTCAGGAGAACTAATAACTAGCAGATGCAAATCGCCTTCACTCTGTCAGCTAGGCTAGCTAACCGACATTGCTAGCAACCGACACTAGTACAAGACGCTCACTATGTGTACAAATATACGTTGAATCGAGTACGATTCGATACTGAAACACAAAGGTAAATCTTACAAGAAAAAAATACAACAAACATGTATAGTTAACAGTCCAGAACTAATTCGAGCCATCGAAGCAGCCAGCCTCGGATGCTCGTATTAAGAAGTAACAGTCCAGAACATCTTACAAAGAGAGTAGATGCTACAACCTACGATTCGATGTTAGAAACACAAAGCTTTAAACATATCAAAAATATAATACACAATAACCCTGTATAGTTATACACATTAACCCTGTAACAAAATATGTACAAAATATTCTACACTAAAAGAGTACTATGTTATGTGATGTACAGTACCGTAAAAGAGTATTATGTTATGTGATGTACATACCGACAGTGCCCTACAGTAAAATCGTATAGAGTATGCGGTTATGTGATGTACAGTAGTAGAATACCACGGTGTTATTTTTCTTGAGAGGCTACAGACGCTACATCGTTTGTATCATACGTTAGAGTATAATATTTAGAATTAGGCTTTGTCAAACGAATGATTTTGTAGTCGCTGATGAAATCTTCGACATCGTACAAGGTACCGTCGACTACGCTAGACTCCGATAGAGATGTCGACTGCTGTGGCGAACGACTGTGTCTGCCAACCGGTATACGCTCGGCAGATACAGTCATGTCGTTCTGTAGTCGAGCCTTGTTGCTAGTACCTCTTCCTCCGAGAGTGAGTACGAGGATGGCCATAACAGCGAGCGATGCTATCACAATCATTACCATGCATATGTAGCGTTGGTCATTTCGTAAGGCATCGTACAAAGAAATAGATTTAATACTGACTGAGGTATCTATAGTGAGCAATGCCGGTAGTAGTTTTAAATACTGTTCTAAAGTAGGAACTATATAGGAGGTTATAAAAAGAACACGTAAATTGTATATTACCTGAGTATCAGTCACAGCGAGCGTTAACACAACGCTCGTGTACAGACGACTATCGCCTACTATTTGATTGTAAAAAAACAGTTGCTACAGTCTAGTTAAAGTCAGATCAATCGGGGTACGGCAAAATGCTATTTCACGGACGCCTAAAGACATATGTATCGCGGTTTAGAAGCTTGACAATTTTAGAAAACCTAATCGACGCTAGTCATCGATATAAGACTCTATACCAGAATCGTCCGAATTGTAATCCTCGTCGTCTTCGTCTATACGGTTCAATATTGCTTGTCGTATAGCTCTCATTTCTTCGCTGGTCACGCCGTAAATGCATCCATGATCCCGTGTCTCGTCGTCCGAGTCGTCAATGTCTAAAGCGGCAGCTGCACTCGTAACAGCAGACTTGTTCTGAGGCTGTGGCGCGTTGCCGTCCGAGCTGGAAGTCGAACATGACGGTTGCTGGCCGTCAGCAGGCTGCTCGGTCGTACGGCTGTTATTTGAGGCCGTCAACCACGAGAATCGTTGCGATTCTTTTGTGCTCATATTGACGCCACTACTATCGGTGTTGATTGAATCCGTTGCACTACTATTGTTTCATATACTAGTAGTCTTATCTAACTACCTTCTGTTCTCTTTTCTCTTAAATTGTCACTTTGTTTTTGTTTTTCCACATAATGTATATAATGTTGAAAATGCAAATAGTGTACAATTATAGTACCTAGTTTATTTAATATATTTATTAGTCCTTCGCTATCTGAGAACCTTCCAATCCTTAGTATTGGGTTTGTTGACATCAGGTTTTGACATGACATTCAGTTGGTTTTTAACAAATCAACAATTAAATTGCTATTATTACATTTGATATGTGTTCTCATAGTAGCATTAGATGTCTCTTTGACTACTGATAACATTTTTATCCACCTTTGAACAAGTTTGGATAGTGCATTTTGCTTAACTAACTGGTTACATAGTGTTTGTTTACATTTGGTTCCACAATCATAGTCATTTAGTTTTCAATAATCTGACTATAAAACTACTATTATTATACCTATGATCTGTTCCCATAGTAGTATTAGATATTATTCTAACTACTGGTAACATTTTCAGTAATCCTTGTACAAGTTTTAATAATGTTTTTTGCTTAACTAACTTGTCATATTGGGTTTCCTTTCATCTAGCTTTGTGCTATCATATTTAATCTGCCTTATGTGCAGTGTATTTCAGTATTAAATTTTATTTATTAGCGTGCACCATTATTTATAATGAATCTTTGATTGGAACAATTGTTGATGGTTGCTTGGTTTAATTAACATATATGATTTTTTGTGTTATAGGTGCATTCACTATGGGGTTATGTATCAATGTGCAGCATATTCTTATGCAGTATTTGCTTCTACTATTATGACTTCATTATGGTATTTTATTACAATGGTTTAATTGTTGATTAATACACATGTTTACACTATTTTTCTAAACAATAACACAAATATTCTTAATTTAATGGTATTACATATTTCTTGTTGTGTTTTGTACCTAATTTCTGGTACATTGGTTGTTTGATACTTAACAAACTAGCTTGTTTGTTATTATTTTTTCTGGACTTTCTTTGTATTGTATTTTGTCTTGCCGTGCCATTCAGTTATATTTCATTTTAAAAATAACAAAGTTTTTTATTATCAGTTTCTATGAACAATGGTTCTACTGTTCTATCTTACATTTCTTGGTGGTCTTATGATTATCTATTTTGGATTACAATCTTCATTAAATTGGTCACACTAATTGTCTGTGCATTATTTAAACCACTTAATCTTTGATGTTTCCACTATAAAGGTAACACATTTTCCTCTTGTTATAAACCTTTCTCACTTGTATTGTCTGTGGGGTTTATCTGAGTTAAAAATTGGTTGACTTGTTACAGGTTTTCACACTTACATTAAATTTTCACTATTACTGTTTGTGATTTCTTTAATATGCTAAACACTGTTTCTTCATAGTTGATAATCGTTATTCTTCTTCCGGTTACTAGTATAGTTTCTGGTATACTTGGTGAATGGTGAATTCTTGTATTGTCCATACATTGTCTTCACTCTTCATGTCATGTTTCCTTGCTCTTCTTCTTCCTTTCTTCTTTTGGTTTAAATGTCTTCTTCAATATTTCCATTGTAGTAGTCGTTGTTCCATAGTATTTATATTTATAAATATATTGGTTTGTCTGCCATCATTGTGGTTGCTCTTGAGTTGTCTCTTCTTCGTTTTGCATAGTCCTTATTTTGTTGGTTCCCCTCACTGTTGGAATCCTGTCGTCTTCTTCTTCATAGTTATTGTTTTGTTGGTTCCCCTCACTGTTGGAATCTATTGGGCCTGGTTTCTAACATTTTATATTGGCTTGTGGTCATTTTCTTTCTCTCTTTTGTACACGATGCTGCTATATTACACTTCCTTCTTCTTTGTTGGAATTTTACAACAATGTATCTATAGATACACACTTTTTGTTTACATTATTTTACTTACTTAGAAATATTTTCATGATTTCCCGTCACTTGACGTAATAATTGTTTACACTATGTAACTACCAATTTTGGTAACGTTACAATATAAACTATTAACATAAATCGTACAAGAAAATATAATACACAGCAGCCATGTATAGTTAACAATCCAGAACATAGACGTTCCGTATATAAATTACAATGAGGTAAAGATCTCTGATAATTAGCAGATGCTACAACCTACGATTCAATATGGAAACACAATGCTTTAAACATAAATCTTACAAGAAAAAGTAACTAGCAAATACAAATCGCCTGACATTGTTAGCAGGCAACAGCCAACACAAGGTAGGTCTCACTATGCGTACAAATACACGTTGAATCGAATACGATTCGATACTGAAAACACAATACTTTAAACATAAAACTCAAACAGAAACCATGATGTATAGTTAATAATGTCAGGAGAACTAATAACTAGCAGATGCAAATCGCCTTCACTCTGTCAGCTAGGCTAGCTAACCGACATTGCTAGCAACCGACACTAGTACAAGACGCTCACTATGTGTACAAATATACGTTGAATCGAGTACGATTCGATACTGAAACACAAAGGTAAATCTTACAAGAAAAAAATACAACAAACATGTATAGTTAACAGTCCAGAACTAATTCGAGCCATCGAAGCAGCCAGCCTCGGATGCTCGTATTAAGAAGTAACAGTCCAGAACATCTTACAAAGAGAGTAGATGCTACAACCTACGATTCGATGTTAGAAACACAAAGCTTTAAACATATCAAAAATATAATACACAATAACCCTGTATAGTTATACACATTAACCCTGTAACAAAATATGTACAAAATATTCTACACTAAAAGAGTACTATGTTATGTGATGTACAGTACCGTAAAAGAGTATTATGTTATGTGATGTACATACCGACAGTGCCCTACAGTAAAATCGTATAGAGTATGCGGTTATGTGATGTACAGTAGTAGAATACCACGGTGTTATTTTTCTTGAGAGGCTACAGACGCTACATCGTTTGTATCATACGTTAGAGTATAATATTTAGAATTAGGCTTTGTCAAACGAATGATTTTGTAGTCGCTGATGAAATCTTCGACATCGTACAAGGTACCGTCGACTACGCTAGACTCCGATAGAGATGTCGACTGCTGTGGCGAACGACTGTGTCTGCCAACCGGTATACGCTCGGCAGATACAGTCATGTCGTTCTGTAGTCGAGCCTTGTTGCTAGTACCTCTTCCTCCGAGAGTGAGTACGAGGATGGCCATAACAGCGAGCGATGCTATCACAATCATTACCATGCATATGTAGCGTTTGGTCATTTCGTAAGGCATCGTACAAAGAAATAGATTTAATACTGACTGAGGTATCTATAGTGAGCAATGCCGGTAGTAGTTTTAAATACTGTTCTAAAGTAGGAACTATATAGGAGGTTATAAAAAGAACACGTAAATTGTATATTACCTGAGTATCAGTCACAGCGAGCGTTAACACAACGCTCGTGTACAGACGACTATCGCCTACTATTTGATTGTAAAAAAACAGTTGCTACAGTCTAGTTAAAGTCAGATCAATCGGGGTACGGCAAAATGCTATTTCACGGACGCCTAAAGACATATGTATCGCGGTTTAGAAGCTTGACAATTTTAGAAAACCTAATCGACGCTAGTCATCGATATAAGACTCTATACCAGAATCGTCCGAATTGTAATCCTCGTCGTCTTCGTCTATACGGTTCAATATTGCTTGTCGTATAGCTCCCATTTCTTCGCTGGTCACGCCGTAAATGCATCCATGATCCCGTGTCTCGTCGTCCGAGTCGTCAATGTCTAAAGCGGCAGCTGCACTCGTAACAGCAGACTTGTTCTGAGGCTGTGGCGCGTTGCCGTCCGAGCTGGAAGTCGAACATGACGGTTGCTGGCCGTCAGCAGGCTGCTCGGTCGTACGGCTGTTATTTGAGGCCGTCAACCACGAGAATCGTTGCGATTCTTTTGTGCTCATATTGACGCCACTACTATCGGTGTTGATTGAATCCGTTGCACTACTATTGTTTCATATACTAGTAGTCTTATCTAACTACCTTCTGTTCTCTTTTCTCTTAAATTGTCACTTTGTTTTTGTTTTTCCACATAATGTATATAATGTTGAAAATGCAAATAGTGTACAATTATAGTACCTAGTTTATTTAATATATTTATTAGTCCTCCGCTATCTGAGAACCTTCCAATCCTTAGTATTGGGTTTGTTGACATCAGGTTTTGACATGACATTCAGTTGGTTTTTAACAAATCAACAATTAAATTGCTATTATTACATTTGATATGTGTTCTCATAGTAGCATTAGATGTCTCCTTGACTACTGATAACATTTTTATCCACCTTTGAACAAGTTTGGATAGTGCATTTTGCTTAACTAACTGGTTACATAGTGTTTGTTTACATTTGGTTCCACAATCATAGTCATTTAGTTTTCAATAATCTGACTATAAAACTACTATTATTATACCTATGATCTGTTCCCATAGTAGTATTAGATATTATTCTAACTACTGGTAACATTTTCAGTAATCCTTGTACAAGTTTTAATAATGTATTTTGCTTAACTAACTTGTCATATTGGGTTTCCTTTCATCTAGCTTTGTGCTATCATATTTAATCTGCCTTATGTGCAGTGTATTTCAGTATTAAATTTTATTTATTAGCGTGCACCATTATTTATAATGAATCTTTGATTGGAACAATTGTTGATGGTTGCTTGGTTTAATTAACATATATGATTTTTTGTGTTATAGGTGCATTCACTATGGGGTTATGTATCAATGTGCAGCATATTCTTATGCAGTATTTGCTTCTACTATTATGACTTCATTATGGTATTTTATTACAATGGTTTAATTGTTGATTAATACACATGTTTACACTATTTTTCTAAACAATAACACAAATATTCTTAATTTAATGGTATTACATATTTCTTGTTGTGTTTTGTACCTAATTTCTGGTACATTGGTTGTTTGATACTTAACAAACTAGCTTGTTTGTTATTATTTTTTCTGGACTTTCTTTGTATTGTATTTTGTCTTGCCGTGCCATTCAGTTATATTTCATTTTAAAAATTACAAAGTTTTTTATTATCAGTTTCTATGAACAATGGTTCTACTGTTCTATCTTACATTTCTTGGTGGTCTTATGATTATCTATTTTGGATTACAATCTTCATTAAATTGGTCACACTAATTGTATGTGCATTTTTTAAACCACTTAATCTTTGATGTTTCCACTATAAAGGTAACACATTTTCCTCTTGTTATAAACCTTTCTCACTTGTATTGTCTGTGGGGTTTATCTGAGTTAAAAATTGGTTGACTTGTTACAGGTTTTCACACTTACATTAAATTTTCACTATTACTGTTTGTGATTTCTTTAATATGCTAAACACTGTTTCTTCATAGTTGATAATCGTTATTCTTCTTCCGGTTACTAGTATAGTTTCTGGTATACTTGGTGAATGGTGAATTCTTGTATTGTCCATACATTGTCTTCACTCTTCATGTCATGTTTCCTTGCTCTTCTTCTTCCTTTCTTCTTTTGGTTTAAATGTCTTCTTCAATATTTCCATTGTAGTAGTCGTTGTTCCATAGTATTTATATTTATAAATATATTGGTTTGTCTGCCATCATTGTGGTTGCTCTTGAGTTGTCTCTTCTTCGTTTTGCATAGTCCTTATTTTGTTGGTTCCCCTCACTGTTGGAATCCTGTCGTCTTCTTCTTCATAGTTATTGTTTTGTTGGTTCCCCTCACTGTTGGAATCTATTGGGCCTGGTTTCTAACATTTTATATTGGCTTGTGGTCATTTTCTTTCTCTCTTTTGTACACGATGCTGCTATATTACACTTCCTTCTTCTTTGTTGGAATTTTACAACAATGTATCTATAGATACACACTTTTTGTTTACATTATTTTACTTACTTAGAAATATTTTCATGATTTCCCGTCACTTGACGTAATAATTGTTTACACTATGTAACTACCAATTTTGGTAACGTTACAATATAAACTATTAACATAAATCGTACAAGAAAATATAATACACAGCAGCCATGTATAGTTAACAATCCAGAACATAGACGTTCCGTATATAAATTACAATGAGGTAAAGATCTCTGATAATTAGCAGATGCTACAACCTACGATTCAATATGGAAACACAATGCTTTAAACATAAATCTTACAAGAAAAAGTAACTAGCAAATACAAATCGCCTGACATTGTTAGCAGGCAACAGCCAACACAAGGTAGGTCTCACTATGCGTACAAATACACGTTGAATCGAATACGATTCGATACTGAAAACACAATACTTTAAACATAAAACTCAAACAGAAACCATGATGTATAGTTAATAATGTCAGGAGAACTAATAACTAGCAGATGCAAATCGCCTTCACTCTGTCAGCTAGGCTAGCTAACCGACATTGCTAGCAACCGACACTAGTACAAGACGCTCACTATGTGTACAAATATACGTTGAATCGAGTACGATTCGATACTGAAACACAAAGGTAAATCTTACAAGAAAAAAATACAACAAACATGTATAGTTAACAGTCCAGAACTAATTCGAGCCATCGAAGCAGCCAGCCTCGGATGCTCGTATTAAGAAGTAACAGTCCAGAACATCTTACAAAGAGAGTAGATGCTACAACCTACGATTCGATGTTAGAAACACAAAGCTTTAAACATATCAAAAATAAAATACACAATAACCCTGTATAGTTATACACATTAACCCTGTAACAAAATATGTACAAAATATTCTACACTAAAAGAGTACTATGTTATGTGATGTACAGTACCGTAAAAGAGTATTATGTTATGTGATGTACATACCGACAGTGCCCTACAGTAAAATCGTATAGAGTATGCGGTTATGTGATGTACAGTAGTAGAATACCACGGTGTTATTTTTCTTGAGAGGCTACAGACGCTACATCGTTTGTATCATACGTTAGAGTATAATATTTAGAATTAGGCTTTGTCAAACGAATGATTTTGTAGTCGCTGATGAAATCTTCGACATCGTACAAGGTACCGTCGACTACGCTAGACTCCGATAGAGATGTCGACTGCTGTGGCGAACGACTGTGTCTGCCAACCGGTATACGCTCGGCAGATACAGTCATGTCGTTCTGTAGTCGAGCCTTGTTGCTAGTACCTCTTCCTCCGAGAGTGAGTACGAGGATGGCCATAACAGCGAGCGATGCTATCACAATCATTACCATGCATATGTAGCGTTTGGTCATTTCGTAAGGCATCGTACAAAGAAATAGATTTAATACTGACTGAGGTATCTATAGTGAGCAATGCCGGTAGTAGTTTTAAATACTGTTCTAAAGTAGGAACTATATAGGAGGTTATAAAAAGAACACGTAAATTGTATATTACCTGAGTATCAGTCACAGCGAGCGTTAACACAACGCTCGTGTACAGACGACTATCGCCTACTATTTGATTGTAAAAAAACAGTTGCTACAGTCTAGTTAAAGTCAGATCAATCGGGGTACGGCAAAATGCTATTTCACGGACGCCTAAAGACATATGTATCGCGGTTTAGAAGCTTGACAATTTTAGAAAACCTAATCGACGCTAGTCATCGATATAAGACTCTATACCAGAATCGTCCGAATTGTAATCCTCGTCGTCTTCGTCTATACGGTTCAATATTGCTTGTCGTATAGCTCTCATTTCTTCGCTGGTCACGCCGTAAATGCATCCATGATCCCGTGTCTCGTCGTCCGAGTCGTCAATGTCTAAAGCGGCAGCTGCACTCGTAACAGCAGACTTGTTCTGAGGCTGTGGCGCGTTGCCGTCCGAGCTGGAAGTCGAACATGACGGTTGCTGGCCGTCAGCAGGCTGCTCGGTCGTACGGCTGTTATTTGAGGCCGTCAACCACGAGAATCGTTGCGATTCTTTTGTGCTCATATTGACGCCACTACTATCGGTGTTGATTGAATCCGTTGCACTACTATTGTTTCATATACTAGTAGTCTTATCTAACTACCTTCTGTTCTCTTTTCTCTTAAATTGTCACTTTGTTTTTGTTTTTCCACATAATGTATATAATGTTGAAAATGCAAATAGTGTACAATTATAGTACCTAGTTTATTTAATATATTTATTAGTCCTTCGCTATCTGAGAACCTTCCAATCCTTAGTATTGGGTTTGTTGACATCAGGTTTTGACATGACATTCAGTTGGTTTTTAACAAATCAACAATTAAATTGCTATTATTACATTTGATATGTGTTCTCATAGTAGCATTAGATGTCTCTTTGACTACTGATAACATTTTTATCCACCTTTGAACAAGTTTGGATAGTGCATTTTGCTTAACTAACTGGTTACATAGTGTTTGTTTACATTTGGTTCCACAATCATAGTCATTTAGTTTTCAATAATCTGACTATAAAACTACTATTATTATACCTATGATCTGTTCCCATAGTAGTATTAGATATTATTCTAACTACTGGTAACATTTTCAGTAATCCTTGTACAAGTTTTAAGAATGTATTTTGCTTAACTAACTTGTCATATTGGGTTTCCTTTCATCTAGCTTTGTGCTATCATATTTAATCTGCCTTATGTGCAGTGTATTTCAGTATTAAATTTTATTTATTAGCGTGCACCATTATTTATAATGAATCTTTGATTGGAACAATTGTTGATGGTTGCTTGGTTTAATTAACATATATGATTTTTTGTGTTATAGGTGCATTCACTATGGGGTTATGTATCAATGTGCAGCATATTCTTATGCAGTATTTGCTTCTACTATTATGACTTCATTATGGTATTTTATTACAATGGTTTAATTGTTGATTAATACACATGTTTACACTATTTTTCTAAACAATAACACAAATATTCTTAATTTAATGGTATTACATATTTCTTGTTGTGTTTTGTACCTAATTTCTGGTACATTGGTTGTTTGATACTTAACAAACTAGCTTGTTTGTTATTATTTTTTCTGGACTTTCTTTGTATTGTATTTTGTTTTGCCGTGCCATTCAGTTATATTTCATTTTAAAAATAACAAAGTTTTTTATTATCAGTTTCTATGAACAATGGTTCTACTGTTCTATCTTACATTTCTTGGTGGTCTTATGATTATCTATTTTGGATTACAATCTTCATTAAATTGGTCACACTAATTGTCTGTGCATTATTTAAACCACTTAATCTTTGATGTTTCCACTATAAAGGTAACACATTTTCCTCTTGTTATAAACCTTTCTCACTTGTATTGTCTGTGGGGTTTATCTGAGTTAAAAATTGGTTGACTTGTTACAGGTTTTCACACTTACATTAAATTTTCACTATTACTGTTTGTGATTTCTTTAATATGCTAAACACTGTTTCTTCATAGTTGATAATCGTTATTCTTCTTCCGGTTACTAGTATAGTTTCTGGTATACTTGGTGAATGGTGAATTCTTGTATTGTCCATACATTGTCTTCACTCTTCATGTCATGTTTCCTTGCTCTTCTTCTTCCTTTCTTCTTTTGGTTTAAATGTCTTCTTCAATATTTCCATTGTAGTAGTCGTTGTTCCATAGTATTTATATTTATAAATATATTGGTTTGTCTGCCATCATTGTGGTTGCTCTTGAGTTGTCTCTTCTTCGTTTTGCATAGTCCTTATTTTGTTGGTTCCCCTCACTGTTGGAATCCTGTCGTCTTCTTCTTCATAGTTATTGTTTTGTTGGTTCCCCTCACTGTTGGAATCTATTGGGCCTGGTTTCTAACATTTTATATTGGCTTGTGGTCATTTTCTTTCTCTCTTTTGTACACGATGCTGCTATATTACACTTCCTTCTTCTTTGTTGGAATTTTACAACAATGTATCTATAGATACACACTTTTTGTTTACATTATTTTACTTACTTAGAAATATTTTCATGATTTCCCGTCACTTGACGTAATAATTGTTTACACTATGTAACTACCAATTTTGGTAACGTTACAATATAAACTATTAACATAAATCGTACAAGAAAATATAATACACAGCAGCCATGTATAGTTAACAATCCAGAACATAGACGTTCCGTATATAAATTACAATGAGGTAAAGATCTCTGATAATTAGCAGATGCTACAACCTACGATTCAATATGGAAACACAATGCTTTAAACATAAATCTTACAAGAAAAAGTAACTAGCAAATACAAATCGCCTGACATTGTTAGCAGGCAACAGCCAACACAAGGTAGGTCTCACTATGCGTACAAATACACGTTGAATCGAATACGATTCGATACTGAAAACACAATACTTTAAACATAAAACTCAAACAGAAACCATGATGTATAGTTAATAATGTCAGGAGAACTAATAACTAGCAGATGCAAATCGCCTTCACTCTGTCAGCTAGGCTAGCTAACCGACATTGCTAGCAACCGACACTAGTACAAGACGCTCACTATGTGTACAAATATACGTTGAATCGAGTACGATTCGATACTGAAACACAAAGGTAAATCTTACAAGAAAAAAATACAACAAACATGTATAGTTAACAGTCCAGAACTAATTCGAGCCATCGAAGCAGCCAGCCTCGGATGCTCGTATTAAGAAGTAACAGTCCAGAACATCTTACAAAGAGAGTAGATGCTACAACCTACGATTCGATGTTAGAAACACAAAGCTTTAAACATATCAAAAATATAATACACAATAACCCTGTATAGTTATACACATTAACCCTGTAACAAAATATGTACAAAATATTCTACACTAAAAGAGTACTATGTTATGTGATGTACAGTACCGTAAAAGAGTATTATGTTATGTGATGTACATACCGACAGTGCCCTACAGTAAAATCGTATAGAGTATGCGGTTATGTGATGTACAGTAGTAGAATACCACGGTGTTATTTTTCTTGAGAGGCTACAGACGCTACATCGTTTGTATCATACGTTAGAGTATAATATTTAGAATTAGGCTTTGTCAAACGAATGATTTTGTAGTCGCTGATGAAATCTTCGACATCGTACAAGGTACCGTCGACTACGCTAGACTCCGATAGAGATGTCGACTGCTGTGGCGAACGACTGTGTCTGCCAACCGGTATACGCTCGGCAGATACAGTCATGTCGTTCTGTAGTCGAGCCTTGTTGCTAGTACCTCTTCCTCCGAGAGTGAGTACGAGGATGGCCATAACAGCGAGCGATGCTATCACAATCATTACCATGCATATGTAGCGTTTGGTCATTTCGTAAGGCATCGTACAAAGAAATAGATTTAATACTGACTGAGGTATCTATAGTGAGCAATGCCGGTAGTAGTTTTAAATACTGTTCTAAAGTAGGAACTATATAGGAGGTTATAAAAAGAACACGTAAATTGTATATTACCTGAGTATCAGTCACAGCGAGCGTTAACACAACGCTCGTGTACAGACGACTATCGCCTACTATTTGATTGTAAAAAAACAGTTGCTACAGTCTAGTTAAAGTCAGATCAATCGGGGTACGGCAAAATGCTATTTCACGGACGCCTAAAGACATATGTATCGCGGTTTAGAAGCTTGACAATTTTAGAAAACCTAATCGACGCTAGTCATCGATATAAGACTCTATACCAGAATCGTCCGAATTGTAATCCTCGTCGTCTTCGTCTATACGGTTCAATATTGCTTGTCGTATAGCTCCCATTTCTTCGCTGGTCACGCCGTAAATGCATCCATGATCCCGTGTCTCGTCGTCCGAGTCGTCAATGTCTAAAGCGGCAGCTGCACTCGTAACAGCAGACTTGTTCTGAGGCTGTGGCGCGTTGCCGTCCGAGCTGGAAGTCGAACATGACGGTTGCTGGCCGTCAGCAGGCTGCTCGGTCGTACGGCTGTTATTTGAGGCCGTCAACCACGAGAATCGTTGCGATTCTTTTGTGCTCATATTGACGCCACTACTATCGGTGTTGATTGAATCCGTTGCACTACTATTGTTTCATATACTAGTAGTCTTATCTAACTACCTTCTGTTCTCTTTTCTCTTAAATTGTCACTTTGTTTTTGTTTTTCCACATAATGTATATAATGTTGAAAATGCAAATAGTGTACAATTATAGTACCTAGTTTATTTAATATATTTATTAGTCCTCCGCTATCTGAGAACCTTCCAATCCTTAGTATTGGGTTTGTTGACATCAGGTTTTGACATGACATTCAGTTGGTTTTTAACAAATCAACAATTAAATTGCTATTATTACATTTGATATGTGTTCTCATAGTAGCATTAGATGTCTCCTTGACTACTGATAACATTTTTATCCACCTTTGAACAAGTTTGGATAGTGCATTTTGCTTAACTAACTGGTTACATAGTGTTTGTTTACATTTGGTTCCACAATCATAGTCATTTAGTTTTCAATAATCTGACTATAAAACTACTATTATTATACCTATGATCTGTTCCCATAGTAGTATTAGATATTATTCTAACTACTGGTAACATTTTCAGTAATCCTTGTACAAGTTTTAATAATGTATTTTGCTTAACTAACTTGTCATATTGGGTTTCCTTTCATCTAGCTTTGTGCTATCATATTTAATCTGCCTTATGTGCAGTGTATTTCAGTATTAAATTTTATTTATTAGCGTGCACCATTATTTATAATGAATCTTTGATTGGAACAATTGTTGATGGTTGCTTGGTTTAATTAACATATATGATTTTTTGTGTTATAGGTGCATTCACTATGGGGTTATGTATCAATGTGCAGCATATTCTTATGCAGTATTTGCTTCTACTATTATGACTTCATTATGGTATTTTATTACAATGGTTTAATTGTTGATTAATACACATGTTTACACTATTTTTCTAAACAATAACACAAATATTCTTAATTTAATGGTATTACATATTTCTTGTTGTGTTTTGTACCTAATTTCTGGTACATTGGTTGTTTGATACTTAACAAACTAGCTTGTTTGTTATTATTTTTTCTGGACTTTCTTTGTATTGTATTTTGTCTTGCCGTGCCATTCAGTTATATTTCATTTTAAAAATTACAAAGTTTTTTATTATCAGTTTCTATGAACAATGGTTCTACTGTTCTATCTTACATTTCTTGGTGGTCTTATGATTATCTATTTTGGATTACAATCTTCATTAAATTGGTCACACTAATTGTATGTGCATTTTTTAAACCACTTAATCTTTGATGTTTCCACTATAAAGGTAACACATTTTCCTCTTGTTATAAACCTTTCTCACTTGTATTGTCTGTGGGGTTTATCTGAGTTAAAAATTGGTTGACTTGTTACAGGTTTTCACACTTACATTAAATTTTCACTATTACTGTTTGTGATTTCTTTAATATGCTAAACACTGTTTCTTCATAGTTGATAATCGTTATTCTTCTTCCGGTTACTAGTATAGTTTCTGGTATACTTGGTGAATGGTGAATTCTTGTATTGTCCATACATTGTCTTCACTCTTCATGTCATGTTTCCTTGCTCTTCTTCTTCCTTTCTTCTTTTGGTTTAAATGTCTTCTTCAATATTTCCATTGTAGTAGTCGTTGTTCCATAGTATTTATATTTATAAATATATTGGTTTGTCTGCCATCATTGTGGTTGCTCTTGAGTTGTCTCTTCTTCGTTTTGCATAGTCCTTATTTTGTTGGTTCCCCTCACTGTTGGAATCCTGTCGTCTTCTTCTTCATAGTTATTGTTTTGTTGGTTCCCCTCACTGTTGGAATCTATTGGGCCTGGTTTCTAACATTTTATATTGGCTTGTGGTCATTTTCTTTCTCTCTTTTGTACACGATGCTGCTATATTACACTTCCTTCTTCTTTGTTGGAATTTTACAACAATGTATCTATAGATACACACTTTTTGTTTACATTATTTTACTTACTTAGAAATATTTTCATGATTTCCCGTCACTTGACGTAATAATTGTTTACACTATGTAACTACCAATTTTGGTAACGTTACAATATAAACTATTAACATAAATCGTACAAGAAAATATAATACACAGCAGCCATGTATAGTTAACAATCCAGAACATAGACGTTCCGTATATAAATTACAATGAGGTAAAGATCTCTGATAATTAGCAGATGCTACAACCTACGATTCAATATGGAAACACAATGCTTTAAACATAAATCTTACAAGAAAAAGTAACTAGCAAATACAAATCGCCTGACATTGTTAGCAGGCAACAGCCAACACAAGGTAGGTCTCACTATGCGTACAAATACACGTTGAATCGAATACGATTCGATACTGAAAACACAATACTTTAAACATAAAACTCAAACAGAAACCATGATGTATAGTTAATAATGTCAGGAGAACTAATAACTAGCAGATGCAAATCGCCTTCACTCTGTCAGCTAGGCTAGCTAACCGACATTGCTAGCAACCGACACTAGTACAAGACGCTCACTATGTGTACAAATATACGTTGAATCGAGTACGATTCGATACTGAAACACAAAGGTAAATCTTACAAGAAAAAAATACAACAAACATGTATAGTTAACAGTCCAGAACTAATTCGAGCCATCGAAGCAGCCAGCCTCGGATGCTCGTATTAAGAAGTAACAGTCCAGAACATCTTACAAAGAGAGTAGATGCTACAACCTACGATTCGATGTTAGAAACACAAAGCTTTAAACATATCAAAAATAAAATACACAATAACCCTGTATAGTTATACACATTAACCCTGTAACAAAATATGTACAAAATATTCTACACTAAAAGAGTACTATGTTATGTGATGTACAGTACCGTAAAAGAGTATTATGTTATGTGATGTACATACCGACAGTGCCCTACAGTAAAATCGTATAGAGTATGCGGTTATGTGATGTACAGTAGTAGAATACCACGGTGTTATTTTTCTTGAGAGGCTACAGACGCTACATCGTTTGTATCATACGTTAGAGTATAATATTTAGAATTAGGCTTTGTCAAACGAATGATTTTGTAGTCGCTGATGAAATCTTCGACATCGTACAAGGTACCGTCGACTACGCTAGACTCCGATAGAGATGTCGACTGCTGTGGCGAACGACTGTGTCTGCCAACCGGTATACGCTCGGCAGATACAGTCATGTCGTTCTGTAGTCGAGCCTTGTTGCTAGTACCTCTTCCTCCGAGAGTGAGTACGAGGATGGCCATAACAGCGAGCGATGCTATCACAATCATTACCATGCATATGTAGCGTTTGGTCATTTCGTAAGGCATCGTACAAAGAAATAGATTTAATACTGACTGAGGTATCTATAGTGAGCAATGCCGGTAGTAGTTTTAAATACTGTTCTAAAGTAGGAACTATATAGGAGGTTATAAAAAGAACACGTAAATTGTATATTACCTGAGTATCAGTCACAGCGAGCGTTAACACAACGCTCGTGTACAGACGACTATCGCCTACTATTTGATTGTAAAAAAACAGTTGCTACAGTCTAGTTAAAGTCAGATCAATCGGGGTACGGCAAAATGCTATTTCACGGACGCCTAAAGACATATGTATCGCGGTTTAGAAGCTTGACAATTTTAGAAAACCTAATCGACGCTAGTCATCGATATAAGACTCTATACCAGAATCGTCCGAATTGTAATCCTCGTCGTCTTCGTCTATACGGTTCAATATTGCTTGTCGTATAGCTCTCATTTCTTCGCTGGTCACGCCGTAAATGCATCCATGATCCCGTGTCTCGTCGTCCGAGTCGTCAATGTCTAAAGCGGCAGCTGCACTCGTAACAGCAGACTTGTTCTGAGGCTGTGGCGCGTTGCCGTCCGAGCTGGAAGTCGAACATGACGGTTGCTGGCCGTCAGCAGGCTGCTCGGTCGTACGGCTGTTATTTGAGGCCGTCAACCACGAGAATCGTTGCGATTCTTTTGTGCTCATATTGACGCCACTACTATCGGTGTTGATTGAATCCGTTGCACTACTATTGTTTCATATACTAGTAGTCTTATCTAACTACCTTCTGTTCTCTTTTCTCTTAAATTGTCACTTTGTTTTTGTTTTTCCACATAATGTATATAATGTTGAAAATGCAAATAGTGTACAATTATAGTACCTAGTTTATTTAATATATTTATTAGTCCTTCGCTATCTGAGAACCTTCCAATCCTTAGTATTGGGTTTGTTGACATCAGGTTTTGACATGACATTCAGTTGGTTTTTAACAAATCAACAATTAAATTGCTATTATTACATTTGATATGTGTTCTCATAGTAGCATTAGATGTCTCTTTGACTACTGATAACATTTTTATCCACCTTTGAACAAGTTTGGATAGTGCATTTTGCTTAACTAACTGGTTACATAGTGTTTGTTTACATTTGGTTCCACAATCATAGTCATTTAGTTTTCAATAATCTGACTATAAAACTACTATTATTATACCTATGATCTGTTCCCATAGTAGTATTAGATATTATTCTAACTACTGGTAACATTTTCAGTAATCCTTGTACAAGTTTTAAGAATGTATTTTGCTTAACTAACTTGTCATATTGGGTTTCCTTTCATCTAGCTTTGTGCTATCATATTTAATCTGCCTTATGTGCAGTGTATTTCAGTATTAAATTTTATTTATTAGCGTGCACCATTATTTATAATGAATCTTTGATTGGAACAATTGTTGATGGTTGCTTGGTTTAATTAACATATATGATTTTTTGTGTTATAGGTGCATTCACTATGGGGTTATGTATCAATGTGCAGCATATTCTTATGCAGTATTTGCTTCTACTATTATGACTTCATTATGGTATTTTATTACAATGGTTTAATTGTTGATTAATACACATGTTTACACTATTTTTCTAAACAATAACACAAATATTCTTAATTTAATGGTATTACATATTTCTTGTTGTGTTTTGTACCTAATTTCTGGTACATTGGTTGTTTGATACTTAACAAACTAGCTTGTTTGTTATTATTTTTTCTGGACTTTCTTTGTATTGTATTTTGTTTTGCCGTGCCATTCAGTTATATTTCATTTTAAAAATAACAAAGTTTTTTATTATCAGTTTCTATGAACAATGGTTCTACTGTTCTATCTTACATTTCTTGGTGGTCTTATGATTATCTATTTTGGATTACAATCTTCATTAAATTGGTCACACTAATTGTCTGTGCATTTTTTAAACCACTTAATCTTTGATGTTTCCACTATAAAGGTAACACATTTTCCTCTTGTTATAAACCTTTCTCACTTGTATTGTCTGTGGGGTTTATCTGAGTTAAAAATTGGTTGACTTGTTACAGGTTTTCACACTTACATTAAATTTTCACTATTACTGTTTGTGATTTCTTTAATATGCTAAACACTGTTTCTTCATAGTTGATAATCGTTATTCTTCTTCCGGTTACTAGTATAGTTTCTGGTATACTTGGTGAATGGTGAATTCTTGTATTGTCCATACATTGTCTTCACTCTTCATGTCATGTTTCCTTGCTCTTCTTCTTCCTTTCTTCTTTTGGTTTAAATGTCTTCTTCAATATTTCCATTGTAGTAGTCGTTGTTCCATAGTATTTATATTTATAAATATATTGGTTTGTCTGCCATCATTGTGGTTGCTCTTGAGTTGTCTCTTCTTCGTTTTGCATAGTCCTTATTTTGTTGGTTCCCCTCACTGTTGGAATCCTGTCGTCTTCTTCTTCATAGTTATTGTTTTGTTGGTTCCCCTCACTGTTGGAATCTATTGGGCCTGGTTTCTAACATTTTATATTGGCTTGTGGTCATTTTCTTTCTCTCTTTTGTACACGATGCTGCTATATTACACTTCCTTCTTCTTTGTTGGAATTTTACAACAATGTATCTATAGATACACACTTTTTGTTTACATTATTTTACTTACTTAGAAATATTTTCATGATTTCCCGTCACTTGACGTAATAATTGTTTACACTATGTAACTACCAATTTTGGTAACGTTACAATATAAACTATTAACATAAATCGTACAAGAAAATATAATACACAGCAGCCATGTATAGTTAACAATCCAGAACATAGACGTTCCGTATATAAATTACAATGAGGTAAAGATCTCTGATAATTAGCAGATGCTACAACCTACGATTCAATATGGAAACACAATGCTTTAAACATAAATCTTACAAGAAAAAGTAACTAGCAAATACAAATCGCCTGACATTGTTAGCAGGCAACAGCCAACACAAGGTAGGTCTCACTATGCGTACAAATACACGTTGAATCGAATACGATTCGATACTGAAAACACAATACTTTAAACATAAAACTCAAACAGAAACCATGATGTATAGTTAATAATGTCAGGAGAACTAATAACTAGCAGATGCAAATCGCCTTCACTCTGTCAGCTAGGCTAGCTAACCGACATTGCTAGCAACCGACACTAGTACAAGACGCTCACTATGTGTACAAATATACGTTGAATCGAGTACGATTCGATACTGAAACACAAAGGTAAATCTTACAAGAAAAAAATACAACAAACATGTATAGTTAACAGTCCAGAACTAATTCGAGCCATCGAAGCAGCCAGCCTCGGATGCTCGTATTAAGAAGTAACAGTCCAGAACATCTTACAAAGAGAGTAGATGCTACAACCTACGATTCGATGTTAGAAACACAAAGCTTTAAACATATCAAAAATATAATACACAAAAACCCTGTATAGTTATACACATTAACCCTGTAACAAAATATGTACAAAATATTCTACACTAAAAGAGTACTATGTTATGTGATGTACAGTACCGTAAAAGAGTATTATGTTATGTGATGTACATACCGACAGTGCCCTACAGTAAAATCGTATAGAGTATGCGGTTATGTGATGTACAGTAGTAGAATACCACGGTGTTATTTTTCTTGAGAGGCTACAGACGCTACATCGTTTGTATCATACGTTAGAGTATAATATTTAGAATTAGGCTTTGTCAAACGAATGATTTTGTAGTCGCTGATGAAATCTTCGACATCGTACAAGGTACCGTCGACTACGCTAGACTCCGATAGAGATGTCGACTGCTGTGGCGAACGACTGTGTCTGCCAACCGGTATACGCTCGGCAGATACAGTCATGTCGTTCTGTAGTCGAGCCTTGTTGCTAGTACCTCTTCCTCCGAGAGTGAGTACGAGGATGGCCATAACAGCGAGCGATGCTATCACAATCATTACCATGCATATGTAGCGTTTGGTCATTTCGTAAGGCATCGTACAAAGAAATAGATTTAATACTGACTGAGGTATCTATAGTGAGCAATGCCGGTAGTAGTTTTACATACTGTTCTAAAGTAGGAACTATATAGGAGGTTATAAAAAGAACACGTAAATTGTATATTACCTGAGTATCAGTCACAGCGAGCGTTAACACAACGCTCGTGTACAGACGACTATCGCCTACTATTTGATTGTAAAAAAACAGTTGCTACAGTCTAGTTAAAGTCAGATCAATCGGGGTACGGCAAAATGCTATTTCACGGACGCCTAAAGACATATGTATCGCGGTTTAGAAGCTTGACAATTTTAGAAAACCTAATCGACGCTAGTCATCGATATAAGACTCTATACCAGAATCGTCCGAATTGTAATCCTCGTCGTCTTCGTCTATACGGTTCAATATTGCTTGTCGTATAGCTCCCATTTCTTCGCTGGTCACGCCGTAAATGCATCCATGATCCCGTGTCTCGTCGTCCGAGTCGTCAATGTCTAAAGCGGCAGCTGCACTCGTAACAGCAGACTTGTTCTGAGGCTGTGGCGCGTTGCCGTCCGAGCTGGAAGTCGAACATGACGGTTGCTGGCCGTCAGCAGGCTGCTCGGTCGTACGGCTGTTATTTGAGGCCGTCAACCACGAGAATCGTTGCGATTCTTTTGTGCTCATATTGACGCCACTACTATCGGTGTTGATTGAATCCGTTGCACTACTATTGTTTCATATACTAGTAGTCTTATCTAACTACCTTCTGTTCTCTTTTCTCTTAAATTGTCACTTTGTTTTTGTTTTTCCACATAATGTATATAATGTTGAAAATGCAAATAGTGTACAATTATAGTACCTAGTTTATTTAATATATTTATTAGTCCTTCGCTATCTGAGAACCTTCCAATCCTTAGTATTGGGTTTGTTGACATCAGGTTTTGACATGACATTCAGTTGGTTTTTAACAAATCAACAATTAAATTGCTATTATTACATTTGATATGTGTTCTCATAGTAGCATTAGATGTCTCCTTGACTACTGATAACATTTTTATCCACCTTTGAACAAGTTTGGATAGTGCATTTTGCTTAACTAACTGGTTACATAGTGTTTGTTTACATTTGGTTCCACAATCATAGTCATTTAGTTTTCAATAATCTGACTATAAAACTACTATTATTATACCTATGATCTGTTCCCATAGTAGTATTAGATATTATTCTAACTACTGGTAACATTTTCAGTAATCCTTGTACAAGTTTTAATAATGTATTTTGCTTAACTAACTTGTCATATTGGGTTTCCTTTCATCTAGCTTTGTGCTATCATATTTAATCTGCCTTATGTGCAGTGTATTTCAGTATTAAATATTATTTATTAGCGTGCACCATTATTTATAATGAATCTTTGATTGGAACAATTGTTGATGGTTGCTTGGTTTAATTAACATATATGATTTTTTGTGTTATAGGTGCATTCACTATGGGGTTATGTATCAATGTGCAGCATATTCTTATGCAGTATTTGCTTCTACTATTATGACTTCATTATGGTATTTTATTACAATGGTTTAATTGTTGATTAATACACATGTTTACACTATTTTTCTAAACAATAACACAAATATTCTTAATTTAATGGTATTACATATTTCTTGTTGTGTTTTGTACCTAATTTCTGGTACATTGGTTGTTTGATACTTAACAAACTAGCTTGTTTGTTATTATTTTTTCTGGACTTTCTTTGTATTGTATTTTGTCTTGCCGTGCCATTCAGTTATATTTCATTTTAAAAATTACAAAGTTTTTTATTATCAGTTTCTATGAACAATGGTTCTACTGTTCTATCTTACATTTCTTGGTGGTCTTATGATTATCTATTTTGGATTACAATCTTCATTAAATTGGTCACACTAATTGTATGTGCATTTTTTAAACCACTTAATCTTTGATGTTTCCACTATAAAGGTAACACATTTTCCTCTTGTTATAAACCTTTCTCACTTGTATTGTCTGTGGGGTTTATCTGAGTTAAAAATTGGTTGACTTGTTACAGGTTTTCACACTTACATTAAATTTTCACTATTACTGTTTGTGATTTCTTTAATATGCTAAACACTGTTTCTTCATAGTTGATAATCGTTATTCTTCTTCCGGTTACTAGTATAGTTTCTGGTATACTTGGTGAATGGTGAATTCTTGTATTGTCCATACATTGTCTTCACTCTTCATGTCATGTTTCCTTGCTCTTCTTCTTCCTTTCTTCTTTTGGTTTAAATGTCTTCTTCAATATTTCCATTGTAGTAGTCGTTGTTCCATAGTATTTATATTTATAAATATATTGGTTTGTCTGCCATCATTGTGGTTGCTCTTGAGTTGTCTCTTCTTCGTTTTGCATAGTCCTTATTTTGTTGGTTCCCCTCACTGTTGGAATCCTGTCGTCTTCTTCTTCATAGTTATTGTTTTGTTGGTTCCCCTCACTGTTGGAATCTATTGGGCCTGGTTTCTAACATTTTATATTGGCTTGTGGTCATTTTCTTTCTCTCTTTTGTACACGATGCTGCTATATTACACTTCCTTCTTCTTTGTTGGAATTTTACAACAATGTATCTATAGATACACACTTTTTGTTTACATTATTTTACTTACTTAGAAATATTTTCATGATTTCCCGTCACTTGACGTAATAATTGTTTACACTATGTAACTACCAATTTTGGTAACGTTACAATATAAACTATTAACATAAATCGTACAAGAAAATATAATACACAGCAGCCATGTATAGTTAACAATCCAGAACATAGACGTTCCGTATATAAATTACAATGAGGTAAAGATCTCTGATAATTAGCAGATGCTACAACCTACGATTCAATATGGAAACACAATGCTTTAAACATAAATCTTACAAGAAAAAGTAACTAGCAAATACAAATCGCCTGACATTGTTAGCAGGCAACAGCCAACACAAGGTAGGTCTCACTATGCGTACAAATACACGTTGAATCGAATACGATTCGATACTGAAAACACAATACTTTAAACATAAAACTCAAACAGAAACCATGATGTATAGTTAATAATGTCAGGAGAACTAATAACTAGCAGATGCAAATCGCCTTCACTCTGTCAGCTAGGCTAGCTAACCGACATTGCTAGCAACCGACACTAGTACAAGACGCTCACTATGTGTACAAATATACGTTGAATCGAGTACGATTCGATACTGAAACACAAAGGTAAATCTTACAAGAAAAAAATACAACAAACATGTATAGTTAACAGTCCAGAACTAATTCGAGCCATCGAAGCAGCCAGCCTCGGATGCTCGTATTAAGAAGTAACAGTCCAGAACATCTTACAAAGAGAGTAGATGCTACAACCTACGATTCGATGTTAGGAAACACAAAGCTTTAAACATATCAAAAATATAATACACAAAAACCCTGTATAGTTATACACATTAACCCTGTAACAAAATATGTACAAAATATTCTACACTAAAAGAGTACTATGTTATGTGATGTACAGTACCGTAAAAGAGTATTATGTTATGTGATGTACATACCGACAGTGCCCTACAGTAAAATCGTATAGAGTATGCGGTTATGTGATGTACAGTAGTAGAATACCACGGTGTTATTTTTCTTGAGAGGCTACAGACGCTACATCGTTTGTATCATACGTTAGAGTATAATATTTAGAATTAGGCTTTGTCAAACGAATGATTTTGTAGTCGCTGATGAAATCTTCGACATCGTACAAGGTACCGTCGACTACGCTAGACTCCGATAGAGATGTCGACTGCTGTGGCGAACGACTGTGTCTGCCAACCGGTATACGCTCGGCAGATACAGTCATGTCGTTCTGTAGTCGAGCCTTGTTGCTAGTACCTCTTCCTCCGAGAGTGAGTACGAGGATGGCCATAACAGCGAGCGATGCTATCACAATCATTACCATGCATATGTAGCGTTTGGTCATTTCGTAAGGCATCGTACAAAGAAATAGATTTAATACTGACTGAGGTATCTATAGTGAGCAATGCCGGTAGTAGTTTTAAATACTGTTCTAAAGTAGGAACTATATAGGAGGTTATAAAAAGAACACGTAAATTGTATATTACCTGAGTATCAGTCACAGCGAGCGTTAACACAACGCTCGTGTACAGACGACTATCGCCTACTATTTGATTGTAAAAAAACAGTTGCTACAGTCTAGTTAAAGTCAGATCAATCGGGGTACGGCAAAATGCTATTTCACGGACGCCTAAAGACATATGTATCGCGGTTTAGAAGCTTGACAATTTTAGAAAACCTAATCGACGCTAGTCATCGATATAAGACTCTATACCAGAATCGTCCGAATTGTAATCCTCGTCGTCTTCGTCTATACGGTTCAATATTGCTTGTCGTATAGCTCCCATTTCTTCGCTGGTCACGCCGTAAATGCATCCATGATCCCGTGTCTCGTCGTCCGAGTCGTCAATGTCTAAAGCGGCAGCTGCACTCGTAACAGCAGACTTGTTCTGAGGCTGTGGCGCGTTGCCGTCCGAGCTGGAAGTCGAACATGACGGTTGCTGGCCGTCAGCAGGCTGCTCGGTCGTACGGCTGTTATTTGAGGCCGTCAACCACGAGAATCGTTGCGATTCTTTTGTGCTCATATTGACGCCACTACTATCGGTGTTGATTGAATCCGTTGCACTACTATTGTTTCATATACTAGTAGTCTTATCTAACTACCTTCTGTTCTCTTTTCTCTTAAATTGTCACTTTGTTTTTGTTTTTCCACATAATGTATATAATGTTGAAAATGCAAATAGTGTACAATTATAGTACCTAGTTTATTTAATATATTTATTAGTCCTCCGCTATCTGAGAACCTTCCAATCCTTAGTATTGGGTTTGTTGACATCAGGTTTTGACATGACATTCAGTTGGTTTTTAACAAATCAACAATTAAATTGCTATTATTACATTTGATATGTGTTCTCATAGTAGCATTAGATGTCTCCTTGACTACTGATAACATTTTTATCCACCTTTGAACAAGTTTGGATAGTGCATTTTGCTTAACTAACTGGTTACATAGTGTTTGTTTACATTTGGTTCCACAATCATAGTCATTTAGTTTTCAATAATCTGACTATAAAACTACTATTATTATACCTATGATCTGTTCCCATAGTAGTATTAGATATTATTCTAACTACTGGTAACATTTTCAGTAATCCTTGTACAAGTTTTAATAATGTATTTTGCTTAACTAACTTGTCATATTGGGTTTCCTTTCATCTAGCTTTGTGCTATCATATTTAATCTGCCTTATGTGCAGTGTATTTCAGTATTAAATTTTATTTATTAGCGTGCACCATTATTTATAATGAATCTTTGATTGGAACAATTGTTGATGGTTGCTTGGTTTAATTAACATATATGATTTTTTGTGTTATAGGTGCATTCACTATGGGGTTATGTGTCAATGTGCAGCATATTCTTATGCAGTATTTGCTTCTACTATTATGACTTCATTATGGTATTTTATTACAATGGTTTAATTGTTGATTAATACACATGTTTACACTATTTTTCTAAACAATAACACAAATATTCTTAATTTAATGGTATTACATATTTCTTGTTGTGTTTTGTACCTAATTTCTGGTACATTGGTTGTTTGATACTTAACAAACTAGCTTGTTTGTTATTATTTTTTCTGGACTTTCTTTGTATTGTATTTTGTCTTGCCGTGCCATTCAGTTATATTTCATTTTAAAAATTACAAAGTTTTTTATTATCAGTTTCTATGAACAATGGTTCTACTGTTCTATCTTACATTTCTTGGTGGTCTTATGATTATCTATTTTGGATTACAATCTTCATTAAATTGGTCACACTAATTGTATGTGCATTTTTTAAACCACTTAATCTTTGATGTTTCCACTATAAAGGTAACACATTTTCCTCTTGTTATAAACCTTTCTCACTTGTATTGTCTGTGGGGTTTATCTGAGTTAAAAATTGGTTGACTTGTTACAGGTTTTCACACTTACATTAAATTTTCACTATTACTGTTTGTGATTTCTTTAATATGCTAAACACTGTTTCTTCATAGTTGATAATCGTTATTCTTCTTCCGGTTACTAGTATAGTTTCTGGTATACTTGGTGAATGGTGAATTCTTGTATTGTCCATACATTGTCTTCACTCTTCATGTCATGTTTCCTTGCTCTTCTTCTTCCTTTCTTCTTTTGGTTTAAATGTCTTCTTCAATATTTCCATTGTAGTAGTCGTTGTTCCATAGTATTTATATTTATAAATATATTGGTTTGTCTGCCATCATTGTGGTTGCTCTTGAGTTGTCTCTTCTTCGTTTTGCATAGTCCTTATTTTGTTGGTTCCCCTCACTGTTGGAATCCTGTCGTCTTCTTCTTCATAGTTATTGTTTTGTTGGTTCCCCTCACTGTTGGAATCTATTGGGCCTGGTTTCTAACATTTTATATTGGCTTGTGGTCATTTTCTTTCTCTCTTTTGTACACGATGCTGCTATATTACACTTCCTTCTTCTTTGTTGGAATTTTACAACAATGTATCTATAGATACACACTTTTTGTTTACATTATTTTACTTACTTAGAAATATTTTCATGATTTCCCGTCACTTGACGTAATAATTGTTTACACTATGTAACTACCAATTTTGGTAACGTTACAATATAAACTATTAACATAAATCGTACAAGAAAATATAATACACAGCAGCCATGTATAGTTAACAATCCAGAACATAGACGTTCCGTATATAAATTACAATGAGGTAAAGATCTCTGATAATTAGCAGATGCTACAACCTACGATTCAATATGGAAACACAATGCTTTAAACATAAATCTTACAAGAAAAAGTAACTAGCAAATACAAATCGCCTGACATTGTTAGCAGGCAACAGCCAACACAAGGTAGGTCTCACTATGCGTACAAATACACGTTGAATCGAATACGATTCGATACTGAAAACACAATACTTTAAACATAAAACTCAAACAGAAACCATGATGTATAGTTAATAATGTCAGGAGGACTAATAACTAGCAGATGCAAATCGCCTTCACTCTGTCAGCTAGGCTAGCTAACCGACATTGCTAGCAACCGACACTAGTACAAGACGCTCACTATGTGTACAAATATACGTTGAATCGAGTACGATTCGATACTGAAACACAAAGGTAAATCTTACAAGAAAAAAATACAACAAACATGTATAGTTAACAGTCCAGAACTAATTCGAGCCATCGAAGCAGCCAGCCTCGGATGCTCGTATTAAGAAGTAACAGTCCAGAACATCTTACAAAGAGAGTAGATGCTACAACCTACGATTCGATGTTAGAAACACAAAGCTTTAAACATATCAAAAATATAATACACAAAAACCCTGTATAGTTATACACATTAACCCTGTAACAAAATATGTACAAAATATTCTACACTAAAAGAGTACTATGTTATGTGATGTACAGTACCGTAAAAGAGTATTATGTTATGTGATGTACATACCGACAGTGCCCTACAGTAAAATCGTATAGAGTATGCGGTTATGTGATGTACAGTAGTAGAATACCACGGTGTTATTTTTCTTGAGAGGCTACAGACGCTACATCGTTTGTATCATACGTTAGAGTATAATATTTAGAATTAGGCTTTGTCAAACGAATGATTTTGTAGTCGCTGATGAAATCTTCGACATCGTACAAGGTACCGTCGACTACGCTAGACTCCGATAGAGATGTCGACTGCTGTGGCGAACGACTGTGTCTGCCAACCGGTATACGCTCGGCAGATACAGTCATGTCGTTCTGTAGTCGAGCCTTGTTGCTAGTACCTCTTCCTCCGAGAGTGAGTACGAGGATGGCCATAACAGCGAGCGATGCTATCACAATCATTACCATGCATATGTAGCGTTTGGTCATTTCGTAAGGCATCGTACAAAGAAATAGATTTAATACTGACTGAGGTATCTATAGTGAGCAATGCCGGTAGTAGTTTTACATACTGTTCTAAAGTAGGAACTATATAGGAGGTTATAAAAAGAACACGTAAATTGTATATTACCTGAGTATCAGTCACAGCGAGCGTTAACACAACGCTCGTGTACAGACGACTATCGCCTACTATTTGATTGTAAAAAAACAGTTGCTACAGTCTAGTTAAAGTCAGATCAATCGGGGTACGGCAAAATGCTATTTCACGGACGCCTAAAGACATATGTATCGCGGTTTAGAAGCTTGACAATTTTAGAAAACCTAATCGACGCTAGTCATCGATATAAGACTCTATACCAGAATCGTCCGAATTGTAATCCTCGTCGTCTTCGTCTATACGGTTCAATATTGCTTGTCGTATAGCTCCCATTTCTTCGCTGGTCACGCCGTAAATGCATCCATGATCCCGTGTCTCGTCGTCCGAGTCGTCAATGTCTAAAGCGGCAGCTGCACTCGTAACAGCAGACTTGTTCTGAGGCTGTGGCGCGTTGCCGTCCGAGCTGGAAGTCGAACATGACGGTTGCTGGCCGTCAGCAGGCTGCTCGGTCGTACGGCTGTTATTTGAGGCCGTCAACCACGAGAATCGTTGCGATTCTTTTGTGCTCATATTGACGCCACTACTATCGGTGTTGATTGAATCCGTTGCACTACTATTGTTTCATATACTAGTAGTCTTATCTAACTACCTTCTGTTCTCTTTTCTCTTAAATTGTCACTTTGTTTTTGTTTTTCCACATAATGTATATAATGTTGAAAATGCAAATAGTGTACAATTATAGTACCTAGTTTATTTAATATATTTATTAGTCCTTCGCTATCTGAGAACCTTCCAATCCTTAGTATTGGGTTTGTTGACATCAGGTTTTGACATGACATTCAGTTGGTTTTTAACAAATCAACAATTAAATTGCTATTATTACATTTGATATGTGTTCTCATAGTAGCATTAGATGTCTCCTTGACTACTGATAACATTTTTATCCACCTTTGAACAAGTTTGGATAGTGCATTTTGCTTAACTAACTGGTTACATAGTGTTTGTTTACATTTGGTTCCACAATCATAGTCATTTAGTTTTCAATAATCTGACTATAAAACTACTATTATTATACCTATGATCTGTTCCCATAGTAGTATTAGATATTATTCTAACTACTGGTAACATTTTCAGTAATCCTTGTACAAGTTTTAATAATGTATTTTGCTTAACTAACTTGTCATATTGGGTTTCCTTTCATCTAGCTTTGTGCTATCATATTTAATCTGCCTTATGTGCAGTGTATTTCAGTATTAAATATTATTTATTAGCGTGCACCATTATTTATAATGAATCTTTGATTGGAACAATTGTTGATGGTTGCTTGGTTTAATTAACATATATGATTTTTTGTGTTATAGGTGCATTCACTATGGGGTTATGTATCAATGTGCAGCATATTCTTATGCAGTATTTGCTTCTACTATTATGACTTCATTATGGTATTTTATTACAATGGTTTAATTGTTGATTAATACACATGTTTACACTATTTTTCTAAACAATAACACAAATATTCTTAATTTAATGGTATTACATATTTCTTGTTGTGTTTTGTACCTAATTTCTGGTACATTGGTTGTTTGATACTTAACAAACTAGCTTGTTTGTTATTATTTTTTCTGGACTTTCTTTGTATTGTATTTTGTCTTGCCGTGCCATTCAGTTATATTTCATTTTAAAAATTACAAAGTTTTTTATTATCAGTTTCTATGAACAATGGTTCTACTGTTCTATCTTACATTTCTTGGTGGTCTTATGATTATCTATTTTGGATTACAATCTTCATTAAATTGGTCACACTAATTGTATGTGCATTTTTTAAACCACTTAATCTTTGATGTTTCCACTATAAAGGTAACACATTTTCCTCTTGTTATAAACCTTTCTCACTTGTATTGTCTGTGGGGTTTATCTGAGTTAAAAATTGGTTGACTTGTTACAGGTTTTCACACTTACATTAAATTTTCACTATTACTGTTTGTGATTTCTTTAATATGCTAAACACTGTTTCTTCATAGTTGATAATCGTTATTCTTCTTCCGGTTACTAGTATAGTTTCTGGTATACTTGGTGAATGGTGAATTCTTGTATTGTCCATACATTGTCTTCACTCTTCATGTCATGTTTCCTTGCTCTTCTTCTTCCTTTCTTCTTTTGGTTTAAATGTCTTCTTCAATATTTCCATTGTAGTAGTCGTTGTTCCATAGTATTTATATTTATAAATATATTGGTTTGTCTGCCATCATTGTGGTTGCTCTTGAGTTGTCTCTTCTTCGTTTTGCATAGTCCTTATTTTGTTGGTTCCCCTCACTGTTGGAATCCTGTCGTCTTCTTCTTCATAGTTATTGTTTTGTTGGTTCCCCTCACTGTTGGAATCTATTGGGCCTGGTTTCTAACATTTTATATTGGCTTGTGGTCATTTTCTTTCTCTCTTTTGTACACGATGCTGCTATATTACACTTCCTTCTTCTTTGTTGGAATTTTACAACAATGTATCTATAGATACACACTTTTTGTTTACATTATTTTACTTACTTAGAAATATTTTCATGATTTCCCGTCACTTGACGTAATAATTGTTTACACTATGTAACTACCAATTTTGGTAACGTTACAATATAAACTATTAACATAAATCGTACAAGAAAATATAATACACAGCAGCCATGTATAGTTAACAATCCAGAACATAGACGTTCCGTATATAAATTACAATGAGGTAAAGATCTCTGATAATTAGCAGATGCTACAACCTACGATTCAATATGGAAACACAATGCTTTAAACATAAATCTTACAAGAAAAAGTAACTAGCAAATACAAATCGCCTGACATTGTTAGCAGGCAACAGCCAACACAAGGTAGGTCTCACTATGCGTACAAATACACGTTGAATCGAATACGATTCGATACTGAAAACACAATACTTTAAACATAAAACTCAAACAGAAACCATGATGTATAGTTAATAATGTCAGGAGAACTAATAACTAGCAGATGCAAATCGCCTTCACTCTGTCAGCTAGGCTAGCTAACCGACATTGCTAGCAACCGACACTAGTACAAGACGCTCACTATGTGTACAAATATACGTTGAATCGAGTACGATTCGATACTGAAACACAAAGGTAAATCTTACAAGAAAAAAATACAACAAACATGTATAGTTAACAGTCCAGAACTAATTCGAGCCATCGAAGCAGCCAGCCTCGGATGCTCGTATTAAGAAGTAACAGTCCAGAACATCTTACAAAGAGAGTAGATGCTACAACCTACGATTCGATGTTAGAAACACAAAGCTTTAAACATATCAAAAATATAATACACAAAAACCCTGTATAGTTATACACATTAACCCTGTAACAAAATATGTACAAAATATTCTACACTAAAAGAGTACTATGTTATGTGATGTACAGTACCGTAAAAGAGTATTATGTTATGTGATGTACATACCGACAGTGCCCTACAGTAAAATCGTATAGAGTATGCGGTTATGTGATGTACAGTAGTAGAATACCACGGTGTTATTTTTCTTGAGAGGCTACAGACGCTACATCGTTTGTATCATACGTTAGAGTATAATATTTAGAATTAGGCTTTGTCAAACGAATGATTTTGTAGTCGCTGATGAAATCTTCGACATCGTACAAGGTACCGTCGACTACGCTAGACTCCGATAGAGATGTCGACTGCTGTGGCGAACGACTGTGTCTGCCAACCGGTATACGCTCGGCAGATACAGTCATGTCGTTCTGTAGTCGAGCCTTGTTGCTAGTACCTCTTCCTCCGAGAGTGAGTACGAGGATGGCCATAACAGCGAGCGATGCTATCACAATCATTACCATGCATATGTAGCGTTTGGTCATTTCGTAAGGCATCGTACAAAGAAATAGATTTAATACTGACTGAGGTATCTATAGTGAGCAATGCCGGTAGTAGTTTTAAATACTGTTCTAAAGTAGGAACTATATAGGAGGTTATAAAAAGAACACGTAAATTGTATATTACCTGAGTATCAGTCACAGCGAGCGTTAACACAACGCTCGTGTACAGACGACTATCGCCTACTATTTGATTGTAAAAAAACAGTTGCTACAGTCTAGTTAAAGTCAGATCAATCGGGGTACGGCAAAATGCTATTTCACGGACGCCTAAAGACATATGTATCGCGGTTTAGAAGCTTGACAATTTTAGAAAACCTAATCGACGCTAGTCATCGATATAAGACTCTATACCAGAATCGTCCGAATTGTAATCCTCGTCGTCTTCGTCTATACGGTTCAATATTGCTTGTCGTATAGCTCTCATTTCTTCGCTGGTCACGCCGTAAATGCATCCATGATCCCGTGTCTCGTCGTCCGAGTCGTCAATGTCTAAAGCGGCAGCTGCACTCGTAACAGCAGACTTGTTCTGAGGCTGTGGCGCGTTGCCGTCCGAGCTGGAAGTCGAACATGACGGTTGCTGGCCGTCAGCAGGCTGCTCGGTCGTACGGCTGTTATTTGAGGCCGTCAACCACGAGAATCGTTGCGATTCTTTTGTGCTCATATTGACGCCACTACTATCGGTGTTGATTGAATCCGTTGCACTACTATTGTTTCATATACTAGTAGTCTTATCTAACTACCTTCTGTTCTCTTTTCTCTTAAATTGTCACTTTGTTTTTGTTTTTCCACATAATGTATATAATGTTGAAAATGCAAATAGTGTACAATTATAGTACCTAGTTTATTTAATATATTTATTAGTCCTTCGCTATCTGAGAACCTTCCAATCCTTAGTATTGGGTTTGTTGACATCAGGTTTTGACATGACATTCTGTTGGTTTTTAACAAATCAACAATTAAATTGCTATTATTACATTTGATATGTGTTCTCATAGTAGCATTAGATGTCTCTTTGACTACTGATAACATTTTTATCCACCTTTGAACAAGTTTGGATAGTGCATTTTGCTTAACTAACTGGTTACATAGTGTTTGTTTACATTTGGTTCCACAATCATAGTCATTTAGTTTTCAATAATCTGACTATAAAACTACTATTATTATACCTATGATCTGTTCCCATAGTAGTATTAGATATTATTCTAACTACTGGTAACATTTTCAGTAATCCTTGTACAAGTTTTAATAATGTATTTTGCTTAACTAACTTGTCATATTGGGTTTCCTTTCATCTAGCTTTGTGCTATCATATTTAATCTGCCTTATGTGCAGTGTATTTCAGTATTAAATATTATTTATTAGCGTGCACCATTATTTATAATGAATCTTTGATTGGAACAATTGTTGATGGTTGCTTGGTTTAATTAACATATATGATTTTTTGTGTTATAGGTGCATTCACTATGGGGTTATGTGTCAATGTGCAGCATATTCTTATGCAGTATTTGCTTCTACTATTATGACTTCATTATGGTATTTTATTACAATGGTTTAATTGTTGATTAATACACATGTTTACACTATTTTTCTAAACAATAACACAAATATTCTTAATTTAATGGTATTACATATTTCTTGTTGTGTTTTGTACCTAATTTCTGGTACATTGGTTGTTTGATACTTAACAAACTAGCTTGTTTGTTATTATTTTTTCTGGACTTTCTTTGTATTGTATTTTGTCTTGCCGTGGCATTCAGTTATATTTCATTTTAAAAATTACAAAGTTTTTTATTATCAGTTTCTATGAACAATGGTTCTACTGTTCTATCTTACATTTCTTGGTGGTCTTATGATTATCTATTTTGGATTACAATCTTCATTAAATTGGTCACACTAATTGTCTGTGCATTTTTTAAACCACTTAATCTTTGATGTTTCCACTATAAAGGTAACACATTTTCCTCTTGTTATAAACCTTTCTCACTTGTATTGTCTGTGGGGTTTATCTGAGTTAAAAATTGGTTGACTTGTTACAGGTTTTCACACTTACATTAAATTTTCACTATTACTGTTTGTGATTTCTTTAATATGCTAAACACTGTTTCTTCATAGTTGATAATCGTTATTCTTCTTCCGGTTACTAGTATAGTTTCTGGTATACTTGGTGAATGGTGAATTCTTGTATTGTCCATACATTGTCTTCACTCTTCATGTCATGTTTCCTTGCTCTTCTTCTTCCTTTCTTCTTTTGGTTTAAATGTCTTCTTCAATATTTCCATTGTAGTAGTCGTTGTTCCATAGTATTTATATTTATAAATATATTGGTTTGTCTGCCATCATTGTGGTTGCTCTTGAGTTGTCTCTTCTTCGTTTTGCATAGTCCTTATTTTGTTGGTTCCCCTCACTGTTGGAATCCTGTCGTCTTCTTCTTCATAGTTATTGTTTTGTTGGTTCCCCTCACTGTTGGAATCTATTGGGCCTGGTTTCTAACATTTTATATTGGCTTGTGGTCATTTTCTTTCTCTCTTTTGTACACGATGCTGCTATATTACACTTCCTTCTTCTTTGTTGGAATTTTACAACAATGTATCTATAGATACACACTTTTTGTTTACATTATTTTACTTACTTAGAAATATTTTCATGATTTCCCGTCACTTGACGTAATAATTGTTTACACTATGTAACTACCAATTTTGGTAACGTTACAATATAAACTATTAACATAAATCGTACAGGAAAATATAATACACAGCAGCCATGTATAGTTAACAATCCAGAACATAGACGTTCCGTATATAAATTACAATGAGGTAAAGATCTCTGATAATTAGCAGATGCTACAACCTACGATTCAATATGGAAACACAATGCTTTAAACATAAATCTTACAAGAAAAAATAACTAGCAAATACAAATCGCCTGACATTGTTAGCAAACAACAGCCAACACAAGGTAGGTCTCACTATGCGTACAAATACACGTTGAATCGAATACGATTCGATACTGAAAACACAATACTTTAAACATAAAACTCAAACAGAAACCATGATGTATAGTTAATAATGTCAGGAGAACTAATAACTAGCAGATGCAAATCGCCTTCACTCTGTCAGCTAGGCTAGCTAACCGACATTGCTAGCAACCGACACTAGTACAAGACGCTCACTATGTGTACAAATATACGTTGAATCGAGTACGATTCGATACTGAAACACAAAGGTAAATCTTACAAGAAAAAAATACAACAAACATGTATAGTTAACAGTCCAGAACTAATTCGAGCCATCGAAGCAGCCAGCCTCGGATGCTCGTATTAAGAAGTAACAGTCCAGAACATCTTACAAAGAGAGTAGATGCTACAACCTACGATTCGATGTTAGAAACACAAAGCTTTAAACATATCAAAAATATAATACACAATAACCCTGTATAGTTATACACATTAACCCTGTAACAAAATATGTACAAAATATTCTACACTAAAAGAGTACTATGTTATGTGATGTACAGTACCGTAAAAGAGTATTATGTTATGTGATGTACATACCGACAGTGCCCTACAGTAAAATCGTATAGAGTATGCGGTTATGTGATGTACAGTAGTAGAATACCACGGTGTTATTTTTCTTGAGAGGCTACAGACGCTACATCGTTTGTATCATACGTTAGAGTATAATATTTAGAATTAGGCTTTGTCAAACGAATGATTTTGTAGTCGCTGATGAAATCTTCGACATCGTACAAGGTACCGTCGACTACGCTAGACTCCGATAGAGATGTCGACTGCTGTGGCGAACGACTGTGTCTGCCAACCGGTATACGCTCGGCAGATACAGTCATGTCGTTCTGTAGTCGAGCCTTGTTGCTAGTACCTCTTCCTCCGAGAGTGAGTACGAGGATGGCCATAACAGCGAGCGATGCTATCACAATCATTACCATGCATATGTAGCGTTTGGTCATTTCGTAAGGCATCGTACAAAGAAATAGATTTAATACTGACTGAGGTATCTATAGTGAGCAATGCCGGTAGTAGTTTTAAATACTGTTCTAAAGTAGGAACTATATAGGAGGTTATAAAAAGAACACGTAAATTGTATATTACCTGAGTATCAGTCACAGCGAGCGTTAACACAACGCTCGTGTACAGACGACTATCGCCTACTATTTGATTGTAAAAAAACAGTTGCTACAGTCTAGTTAAAGTCAGATCAATCGGGGTACGGCAAAATGCTATTTCACGGACGCCTAAAGACATATGTATCGCGGTTTAGAAGCTTGACAATTTTAGAAAACCTAATCGACGCTAGTCATCGATATAAGACTCTATACCAGAATCGTCCGAATTGTAATCCTCGTCGTCTTCGTCTATACGGTTCAATATTGCTTGTCGTATAGCTCCCATTTCTTCGCTGGTCACGCCGTAAATGCATCCATGATCCCGTGTCTCGTCGTCCGAGTCGTCAATGTCTAAAGCGGCAGCTGCACTCGTAACAGCAGACTTGTTCTGAGGCTGTGGCGCGTTGCCGTCCGAGCTGGAAGTCGAACATGACGGTTGCTGGCCGTCAGCAGGCTGCTCGGTCGTACGGCTGTTATTTGAGGCCGTCAACCACGAGAATCGTTGCGATTCTTTTGTGCTCATATTGACGCCACTACTATCGGTGTTGATTGAATCCGTTGCACTACTATTGTTTCATATACTAGTAGTCTTATCTAACTACCTTCTGTTCTCTTTTCTCTTAAATTGTCACTTTGTTTTTGTTTTTCCAAATAATGTATATAATGTTGAAAATGCAAATAGTGTACAATTATAGTACCTAGTTTATTTAATATATTTATTAGTCCTTCGCTATCTGAGAACCTTCCAATCCTTAGTATTGGGTTTGTTGACATCAGGTTTTGACATGACATTCAGTTGGTTTTTAACAAATCAACAATTAAATTGCTATTATTACATTTGATATGTGTTCTCATAGTAGCATTAGATGTCTCCTTGACTACTGATAACATTTTTATCCACCTTTGAACAAGTTTGGATAGTGCATTTTGCTTAACTAACTGGTTACATAGTGTTTGTTTACATTTGGTTCCACAATCATAGTCATTTAGTTTTCAATAATCTGACTATAAAACTACTATTATTATACCTATGATCTGTTCCCATAGTAGTATTAGATATTATTCTAACTACTGGTAACATTTTCAGTAATCCTTGTACAAGTTTTAATAATGTATTTTGCTTAACTAACTTGTCATATTGGGTTTCCTTTCATCTAGCTTTGTGCTATCATATTTAATCTGCCTTATGTGCAGTGTATTTCAGTATTAAATATTATTTATTAGCGTGCACCATTATTTATAATGAATCTTTGATTGGAACAATTGTTGATGGTTGCTTGGTTTAATTAACATATATGATTTTTTGTGTTATAGGTGCATTCACTATGGGGTTATGTATCAATGTGCAGCATATTCTTATGCAGTATTTGCTTCTACTATTATGACTTCATTATGGTATTTTATTACAATGGTTTAATTGTTGATTAATACACATGTTTACACTATTTTTCTAAACAATAACACAAATATTCTTAATTTAATGGTATTACATATTTCTTGTTGTGTTTTGTACCTAATTTCTGGTACATTGTTTGTTTGATACTTAACAAACTAGCTTGTTTGTTATTATTTTTTCTGGACTTTCTTTGTATTGTATTTTGTCTTGCCGTGCCATTCAGTTATATTTCATTTTAAAAATTACAAAGTTTTTTATTATCAGTTTCTATGAACAATGGTTCTACTGTTCTATCTTACATTTCTTGGTGGTCTTATGATTATCTATTTTGGATTACAATCTTCATTAAATTGGTCACACTAATTGTCTGTGCATTTTTTAAACCACTTAATCTTTGATGTTTCCACTATAAAGGTAACACATTTTCCTCTTGTTATAAACCTTTCTCACTTGTATTGTCTGTGGGGTTTATCTGAGTTAAAAATTGGTTGACTTGTTACAGGTTTTCACACTTACATTAAATTTTCACTATTACTGTTTGTGATTTCTTTAATATGCTAAACACTGTTTCTTCATAGTTGATAATCGTTATTCTTCTTCCGGTTACTAGTATAGTTTCTGGTATACTTGGTGAATGGTGAATTCTTGTATTGTCCATACATTGTCTTCACTCTTCATGTCATGTTTCCTTGCTCTTCTTCTTCCTTTCTTCTTTTGGTTTAAATGTCTTCTTCAATATTTCCATTGTAGTAGTCGTTGTTCCATAGTATTTATATTTATAAATATATTGGTTTGTCTGCCATCATTGTGGTTGCTCTTGAGTTGTCTCTTCTTCGTTTTGCATAGTCCTTATTTTGTTGGTTCCCCTCACTGTTGGAATCCTGTCGTCTTCTTCTTCATAGTTATTGTTTTGTTGGTTCCCCTCACTGTTGGAATCTATTGGGCCTGGTTTCTAACATTTTATATTGGCTTGTGGTCATTTTCTTTCTCTCTTTTGTACACGATGCTGCTATATTACACTTCCTTCTTCTTTGTTGGAATTTTACAACAATGTATCTATAGATACACACTTTTTGTTTACATTATTTTACTTACTTAGAAATATTTTCATGATTTCCCGTCACTTGACGTAATAATTGTTTACACTATGTAACTACCAATTTTGGTAACGTTACAATATAAACTATTAACATAAATCGTACAGGAAAATATAATACACAGCAGCCATGTATAGTTAACAATCCAGAACATAGACGTTCCGTATATAAATTACAATGAGGTAAAGATCTCTGATAATTAGCAGATGCTACAACCTACGATTCAATATGGAAACACAATGCTTTAAACATAAATCTTACAAGAAAAAATAACTAGCAAATACAAATCGCCTGACATTGTTAGCAAACAACAGCCAACACAAGGTAGGTCTCACTATGCGTACAAATACACGTTGAATCGAATACGATTCGATACTGAAAACACAATACTTTAAACATAAAACTCAAACAGAAACCATGATGTATAGTTAATAATGTCAGGAGAACTAATAACTAGCAGATGCAAATCGCCTTCACTCTGTCAGCTAGGCTAGCTAACCGACATTGCTAGCAACCGACACTAGTACAAGACGCTCACTATGTGTACAAATATACGTTGAATCGAGTACGATTCGATACTGAAACACAAAGGTAAATCTTACAAGAAAAAAATACAACAAACATGTATAGTTAACAGTCCAGAACTAATTCGAGCCATCGAAGCAGCCAGCCTCGGATGCTCGTATTAAGAAGTAACAGTCCAGAACATCTTACAAAGAGAGTAGATGCTACAACCTACGATTCGATGTTAGAAACACAAAGCTTTAAACATATCAAAAATATAATACACAATAACCCTGTATAGTTATACACATTAACCCTGTAACAAAATATGTACAAAATATTCTACACTAAAAGAGTACTATGTTATGTGATGTACAGTACCGTAAAAGAGTATTATGTTATGTGATGTACATACCGACAGTGCCCTACAGTAAAATCGTATAGAGTATGCGGTTATGTGATGTACAGTAGTAGAATACCACGGTGTTATTTTTCTTGAGAGGCTACAGACGCTACATCGTTTGTATCATACGTTAGAGTATAATATTTAGAATTAGGCTTTGTCAAACGAATGATTTTGTAGTCGCTGATGAAATCTTCGACATCGTACAAGGTACCGTCGACTACGCTAGACTCCGATAGAGATGTCGACTGCTGTGGCGAACGACTGTGTCTGCCAACCGGTATACGCTCGGCAGATACAGTCATGTCGTTCTGTAGTCGAGCCTTGTTGCTAGTACCTCTTCCTCCGAGAGTGAGTACGAGGATGGCCATAACAGCGAGCGATGCTATCACAATCATTACCATGCATATGTAGCGTTTGGTCATTTCGTAAGGCATCGTACAAAGAAATAGATTTAATACTGACTGAGGTATCTATAGTGAGCAATGCCGGTAGTAGTTTTAAATACTGTTCTAAAGTAGGAACTATATAGGAGGTTATAAAAAGAACACGTAAATTGTATATTACCTGAGTATCAGTCACAGCGAGCGTTAACACAACGCTCGTGTACAGACGACTATCGCCTACTATTTGATTGTAAAAAAACAGTTGCTACAGTCTAGTTAAAGTCAGATCAATCGGGGTACGGCAAAATGCTATTTCACGGACGCCTAAAGACATATGTATCGCGGTTTAGAAGCTTGACAATTTTAGAAAACCTAATCGACGCTAGTCATCGATATAAGACTCTATACCAGAATCGTCCGAATTGTAATCCTCGTCGTCTTCGTCTATACGGTTCAATATTGCTTGTCGTATAGCTCCCATTTCTTCGCTGGTCACGCCGTAAATGCATCCATGATCCCGTGTCTCGTCGTCCGAGTCGTCAATGTCTAAAGCGGCAGCTGCACTCGTAACAGCAGACTTGTTCTGAGGCTGTGGCGCGTTGCCGTCCGAGCTGGAAGTCGAACATGACGGTTGCTGGCCGTCAGCAGGCTGCTCGGTCGTACGGCTGTTATTTGAGGCCGTCAACCACGAGAATCGTTGCGATTCTTTTGTGCTCATATTGACGCCACTACTATCGGTGTTGATTGAATCCGTTGCACTACTATTGTTTCATATACTAGTAGTCTTATCTAACTACCTTCTGTTCTCTTTTCTCTTAAATTGTCACTTTGTTTTTGTTTTTCCAAATAATGTATATAATGTTGAAAATGCAAATAGTGTACAATTATAGTACCTAGTTTATTTAATATATTTATTAGTCCTTCGCTATCTGAGAACCTTCCAATCCTTAGTATTGGGTTTGTTGACATCAGGTTTTGACATGACATTCAGTTGGTTTTTAACAAATCAACAATTAAATTGCTATTATTACATTTGATATGTGTTCTCATAGTAGCATTAGATGTCTCCTTGACTACTGATAACATTTTTATCCACCTTTGAACAAGTTTGGATAGTGCATTTTGCTTAACTAACTGGTTACATAGTGTTTGTTTACATTTGGTTCCACAATCATAGTCATTTAGTTTTCAATAATCTGACTATAAAACTACTATTATTATACCTATGATCTGTTCCCATAGTAGTATTAGATATTATTCTAACTACTGGTAACATTTTCAGTAATCCTTGTACAAGTTTTAATAATGTATTTTGCTTAACTAACTTGTCATATTGGGTTTCCTTTCATCTAGCTTTGTGCTATCATATTTAATCTGCCTTATGTGCAGTGTATTTCAGTATTAAATATTATTTATTAGCGTGCACCATTATTTATAATGAATCTTTGATTGGAACAATTGTTGATGGTTGCTTGGTTTAATTAACATATATGATTTTTTGTGTTATAGGTGCATTCACTATGGGGTTATGTATCAATGTGCAGCATATTCTTATGCAGTATTTGCTTCTACTATTATGACTTCATTATGGTATTTTATTACAATGGTTTAATTGTTGATTAATACACATGTTTACACTATTTTTCTAAACAATAACACAAATATTCTTAATTTAATGGTATTACATATTTCTTGTTGTGTTTTGTACCTAATTTCTGGTACATTGTTTGTTTGATACTTAACAAACTAGCTTGTTTGTTATTATTTTTTCTGGACTTTCTTTGTATTGTATTTTGTCTTGCCGTGCCATTCAGTTATATTTCATTTTAAAAATTACAAAGTTTTTTATTATCAGTTTCTATGAACAATGGTTCTACTGTTCTATCTTACATTTCTTGGTGGTCTTATGATTATCTATTTTGGATTACAATCTTCATTAAATTGGTCACACTAATTGTATGTGCATTTTTTAAACCACTTAATCTTTGATGTTTCCACTATAAAGGTAACACATTTTCCTCTTGTTATAAACCTTTCTCACTTGTATTGTCTGTGGGGTTTATCTGAGTTAAAAATTGGTTGACTTGTTACAGGTTTTCACACTTACATTAAATTTTCACTATTACTGTTTGTGATTTCTTTAATATGCTAAACACTGTTTCTTCATAGTTGATAATCGTTATTCTTCTTCCGGTTACTAGTATAGTTTCTGGTATACTTGGTGAATGGTGAATTCTTGTATTGTCCATACATTGTCTTCACTCTTCATGTCATGTTTCCTTGCTCTTCTTCTTCCTTTCTTCTTTTGGTTTAAATGTCTTCTTCAATATTTCCATTGTAGTAGTCGTTGTTCCATAGTATTTATATTTATAAATATATTGGTTTGTCTGCCATCATTGTGGTTGCTCTTGAGTTGTCTCTTCTTCGTTTTGCATAGTCCTTATTTTGTTGGTTCCCCTCACTGTTGGAATCCTGTCGTCTTCTTCTTCATAGTTATTGTTTTGTTGGTTCCCCTCACTGTTGGAATCTATTGGGCCTGGTTTCTAACATTTTATATTGGCTTGTGGTCATTTTCTTTCTCTCTTTTGTACACGATGCTGCTATATTACACTTCCTTCTTCTTTGTTGGAATTTTACAACAATGTATCTATAGATACACACTTTTTGTTTACATTATTTTACTTACTTAGAAATATTTTCATGATTTCCCGTCACTTGACGTAATAATTGTTTACACTATGTAACTACCAATTTTGGTAACGTTACAATATAAACTATTAACATAAATCGTACAAGAAAATATAATACACAGCAGCCATGTATAGTTAACAATCCAGAACATAGACGTTCCGTATATAAATTACAATGAGGTAAAGATCTCTGATAATTAGCAGATGCTACAACCTACGATTCAATATGGAAACACAATGCTTTAAACATAAATCTTACAAGAAAAAGTAACTAGCAAATACAAATCGCCTGACATTGTTAGCAGGCAACAGCCAACACAAGGTAGGTCTCACTATGCGTACAAATACACGTTGAATCGAATACGATTCGATACTGAAAACACAATACTTTAAACATAAAACTCAAACAGAAACCATGATGTATAGTTAATAATGTCAGGAGAACTAATAACTAGCAGATGCAAATCGCCTTCACTCTGTCAGCTAGGCTAGCTAACCGACATTGCTAGCAACCGACACTAGTACAAGACGCTCACTATGTGTACAAATATACGTTGAATCGAGTACGATTCGATACTGAAACACAAAGGTAAATCTTACAAGAAAAAAATACAACAAACATGTATAGTTAACAGTCCAGAACTAATTCGAGCCATCGAAGCAGCCAGCCTCGGATGCTCGTATTAAGAAGTAACAGTCCAGAACATCTTACAAAGAGAGTAGATGCTACAACCTACGATTCGATGTTAGAAACACAAAGCTTTAAACATATCAAAAATATAATACACAAAAACCCTGTATAGTTATACACATTAACCCTGTAACAAAATATGTACAAAATATTCTACACTAAAAGAGTACTATGTTATGTGATGTACAGTACCGTAAAAGAGTATTATGTTATGTGATGTACATACCGACAGTGCCCTACAGTAAAATCGTATAGAGTATGCGGTTATGTGATGTACAGTAGTAGAATACCACGGTGTTATTTTTCTTGAGAGGCTACAGACGCTACATCGTTTGTATCATACGTTAGAGTATAATATTTAGAATTAGGCTTTGTCAAACGAATGATTTTGTAGTCGCTGATGAAATCTTCGACATCGTACAAGGTACCGTCGACTACGCTAGACTCCGATAGAGATGTCGACTGCTGTGGCGAACGACTGTGTCTGCCAACCGGTATACGCTCGGCAGATACAGTCATGTCGTTCTGTAGTCGAGCCTTGTTGCTAGTACCTCTTCCTCCGAGAGTGAGTACGAGGATGGCCATAACAGCGAGCGATGCTATCACAATCATTACCATGCATATGTAGCGTTTGGTCATTTCGTAAGGCATCGTACAAAGAAATAGATTTAATACTGACTGAGGTATCTATAGTGAGCAATGCCGGTAGTAGTTTTAAATACTGTTCTAAAGTAGGAACTATATAGGAGGTTATAAAAAGAACACGTAAATTGTATATTACCTGAGTATCAGTCACAGCGAGCGTTAACACAACGCTCGTGTACAGACGACTATCGCCTACTATTTGATTGTAAAAAAACAGTTGCTACAGTCTAGTTAAAGTCAGATCAATCGGGGTACGGCAAAATGCTATTTCACGGACGCCTAAAGACATATGTATCGCGGTTTAGAAGCTTGACAATTTTAGAAAACCTAATCGACGCTAGTCATCGATATAAGACTCTATACCAGAATCGTCCGAATTGTAATCCTCGTCGTCTTCGTCTATACGGTTCAATATTGCTTGTCGTATAGCTCTCATTTCTTCGCTGGTCACGCCGTAAATGCATCCATGATCCCGTGTCTCGTCGTCCGAGTCGTCAATGTCTAAAGCGGCAGCTGCACTCGTAACAGCAGACTTGTTCTGAGGCTGTGGCGCGTTGCCGTCCGAGCTGGAAGTCGAACATGACGGTTGCTGGCCGTCAGCAGGCTGCTCGGTCGTACGGCTGTTATTTGAGGCCGTCAACCACGAGAATCGTTGCGATTCTTTTGTGCTCATATTGACGCCACTACTATCGGTGTTGATTGAATCCGTTGCACTACTATTGTTTCATATACTAGTAGTCTTATCTAACTACCTTCTGTTCTCTTTTCTCTTAAATTGTCACTTTGTTTTTGTTTTTCCACATAATGTATATAATGTTGAAAATGCAAATAGTGTACAATTATAGTACCTAGTTTATTTAATATATTTATTAGTCCTTCGCTATCTGAGAACCTTCCAATCCTTAGTATTGGGTTTGTTGACATCAGGTTTTGACATGACATTCAGTTGGTTTTTAACAAATCAACAATTAAATTGCTATTATTACATTTGATATGTGTTCTCATAGAAGCATTAGATGTCTCTTTGACTACTGATAACATTTTTATCCACCTTTGAACAAGTTTGGATAGTGCATTTTGCTTAACTAACTGGTTACATAGTGTTTGTTTACATTTGGTTCCACAATCATAGTCATTTAGTTTTCAATAATCTGACTATAAAACTACTATTATTATACCTATGATCTGTTCCCATAGTAGTATTAGATATTATTCTAACTACTGGTAACATTTTCAGTAATCCTTGTACAAGTTTTAATAATGTATTTTGCTTAACTAACTTGTCATATTGGGTTTCCTTTCATCTAGCTTTGTGCTATCATATTTAATCTGCCTTATGTGCAGTGTATTTCAGTATTAAATATTATTTATTAGCGTGCACCATTATTTATAATGAATCTTTGATTGGAACAATTGTTGATGGTTGCTTGGTTTAATTAACATATATGATTTTTTGTGTTATAGGTGCATTCACTATGGGGTTATGTGTCAATGTGCAGCATATTCTTATGCAGTATTTGCTTCTACTATTATGACTTCATTATGGTATTTTATTACAATGGTTTAATTGTTGATTAATACACATGTTTACACTATTTTTCTAAACAATAACACAAATATTCTTAATTTAATGGTATTACATATTTCTTGTTGTGTTTTGTACCTAATTTCTGGTACATTGGTTGTTTGATACTTAACAAACTAGCTTGTTTGTTATTATTTTTTCTGGACTTTCTTTGTATTGTATTTTGTCTTGCCGTGGCATTCAGTTATATTTCATTTTAAAAATTACAAAGTTTTTTATTATCAGTTTCTATGAACAATGGTTCTACTGTTCTATCTTACATTTCTTGGTGGTCTTATGATTATCTATTTTGGATTACAATCTTCATTAAATTGGTCACACTAATTGTCTGTGCATTTTTTAAACCACTTAATCTTTGATGTTTCCACTATAAAGGTAACACATTTTCCTCTTGTTATAAACCTTTCTCACTTGTATTGTCTGTGGGGTTTATCTGAGTTAAAAATTGGTTGACTTGTTACAGGTTTTCACACTTACATTAAATTTTCACTATTACTGTTTGTGATTTCTTTAATATGCTAAACACTGTTTCTTCATAGTTGATAATCGTTATTCTTCTTCCGGTTACTAGTATAGTTTCTGGTATACTTGGTGAATGGTGAATTCTTGTATTGTCCATACATTGTCTTCACTCTTCATGTCATGTTTCCTTGCTCTTCTTCTTCCTTTCTTCTTTTGGTTTAAATGTCTTCTTCAATATTTCCATTGTAGTAGTCGTTGTTCCATAGTATTTATATTTATAAATATATTGGTTTGTCTGCCATCATTGTGGTTGCTCTTGAGTTGTCTCTTCTTCGTTTTGCATAGTCCTTATTTTGTTGGTTCCCCTCACTGTTGGAATCCTGTCGTCTTCTTCTTCATAGTTATTGTTTTGTTGGTTCCCCTCACTGTTGGAATCTATTGGGCCTGGTTTCTAACATTTTATATTGGCTTGTGGTCATTTTCTTTCTCTCTTTTGTACACGATGCTGCTATATTACACTTCCTTCTTCTTTGTTGGAATTTTACAACAATGTATCTATAGATACACACTTTTTGTTTACATTATTTTACTTACTTAGAAATATTTTCATGATTTCCCGTCACTTGACGTAATAATTGTTTACACTATGTAACTACCAATTTTGGTAACGTTACAATATAAACTATTAACATAAATCGTACAGGAAAATATAATACACAGCAGCCATGTATAGTTAACAATCCAGAACATAGACGTTCCGTATATAAATTACAATGAGGTAAAGATCTCTGATAATTAGCAGATGCTACAACCTACGATTCAATATGGAAACACAATGCTTTAAACATAAATCTTACAAGAAAAAATAACTAGCAAATACAAATCGCCTGACATTGTTAGCAAACAACAGCCAACACAAGGTAGGTCTCACTATGCGTACAAATACACGTTGAATCGAATACGATTCGATACTGAAAACACAATACTTTAAACATAAAACTCAAACAGAAACCATGATGTATAGTTAATAATGTCAGGAGAACTAATAACTAGCAGATGCAAATCGCCTTCACTCTGTCAGCTAGGCTAGCTAACCGACATTGCTAGCAACCGACACTAGTACAAGACGCTCACTATGTGTACAAATATACGTTGAATCGAGTACGATTCGATACTGAAACACAAAGGTAAATCTTACAAGAAAAAAATACAACAAACATGTATAGTTAACAGTCCAGAACTAATTCGAGCCATCGAAGCAGCCAGCCTCGGATGCTCGTATTAAGAAGTAACAGTCCAGAACATCTTACAAAGAGAGTAGATGCTACAACCTACGATTCGATGTTAGAAACACAAAGCTTTAAACATATCAAAAATATAATACACAATAACCCTGTATAGTTATACACATTAACCCTGTAACAAAATATGTACAAAATATTCTACACTAAAAGAGTACTATGTTATGTGATGTACAGTACCGTAAAAGAGTATTATGTTATGTGATGTACATACCGACAGTGCCCTACAGTAAAATCGTATAGAGTATGCGGTTATGTGATGTACAGTAGTAGAATACCACGGTGTTATTTTTCTTGAGAGGCTACAGACGCTACATCGTTTGTATCATACGTTAGAGTATAATATTTAGAATTAGGCTTTGTCAAACGAATGATTTTGTAGTCGCTGATGAAATCTTCGACATCGTACAAGGTACCGTCGACTACGCTAGACTCCGATAGAGATGTCGACTGCTGTGGCGAACGACTGTGTCTGCCAACCGGTATACGCTCGGCAGATACAGTCATGTCGTTCTGTAGTCGAGCCTTGTTGCTAGTACCTCTTCCTCCGAGAGTGAGTACGAGGATGGCCATAACAGCGAGCGATGCTATCACAATCATTACCATGCATATGTAGCGTTTGGTCATTTCGTAAGGCATCGTACAAAGAAATAGATTTAATACTGACTGAGGTATCTATAGTGAGCAATGCCGGTAGTAGTTTTAAATACTGTTCTAAAGTAGGAACTATATAGGAGGTTATAAAAAGAACACGTAAATTGTATATTACCTGAGTATCAGTCACAGCGAGCGTTAACACAACGCTCGTGTACAGACGACTATCGCCTACTATTTGATTGTAAAAAAACAGTTGCTACAGTCTAGTTAAAGTCAGATCAATCGGGGTACGGCAAAATGCTATTTCACGGACGCCTAAAGACATATGTATCGCGGTTTAGAAGCTTGACAATTTTAGAAAACCTAATCGACGCTAGTCATCGATATAAGACTCTATACCAGAATCGTCCGAATTGTAATCCTCGTCGTCTTCGTCTATACGGTTCAATATTGCTTGTCGTATAGCTCTCATTTCTTCGCTGGTCACGCCGTAAATGCATCCATGATCCCGTGTCTCGTCGTCCGAGTCGTCAATGTCTAAAGCGGCAGCTGCACTCGTAACAGCAGACTTGTTCTGAGGCTGTGGCGCGTTGCCGTCCGAGCTGGAAGTCGAACATGACGGTTGCTGGCCGTCAGCAGGCTGCTCGGTCGTACGGCTGTTATTTGAGGCCGTCAACCACGAGAATCGTTGCGATTCTTTTGTGCTCATATTGACGCCACTACTATCGGTGTTGATTGAATCCGTTGCACTACTATTGTTTCATATACTAGTAGTCTTATCTAACTACCTTCTGTTCTCTTTTCTCTTAAATTGTCACTTTGTTTTTGTTTTTCCAAATAATGTATATAATGTTGAAAATGCAAATAGTGTACAATTATAGTACCTAGTTTATTTAATATATTTATTAGTCCTTCGCTATCTGAGAACCTTCCAATCCTTAGTATTGGGTTTGTTGACATCAGGTTTTGACATGACATTCAGTTGGTTTTTAACAAATCAACAATTAAATTGCTATTATTACATTTGATATGTGTTCTCATAGTAGCATTAGATGTCTCTTTGACTACTGATAACATTTTTATCCACCTTTGAACAAGTTTGGATAGTGCATTTTGCTTAACTAACTGGTTACATAGTGTTTGTTTACATTTGGTTCCACAATCATAGTCATTTAGTTTTCAATAATCTGACTATAAAACTACTATTATTATACCTATGATCTGTTCCCATAGTAGTATTAGATATTATTCTAACTACTGGTAACATTTTCAGTAATCCTTGTACAAGTTTTAATAATGTATTTTGCTTAACTAACTTGTCATATTGGGTTTCCTTTCATCTAGCTTTGTGCTATCATATTTAATCTGCCTTATGTGCAGTGTATTTCAGTATTAAATTTTATTTATTAGCGTGCACCATTATTTATAATGAATCTTTGATTGGAACAATTGTTGATGGTTGCTTGGTTTAATTAACATATATGATTTTTTGTGTTATAGGTGCATTCACTATGGGGTTATGTGTCAATGTGCAGCATATTCTTATGCAGTATTTGCTTCTACTATTATGACTTCATTATGGTATTTTATTACAATGGTTTAATTGTTGATTAATACACATGTTTACACTATTTTTCTAAACAATAACACAAATATTCTTAATTTAATGGTATTACATATTTCTTGTTGTGTTTTGTACCTAATTTCTGGTACATTGGTTGTTTGATACTTAACAAACTAGCTTGTTTGTTATTATTTTTTCTGGACTTTCTTTGTATTGTATTTTGTCTTGCCGTGGCATTCAGTTATATTTCATTTTAAAAATTACAAAGTTTTTTATTATCAGTTTCTATGAACAATGGTTCTACTGTTCTATCTTACATTTCTTGGTGGTCTTATGATTATCTATTTTGGATTACAATCTTCGTTAAATTGGTCACACTAATTGTCTGTGCATTTTTTAAACCACTTAATCTTTGATGTTTCCACTATAAAGGTAACACATTTTCCTCTTGTTATAAACCTTTCTCACTTGTATTGTCTGTGGGGTTTATCTGAGTTAAAAATTGGTTGACTTGTTACAGGTTTTCACACTTACATTAAATTTTCACTATTACTGTTTGTGATTTCTTTAATATGCTAAACACTGTTTCTTCATAGTTGATAATCGTTATTCTTCTTCCGGTTACTAGTATAGTTTCTGGTATACTTGGTGAATGGTGAATTCTTGTATTGTCCATACATTGTCTTCACTCTTCATGTCATGTTTCCTTGCTCTTCTTCTTCCTTTCTTCTTTTGGTTTAAATGTCTTCTTCAATATTTCCATTGTAGTAGTCGTTGTTCCATAGTATTTATATTTATAAATATATTGGTTTGTCTGCCATCATTGTGGTTGCTCTTGAGTTGTCTCTTCTTCGTTTTGCATAGTCCTTATTTTGTTGGTTCCCCTCACTGTTGGAATCCTGTCGTCTTCTTCTTCATAGTTATTGTTTTGTTGGTTCCCCTCACTGTTGGAATCTATTGGGCCTGGTTTCTAACATTTTATATTGGCTTGTGGTCATTTTCTTTCTCTCTTTTGTACACGATGCTGCTATATTACACTTCCTTCTTCTTTGTTGGAATTTTACAACAATGTATCTATAGATACACACTTTTTGTTTACATTATTTTACTTACTTAGAAATATTTTCATGATTTCCCGTCACTTGACGTAATAATTGTTTACACTATGTAACTACCAATTTTGGTAACGTTACAATATAAACTATTAACATAAATCGTACAGGAAAATATAATACACAGCAGCCATGTATAGTTAACAATCCAGAACATAGACGTTCCGTATATAAATTACAATGAGGTAAAGATCTCTGATAATTAGCAGATGCTACAACCTACGATTCAATATGGAAACACAATGCTTTAAACATAAATCTTACAAGAAAAAATAACTAGCAAATGCAAATCGCCTGACATTGTTAGCAAACAACAGCCAACACAAGGTAGGTCTCACTATGCGTACAAATACACGTTGAATCGAATACGATTCGATACTGAAAACACAATACTTTAAACATAAAACTCAAACAGAAACCATGATGTATAGTTAATAATGTCAGGAGAACTAATAACTAGCAGATGCAAATCGCCTTCACTCTGTCAGCTAGGCTAGCTAACCGACATTGCTAGCAACCGACACTAGTACAAGACGCTCACTATGTGTACAAATATACGTTGAATCGAGTACGATTCGATACTGAAACACAAAGGTAAATCTTACAAGAAAAAAATACAACAAACATGTATAGTTAACAGTCCAGAACTAATTCGAGCCATCGAAGCAGCCAGCCTCGGATGCTCGTATTAAGAAGTAACAGTCCAGAACATCTTACAAAGAGAGTAGATGCTACAACCTACGATTCGATGTTAGAAACACAAAGCTTTAAACATATCAAAAATATAATACACAATAACCCTGTATAGTTATACACATTAACCCTGTAACAAAATATGTACAAAATATTCTACACTAAAAGAGTACTATGTTATGTGATGTACAGTACCGTAAAAGAGTATTATGTTATGTGATGTACATACCGACAGTGCCCTACAGTAAAATCGTATAGAGTATGCGGTTATGTGATGTACAGTAGTAGAATACCACGGTGTTATTTTTCTTGAGAGGCTACAGACGCTACATCGTTTGTATCATACGTTAGAGTATAATATTTAGAATTAGGCTTTGTCAAACGAATGATTTTGTAGTCGCTGATGAAATCTTCGACATCGTACAAGGTACCGTCGACTACGCTAGACTCCGATAGAGATGTCGACTGCTGTGGCGAACGACTGTGTCTGCCAACCGGTATACGCTCGGCAGATACAGTCATGTCGTTCTGTAGTCGAGCCTTGTTGCTAGTACCTCTTCCTCCGAGAGTGAGTACGAGGATGGCCATAACAGCGAGCGATGCTATCACAATCATTACCATGCATATGTAGCGTTTGGTCATTTCGTAAGGCATCGTACAAAGAAATAGATTTAATACTGACTGAGGTATCTATAGTGAGCAATGCCGGTAGTAGTTTTAAATACTGTTCTAAAGTAGGAACTATATAGGAGGTTATAAAAAGAACACGTAAATTGTATATTACCTGAGTATCAGTCACAGCGAGCGTTAACACAACGCTCGTGTACAGACGACTATCGCCTACTATTTGATTGTAAAAAAACAGTTGCTACAGTCTAGTTAAAGTCAGATCAATCGGGGTACGGCAAAATGCTATTTCACGGACGCCTAAAGACATATGTATCGCGGTTTAGAAGCTTGACAATTTTAGAAAACCTAATCGACGCTAGTCATCGATATAAGACTCTATACCAGAATCGTCCGAATTGTAATCCTCGTCGTCTTCGTCTATACGGTTCAATATTGCTTGTCGTATAGCTCTCATTTCTTCGCTGGTCACGCCGTAAATGCATCCATGATCCCGTGTCTCGTCGTCCGAGTCGTCAATGTCTAAAGCGGCAGCTGCACTCGTAACAGCAGACTTGTTCTGAGGCTGTGGCGCGTTGCCGTCCGAGCTGGAAGTCGAACATGACGGTTGCTGGCCGTCAGCAGGCTGCTCGGTCGTACGGCTGTTATTTGAGGCCGTCAACCACGAGAATCGTTGCGATTCTTTTGTGCTCATATTGACGCCACTACTATCGGTGTTGATTGAATCCGTTGCACTACTATTGTTTCATATACTAGTAGTCTTATCTAACTACCTTCTGTTCTCTTTTCTCTTAAATTGTCACTTTGTTTTTGTTTTTCCACATAATGTATATAATGTTGAAAATGCAAATAGTGTACAATTATAGTACCTAGTTTATTTAATATATTTATTAGTCCTTCGCTATCTGAGAACCTTCCAATCCTTAGTATTGGGTTTGTTGACATCAGGTTTTGACATGACATTCAGTTGGTTTTTAACAAATCAACAATTAAATTGCTATTATTACATTTGATATGTGTTCTCATAGTAGCATTAGATGTCTCTTTGACTACTGATAACATTTTTATCCACCTTTGAACAAGTTTGGATAGTGCATTTTGCTTAACTAACTGGTTACATAGTGTTTGTTTACATTTGGTTCCACAATCATAGTCATTTAGTTTTCAATAATCTGACTATAAAACTACTATTATTATACCTATGATCTGTTCCCATAGTAGTATTAGATATTATTCTAACTACTGGTAACATTTTCAGTGATCCTTGAACAAGTTTTATTAGAGTATTTTGTTTAACTAATTTGTCACATTGTTTTTGTTTACATCTGGCTATACATTCATAGTCAGTTTTTTTTCAATAATTTGATTATGAAACTATTATTATTATAACTGTGATCTGTTCTCATAGTAGTATTAGATGTTTTTCTAAATACTGGTAACACTTTCAGTAATCCTTGTACAAGTTTTAATAATGTATTTTGCTTAACTAACTTGTCATATTGGGTTTCCTTTCATCTAGCTTTGTGCTATCATATTTAATCTGCCTTATGTGCAGTGTATTTCAGTATTAAATATTATTTATTAGCGTGCACCATTATTTATAATGAATCTTTGATTGGAACAATTGTTGATGGTTGCTTGGTTTAATTAACATAAATGATTTTTTGTGTTATAGGTGCATTCACTATGGGGTTATGTATCAATGTGCAGCATATTCTTATGCAGTATTTGCTTCTACTATTATGACTTCATTATGGTATTTTATTACAATGGTTTAATTGTTGATTAATACACATGTTTACACTATTTTTCTAAACAATAACACAAATATTCTTAATTTAATGGTACTACATATTTCTTGTTGTGTTTTGTACCTAATTTCTGGTACATTGGTTGTTTGATACTTAACAAACTAGCTTGTTTGTTATTATTTTTTCTGGACTTTCTTTGTATTGTATTCTGTCTTGCCGTGGCATTCAGTTATATTTCATTTTAAAAATTACAAAGTTTTTTATTATCAGTTTCTATGAACAATGGTTCTACTGTTCTATCTTACATTTCTTGGTGGTCTTATGATTATCTATTTTGGATTACAATCTTCATTAAATTGGTCACACTAATTGTCTGTGCATTTTTTAAACCACTTAATCTTTGATGTTTCCACTATAAAGGTAACACATTTTCCTCTTGTTATAAACCTTTCTCATTTGTATTGTCTGTGGGGTTTATCTGAGTTAAAAATTGGTTGACTTGTTACAGGTTTTCACACTTACATTAAATTTTCACTATTACTATTTGTGATTTCTTTAATATGCTAAACACTGTTTCTTCATAGTTGATAATCGTTATTCTTCTTCCGGTTACTAGTATAGTTTCTGGTATACTTGGTGAATGGTGAATTCTTGTATTGTCCATACATTGTCTTCACTCTTCATGTCATGTTTCCTTGCTCTTCTTCTTCCTTTCTTCTTTTGGTTTAAATGTCTTCTTCAATATTTCCATTGTAGTAGTCGTTGTTCCATAGTATTTATATTTATAAATATATTGGTTTGTCTGCCATCATTGTGGTTGCTCTTGAGTTGTCTCTTCTTCGTTTTGCATAGTCCTTATTTTGTTGGTTCCCCTCACTGTTGGAATCCTGTCGTCTTCTTCTTCATAGTTATTGTTTTGTTGGTTCCCCTCACTGTTGGAATCTATTGGGCCTGGTTTCTAACATTTTATATTGGCTTGTGGTCATTTTCTTTCTCTCTTTTGTACACGATGCTGCTATATTACACTTCCTTCTTCTTTGTTGGAATTTTACAACAATGTATCTATAGATACACACTTTTTGTTTACATTATTTTACTTACTTAGAAATATTTTCATGATTTCCCGTCACTTGACGTAATAATTGTTTACACTATGTAACTACCAATTTTGGTAACGTTACAATATAAACTATTAACATAAATCGTACAAGAAAATATAATACACAGCAGCCATGTATAGTTAACAATCCAGAACATAGACGTTCCGTATATAAATTACAATGAGGTAAAGATCTCTGATAATTAGCAGATGCTACAACCTACGATTCAATATGGAAACACAATGCTTTAAACATAAATCTTACAAGAAAAAATAACTAGCAAATACAAATCGCCTGACATTGTTAGCAGGCAACAGCCAACACAAGGTAGGTCTCACTATGCGTACAAATACACGTTGAATCGAATACGATTCGATACTGAAAACACAATACTTTAAACATAAAACTCAAACAGAAACCATGATGTATAGTTAATAATGTCAGGAGAACTAATAACTAGCAGATGCAAATCGCCTTCACTCTGTCAGCTAGGCTAGCTAACCGACATTGCTAGCAACCGACACTAGTACAAGACGCTCACTATGTGTACAAATATACGTTGAATCGAGTACGATTCGATACTGAAACACAAAGGTAAATCTTACAAGAAAAAAATACAACAAACATGTATAGTTAACAGTCCAGAACTAATTCGAGCCATCGAAGCAGCCAGCCTCGGATGCTCGTATTAAGAAGTAACAGTCCAGAACATCTTACAAAGAGAGTAGATGCTACAACCTACGATTCGATGTTAGAAACACAAAGCTTTAAACATATCAAAAATATAATACACAATAACCCTGTATAGTTATACACATTAACCCTGTAACAAAATATGTACAAAATATTCTACACTAAAAGAGTACTATGTTATGTGATGTACAGTACCGTAAAAGAGTATTATGTTATGTGATGTACATACCGACAGTGCCCTACAGTAAAATCGTATAGAGTATGCGGTTATGTGATGTACAGTAGTAGAATACCACGGTGTTATTTTTCTTGAGAGGCTACAGACGCTACATCGTTTGTATCATACGTTAGAGTATAATATTTAGAATTAGGCTTTGTCAAACGAATGATTTTGTAGTCGCTGATGAAATCTTCGACATCGTACAAGGTACCGTCGACTACGCTAGACTCCGATAGATGTCGACTGCTGTGGCGAACGACTGTGTCTGCCAACCGGTATACGCTCGGCAGATACAGTCATGTCGTTCTGTAGTCGAGCCTTGTTGCTAGTACCTCTTCCTCCGAGAGTGAGTACGAGGATGGCCATAACAGCGAGCGATGCTATCACAATCATTACCATGCATATGTAGCGTTTGGTCATTTCGTAAGGCATCGTACAAAGAAATAGATTTAATACTGACTGAGGTATCTATAGTGAGCAATGCCGGTAGTAGTTTTAAATACTGTTCTAAAGTAGGAACTATATAGGAGGTTATAAAAAGAACACGTAAATTGTATATTACCTGAGTATCAGTCACAGCGAGCGTTAACACAACGCTCGTGTACAGACGACTATCGCCTACTATTTGATTGTAAAAAAACAGTTGCTACAGTCTAGTTAAAGTCAGATCAATCGGGGTACGGCAAAATGCTATTTCACGGACGCCTAAAGACATATGTATCGCGGTTTAGAAGCTTGACAATTTTAGAAAACCTAATCGACGCTAGTCATCGATATAAGACTCTATACCAGAATCGTCCGAATTGTAATCCTCGTCGTCTTCGTCTATACGGTTCAATATTGCTTGTCGTATAGCTCTCATTTCTTCGCTGGTCACGCCGTAAATGCATCCATGATCCCGTGTCTCGTCGTCCGAGTCGTCAATGTCTAAAGCGGCAGCTGCACTCGTAACAGCAGACTTGTTCTGAGGCTGTGGCGCGTTGCCGTCCGAGCTGGAAGTCGAACATGACGGTTGCTGGCCGTCAGCAGGCTGCTCGGTCGTACGGCTGTTATTTGAGGCCGTCAACCACGAGAATCGTTGCGATTCTTTTGTGCTCATATTGACGCCACTACTATCGGTGTTGATTGAATCCGTTGCACTACTATTGTTTCATATACTAGTAGTCTTATCTAACTACCTTCTGTTCTCTTTTCTCTTAAATTGTCACTTTGTTTTTGTTTTTCCACATAATGTATATAATGTTGAAAATGCAAATAGTGTACAATTATAGTACCTAGTTTATTTAATATATTTATTAGTCCTTCGCTATCTGAGAACCTTCCAATCCTTAGTATTGGGTTTGTTGACATCAGGTTTTGACATGACATTCAGTTGGTTTTTAACAAATCAACAATTAAATTGCTATTATTACATTTGATATGTGTTCTCATAGTAGCAATAGATGTCTCTTTGACTACTGATAACATTTTTATCCACCTTTGAACAAGTTTGGATAGTGCATTTTGCTTAACTAACTGGTTACATAGTGTTTGTTTACATTTGGTTCCACAATCATAGTCATTTAGTTTTCAATAATCTGACTATAAAACTACTATTATTATACCTATGATCTGTTCCCATAGTAGTATTAGATATTATTCTAACTACTGGTAACATTTTCAGTGATCCTTGAACAAGTTTTATTAGAGTATTTTGTTTAACTAATTTGTCACATTGTTTTTGTTTACATCTGGCTATACATTCATAGTCAGTTAGTTTTCAATAATTTGATTATGAAACTATTATTATTATAACTGTGATCTGTTCTCATAGTAGTATTAGATGTTTTTCTAAATACTGGTAACACTTTCAGTAATCCTTGTACAAGTTTTAATAATGTATTTTGCTTAACTAACTTGTCATATTGGGTTTCCTTTCATCTAGCTTTGTGCTATCATATTTAATCTGCCTTATGTGCAGTGTATTTCAGTATTAAATATTATTTATTAGCGTGCACCATTATTTATAATGAATCTTTGATTGGAACAATTGTTGATGGTTGCTTGGTTTAATTAACATATATGATTTTTTGTGTTATAGGTGCATTCACTATGGGGTTATGTATCAATGTGCAGCATATTCTTATGCAGTATTTGCTTCTACTATTATGACTTCATTATGGTATTTTATTACAATGGTTTAATTGTTGATTAATACACATGTTTACACTATTTTTCTAAACAATAACACAAATATTCTTAATTTAATGGTACTACATATTTCTTGTTGTGTTTTGTACCTAATTTCTGGTACATTGGTTGTTTGATACTTAACAAACTAGCTTGTTTGTTATTATTTTTTCTGGACTTTCTTTGTATTGTATTCTGTCTTGCCGTGGCATTCAGTTATATTTCATTTTAAAAATTACAAAGTTTTTTATTATCAGTTTCTATGAACAATGGTTCTACTGTTCTATCTTACATTTCTTGGTGGTCTTATGATTATCTATTTTGGATTACAATCTTCATTAAATTGGTCACACTAATTGTCTGTGCATTTTTTAAACCACTTAATCTTTGATGTTTCCACTATAAAGGTAACACATTTTCCTCTTGTTATAAACCTTTCTCATTTGTATTGTCTGTGGGGTTTATCTGAGTTAAAAATTGGTTGACTTGTTACAGGTTTTCACACTTACATTAAATTTTCACTATTACTGTTTGTGATTTCTTTAATATGCTAAACACTGTTTCTTCATAGTTGATAATCGTTATTCTTCTTCCGGTTACTAGTATAGTTTCTGGTATACTTGGTGAATGGTGAATTCTTGTATTGTCCATACATTGTCTTCACTCTTCATGTCATGTTTCCTTGCTCTTCTTCTTCCTTTCTTCTTTTGGTTTAAATGTCTTCTTCAATATTTCCATTGTAGTAGTCGTTGTTCCATAGTATTTATATTTATAAATATATTGGTTTGTCTGCCATCATTGTGGTTGCTCTTGAGTTGTCTCTTCTTCGTTTTGCATAGTCCTTATTTTGTTGGTTCCCCTCACTGTTGGAATCCTGTCGTCTTCTTCTTCATAGTTATTGTTTTGTTGGTTCCCCTCACTGTTGGAATCTATTGGGCCTGGTTTCTAACATTTTATATTGGCTTGTGGTCATTTTCTTTCTCTCTTTTGTACACGATGCTGCTATATTACACTTCCTTCTTCTTTGTTGGAATTTTACAACAATGTATCTATAGATACACACTTTTTGTTTACATTATTTTACTTACTTAGAAATATTTTCATGATTTCCCGTCACTTGACGTAATAATTGTTTACACTATGTAACTACCAATTTTGGTAACGTTACAATATAAACTATTAACATAAATCGTACAAGAAAATATAATACACAGCAGCCATGTATAGTTAACAATCCAGAACATAGACGTTCCGTATATAAATTACAATGAGGTAAAGATCTCTGATAATTAGCAGATGCTACAACCTACGATTCAATATGGAAACACAATGCTTTAAACATAAATCTTACAAGAAAAAATAACTAGCAAATACAAATCGCCTGACATTGTTAGCAGGCAACAGCCAACACAAGGTAGGTCTCACTATGCGTACAAATACACGTTGAATCGAATACGATTCGATACTGAAAACACAATACTTTAAACATAAAACTCAAACAGAAACCATGATGTATAGTTAATAATGTCAGGAGAACTAATAACTAGCAGATGCAAATCGCCTTCACTCTGTCAGCTAGGCTAGCTAACCGACATTGCTAGCAACCGACACTAGTACAAGACGCTCACTATGTGTACAAATATACGTTGAATCGAGTACGATTCGATACTGAAACACAAAGGTAAATCTTACAAGAAAAAAATACAACAAACATGTATAGTTAACAGTCCAGAACTAATTCGAGCCATCGAAGCAGCCAGCCTCGGATGCTCGTATTAAGAAGTAACAGTCCAGAACATCTTACAAAGAGAGTAGATGCTACAACCTACGATTCGATGTTAGAAACACAAAGCTTTAAACATATCAAAAATATAATACACAATAACCCTGTATAGTTATACACATTAACCCTGTAACAAAATATGTACAAAATATTCTACACTAAAAGAGTACTATGTTATGTGATGTACAGTACCGTAAAAGAGTATTATGTTATGTGATGTACATACCGACAGTGCCCTACAGTAAAATCGTATAGAGTATGCGGTTATGTGATGTACAGTAGTAGAATACCACGGTGTTATTTTTCTTGAGAGGCTACAGACGCTACATCGTTTGTATCATACGTTAGAGTATAATATTTAGAATTAGGCTTTGTCAAACGAATGATTTTGTAGTCGCTGATGAAATCTTCGACATCGTACAAGGTACCGTCGACTACGCTAGACTCCGATAGAGATGTCGACTGCTGTGGCGAACGACTGTGTCTGCCAACCGGTATACGCTCGGCAGATACAGTCATGTCGTTCTGTAGTCGAGCCTTGTTGCTAGTACCTCTTCCTCCGAGAGTGAGTACGAGGATGGCCATAACAGCGAGCGATGCTATCACAATCATTACCATGCATATGTAGCGTTTGGTCATTTCGTAAGGCATCGTACAAAGAAATAGATTTAATACTGACTGAGGTATCTATAGTGAGCAATGCCGGTAGTAGTTTTAAATACTGTTCTAAAGTAGGAACTATATAGGAGGTTATAAAAAGAACACGTAAATTGTATATTACCTGAGTATCAGTCACAGCGAGCGTTAACACAACGCTCGTGTACAGACGACTATCGCCTACTATTTGATTGTAAAAAAACAGTTGCTACAGTCTAGTTAAAGTCAGATCAATCGGGGTACGGCAAAATGCTATTTCACGGACGCCTAAAGACATATGTATCGCGGTTTAGAAGCTTGACAATTTTAGAAAACCTAATCGACGCTAGTCATCGATATAAGACTCTATACCAGAATCGTCCGAATTGTAATCCTCGTCGTCTTCGTCTATACGGTTCAATATTGCTTGTCGTATAGCTCTCATTTCTTCGCTGGTCACGCCGTAAATGCATCCATGATCCCGTGTCTCGTCGTCCGAGTCGTCAATGTCTAAAGCGGCAGCTGCACTCGTAACAGCAGACTTGTTCTGAGGCTGTGGCGCGTTGCCGTCCGAGCTGGAAGTCGAACATGACGGTTGCTGGCCGTCAGCAGGCTGCTCGGTCGTACGGCTGTTATTTGAGGCCGTCAACCACGAGAATCGTTGCGATTCTTTTGTGCTCATATTGACGCCACTACTATCGGTGTTGATTGAATCCGTTGCACTACTATTGTTTCATATACTAGTAGTCTTATCTAACTACCTTCTGTTCTCTTTTCTCTTAAATTGTCACTTTGTTTTTGTTTTTCCACATAATGTATATAATGTTGAAAATGCAAATAGTGTACAATTATAGTACCTAGTTTATTTAATATATTTATTAGTCCTTCGCTATCTGAGAACCTTCCAATCCTTAGTATTGGGTTTGTTGACATCAGGTTTTGACATGACATTCAGTTGGTTTTTAACAAATCAACAATTAAATTGCTATTATTACATTTGATATGTGTTCTCATAGTAGCATTAGATGTCTCTTTGACTACTGATAACATTTTTATCCACCTTTGAACAAGTTTGGATTGTGCATTTTGCTTAACTAACTGGTTACATAGTGTTTGTTTACATTTGGTTCCACAATCATAGTCATTTAGTTTTCAATAATCTGACTATAAAACTACTATTATTATACCTATGATCTGTTCCCATAGTAGTATTAGATATTATTCTAACTACTGGTAACATTTTCAGTGATCCTTGAACAAGTTTTATTAGAGTATTTTGTTTAACTAATTTGTCACATTGTTTTTGTTTACATCTGGCTATACATTCATAGTCAGTTAGTTTTCAATAATTTGATTATGAAACTATTATTATTATAACTGTGATCTGTTCTCATAGTAGTATTAGATGTTTTTCTAAATACTGGTAACACTTTCAGTAATCCTTGTACAAGTTTTAATAATGTATTTTGCTTAACTAACTTGTCATATTGGGTTTCCTTTCATCTAGCTTTGTGCTATCATATTTAATCTGCCTTATGTGCAGTGTATTTCAGTATTAAATATTATTTATTAGCGTGCACCATTATTTATAATGAATCTTTGATTGGAACAATTGTTGATGGTTGCTTGGTTTAATTAACATATATGATTTTTTGTGTTATAGGTGCATTCACTATGGGGTTATGTATCAATGTGCAGCATATTCTTATGCAGTATTTGCTTCTACTATTATGACTTCATTATGGTATTTTATTACAATGGTTTAATTGTTGATTAATACACATGTTTACACTATTTTTCTAAACAATAACACAAATATTCTTAATTTAATGGTATTACATATTTCTTGTTGTGTTTTGTACCTAATTTCTGGTACATTGGTTGTTTGATACTTAACAAACTAGCTTGTTTGTTATTATTTTTTCTGGACTTTCTTTGTATTGTATTCTGTCTTGCCGTGGCATTCAGTTATATTTCATTTTAAAAATTACAAAGTTTTTTATTATCAGTTTCTATGAACAATGGTTCTACTGTTCTATCTTACATTTCTTGGTGGTCTTATGATTATCTATTTTGGATTACAATCTTCATTAAATTGGTCACACTAATTGTCTGTGCATTTTTTAAACCACTTAATCTTTGATGTTTCCACTATAAAGGTAACACATTTTCCTCTTGTTATAAACCTTTCTCACTTGTATTGTCTGTGGGGTTTATCTGAGTTAAAAATTGGTTGACTTGTTACAGGTTTTCACACTTACATTAAATTTTCACTATTACTGTTTGTGATTTCTTTAATATGCTAAACACTGTTTCTTCATAGTTGATAATCGTTATTCTTCTTCCGGTTACTAGTATAGTTTCTGGTATACTTGGTGAATGGTGAATTCTTGTATTGTCCATACATTGTCTTCACTCTTCATGTCATGTTTCCTTGCTCTTCTTCTTCCTTTCTTCTTTTGGTTTAAATGTCTTCTTCAATATTTCCATTGTAGTAGTCGTTGTTCCATAGTATTTATATTTATAAATATATTGGTTTGTCTGCCATCATTGTGGTTGCTCTTGAGTTGTCTCTTCTTCGTTTTGCATAGTCCTTATTTTGTTGGTTCCCCTCACTGTTGGAATCCTGTCGTCTTCTTCTTCATAGTTATTGTTTTGTTGGTTCCCCTCACTGTTGGAATCTATTGGGCCTGGTTTCTAACATTTTATATTGGCTTGTGGTCATTTTCTTTCTCTCTTTTGTACACGATGCTGCTATATTACACTTCCTTCTTCTTTGTTGGAATTTTACAACAATGTATCTATAGATACACACTTTTTGTTTACATTATTTTACTTACTTAGAAATATTTTCATGATTTCCCGTCACTTGACGTAATAATTGTTTACACTATGTAACTACCAATTTTGGTAACGTTACAATATAAACTATTAACATAAATCGTACAAGAAAATATAATACACAGCAGCCATGTATAGTTAACAATCCAGAACATAGACGTTCCGTATATAAATTACAATGAGGTAAAGATCTCTGATAATTAGCAGATGCTACAACCTACGATTCAATATGGAAACACAATGCTTTAAACATAAATCTTACAAGAAAAAATAACTAGCAAATACAAATCGCCTGACATTGTTAGCAGGCAACAGCCAACACAAGGTAGGTCTCACTATGCGTACAAATACACGTTGAATCGAATACGATTCGATACTGAAAACACAATACTTTAAACATAAAACTCAAACAGAAACCATGATGTATAGTTAATAATGTCAGGAGAACTAATAACTAGCAGATGCAAATCGCCTTCACTCTGTCAGCTAGGCTAGCTAACCGACATTGCTAGCAACCGACACTAGTACAAGACGCTCACTATGTGTACAAATATACGTTGAATCGAGTACGATTCGATACTGAAACACAAAGGTAAATCTTACAAGAAAAAAATACAACAAACATGTATAGTTAACAGTCCAGAACTAATTCGAGCCATCGAAGCAGCCAGCCTCGGATGCTCGTATTAAGAAGTAACAGTCCAGAACATCTTACAAAGAGAGTAGATGCTACAACCTACGATTCGATGTTAGAAACACAAAGCTTTAAACATATCAAAAATATAATACACAATAACCCTGTATAGTTATACACATTAACCCTGTAACAAAATATGTACAAAATATTCTACACTAAAAGAGTACTATGTTATGTGATGTACAGTACCGTAAAAGAGTATTATGTTATGTGATGTACATACCGACAGTGCCCTACAGTAAAATCGTATAGAGTATGCGGTTATGTGATGTACAGTAGTAGAATACCACGGTGTTATTTTTCTTGAGAGGCTACAGACGCTACATCGTTTGTATCATACGTTAGAGTATAATATTTAGAATTAGGCTTTGTCAAACGAATGATTTTGTAGTCGCTGATGAAATCTTCGACATCGTACAAGGTACCGTCGACTACGCTAGACTCCGATAGAGATGTCGACTGCTGTGGCGAACGACTGTGTCTGCCAACCGGTATACGCTCGGCAGATACAGTCATGTCGTTCTGTAGTCGAGCCTTGTTGCTAGTACCTCTTCCTCCGAGAGTGAGTACGAGGATGGCCATAACAGCGAGCGATGCTATCACAATCATTACCATGCATATGTAGCGTTTGGTCATTTCGTAAGGCATCGTACAAAGAAATAGATTTAATACTGACTGAGGTATCTATAGTGAGCAATGCCGGTAGTAGTTTTAAATACTGTTCTAAAGTAGGAACTATATAGGAGGTTATAAAAAGAACACGTAAATTGTATATTACCTGAGTATCAGTCACAGCGAGCGTTAACACAACGCTCGTGTACAGACGACTATCGCCTACTATTTGATTGTAAAAAAACAGTTGCTACAGTCTAGTTAAAGTCAGATCAATCGGGGTACGGCAAAATGCTATTTCACGGACGCCTAAAGACATATGTATCGCGGTTTAGAAGCTTGACAATTTTAGAAAACCTAATCGACGCTAGTCATCGATATAAGACTCTATACCAGAATCGTCCGAATTGTAATCCTCGTCGTCTTCGTCTATACGGTTCAATATTGCTTGTCGTATAGCTCTCATTTCTTCGCTGGTCACGCCGTAAATGCATCCATGATCCCGTGTCTCGTCGTCCGAGTCGTCAATGTCTAAAGCGGCAGCTGCACTCGTAACAGCAGACTTGTTCTGAGGCTGTGGCGCGTTGCCGTCCGAGCTGGAAGTCGAACATGACGGTTGCTGGCCGTCAGCAGGCTGCTCGGTCGTACGGCTGTTATTTGAGGCCGTCAACCACGAGAATCGTTGCGATTCTTTTGTGCTCATATTGACGCCACTACTATCGGTGTTGATTGAATCCGTTGCACTACTATTGTTTCATATACTAGTAGTCTTATCTAACTACCTTCTGTTCTCTTTTCTCTTAAATTGTCACTTTGTTTTTGTTTTTCCACATAATGTATATAATGTTGAAAATGCAAATAGTGTACAATTATAGTACCTAGTTTATTTAATATATTTATTAGTCCTTCGCTATCTGAGAACCTTCCAATCCTTAGTATTGGGTTTGTTGACATCAGGTTTTGACATGACATTCAGTTGGTTTTTAACAAATCAACAATTAAATTGCTATTATTACATTTGATATGTGTTCTCATAGTAGCATTAGATGTCTCTTTGACTACTGATAACATTTTTATCCACCTTTGAACAAGTTTGGATTGTGCATTTTGCTTAACTAACTGGTTACATAGTGTTTGTTTACATTTGGTTCCACAATCATAGTCATTTAGTTTTCAATAATCTGACTATAAAACTACTATTATTATACCTATGATCTGTTCCCATAGTAGTATTAGATATTATTCTAACTACTGGTAACATTTTCAGTGATCCTTGAACAAGTTTTATTAGAGTATTTTGTTTAACTAATTTGTCACATTGTTTTTGTTTACATCTGGCTATACATTCATAGTCAGTTAGTTTTCAATAATTTGATTATGAAACTATTATTATTATAACTGTGATCTGTTCTCATAGTAGTATTAGATGTTTTTCTAAATACTGGTAACACTTTCAGTAATCCTTGTACAAGTTTTAATAATGTATTTTGCTTAACTAACTTGTCATATTGGGTTTCCTTTCATCTAGCTTTGTGCTATCATATTTAATCTGCCTTATGTGCAGTGTATTTCAGTATTAAATATTATTTATTAGCGTGCACCATTATTTATAATGAATCTTTGATTGGAACAATTGTTGATGGTTGCTTGGTTTAATTAACATATATGATTTTTTGTGTTATAGGTGCATTCACTATGGGGTTATGTATCAATGTGCAGCATATTCTTATGCAGTATTTGCTTCTACTATTATGACTTCATTATGGTATTTTATTACAATGGTTTAATTGTTGATTAGTACACATGTTTACACTATTTTTCTAAACAATAACACAAATATTCTTAATTTAATGGTATTACATATTTCTTGTTGTGTTTTGTACCTAATTTCTGGTACATTGGTTGTTTGATACTTAACAAACTAGCTTGTTTGTTATTATTTTTTCTGGACTTTCTTTGTATTGTATTCTGTCTTGCCGTGGCATTCAGTTATATTTCATTTTAAAAATTACAAAGTTTTTTATTATCAGTTTCTATGAACAATGGTTCTACTGTTCTATCTTACATTTCTTGGTGGTCTTATGATTATCTATTTTGGATTACAATCTTCATTAAATTGGTCACACTAATTGTCTGTGCATTTTTTAAACCACTTAATCGCTAGTCATCGATATAAGACTCTATACCAGAATCGTCCGAATTGTAATCCTCGTCGTCTTCGTCTATACGGTTCAATATTGCTTGTCGTATAGCTCTCATTTCTTCGCTGGTCACGCCGTAAATGCATCCATGATCCCGTGTCTCGTCGTCCGAGTCGTCAATGTCTAAAGCGGCAGCTGCACTCGTAACAGCAGACTTGTTCTGAGGCTGTGGCGCGTTGCCGTCCGAGCTGGAAGTCGAACATGACGGTTGCTGGCCGTCAGCAGGCTGCTCGGTCGTACGGCTGCTATTTGAGGCCGTCAACCACGAGAATCGTTGCGATTCTTTTGTGCTCATATTGACGCCACTACTATCGGTGTTGATTGAATCCGTTGCACTACTATTGCTGCCGGTTGAATCCAGTTCTTGCGGTTGCTCCATCTAAACAATATAGCGGCTCTAACCATATCGGACCTTATACAACATAAGTTACTGTCGTACAAAAAGATTAGTAGTAGTAGTAGTAGTAGTAGTAGTAGTAGTAGTAGTAGTAGTAGTAGTAGTAGTAGTAGTAGTAGTAGTAGTAGTAGTAATAGTAGTAGTAGTAGTAGTAGTAGTAATAGTAGTAGTAGTAGTAGTAGTAGTAGTGGCGCACACAATTGTAGGAACTATGCTGCTGCGTCCATCTCTGTAAACGTGTATCACTATATCACTCGACCCCGTTTAACAATAGGTTCTATCGTAACCGAGTCCTTTTCTGTACCTGCTCGGTTACTGTTACGTTTGATCGGTACTGACTTGTGTTCTTCGAGTCGTTTGTAATATTTATAGGCTCGGATGTTATCTGCGATTTCACTTTTCACCCACTCCCAGTGAGCGAGCTCCACCTGGTCGGATAGTTCGGCCACGTCTTGTGACAGCCGGTAGACTTCCAATTCGTTAACGTTTCGTGGCTGCGCATGCCGGAATTGGTAAAATTCGTTCATGCGGCTCATTATACCGGCTTTGATTCTGTAAACGTCGTTGGTATCTTTAAACAAATCCATGACAGTTTGACTCTGACGTTGCCGCAGTCGAGGTGCGAAGAATTAAAAGTCACGTCTAATAACCAGCCGCCATATATAGTATGCTATTAGATTACACTTTACATTTTGCTGTTATGTCACATGCATCCAGGTTTCTCGTTTTAAGCACGTACCTCAACTCGCCGTCTCTCTAGACACATAGTGTTCGAATAGAAACCACTTTACAGACATCATTCTCCTGACAAAAGGACTCCATACAGAGACACATAACTATCGCCAGACGTGTGCTGCAAGCACACACGTCTATTGTCCGTATTATCAACTAGGTTTTGGATATAGGGTTTGTTGCAACTAGGTTTTGGATATAGGGTTTGTTGCAAGTCACAACTACAAGAATGTTTAATATACACATTTGAGATCATAGCAGCTACTATACACGACAAAAAGATATATCCTGAGACTAGAAAATATGTATGACTTTAGTAAAAACAGTGCAGTCATAAAACTACAAACATGTACAGACATCATGGTTACAACAGATACAATACACGGCAAAAAGATATATATATCATGACTCTAGAAAAAAAATTATGATATTTAGTAAAAACAATATATTCATAATATATAATAGACATAATTATAACAGTGGCATTGTGCAGTAGCCAAAACATACTATGTACAAGAGATTAGCGGATAGTGTAAAAATATATATCCTGAGACTAGAAAATATGTATGACTTTAGTAAAAACAGTGGTCATAAAATTACAACTATGTACACAGACATCATGGTTACAACAGATACAATACACGGCAAAAAGATATATATCATGACTCTAGAAAAAAAATGTATGATATTTAGTAAAAACAATATATTCATACTATATATAATAGACATAATTATAACAGTGGCATTGTGCAGTAGCCAAAACATACTATGTACAAGAGATTAGCGGATAGTGTAGTTGTATAAATCGCTGATATATATATTTTCATGTATTGAACGTCCTAGCAGTAAATCTTGCTAACCATATCGAGACGAATGAAATTGATCTCGAAATACGTTAACAAATATTATAGCCGGCACGTTCAATACATAAAAGTAACAACAACAACAAATGCCGTTGACTCTACCCAACTCGTATGCACAGACGCCGGCTAGTAACCCACCGATGCCCGATATGAACATGTACAACAGTCTGGTAAACAATTCTGTGTTTGGCGGTTTGAACGGCATGAACGGGCTTGTCGGTAGCGGAGGAGCAGAAAAGACCCGACAGCCGGTGAAAATTACACGGTTTGCCAACGAACCGAAAGAGGTTCAAAACAAATTGATAACGCAAGATTTGAAAGACGATTGGTCCCAGATTCAGAAATTCAACATCTTGGATTCGGAACAAATGGACCAACTGTATATATACGCAGAGGCTTTTCAAAATGACAGAAAGTTTTCTCTGGTATACATGTTATTGCAGTATCGTCTTAAGTACAGTAAATACTTTGAAAAATACGAAAGTCTGGACGTGTGGTTAACGTTCTTGGCGCTAATGGTGCTCTACGGATCGGAACACGCGTTGAAACAAGCGTGCGATATAAACGGCTTCGTAAAAATACCTCGAGTCTGCGAGTCTGCTTTTAAGTTGCGGATGTTTAATAGAAAACGTAAGGCAACAATTTCGGATACACCGACAGCTGTTCCAGTCGACAATGAAGACGAAGCGACTAAACGAGCACGATTGACTGAAACTGCAGAACAAAACGTTGCTGACGATCATCCGTTTCTTAAAGAATCGCTGTATTTATCTCACATGTCATTGTTCAAGTTGGGCGAGATGGCCAAGTACTGTGTACCGTCGGAATTCGCCATCATGTTCTGCAACGCCAACTTGGCAATTGTAAATGTGTTTATACAGGGCGACAACAAACTGCCGTACAGGGGAGTCCGTGTAGCGTTCAGCAAACCCGTGGTGTCGCTGATACGAAGTAGGACCTGCAAGACATACAACTATCAGTCTTTAGAGTCGTACGGTTTGCTGAAAGACTTTATGGCCGAAATCACTGGCGAGCAGACCGATCAAGAAGCGTTTAAGCTGAATTCATTAAAGGAGATGAAGATGGAAGACATGATAACACACGAATCACAATCCCAAGTAAAGTGGGACAATAATACTGGTTTTAACGTGGCGCTCATCACGAACTTCAGTTGTACACACACCACTGCAGGCATCTTGAACAATAGGACCTACAGCTCAACCGTCTATCACATTCCGAAGAACTTTGTCGACGTAACGGACGATGAAATAGACGATATGTGCAGTAAGGCTACCAAACACAAGTCATACGAACGTCGTGTGAACTTACTAAACGAACACTACGACCGCATGGAAGGCTTGGTCAACGCCGATCATACCGAGACGACAACAGCCATAAACTGAAAACTATTTAGCGCATAAATATATTCAACGTTACCATACTTGTGTTATAATATGTTATCATTCTTATATATAGTGTTACGTTTTTTGAGTCTATATAAATAAATCGTTACTGTTATACCGAATATCTTTATTTTATACCTTTCAGATTTGCTTCGTCTCAAAGGAAGATAGTACTGAGTTTACAATATCCACTGCAAAGTTTAGTGATATAGATGTAACCGCCATCATTTCCCTCCCCTACTAACGATGTATGTCGCTCTGTTAATAGTGTTGTGTACTATAGCAGTTATATTGTACACGATATGTAATGCTACAAAAGATAATAGTACAACCACTACCAGTACCGCCTACAGCAGAGGGACCTATATTAGAGACAATCGCTAAACGATTGTTTCCGTTTAAAAAGCGTTCGTACCGTGTTCTTGGTGAAATATTTAATAACCAACACACAAACATGGAGTTGGCTCATTTGAGTGTGGGCACTGGGTTCAAGTCTTTTCTGACCGAATTGAAAAAGCTTAGCGCCGCGTCCAAAGCGACTGTCGAAGAGGCGTCTTCGCTGTTGAAGCGCGTCGATAGCGGTATTAAATCCACAGACGAGGCGATCAAAAGTCTCAAAGTTACCAAGAATTCACAAGGAGTCGTCTTGTTGGGCGACAAATACGTCGGAGTTATAAACAGGATATTACGATACGGTGATTTAAAGAAACTGGTCAGTGTGTCTAAACAAAATATACCGGTGACGGCCGCAGACAGTTCTGCGTTTAAAACATTAGTGGGCGCCACCCCAGAACGAGTGCTGAAAAACGTAGACGATGTAGCTGCTGTTACAAAATGCGAACGACCTCACTTGGACGCGACCGTAGAGAATCTTAACAAGATATCCGATACGGCCAAACGGGATTTGAAAAAAGTAGAAAACAACTTGTACAAGCACTTTAAAAACGGTGCAGTCGTAGCACTAACTGTCGGTGTAGTGTACGTCGGCGCGGACTGGATATCTAAAGCCACCGAGGCGCGTAAAGGGTGCTTCATGGTGACCACCGTCAACGGAGTGACAACGTCCTGCAAAGTCGCTGCGTACACGTGTTCGACTGATGAAGACGCCGGCACGGGCAATAAGTGTACGGGGACGACGAACTATTACAACACCACATTGGTGCTCATGAACTTGGCGAACGCGCCAGACGATGACCCTAATAAAATCGCTATAGCCACGGCTACAGGCATCGCTGTGAACCAGTTGAACGCACAGTTGGCGAACATCATTGACAACCACTATCCGGCAGTGGTAACCGCCATTGAAAAGATGGGCGCCCAAAGACCGAAAACGTTTTTGATATACGATATTAAAAATAACGCTGTCGAAGGCGGTGTTGTGCCTCCTTGTCGCATGTGCGATCCTACAGCGAATCCGGTCACTACGTCGTTTATAGATTCTGCTCAGTACGGTGACAACATAACGTTTCAGTGCGTAACAAATCCGTCAATACTGGATACCATATCTGACACTGTTATCAGCACCGGTAAGAATTTTTGGGACGGCGTGTCCACTGTAGGACACGCTCTTTAAAACAAATCGGCATTATAGCCGCAATCATATTGGCAGTTCTCATACTGGTAATGTTTATAGTTCGCTTATTCACTAGAAAGCAACCAGAATACATGGACTTGGACAACATGTCAGTCCGTTCGCAGTCAGTAGTTATGTAGTAACAGTATTGTGTAACTTTGTGATTGATTTTTAATACTAGAGCAAAAAGAAAGAGACTCGTGTATATATAATAAACTTTTATTCAGACGTATTCCAAACGCTATGAACTGGACCAGACAACGATTGTAACAATGAAGTGTCTAGCCGATAAATATTCTTCAAGTCCTGCTTTACAAAATGTACATTTTTGGCGGTAGTAGGTATAGGATCGTTTCTAAACACCACGTTCAGCTGGTGGTGTCGCAACGTGCTGATGATCTGGGCCCAGTTGCCGTTTAGGATAGGCGACTCTATACGGATCGGGTAGAGTTGGTTCGTGTGTATGAACCCGACTGTTACGCCGACCACATTCTTGAGACTTTGCATCAACAATTCACAATCACGACTCACGTAACTGAGACACTTCCATCTGCAATATGTACAACCACATACACTGGTGCACACACACTGAGACAAGCATTATAATAGTGTTTCATCGTTACCTGTTGTTGAGATAGGCGAACCATACTGAGCAGGGCGGTAGAACGAACCAGTATTCCCCACTGTATCGACACTCTTTGTGGAATTTGTCCAGCACATAGTTGAACATCGGCTTGTTTAGCTCACGACACTCCAGAATCAGTCTACTGTCACGTGTTATACTGGCAAACAGGTAGAACGACTCTATAATATTGATGTGGTAGTGTCTCACCATGTTTATGAAAAGCTCTGGGTTCATGATTTTTACGCCATAGAGGCGAGAATCAATAAATAATTGGTCATCGTCAAACACTTGTTCCTGTAAAGATGTGTGCGTTTGCGCGGATACCGTATTTCTTGTTTATAGCCATGTCTTTTGGCAGTTTAATAAACGTCTTGGTACACTTGTTTAAGTAAGACTCTATGCTCTGCATCTCGTCAATCTGTTTAAAGTCATTGACAAACAGGTGATATTGTCCTTTGACGTGGTACTTGGCAAACGCTAACATAAGTATATTTATACCCAAATCTCTGTTTGACACGCCGGACCCTCGGTGTAACGTGCTCGTCGCCAGATCGTAGAGAGGCCGTTTGACGCTGTAACCGCTCAGTACGGCCGCGTCATTGGTGGGGGTCGTTATGCTGCTTGCACCGTCTGTCTCGTTCAACGTACAACAAGTCGGATCCTTGTGTACGGCGTACAGAAAGGTTTTGACAGGAGAGTCGTGATTCGGTATAAATGAAATCAAACCTATAACAGATAAAACAAATCTATATTGAAACGGTACAAAAAATAAACAGTTGACAACAATGCGCGAGGTAACCACCGCCATCGCCATCATTTGGTACTGTAGTCGTACACCATAGTGTCGTCGTGCTTGTCACAAAACTCGTGCAGCATTATAGACTCTTTGCGTTGGGGCAACTGTGGCGTGGTTTGATCGAGCCGGTGTGGAATGTCAACACGGCGTTTTACTTCCATGTGTATCTCGTCCAGTGTCATGTGGCCGTCTTTGAACAGCACACTCAAATCAAGTAGCGGTGCGTCCAACAGATCAGCGAAATACCGGTACACGTGGTACTGTGCCATTTGGTAGTTTCGTTCTTTAGCGTTGTACACGTCGTTGGCTCCGCCACGAGACAACAGCGCCTGCATAATGAGTCACAAGTCGCTGCACACTATGAGCAGTATAGGGTCTGCGCATATATCCTTCATGTAGCTGACGGTCGTGAACAGTGCGGTGCCCAACGCCAGGTTGTTGATGTAGAAGATCGGTCTTTCGTCGTCGAGTCCGGGCATCGGCTCTTCCCCGTACACGTTCATCAAGTAGTGGATGTAGTAAAAGATGAGATTCGAATACCGACATCGGTCCCACACGAAAAACGCCACCTTCGTGTCGTACAGAGCGTGAAACATCATGTACTCTAACGCGCGTAACGGATCGTAATTATAATTCGACCCACTGGTGATGTCCGGACAGTGTATATTTATTTTCATGTACATACGGTTCATGGAACGAGCCAACGTGCTTTTACCGGTCCCGTTCATGCCGTCTATGCTTATGCTGCGGTAGTCTCTCCGGTTGTTCAGCTTGTCGAGAATTTGGGCCGGCGTTGGACGGTAGTGTTGTCGTTTGACCCGTTTGGAGATCGCGTTGTACTGACACACAGGCCACGGCGGATTATAGTTAACTATGCTTTTTTTGCCGTACACGATATGTCGGTCTTGCGGTTGTTTTCAGTCTCGGCTATAGCGTTTGATGACGATGGCGATGGCGATGATGCAGTAATGCTACTGAACGATGACGAACGATCAGATATATTACCTTCTAGCGTGTCTGCGTCGGGGACGGTGGGTTGCGGTACTGTGTTAGCAACGAGATCCATGTTTGTGGCTGGCGATACAGTTCACTATACATTCGGTATAATATAGTAAAAGAGCGATGGAGTTGTACAAGAACGCGTATAATACGTCACAGTATGCGTACGCTCGTCCGTATACGACTTGGATAGCGGTTGGAGAATATCGACAGTTGATGACTGGCGGCGATGAAGAGTCGCAACAACGGTTCGTGGATATCTATATAGTCGGCGTGGCGGATGGCGTATCGCCGAAGGTCCACGAGACAATGATTCCGGTCGGCACGTTGCGTCGTTTATATATATTTTCCGACACGCGGTTGGATGAAAAAACACTGGCCACCGTTGACTCGCACTACAAAGAACGTCGGTACACCCGTTGCTGTCGTTGGACACTCCGTGTGCGCGACTAGACGGCAACCGAGTCCCTACGCAAAACTTCTACACCACTTTCGTCGGTGAAGACATGTTTGACGCGGCCGTGAATCGCCGACAGGACGCCATGTTTATCGAGTACAGGTACGTGTAACAGCGACACACGGTGGCAAATATTTACTACGACGAGTTTACAAACTACGTGTACTGACTTGCGTTACCTGCCGACAACGCTATGCTCGTGCTGATTATGCCGTCCAATTTTATACGAACAGGCCTGAAACAAGGCTACTTTCTATTCGACGACATTGATTTGATGGTACGAGTCTACTCTAAACACGTGATGTCCGCAAAACAGACATCACACACCGACGAAATCCTGGTGAACGACATTTGTACTGGTGATCGACGTATAACGGATATCGTACGCGCCTTCTACAGCCGTATGGGCGTGCACAACGTGTACACACCTAGTGACAACCAGATTGTCGGCTATAACAAGTATCTGACACCGGTCGTCGGCGACGTTTCAAATATTAATGTATAAACGAACACTAGTGTTATTTTCTCTAGCCACTCTGTTTCAGCGTCTTGTAATATAGTATTTAGTAGCATACCCGAACAAATGATGATGGACACAAGTGATCCACAGCCGTCATCTGGTGCAGACGAATCTATGGTACCGTTGGCCGACGTGGCTGCACACGGTGTGATTATACCGATGCCTATGATCTGTGTAAACTGCAACGACCTACAAGAAGACCAGGCAATCAAAAACTATAGGGTCATACGTTACGACGTGTTGGAAGAGCTCATGAACGAAGGCAAACAAATAGAGACGGCCGGTTATATCGAACAATTGGAGATAAGCGAACGATTCGTCAAAGACATGATCGCTTTGAACAAGCAGAGTAAAGCAACTGAAAACATGTTCAACTGCATTACAATATTCGGAAACTTGGGTCGGTCCATAGACGTGGATGACACGTTCATAGACGCGTCCACCAAAGGCATCAGTTTCGATCCGATCCGTGTGTACGAGAACGACAAGACGGGACTACTGGTCGGTCACGCGCCACAACATGGCACGTTGTGTCTTTTTACTTACAGTTAGGAGACGACGAACAGCTCAAGGCGCGACTGCGCCAAGAGATGAACGAAACGGACTTAAACCAAATGTATTTCATGTTGGAATGCTTTGAGAGGTCGCTGTTGTTCCACAAGAAACGCGTGTGTAATCACACGATCAAAGTTACCAATTTGTGTCTGTTTTACTTGTCGTTGATCGACAACTCGCAACCCATCGAGAACTTGTGCGACACAGATATAAAATGCAACATCATAGGTTACTTGATAGACGTTATTGTGCGCAGCCGGGTCATTACAAAGTGGCGACAGAACCTGTGTTTTAAGAACCTGCTTTTAGACCTTGTCCGTAACTACGACGGCCAGAACCATATGGTAGCGATGTGTAAACTGGAGACGTCACGTGAACGTGCCGAGTACATATTGAAAATGCTCTCCGAATCACCAGAAACACAGAAAGCCGTAGCCAACCTGTCCTACAGCGAGTACGAGAAAGTACTCGAATATAGCGCCCACATCATAAACGGTAGCAGATATTATGTGTTTAAGAGTCAATTCATCCACGCTATAGTAGCTACACAAGGGTTTGCCTCATTAAACGCGGTCAACAGCGACAGTGATTACACCGACTTATAAGACCAGTTACCAGTGTCATGACTTGATACTGTAGTATCTTCATTTGTGCAAAGCTGAAAGGAGTAGAGACAAGACGTGTGTATTGTACGTATTCATTATTTATTAAAACAAAGTTACAATTACAAATTGTACAGTTATTTTTACAATAAGTAGACTAGTTAATTTTTGTTCATCGCCGTGTCCTTTGTACTCTCCGTGTTAGAATCCGAGATTCATCGTAGCCAAATTGATAGTGTCCGTCTGTAAAGACTTGATGATGGCGTCAAACTGCATCGACTTGCCGATGGCTTTTATGAGATTTCCTAAGTTGTTGGGGTTGTTGATAAAAGCGGTGAGATTTTCCACAGACAAGTTGGCCGTTCCGTTACCGTCTTTCGGTGCAGCCGGTGGTTTGTACTCGCGTATGTTGGTGATGGGGCTACCGCTGAGCGGACCCAACTTGTTGCCATCTTTCAGCTCTACGCATATGGCGCGTGTAAACAACAGAACGTCCGGTTCGTTTTCCAGTCCCAGGATCTGCACCCTTCAATTAACCGTTTCATCTCTTATCAGAGATATCTTGGGTGGTGATGGTGGTACAGTCGTTGTGCCCGACTCGGGGGCGTTAGAGTCTTGTAGTCCGACTACACCCAGCACCAAAGATGCAGGTCCAGAGTTCACAGTGTTCAATCTGTAGACGAGATCGCCGTTGTCGTTTTGGTAGGCCAGATAGATGGTATTGTTTTGCACACCGATGGCGGCCAACGTGTGATTCGGCTTGTAGTGAATGTAAATTGGTGCGTCGTGCGAGGACATCGACTTTTGAATATAGCTGCCGTCAAACTTCGGCTCGTCCAACGACACATGTTTAATGTCTTTTAACGTCTCTGTGATCAGTTACAGTCGTTCCGCATAACCTTCGGGTATGTCAAAGTTTTGTTTGTTAGTTGCGATTATGTCTATCACTCGCAGCTTGTTAGCCAGCAGTACGTCCAGCACAATATATTCTTTTCGCTTCAGCTGTGCCGAAGCAATCATTCTGGCCGTGATATCTCGCTCGATGTTCGGTGTCGGTAACACAAACTGGGTGCCGTCGTATAGCAAGATGACTGACTCGCTGATCAGTGCGGCAGCACGCTTAAAATTCTGTATTGGAATGCACACATGGTCAGGACGGTACGTGTCGATCTTGTCCACCGTATACTCTACGTCCTCCAGTCGCCATACAAGGTTACGATATAGAGTTGAAGACAACGATATGTCCGTTTCCACAATAAATCGGATAGCTTCAACATCTGTAGACTCGCATCTACTCAGGTTACTGGCGAACATGTACGGCGACTTGGAGTACTCCACCAGTATGGCTCCGTTATGTAGACAAGAAGTCGTTTTCTGTTTCTTGGCGGCAGCGCCTCCTTTCTTTAGTCGATTGGTGTCGACAAAATCACTCACCGTGACGGACCGTTGGTAAGTAGCAAGAAAATACTTCAGGTGTTCCCTCGAAAAGTGAAGGGTTGCGTTGACGCGTTCCAACGCGACAAATAACGCGTTCACCACACAGCTGTATACCGTTCGTTTCGATTTGAGCGGAAGTTTTTCAAAGTCTTCGTTAATTTTCGCTTCCGCGTTGCTCACCGTAGACGAGGACGTACTGTCAGTAACTGGGGCACACAGTTTCATCCGCTTAGATGGTGTAGATTCACCAACCCTCTTCGGTGTAACGCCATTGGTTGAACCACTTCCAGAGCCACTTATCTTCAACTCCTCAATATAAGGGGCTATGACAGCGTCGTTGACTGTACTACCTCGAATGGTCACATCGACCGCTATTCGTAGCACCAACTGTACAAATTCCAACATGGTAACGTTAATCACAGCCTTCCGTTTGACTCCGCTCGCGGTCGGCGGTCCGTTCTTCCCGTTTAGAAACAGATTTGTCACCGCATGTCTCGCTTTCTTTTACTTCGGTGTGGCAGTCGGTAGAGGCGGTGGAGAGTCCGTGTCTTCGTCTTCGACAGTATCAGCAGTACTGTGCGACACTGTCAGAGCATGTTGTTGATTACTGTCGTTCGGTTCATCATCATCAGCAGCAGCAGCACCATCAGTGGTTTCATTATGAGGGTATTCATTCAGCGCAGAGTTTGTAGTTTTAAACTATTCAGGCTTTTCGTTCTCGTACTCCATTTAGTTAAGAAATCTGTGACCGCGAGCGAGTGTGTGTGATTGTTGCAAAACGAAAGGGTTATATAAATCACACCATGTGGCAGCCGTATTTATACGTGCGCTGTCAAAATCACTTGCGAGACGACGGCGCTTCTCCCGTCTTGATGAACGATGACACGTCTACTGTGATCTGGTCGGACTTGAACGCCAACACTGACGGGTGTCTGAGGGAGCGGTTACGATAGGTAATCTTGTCGGCTTTCACGCTGACTATGGTGCGATCTTTAAACAGTCCGGTACACGGGTCCACCATAAGTCGGATGTAGTTGCGTATAGAGTCTGAAAATCCACTGCCCACATTGCATACGTGTACAAACTCCGATGTTTCCGGCTTGTAGTAACCGCACTCCAACATGCCGTACCGTCCCTTCTTGTTTTTTAGCGCTCGATGCGCGTACAAATCGTACTCTTCCTTGTATTCGTGCAAGTGTAGTTTCTTCACCTTTAGCCAATCATCTCGTCCGTCCGGCATGTACACCGTGTTCAACGGTTTCACTATCAGACCTTCGACGTTGTTTTCTATCGCTCGTTGGAACGCTTCGCGCAGACTGTCCAGAGACGAGCACACGGTGTACGGTGTCAGTACAACGTTTCGCGACTCTTGTACGCAAGCGGACAACAATCGTTTCCTCTCGTACAACGGTGTGGCGAACATGTGCTGCCCGTTGACATACTGAACGTCGAACACGCGGTAGCACTGGCGCAAAGTACTGCGCAATCCTGTATCGGAGATCGGCACCAGCTTATCGGTGACTGCGTCCACGTACACGCGTTCTCCGTCCAGCACACAGTCGGTGTAGCCGGGCTTCAGTGCCACCTCGTACGGAAATGCGGTCGGTTTCAGAGTGCGCGTGTAGAATGTAGCGGACGTGTTGTGATCTACCACGCACAATAGACGTTCCCCGTCGTACTTCTCTTCGTAAATTGCTGCGCAGGACAACGTGTTTTGACACAGAGCGACTATACTGACGTCTTCGAAACTGCGTATAGGTCGCGCCAACATTGGTACGCTCGGGGTCAACTTTAACATATCTTTGACCTGTTGTGATAGAGACACGGAATGCATCGGCATTGATACCAGTATATTGTCTAGCAGAGCGGTACGAGCGGCTATAGTAGTCGATGTAGCTTGCACAAGGCCGGTCATATCTAGTAGTCGTGTATTGTTCTTGGCCGCTTTAAAGCCGCGTTTCTTTCCAGTCTCTTTATATATAGACATTTTTGTAGCGACACTATAAGACGCCACGCGTTACTAGTGGCACACTAGCCCGTAGGCTGTCAAAAGGCATACACATATATAGAGATGATTGGCACATCGTGACCACGCGCATAAGGCGTCTTGTCTACTTCTGTTGCGTCTACATCATTTTTGCACATACACGGTGTCGTTACAAGCGCCTGCTGCTGCTGCCACCACCATGTATGAAGAATACGTTCCTCAGTCGCCGACATACAGCCCTTCGTCGCCTGCCTGTCGGCCACCGTCTCCGTCACCGTGGTGCAATACAGCGCCGGCGTACATGGTGGTGCAGCAAGAGAACGTAGAGTTTATAGACGCTAAAGAACACGAACGTCTAGTCAACAATGCGCGCTACAAGGGACCTGATTTTACCAAACCTCTAAAGCTACAGCACAAAAATACAACGAGCAGTGGCTTCACGTAAACGTATCTACGGGGAAGGGTATTGTACGTTAGCTGATTTTAATGTTGTCCCCCAATTTAAAATGATGAAACTCGACCGACCCCAGTACGAACTGTTGGCCACTAACGCTACAATAAATTCTACGACCACTACGTCCTCGTCTGCACCGGACAGCGACGTGGTGACGTACGACGTAGAAGTCAACGACGGCTCGACCGAAGAAGTTAACACAGAAGCGCCAAGAGGTACGCCAACCCTACGCCCACCGTAAGACAATCGTCTGTGTTTAAATTGACAGCGGTGCAAATACCAAGAATATGCATGGAGTGTCTATCCACTCGGTGTTATTGTGAAAGCTACTATAGTAATGATATCTTAGATGTATTATTAGTTTTAAGCGAAATGCATAATATGTTATAGATTTGTATTGTGTTTAGGAGAAGAAAGATACGCACAGCTTCTTAGTAAACGTCTAGTTTATTTAACGATATACCCAAAAAACATACAGATTTTTATAGTCTAAATATTGATGTCGTTTTGATTGTCACCGCGTCACATTCATCGTCGTACCGGTGTTGGAGGTCCGAAGTCACACGGTCCTCTACAAGTTGGGCGGTCGAATCAGTCACCGTCGTGTCTACAATAGTTTACACCGCTAGCAATGTAGTGTTTCTACTTATCGAATAAAATAACCGTTGGTGTTCGGCTTCTTCGATCACATTGCCGCTCATACGCGGCAGATAGACAATCACCTCTTCTTCAGCCGTTTTACACTCGCACTCTATACCGTCATCGTGGTGGTAGTTCGGTTCGTCTTCCGCCGCGTTATGATGCCGCTTGTACAGACCTATGCTTTTGGTATACTTGATCACATCGACAATGTCGCGCACCCACAGACGCGTGGTCTCGTCTGTCGGCGTACGATCCACTATGATCAGACCGCTTTCGTGTAGACGCAAGAGCCCAGCTTTAAGTGGACGTCGTCCAATGCATCGGGCGGCGCCCACAAGTCTTTGGGATCGCGTAAAATATCGCCGTCGGTGTTGGCGAATCTGACCACCAGTTTGTGTTCGCACATTGTGTTACTATATACAATTCGAGCGAGCGAAAAAAAAGTTATTAAACCTACGAATCTGCGTTTTCGATTTCCATCGCTGTACCGTTTCTGTCGTTGCGCATAAATCCCTCTGCGATCTGCTGCGTTTCCCTCAGCAGCTCGTTCAACTTCGGTTTCAACAGCTGTTTGTCTTTGGGGTGCAGTTTCTTCAGCAGTCGTTTGATGTAGGCCGCGTTGTCATACACCACGTCCTTTTGACGCATCGTCACGCGCAGCTTGTTCAAGACCGCGGTCGGCACGGCTCCACGTATCTCCCGTGTCAGCTCGTTCAATTTCGACTTGTTGGTCTCCGTTTTTACGTGTTCTTCGGTGAAGGCTATCCTCTTGTCTATGGTCGGTCTAGTGCTGACCGTGTACAGTTCGTTGTCCGCTATCTCCTGCAGATCCTTGACCAGAACGTACTCGTTCGGCACCTCTGTCGGCCCCAGTGTCTGTACGAACGACTCACGGTTAGACACTTCGTTGATATTTGGCATCATAACGGCGTGCAGCGTAACTTTTATTTCGGACGTGTTTATTATTTGCGCCAATTCTTGCTGTACGCGCACCAACGGCGAGCCTCTGTCGTACAATGTTCCGATAGTCTCGCCCAGCTCTACCAGATTGACGAACTTGCCGTTTGGAGTACGAATGACGCCTTGGTTGAAAGCGCTCAACTCTGACTCTAGCCGAAACAACGCTTGGCGTATGGCTGTCTCTGCGTTCAACGCTTTAGTCTTTTGTTTGTGCAACGACTTCGCCTTAGTGCGATTCTTTTTGGCTAAAGTCACGAGATTGATTGACAGGCCTATACTATACGACTGTTTGTATTGCAGTCCGTAACTGAGTAACAGGTTCTTGGCGTCCGCGTACGCTCTACTAATGTCCCATACGTCGGAAACGATGTCTTGCACATTCGCGTACCAGTCGGTCAGCGATTTCAAAACCTTTTTGATTTGTGGCACGATCAGGTTCAACTTGTTGAACAACTCTTCGCTGGCGTCGTACTCGGTAAAATACTGTTCGAAAATCTCATGCTTCTCCGTCAACCACTGTTTGTACTTGGCGATGTTGTCGTTCAACGCGGCCATCACTCTCGAGACGTCCGCCTGTAGCCGGTCGATGTCTAGAAATTCGCCGTTAAACGTAATGTTAGGCGATGGGTTGAAGTTCGCGCTGCGAGCACCGTTCAGTTTGCTATAGTACAACTTGGACCCGGCAACGGTACACGTAGAACACACGAACGCCCGATCGTTGGAAGTGATCAGCGTATCGGGCTCACCATCGCCACTACCGCTGCCACCGTCTGCATCACCTTCTACTACTGCAGACGCCATACTAATACTACTATATAAAAAGACAGTGGGAGGGGGACAGGTACGCAATATACACACGCGTTGGCGAAACACATACAGTTTTACAGTATTTATATGAAAACATTCCATAACAGCGTTCAAAACATTAAGTCTGTGTCCGTCTCTTCTTCCACAGAGACGACGGCGGCGGCGGCGACTGCGGACCTTATCGGTTCTCCGACGGTCGTGCGTTTGGCCGCTCTAGCCCACGACTCGCCGTTCGGCCCGATCACGTTGCACACGTCCACGTAGTTGGGCGTGTAAGGGTCCACGTCGAACGTGTCGACGGAGTTCAAGATACGTTTGACACCGGCACGACCCACGGACCGGTAGACGTGCGTAACGATGTTGTGCAAGGTAAAGTCCTGGTCGTGTACCCTCACTATGGGCGGCGCCAATCGAACGACGAACGTGGGTTCGGCGGCGGTGTTGGCGGCATTGCGCTCGGTTATGTTACTCAAAAGATTGTCGAGAAACACAGAAACACCTTCTACAACCACGTCGGTAGTGGCGTCGTTAAACCAATCCATGTCTACGACCGCTTCGGGATACAGCACTTCGTACATCAGGTTCTGGAGCGGTGTGTAAAACAGCCACGAGGCTCGGTCCTTGTCGCTGCCCTCGTTCCTGGTCATGTGCATTTGATCGCATCGGTCCACGTTAGAGTCGATGAACGCTATACCGTTTATACGAGACCTAAACTGGTGGTAGACGTACCAAGATTTCAGCGCTGAAAACACACTTTTAAAACATTCTAGGTATTCCGTCATGTCGGGTATGTTCGGGTACGGACGCACGTTACCGAACATTGCCATGTACAGCGCCATCAGTTTCCACAACAGATACCATTCCAGCACTTTGAGTGGAGAACAGTCGTTGAATTTAGCTCTCTTGTCGTTCGACTGGTTTACCATGCCGGTCACAAGTAGCCGATCATAGAGGGGCCATACGTATTTGCGTTCTTCGCATTGGTGTCGCGTTGCACTTTGGTCACAGGCCTGCCGGTAGCATTCAGTATGGACGTCTTCTTGGTGCACGACGTACCGTCCACTGCGATGGTGTTTGTCCTGGCGGAAAATAGGGATGCGTTCACGTTTGCGGTACACGTATTTACGACTTGCAGTACGCTGGTCATGTTTACGGACGCCGATATACAGGCCTCGAACAAGTTTGCCGATACGAACACAAAGATTCGTACGATCAGATTGCTTTACCGAAAAGCGCCTCACTTGGCGAGTAAACTAAAGTATACTGTGCGAGATGCGCTTCCCGAAGACTATTATATACCCGAGAGCATCAAACACGCGTGCAAAGTTATTGACGTGGATCTGACAGAGGATCTGCGTCGCGCTATGTCTTGCAATCCCACGACAGAGAACGGCATGTGCAAGTCAAACATGACGGCCAGCTACTACTACGTGGGCGACGACAGTTACGACGTGCAGTGTCAACCGGCGTGCTTTAACACGGTCGCCAAACATACGTACAGCCAAGACGGCAGCCGCGTACCGGACACGCCCATGCTCAACTACCTTTCGGGCAAGTGTCGTATAGTGCCTTCCACCGTGGTCTCGTATCTGGAGAAGACGTTCTTTCGCAGCGACACCTTGTACGAGAACCGCAAAAACGACATGCCTACCGGGTTCAGTCGCACGCCGAGCGACAATCCGTACGGCTGCGGATTCGACTACAAGACCAACGCCACGTACTGCAAGTACTACGATCGCACGCCGCAAGAGGACGGCTCGTGCGGCCTGAAATGGTGGGAAGTGGGTCTTGACGCGGTGGTGGGCATGTCGCTGATAAACACCGTCACATCCAGCGTGCGTATGTTGTCCAACGACAGAAAACCGTTTGCACTGCCCACCAACCTGCCCGAACTGCCGGCGGCGCTGGAATCGAAGTACACGGTAGATGGTTGGAAACAGGACGTCAACCGTTCGTTCGTAGTGCCCGAACTCATCGACACCAAACCCAAAAGCGGTGGCGGTGGCGGCGGCAGCACCAACGCTGCACCACACGAGTCGGCCAGATTACAATACGAAGAGGAACAACAGTCGCGGATAGAGCGTATGAAAACGGCCATGTTGGGCATGCTGGAACAAGCGTTCACGGACCGATCGTTTTGGATACACTTGGGCGTGGGCGTAGTCAGTGAAGCGATGTTGGACAATTTGAAATCGTTGTGTAAAAAGATTATCGAAAAACTTTCGCTGTCGCTGGTCAAACGGGTGCCGCAGATGGTGACCGACGTCGGCGTTAACGTGCTGAAGGCCGGCCTAAAGAGTACGTGTACGAAAATGGTGACCGGCGCGGTGATACGTATCGCCTCTAAAACGGCGATCGCGGTGGCCAAAATCACTGCGGCCGCCGTCAGCGTGGTCGGCTGGTTGCTGATCGCCGCCACACTGTTAGACATAATGTTCAGCTTCTGGGACCCGTACGGTTACAACAACATGTTTCCACCGACACTGCCGCACGATCTGATGGCCAACGGAGAGAGAGCGTTTCGCCAGGCGGCCGAATCGGCTACAGTGGACTACGAGTTCGACAATTTCGTGGCGCTCATATTGAGCGAGGAGGATATGCTGAGCATACAAGTGGAATCGCTGCTGGACCGGCTGGTGTATTTGGACTCGCTCGTGGTAAACAGCGACGGTACGCGCATAGGCAAGGGCGAGACTATAAACTTGAACGGAGAACGGGTGTCGTCCGTGATCGACGCGGCTCACAAACAGACCATGGTACAACGCGTGCGATTCGATCCCGAGTCGTACGCCGAGTACAACAGAAATTTCCTGACTCGGGTACGTATCAACGAGTACGTCAACTACAGCGCGCTCGCCTGCATGACCGTCGCCGGCGTATGTACGTTCACCGGCGTCTACTTGCTCGGCGTGCAGTTCACGTTGTTGACGCTGGTCGCCTTCGCGGTGTCTCGCCTACAACTGAACGACAACACGATACTCGACTTTATCAAGTTCCGCAGTGCGACTAGTGCCGGCCGCTAGTACAAATTATGACCTGAAACAAAACAACAACGCATAATGTCCGTATCGCTTACCCACAATATTTTTTAATGCCAGCGTCGACAGACGACAACGGAAATCATTACAAGCCCTCGGGCTGCACGGTTTCGCTGTGTAAAGCCGATAAGCTTATACCGTGACGATCAGTACGAGACGGGCGCTCGACTGACGAACGTTCTTCAGCCGGTGAGTGCAATATATAAGCTTATTGTTGTTGTTGTGAGTGTGTGCGTGCAGTTGCGAACATACGATCGTTCAACAAAAAAATATTACAAGTCTTTCAGTGTCGGCTAGGCTAGCCGACAATGATTCTGAAAACATCACATATTATCGGCTAGGCTAGCCGACATTCACTCGCTACAAATCGACCGTTTCTACACACGTATTTGTAATATTTCATTGTCGGCTAGGCTAGCCGACAAACGACAACGAAAAGTATTACAAGTCCCACAGTCAACGTCATACTTAACGTCGGCTACACTCTCTCTCTGAAACCATTGTATACTGGGCGACGTGTCGGCTAGCCTAGCCGACATCGAAGGACTCGTAATTATTTTCGCGTTCACCGTGGGACTTGTAAAAGTTTTCGTCAACGTTCGTCGGCTAGCCTAGCCCACACCGAAGGACTCGTAATTATTTTCGCGTTGTAAAATTTTTCGTTAACGTTTGTCGGCTAGCCTAGCCCACACCGAAGGACTCGTAATTATTTTCGCGTTGTAATATTTTCCGTTAACGTTTGTCGGCTAGCCTAGCCTACACCGAAGGACTCGTAATTATTTTCGCGTTGTAATATTTTTCGTTAACGTTTGTCGGCTAGCCTAGCCCACATCGAAGGACTCGTAATTATTTTTGTTCACTGTGGGACTTGTAATATTTTTCGTTATGCGTCGGTATAGGATGACACCATATTTTAACTGACTTGTAATATTTTTATCGAGTCCTTCGATGTGGGCTAGGCTAGCCGACACGCCGTCAGCACACAACATACGCGAACCGGCGGTAAAACCGTTTGCCATAAGAATAACACGGGGATCGATGATGGAGTAGACGGCACGAAAATTTTGTCGCTTTTTTATCGGACCAACCTCCGCCTCGGCTCTGGTGGTGGTGAACACCACCCCCCGTTTTATAAATAGTTCACCCCTGTTTCTGCTTCGACCTCGCTCGTTTTTCGCTGGCCGTCTACTCCGTCGTCGCCTCACGTGTTATCCTTATGGCGAAACGTTTTACAGCCGTTTCGCGTACGTCGGGTGCTGGCGACAGCCGACTTGCTGCCGAGTGACTGCTGCGAATTAGCCGTCGGCCTTTGTTAAGGATATACCCACATGGATGTACATACATATATATCAAGTAAAAATATATATATAATATATATATTACAATATACTTAACATAGACATACTACTACTTTGGACAACCAAACGTTGTAACGGTCGACGGTGATTCGATCGAACTTCTCACGGAGTTAAATCCCTTGATTCACCAAACTAGCCGTCCGTCTGTGTTAACAATATACCCAACGTATATATATCTAACATAGACATACTACTACTTTGGCCAACAAAACTCGTTGCCGGTCGACAGTCGTACACTCAAGCCTGGCGCGAGGCATGAAATTGGTCGGCACAAGGCGTCCGTCTATGTTAAAGATATACCCAACGTATATACAATATATATCTTGATGTATTCTTAACCTAGACGTACTACTACTGCTACTACTTTGGACGACCAAACTCGGTATCCGTCGACAGACGTACAACCTGTTGTGCGGCAAAACAAATTGGTCAGTCCGTCCGTGTTAAGAGATCCGAGCTTGTATATGACACGCTGTACTCTTAACATAGATAGACGGGTTCGTACACCGGTGATCGTTGTTGTGCGCGGTACAAGCGGTCCGTGGTCAGAACATAATATACAACTCGATGTATTTTTAACGTAGACAGACTAGTGATGTGTACAACTAAGCTTTGTTTAACGCGGTCCGTGGTCAGAATGTAGGTACATAATATACAACTGCATGTATTCTTAACGTAGACAGACAGACTACTCGTGTATACTACTATGTCGCCTACACGACACGTAGAGGATACGATCACAGCGCGTTCTACTAGGTAACGCTAGGCGATTTGTTGAATTCTGACAGGTTTTTACGGTTACAAATGTCGGTCGCTGGCGACGCTCTTTTGGCCGACCAACCTTCCTCCCACTGCTAAGGGTAGTGAACATCAACCCCGTTTTAGAAAATATTCACCCCTATTTTCGATTTGACCTCGCTCGTTTTTCGCTGTCGTCTACTCCGTCCTCGATTCCCGTGTTATCCTTATGGCGAACGGTTTTACCGCCGGTTCGTGTACGTCGGGTGCTGGCGAAAGTCGACTACTCCGCTACGCCAAACTAGCCGTCGGCCTTTGTTAACGATATACCCACTAAGATGTACACACATATATATGAGGTAAAAATATATATTGTAACATCACAAGATGTCACCTAACCTAAGTGTATGTTATCAGATTTCATAAAAACAGAATAACCATGTAAATAGGTATAGAATAGTCGAAATAAACAAGAAAGAAGAAACCAAGAGAGAAGAATAAAGCAGAAGTGCCATGTGAAACAGTAACCCAATAGCTGTTTGACACTACAACTAGACTGAGACTAAAACGAACTAATGGACAGAATAAATTTAAATTCAACTGTCAATTCAGTAAATGGTTGATGTAAACCGAATGTCATTTATAAACAAAAAATAAACTAATGAGCAGTTAAATACTGTGAAAGCAAAATCAGCATTTTGCTGATAATAGATGTGACAATGAACAGTAGATAATGAATGCCAAAACCAATGTTAACAATGGCTATATAGTAGGAACTAAGATATATTTCAGCATCAAATATACTTGTTAGAAAAGAGAACTATTTATAAAAGAGAATCTTATACAAATAAGATGTCTCCATAATTTACCGAATTGAGAACCAATAGGCATTATTAAGGCCAAATTTCAATGTAGACGATATGCCTTAGCAAACTTAGACCAAACATTAGTCAGTAAAATGACTGTCGATGATTATCACAAGTGTAAACTAAAATGCACAGAACTATGGTTATGCATTGACATAACAAAAAAAATGTTATTAAAACAATAGGTTTAATCATACTTTTAATTGTAAATAGTAGCTTAAAACAAACTAACGGGAAACGAAATGTCATAGTCAGTAGGATCATTTATTACAATGTATAGAATTAAGGTGTACAAGTAAAGTTCAGCACAAAAACGTCAGTACAGCATTAATGGTGTTCGCGCATAAACATTTGATTAATAAAATGTTATGTGGATACAAGCAAGGTTAACCAAAAGTGTAAAATCGGCGATTCATAAAGAGCAGACGACAGTAAGAATAATGTACCCGAACGTTGATTTTATAACAATGTCGGTTAGAGTGAAAGTAATTCGAGAATGAGTGATATCAAATTGAAGGAAAAAGAACAATCTTTAATTTGATAGTAATAATGACCCAATCGCAACTGTATTTAGTGCGGGAGAGATGTTAGCATCATTCTAAAAATGTACATCGAGAAACTGTTTATGAATAATAACACAAATGACAACTAGCTGCTACCGCAACATTCGACGGTTAGGAAAAGCCGTTATCAACTGTCAAAAAGTGACACGTCACGCCGACTCACCGGCGAAAGCCAATCAGAAAATTACTTAGTAATCAACATTTTTACCTAAAGCCGATCCAAGAGAGGGGTATATAAAGACAAACCAGCGAATTTTGACAGAGACCTTTACTAACTAGCAAGCAGAACAGACGTACGCCCGTCACCGCCACGTTTTTTTAATAACACTTAGCGTCAGTTACATTGTACATCGGAACCAATAGTTTAACAACAAGAAATTTTACTTCAAGTTCATCCACAACCAACAACAGTGTTTAAGTGCAGTTTTATTTTAATTTTGTGCGGGAATGACGAACAGAAAATAATTTATTGTCATTATTCACGATCCATTTTAATCAGAAGAGGATCGCATTATTATGTTCTTGTGCGAATTAGTGCCGAAACCAAGTAATCATTATAATCCGATTACTTAAGTGATAAGAAGTTTTAATTAGATAATTAAAACTCTGAAGGTAAAAGTGCCATTATTATTAATCTTTATCTGAGTGCAATAACTTGTATTTTTTGCAACCATAACCTGTACTGACGCAAAACACAAAAACAGTATTTAAGATTACACCACGTTTCGATTTATTATTCAAATTTGTTATTAGTAAATAAGCTATATGTTAGTTGTAAGGGCTCTCAATTGATAAATATTGTCACTAAAAAAGCAAGCGTTGATGAAACGCACGATCTTTCAATAGATCGTTTTTTTTTCAATTACTTGGCAAAAGTAACCTAAAACTTTGTTGATCCATTGTATTATTGGATATTGTGTAGGCATATTTGTTTTCTTTCGTGTCTCAAAGAATTCACAACTGAGATAATAATAATAATAATAATAATAATTGTAATAATTTTCATATTAAAAATAAATAGTATCTGGACTTAACCAGATTTATAATTCATGTTCTGAGCAAGCCGTATGAGGCATATAAAATAACTAACTTTTAATTGTACAACTTTGTATGTTTACATTATGTGTATTTTTTGAATTCACTATAAGGGTGCAAATAAACCCATTATTAACAGCATCACCTGATTTGATTTATTTTTTTTGAATAATTGAATATTTTCTTTTAATAAACTTAAACAACCTTCTGTTGTGTTTAACATATTGGAACAGCATTGCCAAAAAGTGGTACTCAACTATTTTAAATTTTCTTTTCATCTAGTAATTTTTATGTGTGGGTTTTACACGGGATTTTCCCTGAATAAATCCGTGTGGCGCCCACTAAGATATAAACAAGCTAACATAACCTTGCAACCAAAGGGAGTTGATGATTGTAAGCTGAGTTGACAGTTTAGTGAACTTCAAGTAACCACAATCAGGTACGTAAAAGTATATGTTTGTTTATAATATTGTCCAGACTTTACGGGACTTGACATACTCAGACTACCTGCAATCAGAAGAAGTTTCTACTACCAGTTTCAACCAGACGAGAACTATCATCAAGCAATCAACTGCTATACTTCATGTTTTAACTTAAGTTAATCTAGCATTTAAATATAATCAACTTCATTATTTATTTATTTAATACAAGGGAATTCTTTAAAAAACAAGTATAATTAAACCATTGTAAACACTGTGAGTAACTTTGAATGTTGTATGGTAAAATACTTTACTACATTAGTCACCTTCAAGTAGAAATAACCATTCTCAACATTGAGTTACCAAAAAAGAACACTTCACCCATAGAGGAATTTTGTTTTAATGAGACTTTTAATATTTTAACCACGAATTTAAATTTAAACAACAACTACTCTTTTATTTTGTTTCAAGTTAACTTAAACGTAACGTAAGTTTGATTATAATAATAAATAATCCGAAACCCCTGATCACATTACGTTATAAATTGGCGCACCAACTAGTGTGGCTTAAAAAATATTAAATAAATATATTTTTTATATTTTATATTAGCCCGGTAGACACGAAAAAATTAACATGCCGCACACCCATCAGTACGATACAAGATATAAGGACAGTAGGGTAGGAGAGATGCAACGGGATGTAGATACATACGAAGAGCAACCCACAGACGAGATGGAAGTTATTACAATCAATAATGTCGAAACTAGTACCGACGAAGTGCCTCGTGTAGAACCGGAGATGGAAATGATTGTCAGCGACCAACCAGGCAGACCATCCGAAGAGACGAGATGGGATCACATGATGAGAATGATGATGGAACAATTCGGACAGGTTAAGGAAGATAGTCGAACTTTAAGGAAAGAAAATCAAAGGAATATCGAGGTATTAAGTAAAAATATAGAGTCGATAAAGGAGGACCATCGGGACTTAAATAGAAACCTGGAATCGCTTAGTAAAAATGTGGAATCGCTGAAGGAGGACCTAAATAAAAGGATAGACAATACTCATAAGTCTATGGACGCGCTGAACGGTAAAATCGACGATAACAGCCAGGCCATTAGAGAAGAATTGAACGCCACCTTAATCGAAATTAGCAGGAGGATGGAAGAAGGCAATGATAAGATAAACACCAGAATCGACGTGGATATTGCCGTTGTAAGGGAGGAAATCGTCGAAGTAAATAAAAGGTGTGAACAACACGACCAGGACTTGCAGCGAACCAGAGAAGAGGTCGACGGGAGATTCAATACCATGGAGGAGGTGACCAAAGCAAGGATAGAGTCGTTAAAAAGCACCAATCAAGATGAAATTAAACGAGTAAGGTTAGACGTAGGTGAGCACCTCTGTAGATGCAGTGAGGAATTTAACTGTCGCAAATCGAGAGAGGATTGAAGAACTTAGACAGCAGGAAATAGTACAAATGCGGGAGGAGATTGAGATTATCCGCAACCGTCCGATACCAGGTCAGTACTTACTACCGAATGATAACCGCGACGCTATCAATTTTAGAAATTATCGACGTAATCCCATTGAATTTTTAGCACGTGTGGAGGAACACTTGGCGCGGATTAGAGAAACTAGGTGGAATAACATAAAAAGTTTGATCGATGAATACTTTAAAGAAATCTACGACAATTGGTGGACCGCAACACGCCATTAGGTTCACAGCTACGATGAATTTAAAACTCAATTCCGCGCAAAATACTGGTCCGAGGCGACGCAAAACATCGTACGAGACCATATATGCCACGGAAGATATGATGCGAACCGAGGAGGGACCATGACTTCATATTTCTTAGGTCAAGTATGTCTTGCAAGAAACCTAGAAACAAAGATACCGGAGGAATGTCTTGTCACAAAATTGTCTTATCACTTTGAAGAGGGTGTCGCAAAAGCACGTCAGTGGGGACAGATTAAGACAATAGCAGCTATGTCAGCGCTGCTCGAAGATCAGGAGCACGAGGGGTATTACCGGAGGAGTCGTCGACGAAATGACCAGTTTAATACTACAGGCGGCAATACGAATAATAATAATAATAACTACCCTCGAAATTCTCGAAATAATTTTAATAATAATAACGGTCCGATAAGCCAAAATTATAATAGCGCTAATAACAATAACAATAATAATAGGCCAAATAACCCGAATAACAATAATATTAACAATAACCGGCGACCCAATTTTAATAACAACACTAATCGACCACCAAACCAAGGCGGGAATAACCAACCGTCGCAACATCGACGAGCAAATTACGTACAAGCTAATTACGACTCCGATAGAAGGCGACGATACCCACGTAGAGACAGCTACAGTGGCGAAAGAGGAAGCATGAGAGGAGGACGATGGAGGAGTAGTAGCATTGAGGGTGACAACCGCAATAGCGACTACAGGCCACAAGTGAATTTTATACAAGCCAATGACCAGTCCGACCCAGGGAGACCTGATACCCGACCGCCGCCAAACACCACAAATAATGATGACGAAGGAGATTGGGTACCAGTCTGTGAGAGGCCTGGCTTTACAATAATGCACAACCGCGCAGGCAACTCTAGAGAGTTCAGACCCGGAGATGGCAGCCGACCCAGCACATCCCAAGACGCCAGAATACAATACCAATTATAGACCCAATAGAGTGGAAGAGCACAAATAACCCCATGAATATCGACGAGTAAGAAATGATTAATATTAAGGAGGGATAATATGTAATAGTAAGCAACATTCCTCACCCAAACGTTTATGGTATAAAAGATAAAATATATATATTTAAAAAAAAAACCACTACTATAAACAAACTCATTTGTTGTTAAACTACCAAAAATGTTGAAGGTAACTAATCAGCTATAACTAGTCAATCTGCCTTATCAAGTTACAAAAGTGTGTAGATTTAAGATGTAAGCCAAACCATTTGTTAATGATGAAAATTTACCAGATCTATCACCCCAAGGGATAGAAAATTATATAAGGTCAATCAAATGATTTAATAAGAAAATACAATTACTGTACTATACCTAGAGAAAAATATGTATCCAGATGAATATTCTATATGACCTAATGTTTATAAAATGATTATTGTATACCTCTCATAAAACTCAAATGTTAAAATAAAATCATCCAGAATAAAGGTTCACCCAACTAACCTTTGAAGGAGTAGAGAGGCAGTATAACAAAGTGTGTAAAATAAAAAGAAGGACATTATTATGGAATGTAAGGAAAGAAAAAATAATATTTGTGAAACAAACCATGAAAACCCCAAGAATGTCTATGAAATTAGATATTAGTATATCGTCAAATGAAATTGTAATTACAGCATAGTATATAGTGTATAAAATCATCCAGAATAAGTGAAAACCACCATCACTTGAAGGAGTAGAGAAGAAAAATAACAAAGAGTGTTGATTGTAAGAATAACTATTGTTATAATGAAATGAAAGGAAAGAAAAATGTTTGTCAATTATCAACTATTATACATCACCAGAATATGTCAGAGAACATCAGAAAAAAAAAGAAAAAACCATTTAGTATACAAACAATGTAAGCCTGATAATTCAGGATGAATATAACTCGTTAAGAAAGATTTAATGGACTATGGTGAAAACAGAAATATATTGTAAACTCTAGATAGAACAAACAAATGCATAAATACTATTAGCATCAAAACAAGTGTATAATCTTAAGAATATTTAAATGAACCACCACAAATTGTTAACTAGTACATAAGTAACTAAATAGCTGATAAATGCGTAGCTAAAAAACATCAAGTCTAAAAGAAGTAATTACCTGTAAGAAAGAAAGTATGTTAGCAAGTATAAAGATGGAAATGTGATCTAAATGAAAACCTCTGATACCTTGAATATTATCGTGAATATATTATATTATTGAATATGAATGATATGTGATATTTTTTTTGAGTTGTGATAGCGCAACTATTGCCAGGTGCAATGTTTATTTCTTACTCAGACAGAGAAGAGTAATGCCTCTGAATCTGAGAATGTGTAGTGAGGAACGGCAGAGGATGTTAGCCATAGTGAGCCACCCTGATTCCAAAACCTCTACTACAGTTAGGGAATTATGTTGTTTTATTATATCAAGGAATATTATGAAAGAATCTGTGAGGTATAAATTATAATAACCATCAAAATGATCACGAATGCAAAGATATGTGATGAGAAAGTAGAATGTGAATAAAACAGGGAATAGTTAACTAGAGAAATAAGATCAATTATAGTTAAATGACTGAGAGAATAAGCAGCTTGAAAATACTAGTAAATTAAGAATTGTACCATTGTATGAAAAGCCAACCTAGAGTAATACACCAATAATATGTTTAAAAAATCAAAGAATACAAGAGAAAATTTTTTTATTGAAGTATACTAAGAAACTGACATGAATTGATAATTTTACAAAATATAAATTTTTCAAATGATCAATTTTAAAGAGGGTGTATATGTAACATCACAAGATGTCACCTAACCTAAGTGTATGTTATCAGATTTCATAAAAACAGAATAACCATGTAAATAGGTATAGAATAGTCGAAATAAACAAGAAAGAAGAAACCAAGAGAGAAGAATAAAGCAGAAGTGCCATGTGAAACAGTAACCCAATAGCTTTTTGACACTACAACTAGACTGAGACTAAAACGAACTAATGGACAGAATAAATTTAAATTCAACTGTCAATTCAGTAAATGGTTGATGTAAACCGAATGTCATTTATAAACAAAAAATAAACTAATGAGCAGTTAAATACTGTGAAAGCAAAATCAGCATTTTGCTGATAATAGATGTGACAATGAACAGTAGATAATGAATGCCAAAACCAATGTTAACAATGGCTATATAGTAGGAACTAAGATGTATTTCAGCATCAAATATACTTGTTAGAAAAGAGAACTATTTATAAAAGAGAATCTTATACAAATAAGATGTCTCCATAATTTACCGAATTGAGAACCAATAGGCATTATTAAGGCCAAATTTCAATGTAGACGATATGCCTTAGCAAACTTAGACCAAACATTAGTCAGTAAAATGACTGTCGATGATTATCACAAGTGTAAACTAAAATGCACAGAACTATGGTTATGCATTGACATAACAAAAAAAATGTTATTAAACAATAGGTTTAATCATACTTTTAATTGTAAATAGTAGCTTAAAACAAACTAACGGGAAACGAAATGTCATAGTCAGTAGGATCATTTATTACAATGTATAGAATTAAGGTGTACAAGTAAAGTTCAGCACAAAAACGTCAGTACAGCATTAATGGTGTTCGCGCATAAACATTTGATTAATAAAATGTTATGTGGATACAAGCAAGGTTAACCAAAAGTGTAAAATCGGCGATTCATAAAGAGCAGACGACAGTAAGAATAATGTACCCGAACGTTGATTTTATAACAATGTCGGTTAGAGTGAAAGTAATTCGAGAATGAGTGATATCAAATTGAAGGAAAAAGAACAATCTTTAATTTGATAGTAATAATGACCCAATCGCAACTGTATTTAGTGCGGGAGAGATGTTAGCATCATTCTAAAAATGTACATCGAGAAACTGTTTATGAATAATAACACAAATGACAACTAGCTGCTACCGCAACATTCGACGGTTAGGAAAAGCCGTTATCAACTGTCAAAAAGTGACACGTCACGCCGACTCACCGGCGAAAGCCAATCAGAAAATTACTTAGTAATCAACATTTTTACCTAAAGCCGATCCAAGAGAGGGGTATATAAAGACAAACCAGCGAATTTTGACAGAGACCTTTACTAACTAGCAAGCAGAACAGACGTACGCCCGTCACCGCCACGTTTTTTTAATAACACTTAGCGTCAGTTACATTGTACATCGGAACCAATAGTTTAACAACAAGAAATTTTACTTCAAGTTCATCCACAACCAACAACAGTGTTTAAGTGCAGTTTTATTTTAATTTTGTGCGGGAATGACGAACAGAAAATAATTTATTGTCATTATTCACGATCCATTTTAATCAGAAGAGGATCGCATTATTCTGTTCTTGTGCGAATTAGTGCCGAAACCAAGTAATCATTATAATCCGATTACTTAAGTGATAAGAAGTTTTAATTAGATAATTAAAACTCTGAAGGTAAAAGTGCCATTATTATTAATCTTTATCTGAGTGCAATAACTTGTATTTTTTGCAACCATAACCTGTACTGACGCAAAACACAAAAACAGTATTTAAGATTACACCACGTTTCGATTTATTATTCAAATTTGTTATTAGTAAATAAGCTATATGTTAGTTGTAAGGGCTCTCAATTGATAAATATTGTCACTAAAAAAGCAAGCGTTGATGAAACGCACGATCTTTTAATAGATCGTTTTTTTTTCAATTACTTGGCAAAAGTAACCTAAAACTTTGTTGATCAATTGTATTAATGGATATTGTGTAGGCATATTTGTTTTCTTTCGTGTCTCAAAGAATTCACAACTGAGATAATAATAATAATAATAATAATAATAATAATAATAATAATAATAATAATTGTAATAATTTTCATATTAAAAATAAATAGTATCTGGACTTAACCAGATTTATAATTCATGTTCTGAGCAAGCCGTATGAGGCATATAAAATAACTAACTTTTAATTGTACAACTTTGTGTGTTTACATTATGTGTATTTTTTGAATTCACTATAAGGGTGCAAATAAACCCATTATTAACAGCATCACCTGATTTGATTTATTTTTTTTGAATAATTGAATATTTTCTTTTAATAAACTTAAACAACCTTCTGTTGTGTTTAACATATTGGAACAGCATTGCCAAAAAGTGGTACTCAACTATTTTAAATTTTCTTTTCATCTAGTAATTTTTATGTGTGGGTTTTACACGGGATTTTCCCTGAATAAATCCGTGTGGCGCCCACTAAGATATAAACAAGCTAACATAACCTTGCAACCAAAGGGAGTTGATGATTGTAAGCTGAGTTGACAGTTTAGTGAACTTCAAGTAACCACAATCAGGTACGTAAAAGTATATGTTTGTTTATAATATTGTCCAGACTTTACGGGACTTGACATACTCAGACTACCTGCAATCAGAAGAAGTTTCTACTACCAGTTTCAACCAGACGAGAACTATCATCAAGCAATCAACTGCTATACTTCATGTTTTAACTTAAGTTAATCTAGCATTTAAATATAATCAACTTCATTATTTATTTATTTAATACAAGGGAATTCTTTAAAAAACAAGTATAATTAAACCATTGTAAACACTGTGAGTAACTTTGAATGTTGTATGGTAAAATACTTTACTACATTAGTCACCTTCAAGTAGAAATAACCATTCTCAACATTGAGTTATCAAAAAAGAACACTTCACCCATAGAGGAATTTTGTTTTAATGAGACTTTTAATATTTTAACCACGAATTTAAATTTAAACAACAACTACTCTTTTATTTTGTTTCAAGTTAACTTAAACGTAACGTAAGTTTGATTATAATAATAAATAATCCGAAACCCCTGATCACATTACGTTATAATATATATATAATATATATTACTATATTCTTAAAATAGACATACTACTACTTTGGTCAATCAAACGTGGTACGGGTGATTCGATCGATCTTTTCACGGAGTCAACTCCGTTACTTGTCCGTCTATGTTAACGATATACCCAACGTATTTGTACGTATACGTATCTAACATAGACATACTACTACTACTACTTTGGACAACCAAACTCGGTTCCGATCGACCGACATTCACTCACGTCTGGTCTGTGGCAAAACATTTGTCGGCACAAGGCGTCCGCCTATGTTAAGAGTGTACCCCAACATATATGTACAATATATATCTTGACGTATTCTTAAAAAAGACATATTACTACTTCGGACAACTACAGTCGGTAACGGATTCGTCACCCGGGACAGTCGTTGTGCGCGGTACAAACGTTCCGTGATCAGAACTCTTAACAGAGACAGACTAGTAGTACAGATTGCATACAACCGAGAGACCTGACCGTAATAAACAGTGGCAACCGTGGTGTATTTCGGTTACAGAATACTGGATCGACGACTATGACATTATATAAACGGCGGTGACGGTGGTACTGAGAACGTTTAAAGTTAAACTGTTGTGAGAGGAACGACGTTTTTTTTAAACGAGTATGAATAACGCGAGTGCGACCACGAATACTGCCGGCACGGTTAGTGAAACCGGTCTGTTGTTTAATTTGATTGTGAATAACGTTGTAAACGCTAGGAACGTAGAAGCGTTTATGCAAATCGCTACTATGGACAAAGACTGGTGTTCGTTCGACACGAGAAGAAAGCTTTACAGCGATTATAGAACATTAATGGAACAACGTCAGAAGAACTATAGATCAAAACGTTATGACCGTTATGGTTTGTCCAGATATCTATCGCAATTACGCGTAGCTTTCGACCTGGTCGTGCCTCTGATGCTTGAAAAAGGTTACGCCACAGCTGAAGATCTCGAAGGTCTGATGCATTTGCCGTAGCTGTTCAATCGGACGAGGAAAACGATCGCTTCCAAGACGCTAGAAAACGCACCTATACTACCCGTATTGAGTGCGGACGAAAGTGAAACATTTAGGTGTATCATGGAAGACGAGAGCGAGGAGTGGTTTTATTATCGTGGCCACAACGAACTTGAAATTTCACCACTGCGTTTACTGATTAAACACAAAATCGAAACGTTACGAGACTTTGCCGTACCGTATTCGTTGGTTAAAGAAGCTCGTGTACATTTCAGCGAATACATCACGACGACGGTGAACGAACCCGAATCGACACTGCCCGGCGGACATCCGAGGAAAAACCATTTCACCAATTACGGGGGTCTAGCGCGGTTCTACGAACGTGCGTGTCATTATCTAGGCATTTTATTTAAAATTAAACGTGTCCGCTGCTGTAACGTGATGCACCTGTTTCAACGTATTATGTGGCTGTTCGGCACGTACGATCTTCTCAGTATCCCTCAGATGTGGTCCTTTGCAGATAGCACATCACAAATTTTCGGTACATGCGTCTTCAAATGCGACGACGAAGACTATCGTCTAGAAGTGTGTGCAGACAGCGACGTTTGGAATCCATACGAATACTACGAAGTAGTCTACGCGCTGCCGTTACAAGAGCATATAAATCAACTTAAATTACCGCAAGTACCGCCGCCGCAATTATCGTTTAAAAATGGTATGTATGTGAGAATCAAAAACAATGACGGCGAGAACGGTGACGAAAGGAAACTTTATATCACACATAAACGAATAACGCAGGCACTATGGGTAAATACAACCGTTTGGTCGACAGACGGAGGAAGCTGCCCAGTGATTATGAAAAATCCATAAAACGACGTAAGAACTATTACGGGTCGGGTGAAAAATACGATGTGTGCAGATACCTATCGCAGCTACTAGTCACCGCTATACAGTCGCGTCTAACGTGTGCGCCGGAGATTAAAAGCATATATATAGATAGAATACTGTATCCGGTGACGACGACGACGACGGGGAGACTATATAAACAGTGGTGACGGCGGTATTGAGATCATTCAGTGTTAAACTGTTGTGAGAGAAACACGCATAGTAAAGAAGATCAACAAGTGTAAATAACGAGAGTGTGAATATGTATACTACCGGCGCGGCTAGTGGAGATACAGAAACCAATACGTACTTGACGTTTTTAGACGAACTCGCGAAGGTTACCGTTTTGCCAAGAAGAACGAGTGACACGACATCGACTGTGAATACTACCGGCGCGATTAGTGGAGATACAGCAATCAACAAGTACTTAAAGTTTTTAGACGAACTCGCGAAGGTTACCGTTTTGCCAAGAATCGCGAGTAACAAGACATCGACTGTGAATACTACCGGCGCGGTTAACGAACATAATACCAGTTTGGTGTTGAATTTAGTGGTAAACAACGTTGTAAACGCTAGCAATGTTGAAGCGTTTATGCAGCTCGCCACTATGGGCGAAAAGTGTTGTTCCTTCGATACGAGAAGAAAGCTGTACAGTGAGTATAAAAAACTAATGAAGCTACGGAAGAACTATGGTGTAAAATACGATGTGTGCAGGTACCTATCGCAGTTACGCGTAGCTTTCGACCTGGTCGTGCCTCTGATGCTTGAAAAAGGTTACGCTACAGCTAAAGACCTCGAAGGACTGATGCATTTGCCGGAGCTGTTCAATCGGACGAGGAAAACGATCGCTTCCAAGACGCTAGAAAACGCACCTATACTACCCGTATTGAGTGCGGACGAAAGTGAAACATTTAGGGGTATCATGGAAGACGAGAGCGAGGAGTGGTTTTATTGTCGTGGCCACAACGAGCTCGAACTTTCAGTACTCTGTGTGGATGAAGAAAAAGGTGGCATATTACGAAAATGTCCCGTGCCGTATTCGTTGACTAAAAAATCTCGTGAAATTTTCAACGACTACATTGGGGACATGATGAACAGACCTGAATGGACGTTCTCCTGCATGCATCCGAGGAAAAACCATTTCAGTAATTCGGCGCGCCTAAAGTGGTACTACAAATTATCGAATCGTTATCAAACGTTTTTATTTAAAATCAAACGTATTCGCTGTAACGATCCGATTAACGTGTTTCAACGAATCTGGTGGCTGTTTCTCACGTACGATCTACATGGTCCACAGGATATTTACGGCATTAGAGCTCTTGTAAGAACACTTGTCGGTGCAGACGCTATGACAATCGACTACGACCGTTGTTGTGTAGAACTGTATGCGGAGAGTGACGAGTGGGATCCAAAGGAGTACTACGAAATAGTCTACGCGCCGTCGTTTCAAGAGCGTATGAACGAACTCACGTTTCCGCTCATACCGCCGTCGGACCTATCGTTCGGAGGCGGCTTGTCTTTGAGAGTCAGAAACAATGACGGTTACAATAGGAAAATCTATGTCAATCCTAAAAGTGTATTGCGGCTTACACTGACTGGGGGAAGACGATAGCGAACTGGTACAAGAACAAACTGCTTATATATATGAGTGTGCTTAATTATGATAAACCTAGTCTTGGGCCGCTGATGTCGCTTGATACAATCACTATATAGTGATAGACGTCGGATCGAAAACAGTGGGCTCCTACAATGTTTGACCGACCGGTTGTTAAGGATTTGGAGTTTGACAGTCTGCCGCCGCCGCCAAATTCGTCGCTGCCGCGCGTCTTTGGAAGTCTACACTGCTACGATGAGGACCACGAGTACGCGTTGGAAAAGCAAATCTACACGGAAGAGAAACTGAATGCGGAACAGAAACAAATCTACCGCTACATGTTCGACAACCCTACGGCCATAGTGTTAATACAGGCCGGCCCCGGTACGGGCAAGACGTTCACGATGCTGACAGTGGCGCACGGTTGGGAGGGGCCGGTACACGTTATCATATACAAGCACGACCTGCTACACACGTTTCGAAACTGTGCCGTACAATTCACGGTGGCCCGATTCTGCATGCTCGTGTGGAACCTCTCTTTTCTAAGCTACATCGGTTTGGAACGCCAGTTGAGCGGCCGCATGAGTACGTGTCAGTTCATCAACGTCACCGTGGGTCTGTAGAGACACGCCAAACTGCCGAAGCCTTTCAACGGCTCTATAGTGATACTGGACGAGTACACGGTGATACCCAAGCCGCTCCTGTTTACAGTGTTGATGTTGTTGAAATACCACAAGATAGGCACCGTGTTGTCTGGCGAAAAGAACCAGTTGCAGAACATACACAACTCTATGCACGCAGGCCAGTGTTCGTCGTACGACATTGCCTCCGCCTTCATTGACCGAGCGTTCACGTTGAACAAGAACGAACGGTGCGGTGACGCCGACTACAACCGTCTGATAGACTACGTGTGCGATTCTCCGACAAACACTTGGACAAGTTCGGGTACGCGCTGGCCGCTGCGCTATTTCACCGTAAGTTTATGAGCGAATCGGCCATCACAGACACGCATCTGGCCAGCCACCACAGAGACCTCACCAACACCATTCACATGATGACCGTCAACACGGCCGCCCCGGCGCCGTTTTACTTAATCAATGCGTCCGGTGTGCGAAACCTGTCGCGCGTACAAGGCGTACGCCAACCGAACGGACTCTACCTGCCCACCGTCACGCTGGAGTACATGAAGAACGGTGCTCCGGACAAGTATCTGCCGTACGTGCCGTTGATAATCGGCTGCCGCTATTTTGTGTACTACTACTCCGAGTACTCGCAGGCCACACTGGTGAGTGTGGATGAGGCGAACGAGACGGTTACGATGCGAGACGACAACGGCAAGCTCGTGATCGTACGCAAAGGGAACTGCAACAAGGTCATGTTTGAGAAACACTGCCGGTTCCTGTTGAACGGCGGAAACGAGGACGGCAGCGATAAGTCGGGACAGTTGTACAACTATCCGATTTACATGGCTAACGTCATGCCGATCCACATGTGCCAGGGTCGCACCGTACGCAACAACGTGGACATGATTCTGAACAACAGCACGTACCAAGGTTTCTACGTGAGCATGTCTCGCGTCACGAGTCCGCAGCAGATCACTCGAGACATTGTGCCGGACATACCTTCTCACCTGGTTTCTACGGTGTTCAACTTTCCGCAAATCTGCTCGCGGCCGGACGGTATGCTGACGGCCGACGAATTGGACTCGTGTCTGGGCCGCAACTATATGCACTACCCTATGCGAGACGCCGAACTCACGGCGCAAACGATGCATTGGCTCGGCAGATTCTTCGCGTCGCGAGACGTGGACGAACGTCGTGCGATCAGAGATCAGCTATGTCAGGCTTTGTGTAGAGTCAACCCGGAGGTGTTGAAATGCGAGTCCATCATACAGCAACAGCAGCAACAGCAACGTGACGATCTAACTTGTGCGGAAAACAACACCACCATGACTCTGATACTGCGCTACAAGTACGTGATGTTGGCGTTGTCGCTGGTGGACGAGCGAGATTCGTACGTGTGGTTACACGAGTTCATGAAGTTGGATCCTCTGGTGACGCTGGTGTTGGTAGCAGACCCACAGAGACGAGTCTGCGCTGCCGAAAACGGTTCTTCAGACGCACGTTTCAACCTGATGCGGCGCATTTGCGGTGTCTCCGACAACGGGTACGAGCCGAACGAGGACACGTTGCACTACATCACACGCCACGCCAGATGGAAGTCGAAGAAGCCTAACGACGACGACGATCAACAGTGGTGCATCGACGAGAACGAAACGATGGGCACCGTGCTGGAGACGACCAAGTTCCGGTGCGCTGTATACAAGGAGCTGACCGCAGAGCGTCCGCTCACGATCGACTGGCTGATGGATCAACTGCGGCTGTTGGTCGGCGACTTGCCACGTCGTGTCAGCAGTGTGTCGACAACGACGGCGGCCAAAGCGGCTAAACACAAACTGACGATGTTCACCACCACGTTGGACCAGCTGATGGCTCAGAGTACGGGAGACGATAACGCCACCGACTCCGAGTGTACACCGTCCAAGTTGAAGCGATTCACACGTAACAGAAGAGGAACGTGACAATCGAGCGCCCACAAACCGATGTATGCAGAATGTATAAATGTCAAAAAATTCGTACTGTATAATAAACGATCTACGTTTTGTTTAAAAGTACTGTATTTTATTCACACACATGTCTATTCCTTTATACTACTACTACTACTACTACTACTAGTTGGGAAACCAACACTTGCAGTTACCTCAAGTGTCAGTCGGTGTCCAGACGACTAGTATCCGTACACATTATGTTGAAAAAATACGAATGTCCTTGTCCAGAAGACTCTACTATGCGTAGATGAAAGAATAGACGCTTATGGTGGGAAATATTGCGTGGTGCACAATACAAGAGGTCGATGTTAATACAACTACAGTGACAATCATTTTATAGGAAGTAGTAAGTAGTGGGGGATACAAACGATATAAAAGCAAGAAGTCGACCGTTCGATATAAACGCAGTTCTACTGTTCGTCCAGACGATTACTCTGTGTAGTGTTGTGTAGTAACAAAAACAAAATGCTACTTTGCAATGTCTTTTCAAAAAGTGACTCCCTAGAAGATCTAGACCCGTGCGTATTAATTTTAGACGAGGATGAAGACGATAACGACGTGGAATTATATTGGGAAGGGGCCGACGAAGACGAATGGATTATGTGGATGGAAAAGGTCGACCAAGACGAATATAACGCGTGGATAGAACAACAAAGAGTGGAAAGTTTACCACGACTACGACGAGAAAAAGAAGAAGAAAACTTGTATTGGACAGTTTTATCTAACCGCACAGCGATGGTTTTGCCGTTTATAGTTTTCGAAACGGTTAACTTTGCATTTGGACCGTAAATTAAGTGCAGTATAGAAGATTACTGTTTTTATAGTATAGTAATACTGTTGTTACTCTGTGTATTATATTCAGTTTCCATAATACGTTTTCCCGGCTCCGATCACAGTTCACGATTCGCAAACATGAAGACTGTCGTGCTGTGGTTGTGCACGGTCTACTGTTGTATACTCAACGTAGAAGCAGAAGCGTCGTGTCTGGACGGTTGTAATTGTGAGGCGTGCGAGAACACTTTATTCTGTCACACGTTTATCGATACAATGCCTCTGGTGACTGCTACCAACATGTCGAGCACATACTTGTACGTGACGTATAACAAACGTCTGACAAGAGTGGACAAGAATCGTCTAATCAGTTCGAACCTGACGTACGTGCACTTGGACAACAACCAAATTAGCCATATAGTCAACAATGCGTTCGTACATATTCGTAACACGAGCGTACTGTCCATCAGCAACAACAGACTGACCGCCATCACGAGTAAAGTGTTTGCGCCGCTGGTGAAATTGAAGTTTCTAGACTTGTCTCACAATCCGATCCACAGCATAGCTGACGACGCGTTCGAGGACCTCAAGACACTGTCGCTGTTGGACGTTTCCGACACTCTGTTGACGTCTCTGCGTTTTGTTGTCTCTATCGTTACTGCGAATCAAGACAACGCATACCTATTGAGAGTGAACGCCAGCAACAACCAGCATCTGAAACGACTAGACGAGGACACCGTCTTGATGAGCATGCGAATGGCCGAACTCATATTGCTGAACAATACGAATCTGGTCTGTCGCTGCAAAGCGACCAACGTCCAACACTTGTGTCGTATGATAAAGTTTAACTACCGCTACAAGTGGCCCGTGTTTGTGCGCACCTGCTACAAGACCGAACTGATGCGTACGATGAACTGGACCGGATACCACGAACCCCTGACACGACAGTGGTACGAGTACGATGAGGACGACGAGTTGAATCGCGCCACCACTGTCCCGATGCGCAGCGACAAAGCGAAAGCGCAGCAGGCGTTAATAGTCTCGTATCTGGTCAATCTGTACGAAACAAACGCTCTCTTGATCAACCTCTGTGTCGTTATACTGGTAGACGTCGTAGTATGCGTGCTGGCATATAGATGTGGCTGTTGTTTCTGGAACAAACGACGTACATCCGACCCAGAAACTGACGAAAATGGACGGGACGTTGACGACAGCCGTACGGACGGCAACGGTGTGGCCAGATCCACCTACATTAGAATTCCGTCCGTTTCCATTTACCAGTTTATGGAACCTGGAGAAGGTGGCGCGGCGTGTTATCCGGAGCCCAGATCGCCTGAACAGCATCAACAGCAGCATCTGCATTACGCCACACCGGCGTTCCCGAGACCCGTGGTAGTGCTCACGGACAAGCACGAGTACGAGAATTGCAAACGGTTGAGTCCGCCACTACTGCCTCCGACGCCTAGCCAACACGATCTGCCGATTATCAACGAAGAGTTGGAACCGATACCTAGCCAACACGATCTGCCGATTATCAACGAAGAGTTGGAACCGATATACGAAAAGATGGACGACATCGGATGATGTACAATAAGCAGGTCGGGGAGGGGGATAGCGTATTTTATGAGCATACACAGAACAAACCGTTCCTCGGGTATAGTGTCTTTAGAAGCACACCTTTATTCACCAACAAGTATTGCATTATTGTTATTATTATTATATGTAATAAAATGACCTCTTTGCATGTGATATCGAATAAACTCTATATTATTTATACAGAATCGAATCTTGTAGTAGACAGATTTTGTTTTTTACTCAACCTATACTTCTGTCAAAAAAGTATCACAGTGATGACGATTATAAAGTCTGTAGGAACGGATCTTGGTACGGTACATCGTACATGGACGTGGTGAGCTTCTGTTCGAAGCCAACAATGGATAAGTCGTTTTTGGAATAGTAGACGCGCAGAAACATGACCCCCATCGGTACACGCTTGCCGCCGATCACGTAGATGGGCTCCGACCTGTACTTGGGTGTACGACGAGCGATGTCCGAGAGACGGTCCAGCACGGCGCAGTGTACAAACTGGTAACGTCGACGATCGAACGTGCACACATAGTAATGCAGTTCGTCGTGTGCGTAGACCGTGCAGACGGTACGTCGATCGGCCATGTCCAAATTAAAGTGGACGCGTTGAAACTCTTTCAACGACACGCTACCGGCCAGACGGTTGATTGTGTTGGTGAGAAAATCGTAGCACGTGGTCATGCTGAAGCGGTACGCCTGCGGTGGGTCGGCACACGAGTCCCGTTTATGGCGCACCACCACGACGACCACGGGATCAAACAGGTCGCTACGACTGTGATACGACCGCTCTAGCGAGTCCCACGTACATTCGGTTGGTAGTTGCCGTACGTTGTCGACACCGATCCGTGTTATGTATGCGGCTCGTTTGTCGAACGGTAGATGCACCAGTATATTGTGGTCGACACGAAATACGTCCACTACGAATATCGCCATCGCCTTGTTGTGTACACCGTACCGCCACGAGCGTAAACGTTGGTCTCGGTCCAGCGGCAACACTATCGCTTCGAACGTGGCGTTCGCTGTGAATCGTACGTCGCACAGAAAGCCTTGCAACAGGTCCCCGTAACAGTTGTAGCATCGGGTCTCTTGTTCGTTGCTGTTGATTACCACCCGATATCCTTGGTACAGCGGTTGCACTATGTAGTTCGATTCCAGATCGACGGGTCGTCGATCCATCTGACGACACGGCGGTCTCGTGATGTATCTAAACAATTTTGGGTTCAAGTTTCCGCCATAATAGAGGCTGGCGTCACTACGAGTGTCGTTGTCTGTGACGCCCAACGTATGGTAGTACTGGAGAAACTTTTGCGTGATGTTTCTCATGTCCGCGGATTCAAACTCGTTGCGATTGCAGTGCATATCGTCGGGCAACAAGAAGTGCTGTACGTTGTGCACAAACTGGGTGTAGTAGGCGGTGCGCAAGTTGTGCATCGCCACTCGTTCTCCCAATGTGAGCCGTTCAAACACGTTGTTGTCTCGTACGATATGCATTAGGCCTATTATGGTCAAATTACCACGAGCGTCACGTAGGTCGTATATATAGGAGTCGCCGTGCTGCACAGGTCTCAGTTGTCTGGTGACAGTCACACGTGTTAGATTCAATGTCGGTGTGACGGCCGTTTTGTAAACTCTGTCTGGAGTCGGTGCACTGTTGCTGTCGCTGTCGGACCCTAGAAGACCGACTGCGTTCGCATCATCTTCCGAGGTCGGTAGTTTTAACGTTGTAATCTTGCGTGATTTACTCACATTCTCCAGCAGGTAGAGTAGCGCGGCGCAGTGCACCGGGTGTATGGTGCGCACTATTTCCCATACACGGGTGCGCGACGGTTCGTAGTTGTCAAACACTTTTAACAGATCCGATACCAATAACGTAGACATGGTGTTCTTTGAATCCTATTTACTGTGTTCGTATAACATGCAGATCAGCAAACGGTTAATGATCGACTGCAAGTGCTACGAAGACTACAGGGACGAACAGCAGTTTATCGAACGCATTATAAACGAACGCAAGTCTTATTTGGCGTGCATCACGTACGAGTCGCAGACTCGCAAACGTATCGGCCATAAGTTGGTACCCATAATGTTGGGCAGCTACATCGACTACCGCATTCGCGGCAAGAAGGCGGTGGAAAAGAGTCGAGCCCAGTGGGGCGCGGTCGTACTGAAGGGCATGCTGAAGATTTATACCTCGTTTTCCACCTTTGACGCCCTGTCGATGCACGTTCGCGAGACGAACGAATGCAAGAGCATCGAATGGTTTACCTACGTGGACGGCGAAGGCACAGCGTTGCGCTACAGCAATAAGATGGTCGAGTGGACGTACAAGCACGAGTTGCACAACCACGTGCAGTCCAAAGAGTGGATAACGCTCATCAACCGGGCCAACCCGTTTGTAAAGAACCGTCAGATCCAGTCGTCCGAGTACAGCCAGATGTTTAACAGAATCCTAGAGTATCCATACGACATGAACGACCTGAAAAACCGGCAGTTCCTGAACGGTGTGACAATCATCAACAAGTACATTGACTACGATCTGACCAAGCGGAAGCGCAAAAGAGGAGCAGGCTGTATGAAAATGTCGACTGCGTTCGAGTCGGGCAACTTGTATACGGTGTTGAGTAAGAAAAACACGTACGAGACCGAAGAGTAATGCAAAAGCTATCCACAGAACTATGACAATACGCTGCACGACGGGCGCAGCAACAAGACGGCTCATTTTCTGCAAAACGTGACCAAAGCGTCTAACGAAGCGGTCCGCAATAGCAAGGCGTTAGTTTTTCCACGGATGCATTCCACTTTTTCTGCATTCTGAACACCAAGGACTTGAAGTCTGCCGGTGAACAGAACGTGCTGGCCGACTTTGTCATCATGACAGAGGAGAGCGATCCGATGGACGCGTACAAGTATCTGGACAGCGTGTCTAAGGGCAGGGGTAACCATATGATTCTTAACGGTTTCATAACCGACTGCCGGAGCGAGTGGACTTTTGAAGACCTTCTGGCCATGAAGCGGCAACTTCCACACGTCACCACCAAATACTATCGCCCGTACATTGTGTTCAGCACCAAGGCGTCGATACCGATAAAGTACTCGGATCGGTACGACGCGTATTTTTCACCGGCCGAGACGATAGAATACAATGTGCGTTATCCCGAGGCGGCCATGCTGTCGCTGACTGCGAAAGCGTTAAACGCCGACGGATTGCGAAAAACTCCGCCGGCCAAGTCTACTGTACCCATCAACAACATCAAAGGTAGCATAGCCATGGTGGCGTCCGATTTCCACAAAGCACTGATGAAAGCGTCGTTGGGTACCACCTGTTACATGGAGATTGACGACGCCAAGCGCAAAGCTATAACAGACAGTTCCATAATGTCGTATAACAACGACACGACCCACTTTGAGGCATGCCGCAAGGAGATGGTCGCCACTTTCAAGTTTGGCGACATGAAACCGATGGCCAACACCAATGTGTCCAAGGCGATGCAGTCGCTGTTGCGACTGTACAACATGAATGATCTGCTGCACGAGTATCGTGTGAGCACCAGCAAGCCGTACGAAAGAGAACGAAACATTGACAGCGCACCTTTGGTGCATGACTACTTGCTCACCGTGTTTGGCGCCAATAATTACGAGAGTCCCGAAATATGGAACTTGCGATTGTGGGCAGTGTTTGGTAACAAGCACGGCGCGTGTGTAGAGGACGGGATGGTGATGGATCGCAAAACTGTCGAGGGGATACCGCCCATATGCTACAACGCGTGCATAACGGTAGACTTTACGTTCAAGACGACCAAACAGCCGGAAAGCGCCGTATTTGTGCCGGTACGCGAAAATATCGGTCGCAGTGAGGAAACGTTGATAGGCTGCCTGATCACGGAGGCGGAAGTGTACGTCAAGAACAGTCGGCACTGCAACATTGTTTTGGCTAAGATTGGCAACCACTATTACTACCTGCTGCACTTCCTGCCCAAGAAGAACAACACGTACACTGATCTGCGAGTGCGCTACATTCGTAACTCCAAAGTGATTACGGTGGTGATCACCGGTGCGCACTGCACCCGGGTGGGTGTCGGCACCAAAGTGGCGAATTCGTTTGGCCAGAAGAACATTTGCAGCATGCTGGACGACCTGTCCGACTGTTGGGGCGTCACCAGGGACGGCCGCAAGATGCATGCTCAGATCATGTACAGCGACGTGTCCATTATCGGGCGCATAGCGTCGGGCCAGCTGTACTGTATGCTCACCTCGCCGGACGTGGCGTTCGGCCCGAACAAGGAGATCATCGCGCCCATAGACTTGGTCAGCCACTCGCTGCACCCGTACACCAGCATAAAAGTGTTTGACGTGAAGGTGGACACGCTCACCAACATCAACGGGTTCGACGCGCAAGCGTTGGGCTCGGTCAGTCTGGCGTTGCGGCAAAAAAAAGTGCTGGAAAAGGCGCTGCAAGTCATCAGTTTGCACGGTTACGAAGTGAAAATACTGACATCCGAACAAGACACTGAGCTTCGAAAACGAGACGATTACGAGAGCCGAGCGACTGAGGAGGAGACGGCGGCGGCGGTGCCCGAATTAGTCGACTTTATGATGCGCGCTATAGACGCGTCAAAATCTCTTAGAACCATAGAGTAAGTATGGGCAAGCGTATGAGTGTGTGTGAGTCGTTTCGTCGGGCAGGCTAGCCGACAGACACGTTTCAAATCTTGCAGTCGGCTAGGTTAGTCGACAACGTATAGTCTCGATACAATCGTTTTAGCGGTAGGAGTAGACGATATGACGGCTAACCTAACCGACAGGTTCGATGTAATTATAGCTAGCCACCTTGTCGAAAAAAAATACTTAGGCTAGGCGTTGTCTCAGACAGTATAATAGTTGTAGACTCTGCAGCAGTGACAGCTGCTTGTTGTTGGTGTCGGCGTTTAGACCGATTAGCGGCCTGTACATTATCATGTAGTTACTGTAGTATATCCACACTAACACCACCATTGTGATTGCAGCCATGATGGAGACGAAACAGGAGAGTGTGACGGACCATATCCAAGCCGCGCTAAGCGAGCTCGCCGTTCTGGGCATAGTGAAGAAAGTGGACAGGACACGGCGCACAGTGACTCTGGACGTACCGCGACTATATAGCATCGGCTACAGCATCGTGTTCGAGTCTACGCGTCCCGTGTTTGTGCGAAACGAACACATTGTCTACTTGTGGGATAGTATCGTGTACTTCGACGATACTTTTCCTATGGAATCAATGTACTCATATTGTATGATGAAAATAAAATGCGAAGGACTGAGTCCGTGACAAAAGATTAAATGTATGTATATTATTCTCTCCTCACGGTATTCTGTCTATATTTACTATACTTTATTTTTAAAGGCAACCACAGTTACCACCAGTATGGCTAAGTATAATATAATCAGTACGCATTACACTATGGTGGACACGGACTTTTGAAACACAATTACCAGCAGAGAGATTGCCGATATACCCAGAACGATGGTCGGGTACAGTATCTCAGAGTTGTTTATCGATTTTATGAGATGTGAAAACTTGGAATCTTTGACTGCACTCGTATCAGAGACTGCAGCACCGCTACCGCCTCTCTCTTCGTCCGGTAATACAGCGTCGAAATTTAACGCTTCGTCGTACGTCTGTTGGGGTGATTTGTAGTTTAATCTAGGTGCTTCGGTATGTACCGGATCCGGTTGACGTTTTGTTGGCTTATTCTGCTGCTGCTGCTGCTGCTGCTGCTGTAGCGACTGTAACTGTCTATTAGTCCTACTCATTATGGGCCGTTGAGGTGCTTTTTGTTGTTCGTCCGCGTCTTCGTCTTCGAACGTCATGTTGTCTTTGAGTCTTTTCGGATCGCTAAACGCCGAATTGGGCGAAGCTACTATGATATTATTTGGAGCAGATACTTCTGTCATAGTGTTTAAGATAGCTATGCTACTCACGCTACTATTATGTTGTATACTACTTTAATACGTTCGCTAAACCGGCCGCCATGATGAACGAATCGTTGACACTGACAATCGTACTGATTCTAGTCACCCTGGTGTTGATCGTGGCGTCCGTTTTTATGGCGGAGAAACGGATGAAACCGCTGCAGTATCGAGAACAGCCTATACCGAAGTTTAACGTGCGAGTGCAATATAATCCGTACCCTACCATGGTGGACCTGGGCAACAGGTACGACTGCAACGCCAAGAGTCTGCACAAATGTCTGACGGACGATGTTACCACGTTGATGGGCTGCAAAGAGTTGACCGTACGCTGCCACCGTTTTTACGAGGATACGAATTTCCACGACAACGGTGTCGTGTCTGTTATTCCAAAGAATGTGGCGCCCAACCAAGGGTACGCGCTGTCGATTGGAACAATAGCGGACAATTGCAACCCGTTCCACGGCGACTTGGTATTGATATCCAACACGGTCGAGTCCAAAGACTACATACTGGGTTGTCGGTGTAAGAATCCCGGCTACATCGGCAATGAGAACGTGTTAGACTCGTGCAACACCGTGCACATATGCGGCGGTAAAATAGACAACATTGACCAGCCGCTGGAGAAGATCAACTGCGTGTGTGACGTGACAGAGACGTCCGTACGCTACAGCGACGGCCTGCCCGTGTGTAAACCGATCACCGTACTCGAGGCGAACGAGAAATTCGACGACTGGTCGCACATCGTACCCTGGAGTTCGGACCGGTTGATCGACAAGCGAGTGTACAACGCCACGGTGCGCGACAACCTAAAGACCAACCGCCTGTTGGATCCGTGCGCCAACTCCTTGACAGACGCCACCAAACCGATACCGGGCGCGTACTATAACGAAATGTTAAAGACATGCTCTTACACGGACTACGGTTTGCCGGTACGTACCGGCGCGCTTGAACAGAACAAGGACACCGCCACGTCGAAGACTATAGATGGAGCATTGCCGAGTGGTCGCCACAAGTATCTGCGTATGATCGACAACGTTGGCGGCAAACGTAAGGTTGTCAACGTACGGACTACGGTGAAGCTGAACCTCGACACCGGTGGGCCGAGCGATCAAGAGACGGAAGCTAACATAACGTTGCCGGCACCGTTGGGCATCGGCCAACGAGCCCAGTTCTCGCTGAGCACGGCCGATCAGATGCTGGGTGGTCGGTGTACGGGCGTGTGGCCCTACTACGACTGCGTGATGACCGAATACTTTTCTCGCAACGTGTTCGGTGTGCCGACATCCGGGTACCGTGCGCCTCCCGGCGCGTTTCTGTGGGCCACCGAGTACTGGGACAACGCCGAGCGCATGATGTCTTCAGGGATGGTCGGACAATACACCGGCCTGGTGTTGGACAACAAATATTTGGACGCCACCGGGGACACAACGCTCTACTACGGTATAAAGTTATGCCACAAAGACGAGGTAGAGTGCTACAACGGTATGCTTTCGTTCAACAACAAGGAGGATTACACGCGTCATCGTAACATCTTGACATGAACCGAAAGGAGTAAACATGGACTTAAATTGTTATACAGCGGTAGTATATAATACACCCCCACAACTCGACTCGACTCATTACTACAGTCGTCACAGTTTTTTGAGGTATCTAGCTCCTGATACTGCTTCCTCGTTTTTTTACGATAACTACCCATTGACTGTAAGTCAAAAATCTTAAGCATCGATTCCCTGCGTCGAGTGTCTATTTCTTCAACACGTCGCACAGATGTTGGAACGTCGCCTCTTCCAGGTTCGGCTCGTATTTGCCGGTAGCTTTGAGATCGTAGTTGGTCAGATCGTAAGTCGAACCTTCCTCTATAATCGTATTCGGACGTTTAGTCATTCTCACTTTAATGAAGTTGTTGTAGATCGTTTCGTGCATGGACGGGTCGGTCGGCCTGTTCGGATCGATCGGACGGTTTAGAATCTCAGCGATCAACGCGTAGTGTTGCGTGGACGTGGTAAACATCGGCTCGGCCAGATCGAAGCGCACGCCGTACGGCGCCAACGACTTGGAGATGAACATAAAGTCGGGCGTGTGACAGCCCGAACTGTCGTTGGACGTGTAGAAGGCGGCGTCTGCGATAGGCGACATGTATATGTCGGCGCCGAACACGATTCTACCCACATTAGACCAGATTTTTGACAACACATTGGAGTCGCCTGCGATTACGTAGTGCGTGACTTTGTATTTGGCTATATACTGTTTGATATAATTCATGGCGCCGATAAAAGATTTTATGATCTGATCCGAGAACGTCTCGTACAAGTACGTGTAGTTGACGATCAGCGCGTTCTTGTCGTCGAAAACGAACGGCATCCGTGTCAGCTTGGACAGGCTGGTTTTTGTTCCGTTCACCTCTTTCAAGATGCAGTTCTTCGGGTATCTATCTTCGATATATTTTGATTTGGCCCACCACAACATCCTGTGCCCGTTTTTCTGACCCATATACTTGTTCAACATTATGGCGTCGCCGTCACCGGACATGGCACAGTAGTAGGAGCCGGCATACACCTCGCCGCCCTCCAGATAGAGAGCGTTGTCTGCAGACATGAACGGCGCTTTGGACAGTGCCTGTTGTTTGTTGCCGAACAGCAGTTCGTTCGGTCCGTTGTCGTATTCCTTGTCGCGAGACGCCAACCGGTTGAACGTGTACACGTCCACTTTCTTGCCTTCCAGCGCGTTAGCTATGCCCATCATAGAGTCGAGACCGTGCGTCCGTTCTGTAGAATAGTGCGCCAGTCTGATCGCCACGTCGGACGCTGCCGAACCTGCAGGTCCCACCGGGCCCGGAGGACCTACAGGTCCCACCGGGCCCACTGGATCCGGAGGACCTGTAAGCCCCACTGGACCTGCAGCGCCGGTCGCCTTGCGTTCTTTTTGAATAAACAGTAGTAGAATCAATACGAGCACCAGCAGTACGACTAGAATCGTTATAGCCACAATACATCCGTCTGTTGAAGTCATCGGTTGAGCGTTACTTGCGGCAGTGTTTGTCTGATGTCTATATTATAGATTCGTACAGAGTAGGTGTAATGTGTCGGCAATTTACCGCGAATTCGCTCCTAGACGACACTGGTATCGGGACTTTATGTCGTTTAGCGCTTGTACACATGCCTCATATACTGTGATAACTCACGGGTTCCCATTTTCGATCACGCACCAGTGACCACGCGCAAATGCGCGAAACACCCTTATAAAACATTTTCAATGTTAAAAATCTATTAACTAAGCCGCGCGTTACCGAAAGACGTCCACATTCAAAAGTCCGTTGTTATATCACTTTGGCGGTCGCAAAGTTGTGCATGCGGTGTATAATTTGTCGCGAGCCGCCGAAGAAGAAGAATAATAGCAGTGAAACACCGCGAGCGCGACAAAGACTACAATGGCCAACATTAGAGCCGTTACACAATTCAGTCGATTAAAGACGAAGGTTTGCGACGGTAAAGTCTCGTTGCTGGCAAAATACATGGCCGTTTCCAACATGGTGGGCAGTTTCAGGTTCAAATCGTCGGTCAACATCACCGGCTGGGTCGTGTCGAACCCGTTTATAGACGTGACGCCGCGTTGCGCGGCGTATTTCGGGCGAACACGTAGCGCATAAAGTCTAGCCAAAACAGACGTGTAGGCGTCTGGTCCACAGGGCTGTTGTACGCCACGCCGCCGTATTCGCGCAAACCCACTGTAACGGGCGTATTCGCGCAAACTTTTGCTTGGTTAAACGCATCTATCGGCCCGACGACCACTATCTAGAGTGCTGAAGACTATAAAACGGCATACGGTTATTTAGAGGCGTTCATTTGCACGGAGTGACTGTACACTGATACAACGTCCAGTCAACAGATGACGGACTCGCAAACTCTTGCTTGGTTAAAAGTATCTATCGGCTCGACGACCACTATCTAGTGTGTCAAACGGTATAAGGTTATATAGAGGCGTCCGTTTGCTGTCTAGTAACACGAAATGACTGTACACTGAGCTCCGTCGTGTACATAAAATGTCAAGAATCAACCGATTCACAGTAGACTTTATGTCTTCGGACGACGACGAATACGAGGACTGCTGTTCGTATGCCACAATCACTCTAGAATCGGAGAAACCATCGACACCGTTGCCGCCACTAAACCCCGTTTGCCAATTGATCGATCCCAGCAGTATTATCGAGGGTGAATCTCATACTGTCATCGCTACTATTAGTGACAACAACAACGATCGTTGCACATCGCCGCATCAGGCGAAAAAGCGAAAGCAACTGCCGCAGCAGGGGGACCAAACGGACGCCAAAAAATTACATCAGCACGATGAACGTGTAGGATCTCCGTCGAGCCATATACTTCGAGACACGGCGCCAGTACCCAAGGTCACGGCAGCTAAACACAGGAGACGCGTGACAAACGACAACGCGGACGGAGGAGTAGAACGTAAGAAAAAGAAGAAACGGATAAAACGAGACCCAGTCGTGTGTACCACGGCAGACCAGATGGTGCGTGCGGCGTGTCTCAATATACACAACACCGAGAGTATCGACATGATAGAGTGGAGCGAGGCGGTACTGCTGTGTCTGGCTTCGCCCACGGCGTACGGCGTGTTGGACCGGCTCAGTTGGCCAGACGTGCAGACGATTTGCGCCGACAACGAGTGGGGCGTGAATATCTCGTCGGCCATCAAACAGCACCTATCCAAGAGCGATACGTTGAACACGCTCTTGTGCCGCAACCGGAGAGAAAAGGTGCGGAGACAGTATTTAACTACCTCGCAGACGGACATGTTTTACGAGACCCCTTATGTGAACATGAAACTCTTAAAATCATATTCACCAATTATTCAAGTGCACGCTCGCACAAAATTTAATAAAGTGATGTCGCACCCGAGATCATAGCGGCTACACCGCTGTGTTATAATTTTGGTAAAAATAAGTTTATGTGGTTGTAACACACATGTATGCGTATATTTTTGGTACAATAAATTTGTGTCTGTGAAAAATAATCACGTTATTATTTATTTTTATCCCTTCCTACGCCTTTATATACTTATACTTTAGTCTGTAGCACTAGTATTAGTGTCAGTGGCATCAATTACCATATGTTCGCCCTCCCCATCAGCTTCAGTGTCGTGCGGACGAGTCAAGTTTAGACGTACGTTGACAAATTGTCGGTCGGTAAGGCGGTTAAACTCGTCTCTGATGTACTTGAAATCGGTCTTGATGTACCGTTTTGTAGTCTCTACCGACTTGTGCTGCAGAAACAGCTGTATAGCAGGTAGATTCTTTGACGTCTCGGCCATTATTGAGGCCAACATGTTGCGGCACGAGTGTATGCCGAACCCGAGCGGTGGACTCGAGCCGTTGGCTTTGTAGTATGCCAGGCGTATACGGTTGGCCAACGTTTTCGGTGTCACATAAAACAGACAGACCGTTATGGACGAGTTTGTGTAGGCCGCATACTCGGCACTGTACAATTCAACCAGTTTGTCTGTAAACTTTTTCAGATGCGTGGTGTAGATCGGCCGCCAGTAGATGGGCTCGTCGTTGATGACCGTCTGCTTCCGTTTCACGTTCACAGTGTGCTGTCGGGTCTGCGCAGTTGGTACAGCGTGAAGCTGGTAAACTGGAAAATCTCCATTGTGCGGAGACCGGTGTAAAAGGCCACCAACAGAGGTGCCGTGTATTCGGACCAATTACCCAACAGATACTTGAACAGTCGCGTGAAATTTTTGATGCTCACGATTCGCGTGTGCGTACGACCTGTGAATACTGACGGATCCGGCTGTATGGACACTGCACCGGGCGGCCCGAAGGTACCGTTCCGTCGTCGCGATTTTAAAGTACCGTATGGTCGTGTTTAGCGCATAGTTACGCACTCTACAGTAACCGATAAACATTTTCGCCCGACGCTCGTAGTCGGGCTCGTCCAGCAGACACAGTTCAGTCACGATGCTGTTCACCGCCTTGTTTACGGGCGGTTCCAGTGTGCTTGCTTCGTCTGACAGACCTTTTCTTTGATGGTTCTGGCAGTACGCGTTGTATAATTTTGGCCGCTTCTTCGGTCGACACAGCGTCTAGCAACGCGTTTAGCCTGTTTTCGTCTATACGTCTCACGCCCGGCCTGTAGTCGGACGCCTGAACGTTTGCCATAGTTGTTAGCAGAGGTAGAACGGCCGTTGTAGACATACGCAGAAACACAAGTGTTCTGCCCAATTTTTACCACACGTTAGACACGACTGTATCGCTGTCGATCGGTGACACATGTTTGTCGATACTATATATACAGGAGGTTTGGACAAACGCGGCGTGCCCTAAACGGCAACTGGACACAGTTCATCACCACGTTGTGACACCACGGTGTTTGTACTTTTCTGACAAGCAAATATGTGGCAATCGCCTCTACTGTTTGTCAGACGCTATAGCCGACATTCAACGGAAAATATAAAGTACACCGCAATCGTACTCCGTGCTAGCCGACACTGTCAAATAAATTTTAGCTGAAAACACCACATATTGTCGACTAGTCTAGCTGACATTCACTACTGTACAATCACTGTTTTGTAATTTTACTGCTAGCCGAAACACGCCGTTACGGACTTACCATCTGATACGTGCAGGAACTCTAGTCTAAATAAGTGTACGACTAGTTTAAGCGAGGATTCAAGAGATAATTACATTTTTTTGGCATAACAAAAACAACTTTATTTAACATTAAAAATATATCGTATACAAATCACTAGCATTAAAAGTATATTATATACAAATCACTTAGTTTATTTCCCATTCCTTTTGGTGTGACATCATGGCGTGTGTGTGTGTGTGTTTACTGGTGCACGCCATCGTCTTGTTAAGGTGTCGGTGGTACGGACACGACGGTGGATTGTAGATGCTACAAAGAACACTGAGGCGAGGAGCGTCTTCCAATGGCGTGAAAAGATGCCGCGGTATCCACAACTTGTTTATCAATATGTTCATTTTCTGTTGATTGTTGACAATCACGGGCCGGTCCTTATTGAATAAGTTGCTTTATACAGTCGCGCAGCGACACTTCGTCAATGACGCCGTCATTCCACTCTATTCCGTGCACGTGTCTCACTGTAAAGGAGTTGCTAGGAACGCTCGATATATCGCCAGGCAGAGATTTTACGATAATCCACGCAGGAGGTGCTCCGGCACACTCCGCGGTGAACTCTTTTATAATTGTATCGTTATTCAACGAGTTTAGCCATTGTATATCGATATATATAGGCGTGATCAACGACTCCATGGACTTAATAGCTTTGCGAAACTCGCTGACGATAGATTGTTTCTGCGACGGCTGCTTGGGAGTCGAAGAGTTTCGGTGTCTGTATACACGACGGTTCGATGCTGGCGGCGGTGGTCGTAGTGTTAGTTTTTCTTCTTTTTCACTACAAGTATTAAGCATTTGCCTATTCCGTAGTTCTAGTTGTAACTCTAGCAAACTACGGATCCGACGCATTACGTACGGCATCGGAAACGGCTGCTCCGTACTGTTGAATTCTTCTAACTGGTTCAGGAACTCGGCGGCTGCAGAAATCATATTGATCGATGCGATGCGATGCGCTACTGATTGTGCCTGAACGTATACTGACTCGCATCGCGGCGGCCACCGGTATTTATACCCGTAAGCTTAGTGAAAAACAAACAGAAAATCGAATCAAATTGGGTCGATTTATTTCTTAACCACTGTCGGCAACACCAATACCGGACCTGATGTCGTTGTAGTGCCGCCCGTGAATCTTGCCGCTCTCGGCTGTTGGGCAATATTCAATGCGACCATCGTGGTTATAAGCACGATGAGCGACAACATGAACAGAAACGTCAATTTCACAGTCAACGTGATGCCGTTCTCGCCCAGCTGGGAGCGTAGTATATCCTTAAACCGAGTGTCTCGGTCTTGTTTTACCGTGTTTTCATCGCTCATCGTGTTGTCGTCGTCTCACTCTTTATACTTTAAACGATTCAACCACGCCTCTGTAGCTATCTTTAACAAACGTAAACTCTAGAATCGCCGGAGACGGAGTCAGCGTTCGAGCTACCGATATTAGGCTTAACACCGCTACTGAATCCATAAAGCACTAGCGACAACTAAGAAGATTACAAGTCCGTCGAATTATGCAGTAACTATATTCACTGTCGTGAATGTTGGCTACACTAGCCGACGTGAGTGGTGAGGAATGCAAACGATACAAAAGCAAGACGCCGAGGCAATACTTGTGCCGATCATAAAATTTATCGACCAAACCGCGCGGAATCTCGCTCGAAGTAATGGCGGAGTGGTAAATGTTGACATTTACCAAGGCGCTTGGTAAGAATCCGAAATGGAATCATTTAAAATTATTTTTCGGGCTTTTACCAACTCACTATGGTAATTGTCAGGTTCTACCGGTAAATGTCAGGTCACACTGCTCTCCGGACCTTTACCGTAACATATATATATTGTAACGAAGCATTTGACGTCCGTCTTTGTTTAAGCCCCGCGATGGAAGCCAAATCTGAAACGAAGAGTTTTTTGTTGTGTCTGTGTAAAGCACGTGTAGACGTGTATATGGTATTGTCTGTGTTAGTGCGTTCGTCTCGCACTGGGGTCGTTACATCTATTTTGTGCTAACGATGTCCGTAGCATTGCTGTAATTACCAGTACAACAGAGCGGTAACCTTACCTGTTCTTATATAGGCGTGTGTTAATCCCGGGTGGCGCCAAATTGTTTATTAAAACAATTAAACTTATTAATAGGGTGTTCTCAGCTATGACGGTCGGGGCGTTCAAATAATTCCCGCTCGTTCCGCCTTCTGAATCGAGTAGGTAGTTGTACGAATTGCAACTTGAGCGCTGATCGTCAATCTAGCTTCCGTAAATAAACACAAGTAATATAATGCACTCCCTATGAAATAATAACAACGGTTACTCCCTGTACTAGTTATTTTAATGTTGGATAGGTAAAAGTTTCAATTAGACAATTAAATTATATTGGTTGATTAACAAATTTGCACCGACTTTTTACATGAAACAATTATACTCAGGATGACGAATCGATTCTGGAAACGATGTACTCGCATCAGCATGGCAGCTGAACGTTTTGTTATTATAATTAATTTCGTTCCAAAATCGGGGATTCTTTTGAATACAAGGCAAAGAAATCCTATGATTACATTAAAAGTACTTTACCTTACTCTAAGTGTACATAATTAATAAGGTGTGTGGTTACAATCTGTTCTGTAGTGTCGTTAAATGTGTTTTGAAAGTTCGTATTTAAACAATAGGTTAGATTTTATGTTAACAAATTTTCAGTGTATTTATTTTTCTTAATTAATCTTTGAAAGAGAATTCGGATTATAGTGAGAGATCAAATTACTTTTAGTAATATTTAAAGTGATTTTGTTTTTGGAAATAAGGTAATTCAATGGTACTTAACACATCAGATGACTTGGTGTTATCATTCAATGGGTCGGAAGAGGATTGGGCTGCAATAAGTTCCATTTTTATTAATCTTTGGACTTAAGTAGGTCTGGCGTCCTTTTCATATTTGATGTGGTCATATTTTTCTGGAAATAAGGTCCTTGGCCTTTAGTTAACCGCTCCAATGGATCGTCTGCTTCTTATTCAGTCATGGTTTTGAATTTTGTTCACTGTTTTTATGTTTTTTGATGAAAAATTGGTCTTCCAAAATTCGGCTTCTATTCTGTTAGAGTGACGCTTTACGAGTAACGATATTCAACGGTAATTTTGCCACCAACGTCCGTTTCTATGGTTACCAAATAATTCTGATTGGCTAATTTGGCTATAAACCCATTGTTATTAAAATTTGAATTCTTTTCAAAATCCTAGTAAATCTTCTGCTTGCTGTTATTCCTCTATCTTCCTTCCTAATTATTAAATATTGTCACTATAGTATGTATTTCCTTTCATAGATTAATTTGATACCCCACAAGTTTGGGTTATTTTAGGTTTTATGTTTTTACAATTATTTTAATACTTGTTAATTACATTTCTTTTTGAATTCAAATACTTATTATAATATTTTGTCTTAAAAATGATTTACAAATTATCTTGAGTTTTTGGTTCACCTTGGATTAGCTAGTTTCTTTGTTAATTTGTTACAATTTGTAGTTGTTTGTTTTTGACAGTTAGGCATTTTCATAGGCCTAAGTAGCCATTATGGTATTTGACTTATTTCATTCCAATTACATCTCATTTTAGCCTAATGGGCTTTATTTTGTTATTATAATTGGTTGTGTTGTGTTTTGGGTCTGTTTATGTGTTATTATTTTGTCACTATTATTTTATACATAATTGTTAACTATCTGGTTTCTACGTCTTCTAGGTCATACATTTCTTACCTTTTTACTTATTTAATTTGCCAGTAATAACAAGTTGGCTATTATTTACTATTTTTTGATCATTTAAATACAACATCTAGGCCTATGGTCTGTATAATTCTTCCAGCCAATTCATCAACTTGCTTAAAATATTATTTAACTACTATTTGCTTACAATTCATCTCATTTTATACCAATTTTTGTGTGATAAACAACATCACTTTTTATGAACTTATTTTAATAACGATCCCTGATAACATGGGTGTTTATTGATGGGTTAACTCCTTAACTTTTTAAACAATCTTTACTTCCCTCCATGTTAACACTATCTGTTTTCTCTTTCAGGGTATACTCCCTTTTAATTATAATTGCATTCAATTAAATTTAACAATAATATTCTTTCTTAACTACATACTGTCTTCATCACTTTTCAGCTTTTAATTATACATTAATTAACTGTTTATACTTACTACTATCCTTAATTACTAATATTCTTCACTTTTAATCATTTAGTGTTTCCTTTGTATTTATTAAGTGTTTATGCCTTTATCATTCACTATTTTCCACAATATTAACATTCTTTATTTTACACTATTCTCATTTCATCATTACCTTCACTTTTAAATTATTGATAGTTTATTATAATTTATTTGGTGTTCTTTCTTTATCACTATATTTTGGGATTTTCACACTTTCAGTGATATTGGGTGTCTTTATTTGCATTTTTTTTTCATTATACATTTTTCCTAAAGGTACTTTTCTTTTACATATATCATTTATATATCAGGCTTATTTCTTTATTTATTGTATTATATTTTTTGTAAGAATGTGATATTCTACATATAAAAACTGTATTGTAACTCATACCCACGCACAGACTACGGTCTTTGTGGGCATTTCTCATCGCCATATTTTATGTAAATATTCCTATTTTTTATATGTATTATGAAACAAGGAGATGAATAAAGATTTGATTTGATTTGATTTGTGTTACTGCAAGATTATATTCAACAACTGTGAGCTATTCATATCTATCTTTTTTATTTGTACCTATCATAATGGTATACTTTTGATGTAGTTTCATATGCAATGGTTCGTCATGAAATGCAAAGCTAGTTGTATTTATAACTTATACCCATACTTTTTTCAGCTTCCTGCAGAAAATTTCCAAATAGGGCTATCACACAACCACGGCGAATGGCCAGAACATATAACCGACACAGAACGCCAAATATTGGTGCAACGTGTGTAACAGTACAATTCTGGCCTTACTGTGTTTTGGGGAATAATCAATTTAAATTGTATTTTTATTCCAAGTCATATATAAAAAACCAGTAAAGTTTTATGAAGGTTTGCAACTACGCAATATCGAGTGGACAGAAATTGTGTCAAGGTCGGGAATATACGCGTAGAAACAACAACAACATTTTGCCATACTAATGTGTCCACAAGCTGCACCCATGTATACGTCATCCAAAAGTATGCAACAACGCAATTTATGCGCTTGTAAACAACTAAGGTGTGGGCCTCTACACAATGAAACTGGTGACGTAGTTACTCCCCACCTCGGAATTGAAGTAGTGAAGATCGTTCTCAGTCACAAAAACGCAGTATAGACGGCCGGCTGCATATCTAAATTTTATATAAAACCAAGTCTCGGACGTTCGCCTGTACAATGGAAAAGTGAATTATTTTATATAAAACCAAGTAACAGTTCAACGTTAAACCATGTAAAACGTAAAAAACTATAGAGAATTTGTAGAAAGGTTAGGAGTAGAGATGGTAGATAATTATAGTGAATACGTACCTTGTATTAAAGCTGAGATAGCAGCAATAGTAGATGATGATAATAATGATAACAATTACTTACCTTGTGAAGTAAAGGGTGTAGAAGTAGATAACTGTGATGATGATAGTAATGACTTTATAACTTACCTAATCAGGATAGATAATACTAAAGGTGACAGGACCATACCCTATGATGACATGGTACATGATAAATTGATATGGAATAAGCCTATTAATTCAAACGACATTGTGGAAATATATAGAAATTTATATAAGTATAATATTGATAATAATAATATCATATATTTAATAAAAAATAATGTATGTAGACCTAAGATTCGACTGTTGTTCGACGATGGAGGATAAAGTGTTAATTGTGTAATGAACATTTAATTATGTGACTAGTGTGGTTTTGAGATGGATTGTTTATGAACTGATTTTTGGTCAACAATAACAAATAATAAGTTGGATTGTATATTATTTTTGTGTATTAATGTCAATGTATTTGTGTATTTTTGATGTGTGTATTACATGTAATTTTATGTAAACCATGTATGTAACAGGAAGATTTAGTTTAATTGATTTAATAATAACAATTAACGTTGTTTTTTGTCTAAGCAAGTGATGAAAGTAATGATGAAATTTTAAACAATTGAATTAAATAATTGAAGATTAATTACTTAATTAAGTTTGTACAAAAGAAAGTTTGATAATGAAGTTAAATGATTTTATGAGATTTAGATTCTAATGATTAATAAATGATTAAGCATGTAATATATTTGAATATTGAGATGTATTATTATTAGTAGGTGAGGGATGAATTTTCTAATGCAATTGTCAATGACCACAGTAATGTAAAGTGTTAAAAAGGGATAGAGCCTGGGTGATAATTATTAAAGTAAAGGCATTTGAGTTAGTCAATTAAAGTTATGGGTGTTAGATAAATAAGAATTTTGAAATACCAGTAATACACAAAGAGAGTATTAGATATTTTAGGGACACAGTGGTGTTAGTGATTATATGTAGAGAAGGTGAGTAAAGTAAAAGGTAAATATATTTGTTGATGGTGATATTTTGTAGTAAGGGTAGTGGTGTAAGGAGTGATCAGCGTGCGGCGTGGCTAGTGGACCAGCGTCCGGCGTTGTGGCAAGTGACACAATAGTTTAAGGGAGTGTTTGCCGATATTTGGTGGGGGGCAAAGGTTTAGGAATGTATATGGCCAGGTTGGGAACACACATCCTAGTACAAAGAGGAGAAGAAATTGAGGTAAGTGGAATTAGTGAAGGGGTTTATAGTTGAGAGATTGGTGTCATAATATGTAAATCTGTTTGTTAATAGTGGTTGTTAGTAGGAAGAAAGGGAGTAAGATTATAAATATTAATGCCATTTCGATAAGTCAAATCATAGTGAATACAGTAGTCACCCAGACTAATCAATGATAAAATGTGAAGGGTTAAGTAGAAAATTCATAGTAGAAAGTTAATAAGAAATGAAAAATAATGTAACATGAATGTTAATAATAAAGTTGAAATGGTGAAGAATTAAATGGTAGTAAATGATAAATAATTGATGGCTAATTAATAAAAGATTAATTAAAATTAAAATCTAATGCTTACAATTTTATAGGCAAATTTAAAGATGTAGGGTGTGTAAATTTTGATCAAAGTTAATGTGAATTGTTTATTTTAATGTAATAATCGCAATGTTAATGATGAGTGTGTTATTATGTATTAAGGAATAGTGTGTGTGGAGGAGAAAAGGGGATGATTATTATTAACAGCGCCGAATAAATAGAATTTCTGTTAATAATAATAATAATAATATTTTATAAAAAAGAAAATGGTTCAGAATTGTAGAAACAGGGAGATATAGCTAATTTTATTTGAGTAAATTTTGATTATGTGTTTAGATATTTTGAAAGTATTGTTACATTAGTATAAAGATTTGTATTTCTTCTTGTTAATGGGAAAGGATAAATTATTACCGATTGGAGTCGAAAAAAAATCTATAAATGTAAATGGTAGTGAAATAAGAGAATGGAACGTCTGTATAATAATTCTTGTACTAGGTGTAATAATCCTAGGTGTTAGGAGTTAAAGAAAACCCAGTGCTTCTTAACACAAACCAGCACATAGCTAAGGGGAAACAGATCAGTTAGGAATATGGTATTATACCAAGCCACTATTTTGATATTTTTGATTTGTTGTTTCAGTGTCTGGTGATGCTGTGTCGGCGGTCCTGAGCTGGCCAGCGCGTAAGAGCAGGAGCGTTACGTGCCTATTGGCCTTGCGGTGTTGGGATCTCTCCGGAGAAGTCCAGTAAGGTCATGCAGGTACTGTCACCATCATTGGACGAAGGGTAAGTTATTGTATCTTTATATAAATAGTAAGGGGTTTCTGGCGACATAACATAGCTGATTCCTTTAGGAAGTATGAGTGTGTCAATGAGAGTTTTTATGCTTCATCATAAATCTCCTCTCATTGAGGGGGTTTTGTAACAGTACAATTCTGGCCCTACTGTGTTTTGGGGAATAATCAATTTAAATTGTATTTTTATTCTAAGTCATATATAAGAAACTAGTAAAGTTTTATGAAGGTTTGCAACTACGCAATATCGAGTGGACAGAAATTGTGTCAAGGTCGGGAATATACGCGCAGAAACAACAACATTTTGCCATACTAATGTGTCAACAAGCTGCACCCATGTATACGTCATCCAAAAGTATGCAACAACGCAATTTATGCGCTTGTAAACAACAAAGGTGTGGGCCTCTACACAATGAAACTGGTGACGCAGTTACTCCCCACCTCGGAATTGAAGTAGTGAAAATCGTTCTCAGTCACAAAAACGCAGTATAGCCGGCCGGCTGCATATCTAAATTTTATATAAAACCAAGTCTCGGACGTTCGCCTGTACAATGGAAAAGTGAATTATTTTATATAAAACCAAGTAACAGTTCAACGTTAAACCATGTAAAACGTAAAAAACAAAGTTTGGTAAAATCTAACATCTATTAGTGCGAGTTCAGCAATGGAACGTCTGCAGGACTGATTTCAGCTAAGTGAAAAAATGGGGGGTAAACCAAAATGTTAATTAAGGGTCAATACAAAATTTTTAATCAAAATAACTACTAAAAATGAGCTCAAATTTGGGGAAAATTAACAAAAATCGTACCATAAAGATGAGAGTGTGAGTGAATGAGAGAATATTTAACTATATAACAAGTGCTGGGTTGTAACGTTATTTTAATAATGATATCATAAAATATAATTTGAATATGTTATTTTGGAGGGCTTGTGAAATGTTTAAGGGGAATTTTAACTTGAATAGTGGAACTGCGTCTCATGGCGCAACGCCTCATGGTGTATAGTAGCGTGCTTGCTTAGCACAGTAGAGTTACATTCATTTGTACGTAATATGACAATAAAAGGTAATGTAATTGGTAAACATTTCAAGCAAAAGTAAATTATTTCAGATAACACATTCCGCTATTTCTAGTTCGCTTAAACGAACTCTGCCCTTAAAGGTAAACAAATCTAATGTTCTTGTATTAAAACAAGATGGCGCTGAACAAAATGATGAAAGTTATTAATATTACATATTTAATAAAATACATTAAATAAAGAATATAACAATGGCTTCTGGAACAGGGAATCGACATAAAATTTTATTTTATATGGAGTGAGCTTACTGGAAAGATCGGAAGAGTTACCTGAAGTAATATATAATTTGAAGATACGTAAATACAGACGTGAAGATAGTGTTATGTTATAAGATTATGTGCATGCATGTGTTATAAAGAAGCAAAATGAATACTAATAAAAATAATGACGAAAACATCAGCATCACTGACGAAACATTTACGAGTGAGATGGGCGTTCAATTAACCCCAGTTAGTCAGATCGGTGAAACAAGTGCCACCGAATTAGTCGAATTAAATACAGTTCAGTTAACACCCATCTCAGCTCGAGATGAAAATAAAAAATCTGATACAGATGAGATGTTAACACGTTTATACAGCATGATGTGTAGTATGAATAATAAGTTCGATGAACAACAAAGTGATTCCAATGTTAAATATGATAACTTAAATACCAAATTTGACAAGAAATTTAACAAACTGAAAGAGCAAAAGAGTGATTTAAAAAACGATATCAAGGAAATCAAAAGACAAAATGTTAACTTTAATAAACGGATCGATGACATGCTGGCACGTTTCGATAAAACGAAAGCAAAAATAGTAGCGTTAGTAAATGAGAAGTTCGATAGATCAAAGAATAAAGTAGACGAGAATTACGAGAATAAAAGAGAGGTAGAGAATAGTGGAGAAGCAGGTAAACCAAACGTAAATAAAGACGGTCAGATGACAAATAATAAGGTAAGTGGTGTTGAGAATTATGACAATACAAATAAAGTATGGTGTTAGAAAGTAATTGTGTAGATATTGATAGTGATGATGAAATTTTAGAGAGAGTAGAAGATGATAATGATGGGATGTTATTGTGTGTTGAGTCAGAGAGAAAGTGGAGGAAGAATTTACAGGTAAAAGGGTTGCAGGGGTATATTTTTCCCTTAATGGTGTAGTAGGGGTGAAGTAAAAACTTCACATGTGTTTAGGAAGGACGAGAGTTCCTTTAGTATATATTTGGGAGACGATATGTCTACAAATAAATTTCCCTGGGGGTTTTTTGTGCACTTCATAGGTGGTGCAGTAATTATAAGTTAGTGTCCTCTGCATATTTTGAAAGTGAGAGATATATTGAGAGAGAGAGAGGTATTGTGAGAGATATTATGAGAGAAAGAGAGAGAGAGATATTTTTAAAGTAAAAAGAAACTATAGAGAATTTGTAGAAAGGTTAGGAGTAGAGATGGTAGATAATTATATTGAATACGTACCTTGTATTAAAGCTGAGATAGCAGCAATAGTAGATGATGATAATAATGATAACAATTACTTACCTTGTGAAGTAAATGGTGTAGAAGTAGATAACTGTGATGATGATAGTAATGACTTTATAACTTACCTAATCAGGACAGATAATACTAAAGGTGACAGGACCATACCCTATGATGACATGGTACATGATAAATTGATATGGAATAAGCCTATTAATTCAAACGACATTGTGGAAATATATAGAAATTTAAATAAGTATTATATTGATAATAATAATATCATATATTTAATAAAAAATAATGTATGTAGACCTAAGATTCGACTGTTGTTCGACGATGGAGGATAAAGTGTTTATTGTGTAATGAACATTTAATTATGTGACTAGTGTGGTTTTGAGATGGATTGTTTATGAACTGATTTTTGGTCAACAATAACAAATAATAAGTTGGATTGTATATTATTTTTGTGTATTAATGTCAATGTATTTGTGTATTTTTGATGTGTATATTACATGTAATTTTATGTAAACCATGTATGTAACAGGAAGTTTTAGTTTAATTGATTTAATAATAACAATTAACATTGTTTTTTGTCTAAGCAAGTGATGAAAGTAATGATGAAATTTTAAATAATTGAAGATTAATTACTTAATTAAGTTTGTACAGAAGAAAGTTTGATAATGAAGTTAAATGATTTTATGAGATTTAGATTCTAATGACTAATAAATGATTAAGCATGTAATATATTTGAATATTGAGATGTATTATTATTAGTAGGTGAGGGATGAATTTTCTAATGCAATTGTCAATGACCACAGTAATGTAAAGTGTTAAAAAGGGATAGAGCCTGGGTGACAATTATTAAAGTAAAGGCATTTGAGTTAGTCAATTAAAGTTATGGGTGTTAGATAAATAAGAATTTTGAAATACCAGTAATACACAAAGAGAGTATTAGATATTTTAGGGACACAGTGGTGTTAGTGATTATATGTAGAGAAGGTGAGTAAAGTAAAAGGTAAATATATTAGTTGATGGTGATATTTTGTAGTAAGGGTAGTGGTGTAAGGAGTGATCAGCGTGCGGCGTGGCTAGTGGACCAGCGTCCGGCGTTGTGGCAAGTGACAGAATAGTTTAAGGGAGTGTTTGCCGATATTTGGTGGGGGGCAAAGGTTTAGGAATGTATATGGCCAGGTTGGGAACACACATCCTAGTACAAAGAGGAGAAGAAATTGAGGTAAGTGGAATTAGTGAAGGGGTTTATAGTTGAGAGATTGGTGTCATAATATGTAAATCTGTTTGTTAATAGTGGTTGTTAGTAGGAAGAAAGGGAGTAAGATTATAAATATTAATGCCATTTCGATAAGTCAAATCATAGTGAATACAGTAGTCACCCAGACTAATCAATGATAAAATGTGAAGGGTTAAGTAGAAAATTCATAGTAGAAAGTTAATAAGAAATGAAAAATAATGTAACATGAATGTTAATAATAAAGTTGAAATGGTGAAGAATTAAATGGTAGTAAATGATAAATAATTGATGGCTTATTAATAAAAGTTCAATTAAAATTAAAATGTAATGCTTACAATTTTATAGGCAAATTTAAAGATGTAGGGTGTGTAAATTTTGATCAAAGTTAATGTGAATTGTTTATTTTAATGTAATAATCGCAATGTTAATGATGAGTGTATTATTATGTATTAAGGAATAGTGTGTGTGGAGGAGAAAAGGGGATGATTATTATTAACAACGCCGAATAAATAGAATTTCTGTTAATAATAATAATAATAATATTTTATAAAAAAGAAAATGGTTCAGAATTGTAGAAAGAGGGAGATATAGATAATTTTATTTGAGTAAATTTTGATTATGTGTTTAGATATTTTGAAAGTATTGTTACATTAGTATAAAGATTTGTATTTCTTCTTGTTAATGGGAAAGGATAAATTATTACCGATTGGAGTCGAAATAAAATTTATAAATGTAAATGGTAGTGAAATAAGAGAATGGAACGTCTGTATAATAATTCTTGTACTAGGTGTAATAATCCTAGGTGTTAGGAGTTACAGAAAACCCAGTGCTTCTTAACACAAACCAGCACATAGCTAAGGGGAAACAGATCAGTTAGGGATATGGTATTATACCAAGCCACTATTTTGATATTTTTGATTTGTTGTTTCAGTGTCTGGTGATGCTGTGACGGCGGTCCTGAGCTGGCCAGCGCGTCAGAGCAGGAGCGTTACGTGCCTATTGGCCTTGCGGTGTTGGGATCTCTCCGGAGAAGTCCAGTAAGGTCATGCAGGTACTGTCACCATCATTGGACGAAGGGTAAGTTATTGTATTTTTATATAAATAGTAAGGGGTTTGTGGCGACATAACCTAGCTGATTCCTTTAGGAAGTATGAGTGTGTCAATGAGAGTTTTTATGCTTCATCATAAATCTCCTCTCATTGAGGGGGTTTTGTAACAGTACAATTCTGGCCCTACTGTGTTTTGGGGAATAATCAATTTAAATTGTATTTTTATTCCAATTCATATATAAGAAAATAGTAAAGTTTTATGAAGGTTTGCAACTACGCAATATCGAGTGGACAGAAATTGTGTCAAGGTCGGGAATATACGCGCAGAAACAACAACATTTTGCCATACTAATGTGTCAACAAGCTGCACCCATGTATACGTCATCCAAAAGTATGCAACAACGCAATTTATGCGCTTGTAAACAACAAAGGTGTGGGCCTCTACACAATGAAACTGGTGACGCAGTTACTCCCCACCTCGGAATTGAAGTAGTGAAAATCGTTCTCAGTCACAAAAACGCAGTATAGCCGGCCGGCTGCATATCTAAATTTTATATAAAACCAAGTCTCGGACGTTCGCCTGTACAATGGAAAAGTGAATTATTTTATATAAAACCAAGTAACAGTTCAACGTTAAACCATGTAAAACGTAAAAACAAAGTTTGGTAAAATCTAACATCTATTAGTGCGAGTTCAGCAATGGAACGTCTGCAGGACTGATTTCAGCTAAGTGACAAAATGGGGGGTAAACCAAAATGTTAATTAAGGGTCAATACAAAATTTTTAATCAAAATAACTAATAAAAATGAGATCAAATTTGGGGAAAATTAACAAAAATCGTACCATAAGGATGAGAGTGTGAGTGAATGAGGGAATATCTAACTATATAACAAGTGCTGGGTTGTAACGTTATTTTAATAATGATATCATAAAATATAATTTGAATATGTTATTTTGGAGGGCTTGTGAAATGTTTAAGGGGAATTTTAACTTGAATAGTGGAACTGCGTCTCATGGCGCAACGCCTCATGGTGTATAGTAGCGTGCTTGCTTAGCACAGTAGAGTCACATTCATTTGTACGTAATATGACAATAAAAGGTAATGTCATTGGTAAACATTTCAAGCAAAAGTAAATTATTTCAGATAACACATTCCGCTACTTCTAGTTCGCTTAAACGAACTCTGCCCTTAAAGGTATACAAATCTAATGTTCTTGCATTAAAACAAGATGGCGCCTGAACAAAATGATGAAAGTTATTAATATTACATATTTAATAAAATACATTAAATAAAGAATATAACAATGGCTTCTGGAACAGGGAATCGACATAAAATTTTATTTTATGTGGAGTGAGCTTACTGGAAAGATCGGAACAGTTACCTGAAGTAATATATAATTTGAAGATACGTAAATACAGACGTAAAGATAGTGTTATGTTATAAGATTATGTGCATGCATGTGTTATAAAGAAGCAAAATGAATACTAATAAAAATAATGACGAAAACATCAGCATCACTGACGAAACATTTACGAGTGAGATGGGCGTTCAATTAACCCCAGTTAGTCAGATCGGTGAAACAAGTACCACCGAATTAGTCGAATTAAATACAGTTCAATTAACACCCATCTCAACTCGAGATGAAAATAAAAAATCTGATACAGATGAGATGTTAACACGTTTATACAGCATGATGTGTAGCATGAATAATAAGTTCGATGAACAACAAAGTGATTCCAATGTTAAATATGATAACTTAAATACCAAATTTGACAAGAAATTTAACGAACTGAAAGAGCAAAAGAGTGATTTAAAAAACGATATCAAGGAAATCAAAAAACAAAATGTTAACTTTAATAAACGGATCGATGAAATGCTGGCACGTTTCGATAAAACGAAAGCAAAAATAGTAGCGTTAGTAAATGAGAAGTTCGATAGATCAAAGAATAAAGTAGAGGAGAATTACGAGAATAAAAGAGAGGTAGAGAATAGTGGAGAAGCAGGTAAACCAAACGTAAATAAAGACGGTCAGATGACAAATAATAAGGTAAGTGGTGTTGAGAATTATGAAAATACAAATAAAGTATGGTGTTAGAAAATAATTGTGTAGATATTGATAGTGATAATGAAATTTTAGAGAGAGTAGAAGATGATAATGATGGGATGTTATTGTGTGTTGAGTCAGAGAGAAAGTGGAGGAAGAATTTACAGGTAAAAGGGTTGCAGGGGTATATTTTTCCCTTAATAGTGTAGTAGGGGTGAAGTAAAGACTTCACATGTGTTTAGGAAGGACGAGAGTTCCTTTAGTATATATTTGGGAGACGATATGTCTACAAATAAATTTCCCTGGGGGTTTTTTGTGCACTTCATAGGTGGTGCAGTAATTATGAGTTAGGGTCCCCTGCATATTTTGAAAGTGAGAGATATATTGAGAGAGAGAGGTATTGTGAGAGATATTATGAGAGAAAGAGAGAGATAGAGATTTTTAAAGTAAAAAGAAACTATAGAGAATTTGTAGAAAGGTTAGGAGTAGAGATGGTAGATAATTATAGTGAATACGTAACTTGTATTAAAGCTGAGATAGCAGCAATAGTAGATGATGATAATAATGATAACAATTACTTACCTTGTGAAGTAAATGGTGTAGAAGTAGATAACTGTGATGATGATAGTAATGACTTTATAACTTACCTAATCAGGACAGATAATACTAAAGGTGACAGGACCATACCCTATGATGACATGGTACATGATAAATTGATATGGAATAAGCCTATTAATTCAAACGACATTGTGGAAATATATAGAAATTTATATAAGTATTATATTGATAATAATAATATCATATATTTAATAAAAAATAATGTATGTAGACCTAAGATTCGACTGTTGTTCGACGATGGAGGATAAAGTGTTTATTGTGTAATGAACATTTAATTATGTGACTAGTGTGGTTTTGAGATGGATTGTTTATGAACTGATTTTTGGTCAACAATAACAAATAATAAGTTGGATTGTATATTATTTTTGTGTATTAATGTCAATGTATTTGTGTATTTTTGATGTGTGTATTACATGTAATTTTATGTAAACCATGTATGTAACAGGAAGTTTTAATTTAATTGATTTAATAATAACAATTAACATTGTTTTTTGTCTAAGCAAGTGATGAAAGTAATGATGAAATTTTATATAATTGAAGATTAATTACTTAATTAAGTTTGTACAGAAGAAAGTTTGATAATGAAGTTAAATGATTTTATGAGATTTAGATTCTAATGATTAATAAATGATTAAGCATGTAATATATTTGAATATTGAGATGTATTATTATTAGTACGTGAGGGATGAATTTTCTAATGCAATTGTCAATGACCACAGTAATGTAAAGTGTTAAAAAGGGATAGAGCCTGGGTGATAATTATTAAAGTAAAGGCATTTGAGTTAGTCAATTAAAGTTATGGGTGTTAGATAAATAAGAATTTTGAAATACCAGTAATACACAAAGAGAGTATTAGATATTTTAGGGACACAGTGGTGTTAGTGATTATATGTAGAGAAGGTGAGTAAAGTAAAAGGTAAATATATTTGTTGATGGTGATATTTTGTAGTAAGGGTAGTGGTGTAAGGAGTGATCAGCGTGCGGCGTGGCTAGTGGACCAGCGTCCGGCGTTGTGGCAAGTGACAGAATAGTTTAAGGGAGTGTTTGCCGATATTTGGTGGGGGGCAAAGGTTTAGGAATGTATATGGCCAGGTTGGGAACACACATCCTAGTACAAAGAGGAGAAGAAATTGAGGTAAGTGGAATTAGTGAATGGGGTTTATAATTGAGAGATTGGTGTCATAATATGTAAATCTGTTTGTTAATAGTGGTTGTTAGTAGGAAGAAAGGGAGTAAGATTATAAATATTAATGCCACTTCGATAAGTCAAATCATAGTGAGTACAGTAGTCACCCAGACTAATCAATGATAAAATGTGAAGGGTTAAGTAGAAAATTCATAGTAGAAAGTTAATAAGAAATGAAAAATAATGTAACATGAATGTTAATAATAAAGTTGAAATGGTGAAGAATTAAATGGTAGTAAATGATAAATAATTGATGGCTAATTAATAAAAGTTCAATTAAAATTAAAATGTAATGCTTACAATTTTATAGGCAAATTTAAAGATGTAGGGTGTGTAAATTTTGATCAAAGTTAATGTGAATTGTTTATTTTAATGTAATAATCGCAATGTTAATGATGAGTGTATTATTATGTATTAAGGAATAGTGTGTGTGGAGGAGAAAAGGGGATGATTATTATTAACAGCGCCGAATAAATAGAATTTCTGTTAATAATAATAATAATAATATTTTATAAAAAAAAAATGGTTCAGAATTGTAGAAAGAGGGAGATATAGATAATTTTATTTGAGTAAATTTTGATTATGTGTTTAGATATTTTGAAATGTATTGTTACATTAGTATAAAGATTTGTATTTCTTCTTGTTAATGGAAAAGGATAAATTATTACCGATTGGAGTCGAAAAAAAATTTATAAATGTAAATGGTAGTGAAATAAGAGAATGGAACGTCTGTATAATAATTCTTGTACTTGGTGTAATAATCCTAGGTGTTAGGAGTTACAGAAAACCCAGTGCTTCTTAACACAAACCAGCACATAGCTAAGGGGAAACAGATCAGTTAGGGATATGGTATTATACCAAGCCACTATTTTGATATTTTTGATTTGTTGTTTCAGTGTCTGGTGATGCTGTGACGGCGGTCCTGAGCTGGCCAGCGCGTCAGAGCAGGAGCGTTACGTGCCTATTGGGCTTGCGGTGTTGGGATCTCTCCGGAGAAGTCCAGTAAGGTCATGCAGGTACTGTCACCATCATTGGACGAAGGGTAAGTTATTGTATTTTTATATAAATAGTAAGGGGTTTGTGGCGACATAACCTAGCTGATTCCTTTAGGAAGTATGAGTGTGTCAATGAGAGTTTTTATGCTTCATCATAAATCTCCTCTCATTGAGGGGGTTTTGTAACAGTACAATTCTGGCCCTACTGTGTTTTGGGGAATAATCAATTTAAATTGTATTTTTATTCCAAGTCATATATAAGAAACTAGTAAAGTTTTATGAAGGTTTGCAACTACGCAATATCGAGTGGACAGAAATTGTGTCAAGGTCGGGAATATACGCGCAGAAACAACAACATTTTGCCATACTAATGTGTCAACAAGCTGCACCCATGTATACGTCATCCAAAAGTATGCAACAACGCAATTTATGCGCTTGTAAACAACAAAGGTGTGGGCCTCTACACAATGAAACTGGTGACGCAGTTACTCCCCACCTCGGAATTGAAGTAGTGAAAATCGTTCTCAGTCACAAAAACGCAGTATAGCCGGCCGGCTGCATATCTAAATTTTATATAAAACCAAGTCTCGGACGTTCGCCTGTACAATGGAAAAGTGAATTATTTTATATAAAACCAAGTAACAGTTCAACGTTAAACCATGTAAAACGTAAAAAACAAAGTTTGGTAAAATCTAACATCTATTAGTGCGAGTTCAGCAATGGAACGTCTGCAGGACTGATTTCAGCTAAGTGACAAAATGGGGGGTTAACCAAAATGTTAATTAAGGGTCAATACAAAATTTTTAATCAAAATAACTAATAAAAATGAGCTCAAATTTGGGGAAAATGAACAAAAATCGTACCATAAAGATGAGAGTGTGAGTGAATGAGAGAATATCTAACTATATAACAAGTGCTGGGTTGTAACGTTATTTTAATAATGATATCATAAAATATAATTTGAATATGTTATTTTGGAGGGCTTGTGAAATGTTTAAGGGGAATTTTAACTTGAATAGTGGAACTGCGTCTCATGGCGCAACGTCTCATGGTGTATAGTAGCGTGCTTGCTTAGCACAGTAGAGTCACATTCATTTGTACGTAATATGACAATAAAAGGTAATGTCATTGGTAAACATTTCAAGCAAAAGTAAATTATTTCAGATAACACATTCCGCTACTTCTAGTTCGCTTAAACGAACTCTGCCCTTAAAGGTATACAAATCTAATGTTCTTGCATTAAAACAAGATGGCGCCTGAACAAAATGATGAAAGTTATTAATATTACATATTTAATAAAATACATTAAATAAAGAATATAACAATGGCTTCTGGAACAGGGAATCGACATAAAATTTTATTTTATGTGGAGTGAGCTTACTGGAAAGATCGGAACAGTTACCTGAAGTAATATATAATTTGAAGATACGTAAATACAGACGTAAAGATAGTGTTATGTTATAAGATTATGTGCATGCATGTGTTATAAAGAAGCAAAATGAATACTAATAAAAATAATGACGAAAACATCAGCATCACTGACGAAACATTTACGAGTGAGATGGGCGTTCAATTAACCCCAGTTAGTCAGATCGGTGAAACAAGTACCACCGAATTAGTCGAATTAAATACAGTTCAATTAACACCCATCTCAACTCGAGATGAAAATAAAAAATCTGATACAGATGAGATGTTAACACGTTTATACAGCATGATGTGTAGCATGAATAATAAGTTCGATGAACAACAAAGTGATTCCAATGTTAAATATGATAACTTAAATACCAAATTTGACAAGAAATTTAACGAACTGAAACAGCAAAAGAGTGATTTAAAAAACGATATCAAGGAAATCAAAAAACAAAATGTTAACTTTAATAAACGGATCGATGAAATGCTGGCACGTTTCGATAAAACGAAAGCAAAAATAGTAGCGTTAGTAAATGAGAAGTTCGATAGATCAAAGAATAAAGTAGACGAGAATTACGAGAATAAAAGAGAGGTAGAGAATAGTGGAGAAGCAGGTAAACCAAACGTAAATAAAGACGGTCAGATGACAAATAATAAGGTAAGTGGTGTTGAGAATTATGAAAATACAAATAAAGTATGGTGTTAGAAAATAATTGTGTAGATATTGATAGTGATAATGAAATTTTAGAGAGAGTAGAAGATGATAATGATGGGATGTTATTGTGTGTTGAGTCAGAGAGAAAGTGGAGGAAGAATTTACAGGTAAAAGGGTTGCAGGGGTATATTTTTCCCTTAATAGTGTAGTAGGGGTGAAGTAAAGACTTCACATGTGTTTAGGAAGGACGAGAGTTCCTTTAGTATATATTTGGGAGACGATATGTCTACAAATAAATTTCCCTGGGGGTTTTTTGTGCACTTCATAGGTGGTGCAGTAATTATGAGTTAGGGTCCCCTGCATATTTTGAAAGTGAGAGATATATTGAGAGAGAGAGGTATTGTGAGAGATATTATGAGAGAAAGAGAGAGATAGAGATTTTTAAAGTAAAAAGAAACTATAGAGAATTTGTAGAAAGGTTAGGAGTAGAGATGGTAGATAATTATAGTGAATACGTAACTTGTATTAAAGCTGAGATAGCAGCAATAGTAGATGATGATAATAATGATAACAATTACTTACCTTGTGAAGTAAATGGTGTAGAAGTAGATAACTGTGATGATGATAGTAATGACTTTATAACTTACCTAATCAGGACAGATAATACTAAAGGTGACAGGACCATACCCTATGATGACATGGTACATGATAAATTGATATGGAATAAGCCTATTAATTCAAACGACATTGTGGAAATATATAGAAATTTATATAAGTATTATATTGATAATAATAATATCATATATTTAATAAAAAATAATGTATGTAGACCTAAGATTCGACTGTTGTTCGACGATGGAGGATAAAGTGTTTATTGTGTAATGAACATTTAATTATGTGACTAGTGTGGTTTTGAGATGGATTGTTTATGAACTGATTTTTGGTCAACAATAACAAATAATAAGTTGGATTGTATATTATTTTTGTGTATTAATGTCAATGTATTTGTGTATTTTTGATGTGTGTATTACATGTAATTTTATGTAAACCATGTATGTAACAGGAAGTTTTAATTTAATTGATTTAATAATAACAATTAACATTGTTTTTTGTCTAAGCAAGTGATGAAAGTAATGATGAAATTTTATATAATTGAAGATTAATTACTTAATTAAGTTTGTACAGAAGAAAGTTTGATAATGAAGTTAAATGATTTTATGAGATTTAGATTCTAATGATTAATAAATGATTAAGCATGTAATATATTTGAATATTGAGATGTATTATTATTAGTAGGTGAGGGATGAATTTTCTAATGCAATTGTCAATGACCACAGTAATGTAAAGTGTTAAAAAGGGATAGAGCCTGGGTGATAATTATTAAAGTAAAGGCATTTGAGTTAGTCAATTAAAGTTATGGGTGTTAGATAAATAAGAATTTTGAAATACCAGTAATACACAAAGAGAGTATTAGATATTTTAGGGACACAGTGGTGTTAGTGATTATATGTAGAGAAGGTGAGTAAAGTAAAAGGTAAATATATTTGTTGATGGTGATATTTTGTAGTAAGGGTAGTGGTGTAAGGAGTGATCAGCGTGCGGCGTGGCTAGTGGACCAGCGTCCGGCGTTGTGGCAAGTGACAGAATAGTTTAAGGGAGTGTTTGCCGATATTTGGTGGGGGGCAAAGGTTTAGGAATGTATATGGCCAGGTTGGGAACACACATCCTAGTACAAAGAGGAGAAGAAATTGAGGTAAGTGGAATTAGTGAATGGGGTTTATAATTGAGAGATTGGTGTCATAATATGTAAATCTGTTTGTTAATAGTGGTTGTTAGTAGGAAGAAAGGGAGTAAGATTATAAATATTAATGCCACTTCGATAAGTCAAATCATAGTGAATACAGTAGTCACCCAGACTAATCAATGATAAAATGTGAAGGGTTAAGTAGAAAATTCATAGTAGAAAGTTAATAAGAAATGAAAAATAATGTAACATGAATGTTAATAATAAAGTTGAAATGGTGAAGAATTAAATGGTAGTAAATGATAAATAATTGATGGCTAATTAATAAAAGTTCAATTAAAATTAAAATGTAATGCTTACAATTTTATAGGCAAATTTAAAGATGTAGGGTGTGTAAATTTTGATCAAAGTTAATGTGAATTGTTTATTTTAATGTAATAATCGCAATGTTAATGATGAGTGTATTATTATGTATTAAGGAATTGTGTGTGTGGAGGAGAAAAGGGGATGATTATTATTAACAGCGCCGAATAAATAGAATTTCTGTTAATAATAATAATAATAATATTTTATAAAAAAGAAAATGGTTCAGAATTGTAGAAAGAGGGAGATATAGATAATTTTATTTGAGTAAATTTTGATTATGTGTTTAGATATTTTGAAAGTATTGTTACATTAGTATAAAGATTTGTATTTCTTCTTGTTAATGGAAAAGGATAAATTATTACCGATTGGAGTCGAAAAAAAATTTATAAATGTAAATGGTAGTGAAATAAGAGAATGGAACGTCTGTATAATAATTCTTGTACTAGGTGTAATAATCCTAGGTGTTAGGAGTTACAGAAAACCCAGTGCTTCTTAACACAAACCAGCACATAGCTAAGGGGAAACAGATCAGTTAGGGATATGGTATTATACCAAGCCACTATTTTGATATTTTTGATTTGTTATTTCAGTGTCTGGTGATGCTGTGACGGCGGTCCTGAGCTGGCCAGCGCGTCAGAGCAGGAGCGTTACGTGCCTATTGGGCTTGCGGTGTTGGGATCTCTCCGGAGAAGTCCAGTAAGGTCATGCAGGTACTGTCACCATCATTGGACGAAGGGTAAGTTATTGTATTTTTATATAAATAGTAAGGGGTTTGTGGCGACATAACCTAGCTGATTCCTTTAGGAAGTATGAGTGTGTCAATGAGAGTTTTTATGCTTCATCATAAATCTCCTCTCATTGAGGGGGTTTTGTAACAGTACAATTCTGGCCCTACTGTGTTTTGGGGAATAATCAATTTAAATTGTATTTTTATTCCAAGTCATATATAAGAAACTAGTAAAGTTTTATGAAGGTTTGCAACTACGCAATATCGAGTGGACAGAAATTGTGTCAAGGTCGGGAATATACGCGCAGAAACAACAACATTTTGCCATACTAATGTGTCAACAAGCTGCACCCATGTATACGTCATCCAAAAGTATGCAACAACGCAATTTATGCGCTTGTAAACAACAAAGGTGTGGGCCTCTACACAATGAAACTGGTGACGCAGTTACTCCCCACCTCGGAATTGAAGTAGTGAAAATCGTTCTCAGTCACAAAAACGCAGTATAGCCGGCCGGCTGCATATCTAAATTTTATATAAAACCAAGTCTCGGACGTTCGCCTGTACAATGGAAAAGTGAATTATTTTATATAAAACCAAGTAACAGTTCAACGTTAAACCATGTAAAACGTAAAAAACAAAGTTTGGTAAAATCTAACATCTATTAGTGCGAGTTCAGCAATGGAACGTCTGCAGGACTGATTTCAGCTAAGTGACAAAATGGGGGGTTAACCAAAATGTTAATTAAGGGTCAATACAAAATTTTTAATCAAAATAACTAATAAAAATGAGCTCAAATTTGGGGAAAATTAACAAAAATCGTACCATAAAGATGAGAGTGTGAGTGAATGAGAGAATATCTAACTATATAACAAGTGCTGGGTTGTAACGTTATTTTAATAATGATATCATAAAATATAATTTGAATATGTTATTTTGGAGGGCTTGTGAAATGTTTAAGGGGAATTTTAACTTGAATAGTGGAACTGCGTCTCATGGCGCAACGTCTCATGGTGTATAGTAGCGTGCTTGCTTAGCACAGTAGAGTCACATTCATTTGTACGTAATATGACAATAAAAGGTAATGTCATTGGTAAACATTTCAAGCAAAAGTAAATTATTTCAGATAACACATTCCGCTACTTCTAGTTCGCTTAAACGAACTCTGCCCTTAAAGGTATACAAATCTAATGTTCTTGCATTAAAACAAGATGGCGCCTGAACAAAATGATGAAAGTTATTAATATTACATATTTAATAAAATACATTAAATAAAGAATATAACAATGGCTTCTGGAACAGGGAATCGACATAAAATTTTATTTTATGTGGAGTGAGCTTACTGGAAAGATCGGAACAGTTACCTGAAGTAATATATAATTTGAAGATACGTAAATACAGACGTAAAGATAATGTTATGTTATAAGATTATGTGCATGCATGTGTTATAAAGAAGCAAAATGAATACTAATAAAAATAATGACGAAAACATCAGCATCACTGACGAAACATTTACGAGTGAGATGGGCGTTCAATTAACCCCAGTTAGTCAGATCGGTGAAACAAGTACCACCGAATTAGTCGAATTAAATACAGTTCAATTAACACCCATCTCAACTCGAGATGAAAATAAAAAATCTGATACAGATGAGATGTTAACACGTTTATACAGCATGATGTGTAGCATGAATAATAAGTTCGATGAACAACAAAGTGATTCCAATGTTAAATATGATAACTTAAATACCAAATTTGACAAGAAATTTAACGAACTGAAACAGCAAAAGAGTGATTTAAAAAACGATATCAAGGAAATCAAAAAACAAAATGTTAACTTTAATAAACGGATCGATGAAATGCTGGCACGTTTCGATAAAACGAAAGCAAAAATAGTAGCGTTAGTAAATGAGAAGTTCGATAGATCAAAGAATAAAGTAGACGAGAATTACGAGAATAAAAGAGAGGTAGAGAATAGTGGAGAAGCAGGTAAACCAAACGTAAATAAAGACGGTCAGATGACAAATAATAAGGTAAGTGGTGTTGAGAATTATGAAAATACAAATAAAGTATGGTGTTAGAAAATAATTGTGTAGATATTGATAGTGATAATGAAATTTTAGAGAGAGTAGAAGATGATAATGATGGGATGTTATTGTGTGTTGAGTCAGAGAGAAAGTGGAGGAAGAATTTACAGGTAAAAGGGTTGCAGGGGTATATTTTTCCCTTAATAGTGTAGTAGGGGTGAAGTAAAGACTTCACATGTGTTTAGGAAGGACGAGAGTTCCTTTAGTATATATTTGGGAGACGATATGTCTACAAATAAATTTCCCTGGGGGTTTTTTGTGCACTTCATAGGTGGTGCAGTAATTATGAGTTAGGGTCCCCTGCATATTTTGAAAGTGAGAGATATATTGAGAGAGAGAGGTATTGTGAGAGATATTATGAGAGAAAGAGAGAGATAGAGATTTTTAAAGTAAAAAGAAACTATAGAGAATTTGTAGAAAGGTTAGGAGTAGAGATGGTAGATAATTATAGTGAATACGTAACTTGTATTAAAGCTGAGATAGCAGCAATAGTAGATGATGATAATAATGATAACAATTACTTACCTTGTGAAGTAAATGGTGTAGAAGTAGATAACTGTGATGATGATAGTAATGACTTTATAACTTACCTAATCAGGACAGATAATACTAAAGGTGACAGGACCATACCCTATGATGACATGGTACATGATAAATTGATATGGAATAAGCCTATTAATTCAAACGACATTGTGGAAATATATAGAAATTTATATAAGTATTATATTGATAATAATAATATCATATATTTAATAAAAAATAATGTATGTAGACCTAAGATTCGACTGTTGTTCGACGATGGAGGATAAAGTGTTTATTGTGTAATGAACATTTAATTATGTGACTAGTGTGGTTTTGAGATGGATTGTTTATGAACTGATTTTTGGTCAACAATAACAAATAATAAGTTGGATTGTATATTATTTTTGTGTATTAATGTCAATGTATTTGTGTATTTTTGATGTGTGTATTACATGTAATTTTATGTAAACCATGTATGTAACAGGAAGTTTTAATTTAATTGATTTAATAATAACAATTAACATTGTTTTTTGTCTAAGCAAGTGATGAAAGTAATGATGAAATTTTATATAATTGAAGATTAATTACTTAATTAAGTTTGTACAGAAGAAAGTTTGATAATGAAGTTAAATGAATTGTAGCTAGAATGGAGTTTCTAGCAGAATTGTAGAAAGAGGGAGATATAGATAATTTTATTTGAGTAAATTTTGATTATGTGTTTAGATATTTTGAAAGTATTGTTACATTAGTATAAAGATTTGTATTTCTTCTTGTTAATGGAAAAGGATAAATTATTACCGATTGGAGTCGAAAAAAAATTTATAAATGTAAATGGTAGTGAAATAAGAGAATGGAACGTCTGTATAATAATTCTTGTACTAGGTGTAATAATCCTAGGTGTTAGGAGTTACAGAAAACCCAGTGCTTCTTAACACAAACCAGCACATAGCTAAGGGGAAACAGATCAGTTAGGGATATGGTATTATACCAAGCCACAATTTTGATATTTTTGATTTGTTGTTTCAGTGTCTGGTGATGCTGTGACGGCGGTCCTGAGCTGGCCAGAGCGTCAGAGCAGGAGCGTTACGTGCCTATTGGGCTTGCGGTGTTGGGATCTCTTCGGAGAAGTCCAGTAAGGTCATGCAGGTACTGTCACCATCATTGGACGAAGGGTAAGTTATTGTATTTTTATATAAATAGTAAGGGGTTTGTGGCGACATAACCTAGCTGATTCCTTTAGGAAGTATGAGTGTGTCAATGAGAGTTTTTATGCTTCATCATAAATCTCCTCTCATTGAGGGGGTTTGTAACAGTACAATTCTGGCCCTACTGTGTTTTGGGGAATAATCAATTTAAATTGTATTTTTATTCCAAGTCATATATAAGAAAATAGTAAAGTTTTATGAAGGTTTGCAACTACGCAATATCGAGTGGACAGAAATTGTGTCAAGGTCGGGAATATACGCGCAAAAACAACAACATTTTGCCATACTAATGTGTCAAAAAGCTGCTCCCATGTATACGTCATCCAAAAGTATGCAACAACGCAATTTATGCGCTTGTAAACAACAAAGGTGTGGGCCTCTACACAATGAAACTGGTGACGCAGTTACTCCCCACCTCGGAATTGAAGTAGTGAAAATCGTTCTCAGTCACAAAAACGCAGTATAGCCGGCCGGCTGCATATCTAAATTTTATATAAAACCAAGTCTCGGACGTTCGCCTGTACAATGGAAAAGTGAATTATTTTATATAAAACCAAGTAACAGTTCAACGTTAAACCATGTAAAACGTAAAAAACAAAGTTTGGTAAAATCTAACATCTATTAGTGCGAGTTCAGCAATGGAACGTCTGCAGGACTGATTTCAGCTAAGTGAAAAAATGGGGGGTAAACCAAAATGTTAATTAAGGGTCAATACAAAATTTTTAATCAAAATAACTAATAAAAATGAGCTCAAATTTGGGGAAAATTAACAAAAATCGTACCATAAAGATGAGAGTGTGAGTGAATGAGAGAATATCTAACTATATAACAAGTGCTGGGTTGTAACGTTATTTTAATAATGATATCATAAAATATAATTTGAATATGTTATTTTGGAGGGCTTGTGAAATGTTTAAGGGGAATTTTAACTTGAATAGTGGAACTGCGTCTCATGGCGCAACGTCTCATTGTGTATAGTAGCGTGCTTGCTTAGCACAGTAGAGTCACATTCATTTGTACGTAATATGACAATAAAAGGTAATGTCATTGGTAAACATTTCAAGCAAAAGTAAATTATTTCAGATAACACATTCCGCTACTTCTAGTTCGCTTAAACGAACTCTGCCCTTAAAGGTAAACAAATCTAATGTTCTTGTATTAAAACAAGATGGCGCCTGAACAAAATGATGAAAGTTATTAATATTACATATTTAATAAAATACATTAAATAAAGAATATAACAATGGCTTCTGGAACAGGGAATCGACATAAAATTTTATTTTATGTGGAGTGAGCTTACTGGAAAGATCGGAACAGTTACCTGAAGTAATATATAATTTGAAGATACGTAAATACAGACGTAAAGATAGTGTTATGTTATAAGATTATGTGCATGCATGTGTTATAAATAAGCAAAATGAATATTAATAAAAATAATGACGAAAACATCAGCATCACTGACGAAACATTTACGAGTGAGATGGGCGTTCAATTAACCCCAGTTAGTCAGATCGGTGAAACAAGTGCCACCGAATTAGTCGAATTAAATACAGTTCAATTAACACCCATCTCAACTCGAGATGAAAATAAAAAATCTGATACAGATGAGATGTTAACACGTTTATACAGCATGATGTGTAGCATGAATAATAAGTTCGATGAACAACATAGTGATTCCAATGTTAAATATGATAAATTAAATACCAAATTTGACAAGAAATTTAACGAACTGAAAGAGCAAAAGAGTGATTTAAAAAACGATATCAAGGAAATCAAAAGACAAAATGTTAACTTTAATAAACGGATCGATGAAATGCTGGCACGTTTCGATAAAACGAAAGCAAAAATAGTAGCGTTAGTAAACGAGAAGTTCGATAGATCAAAGAATAAAGTAGACGAGAATTACGAGAATAAAAGAGAGGTAGAGAATAGTGGAGAAGCAGGTAAACCAAACGTAAATAAAGACGGTCAGATGACAAATAATAAGGTAAGTGGTGTTGAGAATTATGACAATACAAATAAAGTATGGTGTTAGAAAATAATTGTGTAGATATTGATAGTGATAATGAAATTTTAGAGAGAGTAGAAGATGATAATGATGGGATGTTATTGTGTGTTGAGTCAGAGAGAAAGTGGAGGAAGAATTTACAGGTAAAAGGGTTGCAGGGGTATATTTTTCCCTTAATGGTGTAGTAGGGGTGAAGTAAAGACTTCACATGTGTTTAGGAAGGACGAGAGTTCCTTTAGTATATATGTGGGAGACGATATGTCTACAAATAAATTTCCCTGGGGGTTTTTTGAGCACTTCTTAGGTGGTGCAGTAATTATGAGTTAGTGTCCCCTGCATATTTTGAAAGTGAGAGATATATTGAGAGAGAGAGGTATTGTGAGAGATATTATGAGAGAAAGAGAGAGATAGAGATTTTTAAAGTAAAAAGAAACTATAGAGAATTTGTAGAAAGGTTAGGAGTAGAGATGGTAGATAATTATAGTAAATACGTACCTTGTATTAAAGCTGAGATAGCAGCAATAGTAGATGATGATAATAATGATAACAATTACTTACCTTGTGAAGTAAATGGTGTAGAAGTAGATAACTGTGATGATGATAGTAATGACTTTATAACTTACCTAATCAGGACAGATAATACTAAAGGTGACAGGACCATACCCTATGATGACATGGTACATGATAAATTGATATGGAATAAGCCTATTAATTCAAACGACATTGTGGAAATATATAGAAATTTAAATAAGTATTATATTGATAATAATAATATCATATATTTAATAAAAAATAATGTATGTAGACCTAAGATTCGACTGTTGTTCGACGATGGAGGATAAAGTGTTTATTGTGTAATGAACATTTAATTATGTGCCTAGTGTGGTTTTGAGATGGATTGTTTATGAACTGATTTTTGGTCAACAATAACAAATAATAAGTTGGATTGTATATTATTTTTGTGTATTAATGTCAATGTATTTGTGTATTTTTGATGTGTGTATTACATGTAATTTTATGTATACCATGTATGTAACAGGAAGTTTTAGTTTAATTGATTTAATAATAACAATTAACATTGTTTTTTGTCTAAGCAAGTGATGAAAGTAATGATGAAATTTTAAATAATTGAAGATTAATTACTTAATTAAGTTTGTACAAAAGAAAGTTTGATAATGAAGTTAAATGATTTTATGAGATTTAGATTCTAATGATTAATAAATGATTAAGCATGTAATATATTTGAATATTCAGATGTATTATTATTAGTAGGTGAGGGATGAATTTTCTAATGCAATTGTCAATGACCACAGTAATGTAAAGAGTTAAAAAGGGATAGAGCCTGGGTGATAATAATTAAAGTAAAGGCATTTGAGTTAGTCAATTAAAGTTATGGGTGTTAGATAAATAAGAATTTTGAAATACCAGTAATACACAAAGAGAGTATTAGATATTTTAGGGACACAGTGGTGTTAGTGATTATATGTAGAGAAGATGAGTAAAGTAAAAGGTAAATATATTTGTTGATGGTGATATTTTGTAGTAAGGGTAGTGGTGTAAGGAGTGATCAGCGTGCGGCGTGGCTAGTGGACCAGCGTCCGGCGTTGTGGCAAGTGACAGAATAGTTTAAGGGAGTGTTTGCCGATATTTGGTGGGGGGCAAAGGTTTAGGAATGTATATGGCCAGGTTGGGAACACACATCCTAGTACAAAGAGGAGAAGAAATTGAGGTAAGTGGAATTAGTGAAGGGGTTTATAATTGAGAGATTGGTGTCATAATATGTAAATCTGTTTGTTAATAGTGGTTGTTAGTAGGAAGAAAGGGAGTAAGATTATAAATATTAATGCCATTTCGATAAGTCAAATCATAGTGAATACAGTAGTCACCCAGACTAATCAATGATAAAATGTGAAGGGTTAAGTAGAAAATTCATAGTAGAAAGTTAATAAGAAATGAAAAATAATGTAACATGAATGTTAATAATAAAGTTCAAATGGTGAAGAATTAAATGGTAGTAAATGATAAATAATTGATGGCTAATTAATAAAAGTTCAATTAAAATTAAAATGTAATGCTTACAATTTTATAGGCAAATTTAAAGATGTAGGGTGTGTAAATTTTGATCAAAGTTAATGTGAATTGTTTATTTTAATGTAATAATCGCAATGTTAATGATGAGTGTATTATTATGTATTAAGGAATAGTGTGTGTGGAGGAGAAAAGGGGATGATTATTATTAACAGCGCCGAATAAATAGAATTTCTGTTAATAATAATAATAATAATATTTTATAAAAAAGAAAATGTTTCAGAATTGTAGAAAGAGGGAGATATAGATAATTTTATTTGAGTAAATTTTGATTATGTGTTTAGATATTTTGAAAGTATTGTTACATTAGTATAAAGATTTGTATTTCTTCTTGTTAATGGGAAAGGATAAATTATTACCGATTGGAGTCGAAAAAAAATTTATAAATGTAAATGGTAGTGAAATAAGAGAATGGAACGTCTGTATAATAATTCTTGTACTAGGTGTAATAATCCTAGGTGTTAGGAGTTACAGAAAACCCAGTGCTTCTTAACACAAACCAGCACATAGCTAAGGGGAAACAGATCAGTTAGGGATATGGTATTATACCAAGCCACTATTTTGATATTTTTGATTTGTTGTTTCAGTGTCTGGTGATGCTGTGACGGCGGTCCTGAGCTGGCCAGCGCGTCAGAGCAGGAGCGGTACGTGCCTATTGGCCTTGCGGTGTTGGGATCTCTCCGGAGAAGTCCAGTAAGGTCATGCAGGTACTGTCACCATCATTGGACGAAAGGTAAGTTATTGTATTTTTATATAAATAGTAAGGGGTTTGTGGCGACATAACCTAGCTGATTCCTTTAGGAAGTATGAGTGTGTCAATGAGAGTTTTTATGCTTCATCATAAATCTCCTCTCATTGAGGGGGTTTTGTAACAGTACAATTCTGGCCCTACTGTGTTTTGGGGAATAATCAATTTAAATTGTATTTTTATTCCAAGTCATATATAAGAAACTAGTAAAGTTTTATGAAGGTTTGCAACTACGCAATATCGAGTGGACAGAAATTGTGTCTAGGTCGGGAATATACGCGCAAAAACAACAACATTTTGCCATACTAATGTGTCAACAAGCTGCTCCCATGTATACGTCATCCAAAAGTATGCAACAACGCAATTTATGCGCTTGTAAACAACAAAGGTGTGGGCCTCTACACAATGAAACTGGTAACGCAGTTACTCCCCACCTCGGAATTGAAGTAGTGAAAATCGTTCTCAGTCACAAAAACGCAGTATAGCCGGCCGGCTGCATATCTAAATTTTATATAAAACCAAGTCTCGGACGTTCGCCTGTACAATGGAAAAGTGAATTATTTTATATAAAACCAAGTAACAGTTCAACGTTAAACCATGTAAAACGTAAAAAACAAAGTTTGGTAAAATCTAACATCTATTAGTGCGAGTTCAGCAATGGAACGTCTGCAGGACTGATTTCAGCTAAGTGAAAAAATGGGGGGTAAACCAAAATGTTAATTAAGGGTCAATACAAAATTTTTAATCAAAATAACTAATAAAAATGAGCTCAAATTTGGGGAAAATTAACAAAAATCGTACCATAAAGATGAGAGTGTGAGTGAATGAGAGAATATCTAACTATATAACAAGTGCTGGGTTGTAACGTTATTTTAATAATGATATCATAAAATATAATTTGAATATGTTATTTTGGAGGGCTTGTGAAATGTTTAAGGGGAATTTTAACTTGAATAGTGGAACTGCGTCTCATGGCGCAACGTCTCATGGTGTATAGTAGCGTGCTTGCTTAGCACAGTAGAGTCACATTCATTTGTACGTAATATGACAATAAAAGGTAATGTCATTGGTAAACATTTCAAGCAAAAGTAAATTATTTCAGATAACACATTCCGCTACTTCTAGTTCGCTTAAACGAACTCTGCCCTTAAAGGTAAACAAATCTAATGTTCTTGTATTAAAACAAGATGGCGTCTGAACAAAATCATGAAAGTTATTAATATTACATATTTAATAAAATACATTAAATAAAGAATATAACAATGGCTTCTGGAACAGGGAATCGACATAAAATTTTATTTTATGTGGAGTGAGCTTACTGGAAAGATCGGAACAGTTACCTGAAGTAATATATAATTTGAAGATACGTAAATACAGACGTAAAGATAGTGTTATGTTATAAGATTATGTGCATGCATGTGTTATAAATAAGCAAAATGAATATTAATAAAAATAATGACGAAAACATCAGCATCACTGACGAAACATTTACGAGTGAGATGGGCGTTCAATTAACCCCAGTTAGTCAGATCGGTGAAACAAGTGCCACCGAATTAGTCGAATTAAATACAGTTCAATTAACACCCATCTCAACTCGAGATGAAAATAAAAACTCTGATACAGATGAGATGTTAACACGTTTATACAGCATGATGTGTAGCATGAATAATAAGTTCGATGAACAACAAAGTGATTCCAATGTTAAATATGATAAATTAAATACCAAATTTGACAAGAAATTTAACGAACTGAAAGAGCAAAAGAGTGATTTAAAAAACGATATCAAGGAAATCAAAAGACAAAATGTTAACTTTAATAAACGGATCGATGAAATGCTGGCACGTTTCGATAAAACGAAAGCAAAAATAGTAGCGTTAGTAAACGAGAAGTTCGATAGATCAAAGAATAAAGTAGACGAGAATTACGAGAATAAAAGAGAGGTAGAGAATAGTGGAGAAGCAGGTAAACCAAACGTAAATAAAGACGGTCAGATGACAAATAATAAGGTAAGTGGTGTTGAGAATTATGACAATACAAATAAAGTATGGTGTTAGAAAATAATTGTGTAGATATTGATAGTGATAATGAAATTTTAGAGAGAGTAGAAGATGATAATGATGGGATGTTATTGTGTGTTGAGTCAGAGAGAAAGTGGAGGAAGAATTTACAGGTAAAAGGGTTGCAGGGGTATATTTTTCCCTTAATGGTGTAGTAGGGGTGAAGTAAAGACTTCACATGTGTTTAGGAAGGACGAGAGTTCCTTTAGTATATATGTGGGAGACGATATGTCTACAAATAAATTTCCCTGGGGGTTTTTTGAGCACTTCTTAGGTGGTGCAGTAATTATGAGTTAGTGTCCCCTGCATATTTTGAAAGTGAGAGATATATTGAGAGAGAGAGGTATTGTGAGAGATATTATGAGAGAAAGAGAGAGATAGAGATTTTTAAAGTAAAAAGAAACTATAGAGAATTTGTAGAAAGGTTAGGAGTAGAGATGGTAGATAATTATAGTAAATACGTACCTTGTATTAAAGCTGAGATAGCAGCAATAGTAGATGATGATAATAATGATAACAATTACTTACCTTGTGAAGTAAATGGTGTAGAAGTAGATAACTGTGATGATGATAGTAATGACTTTATAACTTACCTAATCAGGACAGATAATACTAAAGGTGACAGGACCATATTCTATGATGACATGGTACATGATAAATTGATATGGAATAAGCCTATTAATTCAAACGACATTGTGGAAATATATAGAAATTTAAATAAGTATTATATTGATAATAATAATATCATATATTTAATAAAAAATAATGTATGTAGACCTAAGATTCGACTGTTGTTCGACGATGGAGGATAAAGTGTTTATTGTGTAATGAACATTTAATTATGTGCCTAGTGTGGTTTTGAGATGGATTGTTTATGAACTGATTTTTGGTCAACAATAACAAATAATAAGTTGGATTGTATATTATTTTTGTGTATTAATGTCAATGTATTTGTGTATTTTTGATGTGTGTATTACATGTAATTTTATGTATACCATGTATGTAACAGGAAGTTTTAGTTTAATTGATTTAATAATAACAATTAACATTGTTTTTTGTCTAAGCAAGTGATGAAAGTAATGATGAAATTTTAAATAATTGAAGATTAATTACTTAATTAAGTTTGTACAAAAGAAAGTTTGATAATGAAGTTAAATGATTTTATGAGATTTAGATTCTAATGATTAATAAATGATTAAGCATGTAATATATTTGAATATTCAGATGTATTATTATTAGTAGGTGAGGGATGAATTTTCTAATGCAATTGTCAATGACCACAGTAATGTAAAGAGTTAAAAAGGGATAGAGCCTGGGTGATAATAATTAAAGTAAAGGCATTTGAGTTAGTCAATTAAAGTTATGGGTGTTAGATAAATAAGAATTTTGAAATACCAGTAATACACAAAGAGAGTATTAGATATTTTAGGGACACAGTGGTGTTAGTGATTATATGTAGAGAAGATGAGTAAAGTAAAAGGTAAATATATTTGTTGATGGTGATATTTTGTAGTAAGGGTAGTGGTGTAAGGAGTGATCAGCGTGCGGCGTGGCTAGTGGACCAGCGTCCGGCGTTGTGGCAAGTGACAGAATAGTTTAAGGGAGTGTTTGCCGATATTTGGTGGGGGGCAAAGGTTTAGGAATGTATATGGCCAGGTTGGGAACACACATCCTAGTACAAAGAGGAGAAGAAATTGAGGTAAGTGGAATTAGTGAAGGGGTTTATAATTGAGAGATTGGTGTCATAATATGTAAATCTGTTTGTTAATAGTGGTTGTTAGTAGGAAGAAAGGGAGTAAGATTATAAATATTAATGCCATTTCGATAAGTCAAATCATAGTGAATACAGTAGTCACCCAGACTAATCAATGATAAAATGTGAAGGGTTAAGTAGAAAATTCATAGTAGAAAGTTAATAAGAAATGAAAAATAATGTAACATGAATGTTAATAATAAAGTTCAAATGGTGAAGAATTAAATGGTAGTAAATGATAAATAATTGATGGCTAATTAATAAAAGTTCAATTAAAATTAAAATGTAATGCTTACAATTTTATAGGCAAATTTAAAGATGTAGGGTGTGTAAATTTTGATCAAAGTTAATGTGAATTGTTTATTTTAATGTAATAATCGCAATGTTAATGATGAGTGTATTATTATGTATTAAGGAATAGTGTGTGTGGAGGAGAAAAGGGGATGATTATTATTAACAGCGCCGAATAAATAGAATTTCTGTTAATAATAATAATAATAATATTTTATAAAAAAGAAAATGTTTCAGAATTGTAGAAAGAGGGAGATATAGATAATTTTATTTGAGTAAATTTTGATTATGTGTTTAGATATTTTGAAAGTATTGTTACATTAGTATAAAGATTTGTATTTCTTCTTGTTAATGGGAAAGGATAAATTATTACCGATTGGAGTCGAAAAAAAATTTATAAATGTAAATGGTAGTGAAATAAGAGAATGGAACGTCTGTATAATAATTCTTGTACTAGGTGTAATAATCCTAGGTGTTAGGAGTTACAGAAAACCCAGTGCTTCTTAACACAAACCAGCACATAGCTAAGGGGAAACAGATCAGTTAGGGATATGGTATTATACCAAGCCACTATTTTGATATTTTTGATTTGTTGTTTCAGTGTCTGGTGATGCTGTGACGGCGGTCCTGAGCTGGCCAGCGCGTCAGAGCAGGAGCGTTACGTGCCTATTGGCCTTGCGGTGTTGGGATCTCTCCGGAGAAGTCCAGTAAGGTCATGCAGGTACTGTCACCATCATTGGACGAAAGGTAAGTTATTGTATTTTTATATAAATAGTAAGGGGTTTGTGGCGACATAACCTAGCTGATTCCTTTAGGAAGTATGAGTGTGTCAATGAGAGTTTTTATGCTTCATCATAAATCTCCTCTCATTGAGGGGGTTTTGTAACAGTACAATTCTGGCCCTACTGTGTTTTGGGGAATAATCAATTTAAATTGTATTTTTATTCCAAGTCATATATAAGAAACTAGTAAAGTTTTATGAAGGTTTGCAACTACGCAATATCGAGTGGACAGAAATTGTGTCTAGGTCGGGAATATACGCGCAAAAACAACAACATTTTGCCATACTAATGTGTCAACAAGCTGCTCCCATGTATACGTCATCCAAAAGTATGCAACAACGCAATTTATGCGCTTGTAAACAACAAAGGTGTGGGCCTCTACACAATGAAACTGGTAACGCAGTTACTCCCCACCTCGGAATTGAAGTAGTGAAAATCGTTCTCAGTCACAAAAACGCAGTATAGCCGGCCGGCTGCATATCTAAATTTTATATAAAACCAAGTCTCGGACGTTCGCCTGTACAATGGAAAAGTGAATTATTTTATATAAAACCAAGTAACAGTTCAACGTTAAACCATGTAAAACGTAAAAAACAAAGTTTGGTAAAATCTAACATCTATTAGTGCGAGTTCAGCAATGGAACGTCTGCAGGACTGATTTCAGCTAAGTGAAAAAATGGGGGGTAAACCAAAATGTTAATTAAGGGTCAATACAAAATTTTTAATCAAAATAACTAATAAAAATGAGCTCAAATTTGGGGAAAATTAACAAAAATCGTACCATAAAGATGAGAGTGTGAGTGAATGAGAGAATATCTAACTATATAACAAGTGCTGGGTTGTAACGTTATTTTAATAATGATATCATAAAATATAATTTGAATATGTTATTTTGGAGGGCTTGTGAAATGTTTAAGGGGAATTTTAACTTGAATAGTGGAACTGCGTCTCATGGCGCAACGTCTCATGGTGTATAGTAGCGTGCTTGCTTAGCACAGTAGAGTCACATTCATTTGTACGTAATATGACAATAAAAGGTAATGTCATTGGTAAACATTTCAAGCAAAAGTAAATTATTTCAGATAACACATTCCGCTACTTCTAGTTCGCTTAAACGAACTCTGCCCTTAAAGGTAAACAAATCTAATGTTCTTGTATTAAAACAAGATGGCGCCTGAACAAAATCATGAAAGTTATTAATATTACATATTTAATAAAATACATTAAATAAAGAATATAACAATGGCTTCTGGAACAGGGAATCGACATAAAATTTTATTTTATGTGGAGTGAGCTTACTGGAAAGATCGGAACAGTTACCTGAAGTAATATATAATTTGAAGATACGTAAATACAGACGTAAAGATAGTGTTATGTTATAAGATTATGTGCATGCATGTGTTATAAATAAGCAAAATGAATATTAATAAAAATAATGACGAAAACATCAGCATCACTGACGAAACATTTACGAGTGAGATGGGCGTTCAATTAACCCCAGTTAGTCAGATCGGTGAAACAAGTGCCACCGAATTAGTCGAATTAAATACAGTTCAATTAACACCCATCTCAACTCGAGATGAAAATAAAAACTCTGATACAGATGAGATGTTAACACGTTTATACAGCATGATGTGTAGCATGAATAATAAGTTCGATGAACAACAAAGTGATTCCAATGTTAAATATGATAAATTAAATACCAAATTTGACAAGAAATTTAACGAACTGAAAGAGCAAAAGAGTGATTTAAAAAACGATATCAAGGAAATCAAAAGACAAAATGTTAACTTTAATAAACGGATCGATGAAATGCTGGCACGTTTCGATAAAACGAAAGCAAAAATAGTAGCGTTAGTAAATGAGAAGTTCGATAGATCAAAGAATAAAGTAGACGAGAATTACGAGAATAAAAGAGAGGTAGAGAATAGTGGAGAAGCAGGTAAACCAAACGTAAATAAAGACGGTCAGATGACAAATAATAAGGTAAGTGGTGTTGAGAATTATGACAATACAAATAAAGTATGGTGTTAGAAAATAATTGTGTAGATATTGATAGTGATAATGAAATTTTAGAGAGAGTAGAAGATGATAATGATGGGATGTTATTGTGTGTTGAGTCAGAGAGAAAGTGGAGGAAGAATTTACAGGTAAAAGGGTTGCAGGGGTATATTTTTCCCTTAATGGTGTAGTAGGGGTGAAGTAAAGACTTCACATGTGTTTAGGAAGGACGAGAGTTCCTTTAGTATATATGTGGGAGACGATATGTCTACAAATAAATTTCCCTGGGGGTTTTTTGAGCACTTCTTAGGTGGTGCAGTAATTATGAGTTAGTGTCCCCTGCATATTTTGAAAGTGAGAGATATATTGAGAGAGAGAGGTATTGTGAGAGATATTATGAGAGAAAGAGAGAGATAGAGATTTTTAAAGTAAAAAGAAACTATAGAGAATTTGTAGAAAGGTTAGGAGTAGAGATGGTAGATAATTATAGTAAATACGTACCTTGTATTAAAGCTGAGATAGCAGCAATAGTAGATGATGATAATAATGATAACAATTACTTACCTTGTGAAGTAAATGGTGTAGAAGTAGATAACTGTGATGATGATAGTAATGACTTTATAACTTACCTAATCAGGACAGATAATACTAAAGGTGACAGGACCATACCCTATGATGACATGGTACATGATAAATTGATATGGAATAAGCCTATTAATTCAAACGACATTGTGGAAATATATAGAAATTTAAATAAGTATTATATTGATAATAATAATATCATATATTTAATAAAAAATAATGTATGTAGACCTAAGATTCGACTGTTGTTCGACGATGGAGGATAAAGTGTTTATTGTGTAATGAACATTTAATTATGTGACTAGTGTGGTTTTGAGATGGATTGTTTATGAACTGATTTTTGGTCAACAATAACAAATAATAAGTTGGATTGTATATTATTTTTGTGTATTAATGTCAATGTATTTGTGTATTTTTGATGTGTGTATTACATGTAATTTTATGTAAACCATGTATGTAACAGGAAGTTTTAGTTTAATTGATTTAATAATAACAATTAACATTGTTTTTTGTCTAAGCAAGTGATGAAAGTAATGATGAAATTTTAAATAATTGAAGATAAATTACTTAATTAAGTTTGTACAAAAGAAAGTTTGATAATGAAGTTAAATGATTTTATGAGATTTAGATTCTAATGATTAATAAATTATTAAGCATGTAATATATTTGAATATTCAGATGTATTATTATTAGTAGGTAGGGATGAATTTTCTAATGCAATTGTCAATGACCACAGTAATGTAAAGTGTTAAAAAGGGATAGAGCCTGGGTGATAATTATTAAAGTAAAGGCATTTGAGTTAGTCAATTAAAGTTATGGGTGTTAGATAAATAAGAATTTTGAAATACCAGTAATACACAAAGAGAGTATTAGATATTTTAGGGACACAGTGGTGTTAGTGATTATATGTAGAGAAGGTGAGTAAAGTAAAAGGTAAATATATTTGTTGATGGTGATATTTTGTAGTAAGGGTAGTGGTGTAAGGAGTGATCAGCGTGTGGCGTGGCTAGTGGACCAGCGTCCGGCGTTGTGGCAAGTGACAGAATAGTTTAAGGGAGTGTTTGCCGATATTTGGTGGGGGGCAAAGGTTTAGGAATGTATATGGCTAGGTTGGGAACACACATCCTAGTACAAAGAGGAGAAGAAATTGAGGTAAGTGGAATTAGTGAATGGGGTTTATAATTGAGAGATTGGTGTCATAATATGTAAATCTGTTTGTTAATAGTGGTTGTTAGTAGGAAGAAAGGGAGTAAGATTATAAATATTAATGCCGTTTCGATAAGTCAAATCATAGTGAATACAGTAGTCACCCAGACTAATCAATGATAAAATGTGAAGGGTTAAGTAGAAAATTCATAGTAGAAAGTTAATAAGAAATGAAAAATAATGTAACATGAATGTTAATAATAAAGTTGAAATGGTGAAGAATTAAATGGTAGTAAATGATAAATAATTGATGGCTAATTAATAAAAGTTCAATTAAAATTAAAATGTAATGCTTACAATTTTATAGGCAAATTTAAAGATGTAGGGTGTGTAAATTTTGATCAAAGTTAATGTGAATTGTTTATTTTAATGTAATAATCACAATGTTAATGATGAGTGTATTATTATGTATTAAGGAATAGTGTGTGTGGAGGAGAAAAGGGGATGATTATTATTAACAGCGCCGAATAAATAGAATTTCTGTTAATAATAATAATAATAATATTTTATAAAAAAGAAAATGGTTCAGAATTGTAGAAAGAGGGAGATATAGATAATTTTATTTGAGTAAATTTTGATTATGTGTTTAGATATTTTGAAAGTATTGTTACATTAGTATAAAGATTTGTATTTCTTCTTGTTAATGGGAAAGGATAAATTATTACCGATTGGAGTCGAAAAAAAATTTATAAATGTAAATGGTAGTGAAATAAAAGAATGGAACGTCTGTATAATAATTCTTGTACTAGGTGTAATAATCCTAGGTGTTAGGAGTTACAGAAAACCCAGTGCTTCTTAACACAAACCAGCACATAGCTAAGGGGAAACAGATCAGTTAGGGATATGGTATTATACCAAGCCACTATTTTGATATTTTTGATTTGTTGTTTCAGTGTCTGGTGATGCTGTGACGGCGGTCCTGAGCTGGCCAGCGCGTCAGAGCAGGAGCGTTACGTGCCTATTGGCCTTGCGGTGTTGGGATCTCTCCGGAGAAGTCCAGTAAGGTCATGCAGGTACTGTCACCATCATTGGACGAAGGGTAAGTTATTGTATTTTTATATAAATAGTAAGGGGTTTGTGGCGACATAACCTAGCTGATTCCTTTAGGAAGTATGAGTGTGTCAATGAGAGTTTTTATGCTTCATCATAAATCTCCTCTCATTGAGGGGGTTTTGTAACAGTACAATTCTGGCCCTACTGTGTTTTGGGGAATAATCAATTTAAATTGTATTTTTATTCCAAGTCATATATAAGAAACTAGTAAAGTTTTATGAAGGTTTGCAACTACGCAATATCGAGTGGACAGAAATTGTGTCAAGGTCGGGAATATACACGCAGAAACAACAACATTTTGCCATATTAATGTGTCAACAAGCTGCACCCATGTATACGTCATCCAAAAGTATGCAACAACGCAATTTATGCGCTTGTAAACAACAAAGGTGTGGGCCTCTACACAATGAAACTGGTGATGCAGTTACTCCCCACCTCGGAATTGAAGTAGTAAAAATCGTTCTCAGTCACAAAAACGCAGTATAGCCGGCCGGCTGCATATCTAAATTTTATATAAAACCAAGTCTCGGACGTTCGCCTGTACAATGGAAAAGTGAATTATTTTATATAAAACCAAGTAACAGTTCAACGTTAAACCATGTAAAACGTAAAAAACAAAGTTTGGTAAAATCTAACATCTATTAGTGCGAGTTCAGCAATGGAACGTCTGCAGGACTGATTTCAGCTAAGTGACAAAATGGGGGGTAAACCAAAATGTTAATTAAGGGTCAATACAAAATTTTTAATCAAAATAACTAATAAAAATGAGCTCAAATTTGGGGAAAATTAACAAAAATCGTACCATAAGGATGAGAGTGTGAGTGAATGAGAGAATATCTAACTATATAACAAGTGCTGGGTTGTAACGTTATTTTAATAATGATATCATAAAATATAATTTGAACATGTTATTTTGGAGGGCTTGTGAAATGTTTACGGGGAATTTTAACTTGAATAGTGGAACTGCGTCTCATGGCGCAACGCCTCATGGTGTATAGTAGCGTGCTTGCTTAGCACAGTAGAGTCACATTCATTTGTACGTAATATGACAATAAAAGGTAATGTCATTGGTAAACATTTCAAGCAAAAGTAAATTATTTCAGATAACACATTCCGCTACTTCTAGTTCGCTTAAACGAACTCTGCCCTTAAAGGTAAACAAATCTAATGTTCTTGTATTAAAACAAGATGGCGCCTGAACAAAATGATGAAAGTTATTAATATTACATATTTAATAAAATACATTAAATAAAGAATATAACAATGGCTTCTGGAACAGGGAATCGACATAAAATTTTATTTTATGTGGAGTGAGCTTACTGGAAAGATCGGAACAGTTACCTGAAGTAATATATAATTTGAAGATACGTAAATACAGACGTAAAGATAGTGTTATGTTATAAGATTATGTGCATGCATGTGTTATAAAGAAGCAAAATGAATACTAATAAAAATAATGACGAAAACATCAGCATCACTGACGAAACATTTACGAGTGAGATGGGCGTTCAATTAACCCCAGTTAGTCAGATCGGTGAAACAAGTGCCACCGAATTAGTCGAATTAAATACAGTTCAATTAACACCCATCTCAACTCGAGATGAAAATAAAAAATCTGATACAGATGAGATGTTAACACGTTTATACAGCATGATGTGTACAATGAATAATAAGTTCGATGAACAACAAAGTGATTCCAATGTTGAATATGATAACTTAAATACCAAATTTGACAAGAAATTTAACGAACTGAAAGAGCAAAAGAGTGATTTAAAAAACGATATCAAGGAAATCAAAAGACAAAATGTTAACTTTAATAAACGGATCGATGAAATGCTGGCACGTTTCGATAAAACGAAAGCAAAAATAGTAGCGTTAGTAAATGAGAAGTTCGATAGATCAAAGAATAAAGTAGACGAGAATTACGAGAATAAAAGAGAGGTAGAGAATAGTGGAGAAGCAGGTAAACCAAACGTAAATAAAGACGGTCAGATGACAAATAATAAGGTAAGTGGTGTTGAGAATTATGACAATATAAATAAAGTATGGTGTTAGAAAATAATTGTGTAGATATTGATAGTGATAATGAAATTTTAGAGAGAGTAGAAGATGATAATGATGGGATGTTATTGTGTGTTGAGTCAGAGAGAAAGTGGAGAAAGAATTTACAGGTAAAAGGGTTGCAGGGGGTATATTTTTCCCTTAATGGTGTAGTAGGGGTGAAGTAAAGACTTCACATGTGTTTAGGAAGGACGAGAGTTCCTTTAGTATATATTTGGGAGACGATATGTCTACAAATAAATTTCCCTGGGGGTTTTTTGTGCACTTCATAGGTGGTGCAGTAATTATGAGTTAGTGTCCCCTGCATATTTTGAAAGTGAGAGATATATTGAGAGAGAGAGAGGTATTGTGAGAGATATTATGAGAGAAAGAGAGAGATAGAGATTTTTAAAGTAAAAAGAATTTATAGAGAATTTGTAGAAAGGTTAGGAGTAGAGATGGTAGATAATTATAGTGAATACGTACCTTGTATTAAAGCTGAGATAGCAGCAATAGTAGATGATGATAATAATGATAACAATTATTTACCTTGTGAAGTAAATGGTGTAGAAGTAGATAACTGTGATGATGATAGTAATGACTTTATAACTTACCTAATCAGGACAGATAATACTAAAGGTGACAGGACCATACCCTATGATGACATGGTACATGATAATTTGATATGGAATAAGTCTATTAATTCAAACGACATTGTGGAAATATATAGAAATTTAAATAAGTATTATATTGATAATAATAATATCATATATTTAATAAAAAATAATGTATGTAGACCTAAGGTTCGACTGTTGTTCGACGATGGAGGATAAAGTGTTTATTGTGTAATGAACATTTAATTATGTGACTAGTGTGGTTTTGAGATGGATTGTTTATGAACTGATTTTTGGTCAACAATAACAAATAATAAGTTGGATTGTATATTATTTTTGTGTATTAATGTCAATGTATTTGTGTATTTTTGATGTGTGTATTACATGTAATTTTATGTAAACCATGTATGTAACAGGAAGTTTTAGTTTAATTGATTTAATAATAACAATTAACATTGTTTTTTGTCTAAGCAAGTGATGAAAGTAATGATGAAATTTTAAATAATTGAAGATTAATTACTTAATTAAGTTTGTACAAAAGAAAGTTTGATAATGAAGTTAAATGATTTTATGAGATTTAGATTCTAATGATTAATGCATGTAATATATTTGAATATTCAGATGTATTATTATTAGTAGGTGAGGGATGAATTTTCTAATGCAATTGTCAATGACCACAGTAATGTAAAGTGTTAAAAAGGGATAGAGCCTGGGTGATAATTATTAAAGTAAAGGCATTTGAGTTAGTCAATTAAAGTTATGGGTGTTAGATAAATAAGAATTTTGAAATACCAGTAATACACAAAGAGAATATTAGATATTTTAGGGACACAGTGGTGTTAGTGATTATATGTAGAGAAGGTGAGTAAAGTAAAAGGTAAATATATTTGTTGATGGTGATATTTTGTAGTAAGGGTAGTGGTGTAAGGAGTGATCAGCGTGCGGCGTGGCTAGTGGACCAGCGTCCGGCGTTGTGGCAAGTGACAGAATAGTTTAAGGGAGTGTTTGCCGATATTTGGTGGGGGGCAAAGGTTTAGGAATGTATATGGCCAGGTTGGGAACACACATCCTACTACAAAGAGGAGAAGAAATTGAGGTAAGTGGAATTAGTGAATGGGGTTTATAATTGAGAGATTGGTGTCATAATATGTAAATCTGTTTGTTAATAGTGGTTGTTAGTAGGAAGAAAGGGAGTAAGATTATAAATATTATTGCCATTTCGATAAGTCAAATCATAGTGAATACAGTAGTCATCCAGACTAATCAATGATAAAATGTGAAGGGTTAAGTAGAAAATTCATAGTAGAAAGTTAATAAGAAATGAAAAATAATGTAACATGAATGTTAATAATAAAGTTGAAATGGTGAAGATTTAAACGGTAGTAAATGATAAATAATTGATGGCTAATTAATAAAAGTTCAATTAAAATTAAAATGTAATGCTTACAATTTTATAGGCAAATTTAAAGATGTAGGGTGTGTAAATTTTGATCAAAATTAATGTGAATTGTTTATTTTAATGTAATAATCGCAATGTTAATGATGAGTGTATTATTATGTATTAAGGAATAGTGTGTGTGGAGGAGAAAAGGGGATGATTATTATTAACAGCGCCGAATAAATAGAATTTCTGTTAATAATAATAATAATAATATTTTATAAAAAAGAAAATGGTTCAGAATTGTAGAAAGAGGGAGATATAGATAATTTTATTTGAGTAAATTTTGATTATGTGTTTAGATATTTTGAAAGTATTGTTACATTAGTATAAAGATTTGTATTTCTTCTTGTTAATGGGAAAGGATAAATTATTACCGATTGGAGTCGAAAAAAAATTTATAAATGTAAATGGTAGTGAAATAAGAGAATGGAACGTCTGTATAATAATTCTTGTACTAGGTGTAATAATCCTAGGTGTTAGGAGTTACAGAAAACCCAGTGCTTCTTAACACAAACCAGCACATAGCTAAGGGGAAACAGATCAGTTAGGGATATGGTATTATACCAAGCCACTATTTTGATATTTTTGATTTGTTGTTTCAGTGTCTGGTGATGCTGTGACGGCGGTCCTGAGCTGGCCAGCGCGTCAGAGCAGGAGCGTTACGTGCCTATTGGCCTTGCGGTGTTGGGATCTCTCCGGAGAAGTCCAGTAAGGTCATGCAGGTACTGTCACCATCATTGGACCAAGGGTAAGTTATTGTATTTTTATATAAATAGTAAGGGGTTTGTGGCGACATAACCTAGCTGATTCCTTTAGGAAGTATGAGTGTGTCAATGAGAGTTTTATGCTTCATCATAAATCTCCTCTCATTGAGGGGGTCTTGTAACAGTACAATTCTGGCCCTACTGTGTTTTGGGGAATAATCAATTTAAATTGTATTTTTATTCCAAGTCATATATAAGAAACTAGTAAAGTTTTATGAAGGTTTGCAACTACGCAATATCGAGTGGACAGAAATTGTGTCAAGGTCGGGAATATACGCGCAGAAACAACAACATTTTGCCATACTAATGTGTCAACAAGCTGCACCCATGTATACGTCATCCAAAAGTATGCAACAACGCAATTTATGCGCTTGTAAACAACAAAGGTGTGGGCCTCTACACAATGAAACTGGTGACGCAGTTACTCCCCACCTCGGAATTGAAGTAGTGAAAATCGTTCTCAGTCACAAAAACGCAGTATAGCCGGCCGGCTGCATATCTAAATTTTATATAAAACCAAGTCTCGGACGTTCGCCTGTACAATGGAAAAGTGAATTATTTTATATAAAACCAAGTAACAGTTCAACGTTAAACCATGTAAAAAGTAAAAAACAAAGTTTGGTAAAATCTAACATCTATTAGTGCGAGTTCAGCAATGGAACGTCTGCAGGACTGACTTCAGCTAAGTGACAAAATGGGGGGTAAACCAAAATGTTAATTAAGGGTCAATACAAAATTTTTAATCAAAATAACTAATAAAAATGAGCTCAAATTTGGGGAAAATTAAGAAAAATCGTACCATAAGGATGAGAGTGTGAGTGAATGAGAGAATATCTAACTATATAACAAGTGCTGGGTTGTAACGTTATTTTAATAATGATATCATAAAATATAATTTGAATATGTTATTTTGGAGGGCTTGTGAAATGTTTAAGGGGAATTTTAACTTGAATAGTGGAACTGCGTCTCATGGCGCAACGCCTCATGGTGTATAGTAGCGTGCTTGCTTAGCACAGTAGAGTCACATTCATTTGTACGTAATATGACAATAAAAGGTAATGTCATTGGTAAACATTTCAAGCAAAAGTAAATTATTTCAGATAACACATTCCGCTACTTCTAGTTCGCTTAAACGAACTCTGCCCTTAAAGGTAAACAAATCTAATGTTCTTGTATTAAAACAAGATGGCGCCTGAACAAAATCATGAAAGTTATTAATATTACATATTTAATAAAATACATTAAATAAAGAATATAACAATGGCTTCTGGAACAGGGAATCGACATAAAATTTTATTTCAAGTGGAGTGAGCTTACTGGAAAGATCGGAACAGTTACCTGAAGTAATATATAATTTGAAGATACGTAAATACAGACGTAAAGATAGTGTTATGTTATAAGATTATGTGCATGCATGTGTTATAAAGAAGCAAAATGAATACTAATAAAAATAATGACGAAAACATCAGCATCACTGACGAAACATTTACGAGTGAGATGGGCGTTCAATTAACCCCAGTTAGTCAGATCGGTGAAACAAGTGCCACCGAATTAGTCGAATTAAATACAGTTCAATTAACACCCATCTCAACTCGAGATGAAAATAAAAAATCTGATACAGATGAGATGTTAACACGTTTATACAGCATGATGTGTAGCATGAATAATAAGTTCGATGAACAACAAAGTGATTCCAATGTTAAATATGATAACTTAAATACCAAATTTGACAAGAAATTTAACGAACTGAAAGAGCAAAAGAGTGATTTAAAAAACGATATCAAGGAAATCAAAAGACAAATTGTTAACTTTAATAAACGGATCGATGAAATGCTGGCACGTTTCGATAAAACGGAAGCAAAAATAGTAGCGTTAGTAAATGAGAAGTTCGATAGATCAAAGAATAAAGTAGACGAGAATTACGAGAATAAAAGAGAGGTAGAGAATAGTGGAGAAGCAGGTAAACCAAACGTAAATAAAGACGGTCAGATGACAAATAATAAGGTAAGTGGTGTTGAGAATTATGACAATACAAATAAAGTATGGTGTTAGAAAATAATTGTGTAGATATTGATAGTGATAATGAAATTATAGAGAGAGTAGAAGATGATAATGATGGGATGTTAGTGTGTGTTGAGTCAGAGAGAATGTGGAGAAAGTATTTACAGGTAAAAGGGTTACAGGGGGTATATTTTTCCCTTAATGGTGTAGTAGTGGTGAAGTAAAGACTTCACATGTGTTTAGGAAGGACGAGAGTTCCTTTATTATATATTTGGGAGACGATATGTCTACAAATAAATTTCCCTGGGGGTTTTTTGTGCACTTCATAGGTGGTGCAGTAATTATGAATTAGTGTCCCCTGCATATTTTGAAAGTGAGAGATATATTGAGAGAGAGAGGTATTTTGAGAGATATTATGAGAGAAAGAGAGAGATAGAGATTTTTAAAGTAAAAAGAAACTATAGAGAATTTGTAGAAAGGTTAGGAGTAGAGATGGTAGATAATTATAGTGAATACTTACCTTGTATTAAAGCTGAGATAGCAGCAATAGCAGATGATGATAATAATGATAACAATTACTTACCTTGTGAAGTAAATGGTGTAGAAGTAGATAACTGTGATGATGATAGTAATGACTTTATAACTTACCTAATCAGGACAGATAATACTAAAGGTGACAGGACCATACCCTATGATGACATGGTACATGATAAATTGATATGGAATAAGCCTATTAATTCAAACGACATTGTGGAAATATATAGAAATTTAAATAAGTATTATATTGATAATAATAATATCATATATTTAATAAACAATAATGTATTCGACTGTTGTTCGACGATGGATGATAAAGTGTTTATTGTGTAATGAACATTTAATTATGTGACTAGTGTGGTTTTGAGATGGATTGTTTATGAACTGATTTTTGGTCAACAATAACAAATAATAAGTTGGATTGTATATTATTTTTGTGTATTAATGTCAATGTATTTGTGTAATTTTGATGTGTGTATTATATGTAATTTTATGTAAACCATGTATGTAACAGGAAGTTTTAGTTTAATTGATTTAATAATAACAATTAACATTTTTTTTGTCTAAGCAAGTGATGAAAGTAATGATGAAATTTTAAATAATTGAATTAAATAATTGAAGATTAATTACTTAATTAAGTATGTACAAAAGAAAGTTTGATAATGAAGTTAAATGATTTTATGAGCTTTAGATTCTAATGATTAATAAATGATTAAGCATGTAATATATTTGAATATTGAGATGTATTATTATTAGTAGGTGAGGGATGAATTTTCTAATGCAATTGTCAATGACCACAGTAATGTAAAGTGTTAAAAAGGGATAGAGCCTGGGTGATAATTATTAAAGTAAAGGCATTTGAGTTAGTCAATTAAAGTTATGGGTGTTAGATAAATAAGAATTTTGAAATACCAGTAATACACAAAGAGAGTATTAGATATTTTAGGGACACAGTGGTGTTAGTGATTATATGTAGAGAAGGTGAGTAAAGTAAAAGGTAAATATATTTGTTGATGGTGATATTTTGTAGTAAGGGTAGTGGTGTAAGGAGCGATCAGCGTGCGGCGTGGCTAGTTGACCAGCGGCCGGTGTTGTGGCAAGTGACAGAATAGTTTAAGGGAGTGTTTGCCGATATTTGGTGGGGGGCAAAGGTTTAGGAATGTATATGGCCAGGTTGGGAACACACATCCTAGTACAAAGAGGAGAAGAAATTGAGGTAAGTGGAATTAGTGAAGGGGTTTATAATTGAGAGATTGGTGTCATAATATGTAAATCTGTTTGTTAATAGTGGTTGTTAGTAGGAAGAAAGGGAGTAAGATTATAAATATTAATGCCATTTCGATAAGTCAAATCATAGTGAATACAGTAGTCACCCAGACTAATCAATGATAAAATGTGAAGGGTTAAGTAGAAAATTCATAGTAGAAAGTTAATAAGAAATGAAAAATAATGTAACATGAATGTTAATAATAAAGTTGAAATGGTGAAGAATTAAATGGTAGTAAATGATAAATAATTGATGGCTAATTAATAAAAGTTCAATTAAAATTAAAATGTAATGCTTACAATTTTATAGGCAAATTTAAAGGTGTAGGGTGTGTAAATTTTGATCAAAGTTAATGTGAATTGTTTATTTTAATGTAATAATCGCAATGTTAATGATGAGTGTATTATTATATATTAAGGAATAGTGTGTGTGGAGGAGAAAAGGGGATGATTATTATTAACAGCGCCGAATAAATAGAATTTCTGTTAATAATAATAATAATAATATTTTATAAAAAAGAAAATGGTTCAGAATTGTAGAAAGAGGGAGATATAGATAATTTTATTTGAGTAAATTTTGATTATGTGTTTAGATATTTTGAAAGTATTGTTACATTAGTATAAAGATTTGTATTTCTTCTTGTTAATGGGAAAGGATAAATTATTACCGATTGGAGTCGAAAAAAAATTTATAAATGTAAATGGTAGTGAAATAAGAGAATGGAACGTCTGTATAATAATTCTTGTACTAGGTGTAATAATCCTAGGTGTTAGGAGTTACAGAAAACCCAGTGCTTCTTAACACAAACCAGCACATAGCTAAGGGGAAACAGATCAGTTAGGGATATGGTATTATACCAAGCCACTATTTTGATATTTTTGATTTGTTGTTTCAGTGTCTGGTGATGCTGTGACGGTGGTCCTGAGCTGGCCAGCGCGTCAGAGCAGGAGCGTTACGTGCCTATTGGCCTTGCGGTGTTGGGATCTCTCCGGAGAAGTCCAGTAAGGTCATGCAGGTACTGTCACCATCATTGGACCAAGGGTAAGTTATTGTATTTTTATATAAATAGTAAGGGGTTTGTGGCGACATAACCTAGCTGATTCCTTTAGGAAGTATGAGTGTGTCAATGAGAGTTTTTATGCTTCATCATAAATCTGCTCTCATTGAGGGGGTTTTGTAACAGTACAATTCTGGCCCTACTGTGTTTTGGGGAATAATCAATTTAAATTGTATTTTTATTCCAAGTCATATATAAGAAACTAGTAAAGTTTTATGAAGGTTTGCAACTACGCAATATCGAGTGGACAGAAATTGTGTCAAGGTCGGGAATATACGCGCAGAAACAACAACATTTTGCCATACTAATGTGTCAACAAGCTGCACCCATGTATACGTCATCCAAAAGTATGCAACAACGCAATTTATGCGCTTGTAAACAACAAAGGTGTGGGCCTCTACACAATGAAACTGGTGACGCAGTTACTCCCCACCTCGGAATTGAAGTAGTGAAAATCGTTCTCAGTCACAAAAACGCAGTATAGCCGGCCGGCTGCATATCTAAATTTTATATAAAACCAAGTCTCGGCCGTTCGCCTGTACAATGGAAAAGTGAATTATTTTATATAAAACCAAGTAACAGTTCAACGTTAAACCATGTAAAACGTAAAAAACTAAGTTTGGTAAAATCTAACATCTATTAGTGCGAGTTCAGCAATGGAGAGTCTGCAGGACTGATTTCAGCTAAGTGACAAAATGGGGGGTAAACCAAAATGTTAATTAAGGGTCAATACAAAATTTTTAATCAAAATAACTAATAAAAATGAGCTCAAATTTGGGGAAAATTAACAGAAATCGTACCATAAGGATGAGAGTGTGAGTGAATGAGAGAATATCTAACTATATAACAAGTGCTGGGTTGTAACGTTATTTTAATAATGATATCATAAAATATAATTTGATTATGTTATTTTGGAGGGCTTGTGAAATGTTTAAGGGGAATTTTAACTTGAATAGTGGAACTGCGTCTCATGGCGCAACGCATCATGGTGTATAGTAGAGTGCTTGTTTAGACAGTAGAGTCACATTCATTTGTACATAATATGACAATAAAAGGTAATGTCATTGGTAAACATTTCAAGCAAAAGTAAATTATTTCAGATAACACATTCCGCTACTTCTAGTTCGCTTAAACGAACTCTGTCCTTAAAGGTAAACAAATCTAATGTTCTTGTATTAAAACAAGATGGCGCCTGAACAAAATGATGAAAGTTATTAATATTACATATTTAATAAAATACATTAAATAAAGAATATAACAATGGCTTCTGGAACAGGGAATCGACATAAAATTTTATTTTATGTGGAGTGAGCTTACTGGAAAGATAGGAACAGTTACCTGAAGTAATATATAATTTGAAGATACGTAAATACAGACGTAAAGATAGTGTTATGTTATAAGATTATGTGCATGCATGTGTTATAAAGAAGCAAAATGAATACTAATAAAAATAATGACGAAAACATCAGCATCACTGACGAAACATTTACGAGTGAGATGGGCGTTCAATTAACCCCACTTAATCAGATCGGTGAAACAAGTGCCACCGAATTAGTCGAATTAATACAGTTCAATTAACACCCATCTCAACTCGAGATGAAAATAAAAAATCTGATACAGATGAGATGTTAACACGTTTATACAGCATGATGTGTAGCATGAATAATAAGTTCGATGAACAACAAAGTGATTCCAATGTTAAATATGATAACTTAAATACCAAATTTGACAAGAAATTTAACGAACTGAAAGAGCAAAAGAGTGATTTAAAAAACGATATCAAGGAAATCAAAAGACAAATTGTTAACTTTAATAAACGGATCGATGAAATGCTGGCACGTTTCGATAAAACGAAAGCAAAAATAGTAACGTTAGTAAATGAGAAGTTCGATAGATCAAAGAATAAAGTAGACGAGAATTACGAGAATAAAAGAGAGGTAGAGAATAGTGGAGAAGCAGGTAAACCAAACGTAAATAAAGACGGTCAGATGACAAATAATAAGGTAAGTGGTGTTGAGAATTATGACAATACAAATAAAGTATGGTGTTAGAAAATAATTGTGTAGATATTGATAGTGATAATGAAATTTTAGAGAGAGTAGAAGATGATAATGATGGGATGTTATTGTGTGTTGAGTCAGAGAGAAAGTGGAGAAAGAATTTACAGGTAAAAGGGTTGCAGGGGGTATATTTTTCCCTTAATGGTGTAGTAGGGGTGAAGTAAAGACTTCACATGTGTTTAGGAAGGACGAGAGTTCCTTTAGTATATATTTGGGAGACGATATGTCTACAAATAAATTTCCCTGGGGGTTTTTTGTGCACTTCATAGGTGGTGCAGTAATTATGAGTTAGTGTCCCCTGCATATTTTGAAAGTGAGAGATATATTGAGAGAGAGAGGTATTGTGAGAGATATTATGAGAGAAAGAGAGAGATAGAGATTTTTAAAATAAAAAGAAACTATAGAGAATTTGTAGAAAGGTTAGGAGTAGAGATGGTAGATAATTATAGTGAATACGTACCTTGTATTAAAGCTGAGATAGCAGCAATAGTAGATGATGATAATAATGATAACAATTACTTACCTTGTGAAGTAAATGGTGTAGAAGTAGATAACTGTGATGATGATAGTAATGACTTTATAACGTACCTAATCAGGACAGATAATACTAAAGGTGACAGGACCATACCCTATGATGACATGGTACATGATAAATTGATATGGAATAAGCCTATTAATTCAAACGACATTGTGGAAATATATAGAAATTTAAATAAGTATTATATTGATAATAATAATATCATATATTTAATAAAAAATAATGTATGTAGACCTAAGATTCGACTGTTGTTCGACGATGGAGGATAAAGTGTTTATTGTGTAATGAACATTTAATTATGTGACTAGTGTGGTTTTGAGATGGATTGTTTATGAACTGATTTTTGGTCAACAATAACAAATAATAAGTTGGATTGTATATTATTTTTGTGTATTAATGTCAATGTATTTGTGTATTTTTGATGTGTGTATTACATGTAATTTTATGTAAACCATGTATGTAACAGGAAGTTTTAGTTTAATTGATTTAATAATAACAATTAACATTGTTTTTTGTCTAAGCAAGTGATGAAAGTAATGATGAAATTTTATATAATCGAAGATTAATTACTTAATTAAGTTTGTACAAAAGAAAGTTTGATAATGAAGTTAAATGATTTTATGAGATTTAGATTCTAATGATTAATAAATGATTAAGCATGTAATATATTTGAATATTGAGATGTATTATTATTAGTAGGTGAGGGATGAATTTTCTAATGCAATTGTCAATGACCACAGTAATGTAAAGTGTTAAAAAGGGATAGAGCCTGGGTGATAATTATTAAAGTAAAGGCATTTGAGTTAGTCAATTAAAGTTATGGGTGTTAGATAAATAAGAATTTTGAAATACCAGTAATACACAAAGAGAGTATTAGATATTTTAGGGACACAGTGGTGTTAGTGATTATATGTAGAGAAGGTGAAAAAAGTAAAAGGTAAATATATTTGTTGATGGTGATATTTTGTAGTAAGGGTAGTGGTGTAAGGAGTGATCAGCGTGCGGCCTGGCTAGTGGACCAGCGTCCGTCGTTGTGGCAAGTGACAGAATAGTTTAAGGGAGTGTTTGCCGATATTTGGTGGGGGGCAAAGGTTTAGGAATGTATATGGCCAGGTTGGGAACACACATCCTAGTACAAAGAGGAGAAGAAATTGAGGTAAGTGGAATTAGTGAATGGGGTTTATAGTTGAGAGATTGGTGTCATAATATGTAAATCTGTTTGTTAATAGTGGTTGTTAGTAGGAAGAGAGGGAGTAAGATTATAAATATTAATGCCATTTCGATAAGTCAAATCATAGTGAATACAGTAGTCACCCAGACTAATCAATGATAAAATGTGAAGGGTTAAGTAGAAAATTCATAGTAGAAAGTTAATAAGAAATGAAAAATAATGTAACATGAATGTTAATAATAAAGTTGAAATGGTGAAGAATTAAATGGTAGTAAATGATAAATAATTGATGGCTAATTAATAAAAGTTCGATTAAAATTATAATGTAATGCTTACAATTTTATAGGCAAATTTAAAGATGTAGGGTGTGTAAATTTTGATCAAAGTTAATGTGAATTGTTTATTTTAATGTAATAATCGCAATGTTAATGATCAGTGTATTATTATGTATTATGTTTATTATGTATTAAGGAATAGTGTGTGTGGAGGAGAAAAGGGGACGATTATTATTAACAGCGCCGAATAAATAGAATTTCTGTTAATAATAATAATAATAATATTTTATAAAAAAGAAAATAGTTCAGAATTGTAGAAAGAGGGAGATATAGATAATTTTATTTGAGTAAATTTTGATTATATGTTTAGATATTTTGAAAGTATTGTTACATTAATATAAAGATTTGTATTTCTTCTTGTTAATGGGAAAGGATAAATTATTACCGATTGGAGTCGAAAAAAAATTTATCAATGTAAATGGTAGTGAAATAAGAGAATGGAACGTCTGTATAATAATTCTTGTACTAGGTGTAATAATCCTAGGTGTTAGGAGTTAAAGAAAACCCAGTGCTTCTTAACACAAACCAGCACATAGCTAAGGGGAAACAGATCAGTTAGGGATGTGGTATTATACCAAGCCACTATTTTGATATTTTTGATTTGTTGTTTCAGTGTCTGGTGATGCTGTGACGGCGGTCCTGAGCTGGCCAGCGCGTCAGAGCAGGAGCGTTACGTGCCTATTGGCCTTGCGGTGTTGGGATCTCTCCGGAGAAGTCCAGTAAGGTCATGCAGGTACTGTCACCATCATTGGACCAAGGGTAAGTTATTGTATTTTTATATAAATAGTAAGGGGTTTGTGGCGACATAACCTAGCTGATTCCTTTAGGAAGTATGAGTGTGTCAATGAGAGTTTTTATGCTTGATCATAAATCTCCTCTCATTGAGTTGGTTTTGTAACAGTACAATTCTGGCCCTACTGTGTTTTGGGGAATAATCAATTTAAATTGTATTTTTATTCCAAGTCATATATAAGAAACTAGTAAAGTTTTATGAAGGTTTGCAACTACGCAATATCGAGTGGACAGAAATTGTGTCAAGGTCGGGAATATACGCGCAGAAACAACAACATTTTGCCATACTAATGCGTCAACAAGCTGCACCCATGTATACGTCATCCAAAAGTATGCAACAACGCAATTTATGCGCTTGTAAACAACAAAGGTGTGGGCCTCTACACAATGAAACTGGTGACGCAGTTACTCCCCACCTCGGAATTGAAGTAGTGAAAATCGTTCTCAGTCACAAAAACACAGTATAGTCGGCCGGCTGCATATCTAAATTTTATATAAAACCAAGTCTCGGACGTTCGCCTGTACAATGGAAAAGTGAATTATTTTATATAAAACCAAGTAACAGTTCAACGTTAAACCATGTAAAACGTAAAAAACAAAGTTTGGTAAAATCTAACATCTATTAGTGCGAGTTCAGCAATGGAACGTCTGCAGGACTGATTTCAGCTAAGTGACAAAATGGGGGGTAAACCAAAATGTTAATTAAGGGTCAATACAAAATTTTTAATCAAAATAACTAATAAAAATGAGCTCAAATTTGGGGAAAATTAACAAAAATCGTACCATAAGGATGAGAGTGTGAGTGAATGAGAGAATATCTAACTATATAACAAGTGCTGGGTTGTAACGTTATTTTAATAATGATATCATAAAATATAATTTGAATATGTTATTTTGGAGGGCTTGTGAAATGTTTAAGGGGAATTTTAACTTGAATAGTGGAACTGCGTCTCATGGCGCAACGCCTCATGGTGTATAGTAGCGTGCTTGCTTAGCACAGTAGAGTCACATTCATTTGTACGTAATATGACAATAAAAGGTAATGTCATTGGTAAACATTTCAAGCAAAAGTAAATTATTTCAGATAACACATTCCGCTACTTCTAGTTCGCTTAAACGAACTCTGCCCTTAAAGGTAAACAAATCTAATGTTCTTGTATTAAAACAAGATGGCGCCTGAACAAAATGATGAAAGTTATTAATATTACATATTTAATAAAATACATTAAATAAAGAATATAACAATGGCTTCTGGAACAGGGAATCGACATAAAATTTTATTTTATATGGAGTCAGCTTACTGGAAAGATCGGAACAGTTACCTGAAGTAATATATAATTTGAAGATACGTAAATACAGACGTAAAGATAGTGTTATGTTATAAGATTATGTGCATGCATGTGTTATAAAGAAGCAAAATGAATACTAATAAAAATAATGACGAAAACATCAGCGTCACTGACGAAACATTTACGAGTGAGATAGGCGTTCAATTAACCCCAGTTAGTCAGATCGGTGAAACAAGTGCCACCGAATTAGTCGAATTAAATACAGTTCAGTTAACACCCATCTCAACTCGAGATGAAAATAAAAAATCTGATACAGATGAGATGTTAACACGTTTATACAGCATGATGTGTAGCATGAATAATAAGTTCGATGAACAACAAAGTGATTCCAATGTTAAATATGATAACTTAAATACCAAATTTGACAAGAAATTTAACGAACTGAAAGAGCAAAAGAGGGATTTAAAAAACGATATCAAGGAAATCAAAAGACAAAATGTTAACTTTAATAAACGGATCGATGAAATGCTGGCACGTCTCGATAAAAAGAAAGCAAAAATAGTAGCGTTAGTAAATGAGAAGTTCGATAGATCAAAGAATAAAGTAGACGAGAATTACGAGAATAAAAGAGAGGTAGAGAATAGTGGAGAAGCAGGTAAACCAAACGTAAATAAAGACGGTCAGATGACAAATAATAAGGTAAGTGGTGTTGAGAATTATGACAATACAAATAAAGTATGGTGTTAGAAAATAATTGTGTAGATATTGATAGTGATAATGGAATTTTAGAGAGAGTAGAAGATGATAATGATGGGATGTTATTGTGTGTTGAGTCATAGAGAAAGTGGAGAAAGAATTTACAGGTAAAAGGGCTGCAGGGGGAACATTTTTCCCTTAATGGTGTAGTAGGGGTGAAGTAAAGACTTCACATGTGTTTAGGAAGGACGAGAGTTCCTTCAGTATATATTTGGGAGACGATATGTCTACAATTAAATTTCCCTGGGGGTTTTTTGTGCACTTCATAGGTGGTGCAGTAATTATGAGTTAGTGTCCCCTGCATATTTTGAAAGTGAGAGATATATTGAGAGAGAGAGTTATTGTGAGAGATATTATGAGAGAAAGAGAGAGATAGAGATTTTTTAAGTAAAAAGAAACTATAGAGAATTTGTAGAAAGGTTAGGAGTAGAGATGGTAGATAATTATAGTGAATACGTACCTTGTATTAAAGCTGAGATAGCAGCAATAGTAGATGATGATAATAATGATAACAATTATTTACCTTGTGAAGTAAATGGTGTAGAAGTAGATAACTGTGATGATGATAGTAATGACTTTATAACTTACCTAATCAGGACAGATAATACTAAAGGTGACAGGACCATACCCTATGATGACATGGTACATGATAATTTGATATGGAATAAGTCTATTAATTCAAACGACATTGTGGAAATATATAGAAATTTAAATAAGTATTATATTGATAATAATAATATCATATATTTAATAAAAAATAATGTATGTAGACCTAAGGTTCGACTGTTGTTCGACGATGGAGGATAACGTGTTTATTGTGTAATGAACATTTAATTATGTGACTAGTGTGGTTTTGAGATGGATTGTTTATGAACTGCTTTTTGGTCAACAATAACAAATAATAAGTTGGAATGTATATTATTTTTGTGTATTAATGTCAATGTATTTGTGTATTTTTGATGTGTGTATTACATGTAATTTTATGTAAACCATGTATGTAACAGGAAGTTTTAGTTTGATTGATTTAATAATAACAATTAACATTGTTTTTTGTCTAAGCAAGTGATGAAAGTAATGATGAAATTTTAAATAATTGAAATAAATAATTGAAGATTAATTACTTAATTAAGTTTGTACAAAAGAAAGTTTGATAATGAAGTTAAATGATTTTATGAGATTTAGATTCTAATGATTAATAAATGATTAAGCATGTAATATATTTGAATATTGAGATGTATTATTATTAGTAGGTGAGGGATGAATTTTGTAATGCAATTGTCAATGACCACAGTAATGTAAAGTGTTAAAAAGGGATAGAGCCTGGGTGATAATTATTAATTATAAAGGCATTTGAGTTAGTCAATTAAAGTTATGGGTGTTAGATAAATAAGAATTTTAAAATACCAGTAACACACAAAGAGAGTATTAGATATTTTAGGGACACAGTGGTGTTAGTGATTATATGTAGAGAAGTTGAGTAAAGTAAAAGGTAAATATATTTGTTGATGGTGAAATTTTGTAGTAAGGGTAGTGGTGTTAGGAGTGATCAGCGTGCGGCGTGGCTAGTGGGTCAGCGTCCGGCGTTGTTGCAAGTTATAGAGTAGTTTAAGGGAGTGTTTGCCGATATTTGGTGGGGGGCAAAGGTTTAGGAATGTATATGGCCAGGTTGGGAACACACATCCTAGAACAAAGAGGAGAAGAAATTGAGGTAAGTGGAATTATTGAAGGGGTTTATAATTGAGAGATTGGTGTCATAATATGTAAATCTGTTTGTTAATAGTGGTTGATAGTAGGAAGAAAGGGAGTACGATTATAAATATTAATGCCATTTTGATAAGTCAAATCATAGTGAATACAGGAGTCACCCAGTTTAATCAATGATCAAAATGTGAAGGGTTAAGTAGAAAATTCATAGTAGAAAGGTAATAAGAAATGAAAAATAATGTAACATGAATGTTAATAATAAAGTTGAAATGGTGAAGAATTAAATGGTAGTAAATGATAAATAATTGATGGCTAATTAATAAAAGTTCAATTGAAATTAAAATGTAATATTTACAAATTTATACGCAAATTTAAAGATGTAGGGTGTGTAAATTTTGATCAAAGTTAAATGTGAATTGTTTATTTTAATGTAATAATCGCAATGTTAATGATGAGTGTATTATTATGTATTATGTTTATTATGTATTAAGGAATAGTGTGTGTGGAGGACAAAAGGGGATGATTATTATTAACAGCGCCGAATAAATAGAATTTCTGTTAATAATAATAATAATAATATTTTATAAAAAAGAAAATGGTTCAGAATTGTAGAAAGAGGGAGATATAGATAATTTTATTTGAGTAAATTTTGATAATGTGTTTAGATATTTTGAAAGTATTGTTACATTAGTATAAAGATTTGTATTTCTTCTTGTTAATGGGAAATGATTAATTATTATCGATTGGAGTCGAAATAAAAATTTATAAATGTAAATGGTAGTGAAATAAGGGAATGGAACGTCTGTATAATAATTCTTGTACTAGGTGTAATAATCCTAGGTGTTAGGAGTTAAAGAAAACCAAGTGCTTCTTAACACAAACCAGCACATAGCTAAGGGGAAACAGATCAGTTAGGGATATGGTATTATACCAAGCCACTATTTTGATATTTTTGATTTGTTGTTTCAGTGTCTGGTGATTCTGTGACGGCGGTCCTGAGCTGGCCAGCGCGTAGGGAGCAGGAGCGTTTCGTGCCTATTGGCCTTGCGGTGTTGAGATCTCTCCGGAGAAGTCCAGTAAGGTCATGCAGGTACTGTCACCATCATTGGACGAAGGGTAAGTTATTGTATTTTTTTATATAAATAGTAAGGGGTTTGTGGCGACATAACCTAGCTGATTCCTTTAGGAAGTATGAGTGTGTCAATGAGAGTTTTATGCTTCATCATAAATCTCCTCTCATTGAGGGGGTTTTGTAACAGTACAATTCTGGCCCTACTGTGTTTTGGGGAATAATCAATTTAAATTGTATTTTTATTCCAAGTCATATATAAAAAACTAGTAAAGTTTTATGAAGGTTTGCAACTACGCAATATCGAGTGGACAGAAATTGTGTCAAGATCGGGAATATACGCGCAGAAACAACAACATTTTGCCATACTAATGTGTCAACAAGCTGCACCCATGTATACGTCATTCAAAAGTATGCAACAACGCAATTTATGCGCTTGTAAACAACAAAGGTGTGGGCCTCTACACAATGAAACTGGTGACGCAGTTACTCCCCACCTCGGAATTGAAGTAGTGAAAATCGTTCTCAGTCACAAAAACTCAGTATAGCCGGCCGGCTGCATATCTAAATTTTATATAAAACCAAGTCTCGAACGTTCGCCTGTACAACGGAAAAGTGGATTATTTTATATAAAACCAAGTAACAGTTCAACGTTAAACCATGTAAAACGTAAAAAACAAAGTTTGGTAAAACTTAACATCTATTATTGCGAGTTCAGCAATGGAACGTCTGCAGGACTGATTTCAGCTAAGTGACAAAATGGGGGGTAATCAAAATGTTAATTAAGGGTCAATACAAAATTTTTAATCAAAATAACTAATAAAAATGAGCTCAAATTTGGGGAAAATTAAAAAAAATCGTACCATAATGATGAGAGTGTGAGTGAATGAGAGAATATCTAACTATATAACAAGTGCTGGGTTGTAACGTTATTTTAATAATGATATCATAAAATATAATTGAATATGTTATTTTGGAGGGCTTGTGAAATGTTTAAGGGAAATTTTAACTTGAATAGTGGAACTGCGTCTCATGGCGCAACGCCTCATGGTGTATAGTAGCGTGCTTGTTTAGACAGTAGAGTCACATTCATTTGTACATAATATGACAATAAAAGGTAATGTCATTGGTAAACATTGCAAGCAAGAGTAAATTATTTCAGATAACACATTCCGCTACTTCTAGTTCGCTTAACCGAACTCTGCCCTTAAAGGTAAACAAATCTAATGTTCTTGTATTAAAACAAGATGGCGCTTGAACAAAATTATGAAAGTTATTAATATCACATATTTAATAAAATACACTAAATAAAGAATATAACAATGGCTTCTGGAACAGGGACTCGACATAAAATTTTATTTTATGTGGATTGAGCTTCCTGGAAAGAGCGGAACAGTTACCTGAAGTAATATATAATTTGAAGATACGTAAATACAGACGTAAAGATAGGGTTATGTTATAAGATTATGTGCATGCATGTGTTATAAATAAGCAAAATGAATACTAATAAAAATAATGACGAAAACATCAGCATCACTGACGAAACATTTACGAGTGAGATGGGCGTTCAATTAACCCCAGTTAGTCAGATCGGTGAAACAAGTGCCACCGAATTAGTCGAATTAAATACAGTTCAATTAACACCCATCTCAACTCGAGATGAAAATAAAAAATCTGATACAGATGAGATGTTAACACGTTTATACAGCATGATGTGTAGCATGAATAATAAGTTCGATGAACAACAAAGTGATTCCAATGTTAAATATGATAACGTAAATACCAAATTTGACAAGAAATTTAACGAACTGAAAGAGCAAAAGAGTGATTTAAAAAACGATATCAAGGAAATCAAAAGACAAAATGTTAACTTTAATAAACGGATCGATGAAATGCTGGCACGTTTCGATAAAACGAAAGCAAAAATAGTAGCGTTAGTAAATGAGAATTTCGACAGATCAAAGAATAAAGTAGACGAGAATTACGAGAATAAAAGAGAGGTAGAGAATAGTGGAGAAGCATGTAAACCAAACGTAAATAAAGACGGTCAGATGACAAATAATAAGGTAAGTGGTGTTGAGAATTATGACAATACAAATAAAAATATGGTGTTAGAAAATAATTGTGTAGATATTGATAGTAATAATGGAATTTTAGAGAGAGTAGAAGATGACAATGATGGGATGTTATTGTGTGTTGAGTCAGAGAGAAAGTGGAGAAAGAATTTACAGGTAAAAGGGTTGCAGGGGGTACATTCTTCCCTTAATAGTGTAGTAGGGGGTGTAGTAAAGACTTCACATGTGTTTAAGAAGGACGAGAGTTCCTTCAGTATATATTTGGGAGACGATATGTTTACAAATAAATTTCCCTGGGTTTTTTGTGCACTTCATAGGTGGTGCAGTAATTATGAGTTACAGTCCCCTGCATATTTTGAAAGTGAGACATATATTGAGAGAGAGAGGTATTGTGAGAGATATTATGAGAGGAAGAGAGAGATAGAGATTTTTAAAGTAAAAAGTAACTATAGAGAATTTGTAGAAATGTTAGGAGTAGAGATGGTAGATAATTATAGTGAATACGTACCTTGTATTAAAGCTGAGATAGCAGCAATAGTAGATCATGATAATAATGATAACAATTACTTACCTTGTGAATTAAAGGGTGTAGTAGTAGATAACTGTGATGACGATAGTAATGACTTTATAACTTACCTAATCAGGACAGATAATACTAAAGGTGACAGGACCATACCCTATGATGACATGGTACATGATAAATTGATATGGAATAAGCCTTTTAATTCAAACGACATTGTGGAAAGATATAGAAATTTAAATAAGTATTATATTGATAATAATAATATCATATATTTAATAAAAAATAATGTATGTAGACCTAAGATTCGACTGTTGTTCGACGATGGAGGATAAAGTGTTTATTGTGTAATGAACATTTAATTATGTGACTAGTGTGGTTTTGAGATCGATTGTTTAGGAACTGATTTTTGGTCAACAATAACAAATAATAAGTTGGATTGTATATTATTTTTGTGTATTAATGTCAATGTATTTGTGTATTTTTGATGTGTGTATTACATGTAATTTTATGTAAACCATGTATGTAATAGGAAGTTATAGTTTAATTGATTTAATAATAACAATTAACATTGTTTTTTGTCTAAACAAGTGATGAAAGTAATTATGAAATTTTAAATAATTGAATTAAATAATTGAAGATTAATTACTTAATTAAGGTTGTACAAAAGAAAGTTTGATAACGAAGTTAAATGATTTTATGAGATTTAGATTCTAATGAATAATAAATGATTAAGCATGTAATATATTTGAATATTGAGATGTATTATTATTAGTAGGTGAGGGATGAATTTTGTAATGCAATTGTCAATGACCACAGTAATGTAAAGTGTTAAAAAGGGATAGAGCCTGGGTGATAATTATTAATTATAAAGGCATTTGAGTTAGTCAATTAAAGTTATGGGTGTTAGATAAATAAGAATTTTAAAATACCAGTAACACACAAAGAGAGTATTAGATATTTTAGGGACACAGTGGTGTTAGTGATTATATGTAGAGAAGGTGAGTAAAGTAAAAGGTAAATATATTTGTTGATGGTGATAAGTTTAGTGGTGTAAGGAGTGATCAGCGTGCGGCGTGGCTAGTGGGTCAGCGTCCGGCGTTGTGGCAAGTTATAGAGTAGTTTAAGGGAGTGTTTGCCGATATTTGGAGGGGGGCAAAGGTTTAGGAATGTATATGGCCAGTTTGGGAACACACATCTAAGAACAAAGAGGAGAAGAATTTGAGGTAAGTGAAATTAGTGAAGGGGTTTATAATTGAGAGATTGGTGTCATAATATGTAAATCTGTTTGTTAATAGTGGTTGTTAATAGGAAGAAAGGGAGTAAGATTATAAATATTAATGCCATTTCGATAAGTCAAATCATAGTGAATACAGGAGTCACCCAGTTTAATCAATGATTAAAATGTGAAGGGTTAAGTAGAAAATTCATAGTAGAAAGGTAATAAGAAATGAAAAATAATGTAACATGAATGTTAATAATAAAGTTGAAATGGTGAAGAATTAAATGGTAGTAAATGATAAATAATTGATGGCTAATTAATAAAAGTTTAATTGAAATTAGAATGTAATGTTTACAAATTTATACGCAAATTTAAAGTTTTAGGGTGTGTAAATTTTGATCAAAGTTAAATGTGAATTGTTTATTTTAATGTAATAATCGCAATGTTAATGATGAGTGTATTATTATGTATTATGTTTATTATGTATTAAGGAATAGTGTGTGTGGAGGACAAAAGGGGATGATTATTATTAACAGCGCCGAATAAATTTAATTTCTGTTAAAATAATAATAATAATAATATTTTATAGAAAATAAAATGGTTCAGAATTGTAGAAAGAGGGAGATTTAGCTAATTTTATTTGAGTAAATTTTGATAATGTGTTTAGATATTTTGAAAGTATTGTTACATTAGTTTAAAGATTTGTATTTCTTCTTGTTAATGGGAAATGATTAATTATTATCGATTGGAGTCGAAATAAAAATTTATAAATGTAAATGGTAGTGAAATAAGGGAATGGAACGTCTGTATAATAATTCTTGTACTAGGTGTAATAATCCTAGGTGTTAGGAGTTAAAGAAAACCCAGTGCTTCTTAACACAAACCAGCACATAGCTAAGGGGAAACAGATCAGTTAGGGATATGGTATTATACCAAGCCACTATTTTGATATTTTCGATTTGTTGTTTCAGTGTCTGGTGATTCTGTGACGGGGGTCCTGAGCTGGCCAGCGCGTCAGAGCAGGAGCGTTTCGTGCCTATTGGCCTTGCGGTGTTGAGATCTCTCCGGAGAAGTCCAGTAAGGTCATGCAGGTACTGTCACCATCATTGGACCAAGGGTAAGTTATTGTATTTTTTTATATAAATAGTAAGGGGTTTGTGGCGACATAACCTAGCTGATTCCTTTAGGAAGTATGAGTGTGTCAATGAGAGTTTTATGCTTCATCATAAATCTCCTCTCATTGAGGGGGTTTTGTAACAGTACAATTCTGGCCCTACTGTGTTTTGGGGAATAATCAATTTAAATTGTATTTTTATTCCAAGTCATATATAAGAAACTAGTAAAGTTTTATGAAGGTTTGCAACTACGCAATATCGAGTGGACAGAAATTGTGTCAAGATCGGGAATATACGCGCAGAAACAACAACATTCTGCCATACTAATGTGTCAACAAGCTGCACCCGTGTATACGTCATCCAAAAGTATGCAACAACGCAATTTATGCGCTTGTAAACAACAAAGGTGTGGGCCTCTACACAATGAAACTGGTGACGCAGTTAATCCCCACCTCCGAATTGAAGTAGTGAAAATCGTTCTCAGTCACAAAAACGCAGTATAGCCGGCCGGCTGCATATCTAAATTTTATATAAAACCAAATCTCGAACGTTCGCCTGTACAACGGAAAAGTGGATTATTTTATATAAAACCAAGTAACAGTTCAACGTTAAACCATGTAAAACGTAAAAAACAAAGTTTGGTAAAATCTAACATCTATTATTGCGAGTTCAGCAATGGAACGTCTGCAGGACTGATTTCAGCTAAGTGACAAAATGGGGGGTACCCAAAATGTTAATTAAGGGTCAATACAAAATTTTTAATCAAAATAATTAATAAAAATGAGCTCAAATTTTGGGAAAATTAAAAAAATCGTACCATAATGATGAGAGTGTGAGTGAATGAGAGAATATCTAACTATATAACAAGTGCTGGGTTGTAACGTTATTTTAATAATGATATCATAAAATATAATTGAATATGTTATTTTGGAGGGCTTGTGAAATGTTTAAGGGAAATTTTAACTTGAATAGTGGAACTGCGTCTCATGGCGCAACGCCTCATGGTGTATAGTAGCGTGCTTGTTTAGACAGTAGAGTCACATTCATTTGTACATAATATGACAATAAAAGGTAATGTCATTGGTAAACATTGCAAGCAAGAGTAAATTATTTCAGATAACACATTCCGCTACTTCTAGTTCGCTTAACCAAACTCTGCCCTTAAAGGTAAACAAATCTAATGTTCTTGTATTAAAACAAGATGGCGCCTGAACAAAATTATGAAAGTTATTACTATTACATATTTAATAAAATACATTAAATAAAGAATATAATAATGGCTTCTGGAACAGGGACTCGAAATAAAATTTTATTTTATGTGGAGTGAGCTTCCTGGAAAGAGCGGAACAGTTACCTGAAGTAATATATAATTTGAAGATACGTAAATACAGACGTAAAGATAGGGTTATGTTATAAGATTATGTGCATGCATGTGTTATAAATAAGCAAAATGAATACTAATAAAAATAATGACGAAAACATCAGCATCACTGACGAAACATTTGCGAGTGAGATGGGCGTTCAATTAACCCCAGTTAGTCAGATCGGTGAAACAAGTGCCACCGAATTAGTCGAATTAAATACAGTTCAATTAACACCCATCTCAACTCGAGATGAAAATAAAAAATTTGATACAGATGAGATGTTAACACGTTTATACAGCATGATGTGTAGCATGAATAATAAGTTCGATGAACAACAAAGTGATTCCAATGTTAAATATGATAACGTAAATACCAAATTTGACAAGAAATTTAACGAACTGAAAGAGCAAAAGAGTGATTTAAAAAACGATATCAAGGAAATCAAAAGACAAAATGTTAACTTTAATAAACGGATCGATGAAATGCTGGCACGTTTCGATAAAACGAAAGAAAAATAGTAGCGTTAGTAAATGAGAAGTTCGATAGATCAAAGAATAAAGTAGACGAGAATTACGAGAATAAAAGAGAGGTAGAGAATAGTGGAGAAGCAGGTAAACCAAACGTAAATAAAGACGGTCAGATGACAAATAATAAGGTAAGTGGTGTTGAGAATTATGACAATACAAATAAAAATATGGTGTTAGAAAATAATTGTGTACATATTGATAGTGATAATGGAATTTTAGAGAGAGTAGAAGATGACAATGATGGGATGTTATTGTGTGTTGAGTCAGAGAGAAAGTGGAGAAAGAATTTACAGGTAAAAGGGCTGCAGGGGGTACATTCTTCCCTTAATGGTGTAGTAGGGGGTGTAGTAAAGACTTCACATGTGTTTAAGAAGGACGAGAGTTCCTTCAGTATATATTTGGGAGACGATATGTTTACAAATAAATTTCCCTGGGTTTATTGTGCACTTCATAGATGGTGCAGTAATTATGAGTTACAGTCCCCTGCATATTTTGAAAGTGAGACATATATTGAGAGAGAGAGGTATTGTGAGAGATATTATGAGAGAAAGAGAGAGATAGAGATTTTTAAAGTAAAAACTAACTATAGAGAATTTGTAGAAAGGTTAGGAGTAGAGATGGTAGATAATTATAGTGAATACGTACCTTGTATTAAAGCTGAGATAGCAGCAATAGTAGATCATGATAATAATGATAACAATTACTTACCTTGTGAATTAAAGGGTGTAGTAGTAGATAACTGTGATGACGATAGTAATGACTTTATAACTTACCTAATCAGGACAGATAACACTAAAGGTGACAGGACCATACCCTATGATGACATGGTACATGATAAATTGATATGGAAAAAGCCTATTAATTCAAGCGACATTGTGGAAAGATATAGAAATTTAAATAAGTATTATATTGATAATAATAATATCATATATTTCATAAAAAATAATGTATGTAGACCTAAGATTCGACTGTTGTTCGACGATGGAGGATAAAGTGTTTATTGTGTAATGAACATTTAATTATGTGACTAGTGTGGTTTTGAGATGGATTGTTTAGGAACTGATTTTTGGTCAACAATAACAAATAATAAGTTGGATTGTATATTATTTTTGTGTATTAATGTCAATGTATTTGTGTATTTTTGATGTGTGTATTACATGTAATTTTATGTAAACCATGTATGTAATAGGAAGTTATAGTTTGATTGATTTAATAATAACAATTAACATTGTTTTTTGTCTAAACAAGTGATGAAAGTAATGATGAAATTTTAAATAATTGAATTACATAATTGAAGATTAATTACTTAATTAAGGTTGTACAAAAGAAAGTTTGATAACGAAGTTAAATGATTTTATGAGATTTAGATTCTAATGAATAATAAATGATTAAGCATGTAATATATTTGAATATTGAGATGTATTATTATTAGTAGGAGAGGGATGAATTTTCTAATGCAATTGTCAATGACCACAGTAATGAAAGTGTTAAAAAGGGATAGTGCCTGGGTGATAATTATTAAAATAAAGGCATTTTAGTTAGTCTACTTAAAGTTATGGGTGTTAGATAAATAAGAATTTTAAAATACCAGTAACACACAAAGAGAGTATTAGATATTTTAGGGACACAGTGGTGTTAGTGATTATATGTAGAGAAGGTGAGTAAAGTAAAAGGTAAATATATTTGTTGATGGTGATAAGTTTAGTGGTGTAAGGAGTGATCAGCGTGCGGCGTGGCTAGTGGGTCAGCGTCCGGCGTTGTGGCAAGTTATAGAGTAGTTTAAGGGAGTGTTTGCCGATATTTGGTGTGGGGCAAAGGTTTAGGAACGTATATGGCCAGGTTGGGAACACACATCCTAGAACAAAGAGGAGAAGAAATTGAGGTATTTGGAATTAGTGAAGGGGTTTATAATTGAGAGATTGGTGTCATAATATGTAAATCTGTTTGTTAATAGTGGTTGTTAGTAGGAAGAAAGGGAGTAAGATTATAAATATTAATGCCATTTCGATAAGTCAAATCATAGTGAATACAGGAGTCACCCAGACTAATCAATGATCAAAATGTGAAGGTTTAAGTAGAAAAATCATAGTAGAAAGGTAATAAGAAATGAAAAATAATGTAACATGCATGTTAATAATAAAGTTGAAATGGTGAAGAATTAAATGGTAGTAAATGATAAATAATTGATGGCTAATTAATAAAAGTTCAATTGAAATTAAAATGTAATGTTTATAATTTTATACGCTAATTTAAAGATGTAGGATGTGTAAATTTTGATCAAAGTTAAATATGAATTGTTTATTTTAATGTAATAATCGCAATGTTAATGATGAGTGCATTATTATGTTATGTTTATTATGTATTAAGAATAGTGTGTGTGGTGGACAAAAGGGGATGATTATTATTATTAACAGCGCCGAATAAATAGTACTTCTGTTAATAATAATATTAATAATATTTTATAAAAAATAAAATGGTTCAGAATTGTAGAAAGAGGGAGATATAGATAATTTTATTTGAGTAAATTTTGATTATGTGTTTAAATATTTTGAAAGTATTGTTACATTAGTATAAAGATTTGTATTTCTTCTTGTTAATGGGAAAGGATTAATTATTATCGATTGGAGTCGAAAAAAAATTTATAAATGTAAATGGTAGTGAAATAAGAGAATGGAACGTCTGTATAATAATTCTTGTACTAGGTGTAATAATCCTAGGTGTTAGGAGTTAAAGAAAACCCAGTGCTTCTTAACACAAACCAGCACATAGCTAAGGGGAAACAGATCAGTTAGGGATATGGTATTATACCAAGCCACTATTTTGATATTTTTGATTTGTTGTTTCAGTGTCTGGTGATGCTGTGATGGCGGTCCTGAGCTGGCCAGCGCGTCAGAGCAGGAGCGTTACGTGCCTATTGGCCTTGCAGTGTTGGGATCTCTCCGGAGAAGTCCAGTAAGCTCATGCAGGTACTGTCACCATCATTGGACCAAGGGTAAGTTATTGTATTTTTTTATATAAATAGTAAGGGGTATGTGGCGACATATACTAGCTGATTCCTTTAGGAAGTATGAGTGTGTCAATGAGTGTTTTTATGCTTCATCATAAATCTCCTCTCATTGAGGGGGTTTTGTAACAGTACAATTCTGGCCCTACTGTGTTTTGGGGAATAATCAATTTACATTGTATTTTTATTCCAAGTCATATCTAAGAATCTAGTAAAGTTTTATGAAAGTTTGCAACTACGCAATATCGAGTGGACAGAAATTGTGTCAAGGTCGGGAATATACGCGTAGAAACAACAACAACATTTTACCATACTAATGTGTCAACAAGCTGCACCCATGTATATGTCATCCAAAAGTATGCAACAACGCAATTTATGCGCTTGTAAACAACTAAGTTGTGGGCCTCTACACAATGAAACTGCTGACGCAGTTACTCCCCACCTCGGAATTGAAGTTGTGAAAATCGTTCTCAGTCACAAAAACGCAGTATAGCCGGCCGGCTGCATATCTAAATTTTATATAAAACCAAGTCTCGGACGTTCGCCTGTACAATGGAAAAGTGGATTATTTTATATAAAACCAAGTAACAGTTCAACGTTAAACCATGTAAAACGTAAAAAACTAAGTTTGGTAAAATCTAACATCTATTAGTGCGAGTTCAGCAATGGAACGTCTGCAGGACTGATTTCAGCTAAGTGACAAAATGGGGGGTACCCAAAATGTTAATTAAGGGACAATACAAAATTTTTAATCAAAATAACTAATAAAAATGAGCTCAAATTTGGGGAAAATTAACAAAAATCGTACCATAATGATGAGAGTGTGAGTGAATGAGAGAATATCTAACTATATAACAAGTGCTGGGTTGTAACGTTATTTTAATAATGATATCATAAAATATAATTGAATATGTTATTTTGGAGGGCTTGTGAAATGTTTAAGGGGAATCTTAACTTGAATAGTGGAACTGCGTCTCATGGCGCAACGCCTCATGGTGTATAGTAGCGTGCTTGTTTAGACAGTAGAGTCACATTCATTTGTACATAATATGACAATAAAAGGTAATGTCATTGGTAAACATTTCAAGCAAGAGTAAATTATTTCAGATAACACATTCCGCTACTTCAAGTTCGCTTAACCGAACTCTGCCCTTAAAGGTAAACAAATCTAATGTTCTTGTATTAAAACAAGATGGCGCCTGAACAAAATTATGAAAGTTATTAATATTACATATTTAATAAAATACATTAAATAAAGAATATAACAATGGCTTCTGGAACAGGGACTCGACATAAAATTTTATTTTATGTGGAGTGAGCTTACTGGAAAGGGCGGACCAGTTACCTGAAGTAATATATAATTTGAAGATACGTAAATACAGACGTAAAGATAGGGTTATGTTATAAGATTATGTGCATGCATCTGTTATAAAGAAGCAAAATGAATACTAATAAAAATAATGACGAAAACATCAGCGTCGCTGACGAAACATTTACGAGTGAGATGGGCGTTCAATTAACCCCAGTTAGTCAGATCGGTGAAACAAGTGCCACCGAATTAGTCGAATTAAATACAGTTCAATTAACACCCATCTCAACTCGAGATGAAAATACAAAATCTGATACAGATGAGATGTTAACACGTTTATACAGCATGATGTGTAGCATGAATAATAAGTTCGATGAACAACAAAGTGATTCCAATGTTAAATATGATAACGTAAATACCAAATTTGACAAGAAATTTAACGAACTGAAAGAGCAAAAGAGTGATTTAAAAAACGATATCAAGGAAATCAAAAGACAAAATGTTAACTTTAATAAACGGATCGATGAAATGCTGGCACGTTTCGATAAAACGAAAGCAAAAATAGTAGCGTTAGTAAATGAGAAGTTCGATAGATCAAAGAATAAAGTAGACGAGAATTACGAGAATAAAAGAGAGGTAGAGAATAGTGGAGAAGCAGGTAAACCAAACGTAAATAAAGACGGTCAGATGACAAATAATAAGGTAAGTGGTGTTGAGAATTATGACAATACAAATAAAGTATTGTGTTAGAAAATAATTGTGTAGATATTGATAGTGATAATGAAATTTTAGAGAAAGTAGAAGATGATAATGATGGGATGTTAGTGTGTGTTGAGTCAGAGAGAAAGTGGAGATAGAATTTACAGGTAAAATGGTTGCAGGGGGTACATTCTTCCCTTAATGGTGTAGTAGGGGGTGTAGTAAAGACTTCACATGTGTTTAAGAAGGACGAGAGTTCCTTCAGTATATATTTGGGAGACGATATATTTACAAATAAATTTCCCTGGGTTTTTTGTGCACTTCATAGGTGGTGCAGTAATTATGAGTTAGGGTCCCCTGAATATTTTGAAAGTGAGAGATATATTGAGAGAGAGAGAGAGAGAGAGGTATTGTGAGAGATATTATGAGAGAAAGAGAGAGATCGAGATTTTGAAAGTAAAAAGAAACTATAGAGAATTTGTAGAAAAGTTAGGAGTAGAGATGGTAGATAATTATAATGAATACGTGCCTTGTATTAAAGCTGAGATAGCAGCAATAGTAGATGATGATAATAATGATAACAATTACTTACCTTGTGAAGTAAAGGGTGTAGTAGTAGATAACTGTGATGACGATAGAAATGACTTTATAACTTACCTAATCAAGACAGATAATACTAAAGGTGACAGGACCATACCCTATGATGACATGGTACATGATAAATTGATATGGAATAAGCCTATTAATTCAAACGACATTGTGGAAAGATATAGAAATTTAAATAAGTATTATATTGATAATAATAATATCATATATTTAATAAAAAATAATATATGAAGACCTAAGTTTCGACTGTTGTTCGACGATGGAGGATAAAGTGTTTATTGTGTAATGAACATTTAATTATGAGACTAGTGTTGTTTTGAGATGGATTGTTTATGAACTGATTTTTGGTCAACAATAACAAATAATAAGTTGGATTGTATATTATTTTTGTGTATTAATGTCAATGTATTTGTGTATTTTTTATGTGTGTATTACATGTAATTTTATGTAAACCATGTATGTAACAGGAAGTTATAGTTTAATTGATTTAATAATAACAATTAACATTTTTTTTGTCTAAACAAGTGATGAAAGTAATGATGAAATTTTAAATAATGAATTAAATAATTGATGATTAATTACTTAATTAAGGTTGTACAAAAGAAAGTTTGATAATGAAGTTAAATGATTTTATGAGACTTAGATTCTAATTAATAATAAATGATTAAGCATGTAATATATTTGAATATTGAGATGTATTATTATTAGTAGGTGAGGGATGAATTTTCTAATGCAATTGTCAATGACCACAGTAATGAAAGTGTTAAAAAGGGATAGAGCCTGGGTGATAATTATTAAAATAAAGGCATTTGAGTTAGTCAATTAAAGTTATGGGTGTTAGATAAATAAGAATTTTAAAATACCAGTAACACACAAAGAGAGTATTATATATTTTAGGGACACAGTGGTGTTAGTGATTATATGTAGAGAAGGTGAGTAAAGTAAAAGATAAATATATTTGTTGATGGTGATAAGTTTAGTGGTGTAAGGAGTGATCAGCGTGCGGCGTGGCTAGTGGGTCAGCGTCCGGCGTTGTGGCAAGTTATAGAGTAGTTTAAGGGAGTGTTTGCCGATATTTGGTGGGGGGCAAAGGTTTAGGAATGTATATGGCCAGGTTGGGAACACACATCCTAGAACAAAGAGGAGAAGAAATTGAGGTATTTGGAATTAGTGAAGGGGTTTATAATTGAGAGATTGGTGTCATAATATGTAAATCTGTTTGTTAATAGTGGTTGTTAGTAGGAAGCAAGTGAGTAAGATTATAAATATTAATGCCATTTCGATAAGTCAAATCATAGTGAATACAGGAGTCACCCAGACTAATCAATGATCAAAATGTGAAGGGTTAAGTAGAAAATTCATAGTAGAAAGGTAATAAGAAATGAAAAATAATGTAACATGCATGTTAATAATAAAGTTGAAATGGTGAAGAATTAAATGGTAGTAAATGATAAATAATTGATGGCTAATTAATAAAAGTTCAATTGAAATTAAAATGTAATGTTTATAATTTTATACGCAAATTTAAAGATGTAGGATGTGTAATTTTTGATCAAAGTTAAATATGAATTGTTTATTTTAATGTAATGATCGCAATGTTAATGATGAGTGCATTATTATGTTATGTTTATTATGTATTAAGGAATAGTGTGTGTGGAGGAGAAAAGGGGATGATTATTATTAACAGCGCCGAATAAATAGAATTTCTGTTAACAATAATATTTTATAAAAAAGAAAATGGTTCAGAATTGTAGAAAGGGGGAGATATAGATAATTTTATTTGAGTAAATTTTGATTATGTGTTTAGATATTTTGAAAGTATTGTTACATTAGTATAAAGATTTGTATTTCTTCTTGATATTGGGAAAGGATAACTTATTACCGATTGGAGTCGAAAAAAAATTTATAAATGTAAATGGTAGTGAAATAAGAGAATGGAACGTCTGTATAATAATTCTTGTACTAGGTGTAATAATCCTAGGTGTTAGGAGTTAAAGAAAACCCAGTGCTTCTTAACACAAACCAGCACACAGCTAAGGGGAAACAGATCAGTTAGGGATATGGTATTATACCAAGCCACTATTTTGATATTTTTGATTTGTTGTTTCAGTGTCTGGTGATGCTGTGACGGCGGTCCTGAGCTGGCCAGCGCGTCAGAGCAGGAGCGTTACGTGCCTATTGGCCTTGCGGTGTTGGGATCTCTCCGGAGAAGTCCAGTAAGCTCATGCAGGTACTGTCACAATCATTGGACCAAGGGTAAGTTATTGTATTTTTTTATATAAATAGTAAGGAGTATGTGGCGACATATACTAGCTGATTCCTTTAGGAAGTATGAGTGTGTCAATGAGAGTTTTTATGCTTCATCATAAATCCTCCCATTGAGGGGATTTAGTAACAGTACAATTCTGGCCCTACTGTGTTTTGGGGAATAATCAATTTACATTGTATTTTTATTCCAAGTCATATCTAAGAATCTAGTAAAGTTTTATGAAGGTTTGCAACTACGCAATATCGAGTTGACAGAAATTGTGCCAAGGTCGGGAATATACGCGTAGAAACAACAACAACATTTTACCATACTAATGTGTCAACAAGCTGCACCCATGTATACGTCATCCAAAAGTATGCAACAACGCAATTTATGCGCTTGTAAACAACTATGGTGTGGGCCTCTACACAATGAAACTGGTGACGCAGTTACTCCCCACCTCGGAATTGAAGTAGTGAAAATCGTTCTCAGTCACAAAAACGCAGTATAGCCGGCCGGCTGCATATCTAAATTTTATATAAAACCAAGTCTCGAACGTTCGCCTGTACAATGGAAAAGTGGATTATTTTATATAAAAACAAGTAACAGTTCAACGTTAAACCATGTAAAACGTAAAAAACTAAGTTTGGTAAAATCTAATATCTATTAGTGCGAGTTCAGCAATGGAACGTCTGCAGGACAGATTTCAGCTAAGTGACAAAATGGGGGGTACCCAAAATGTTAATTAAGGGTCAATACAAAATTTTTAATCAAAATAACTAATAAAAATGAGCTCAAATTTGGGGAAAATTAACAAAAATCGTACCATAATGATGAGAGTGTGAGTGAATGAGAGAATATCTAACTATATAACAAGTGCTGGGTTGTAACGTTATTTTAATAATGATATCATATAATATAATTGAATATGTTATTTTGGAGGGCTTGTGAAATTTTTAAGGGGAATTTTAACTTGAATAGTGGAACTGCGTCTCATGGCGCAACGCCTCATGGTGTATAGTAGCGTGCTTGTTTAGACAGTAGAGTCACATTCATTTGTACATAATATGACAATAAAAGGTAATGTCATTGGTAAACATTTCAAGCAAGAGTAAATTATTTCAGATAACACATTCCGCTACTTCTAGTTCGCTTAACCGAACTCTGCCCTTAAAGGTAAACAAAACTAATGTTCTTGTATTAAAACAAGATGGCGCCTGAACAAAATTATGAAAGTTATTAATATTACATATTTAATAAAATACATTAAATAAAGAATATAACAATGGCTTCTGGAACAGGGACTAGACATAAAATTTTATTTTATGTGGAGTGAGCTTACTGGAAAGGGCGGAACAGTTACCTGAAGTAATATATAATTTGAAGATACGTAAATACAGACGTAAAGATAGGGTTATGTTATAAGATTATGTGCATGCATCTGTTATAAAGAAGCAAAATGAATACTAATAAAAATAATGACGAAAACATCAGCGTCGCTGACGAAACATTTACGAGTGAGATGGGCGTTCAATTAACCCCAGTTAGTCAGATCGGTGAAACAAGTGCCACCGAATTAGTCGAATTAAATACAGTTCAATTAACACCCATCTCAACTCGAGATGAAAATAAAAAATCTGATACAGATGAGATGTTAACACGTTTATACAGCATGATGTGTAGCATGAATAATAAGTTCGATGAAAAACAAAGTGATTCCAATGTTAAATATGATAACTTAAATACCAAATTTGACAAGAAATTTAACGAACTGAAAGAGCAAAAGAGTGATTTAAAAAACGAATCAAGGAAATCAAAAGACAAAAAGGTTAACTTTAATAAACGAATCGATGAAATGCTGGCACGTTTCGATAAAACGAAACAGAAAATAGTAGCGTTAGTAAATGTGAAGTTCGATAGATCATAGAATAAAGTAGACGAGAATTACGAGAATAAAAGAGAGGCAGAGAATAGTGGAGAAGCAGGTAAACCAAACGTAAATAAAGACGGTCAGATGACAAATAATAAGGTAAGTGGTGTTGAGAATTATGACAATACAAATAAAAATATGGTGTTAGAAAATAATTGTGTAGATATTGATAGTGATAATGAAATTTTAGAGAGAGTAGAAGATGATAATGATGGGATGTTAGTGTGTGTTGAGTCAGAGAATAAGTGGAGAAAGAATTTACAGGTAAAAGGGTTGCAGGGGGGAAATTTTTCCCTTAATGGTGTAGTAGGGGTGAAGTAAACACTTCACATGTGTTTAAGAAGGACGAGAGTTCCTTCAGTATATATTTGGGAGACGGTATGTCTACAAATAAATTTCCCTGGGTTTTTTGTGCACTTCATAGGTGGTGCAGTAATTATGAGTTAGTGTCCTCTGAATATTTTGAAAGTGAGAGATATATTGAGAGATATTATGAGAGAAAGAGAGAGATAGAGATTTTTAAAGTAAAAAGAAACTATAGAGAATTTGTAGAAGAGTTAGGAGTAGAGATGGTAGATAATTATAATGAATACGTACCTTGTATTAAAGCTGAGATAGCAGCAATAGTAGATGATGATAATAATGATAACAATTACTTACCTTGTGAAGTAAAGGGTGTAGTAGTAGATAACTGTGATGACGATAGAAATGACTTTATAACTTACCTAATCAAGACAGATAATACTAAAGGTGACAGGACCATACCCTATGATGACATGGTACATGATAAATTGATATGGAATAAGCCTATTAATTCAAACGACATTGTGGAAAGATATAGAAATTTAAATAAGTATTATATTGATAATAATAATATCATATATTTAATAAAAAATAATATATGAAGACCTAAGTTTCGACTGTTGTTCGACGATGGAGGATAAAGTGTTTATTGTGTAATGAACATTTAATTATGTGACTAGTGTTGTTTTGAGATGGATTGTTTATGAACTGATTTTTGGTCAACAATAACAAATAATAAGTTGGATTGTATATTATTTTTGTGTATTAATGTCAATGTATTTGTGTATTTTTGATGTGTGTATTACATGTAATTTTATGTAAACCATGTATGTAACAGGAAGTTATAGTTTAATTGATTTAATAATAACAATTAACATTTTTTTTGTCTAAACAAGTGATGAAAGTAATGATGAAATTTTAAATAATGAATTAAATAATTGATGATTAATTACTTAATTAAGGTTGTACAAAAGAAAGTTTGATAATGAAGTTAAATGATTTTATGAGACTTAGATTCTAATTAATAATAAATGATTAAGCATGTAATATATTTGAATATTGAGATGTATTATTATTAGTAGGTGAGGGATGAATTTTCTAATGCAATTGTCAATGACCACAGTAATGAAAGTGTTAAAAAGGGATAGAGCCTGGGTGATAATTATTAAAATAAAGGCATTTGAGTTAGTCAATTAAAGTTATGGGTGTTAGATAAATAAGAATTTTAAAATACCAGTAACACACAAAGAGAGTATTATATATTTTAGGGACACAGTGGTGTTAGTGATTATATGTAGAGAAGGTGAGTAAAGTAAAAGATAAATATATTTGTTGATGGTGATAAGTTTAGTGGTGTAAGGAGTGATCAGCGTGCGGCGTGGCTAGTGGGTCAGCGTCCGGCGTTGTGGCAAGTTATAGAGTAGTTTAAGGGAGTGTTTGCCGATATTTGGTGGGGGGCAAAGGTTTAGGAATGTATATGGCCAGGTTGGGAACACACATCCTAGAACAAAGAGGAGAAGAAATTGAGGTATTTGGAATTAGTGAAGGGGTTTATAATTGAGAGATTGGTGTCATAATATGTAAATCTGTTTGTTAATAGTGGTTGTTAGTAGGAAGCAAGTGAGTAAGATTATAAATATTAATGCCATTTCGATAAGTCAAATCATAGTGAATACAGGAGTCACCCAGACTAATCAATGATCAAAATGTGAAGGGTTAAGTAGAAAATTCATAGTAGAAAGGTAATAAGAAATGAAAAATAATGTAACATGCATGTTAATAATAAAGTTGAAATGGTGAAGAATTAAATGGTAGTAAATGATAAATAATTGATGGCTAATTAATAAAAGTTCAATTGAAATTAAAATGTAATGTTTATAATTTTATACGCAAATTTAAAGATGTAGGATGTGTAATTTTTGATCAAAGTTAAATATGAATTGTTTATTTTAATGTAATGATCGCAATGTTAATGATGAGTGCATTATTATGTTATGTTTATTATGTATTAAGGAATAGTGTGTGTGGAGGAGAAAAGGGGATGATTATTATTAACAGCGCCGAATAAATAGAATTTCTGTTAACAATAATATTTTATAAAAAAGAAAATGGTTCAGAATTGTAGAAAGGGGGAGATATAGATAATTTTATTTGAGTAAATTTTGATTATGTGTTTAGATATTTTGAAAGTATTGTTACATTAGTATAAAGATTTGTATTTCTTCTTGATATTGGGAAAGGATAAATTATTACCGATTGGAGTCGAAAAAAAATTTATAAATGTAAATGGTAGTGAAATAAGAGAATGGAACGTCTGTATAATAATTCTTGTACTAGGTGTAATAATCCTAGGTGTTAGGAGTTAAAGAAAACCCAGTGCTTCTTAACACAAACCAGCACACAGCTAAGGGGAAACAGATCAGTTAGGGATATGGTATTATACCAAGCCACTATTTTGATATTTTTGATTTGTTGTTTCAGTGTCTGGTGATGCTGTGACGGCGGTCCTGAGCTGGCCAGCGCGTCAGAGCAGGAGCGTTACGTGCCTATTGGCCTTGCGGTGTTGGGATCTCTCCGGAGAAGTCCAGTAAGCTCATGCAGGTACTGTCACAATCATTGGACCAAGGGTAAGTTATTGTATTTTTTTATATAAATAGTAAGGAGTATGTGGCGACATATACTAGCTGATTCCTTTAGGAAGTATGAGTGTGTCAATGAGAGTTTTTATGCTTCATCATAAATCCTCCCATTGAGGGGATTTAGTAACAGTACAATTCTGGCCCTACTGTGTTTTGGGGAATAATCAATTTACATTGTATTTTTATTCCAAGTCATATCTAAGAATCTAGTAAAGTTTTATGAAGGTTTGCAACTACGCAATATCGAGTTGACAGAAATTGTGCCAAGGTCGGGAATATACGCGTAGAAACAACAACAACATTTTACCATACTAATGTGTCAACAAGCTGCACCCATGTATACGTCATCCAAAAGTATGCAACAACGCAATTTATGCGCTTGTAAACAACTATGGTGTGGGCCTCTACACAATGAAACTGGTGACGCAGTTACTCCCCACCTCGGAATTGAAGTAGTGAAAATCGTTCTCAGTCACAAAAACGCAGTATAGCCGGCCGGCTGCATATCTAAATTTTATATAAAACCAAGTCTCGAACGTTCGCCTGTACAATGGAAAAGTGGATTATTTTATATAAAACCAAGTAACAGTTCAACGTTAAACCATGTAAAACGTAAAAAACTAAGTTTGGTAAAATCTAATATCTATTAGTGCGAGTTCAGCAATGGAACGTCTGCAGGACAGATTTCAGCTAAGTGACAAAATGGGGGGTACCCAAAATGTTAATTAAGGGTCAATACAAAATTTTTAATCAAAATAATTAATAAAAATGAGCTCAAATTTGGGGAAAATTAACAAATATCGTACCATAATGATGAGAGTGTGAGTGAATGAGAGAATATCTAACTATATAACAAGTGCTGGGTTGTAACGTTATTTTAATAATGATATCATATAATATAATTGAATATGTTATTTTGGAGGGCTTGTGAAATTTTTAAGGGGAATTTTAACTTGAATAGTGGAACTGCGTCTCATGACGCAACGCCTCATGGTGTATAGTAGCGTGCTTGTTTAGACAGTAGAGTCACATTCATTTGTACATAATATGACAATAAAAGGTAATGTCATTGGTAAACATTTCAAGCAAGAGTAAATTATTTCAGATAACACATTCCGCTACTTCTAGTTCGCTTAACCGAACTCTGCCCTTAAAGGTAAACAAAACTAATGTTCTTGTATTAAAACAAGATGGCGACTGAACAAAATTATGAAAGTTATTAATATTACATATTTAATAAAATACATTAAATAAAGAATATAACAATGGCTTCTGGAACAGGGACTAGACATAAAATTTTATTTTATGTGGAGTGAGCTTACTGGAAAGGGCGGAACAGTTACCTGAAGTAATATATAATTTGAAGATACGTAAATACAGACGTAAAGATAGGGTTATGTTATAAGATTATGTGCATGCATCTGTTATAAAGAAGCAAAATGAATACTAATAAAAATAATGACGAAAACATCAGCGTCGCTGACGAAACATTTACGAGTGAGATGGGCGTTCAATTAACCCCAGTTAGTCAGATCGGTGAAACAAGTGCCACCGAATTAGTCGAATTAAATACAGTTCAATTAACACCCATCTCAACTCGAGATGAAAATAAAAAATCTGATACAGATGAGATGTTAACACGTTTATACAGCATGATGTGTAGCATGAATAATAAGTTCGATGAACAACAAAGTGATTCCAATGTTAAATATGATAACTTAAATACCAAATTTGACAAGAAATTTAACGAACTGAAAGAGCAAAAGAGTGATTTAAAAAACGATATCAAGGAAATCAAAAGACAAAAAGGTTAACTTTAATAAACGAATCGATGAAATGCTGGCACGTTTCGATAAAACGAAACAAAAAATAGTAGCGTTAGTAAATGTGAAGTTCGATAGATCATAGAATAAAGTAGACGAGAATTACGAGAATAAAAGAGAGGTAGAGAATAGTGGAGAAGCAGGTAAACCAAACGTAAATAAAGACGGTCAGATGACAAATAATAAGGTAAGTAGTGTTGAGAATTATGACAATACAAATAAAAATATGGTGTTAGAAAATAATTGTGTAGATATTGATAGTGATAATGAAATTTTAGAGAGAGTAGAAGATGATAATGATGGGATGTTAGTGTGTGTTGAGTCAGAGAATAAGTGGAGAAAGAATTTACAGGTAAAAGGGTTGCAGGGGGGAAATTTTTCCCTTAATGGTGTAGTAGGGGTGAAGTAAACACTTCACATGTGTTTAAGAAGGACGAGAGTTCCTTCAGTATATATTTGGGAGACGGTATGTCTACAAATAAATTTCCCTGGGTTTTTTGTGCACTTCATAGGTGGTGCAGTAATTATGGTTTAGTGTCCTCTGAATATTTTGAAAGTGAGAGATATATTGAGAGATATTATGAGAGAAAGAGAGAGATAGAGATTTTTAAAGTAAAAAGAAACTATAGAGAATTTGTAGAAGAGTTAGGAGTAGAGATGGTAGATAATTATAGTGAATACGTACCTTGTATTAAAGCTGAGATAGCAGCAATAGTAGATGATGATAATACTGATAACAATTACTTACCTTGTGAAGTAAAGGGTGTAGAAGTAGATTACTGTGATGATGATAGTAATGACTTTATAACTTACCTAATCAGGACAGATAATACTAAAAGTGACAGGACCATACCCTATGATGACATGGTACATGATAAATTGATATGGAATAAGCCTATTAATTCAAACTCTCAATAGAAATTTAAATAAGTATTATATTGATAATAATAATATCATATATTTAATAAAAAATAATATATGTAGACCTAAGATTCGACTGTTGTTCGACGATGGAGGGTAAAGTGTTTATTGTGTAATAAACATTTAATTATGTGACTAGTGTGGTTTTGAGATGGATTGTTTATGAACTGATTTTTGGTCAACAATAACAAATAATAAGTTGGATTGTATATTATTTTTGTGTATTAATGTCAATGTATTTGTGTATTTTTTATGTGTGTATTACATGTAATTTTATGTAAACCATGTATGTAACAGGAAGTTATAGTTTAATTGATTTAATAATAACAATTAACATTTTTTTTTGTCTAAACAAGTGATGAAAGTAATGATGAAATTTTAAGTAATTGAATTAAATAATTGAAGATTAATTACTTAATTAAGGTTGTACAAAAGAAAGTTTGATAATGAAGTTAAATGATTTTATGAGATTTAGATTCTAATGAATAATAAATGATTAAGCATGTAATATATTTGAATATTGAGATGTATTATTATTAGTAGCTGAGGGATGAATTTTCTAATGCAATTATCAATGACCACAGTAATGAAAGTGTTAAAAAGGGATAGAGCCTGGGTGATAATTATTAATATAAAGGCATTTGAGTTAGTCAATTAAAGTTATGGGTGTTAGATAAATAAGAATTTTGAAACACCAGTAACACACAAAGAGAGTATTAGATATTTTAGGGACACAGTGGTGTTAGTGATTATATGTAGAGAAGGTGAGTAAAGTAAAAGGTAAATATATTTGTTGATATTGATAAGGGTAGTGGTGTAAGGAGTGATCAGCGTGCGGCGTGGCTAGTGGGTCAGCGTCCGGCGTTGTGGCAAGTTATAGAGTAGTTTAAGGGAGTGTTTGCCGATATTTGGTGGGGGGCAAAGGTTTAGGAATGTATATGGCCAGGTTGGGAACACACATCCTAGAACAAAGAGGAGAAGAAATTGAGGTAAGTGGAATTAGTGAAGGGGTTTATAATTGAGAGATTGGTGTCATAATATGTAAATCTGTTTGTTAATAGTGGTTGATAGTAGGAAGAAAAGGAGTACGATTATAAATATTAATGCCATTTCGATAAGTCAAATCATAGTGAATACAGGAGTCACCCAGACTAATCAATGATCTAAATGTGAAGGGTTAAGTAGAAAATTCATATTAGAAAGGTAATAAGAAATGAAAAATAATGTAACATGAATGTTAATAACAAAGTTGAAATGGTGAAGAATTAAATGGTAGTAAATGATAAATAATTGATGGCTAATTAATAAAAGTTCAGTTGAAATTAAAATGTAATGTTTATAATTTTATACGCAAATTTAAAGATGTAGGGTGTGTAAATTTTGATCAAAGTTAAATGTGAATTGTTTATTTTAATGTAATAATCGCAATGTTAATGATGAGTGTATTATTATGTATTATGTTTATTATGTATTAAGGAATAGTGTGTGTGTGGAGGAGAAAAGGGGATGATTATTATTAACAGCGCCGAATAAATAGAATTTCTGTTAATAATAATAATAATAATAATAATAATATTTTATAAAAAAGAAAATGGTTCAGAATTGTAGAAAGTGGGAGATATAGATAATTTTGAGTAAATTTTGATTATGTGTTTAGATATTTTGAAAGTATTGTTACATTTGTATAAAGATTAGTATTTCCTCTTGTTAATGGGAAAGGATTAATTATTATCGATTGGAGTCGAAAAAAAAAATTTTTGAATGTAAATGGTAGTGAAATAAGAGAATGGAACGTCTGTATAATAATTCTTGTACTAGGTGTAATAATCCTAGGTGTTAGCAGTTAAAGAAAACCCAGTGCTTCTTAACACAAACCAGCACATAGCTAAGGGGAAACAGATCAGTTAGGGATATGGTATTATACCAAGCCACTATTTTGATATTTTTGATCTGTTGTTTCAGTGTCTGGTGATGCTGGGTGGATACAAAACTTTGAGGCACATCAAAACAAAAATAACTATTAATAATGCTAGTATTATTAAAGCAGATAAAGCGAATACATTAGTAATCATGGATACTGATTCTTATAATGCCAAAGTTTACGAATTTATCTCTAACCATAATATTAGACAATTAAAATCTGATCCTACTGATAAATACACCAAAAACCTCAACCAATGTATTAACAAATGTATGAGTTTGCTCAGTGATAATACACGTCATTATTTTAAGCCAATTAATGTGAAGGCTCCGATATTTACGGGACTCCCCAAAATCCACAAACCACACATACCCATAAGACCGCTGGTTAACTTTACTACAGCACCCGGTTTCAAAACATCAAAAATTCTTGTAAAACTAATTAAAGACAATTTACAGTTAAAGAATAATCACAGCCTAACTAATAATACTGATTTCATTAATAAGATAAATACCGTTAAATTAAAACCCAATTACAAATTGGTTTCATTTGACATAGTGGATTTATATACAAATATTCCACCTGATGTAACTTTAAAATTATTGAAGGACAATTTACGAATTAACGCTTCCATGAGTGCACAGGCGATAGATGAGTTGATTGACTTGCTTAAAGTCATTTTAAATCAAAATTATTTCACATTCAATGGTTTATTCTATAGCCAAGATGATTATCTAGCTATGGGCTCACCCCTCTCAGGCCTGTTGGCTGACATATACTTAAATTTCTACGAAAATACTCATTTATTAAATAATAACATATACGCTAATAAGATAAAATTTTATTCACGTTATGTAGATGACACGTTCATTATTTTTGACGGAACTTTGAGACAAGTTGACTCCTTCAAAAATCTTTTAAATGAAATCAACAATAATATTCAATTTACTTTAGAGACCGAGCATGATAACTCAATTAACTTTCTAGACCTGACCCTCACTAGACGAATGGACACTTTGAAATTCAATATTTATAGGAAGCCTACTGCCACTAGCCATACAATACATGCAGATTCCCACCATCCATATTCTCAAAAAATGGCAGCATATAATAGTTTAATCCATAGATTGTTGACAGTCCCCCTTGACAATAATGATTTCCAGGCTGAGCTAAATACAATAAGATTTATTGCAGTTTCCAATGGTTACAATAGTCACATCATTGATAAATTGCTAAAGAAGCATAACAACATTCAACTTAAGCCCCGTCCACTTAATAAAACACCGAAAAAATTTATATCTGCGAAATACACATACATCATGCCAAAAATTGTATCTTCAGTGATGAACAATATTGGTTATACTATGTCTTTTAGAACCAATAATAAACTAATTAATATACTTAGACCTAAACTGCCCTTACCTATTGAAAAAAAACAGGCATTTATAAGCTGGTTTACAATGATTGTAACAGCTTCTATATAGGTCAGACCGGAAGAGGTTTTTACAAACGCTTCCGTGAACACTTACCAAAAAAGACACATAATTACAATGATATAAAATCTAATTACACTCGTCATCTGACCCAACACAATCACAATTATACAGATTTTAAGTCCAATCTAATGCCTTTGCATATATGCAACAAGGGCCGATTTATGAATGCCTTGGAGGAGCTGGAAATTTATAATGCATATAATAATGATAGCAGTCATGATTGTGTTCTGAATGAACAATTGAACTTTGTATCTAACCGCCTGTATGATACTGCTTTGAGACTGCTTAACGAATTCCAATCAGTAGCAGACAATACTTGAACGGGTGCGCACCCTACATCACGTGCACATAATATGCTTGTTTCTGCAATTTTATTTCTTGACAAACGCAGTTTTGTGGGATATGTGTGTTTTTGGTTTTTAAACGTCTGATGATGAGGCATACGCCTTGAAACGCGTAACGTAACCAAATTTGAGAAATCACACGGCGGACCGCATACAGGTAATCACTTACTATTATATAAAAGTGACTTGGATACCATTACGAAACATGAATGTTAAATCTAATGTTCTTGTATTAAAACAAGATGGCGCCTGAACAAAATGATGAAAGTTATTAATATTACATATTTAATAAAAAACATTAAATAAATAATATAACAATGGCTTCTGGAACAGGGACTCGACATAAAATTTTATTTTATGTGGAGTGAGCTTACTGGAAAGAGCGGAACAGTTACCTGAAGTAATATATAATTTGAAGATACGTAAATACAGACGTAAAGATAGGGTTAAATTATAAGATTATGTGCATGCATGTGTTATAAATAAGCAAAATGAGTACTAATAAAAATAATGACGAAAACATCGCGTCACTGACGAAACATTTACGAGTGAGATGGGCGTTCAATTAACCCCAGTTAGTCAGATCGGTGAAACAAGTGCCACCGAATTAGTCGAATTAAATACAGTTCAATTAACACCCATCTCAACTCGAGATGAAAATAAAAAATCTGATACAGATGAGATGTTAACACGTTTATACAGCATGATGTGTAGCATGAATAATAAGTTCGATGAACAACAAAGTGATTCCAATGTTAAATATGATAACTTAAATACCAAATTTGACAAGAAATTTAACGAACTGAAAGAGCAAAAGAGTGATTTAAAAAACGATATCAAGGAAATCAAAAGACAAAATGTTAACTTTAATAAACGAATCGATGAAATGCTGGCACGTTTCGATAAAACGAAAGAAAAAATAGTAGCGTTAGTAAATAAGAAGTTCGATAGATCAAAGAATAAAGTAGACGAGAATTACGAGAATAAAAGAGAGGTAGAGAATAGTGGAGAAGCAGGTAAACCAAACGTAAATAAAGACGGTCAGATGACAAATAATAAGGTAAGTGGTGTTGAGAATTATGACAATACAAATAAAATATGGTGTTAGAAAATAATTGTGTAGATATTGATAGTGATAATAAAATTTTAGGGAGAGTAGAAGATGATAATGATGGGATGTTATTGTGTGTTGAGTCAGAGAGAAAGTGGAGAAAGAATTTACAGGTAAAAAGGTTGCAGGGGGTAAATTTTTCCCTTAATGGTGTAGTAGGGGGTGAAGTAAAGACTTCACATGTGTTTAGGAAGGACGAGAGTTCCTTCAGTATATATTGTAATATAATTTATTACAAATATAATTAATATATAATATATAATTAGTAGATAGAGTTTTTAATTATTAAGTTGATTTTATAATAACTGAGATCCCACTAGTGATCTCGCCAATTGGTAATTATTCCCAATTACAGTACAAAGAATAAATTAAATATAAATAATGTATGATAATAAAGTGTGATTTGTTGATAAAAAAATTTTTGTAAGTTATAAAATTTTACTTATATATTTTTTTTGTTTAATTAATTAATTCAATTAATTAATAAATAATTAATTAATTGTGTGTGTGCTTTAATTACTTCCAATTAAATAAGTATGAATTTGTAGTTCGAAACTATTTGTTTCTATTAATAATTTAATTGTGTATTTAGATCCGTTGATTCTCTCTCTGCTGACTTTGCTCTTCTTCTTCCTCTCAAATATTTATTTAACACTGTAAATTATTTTTTTTTTTTTTAGAAGAAAAAATAGCTAGCATTCCCTATACAAATAAATACAAACTCTTATAACTGAATAATGATGTTCATTTATTGACATTTAAAATTATGCGCCATTCAGGCTGCACATGACCCAGGCATTGGTTGATATCTGCTCAAGTCGGTAGCGAACAAGATTGACAAAATATATTTTTACAAGATTAATTAATTAGGATTCTTTTAGCGAGTCGAAATGGTCAGAGGGCAAGGAACAAGATACAATTCTTACACTAATTTTTAAAATAAATCATTATGGCTGAAAAAACAATATTATTATGTAAATTGTCAATTGTGAAAAGTAATATCGAACCATTCGTCGAAATGACGTCATGGGCTTCAAGCAGGCTGTGTCCTGTGCTGGTTCGGAAATAAAGTATGGCCACCGTCACCTCGACTTCTCTGCTATGCACTGCTGATACTGGTTGAGCCTCTCCCACAGAAATAAATGAGTATTCCCTTCTCTGCGAGGTTGTAGTTGTCCTGGAATATAGTGTAGAGTGTTCTCTCTTCTCCTGCGATGTTGTTTCGTGATGGTTTACTGGTGAAGTGTCCGGTGTTCCAATGTGTGTATTCGTGTTCTGATAATACGGTTTAAAATATTCTCAAAATGGCCGTTGATTTCTTGTGCTCGTGTTAGATAGTGTTATTGCTGTTGTTCTGAAATAGTTAGGAGTTGAATATTATCTGTTACTGTTATTTTTATTTAGTTAACCTCTGTTACACTTTTCGAGGCTACACTCACGGTTTTGCACTAAATTATACTTTTTCGGTCTTCTGTTAGTAATTTCTCAACTGGTCATATTAACGATTAACAATAGACTAAACTCTGAACGTCGTCGTTTTGGGGTAATTTATGAAATGTCTTTTTCCTCTTTCCATTGTTTATTTATTAAAAGTACATGTCTCAGATTTGGTTCATCCTCTAAATATACATAACAGGTTTTCCTATTTATTGCTGTATTTCATTTAAATCTTAATTTTACAAAAATCTAACTATTCAGCAATATTCTTAAATTAATTTTACATAATTGGATATATAGCTGGGTTTGTTTTAAGTGCATTTAAGCCTAAAATTTACAATTTTTGATAATTATTGTAGGCCTCATATTTTGTACAAATTTAGTGTTTAAATGGTTTTCAGGTGTTTTTCTGATAATACTTCCATGGAATAATATTAATCACTCCGTGATTATTTTTTGTTGTTAATAATTTTGTTGTTATAACACTTCAATATTGAATTATTTACTTTTTGGTCTGATTTGATTACCATTATAGGCCTAGTATTATTTATTTGCAAAAGAAGTTAATTTTCTTTCCTTTGTCATTCTATTCGTTATTATTTGTATCTGTACTAATTACATTACAAATTTCTGTGTTGTATGGACTGAATTCTATTCCTTATATTATGTAGTTTGATTCTCTGATAGATAGTTTTGGTTTACATTACTGGTCTGTTTTTCTAGAGTGGTGTATTAGCTAATCTGCTTTGTACCTTTCATATGGTTTACAGTTTTAAATAAAATTATAGCATTCCTATTTCCTACTTGCCTCTCTGCTTTACAAACTTGAAAATTAGTTAACATGATTTTAAATACAACAAAACATCTTATTATCTACTATTTTTCATATATCACCTAATTTTAACAAAAACATCTTATATCTATTATTTTTGACTGTATCATTCAATGATAACAAAAGATCTTATGCCTATTATTTTTTATATATCATTTAACTATAATAGAAACATCTTATTACTAACAATACCTTCAGTCATTAACTGTCCTTTGTTTTTATGTTCTTTTTGTAACAAATTTAATTATACTAAAACATCTTATTACTAATAATACTTTCAGTCATTAACTGTCTTTTGTATTTATGTCTCTTTTGGTATTAACTTAACTGTGATTAAAAATATCTTATATCTATTATCACCTTATATCTAACATATTATCTGATTAACCATAAATAACAAACATCTTATTATTAGTTATACCCTCAGTTATGAACTGTCCTTTGGTATTTATTGTCCTTCTCACAATTTACTTAACTGTAATTAAAAAAAACATTTTATGGGTAATATTATTTCTTATATCTAATTTTAAAAAAACTCTTATCACTGATAATGTTATCAGCCCTTTTAAATAATTTTTATTTCCTACACTACTTTTTATTATAGTGTGTCACTGGTTATTCTCTACACTCACTGTAGTCTCTAACTTTTATTGTATTTATTATGGTATTTCACCTTATATTTCTTACACTAATGGTAGTCTTTTGTTTTTACACTATGGTAGTTTTTGGTTTGTTTCTACACTATTGGTAGTCTTTTGTTTTTACACTATGGTAGTTTTTGGTTTGTTTCTACACTATTGGTAGTCTTTTGTTTGTTACATATAATACTTATATCTAGTTTACAACTCAGTTTTCATTGGATTGTATCTTGTAACTTGAGTTACGGGGTCTAAATATGTTGGTTTTAAATTTAGTTCAAAGGTATGTATTCCTTTATTAACTATTTTGGAATAGCTCTTCTTATTTCTAGGCTCTTTGTAGGAATCTTGACATAGTTTGTCCTTTCTTCATTATTATATTAGTAAATTTCTTGTCTTGTGGTTTCTCCGCTTCTTGACCTTATAAATTTCCCTTATTAATATAGTTTTCACCTTTTTATCTCCTTTTTCTTTTCTTTCCTTTTTACTGCTTCCCCAATCTACTGGGTATACTGCTGGTTTATTGGGGTTTTACATAGTAAGTTATTTTGACCAATAGTTTTCTCTGTTATTTTTTACTCTTATTAACATTTTATTGACTTAATGTACAGTTTCTTTAGTTTAATCTTTAACCAATTCCTTCTTCTCACTCTCTATGGACCTTTTCTTCTTTATTTATGTTGCATTAAGTTAAAATTTTAATGAGATAATTTTGTTATGCTACAATATTTGGGAGACGATATGTCTACAAATAAATTTCCCTGGGTTATTTGTGCACTTCATAGGTGGTGCAGTAATTATGAGTTAGTGTCCCCTGCATATTTTGAAACTGAGATATATATTGAGAGAGAGAGGTATTGTGAGAGATATTATGAGAGAAAGAGAGAGATAGAGATTTTTAAAGTAAAAAGAAACTATAGAGAATTTGTAGAAAAGTTAGGAGTAGAGATGGTAGATAATTATAGTGAATACGTACCTTGTATTACAGCTGAGATAGCAGCAATAGTAGATGATGATAATACTGATAACAATTACTTACCTTGTGAAGTAAAGGGTGTAGTAGTAGATAACTGTGATGACGATAGTAATGACTTTATAACTTACCTAATCAGGACAGATAATACTAAAGGTGACAGGACCATACCCTATGATGACATGGTACATGATAAATTGATATGGAATAAGCCTATTAATTCAAATGACATTGTGGAAATATATAGAAATTTAAATAAGTATTATATTGATAATAATAATATCATATATTTAATAAAAAATTAATGTATGTAGACCTAAGATTCGACTGTTGTTCAACGGTGGAGGATAAAGTGTTCATTGTGTAATGAACATTTAATTATGTGACTAGTGTGGTTTTGAGATGGATTGTTTATGAACTGATTTTTGGTCAACAATAACAAATAATAAGTTGGACTGTATATTATTTTTGTGTATTAATGTCAATGTATTTGTGTATTTTTTATGTGTGTATTACATGTAATTTTATGTAAACCATGTATGTAACAGGAAGTTATAGTTTAATTGATTTAATAATAACAATTAACATTGTTTTTTGTCTAAACAAGTGATGAAAGTAATGATGAAATTTTAAGTAATTGAATTAAATAATTGAAGATTAATTACTTAATTAAGGTTGTACAAAAGAAAGTTTGATAATGAAGTTAAATGATTTTATGAGATTTAGATTCTAATGAATAATAAATGATTAAGCATGTAATATATTTGAATATTGAGATGTATTATTATTAGTAGGTGAGGGATGAATTTTCTAATGCAATTGTCAATGACCACAGTAATGTAAAGTGTTAAAAAGGGATAGAGCCTGGGTGATAATTATTAAAGTAAAGGCATTTGAGTTAGTCAATTAAAGTTATGGGTGTTAGATAAATAAGAATTTTGAAATACCAGTAACACACAAAGAGAGTATTAGATATTTTAGGGACACAGTGGTGTTAGTGATTATATGTAGAGAAGGTGAGTAAAGTAAAAGGTAAATATATTTGTTGATATTGATAAGGGTAGTGGTGTAAGGAGTGATCAGCGTGCGGCGTGGCTAGTGGGTCAGCGTCCGGCGTTGTGGCAAGTTATAGAGTAGTTTAAGGGAGTGTTTGCCGATATTTGGTGGGGGGAAAAGGGTTAGGAATGTATACGGCCAGGTTGGGAACACACATCCTAGTACAAAGAGGAGAAGAAATTGAGGTAAGTGGAATTAGTGAAGGGGTTTATAATTGAGAGATTGGTGTCATAATATGTAAATCTGTTTGTTAATAGTGGTTGATAGTAGGAAGAAAGGGAGTAAGATTATAAATATTAATGCCATTTCGATAAGTCAAATCATAGTGAATACAGGAGTCACCCAGACTAATCAGTGATCAAAATGTGAAGGGTTAAGTAGAAAATTCATAGTAGAAAGTTAATAAGAAATGAAAAATAATGTAACATGAATGTTAATAATAAAGTTGAAATGGTGAAGAATTAAATGGTAGTAAATGATAAATAATTGATGGCTAATTAATAAAAGTTCAATTAAAATTAAAATGTAATGTTTACAAATTTATACGCAAATTTAAAGATGTATGGTGTGTAAATTTTGATCAAAGTTAAATGTGAATTGTTTATTTTAATGTAATAATCGCAATGTTAATGATGAGTGTATTATTATGTATTATGTTTATTATGTATTAAGGAATAGTGTGTGTGTGGAGGAGAAAAGGGGATGATTATTATTAACAGCGCCGAATAAATAGAATTTCTGTTAATAATAATAATAATAATAATAATATTTTATAAAAAAGAAAATGGTTCAGAATTGTAGAAAGAGGGAGATGTACATAATTTTATTTGAGTAAATTTTGATAATGTGTTTAGATATTTTGAAAGTATTGTTTGTTACATTAGTATAAAGATTTGTATTTCTTCTTGTTAATGGGAAAGGATTAATTATTATCGATTGGAGTCGAAAAACAAAATTTATGAATGTATCTGGTAGTGAAATAAGAGAATGGAACTTCTGTATAATAATTCTTGTACTAGGTGTAATAATCCTAGGTGTTAGGAGTTAAAGAAAACCCAGTGCTTCTTAACACAAACCAGCACATAGCTAAGGGGAAACAGATCAGTTAGGGATATGGTTTTATACCAAGCCACTATTTTGATATTTTTGATTTGTTGTTTCAGTGTCTGGTGATGGTGTGACGGCGGTTCTGATCAGGCCAGCGTGTCAGAGCAGGAGCGTTACGTTCCTATTGGCCTTGCGGTGTTGAGATCTCTCCGGAGAAGTCCAGTAAGGTCATGCAGGTACTGTCACCATCATTGGACCAAGGGTAAGTTATTGTATTTTTTATATAAATAGTAAGGGTTTTGTGGCTACATATCCTAGCTGATTCCTTTAGGAAGTATGAGTGTGTCAATGAGAGTTTTTATGCTTCATCATAAATCCTCTCATTGAGGGGATTTTGTAACAGTACAGTTCTGGCCCTACTGTGTTTTGGGGAATAATCAATTTAAATTGTATTTTTATTCCAAGTCATATATAAGAAACTAGTAAAGTTTTATGAAGGTTTGCAACTACGCAATATCGAGTGGACAGAAATTGTGTCAAGGTCGGGAATATACGCGCAGAAACAACAACAACATTTTGCCATACTGATGTGTCAACAAGCTGCACCCATGTATACGTCATCCAAAAGTATGCAACAACGCAATTTATGCGCTTGTAAACAACTAAGGTGTGGGCCTCTACACAATGAAACTGGTGACGTAGTTACTCCCCACCTCGGAATTGACGTAGTGAAAATCATGGAAAATCTCAGTCACAAAAACGCCGTATAACCGGCCGGCTGCATATCTAAATTTTATATAAAACCAAGTCTCGGACGTTCGCCTGTACAATGGAAAAGTGAATTATTTTATATAAAACCAAGTAACAGTTCAACGTTAAACCATGTAAAACATAAAAAACAAAGTTTGGTAAAATCTATCATCTATTAGTGCGAGTTCAGCGATGGAACGTTTACAGGACTGTTTTCAGCTAAGTGACAAAATGGGGGGTACTCAAAATGTTAATTAAGTGTCAATACAAAATTTTTAATCAAATAACTAATAAAAATGAGCTCAAATTTGGGGAAAATTAACAAAAATTGTACCATAAGGATGAGAGTGTGAGTGAATGAGAGAATATCTAACTATATAACAAGTGCTGGGTTGTAACGTTATTTTAATAATGATATCATAAAATATAATTGAATATGTTATTTTGGAGGGCTTGTGAAATGTTTAAGGGGAATTTTAACTTGAACAGTGGAACTGCGTCTCATGGCGCAACGCCTCATGGTGTATAGTAGCGTGCTTGTTTAGCACAGTAGAGTCACATTCATTTGTACGTAATATGACAATAAAAGGTAATGTCATTGGTAAACATTTCAATCAAGAGTAAATTATGTCAGATAACACATTCCGCTACTTCTAGTTCGCTTAACCGAACTCTGCCCTTAAAGGTAAACAAATCTAATGTTATTGTATTAAAACAAGATGGCGCCTGAACAAAATGATGAAAGTTATTAATATTTCATATTAAATAAAAGATATTAAATAATAAATATAACACGTGGTCCTCAACAAGTTTATAACATAGATTTCCCAGTAAATGAAGGTGGACGAAGATTTAGTTTTAAAAGTTATCAAAGACGTATTGCAATGGTGAATATGTTTCACGCAACTGGTTAATTTATTCCACAAAGAAAAACACTATATTTTGTTTTTGTTGTTGTCTTTTTGGTAAAATCAGTATCTCTCTTTCTTACAAATCAGGCTATTCTGACTGGAGACATATGCATGAACTTTTATCTGAACATGAGAAATCTCCAGGACATATGAAAGCATTTCAAAACTGGGTTGAATTTATCACAAGGCTACGCCTGGGTGTAACCACAGATTATGAAAACCAATGTATTATTAAACAAGAAGTTGAACGCTGGAGAGAAATGTTTAAGAGAATAGTGTTCATGATTGAGCTTCTTGCTTCACAAAACTTAGCATTTCGTGGTAAAACTGAGACACTCTACTCGAGAGATAACGGAAACTTTTTGAAATTAATGGAGTTTATTGGTAACTTTGATGCAGTAACTTCTGAACACTTAAGGAGGATCACCTCAAAAGAGACTTATGTGCATTATTTTGGAAAAAACATCCAAAATGAAATAATTGAGTTGCTAGGCTCAAAGGTAAAACAGCACATTTTGAAACTAGTTTACGATTGGACATATTACGCCATTATATTAGATTGCACTTCTGATGTAAGTCATACTGAACAGTTGTCTTTGGTCTTTCGCTTTGTGAGCTGCAAACCAGGAGAGGAACCGCATATTCATGAGCATTTTCTGGGGTTCGTTTCTGTTGACTCTACGACTGGAGAAGGACTGACAGACACTCTTCTCTCTCAACTCAATGAAATGAATGTACCGCTAAAAAATATGCACAGTCAGGGCTATGATAATGAGTCCAACATGAAGGGGAAGAACGTGGGTGTTCAAAAAAGAATATTAGATTTGAACCCTCGTGCATTTTTTGTACCATCCAGTGCACATTCACTCAATCTTGTCGTCAATGATGCTGCTTTATCTTGCACCGAGGCTGCCAACTTTTTTAGCAATGTTCAGGAAATATACAATCTTTTCTCTGCCTCAGTACATAGATGGTCTGTGCTGATGGAACATGTAACATCTTTAACAGTAAAGCCTTTAAGTGCGACTCGATGGGAGAGTCGTATTGATGCTGTCACTCCTCTGAGATATCAAGCTGGAGAAATATACGATGCCTTGTACGCGCTATCAATCGATCCCAGATCTGACACATTTGCCAAAAACAAAGCTCTGGCTCTAGCTGAAAAAATCAAAAGTTTCAAGTTTGTGTGCTGTCTTGTTCTTTGGCACACAGTTTTGTTCAGAGTTAACTTTGTTAGCAAAATGTTGCAAAGAGAAGAAATTGACATTTCAAAGGCAGTTGAGATGATTTCAAAAGTAAAAAGTCATTTTGAGAAAATGCGCACTGACAAAGGATTGGAAGAGTTACTGGTTGATTCAAGAGAAATCGCCGAAGCACTTGAAATAGGCCATAATTTTCCAAATGAACGAAAAGTACGGCCTAGAAAAAAGAAATCTCAATTAGACTACGAGAGTTCTGATGAACCTATTGAAGACCCCAAAAAGGCTTTTAAAAGTAATGTGTATTTCTACGTTTTGGACCGTGCAATTAGTTCATTGGAAGAGCGGTTCTCTCAGCTAAGTCATCACAACAACCTTTTTGGATTTTTGATTAACATCAAAAATCTTGAAGACAACGCCAATTTGTTGAAGAACTGTACAGATCTACAGCTTGGATTAACTGATGAAGATCACTACGACATAGAGGGATTTCAGCTTAAACAAGAACTGTTGGTTTTGCTCTCTATACTGCCAGATGATAGCGCAAAAAGTCCTTTAAATGCACTAAAATATTTATCAGTCAACAACCTCACAGAAAACTTTCCCAACGTCACAATTGCTCTGAGAATTGCTTTGACCCTCCCAGTCAGTGTTGCTTCAGGAGAAAGAAGTTTTTCAAAACTGAAACTTATTAAGAATTACTTGCGATCAAGCATGTGCCAGGAGCGTCTTGTTGGGCTTTCGTTAATGTCAATAGAATTTGAAGTTCTTCAAGATATCAACATAGACGTTATAATAAAAGACTTTGCAGAAAAAAAGCAAGAAAAGTCATGTTGTGAGTGTTAAACACAGTGTCAAAGATCAAAGTTAAAGTTGTCATGTAAATACAATTAGATTATTAATAGAAAGTTATGTGTAATTTAGTCAATATACAAGTTTATTCATTTTATGAAAAAATATATGCAGAATTCTTTAAAACCTGGTCTTCTTTGACAAACAAAATGCAAATGATTTTAAGCACATACATACATTATTATGATTTTATATTAAAGCGTGGTTTTTAAGCTCCAATAAAAAAAATTGTCTGGTATCTATTTCCTGGAACAATTACAGACCCTCCGGCCGGATAGCCATCCGTAAGTAATCAATAGATAATTGGGGGAGGGGGACCCGGGGGGGGGGGCGCCAAGTGACTATCTTGCACGGGTGACATTTTGCTCTTGAGCCGCCCCTGGAGAGTATAGAAAGGAAATCCTAAATCTTTCCCTTCGTGTCTGTGATTTCGCAACTACACAGTATACCAAGTTAATTTGAATATCAGTAGGACACTATATTTCTATATTATCATTTGGCAACATTCACACTGGGTGCTGATGTTTGTGATCCTTATCATGTATCCTATATACCATGTGTATGTGTATGTGTTCTAACTGAATCTGTTAATAGACCTATATTAATTATATTAATAATATATATAAAACTTTCACTTATGAACTTACTATTCGTTGTCACTTCCCCAAACGTTTCAAGGTGATGTACCTCTTCTTCAGTGGGAGTATACTGAATGTCGATTACAGAATAACCGTTACGGAATTAGTTGTGTGTGGTGGGGGTTAATGGTGCGAAGGGATTGGCGCTGAGGTTCGAATTGTGTGTATGGATCAGTGTATCGAATAGTGTATGTGATTTATAATGTAATTGTTCATTTAATATGTTGTTTGGTTGTAGTGTGTGATATCTGTATATTTCAAATTGTTCAGCTGTGTTTAGTTTTCTACTTTTAGGTAAGTAGTGTAATATTTCCATGTTGTGTTCTATGTTTGTGTAACTGTGGTTTTCGTTATGTAAATGTGTGGCAAATGTGGAATGTATGTAGTTTGTGGTGAGGGCTTTTAAATGTTCAGAAAATCTGGACGAAAAAGATCTTTCCGTCTGGCCGAGTAGAATTGTTGACAATCATTACAATTTAATTTATAAACCCCTGTTTTGCTGTATGTGTCATTGTGTTTGTTAGTATTATTTATGTGTTTTCTAATGGTGTTATTGGTTCTGTAGGCTACTTTATAATTGTGTTTCCTAAATGTGTTTGCAATTTTGTGTGTATTGGAATTGTAGTATGTGAGTGTTATGTATTTGCTGGGTTGTGTGGTGTTGGTCTGATGTGTTTTACTTTTTGTGTTTAGGATTCGTTTGTGTAGTTTATTTATTAATCCGGGGTTGTATCCATTTTTGACTGCTATGTATTTGATTGTGTTTAATTCATCTTGGTAGTCATGTGTGTTTAGGGGTATTGAAGTGAGCTTATGGAGCATGTAGTTGAAAGCTGCATGTTTGTGTTGATTTGGGTGGTTGGATGTGTTATATATGACCATGTCTGATGTGGTATCATGTATGATACATAACACATCCAACCACCCAAATCAACACAAACATGCAGCTTTCAACTACATGCTCCATAGGCTCACTTCAATACCCCTAAACACACATGACTACCAAGGTGAATTAAACACAATCAAATACATAGCAGTCAAAAATGGATACAACCCCGGATTAATAAATAAACTACACAAACGAATCCTAAACACAAAAAGTAAAACCATCAGACCAACACCACACAACCCAGCAAATACATAACACTTACATACTACAATTCCAATACACACAAAATTGCAAACACATTTAGGAAACACAATTATAAAGTAGCTTACAGAACCAATAACACCATTAGAAAACACATAAATAATACTAACAAACAGAGAACAGAGAACAATAGGCAAATACAAATAACAAAATGCGTATTTATCAAGTAAAATATAACATTTTAGGTTAGTTGTCTCCAAGTCGCTTATATTAATATAATAGATATTTACCATATATCCGTCGTGCGACTTCGTTTTTCTCGTCTTATTTTGACGCGTTTCGGCAACGAATTGCCATCTTCAGAATCTTAATCACTCATATGAGATCGTTAAAAAATTAAAAACACTAAAATCATTACGGTAAAAGTGCACTTTTACGATATTGGAAACTCACAGACGCGAACATGAAAGTTTATGTTTCTCGAGTGGACTATATCGATCGACTGCTTTCGCGTGGACAATATCGATCAACTGATTCACTGTTTATATAGCCACTGATAAACCTGTTTTGCTTATTATAGCCCATATGTACTGTGACATTTCATTTACTGGCGCCCGTGTGCAAGTATTGCCGTGTCGTACAACATGTTATGTGAAAATGTAAGTTTATCATTCAAGACATAATCACTGTTGATTTTGACGGCTTTATATATTTCGTATTCCTCAAGCGCGTCCATGTATTTTCCTTTCCTGCAGCAATGCAAAGGCTGGAAATTTGTCTCAAAATCACTGTAGTTATGATTACATAGTATCAGGTGCCTGGCAAAATTAGATGTTGTTTTATGTAATTCCCTTCTGGGAAGATGTTCGTTATATCTTTCTTCAAATGGTCTGCCTGTTTGGCCTATGTAGAACATGTCGCATGAGCTGCAATTCATCTTGTATACGCCGGTTCTTTTTCTTTCTGGTATACTGTTTTTTCGGCTAAGAAGTCTCTGAATGTTGTTATTTGTACGAAAGGTTACAATTACATGGTGTTTCTTGAGTTCGTTAACTAGAATATTTGGTAAAATGTTTGTGTAATCTGCAGATATGTATTTATTAACCGGAAGTGTGTTATCATTGTTCGACTTTTTTAATTTCTTCTCTTTGTGTTTACTTATTAATTTATCCACTAATGAACTTTTATATCCGTTAGCCGCTGCTATGTGCTTGATGGTATTAACCTCTTCAATGTAGTCTTTTTCACTTAACGGTATAGTTAGCAATCTATGCACAAAACTATTGTAAGCTGCCATTTTATGCGAGGTGGGATGATATGAATCGGCATGAATCGTGACGTCCGTTGTTGTGGCCTTTCTATAGATTTTAAATTGAAGTTTTCCTTCGTTTTTTAAAATGGTTAAATCTAAGAAATTTAATTGATTTTCTTCTTCTATTTCAGATGTGAATTTAATCTTATGGTGTATGCTGTTTATGTGACTATTTAAGTTTTGTATTTGCCTTTTTGTTCCATTAAATATCATAAACGTATCGTCAACGTATCTACAATAAAAAATGATTTTATTCTTGTATAATTTATTCGATATTATGTTCATATTCTCATAATAATTTAAATATATATCAGCTAATAGTCCTGACAGTGGCGAACCCATAGCCAGACCGTCATCTTGTGTAAAAAACCCGTTGTCAAATGTAAAGTAATTTTGTTCCAAGACGACTGTAAGTAGTTTTATAAGTTCATTGATTTTTTGCATGCTAAGTTGAGCTACTTCCTTTAAATTGTTATTTACAATTTCTATAGTTTCCCTCACGGGGATATTAGTGTACAAATTAGTTACGTCTAACGATACTAATTTATATTGTGGTAGTATTTCTATCTTTTTAAGTTTTTCAACAAACTCATAACTGTTCTTTATACTGTAATTATTTGCTATCCTGATATTATTCTTAATTAAAGTCACTAACAATTTAGCAGCTTTGTATCCGGGAGCTGTGGTGTAGTTTATTACTGGTCTGATTGGTGTACTTTCCTTGTGGATTTTAGGTAGTCCTGTGAATTTTGGTGCCGTGGCATTAATTGGTTTTAAATATCTGCGTGTTTTCTCATCTAACAAAAAATTACATTGATTAATGGTGTTATTCAAAGTTTTTACATAAGCCTTTGTGGGATCCCGGTCTATTTTCTTAATATTATTATTATTTATGAAATCAAATACCTTTTGAGTATACTCTCTTTTCTGCATGACCACCAATGTGTCACCCTTATCTGCCTTACTTATAATTGCATCATTTTTCTCAAGTTTACTTTTTATGGTTTTAAGATTCATGATATCCTGCTTATATTTACTTTTTAAAAAATTGTTTTGACTTTTACATTTATTACTATTAATTGCGTTATTGAGTTTGTTGTTGATAAAAACCCTTGCTTCATTCTGTGCAACGGAACCATTTAATCTTTTAATAGTAGCTTCAGCATTAACTACCTCATGGACAATTTCGTTTGTCGTATTAAATCTTGGTACATTATATTTCAGACCTTTATTAAGCACGTTTATTTCTTGGTTAGTGAACTCTATGTTGGTTGTATTCGTTACACGTTCATAGAACACATGTTTACAATCTATTGGTCTATTTTCTTTTTTATGCTGAGTAAGATATAGATTTCGTATTTTCTTATTATGGGTTAATACTTTATGATAAAAATAATTGGATATTAAAGCATTAATTTTGGTCATGATAACATCTATAACTGCAGGGTGAATTTCCTTTAACATTTCTAAATGCGCTTTATAAAGATCCGTATTTAACCTGTTTTTCTTTTTGTATAATTGTCTAATTTCTTGCGTTAACCACATTTTTTCTGCTATTTGTTTCGTCTTGAGTGCCGCCGGTGTTCTTGAATTAATATTTATGCGTGCAAATTTTGGTATGATATTCATTTTTATACACATTTTATTAAATTTAATGTTTTGTGCAACTTTTAGCATTTTGATTTTAACATTTTTGTATTTGCATAGATTGCTAACTATACCGTTAAGTGAAAAAGACTACATTGAAGAGGTTAATACCATCAAGCACATAGCAGCGGCTAACGGATATAAAAGTTCATTAGTGGATAAATTAATAAGTAAACACAAAGAGAAGAAATTAAAAAAGTCGAACAATGATAACACACTTCCGGTTAATAAATACATATCTGCAGATTACACAAACATTTTACCAAATATTCTAGTTAACGAACTCAAGAAACACCATGTAATTGTAACCTTTCGTACAAATAACAACATTCAGAGACTTCTTAGCCGAAAAAACAGTATACCAGAAAGAAAAAGAACCGGCGTATACAAGATGAATTGCAGCTCATGCGACATGTTCTACATAGGCCAAACAGGCAGACCATTTGAAGAAAGATATAACGAACATCTTCCCAGAAGGGAATTACATAAAACAACATCTAATTTTGCCAGGCACCTGATACTATGTAATCATAACTACAGTGATTTTGAGACAAATTTCCAGCCTTTGCATTGCTGCAGGAAAGGAAAATACATGGACGCGCTTGAGGAATACGAAATATATAAAGCCGTCAAAATCAACAGTGATTATGTCTTGAATGATAAACTTACATTTTCACATAACATGTTGTACGACACGGCAATACTTGCACACGGGCGCCAGTAAATGAAATGTCACAGTACATATGGGCTATAATAAGCAAAACAGGTTTATCAGTGGCTATATAAACAGTGAATCAGTTGATCGATATTGTCCACGCGAAAGCAGTCGATCGATATAGTCCACTCGAGAAACATAAACTTTCATGTTCGCGTCTGTGAGTTTCCAATATCGTAAAAGTGCACTTTTACCGTAATGATTTTAGTGTTTTTAATTTTTTAACGATCTCATATGAGTGATTAAGATTCTGAAGATGGCAATTCGTTGCCGAAACGCGTCAAAATAAGACGAGAAAAACGAAGTCGCACGACGGATATATGGTAAATATCTATTATATTAATATAAGCGACTTGGAGACAACTAACCTAAAATGTATAATATTGAAGCCCGTCAGGCAAGTGTTGTCTACAAATACAAAAATGTTAAAATCAAAATGCTAAAAGTTGCACAAAACATTAAATTTAATAAAATGTGTATAAAAATGAATATCATACCAAAATTTGCACGCATAAATATTAATTCAAGAACACCGGCGGCACTCAAGACGAAACAAATAGCAGAAAAAATGTGGTTAACGCAAGAAATTAGACAATTATACAAAAAGAAAAACAGGTTAAATACGGATCTTTATAAAGCGCATTTAGAAATGTTAAAGGAAATTCACCCTGCAGTTATAGATGTTATCATGACCAAAATTAATGCTTTAATATCCAATTATTTTTATCATAAAGTATTAACCCATAATAAGAAAATACGAAATCTATATCTTACTCAGCATAAAAAAGAAAATAGACCAATAGATTGTAAACATGTGTTCTATGAACGTGTAACGAATACAACCAACATAGAGTTCACTAACCAAGAAATAAACGTGCTTAATAAAGGTCTGAAATATAATGTACCAAGATTTAATACGACAAACGAAATTGTCCATGAGGTAGTTAATGCTGAAGCTGCTATTAAAAGATTAAATGGTTCCGTTGCACAGAATGAAGCAAGGGTTTTTATCAACAACAAACTCAATAACGCAATTAATAGTAATAAATGTAAAAGTAAAAACAATTTTTTAAAAAGTAAATATAAGCAGGATATCATGAATCTTAAAACCATAAAAAGTAAACTTGAGAAAAATGATGCAATTATAAGTAAGGCAGATAAGGGTGACACATTGGTGGTCATGCAGAAAAGAGAGTATACTCAAAAGGTATTTGATTTCATAAATAATAATAATATTAAGAAAATAGACCGGGATCCCACAAAGGCTTATGTAAAAACTTTGAATAACACCATTAATCAATGTAATTTTTTGTTAGATGAGAAAACACGCAGATATTTAAAACCAATTAATGCCACGGCACCAAAATTCACAGGACTACCTAAAATCCACAAGGAAAGTACACCAATCAGACCAGTAATAAACTACACCACAGCTCCCGGATACAAAGCTGCTAAATTGTTAGTGACTTTAATTAAGAATAATATCAGGATAGCAAATAATTACAGTATAAAGAACAGTTATGAGTTTGTTGAAAAACTTAAAAAGATAGAAATACTACCACAATATAAATTAGTATCGTTAGACGTAACTAATTTGTACACTAATATCCCCGTGAGGGAAACTATAGAAATTGTAAATAACAATTTAAAGGAAGTAGCTCAACTTAGCATGCAAAAAATCAATGAACTTATAAAACTACTTACAGTCGTCTTGGAACAAAATTACTTTACATTTGACAACGGGTTTTTTACACAAGATGACGGTCTGGCTATGGGTTCGCCACTGTCAGGACTATTAGCTGATATATATTTAAATTATTATGAGAATATGAACATAATATCGAATAAATTATACAAGAATAAAATCATTTTTTATTGTAGATACGTTGACGATACGTTTATGATATTTAATGGAACAAAAAGGCAAATACAAAACTTAAATAGTCACATAAACAGCATACACCATAAGATTAAATTCACATCTGAAATAGAAGAAGAAAATCAATTAAATTTCTTAGATTTAACCATTTTAAAAAACGAAGGAAAACTTCAATTTAAAATCTATAGAAAGGCCACAACAACGGACGTCACGATTCATGCCGATTCATATCATCCCACCTCGCATAAAATGGCAGCTTACAATAGTTTTGTGCATAGATTGCTAACTATACCGTTAAGTGAAAAAGACTACATTGAAGAGGTTAATACCATCAAGCACATAGCAGCGGCTAACGGATATAAAAGTTCATTAGTGGATAAATTAATAAGTAAACACAAAGAGAAGAAATTAAAAAAGTCGAACAATGATAACACACTTCCGGTTAATAAATACATATCTGCAGATTACACAAACATTTTACCAAATATTCTAGTTAACGAACTCAAGAAACACCATGTAATTGTAACCTTTCGTACAAATAACAACATTCAGAGACTTCTTAGCCGAAAAAACAGTATACCAGAAAGAAAAAGAACCGGCGTATACAAGATGAATTGCAGCTCATGCGACATGTTCTACATAGGCCAAACAGGCAGACCATTTGAAGAAAGATATAACGAACATCTTCCCAGAAGGGAATTACATAAAACAACATCTAATTTTGCCAGGCACCTGATACTATGTAATCATAACTACAGTGATTTTGAGACAAATTTCCAGCCTTTGCATTGCTGCAGGAAAGGAAAATACATGGACGCGCTTGAGGAATACGAAATATATAAAGCCGTCAAAATCAACAGTGATTATGTCTTGAATGATAAACTTACATTTTCACATAACATGTTGTACGACACGGCAATACTTGCACACGGGCGCCAGTAAATGAAATGTCACAGTACATATGGGCTATAATAAGCAAAACAGGTTTATCAGTGGCTATATAAACAGTGAATCAGTTGATCGATATTGTCCACGCGAAAGCAGTCGATCGATATAGTCCACTCGAGAAACATAAACTTTCATGTTCGCGTCTGTGAGTTTCCAATATCGTAAAAGTGCACTTTTACCGTAATGATTTTAGTGTTTTTAATTTTTTAACGATCTCATATGAGTGATTAAGATTCTGAAGATGGCAATTCGTTGCCGAAACGCGTCAAAATAAGACGAGAAAAACGAAGTCGCACGACGGATATATGGTAAATATCTATTATATATATAAAATATAACATTATTTTATTCTTTTGACAACATGAAACATGTTATGAAAACATTTATTCCGCCTTGAGGCGTACAAAAAATCACAAGCAACTATTACATCAAAAATAGATTACGTATATTTTGCAAACCCAGCACTTCTTATTATATATTCTTCACTCACCCAATCATACACACTTTCATACTTTTATGCTTTGTTGAGCTCAATTTATAAAATTTTGTAAAATGTCAGAATTTAATTATTATTGTCAGATTTACTTTCCTTTCATGATGCGTAAAAGTTCGCCAAAGGACGTCTCCTTGTGCACGCATTGTTTTTGATGTTTCCTCGTTCTCACTTTTTATATTTTTTTGACGAAACTGTCACTTCAATTTTTATTAGTCACTGCATATTTACATTATTGATATGTTAGTCAAAATGGTTTCGTTTAAAATTTCACATTTTGTGGTTTGCGGGTGCCCGCGATTTCGTTACGTAACTTTTTCTACTGCACAGCACAAAGGATGATGGTCGACTGACTTTCAGCGTTAAAATTTCCGTTTGGTGACATCTTTAAAACCAGTTCATTCCGTTCCCCGACATACGTCTCGTCCTTGGTATTGAAAAGTTCCGTTGGGCTTTGTATCACCTTTTCAACTTGCTACAAACAGATTTCCGTCAACAAAATTCTTTCAGTGTTAGTCATTGGCTACAAATAAACTCTTGATTTGCTTTATAACCATATATGGTTATGAAGCTCTCATTGGCGTTCGCCTCCCCTTATGTAGGCCTCATCTTCATATGTTAAGTTATTTATAAAATTATTATGTAAATTTAGCCCCGTTACAATACCCCCCAATGAGAGGTTTTATGCCGAAGCATAAAAGCTCTCATTGACACTCTCATACTTCCTAAAGGGATCACCATGGATATGTCGCCACAACCCCCTCTACGTTTTATTCAAAAATCGTGGTTAACTTACCCCGGGTCCAGTGACTGTGACCGCACCTGAATGACCTTACTGGACTTCTCTCTCAAGATCCCAACACCGCAAGGCCAGACAGGCAGGGGTGCACTCGTAAATTTTCCAGTACTAGAACGCTTTTTTTTTAGCAGACGGCTAGACTATGGTCCACTGCCAATGGCGGCTACATAGTCACTCCATAATGGATAACATATTGTAACGTGACAGATATATGCAAAATAATGAATGGCATTTGATCATTAGAATAATAAGATTATAACATTTAAATTTGGAAGAAACCATTACGTTTAACTTAAAAAATTAATTCATAGCAACTGTGGAAAGCAATCATTATTATTTAAAAAATACAAGTTCAAATAAAATGAGTTACTAGTGATGAGTCATCCAAAACCAGTCTAATAACCCAAGGTTTTTTAAAACATATAACCCAGGAAGGTAAGGAGGAAATAAAGAAACAATAAAGTATGACCAAAACCACAACGAGGATATATAAACAAAATGAGAAAGAAACCCTGATTAAGCCAAGATCCACCAATAAAGGTGATGTATTTCTAAAATTCCGAAGAAGATGAAGAAATCCCAAGAAACCCGAAGAAGATGAAGAAATCCCAAGAAACCCGAAGAAGATGAAGAAATCCCAAGACACCCGAAGAAGATGAAGAAATCCCAAGAAACCCGATGGCATCAAGAAGAAGATGGAGAAGATACCAGTCCCAGAAGACAGAAGAAAAGAAGACAGAAGAAAGAAGAAGAAGGCAGCATCCTGAGGAAGATGTTATGCTCTTATAAAAGACACCCATATCCCCATATTCCCAAAATAAATAGTAAAATACCAATAAAAGTATAACGAGATAGTCTTGGACAGTAACAACATGTACATAAAATTAAGAGAGAAAAGTGTGTAAAGTAAGAGTTGCCAGTGAACCAAGATGAAACAATAATATAGTACCCAAGGAACAAATCTCCATTGTAAAACGCTAACCAATTTATTATGTTAATAAGACTACAAGACCATTTAGAAATAACAAAATAAAAGTGTAAAGTGAGCCAGTGCTAGTTTTGGGTATTATAGAAAATAAACCTTGTGTTTCATTCTTGGCAATCACAAACATTGAATGCAATGAAATATGCAACTTTCAGTGACTTAAAATGTGTACTATGTGAATATGTTATTTTGAATAATAACAAGATATAAATCTGTTTAAAGTGACATTTTGTTTTATATAATGAGAAAAAACAGATTTAATTATACTATGACAGGGTACAATTCCCCAAATACATTATTTTAAAGGACAGTTTATAAAACTGCATAATACAACTTAGTATAATAGTTAGCAAATAGGAATATTAGATATAAGGTTTTTGTAAATATAGGATAAGGATTTTTAAAATGTATTAGATATAAAGACATTTATTTAAATTTTCAACAACTAACATCATACCTGTAAATATATTTATTACTGGTGTTAATAGTAATAAGTAATTAAGATGTTAGTTGGTAAAAAACCTTTTTTGCGAACAATATTTCAATGTTAGAAATAAGTATTTGATTGTAAAAAATGTCTGAATGTTGAAGACAACCATTTATTTGAAAATATTCCTTATTTGTTTAACTGTTCATTGTATTGTAACCAATACTAATTATTGTTGTGTTATTTGAAAAAATGTTTAGTTTATAATACCATATTTAAAAGTCAGAGAGGGTATCACACATCATTTATTGTTTGTAAAAATATTTTGTAAGAAAAAACTTGTTAAAAAATCTAGGCCAAAGAATGAAAACCAAACTCCATCAAAACAGAGAAATTACTCATTTAAAAGCAATTAAACAAAAGGGTTTTAGATAAAATAAACCTGAGATGAAGCCATATAATTATACATACCACTTAGAAAGATTTTATAAAATTATATTCAGAATTATAAATAAAAATGAAAATGACAAAACTCAGAAATTTGGAGAGGGGAGTCATATATTCCAAAATAATATTTTAGAATTTAACCAATTCAATTAATTACAAGAAAATAAGGGAATATAAACCTTTTAATACAATATGAGATTATTAATATTAAATATAACTGAAAAATGGCTGAATTTGCATAATGACAGGAAGTTAATTTTTAATTTTTTATCAATACAAAATGAAAGTAAAATTACTAATTTTAGACAGGAAACATTATAAAATGGCAGTATTCAATCTTAAAATACGCCGAATGAACTGAAGGATTAATTTAAATTACATCTAGCAAATAAAATTGATAAATAACCAAAGTTTAGGCAGTTATATAATGTATTTTGAAATACGCACAGGATGCAAAATTATATTTGAACAATGTTAAGAATAATATTATATTGGCTAAGATTTCAGTCGAAACTGGAGGAAATAAGATAGTTGATTATTGGTAATTGTAAGGTGAACTTGACGAGCGGTTTATAACCGAGCTAACCTAACTAAAAACGGTAATGGCGAGTAAGTGAACGATACGTTTTTGTGAAATCGCGAGTGGCGAATAAAATCATTCTGGAACGCCCACATAGTGACAAAATCAATTGATTAAGACTAAATAACACTGGACAGTACATAACTACACCGAAAAACACCATTAAATACAAGAAAACAGTACACCACATAACCATACACTAGTGCCTGAATCATAAAAAGTGAATGAACTTATAACTACACAGATATACAAAATACAACACGGAAACTTCACTCAAGACACTACACAACATCAGAAGCAAGATTTGCAGACGCCAGGACGTGAATACTACCAGAAAATATCAATTTTGGAACGTCGCATATACTACGGACATTTTGACCGACTTCACGGCAGCCATTTGCATTCGTCGTGAACAATGCCTTCTTGTTCCCGTCAGCTGTGTTGGTGACAACAAATTATATTATTTCAATTTATTTTTTCAATGTATGTACTTAGTATTAGTAATTAACTTGTTGTAAAGTTATACTTTTTAAATATTGGCCCGATTTCTCTGACTTTGATAATAATTAGCTGTTCAAAGAACCCTCTCTGAATATTATATATATCAAACCTTGTAACTGTTTCGATACCCTGAGAGTCGATTTTATAATCGAAAAGAGTCTAATTTTCAATTATTTAATAAAACTTTTATACTTTTCACTCCGAATTAGTTCTTTCTTTCATTAATATAATAAATTATAATTAATATAATATTAGTAGCAAACTACCAGAATTTTCCCACAGACAAAGGAAGATAACCTCCAAAACGGAAAAGTAAACAAATATCGATTGTCCTGGAGACAATCTTATGAGTGGTTGTAGTTTATTTGGAAAATACAAGAACCTCAATAAAATTTCTTAGAGGAGTGATACACGTTTTAAAACTTCACAGAACACTATTAATTAATTGATTTTAATTAATTAATTAATGAAAAGAAATTTTTTTTAATTATAAAATTTTTTTTTAAACACAATTTTTTTTTTATTTCTTCAACCAGCAACATTTTTATATTAAAACGTTTTGGTGATACTACACATACATCTCTTCAGTAGCATAACACTACTTGACAGGTCTTGCTACATTTGGGACTTGATCAACTGGGAAACTAAGGAAGCGTTTCAGACCAGGAAGACTCGAGAGCCACACCAATTAAACACCATTCATCATCTGAGAGTAACAGAGTTAAGTTACAATATCACTGAAAGTAAAGTGATGGTTGGAATCTAACTAAACACTTGTAATAATGACAAAAAATATTTATTACTTGAACATTTGAACAACATAATTTAACTTACCTTAATCACAAATATTTAGCAAATGGATTGGATTCTTCCAGAGTGGTTGGTTTTGCTTGTTTTGTTTGGGTGTCGTCTGCAGTCCGGTGTTTTCGAAGCCATGTTTTTACATATGGCTCTGGATCCCAGTCACTCAACAGTCTCATACGGGTGGGTGTAATGATGAGATTCATTAAACTGAATCCTCTTTCGCAATCAGCTCAACTGCAAGGGATCAGTTTTGTACAGTTAAGCAAAGGTGTTAAATGTTTTGGTATTGTTGTATGGTTTTTGACAAAATCCCTGTAGCTGTTTTTGATTTTGGGCATGTTTAACTTAAACCTTCTGCACAACTTCTCAATCTCTGGTTCGCCAAAGCCTGCAGGTTTTTCAGTAGGCCACATATCTGGTTCCAGCACTTTTAATTCATCTAAAAGTGATTCGTAAGCTTCATGATGATGTGATGGTGCACTTGACCGATGGGGTTCGTGTGGCTAGAAACTGTAGTAAACATTCTTCTTTTTAAGTTATTTATGACACTTGTTATTAACTGCTGATGACTGATGGTTGGAATTGTGTGATTTTCTATGAGTGGAACGTCATTAAATGTTCCTTCCCTGATCCAAATTTTTACTTCCAGAGTCTTAGTAACGGGATTTTCCTTCATAGCCTCAAAAAACTGGACACTTTGTCGTATAAGTTTATCAGCATAGATTACTGTTGTTTCTTGGTTTTGTAAGGATTCTGACAGCATCGACAGCTCAGCCAAAATATCATACATTATAGCCAAATCTAGCAAAAACTGAGGTGATGAACATTGTTTTGATAGTACACTGTACATGGCTCGCTCTGTCAAATTTCTGCTCTTATCGGCTTTAGCAAAGTCAAAGTGTCTGTTTAAGGCACCATATCCATACAAGTAGCTGACACAGCTCTAAATGAACTTGCTACCCAGCATGTCCCTAAAATTTTCCCGATTTTATTTATTTCTTGATCTAGGCCACTAGCACATTCTGCTAATTCCCTTTGATTCTTTGGAGACCTGCTATAAACGGAGTACACTTTGTCCATAAAAATTTGGAAATGGTTTACAGCTCCCACTTCGTTTATTGCATCACTCAGAGCTAACTCAAGTCTGTGGTTCATGCAGTGCCAAATAATAAGGCTTGGATATTTTTCAAGCAATCTTTCTGCGACTCCTGATTTTTTCCCCAGCATAACACTTGCACCGTCACTTGCAAATGCAACAAAGTTTTCTTTTAAGTAGTTATCTTCAAAACCGTATTCGCTTAAGCAATCAAGGAGATTTTCTGCTACGGTGTTAGAGTTTGATCGGATAGTTCTAGGAGATCTAAGAATAAGAAATGTGGAGAGTCCTCTTGCAAACTTCACACTTTAAATATACTATCAGAGTAGACTTGCTGCCGAGAGTGGTCGATTCGTCTATCAGGACTGAAATTTTGCCTGATACACCTAAAATTTGTTTCATGACACTTTTCTTCATTTCATCAGAAATGTGACAAATTATTTCCATTGCAATTCTTTTAGAGTGTAGCCCCACACCTATATCCAAGCCATTCAATTTTTGCATCTGCAACAGATCAAAATGGTCAGTGCAAGGCCTATTGTTTTTCACAATGAAGTAAGCAGTTCTAAAGACAATTTTTGTTGTCACTAAGTGGGCTGCATTCATTTCATCAAAGACCTTGTCTATTGACTCTTTTTTGGCTTCAGCAGCAATTCTTTCAGCTGTTGTGTGACCAAAAGAGTTTTAATGTTCAAATTTTTTTTTCTCAACGATGAAAGTTGAGAGGTTTTACTTGATTCATTAAACGTAATTAGGAACAAACGCCATTCTTTTGATATGCTCATGCGCTCTTTTTTAAATGTACCAAGTTGAGCAACTTCTTTACAAACATTACAGCCAAGTTTGCCGTTGATACAATCAAGCCAAGGAAAAACATTCTTTTTACGTTCCCACATTCCTTCTGTCCAAATGGAAGGCCAACGAGAAATAGTTGAGTCCTCAGTTGATGAACTCGGTACAGACAGAGAATTATCAATAACACAAATACCTTCGGTTTCTGTATGCTGCACAAACGAGCTTTCGCCAGGTTTAAGGAGAGTATTTGCATCGCAAGAAGCAAAGGTTGAAGACTCGCACGAAGACTGTATAGTCCCTCTACTGAAGAACGACGTTAGAGTTTTTTGTTTCTTATTGGCAGATTCCATGACTGTTGTAGCACTGAATAAACACACGTAACGGTTCACAACAGCGATTTACAACTGACAAGCAAGACGCGGGAACCACTAATGACTCATCAGTAAATACTGAGTTGAGTAGTGAGCCGATGGTGGAAGGTACCCCCTCCACTGCACTGCCCGCTGGTCTACACTTCAAGGTCATCCCGCATCCAAAATAGATCTCATGTGCGTTGTGTTCGGCGCCGTTCGGTGAGACTAGTGCATAGTTACCAAATGATTATGTTATTTTTTATTTTCTTTCGTCAGTTTTAATTTTCGATCTCGGCGATGGTCATTGAGATGAATAATGTGTATAAACAAAATTAACAGTAAAACTAAAAGAAATTATTTGTCGAATATGTTAATATTTCTTCATTATCTTGCAATAAGAAGTATAATAACAGTGAGTACTAAATCTTAAAATAATACGTGGACCAGATTTTTGAGTAAAAACACATTTCATGTGAAAGAAAATAATTCTTTTTCTCAAAAAGCAGTACCGGAACGGCGTTGCGGCGCATTCCGGTACCAGTGCACCCCTGGACACTGAAACATGAAATCAAAATATCAAATAGTGGCCTTGTATACTACCATATCCCTAACTGATCTGATTCCCCTTAGCTGTGCTGGTTTGCGTTAAGAAGTACTGGGTTTTTTTTTTGTAACATACACATGGATGAATACTTAATCTAACATAATGCATTGTAAAAATTCCATACCAACATTCGGTATACACTTCTCTCTCTTTAACTCTTATCCCAAAATTCAAATTTATTGCTCTGATTCCCATCAAAATTTAAATAAACATTTCCCATTACAACGTATAAATACCTTCCATTATATATTTCACATTTCAAAATTAATAAACTCCTTATATAGAGTAAAACACATTAAATCAACTACATTAGAACAAATTATTTACTTAACAGTCGTTAAGCATCTTCATAATACTCTTTAAACCAATACATCATTTAGTTATCTCATAAGATCAACTACATCCTTGACATAATAATTTTTTATTCTCAATACTTCATTACTAGCAATTTAGTAACCTCCTTCCACTTTACATCAACTTATACTAATCCCCCTAACTTAAACTAATTTCCCTTAACCCCTGATACCCCGTGTTACACATTTGTCATACCTCAGGGTTTTTGCCTATATTAGTATGACACTATTACTCAGTCAATGCGGGCTATCTAGGTCCCCAAAGACGGAGTCGCACCCTCGCAGCATGTAATGTTGCCACCGGCCATCCATCTCTCTATGTCCCCCCATGGCTGGACTGTTGCGCCCAGTTGCTTCCACAAGGACTGAAGCGTTAAGGAGGAATTTTGTCATCTCCTGTCCTTGCTTCGGCGTTATAATTAAAAATTCGGATTACCTGACCACTAGGGTTTACAATATCCTACTAATTCTATATTTATGTGCCCTTAAGACGGTTCTATCACCCTTTTTATGTTCCCACGCGAACAGGTGATAGCCGCTGTTCCATAGTTCCGGTTTTATTTCCCCTGAATCACCCCCCTGTTAATTTCTATGTCACACCAATTTTCAAAAAGGCAACCGACCATGGTCAGTTTACAATGTCTGCCCACAGCTGGTTGTCAGCCAAAAACACGGTCAGTGCTGGTGAGGCAGCGACCGCCCGAAAGTGGGGAAATCTGTTATTTACCATACATCTTACATGGTTTATCTGTTGCCCGAACAGGGACAAATTTAATTATTAAAAACTGAACATACTTCAGTTGGCGCCCGTTAACAGTGACGTTGTAAATTAAAGTTAAAAAATTTTACAACTTAGTCGAAAATGGCAGAGAAAAATACAAATACAAATTTAGATGAGAATGCAGCGGTGGGGTCCATGTTATACGTCACACAAGATAATGTAATAACCACAAATGAAAATGTCAATGAGAGTATAAGCGAAATAGCAGTAAACGTAATTAAAACAGTAGAAGCCGGAAGTAGTAAAAGCAATGATGTAAATATATTTAATCAATTAACAATGATTATGGAAATGGTGTCAGAAATTAAAACTGAAATGAAGTCAGAGAATGATAATTTTAACACGAGTTTGAATGAATTTGAAACTGAAATGAAGTCAGAGAATATAAAAATGATGCATGAGATAAATGCAAGTAGCGTAGAGTTAAAGTCAGGTATAAATGCAAGTAACATAGAGCTGAAACCCGAAATAAAAGCAGAGATAAATGAAATAAATAATAGATTTAACAAACAAGATGAGAAAATAAGAGACATAAATAACGAATTTGTGAACATAAGAAGCGAAATAAAAATGAGTAATTTAAGTATGAATAACCAATTTGGAAGTATAAGTGAGAGTTTTAACAGAGTGAGTGAGAAGTTCGTGGAAGTAAATAATAAACTGGAGAAACAGAGTAAGACTATTGCGGGAGTCAAAGGTGAAATGACTATAAATATAAATAAAATACAAACCGAGATAAAAAATGATATAAAAACAATTAGCGAAAAGCAGAATGAGAAACTGCTAGAGTCATTTGATGCGTTAACTAATGAATTAAACGATAAATTTAAAAAACAAAATGAAAAAATTGACAGTAATGTTCAAGGGGTAATTGATGAATGTGAACGGATTAAAAATGCAAACAAGATACAAGAGAGTGTTCATAATGAATTCAAAAGTAACGTTGAACAAATTGATATAATTAAAACTAGTGTAACTAATTTGAAAAGTAAACAAACTGAACATGAAATAATTAAAGTTAGAGAAGATCTAAGCCTAGCAATAATTAATAAAAAAAGAATGTTAGCACTCGGGGGAGTGCCGACAGAAGTGAAAACTTTTATACTCAGGCCTGGAGAAACGCTTTGTGCATGGAAAAAACATTTAATTTAGTGGTATTACAAAATTGCTATGAAATATCTACAACTGAAAATTATGAAAAATATTTTTTTTTTATAAAATTTAATTAAAACAATGTAAAATTTAATCTTAATCAATTATAATTTTCAAATAATAATTAATTTAAATATAAAAATTAAATTTTTGTTATGATAAATTTATATTTTAAAAAATGTGATGTTACGGTTATTGAAAATTAATTAAGTCCCTAGTTCTGGGCGACATCTGTGATGTTATTTAATTAATACATTTCATAATAATAATATATGTCTTCCACTTACCTTAAAATCTTCTCCCAGCCCAGAGTTACATCACACGAACAGTGCAATGCAAGTATGATTGTAAGGTTATTTGAATAACATACGCTACTCACATTTCTGAAGAGAAACAATTAAAATTTTATTATATTCTTCAAACTCTCAGATTTCAAATTATGAACTATTCATCTTTACTTTCAAGTCATGTTATCAATTTATTAATGTTTTCATGTAGTTAAAACAAAACACAAAATATTCTTAAATTATATCAATACAATCATCTCTTATCAATAACGTTTAGCTAAACATCTTATATTAAATAAAACAGCCCAGCCTGCTTGCACTCACATTCATGCCATTGTGAAAAACCCCTTTTTATGTTAATTGATCTGTTGAACAAAAAAATGAAATTATTATGCTGGATTACCCAACCGGTGTTACTCCTTTCATGGCCATGTGCGTTTTAGTCCGAAAGTTTAATTCACATTTTCACTTTACCGTTTATTTTATAGATTTATTCTTCCGATTTTAGTCACTTTAATTGGTTCTATAATACTTTCACATAATAAATTTAAATTTAGTGCGCGCACGTTATTTTCTTAGATCCCGGCCGGGATGATAGTTGTATTCGACTGGGCAGAACGCTACCAAAATTTCTCCCACTAGCAGTTATGCATAACGGAAATTGCAATGCCTTAGATGTTGAATCGTTCGTCATTGTTCATTTAACATGTGTTATTTACGTGTGTTGGACGTCGACAAAATTTTGAGTCCACTGGTTACGTCACTAAATAGGCGTATTCTTGTCAAGACTTCCGTCAGCATGGGACAACGTGCTGACAAAATTAGTTACCTTCGGGCCATATTGGTTTCGTGCTTCAGCGTCGTCTGTGCGCCCCGCTGTTGTTTGCGCGTTTGTGTGCGCCACACAGCACTACAGTTCTTAGAATTGTATTGCGTTCTCCGGTCACACCTTGCATTCCATTGTCTCGACTACACATCACTGTTCCCTTGTTTGACGATACATGGGACTGGCCACACAGATGGAAAACAAAATTGTGATTTTTAATAAAAATAAAAACCCCTCTCCTTTTAGCCCCGTTACAATACCCCCCCCCAATGAGAGATCTTCTCCCGAAACAGAAGAAATCTCATTGCTAAACCCCTAAGAGGATCGGAGAGGATATGGTGCCAACAACCCCCCATTAATCCTTAACGCATCATGGGTAAACTATCCCCCTAGCTCGGCGACTATGGCTGCACCTGAACGATATTACTGGACTTCTCTATCCAAGATCCCAACACCATAAAATCGAACAGACACGCACCACAGTGCACCTAACCTCCTCTCATTCTACCCCAAAATCAACACCCTGGTCTTATACCATGCTAGATCCTCAACCGATATGTTCCCCCTTATCATGCACACTGGGCTACCTTTAGCAAGTACTGGGCGTGTACACATATTCATTAATACATCCTTTTATTTAAAATTCAGAAAATATTTATTTTTTAAATTCAAAAATTCTTTTAAGTTTAAAATCAAATTGTTGTCTCTCCATTACTTTATCCAAAAATCAAAAGATAAAAAGAATCTTTTACCGGAATCTATCAAATCTATTCATTTTCTTCCTTACTACTAATAATCATAAAAACACAACTTGTACATCTTATTAACTCATTAATTCGCTTATACTAATGTTTGATCATATAGATACTCTAAACAATGTAATTCAATAAAACACTAGTAATACACATAAACAATAATATACTTGAAACTCAAACCTCATCTATATGGCAGGTCTAAAATAAGAAAATTATTTTTTTTTCCAAAAAAATAAATTTATCAAAATATCTTTTTTCTCCATATTAAAAAAAAAACAAAAATATTTAATGCCATCAAGAAACAAAATCTCAGAAAAATGGTTCTGTCTCCAACATCAGTCATCAGCTGATCTCTCTAGGTCAAATCAATGCCCTTGACATACATATGTCATACACAGCTACGTCATAAAGTACATGGAACATCTTTAAAATTCTTTACCTTTAAACACAATACAATAAATTATAAAATAAGACATACAAAATTAACATGGTTATTTTCTTCTTACTATAAACAATAAAGTTTACATTTAAATTGACCAAAATTACACATTTTATAGCTTTACATTATTCTCAAATTCTATTAAAACCTGTCACTTGATTCAATTAATTTTATATTTTGACTATGACTTTCTTTCTGTAACATTTTCATTCTCAATTAGTTTGAGTGACTTAGTTATTCATAATAACTCATTTTATCAACTTGGCATTGATATATCTATAATCTTACCCCCTTTCTGACTCTAATACTCACTAACAGCTTTAAATAATATGACACCCATCTATCAAAACATCTACCAACCATTCTCTACCTTTAACTTACTGTTCAACTCATTCGCATCATTCTACCCTTATATAAAAAAATACTCTCTACCCCTTTGTACTCAGGATGTGTGTTTCCTTCCCACTGCTCATTCCCTTATGTTGGTTCCTGGACTCCCCCTAGGTAACCCTTTCCGGCGCTAATCGGTTCCCTTCCCGCCACAACGCTTCTCGTTGAGGACTCCTTATCACACCACCTCCCTTACAAAATTACCATCAACTAATTACTCTCCCATCACATTACTTTCACTTACAAAATATCTCCATTCGTTTATTATCTCAAAATATCAACCATTACTCTACATATTTTCCCCATAGCTACTGTGTCACTATTACATCTCAACTTCTACATTACTTTCATTCACAACATTCTTACTTTGTTCAACTCCCCTTTTGAACTTAACTTGGACTGATCTAAATGTCTTAACGAAATAACAATCACCCAAATTCTAACTTTTACCACATTTCACATTTTAACTCTTGAAAATTCAAAACTATCTCAATTCATTTTACCATTTAATTCAAAATCTCTCAAACACATTGAAAATCTATTATTCAATCATTGATTATATTCAAACATTTAATTACATTGATAAAAAATCTGCAAATTATTTGTAAGTGACATACTACATTTATAACTCCAGCAATCAGCTGATGTTCCTGGTCAGGTGAATGACCTTTCTATAGATATGTAAACAACAATATTATATAAAGTACATATTTTTATAATCCTTATCACTAACATACTACATACAGTTAATACACATACACAAAATTATATAGTTATCCTGCAACGTTATTTGAATTCATTACTATTCAAACCTGGTACTTAAAATGGTTTTGCTCTCATAGGGACATATGTCGCTACTCATTGAGACATAGTCATAGCAACAGTTACTGAACAGCTCTATGGATTGTCAACCCCCAACTCTCTCTATAGAGTCGTGTTATAAGCTGACCGCCCGCTGTTTACAGAGGTCGTCACCCTCTCGCTGAATTTATAGCTACACTCCCACTACATCGTTACTTAAAGTCCCCCCTTTTACCCCGTTACAATTAGGTAAACCACCTGCCGGTCGGTCTAGGTATTTACCTTGTGCACAGATGCGTTATCTGTGCCCCTGGCTTGTAACTGCCAGCTCCTTTACCACACACACTATTGTTTACTGCTGGTGGACTGTGGCGTCCATTTGCATCCCCAAGAACTGAAGTTACATGTATAAGGTATAGTCGCTGACTATACCGTTCTTGGTTCAGCGTTACATAAAAATTCGGTATTACTGATGTCCGAGGACGCCAGTAATCCTACTAAAATGATTCACACACCCTTAATCACGGCACTATCGACACCTTCGACGATAGCCGCTGTTCCATAGTTATGTAGTTTCCCCTATTACCCCCCTGGTTCAACTTCAAAATTCACCAATTTTGTAACTACTTACATAATTCCACGGTCAGGGCCTGGTGAAACCGTGACCGCCCGAAATGTGGGGAAACTACCAAAAGACATATTAGGCCAACGCTGACACTGCTACTACAGTTCACAGAAGGTCAACTCTTATATGTTTGGGTATATTAATTACTTTTTCATTCTTAATATAATACATACAATATACTCATAATTAACATGGAGATTATTCCATTAAAACAAACAATTCATATTTAAGGTTGATCAGAAATTACACACCTTACATCCTTACATTTGCATATAAAATTATAAACATTATATTTTAATTTTAATTGAACTTCTATTAATTAATTATCAATGATTTATGATTTACTATACCATTAACTTTTCCAAAAATTTTTCTTTATAACATTTCATTTAAAATTTGCTATTTAAACATTGAACATTTTGATTTATATAAATTGCATTATAAAATTCATACTTACAGTACATCACTCACATACTGTCATAAACACAAAATATCAACACCAAACACCCATAATTCCATGTACCTTCTGAAACATTTTAACAACCATGTTATTCCACAAACTAAATACAATTTAACATTTATTTATTTATTAATTATTATCAAAATTAAACCTCATAAAATAATTTAAATTCACCATCAACATTCAAATATATAACATTTTAAATCAATCAAAATATTTAAGCATCTCAAATCAAATTATTTGCATTCCATCAAGTATTGAAAACACAACATACTTCAATTATTATCAAAACAATTACAGTTCATTAATTACCAATTCATTATTTATTTTGTCTGATAAAATATTATTATTATTAAAATCAATTTCTACTACATACACATATTGTTTACATTACATACTTGTTACAATACAAACACAGTTAATTTCACTAAAATTTATTTACAAATCTTCATCATTAATTGTTCAATTTACCACACCTCATTTCCTAATTCAGCAAGGTCATAACCATACATTAAAATATTTAATATATTTAAAATGTCCATTTATTGATTTCTTATCTAATCGCCATCGTTGTATAATAGTCTTATTTTTTTATAACACTTCTCATTCTTACTCACACTCAATTTATTATTATTATTATAATAACCCTTATCAACATAATATTTGACACCATTATTACCTATTGATTCATAAAACCGGTCTCCATTTGTGATTTCAATTCTGTCTCCATAAGTATTTTTATTCAACATAAAGTAGTTTATTTTCTCATCATATTCATTGACTCTATTCATTAAAACCTCAGGTAAGTTATTATCATTTATAACAGTATTATCAAAATATTCATCTATCTCTATTTTACAAGGTAAGTTACTTTTTTCATCTATCTCAATATCTAACACCTGCACTAACCTTTCATAACCTCTATTTATTTCAAAAATCTCTATCTCTCTCTTTGTCTCATTACAACACCATATCACATTTTCTCTCTCACTCCATGCAGAGGGTACTAACTCATAAAATTTCGGGGAACAATTCAAAGACCTCATGTCTTCCAATAACAAGGGACTCTTGCCCTTCAACAACAACATTTGTAAACACCTTGGTTCACAATAAACCTGGGGAAAATTTACCCTCTGCCCATCTAAACTTTCATTACACCCTCTCACTAACTGACAAACATTCGTTTCTACTACTTCATTATCACATACTGCTTCCACTATTTTCTCAGAATTGCAATTATCATCATTATCATCACTACTCAATACCACATTTTTACACATATCATTATAATTCTCTCTTGTTTTACAGTCATCATTTACCTTGTTATTAATTATTTGATTTGCTTTACTTTTAATTTGTTTCTCTACTGACTCTACCACTTTCTCAATATCTCGTTTCAATTCGTTACACTCACTCTCACATTTAATTTTCACCTCATTAATATTAATTTTAAGCTCGTTAAATTTTCTACTCTGTTCATCGAATTTATTATTCACTTCATCGTGTTGTTTCTCTGAATTTTCTTTCATACTACATATCAAACTATACAAATCTTTTAACATACTACTGTCGTCAACTTTTTTATTTTGATTCATTGAAATAGGTGCTGATTGACTTTCTGTTTTATTGTCAGTGAAGCTGACTTCATTATCATTAATTTTACTTTCTCTACTCAATTTTGGGGTTATTTGAATCCCCGAATCATCTGTAATATTCGTTTCACTTGTAGCATTTATATTTATATCTTTATCGTCTTTACCTACATTGGGTGTTGAATGTATTTCGGGGCTGTTTATAACAGCTGATTCGTCAAAATTAATTATTTCACTTACAATACTTTCATCATTTCCTGCCATATCATTTATAAGTATATTGATTTAAATTTTCTTACATAAAAACATCTACCACTTAACTCTTAACATTTGAACATTGATGTACCGTTTTATATATGCTACATAATTTTTACGTAGTTACTTAACCTTGAAATCAAACTTGCATTTCACTTGTAGGTGCGGTTTTTATATATAGATTTCAATTTATAAAAACTGTCCCTGTTCGGGTGCCATTTGTGATGTTATTTAATTAATACATTTCATAATAATAATATATGTCTTCCACTTACCTTAAAATCTTCTCCCAGCCCAGAGTTACGTCACACGAACAGTGCAATGCAAGTATGATTGTAAGGTTATTTGAATAACATACGCTACTCACATTTATGAAGAGAAACAATTAAAATTTTATTATATTCTTCAAACTCTCAGATTTCAAATTATGAACTATTCATCTTTACTTCTCAAGTCATGTTATCAATTTAATAATGTTTTCATGTAGTTAAAACTCTATGTTTTTCTCCATAAAATAAAAAATGTTTCTCCAGGCCCGCGTATAAAAGTTTTCACTTCAAAAGGGTTTCTCCAGGCCCGCGTATAAAAGTTTTCACTTCAAAAAGCATAACCGATGAGATGCTGACACGAAACACTGTTTTTCTCCATACAAAAAGTGTTTCTCCAGGCCCGCGTATAAAAGTTTTCACTTCATAGTCACCTCGTCTTGGCCTGTTCTTTTTCATAATACTCTCTCTGTCTCTCACTCCCCTCTTCTCCCTCTCTTCGTTCTTTCTCTTTCTATACCGTATAAATTCAAAGAGAGAGGGGACCGCCTATATTCTCTGTATATGTATAAGCTGATGACTCACCGTAACGAAAAAAGCGTAACCGATAAGATGCTGACGCGAAACTCTGTTTTTCTCCATACAATAAAAAGTGTTTCTCCAGGCCCGCGTATAACAGTTTTCACTTCATAGTCATCTCGTCTTGGCCTGTTCTTTTTCATAATACTCTCTCTGTCTCACACTCCCCTCTTCTCCCTCTCTTTTGTTCTTTCTATTTCTATACCGTATAAATTCAAAGAGAGAGGGGACCGCCTATACTCTCTGTATATGTATAAGCTGATGACTCACCGTAACGAAAAAAGTGTAACCGATGAGATGCTGACGCGAAACTCTATGTTTTTCTCCATACAATAAAAAGTGTTTCTCCAGGCCCGCGTATAAAAGTTTTCACTTCATAGTCATCTCGTCTTTGCCTGTACTTTTTCATAATACTCTCTCTGTCTCTCACTCCCCTCTTCTCCCTCTCTTTCGTTCTTTGTCTTTCTATACCGTATAAATTCAAAGAGAGAGGGGACCGCCTATACTCTCTGTATATGTATAAGCTGATGACTCACCGTAACGAAAAAAGCGTAACCGATGAGATGCTGACGCGAAACTCTATGTTTTTCTCCATACAATAAAAAGTGTTTCTCCAGGCCCGCGTATAAAAGTTTTCACTTCAAAAACTAACCAATATGTATGAGAGAGTGAACGTTGACGTTGAATTAGGTTATTTCAGTAATGAGGGTAAAGGAGTGAACCCCATACAATTTTTAAATTCTATAAAAAGTTTTAATAAATATAACAAAGAAAGTTGGGAAATAAAATTGGTACGAATTCTGAAATATTTTAAAGGGGATGCTAAAATTTGGGTGGAAGCTTATAATGATGATTGGGCAGATTTTGATGAATTTGAACAAGCGTTTAAAAATAAATATTGGTCAGAGGAAAAACAAGAGGGTTTACGTAGCACAATAATGGGATGGGGTAGTTTTAATATGAAACATATGAGCATTACTACGTATGTGATGCGACTGTATAGCCAGGTTAAATATTTGGAACCACCAATGCCTAAGGTATGTTAGTAAACATTTACCTAAAGACATACGGTCCACAATTAGAACTCGGGAGTTTACTAATATAGCTGAGTTAGAGAAAATATTAGAAGCTTACCAGAGTATGAAAGAAGAAGAAGACAATAAGTATCAATTTAGAGATAATGACTCGAGGCCAATAAACACTGAATTAAGACAACCAGACCGTTTCATTAGACATAATAATAATGTGAGTAGATCAGAGGGGGGTACGTGATTATGTCCACACCCTAATTGTAGAGCCAGCAACTATAATAGTTCTCGAGATCAGTGTTATAGGTGTCGGGGTCCTAGGGGTGGTGCCCAAGGGAGAGAAGCTAATTATAATAGAGGGTTTGATAATAGTGAGTATAATAGAAGGGAAAATTATGGTAATGAGTTTAGAGGTAATAATAGAGGGAGAGGTTTTACCAGTAATAGGGGAATGCCGGGAGGTTTGAACCACAGAGGGAGAGGGGGATATGTTGGTAATATACACGTAGATGAGACTAGGGGTACTGAAGCACCTTCTAATAATCATAATAGTAGAGCGGATCATAGGGGGCGTACAATGAACCACCACCTCCAGCACAGTTAAACTAATAAGGACGGTTGAAAAGGAAAGTCCCCAGCCATCTAGAAATAACATAACAATAGGGTCACTTATTACCAATATACATAATGAATTATTAGAGGAAGAAGTAGATGAGAGCAGTAGTAATTTTAGCATGGCTGAGTTCGAAGCCGAAGTGTTCAATTCCAAATACACCTTTCTAGTAGATTCAGGGAGTGAGATTACCGCTATAGATGATACAATTTTTGTAAAACTAAAAAAATCAAACCACTGAGACCATTCCACAACTACCAGTATTGGAAATTAGTGTCATAGGTATAACAGGTGTTCGGAGTAAGAGAGTAACTAAGCAAATAATGTTACAGCTAAAAATAAATAAACACACAATAAATGTACGTTTTTTTAGTAATTCCTGGTTTGAATATGGGGGCAATAATGGGAAATGATTTTTTTAACAATTTTAAAGTTGAATTATACTATTATACACAAACTATGAAATTAATCAATGAAAACAATATAATTGAAGTACCATTTATACGAAAAAAAGATGTAGAAATGAAAACGTTAAAAATAATTAGTAAAGGAATATTAGTATCCGATAATGAAATTAATGAATGCAGACCCTTGATGATTAATTATTGTAATTTAAAGATAAATAGGCATGAGTTAGTTGAAACTGAAGATAGTTGGGTTGAAAAAATGAATAAAATTCTATATCAAACTGGGGATTTAGTTATCAAGATAGGGAGAGAATAGTACAGGTAATAGATAAAAATAAATTAGTTTTTTCAGACGAACCAGGTCTAGTAAAAGGTTTTAAGGGTAGATTAATTGTTAAAGAAAAAACACCTTTTGCGCCTACAGCATATCCGGTACCATACTCTAAAAGGGGGTTAGTACAAGAAGAAATAAACAAAATGTTAGCAGAAGGAATAATAGAAAAATCCACCTCACCATATTCCAACCCTTTAGTAGTGGTTACTAAGAAAGACTTATCGATAAGACTATGTTTAGACGCTAGACAAGTAAATAAAATAATTATTCCAGATAGAGAATCACCAGAACCAGTGGGCGAGATTCTACAGTGTTTCAATGGGACAAAATACATTACGACATTGGACTTAACGGCTGGATATTGGCAAATAGAATTAGAGGAAGGGTCTCGTAAGTATGTAGCATTTCTATATAATGGAAGAAATTATCAATTTTGTAGATTGCCTTTTGGACTGAACGTGTCTCAATTTTTATTAAATGTTTGGACTACGTGTTCGAGAGAGAGATTTTAGAATTTACAACTGTTTATGTAGACGACATAGTAATAACTTCACCAAATATTAATACACATTGTGAAAGGCTAGATAGAGTGTTAAATAAATTACATGAGTATGGAATAACTGTCAAGTTTAAGAAGCCAGAGTTTTTAAAAGAACATGTCAATCTTTTAGCCCATATAATTTCAGACAAGGGTATCAGTACAGATCCTAAAAAGGTAGAGATAATACAAAATTTTCCGGTACCTAAGAATGTGAAACAACTGCAAAGTTTTTTAGGTCTGTGTAATTATTGTAGGCAATTCGTAGAAAATTCGTAGTATTCCTATTTGACTGTAAAACTGGGGCATTTATTAAATAAGGGTAATCAATGGCAATGGGGTTTACAAGAGCAAACTGCATTTGAACAAATAAAAAATAAGTTTTTAAACACTGTCATATTAGCTCATCCTAATTTTATAGAACCATTTTACATACACACCGATGCATCGGACATAGCTTTGGGTGTAGAACTGTTTCAATTAGATGGGGATGGTAACCATAATGTGATAGCTTTTGCAAGTACATCCTTGGTAGCTAGTGAAAAGAACTATACTATAACGGAAAAGGAAGCACTATCGATAGTTTTCGCTTGTAAAAAGTTCAGAACATATTTGTTAGGAAACAAAATTATAATAAGATCAGACCATCAAGCCTTGACATTCTTAAAAAACTGTAAATTGACACAGGTAGGTTAGTGCGTTGGATGTTAATACTACAAGAGTATGACTTAACCATAGAGTATTGTAGGGGTAAAGAGAACATGTATAAAAACAAATTATTTACCTTTATTAGTTATTAATAATTACGCTTTATAGTTGTGTACTTACCACTATTACTTCTCACTAGGGTCCCAGGTTTCGTTCTTAAGCGAGGCCAGAAACAGTGTGGGGGTACGAAATAAATACTCTAACGACATATATAGTGAAAAGAAAACTTTTGTTTAATTTTTCTAAATTATCGTTACTCACAGTTACACCCCACATAGTTGCATGCGATTCTATTTCGGAAACAAAGCACATTGCCATTCGCCATGAGGCGTAGTTATGGAATCAAATTAAAATCTCTTTCCCATTTATAATTTTATAAACATAATCTCACCAAAATATAAACATAATCAATCATTTCTTTTCAAATATTTAATACAGGTATAAAACTATTTCCTTGATTATTAGCAAAACCATAATATTAAAATACAAATACAAATTAACATAAACATATTATATTTATGAAAGCTGCCCAGCCTGCTCACGCACACATACATTCCGTTTTAAAACCCCAATTATTTCGAGCTCTTTATTATTAAACTTTCATGAAATTATAAAATGTTACGATTATTTGTTTACTTATCCATCGTGGTATAGCACTGAATGTAGGTCCAAAAGTTTGAGTTTTACGCTTTAATTTTCTTCACTTCACTGCACTAACTCCATTCTGATATACATTTACTGGTTGTTACCGGTTTATTACTTTTTACATTTTTAAATAATTTACTTGTGACCACTGAGTCGAAGCGAGCGTCCGTCCAACGCCGCCTCAGTATCTCGACTGACTCTACATGAGGCCGAACATTACTGCCTTGCCTGCGAACAAATTTCGTCGCTGCACACAGCCTTCGTTGTCAAAGTCTTGGTAGCTGCACACATGACACATGGGATTTACGTGTGTTGGACGTCGACGATATTTAGTGTTCACTGGTCGATGTCACAAATGTGGGCAGGACTAAGTTTCGTTTCCGTCACCTCCGATACACATGGCGAAAAATATTGTCTTTGGGCCATGTTGTTTTACACCACTCGGCGTCGTTTGCGCATCTGCTGGTGGTTGCGCGTTTGTGTGTGTGTGTCACACAATCGCAAAGTTCTAAGAATCGTCAACCCGCACATTCCATTGCAGTTGTTTCACCACCGTTTCTTTGTTCGAACTACGCTTCATTTAAACACGTGGCTGTCCACACAGAGGAAACTGAATTTAAAATATTTTAATAAAATAAAAAGTCCCTCCCTTTTGCCCCGTTACAAACATAGTAGCTGATGTCCTATCTAGAACTGATTTTGATAATAATACTGATGTAGACATGGCAAATACATATAAAATATTTATAATCAAAGAAGTGGAGGGGGTAGATATGAAAAAATGAATACATAACCTAGCAGCAGAACAAGAAAAAGATACAGAACTTGGTAAAATAATGACAGCATTAAATAAGATACCCAATATATCTAACAAATGGGAAAACATTTTAGCTTGTATGATAAATATTTATTTCATCGGACAAATGAACAAGGTGATGATTGGAAATTATGCATTCCTAAAGTTTTAATATCCGAAGTAGTGAAAGATTGTCATTTGAGGTATGGTCATATAGGTCCCAAGAAATGCAGTGACATATTAAAAGAATCCTGTAAAAATAATAATATGGAAAGAACCGTACGTAAAATGTTAAAAACGTGTGAAATTTGTCAGAAAGCCAAAGTAAATAATCGTAAACAGGAGGGTTTAATGCAACATGTAATACCAGACAGTCCTTTAGCAATAGTTGCCGTTGATTTATATGGCCCTCTACCCAAAAGTCGAGGCGGAGTGATTTTTATTTATTTGTCGTATTAATGTTTTTACCAAATTTGTAAAGTTGTACCCTATTAAAAAAACTACATCTTTGGTATTAGCTAGAAAGATAGTAAGTGAATACATTGCTGAAGTAGGTAGACCTAAAATAATATTATCGGATCATGGTTCTCAGTTTACCAGCAAAACACGGAGGGAAACGTTAAGTTGGGAGAATATTTTAGTTAAGCATACATCGGTATATCATCCCCAATCAAACCCTAGTGAGCGTGTTATGCGGGAATTAGGGCGTATGTTTACAACCTTTTGCCACCAAAAACATCCGCTGTGGGCCACACTTGTGAATAAAATAGAAGGGTACATTAACTGTAGCTTACGTGAGTCCACAAGTTATAGTCCCCATGAGTTAATGTTCCAGAGGAGGCCATCACGCATAATAGAGGAATTAGTAAAATGTCCGACTCGAACTGAGGTACCACATGGGAGAAAACTGGTGCTTGCCAAGGAACGGCTTTTAAGTAAAGCAGAACAACGGAAAAGAAGGCATGATAGAAATTTAACACCCGTCAAATATGAGGTAGGGCAACTGGTATTAATAAAAAAACCATGATTAATCATCAGCTTTGGATAAAGAGATTAAAAAATTCTTCTTGTTATACGCAGGTCCATATGAGGTTAGTGAAGTAAAAATGGAAAATGCTTATGTATTAATAGACCTGCAAACCTGAGAAATAAAGGGAACTTATTATGTAACACAATTAAAAAGGTATTGTGCAGTAGCGCGATAATTTTATTTTATAGGTTGGCTAATCTGTTTCCTACTTTTGTTCTATACTGATTACGCATGTCAAAGCTCAGTACGTCAAAAACGCTCGTAGCGGCGGTCGGCTCGCCTGCAGTCTTACTGCCTTTAAATACTTGTACGAAAGTATTTATTTCCGCTTACTAACGCAGGTCGCACTCTTTACGACCTTTATCGTAGGCCTTAGGCCACACTTCATATGGCCCATTAGGCCCCTTCATCGTAATCTAAAATTTGATACGTATACGTCAAACTATATGTCTTACGTATACGTCATGCTCATTAGCCAACTTTTTATTCAAATAACTGCTAACTACATATGTAATGTAAATTTGAACGTCAATTAAAATGAATTTAATACAGTCCACACTTTTCATAAGTTCTGCTACCTGGTGATTCATCAATGCACGCATTTACAAGCTACATTCTTTTACTAAACATTTTTTGGTCCACGCGGACCGGATTCTCTACATTTTTTGGTCCTCACGGTACGGATCACTCATATCACTAATCATTTTTTGGTCACTCCGGACCTGGATTTTCCATGCGTCATTACCATTTAATATTTTTTCTGCCACTATTTCTGGCCATCACGGGCGAATTACCACATCAGCTGATACGACCGTGGCGTGATTTCCATCAGCATTTCGCTCGTCACCTTTGAGCCTTCTGATAACATCTTCGCAAGAGCCTGCTAGCTACAGTGCTTTACACAAGGCGGTCATCTCTACGAGCTGTGTTTGCCATCTTCACCAAGGCGTCGACGCTGCAGGACATCGCCTACAAGGTATCACCTCAATAACAGCGTAACAAGGTGCGTACAATGGCTGAAGAAGGCCTCAAAGTGTTAACCAGAAAAAGAGGCGGCTTAAAGTCCGCAATAGTGCGAATACAATCTGCCATAAATAACTTTGATATAACTTCAAACACAAAACATTTTTTAACTGTAAGGCTAGAAAGTCTCAAAAACTTGGCGTCGAAGTACGACGAGGTGCAGTCTGAAGTAGAGCTTATTAGTAAAGACACGAGCGCGGCTCAAGAAGACCGAATTGAGGTCGAAGAAATGCTATATTCGACTGAAGCAAATATTTTGCAATTACTTGATACATTTAATGGTCAGACTGTACCTCCCGTATTATCGACACCCATGCAATTAAAACCAATAAGTTTGCCCTGCTTCTCAGGCAACATATTGGAATGGCAACATTTTTATTCAATTTTTACGGACTTAGTGCATACAAGATCCGATTTAACACCAGTGCAGAAATTACATTATTTACATTCTTCTTTAAAAGGTGAACCTTTAGATTTAATTAAGTCATTACCCATCTGTAAGGAAAATTATTCAATAGCGTTGAGTTCGCTGTCCGAAAGGTATGACAACAAGCTCATACTAGCCAAATACTATGTTCAAAACTTACTTCAAGTCAAGTCGACAATTAAGGACTCTGTCCAAAGTTTGGCAGAATTCACAAACACAGTAACGTCTTCCGTTAATTCACTGCCGGCAATGAAGCTGTCAGTGAATTCATTTGAATTTATTATTATACAATTACTATCCACTAAACTCGACCCTATTACCTTTAAACTATGGAAGGAGTCAATAGACCCTGACAATTTACCTAGCTTTCAAGATTTCACTCATTTTTTAAACTCACGTAGACAGCTGTTAGAAAATACACTGCCTATCGAACCCGGACAGCAACTCAACAAACCTAATGTAAGACTTAACAATAAATATAATAAATATAACTCAAGAAACACTGCTGGCAGCACTACATTTAAGAGTTATCACTCAGCGGCAAACAATTATTCATGTTTGTGTTGTAAATCCAATCACCCGCTTTATTCATATGATAAATTTCGTACATTAAGCACCGCTGAGCGGGGACAATTTGTTTCAAGTCATAAATGTTGTAGCAATTGTCTTAGATCAGATCATTTTGTATCTAGCTGTAAGAATAAGCAGGTGTGTAAGATCTGTTCAAAACGACACCACACATTGTTGCACGCAAATAACGTGCCGAACTCAATAGCTGCCAGCAGTAACTATTGCTCGCTCAAATTACAATGCAAGAACAATGTTCTCTTATCCACAGCAGTTGTATTTGTCATTGATCAGGCTGGCAACAGACATAGGGCGAGAGTTCTTCTAGACGCCGGTTCACAAATAAATTTTTGTACAAAATCATTTGCAAGGAAATTACAGCTTAAATTAACTAAATCCAACATACCAATCACGGGCATAAACAATACAGCGTGTTACGCAACTGATCTTGCGTCTATACGCATTATTTCTCGTTATCAGAGATATAGCTTCGAGGCGAAATGTGCTATCTTATCTACGTTAACTCACAATCTATCTACCTGCAAATTCGTTTCACATCATAAATCAATTCCACATCCCGAACAAGATTTTCCTGGCTGACCCAGATTTTAACATATCGTCGCAAATCGACATACTATTAGGGGCACAATTTTACCTGGACTTGATCTTAACTAATAAATACATACGCGGCCCTAATTTTCCCATCATTCAGGAAACAAAGCTAGGCTACATTTTGGCTGGCAACTTGCCCAAACACTGCCGCAACGAGGGTCCTGCTGTTTCGTTCCTAGCAAGGAACAACGACAGTCAAATTCTGCAATCTCTCGAAAGATTTTGGGAAGCAGAAACTATCCCTGACAACACCCCTGATAACGAGTCAGCCTGTGAAGAGCATTTCGTGCGCTCTACCCAGCGCAACCACGAGGGTAGATTCGTGGTTTCACTTCCATTTAAGCCCGATAATCTCCACTTGGGGGAATCTTACACTAGTGCTGAAGCAAGATTCTTAAGCTTAGAGCGTCGATTTAGGCGAGATGCTAAGCTCGCGCGTGACTACGCAGACTTTATTAAAGAATATAAGGATCTTGGGCACATGACGCTTATCGATGATGGCGCTATCAACACAGGAGCGTCAAATATTTACTACCTGCCTCACCATGCCGTATTTAAACAGTCTAGCTTGACCACAAAACTGCGCGTCGATTTTTGATGGTTCGTCCAAGACTACCAATGGCCTTTCTCTAAATGACATAATGTTGGTAGGCCCGAATGTTGAACAAGACCTTTTTTCCATTCTTTTGCGTTTCCGCATGCATAAATATGTTCTCATCGCCGACATCGAGAAGATGTATCGACAAATTCGCGTGGCTGAAGGGGATTGTCACTATCAACGCATTCTGTGGCGTGATTCTCCTCTCGAACCATTTAAACATTTTGCATTGCGAACGGTAACCTACGGCACGGCTAGTGCTTCGTTTTTGGCCACCCGCTGTCTTGTACAAATTGGTAGAGACCATCAAGCTTCCTTTCCTGAAGCGGCGTTAGCTATAACGAACGATTTCTATGTTGACGATCTGCTTACCGGTTCGGACACCATCCCTGATCTGACCAAGCTGAAATCTGATCTAGGTGCGTTATTAAGTCAAAATGGTTTCCCGTTGCATAAATGGGCATCAAATGAACCCACAGCGGTCGCAAATCATGACAATTTTTCACGACCCCTAAACAAACAGGAAAATGTGCGTACCCTAGGCATTCTTTGGAATAATACTGCCGATTCATTCCTGTTCGACATCAAATCATTTCCCGTTGATTCAAGCATTTCCAAGAGAAATATTCTTTCGATTATTGCTGGAATATACGATCCTCTTGGTCTAATCGGTCCAGTTGTCTTTTTGTACAAACATTTTATGCAGCGACTTTGGCTTTGCAAGCTTGGTTGGGATGAACCGATCTCCGGTCAATCACGTTCGGATTGGCATTCTTTGTGTGACAAATTGGGTCTGATTAGCAAAATTGTGGTCCCACGGTCTATTCGTTGCAAGCGTGAGGCAAGTATAGTTGAATTGCATGGTTTTTCGGATGCTTCTGAAAGGGGGTTTGGCTGTTGTATTTATGTCAGAGTTATTTATCAAGATTCTTCTGCCTCCTGTCATCTCCTGTGTTCCAAATCTCGCGTAGCTCCCTTACGACAGGTGTCATTACCTCCCACCGAACTCTGCGCTTGCTTGTTGTTATCGCGACTCGTATTTAAGGTCATTCCTGCTCTTTATTCGTTTATTGATAATGTTTATTTGTATTCTGACTCTATGGTGTCTCTTTACTGGATTCATGCCCAGTCTACGCAGTGGAAAACATACGTCGCTAATCGTGTTGCTGAAATTCAGCGTCTTACGCAAACTTATACTTGGCATCACATCAATTCTAGACACAATCCTGCTGATATTATCTCCAGGGGGTGTTTCCCTGACGTTTTGCGCGATGGCTCGCTTTGGTGGCACGGTCCCAGCTGTCTGTCTCAATCGTCAGAGTCCAATCCCTTTCCATCCTTCGTACCGTCCACTCCGTCGTCTTCTGAAGTCACTGCGGAAGAGAAACATACCCATAACCTTTCTCTAATGTCTACCCTGGCTATCGACCTTTCTTTGGACTTTTCCTCGTTGCATCGTCTAACGCGCGTATACGCTTACTGTTTTCGGTTCATCAGAAATATTAGACTCTCAAGTGCTGACAAATGTACGGGCGATCTTACCCCTGTAGAAATTCATCATGCTCTCAATTTCTTCATAAAACAATCTCAGTCGATCCACTTCGCAGCCGAAATTAATTGTCTTCGTAACGGATCTTCTGTTTCCATTAGGAGTAAGTTGGCTTCTCTCGACCCGTTTCTTGATGATTCTGGAGTGATACGCGTAGGCGGGCGATTACAGCATTCTCAATTACCTTACGATTCTAAACATCCTATTGTATTACCCCCATCGGCGCATATTACTCGCCTTATCATTGAACGTGAACACATTCGTTTACTTCACGCTGGTGCTCAACTCGTGCATCATTCACTGCGTCAACGTTGGTGGATTGTTAATGCCTGGTTAGTCATTCGCTCCATCATTCGAAAATGTGTAAAGTGTCTCAGGTTTAGTGCCATACAGCAGGTACAGAGGCTTGGTATTTTACCATCTCCTAGAGTCATTCCTTCAAGGCCGTTTCTATTTTGCGCGGTTGATTATGGTGGTCCCTTCATGATCCGTCATGGCAGGCAGAAATCCAGAACTCTTTCTAAGGCATACGTATCTTTGTTTATTTGCTTAGCGACTAGGGCTATTCACATGGAATTGGTTTCCGACCTTACGGCCAGTGCGTTTATAGCTGCATTACGTCGTTTCATGGCCCGTAGGGGCATACCCAGTCAATTATACTCCGATAATGGCACAAACTTTAGGAAGGCCCGCAATATCTTACATGATATCTACAACTTTTGGCATAATAAGGATGCCATCTCATCGATCAAGTCATTCACGTCCTCTCAGGGGATATCATGGTCATTTATTCCGCCCTCCTCACCTCATTTCGGTGGCCTTTGGGAGAGCGGCATAAAGAGTTTGAAATTTCATTTGCGCGTGGTAGGCAAATCTATACTCACCTTCGAGGAGTTCACGACAGTTTTGTCTCAGATAGAGGCATATCTGAACTCTCGACCTTTATTTGCCATCTCTTCAGATGTAAACGACCCGGTGCCACTCACACCTGGTCATTTTTTGATTTGCGCGCCCTTAACGGCGATACCGGACCCAGACTTATCTCACATTCCTATTTCTCGTCTTGGGCGTTGGCAACTTCTACAAAGGTTTGTCCAAGGCATTTGGAAGGCATGGTCTCGCGACTATTTGCATCAGTTGCAGCAGCGTCACAAATGGAAATTCGCTAAGGATAATGTTTCCTTTGGTGAGACCTAGTTTTGTTTATTGAGGATAATTTACCCCCATTAGCCTGGAAATTTGGTGTAATTACCGCCACATTTCCCGGCCCAGATAACTTAATTCGTGTCGTAGACATTCGCACGCCTACGGGTGTTCTGCGAAGACCAATCCACAAATTATGTTTGGTCCCTACTAGGGACGAACAATAAAGAAAAAGGATTTATTCCCTTTGTATAATTTTAAAGACACATAAGTCAAATGTTCCAGAAGACTTGTTAGTTATAAGCACTTGTTTTAGCATAAGATTTAATTATTTTTTGAGTCAGCAACTGTTTGTTTTACTCAAGCAAGTGTTAGTTTAGTTAATGCAAGGCTTTCATTATTATTTTGTATTTTCGTATATGCAACATTTGATTTATGCCTCACGTCTTACTCACTATTGTGTAAAAATTTTGTTATTTTGTGAACTTATTTTCAATTGTTTAACTTATGTACTATGTTTGTAATCACAGTATCGTATTTGTTATTTATGACATTGCAATTATTCATATTGTAATTAACTAAATTGTTGTTATTGTATTCATATAACTTGCGTTTATGTAAAACCTATCGTTTTTGCGTCTACTGCATGTAACTATGCCACGTCTAGATTTATTTTATATTGTATTGTTATTATTTTGTGATTAAGCATGCACAATTATTATTTTTATTTAAATTATGGCATACATGTCATCATATTTGTGCTTGCATTCAGTCAGCTATCTAGCTTGTTCATACATTATTACATATTGTAAGTTCCTGAAACTTCAGGAACAGCATGACTTGGTCAATACATGACGCCATGCTAAATATACGCTTAAACATGTAATTGTGACAATTTTGTTCATGTAATTAATTCTCTGTACAGGTCTACTGGCCTCAACTAATTTTACGGTAACCATCTATGACATGCATAGGGTTACAAACTATCGGTCCATCATGTGATGAGCTTCCGATCATACATTATTAAGCATTGTCTAATTATGTATTTTTTCATGTTTTATAATGTTCTATACTGTACAGATACATTATGTGACGGCATTTGCCAAAGCAGACATTCACGTTCATGTCTGAAATCAGCTGTTCGCCAACCTTGGCTTACAAACGCTTATCTTTAGGCTTATCTTATGCATGCTTATCTCTAAACCATTAACGTACAGTTGTTACCTAATCTCATAACTGAAGGTTCAACTTAGCCTTGAAACTAACTCTCATTATTAGAACACTGTATGTTTTTTAATTAAGTTACAAGATGTATAATAATTTACTAAAAAAATTGTAAAAAATCGATTGATTTTGACGGGCAGTATGTGCAGTAGCGCGATAATTTTATTTTATAGGTTGGCTAATCTGCTTCCTACTTTTGTTCTATTCTGATTACGCATGTCAAAGCTCAGTACGTCAAAAACGCTCGTAGCGGCGGTCGGCTCGCCTGCAGTCTTACTGCCTTTAAATACTTGTACGAAAGTATTTATTTCCGCGTACTATCGCAGGTCGCACTCTTTACGACCTTTATCGTAGGCCTTAGGCCACACTTCATATGGCCCATTAGGCCCCTTCATCGTAATCTAAAATTTGATACGTATACGTCATGCTGATTAGCCAACTTTTTATTCAAATAACTGCTAACTACATATGTAATGTAAATTTGAACGTCAATTAAAATGAATTTAATACAGTCCACACTTTTCATAATTTCTGCTACCTGGTGATTCATCAATGCACGCATTTACAAGCTACATTCTTTTACTAAACATTTTTTGGTCCACGCGGACCGGATTCTCTACATTTTTTGGTCCTCACGGTACGGATCACTCATATCACTAATCAGGTATTATTTACCTGAGTAATGTTAATTGTTCTTTTAATTCATTAAAATCCTTGATAAATAAATACAGATCATTTTATAATGAATTGGGGGGTAGGCCTACATAAAAGTGTAACCTTTAAATTAAGCTCGAGTAAACATTAAGATAACGAGAGCATTGAAGTATGTTCAGTATTTAGTTATTATGTATTGATTTTACGTGTTAAGTTTAATCCAGGACATCGTTTAGTGTACTCGGCAGAGAACAATAGGCAAATACAAATAACAAAATGCGTATTTATCAAGTAAAATATAACATTATTTTATTCTTTTGACAACATGAAACATGTTATGAAAACATTTATTCCGCCTTGAGGCGTACAACAAATCACAAGCAACTATTACATCAAAAATAGATTACGCATATTTTGCAAACCCAGCACTTCTTATTATATATATATTCTTCACTCACCCAATCATACACACTTTTGTACTTTGTTGAGCTCAATTTATAAAATTTTGTAAAATGCCAGAATTTAATTATTATTGTCAGATTTACTTTCCTTTCATGATGCGTAGAAGTTCACCATAGGACGTCTCCTTGTGCACGCATTGTTTTTGATGTTTCCTCGTTCTCACTTTTTATATTTTTTTGCCGAAACTGTCACTTCAATTTTTATTAGGCACTGCGTATTTACATTATTGATGTTAGTCAAAATGGTTTCGTTTAAAATTTCACATTTTGTGGTTTGCTACGTTAATTTCAAGCCTGCGATTTCGTTACGTAACTTTTTCTACTGCACAGCACAAAGGATGATGGTCGACTGACTTTCAGCGTTAAAATTTCCGTTTGGTGACATCTTTAAAACCAGTTCATTCCGTTCCCCGCCATACGTCTCGTCCTTGGTATTGAAAATTTCCGTTGGGCTTTGTATCACCTTTTCAACTTGCTACAAACAGATTTCCGTCAACAAAATTCTTTCGGTGTTAGTCACTGGCTACAAATAAACTCTTGATTTGCTTTATAACCATATATGGTTATGAAGCTCTCACTGGCTAACGCCTCACCTTATGTAGGCCTCATCTTCCCATGTTAAGTTATTTATAAAATTATTATGTAAATTTAGCCCCATTACAACACATGCTAAAAGGGCCTCAGTCACAAAAAATGGTAAATTGAGTTATTCATGAAAATCCCATCTTTGAGGATAGCTTCATCATTCTACGCTAAAAGGGCCTCAGTCACATGCATTTTTAGTATAGAAAATGGCTGATGAAAGTATCAGCATGTGCTAGAAGGGCCTCAGTCATTGGCTGAGGTCCTTTTAGCGTGTGCTGTTGGCTACACTGCCCAGTCTGTTGTCTTGATCAGCTGTCATTTTTCTTTCTTCTAACGTCTCTAACCTAAAACATGCTTGTGCTCTGTTTTATGCTTCACAATGCTCCTTCTTCACAAAGTTTTTATTATAATTCATTAGTTTTTAAAGCTTTTGTTTAGTTTGGCATACCAATGGAAGACTTACAGGAGAGTGAAGAAACTGGTAGTAGGAAGCGAAAAGCTAACAAAGACTTATGGAAAAGGAATATAATAAAACAAGCTAGGGTGAAAGGTGTGGAGTTTGTTGACCCCAAAGGAAACATTGTTCCTAAGAAAACAATGGGAAATGCCTGCAGGTAAGAGCAATAAATATGAAGTCATAACGCAAACCGTGTGTAAAGCTCCTTCTAAAAGTAGCCAAAGTTACTTTTTAAAAACAAAACTGCATAACTTAAGACAAAGGTATTAAAACTAGGCCTAGGCCTGATTTATTATTTACTCAGATTAGAATACATCCTTTTTATAGATGCAAGTACATGGGTTTATTGTCCAAGTTTGTATCAAGTCAGCCAATTTAGTTTAGCCCTAATACTGTATACTGATTTGTTTAGATCTCCCTGGTTACAAAGCAAAGTTTAACCACTTACTTAGCCTACTTACTGTTACCCTTACAAAGCCTACCCACCCATACTTCCTAAGCATTGTTACTTACACTCTTGTTCTTTTACAGCTGCAAAAGGAAGAACTGTTTTGGCACTGTAACCAATGAAGAGCAAGTTGACATTCTAATGAAGTTCTGTGATCTCTCTTCCAAAAATTAACAAGATCTACATCTACAGCATTTGACAGATGTTTGTGAGGTGAAGCAGCGACGCCCTCAAAAAGAAGAAAACGCCAGAGAAAACAGCAACTCCTTCAAGTACCACATACTGGTAGGATCGAAAAGAGTCGAGGTATGTCAGAAAGCATTTCTATCTCTTCACTCTATCTCACTGAAAAGAGTTAAAAGAGCACTCAAAATCTTAGGTAAACGCCCTGTTGACCTATGAGGAAAACATGTGAAAAAGGCTCATTCTGCAGATACTAAGCAGCTTTTGCGTGATCACATCGAAAGCTTTCCTCAAAAAGAAACCCAATATGCATCTAAGACTTACAAATATTTAGATGTAAGGTTGAACAAAAAATTGTTGTGTACTCTTTTTAATCAAAAACACTAGATCATAAAGTGAGTGAATCGTATTTTGCAACTTTTTTTATGAAAACTTTGACTTACATTTCGGAAGATCACAGAGTGATTGCTGCTGTACCTGTGAAGAGTTGAAAATAAAACTAAAAAGTCCTCATCTGAATGAAGCTGCCAAAAGGGCTGCAGCTGCAGAATTAGTCGTTCATAAGAGAAAAGCCTCAAAGTTTTATAATCTTCTCAAAAATGAGGTTAAAACAAAGATGAGCCCCATGTTCTTGCAATTTGCTTTGATTTTATACAAAACGTCCAACTGCCTCAGATACCAGTGCAGGAGACCTTCTATCTACGTCAACTGTCAACCAGTGTTTTGCATACATGATGTAAAAAAAAAACAAGCTGTGATTTATATCTATCACGAAGGTACTGCTAAGAAAGGGCCGAATGAGGTTTGCTCATTAGTTTGACTTCTTGAAGACTGTCCCCCCACAGTACACAGAGCTACGTGTGTATTCAGATAACGGGGGGGGGGGGGGGCAAAATAAAAACCATGATTTATCAAGGTTATTTTTAGCGTTAACAGACAGTAAGCGATTTGAAAAAATTGAACATTTTTTCCCAATCAGGGGTCATTCATTCCTCCCCTGCTACAGGGACTTTGGCATTATCAAAAAAGAGTTAAAAAAACATGATAGGGTTTTGTAGCATTCACGAACTGGCCAACCTTATAATACAATCAAGTAAATCCCAAAAGTTTATGGTTAAAGAAGTACAATCTGAAGAAATACTTGAGTTCAAAAATTGGTGGCCTAAGTTTTATAAAAGAAAGTGTACATCTGAAGAAATTAAAACCAGGAATGTTCCACTAAATCAGAAAGTGTGTTTCATGATTAGCTCATTAATGCATTCCAGGTTTCCCTCTCGGATTGTGGATAGAAACTTTATTGATTCATTAGTTTTCCATACTTTTTGTCTCAAAACACCAGGAACTCAAGCAATCGTGCTTCCAGATAAGGTTGCTTACCCTTTTTACTTCCATGTTCCTTAAGGAAATGGAAGTATGGTGATGGCAAAAAAATCGTGTTCGAGATTATTGCAGATTCTGATTGTACTACACTCAAAACATGAAAAAAGTCATTTTTTGAAAAGTGTCCGTCTGTAGATTTTTTTATGGCAAACAATAACAGCCGCAAATTCAAACAGAATCAAAACATTTTTTGCATACAGCCCTTATTTGTAGAGTACTCAAGACCTATTGTTTTTGGTGAAGATCGGTTAAGGGAAAGGGGTAGTTTACCTGCAACATTTTATGTTTTAAAAGGGCATTTTCTATGGCAAACGATAACAGCCGCAAATTCAAACAGAATCAAATAATGTTTTGCATACAGCCCTTATTTGTAGAGTTCTCAGGACCTATTGTTTTTGGTGAAGATCGGTTAAGGGAAAGGGGTAGTTTACCTGCAACATTTTATGTTTTAAAAGGGCATTTTCTATGGCAAACGATAACAGCCGCAAATTCAAACAGAATCAAATAATGTTTTGGATAGAGCCCTGAATTGTAGAGTTCTCAAGATCTGTTGGTTTTGGTGAAGATCAGTTAAGGGAAAGGGGTAGTTTACCGGCAACATTTTATGTTTTAACAAGGGTAATTTTTTCTATGACGAACGATAACTGCCGTAAATTCAAACAAAATCAAATATTTTTTTGCATACCTTTTTGAATTATATAGAACTCAAGGTCTCTTGATTTTGTTGAAGATAGGTTAAGGTAAAGGGGTAGTTTACCAGCAAAGTTTTATTTTTAACAAGGGTAATTTTTTCTATGACGAACGATAACTGCCGTAAATTCAATCAGAATCAAATAATGTTTTGCATACCTTCCTGAGCTATAGAGAACTCAATGCCTGTTGATTTTGGTGAAGATCGGTTAAGGGAAAGGGGTAGTTTACCTGCAACATTTTGTTTTAACAACGGTAAGTTTTTCTTTAACGATAACTGCCGCACGTCAAACAGAATCACATATTCTTTTGCATACATTCATCAATTGTGACAGACTGAAGGCCTGTTGATTTTGGTGAAGATCGGTTAAGGGAAAGGGGTAGTTTACCTGCAACGTTTTTTGTTTTAACAAGGGCATTTTCTATGGCAAACGATAACAGCCGCAAATTCAAACAGAAACAAATAATTTTTTGCATACAGCCCTGAATTGTAGAGTTCTGAAGACCTATTGTTTTTGGTGAAGATCGGTGAAGGGAAAGGGGTAGTTTACCTGCAACATATGTTTTAACAACTGTAATTTTTTTATGACGAACGATAACTGCCGCACATTCAAACAGAATCATGTATTTTTTTGCATGCATCCCTGAATTGTAGAGGACTGAAGGCCTATTGATTTTGGTGAAGATCAGTTAAGAGAAAGGGGTAGTTTACCTGCAACGTTTTATGTTTTAACAAAAGTACTTAATTTTGATAAACAAAGTATCCTGATAAGAAGCTCATAATAATCCACTGTAGAAACGTAGATGAAATATCTATAAATGAAGAGGCTAGTTGAACGGGGTGGGGGTAATTTTGTATTAATGAAAATTATAGTTGAAGGGGAAGGGGGGAATTTTTTGTGTACTACGTTGTCGGCAGCAAAGAAGTAGTTCTTTGTTAAAATTCCTTCCCAGGCTGTTTAGCCATAGTCCAATGTTTTCTGCAAAACCAGACTTTTCGGCAGTGCCATCATAAGTGAAAATCGAGTGCGAAAACGTGAGGTGGTATACGTTAGTGACCACAGTACTGTGGTTAAGGCTGAAGCAATAAGTAGAAAGAAGTAGTTTCTATGGAAATATTTCATTTCGAAAATGATTTTAAATATAAATCTTAGAACATGGAAGTCATGTATGGTTCTCCATACCGATATTTAAAGGTCCCAATAAAACTTGCTAAGCTAAACGATATCAGGAATCTATTGCCATATATTCCTCATGAACATTCAGAGTTTTTCAACCAGATTTTGGACTGGCCAACTACTGAGGACAATGCTGAAGATGATGGCTAATATTTCGTTTTAATCACTTAATAACACTTAAATGTTCTTACTTTTCTTCTAATAACTATGTACAGGCACATAACTTTCATTATATCCAATAAACTATTCCAAATGTATGATCAAAAAACCATGTTTATTGAAAATCCTATTCCATGCTAAAAGGGCCTCAGTCAAGCCCTTTTAAGAATGTTTTTAAAAATAATTAAGTCACAAAAAAATTTAAACACAAGTACACACAATGCAAGTACTTGTGTGTAGAAACTTGTAGGTAGAAAGTTTTTTTCATTTTTCTCAAAATGGGGTCATCTTGACTGAGGCTCTTGTAGTATGTGCTGATTCAATTCCAAAAATTCATGTGGAGGTATTATAAGAATTTTAACTAACCTCAGAATGTAGTGTTCACCCTTTCGCTGTGTCAAGTCGATCAGATGGATAGCCAATAAATGGTGTAAAAAGACTACAGACTATTTATGCATCAAAAGGGGTAAGTTTTAGAAATTTAAAAATTTTGGAGTCAAGGGCCCCAAAAAAAGAGGTCAAAAATTTGAAAAATTGTGAAAACCCACAGGGTGTCAGACTAAAAGGAATTGTAACCCAAATCTGAATGTTTCAAATTTTTAATGTTTATTGCATGATTGTGCACTCTAAAATTGTATATTACTAAAGAAATAGTACAGGAATCAGGATTTTTATAATTTTTCCCATAATTGTAAAGTTATCTAATATCAAAATTTATGTAACAATGAATGTACTTCATTCAAAATAGTGAGGGAGTTCTGCAGCTAGTAACATTTTTTTTACCTTGGCTCATTGTAATAAAATAATGCATCCTTTTCTACTGCTACTGCCTAAGAAGTCCAGGAGCTGGCTGGCAGAGTAGGCTGCCTTACATGAACTGTTGGGCATACAAGGAAGGAAGGACAAACAATGCTACACTTCAACTCCACATTATCATCATAGGATGTTATTCCAGGTACTCAAGTTTCTAGAGGCTGAGTCAACCTGGGGGCTGAAAAACACACCTTGATTTTATGGTGTGCCCAGGAATCAAACTCTGGACTTCCAGGTGCCTTCCCCACTGGTATGCCCCTTATCATGATTTTTAAAAACCATTTGACTTGAATTAATCTGAAATTTATGGGACAACAAAGCTGTCAGGTTAACACAATGATACACATAACTGAGGCTTATTAACAAACCTTCACTTATTAATAATACTTAATTATACGACTTGTGCTAATCCAACAGCCCTTTGGTACGATAAATTTAAGATAAATGCAATCTACCATAAATCAATAATTTGTATTACCAATTATTCCAATTAGTTTGAATTACCTCAAATACAGAAACTTCAGTTTCTACATAACTCATAGAAACTGAATAAAATGATTATGTTACCCAAGGTTTATCAATATTAGACTTAGTATGTTTATTCAGAAAAAACACAATAAACAGTCAACATTTAACATTGATAATTTATTTTATACAATATATTTACAATAAAAAACTCAATTCTGATTAGATAATTTTCTTTTCTTTTTCTGAGATTTTTTAATTTTCTCTTTGAACTGTTCAATGTCAATACTATTGCTACTCGTAGATGGTTTGTCTGCAAATGAAGACTCATCAGGTGGTTCAAAAACCTTATTCCTTCTTTCCTGCCTTGCTTTATCAGCTTCTTCATGCTTCTTTTTTCGCATTTCTGTCTTTATCTGTTTGCGTTTCTCTTCTTTAAGGAAGTATTCACCAGATGCCAGCAATTTGTCCACTTTGCTTTCTGGCTGTGGTGGCGGGAACGGTGTATACGGTTTCTTTGCCTTCTTTTTCTTGGGCTGTTTCCTTTTACTGATATTCTTATTTGTAAATTTGGGCAGAAACCGGTCCCAGCTTTCGTTCTTCAACTTTGGGTCCTTTGCCAGTTCCCGCTGAATCATCAGTCTCTTGATGTTGTATATTGGATGAACATTATTCATTGTTTGGGTGACTATACTGCGGACCTGCACAACAAACACAAGAAGCAGAAGTCAAATTACTTGTTATATAGATATAACTATGAACAATATAAGAAAAATGAGTAGGTCTATTTATAATTATATAAGATGATTGTTCCACTGTTATATTTTAACTATCTTAAATACTAAAATAGCCCCTGGATATTACTTGATTATAAGTCAAGTACTTAAAGAATAGCTAGTGAAGTTGTAGTAGAGCTCCTTCATTTTCATACAGATTTATATATGTTCTAAATCAGTGGACATTCACAGAAGTCATGATGATCCCAAAAGCAAAGCTCTTAAAAATAAAACATCACAATGTCCCATTTCACTTTCTCTGATAACAACCAAGTTCTTTCAAAAACACTGCTTCTTAAATGGCTCAAGCCACTAACAAATAAAAGAACCTAGTCTATCACATCAGCTTGGTTTTAGATGTAGACCCTCCACTCTAGACAAGGATCACAAATATTATAGAGAATATAGTGGAACAAACGGGGAATATGCGCAAGAATGTTTATGGACAAGGTCTGGCACAAGGATAAATCATCAAACTGCAATATACTCTTCTTGTTCAGTTTTATCTGATATTAACAATTTCCAGTCTGTGTGTAGTTACTTGTACATTGCTAACATGGCTATCTAATTTTAAGTATTTTCCTGGAATTAACATATAAAATATATACGAAATATAAACATTTACAAAATACATAAAATTTAAATCTTTTTTATTCAATTATGTCACTTCTATTTACATATAAGTACAAATAAAATTAGTGTTTTTAAATAAGTTAATTTTTTATAAGGATACCCTGATAATTTTTCTGCAAAACTTCATGAACAGAGTGTAAATACTCTGGATACTGCTCCATCACTGGATACTGCTCCAGCTTAAAGTGTCTCATGTATGGCAGAAAAATGCTAGAACTGCTGTCAAGCTTAGTTGTGCAATACAAGTGTAAAAAAAAAGATTATGGCAGTGTGATCCACCTCATCGACCAATCCAGTTCTCAAAGAAATTCAGAAAGTTATACTACAACTTTAAAGGAACATTATCCACACTTGAAAGATTTTGTAATGGAAGTATATTCTATGTTTGTAGCACATACATATTTGTGAATGTACACTTTCTATAATATAAATATTGAAAACTCAACAGAGGAATATGTTACAGGACTCGCTGAAGTCATCACCACTATTAAACACCACACGCCTACCTCATAAAAATGTATAGTTCTTCAGAATTCATTTTGTTCTGTACGCATGTGTGTGTCTGTGTATATAATATAAACGTTTTTTTCAGCTGTTTTTTTTTTTGTTTGTCCTATGTAACATTTATTGCAATCTTGGCATTCAATTTTGTATATACCGTTAGTTACATATGTTACATAGGACAAAAAAAAAAAACAGCTGAAAAAACGTTATTTTGAACACCTAAACGCATACAAAAAACCAGAAATATATAAATCCAATTTAGCCACACATGCAATAAACACAGGACATGAATTCCCAGACATAACCAATATGACACTAATAAAACATATACCACACAAAGGCACCATAATGAACATTTGGGAAAATTTACAAATATACAAACATAAAACAAACTAATACCTGAACAAATACAAATCAATGACACAATATTCAAAGCACTTAACATCGAAAATACACAAAATACAAATACATATACCACAATCACACACAATAATACAACTTTAAAATACCAGAGACCAACAAGAAACAATAGCATCCAGCCAACACACAAATACTTCACCAGACACAAGATCGCGAAGGCTGAAGATGAGAGCACGAGAGCTCTCGAAACATGTTCCGAATAGGAAAAATATAACATCTTGAGGTAATATAAACATAAATTTTAAAATTACTTTATATATATCAAGAAACGAACTGTAACAATATATATTGTTACATGATATTTTGCCCATCATCTTGTTGTGTAATTGCAGGAGTAAAATATATTTATAAATCCTAGAAAAGTACCAGGAAACATAAGGTAGCTTGTTTCAAGGACTACCAATTATAGGTTTATTATTATTGATTAATATTAAATAATGTTCTAATAGTTATGTTTGAACTATTAAAGTTAGTAAGTAAGGAGGACAATGTTTTATAAATACTTACTATGCTAATACTAATTCCACTATGTGTATGAGAGTGAAAATTAATTCATAAGCTTAATAAGAGTTGTGTTATGTTTATGAGGGAAGTGATTAATACTAAACAATGTTTTAATCGTTGTGTTTTGAAATATTGAAGTTAGTAAGTAAGGAGGACAATGTTTTGGGAACTACTTACCATGTTTTCTTATGTTTATAAAAACTGGATTGTGTCCAGAAGTTTAATAAGAATTGTTATGTTTCCTAATAGTTGTTAGTAATTAATTGTTTGATATTGATTAATAATATATGTTGTAATATTAATAAAACAAATGTTAATGTTAATGGAAGGGTACCAAAATTATAATAATAGAGATTTGTGAAACTAGGCACGTTAGGCCTAGATAGTTAAGGAATTTGAAAAAGACTGTATATTAAAACTAGAATAATTAATGTCAGGTTCAACTATGTTATTACTGTTTGTATCTAATAGTTTTAGTAAAGTGAAGAGTACAAAAAGAACTAATAATAAATAATTTTGTACAAATAGTTAAAAGTATAAAATCATACTCAGGAAATATGGGATGGAAGATAATCAAAAGTGATATCAAAACAATCAGTGTTCCATCAGAAACTCAAGGATACTAATATATTGAAGATCAAAGATCATATAAAAAAGTTATAACAATTTTAAGACAATTGAACGTAAAATATTAGAAGTTTGTTTATTTGGAGGCTCAGAGAAAACCATAGTAACTCCAGATGATACAATTTAAACCAATGAAAGCTAAGTTATAGGCCTTAGCAACTGATATGTTATAAATTGAATTAAAAAGGAGTCCATTATTAGATCTAAACGAAAAAGGTTGATATAAAATATGAGAGACCAATCCAACATATTTTGAATTTAATATCAGTGAACCTAATTAAAGTTAAATTATATTACAAAACTAAATATTGTAACATGACATAAGGTAGTGAAGATCCAATGATATTTAACTATAAAATAAAAAGCTGAAGACAAGTATAAGAGGCAAAGACTTATAAATTCAAAGATCAATAACCCAAATGACAAATGACTGTTAAACTGACAATGACCTGACACAATAAATCGGATAAATACCAAAAGGAACCACGGAACAATGAAGAAGAAGCTAAGAACTAAATGTAATCAAGACATCAAGAATGAATATTGTAAATCCCGAATAATGACCATTAACGTGAAGGTTAACAAATGAACTAATGTAATTAGAGTGTAGATGAGATTTACCTAGGTTAATAATGTTAATGAAAGATAATAATGTTATATATATTTTATTGATAAACGAATGTGTTTATAAGTATAAGTTAGGGAATTAATATTACACACACCCTAATAAATAGTGATGAATATAATCAGAATTAGTAAACATACCCTAAGGCAAATCAAGGCCACAGTCAATTACAAAAAGTGATCATTTGTGAAGGGAAATAAAATAAACAATTGTAGTCAGTAACCCCATAATAATACTAACATCAAAAGCAACCCAGTGAATAATTAAGTGAGTGAAAGAAGGAGTATATTTAAATTAAAGTGGTAACATGTAGTGAGAGCATGTTGCACATAGTGAGTGAAAGTGTAAAAGTCAAAAACCTTCTATGAAGGAAAAAGTGTAGTTGGTAAACTTCAAAAGGTATTCTAATTAATAAACTGTGTTAGAATAACAGGAAGACCAGAGATAAACTTTGTATTAGTAAGTAAGAGGAACTTATTATGTTGTAATTAAAGTAAGCCATAGGTAATAAGGATTATAGGATAAGATAGTATTTAAGGCATGGGAATGAAGGACAAACAAGAACAATAGACACTTTTTCTAGTGAAGGAATAGTATATATTGTGTAAAGTATAAATTAATGTTAGTATAATAAGGATGTTGTTACTGTTTTAAAAGAACCAATATAATGTAATGAATTGTTAATTGAACCAGATAGTAGAAGGAAGCAGGAAGGTAGTTAGAAGTTATTTCACCTGTAAAAAAAATGTTTATTACTATAATAAGAGGTGGAATTAGGAACACCAATGTTTATTACTTGTTTTGTTTAAAAAAAAAATTATGTTAGAAATACCAAATGTAAAGGTAATAAGTTACTAAGAAATGTTAGATAGTAATATAGTAAAATCTAGGCTCTAGGCCTAACTGTTAAATAAGAATTTAGTAAATTTGAGAACAAATAATAGTCCAATATTGAAGCAGAGTATACCAAATGGTTAAACAAATTAAGTGAGTATTCCTAATAACAAAATATATGAATAACAACCAATTTTGAATAAAATATATATAAAATACAAATATGAAAAATAACAAAAATGTAATTAGCTACTCAAAAGTGACCATGAGGGATATCAAAATGACCCTTATAAAAAATTATGAACAATGGTACTCATGTAATAAATCTAGCTATTAGTATAAGATAGAAATCTTCATTTGAAGACATTTTGTGAAATTAAACTAAAATAAGACGTTAAAACATAACAATGACTTAAATTAATGACCAATGAGAATTAGCATAATTTGTTAGGTAACCATAGCAACCGAAATTTATTGCCAAAAAACCGTTAAATTTTCGATAGTCCATTATTGACCGATGCCGAGAGCGGATTGAGTAGCTCTCACCACAAAATTTTATTCCAAATGAGTGAATTTTAACCAAAATCAAACAAAAAGAAGAGTATGATAACAGCCCAGTGAATCCTGGATAAGATATTGTTTATTAAATTTGTCCACAAACCGTAATTACCCAAGGAAGCCAAGAAGATGCCGCGAAGAATAGATGACGACGAATCCCGAAGGAAGATCATAAGGACCTACATCAACTCAAGAAGACGGACGATCACAGAAGGAGTACGAGGCCGAAGTCTACGAGAAAAACCGTCTGGACGAGATAAATGAAATTCTAAAGAATAGCAGACGGCTGGAGCTATCCGGAAGAAGAAGACGGCATCGCAGGAGCTTCAGCGGAAAATTGATGAGTATAAACAATAATCCCATTAAACGAATTCCAAATTTTTTGATCAAAATAATAAATAACAATTTCACTTCACTGATCACTATTCTGATTTAGAACTGAATGCATTGGTAATATCACTATTTGAACTATAATCAGTTGATAATTATTAAAATCAAAATACAATAAATAATTAACAAACATTTCTAATAGACAAATCCTAACCAAATTTTTTACTAAATCTCACTGATAATTACTTACTCAATTGTGTTAAGATATTAATTTTTTGTGTACCTAGTATTAAGGATTGTTATAAATTTGTGTGTTTTAGCCGCAGTCAAATATTTCTGTAGCCAAAAGGACTTATTAACACCCCTGAGTAAAAACACTTTAATTGTAAATAACGTTACCGTCAAGACGGTTTGTATACAAAACGTTGGAACTGAGCATACCAACTGAACAAGTGTAATAGCCGGTGCTAAAAATAAAATTAATGTACTACAAAATAATTGAAACCTACCAAAGGGTGAATAAATATTCTCATTCTGCAACACTGTATGTTTGATTCAAGTAAATTAAGATAATAAATAAAATTTATTGAAGTGAAAAACCTCAAACAAGACGTTAGCCAAGTCGACACTGCAGAAAAGCGTGCGCCAATCAGGTGGCGAGGCGGCAACATTCAAATCAACGGTGAGAGATACGGTTTACCCGTAAAAGGTAAGAGAAGGTACAATTCGACTTGCTATACGCAGATAACAGTGACAGAATTCATTGAAATTATTAATAACTTTAATCTTACATTGTAACAGTACATAATGACCCAATACCATAATTATGGGGTTTAAAGGTATTTTCAATGTTTTATATTATTTAATCATTAAAGTACAGAATGGTTAGGTCCATTTTCCCTATATACGGAGTAACAAAGCCGATTCAGCAAGAGTATCATACCAAGGTCACCGTAGGACGTGCAGGAGTCGGAAAAGGCCATGGCGGTGTTTGTGACGAATGACTGTAAATATGCATTGTGATTGGATCATAGCACTGTTCCGTCACAACCAAAAAACAATGACGCACTGACTACAATACGTACAACGAGGCGTTGTCCAGTAAGACAAAGCTGGATGACGTAAGAAACACACACACAAGCGCAAATTTACATTTGCCTCGTTTTCAATTCAACGCAGTTCTCCAAAGGATACACTGCGATGTATCGCTGTGTGATCAATTTTATAACAAAAGTTTATAATAACTAGATTCAAAATTACCAGTATAATAGTGGAGCAATAAAGGCTCGAATTCAATAATAGTATGAACTATAATATGTAGAATCAGTGCTTATATTTACTTCATTAAAACTCAGCAGAACTAGAGGCGAACACCGGCCATCAACATGGGCGTCAACCACCAACAGCGAAGGAACAACACCGAACAACAATAAGAGAAGCCCAATTTTACCATCTTTCTTATAGTTTAATGAGCTCATTAATCAAGAATAATTAATTAAACGAATGTACTTGTTCAAGGGTGAATGTGTGCGAGAGTGAGTGAGTGAACTCATGGCCATAACTATATATGCCGAGGGCATTGGTTTGTGTGTAAATTAATTACCAAGTAATAAATGATTAAAGCTGCAGCAATATAAACGTTACAATGATCTTGATTGAAAAAACAAAAAAGAAGTATTAAGAATAATGTTGGATATTCAACTAACCGCCATTTTGTTTTTGGTCATCTTATATGACGTCATTTGACCGCATGGTCGTGTATGTAAAACATTCTGGAAAATTAAATTTTGATAGTTATTTTCAATAATACAGTGTTGTCATTTGTGTCATCATCTGTGTATCAAAATCTCGCTGTAAATGAATCCTAGCCCCCCTTAGGTAAAAGCACATTTAAAAAAGAAGAATATGAGCCCGGCAGTGACTGAAATTGGTAAGTACCCAGAAGTACCATATTATGGTATTTTTATAAATATAAATATATGTGTAGTAATAAATAATAAAGTAGGGGGAAAGTCACAAATGGCGCCCGAACAGGGACATTATATAAAAATGTATTTATATAAAACAGCCAGATTGAGAAACACAGAGGATGATATAAGACGGGACATAACCTAATGAATGAGAGGTTATGTTGACGAAGTCAAGTAACTAGTAATTGCATAGTTAAGTACAAATAAAAAAATAAACAGTCATTTAAATATTTAATTAACGATGGCAGAAAATAATAATAATCTAGAAATGGACAATACAGACACGGAATCCATTTTATTAGGAAAACATGTTAGCTCGACACCTAGAGTAGCTGAAAATAAAATCTCGTTAGAAGATTTATTCACGTTAATCAGTGACAAATTTGAACAACAAAATAGTAAGTTTGAAGACAAATTCAATCAAATGAATAGTACATTTATAGTAAAATTAGATAGTTTTGAGAATGAGCTCAAGAAGCAAAATACCTTACAAAACGAAAAATTAGATCAATTAGAGGAGAAATTAGAAAAATCAAAAAATGAAATACAGAGACAAATTTGTAATATTGAAAAGGTAGACAAGTTAGAGATAAACAAAGATGACAAGGTAAGTAGGGTAGAAAATTATGATAATATAAATAAAAGTATGATATTGGAAAACGATTGTGTAAACAGGGGTAGTAATAATGAGGTTTTATGGGGAATAGAATATAATAATGATGGAATGATAGTGTGTGTTAAAGGGTTAAAGACAGTGTGTAGAGAAAGTATAATTGTAAAAGATTTTCAGGGGTTAGATTTTTCCCTTAATGGTGTATTTGGGGGTGATATACATGTTTTTAGGAAGGACAAGAGTGCCTTCGATGTAGATTTTGGAGACAAAAGGTCTGCAAATAGTTGTCCCTGGATTTTTTGTGCACCTGATAGGTGGTGCAAAAATAAAGTTGTAGTGTCCCCTGCATATATTGAGAGAGAGAATGTGATTTGGGGTTATGATAGGAGTTATTGTGAAAGAGAGTTGTGTGATAATTGGGAGATAGAGTTATATAGAGTATGTAGAGATTATGAAGAGTTTATAGAAAGGTTAGATGGAGATAGAAGTGATAAATATAATAAAAACTTACCTTGTATTGAAACTGAAGTAGTAGGAGAGAATGAGAATAATGACTTTGTAAAATACATAATTATGACTGATTTTACTGAAGGTGACAGAAACATACCCGATCAGAAGTTATATGAATTTGTGGAAACGGATAAAAATTTGAATAATTGGTGCATGTATAAGGATGTTAGTATAAAATATCTAATATTAAACCATGTATGTAGTTTTAAGGTTCGATTGCTATTTGACGATGGAGGGTAGACCTTTTATTGTGTTATGAACATTTAATTATGTGAACAGTGTTTTTCAGGATGGACTGTTTATGACTGATTATGGTAAATGATTAATTGGTAATGTGGATTGTATATTTTGTGTATATTGATGTCTATGTATTTGTGTATTTTTGCTGTTGTGTATGTTATGTATTATTTTATGTAAACTATGTATTGTAGAATTTTAAATAATTATGAGAATGATTTTAAATGATATTATGAGATTCAGATTCTAATGGTTAATAAATGAAGCAGGTAATATAGTTGGATGTTGAGAGGTATTGTTGTTAGTAGATAAGTGAGGAATTTTCTAGTGGTATATTAAGGTGAAATGTTGTAAAGAGTTTGGGTAACAGTGATAAATAAGGGCATTAGAGTTAGTCAAATAGAGTTATTGGGAGTTAGGGACACAGTGGTTAGTGATTATATGTAGAGTTGAGTAATGTGAATGGTAATTATAGTTGCTGATGGTGATATTTTGTAATAAGGGTATTGGTGTAGGGAGTCTGCAACGAAAGGTGTTGAGACAGGAAAGGACTGTTGTGTGCCGGAAAGGGTTATCTGAAAGGGTCAGGAACCAATGATGGAATGAGCATAGATAGGGAACACACACATACTAGTACAAAAAATGAGCGGTGCCAGAGGTTTTAAATGGGATTTGTGAAGGGGGTTATTATAGAGATATTGGTGTCATGATATATTAATGGTTAGAAGCGGTTAGTGTAAAAAAAAAGGGGTAGTAAGGTTAGATTGACAATGCCAAAGTAAGATAGAGAGAATAGTGAATAATAGAGAGTCACCCAAACTAGTAAGAATAAAAGGGTTAGAAAAAGGAAAATTCATGGTAGGAAGGTAATTGTAACAGAAAGGTAAGGATAAGTTTGAAATTGTTTTATAGAATCTGATATAAACAAATGTGAAATAATTAAAAGTTAGTAGAGAATTGTTGATAGTAATGAGGTGATATAGTTTTGTTACAAGTCATGTAAATGTAAACTGTTTAATGTAAGATAAACGTAACAATGTTAATGTGTAATGTCTAATGTTTTATTGTTATTAGTAATGACGTTAACAAGTGTCAAAGAATAGTAGATTTTAAGGTTGGAAGTCCAAAGGTACAATTGAAGTTGAGCAAAAATATAGTATGATACATGTTGCAATAGATAAATGATTATAAGTCGAGTAATAACATTTAAATAATAAAAGTGTCTGCCATCATAGTTGTCGGTTGAATTTATAGTAATAATTAGGTGAAGGTATTTTGGGGGGAATATTAGGGAATTGTTTATGTATTGTGTTATTTGTAGTTGTATACATAGTTGTTTTCTTACAAGGAAGAAATTGAGTTTGGTGGTGGTAAAAGAATAAACATTTTAAAGTCTTGTTGTTGTTATGTTAAACTTTTAAAATAGAACAAACCAATGCCCCAAACACAAACCAATGCGTCTAAAAGGGAACATATCAGTTGTAGATATGGAAGTGTATTAGACCACTAGTTTAAATTTTGTATGCAATGTTTCAGAGTTTTGTGGTGTTGTGACCGTGGTCCTGGGCTGGCTGGAGCGTCAGAACAGGAGCGTAGAGTGCCTCATGGCCTTATGGTGTAGGGATCTCTCCGGAGAAGTCCAGTAAGGTCAGAGGGTGCGACCAACATCATTGGACCAAGGGTAAGTGATGATAAATTTTTTTTTATAGTAACATTACAGGGGGTTGTGGTGACATATCTAGACTGATCCTTTTAGGAAAGTGTGAATGAGTCAATGAAAGTTTTTGTGTCACGACACAAAATCTTTCATTGAGGGGGTTTGTAACAGTACATAATGACCCAATACCATAATTATGGGGTTTAAAGGTATTTTCAATGTTTTATATTATTTAATCATTAAAGTACAGAATGGTTAGGTCCATTTTCCCTATATACGGAGTAACAAAGCCGATTCAGCAAGAGTATCATACCAAGGTCACCGTAGGACGTGCAGGAGTCGGAAAAGGCCATGGCGGTGTTTGTGACGAATGACTGTAAATATGCATTGTGATTGGATCATAGCACTGTTCTGTCATAACCAAAAAACAATGACACACTGACTACAATACGTACAACGAGGCGTTGTCCAGTAAGACAAAGCTGGATGACGTAAGAAACACACACACAAGCGCAAATTTACATTTGCCTCGTTCTCAATTCAACGCAGTTCTCCAAAGGATACACAGCGATGTATCGCTGTGTGATCAATTTTATAACAAAAGTTTATAATAACTAGATTCAAAATTACCAGTATAATAGTGGAGCAATAAAGGCTCGAATTCAATAACAGTATGAACTATAATATGTAGAATCAGTGCTTATATTTACTTCATTAAAACTCAGCAGAACTAGAGGCGAACACCGGCCATCAACATGGGCGTCAACCACCAACAGCGAAGGAACAACACCGAACAACAATAAGAGAAGCCCAATTTTACCATCTTTCTTATAGTTTAATGAGCTCATTAATCAAGAATAATTAATTAAACGAATGTACTTGTTCAATGGTGAATGTGTGTGAGAGTGAGTGAGTGAACTCATGGCCATAATTATATATGCCGAGGGAATTGGTTTGTGTGTAAATTAATTACCAAGTAATAAATGATTAAAGCTGCAGCAATATAAACGTTACAATGATCTTGATTGAAAAAACAAAAAAGAAGTATTAAGAATAATGTTGGATATTCAACTAACCGCCATTTTGTTTTTGGTCATCTTATATGACGTCATTTGACCGCATGGTCGTGTATGTAAAACATTCTGGAAAATTAAATTTTGATAGTTATTTTCAATAATACAGTGTTGTCATTTGTGTCATCATCTGTGTATCAAAATCTCGCTGTAAATGAATCCTGGCCCCCCCTTAGGTAAAAGCACATTTAAAAAAGAAGAATATGAGCCCGGCAGTGACTGAAATTGGTAAGTAACCAGAAGTACCATATTATGGTATTTTTATAAATATAAATATCAATATATGTGTAGTAATAAATAATAAAGTAGGGGGAAAGTCACAACATACATACTAAACCACGAACCCAACGAGCGAGTCAACAAACGCTCAACACTCACACATATACTATACGAAGATAGATCGACTTACAGAATAACACTAACTAAAATTTCAAAACACGCAGTACAACGGTCTACGTTACAAAATGGCGCCCAACGTGGGGCTAGGATAGTTAAGGAAACATACCTTTAAACTTTACAGATTCTAGCGGCGACTACAGAAATGGAACCGGCAAAACACAGGACGAGATACCAGACGAAGATACGCGAGAAGGAGGCGGAAGAAGGAGGAAAAAGATCAGAAAAGGAGATTGAGAAAGACGTCCAAATGGAAGAAAAGGAGATAACTTTGGTGGAAGATGTAGAAGAATTATTAACCCCTATGGAGACAGATAAACCCGCACCATCGGAGAACCTGACCTTACAGGACATGGTAAGGCTAATGGGCGATTTCAGTAAAACAATAAATGAGAAATTGGACAGCACGAAGGAAGAAACGAAGGACACTAAAAAAATTATTACAACAAAACAACGAAAAATTAGATAAGAAGTTTGAGTCCTTGAACGAAAAATTCGACAGGAATGAGGAGAGTAACAAGAGGAATATCGAAACTTTAGAACGGAAAATGAAGGAGGAGAATAAGCTGATAGGAGAAAAAATAGAGAAGAGTAATGAGAAAACCAGCGAAACCTCGAGACTAATGAAAGAGGACATTGAAACGCTGAACGACAAAATTGAATACAACCAGGATACATTACAGCAACAGTTGACGGAATATAGAGAAGAACTGAAACAAACTGTAATGGAAACGGAAGAGAAGATAGAGAAAACCAGCGAAGTAGTGATGCAAGTCCGAGAAGAAATTTTGATCAAGGTGAATGAAGTGGAAGGCGAAGGTAAGAGGAGGGTTGAAGGACTCCAAAAAGAAACCAACAACAAATTCGAACAAATACAGACCAGAGTCGAAGAGAACTATAGCAGATTGGATGCATCAGTAAGTGAAGTGAAGGACACCACAACCGCCCAAGAAGGGAAAATAGCTGAATTTAGGGCAAGAGAGCTACGCCTACAGGAAGAGATTAATGCATTGAAGGACCGACCAATCATGAGCTCACATATATCATGTAGCGAAAATAGAGAAACAATAAACTTTAAAAATTATAAACGCAACCCAACTGAATTCATAGAACGAGTAGAGGAGAACTTAGCCCGAACCAGAGAGACACGGTGGACAGTAATCAAGGGCATGATCGACGACATGTTCAAAGAAGTTCACGACAATTGGTGGATGGCTGTGAGACCAGATATAAATAATTTCAGAGAGTTTAAAAAGTTATTCAAGGACAAATACTGGTCGGAGGCGACTCAGCACGTGGTAAGAAATAACATAAGCAACGGCTGATTCGACCCTTACCTAGGACAGTCCCCAACCGCTTACTTTTTAGGTAAGGTAAGCATAGCGAGGAACCTCGAACCTAACATCCCTGAAGAGTGCCTGGTGACACAGTTGGCATACCACTACGATGGGGAAATCACAAAAAGCCGTTTGAGTGGATGAATCAAGACGATTCATGAGATGGCCGCGTTATTAGGGGAATATGAGCAGGAGAAACATTATGTGTTAAACCGACAAAAGAACACACCAAACTACAGAAATTACGATAACAGAAATCAACCAAGTGGGCCGCAAGGAGACCACATACCGGCCAATCATCCGCCAGCCAACCCCAATAATTATCGGGGTTTTAATAACAATAATAACAATAATAACAACAATAATTACCCGAGAAATTATAACCAGAATTACCCCAACAACAATATCAATCCAAACCATTCTTACAACACGGGAAATAACCAAAACGGAGGTGGTTATAACAGGCCCAATAATCAATACCACAATAATAACCAGTCGGGACCGAATCAAACATACAGGCGACGGGTAAACTATATAAATGCAGAGAGTAGAAACGACGGGAGACGTGGTTATAGAAGACCAAGGAGTAGGAGTGCTGAAGGAGATAGGAGAAGCAGGGAACGAAGGAGAGACACACCCTCAATAAATCAGCCAAACAATGACCCAGGAACCCAGTACGTTCGAATAAACTATATCATGGCTGAGGACGGGGATGACCAAGAGGGCTATCATGGAAACAATGAACCTAATCCCGGTTCCAGGAATGCTGAGGGAAGGAACAGACAGAACAAAGATGAAATAGAACCATATGAATATGATCCATACTGTGACGATCCCATAGAGAGATTTAACACCGCTTATAATCTACGGAATCCACCGGAAAACAATATTGGTGGAGCAGCCCGAACAGCGGCCAGTACTGGAAACGGATAAAACTAAGTCAAAATACTATCCAAAATGGGACTGATTTTAAGTAGACCGACCATGCGAACCAATTAATGTATAAATGAGAAGATTAACTTACAAGAAAAAGGGGTATATATAACAGGGTCCATTGTACAGTAAAATAAAGACCCTATCTCATAGTAAAAGACAACAAAAACAATACCTATGTCATAAGTGAGATAACAACTAAGAAAATAAAAGGGACTTACAACCAGTCTTCTTTGAAAAAATATTATGAAACAGTGTCAGAAAGTTAAAGAGAATTTAGAGCAGAACAATTATCAAAATTCAAAAATAAATGTAAGCACAACTTACAATAAGTCTTTGATTTAAACTATTATATGAATGGAAAGGGGATTTAGAAGAAAGATAAGCTAAATTCACAACAAAGTAAGTACAAACTTACGACCAAGTGTGAAACAAAATGTGTAAACCCATGTAATTTTGAAAAAATATGTATAATGAAATATCATAAAAAATTGATATAAAATAATAAAATGTTACACAAATAATGATGACGCTACATAACATCATTAACTAACCCTATCACAAAAGGGATAATAAAAATTAATGTTTCAAAAAAGAAAAGACAAAACAATCAAATAAAAAATAACACTGACATATTAACTGAACAATCAATGAAAATATATAAGTGAGCCAGAAACCAGCTACAAGGTTAATTTTAAAAATAAATGAGCAATAAAGTAATGACAAATAAAATCACTACCGTATAAAATAAGCCAATGAAACAATACAAAATGCCTATTAAATATCGCCATAAACTTAAACGAAGGAATCCAAATAAGTCACCGAGATGAAAAAGTCACGAGATGTATAAAAGAGAGAATAATTAATCCCCAAAAGTGTTTTATTATATTGATATTATGTGAGTCGGAAATGAACGACTATTACTATAATTATTATGAATATTATTATGTGATGATTTTATGTTGAGATACGTCCAACAATTATTTATGTTATTGAGCAGATAGGCAAGGCCTCTGAACTCAAAATGTGTATAAATGGATAGCAGAGTAATAGAGCCACATGTGCCCTCTGGCTAGTACCAATTTATATGAAGGGGAGAGAAGAAAAATTTTAGGGAAATAGAACATAAAAGGGAATAATAAAGAAAGAAAATAATACCAAATACTATATTATGAACCATGACTTAATAAAAATGAATAAAGAAGAAAGTAACGATTGATGAATTCCTGGATTATAACAACTTGATAAAATGAACTATATTGATGATTTCAGAAAAAATATAATAATCTTTGTTTCGAAATAATCAAATTGGTGGTGATGCATTATGTAACATGACATAAGGTAGTGAAGATCCAATGATATTTAACTATAAAATAAAAAGCTGAAGACAAGTATAAGAGGCAAAGACTTATAAATTCAAAGATCAATAACCCAAATGACAAATGACTGTTAAACTGACAATGACCTGACACAATAAATCGGATAAATACCAAAAGGAACCATGGAACAATGAAGAAGAAGCTAAGAACTAAATGTAATCAAGACATCAAGAATGAATATTGTAAATCCCGAATAATGACCATTAACGTGAAGGTTAACAAATGAACTAATGTAATTAGAGTGTAGAAGAGATTTACCTAGGTTAATAATGTTAATGAAAGATAATAATGTTATATATAGTTTATTGATAAAGGAATGTGTTTATAAGTATAAGTTAGGGAATTAATATTACACACACCCTAATAAATAGTGATGAATATAATCAGAATTAGTAAACATACCCTAAGGCAAATCAAGGCCACAGTCAATTACAAAAAGTGATCATTTGTGAAGGGAAATAAAATAAACAATTGTAGTCAGTAACCCCATAATAATACTAACATCAAAAGCAACCCAGTGAATAATTAAGTGAGTGAAAGAAGGAGTATATTTAAATTAAAGTGGTAACATGTAGTGAGAGCATGTTGCACATAGTGAGTGAAAGTGTAAAAGTCAAAAACCTTCTATGAAGGAAAAAGTGTAGTTGGTAAACTTCAAAAGGTATTCTAATTAATAAACTGTGTTAGAATAACAGGAAGACCAGAGATAAACTTTGTATTAGTAAGTAAGAGGAACTTATTATGTTGTAATTAAAGTAAGCCATAGGTAATAAGGATTATAGGATAAGATAGTATTTAAGGCATGGGAATGAAGGACAAACAAGAACAATAGACACTTTTTCTAGTGAAGGAATAGTATATATTGTGTAAAGTATAAATTAATGTTAGTATAATAAGGATGTTGTTACTGTTTTAAAAGAACCAATATAATGTAATGAATTGTTAATTGAACCAGATAGTAGAAGGAAGCAGGAAGGTAGTTAGAAGTTATTTCAGGCTTGAACCTGTAAAAAAAATGTTTATTACTATAATAAGAGGTGGAATTAGGAACACCAATGTTTATTACTTGTTTTGTTTAAAAAAAAAATTATGTTAGAAATACCAAATGTAAAGGTAATAAGTTACTAAGAAATGTTAGATAGTAATATAGTAAAATCTAGGCTCTAGGCCTAACTGTTAAATAAGAATTTAGTAAATTTGAGAACAAATAATAGTCCAATATTGAAGCAGAGTATACCAAATGGTTAAACAAATTAAGTGAGTATTCCTAATACCAAAATATATGAATAACAACCTATTTTGAATAAAATATATATAAAATACAAATATGAAAAATAATAAAAATGTAATTAGCTACTCAAAAGTGACCATGAGGGATATCAAAATGACCCTTATAAAAAATTATGAACAATGGTACTCATGTAATAAATCTAGCTATTAGTATAAGATAGAAATCTTCATTTGAAGACATTTTGTGAAATTAAACTAAAATAAGACGTTAAAACATAACAATGACTTAAATTAATGACCAATGAGAATTAGCATAATTTGTTAGGTAACCATAGCAACCGAAATTTATTGCCAAAAAACCGTTAGATTTTCGATAGTCCATTATTGACCGACGCCGAGAGCGGATTGAATAGCTCTCACCACAAAATTTTATTCCAAATGAGTGAATTTTAACCAAAATCAAACAAAAAGAAGAGTATGATAACAGCCCAGGGAATCCTGGATAAGATATTGTTTATTAAATTTGTCCACAAACCGTAATTACCCAAGGAAGCCAAGAAGACGCCGCGAAGAATAGATGACGATGAATCCCGAAGGAAGATCATAAGGACCTACATCAACTCAAGAAGACGGACGATCACAGAAGGAGTACGAGGCCAAAGTCTACGAGAAAAACCGTCTGGACGAGATAAATGAAATTCTGAAGAATAGAAGATGGCTGGAGCTATCCGGAAGAAGAAGACGGCATCGCAGGAGCTTCAGCACAAAATTGATGAGTATAAACAATAATCCCATTAAACAAATTCCAAATTTTTTTATCAAAATAATAAATAACAATTTCACTTCACTGATCACTATTCTGATTTAGAACTGAATGCATTGGTAATATCACTATTTGAACTATAATCAGTTGATAATTATTAAAATCAAAATACAATAAATAATTAACAAACATTTCTAATAGACAAATCCTAACCAAATTTTTTTACTAAATCTCATTGATAATTACTTACTCAATTGTGTTAAGATATTAATTTTTTTGTGTACCTAGTATTAAGGATTGTTATAAATTTGTGTGTTTTAGCCGTAGTCAAATATTTCTGTAGCCAAAAGGACTTATTAACACCCCTGAGTAAAAACACTTTAATTGTAAACTAACGTTACCGTCAAGACGGTTTGTATACAAAACGTTGGAACTGAGCATACCAACTGAACAAGTGTAATAGCCGGTGCTAAAAATAAAATTAATGTACTACAAAATAATTGAAACCTACCAAAGGGTGAATAAATATTCTCATTCTGCAACACTGTATGTTTGATTCAAGTAAATTAAGATAATAAATAAAATTTATTGAAGTGAAAAACCTCAAACATGACGTTAGCCAAGTCGACACTGCAGAAAAGCGTGCGCCAATCAGGTGGCAACATTCAAATCAACGGTGAGAGATACGGTTTACCCATAAAAGGTAAGAGAAGGTACAATTCGACTTGCTATACGCAGATAACAGTGACAGAATTCATTGAAATTATTAATAACTTTAATCTTACATACATACTAAACCACGAACCCAACGAGCGAGTCAACAAACGCTCGACACTCACACATATACTATACGAAGATAGATCGACTTACAGAATAACACTAACTAAAATTTCAAAACACGCAGTACAACGGTCTACGTTACAATATTTAGAAGAAAGAAGTACAACATTATTCAAAAAAGGAAACCAATTAACATATGAAGAAACAAAATCAACCTATCCAGGAAGGGAAGTATTTTTGCTAAATAACTAAACTGAAGAAATTACCTTAATGGCCTAAGTTACACTTTTCAAAGACACTGTTTACACTTTTTGATTAAAACTATTTTTGAACCTTCACTGTGAAAATAATTAATGAACAATCTTATTTTCAGTGTAAAAAACTATTAATATATGGTAATATAACCATTTAAAGTGTATTAGAGATTGAAAATGCATAAATCAACATAACCTAGACACTGAACATTGTAAAATTCTTAATAGACTCTTGTTAAGACACTCTGTAATGTATTATAAGCCCATGTACTTTGGTACTTTTCCTAAGATATTTGTAGTTTATACCGTAGTCAAAAGGATCTAACGTAAAACCATTCTATTTGTATTTTATTTAGTAATTATTAAACTGCAGATAGGTTTGCCTTGAGAAATAAGAGCAACTGCTGCCATTCTGAGCATATTAAAGAACAGCTGGTCAGACTTTGTTAACAATTATAATTGTCTCTTAAAAACATTTAATAAGGAGAATAAAGGATTTGAGTTCAATAACAAGAGATAAAAGGGTTTATTTTCTTTATTTAATGGATAATTAAATGTATATGATATTATATACACCATATTAATGAATGTTAATTTTTTCATCAACTAGCATAGGTTGGTAACACTCTCAACAAGGAAAGTATGGCACCTGATTTGAATCTGCCTTACTGAGCATTAGTAGTCATAATATTATGTTAAATAAAAGATTAAAAAAGATAGAACTTTAGAAGAAAAAAGAAACCCTTATACTATATGAAATATTAATTACCAATTTTCCAATATATTTTATTTGCAACATCTGATTGCAAATTGGCGCTCAACTAACATTACCCTAACAACATACTCATCCTTAAAATATAAACAAAGTATACTTAAGATAGTACGAGTTAAACTTAACGTTACAGAATTGGCGATCCCAACATTGAGGCTTAAGATTGATACGGGAGAGTTCCCGTAGTGTTACAAATTGACGTCCAACAACATGGGGCGTTACAGAAAGATAGATTCTCAATATAACATCAACACACATCCAGAAAATCCCGTAGTGCTACAAATTGGCGTTCCCAACAGTGAGGCTTAAATTTGAATGTTACAAAATATATATATATATTTCAATCACTTTCTGCTACAGTCCGTTTCTTGATGTATATAATACTTTAATATTTATACTAAATTTACCTCAAGATGTTTTTTCTATTTGGGACATGTTTCGAGAGTTCCTGTTCTCTCATCTTCAGCCTTCGCCATCTTGTTTCTGGTGAAGTATTTGTGTGTTGGCTGCTGGTTGTTATTAAGGTTGTTTGTTGGTCTTTGGTCTTTTAAAGTTGTATTATTGTGTGTGGTTTTGGTATATGTTTTTGTATTTTGTGTGTTTTCGATGTTGAGTGCTTTGAAAATTGTGTCAGGTTTTGTATTGATTTGTGTTTGTTCTGGTATTAGTTTGTTTTGTGTTTTATGTTTGTATATCTGTAAATTTTCCCAAATGTTCATTATGGTGCCTTTGTGTGGTATGTGTTTTATTAGTGATACATTGGTTATGTTTGGGAATTCGTGTCCTGTGTTTATTGCATGTGTGGCTAAATTGGATTTACCAGAAATATATAAATCCAATTTAGCCACACATGCAATAAACACAGGACACGAATTCCCAAACATAACCAATGTATCACTAATAAAACACATACCACACAAAGGCACCATAATGAACATTTGGGAAAATTTACAGATATACAAACATAAATCACAAAACAAACTAATACCAGAACAAATACAAATCAATACAAAACATGACACAATTTTCAAAGCACTCAATATCGAAAACACACAAAATACAAAAACATATACCAAAACCACACACAATAATACAACTTTAAAAGACCAAAGACCAACAAACAACCTTAATAACAACGAGCAGCCAACACACAAATACTTCACCAGAAACAAGATGGCGAAGGCTGAAGATGAGAGAACAGGAACTCTCGAAACATGTCCCAAATAGAAAAAACATCTTGAGGTAAATTTAGTGTAAATATTAAAGTAATATATATATATATATATATATATATATATATAAGTTGTATAAACTACAAACATAATGAGAATTTATATATATATATATATTGTAGTATCTCTTCGTACCGTGTGTATAAAATGTTACTTGTATTATAATATTTGTGTAGTATGTTGATTTGTTATCGAAGATTCGAATAGTTCGCCGTCTGGCTTGTATCTGATTCTCGTGTGAGTGGGGGAACACGTGTTGCCAACTTGAATTAATGTTGGTTATGTCGACCCACTGCTAGCAAACAAAACATACATAATATATTCTACAAATAAATACTGGACAGTTTATCAGTACGAACTTTTTTATTAGGCTTTTACTTGTTAATTATCGTTAACGCTTCATAAAAATAATGATTGTTATAATAGAATTTTAGCCTCGGCAATATAATCTTTCGCTCTGCGTAGCGCTGGGTTGGCAGTGCAATGTTTACAATTGATATGTTGGTTATTATTTCACAAAATAAAGCTGCCAAATGGGTTCTTTTAAGTACGAAACAGAGGTTTACATAACAAGATAACAAAATTAGAACATATAATTAAAAGTTTGTGATCATTAAAATTATACAAGGTTTGTTATAAATCGAATATTGTGGTGTTGAAGTGTGACAGTGTCGTTGTGTAACATAGGTTATCATGTGTACATTCAATGTTTACAAAGTCATTTCATTAGTTTATTAATCCTTGAAAATATTCAGTTATAGTGAGAGTTTTTTATTTTATAGTTAAAAATTTTAGAAAGAGAATTTGTTTTATATTAATAATCAAATAACTTCAGCAATACTCAACGTTCATAGTTAGGCTGGGCATAGTCATTCGTCCATATGAAGTAATGTGTCAATGTAGATTATTCCTACTTCTGATCTTGCTCAAAATTGGGTTGTCATCTTCTTCGGGTTGGATTACTAGTATTTTCCGGTCATCTGGATTAATCCCGGGCTGGTCCTTGGTATATATGTTGTAACGGCCTCTCATCTGTTGTACTGCTACTCCTTTTCCAAATTATGGGCACTTATACGGTTTTTCTAATGAAAATTTGGGCCCTTCACGGCGTGGCGTCCTTTCAGTTTGGCGTCACTACATAAAAAGTCATTGTTCCTAACTGAATTTTGTCAATATTCGGTTGTTGTCATGGTTACTCAAAGTTTTTTGATTGGCTGAAATCGGGTATAAAGTATTGTTAGAGTATTTGAATTTTTATTTAAACTGGTTACAGATCTTCAAAATGTAATTAATCTTCAGTACTCCCTTTTTAGTAGTAAATATTATCACCACTGTTCATATTTTGTCTCAAGGATTAATTTGACATCCAATATTATAGTGTTCACTTAGGTATCAACATTTTGACAGTTTTGTTAATCTTATTTAATTATACTGTTTTCTTAATTTACATTATAATCATAATATTTCTGTCTTATAATGATTGTCTATTTGTGTTTCATAGTTTATGTGGTTTAGTCTTCCTAATGTCAGTGTTTAATTCTATAAATTGAAGTTTTTTTGTAGTTGACAGTTGGGAATTTGCATAGGCTTAAACAGCAATTGACCATTTTTCTTTAATTACTGATATTACATTTTATTCTCCTTGTAATGGATCCTGATTGTTTGAATACAAGATTCTGTTCATTTGTTCAATGTTTAAGTCGGTTCTGGTAATTGTGTATAATTTTATTGTTTCGCTATATTAATTTGTCTTTTGTGATAACTCATTTTTTGTGTCATTGTTTTTGAATGTATGGCTTGTTTCTTGTTTACTGGTTTCTGTTGGTTTTAAAATCTTATTTCTTACAACATATAACATAACATTTAATCTCCCCATACTCTTTGATGAATTATAATTATTACTTGACATAAAAAATAAAGACATAAACATGAATTAAACATATTAATACAATGGTATATTGTTATGACTAACTCTTAATGACATTAAGCCATAACTGAATTTTCAACAACTGTTTACTATCTAATATTAATATCTTTTTATTATTATTATCAGTTTGTCATGAAAAATATTCTTTAATGTATCATTTTAAATTAATGATATTGGATTCTTATTTCTGTGAATAAAATCATATATTTTGGTGTATTAACACACTGATAGTCATTCGTTCTTGAATACATGGTTAACAATACTAATTAATAAATTATTACCTAATATTAAGACTTGCAAACTAAAATGTGACAAGTAGTAAGTACTATTATTATCTAAAACCTACTTATTATCTAGTCTGTTACACTTTGTTTCATTTGGTAATTAATACACTTGTGTTCACTGGATAATTGCTATTAAGTGCCACAGTCCTTTCTGTGATTAGCCATTATCAGCTTTCACTTAATTTTTTACCACTCCATGATGGTTTTTTATCACTCTTAACTCTTTAGTGTTTTTTCACTGACTATTTGGTGTCTATCCCTATCAATAGGGTTCTATTTAATTTGGGGTTTTCACACTATCACTTTGCACTTTATATGTTTAATTTAAGTGTTACTAGTGGGTATTACCTAACTTTAAATTCTCTTTCTCACTTTACTATCTTCACTATTTCTCTAACTCTCTACCTCTCACTTTACAAGGTTTAATTATAACATTAACAAGTTCATGTCGTTTTCCTGTACTACTAACATGTTAGTATTGTGCTAATATGATTTGTCTTAGTTTACTCTAATTAATATTATTTACAATTTTCTTTGGTTTAGTACAAGTTTGATGTTACTTCTTAGTTCACTTTCTCTTGTCATACCTTATCCGTTGCTTCCTTAGCGTTGTGGCTTGTTGTCCCATTACACTTATATGTTAACTGTCCTTTAGTCACTATTCTTCTTTTTATTTACACTTATGATGGTGCGGTGGCTATTTCTAATTTATTCGTAGTGGTCATCATCTCTGTTATTCTTGGTCCTTTGGGGCTAGTTCTACACTCTCACTTACCATCTATTGGGCTATTCGGGTTAAATCGTCTTGTTTCTGTATTTATCATTTTGACTTGTTTGGTTGTTACTACTTTACTTTATTAATATAAGTTACTGTTCTGACTACCTTGATATGTCTGATCGTTTTATTATTGTGTTTCACCCATTCTTCTATTCTAATTCATCACTTTTTATTCTAGTGTTAATGACTAAATAATTTATCTGGTCATGTCTTCTTCATTATGGTTAGGTGAAGATATGTACCATTACAATATATATATTGAAACCAATTGTATTGATGTTGTTACTTATTTAATTAGATGAATATCAAAAGCTCCACTGTGGAATGCGTCGATTTGTATAATTTTACTGCTGATGAGATCTTCGGCAAATCAATGTTAATTTATTTATAAAATTATTTATTATATGGTTGATATTATTCGGTTATTGATCATAGACCTGTGTTAAGTAGTCATCAAGTGTTTTACCAGAGAAAAACGCTATATTACAGTTATTATAGTGAATAATTCAGTATTTTTTTCCAACCCTAGTCAGTATGTATTATTTCAATTGGAAAGAGCGGAGAGAGTAAGTTAGTTCTCTATTCTCCCGTATTCACCAGCTGTCTGCAGACGAGCGCTGTTATTGGCGACTGACCCATTATTATAGGTTAAGTCGTTCCACTTGATGTGTTTCTCACGTTGCTTTCTCTGTAAAATACACCCTATTCGAAATACAATAATTATTCTACAAATAACACAAAATCGTCAAATTCAAGAAGGGTTCTTTATTTTATATATTTTTAAATTCCAACACCTGCTTTCTCCCACTACTAATACATCATATCGATCACACAATACAGAATCGATTTGTTATTGAACTTGTGTTTTAGATATTACAATTTAATTATAATTTTCCAGTTTGTCTTTTATCTCAGGGTACATGTAGTTCTTTTAACTATTAGTAAGGTCAGGTAATGCAAATTCAGGTTACTAGGTATTACACTTTAGTTTAAAATCTTATTAAATAAAGTATAAACATAAGCAGGTTTTTTACCAAACGTTTACAAGATACTCGTTAAGGCAGTGTTCCACTAAACGATGACGGGTAGCCGAGTGATGATGAATGGCTTGAATATATCAACCTCCAGCTTCTCAATAAAAGTTGGTGTTAGTGTCCCAGGATGTAATGGAAAGTTCAGTTCATGATCTTCGCTGATTTTTCGTTTCTGGTGGTCACAGGTCCCGACGGAATTAGTGTAGTATTAAGTTCTTGCTCCGTTGTTAAAAGTTAGGTTCTGTATATAAATTTAATTCTCTTTATTTTTTGTTGTATGGTATTTATTCACTTCGACTTCTCCAGGTCTGGGTTATCTTCATTTATTTATTGTTTTCCATTATTACTCATTTGACGGTAGGTTTAGTTAATTTATTCTTTAGATTTTTGATTTGAATTTTATTGATAGGTACAGTAGAGTCTCGGTAACTCGAGCCCCGGTATTTCGAGGTTCCGTGTAATTCGAGCTGGAAAAAAAATAATAAATACAGTCAGTAAATGTAAACAACATTCCCACCATATCGTGACTCATGCCAGACCAAGTGTCTACAGCATGAAACGCTAAAAATAAATACGTAAATAAATCAGTAGCGGACTGACCGCCTCAGCTGATACAAGTGTTGTACCTGTGCGTTACTACAAAGCTTCGTAGCGTTTGCTTGTTGTTTTAGTTATTTTACTGTACAGTATATTCAACGTTTAGTTTTTCACTACAGTAAATTGTTATTTATACTATAGTAAATTGTTATTTATACTATATATAATGAGTTACAAGAGTAGGCCTAAGAAGAAATTTGTGCCGCTATGTGTTAAATTGGAAGCCTTAAAAAGATTAGACAGAGGTGAAACGCTAAAAAAACTTGCTGCTGATTATGGAGTTGGCGAAGTGACTGTTGGTGACTGGCGTAGGAACAGAGACAAGATTGAAAACTATTCTTCTAAAAAGTGTATGGGGATTTTAACCTGTGAACACAAATCGATGAAGAAATCTGATTATGAAAAAACGAGTGCAGCTTTTTTCACTTGGTTTAGTCAACAGAGGCAAAAAGGAAGTCCTATTTCAGGCCCAATGTTGCAAGAAAAAGCAATGTTTTTCAGGAACCAGTTTAAGGAAGGCGAGGATGATTTTACAGCAAGTTCAGGCTGGTTGGATAGATGGAAAAAACGATACGGCGTAAGGCAGCTTGAAATGTGTGGTGAAAAGCTATCTGCGGATTCTGAGGCTGTCACACAGTTCTGTGAGAGATTTAAAAAAATTATAGAAGAAGAAAAACTTACTCTCGATCAGTTGTACAACTGTGATGAGACAGGACTAAATTTTAAAATGCTGCCTACTAAAAATTTAGCTTCAAGGGAAGAAAATGCTGCGCCAGGCCACAAAAAATCTAAAGAAAGGGTGACAGTTCTTGCTGCATCGAATGCAAGTGGAGAACATAAACTGAAGCTAATGTTAATAGGCAAGTCTGCAAAGCCTAGAGCTTTAAAAAACATCACTCCGTCTGCGCTTCCTGTTACATACATTAACCAGAAATCTGCTTGGATGGATAAAAATATTTTTAAGAAGTGGTTTTTTGAAAGTTTTGTTCCTGAGACCAAAAAGTACCTAAACGAAAAGAACTTGCCTCCCAAAGCAATATTAACCCTTGACAACGCGGGATCACACCCTGACGAAGAAGAACTGAAATGTGGCAAAATTAGAGCATTGTTCTTACCCCCAAACGTGACGAGTTTAATACAGCCGATGGACCAAGGCGTTTTTGAGTGCTTGAAAAATAAATATCATCGTCGTCTGCTGCAGAGGCTCCTACAAACTACAGAAGGCGAGGGAACCATAGTGGAATTTCTAAAGAATACTATAATGAAAGACATAGTTTACTGGGTGGCGGAATCATGGGATGACATAAAGACAGAAACACTAAAGAAGTCTTGGAACAAGATTTTAAAAGAAGAAAATAACAGTTGTAACACCACAGACGAACATGACTTGGTCTTAGCACGACTGATAAAAAAACTTCCTGGTTGTGAACAGTCAAATGAAAATGATGTTTCAGAATGGTTGAATAGTGATGAACAGTTTGAAGTGACCGATGATTCAATCGTTGAAATGCTGAATGAAGCGGCAGAAGAAAATAGTGATGAAGACGTGACTGCAGAGCCTGTACCCGTGATGACTCATGCCGAGGGGTTGGCAGCGCTAGACACTGCATTACGTTATGTCGAACAGCAAGCAGAAACTACACCGACTGACACGATGCTGCTTAGACGATGGCGTGACATTGCTGCTAAAAAACGAGGCTCTATTTTAAAACAAAAGACTCTGGACAATTTCTTTAAAAAATAAATTTGTGTGCCTTTTATCTTTTGAGTTTAAACTAGTTCAGGTATGTACTACATTGTTTGTGTTTTCTTATCCGTAAGCAATAAACGTTTGTTTATACATTACTCTTTGTTTTTTTCTTCATCCGTATAATCCGAGTTTTTTCAAATTCGAGGTTGCCTCAGCCCCAATTAACTCGAATTACCGAGACTCAACTGTAGTTTTAATTTCTCGGAGTGAGAGTCTTGGAAGTTGTCCAACTGTCTTTTTGATCAGTTACTATGTTTTAATTTGAATTAACTGTAATTTTATTTATTAGGTTTATTGGTTTTTTCTAGATTTATCACCACTGAACTGTCCTCGTTCATTTATAACAATCGAATGTTGAAATCAACAACATATCTTGCATTTTGTTGCCCTAACAACCATCTTCCTCTTATGTTATTGGATAATATTTGTTATCCTAGAGCCGTAATTAGGAAATATTCTTACTTATTTAATAAAATACTCCCTTCTTGGAATTACATTAAATCACATAAAACTTTCACTTAATCTGCCTCATTAAACCGGTATACATTTTACTACATTTTCTTCTTAATCAACTTATTTTAAAAGGTATTATTTTCCTTTTACAAAATACTAAATTTAGGCCTATTGGTTTTATTACATGTGTTATAATTTTTTGTTTTTAATGTAATTTTTCTGACCTGACCTACTGTACAAAGAATCACTGGCTTATGGCCAATTATTCCAATTTTAATTTCCTGATTTCAAATTATTATTATTATTATTATTATTTTATCATTGAACCCTTCATTGGTTTATAACATAATTATAATGACCACTTGACAATTCATTAACAATTATTGTCTTCCTGGCCAAGTTTACAAATATTATTTTAAGACATCTTCATTAATTATTCAAAGTAAACACACTTAACATGATACCATACATAATAAATACACGTGTATTTATTTACTTAAATACAAGTTTTACATGAATGAAATTAGTACCCATTACTTAATACTTTCTTAAAGCAATGGCTTCACACCTGCTATATACAAAACACAAAATAAATATCATGTAAACACAATATCATGATAAAGCACAACAACAGGTACATCTTTATAAAACATTAAATATTAATTAAACAGTCTATTATATTCAAACTCATCCACAGTAAATTCATCTCATTAGACACAGTGTTTATAGTTTACATCTTCCACTGATCACTCCATATTTTATATTTAGATACATTTTTACTATTTTATTACCTAGTAACCTTACTAGGTATCATCAATACATTTTTTGGGTGAGATTGGCCCTCTTGACCTTAATTATGGCATACCTCGGGCATTGTTTGAGTTTCTATTGACAAAGTGTTTATGTAACGTTTGTGACCTTAACTTTGTTACGTTACAATATATATATATATATATATAAAATATATAATTTTAAGTACGTATTCTATACATTACAGACCCTGGCCTGTAAACATATTCTGAAACTACAACTTGGCCTACAATGTGAAAGCAGTTGGAACTGCTGAGCTATAGTATAAATTTCTTATTATTGCTTCCTATCTCATAATGACGATAGTCGGCATAAAAGAAATTGTTGTCCGTGGTAATTAATTTTTTATCTCGCACCAGTATAGTTACATTGTAGACGTGCTTCTGCACACGAATGGATCAGTTGCAATGAAGGAGATAAGCTGCAGTTGATAAATGCTAATTGTGAGAAAATGGCGACACTGTGGAGACAAAATGGTAATCTCATTTTACTAACAGTGCAATCTGATTAGTGCATGGTGCACAGACACTTTCAGGAAGTATGCCGCACAATTAAGATCGAATTATTGTATCAATGGCTTCCAAATGTTATCCTTCTGCCTGAGCAAGCTATGCATGGTTACTTATGCCATCACCATCATCTTCTTCACATCATCACAGGCAAGGTGTGCCTCTTTCACCTTCAAAGATCCTCCAGCCATCTCTTCTTGGATCTACCTACACACCTGTGGCCTATATTATATTTCCAGACTTGTTTGACCAGTCTTGAATCTGACAATCTTTCTAAGTGTTTTTTCCATTGTTGTTTATAATCTTTAATTCAAGTTAAAAACTTGTAGTTCTTCTCTTACGGCCTCATTCTTTATATGATCAAGTTTAAAACACCTTTCAACTCCTCTTAAGAATGCCACTTCCGAGGCCTGTATTTTACTGTCTTGTTTCTTGGTTGTTGTCCATAATTCATACCCATAAGATAATACAGGGACTGCCACAACTTTGTAAAACTTTAATTTTGTATCTTGATGTACCTTGTTTTTTAAAAGTACGACTGACTGTCCCACAGATCATCTGGAACTTACCTAACTTAACGTCAATGAAATGAAAATGAAAAAAGATTGTTTGTTTACTGATACCATGCTTTTTTAACCTATTATTACTCCTATTTGTTATAAACGAAATGTAATTTGTTAAATGAAATTTTTTGTTATCCTGATCTGGCTCTATGGAATAAAATTCTTTTAAAATAATTTTCTTCTGTTTTTTTCCTAATTAAAGAGTCTATTATTCTTTCATCATAACTTATTTTCTGCTATGGCTTTTATAATATCTACTTCTTTATTGAAATTTTCTTTGGATAAAGGAACTACAAGATGATTAACCATTGAATAAAAACTGTTTAATTTTATGTGCCATGACGTTAGTGATTGTTTATGTATAACAGTATCTGTAAAAGTAGGGTTTCTATATATCTGAAAGCTAAGATTATTTTGTAACATAGTAACGGTTAGATCCAAAAAATTTAAACTTTTCATATTTTCTGTTTCAAGCGTAAACTGCACAGTACTATAAAAGGAATTAATATAATCTAAAAACATATGGAGCTGTCTATCTGTTCCCGTCCAGACACAAAGTATACCATCAACGTATCTTGCCCAATGAAAAACATATTTGATGTTGGTGTTATTGGATGTAAAAATGTTTTCTTCCAAAAATGTAAAGATTTCACTTAATAAAGGTGATAAAGGAGAGCCTATAGGTAAACCATTTAATTGTTTATAGATTTTATTATTAAACTGGAAATAATTTTGTCCTATGCAAATATCTAAAGCCGATAATAATTCATTTTTCTGATCACTATTTAATGTTAAAGAATTTTGTATATGTGAGGAACAGATAGACAGCAGAACATCTACAGGTATAGATGGAAATAAATTCTTAACATCGAATGAAACTAATTTTGCATTCAGTGGTAAACATACATTTTTTATATTATTAACTAATTCTAAAGTGTTTTTAATAGCATACTTTGGGTTGAAGTTAATATATTTTGGAAGTAATAAGTTTTTTTACATACTTTATATGCAGGTGCAGTTACATATGAAACGACTGGACCCATGGGACAATTAGGCTTATGTATTTTTGGTAAACTATACAAAACAGGAGCTTTCGGGTTCATCATAGTTAGCATGAAACTTTTTGTGTCTGAAAATACTGTTCTACCTGAATGTAAAACACTGCAATCACTCACTCGAGCGGCTAAGTGAAGTAATCGTTAAGAGTTACGTTTGCCTAAATAAAGAATTTAGAAATTCAAGGCCCAGTTTATAGTTTGAACAATTTAATACTTCAAGAATTTACTAAGTTAAAACAATTATTATAACTTCAAGTCAACTCAATTCTAACAAACAATTAATACGTACAATACAGCACAAGCCACAAGCTTGAGCCAAGCAGTTCGCTGGAACTGATGCTTTTACATTGTATCCTGTCAGTTTTTATAGTGTACTTCTTTACTATTCCGATTACTAGAATAAATGAGAAAGTATCCTTTGGCAAGGCTTAGGTCTCTCTAGAGTAAACAAAAATATTTTCATGAATAGTTATATAAAGCGTTACATAAGTAAGAACAAACACATTTTGTCCTAAATCCCCCCTTACTGCTAAACACATCAATTGGTAAATCGTACAGTTACTAACGATAATATTAGAACACTTTCCCCCTTATTTAGGACGATGCGTCTTGCCTGATGCATTGCTAATAAATACAAAGTTATTTCCTCCTATTCATTTTTATTCTCTCTTCTAATGGAATATTCTCTAGTTCATCAATTGTTAATTCACCTTCTTTGTTTTTTCTATTTCTTTTAAAAGTAATCGGGAGAAATTTTACATGCTTCTTGTTTCTACACAGTTTATCTATTCTAAAATACCAAGCTAATACAATGAGGATCACTAAAACTGTGGCTGAAATATAATGCCTAGGTTCTGGAACAAAATTATTTGGTTCATACTGACATAATATTAGTTATTTGATCTAACATATATTATAGTTTAATACTAGCTGTTTGTAGATCTTGAAATCTACTAGTCACATATTTGAAATGATTACTAGATTCAGCCAATTTCTTAGATTACATCATACATTTTATCGCTAAGATTAAAATAACTATTAAAATTTATATTTGGTATGGTAATTACATTACTGATATTTTCCTCTTCTAAAGATCTATATGCTAATCTACTGTAAATCGTGAAGGATGATCCCATCATCTGGCACTTCGTTGGTAATTCTAGTATTCCTGTTCCGTGAACCCAATCAGTCCCATCATGTTCTGGATGTCCATCGCAGCCTATGCAGGTAATGGTGAGGCTTTCTTCTTTTGGGATGACGAACAGCCAACCTGTTGTCTTCGGAATCTCTACCCACATGGACGTTCTTGTAAGTCACTCTTGTGTTGCATCTGTTCAGCGGAGGTGTTATTCCCTTGAAGAAGGCTATCTCGCAGGTTTCCAGTCCAGAGTTCAGATGATTAACAACGTTCGGGCCGTTGCAGATCTTGGTACTTCCTCCTTTGCACTCGCCTACTTGTCTCTGCATCATCGGGATGAAGTGTTGTTTGTTTATAGAGATGGCTAGAAACTCCATTCCAGGCTTGATAAAAGTATACAGCGAATTTTCTTTAGTCTTAGGAGTGGGAGTTGGAATAGGTAGTGCTTCGTATAGGGTAAAGGTACGATCAACATATTTCAGTGGGAGTCTTAGGAAAATGCGGATAATGTGGCCATTAACTAGTAACGCCACGGATTCTATAAAGTCATAGTACATATATATTGTTTGTTGAGTGACAACAAGGGGCAGTGTGGAACCTGTCCTTAATTGTTGATTTATTTTATTTAGATACGTACTGAGTTTTTCTAGTGGTATTAACATCGTACTAAGTTTACCTTGATGCATGGTGTTAATGCCTAAATATCATATCACATAGATGTTAAGAATTCATTATTAATTGAGAATTATCCCCGCCCGGTTTCAATCGGCCATATACAAGTTACAACCGATCTTCGTAAGTGCTCGAGCGTGTTCGGCTACTTCGGGCTTGTTGCGGTTTACTGCAGATAAATTTTTGGAGGGAAAAGAAAAGATTGTGCCAAAGTTGCCAAGGAAACCACTGTTCAGTAGTTCAGTTTATCATTTACGTGCAAGTAGTGAAATTGTTCCATTGCTGATATTTTTGTAATGAATACGAATAATTAGATTAATTTTCTTTATATTTCTCGGTACCATTAGCCGAATTGGTCACTCAACACAACAAAAATGTTAAGGAAACCTTCTGGAGCACAATACAGGAAAAAAGCCAAGGAGCGGCATCACAATGAAAACAGATTATCATCATTTATGTCGTCGTGGTTGACAGAAAAAGGTAAGCCCAGTATTTTTCGAATTTTTAAAAATTAGTATAATTTATAACATTAATTGTTGATGCTAGGCTTTGAAATGTTAAAAATGTTTGCCTTTTATCATGACAAAACTGTTTATGGGAAAATTAACAGACAACTCCAATTCCTTATTGTTCATATATCGCTCCACCCAGGGGCGTATCAACAAATTTTGAGATAGTTTACTGGCCGGGGGGGGGGGATAGGAAAAGTTTCGAAAATTGGATGGAAATTGGAAGTTTTCGAGGTTTTCTGCAGCGAAATTTAGCTCGTAAATTAACTCATTCTTAGAATAGATTTAAAAATCGTAAACAGTTGGGGAGTTTAGGGGATCTTTAAAGAAGAATTCAGCTCGTTATATAATTTTGTTTTCCTAGGGCATTTTTTGGGCTTTCTGGACAACCGCACAGCCAGGAATTTCTCCTGGGGGGGGGGGTTGAGATTCTCTTTGTGGAAACACTGAAACTCACCCAATCCCCCAAACCCCACCACTATTGCGCGCCTCACGGCCGAAGTCAGCCGATCGCTTACAAACATTCCCAATAATTTGCGTATTTTCCTACATTCTACACATAGCGGCGGCAAACACTCATCGAATGAACTTGCAAAGTTGCAGTTTATGGTCATGGAATTGACATAGTCCACTGTCAGCATGTTTTGATATGAGAACATCTTAAACTTTTTTAAATTCTTCATTATGTAACCCGATTCAACATAAAAAAATATATTTTTTTAATTTCTCTGGGGGGGGGTTGACCCCCCCCCACTGCACGCTGATCTGGATTAGAATTTAACTTGTTCTAATTTAGCCCAACCAAGAAAATTAGACGCAAATTGGGGAGCATTAAAGCTTTCTGGAGCACTTCTTGTAATTTAGCCTTTTACTAGAATAATTTTGAAAACTGTACGCAAATTGGGCATTCTTGGGGCTTTCTAGAGTGGAATTCAACTAGTTCCAATTTATCCCTCCCCCAGAAAACTAGACGCGAATTGGAGGATTTAAGGCTTTTTAGAGCACTCCTGATTTATTCCTTTTCTAACGTATTTCAACTCGATCTAACTTGGCCTCTTTACCGACATTTTTTTTATACTCTTAGAGGAGAAGGAGGTGGGGCTCGAGCACCCAAACCTCCCCCTTGGGTGCGCCCATGGCTCCAATATTTAGTTAAGCTTAGCTTCTCTTCTTTCTCCCACCTTACAACCCATACAGACCTTGCCAAGATTTGTCCTCTTCGTAAATCTAGATTCATAGTTAAGTTGATGATAGTTATAACGGTACAACCCATGTTGTCGAGGGCGATGTTGTGAGATGTTTTCAATAAAAACAAGAAGATTTTTTCTCACAATTTTTATTTTTTTATTTTTATTTTCGTATCTTTTGGATCCAATAAAACTGATTAAAAAAAAAAAATTTTTTTGTCTAAGTTTGAAGATGAGGAAACATTGAGGATGTATCTATTATGAATTCAAAAGCTACCTCCGTTAAACAAAATTTTCTTGCTTTTATTTTCTAATAGTAACCTATTACCTAATAGTGACCAATAAACGGTTCTAACTTTTAGGTGAGGTAAGCTGCCAACAACGAGACGAAGGTTCACAAGGAGAAGAACATCCAGTTGAGGCCGACCAGTCTAACTATGTACATATGGAAGCCACGAACACTGACACTGTAAGTACTGCTAAAGATATAGAAATCGCTGAACAGCTAGCTCTCAGTAAAACGGACGATTCTGCAGTTTCGAGCATGATAGATAATAGCTCAAAAATTTATAGAAACAAAGAGCTTCAGGACTCACAGTTAGATTTTGATATTAACGACCCAGGGTCATGGCCAAGTACAATATCTGATCATCAGAGATGTTACATAACGAAAATGAGGTTAGATAAAGATAATGAACAAGAGCTAGATCTAAGTAAAAGTATGAGGGAGGGCCATAGCCTCACAAAGGACTGGTTTTTCAAACTGTTGCCTAATGGAGAGCAAGTAAAAAGATCCTGGCTAGGTTATAGCAAGATTAAAAATGCACTATTTTGCATCCCATGTAGGCTATTTTCACAAACTTTTAAAGAATCTACAACTAGCTTGTCATTTTTAGCTAAGGAAGAGGGTTCACCCAATGGAAAAAGGTGAGTGAAAGAATTCCAGATCATGAAAATTCGCAAAATCACAAGCGTTGTTTTTGTTCTTGGAAATCACTTGAAACGTCAATGAAAAAGGGAGGAATAGATAAAGAACTACAGGAACATATAGCAAGAGAAGAAACTCACTGGCGACAAGTGCTTCGCTGTATCATTGACGCAATAGTTTTTTTAGCAAAACAAGGAGGGTCATTAAGAGGATCATCTGAGCTAGATAATTTTGGTGATCCAAGAAGTGGGAGGTTTTTAAACACAATCGATTTGATTTCCCATTACAATGCTGATTTACGTGATCATATCAATCGCCATAGAAAAGGTCAGATTGGGTATTTTCCCACAAGATTCAAAATGAATTTCTCACGTTAAATAGCAGCAAAGTAAGAGAAGATATTCTCAAAAGATGTGAAAGATGCCAAATATTTTTCAATTATATTTGATGCTACTCCCGATATACGCCACAAAGAATAGATGACCCAAATTGTTCGGTATGTGAAAATGACTGAAACTGGGCCTGAAATAACAGAGAGTTTTATAGATTTTTTCATTATCCGTGACAAAACGGGATTAGGAATATCGGAGGAAATTTTAAAAAAATTAGAAAATGACAGATTGGACATCAAAAATTGCAGAGGCCAGTCTTACGACAATGGAGCTAACATGCCGGCATCTATAAGGGAGTTCAAACTAGAATTCTAACAGAAAATAAGCTGGCATGTTTTGTACCATGCTCAGCTCATTCATTAAATTTAGTTGGTGTGCATGCTGCTGAGCTCTCTCCACAAGCCCAATCTTTTTTTGGCATAGTAAATCGTCTGTTTGTTTTTTTCTCATCTTCTACTTCAAGATGGGAAGTTTTAAAGAAGCATGTGCCGATTTCCTTAAAATCCCTGAGTAAGACCAGATGGTCAGCAAGGCAGGAGTCGGTGGATGTTTTTCATAAGCATTTAAATGATTTGAATTATGCTTTAGAGGAATTGGTCGAAAGTTCACTCTGTAACGCTGAAACAAAAGCGGAAGCTAGATGTTTGGCACAAAACATTTGCAAATTTGAATTTATTGTCCTAACCTGCTTCTGGAGCAAAATGCTGCAAAAAATTGATCGCGTAAATAAATACCTACAAAGGGATGATGTCACCGTAGACACAGCTGTGAGACACATCAAGGGCTTAATAACAGATTTAGAATCAATAAGGAGCAATGCACCAGAAGATGCTATTTCGGAAGCCAGAAGAATAGCTGAAAGCCTTGATGTCCCTCAAGAATTTGAGGAAAAACGGAAAAGGAAAAAAAAAATGTTTGACGAGAGGTGTGAAGATGAGATCAGTGGATTATCGCAAGAAGACTTTTTTAAAGTGGGATTGAGGGGAATATTTGACAGCATTTTAAACGACATGAATGTCCGATTTAAAGCTCTGGAAGAAGTAAACTTTAAATTTAGTTTCCTGAATGGAAAAATAATGAATAAACTGAGTGTTGTAAAGCTAAGGTTAGAAGCTGAAAAAGTCGCGGATTCCTACAAAATGGATTTGAACAAAGAAGAACTTTTTCAAGAAGTAGAAAGCTTCAAGCACCATGCGATGGAAATTGACGACGGATTAAAAATGGCACATGCAAAGGCAATGCTCCAGATTATTTATAAACATGGGCTTCAAGATGCTTATCCAAACTTGACTACGGCATTGAAGATTTTTCTAACTTTACCAGTTACAGTTGCTTCAGCCGAAAGAAGCTTCAGTAAATTGAAAATAGTCAAAAACTACTTGAGGAGCACGATGGAACAAGACAGACTCTCTAACTTGAGCATCATTTCTATCGAGCACCAGAGAACATCATCTATTTCTTTTGATGACATTATTAACACCTTTGCTGCCAAAAAAGCTCGAAAAGTGACAATTTGATTCATTTAGATTCAAGAATGAATAAGGACTGTTAGAAAATTTAGTACCCAAACTCATGTAAAAATCTAATTTGTTTTCAATGTGTTCCAAATTGAAATAGTAAAGTACTACATGAATACTGTACCAATTTATAACCAAAATACCAAATAAACTTAAGAAGATTTGAAGTTTAACTGAATGTCTCATTTCTTAATGTGTTACCCACTTCTGTAATTTCAGATTAACAAATGAAGAAAAAACCTTTTACTTTTTAGATTCCGTTAAAAATTATTACACAAAATACAATAGAGGAGTGCTGTAATTTCACAACTGAATTTCACTTGATCTGTTTGCACTATAGTGTAGTGTGTTGATGAGTAAAGCTACGAAGCTATAATTAATAGCATTGACTTAAGTACAGGAAAGTATATGCTTTTGTTTTTTGTTAAATAGTTTTAAATGGAGTGAGTATGGCGTGGAGGGGGCGCCGAAATATACCCTTGCCCCGGGTGAAAGGAGGGCTAGTTCCGGCCCTGGTGGTATGTTCGATCGCATTCCATGATTGTGTGTATAATCCTGCTCCAATCATTATGTAATTGGCTTTACGTACAGATGTTGCTTCTTTCCATATCGTGTTTATTTGGTCCAGCTTGTTTTCGACATCTTTTAGATCCGTATCTATTGCAATGGTCCAGTGCTCTGAAGTCAGAAGAAACTGAAATCTCTTAGAAAAATATAACCCTGGTTTGTTGTCTAGAAATTGGATATTGTATTGCCTGCTGCATACCCGTTGTAGTGTGCACCACAGTAGCAGGGTAACGCATAGTGTCTTCATTCTCTGGAAAAGAATTTTCTTTCGTTAATTTCTCTCTCTAAAAGATTTTACCCCGTTTAAATGAACCTTTTCTAGATGTTTTCCCCTTTTTATAGTTATATTAACATCACTATTTACTTCTACTACAGTATAGGGTCCTACGCAAGGTTTAACTAGCTTCTTACTTCTACCTCGTCTAACTAGCGGCTGGTGTAATAATATCATATCACCAACATTAAACCTTTTTTCTCTTGCTTTCAAATCGTACTGTATTTTACTGTTTTCCTTTTTCCGTTGAATATTATCTATCACCTTCTGATTTGCTAGCTGTATTCTTCGTTTAATTTCTTGTATTAGATCATCTTCGCTTAAATCTTGCTGCATTTCTTCTCGTATCCAGCCTATTGGTAAGCGCATTTACCATCCGTGTAACAAATAATACGGAGAGTACTTTTTGTACTATGGGGCGTCGATCTGTAAACCGTCATTACATAAGGTAACCACACATACCAGTTTCTTTGATCTTCGTCAATAAACTGACTTAGTCCCGTCATTATCGTCTGGTGGCTTCTTTCTAAAATTCCGTTTGACTCTGGGTGATAGGCGGTAGTTTGGATTTTACTGATGTCTAATAATTTGCATATCTCCTGAAATAGTTTGGTAGTAAAATTCGTTCCTTGCTCCATAAGCAATGTCTCAGGAGTGCTATGTCTACATATAATTTCTTCTACAAATACCTTTGCTATTGTAGTTTTTTTTTGGTCTGGTAAAGGAAAGGCTTCAGGATATTTAGAGAAGTGATCTTGGAAGGTAAGGCTGTACTGGTTTCCCATGTAGGTTTTTGGTAACAGACCTACTATATCCAAGGCAACTTTTTGGAACGGTCTTTTCAAAGGTGTAGTTATTTTCATGGGTACTGGAGCTCTATCATGGTTGGAAGTTTTCCTTTCATTGCACTTTTTACAGGTTAGTACATAATCTGCGATATCCTTATCCATGTTTTTCCAGTAATATCTTTCCTTAATAATGTCGGTAGATCTGTCAACTCCTTGATGGCCTCCAAAAGGTGTATCATGGTAAGCCTCCATTATTTTTATTTGGTTATCTCTAGGAACTATAAGCCTCCTTCGGTCCTTATCGTCTATGTAGTACAGGTACCCCTGATTGTCCTTCTCATATTGTTTTAAAGTCTTGTCGATCTCTTTCAGATCTTCTTCCTTTTTCTGATTGGCTAATATGTCTGCTGGCGTTATATCTGCTTTCGCTATAGTTACTCGACTAAGTGCATCCGCATTTTGATTGCACTTCCCTGGTCTGTATATAATTTCAAAATCATACTCACTTAATTTAGTAGTCCATCTGGTCAGTCTATTTCCGGGGTCCTTTAATCAACCACTTTAGCGGTATGTGATCGGTTATTATTTTAAAATGCCTACCCCATAAATAGGGTCTAAAATGTTTAACTGCTCAGACAATGGCAAGTAGCTCTTGTTCCGTTGTCGAATAATTCTTTTCGGCTTTGTTTAGAGTTCAGCTTGCATTTGCTATTGGTTTGTCCTTTCCTATGTCCCTTTGTGACAGTATAGCCCCCAATGTTTCCTTGGATGCATCAGTGGTTAACACAAATTCTTTACTAAAATCTGGATATTGTAACAAATGCTCACTTATTAATATCTCTTTCAACGTGCTAAATGCTTGGTTTTGTTCCGATTTCCATTGAAATTCAACTCCATCCTTAAATAGTGAATTTAGTGGTTTAGCGATTTTTGCAAAGTCTTTTATGAACCTCCTGTAATAACCTGCTAGACCTAAGAAACTTTTTAATTCTTTCACATTACTTGGGGTTGGGAATTTCTTTACAGCGTCTACTTTAGAAGGATCCGGCAAAACACCGTCTTTACTTATATGTCTCAAATATGTTACACTAGTACATGGTAATGAAATTTTTCTGCATTTAGAAGTAACTTGTGTTCTCTTAATCTTTTAAAAACTGATTCTAGATTAGCAAGGCTATCTTCTAGATTTCTACCATAACATACGATGTCTTCACTATACACAAAGCAAATAGAACCGATTAAGCCTCTTAATACTTCGTTCATAAGACTTTGGAAGGTAGCTATTGCTCCTTTTAATCCAAAAGGCATGCATTCGTATTCGAAATGACCCTGAGGCATACTAAATGCCATTTTTGCTTACCTTCTTCTTTTATCTCAATCTGGTGAAAACTTGATAAGTCTAACATAGAGAAGTACTGCATTCCGCTTAATTGATCTAGACCTCGTTTAACTTTCTGTAATGTGTACAAAATCTGGTTTTACTCACCCCTTTCTTGGGTACAAGGACGATTGGCTCATTCCAAGGTACTTTCTCTTATTATGCTATTCACTGTCATATCGCGTATGTGTTCTTCGACTAATGGTTTTTGAGCTTCCGGCAATCTGTACGGTCATTGATTAATAGGGGCTTGGCTTAAGTCTACAGGAATTTCGTGTTTAACATTACTAGTACAAGACAGATTGATCTGGTTTCTTGAAAATATCTCGGTAAGCATTACACAATTTCAAAAGTTCACTAGTTTCTTTGTTAGTCAATGTTCGGTAGCTATTTTTATTTTGTCGTTACATGCTGATATATTTCCAGTTTTTACTTTATTTATTTCTAAAATACTTTCCTTACAATGTATTGTCGCTCCCAATTTATTTAATAGATCCATCCCTATTATACCATCAACTTGTAATTGGAAATCTATAGGTACTATATGCACAGTATGTTCTGTTATTTCATCGTTAATCTTGATGTGGCAGTCAGCCTAGCCTAATGAAGTTACTGTACCACTTATTCCCACTAAATTTAATCTGTTATCCTTACCACTGTAGGCCTATATATCTACGTCATCATTTAAACTACTGACTTTCAGGATAGTTGCGTCAGAACCGGTGTCTACTAACATTCTACATGTTTTATTTTCTCCTTCTGCTATTTCTAATTGTAGGTACACTTTGTCATTGCTTTGTAATCTCCCGACTTCGTAACTACGGACCCACCGTTCCGAGAGGTTGACGGAAGGCGCATGTCGTTTCCTGGTATCATAGTTTCTGATCTATTGTTGTAAAAAGGTTTTTGATTTTTTGTAAATTGTTTATTATATTTCTGGTGGCAGTCTCTAGCAAAATGCCCTGGTTTTCCCTAATTATAGCATGTTACAAGTTTACTATTTGTAAGTTTAACGTCTCTAGTATTCTTTCTACAATTTATCGCTTTGTGACCGAAGCTATGGCATTTATAACAGCGATCGTTATCGAATGTCTTCTGTCTGTTTAAGGCATTGTCTTCTTCGAATTCTAATTCTAACATAAGAGCGTCTTTTACAGTGTCTTTAAATGAACTGGTTTTCCTATTTAATAAGATATTTTTATACGGTTCAGATACTCCTTTAGTAAAACTTTTGTGTATACGTCTTTCAATGCTTAATTCGGCCATTTTACTCTCTATACCCGTTCTGCATAAGGCTATTATTAGCTTATGTCCTATTTTTTCTATTGTGCACGAAATGTTGAATAGTTTCGTTTGGTTTCTGTTTAATGCAGATAAGTTGGTCTTCTAAAAAGGAGTCACTTTGTTGTTTGTTGATTCTATTCCTTAAAAATTCTTTTAATTCGTTCCACGTTTCTATATCGGATCTACGCACTGCTGCTCCTATCTCACCCTTAAGTCTAATTTTTGCAACATGTAAATAGTTATTCCTCAGTTTTTACATTTTGTAAGACGAAATTTACACCATCAATATACGATTGTAAATCTGTGTTTTTATCATCACCATACTCTGGTATTAGTTGTAAAGCGGTATCTAATTTTATAAGACACATTATGGTAGTTATACTCAGTACTTGAAATTACGTATTTCTCTGTGGTGTTCCACACTAACCTACTAGTTGTCACTTATTTGTGTGTGCTGCCAAGTCTCAAGTGAAGTCCTTCAGATACAGGCGATGGAGATTTTTCTTTCTTCTATTCGAATAACCTTTCTTCAGGATATCTTTCAGGCGTACCCCACACCTCTGACACCATTTATGTTCTACCTGAATGTAAAACACCGCGATCACTCACTCTAGTGGCTAAGTGAAGTAATCATTAGAGGTACATTTGCCTAAATAAAGAATTTAGAAATTCAAGATACTCTGAATTATTGGTTTATTGAATATAACATTATACTTTTGTAAATTAATATCAGTTTATAGTTTGAACAATTTAATACTTCAAGAATTTACTAAGTTAAAACAATTATTATAACTTCAAGTCAACTCAATTCTAACAAACAATTAACACATACAATACAGCACAACCCACAAGCTTGAGCCAAGCGAAGCCAAGCAGTTCGCTGGAACTGATGCTTTTAAATTGTATCCTGTCAGTTTTTATAGTGTACTTCTTTACTATTCTGATTACTAGAATAAATGAGAAAGTATCCTTTGGCAAGGCTTAGGACTCTCTAGAGTAAACAAAAATATTTTCATGAATAGTTATATAAAGCGTTACATAATTAAGAACAAACACACTTTGTCCTAAATCCCCCCTTACGGGTAAACACATCAATTGGTAAATCGTACAGTTACTAATGATAAAATTATAACTTTGTCAAATTTTGTTGCTTCCCTGCTATATACACTTTTTCCTCGAACGAGGCCTTTCGGTTTCGCAACCATTATCAAGTTCTTCCTACAACAACTTGTACAACTGACAACAGTTGTACAACTATAACAAGTAGAAAGAAGTTCTTCCTACAACTTGTTATAGTTGTACAACTGTTGTCAGTTGTCAAGTTGTTGTAGGAAGAACTTGATAATGGTTGCGAAACCGAAAGGCCTCGTTCGAGGAAAAAGTGTATATAGCAGGGAAGCAACAAAATTTGACAAAGTTGTTATGAAGACTGCTAACATAGAGAAAATAACTGATAATATTATAACAATATATTATGGCAATTTTTAATAAGTGATTTTATCTGCTTTTTAAACTTATTAGTTGGATCATTTATTATTAAAATGTATTAAACATTTATATTAAAATGTCTGACAGTTTGGAGTAAGCTGCATATAGTAGTTAATAGTATATTAAAATCACAATATTGATTGATGACTCATTGGACACTTGGTGAAACATATTATTAATAAGGTTTTAAAAACATACTGTCACCGGACAAAAGGCTTGCCGCATGACAAATGGCGCCAATCGTACACTCTAGTGTTTTTGGTGCCCCTAAAAAGGACCTGTGGCGAGAAGGCTGATGTTGTCGTGCCGCGCTGAGATGTTCGGCGGCTGCCCCCGCTGTTCATAGCATACTGCAGTCCTCCTCTTCTTTCAGCATCGGTTGTAGTCGGCTGCCGGCCCAGCGATGTCCATCGCTGGCGCGGAACGGGAGTGCGAAAACGCAAGAACAGCGGCGGTTATATTCTTCGGCTGACTCCGCCTCGATGTCGTCCGAGAGAGGAGAGGAGATGAAGTGCATCCGATGGCGTGGCGATGACGTGTGTGCAAAATTTTCTGCTGGCCCGGATTTTATTATCTAACCGGGATCGCTGATTGGCTCGCCCCGAATGCTAATGCGGATTGGTTCGCTGTGTCCACCGCTGGTACCGGAGAGCAGATGTTCGCATACCGCTGCCGGCACAATACAAACACCTGGTAAGTTTCACAGTTTATTATTTACCTCTTACAGCAAATTGAGGTAAACTGTGAAATTTACCAAGTGTTTGTTTGTGTGTTTTTAAAACCTTAGTACATTAAAATTATGAAATACTGTACTTAAAGGTTTACAATATACATTGTATAAGAGTTCATGCACAACTGGCTGCAAACATGCATCTCTTCTTTCTTTGACGAAGGAATAAAAAATTGTCAATTAAGTGGAAAAATGTGTTTTCAAATCAGATTATCTAGAAAAATGATACAATCATTTTATAATTTTCATTAATTTAATAAAATTTAGGTGTAAAAGAAAAATTCACAATTTATATTGATCCACCCCCTGTATTTAGACATAATAAGCCTACGACAAATTTAGGCATGACACAAAAAAACACTTATGTTTATGTATAATTTTCAATCGTCTTTCATTAAGACTACATCCTTCGAATATAACATTAATTCATTTAATAATATATATAAAACTTTCACTACTGAACTTACTGTTGTCACTTCCCAAACGTTTCGAGATGTTGTTTCTCTTCTTCAGTGGGTGTAATACTGACTGTCGATTACAGAATAACCTTTACGGAAAAACGTTTGGGAAGTGACAACAGTAAGTTCAGTAGTGAAAGTTTTATATATATTATTAAACTAATACAGTGAACGAAGAGGATGCAACAACAAGATAATAATTAATTCATTGTTTTAAGTTAATAGTTAAAAACAGGAAATACATATTATGGTGTTGTTTCAGTACACAGCCTCCACATACTACTAATAATATGTTTTGCCTCTTAACAACATCAATTCCTACTATCATTTATTTACTTAATCTCTACTTGCTAAAGGCTCAATGTCTACATGCCTACATGCTCAAGAATTTAAAAAAATTCGTTTATATATGACAGTCTGGAAAATCTTGAAATTTGACATAATATTTTATGTTTATGATTTGGTGTAGTAAAACATGGTTTCTGCATAACCTTTCAGACCCATTAAGCAAACCCAAAATAATAAAGAGAACAGATGGTCCTTTGGATTAAATTACGATAGTTTAATGAAAATTAAGAAAAAAGTAATAAATTTGATTATAATGAATCATCACAATTTCAATGATAAATTTTATTTGCAGTTCAATCCCTGTAATAGAGCTTTTAGTGTGAAATTATATCAGGAGAATGAGGATGTATAGCAAACAATAGTAGCCTTCATCAGACAGATTCTTTTAGCAGCTAACAGAAAAACTGGGTAATACTAAAAGTAAGTACCTGGGTAACACCATCTTAAATCATAAAATATTCTAAATACTCATATATTTGCAAACAGTTCGATGTCCAGGTTTTTTGGCTGGCTCGAAAAATAAATATTAAAGACATTGGGAACTTTTTTGTCTCAAAGCACATTAGGCTTTTCTCATGTTTCCAAGTAGTAATATCGCATGTTTACTAACTGATCATCTTATACAATTCATCACAGGAGAATGAGGATGCATAGCAAACAATAGTAGCCTTCATCAGACAGATTCTTTTAGCAGCTAACAGAAAAACTGGGTAATACTAAAAGTTAAGTACCTGGGTAACACCATCTTAAATCATAAAATATTCTAAATACTCATATATTTGCAAACAGTTCGATGTCCAGGTTTTTTGGCTAGCTGGAAAAATAAATATTAAAGACTTTGGGAACTTTTTTGTCTCAAAGCACATTAGGCTTTTCTCATGTTTCCAAGTAGTAATATCGCATGTTTACTAACTGATCATCTTATACAATTCATCAGTACTTGTTAATTCCAGTTGTTATCATACTTGATGTACAAGTCTATATAGACTGTGCAGACCTTAGAAAAAAAAGAATTTGGTCTTATGGTAATGATATTTCTTAAGAGCACTGTTGCTGTGTGTACTGTAATCCCACTCTCACTTGTTTATGCATTTGTTATTACTAATGAATAATGTCAATTTAGCATAATAAATGTCCTTGTGTGTGTGGTAGGGTGACAGTGTGTTATTCAGTAAATGCAGCTTATCATCTTCAATGAAGCCAACCTGTACTGTGCCACCAGCATTTAGCTATGAGTGTAGGGCCTTTGTTTATGTAATACAAGACTGTGCCAACAACGCACCTGCACAGGCGGAGATTAAAGAGTCATTAAGGTTGATAAGAGTTGTTGTAATACCTGACTTAACTGTTTCAGCAATTTGAGAATAAAGAGATATCTGTTTCATTGTTAAATAATCACACATGCATGCATTTATCTCACTGACAATGGGGTGTTCAGAGCACAAGTAGACCAAGTCCATTTTTGTCATATTCTCTATTTTGCATGCAGTACTAGCAAAAGAATGAATACTTTTCAGAGCAACAAGGGTCATTCCATGTCAAGTCACTCAGGTCACGACACCCACCTCCTCAGATTTTGATGAAACTTGACACAATTGATTCTATTACTACCCTGATAACACCTGCAAAATTGTTTTGCTCTATCATTTATAGTTTTTTTAATTTGGCGCTATCCGAAGCCTTGGAAATCATGCCTTTAACGTGCACTCACAACTTTAAAAATATTTTTCTTGAAAACTATTCAAGATATCATCATGAAATTTTGCAGGACGTTTGTGTGTTATACCTAAAAGCAGCGAAAAATGCTCTTATTAACCTATTCAATCCCTCAAAAAACTAAAAATATTTAAATATAATTTTTTAGAAATTTAAGAAACGGGTGTTTTGTTTTACAAAAACCACAATATCTAGTCTCAGACATGATAGAATGCTCAAATTTGTTATAAAATACTCTTAAATATATAGGCTAATTAGATAATTAAAAAATATTGTTGACTTTTTAACATGTTTAATTACTGTGCACAACAGAAGAATATCTTTTAAAATTCAAAAGATGATTGAGTACTTACGTTAAACACAATTTATTGTTCAAAATACACATTCAATATTGTGAGTTGTTTGCCTTTTTAATACATGTTAATGCTGATTGAAATACTTTTTCCACTTCATCCAACAGCTTTCAGTTTTTTCACACAATCTTTTTTGAAGTAATACATTCTTCCGGTGCCACTTGATTGAGGTGCGTCTACTATACTGATGATGTGTTCCAAAGGCACTATGCACAAAACTTTTCTTTGAGGCAAATAAAAAGATGCAGCTGGTCCTGAAGGGTGGAGAAAAAGAATTTCCGCATCTCCTTCTTCACTGAAGATAGTTTTTACTAGTCCAAAATACCAGTTACCGTCATAATTTGCAGCCACATAATTATTTGAAGATGGTTGAACACAAACCCAATCAGAAGAAGTTTGATAAGAAAAGATTAGTGCAGGGTTAAGACTATCAGTAGTCCTTCTAATTTCAAGGTTGTTTGTCTGAAGTGGTTTGAAATTATGAAAACTTCTAGTACCAGGAATAGTCCGGGTTGTTGAAAATCGTTTTTCTAGTTCCAATCGTAGTGAATCAGCATCTTTTTTGTCAATAAAGTGAAAGTGAATGTTTTCAATGTTCTTTTCACAATAGTTGTAGACAGCACTTGCTGTCATAATTTGATCTTCATCTGGTAGCTGGAGGCTTGCTTTCCTTAAAATTCTTTTTACCGTTCCTCCTAGACCATCACATATTGATTTCCCATGACTTGTAGCAAAAAACGAGTGTTCAGCTTTCATATTGAAGTCTTTCAAATGCTCAGACGGGTTCTTAAAATGATTCCTATTTTTATATTGACCAGCACAGCCATCAGTGAAATAATGAACTGTGTCTACTTCTGGATGATTTATTGCCAGCCATTTTGTAATTTCCCTTTGGACATAAATAACAAAACTTGTGTCATGCTCAAGATAGTCACTTATAAAACAATGCTTAGAAATCAAAACATTCTCTCTGTTTCTTAAAAAAATTCCTACTGGATGAAGAGTACAACCCCCTCTATTCCAATGATAACTTTTGATTTCATTTTGAATGACATATGAATAATTTTCACTAAAATCCATTACTACAATTGCTGTATTGGGTGGTGGGTTTTCTTTCAATCTCTTAAAAGCTAATGACTGCGATTTAGTGACAAATGAATGGGGTATTAGCTTTTCTAGTGATCTGCTCAATAAAGAAATATAGTCCTCTATGCTAATAGATTGTTTTACAATCTCTGCTCTGTCGGTATTCACCCATTGGCTTATTACAATTTCTTCTTCTAAATCATAATCTTCACTTAATTTTTCAGTCAAATAATCGATTAATGCAGTGTTTGCAGGACAGTTATCACAATGGCGCAGCATGCAGCTGGAATTTTCTATGTTGCACACAAGCATCTTAATTAGGTCTTTATATGATTCTTCAATTTTGGCAGCATCCAGTAACAGTTTTAGATTTTGGTGGATGCAGCAAACACATACAGTGTGTGTGCCTGCAGAACCAGCAAGGATACACCATTTAGGTCTCAAACAACAAAATTTTGAAAACTCTACTTTCACATCTGGATATTCCCATTTAAAACAAGAATACAGTTCTCTCAAGTTACAAAGGATAAGTCTTTTTTGCATGTAAACATTGTTTTTAACACTTACTTTGTCTTTAGCCCCAGGTAACACTTTTGAACTTTCATCATTTTGATAAAAGTCTGTTACAAGTTTAATTGTATTTTCAGAAAGTGTTTTACCTTTTTTGGGATCAGGAATTGCCAAAATACCCTTTTCACGTTTCAGCTTTCTTGCTTGTCGCACAATGTATTCACTCACATTGAATTCCTTCATCACTTTTTCTTTACTCCAAGATTCTGGAGCCAAAGTCAAAATCTGGATTTTTTGAGACCTCCCAACAGATAAAATCTTTTCTTTCAAAAGACAAATCATCACATCAAAATCCTGTGCCTTTTTAACCATATTTGTATCTTCTTCCTCGTCATCAGAACTTGGAACATCATAATCTAGTGCTTTTGAAATTTTTCTTTTCACAGCCTTAGTTACATCATCAACTTTTCTTTTATAATACAACCCCTTACTACGTGATGACAAGGTGTGAAGCTTTATTGGTGTTAAACCTAAATCATCTAGAGTAGTGTTTGTTTGTGAGAGGGATACATTTCTTGATTCTAATGAATCTAATTCAGTCATGAGTTCATCATCTGTTTCATCCTCACTGACTTTTATTTTTATTTTTTCTTCACAAAAGTTACGGCATGTTGAACAAAGCTTTTGCCCAGGTTTTATGTAAATATTTTTTGCTATCAATTGTTTTGACAACTTAAAACTTACACTTCTCAACGGTTTTTTTAATAGGCTTTTTGTGTTTTTTTAACGGGTCTACACAGATTGTTTGATACTTTTCAAATAGGCCTACGTTTAAAAAGTAGTAGCTGTGATGAGAACAGATATTTTTAAATTCACACAAATTAATTCCAGATCTAAGGCGAATCAAATCTTTTTCTTCGTCACTTAATTCAGAAACACATTGTAACTTTTTTGAAGGTATGTAGATTGTTTGGAAACAGTCGGATTTTTTAAATAGTCCAATGCTACAGGCTTGAATATTTGCCATGCTATTTTGCATACTTCACCTGCATGTTATGAAAAATTGTTTAAGTATTATTCTTCATATAATACTTCCAAACTATTTTAGTTATTGAAGCAAAACATTTATAAAAAAATAATAGTGATATATTATTTTTAGTAATTAGCAAAAAAGGAGTACTTATAGAGGGTTTTAAACTGTAAACAAACTGCCAGTACTTACAGATTCAACTGAATTATTGTTAAAAAAAACATCCATGCCCTACTTGTACACTCAAATTTACCTTTTCTTCAAAACAGAAAGTAAACAAAATAAGTTTATATTCACACGAATTTAAATTATCTTCAAAACCCAAAGTAAATTTAAAAAAGTTTATATTATTACTGCCTCAATAACACTTAACTTAGAAACATTAATTTAAACAATCTTTAACTAGGAAACAAGGTATGTCCTCACTTAATGAAAGATAGGAACAACTGCACTAATTCGACTGTAGAGAGGAGCATGTCATCACAGGAAAAGAGCCTGTTGAGACAGGCTTGGTGAGTCATGTAAATTATCACCAGCACAGCTGAGCTGCTGATAATTCACCAAATCAGAGTACTGAGATTAAAATCAGAGTACTGAGCTTTTAAATATTACTTTTAGTTACCCTCATTATTACATTTCAAACTTACTAGTACCGGTATATCTTTGAGTTGTTTTTATGCAGTAGGTACTGTAAGACTTTCCCCTAATGTTTATAAGTTTGTAAAAGTTATAAAAAATAAAAACCAAACTAAATTTTAACTTTCCCACGGACTACCTATTTAAAAGCAGTATAGTTTTTTTAGATAGGCCTATATAGTTCTTTATTTTGTATTGTAATTAAACATGTTAAAAAGCCAACTATATTTTTTAATTATCTAATAGCCTATATATTTAAGATTATTTTAAAACAAATTTGAGCATTCTATCATGTCTGAGACTCTAGATATTGTGGTTTTTGTAAAATAAAACACCTGTTTCTAAAAAATTATATTTAAATATTTTTAGTTTTTTGAGGGATTGAAATAGGTTAATAAGAGCATTTTTCGCTGCTTTTAGGTATAACACACAAACGTCCTGCAAAATTTCATGATGATATCTTGAATAGTTTTCAAGAAAATATTTTTAAATTTGTGAGATTTCCGAGGCTTCGGATAGCGCCAAATTAAAAAAAACTAAAAAATTAATTAAAAAACTCTTGGATTTCATTGTCCATGACGTGTCCCTTACTTACCTAAATATCACTATTACATTAACGACTCGGAACACTAGGTTTTTTATAAGTAAAAGCATAAAGTTTTACCTTACAGCCTGAACCGGTTTTCTCCTTTAAAAGGCTTCTTCAGAGGCTGCCGCTGGTAGCACTGTCCATCTTGTTATGGGTGACGGAATTGAATTTCGAAAGACCGACGCTGAGATTAAAATCTGAGTGCTCAGCTTTTAAATATTACTTTTAGTTACCCTCATTATTACATTTCAAACTAACTAGTATAGCTTTGAGTTGTTTTTATGCAGCACACACAGCATCGATCTTTCGAAATTCGATTCCGTCACCCACAAGACGGACAGCGCTACCAGCGGCAGCCTCTGAAGAAGCCTTTTAAAGGAGAAAACCGGTTCAGGCTGTAAGGTAAAACTTTATGCTTTTACTTATAAAAAACCTAGTGTTCCGAGTCGTTAATATAATAGTGATATTTTAAAAAAAAACTATAAATGATAGAGCAAAACAAATTTTGCAGGTGTTATCAGGATAGTAATAGAATAAATTGTGCCAAGTTTCATCAAAATCTGAGGAGATGGGTGTCAAATTAATTTTTTATTGGGTGATTTGACATGGAATGACCCACAACAGACTAAGCTCATGTTTTGTTATTTAGCCAACTGTAGCAGCACTAGTGGCAGTCATGGTTTCAATTCACATATATTTTCAGAGCACAAGTGAACCAAGTCCTCATATTTACTATTAAAGAAAGAAAATCTTATTAAAATAATTATAACAGCACTTTTGGCCATGATCATTATTTAAGTTAATATCTTAAATGCAATTATAACAGTCAATAGAGATTGAAAATGCTCCCCAGAACTAATCATTGATGATTAACTTTATCCTTATGTTTCTCGAAATATGATAGAATGGACTTGGTCTGCTTGTGCTCTGACCACTGCTCAATTGCTTTGTGCACATGCACGTGTGTGTGAAAGAAAGGGGGTGTTTGTGAGTCTTGACAGTGCCTCACAATGTCTTGACCACAATACAATAATGCCATTACATTTGTCACGACTGTAGTCTGTAACCACAAGTCCGTATGCTTTTTTCTAAGGTTTGCACTGTTTTTATTTCTTTATGGCTATTTATGTGGGTTACCCAAATACACTCCATTTTCACCACATATAAACAAGGGTAGTGGAAAACTGCACACTCTAGCAGGCAACTCAGCACAGCAGTACCTGATCAACAAAGAGCACATTGCCAGTCAGTAGCAGACTTTTCAGCAGTTAATTACAGCCAATACCTCAACAAATACTCTTTCAATAATTCTTATACTTTGCACATTACAATAACTGAAGTCTGTAACTAAATATGAAAATACTGACCAAGCACACTAGGGTATTTTATGTTACTTCCCACCAGCAATAAAACGTTCACTATACAGTTATCATATATTTTAATTGCAGCAGTAATATATCTTATCCACTAACTGTGATTTAACTTACTTTGTACTTAAAATAGTGTTTACCTCACTGCCATGGAAAGATGCTTAGAGCATAAATAAAAAAATGCATCTTTCCGGGCATGACCAATATTTCTAGGTTACATGTGGAAATCCTATATTGGGATTAAAAATATTTCAAAACTGCATTACAAACACACAACTCTGAATCCTTCGGAATTTTTTTTTTTTTTGACGAAAAACAGGTTTGGTTAAGTGAGATTAACTTTAAAATTTATTGCTTGAGCCGCCCGTAATAAATTTTCTACAAAAGACCTTCTTCTTGCTTCTGCTAAGTTGTCTCCATTTAAATTACTTCTAACTTAATAGAGTAGTGGTTTACCATTAGCGGGAGGAATGACAAAAAAAAAACATATAGGCCTACTTGTAACCAATTATTTTTCACACGTTCAAACTCTCTCTATGAACCACATGCACGCATACACACGAGTACACTCACGATAAATGTTGCAGATCAACCTCACCTGTTACAATAAGTTTAGCAGATTACAAATCCACTTCATGTACTTGCTTGAATATAATATTTACCTGCTGCAGCCCTTTATAAGGTCCGAGAGCTGCGACGGTTTGACCCTGGACTTGTACATAGCACTTCGACAAAAGTTCAATTGATTTTAATGTACATCCACCGGGTCCAACCAACCTTTGCCGTCTCTTCACAAATTTCTCCTTGTTTCTAACAAGGGAACCGATTTTAATTATATCAGAGCCGATTTCGTCATCGAGAACTCGTTTCGCTTGTTCGAAGGGAACACTTCTCGACATTAATTTTATCATGTCTCTGGCTTTAATAATAATATACGGATCCCAAGTTTTTCGCGTAGTCTTTACGCACATACTGCCTTCAATAACGTCCAATTCGGCTTTGACACGATACTGTTCCAGCGTCTTCTGCACCAATGGCCAACATTCGCGTAAATATTGTTCCCTGTATTTTGGAAACAACACCGCAAATGAACTCTCTTCCAGCAAGCCATGTGGGTTATCCTCTGGCTTAAATTCTGGTACTTTCAACGACCACGCGTCTTCTATTGCTTCCGTTTTCGTAGCGTCTGTTTCCATTTTGTGGTTAGTTTTATAACTCTCTAAGGGGTTTTTATATCCAACACACTTATACAACTTTATAAATAACAAATTGTTGTTCACGCTTATTAATTTTCACATGTATATTTCATTACTTTATACGATACATACTTAAAACAACACAAATTTCCACTTATTAATCACGTTTCCTGCTCATATTTAATGTACTTCCACTGCCACCTACATGACGAACTACATGTTTGTAGTGTTTCATAATGTACTTTTATTTTAATATGTGTTCGACATAAACGCTCACATCTTACAAGAGGGCAAGCTAACAAATAAATTATAGATTTTTAATAGAAACTGCATTTATAACAATAATTATCTCTTGTGATCTTTGTAAATATTGTCGGTTTATTTAAATTCTAATGAATTGAAAAAAAAGCAAGTTACGATATTAATTCAAGGTGGTGGCGCTATCTACGTTCCGTTAAGATTTTGAAAGGTTTGGTTACCAACAAATATTGTTCGCACTGGTTGGTAGAGGAATAACTTAAATGTTAGCGGGCTGAATAGTTGACGTATTTTGGTTGTGTTTAATTACCGTTATTGTGCAAATGTGTTTACTCCGCAAATCATTCCTTTCGTACCGTTAGCTTGAGTATTAATATAAATTCTGTAAATCTAATACAGAAAACAATTAAAAACGAATAGTTTTTATGTGTAGGTTATACTCAAGTGTTAGTAAACATTCGGGCACAAACATGAAAGTTTTAAATTTTGTGTGTGAAAATTAGCCTGTGATTATGTGTATGCTATGAAATAAACTGTTATTTAAACGTGAAATAGCGAAAATACGGTGTTGTCCTGTTGTCTTCTCATTTAAATATTTTTTAGTGACCCAATTACCAAGAATAAGTCATTTTTGTTAGGAAAATGACATAATACGTTAGAATTTTTTCTTTTTTATTTGTGAAAATTTCATTTATTTATTTTATTTTTTTGTAATATGGGTTTATTATGTAGTGTAAAAGTCAGTAGAGGAGATGGTGTTTATTTGTGCCCTTTGAAATAAGTTGTGTTTTAAAGTGTGTTAGAAAATAGTGAACGATGAAATTATATGAAGTTGAGTATTTAGGCTATGCCACAGCCGACCGTCGTCTCTCTAGCCCTATGATACCATGGATACTGGCAGAGATCCGAAAAGGAGGCAATGTCCAAAAGGTATACATCCTTAATACATTATGTGTAAGAGGATCATCACATCACTTTGTCTACCACCATGTTTGTTTTGTACCATTTTCTTGAAAACTAAGAGCTGTTATAGTTCTGCTTTTTTGACATATGTGTTTGTCATGAAAATTAAAAGAAATAACAGTATCATAAAATATATAGCCCATTTGTGCTCAGTTTTCAGTGAAACAGTTCACATATTTTTAAAACCAACAAAACACTAGTTTATATAAGATTTTAGTATTGTATTTTTGTTATGCCTCTATACATTTTCAGTGAAACACTACAATACACTTTTTTTTTTTTTTGGTAATTATCGACTTTCTGGGCCGCGCTGGTATTGGCGTGACATATTTTTTTCTATTCTTCTATACTATATAAACACGAGAAAAATAATCTTAAATGGCGGTCAAACCTATTTACGGAGATAAAAAATAAAATATTTACTCCCATAAGAACATGTAAAGTGAATGGCCGCCATGTTAACTGAGCGACGGCGCACAAATGCACAGTAAATGTTTGAAAAATGGTTCACCTTAATTTTTGCAAGAATTATATGAAACAATGAACTATATCCGCGGCCCTTCGGGCCGCCCCTCCGAACCTAACCAGCAGGTATCGGCTCAACTTGCTTTTCATCCAACTCGCTTGTAAATGTTTGAAAAATGGCCGTCCTGTACCGCTGTTGCATGCATTCTTATGAGTAATTATTTAATTTTTTTTCTCCGTAAATAGGTTCGACCGCCGTTTAAGATTATTTTTCTCGTGTTTATATAGTATAGAAGAATAGAAAAAAAATATGTCACGCCAATACCAGCGTGGCCCAGAAAGTCGATAATTACCTTTTTTTTAAATACAAAGTGATTTCTCCTATATGTAAGAACTGAAAAATGTGATTTTCAGGAAATCAAGAGAAATTTAAAATGCAATAAAATTTTACTTTATTATAGTGTATTTTAGAATATTCCCAGGTGACATATGAGGGTTTTTCTTTTATCCTCGAACTGAGACCTTCCAATATTGTTTCCAAACAATGATAGCATAATCTTTTTTAAAGGTACTGTGGGTGAATTCATCTTTAATACTTTGCCTCACAATCCAGGTTTCTTGTCACACTTACAAATCCTTTTTCAGAACTAAACCTGTGTTTTACAATGAGTGTAGATTATCATTTAGAGGAAGTAAAATCTGCTACAAATACAACATATAGGCTATTAAAGTATTCACTATTACAGAAGTTTTCTGTGGATTATAAGGCCAGATCAGCTTTTTACTGATTTGTTTATATATTTTATTTCCTGAACATATATTTCTAATAAAGCAAGATTTGCCAAGTCTCTGAATTCTGTATCTATAATAACAGTAATAAATAATTTAAAAAAAAACTGGAACCAGTATTGTGTCGTGTTCATTACCACTCAAAAATTACACTTTACCAAACTGAGCACAGCTCCTACCAACCAAAACTAGAACATGAATCAGAGATGTTGGGTTTATACCACTTGTCGCCTCTCACCATGCCAGTCACTTGTGATTAATATATCCAGAAACCCTAAGACATTAGAGTGGTGTGTTCAAACTAATTACTGATTCATAAGTATTTCATCATTGTGACAAAATTACGTATCCACATCAAAAGGTTTATAAACAAGAATTTTGTCTGATGTTTGTAATTCATGCTGACACTTTTCCGTCAAAAAATCTGAAAAATTTTCTCACTACATTTTAAAGTCTAATTTACTCTTTCATAGTTTCCCCCAAAATCATCTTATAATAAACTGGATAAACTTTGTATTGTGCTGTTACATAAACAAGTATATTCCTTAAAGTTCTATATTATGAAGTCACCAGTAAAAGTTTATTGTGAAGTAAATGTTAGGTATGAAAATGAATTTCAAACTTTCGTTTAATGTCTTCGTAATTATATAAATTATAATTTATATAAATATACATATATATATATATATATTATAATGATACCTAGTATTTGAACAGTTATAACGATACCAGGTGTAAACAGTTATAACGATAACAGGTGTTTAAACGTATATAACGATACCAGGTGTAACTGTAATAAGAGTAGTAAATTTATGAGTACCGTAGTTAAAATTTCATGTTTACTGTTTAACAAGCATTATAAATAATAAAACATTGTTAATAATCTCCGATCAAGATATCACTCATTATTAAGTGTTTATCTCTTATGCTATACGGTGTTACTCACATTTAAAACACTTACATCTAGACATGTTAATAATCTTAATCTAGACATTTATTCAAATTGATTTAATAAAAGAAATAAAATTTAAATGTAATTAAGTTTTATTTTAATTGAATTCATTTAAATCAGATCTGACCTCAGCTTGCTCAGTCTATACCAATGTTTTAAAAATAAATTTAAAATTATATTAATTACTTTTAGACTGGCATTTGTTTCGTATTCAAAATTTAAATTATTCTTTTCTACAAAATGCAAATATCAAATCATTTCAATTATTTTTCTTTGATAAAAAAATACTATCTCAAAATTAAACTCTTTTTTTTTTTTTTACTTCTATATTTTATATATATGTGATCGCTCATTCTTACGACTAATAACATTTACATAAGACTCTATTACATTATTTACCTAATTATAAACTTTTTTTTTAAATTCATTGTCTCTTTATATAGTCTTTATGAGCTCTTTAAAAAAAAAAATCATTTATAAATGCATTATGCATGTCACCTCGAGTTTTGATGACCTTACGACTTATTGACGGGGTCCAGCGTTGGGTTGCCGTTACTCCTGGCTTGGCGTGGTCCTGGATATGTTCAGAGTCCAGCGTTATTCTCCAGCAGTGTGTGGTCCGTCCCAGAGAATTAATATCGGCTGTGAAGTGGATCTCGTTCGGCTGTTAGGCATCTAAAAAGCATCTCCTAACGTCCTGCATCTCGCGTCGCTCTTTGTAGCTTCTCTGTAGATACTCTTGCTGACTTAAACGGTCCCGGTACTCTACGTTTCCCGTACTAGTGTAAACATAATTACTGCAAACATCTTTATTCATTCGTAGATGAGACTTATAACAAAATAAAACTGTTCTGCCGATGGACAGCGTGTCCGACTGCAACTGTGTCTTGAAATGAAGAGAAGGGCTTCCAGTTGAACCCTTAATTTATACCCTCTCGAGATTCCGCACCTGTTGGTTCCGAAATTGTCCTGCCGAGACCTCCAGATCACATGTTAGCCCCCACTCCCGAACCTTTTCATATATTTGCAATTTTTTGCAAATGGCAATGTTTTGTACGGAATTGAGATAGCACAAATCATAGATAATTTGATTAAGCACTCACTGTATTAATTTGAGCGTCGTAGTGTAATTTGCATATTTTTGGCACACTTATTTCGCACTGACTTCGCGTAGTGTTTCCTACTAACGTCATTTTCTTACTGTGGATAACTATAAAATTTACACACACTTTGGTGCCTTTTGTTTGTTTATACACTAGTTAGTTTTCACACAGTGAATTAAAATAATTATTTTAGTAATTAATTGGGGAGGGTTGCTGGGATTCCTGTCTGTACCTGCATCACTAACACACAAGATACACGCGTAACACACATACAATCGAGCAGGTGTTCCTTGCCTGTTGGAACAGGTTAATTTCTCCCCTAGTATAACAATGAAACATTTTTACAATCCGAGACATGTCCATTTACCCCAAACTTATAATAATTTTACAAATTTTACATATTTATTTAAATCAATGCTCAATACAGCATATGGCTGTATCATTGCAATATATATATACTGTATTACAACGATACAAGTTGCATATATCTATATGTAATTTAATTTGTATAGCCCCACGTTCTTTGGGAGCCAAATGTAACAAGTTATATAGTCTGTGCAATTTAATTGGTACATTAATTGAACTCATACACTTACACTTTATATAACACTAGCAGAATACCTGTGCTTCGCTACGGAGTTTCACGTTGTACGTAATGAAAATGTTAGTTTAATTAATAAAGTTCAATTAAAGTAGGCTTCTTAAAAATAAATAGCTGTTGCCCACAACTTCGTTCGCGTGGTATTCAATTTAATGCGATAATATATTTAGAACAGAATCTATTCTATTGGGTTGCCATAGTAACCAGATCTGATAGTTTTTTAAGACCGCAAAGGACCCCCCAGAGGATCGTATCAAAAAAACACCTGTCCTATGTTGGTTCTCCCGTTGCGTAAAATATTTGTGCCAAGTTTGGTTGAAATCGGTCCAGTGGTTTAGGAGGCGATGTGGAAGACCCCAAAGAACCCCCAAAAGGACCCCATCGAAAAAACACCTATCCTATGTTGGTTCTCCCATTGCGTAAAATATTTGTGCCAAGTTTGGTTGAAATCGATCCAGTGGTTTAGGAGAAGATGTGGAAGACCCCAAAGGACCCCATCGAAAAAAATACAGAAACCTTCGCGGGCATGCGCACAACAACTCACCGAAGTTTCATCGTAATCGGATGAATGGTATAGGAACGCATACGGGACAAACAAAGAAACATTCATTTTTATATATAAGATGTAAACTATACCACTTACTTGACATAAACCGTGATAGCTAAGCTAATGTACAACATACATGTATTAATTATACACATAAATGTTCCTCGATAGACACTCTATCTATTGGCGAAAACTTGAATAAAATCCGTTCAGTACTTCCTGAGATTAGCGATTTCAAACACAGAGAGAAAACGGACCGACTTTACTTTATACTATGTATAGATGTAAACTATACCACTTACTTGACATAAACCGTGATAGCTAAGCTAGTGTACAACATATATGTATTAATTATACACATAAATGTTCCTAGATAGACACTCTATCTATTGGCGAAAACTTGAATAAAATCCGTTCAGTACTTCCTGAGATTAGCGATTTCAAACACAGAGAGAAAACGGACCGACTTTACTTTATACTATGTATAGATAGATTACTGACAACTTGTATGTGTATTTGGGGTTCAGGTGTAAATATAATAAGAGTATTTTTATTATCAGTATTAAAAACTCATATTTATTATTTATTCATCATTTAAAATTATGCATAAACATCGTTAATTTGTCGGTCACGATATTGCTCATTATTTAATGTTTATATCTTACGATATGCAACATTACACATATTTAAAAAAAAACTCTTATATCTAAACATGTTAAATAATTTTTATTAATTTATTATAAAATTAAAATATTCTTATATTGAATTAAATTGTCTTATCTCAGATCTGACCTCTACTCGCTCAGTCTATACCAATGTTTTGACTTCAGTTTAACTTTATATTAATTTCTTGTAGACTGGCTTTTGTTTTAATATTCAACTTTAAATTAATCTTTCTATACTTCAAATATCTACTCACTTTACTATTTATTTTTATCATAAACTCTACTCTCTTTACTTTAAATTCTCTTTCATTTATTACTGCTTCTATCTTTATTATGCGATTGCTCATTCTTACGACTAAACATTTATTTACATTTTTACATATTATTACTAAATATAAACTTTCTTTGTTTCAATTTACTGTCTTTTGAAATCGTCTTTATGAGCTCTTTTGTTTTTATAAATCATTTAAAATGCATTAAGCATGTCACCTCGATTTCTGATGATCTTACGACTGTTGTCCGGGGTCCAGCGTTGTCTAGAGTTAATCTTCCATTCCTCTTGTCCTGGCGTGGTCCTGGATACGTCTAGGGTCCAGCGTCGATCTACGGCATGTGTTCCTGGGTACGTCTTAGAGTCCAGCGTTGATCTACGGCAGCTTTCCTGGATACATCTAGAGTCCAGCGTCGATCCACAGCATATTTCCTGGATATACTCTTGGTAGACTAACTATTGCTGTATTTATTTTTCCCGTAATATTGTCGTGACTTTAACAAACGTCATTTCGTTTATTACAGCGACTTGTAATAGAATAATAAAAACAAACTGTTTTGCCGACGGACAGCATGTCTGGCTGCAACTGAGTCTTGAAATGAAGAGAAGGGTTTTTGGTCGAACCCTTAATTTATACCCTCTCAAGATTCCATGCTAGTCGGCTCCAAAATCATCCTGTCGATACCTGCGTATCTCGTGACAGCCCCCACTACCGAACCTTTTCATCTATTTGCAATTATTAGCAAATAGCACTGTTTTGCACGGAATCGAGATAGCACAAACGTAGCTACTTCGATTAATCACTCACTATATTAATTTGAGCGTCTTAGGGTAATTTGCGTATTTTTTAGCACGTTTATTTTGCACTGTCTTCGCATAACGTGTTCTATTAACATCATCTTTTCACTGGGGATAACTATAATTTTTACCCACACTTTGGTGCCTTTGGTTTGATCTTACATTAATTAGTTCTCTCACAGTGAATTAAAACAATTATTTTATTAATTACTTGGGGCGGGTTGCTGAGTTTCTTGTCTATGCCTGCTTCACTCACACACACAAGATACACGTGTAACACACATACAATTGAGCAGGTGTTCACTGCGTGTCGGAACAGGTTACTTGCTCCCCTAATCTAACAATGAAATATTTTTGCAATCTCAGACCTGTCCATTTACCCGTAACTTATACAAATTATACAAAATTTACATTTATTTAAATTATGCCTAATACAGCTATGGCTGTATCGTTGCATTATTCCTCTGCCTGAGAGAAAAAATTTAATAAATATTTATTTATTAAATTTTTGTCTTATTTGTTCTAGACAAATACAATCATGTTATATTAACTTAACTTAAGTTTACATTGTTAAACAAACACATAATAATGGGTAAGTCAGTCTAATGTTCCCGTGGTGGTATGTAATATTCACCCCCCATTATACAGCTGATCAGTGCGTTGACCTTGTCCTGCTTCAGTGGCCTTGTCCCACTTTTACTCTCTTCTCATTATTCATACGTAGAATTCCTTGAATGACGTCGCATGATATTTGCCAATGTCCTTATCCTTTCTCTCATCGTATACGATGAATGTGTGTCTTCCTATGTGTTGTTTTAACGTATAAGGTCCGTGGTACAACCGGAAAAATTTCTTTGCTGTGTTGTCACTGCGTTTTCCTACAGGATTAGCTTTCAACAGAATTTGTTCTCCTACATCAAATCGTTGTAATTTATGTGTTCTATTGTATTTTTCTATCCTCTTGTTACCTTGTTCTATGATGCGTTGTTTAGCATACTCCACCTTTACACTTAATGGAATAGGTACGTTTTGATTCTCTGGCTTGCTTACATATTTGGTCCAGAATCTGACAGGTTTCTTGTCTTCGTCTAGCTCGATTGGTGTATAACTCGTTGCTTTGCTATAATTCTCATTTATTGCTTTCTCAAAGAAAGGTAAGTACTCTGCCCATTTGTTGTGTTGATCATGACAGTAGATTCGTAGATATTTACCTAACTCTTTACTTACTCTTTCCACCAGATTTCCCTGTGGGTGTCGTACTGATGTGAGCACAGGTTGGATTCCATTTTCACGAAGAGTTCTTTCCCATACTTCGCTTTGGAACTGTACTCCTTGATCGCTAAGTACCTTACCATATGCAGGGATGTATTTCTGCAAGAGTATTTTTAAAACAACTTTAGTTGTGGGTCGCATAATTGGATACAGATGGACGGCTTTGGAAAATACATCTATGCAAACAAGTATGTGTTTCATCCCCCGACTTGATCTCGGGAGTGGTCCAAGAAAATCCACTGCAATTAACTCTCCTTTTTGTTCCTTTTGAATACTCTGCATTTCCACATAGGTATGTAGATTCTGTCCATTTGTTGTTTGACACTCATAACACTTCTTACATTCGTTTTTAATCTTCCTGAACATATTATTGATGGTGAAATCTTCACGTAGGCTTAAGTAACATTTAAGTGCAGCAGCATGTGCTAAACTTTTGTGTGTTGGTTGAATTAATTTATGCAACATATCATTTGTTAATACTGTCTTCCAATCTTGCCTCATTAGTTTATATGAGACTCCATTTTGTACCTTGTAATTGTCTGGTAGGTGATCTCGTAGCTTAAATTCCCTCGTAGCATCATGTAATTTTGTTGTTGAGCTAGATTCTTCAACATGTGTTTAATATCATTATCAATATTAAATTTAATAGGTAACAGTTGTAACTCATTATGGTTCTTTTCATAGACCTCTTCACACTTTTCTGTGACATATCTACTCAAAGTATCGGCTATAATATTATCTTTCCCTTTACAATATTTTATAGTAAAGGAATACACACCGATTGCTAGGATCCATCGTAATAATCGAGCGTTGGTTACTTTACATTTTAATAGAAATGATAACGCTTGATGGTCCGTATGTATTTCAAAATGCGTTCCATAAATATAATATTGAAACTGTTTCAGGGCGTATACTATAGCAAGTATCTCATTCTCAGATGTAGAGTACTGCTTCTCTGCCCCTTTGAATACTCTACTGTCATATGCAATGACACGGTGTTCTCCTGTAACATCTTGTTGATACAGCACACTTCCACACGCATAGTCGCTAGCATCTGCGTAGATAACGAATCTTCCATCTCGCTGTGGATGATGAAGCATTATGTTTTCCATGAATAAATTCTTGACTTCGTCGAAGGCATCTTGATGTTTCTTCTCCCACTTCCATTTGTGATTTTTCCTTGTTAACTCCAGCAATGGTTGGGTTTTCTCTGCATATAGTTGTGAGAATCTTCTATAATACCCTGTGAGTCCCAAAAATGCTCATAACCCTTTAATGTTCTTAGGTATAGGAAAATCGGTAATACTGGATATTTTCATGGGATCGGGTTGAATACCTGAGGATGAAATAATATGACCTAGGAATTGGATTGAGGATTTTATGAATTCACACTTGTCTAGGTTAAGGTATATATGGGCTTCCTTAAACTTGTGGAATATAATGTTAAGATGTTCAATGTGTTCGTCAAGGATATCATCAGTTACTACCAGGATGTCATCTACGAACACTATGGTGTACGGCTCCACTTCTGGTCCCAATGCTTTCTCCATACATTTTACAATTACAGCCAAACTCGTGCTCAAACCAAATGGAACTACCTTGTGTTGATAGCATTTATTTTTATATAGGAAGGCGGTGTATTTCTATCTTCTCTTCTAATTGGAATTTGCCAGAAACTTGACCTTAAATCTAACTTAGTAAAATATCTTGCTCCTTCACACTTGGCAAATAACTCGTCCGCAGGTGGTGCACAATCGAATTCACGTAGAATAACGCTATTCAAACTCCTCATGTCCAGGCATAAACGTACTTCTCCACTCTTCTTCTTTACTACAACTAGAGGATTAAGAAAGTTGCTGTTCGACCGCTCAATGACGTTATTTTCTATCATCCGTCGTATTTCCAGTTCAACTTCTCCCTCGTACTTCCTGGGTATTGGATACGTTCGTCTGACAAATTTTGTAGGGTCTGATACCATAATAGCGTGTTCATAGACTGTGGTCTGTGTCGGTACCTCGCTGAATACTTCATTATACACTTCTATTAATTTAAATAACTTCGCTTCTTCCTGAGATGACATTCCTTCTTCGGCTGAATTAGCATGCTGAGTAGGTGTGCATATCGTATACATGGCTTGGATATGACAATAGGATTTTCACTTACCTCGCCATTTTCTTCATCTTCATTCATAATTAATTCATCTAGAACATTCTTATAATTACATAACATCTTATTGTTATTGATATCAATTCTTGCACTTAAAGTATTTAATAAATCCATTCCAATAATTCCATCATAAATAAGTTTATTCATTATGATCATAGGATATATTATTTCTAAGTCCTTACAATTTAAAGTTACGTAAGCTTGCTGTCTAACCTTTTCTCTCTTATTCATGGCTGTAATAACATTTATATTATTGACAGGTAAAATAGCCGTTTGTTTAAAATATTTTGTTGTTGTTGTACCCACTTATTGTTTAGTACAGTCAATTGGCTACCTGTATCAATTAACATTTTAATTTTACTTCCGTTAATTTGTACATTAATTAGCGGACATTTTATTTCTGGTTGATTTGGTGTCACCCTTCTGTCGGTGTCTAATAATTCATTTCTCACATCACACGGAAATATATTGTTCATTGTGGACTCGTATGTCCTGTTTTTCAGTCATTGTTCTGTGTCATGGGAACAGGATGTTTGTACAGAGCTGTGTCGCGGTTTCGCTTTGATTTCTCCCTCTGCACTCACTCTCTTGCTCTGCACTGTAGACACGAAGCGATCATGTGTTTTCTTAAATCTCTGCTTCCAATTTGTATCACGCACGTTTTTCTTTGAGTGTGGTTCCTGCTGTACGTTTCGCGTGTTATTCACAGCTGTGTGTTGCTTTACACTGTGCACTGGCGGTGTGAAATTTTGCCTGTAATTATCACGATTTTGCGTATCATCACGTTCTCGTGCTTTATCAGTACGTTCGTAATTATTGTGATAATTAATCCGTTGATAGTATGGTGATGTGTTACTCTTGTTAATATTTTGTGATTGAGTGACAAGTATTAAGAATTGTTCAATCGTTTTGATACCCTGCGTATATACAGCTAATTGGATATCTCTATGGAAATGGTAAGACAACTTGGACACTATCTCATATTCAGAAAATTTTGGTTTTAAATGTTTTACGCGTTCGATTTGCGCAATTGCGTATTGTTCAATACTCTGTTATCCTTGTGCATTGAATTTTCCATACTCGAGTTGATCTCTCACCTGTCGTTGGGTATGCACGTTCCAGTATCTGTTTTCGAATGCCTCACGAAACTGCTGATATACTGACGTTATCTCTAATAATAGAATACCATTGACTGGCTGAATCTTTAAGATATCGCGTGACGAAGTCTATCTTTTCGTCGTCATTTATTGCACTGCCAATCTTCTCTATTTCCTTCTGCACTCTAGCTAGGAATTCCATACTGTTCTCCCATTTTCCACCTGAGAATTTAAGTCTGGTCCTTTCTTCCATTGGTGTAGGAAACATGGTCATTTGGTTCTGTCGTCTTCTCAACTCACTTCGTAGCTGGTTCATCTCCTCTTGGATTTCTTCTTTCATATGTGAGACGTCTCCCGAACGGTACTTTGTAGTTTCTTCAATTCTATTTTCAATGACTACAGTACGCGTTTCTATGTCTCTAAGTTTACTGGTATTTGCTTGCGACATATTACTAACAGTTTCAATTTTATCCTCCTGCTCTCGCATCATAGTAGCTAAAGTATCATTTAAATTTTCAGTTATTTCTTTATGCGTTCTTTTAGATCTTTCCTCCACTCGAGATGTAATTCTTTGTGTTTATTTTCAATCCGTACAACTTGCTCATGTAAGGCTTGTTTAAAATTATTCTCTAGCGTGTCAATACGTAAGTTAGTATCAACAATTTTTTCTGTTAATTCTTCTAAACTCTCCGAATTTTTATGGTGTCCTGTTTAAAATTTTCAGTCTGTTGTTCAAGTTTATTTTCTAAACTTTCTGTTTGGTTCTTATTAAATTCTTTTAATTCGTCTATTCTAGCATTTAAATTTTCTGTCTGTTTATTTAAATTTTCTGTCTGTTTTGTGCTTAATTCATTGACCCAGGCACGCATCATTGTCTGAAATGCCTCCATGTCTAAATATCCTGCAGTCGTCATGTTGAATTATTTTGTATTTAAATATTTATTTATAATTTATTATTATTAGTGAACCGTATGCAAGCTTTGATTTATTTATTGTTGAACTGTTATTATTTATCTATATATTAATACGTGAAGAGAAAACTTTGTACCCCTGGGTCATTCCACATCAAATCAACCAATGCTCTGAACCTCACCATCTCAGATAATTATAATTTTTTGTGTATTTGTTCTTATGGTCAAAACTAATAAAAATACAAAGTTTTAGATTTTTTGGGCTTCTAATATTTATGTTATTGATTTTCAAAAAATCGAAAATCGCATAAATTTGACCGTGTTTTGAAATCTTTAAACGGCTACAGTTTAAAAAGTATTTGACATAGAGGGCTGGGACTTGTACCATTTTATTCTGCTTTAATTTGATATAAAACACAACCATATTGGTAAAAATAATTTTTTCCCAACAATTTTCAAAAAACTTTTAACAAATTTTCAAAAAGGTATTTTTTTTTTTTGGAAAAAAAATTATTTTGTTTATACACTTATAAGGCACATATATGCCAAATTTCAGGATGGGATGGCAATGGGATCATATTTAAATAAAATATTTTGTAACTGTGAATCCCTAAAAAAAGACATTTATTGATAGAATCACGCTCTTCCTGAGGATCTGAAATCAAAATATAAACCAATAAAGATTACTGACTTCCTCTCAGGGTGTTAAGGGTAAAAATACAAGTTTATTTAAAAAAATTTGTAAAATCACTTTACTTACCAAAAACTATTTTTAAAAATATTTCTTAAATGCCTATTTTAAGTTCTCAGTTCCTTTTGAGAAACCTTTCTAGTGTCTTTGTAGATAGCATATTTTCTTCTTTGGTTAAGGTATACACTCTCCCTGTAGCAGTAAATGGTTCTACTTTCTGAAGTAATGTTTCACCTGGTACAGTTAAAATGTCACTCGGTTGAGGGTAGAAAAATGAAGCAGCAGGTCCTTTTGGGTGTAAAAAACTAACTTCAAACTCACAGGTGTCGTTGTTCTTCTTTAGAATACATGCAAGCCACCAGGACTGATCATAGGCAATAGTTACAAAGCCTGATTTAATGTTTAGTATATCTGTCGTTGTTAAAAAGTCAAATGCCATTACGGTGTTAGTAAACTGGTCTGAACAGGATTGGTAATATTTATCATTGATTTTATTTTCCGAGATTGGACTGTAGGAATGGAACTTTTGGGTTCCAACAATTGGTATCGATTCACTAAAGCGCAATGCAAGTTTCTTTACCATACCTTGATATTCTTTTGTAGAGCAGTACACAAAATCTATTCCAGATATTTTATCAATAGCAAATTCATACAACTGCAGTGGTGTGACTATCTGGCTATTGTAAGGTCTTTGCAGACTGGCTTTAGCAGCAAGCCGTTTAACAGTGCCACCAAGTCCATCACATGCACTTTTTCCATGTGACATTGCGAAAAACTGCCATTCTGCTTCGATTCCAAAATCTGTTTTGTGAAGACACAGATTGTGAAAGTTTTTCTTGTTTTTGTACTGAGCCGAACTACCATCGGAGAAGTATGTAATTTTCTTTATTTCAAATGGTATAGTTTCTTTCAATAGAGAAATCAACTCATTCTGGAATACATGAAACGCCACAGTATTATGTTCCAGGCAGTCAGAGATAAAAACATACTGTAAATGTTTAATTTTGTCTTCCCACTTGTAATCTATACAAATAAATAAAATTGAAGTGTCTGTTTGTAATGTCAAAATAACAGCTTTTTACTAAATGCATATGAAAGTATATAAGGTACTTATAACAAAAAACAATTTTTAAAATTTTTGTCTATCTGTCTGTTTGTTCCGGCTAATCTCCGAAACGGCTGGACAGATTTTGACGGGCTTTCACTGGCAGATAGCTGATGTTATACGGAGTAACTTAGGCTACTTTTATTTTGGAAAAAAAAAGAAAAGAAAAAAGTTGAGCAACACGTGCCCCACGCGCACGCCGCTGCCGTCGTCGGACCGAAAGGCGCCTCTCACCGCTTCCCCCTCCAACTTCCTCCTCCGACTTAATATAACAAAGGTTGCCTGTCGCGCGGGCTCAGAACGCGCGTGCGGGCTGGTCCATTGAAAGTAGTTCTAAGAGAAACGAACGATTACAGTTAGATAGAACCCGTCATTCATTGTTAAGGAGTCAAGAATCTCAGGAGTCTAGAGAACAGCGTCTAGAAAACGATCGTATTCGACACGCTGTCTCGCGAAGCCTAGAATCAGACGATTCTAGAGAGCAGCGATTAAAAGTTGACCGTATTCGACACTATGTGTCGCGAAATCTAGAATCAGACGATTCTAGAGAGCAGCGATTAGAAGTGACCGTATTCGACACTCTGTGTCGCGACATCTAGAATCAGATGATTCTAGAGAGCAGCGATTGAAAAGTGATCGTCGTCATCACCAAAATCAACGTGAATTTGAAAGTCAAGAACAACATGACATCCGTGTCACAGAACAATATGATCGATATCATGAGTCACAAGGACAGAGAATCGAGCGCTTAGCACAGCTCCGTGAAAGAGTGAGTACCATTCGTCAGTCAGAAACGAATTTTGATCGAGAAAGGCGACTGGTCACTGCCAGACAAACGACAAATGCTATGCGGGATATTGAAAGTGAAGAGAACCGGCGACAACGACTGAATAATGACCAAATAAGAAGAACTAATAGACGTAATATTGCATGGCGAGAAAAACATAACAGTGGGTTCAATTATGATACCCAAATAAATTATTCTGCTGCATCAGAGATAGGCCCTATGAATGTGTGTTGCAACTACTGTAAAGCTTTAAGGTGGAAAGATGAGTCAAAAGGAATTTGTTGTTCTTCTGGAAAAGTGCACTTGGACTCTATTCAGCAGCCACCTGAGCCACTTAAGTCTTTGTTATGTGGCGAACATGAACAATCTCAACATTTCCTAAATAATATTAGACGTTATAATTCGGCTTTTCAAATGACTTCTTTTGGGGCAAAAGAAGTTCACGAAGGGAATTATATGCCCACGTTTAAAATACAGGGGCAGGTGTATCATTTAATTGGTTCCCTTCTTCCTGTAGATAATGCGAGAGAATCATTTTTACAAATATATTTCATGAGCGATTATGTACTACAAAGGGATGCAAGATTACAATGTTTTCCAAATCTAAACCCTTTGTTAGTAGAAAGCTTACAAAGTATGCTTATTGAAATAAACAGTTACATTCGTGATTTCAAAACTGCTCTTCAATCTTTCCCACCAAATTCAAACGAAAATGACTATAAAATAGTTATAAATGCTGACCGACGACCTTCAGCAGAGCATAGAGGTCGCCATAATGAACCGACAACAAACGAAGTATCTGTGTTACTGGTAAATCAAGATTGTGATAAACGAGACATAGTACTTCGCAGACATGATAATAGATTGCAGAGAATCGCCGAAACTCTCAGATCATATGATGCTCTACAGTATCCTCTCATGTTTGTTTATGGGGAAGACGGATATAACTTTGCGGTCTATCAAGTCGAACCCAACACAGGCCAACCAAATTTCCAAAAAAAAGTTTCCGCACTACAATACTATTGTTACCGATTAATGATTAGAAAGAATGAGTACAATCATTTGCATAATTACAAACAATTATTTAATCAATACTTAGTTGACGTATACGCTAAAATCGAAACAGAGAGACTCATTTTTATACGAACTAATCAAAAAAAGCTTCGAGTTGAAAATTATATTCACCTCCAAGACGCAATCAATCACAATGAGAATGTAGAGGACTTGGGTCAGTTAGTTATTCTACCTTCATCGTTTACGGGAGGACCTAGATATATGCACCAACGCACACAGGATGCGTTTTGTTATGTTAGGAAATATGGACGTCCCGATCTTTTTATAACGTTCACGACCAACCCTAAACGGGATGAGATTACAAACGACCTTTTTACAGGGCAGTTGGCTTCTGATCGGCATGATGTTGTATCAAGAGTTTTTAAACAAAAACTAAAAAAAATGATGGATCTCCTGGTGAAAGGAAAAATTTTCGGTTCCGTTCGCTGTTTTATGTATAGTGTAGAATGGCAGAAGCGTGGTTTGCCCCATGCCCACATTTTGATATGGTTAGAAACGAAAATAAGAGCTGAGCAAATTAATGATGTTAATCGAGCAGAATTGCCAGACCAAGAAGTTGATCCAGAGCTATTTGATGTTGTAAAAACCCACATGGTACACGGTCCATGTGGCCCTTACAATCCTCAATCGCCGTGTATGAAGAACGGTATTTGTAGTAAAAGATTTCCTCAATCTTTTAGTACAGAAACTGTTACAGGTGAGGATGGTTATCCATTTTACAGACGTCGTTCACCTGAAAACGGTGGTATACGAACGACAATCCGATCACGAACTAACTCTATTGATATATCGACAATCGCTGGATTGTTCCATTTTCACCGGTACTGTCGCGCACTTTTAAAGCATATATCAACATTGAACTTTGTAGCAGTGTGAAATCAATAAAATATATTTGCAAGTATGTCAACAAAGGTTCAGACTTGGCGGTATTTGGTGTGCAAAATGCTAACGATGAAGTGACATCATATCAAAATGGAAGATATATTAGTACTTCTGAAGCAGTCTGGCGCATATTATCATTTCCGATTCACGAACGTTTCCCCGCAGTAACACATTTGGACATCCATTTAGAAAATGGTCAGAGAATTTATTTTGATCCAAACAATGTCCGTGGAGTGGTAGAAAATCCGAGAAATACGACATTGATGGCGTTTTTCGATCTGTGCCATAACGATGAATTCGCAGCCACTTTATTGTATGAAGAAGTACCAGGTTATTACACATTTAATAAACAAAATGGAACATTTCAACGGCGACGCCGAAGTACTCCTGTGGAGGGTCATCCCGGCATAATATTTTACGAGCATACTCTTGGTAGAATTTATACAATTCATCCTAATAATCGGGAATGTTATCATCTAAGGATGTTGTTAAATGTTGTCAAGGGACCAACTTATTTCGAAAGTCTCAAAAGAGTGAATGGTATTTTACATCCTACATATCAAGCAGCATGCCTTGCACTTTATTTACTATAAGGCGATAATCACTGGTGCGACACATTAACAGATGCCAGTATAAGCAGAAGCGCATCTAAATTGTGAGAGCTATTCGCCATTATATTGGTATTCTGCAATGTTTCTAATCCCTCAGAGTTATGGGACAAGTTTAAGGATCATTTCATGGAAGATTATGTAAGAGAATTCCAACGACATCACCCAGATGCAGACATAAATGCTCATTTAGAAAACTTTACTAATCGTGTTCTGTTTACGTTACAAGACATTCTTCTTTCCATAGGCGGCAATACTCTCCCTCATTATGGTTTACCATCTCCACAAGCGACCGATGGGATTGTTGATAATTTGAACAGAGAATATATTGAACACATAAATTTTGACCCAGTTGAACTTCAACATACGATAAATCAGAATGAACCAAGATTAAACAACGAACAAAATCAAGTTTACCGACTCCTCATTGACAGTGTGAATGCTGCTAACGCTGGTGGTGTATATTTTTTAGACGCTCCAGGTGGTACCGGCAAGACATTTTTGATAAATATTTTACTGGCCAAAATACGTTCAGAAAAAAGATTGCCATAGCAGTAGCATCTTCAGGAATAGCTGCAACTTTACTTCCTGGGGGAAAAACAGCACAGTCCATGTTTAAAATACCAATAGAAGCAGAGCATATGGAAAATCCAGTCTGCAGTGTATCAAAAAATAGTCATAAAGCCAAAGTATTACAAGATTGTGTCTTTGTAGTCTGGGACGAATGCACTATGGCAAACAAAATTTCAATCGAAGCCGTGAACAGAACAGCGCAAGACCTAAGAGGTAATACTCAATTATTTGGAGGAGTAACTTTTTATTCGCTGGAGATTGTAGGCAAATATTACCAGTTGTGACTAAAGGTACGCGAGCGGATGAAATTAACGCCTGTTTAAAACGTTCAGTACTTTGGAGACATTGTAAAAAACTTCATTTAAAAGAAAACATGAGAGCACATTCAGCCGATTCAGAATTTAGCAAAATTCTCCTAGATGTAGGAGAGGGGAAGTGTCCAGAAGTGAATGATACTCATGATATAGAACTACCTGCCGGTCTTTGTCAGGTTGTGGCGGACACTGAAACTTTAATAAATAGTATTTATGATGATGTTCACAATCTCAATATAAAAGAAGATTCGTGGCTGTGTGAAAGATCAATTTTAGCACCAATGAATGACCAGGTTACTGCGCTTAATCAGCGCATTTTAGATAAGCTTCCTGGTGAATCACAAACATACCTTTCCATCAATACAGTTTGCAATCCAGATGAAGCTGTTAATTATCCAACAGAATTTTTAAACAGTATAACTGTGCCTGGTCTACCCTCTCACAAACTAGAACTTAAGATTGGCGTGCCCATCATACTACTCCGTAATTTAAACCCACCGAAACTTTGCAATGGTACTAGATTGCGAGTAGTGTCATTGCAAAAAAACGTTGTAGAAGGTCGTATAATATCCGGATGCGGAAAAGGTAAGACAGTGTTTATACCACGAATTCCCATAATACCGTCGAATTTTCTCTTTCAATTCAAAAGACTGCAATTTCCTATCAATGTCAGCTTTGCTATGACAATCAACAAGTCACAAGGGCAAACCTTGAGCAAAGCTGGCATAGATTTAACTAAGGGTTGCTTTACCCATGGGCGGCTATACGTGGCATGTTCACGTGCGAGGGATGCCACTAGCGTTATTGTTTTAGCCCAAGGAAGTCGTACACCTCACATTGTATATAAAGAGATTTTTCAATGAGGTTAATACAAAAAGCCAAAAAATGAACAAAAAACAAAGAAATAAATAAAAAAATTAAAAAACGAAAAGACAAAAAAAAGAACAAAAACAAACAAAAATGAAAAAAAAATTAAAAAACACGAAACATCGACTCGCAAAGAATAAGAATGAGACTAAACTTAGCATGGGTATTTCTTTACGAGGAATGCATAATTATTAACTTTTCGTTAACTCAGCGAACTGAACAAACATTTTTTATGAAATTCCACGCGGACGAAGTCGCGGGTAACAGCTAGTACACAATAAAAGGATGCAGAGTAGCTTGGTTAGTTGTCCAATGAAATGACTGAACTTCATCTTGGAGTATAAATGAGTAATTTTCAGCAAAATCACAATTAATAACTAGTTCACCTGGTGCTAAGTTTTCTTTCTTTTCTGAGTAGCATTCTTTTTGCCTGTTTGCAATGAATGAATGAGTTTTGAGTTTTAAAAGCAGTTCCAGAAATTCTTCAACAAAGTCATCACTGTTTTTTGTTATAGATTCCATTCTACACCTATCAACAGTTATCCACTGCTTATACGTCACTTCATCAATAAGCTCGTCTTCAAATTTATTTAACCAGGCTTCACGTAATTGTTTAATACCAGGACATTCCTTACATTCATCCATGTAACAATTTGGTGAGGGTGGATTGCACATTATTTTTACAAGGCAACAATGATAAGATTTCAATGATGTATTATCCCCATGCCATACAATACTTCTAAGTCCAGCACCATTCATCATGAGTTTCACATTCTGATGTATTGTACATACACATACAGTATGTGTCCCACTTCCACCAGCCAAAATGCAGTTTTTTGGCCTCAACTAACAAAACTTGGAAAACCCTATATAATGAGTTGGAAAATCCTATAACGCATATAGCTCTGACAGATTGCCCAGCACCAAACGCTTTTGAATTTGGAGTTTCTATCAATAAATGTCTTTTTTTACGGATTCACAGTTACAAAATATTTTATTTAAATATGATCCCATTGCCATCCCATCCTGAAATTTGGCATATATGTGCCTTATAAGTGTATAAACAAAATAATTTTTTTCCAAAAAAAATACGTTTTTGAAAATTTGTTAAAGTTTTTTGAAACTTTTTGGGAAAAAATTATTTTTACCAATATGGTTGTGTTTTATATCAAATTAAAGCAGAATAAAATGGTACAAGTCCCAGCCCTCTATGTCAAATACTTTTTAAACTGTAGCCGTTTAAAGATTTCAAAACACGGTCAAATTTATGCGATTTTCGATTTTTTGAAAATCAATAACATAAATATTAGAAGCCCAAAAAATCTAAAACTTTGTATTTTTATTAGTTTTGACCATAAGAATAAATAAACAAAAAATTAGGACATTTTGAAACCTTAAGGTCCAAAATTATTTTTTTATTGGTTGATTTGATGTGGAATGACCCCCCTTTTTAAGCATATTGCGCGCACGGAGGAGTGTGAGATTTGGCATAGTTAAAGTTTATATGGAGAAGGAATGCAGAAAGCTAAAATTTATATATAATATGTGTTACAAATACATTAAATTAAATTAAATTAAACATTCATTTGCACTTGAAAATTCATTTAAACTTTTTCAAACAATGGTAATTGTTAAAAATAAAATAATTTTTTTGCCAGGCAATAAAATTATAATTTTTTCATTTTAGTGTACGTTCATACTGCCAGTGTCAAACACATAATAGTCTGTCGTTTGTTTACATTCATACTGCCAATGTCAAACACATAATAGTCTGTGGTCAAACAGTCGCACAGAGTAGAGATCGTCGCCAAAGAATTTTAAAATGTTGCCAACAATAATTACTGACAGATTGACTGAATGAGCTGTGAATTTTGTGTGATTTCAAATGTTCCTTTTTCAATAGTCTGTGGAGTGTATATCAAGGCAAAAAAGCGTTTATTTTATATTTTGTATATTAGATATCTGTGTTTTGTACATTAATGTGCAGTTGAAAGTGAAATACAGCTTGCTTAATATACACCTGTTGCAAAAGGAAAATTTTGTAGCAGCAATTTGAATTGACTTACTCTCGCCTAATTATTATTGGTGGTTTCAAAAAAGTGAGTACATTTTATTATTTTAAAATTAAACCCTGTCTAATCTTAGTTTCAGTAATTTCATTACATGTTTTTTTTACATTCAGATATTCGCACCTACTTCCATTATGCAAGAACATTGACGGGTCGGAGTGAGAGACAAAGAAGAAGGAATATATATTCGCGTGAAAGTCAAAATGATAATAGACCAAATGCAAAATTAAATAGTGTAAATAGTATAACATTGACGGGTCGGAGTGAGAGACAAAGAAGAAGGAATATATATTCGCGTGAAAGTCAAAATGATAATAGACCAAATGCAAATTTAAATAGTGTAAATAGTATACAAAATGATGAAATTATTTTGAGGGATACATTTAAATGCGCACTGAATGTCATTCCAAGAAATTTTAATACTTTTGATTGTGGATTAATGCATTTACAATGCAGGTTTTGCAATGCAAAACATTTCGAATCTGAGGTCACTTTAGGTGAAAGGACTGCATTCACTTCATGTTGTCATAAGGGTAAAGCAATATTACCGGCCTTAAGTCAAAATGAATACTTTAAATCATTGTATGATGGACTTACTTCAAATGAACCTTCAATAAAAAGAAAGTCAAAAAATTATTTTGAAAACATTTGTAAATACAATTCATCATTTGCTATGGTTAGCTCAGAAGCTAAAATTTCGGTTACAGTTACGCGTGGAGTGTATCATTTTAAAATACATGATGTTTTTTATCACAGATCAGGTCCAATGACTGCTGGATATGGTCGCTCACCATGTTATGCGCAATTATATTTTTATGATGTTGACACTGCTGTCAATTATAGATTACATGAACACTATAATCAAACATGCAATAACAATATAATGCGCGAAATCTCTCTTGAATTGGAACGCATTAATCCTTTCATTCGGTCATTCATTGCAATGAAAGATCATTGTCAGAGAGTTGAAAATCAAAATAAAGAAATTTGTGTGCTCATTAAAGTAAATCGTGATTTAGATCTACACTGTTATAATGATGCAGTTCAAACTGATGTAGCAGTAATATTTAGTACAGTTGATGGTGAGCCACCCTTTGAACGAAATATGGTTTCGTTTTCAAAAGTTAATGGTACCATTAAAAATATCTCTGTTTTGGATTCATCATTGGACCCTTTAGCGTATCCTTTACTTTTTCCAAATGGTGATACTGGGTGGCATATCAATATTTCTCATAATGTACCAACTACATCTAATTCAAGAGCGCCCAGAAATAAATTAACCATGCTTCAGTATGCAGCCTATCGACTTGCAATTAGAGATGATTTTAGCATGTTGCACCATTCACAAAAATTATTTCTGCAGTGGATAGTTGATATGTATGTGAGAATAGAGGGCACAAGGTTACATTTCATTCGACAAAATCAAACAAGTCTTAGGTCTGAAGTTTACAACAATTTAACAGATTATTTAGAATTGAACCCCAATGCCAATAATGTTGGCCGTAGAGTAATTTTACCATCTTCATTCAATGGATCTCCAAGAAATATGTATCAGAATTTTTTAGATGCAATGTCAATTGTACAACATTTCGGAAAGCCTTCTTTGTTTATTACAATGACTTGCAATCCAAGTTGGCCTGAAATAGTTAGCAATATTGGTGTAGGTGAGTCAGCTAATTTTCGACCTGATATTGTTGTGCGTGTATTCAAGTCCAAACTGAAAGCATTAATTGAGGGCCTTACACTAAAAAAAATCTTCGGTAAAGTTGAAGCACTCATTTATACAATTGAGTTTCAAAAGAGAGGATTGCCTCATGCTCACATTTTACTCTCTTTAAATGAGCAAGATAAAATTGTTAATGCTACCGATATTGATAAAGTTGTATCTGCGGAGATTCCTAACATTCAAACACATCCTACATTACATGAATATGTTGTAAAACACATGATGCATGGTCCATGCGGTGTACTTAATCCAAATTCTGTATGTATGAGAGATGGAAAATGCACAAAAGATTATCCAAAACAATTTAATGAATTTACATGTGAATCATTAAATGGATATCCATTATACACAAGGCGTGATAATGGTATTAATGCTGAAGTTCGCGGTAGTTGCCTCGACAATCATTATGTTGTACCATACAATCCGTATTTACTTGCCATATTTAATTGCCATATAAATGTTGAAGTATGCACTACAGTTAAAAGTGTTAAATACATTTATAAATACGTGTATAAAGGCTATGACAGTGCATCTGTTGAATTAGGTTCAGAGAGAAATGAACCAGGTCAAGAAATACAAATTGATGAAGTTAAAAATTTTTTAAATGGCCGTTATGTCGGATCAACTGAAGCTGTATGGCGCATCTATGAATTACCAATGCATTTTCAATCACATGTCATCGTTAGACTTGACATTCATTTACCGCGTAGACAGAATGTTTACTTTCGAGAAGGGCAAGAACGTCAAACAATTGAAAATGCAAGACAAACAAAATTATTAGCATTTTTTGAATTGAATCGATCAGATCCATCAGCGCATGAATATTGTTACAACACAAATAAGCCAACCCAGTACCAGTGGTAAAAACTATATTTATAAATGTAAAAATACTTCATATCAAATAAAATAATTCATTTAAATAAAATATAAATATTATGACACGACGAACAACGATATTACCCAACCCAGGTGATTGACCCAACAACAGGAAACCAATGAAGAAGGGAACCACACAAATAACCAACGAGAATAAGAGAAGAAAGTGATTGACCCAACAAATAAAACCAAAGGAAGAAAGGAAAAAACTCAACACCCAAACAAAAAGGAAACAAGTTCATGGGAGTAAACGACCCCAAAATACCCAAAGAAAAGGATGGAAAAACCAAAGTATTAATCAAGTAATGAAAATGAAGAAGGAGGGAGATAGGTAGAAGTGAAAACCAATAATGATTCACAAAACGAGTAATAAAGCATAGGAGAAGGAGAAATAAAGCACTCAAGAAGAATATTGGAACCAAACCAATGGTTATCCTGAGAAAGGAAAAAGTAACGGTTACTACCCATTAATGGACAAAATGATCGAGAGAAGAAACACTATTGAAAACGGTTAAGGATTAAGGTGATAAAAAGCAACCTAAACCACAAATAAAATTGTTATTAATTATTAAGTATTAATTGTTATTAATTAATTGTTATTAGTATTAAGGATATATTGTAATGAAAGAGAAATAAGTATAGGGATCACCCACTAAAAAACACATAGTATAAACAGTGATACAGTGCATTAGTGTATGTGTAAAAACCCCAAAGTGAAGTGATAAGATACGCTAGTTAAATTATAATTAACCATAGATAATTTAAAAGTGAAGGTGAGATATAAGTGGGAATAGGGTAAGATTTAGAATATAACTATTACAGCATAAGAAATAGTGAATAATGAAGAAAGTAGACACTTCATAAATCTGTGAAAAACACTAAAGGTTTGAAAGTGGAAAAATAACAGTGAATAAATAGCTAGTGGAAAATAGTATCAAGTGTGAATTGTAGAATAAGATATGATAAACACTAGAAAGTGATGATGACATTATTATTTAAGAAAAGATGTTTAATAGAGTTAAGTTTAATTATAGCCGATAGTAATTAAAAAGGGAGGATTCCAGGAAAGAATAAATTGAAGGTGTTGACATGGAGAGAATGTAAAAATTGTTTAAAGATTAAGAAATCAAAGACAGAACAAAGACACCTATGTTATAAGGGACTGTTATAAATTTAATAAAAGTGATGTTGTTTATCACAATAAAAATAATATGTATTGTAAACAAACAAACAAAATCAGCAAATAATGATAAGTTGGAAGGAAGTGATGATATTTCTCACTCAAAATAATAACTCTAATAACTTATAAAGAATTGTTCATGTTAATGTTATGCATAGGATATGGCTGAATGAAATTTGCAGTCCATAAGCCTAATGTTATGTTTTAAAGATTAAAATAGAGAAAGCAATATTGACATGTAATCAACACACCAACAGACTCAAAATACAACACAACCAATAAAAATAACAAAGTAAAGCCCATTAGGCTGAAACAAAATGTGATTTAAATGGAATAAGTAAAATACTATAATGGCTACTCAGGCCTAGGAAAGGCATAACTGTCAGAACCAAACAACCAAAAATTATAACAAATTGACTAGGAATTTAGCAAATCTGAGGTGAAGGAATCACCAAGAATAAATTGTAAATCATTTGTAACACAAAATGTTGTAATAAGCATTTTTATACAAAAAGAAATGTAATTAACAGGCATTAACATAATTGTAAAAACATAAAATCTAAAATTACCCAAGCTTGTGGGGTATCAAAATAATCTATGAAAGGAAATAAATACTATAGTGACAATATTTAATAACCAGGAAGGAAGATGGAGGAATAACAGCAATCAGAAGATATACGAAGAATTCGAATTTTGATAACAATACATCATCTCAAAATCAACCAATCAAAAATCATACAGTTACCATGGAAACAGCAGTAGAAGACAAAATTACCGTTGGAATAAAGAGAAGCGAAGCGTCATTAAGCGAATACAGATGCCAATACTTGGAAGAACGTTTTTTTTCAGTGAAAATAATGCAAAAAAGTATTAAAAGTTACCAACCATGAAAGCATATGAAGCAGATGACCGTTTGTAGCAGCCAATTCAAGACCCAAGGCCAATTAAACAGAAAATGTACTTGAAAAGAACATCTAGACCCATGACGAAAAAGACGCTCAATCCTTTGAAGCCCCAAAATCCATGAAAACTGAACTTATGCAGCCACATCCTACCCGATTAAACAAATGAAGGCACCGAGACGCTGAGGTGTTAAGTACAAACCAATTATTTATTTTCCAAAAACCCTAATCACTTAAAATATTTTTAAAAGGTAAATTTACTTCACTATAGAACCAATATTTCTCTTTCATAGAATATTTAAGCAAAATAACACTTAATAGAAACTTGTTAACGTTGAATATAATCTATGAATTAAACACGAACTTACAAAACACTTTTACGACACAACAGAACAGATTGTAACAGCACACATAGAATAAGGTAATATATATTTTTATTGTAACCATTGGAGTTCTTTAACTCATAGTCACAAGAATCCACGATTTGGGAAACCAAAAATATTTGTAATACACTTTAACGTAAGCAGAATGCAAGGTTGAATGGTTCCTAAATCACTTCGCCAAAACCCAGAGGCAAGAATCTCATGTAGTCAGTCGGTGCAAATTTATTATTGTATTATTGTCAATGTGAATGTTTTCAATTATCACCTATTAAAGAATAACTATTACAGGGAGTAACCGTCGTTATCATTTCATAGGGAGTGCTATATATAAATTACTTGTGTTTAGTTAAGAATAAATTGTACGAGCAGCGAACAAGTTGTCATTCACGCAGCAGTAGCGACGATTGTGACAGCCGTGCGAGTGGGAATTATTTGAATGCCCCATACCGCAACGCTGATAACTCGTCTGACAATAATTTTAGTTGTTTTATAAAACGACTTGGCGCCACCCGGGATTATCACACCCCTATAAATAGCAGGTAAGGTTACTACCGTATTATACAGGTGATTACATCAACGCTACGAACATCGCTAGCCACAACATTACTGTAACGACCCGGTGTGAGGCGAAAGCACTAATTATAATAACACATACAAAACTGGTGTATACATTTTGCAGGTACGCACGCACCAGCCTCTTCATTCTATACGTTACAATATAAGTATATTGAAATTCCTTTGCATTATGTGTGGGAAGATTCCCGAAAAAAATGGAAGAAGAGAAGGCGTGGAGGTGATAAAATCATTACACGCATATATGTAGTATCACCAAAAGACATCGAACTTTTCCATTTACGATTGCTTTTATTACATGTCTGTGGTCCAAAATCATTTGAGGATGTTAGAACATACAATGGAATTATACACACTTCTTTTGTTGAAGCGTGCCATGCTCGCAGCATTGCTTCAAATGATAATGAATGGCGCGAATGTTTAAATGAAGCAAAAGAATTACATTCACCAAAACAAATGCGAAATTTATTTGGTTACATTTGTGCATTAAATGTGCCAGCCAATGCATTGGCGTTATGGAATGAATTTAAAGTATATCTTAGTGAAGATTTTTTGAGAGATTACAACGAAGAAGTATCCTTTAATACAGCTCTATTAGAAATTGAAGATATTTTGAATGTTCATAATTTGTCATGTCAAAAACTTGGTTTACCAGTTCCCACGTATTCGCAGAGAACAGACGAAGCAAATGCTATTGATCCAATAGAACAAGAGTTTCTGTTTTCTGAGCATTATGAAACTGCAAATATTGAACAGCATAATCTAATTGATCGTGTGATTCGTGAAGTTTTGCACCATGATACTGGATCTAATGTTTTTTGTTTAACCGCTCATGCAGGTTGTGGAAAAACATTCACACAAACAGCAATCATTCACAAATTAAATTCGCGTAATCTTAGTTGCATTGCAACAGCGTTCAGTGGCATAGCTTCAACTTTATTATTTGGAGGTAGAACTTTACACAATGTGTTTAAATTGCCTATACCCATTTTGGAAAATTCTGTAGCGAATATTACTGTAAATAGTAGCTATGGACGTTACATAAATTCATCATCATTGATAATTATTGATGAAATTTCTATGTGCCCACTGCAAGTGTTGAAAATCATAGATAAATTATTGCAGGATCTATGCGATGAAAATGATAAACATAAACCATTTGGAGTGAAAACGATACTTCTGTGCGGTCATTTTCGGCAAATCTTACCAGTTGTCCCACATGGATCATGTGCAACTTTAATTGAAAATTGTGTCACGAGTTGGCATAAATTTGTTTATTTTCATAAAGTAACGTTTACTCAAAATATGAGAGCCTTACCAAGTGAAATAGAATTTGTCGAATTCTTGAAAAAAATTGGTAATGATGAAGCCCCACAATTCCCTCAGTTTGGTGAAAATATTATTGAAATACCTCAGCAATTAATAGGAGATGAAAATAATATTATTAATGAGGTGTATGGAAATATTTCCGAAAACATACTCTCAGATAACATATTGAAGTCAGTTATTTTAGCACCTAAAAATGATGATTGTACTTTTATTAATACTGATATACTTAATCGAATACCAGGTGAACAGAAAACATATCATAGCTACGATAAAATAATTTGTGATGATGACAATGAAATCAATAACTATCCAGTAGAGTTTTTGAATTATTTGACTATTAGTGGTTTGCCACCACATAAGTTAGTATTGAAAGTTAATTGCATCTTTTTACTGATCAGAAACTTAAATACAAAGGAAGCATTAGTCAATGGAACAAGAATGCGCATCAAGTGTATGCATCGTAATGCTATTGATTGCGAAGTTTTAACTGGAACCGCACGCAAAAAGAGAATTTTGATTCCACGTATAAATTTAACATATTCCGGTACTGTTTTACCATTTAACTTTCAAACAACTCAATTTCCAATTATACCTGCATTTGCGATGACAATAAATAAGTCTCAAGGACAAACATTCGAAAAAATTGGAATTTTATTGAGGCAGCCAGTTTTTACACATGGTCAATTGTACGTCGCAGCAAGTAGAGTTCGATCATTCGATGGTTTGAGATTTTATATTTCCGAATATAATGGCCAAGGGCATTTAGCAAATGATGAAAGAGATTTTACAAAAAACATCGTTTACACAGAAGTTCTGAATCATTAAATTCACTTTCAATCTATTTTAAGTTCAATGGACAACATTTATTTTTTTAACCGCCCGGTTTTTTTGATTTAATGAAAAATATATGAAAAAATACGAGGCACGTATTTTTTATTTCATTTTTTATTTTGTATTAATTTTTTATTTAAATTTTATATAATTCGAAAAAGATAGGCAAAATAACTGTGTAGCCTTGGCGAAACCTGGTCAGTATGGCAATAAAAAAAACCCAAGGAAATGTCAAAAAACGCGTTATTGCTTTTTAAATATGGCTTAGCCAAGCTAAACCTCATTTTTCCTATCTTTCATATTTTTCAAATAACTCGAAAATTAATGCATAGAAAAAAAAATTTAAAAATTATATAAGCTTTGTAGCAGATAATCTTCAAACTGTTTTCGAATTTTGTACCTTACCAAAAATGAAATGTAATCCACTGGAATTGAAAACAATGTACCTTATACTTCTATGAATGTCAAGTCTCATTTTTATTAGCATTTATTTGATTCAATAATAACATGAAAAAATTAAAACTGACAATGAATTATATCAAAAAATAAATACGAATACAAGCTGTAATTGTGTTTTTTTCAACTGTTACTAACATTAAATATAAATTTCATAGGTATTGCAGGGAATTAAGGCAAACAACACACGCTAATGAGTATTTGTACACGCTCGCAGCTGACGTAATAGAACAAAATTCAAAAAAATTATATGCAATGATTATAGAGGTATACTCTTTGACAAAAGAACCTCAATAACGTTCAAACTTAAAAATTTAATGAATTACGGTCGAATTTCGACCACTGGGCGACCACTAGTTTATTTTTATTTACTCATGTTACACTTACACCTGTTTATTTTGTTGAGCGCCAGTTGTGTTTTAGTACACAACAATTAACATAAGATACAGTTAATGTTTACTATAAATAATTATTACATATAATATTAGTTATATCATATAACTCATCAAACATTGGTAATCATAGAGCATACATTAATTATTAAATGTAGGCGTTTCGTGCGCCATGTTGGGCGCCAAATTTTATACAACGATACAAGTTGCATATATCTATATGTAATTTAATTTGTATAGCCCACGTTCTTTGGGAGCCAAATGTAACAAGTTATATATTCTGTGCAATTTAATTGGTACATTAATTGAACTTGTACACTTTATATAACATTACTAACAACTTGTATGTGTATTTGGGGTTCAGGTTGTAACTGTATTTATTTACTGCAAATATATAATATCTTACTCTTACCTTTCGGGTTCGGATCCAGGGCCGTTCAGACGAAACCAGCTACAGAAATGATTATTTGGGTTTGAGTGGCGAAATAATTACGCTTAGCACATGGCTGCTCTAGTAATTAATCTTATTTATTTCTATTGGTTTAAATTCACTATTTAAGTTCACTATTGAACAATGATTTACACAAAGAACTCACTTAACACATGATACGGATATCCAAAGTTACCAGAGCTACCTTTAATTCATTAACTTATAACCTCCAAATTATGTAAAGAAAATTACAATTGATTAATTACTACACTATAATTCCGGAATTTATTTTATCAAAACCAGTACTTTGATCTTGTACATACATATTCTCGCTTACGCTCTCTCTCTCTCTCTCTCTCTCTCTCTCTCTCTCTCTCTCTCTCTCTCTCTCTCTCTCTCTCTCTCTCTCTCGTTCTTTCTACTTTACATTTAACATTTTTTATGAGATCTCATTGTTGGATTTAAACTCCAAACTTTTATTTTAACGGGATGAATCATGAATGGTCAACGATTCTTATTTAAATTTCTGACTGTTGACTGTTACTTATCTGGATCAGATATCCGCTCAATTTCACCACCACATGTTAGTCACTTTTTAAGGCACACTCACAAAAACTTCAGTTCTGAATGTTGAAAACTCGTTACTATTGTTGATTGTCCGTCATTATTTACTGCACATGTGTTTGAAACTCACTCCCGTAACATTTTTAGTCGACCGACTTTAATTGATTTGAGTGCTCAGTTATATGTGACTGACCGCCCGTTCTACTGTTTGTACAACTTTGAACAATGTTAATGCATTGAAAGATAGGCCTACTCTTAATTACGGCCTATCTTGCACCCGAGGCCAGTTAAATAAGTCATTCATGGACATCTCTTTTTCTTTTGTATTTGTTTTAATTGTAATAGGGGTGGAAGTTGCTCCCCCCTCATTAATTAATACAGATTCGTTTACATTACTGTCACTGATTGACAGTGACTCTGTCTGAATACCTGAATCGCCTTTATTGGCCGACTCAGTTGACATATTTTCATTTACTACCGTTTCGGTTACTATTGTTTTTATTTGATTTTCAGCACTAGTGCTAGTTAAATCAATAGTGTTTTCCATGTTTTCAAGTATTTACTTATACACAGTTTATATAACTTATACTGACAATCGCCCTCACTCCCAAACAACCCGTTCTGCAGCTTGGTTAGGTCTGGCGAATGTAAGTTGTAACCTACACTCGCGTCCCTGTTCGGGCGCCATTGTAACTGTATTTATTTACTGCAAATATATAATATCTTACTCTTATCTTTCGGGTTCGGATCCAGGGCCGTTCAGACGAAACCAGCTACAGAAATGATTATTTGGGTTTGAGTGGCGAAATAATTACGCTTAGCACATGGCTGCTCTAGTAATTAATCTTATTTATTTCTATTGGTTTAAATTCACTATTTAAGTTCACTATTGAACAATGATTTACACAAAGAACTCACTTAACACATGATACGGATATCCAAAGTTACCAGAGCTACCTTTAATTCATTAACTTATTAATTAATTGGAAAGATGATTTTAATAATAAATTTAAATTTATTTTGATTCAAATTTCAAATGTAATTGTTAAATAAATGAAAGATGTACTTTATTTAAAAGTGAAAACTGAAGGAAATTTATTGTATACGTAATTTTGTATAATTAAGGTGTTATTTTGGATGGGTAATATTATACGGGGAATATTATTTTGTTTATATGATTGAACTGCAAGTAGACCGTAAGATTATATTATTGTTTTAAACTAAAGCCAGTACTTTGTAAACAAAAGAACCAGTACTTTGTAAAGAATAAGCCGGTATGGCTAAGAGGAAACAAATCAGTTGTGGGATATGGAGTGATGGAAGGCCGTTTATTAAATTTTAATTGAATGTTCTAGAGTCAGGCGATACTGTGGTGGGTATCGGTCCGAGCTTATGGTGGTGGGATCTCGAGTAGAGAAGTCCCGTAAGATCGGATGGGTGCTGCCGCAGTCGCCAGACTAGGGGGGTAAGAACCCATGATTTAGTAGAGTGTTCAGGGGGGTTGTGGTGCCATATCCTCACTGATCCTCTCAGTTTTAGGCAATAAGAGTTTGAACGCTTCGGCTTTCAACCTCTTATTGGGGGGGGGGGGTATTGTAACGGTACAGAATTGTGAGCCACCCCAGTTTAATTTTATATTAATTCAAATCATCATTCCAATCACTTTCCAAATTGCCAGACTTTCACCTGTGGGGAGCCCCAGTGCAACATACATACAGTTAGCCTAAACAATTGCCAGACGTATTGCGTAACCGCCCAGCAGCAGGCTCTTTGTGAATCACAGTCTGCAGTTTGTCATCAGAGAGTGAACAGAAGTAAGCAGCATCAGACAGTAAAAAGTTCGTACATATTCTCGCTTACGCTCTCTCTCTCTCTCTCTCTCTCTTTCTCGTTCTTTCTACTTTACATTTAAAATTTTTTATGAGATCTCATTGTTGGATTTAAACTCCAAACTTTTATTTTAACGGGATGAATCATGAATGGTCAACGATTCTTATTTAAATTTCTGACTGTTGACTGTTACTTATCTGGATCAGATATCCGCTCAATTTCACCACCACATGTTAGTCACTTTTTAAGGCACACTCACAAAAACTTCAGTTCTGAATGTTGAAAACTCATTACTATTGTCGATTGTCCGTCATTATTTACTGCACATGTGTTTGAAACTCACTCCCGTAAAATTTTTAGTCGACCGACTTTAATTGATTTGAGTACTCAGTTATATGTGACTGACCGCACGTTCTACTGTTTGTACAACTTTGAACAATGTTAATGCATTGAAAGATAGGCCTACTCTTAATTACGGCCTATCTTGCACCCGAGGCCACTATTTTCAATTAACGAACTTTTTACTGTCTGATGCTGCTTACTTCTGTTCACTCTCTGATGACAAACTGCAGACTGTGATTCACAAAGAGCCTGCTGCTGGGCGGTTACGCAATACGTCTGGCAATTGTTTAGGCTAACTGTATGTATGTTGCACTGGGGCTCCCCACAGATGAAAGTCTGGCAATTTGGAAAGTGATTGGAATGATGATTTGAATTAATATAAAATTAAACTGGGGTGGCTCACAATTCTGTACCGTTACAAGGTGTAAATATAATAAGAGTATTTTTATTATCAGTATTAAAAACTCATATTTATTATTTATTCATCATTTAAAATTATTCATAAACATCATTAATTTGTCGGTCACGATATTGCTCATTATTTAATGTTTATATCTTACGATATGCAACATTACACATATTTAAAAAAAAAACTCTTATATCTAAACATTTTAATCTTATATCTAAACATGTTAAATAATTTTTATTAATTTATTATAAAATTAAAATATTCTTATATTGAAATAAATTGTCTTATCTCAGATCTGACCTCTACTCGCTCAGTCTATACCAATGTTTTGACTTCAATTTAACTTTATATTAATTTCTTGTAGACTGGCTTTTGTTTTAATATTCAACTTTAAATTAATCTTTCTATACTTCAAATATCTACTCACTTTACTATTTATTTTGATCATAAACTCTACTCTCTTTACTTTAAATTCTCTTTCATTTATTACTGCTACTATCTTTATTATGCGATCGCTCATTCTTACGACTAAACATTTATTTTAATTTTTACATATTATTACTAAATATAAACTTTCTTTGTTTCAATGTACTGTCTTTTGAAATCGTCTTTATGAGCTCTTTTGTTTTTATAAATCATTTAAAATGCATTAAGCATGTCACCTCGATTTCTGATTATCTTACGACTGTTGTCCGGGGTCCAGCGTTGTCTAGAGTTAATCTTCCATTCCTCTTGTCCTGCCGTGGTCCTGGATACGTCTAGGGTCCAGCGTCGATCTACGGCATATGTTCCTGGGTACGTCTAGAGTCCAGCGTCGATCTACGGCAGCTTTCCTGGATACATCTAGAGTCCAGCATCGATCCACAGCATATTTCCTGGATATACTCTTGGTAGACTAACTATTGCTGTATTTATTTTTCCCATAATATTGTCGTGACTTTAACAAACGTCATTTCGTTTGTTATGGCGACTTGTAATAGAATAATAAAAATAAACTGTTTTGCCGACGGACAGCATGTCCGACTGCAACTGAGTCTTGAAATGAAGAGAAGGGTTTTTGGTCGAACCCTTAATTTATACCCTCTCGAGATTCCGTGCTAGTCGGCTCCAAAATCGTCCTGTTGATACGTGCGTATCTTGTGACAGCCCCCACTACCGAACCTTTTCATCTATTTGCAATTATTAGCAAATAGCACTGTTTTGCACGGAATCGAGATAGCACAAATTGTAGCTACTTTGATTAATCACTCACTGTATTAATTTGAGCGTCTTAGGGTAATTTGCGTATTTTTTAGGACGTTTATTTTGCACTGTCTTCGCATAACGTGTTCTATTAATGTCATCTTTTCACTGGGGATAACTATAATTTTTACCAACACTTTGGTGCCTTTGGTTTGATCATACATTAATTAGTTTTCTCACAGTGAATTAAAACAATTATTTTATTAATTACTTGGGGCGGGTTGCTGAGTTTCTTGTCTATGCCTGCTTCACTCACACACACAAGATACATGTGTAACACTCATACAATTGAGCAGGTGTTCACTGCGTGTCAGAACAGGTTACTTGCTCCCCGAATCTAACAATGAAATATTTTTGCAATCTCAGACCTGTCCATTTACCCGTAACTTATACAAATTATACAAAATTTACATTTATTTAAATTAATGCCTAATACAGCTATGGCTGTATCGTTGCAATATATATATATATATATATATATACTAAATTTACCTCAAGATGTTTTTTCTATTTGGAACATGTTTTGAGAGTTCCTGTTCTCTCATCTTCAGCCTTCGCCATCTTGTTTCTGGTGAAGTATTTGTGTGTTGGCTGCTGGATGTTATTAAGGTTGTATGTTGGTCTTTGGTCTTTTAAAGTTGTATTATTGTGTGTGGTTGTGGTGTATGTTTTTGTATTTTGTGTATTTTCGATTTTGAGTGCTTTGAATATTGTGTCATGGTTTGTATTGATTTGTATTTGTTCTGGTATTAGTTTGTTTTGTGTTTTATGTTTGTATATCTGTAAATTTTCCCAAATGTTCATTATGGTGCCTTTGTGTGGTATATGTTTTATTAGTGATACATTGGTTATGTTTGGGAATTCGTGTCCTGTGTTTATTGCATGTGTGGCTAAATTGGATTTATATATTTCTGGTTTTTTGTATGCGTTTAGGTGTTCAAAATAACGTTTTTTCAGCTGTTTTTTTGTTTGTCCTATGTAACATTTATTGCAATCTTGGCATTCAATTTTGTATATACCATTAGTTGTTGTTCCAAATAGAAAAAACATCTTGAGGTAAATTTAGTATAAATATTAAAGTATTATATACATAAGAAACGGACTGTAGCAGAAAGTGATTGATATATATATATATATATATATATATATATATATATATATATATTATATTTAATATTTATAATGAAATTACGTCAAGATATTTTTTTCCCTTATTAGGAACATGTTTCGAGAACCATTGTGTTCTCATCCTCAGCCTACATGATTTTGCATCTGGTGAAGTACTTATGTTGGCTGGTCGTTATTGTGGTTTCTTGTTGGTCTCTGGTATTTAAAGTGGCATTATTGTGTGTGATTGTGGTGTATGTATTAGTATTTTGTGTATTTTGGATGTTGAGTGCTTTGAAAATTGTGTCATGTTTTGTATTGATTTGTATTTGTTCAGGTATTAGTTTGTTTTGTGTTATATGTTTGAATTATTTGTAAATTTTCCCAAATATTCATTATGGTTCCTTTGTGTGGTATGTGTTTTATTAGTGTCACGTTGGTTATGTCTGGGAATTCATGTCCGGTGTTTATTGCATGTGTGGCCAAATTAGATTTGTATATTTCTGGTTTTTTGTATGCGTTTAGTTGTTCAAAATAACGTTTTTTCAGTTGTTGTTTTGTTTGTCCTATGTAACATTTATTGCAATCTTGCCATTCACTTTTGTATATACCATTGGTTGTTATATTATCTTTGTTGGGTGGGTTATTTAGTTTTTGTAGATAATTTTTGTTAATTTATTGTTGTATTGGAGTATTGGTTGTCTCAAATATTTGTACTGTACTAGTAATTTTATACAAACCACTATGTTGTCTTTGGTATTGACGAGTGCTTTCAGCAGTCAATCCATCTTCAGGTCATTTACCAACAGAGAAATATGAAACCGTTCACTTCTTATATACAGTTTTACTGGACATATCTAGCCCCGCCCCCTGACGGATAATTTCCTTTCTCTTTCTTTACTCATCACTTTTATTATCTTATAATTTACAACTGGGTCTATGAATTTATGTGCTTCTTCTATAAAATGCCTAGCGTATAATGAATTCGTCGTTAACTCTCCTTCACCCCTCCTATGTTCTTTAAATCACTGGCAAAATTGACAACCCGTTTCGCCCAGATACACTTTTTCACATTCCCCACAATTAAGCATATATACTCCACTTTTCTTCAATATGTTTTCTTCTTCAAAATTCGGAGTTTTTATTATATCAAACACGGTTTTCGATTTTTCAACCGCTACCTCTATATTATATTTTCTAAAACATTTTTGTATCTTTCTTGTATTATAACCTATATAAGATATGGATCCCTTATTCTCCTTCTTTTCTTTACTATTCTCATTTTTTGTTTCTTCTCTTCGTTTTATATTATTAAATATTTTATCTACTACATTCGTATTATACTTTTTGTTTTTTACAATTATTTTTATTCTTTCTATTTCTTTCTTTCTGTTTTCCTCATCTTCTATACAACTGTTTATTCTATGACAGAAATTATTTATCGCTGCCATTTTGTACTGTATTGGATGGTATGAATCATTTGGTTTATAACATCCGGATATGTGCTTTTCCTATAAATGTCAAATTTTAGTTTATTTTCTTTTGTTATTAAAGGTATTTTTTGAAGAGGTTAACAAATTAGAAGAGAGTATAAAATTTAAAATGGAAGTAGGAAACAAGGAATAAATTTCCTAGATTTAAACATAATATGAATATGTGAAATTTTCACATCATATGATATCACAAACATGTACACCAACATCCCAGTAGAAGAAACAATAGACATAATAATAAACAAACTTAAAGAACAAAATGAAAACAAACAATATATACCGAAATAAAAAATAGCCTCCAACTAATGCTAAAACAAAATTAATTTGAATTTAATAGCAAAATTTATCAACAGCAAGAAGGTTTAGCAATGGGATCACCATTATCAAGCATAATAGCAGAAATATTCCTACAACACATAAACACCAAAATACAAAATATTATAAAATCATATGATCCAAATGGCATATGGATAAGATATGTAGATGATGGGCTATATGTATCAAATAACAAAAACACATATGCAGAGAACATACTTGTAATGTTAGGTTGTATAATTAATAACCTTAATTTGAAGTAAAGAAGTAAACGTGATTTATTCAGTACAACCATTACAAACATGAACTGGTTGCTATGGGCTACGCCAAAACCAGGTCTATACGTCACATTTCCCTTTCTTTATAAATAAAATAAGAACATTGGTTTATACTTAAATAATACTTATGATCGTACACTCAAATTATATAATAAGTATCACAAATCGAGTCTATTTATTGGTTTTATTACTCTTCCAAATCTTGATGATTGCTGGGTTTGTTGATTACTAGTGTTTGACTGCTGCGAATGGTTCTCTTGCTGATCGAGGCAGGACTTTGAAGTATCCCTGTTGACATTAGGCTTTGGTGATGTAGGATTGGATGCAGCGAGTGACTTATGGGCAGCAGGTGATTGAGCTTGTGCTTGAACCTATACTTCTGCTGATTTGTCAGCATATTTGGTTTCAGGAAGTACAAATCTGTTACTGCTGGCCAGGTCTGCTAGTGTTTTGTGCAGATGACTGAAGTTTCTTCTTAAAATTTGGCTTTGATCTGTTTGGATGATTACGGATCTTGGCAGACTTTCAGGCTTTTCTATCACCCTTGCTCCCTCCCATTGGCAGTGAGCAACTTTGTGTCTGACTTTATCATTAAGTTCATAATTAACTGGTTGTGTTTAGTGTGTTTGTTGCTGTAGTTAGCTTGCTTCTTTCATAGCCATCCAAGTTCGGATATGACTCCTTGAACTATTTTTTGTTTTAAATTGCTGTCTGTTGTGGGTATCGGTGATCTGGTGATTCTGTTAAAAAGGCGTTGATTTGGAGAACCTAAGCTGTCGTTTCTTGGTGTATTTCTCCAATTTAAGAGAGCAAGTTGGACATCAGACTTGTCAATACTGCATTTTTTTAGTAGATTCTTCGCAGCTTGAACTGTTTTTCAGCTAGACCATTGCCTTGATGGTGATGTGGACTGGACGTGACATGGTTAAAACGCCACTCTTTTTGAAAGTCCTTGAATTCTTTGGACATGTATTGTGTGCCATTATCTGTTTCAAGCACTTCTGGTATACCATGTGCGGAGAACCATTTTTTAAACTGTTCGATAACTTCACAGGATGATTGACTTTTTAGTTGTTGAAAGTCTAAGTATCCTGAATAACTATCGCAGATCACCAAATAAGTTTTTCCTTTCAGTTCAAATAGATCTGATGCAACTATTTGCCAAGGAAGTGTGGGGATCCTTTTAACTAGCACTGTACCTTTGGTATTGTCTCTTTGTGTTTGTTCGCAGACAGAACAGCCACTGACTAGTTTTACAATATCATCACATTGTCCTCTCCAGTAAAGTGATTGACGAGCTCTCCTTAAGCAGCTCTGGATTCCTAGATGTCCTTGGTTGATACTGCGTAACATTCTGGGTATTTGTGTTTTTGGTACTATAATTTTTTCACCTTTAAAAATTAGTCCTTTAAGATATGTCAATTCCTCTTTGAAGTTGAAGTAATGTCGCAGTTCTGCAGGAAGTTCGTCGGCTCTTTCTGGAAACCCGTGCATTATTGTTTTAAGTAAGAACTGTAAATGTGGATCCTCTTCTGTTGCTTGAATTAACTCCCCTTTAGCATCCAATGAAGTTGGTAGAATGACTGCTACTTTGAGGTTCTCTTCTTGGTCATATTTTAACTTAGAAGCATCACAGTCACGACTTAAGAAATCTGCCAGAGGTATTTCTGTGCCCTTTTTAAACATAACGTTTGGTGAATATGGTACAAGATTAAGCATTATACGTTGCAGTCTTGTTTGAGCTGACTGTATATTTTTCTTGAAGATTGTCTCAGGCGGTTTGTGATCTGATTCCATTGTTAGTGCTTTACCGTATGCATACTCGTGAAACTTTTTGCATCCAAATAATATAGCGAGTGCTTCTTTCTCGATCTGAGGATAATTCTGCTCAGATTTAGTCAGTGCTCTGGCTCCATAAGCTACTGGCTGGCCTTCTTGAAGAAGTGCTGCCCCAAGGTTTTTTGAGCTTGCGTCAACTGTTAGAGTTACAGGTTTGTTTACATCATATAATCATAGTACTGGTGGACTCAGTAGTACTTGTTTTATCTTGCTGAGTGCCTCTTCATGATGGAATTCCCAGGTAAAACTTGTGTCTTTATGTAACAAATCTCTTAGTGGATTTGTTAGGTCTGATCTGACATGTTAGGAATAAACTTGTTTAGGTAGGTTATCATTCCTAAGAGTCTCTGTAACTCTTTTTTATTCGTTGGTGTTTTCATGGCTTGTATGGCTTCTACTTTTTCTGGGTCTGCTTCTAGTCCTTTGGCCGAAACAATGTGTCCCAAAAATTTTAGCTTTTTTGCTTCAAAAATACACTTGTTTTTATTCAGTTTAAAGCCTGAAATTTTTAGCACTTCGATGACTTCGCTAACTGTTTTGTGTAACTCTTTTCTGTTTTTTGCGTGTATAAAGATGTCGTCGATCGACACTCTTACATTTTTGAATTTACTAAGTAAATTTGTTAAAATTTCTTGAAATATTTCAGGCGCTGAGGATACGCCGAAAGGAAGTCTCTTGAAAGAATATCTTCCCCATGGTGTGGCAAATGTTAATATCTTTTGTGTTCTTTTTGACAGTTTAATTTGCCAGAATCCTTTCGTGCAATCTAGTAATGCAAAAAATTCTGATCCTTTGATATCAGCTGATATCTCTTCTATTGTAGAAAGAGGAAAATGCCGCCTCAAAATGTTTTTGTTCACGTCTGATGGATCTATGCAGATTCTTAATTTACCTTTTTGTCTAACTACCACCATTGGAGACTCACTGCAGGTGTAGGCTCTGTTTCAGGTTTGATGACATCTAACTTTACCATCCTGTCGAGTTCTTGCTTTACCTCGTCTCATATTGCATGTGGAACTCTCCTTGAGGGTTTTATCTCGAATTTAGGGTTCTCGATCAGGTCAATGTCATATTCATAATCCTTGTAACAGCCTAACCCTTCAAATATATCATTTGTAGATTGGCTTTTTTTTTTAAGTTTTTACTCTTGCAACAAGTCCTAATCTTTCACAAGTTTGGAGTCCTAGGATTGGTGTAACTTTTTCTTGTACTACTTTAAATAAGACTTTTGCTTCTTCGTTTTTTAATTTACACTGTAGTTTTACTTCACCTAGAACTGTCATTCTGTCGTCTGTATAACTTATTAAGTTTTTTGTATGACTTGGTTGTAAACTAGCTTTGGTTTTATCCACTAGATGCCTAGGTAATACATTGCATTCTGCACCATTATCAAGTTTGACAGAAAACTTTACGTTGCCAACTTGAATTATTTCAGCCCAGTCTTTCCTTTCACCAGCACTTATGGTACTTATGTATATTTCATCTTCAGAATTAGAACTTTCTTCTAATATGTTCACTTTGTTATTGGCTTGGAATCACAGTTATTCTTAGTGCGACACATTTTGGCAAAATGACCAGTCTTACTGCACTTAGCACATTTTTTATTGAAAGCTGGGCATTCTTTGGTTTTATGATTTGAACCACATCTTTTGCAGTCAAAATTCTGATTTTGATCTTTATTTTTGGTACTCTTGCCTTTGACTGCTAAAATTTTATCTGCTTTACTTTTGCCTTCAAACTCATCCAGTTGTTTGGAAGCTTGTTCACTAGTTTTGCAGATAGCTATAGCCTTGTCAAGTCGAGTTTGTCCTCAGTTAGTAATTTTTCTCTTACTTGACTAGATTTAATTCCAAATACTATTTTGTCTTTTAACATTTCATCAAGTAGCGTGCCAAATTCACATTTGCTTGATTGTGTTTTTATTCTTGTTAAAAATTCGTTGAACTGTTCATCTTCATTTTGTTCAATCTTAAAAAATATATATCTTTCAGAAGAAATGTTTGTTTTTGGTGCGAAATACTTTTAAACTTTTCTTTGATGACTTCCAACCTATTTTTGTCAGCATCGCTAAGGTTGAAATTACTGTAAATTTCGATTGCGTCTGGCCCTATAATCGCCATAAACGTTGCAGCCTGGACTTCAGCAGGCTTCTTATCTAGCTGGATTACAGTTGCATACCATTCAAACTGCTGTAACCATTTTTTCCAGTTCGTAGATTTGTCACACTCGATTTGTAGGTTACCTGGCGATTTGATTCCAGTTACTGCTTCGTTTGCGTTTGTTGTTGTCATCTTGCAACTTTTTTACTCCTTTTTCGGTTAATTTTGTGATTTTAACCACTTCTGACACCATGTAATGTTAGGTTCTATAATTAATAACCTTAATTTGAAATAAAGGAGTAAACGTGATTTATTCAGTACAACGATTACAAACATGAACTGGTTGCTATGGGCTACGCCAAAACCAGGTCTATACGTCACAATACTGAAACAAATCAATAACATACATTATAAAATACGATTCACAGAAGAAAAAGAAAAACATAACAAAATCAACTATTTAGACATAACCATCACAAGAAACAACAGCCACATACAATATGCAGTATATAGAAAACCAACTTCTACCAACATCATTATACCTAACCATTCTGACCACCCACCACAACATAAAATGGCAGCATTCTGTTCGCTATTTAACAGAATGTACAAAATTCCCCTAAACAAACAAGAAACTGACAAAGAAAGAAATATAATATACCAAATTGGTTATGAAAATGGATATAATAAAAATACTGTAAACAAAATATAAAATAAAATCAAATATAAAATAAAACTGAACAATTAAGAATTAATCAAAATGAACAACACATAAATAATAACAACAACAACATATGGGCCACATTCACATACATAAATAATAAAATGATAAAACTAACAAAACTATTAAAAACACAGATATAAAAATAGCATACAAAACTAATAAAAATAATTTACAAAAACTAAATAGCCCACACAACAAAGAAAATACAACAACTAACGGTATATACAAAATTGAATGCCAAGATTGCAATAAATGTTACATATGACAAACAAAAAAAACAGCTGAAAAAACGTTATTTTGAACACCTAAACGCATACAAAAAAACAGAAATATATAAATCCAATTCAGCCACACATGCAATAAACACAGGACATGAATTCCCAGACATAACCAATATGACACTAATAAAATATATACCACACAAAGGCACCATAATGAACATTTGGGAAAATTTACAAATATACAAACATAAAACACAAAATAAACTAATACCTGAACAAATACAAATCAATACAAAACATGACCCAATATTCAAAGCACTCAACATCGTAAATACACAAAAAACTAACACATACACCACAATCACACACAATAAAACCAATTTGAAGTACCAGAAGCCAACGTGAAGCCACAATAATAATAGTCAACCAACACATATGTACTTCACCAGACACAAAAACCGGAAGCCTGAGGATGGGTACAAGATGGTACCCGAAACATGTTCCTAATAAGGAAAAAAATATCTTGAGGTAAATTCATTATAAATATTAAATGTAATATATATATATATATATATATATATATATATATATACTATAATATTTATGACTAAATTTACCTCAAGATATACTTTTTTCCTTTAGGAACATGTTTCGGGAGATCTTGTTCTCCCATCTTCAGCCTTCGCCATCTTGTTTCTGGTGAAGTATTTGTGTGTTGGCTTCTGGATGTTATTGAGGTAGTTTTTTGGTCTTTGGTCCTTTAAAGTTGCATTATTGTGTGTGGTTGTGGTATCTGTTTTTGTATTTTGTGTATTTTCGTGTTGAGTGCTTTGAATATTGTGTCATGTTTTGTGTTGATTTGTATTTGTTCTGGTATTAATTTGTTTTGTGTTTTATGTTTGTAAATCTGTAAATTTTCCCAAATGTTCATTATGGTGCCTTTGTGTGGTATATGTTTTATTAGTGTTACATTGGTTATGTCTGGGAATTCATGTCCTGTGTTTATTGCATGTGTGGCTATATACATCAAGTGAATATACATCAAGAAACGGACTGTAGCAGAAAGTGATTGAAATATATATATATATATATATACATTTAATATTTATAAATAAATTTACCTCAAGATATACCTTTTTTTTCTTTTTTTTTTTCCTTATTAGGAACATGTTTCGAGAGCTCCCGTGCTCTCATCTTCAACCTTCACAATCTTGCGTCTGGTGAAGTATTTGTGTGTTGGCTGGATGCTATTAAGGTTGTTTGTTGGTCTCTGGTATTTTAAAGTTGTATTATTGTGTGTGATTGTGGTATATGTATTTGTATTTTGTGTATTTTCGATGTTGAGTGCTTTGAATATTGTGTCATGTTTTGTATTTGTTCAGGTATTAGTTTGTTTTGTGTTTTATGTTTGTATATTTGTAAATTTTCCCAAATGTTCATTATGGTGCCTTTGTGTGGTATATGTTTTATTAGTGTCAATGGGTCCTTAAATGTTCCTAAGTATTTTCCTTTCAAAAGGTGCAAGTCGAAACAGGTCGCCCTGTGCCAGTACCCATGTTTCACATCCATACATCAGGACTGGTTTTATAATGTTCTATATATAGTCTAGCTTTGATTTCAGGGTGTAGAAGTTGTGATTTAAAGTATTTCATCAGCCCATAGTATCTTCTGTTTAGCATTCTGAATTCTGTTACTTATCTCTTTGTTTATATCATTGTTTTCATTTTCTAGAGAGCCCAAATACGAAAAACTTGAGACCCTTTCAAAGTTAAAATTCATAATTTTTAACTGAATTAGTTGTGATGCTGATGGGTTACAAGTTCTCCTATTTTTACTATCATATGTTTAGTTTTCTCCTTATTTACCTTTAGCCCCATTTCCTCAGCTGAATGGTATAATGCTGTGAATGCCTTCTTTACATCATTCTCTGTCATTGTCAACTGTATATGTCATAGGCATATGTCAACAGTTGAATAGATTTGAAGAATATTGTGCCCCTTGTTTGGATACCTGTATCAGTAACAACCTTTTCCAAGGCTATATTAAAGAGCAGACATGAAAGTGAGTCACCTTACCTTAGCCCATCTGTAATTTGTAGAGGTTCTGACAAATCAGTTTGGATTTTGACCCGACACCGGCTCCCTTCCATTGCAGTCATAACCAATTTAGTAAGCTTGACTGGGATTCCAAATTCATTCATCGCAGTAAATAAATTGGCTCTATTTATGCTATCACATGCTGCACTAAAGTCTATAAACAGGTGATAAATCTCAGTATCATGTTCCTTGGTCTTCTCTAAAATTTGTCGTAGAGCAAAAATTTGATTGATTTATTGTTGATTTTTCAGGCTGAAACACACATGGATAGTTACCTATAGAGTAAAAGTCTCAAATATAAAATTTTAGAGAATACTTTATATGCTACTGCAAGTAACGTAATTCCTCTGTAGTTTTTGCACTCCATCGGATCCCCTTTTTTATGCAGTGGGCAAATTAATCCACTTCTCCATTCCTCAGGAATTTTCTCCTTGCCCCATATTAAACTGAACAGCTTTTGTAAGTAGTATATTAGTGCTTGTCCACCGTAGTTCAACAGTTGTGCTTGTATGTTGTCTGTTCCAGGAGCCTTATTATTTTTAAGGTAATCTATCACATTTTTAACTTCCTCCATTGTTGACATTTCATTTCCTGGGTTACCTGTTAGATTTCTGTGATTGATAGGCTGCTTAATATAATCATATCCATTGTCATTGCACTTTCCATTTAGCAGAGCATTAAAGTGTTCCTTCATCTTTCTAAGATATCTCTCTTTTTTGTTAAAATATTACCTTCTGTATCTTTACAGAGTGTAGTCCTTGGTATAAACGTTTTGCTCCATTACTGATAAATTTATACAATTTTCTGCTTTCATTTTTTAGTCTACTCTGCTCTACCCTGTCGAGAAACTCATTCTCGTATTGCCTTTTCTTCTTTCCATTCAATTTCTTTTGTATTCTCCTTTTACTTTTATATTCTTCTGTTAATTGTCTTGTACCGTTTCTCTGCAACATATGCCGATATGCATCATTACTCTCCTTCATTACCATTTTGCATTCATCATCAAACCATTGTTTAATATTGTTACGACGGTCTACTGATCGTCGTATGGTACAGTGGAAAACTAAATAGAAGACACCAATTAAGTCACTAATCACCAGCTTTAATTACCACAATTAAACAGTTTGTAATTAACAAGATTCGTATAACAAATCAAATAAAAATTGTTCACACGCAATAGAAAAATGTCAGCGATATAAAACACAATTGTACTACAGTTGTCCCGCACAGTTATAAAAACAAAACACTTTGCCACAATATTACGAATCACATTAAAAACCACTTGAACGCACAGAGTAATATTGCCCGATAATAAATGAACTAAAGCCACTGACGCCGAGAATTTATACCCCGCTCACAGACCAGAACTTTCCACAACTACGCGTTATCTCTACACTACGACGTAATTAATTGCGGCCTTGACACAGTCATCGAGGCTGGCGATGTCTAGAAAAATCTCACAAGCGCATGTTGAAATCACATACGGCACAACGAACAGCCGGATTCCAATGGATCGTTTGAGAAACAAGTAGATTGTTCTGTGATGTCGTAACACTACCCCTCCTTAAGCCTGTTCGTCCCGAACTGGCAAACCATCTCTGAAGTAATACTCGACTAGGTGATCTAGGTGGACGTCCTTGCGAAAGATAATTATCCGGTTCTTCAAATTCAGTCTCGTGTGATCCAAAATCAAGTTCCCAGGAATGCGAGTCTTCCGCTCAACCACTAGTTTTGCTGGAATCACTACCGTTGCGTTCATGTACGGATGACCTAAACACCATTGACTGATCCAAGTCTGTTTGGTTCTCATCAACAACCTCTTGAATAACTTCATCTTCAGCAACTTTTCCCCTGGGCACTTCTAACAGCTCAGGAACAAGCAAGAGTCTTGTCTCAACACCCATACTTGGGCTTTCCAATCACTTCTTTTGTTGTTACACTTATTTGTATTTCCTCTGCTAGTTTTTCCTCCATTTCCGCTTGCAATAGGGAGGGTTTATCTTGACCAGACCTGTTGACTTTTTCTTCGGCCAATGCCACTTGCTTAATCAAATAGTTGGTAGCTTGTCATTTTAGCTTCTTCCGCCTCCTGCCTGCGTCTTTCCTCTGCTTCCAGCAGGAGGATTTTCTGTCTCTCTTCTGCTTTCTCTGCATCCTGTCGTCGTCGTTCCTCTGTCTGCAACAACAGCGCCTGGAAATTTTCCATCATCTGACTGGCATCCATTGTTTTCCGATTAATTACGAATTACACTTGTTTTGTACAAAGTGTCCACTGTTAATGGTTCTATCCCACTTCTGACACCACTTTTACGACAGTCTACTGATTGTCGTATGGTACAGTGGAAAACTAAATAGAAGACACCAATTGAGTCACTAATCACCAGCTTTAATTACCACAATTAAACAGTTTGTAATTAACAAGACAGTCTCTTATAATAAATCATATAAAAATTGTTCACATGTAATAGAAAAATGTCAACGGATATAAAACACAATTGTACTACAATTGTCCCGCACAATTATAAAAACACATAACACTTCGCCACAATATTACGAACTGCACTAATAACCATTTGAACGCACAGAATAATATCGCCCAATAATAACTGAACTAAAGCCACTGACGCCGAGTATTTATACCCCAGACCAGAACATTCCACAACTGCGCGTTATCTCTACACTACGACGTAATTAATTGCAGCCTTGACACAGTCAGCGAGGCTGGCGGTGTCTGGAAAAGTCTCGCAAGCACATGTTGAAATCACGTATGCCACAACGTTCAGCTGGATTCCAATGGATCGTTCGAGAAACAGGTAGATTGTTCTGTGATGTAACAATATATCCTTTGCCATTGACTCCTACTGTATTTTCAACCGCCACAATAATAGATGTTTTAATTACATCCTATAAGCTGTTGATGTCCTCCTTCGTCAACTTTTTCTTTGCTTTTCCTAATTCTTCACTTAATTTTTCCTGATACTGAGAGGCTATTTTGTGGCTTTTTAAAGCATCTACATTATACTTATTAGCTCTTCTTGCATGCTCTTTCCTGATGTTAGATATCCTTGTATGATCTCACATCCATCAACATAGATTTGTGTCTCGTGTCAATCAAGATGTGGTCAATCTGGTTAACTGTCTGGCTATCCGGAGACTCCCAAGTACTTGTATGTATGGGTCTTCCAACAGACCTTTAACTCTCGATTTGACTAAACAGTACTTTTCTAGGTATTCGGTTGCCTTCCATCCTAATGATGTGTCCTGCCCATTGCAATCTATGCAGTCGGATGGTGGTGGCCAGATCATTGTCTTTATATAGCTTGTATAGTTCCTCATTGTGACACATTGTCCATATCCCATTGACTTGGAATGGTCCATATATTCTCCTCAAAATTCTCCTTTCAAAGGTATTGACTATGTCAGCAGCTCGTTTGTTCAGAGTCCAAGTCTTGCTGCCATATGTTATCACAGGTCTAATCATAACTTTATATAATTTGACCTTGGACTGACAGTGGATATTCCTTGTCTTGAATTTAGTTGTCAACGAAGCATATGCTCTATTTGTGGCTTGTATCCTTTTCCTTATTTCATTATCTTCTGCAATCCAACATCCTAAATATTTTAAACAGATTAACTATTTCCAGGTTTAGTGGTTTGATTTCAAACTGTTGAGGTTTCTTGGTTTTCCTTAGAGTGGTGATCTTAGCCTTTGTTTTATCTGTATTCACCTGTAATTTTGTCTCTTCTGCTTCACCTTTGAGTTCTTGGAAGGTCTCTTTTGCTTTTCCTTGGGATCTTGCCATAATATTAATATCATCTGCATGTGCTACGACCTGGATCATTTTATGTTCTAATGTTCCATTCCTATCAATTGACAATTTTCTGATCACGTATTCGAGTGCCAGGTTGAACAGGGTTGATGCCAGCCCATCGCCTTGTTTCAACCCTCTCTTGACATTAAAAGGTTCTGTTGTACCCATTTGCAGTTTGACTTTGGCTGTCGTCTGTATTATTGTCATAATTTAATGGGTATTTAAAAGTACAGCATAATTTCAAAAAGTTTATTCCTATGTACGCTGTTATACTCTTGCCAAAAATCTACGAAGGTTTGTGTTAGGTCCAGATTATTTTCCTACATCTTCTCCATCAGTATTTTTACTGTGAAGATTTGGTCTGTAATGGATCTTCCACTTCTAAAACCACCTTGGTATTCCCCCAATATCCCTTCAACATATGGTTCCAGTCTCTTCTGCAGTATACGAGTGAATAATTTGTAACCTGTACACAACATTAAGATACCTCTGTAATGTATGCAGTCTAACTTATTCCCTTTTTTATGAATAGGTACTGTTAAGCTAATGTTCCATTCTTCAGGCTTATATTCCTCCTTCCATATTTCTTGAATCAATTTAAGCATCTCTCCTTCTATGCATCGTATTTTATTAGTTCATTTAAGATTGAGTCATGTCCTGGGGCTTTAAAATTCTTCAAATGTTGTATGATATCTTCCATATGATCGTCATTTATTTGTTGTTCTTCAGAGTTTCCTTCCCTTCTAGTTGATACCTTTGGATTCAGCAGTTTATCAAAGACTTCCTTCCATCTGTGTTTTTAATTTTTAATTAATCCCCTATTATATTACCTGCTTCATCATAACAAAGATTCCTGTTGGCTATAAAGTTGTCTTTAATATTGTTACAACGGTCTAATTGATCGTCATATGGTATAGTGGAAAAAAAGATACAAGACACCAGTGAAATCACTAATAACCAGCATTATTTACAATTAATAATTTGTAATCAACAAGATAGTCTCTTACAACAATTCAAGTAAAAATTATCCACACGCAACAATAATGTCAACGATAAGGAATTCATCACTAATTATAATACAACACTTTGCTGCAAACACTCGATCCGTGCTAAAGAAATCGCTCAACACCACTGAACTGACAAGCCGGCTCCTTTGGCTTTTTATAGGTAGCCCACCCATTCTAGAAATCTCCATCCTCAATGTGCACACCACTTAATGCGTATTCAAGTGTTCTGTAGAGTACTCTGAAACGTACTTGAACGCGGCCTTGACTGAGGCTGCCCCACTAGGCGGGGGATGGGTCGAGGAAGCTTTCTACTATTCTAGGCGGTTCCATTCGTTTTACTGCCCTCTCCTTAAGCCTGTTCATCCTGAACTGGCAAACTGTCTCAGAAGTAATACTTGGCCAGGCGATCTAGGTGGACCTCCTTCCTGTTGAATCCCATAGACAACATCGTTGATTCTCTTTTTCACAATGTAAGGTCCTTCCAGTTGGTCTGAAGTTTAGGTGAGTGACCACGATGGCACTTTGGGTTGAGCAACCAAACCTGATCTCTTTTTTGGAAACCTACAATATTGATGTGAATGTCATACCGAGTTTTCATTTTGTCATTGGCAATCTTCAACCGTCAAGTGTCCTATTGAATCTCAACCATTCCGTCCGATTGAGGATGGAGAGGCATTGTCCTGGTCTTACGAATTCCGGGTAGATGGCATAATTCTTTAACATTCCTGATTCGAAATTCCTGCCTTGATCCGTACGGATATCCATAGTGGCTCCATAACCGCAACAGAAGTTGTGAACTAATGCCTTTGCCACAGTGGTAACCTCCTGATTTGGAATTGCATAAGCTTCCACCCACTTAGTAAAATAGTCGCATATAACAATGATGTAGGGCAGAGGGGGGCAAATGTGGACACTTTCTGCATTTTAAAAACTGCACTTTCTCAATTTATTTTTAATTTTTGTGTACATTTTTACATGATGAATATAGTTTAGAAATAGTACACTAAGTTACAAACACTACAGTGGACATTTGTTTTACACTTTTTGTTATAAGTCATCAGTATGAATGATTATTTTTCTTGCTGTAAATTGTCCACATGTAAGCCTACCCCACTAAGAGGCAGATGTGAACAACATGCAGTTTTTGTTGGGGCAGATGTGGACAAGGCATTTCTAGGAGATTTCAGATTGTAAAGACAGGCACAGCATTTGTATATTTTAGTAAGACTTCTATACTTCCATGTTCCTTAAGGAAATGGAAGTATGTGCTTCCATGTTCCTTAAGGAAATGGAAGTATGTGATGGCAAAAAAAATCGTGTTCGAGATTATTGCAGATTCTGATTGTACTACACTCACAACATGAAAAAAAGTCATTTTTCGAAGTGTGTGTGTGTGTGTGTGTGTGTGTGTGTGTGTGTGTGTGTGTGTGTGTGTGTGTGTGTGTGAATTTTTCTCTATTGCAAACGATAACAGCCACAAATTCAAACAGAATCAAATAAGTTTTTGCATACAGCCCTGATTTGTAGAGTACTCAAGACCTATTGTTTTTGGTGAAGATCGGTTATGGGGAAGGGGTAGTTTACCTGCAACTTTTTTTTTTTTTAATCAAGGGTAATTATTTTCTATGGCAAACGATAACAGCCGCAAATTCCAACATAATCAAATAATTTTGTGCATACAGCCCTGAATTGTAGAGTTATCTTAAGGCCTATTCTTTTTTTCTTTGATAGGTTAAGGGAAAGGGGTAGTTTACCTGCAACGTTTTATGTTTTAATAAGGGTATTTTATATGGCAAACGATAACAGCCGCAAATTCAAACAGATTCAAATGATTATTTGCATACAGCCCTAAATTGTAGAGTTCTCAAGACCTATTGTTTTTGGTGAAGATCGGTTAAGTGAAAGGGGTAGTTTACCAGCAACGTTTTATGTTTAACAAGGGTATTTTCTATGGCAAACGATAACAGCCACAAATTTAAACAGAATCAAATACTTTTTTGCATACAGCCCTGATTTGTAGTGTACTCAAGACCTATTCTTTTTGGTGAAGATCGGTTGAGGGAAAGGGGTAGTTTACCTACAACGTTTTTTTTTATCAAGGGTAATTTTACTTCCATATTCCTTAAGGAAATGGAAGTATGGTGATGGCAACAAAATATCGTGTTCGAGATTATTGCAGATTCTGATTGTACTACACTCAAAACATGAAAAAAAGTCGTTTTCCGAAAAGTGTCTGTGTGTCTGTCTGTGTGTAGATTTTTTTTCTATGGCAAACGATAACAGCCGCAAATTCAAACAGAATCAAATAATTTTTTGCATACGTCCCTGATTTGTAGAGTACTCACGACCTATTGTTTTTGGTGAAGATCGGTTAAGGGAAAGGGGTAGTTTACCTGTACGTTTTATGTTTTAACAAGGGTATTTCCTATGGCAAACGATAACAGCCGCAAATTCAAACAGAATCAAAAGATTATTTGCATACAGCCCTAAATTGTAGAGTTCTCAAGACCTATTGTTTTTGGTGAAGATCGGTTAAGGGAAAGGGGTAGTTTACCTGCAACGTTTTTTTAACAAGGGTATTTTCTATGGCAAACGATAACAGCCGCAAATTCAAACAGAATCAAATAATTTTTTGCATACAGCCCAGATTTGTAGAGTACTCAAGACCTATTGCTTTTGGTGAATATCGGTTAAGAGAAAGGGGTAGTTTACCAGCAACATTTTATGTTTTAACAAGGGTAATTTTTTCTATGACGAACGGTAACTGCCGCATATTCAAACAGAATGAAATAATTTTTTGCATACGTCCCTGGATTGTAGAGGTCTCAAGGACTTTCGATTTTGGTGAAGATCGGTTAAGGGGAAGGGGTAGTTTACCTGCAACGTTTTACGTTTTAACAACAGTAAAGTTCTTGAAAATTCATTTAAACTTTTTCAAACAATGGTACTTGTTAAAAATAAAATAATTTTGTTGCCAGGCAATAAAATTATAATTTTTTTCATTTTAATGTAAATTATGTATGAGTTAATATCTTTATATATATACTTTATATATATAATTCTTCTGTACGTGTGTATGTCACTGAACTCCTCCATGTATAAAATAATATATCGTTCGTGGCAGGTAAGCATATCTCAGTTATGTAATGTTTACGTTTCCATTTTATTATTATGCCTACAGCAATAAAAAGGCAGGTAAGACACACACACACACAGAATTCACGTTATTTCTGGCCTCACTCATGTTTATTTTCTTACATTTGCACGCTTTTTAAATGGAAAGTGCCGAAACCCACACCAAGATAACGCGTGCAAGCCGAAAAAATGGACATCAATTTGCTTCCTGTGGATCGCTGGGCAATGTAACTGCACGTGTTTACAAAGGAACGATTCATAGACAGACTTTTCGTCTTTAGGGAATGAACCCTCTGCAAGATGCTGAGGGTCCATGAGCGACTTCGGAGCGCTCCTTCTTTTTCGCGTGTTTGTTCTGTGAAACATACACTGTAGATTCGCAGCTTTACTCTAAGCAACGCTCAATAGGAAATGTTGAAAATTTTTGTCCACAGTGTACCCTCATTCACACTAAACCTGCTCTGATGTTTTAATTACGGACATCATAATATTAAAACTTTGGAAACTTGAGCACTACTTAATGGAGATCAATCATTAACTTATACAAGCCATTAATTTTATGCATATATTTTATATATATGTGTACAACGTTATCGGCAACAAAGAAGTAGTTTTTGTTAAACTTCCTTCCCGGGATATGTGGCCGTAGTCCAATGTTTTCTACAAAACCAGACGTTTCGGCAATGCCGTCGACTTCCATCATCAGTGAAAATCGAGTGCGATAACGTGAGGTGGTATACGTTAGTGACCACAGTACTGTGGTTAAAGCTGAAGCAGTAAGTAGAAAGAAGTAGTTTCTATGGAAACATTTCATTTCGAAAATGATTTTAATATTTAATATAAATCTTAGAATATGGAAGTCATGTATGGTTCTCCATACCGATTTTTTTTGTTTTTGGCAAACGATGACAGCCGCAAATTCATACAGAATCAAATAATGTTTCGCATACAGCCCTGAATTGTAGAGATCTCAAGACCTATTGTTTTTGGTGAAGATCGGTTAAGGGGAAGGGGTAGTTTACCTGCAACGTTTTATGTTTTAACAAGGGTATTTTCTATGCCAAACGATAACAGCCGCAAATTCAATCAGAATCAATTAATTTTTGCATACAGCCATGATTTGTAGAGTACTCAAGACCTATTGTTTTTGGTGAAGATCGGTTAAGGGTAAGGGGTAGTTTACCAGCAACTTTTTTTATCAAGGGTAATTTTCTATGGAAAACGATAACAGCCGCAAATTCAAACACAATCAAATAATTTTTTGCATACATCCCTGAATTGTAGAGATCTCAAGGACTTTTGATTTTGGTGAAGATCGCTTAAGGGGAAGGGGTAGTTTACCTGCAACCTTTTACGTTTTAACAACAGTAAAGTACTTGAAAATCCATTTAAACTTTTTCAAACAATGGTAATTGTTAAAATATCGGTATGGAGAACCATACATGACTTCCATGTTCTAAGATTTATATTTAAAATCATGTTCGAAATGAAATATTACCATAGAAACTACTTCTTTCTACTTATTGCTTCAGCCTTAACCACGGTACTGTGGTCACTAACGTATACCACCTGACGTTTTTGCACTCGATTTTCACTGATGATGGCAGTCGATGGACTGCCGAAAAGTCTGGTTTTGCAGAAAACATTGGACTACGGCTAAACAGCCCGGGAAGGTATTTTAACAAAGAACTAATTCTTTGGTGCCGATAACATAGTACACATATAAAAAATTCTCCCCTCCCCAATCAACTATAATTTTCATTAATAGAAAATTACCCCCACCCCGTTCACCTAACCTCTTCATTTATAGATATTTCATCTACGTTTCTACAGTGGATTATTATGAGCTTCTTATTAGGATACATTATTTATCAAAATTAAGTACTTTACTCTTGTTAAAACATAAAATGTTGCAGGTAAACTACCCCTTTCTCTTAACCGTTTTTCACCAAAAACAACAGATCTTGCGAACTCTACAATTCAGGGGTGTGTGCAGAACATTATTTGATTCTGTTTGAATTTGCGGCAGTTATCTTTCGTAAAAAAATTACCCTTTTTAAAACATAAAATGTTGTTGGTAAACTACCCCTTTCCCTTAACCGATCTTCAAAAAAATCAACAGACCTTGAGTTCTCTTTAATTCAGAAAGGTATGCAAAGACGTAGTCGGTTCTGTTTGAATTTGCGGCAGTTATCGTTCATCATATAAAAAATTACCCTTGTTAAAACATAAAATGTTGCTGGTAAACTACCCCTTTCCCTTAACCGATCTTCACCAACACCAATAAGACTTGAGAACTCTACAATTCAGGGCTGTATGCAAAACATTATTTGATTCTGTTTGAATTTGCGGCTGTTATCGTTTGCCATAGAAAAATATCGGTATGGAGAACCATACATGACTTCCATGTTCTAAGATTTATATTTAAAATCATATTCGAAATGAAATATTTCCATATAAACTACTTCTTTCTACTTATTGCTTCAGCCTTAACTGCAGTACTGTGGTCACTAACGTATACCACCTCACGTTTTCGCACTCGATTTTCACTGATGATGGCAGTCGATGGCACTGCCGAAAAGTCTGGTTTTTCAGAAAACATTGGACTAAAGCTAAACAGCCCAGGAAGGAATTTTAACAAAGAACTACTTCATTGTTGCCGATAACGTAGTACACATACAAAATTCTCCCCTCTGCCTTCAACTATAATTTTCATTTATAGAAAATTAACCTACCCCAACCCCGTTCACCTAACCTCTTCATTTATAGATATTTCATCTACGTTTCTACAGTGGATTATTTAGAGCTTCTTATCAGGATACTTTATTTATCAAAATTGAGTACTTTACTCATGTTAAAACATAAAACTTTGCCGGTAAAGTACCCCTATCTCTTAACCGATCTTCACCAAAATCAATAGACCTTCAGTCCTCTACAATGCAGGGATGTATGAAAAAAATATTTGATTCTGTTTGAGTGTGCGGCAGTTATCGTTCGTCATGGAAACATTTCTCTTGTTACAACATAAAATGTTGCAGGTAAGCTACCCCTTTTCCGTAACCGATCTTCACAAAAATCAGAAGGCCTTGAGTTCTCTACAATTCAGGAAAGTATGCAATAAATTATTTGATTCTCTTTGGATTTACGGCAGTTATCTTTTGTCACAAAAAAATTACCCTTCTTAAAACATAAAATTATGCTGGTAAACTACCCCTTTCCCTTAACCGATCTTCAACAAAATCAACAAACCTTGAGTTCTCTTTAATTCAAAAAGGTATGCAAAAATGTAGTTGATTCTGTTTGAATTTACGGCAGTTATCGTAAAACAATAGGTCTTGAGTACTCTACAAATCAGGGCTGTATGCAAAAAATTATTTGATTCTGTTTGAATTTGCGGTTGTTATTGTTTGCCATAGAAACAAAATCTACAGACACACACAGACACTTTTCGAAAAAGTAAAATGACTTTTTTCATGTTTTGAGTGTAGTACAATCAAAATCTGCAATAATCTCGAAACAATTTTTTTTGCCATCACCATACTTCCATTTCCTTAAGGAACATGGAAGTAAAATAAAATAATTTTGTTGCCAGGCAATAAAATTATAATTATTTCATTTTAGTGTAAATCATGTATGAGTGAAAATATATCGTTCGTGGCTGGCAAGCATATCTCAATTATGTAATGTTTACGTTACCATTTTATTATTATGATTACTGCAATAAAAAGGCAGGGGAGACACACACACACACACACACACACAATTCGCGTTATTTCTGGCCTCACTCATGTTCATTTTCTTACATTTGCACGCTTTTTAAATGGAAAGTGCCGAAACCCACACCAACATAACGCGTGCAAGCCGAAAAAGTGTCCAGCGTGGATAGCGATTTGCTTCCTGTGGATCGCTGGGCAGTGTAACTGCACGTGTTTACAGAGGAACGATTCATAGACAGACTTTTCGTCTTTAGGGAATGAACCCTCTGCAAGATGCTGAGGGTTCATGAGTGACTTCGGAGCGCTCCTTCTTTTCCGCGTGTTTGTTCTGTGAAACGTTCACTGTAGATTCGCAGCTTTACTCTAAGCAATGCTCAATAGGAAATGTTGAAAATTTTTGTCCACAGTGTATCCTCATTCACACTAAACCTGCTCTGATGTTTTAATTACGGACATCATAATATTAAAACTTTGGAAACTTGAGCACTACTTAATGGAGATCAATCATTAACTGGATGATATGATTCTTGTGGGATTATTAAATCTGAGTATGTTTCTTTCCTATATAACTCAAATTCGATATATATAGGAAAGAAACATACTCAGATTTAATAATCCCACAAGAATCGTATCATCCAGTCAATTATAAAATGGCAGCATTAAATTCATTTTGCTATAGAGCTATAAATTATCTAGAAAATGAAGAACTCAAACAAAAAGAATAAAGAAAATACAACAAATAGCAAAAAATAATAATTACAACCCTAAAATAATTAATAGAATAGTTAAGAAAATAGAGGAAAATAAATAAATAGAAAAGAACAAAAAAGAAAAAACAAATGAAGAGAAGAAATATAAAGGAGCAATAACATACATAAGATATCAAACAAAAATGTTACAAAAATGCTTCGAAAAATACGAAATACAAATAGGAATAAAGAAAACGAAAAATGTATTCTAATATATAAAACATGCTAAAACAGAAGAAATTCCATTAACAGAAAAAAGCAGCGTATACAAATTAAAATGTGGGGAATGTAATAAGATATATCTGGGCGAAACTGGAAGAAAATTTAAAATTCGAATGAATGAACATGCAAAAGGAGAAGGCGTTAGGACAACGAACTCACTATATGCAAGACATTTCAATGAATCAGGCCATAAATTTATAAATCCAAATGAAAATATGGAAATAATCAAAATAGAAAACAATCCGCAAAAAAGAAAACTAATAAAAGAATTAGAAATACTAAAAGTTAAAAAAGAAGATAAGAATAAATTAATGAATATAAAAGTGGATTTTACAGATGAAGAAATATTTTATTATATATCAAACAATAAACAAAAATAAATTAAAATAATAAGAATAACAACACTAAAAATGACGAAATGTAAAAGATTATAAGTCAGAAAGTAAAATATTACATGAAGAGATTAATGTGAGATTCGTAAAACAATTTGACGGACGTTAGTAAAATGCCTAACGGAAAAATGTAGACAAAGTTCCCGTGAAGAGCGGTAGCAGCTAGAACCAATAGGAAGGGCGATGACATAAGGGGAGGGGACTAAAGTATAAAAGCCTACAACGTACAGTTGACAGACGTTGTTTAAGACCTGAAGATGTCAGTGATGATGAAAAGCTTTGTCTAAATAATAACAATTATAGCAGTTTAGCAATTTTATAAAAGAAAAGTAAGGATGGCTGCTAATTTAAACAATACAAAGAATAAAAACAATGTACTAAAATGTGTTGAGAAAATTTAATAAAGAAATTTCTATATTGTGTCCTAAACATGTATAGGCTTTTTATATTTTGACAGTTTTGAAATTCATTACAATGGTCTTTCTTAAGTCACAGTGATAAATTTTTGCAATTTTTCACTATTAATATATATATAAAATATGACTAGGAAGACGTTTCTTGGCTGCAATAACACATGTAAATAAACACGATTTTTTAAACCAGTTTTGAGACTCTGTATCTGTAAAACCATATCAGTATCACTCATAAAATTTATACTTCATGTTATCTATGCGAGGATTATCCAGTGAAAATTTCATAATTTTTCACTCATTCCTTTTTCAAATATTTAACCTTAAATTTTGCATTTTTATGCCAAGGAGGCAAGTTTGACAAACTATATAAAAATATCGGTATGGAGAACCACACATGACTTCCATATTCTAAGATTTATATTTAAAATCATTTTCGAAATGAAATATTACCATAGAAACTACTTCTTTCTACTTACTGCTTCAGTCTTAACCACAGTACTGTGGTCACTAACGTATACCACCTCACGTTATCGCACTCGATTTTCACTGATGATGGAAGTCGATGACATTGCCAAAATGTCTGGTTTTGTAGAAAACATTGGACTACGGCCAAATATCCCGGGAAGGAATTTTAACAAAAACTACTTCTTTGTTGCCGATAACGTTGTACACATATATACAAAAAATATGCATAAAATTAATGGCTTGCATAAGTTAATGATTGATCTCCATTAAGTAGTGCTCAAGTTTCCAAAGTTTTAATATTATGATGTCCGTAATTAAAACATCAGAGCAGGTTTAGTGTGTATGTGGACAAAAATTTTCAACATTTCCTATTGAGCGTTGCTTAGAGTAAAGCTGCGAATCTACAGTGTACGTTTCACAGAACAAACACGCGGAAAAAAAGGAGCGCTCCGAAGTCACTCATGAACCCTCAGCATCTTGCAGAGGGTTCATTCCCTAAAGACGAAAAGTCTGTCTATGAATCGTTCCTCTGTAAACACGTGCAGTTACACTGCCCAGCGATCCACAGGAAGCAAATCGCTATCCACGCTGGACACTTTTTCGGCTTGCACGCGTTATGTTGGTGTGGGTTTCGGCACTTTCCATTTAAAAAGCGTGCAAATGTAAGAAAATAAACATGAATGAGGCCAGAAATAATGCGAATTTTGTGTGTGTGTGTGTGTGTGTGTGTGCGTGCGTGCGTGCGTGTGTGCGTGCGCGCGTGTGTGTGTGTGTGTGTGTGTGTGTGTGTGTGTGTGTGTGTGTGTGTGTGTGTGTGTGTGTGTGTGTGTGTGTGTGTGTGTGTCTTCCCTGCCTTTTTATTGCGGTAGTCGTAATAATAAAATGGAAACGTAAACATTACATAACTGAGATATGCTTGCCTGCCACGAACGATATATTTTCTCAAATACATGATTTACATTAAAATGAAAAAATTATAATTTTATTGCCTGGCAACAAAATTATTTTATTTTTAACAATTACCATTGTTTGAATAAGTTTAAATGAATTTTCAAGTACTTTACTGTTGTTAATACGTAAAAGGTTGCAGGTAAACTACCCCTTCCCCTTAACCGTCCTTCACCAAAAACAATAGGTCTTGAGAACTCTACAATTTAGGGCTGTATGCAAATAATCTTTTGATTCTGTTTGAATTTGCGGCTGTTATCGTTTGCCATAGGAAATACCCTTGTTAAAACATAAAACGTACAGGTAAACTACCCCTTTCCCTTAACCGATCTTCACCAAAAACAATAGGTCGTGAGTACTCTACAAATCAGGGACGTATGCAAAAAATTATTTTATTCTGTTTGAAATTGTGGCTGTTATCGTTTGCCATAGAAAAAAAATCTACAGACACACACACAGACACTTTTCGAAAAACGACTTTTTTTCATGTTTTGAGTGTAGTACAATCAGAATCTGCAATAATCTCGAACACGATTTTTTTTTGCCATCACCATACTTCCATTTCCTTAAGGAATATGGAAGTAAAAAGGAGAAGCTTCTAAGATTTCATACTTCCCTTGGAAGTGTATAATAAGATATCTATTCAGGAAAACAATTGGTGAGTCTTATTTCCCTCTACTATAATTTGTATGTCAAAAATGTAATTTTTTATTTCCATGTTCCATAAGGAAATGGAAGTGCGGTGACGGCAAAAAAAATCGTGTTCGAGATTATTGCAGATTCTGATTGTACTACCCTCGAAACATGAAAAAAGTCATTTTTCGAAGTGTGTGTGTGTGTGTGTGTGTGTGTGTGTGTGTGTGTGTGTGTGTGTGTGTGTGTGTGTGTGTGTGTGTGTGTGTGTGTGTGTGTGTGTGTGTGTGTGTGTGTGTGTGTGTGTGTGTGTGTGTGTGTGTGTGTGGATTTTCTATGGCAAATGATAACAACCGCAAATTCAAACAGAATCAAATAATTTTTGTTTGCATACAGCCCTAAATTGTAGAGTTCTCAAGACCTATTGTTTTTGGTGAAGATCGGTTAAGGGAAAGGGATAGTTTACCTGGAACGTTTTATGTTTTAACAAGGGTATTTTCTATGGAAAACGATAACAGCCGCAAATTCAAACAAAATCAAATAATGTTTTGCATACAGCCCTAAATTGTAGAGTTCTCAAGACCTATTGTTTTTGGTGAAGATCGGTTAAGGGTAGGGGTAGTTTACCTGCAACGTTTTTTTGTAATCAAGGGTAATTTTTTTCTATGGCAAACGATAACAGCCGCAAATTCAAACAGAATCACATATTTTTTGCATACGTTCATCAATTGTAAAAGACTGAAGGTCTGTGGATTTTGGTGAAGGTCGTGTGAAGCTACTTACCTTTTAGTATCACATAAAATTCACTAACAAACATTGTATATTTGTCGGGCGCCATCTTGCCAACTGCAAGAAAAGAATTTATGAGGGTTCTTTTCAGCGGACTAGGAGAGCAGAATGTGGTTGCTGAAATAATTAATTTAATTCATATTGGCAATGAACCTAAGGTTTATTTATTCTTTAATACACACAACAACAAAAAATAAAACTTCTTTTCCTACCCTTACATACTATTGCCAACTTAACTATGAACTCGTGAAATGAATGTCATTAAAATTATTTTTCTTACATCTTTTTCATTATTAATTTGGTCTTATTTATTAATTATATTTCTTTGATTATATTTCACCAATAATTACATTTAATGATTATATATCTTCACAAACCAGCACTTCTTTTAAATTTCTATATTCGCTCTCTCTCTCTCTCTCTCTCTCTCTACATTTCTATTCCCCTCCCATGTTTAATTGATTCATTAATTTAATTTTATTTTTAGGCTGCCAGTTCTTTGTTAAACATTCTCAAAATTTGCTTTCAAAAGGTTTTAGATTTAACCAATGTTGGTTACTTATCTGCCAAAGATCTTGTTGAGTCCGTCTCTACCACGTATTTCGTTTCGATTCCGCACCTTTTCTTATTTTATTCACTCTCCGGAACGGTAACTCTATAAAACTGTTTATTTTTTATGGAAAGTTCACATTTTGAAACCAATTGTTATATACGGGCGCGTCGATTTGCGTTCCGGAACTTATATCTGTGACCGGCCGGTTCACTGACTAATTTTATACTGGGACTTAGCCACTGGCGCTATTTTATGAAGCGACTGTTGTAGGATGTTCAATTCTTATTGTCTTAAAGTTTATATCACTCCGCCAGCTGCATGTCACCGTTATGTAACGGAATTACTCATCAAGGATAGGCTCTGACGTAACGCTCGCCTGATGTTTCATTGCATAATTTGTTTACCGTTACATAATGTGTTTACTGGTTTTGTGTTCGTCATTGTCTGACCTTGACACAGCTTTTCGGCTATCAAATACGTTCATACTGGTTTTACAAAACATTGTTAAACAATTCTGCACAGTCAATGTTGCCACGGTTGTTTTCATTTCAAACAAATTTACCTCTCGGTTACAAAATTTATAATTTCTGTCCTTATCACTCAACAAGGGATAAAGTTATTATTATTTATTTATAAAAAAAATACAAAATATGTTATTTATTATCAATAAAATATAAACTTCTGTACATTGTCTCAGGTAGGCCCCAAAAATGCCCCGCTACAATACCCCCTCAATGAGATATTTTATGCCGAAGCATAAAAAATCTCATTGACACATTCATACTTGCTAAAGGGATCAGCCAGGATATGTCGCCACAACCCCCTGTATGGTTTACAAAAAAGAATAATCAACTCACCCTTGGTCTGGTGACTGTGACCGCATCTGCATGACAATACTGGACTTCTCTCTCGAGATCCCAACACCGTAGAGTCAGACAGATACTCAACGCCCCTGCCCTGACGCGCAGGCCAGCTCAGGTCCGCCGCCACAGCATCACCAAACACTGAAACAACAAATCAAAATATTAAATAGTGGCCTTATACAACACCATATCCCCAACTGATCTGTTCCCCCCTAGCGGTGCTGGTTTGCGCTAAGAAGCACTGGTTTTGTTTTTACTCACTTATTACTAACATGTATATATCAGAATACCTAACATAACTTAACATAAGGAAACACAGTACATTAATAATTCCTTTTAAAATAAACAACTTACAATTAAAATGTTACCCACTTTACATCATTAAATTGACATATAAAATCAAAAAATTACTTTTAAACTTGATTTACTCTTATTAATTCGTTTCTCAAAATTACAAAATTTTTTTTTTTTTTTTTATTTATTTATTTTATTTTTTTTTTTTTTTCAATTATGGCCATCATTATTCCATTTCATTACTTTGGGTGATTCTACGTTATTCATTATTTCATTATAATTTACTTTATCCATTTGGCATTTACTCATAATCTTACCCCTTTTATTACTCTAATGCTCCCTTACAAAATCTTTAACTAGTATGACACCCCTCTTTCAAAATTTTACTAACCCTTCTCTACCTCTAACTACTTACTATTTTAACTCCAATCGCCACCTTCTACTCTTATATAAAAAAAAATACTCTCTAACCCTTTGTACATAGGATACGTGTTTCCTTCCCAAAACTCATTCCCTTATGTTGGTCCCTGGACTCACCCTAGGTAACCCTTTCCGGCGCCAATCGGTCCCTATCCCGTCCCAACCCTTGTTGCGGACTCCCCAAATACACTACCACTACTACAAAATTGCCATCCCCAAAAAATCTCAATCTCATAACCTCACTACAATTACAACAAATTAACATCAACAAATAAACAATATATCGCTCCAAACTCTACATAAAATCTCCATTTCTACTGTGTCTCCACTTATTTCTCAAAATTCTATAACATACATTAACTCAAAACAACATTGCAATATTTTCATTTCCACTATTACTTTAACTTTTACTTCGATTTGGACAAATCTATGTCCCACAAAATTCAACTTGAACTGACTCAAACATTTTATTCAACTAATTATTATCACCCACTTCTATCTTTTACAACCTATTGAAAATTTTACTTATTACAACTATTTTTCATTTTATTTTAAAATCTGTAAACACATTGAAAACATATTATTATATTTTTATAATACTTATTCCTAACATACTAAATGCAAACAACACAATAAGACACAATAACACAATATAAGAAGTATTTAGTGCATCCAATTTTTAAATTCAAACAAAATTATTGAGTAGCAAATCATCATTATTAATTAAAATATATCAAATTTTTATACGTTATCCCCTTGGATAACCTCCCAGCCACACACACTATTTCAGAATTATGGAAGACTGTGGCGCCTTTTCGCTTCCACAGAGACTGTATATTTTGGAGCAGGTTTTTACCTCTCCGTGTCTCTGCTTCCGCTGTTAAGTTTAAAATTGTTGAACATCAACATGTTCTCGTTAATAATTATACACCCTTAAACGGATCTACCACCTGGCTCTGCTGTTCCTTCTCGAACAGAGTGGCAGCCGCTGTTCCATAGTTTGGTGATTCCCCTTTTATTACCCCCCATCAATTTCAAAATGCACCTTTACAACGATAACAGCTATGGCCAGTTATGGCAGCGCGCAATCGTAATGTGCCCCAACCATAGCTGTTAAAGCTAAACCAATTCCACGGTCAGGGTTCGGTGAGGCCGTGACCGCCCGAAAAGTTGGGGAATCACAAGTAAAATTAAATTTACGAATTTATATTTAAATGACAATATTAATTTAGATGGGGTTTTAACCCACTTTGTATGGAAGCTTAACCATTATTAACATAAAATAATTAATACAAAATCTACAACCTTCCCCCATAGCAGTTCCACACTACACTGTTATGTCACTTCATTGAGCACCAAACTACCCCCCCAAAATTATCCCCACATCTTGTATTGATAACAAGTTCTTATATTACCACACATTTCTTCAAAACGTTCCTATACCCACTAATACTAAAATCTAACAATTATATTTGGTCACCTAATGCTAGAAAATTTAGAAGAGAAAAAAATTTTTATCTTAAATCTAGAATCATACACATCCAAAATTATTTTGGGTTTTTTTTTTTTTTTTTTTTTTTTTTATATATAGGAGGCTGACTCTATTGTCATAATATAATTTGCTGACGCAACACATCGCCTGAAATGCCGGGTCCTGCTGCAAAACGCATCGGAACTCGGTAGATATACTACGTGAATTCACGTCCCCTCTCTAAAACACACTACCCCCCCTCTCCTACCATTTCTTCTACCCCGCCTTCTACCGTGCTCCAATGCGTCTTGCCCCAAAACTCGTCGTTTCGGGCCAAACAGAAAATATTGTCAAAGGCTCCATTTTAATTTTGCCCTTGACACTAAAAAATTTAACTTGAATGCATTGCCTTTTACTTAAATGCAGCCTCCATTATTTACAAACACTCTAAGGCAGTGCAGGCACGTGACAGGCACACCAAAACCGCTGCACCGGGAGTGTATAAGAAAATAATTTATGTCACGTACCTGTGGGGTCCCCCTCCCCGTTCAAATGTGCAGTTAGGTTTTCTACTTTATACCAATTTTGGTGGAGCCGGACCATCGTTGTTTTCACCGCCCGAAGGAAGATCCGCCAACCATGGCCCGCCTCCGAGTTCCGAATTCCACGGCCAGGACTGGTAAGATCGTGACCGCCCGAAAATGGGGGAGGATCCCTTCTGAAAACATACAATAATATCTGAAAAACTTATTTATAAACATAACAATTAAAGTGACCTATATAATTTTAAATTCGTCGCATTTTGAGTACCTACTATTTCCTGCGTCGCTGGGTTCCTCAGCACATACGCATTCTGCATTTTTATGTCTATGACTTCATAAGGTCCTTCATATAACAAGAAAAACTTTTTTATTTCCCTATCTTGAGCACTGGACAAATCATGTCTTTTTACTAACACTAACTGGCCTACCTCATATTTGGTCCATTTACCCTTAGCATCATGTTTCTGTTTTCGTCGCTCTCCTCTAGTAAGTAAATTCTCGTTCGCCAATCTAATCTTCATATTCCTGTCCAAAATTTGCCCTTCAGGTGGGTATGTGAAAAGTTGTTCTAATATCCTGGGCGGCCTTGTTCCCCTGATCAACTCATGCGGCGTAAATCCCGTGGACTCATGGGTGGTACAATTCAGCCACTCCTCTACTTTTTTCATGTAGGATGGCCATTCTGTGTGTTTGGCGTGACAGTACGCCCGGAATATCCTACCAATCTCTCTCATCACCCGTTCTGCTTGGTTCGACTGAGGATGGTACACTGCCGTATGCTTGGGTATGATGCCTTCCCATCCAAGCGTCTGCCGCCATTTGCCGCTTATAAACTGTGGACCATGGTCAGATAATATAATTTTCGGCTTTCCCACATTAAGCATATAATCTTTTACTATTCTCTCACTAAGTACTTTACTAGTTGCTCTCTTAATACTATATAATTTTACAAATTTTGAAAAAGTGTCTAAAACTACAAATACATATACCACACCCCCTCTACCTATGGGTAACGGTCCATATAAATCAACCGCAACTAGATCAAAAGGCTTATCTACTTTTATATAATTCATCTCTCCTTCCACTCTATAATTCACCACTTTCGATTTTTGACATAAATCACACACTCTCAACACTTTTCTCACTCTCCTCTCCATATTCTTAAATATACATGACTCTTTCAAAACATTTGCACACTTTCTCGCACCAAAATGACCATACCTTATATGACAATCCCAAATAATTTTATCTATTAACCCATCAGGTATAATTAACCTCCAATCACGCTCCCCACCATCTACTTTTTTAAACAAAATGCCTTGATATATTTGAAATCGCTCATTATATTCAGATCCCTCTACGTCTGTTTCTAAACTAACAATTATTTTACCCAGTTTGCTATCAGATCTTTGTAAATTTTTAATGTCTCTTAATTCCTCACCAAAAATCCTATCTTCTCTAGTTAACCTAAAAATTTCTATTTCTTTAAGGTCCCTACCAGTCTTATTATCTATAACATCTATTCTAGAAAGTGTATCTGGTACCTTATTATCTGACCCCTTTATGTACTCCCATGAAAAGTTATATTCCTGTAAGGCTAATACCCACCTGGTTAATCGGCTGTGTGTTAGCTTACATGAATTCAGAAATGATAGTGCCTTGTGGTCCGTCCGGATGATCGTAGTATTCCCTAGTATGTACGTGCGGAATTTACCCACGGCGAACACAATGCCCAGAAGTTCCTTTTCTGTTGTCGTGTAATTCTTTTCCGCCGATAACAGCGATCTACTGGCGAAGGCGATCGTTAGGTGTTCCTTGTCGCAACTCTCTTGGTATAACTCAGCACCTAGCGCTACATTGCTGGCGTCGGTCTGCAAATAAAAGATCTTATTAAAATCAGGATGATTCATCATTATCATATGACTGAACTTTCTCTTAATTTCATTAAATGCAGCTCGTTCCGCATCGCCCCATCTCCACTGTTTATTCTTCTGCAGGACAGCACTCAGTTTGGATGTTGTGTGTGCGTAGTTCTCCTGAAATTTCCTGTAAAAATTGCATAAGCCTAAAAAACTCTGTAGTTGCTTAATGTTTTTAGGTTCAGGGAATCGCATTATTGCTTCGACTTTGTCAGGGTTGGCTAATATCCCCTCTTGTGTAATAATAAATCCTAAAAAGTGTATCTCTGTCTGCAGAAACTTAGACTTGTCCCAATTCACTGTTAAACCCCCTACTTGTAGCTTATCTAAGACATATTCTATGTGTTCTAAATGTTCAGTGAATGTTCTAGAGGCTATCAAAATATCATCGACATACACAGTTAAAAAATCTAAGTCCTTAGGTTGTAAAATATTATCTAAACATTTGATAAAACTGGCAACACTGGTGTTTAATCCAAAAGGTAAGCGTTTAAACTGGTAATTCTTACCATTAAAAAGAAAAGCTGTATATTTCCTACTCTCTGTTGCTAATGGTACCTGCCAGTATCCAGCGGTCAGGTCTAAAGACGTCATGTATTTGACTCCGCTAAACTTTTGTAAAATCTCATTTATGGGTTCCGGAGATTCTCTGTCCGGTATAATAATTTGATTTATTTTTCTAGCATCTAAACATAACCTTACCTTGCCATCCTTCTTTATCACTACCACCAAAGGGTTTGAATAAGGTGATACTGAGCGTTCAATTATGCCTCCTTGCATCATCCGGTCTAATTCCTCCTGTACGGCCCTCCTCTTCGAAAACGGCACCGGGTAGCTTCTCTGCATGTATGGTGCGTGGTCCCGAACTTTCAACTCACAGATGTAGTCCTTCGCTTTCCCTGGTGATTCATCAAACACCCCTCTGTACTGCTCCACAACTGCCCACAGCTCCTCTCGCTGAGTACTTCCTACAACTGTATTTTCATTGAAAAATTTATCGGCTCTATTTGCCCACACACTCTCATTACGCTCATGCATCTCTCTCTCCTCATTTTCTAAACCATCACTCTCTAGACATATATTTATTTTAGTTTCTATCTCTCTATCACTTATCTGTTTATGTAACATTTTTATTCCAGTGACTTTAGCTTCATTTACTACTTTCTTAAACTCTATTCTGACTGGTTTATTCCCCTTCTCAAATTTTACTATTTGTTTATTAAAATCTATCACTGCTCCGTTTCTTTCCAAAAAATCATTTCCCAATATTACATCTAGACTTAACCCTTTAACTACTAGGAAAGTGTTTTCAAATTCTACTTCATTTATTAAAATATTTAATTGTACTTGTCTGGTTATTCTTTTACTCCTCACCCCAGTTACCCCCACTACTGTAACCCCTGCAACTGGTAATGACGGTATATTCTTGTTTAACTCTTTTAATTCACCCATGACATTTTCAGAAATCACTGATATCTCGCTACCGGTATCAATTAAAGTTTTATAATTCTTACCTTCAATGTTAATCGTCACCTCAGTCAATCCTGTTCTGTGTTCCCCCACCTTGTTCTCCTCTTCTTCTAACAACTCTTTTGCCATATCCACCTTGATGACGTTGTTTGTGTATTCGTGAATTACTTGGACCCGGTCCTCCGTTGACAATGGCTGGGCCCGCTTCCCCATTGTCTTCCTCAGTTTTCCGTGGATGGACCTGCTACAGCTTGATGATTTCCTCCTCTACCTCTATTGTGATTTCCTCCTCCCCGAGACGCTCCTCTATAAAATTCTCCTCCTCTCGACTGTTGATTTGGTGGTGGGTTTGTCCTCTCGTTTCTGGCGCATTCCCTGGTTCGATGACATCTAAAACAATTCGTTCTATTAGCATAGTTATCAATTTCACAGGCTCTACACCTCCAACTCTCGCCCCTATTATCGAAACTTCCTCCCCGCGCTCCTCTATGAAAATTCTGTGTACCCCTGTTATGATGGAAAAAATTATTATTATTATTATTATTATGGTGTGGTACTACTGGTGTGTTTGGACGTCGTCCCATGTCGCGTTCCCCTATATTCTGTAATACATCTAACATGTTTTCTAACTCACTTATATTGGTAATCTCTCTAGTCATTAAAGTTATTTGCACCTCTCTAGGCAGGTGTTTGCTAATATGTCGTACAAATGATCGGAATGGCAACGGCGGTTCTAAATACTTTGCTTCGTTATAAATGGTCATCACATATATGGTTAGGTGGTTATTAATCCTACCGAAATTCCCATTACCCATTATTTTACTTCTTAGTATTTCTTGGTCTTCTTCTGACCAATATTTGTTGCGGAAAGCTATCTCAAAATCTTCATAACTTTCCCATTCGGTATGGTGTACTTCCGACCATATCTCGGCACTACCTTTGAAACATTTGATAATCTTCAACAACTTAACCTCCCAGCTACTATTATTAAACCGATTAAATTCCCTAACCCTATTTAAAAATTGCATTGGGTGTACTCCACGATTGTCACAATTGAAAGTTTCTAATTCTATTTCATTATTTGTATCTCGTGTCATAAATACTCGTTCAATAACATTGTTTACATTTTGATTTTTCACTAAACTTAATTCATCTCGCATACTACTAATATTTTGTTCAAGTGAATACATTTTTTTATCATTACTATATTCAGACTGTACATTATTTTTTGCTATTATTTCAATAGATTCATTTACTGCTTGTATCTCCGTCTTATAATTACTTTCAATTTCATATATTTTTGAGTCTATCTTATTTTGGTGTTCATCAATATTCTGGCTAAATTTTTCAACTGTCATTACTACGCTACTCAACTTACATTCAGTTTCAATATTACGTTTAATAATTTTAGATTCTATGTCATTGTTATACTCATTCATTGAATTTATTAATATTTCGTTATTTTCATTGATTTGCTTCTCAACTCTAACTATCTGACTATCTATTTCACTAAATTTAACATCTGTCTTTTGTATTGAATCATCTAACTTGGTTTCTACTTGACTGATTTTATTAGTAAATTCTACTGTGGTATTTTCACAATGTTTGTTAATTTCTTGTATCTCATGTTTCAACTCTTTCTGATTTTTTAATAACTCTTGCATATCGTTTTTCTGTTCATTAAAAAGTAATCTCATCATCTTGATTAAATCATTATCTTCAGCCGTTTTATTCGCGACTGGTGTTGAGTGAACACCTTCATGCATGATTTGAGATTCAGTTATGCTTATCTGGCTTTCATCTACACTGTCAGTGACGCTGACAGTTTCCTGATTGTCTGCCATTTTTCTTAAAAAAAATTTTTTATATATATATTTCTTAGCAAAATATTATTTTGTCATACATAATTATTATTGAGAAAAGAAAAAAAATGTTCTGCTCACTCATACTACAAAACATGACATAACCTTATTCTATACGTCTATTTTACGTATGCCAAAAAAAAATTTATTTTACCTTAAACAACCATTCTGCTTTCCCAGTGGGCCTATATTTATATAATATTATTATATAAATCGTCCCTGTTCGGGCGCCAAATGTGAAGCTACTTACCTTTTAGTATCACATAAAATTCACTAACAAACATTGTATATTTGTCGGGCGCCATCTTGCCAACTGCAAGAAAAGAATTTATGAGGGTTCTTTTCAGCGGACTAGGAGAGCAGAATGTGGTTGCTGAAATAATTAATTTAATTCATATTGGCAATGAACCTAAGGTTTATTTATTCTTTAATACACACAACAACAAAAAATAAAACTTCTTTTCCTACCCTTACATACTATTGCCAACTTAACTATGAACTCGTGAAATGAATGTCATTAAAATTATTTTTCTTACATCTTTTTCATTATTAATTTGGTCTTATTTATTAATTATATTTCTTTGATTATATTTCACCAATAATTACATTTAATGATTATATATCTTCACAAACCAGCACTTCTTTTAAATTTCTATATTCGCTCTCTCTCTCTCTCTCTCTCTACATTTCTATTCCCCTCCCATGTTTAATTGATTCATTAATTTAATTTTATTTTTAGGCTGCCAGTTCTTTGTTAAACATTCTCAAAATTTGCTTTCAAAAGGTTTTAGATTTAACCAATGTTGGTTACTTATCTGCCAAAGATCTTGATGAGTCCGTCTCTACCACGTATTTCGTTTCGATTCCGCACCTTTTCTTATTTTATTCACTCTCCGGAACGGTAACTCTATAAAACTGTTTATTTTTTATGGAAAGTTCACATTTTGAAACCAATTGTTATATACGGGCGCGTCGATTTGCGTTCCGGAACTTATATCTGTGACCGGCCGGTTCACTGACTAATTTTATACTGGGACTTAGCCACTGGCGCTATTTTATGAAGCGACTGTTGTAGGATGTTCAATTCTTATTGTCTTAAAGTTTATATCACTCCGCCAGCTGCATGTCACCGTTATGTAACGGAATTACTCATCAAGGATAGGCTCTGACGTAACGCTCGCCTGATGTTTCATTGCATAATTTGTTTACCGTTACATAATGTGTTTACTGGTTTTGTGTTCGTCATTGTCTGACCTTGACACAGCTTGTCGGCTATCAAATACGTTCATACTGGTTTTACAAAACATTGTTAAACAATTCTGCACAGTCAATGTTGCCACGGTTGTTTTCATTTCAAACAAATTTACCTCTCGGTTACAAAATTTATAATTTCTGTCCTTATCACTCAACAAGGGATAAAGTTATTATTATTTATTTATAAAAAAAATACAAAATATGTTATTTATTATCAATAAAATATAAACTTCTTTACATTGTCTCAGGTAGGCCCCAAAAATGCCCCGCTACAGTCGGTTACGGGGAAAGGGCAGTTTACCTGAAACACTTTTTGTTGTAACAAGAGTAAAGTACTTAAATTTGATAAATAAAGTATCCTGATAAGAAGATCTTAATAATCCACTGTAGAAACGTAAATGAAATATGTATAAATGAAGAGGCTAGTTGAACGGGGTGTGGGTAATTTTCCTATAAATGAAAATTATAGTTGAAGTAGGAGGGGATAATTTTTATATGTGTACTACGTTATCGGCAACAAAGTAGTAGTTTGTTGTTAAAATTCCTTTCCAGGCTGTTTGGCTGTAGTCCAATGTTTTCTGCAAAACCAGACGTTTCTGCAGTGCCGTCGACTGCCATCATCAGTGAAAATCTAGTGTGATAACGTGTGGTGGTATACGTTAGTGACCACAGTACTGTGGTTAAGGCTGAAGCAATAAGTGGAAAGAAGTAGTTTCTATGGAAACATTTCATTTCGTAAATGATTTTAAATATAAATCTTAGAACATGGAAGTCGTGTATGGTTCTCCATACCCGATATTTGTATAATAAAATGAACTCTTAAAGTCAGTTATAAACAATTTCTTTAACAGTCAGCAAAAATTTGTATGGAGAACCATACATGACTTCCACGTAAGATTTATGTTTAAAATAATTTACTTGAAATCGGTTCGGTAATTTCTAAAAAAATATTGCCCACCCTCAAACTAATTTCACTATTTATAGATATTTTTGTTATTATGAGGTAGACATATAATATAATGTTATTTTCAGTCACTGTATCCATAAAAATTAGGTAGGCTTACTTTATTCTTATAAAGAAATCGAACTACGCAGATAATCATCCCTCCTCCGAAGCGCTCCGAAGTCACTCTTGGACCCTGAGCATCTCGCAGAGGGTTCATTCCCTAAAGACAAAAAGTCTGTCTATGAACCGTTCCTCTGTAAACATGTGCAGTTACACTGCCCAGCGATCCACAGGAAGCAAATCGCTATCCACGCTGGACACTTTTTCGGCTTGCATGGGTTGTGTTGGTGTGGGTTTCAGCACTTTCCATTTAAAAAGCGTGCAAATGTAAGAAAATAAACATGAGTGAAGCCAGAAATAACGCGAATTGTGTGTGTCTTGCCTGCCTTTTTATTGCAGTAATCATAATAATAAAATGGAAACATAAACATTACATAATTGAGATATGCTTGCCTGCCACAAACAATATATTTTCTCTCATACATGATTTAAATTAAAATGAAAAAATATAGAATTTTGTTAAAGTGAAATGAAATGTTTCCATAGAAACTACTTCTTTGTTGTCAATAACGTATTACACATATAAAACTTATAAAATTTACTTCCTCCATTAACTGCCATTTTAATTTATAAAAAAAATTAACCCCTCCCCCTTCAACTACCCTTTTCATTTATAGATATTTCATCTACCTTTCTACAGTGGATTATTATGACCTTCTTTTCAGGATACTTTATTTATCAAAATTAAGCACTTTACTCTTGTTAAAACGTAAAACGTTGCAGGTAAACTACCCCTTTCCCTTAATCGATCTTCACCAAAATCGATAGGCCTTGAGTCTTGTTCAATTCAGGGCTGTATGCAAAAAATCATTTGATTCTGTTTGAATTTGGGGCTGTTATCGTTTGCCATAGAAAAAGTTCTACACACAGCAGACACACACACAGACACTTTTCGAAAAATGACTTTTTTTCATGTTTTGATGGTAGTACAATCAGAATCTGCCGTTATTTCGAACAAGATTTTTTCGCCATGACCATACTTCCATTTCCTTATGGAACATGGAAGTAAAAAAGTGCCTCCTACAAAAAAGTTAGTTTATTTTAATGTATTCAAACATCAAAATGTTATGAGGTTTTCCTTGTAACACTGTTTCATTAAAAAACGTTCATGACACCATTTATAAATGGCTGCCAAAAAAAAAACCAAGGGGTTAAAACTTTTTTAAGCCTTGTTTTGAACTCCCAGTATACTGATAATTTAATGGGCAAAAAATCAAAATTTTCAAAAACATTGACCAAATTTTATTTATTTATTTATTTTTTATGATCTCCCATGGATTGGCCTAAATACGATTAGGAATCAAAGTATAAGAGAGGACTTTTGTCTAGAGCAGTAGTTCTCAGTAGGAGCCAAGTGGCTCCGTGGGAGGCCAGAAGGTAAAATAATGTAATAGAGGGGCCACAACACAAATAGTGATCCACAGAGTGAAGCATGGGTTATTGACACACTTGCTGTTAATGCTGCTGATATTAATGTTTCTTTGGAAGAAGCTCTCATTGAGTTGTCAAATGACATAGCAGTAAGAATAAAAAAAAAACACACACTTTTAGATAAATAGTACAATTTTAAAATGTTTCCACAGCCTTGTGATGAAACAGAATTGATTTTCTTGGCATTTCATATTTTTGTTTTGTATCTGTAGAACCAAGTTTTGGTTGGGTAAATTAGGCTATTTACTCAGCCAGTCATAAATTTATTTCACTATAGAAAAGCTCGTTTCTGGGGATCAATGAGAAGGGCTACATCAATCAGCAAGTATAATTTTTTATATAATTGTATTTTGTATAAATTATAAAATTATAAGTAAATTATATGTTCTGTTTACATTCAAGATAATTAATTTAGAACATTTCTTCTGGTAAGATAGAAAGCCCCTACCTTTCTCCCAATAGGGCAGGGGGCAGAGGAAGATAATGTGGTCAGAAAGGGTGATAAATCCTTGTCTAGAGTACACAACAGATTGGTGAAGATATCAAGAAGCCAAGAGGAAACTGAAGTGTGGACAGGGAGTTAGAAGGATAGTGCATGTAGCATCAAGCAAAAACATAAGATAGAAAGGTGGAGAAGATAATTTTATATAAGAGCAATAATATAAAATGAGTTTTTTAATCACAAACCAACCTGTGTTTGACCTACTCAAAATTAACTACAGTGGAACTTGGTTATTACGGCCTCGGCTGTTACGTCAACTCGGGTGTAGCGTTATTTTGTCATAAGTCCGGTCAAACTGGTATCTTTAACATTTTAAAAATTCCCGGTTTTAACGTCACTAAATATTGTACTACTCTGTTAGAGCATCAAAAATTTCTCAGATATATTACTCTAAATTTCATATAAACGTATATATGTGGGTGCGCGCTAGCCCATGGCTACAGATATACATTGTATGCAAGCGATAAGCACTGTAACAGGACCGCCGGCGCCAGTCATTTTACGTGCTCCAACGGATGGCTAGATCGATTTAAGGCCCGACACTCGATTTCCTTTGCAAAAATTTGTGGTGAGGCAAAATGCGTAGATCTGAACGTTACAGGCGATTGGGTGCGTAACACTTGGCCAGAAATTAGACGATCATATAAAGATGAAGACATCTTTAATGGAGATGAAGCCGGAATTTTTTATAAATTAACTCCAGATAAGACTTTCAAATTTAAAAATGAAAAGTGCGTTGGTGTGAAGCTCTCTAAACAAAGAGTTACAGTTTTTGTTTGTGCGAACATAACGGGAACCGAAAAAAGGAAACTTTTAGTTATTGGGAAAAGTTTGCATCCTAGATGTTTTAAAAACGTCAAAAAACTTCCTGTAAGTTACACTGCCAACAAAAAAGCGTGGATGACTTCTAGTATTTTTGAAGATGAACTAAGAAAGTGGGATAAAGAACTGTCATCGAAAAACAGAAAAATTCTACTTCTAGTTGACAACTGTGCAGCCCATCCAAAGTTAAATTTGACAAACATTAATCTGGCCTTCTTACCGGCCAACTGTACGAGTGTCCTGCAACCTATGGACCAAGGCGTCATTAGAAGCCTAAAGTGTCACTACCGCAAGCAACTTTTAAACAAAATTATTTTCTGTATGGACACGGCGCAACCTGCCACAATTTCACTCTTAGATGCAATACAATTCCTAGACTACTCTTGGAAGAGCGTAACACAGAAGACGATAGCAAAATGCTTTAGTAAAGCACAACTCGTACATGAAAATTTACCCGATGATGACGAAGACGACGACTTGCCGCTCTCGGAGTGGATTAAGAAATTCGACGTAAATGAATTTGGAAATGAATTTGATTCCTATGCATCCGTGGATGATCAAGTAGAAACATTCCAAGTGTTGAGTGACGCAGAAATTATCGCGGAAATAAAAAACATAGAAGCAGAAGATAGTGTTGAAGAAGATGCTGAGCAAGAGGAGGATGCCGACAGTACAGGAAGCAATGAGAGCCGCCGAAACTCTTTCACGATTTGCTGCTTTAGAGAGACGTCTGGCGACACGTTCAATGCAGCGCAGCATCTCCACAGCACAACAGAAAGAATTTATTTTTCAGAAAGGAGCGTTCAAAAGAAAATTACAGATTACTTTCGACAGTAAGCCTAAATGTAAGTTACATGTACTTTCTTTTTGATCTTTTAAAATATTCTTCATGCTGTTTGTATAAATGAAATGCAGTTTGAAAACTTTAGAATAAATATCACGAATAATGTTAATAATGCAAAGATCTTTTTTTTATTTCTCCTTCCTTACTAGTGATTAAAAAGGGTCTTTTATAACGACTCTTTTATAACGTCATTATTTTTTTGGTCCCTTCAATGACGTTATAACCAAGTTCCACTGTATTTGCATTGACTTCAAACTTCAGTGCATGATTATAATAAGAAGTACAAATCAACTATTTGTTTTTAATTATTTATGATGGAGTGGAGGTTATTGTTATGTAGACTTCAACACATGAAAACAGAACAATGTACAGTTGTTTTCAAATACCACGAGACCACGAACGGTAAGGTTGGAGGTAGATAAAACCCTTTTATTTAAGGTAGGCATAATTCCTGGAACACACATAACGGATAAAAGCTTCTTTAATAAGTTGGTCCATTATCATAGTAAATAATTGTGGATAACCTTTATCATACATAAAAGATCATGTTTATTGATAAATGCAGAACATGATCAATAACATGACTTTTTTGAATAACATGAACATGATTTTTGTTTATGTTGTGTTTATTTTCATAAATGCAGTGAAGCTTTTCATATACAACACTGTGCTAACAGCAAAAGTTAAATCCCACATGCTGGTGACACTGACATACAAGCTTGCTTCACTATCATAAATTGTGCACTTACTGTTTGGAAACAACTGTTAAGTAGACCACAGTACTAATTAAACAAAGAAACTTAAAATCAAAACCACTGACCATCAGATATTGTAAGCAGTCAGAGTTTACCTGCTTTCTACACACACTTCTCTCATTTGGAATATCCCACTTCTCTCGTTTTTCTCTCACTTTATCTTTTGGAAAAAAGAACCTGGTTATCTTAAAGACAATATTTTGTTGCCATCATCAAAACTATTAACTATGAAAAATGGGATTAAAACAACTGGTTACCCAGGGGTACTATATTTCCAACTTCAAAAAAAAATTATACTTATCCATCATAAAAAAAGTGGAGGTTATATAGCCACAAGTACGTGTATCCTACAGTAATAAAATGTATGTATAAACTTATTTGTAGTTCATTTAAAATTGAAGGTATAATTTTAGTAATAATTAAATTACTCTTTATTTGCCTTGAAATATTCAAATAATTAATTTTGTTTTAATTATGTTTTAATCTTTAGTAACAGTGTATTATTTTTATTAATTAGAAGTACCTGCCTCAGCCCATCAGTACTTTCAGCACATTTCATCTTTTCAGGTGTTCCATTACTTTCAAGAAACCATTAAACCATTTGAGTTTCTGAAATTGTTTTGCACATACAAAATTCATATTGCATGTAATGGAATCCATATAGAGTTTGTTTCTTTCCTTTGTATATTGGCTTTGCATTTGAAAAATATCGGTGGAGAACCATACATGACTTCCGTGTTCTAAGATTTATATTTAAAATCATATTCGAAATGAAATATTTCCATAGAAACTACTTCTTCCTACTTATTGCTTCAGTCTTAACCACAGTACTGTGGTCACTAACGAATACCACCTCACGTTTTCGCACTCGATTTTCACTGATGATGGCAGTCGATGGCACTGCCGAAAAGTCTGGTTTTGCAGAAAACATTGGACTAAAGCTAAACAGCCCGGGAAGGAATTTTAACAAAGAAATACTTCTTTGTTGCCGATAACGTAGTACACATATACAAAATTCTCCCCTCCCCTTTCAACTATAATTTTCATTTATAGAAAATTACCCCCACCCCGTTCACCTAACCTCTTCATTTATAGATATTTCATCTACGTTTCTACAGTGGATTATTATGAGCTTCTTATCAGGATACTTTATTTATCAAAATTAAGTACTTTACTCTTGTTAAAACATAAAACGTTGCAGGTAAAGTACCCCTTTCTCTTAACCGATCTTCACCAAAATCAATAGACCTTCAGTCCTCTACAATGCAGGGATGCATGCAACAAAATATTTGATTCTGTTTGAATGTGTGGCAGTTATCGTTCATCATGGAAACATTTCTCTTGTTACAACATAAAATGTTGCAGGTAAACTACCCCTTTCCCTTAACTGATCTTCACCAAAATCAATAGGCCTTGAGTTCTCTACAATTCAGGAAAGTGTGCAAAAAATAATTTTATTCTTTGAATTTACGCCAGTTATCTTTCGTAAAAAAAATTACCTTTCTTAAAACATAAAATGTTGCTGGTAAACTACCCCTTTCCCTTAACCGATCTTCACCAACACCAATAAGACTTGAGAACTCTACAATTCAGGGCTGTATGCAAAACATTATTTGATTCTGTTTGAATTTGCGGCTGTTATCGTTTGCCATAGAAAAATATCGGTATGGAGAACCATACATGACTTCCATGTCTAAGATTTATATTTAAAATCATATTAGAAATGAAATATTTCCATAGAAACTACTTCTTTCTACTTATTGCTTCAGCCTTAACCACAGTACTGTGGTCACTAACGTATACCACCTCACATTTTCGCACTCGATTTTCACTGATGATGGCAGTCGATGGCACTGCCGAAAAGTCTGGTTTTACAGAAAATATTGGACTAAAGCTAAACAGCCCGGGAAGGAATTTTAACAAAGAAATACTTCTTTGTTGCCGATAACGTAGTACACATATACAAAATTCTCCCCTCCCCTTTCAACTATAATTTTCATCTATAGAAAATTACCCCCACCCCGTTCACCTAACCTCTTCATTTATAGATATTTCATCTACGTTTCTACAGTGGATTATTATGAGCTTCTTATCAGGATACTTTATTTATCAAAATTGTAACCCCTCTTTAACTTTGACTGGTAAAAAAAAATTATATTTTTTTTTTTGAAAAAAATTTTTTGTTGAACTTTTTTTTTTTTTTTTTCTAAAGAGGGGCCACAAGATAATTAAAACTAGACCAAAGCCTAGAGAAGCCAAAAATGCGCTATTCCAGTGAGACGGGACTTGCAATTAAAACTCACAAAATTAACAATCAATAAAATCCTTTTTTTTATTATTCTACCTCTTATATTTCAATTTTAAATTAAAATTGTTAAATACAAAATCAATAAATATAACATTGAGATTCTATGTTCCAATTAAAAATAATTAATTCTCTTTAAGTAATGTTACCTGAAAATTATTAATAAATATAAAATTTATTTTCTATCTTCTCTTTAAAAATTAATTGAAAATTAATCGAGATAAAATCTACATACTCCTTATCAATGTTAATTAAAAATAATTAATTCTCTTTAAAAATACTAATTGAAAATTAATAGAGATAGAATCTATATACTCCTTAACAAAACTCTTTTGAAATTAATTATTATAAATCCTTATTCTCTCTTTCCAAATTGTCATCAGAAATTAAATGTATATATAAACCCTATGTTTTATATTTTCTTTTTATAAGCCCTATATCTAACCCCCCAAAAATACACACAAATGTACAATACATATAGAACCTCACAAAATACACACACGAATCTACAGTACATATACATGTTCCACAATACAGGACAATTATAACATATATCTCTTGCCACACCCTTTTCTACCCCCCATGAGGTACATCATTAATAATTTATGAAAATCCATATTAGGTTATAACTCTTAATATGTGCATGACATATGACATGTGTATCAGATTATATATGCAACACCAGTAGTCCCCAGGACTTAATAAAATCAAAATTTGGCAAAGTGCCTGATACTATTATAAAATGCTGCCACACTGGGCACTTAGACTGGGAGAAATAAAATCTAGAATACAGTGAACACCCCAGTGATCATAATTAATTAAAAGAATTTAAATTAGATAAATTTAGTTAAGTCTTGAACACAGGAACATGTCATATAACCCTTTTAAAAGTAATTTTGGCCCAAAGGCCGACATGTTCATAGGCAAGACAGTGCATAACTCAACCTGTCCCAACAGCATGTTTAACTCTGCATGAAAATGCACCTATACAGGATTAAACTGGTGACCCGACCTAACTAACAAAGAAACTTCTATCCCTATATAATCCAAACTGAATTTAAAAATGAGAAATTAATACATAAAATGAAAACTAAATTGAACCAGAGAAATTACATGTTGTTTGAATTAATTAGTAGCAGTAATGAAACCCTTATACTGGAAATAAAAAGGAAATTACATGTCTGAGTGGTGAGCAGCCACAGAAGCATGTCAGCCCCTGAGCTCACAGATTATACGAACAAAATTACAAAATTTACAAGATATTCTCCCCCAAAGTCCACGCACTATTCTGTCCCGTAACCGTTGACCCAATTAAAATGTTTAAAACTTAAAGTCATTGTTGTTGAGGGACTCAATGTCCTCTGGCTCTAGTGAGTTACATCACACTGTGTAAAGAATATAAATGGATTGATTTCACCTTATTTTTTCCATGGGTGTGACGTGGTGATCTTCTGGCCTACATGATAGGTGTTTGTGGTTAGACTTCGCTATTCTCCTCCGGCAGATGAAGTTGAGAGAGAGAATCTGGATGTTACAAGTTCAGGTTGGGGCTGGTCCCCGTCTTCATCGAGGAACCCTGGTCATACAACATATTATCAGTGAGAGTTCACAAAACAAATTCCCCCAGAAACTTCACACGCACCGAAACCCATATATAATATTAACACAGCTTTAGGGCTATTTAAAAATGATAATTGACACCCTTGGCAAAGGTTATATGGCCACCAGGGCCTTATTTGAAAACATTTAGTTCTGTTAAATTTCATACTATTAACTTTACCCATGTGGGTTAACATAATTCCATTTTGATTATCTAATTATTCGGCTTGTTATACTTTTAATAAAATTTACACATAGTCTGATTTTGCCACGTGGTCTGAAAGGTCACTTGATTACAATCATTTCTATACTTATTAAATAAATACTTTTTGGCATTTACATTCTTCTCAATTCTGGTGCCTTAGTTAAGATTTCTGAAATTGATATAGTGCTACTATAATTGCTAATAAAGGTTGCATCTAACTTACTCAGAATTACGCATTGCACTCTCAACACGTGGTGGCGTAAAAGGTTATCTGAATTTACTTACTGTGGCCTTATTAAACAAATTTTTCATTCGTAAAACTTTAAATAGATGTATATAATAATATTGCCGTAACTTACCGCAGATCTGTAATTGTTTAGCCTGCCATAGGTAGAAGAATGGTGCAACAAAAACTCCCTTCTGTCGGAGTAGAAGGCGAGCGAAGCTAACAGATGGTCGGCCGGCGATAGACAATCTTAACCAAACCCCGTTTCCATCTTCCTCGCTTGCAAACAGTGGCTCGCACTAGGGTGCAGCACTAGCCGGGCACACTTAAATGGTATTACAGTAGCAGATTAATTATCTCAACCGCTGCTACCGCTAAATACAGTACAGCATTTAACGTCAATTTTTGACGTTAAATACCGAACACGCACCGATCAATTTTAGCATCGGCACACCCCCACCCCAAAAGGGCAACATAGTTGCCCCACACTTAGACAGAGGGGCACCCTGCAGTGTACCCCTATAACATCTTCTCCTGTGTTATAACTTAGGGAACCCGCAATAATTGGTTCTGCCAATTATTCAGGCTGCCTTACTTGTGACGAGCTGAAAATTAATCAGAACAACAAACAATAAATATACAAGGATTCAGGGAAGGGGAGACTGTTGATTTATGCACTCAGTATAGTATGTAATCCTGATGACATCTCTTTATTACATATTGTATAATTTTCTCTACTTAAAATTCTCGACACATATGCTTCAATAGCTTACAGTTTACATTATGATTATATTTTATTCTTTACAAGGCCCCTTAAAATAAGAAGTACATGACTTTAATTAATTCTCCGGATCCGGGATTTCCTCTAATACGTTAAGAATGGTTACCTCGCCATATAAAGCTTTCAAAATTTTGCCATTTGAAGAATGGTCTTTATTAATCTTTTAAACAATAAGGCTTTACAGTTTAGAGCTATAACTCTTTTACTAGGGATAAGTATACAAGTTATGAGTATACAATTACTGTTATACAATTACTTAAAACGTCTTAATGTGGTTAAATTAATTGTCTTTTGTTGAATATAATATTTAGTATTTCATAAGCACGGAAGGCTTGTCTCCGTGTCACCTTTTTGGATGTCTTCCAGCTCTGCCTTATTCCAGTCGTAGGTCCTCGGTTGCAGCATGTTTGAAGTAGGTCAGGTGTCTCTCATTATCTTCGTATCCGGGAATGGTGTAGTCCTGAAGTCTTTTAGATCATGGTGTCTCCTGGTTCTCAGCTCTTGGCTAACTGATAGTAATAGCTCTTTGATCTGAATGATTAACACAAAGTTTCATTCACCTGTATCCACTTCACATGATAGTTTGATATCCACTTCACTTCATGGGATTACCACAGTTTTAATTACATAAGTATTATATTTTAAGATTTTTGAAGAGATGTCACCGGCGCTAAATTTTAGTTATTCATTCTCACTCGTTTACACCATATTTATATGAGTCGCGGTTCAACTACATTAACGCAACACATTGTTTAATAGTAAAAAGAATGCGTCAGTGTCTTAACTGACGGATTAATTACATTTTGTAATAAACTATTTTTAACGTTGCACATATCGGCAGTACACAGCTTACTGTTTGACCGCTCCATAGCAAGTGGGCGAAAATAGTTAGGGGTGAGAGTAGTAATCTCGCGACGGTTCAACTCAACATAAAAATAGTTCCAAGTTTCTTTTTTATTTAAAGGACTAAAATTAGATTAAATAATTAAGTAGAGAGATTCTTAGTTACAATTGCTATCAAAGTACATTATAGTGATCTAGTTTAATTATTTAAAAGATAATCAATTTACAATTATTTTTAGTTAGTTAAGGGGTCGGAAAACAAGTTGATTCTGGTTAGCGCCTGTTTCTGCAGGATTAATTAACAAGCTTTACCCTTTCTGTACACTCGTATTCCTTTTAATATATTATTAGACTTTCATTTAAATATTATTATTATTTAATGATTACAATAAGCTTTAGGTAAAAATGTGAGATTTTATTAAACACTTAAAATTTATCAACCTATACATTATCAACTTAATTAATTAATTTATTTTTATTAATAAAATCATCACATACTCCGTCTCTTAACAAACACAGACTCCTGACAAGTTGGTTAGCAATGTACCGGGAGTATGCTTGGGGAGTACCGTGTGAAATTTCTCTCACCCGTTTTTCTTTGTATGTAATTACGAGTAGCATTAGTCATTCTTGACTTGCTGATTCTTACTAACTATATATATTTCATAATTTACAGACTAATTCTACTACTACATAAAATTCACACACTATAAAATGTATTTTAAACATTCTAAATTTTTCTTAACTCTATTACTTATGACTACTACCGGATTTTTCTTTAGCTGTGAGTTATTCTAGTTATAGAATTACTCTTTAAGTAATCTTTTTTTTTTTTATTACTATTATTATTCCTCATATTGAATGTCAGCTGACTTCTTACTTTGCTCTACTTTCGATGAATAGGATTCAAGTTTGATCAGGCCTCGTACCTATTTATACGATAAGGTAGCCAAATGTTACTCAAGTACTCTTTGCATTTGAGTACCTACATCTACCCTTTTTTTTTTTTTTTTACATTTATTTAACTTGCACTTTACCATTTCCTTCTTCGTGATAACGTTTTATCTGCGAAATATGTGTCCTTCGTACATATTTTTGAGTAGAGGGTTCATACAGGGCTACAGTTACTGGAGTTAAGTATTTGTGAATTTGATAAGGACCGCACCATCTGTATGATAGCTTGCAAGTTGTCTTATCGATTGCACTACTCGTTGGGTGCGTTTTATACATAACTAAGTCACCGATTTGGTACTTTACTTCATTATTATTATTTTTTCGCTCGTGATATTTCCTTGATTTCGCTAAGTTTGTTCTTAAATTAGCGCGCGCTTCATTCCATATTTTCCTAATATTTTTATCCCTAATTTCAAGGGGTAACAATTCATGTATTTTCCACTTAGTGGATAATGGGTGGTTAGGTTTATACTTGAACAATAATTCGAATGGGGTAGACTTATGTCCTTCATGATATGCTGAATTAAAGGCGAATTGTATCCAGGAGAGGTTCTGGTCCCAAGAAGTATGGTCATTAGCATGGTAGGCTATTAAAGCAGATTTTAGGTTTCGCAAATACCTCTCAGCTATATTACCTTGCGGACGATACTCTGTAGTGGTAATGTGGTCTATACCTAGTTTGAAACACATGTTCCTGAATTCCTTGGACTTAAACTGTGGTCCGTTATCCGACACTAGATGGACAGGAATACCGAATTCTTTAAATAATGTATGCTGTAAAATACTTACTGTGGTTGTAGCTAAGGCTCGTCGCATGGGGTACATCCAGACGAATTTGCTAAAAGAATCTACGCAAATTAGGGTCCTGAAAAGTCTAAATAAATTTTGGAGAATGGGGTAGCAGGAATCTCTGAGATTAATTGACTTATTTGGCTGTTTCTCGCTGGTTTGCTGAGTGCACACAACTTACACTTCTTTACAAAGTTAGCGATCTCACTGTTCATATTTTCCCAGTGATATTCTTTACGAATTCGATGTATGGTTTTATTTGTTCCCATATGTGCTCCAATGGTGGAGGAGTGATAATATTCCATCAGCATAGGTTTAATAATATCAGGGGCGATTATTCGTAAATATTTTCCGTTCGCTATTCTACAACATAATACTCTCTTACTTAATAGGTATTTTTCTGACTTGTTTCCTTTTTCAAGTTGTTCAATAATTGGGCTCAAACGAGGGTCTTGTCGTTGGTAATGGGCTAAATCCGTAAATGCAAGAGGAAATTCGGTAATTAAAGTATTAATAATCGGCGTTTCTCTACTCTTGTTTTCGTAAGTATTACTACTCGGCTGGAACATACGTGATAGGGTATCGGCAACTACGTTTTGGGTGCCTCTAATATGTTGTACTTTGAATTTAAAACAATTTAATCTTAATACCCATCTTCCGATATGACCTAACTGTTTTGGGTGATTTAGTAGCCAAGATAAAGCTTGATTATCTGTTTCTAACAAAAATTCTTTATGTTCTAAAAAAGGTTTGAACTTCTCAAAGGCGAAAACGATAGCTAAACATTCTAATTCGTATGCGGAGTATTTCTTTTCTTGGTCTGTCAGGGTGCGTGAAGCATAACTAATAGGTAATCTAGAGTTATCTACTTCCTGATATATTACGGCACCTAGGGCTACACTTGAACTGTCTGTCTGCACAACAAATGGTTTTGTAAAATCGGCTAATTGTAGTACGGGGGGTGATATTATGCTTTCTTTTAATTTCTCGAATGCGGTTTGATGTAGCTCATTCCACTCAAATTTAACTCCCTTCTTTCTTAAAGTATTTAGCGGTGCTGCAATTTCGGCTAGGTGTGGGATATACTTGTGGAAATAATTTATCATTCCTAAAAATCGGGCAATTCCTTTCGCATCCCGCGGTGGTAAAAATTCTCTGATAGCACGGGTTCGCTCTGGGTCTATGCTTACCTTTCCGTTGGCTTTTACGATGTGACCTAAAAATGAGAATTGTGTCACAGCAAAATTTACTTTACTGGGGTTTACGGTTAATCCAGCTTTCTCCAATCGGGATAGCACTTCACGTAGATGTTCAAGATGTTGCTCAATTGACTCGCTGTAGATAACAATGTCATCTAGGTAGTGGTACACATATTTAAACTTTATGTCATGAAATAATTTTTCTAATAATCTGCTACATACAGAACTACCTTGGGATATACCAAAGGGTACCCTTGTAAATTGGTACAGGTTGAAAGGGACGGCAAATGCGGTGAGACGTTTTGATTCTTCCGAAAGGGGTATCTGATGAAAAGCTTGATTTAAATCCATAATGGTAAAAATTTTTGCTTTCGTAAAATAATGAAAAGCACTGTGGATGTCGGGAAGTGGTATGGATTCAAATTCTATCCGTTTATTTAGTTGTCTATAGTCTACAACTAATCTATGTTTGTCGTTACTTTTGGGTACTAAAAACGCGGGGGATGAATAAGATGACGTAGAGGGTTCGATGACTCCTTGTTCTAACAATTTATTAATTTGGTTCCTCATTACTTCCATTTTTGGAGGTGATAACTTGTATGGGGCTAAACGTATTACTTTATTGTCGCTCAAATTTATTTTATACTCTATCAGGTCTGTCAGTCCTAACTTCGGGGTGAGGACATTGGAGAATTGTTTTATTAAAGTCTGTATGTTCCGTCTATCTTTACCTTCCAGGTGACCTAATTCACATTCGTGATGCTTTAGATGTGAAGAAGTCGTGCTAGTACTTTCTCTGTTATTTGAATATCATCCAAGTTATATTTCCGTGAACGATCGAATCCAAAGTAAAATTTCTTCTCGTGAATGTCTAAAATTATTCCTGTTTTACTGATAAAATCAGCTCCCAATATTAACTCGGGTCCTAATTCCTCGCATACTAACATTGGAAAATACCACGTCAGATTTTTAATTTTTACCTTAAATGTGATGATAAGTTTTATCATTAAGTTTTGTTTGTTAGCTGTAGCGCATCTAATATTTACTGATTGACTGCGTTTAACCAAATTATGTTTAAGTAATTTATTGGCTAGCTCTTGACTAATTAAACTTCGCGTTGATCCGGAATCAATTAATCCGAGGGTGGAAGTAACACCAAGGTCAACTTGTATATACGGTAATTGACACTTATTGAAATCACATTTATTAATAGCGTTACATTTATCGATAAATTTTTTTACATAGGGGTCTAATTTTCTTTTGTTATTATTATTAATTTGTTTTATTTTATTGTCTCTCAGGGGTTTACCTGTTTTCACGATGCTGCGGAAGACACAGGGTTTCGGATCTCCCTGCCTTACATGTTTTTTGGATAATGAGTTTTCCGATTGTACTGTTTCCTTTTACAGTTTCTACTGAGGTGTCCAGGTTTTCCGCAGTTATAGCATATATATTCTTTACGCGGGGTCTCACTGGTTTCCTGTCGTGGTTGAGGCTCCTTGGACTTACCATGGCCATGAACATAGGTTGATCTTTGAAATGGTCTTCTTTCTCGTAGACTTCTTGCATCTGAGACTAAGGCTTGCATTTCTTTTCTATGTGGTGTAGTGGATACCGGTGCATGTCTGTGCTGATCTGCGTACCACACATTGGAAGAGTGAATACTACATTGTTCAAGGTCAGCGAAAGTAAGGGGTCTACTTATTAGTGCTAAACGGGAGCGTTCTTCAGGAGATAAGCCTACCAGGATAGTATCGACCAATTGTTTTTCAGTCCAGTCGACTTGCAGTAGACGTGAAGATTCTCTGATGTCTGCGATATAGTGGGCCAGTCTTTCTTGAGCTCTTTGTACTCGAAGTACGGTATTTCTCTTGATCTCCTCATAAATTCCCGTGGGGATAAAATATTTGATTATATTCGTATGAAGTTCTTCTACTGGAAGAGACGAGTTTAATGATTCTAGTACACGATCTCGTAATGGTGGTTTACATTTGGGTAAGATGACCTGCTGTATTTGCCAATCGCTCAATTGTTGTAGATCTTTTATTTGCAGTAGATATCTGATAAAAGTCAATAGAGTCGTTATACTTAAGCCATCGGTGTACGGAATTTCATTAATTATTTTCTCTACTGGGTGGGAAATCTTTCCGTAGAGGTCTACATTAAAATTTACGTTTGGTATGCTTTTTGAAGGATTAGTGGTTGCATTAGGATTTGTAATCGCATATTGACTAGTGCGAGTACGCTGAACTTTAGGCGGTGGGGGTTCTAACATGGTTAGGGTATTTAATTCTCTACTAGGTAATTGTTCATGACTCTGTTGTATCTTAGATACGGTGGGTGATTCGGGGTTCGAGGTGGAGGGAGGGTGTTCTAAAGTAGGGGAATGAACTGGGGAAATATATAACTTTTGTAAGTAGTGCTCAATTTCCTCCATTCTCGATGAATCTGACTTTCGTCGTAAGTCGTTGATAATTATGGGCAATTGGCTTAATGCCTCATCCGCAGATTTCTGCACATCGGCGGGGATTACGGTGACGTTGGGCCAACTTAATAAATTATTCAACCGGCGGGTTAAATGTTCTATACGTTGCGTAACGCGCAAAAGTTCCGTAGGTGATTTTTTGTCTTGAAGGTTCTGAGATAATACTATCAGTTCCCTATATTTCGCATAACAGGTTTCTCGTTCGCCGTCATAATCGAGTTCACGCAATCTATCTAACTGCGAGGTTATCTCTGATCCGGTTTGGCGTAATGATTTTCGTAATTCAGACACGGTAACATTCACGTGTTTTAGACCTCGTAAAAGTGCTTCGTAGCATAGCTCATCTTTTAATAATAGATCTGGATTAAATTCAGCCATTTTCGCAAAGTGAGTGGCTATAACTAATTATTCTACTATTTGCATTAAATACTATACAACGCTATCTTTTTTTTTTTTACACACAAATATAAAAATATAAATCAATCGTATTCTTACTCCTTCATTAATAAACAATCAAAATGAGATGACAAGCTTTGTCATTTTACATTGGTAGAGAGAGAGAAATCTCACACAGGCTTAAATATGCGTACGGCAAAAGGGGGAATCTTCGGCTACTACACACAGGAAGAGACACGCTTCTTATAACAATAGAACTAACAAAGAGGGTGTCGTTGTAGTTTAACTCAACTATGGGGAGAGGTTCACTATGACAGTTTACACACACAGGCGCAGACAAGAATTCAACTGGTCTGAAATTGTTTACAAACCGACAGGTGGATGAATGAACTTTTTGACAAGCACGTACCTGCTGTTATATCGTATTCTTGGGGCGTTTTTAGTTAACATTATGTTCATTCCTATATCTAAATAATATTTAAATTACTTATTTATTATACTATTATAATAACTATTATCGTTTAATTTTTTTTTTAATATTTTAGACACATTGTAAAGTACATGAGTGAATAAATCAACAACTTAGGTGTGTGGGTTTATCGGGACACAATTACTTCTTAAATAACACAAGTCACAAAATTTTTTACAAAGGAGTCGCAAAATTTAAGCAAATTAGCAGAGTGGCGCAATTTATAACATCTTCTCCTGTGTTATAACTTAGGGAACCCGCAATAATTGGTTCTGCCAATTATTCAGGCTGCCTTACTTGTGACGAGCTGAAAATTAATCAGAACAACAAACAATAAATATACAAGGATTCAGGGAAGGGGAGACTGTTGATTTATGCACTCAGTATAGTATGTACTCCTGATGACATCTCTTTATTACATATTGTATAATTTTCTCTACTTAAAATTCTCGACACATATGCTTCAATAGCTTACAGTTTACATTATGATTATATTTTATTCTTTACAAGGCCCCTTAAAATAAGATGTACATGACTTTAATTAATTCTCCGGATCCGGGATTTCCTCTAATACGTTAAGAATGGTTACCTCGCCATATAAAGCTTTCAAAATTTTGCCATTTGAAGAATGGTCTTTATTAATCTTTTAAACAATAAGGCTTTACAGTTTAGAGCTATAACTCTTTTACTAGGGATAAGTATACAAGTTATGAGTATACAATTACTGTTATACAATTACTTAAAACGTCTTAATGTGGTTAAATTAATTGTCTTTTGTTGAATATAATATTTAGTATTTCATAAGCACGGAAGGCTTGTCTCCGTGTCACCTTTTTGGATGTCTTCCAGCTCTGCCTTATTCCAGTCGTACGTCCTCGGTTGCAGCATGTTTGAAGTAGGTCAGGTGTCTCTCATTATCTTCGTATCCGGGAATGGTGTAGTCCTGAAGTCTTTTAGATCATGGTGTCTCCTGGTTCTCAGCTCTTGGCTAACTGATAGTAATAGCTCTTTGATCTGAATGATTAACACAAAGTTTCATTCACCTGTATCCACTTCACATGATAGTTTGATATCCACTTCACTTCATGGGATTACCACAGTTTTAATTACATAAGTATTATATTTTAAGATTTTTGAAGAGATGTCACCGGCGCTAAATTTTAGTTATTCATTCTCACTCGTTTACACCATATTTATATGAGTCGCGGTTCAACTACATTAACGCAACACATTGTTTAATAGTAAAAAGAATGCGTCAGTGTCTTAACTGACGGATTAATTACATTTTGTAATAAACTATTTTTAACGTTGCACATATCGGCAGTACACAGCTTACTGTTTGACCGCTCCATAGCAAGTGGGCGAAAATAGTTAGGGGTGAGAGTAGTAATCTCGCGACGGTTCAACTCAACATAAAAATAGTTCCAAGTTTCTTTTTTATTTAAAGGACTAAAATTAGATTAAATAATTAAGTAGAGAGATTCTTAGTTACAATTGCTATCAAAGTACATTATAGTGATCTAGTTTAATTATTTAAAAGATAATCAATTTACAATTATTTTTAGTTAGTTAAGGGGTCGGAAAACAAGTTGATTCTGGTTAGCGCCTGTTTCTGCAGGATTAATTAACAAGCTTTACCCTTTCTGTACACTCGTATTCCTTTTTATGTATTATTAGACTTTCATTTAAATATTATTATTATTTAATGATTACAATAAGCTTTAGGTAAAAATGTGAGATTTTATTAAACACTTAAAATTTATCAACCTATACATTATCAACTTAATTAATTAATTTATTTTTATTAATAAAATCGTCACACCCCAATGTTTTTTGTTTTTTTTTACAACAACGTAGGTGTTCCTCGGTTTTCCCAGTCGCCTTTGTACTCAAGAGAGCAGTGGCTCAGAAGGAAGTCGAAAATACATAAAGAAGACGTGTAGTAAGCGGGAGTGTTGGCACTACACACTGACCTGATCAGGGCCAGCATGCAGCAAGAAATACAGAAGAAGACAAGAAGAAAGAGTGTTCGGGTACCCTGAGTTCTGAACTCCTGAGGCTTGACCACTATTTGGGAACTCCGAGGCTACCTCAACAGGGACCCATGCCCTATCTCTATATGGACTAACCCCCTTCAATTAGTCAGCAATTCCCTCCGACAGAGCTTCAATTTAGAAATATGAGTTACCATTATTTTAGAATTGTCCCCCGGTACGCCCAGCCGGGCCGTCACCGGTGACGTGAACCCCAGGATGCGATATGGCCCTGAACAGCGGTAGCACAACTTTGCGGCACGTTTGTCTGCGGCTGAGCTGAGTGGGTGGCTTTGCAATACACCCAGTCACCAATTCGGAAGGGGCTTGGAATTCGCCCCTGATTATAACGTCGACGGACCCGCTCGTGCGCTCGCAGCAAATTCTTCCGAGCTTCCTTCCACCTCTCTGCAGTTTTATTATCGGGCTCCCGTCGTAGAAGATCTTCGATATTCCACAAATTGGTCAACGGGAGTGCGGGCGAGAATCCAAACAGGATTTCAAAGGGCACGGCCTGATGACTATCGTGTCGGGCCGTGTTAAAAACTAATTGTAACCACTTCAGATTCTGATCCCAGGTGGTTTGTTGCTCAGCGTGATAAGCAATCAGGGCGGACCGGAGATTCCGATTGAATCTCTCCGCATGGGACGGTTGTGGGTAATAAGGGGAAGTGGTTACGTGTTTGATCCCACTGGCGAAACACATTCGCCGGAATTCACCTGAAATGAACTGCGGGCCATTGTCCGAAACAATGATGGTCGGAAGACCGAAATGCTGAAACACATTGTTCTGGAGCGCGCTAATGGTTAAACGAGCGGTTGCCTGCCGTAAGGGCAGTAGCCAGGCAAACTTTGAAAAAGCATCCACACAAACAAGCAGGTAAGCATTACCTGACTTGCTACGGGGGAATGGCCCCACGTAGTCGATGAACAACTTCTCCATCGGTCTGCTCGCCACCTCAGATGACAACAACCCTAATTTGGTGTTCTGGGAAGGCTTGCTCAAGCCACATAGATGACAGCTCTTAACCCTGGTCGCCATGTCCCTATCCATGCCCTTCCAGATAAAATGTTTCCTAATACTGGAAATGGTCTTAGAAATTCCCTTGTGGCCTCCTACTGGGGAATTATGGTAATAACTGAAGACCATGGGCACTAACTTGCTAGGCAGCACGATCTTAGGGGCACGTCCTTTTCTTTCTCTACAACAGAGGACTCCCTTGGACAAGAAGTAAGGGCCTGTACGTTACCCTCCTTTATATTTTGGATGACTGGACCCAGCTCTTCATCGTTTAACTGATGGGGTAACACATCAGTGAAGGCTAATGGAAAGTCTAATAGAAAGGAACAGGGTTGCTCAGATTGGGCATCACTGGGCTGGGAAAACATGCGGGACAAGGCGTCTGCAACCACATTTTGAGATCCCCTAATGTGTTGCACTGTGAACTTAAAGGATTAGATCTTTACCACCCATCTACCAATTTTACCCAGTTGCCGGGGATGAGCCAGAAGCCAAGAGAGAGCCTGATTGTCGGTCTCAAGCAGGAACTCAGCATGTTCCAGGAAACGCCTGAACTTGTCTAGAGCGTACACAACAGCTAAACACTCTAGCTCATAGACAGATGATTTTCTTTCTTGCTGGGTCAACGTCCGGGAAATAAAAGCCACAGGCTGCCTAGCATCGTCTACAACTTGGGAAAGAACCGCCCCAAGCGCAACCGAACTCGCGTCCGTCTGCAGTATAAACGGCTTCGAAAAGTCAGGCATCCGTAACACCGGTGGGGAGATGATGGCTTCCTTCAAGGTGTGGAAAGCCTTCTGTTGATTCTCACCCCATGTAAATTTAGCGCCCTTCTTCCTCAGTTCATTCAAGGGTGCGGCAATCTCAGCGATGTTAGGTATGAAACGTCGGTAAAAATTTACCATACCGACGAATCTCGCTATGCCCTTCGCATCCCTAGGGGGAGGGAAGTCACGGATGCCCTGTGTCCTCTCGGGGTCGACAGTAACGCCCCGGTGTGAAACCAAGTGGCCCAAGAAAGAAATACTCTCTTGGGTGAAACGAACCTTCTCGGGATTGACAGTGAGACCAGATCTCCTTAACCGACCCATCACTTCTCTGAGGTGACCCAGATGATCCTCGAATGTCTCGCTATATACTAATAAATCGTCAAGGTAATTAAACACGAACCTGAATTTCACATCGTGAAAAACGGTATCGAGAAGACGAGTGAGTGTCTGGGCCCCCACAGCCAAACCCATGGGAACCCTTGTGTACTGGTACAAATTCCAGGGTACACAAAAGGCCGTGTATGGTCTACTCTCTTTGGCCAGCGGAATCTGGTGATAGGCCGCGTTAAGATCAATTATGGTAAAATACCTGGCCCCACTGAACCAATCAAAGGCCGAATGTAAGTCTGGGAGGGGAACAGAATCCACCTCGATATTGGAGTTCAACTTCCGATAATCTATAACCATACGTTGCTTGCCCCCAGGCTTTGGTACTAAAAATGCTGGACTGGCATAGCTAGAATGAGAAGGTTCAATCACCCCCTTGTTCTAACAACTCTTGAACCTTCTCTCGTAGAATGGTCATCTTCGGAGGAGCGAATTTGTAAGGGTGTGACCTTGCTATTTTGGAATCTGTTAGGCGTATCTTTTACTCCAGCAGGTGTGTGAGTCCCAAAGTAGGAGTTAACACCTCGGGAAATTCCTCACACAATTGGTCTAAGGCCTTCTGCTGTGATGGAGTGAGATGATCTCGTGCAGAATCGGGACAAGCTACTTCTTGGATACCCGGCTTAACTCCCTGGTACCCAAGGAACGGAATAAGAACTCCCCGATTAAACTTAAAGAAACATTGGTGTGCTTGGATGTCCAGCACGAGACCACTTTTTGCGATGAAGTCGGCACCAATAATACAATCCACTCCCAGAGCAGGAGAAACCAGAAAAGGCCACACCCAAGAAAACCCATCGATTTTAATTTTGAATGTAATAACCTGGGAGATAGGCAAGATTTCCCGGGATGCAGTCCAGCATACTACAGACGACAGGTTCGACCGCTTGATCAAGCCATGCTTTTCAAGGTCCATGTATACCCAAGATGAGATGATGGATCGGGCTGAACCGGAGTCAACTAAGGCTCTGAGCTGACCCACTTTTACCTCGAGCGACAGAAAGGGGCATACTGAAAGGTGTTGCGAGGTAGTGGACCGGACCTCGATGTCGGAAGAGTCAGATCCTAACAATTGCCTGGAGGTCGTCGGAAGTTGAACAGATTTAGAGCGGGGGGAAGACATCCTCCGACATATCTTCCCCTGTCTACTTAGTTTTTTTGTAATGGTCTAGACGAAGGAGGTGCTGGACGCGCGCGCCCTCGAGTGCAAGATCTAGCCACGTGTCCCAGGCGGTTACAATTATAACAGATAATCGCATTCTTTTGCTCGCGATTTCGAACTGACTGGGCCTGTCGGGGGAAGAAAGGCTCACTGGGTCCTTCCGATCTCTGAGTTCTGGGTAGTTCCCCTCTACCGTCTCCCCTCACCTGGTCGCTCATCTGGATGGCCTTGGTCATTACACACAGCCGGTCCAAGTCCGGAAACCACCGCGGCCGCTCAGCAAAAACCAGACGCAATCGGTCCTCGGAGGAGACGCCGTCGAGAATATTCTGGACCACTTCCTCCTCCGACATGCCCAGTCCCAGTATTCGAGCTACTTCTCGGATGTGTTGTATGAATTGGGCTAGACTTTCGCCCCGCACCTGTACTCGATAAAAGTGTCGATGTCGTAACTGCTCCATTAATCTACCGGGCACGAACGCCCCCAACACCACCTGGTGGAACTCCGCCACTCCACCTCTACGACGCATGACATCCGCCACCCTCTCAGCCATGGGCCCGCGACAATAAGGGAAAATGAGTTCGAGCACAGTGCGATCGGACATGCCCGGGTAATCGACCAACTGGAAAACGGTCTTGAAAAAAGGTAATAATTTTTCTACATCCAGTCCATCCACGACTGGTAGTTGCTGGATGATATGATATAGTGGGTTGGGCAGCTTATGATAAGACGCCGCCCCCAAACCAGCGAGGACCGGGGTACTTGCCGCAGGCTCTATAGCTCTATACGAGGAATCTACTGCTGAGACCACGGACTCAGCAACTGGAGCCGGCGTAGGTGGTCTAGCCGGTTGAGACCCCTGCAGGGTCGAGGTGATCTGTTGTATTAGATCTTTTATATTATGGGCCGGCTCAAGATCGCCCCATTGTGCTTCAAGATTCTGCAGCCTGTGTATTACATGCTGCAGACGTTGCCGGATTCGCCGGACGCCGATGGAGCACCCTGGTCCCTCCTCCAAACTATCTACGCAGCGAGCTAATTCTCGTAGCTCCTCACACTTCTCATTGCAAATCTCTAACTCGCTCTCTTGGTCAGCGATGGTGACCTTCGAGGGCGCGTCACCCGCGGACAGCGCTTCTCGGAGCTGCCGTCGTAATAGAAGAACTGTCCCTCTAGGGTCTCTCCCCCGGGCCCGTAGCTCGAACTCTATTTCATCTCGCAAAAACAGCTCGGGGTGTAGTACACTCATCGTCAAGCTTCGCGGTCGGCACAAAAAAAAATACACAACACCGTAGAAAAGCAAATGACAATGAACACAGGAAATACTTAAGTACTGTTCTTCCTTTAAGCACACTGCGGGTCCCCCTACCGTTGCAAGGACCTAGCCCACTTACCAGAACTGCTCTCTCAACAACACCACACATTAAGGAACGCGACACACACACTAACACACCACACAACAAAATCACCGACCAACGACAATTCTCAAAAAATAATTCTAATGACTCCGGCTCCCATCTCTCGGAGGAGACCGACTGCCGATCGGGCCATACCGCATAAATGAAACACCTCCCCTTTTATGGGCAAGGTCATACGCAAACCATGTCTCCACCTAGGCACAGATCTGCGATAATTCGCGTTTCCAAAGGAATGTCCCCCTTTAAAATTTCACACCACCACGTGGCAACCTACCGTTCAACTATCCAAGGCGGGCAAGTACATAGACATATAATCTACAAAACCTTAAACCTAACAAAACAGTCACTTTTAGATATAGGGCCTTTTAGAGATTCTTCTAAGTTCTATTCGAACCCCAAAATGTTTCCTGAGTTTGCAAGCCCCGTCACACCCAAAGGACCCAAGGGTTGACCCTAATCTCAACCACGCTCTGCTACCAAATGTAACCCCTCTTTAACTTTGACTGGTAAAAAAAAATTTTTTTTTGAAAAAAAAATTTTTTTTCTAAAGAGGGGCGCCACAAGATAATTAAAACTAGACCAAAGCTTAGAGAAGCCAAAAATGCGCTGGATCCAGTGAGACGGGACTAGCAATTAAAACTCACAACATTAACAATCAATAAAATCCTTTTTTTTATTATTCTACCTCTTTTAAAATTGTTAAGTACAAAATCAATAAATATAACATTGAGATTCTATGTTCCAATTAAAAATGTTAATTAAAAATAATTAATTCTCTTTAAGTAATGTTACCTGAAAATTATTAATAAATATAAAATTTATTTTCTATCTCCTCTTTAAAAATTAATTGAAAATTAATCGAGATAAAATCTACATACTCCTTATCAATGTTAATTAAAAATAATTAATTCTCTTTAAAAATACTAATTGAAAATTAATAGAGATAGAATCTATATACTCCTTAACAAAACTCTTTTGAAATTAATTATTATAAATCCTTATTCTCTCTTTCCAAATTGTCATCAGAAATTAAATGTATATATAAACCCTATGTTTTATATTTTCTTTTTATAAGCCCTATATCTAACCCCCCAAAAATACACACAAATGTACAATACATATAGAACCTCACAAAATACACACACGAATCTACAGTACATATACATGTTCCACAATACAGGACAATTATAACATATATCTCTTGCCACACCCTTTTCTACCCCCATGAGGTACATCATTAATAATTTATGAAAATCCATATTAGGTTATAACTCTTAATATGTGCATAACATATGACATGTGTATCAGATTATATATGCAACACCAGTAGTCCCCAGGACTTAATAAATTCAAAATTTGGCAAAGTGCCTGATACTATTATAAAATGCTGCCACACTGGGCACTTAGACTGGGAGAAATAAAATCTAGAATACAGTGAACACCCCAGTGATCATAATTAATTAAAAGAATTTAAATTAGATAAATTTAGTTAAGTCTTGAACACAGGAACGTGTCATAAGGCTTATAACCCTTTTAAAAGTAATTTTGGCCCAAAGGCCGACATGTTCATAGGCAAGACAGTGCATAACTCAACCTGTCCCAACAGCATGTTTAACTCTGCATGAAAATGCACCTATACAGAATTAAACTGGTGACCCGACCTAACTAACAAAGAAACTTCTATCCCTATATAATCCAAACTGAATTGAAAATTGAGAAATTAATACATAAAATGAAAACTAAATTGAACCAGAGAAATTACATGTTGTTTGAATTAATTAGTAGCAGTAATGAAACCCTTATACTGGAAATAAAAAGGAAATTACACGTCTGAGTGGTGAGCAGCCACAGAAGCATGTCAGCCCCTGAGCTCACAGATTATACGAACAAAATTACAAAATTTACAAGATATTCTCCCCCAAAGACCACGCACTATTCTGTCCCGTAACCGGGGACCCAATTAAAATGTTTAAAACTTAAAGTCATTGTTGTTGAGGGACTCAATGTCCTCTGGCTCTAGTGAGTTACATCACACTGTGTAAAGAGTATAAATGGATTGATTTCACCTTATTTTTTCCATGGGTGTGACGTGATCTTCTGGCCTACATGATAGGTGTTTGTGGTTAGACTTCTCTATTCTCCTCCGGCAGATGAAGTTGAGAGAGAGAATCTGGATGTTACAAGTTCAGGTTGGGGCTGGTCCCCGTCTTCATCGAGGAACCCTGGTCATACAACATATTATCAGTGAGAGTTCACAAAACAAATTCCCCCAGAAACTTCACACGCACCGAAACCCATATATAATATTAACACAGCTTTAGGGCTATTTAAAAATGATAATTGACACCCTTGGCAAAGGTTATATGGCCACCAGGGCCTTATTTGAAAACATTTAGTTCTGTTAAATTTCATACTATTAACTTTACCCATGTGGGTTAACATAATTCCATTTTGATTATCTAATTATTCGGCTTGTTATACTTTTAATAAAATTTACACATAGTCTGATTTTGCCACGTGGTCTGAAAGGTCACTTGATTACAATCATTTCTATACTTATTAAATAAATACTTTTTGGCATTTACATTCTTCTCAATTCTGGTGCCTTAGTTAAGATTTCTGAAATTGATATAGTGCTACTATAATTGCTAATAAAGGTTGCGTCTAACTTACTCAGAATTACGCATTGCACTCTCAACACGTGGTGGCGTAAAAGGTTATCTGAATTTACTTACTGTGGCCTTATTAAACAAATTTTTCATTCGTAAAACTTTAAATAGATGTATATAATAATATTGCCGTAACTTACCGCAGATCTGTAATTGTTTAGCCTGCCATAGGTAGAAGAATGGTGCAACAAAAACTCCCTTCTGTCGGAGTAGAAGGCGAGCGAAGCTAACAGATGGTCGGCCGGCGATAGACAATCTTAGCCAAACCCCGTTTCCGTCTTCCTCGCTTGCAAACAGCGGCTCGCACTAGGGTGCAGCACTAGCCAGGCACACTTAAATGGTATTACAGTAGCAGATTAATTATCTCAACCGCTGCTACCGCTAAATACAGTACAGCATTTAACGTCAAAATTTTGACGTTAAATACCGAACACGCGCCGATCAATTTTAGCATCGGCACAAAATTAAGTACTTTACTCTTGTTAATACATAAAACGTTGCAGGTAAAGTACTCCTTTCTCTTAACCGATCTTCACCAAAATCAATAGACCTTCAGTCGTCTACAATGCAGGGGTGCATGCAAAAAAATATTTGATTCTGTTTGAATGTGCAGCAGTTATCGTCCGTCATGGAAACATTTCTCTTGTTACAACATAAAATGTTGCAGGTAAACTACCCCTTTCCCTTATCTGATCTTCACCAAAATCAATAGGCCTTGAGTTCTCTACAATTCAGGAAAGTGTGCAAAAAATAATTTGATTCTTTGAATTTACGCCAGTTATCTTTCGTAAAAAAAATTACCTTTCTTAAAACATAAAACGTTGCTGGTAAACTACCCCTTTCCCTTAACCGATCTTCAACAAAATCAACAAACCTTGAGTTCTCTTTAATTCAAAAAGGTATGCAAAAACGTAGTTGATTCTGTATCAATTTACGGCAGTTATCGTTCGTCATATAAGAATATCAGTATGGAGAACCATACATGACTTCCATGTCTAAGATTTATATTTAAAATCATATTAGAAATGAAATATTTCCATAGAAACTACTTCTTTCTACTTATTGCGTCAGCCTTAACCACAGTACTGTGGTCACTAACGTATACCACCTCACATTTTCGCACTCGATTTTCACTGATGATGGCAGTCGATGGCACTGCCGAAAAGTCTGGTTTTACAGAAAATATTGGACTAAAGCTAAACAGCCCGGGAAGGAATTTCAACAAAGAACTACTTCTTTGTTGCCGATAACGTAGTACACATATACAAAATTCTCCCCTCTCGCTTCAACTATAATTTTCATAAAATTACCCCCACCCCGTTCACCTAACCTCTTCATTTATAGATATTTCATCTACGTTTCTACACTGGATTATTATGAGCTTCTTATCAGGAAACTTTATTTATCATTCTTATCAGGATACTTTATTTATCAAAATTAAGTGCTTTACTCTGTTACAACAAAAAACCCCTATCTCTTAACCGATCGTCACCAAAATCAATAGACCTTCAGTTCTCTACAATGCAGGGATGCATGCAAAAAAATATTAGATTCTGTTTGAATGTGCGGCAGTTATCGTTCGTCATGGAAACATTTCTCTTGTTACAACATAAAATGTTGTAGGTAAACTACCCATTTCCCTTAACCGATCTTCACCAAAATCAGTAGACCTTGAGTTCTCTACAATTCAGGAAAGTATGCAAAAAATTATTTGATTCTCTTTGAATTTACGGCAGTTATCTTTCGTCAAAAAAAATTTACCCTTCTTAAAACATAAAATGTTGCTGGTAAACTACCCCTTTCCCTTAACCGATCTTCAACAAAATCAGAAACCATGAGTTCTCTTTAATTCAAAAAGGTATGCAAAAATGTAGTTGATTCTGTTTGAATTTACGGCAGTTATTGTTCGTCATATAAAATATCGGTATGGAGAACCAAACATGACTTCCATGTTCTAAGATTTATATTTAAAATCATATTCGAAATGAAATATTACCATAGAAACTATTTCTTTCTACTTATTGCTTCAGCCTTAACCACGGTACTGTGGTCACTAACGTATACCACCTGACGTTTTCGCACTCGATTTTCACTGATGATGGCAGTCGATGGACTGCCGAAAAGTCTGGTTTTGCAGAGAACGTTGGACTACGGCTAAACAGCCCGGGAAGGAATTTTAACAAATAACTACTTCTTTGGTGCCGATAACGTACACATATAAAAAATTCTCCCCTCCCAATGAACTATAATTTTCATTAATAGAAAATTATCCCCTCAACCCGTTCACCTAACCTCTTCATTTATAGATATTTCATCTACATTTCTACAGTGGATTATTATGAGCTTCTTATTAGGATACATTATTTATCTAAATTAAGTACTTTACTCTTGTTAAAACATAAAACGTTGCAGATAAACTACCCCTTTCTCTTAAACGATCTTTACCAAAATCAATAGACATTCAGTCCTCTACAATTCAAGGATGCATGCAAAAAAATATTTGATTCTGTATGAATGTGCGACAGTTATCGTTCGTCATATAAACAATTACCCTTGTTAAAACATAAAACGTTGCAGGTAAACTACCCCTCTCCCTTAACCGATCTTCACCAAAAACAACAGATCTTGTGAACTCTACAATTCAGGGGTGTATGCAGAACATTATTTGATTCTGTTTGAATTGCGGCAGTTATCTTTCGCAAAAAAAAAAATTACCTTTCTTAAAACATAAAATGTTGCTGATAAACTACCCCTTTCCCTTAACCGATCTTCAACAAAATCAAAGACCTTGAGTTCTCTTTAATTCAAAAAGGTATGCAAAAACATAGTCGATCCTGTTTGAATTTGCGGCAGTTATCGTTCGTCATATAAAAAATTACCCTTGTTAAAACATAAAATGTTGCAGGTAAACTACCCCTTTCCCTTAACCGATCTTCACCAACACCAATAGGACTTGAGAACTCTACAAGTCAGGGGTTTATGCAAAACATTATTTGATTCTGTTTGAATTTGCGGCTGTTATCATTTGCCATAAAAAAAGTACCACCGATAAAAAAACATTGCAGGTAAACTACCCCTTCCCATTAACCGATCTTCACCAAAACCAATAGGACTTGAGAACTCTATAATTCAGGGCTGTATGCAAAAGAGTAGTTAATTCTGTTTGAATTAGCGGCTGTTATCATTTGCCATAGAAAAAAATTACACTTGTTTAAAAAAACACTGTTTCAGGTAAACTACCCCTTTTCCTTAACCGATCTTCACCAAAATCAATAGGTCTTGAGTACTCTACAGATCAGGGCTGTATTTGCAGCTCTTATCGTTTGCCATAGGAAATACCCTTTTAAAACATAAAACGTAGCAGGTAAACTACCCCTTTCCCTTAACCGATCTTCAACAAAATCAATAGGTCTTGAGAACTCTACAATTTAGGGCTGTATGCAAATAATCATTTGATTCTGTTTGAATTTGCGGCTGTTATCGTTTGCCATAAAAAATACCCTTTTAAAACATAAAACGTTGCAGTTAAACTACCCCTTTCCCTTAACCGATCTTCACCTAAAAAAATATGTCTTGAGTACTCTACAGATCAGGGCTGTATGCAAAAAATTATTTGATTCTGTTTGAATTTGCGGCAGTTATCTTTCACAAAAAAAATTACCCTTCTTAAAATATAAAATGTTGCTGGTAAACTACCCCTTTCCCTTAACCGATTTTCAACAAAATCAACAGACCTTGAGTTCTCTTTAATTCAAAAAGGTATGCAAACACGTAGTTGATTCTGTTTGAATTTGCGGCAGTTATCGTTCATCATATAAAAAATTACCCTTGTTAAAACATAAAATGTTGCAGGTAAACTACCCCTTTCCCTTAACCGATCTTCACCAACACCAATAGGACTTGAGAACTCTACAATTCAGGGGTATATGCAAAACGTTATTTGATTCTGTTTGAATTTGCGGCTGTTATCATTTGCCATAGAAAAAAATTACACTTGTTTAAAAAAACACTGTTTCAGGTAAACTACCCCTCTCCCTTAACCGATCTTCACCAAAAACAACAGATCTTGTGAACTCTACAATTCAGGGGTGTATGCAGAACATTATTTGATTCTGTTTGAATTGCGGCAGTTATCTTTCGCAAAAAAAAAAATTACCTTTCTTAAAACATAAAATGTTGCTGATAAACTACCCCTTTCCCTTAACCGATCTTCAACAAAATCAAAGACCTTGAGTTCTCTTTAATTCAAAAAGGTATGCAAAAACATAGTCGATCCTGTTTGAATTTGCGGCAGTTATCGTTCGTCATATAAAAAATTACCCTTGTTAAAACATAAAATGTTGCAGGTAAACTACCCCTTTCCCTTAACCGATCTTCACCAACACCAATAGGACTTGAGAACTCTACAAGTCAGGGGTTTATGCAAAACATTATTTGATTCTGTTTGAATTTGCGGCTGTTATCATTTGCCATAAAAAAAGTACCACCGATAAAAAAACATTGCAGGTAAACTACCCCTTCCCATTAACCGATCTTCACCAAAACCAATAGGACTTGAGAACTCTATAATTCAGGGCTGTATGCAAAAGAGTAGTTAATTCTGTTTGAATTAGCGGCTGTTATCATTTGCCATAGAAAAAAATTACACTTGTTTAAAAAAACACTGTTTCAGGTAAACTACCCCTTTTCCTTAACCGATCTTCACCAAAATCAATAGGTCTTGAGTACTCTACAGATCAGGGCTGTATTTGCAGCTCTTATCGTTTGCCATAGGAAATACCCTTTTAAAACATAAAACGTAGCAGGTAAACTACCCCTTTCCCTTAACCGATCTTCAACAAAATCAATAGGTCTTGAGAACTCTACAATTTAGGGCTGTATGCAAATAATCATTTGATTCTGTTTGAATTTGCGGCTGTTATCGTTTGCCATAAAAAATACCCTTTTAAAACATAAAACGTTGCAGTTAAACTACCCCTTTCCCTTAACCGATCTTCACCTAAAAAAATATGTCTTGAGTACTCTACAGATCAGGGCTGTATGCAAAAAATTATTTGATTCTGTTTGAATTTGCGGCAGTTATCTTTCACAAAAAAAATTACCCTTCTTAAAATATAAAATGTTGCTGGTAAACTACCCCTTTCCCTTAACCGATTTTCAACAAAATCAACAGACCTTGAGTTCTCTTTAATTCAAAAAGGTATGCAAACACGTAGTTGATTCTGTTTGAATTTGCGGCAGTTATCGTTCATCATATAAAAAATTACCCTTGTTAAAACATAAAATGTTGCAGGTAAACTACCCCTTTCCCTTAACCGATCTTCACCAACACCAATAGGTCTTGAGTACTCTACAAATCAGGACTACATGCAAAAAATTATTTGCTTCTGTTTGAATTTGTGACTCTTATCGTTTGCCATAAAAAATACCCTTTTAAAACATAAAACGTTGCAGTTAAACTACCCCTTTCCCTTAACCGATCTTCACCTAAAAAAATATGTCTTGAGTACTCTACAGATCAGGGCTGTATGCAAAACATTATTTGATTCTGTTTGAATTTGTGGCTCTTATCGTTTGCCATAGGAAATACCCTTTTAAAACATAAAACGTAGCAGGTAAACTACCCCTTTCCCTCAACCGATCTTCACCAAAACAATAGGTCGTGAGTACTCTACAAGTCAGGGCCGTATGCAAAAAATGATTTGTTCAGTTTGAATTTGCGGCTGTTATCGTTTGCCATAGAAAAAAAATCTATAAACAGACAGACAGATAGACACACAGACACTTTTCAAAAAACGACTTTTTTTCATGTTTTGAGTGTAGTACAATCAGAATCTGCAATAATCTCGAGCACGATTTTTTTTGCCATCACCATACTTCCATTTCCTTAAGGAACATGGAAGTAAAAATTGCCCTTGTTAAAACATAAAATGTTGCTGGTGAACTACCCCTTTCCCGTAACTGATCTTCAACAAAATCAACAGACCATGAGTTCTCTTTAATTCAAAAAGGTATGCAAAACATTATTTGATTCTGTTTGAATTTGCGGCAGTTATTTTTTGCCATAGAAACAAATTACCCTTGATAAAAAAAATGTTGTAGGTAAATTACCCCTTTTCCTTAACCGATCTTCACCAAAACCATCAAGTCTTGAGAACTCTACAGTTCAGGGCTGTATGCAAAAAATTATTTGATTCTGTTTGAATTTGCGGCAGTTATCTTTCACAAAAAAAATTACCCTTCTTAAAATATAAAATGTTGCTGGTAAACTACCCCTTTCCCTTAACCGATTTTCAACAAAATCATCACACCTTGAGTTCTCTTTAATTAAAAAAGGTATGCAAAAACGTAGTTGATTCTGTTTGAATTTGCGGCAGTTATCGTTCGTCATATAAAAAATTACCCTTGCTCAAACATAAAATGTTGCAGGTAAACTACCCCTTTCCCTTAACCGATCTTCACCAACACCAATAGGACTTGAGAACTCTACAATTCAGGGGTATATGCAAAACGTTATTTGATTCTGTTTGAATTTGCGGCTGTTATCGTTTGCCATAGAAAAAAATTACACTTGTTTAAAACAACACCGTTGCAGGTAAACTACCCCTTACCCTTAACCGATCCTCACCAAAATCAATAGGTCTTGAGTACTCTGCAAGTAAGGGCTACATGCAAAAAATTATTTGATTCTGTTTGAATTTGCGACTCTTATCGTTTGCCATAAAAAATACCCTTTTAAAAAATAAAACGTTGCAGGTAAACTACCCCTTTCCCTTAACCGATCTTCACCTAAAACAATATGTCTTGAGTACTCTACAGATCAGGGCTGTATTTGCAGCTCTTATCGTTTGCCATAGGAAATACCCTTTTAAAACATAAAACGTTGCAGGTAAACTACTCTTTTCCCTTAACCGATCTTCACCAAAAAGAATAGGTCTTGAGAACTCTACAATTCAGGGCTGTTTGCAAAAGAGTAGTTGATTCTGTTTGAATTTGCGGCTGTTATCGTTTGCCATAGAAAATAATTACCCTAGATTAAAAAAAAAAAACGTTTCAGGTAAACTACCCCTTTCCCTTAAGCGATCTTCACCAAAAAGAATAGATCTTGAGTACTCTACAAATCAGGGCTGCATGCAAAAAATTATTTGATTTTGTTTGAATTTGCGGCTGTTATCGTTTGCCATAGAATAAAAATCTACAGACAGACACATAGACAGACAGACACACACACAGACGCTTTTCAAAAAATTACTTTTTTTCATGTTTTGAGTGTAGTACAATCAGAATCTGCAATAATCTCGAACACGATTTTTTTGCCATCACCATACTTCCATTTCCTTAAGGAACATGGAAGTAAAATTACCCTTGATAAAAAAACGTTGCAGGTAAACTACCCCTTTCCCTTAACCGATCTTCACCAAAACCAACAGGTCTTGAGAACTCTACTATTCCGGGCTGTATGCAAAACATTATTTGATACTGTTTGAATTTGCGGCTGTTATCGTTTGCCATATAAAATACCCTTGTTAAAATATAAAACGTTGCAGGTAAACTACCCCTTTCCCTTAACCGATCTTCACCAAAACCAACAGGTCTTGAGAACTCTACTATTCCGGGCTGTATGCAAAACATTATTTGATACTGTTTGAATTTGCGGCTGTTATCGTTTGCCATATAAAATACCCTTGTTAAAATATAAAACGTTGCAGGTAAACTACCCCTTTCCCTTAACCGATCTTCACCAAAAACAAAAGGTCTAGAGAACTCTACAATTCAGGCATGTATGCAAATAATCATTTGATTCTGTTTGAATTTGTGGCTGTTATCGTTTGCCATAGAAAATACCCTTGTTAAAACAAAAAAAGACGTCGGAGGTAAACTACCCCTTTACCTTAACCGATCTTCACCAAATACAATAGGTCTTGAGAACTCTATAATTCAGGGCTGTATGCAAAAAAGTATTTGATTATGTTTGAATTTGCGGCTGTTATTATTTGGCGTAGAAAAAATTACCCTTGATTAAAAAAAAAATGTTGCAGGTAAACTACCCCTTTCCCTTAACCCATCTTCACCAAAAACAATCGGTCTTGAGTACTCTACAAATAAGGGCTGCATGCATAAAATTATTTGATTTTGGTTTGAATTTTGCGGCTGTTATCGTTTGCCATAGAAAAAAATCTACAGACACACACAGACACTTTTTGAAAAATGACTTTTTTTCATGTTTTGAGTGTAGTACAATCAGAATCTGCAATAATCTCGAACACGATTTTTTTTGCCATCACCATACTTCCATTTCCATAAGGAACATGGAAGTAAAATACTTGTTTTAAATTTCCATTGTGTGCAAGAATAGTAAAGAAAAATTTAGCTATTTTTTAACAATTCATAATGGAGTCCAGTGATTGGTGAAAATGTGTTCTCCCATTTCTCATGTACTGGTATAAACAGTTTTTCTAAGTTCCTTGATCTCTATCAAATTAATTGATATGCTAAAGATATAACATGTAGTGTGCAGTCATGTGCAGTAAAATACTGCATACAGAACTATAAAATTATTACATTTGAAGACATGAAAATAAAAAATAACAGAATATTAAAAATACATAAAAGTTAAAGTCTTCGATTCTCAATTGAAGTAAAGTTAGTGATTTCCCAGGTACGAATTGGTTAAAAAGAGGGCATGACAGGGAAAATGGTGATAATCCTAAGGTATCTAGTTCACTCTATTCATGCGTGTGTTTGTGTGTCCTTGACTTTAACATTTTTGCATGAGATTGAACAATACTTGGATTGAAACAGTGGTGATGAAATCAGGTGTGACAGCAAACAGGCAACCTTGAAGTGTGTGTGTGTGTGTGTGTGTGTGTGTGTGTGTGTGTGCACTTGCTACTTTTCCCTGTTTTGTTTTTGTGTTGAATGTTTTTACTTCTATCCTGTCAACACAAACTTGAAACAAACTAACTGATTGTGTTTAATTGAAATTCAAGGGATAAGTTATAAAGGGAACTTTTCAATTTTAGTAGAAACTTCACTGTTTATTACTACTAAGCTTTTTAGGCTGCAGAACTTGTTCACTATTTTGAACAAAATACGTTTATTATTAGGAACATTTCAATATTAGATAATTTTTCAATTATCAGAAAAATTATGAATTATGATTGAAAAGCAGGCAGTCGTACAGTAAACTCTATAAAAATTCCAAGTTACTGCATTGGTTTTGTAAGTTAAATTTATAAGCATAACACCTAAATGACAAATAATTAAATATAGCTTTTAAGTTTATGTATGTTCAAATAACTATATCGTATACTATATGTACTATTGTAAATGTAATACTATATCAAGCATATACTAACAGTTTTCACAAATAAACATAACTGGTAACAACGTATAAAGTTTTTTTTTTAATTCTGTAAAATTATTAAAGATACAGAGTTTGTATTTTGAACAAAAATTCTTCATTACTTTATCCCCAATAATAGACTCTTACAGTTTTCTTAAAAGTTTGAGTTTCATTTTTGGCCCATGGTGACCATCAATTTAAAAATTTCCATGTAAATGCTACATTCACATTTGGATTAAAATTCCCTTTTTAGGCTGTGAAGTCATAAAATTTTGAAATTTCCTATACCGTACACTATATTTAGTTTCTGGTAAAATTCTGTTTAATTTGATACTGCACATGGATTTTTTGAACAAACTTTAGACCAATTTTTTGGCCCCAGCATCCAAAAATTATGATATTTATAAAACTGAACACAGTATTCAGGTGTTGATTAAAAATCCTTTTTAATCTGATACCCCACATGATTTTTTATTTTTTCATGATTTTGACCCCCTCAATTTTTTGCATCCTGTCCCCCAATTTTGGAGGGATCAATATCAAAACCAGTAAAAGTGTGGACATGCATTCTAGTTTTACAGCACTTAATTTCTATAAACACATAAGGGAGTGTTAATTTGATTAATTCTGGAATGTACTAATAACAAGGTGGTGGGGAACAATACAGGTCTTATGTGTATATCCATCCTGCAAAAGTATTAGTCTATAATTGTAATTATCAATTGCAACAAAATAATTTTAATCAACTAAATAATTACAAAAGGAATACAGCTCTCTTACTAGTTTACAGTAAAGTGTTTGTTGACAGATGTCAGTTGGTGTGCACGACGGTCATTTGTGTGGTTATGTAGCTGGTAAGGATGAACCGCTTCTGTGTCATGCTCTCACACAAATACAGGGACGCCCATCAACGATCCATGGAAACATTATAAGTTTCCTCTACTTTTTGCTTGACAAAAATGAATCTCTGCTCTACTGCTATCTGTTCCAGACCACTGAACCAGATGATGTGAGTATATTTTGCTTATGTATATAAGATTCTGTTGAATATATTATGTTATTGTTTGTTGTTATTAATTTAATCTAAAGTTTCATTAAAAAGTCTGTGGAAACACCAAAAACAGTCAGACGATTTCTTGTCTTTATAATTGTGTACTAAAATAGTTGGCATATTAATTTTATATGCAAGTGCGTCAAAAAAAATTTTCCATGAATGCATCAAAACCATGCATCATACCTATATTGATTCAAAATGTATCCTAATGTTATAATCAAAAGTCTCCTTTTTGTCTTTTAATATTATGATCAAAAGATGTATAATCAGTTTACTAAAAAAAACATATAGTACCTTTTATCAGGTTTTAAATATTTATCATAACTCATTTTGTAGTGAAACAAGCTTCTAAAGATCCTCTGTTAAACATAAGTAAAGACATATAACTTGCTCTAAGCAGCAGTATCAGCTCAAAAATTTTACAGTTGGTGAAACAAATCCAACCCCAAAAATCACATTGAGCTTGAGACTGATCAAGACAGTGACAATTCCAATTGACTTAGTTACTCAAATGTAAAAGTAGTTTCTTGAAATTAGTTAATTTAAATTGTATAAAGTCCATCTAACTATTAATATTGCATTTACAAAATAAAATATATTTTTCTTCAGTTGTGTGAAGTTCTTGGTATAAGGGGGAGGTCTGTTCCTTATCTACTTTTGTTTGGCATTGTCGTAAGTTTCAGAACTACTGAGTTAGATATATGTGATTTCTTGCACTGCACCTAATATTGAGCAGAAGCCTCTCCCATGATGTAGTCTATCAGAGAAGACAAATCAAAATGTTGTAAATTGTATAAGTTTGGCTGGGTGAGTGAAAAGCAGCCATCAGCACCCAGACCAGCTCATGCATCATTCACCACAAGGAACCAATTACTGTCATAATGATTATCTGATGTGATTACCATTCTGTTTATGCATATATGTAAATAGTCAAAGATAGTGAATGCTGTCTGTGTTGAAGCTCTGTGTGTGCATCCAAGAGTGGTGTTGCGTGTAACTGCATTTTGAATACTTTGTATTTAATTTTTAAAATTGCAGGTTGCAAATGTGTGATTATTATGAATTTTTATTGTTGAAAATAAATATTGTATTATCAGCTTTATATTGAACGTTTAGGTTTGTACAAAGGTTTTTAAAAATACATAAACACTTGGTACGTTTCACAGATTTTATTTAACTCTGACAGCTGTTTCGACTTCTTAAGCCATCGTCAAAGAGATGAGAATTTGTCAGAGTTAAATAAAACCTGTGAAACGTACCAAGTGTTTATATATTTTTAAAAACCTTTGTATTAATATGTTTCACCAAGTGCCCAACGAGTCATCAATTAATATCGTTTAGGTTTGTTACTGAAACACTATAAAGCATTGTGTCATACAATAGCAGTAAAAGCGGCCACTCTCAAGGCTTCAATGCTAAGACTACAGTAGCCTATTCATTTACCAGTACGAGAACTGTCATGTAATTGTTTGCAACCGAAACATTCTTTTTTACAACAATATACATAAGTGACATCATCACAAACAAAAATCAAAGAAGTACAGCTAAGGAACCCAACTAAACTGTAATAGTAAGTTAAAGGCTTTACATAATATTGGCAGCTGTTTAACTTAAATATATTATAGTGAATAAACACGAAGTTATTTTTTTGCATAATTATATATTGGTTGGTACAAACACATTCAAAAACTTCAACATGAAAGCTTCAAACCTACACCTCGCCACTGAGCAGAGATGACGACAATGTATTATTAACACAGATAAATATTGTAACATAAGATTATGCCCTAGAATAAATATAAATTAATCATCAAAATTCGTTGTGAATTATGCCTAAACGCAATCTTTCTTATAAATAAAATACAAAGAAGTATAAAATCAAGTTAACAAATAAAGAAATGAAAATAAAATGTAACTATTAAAAAATAAATAATAATGTCAAGGAGTAAAAGGCAATAAAAAACAAAAGGGAAATATTATAATAAGTACACACTATGGAAATAGGAAATGAAAACCTATTAATTAATTATTTTTAATGACAATGACAAGACTATCAGATGACATGACTATGACTACTACACCAAGGAGGGAAGATCGAATGATAATAAAAAAGTAAATAGTTGTTAATAAGTAGAAATATAGTGTATAAATGTTAACAAGTTAGGAAGTAAGTAAAAACACATTTGTTATTGTATAAGCCTATAAACTATAGAGAGGTCTGCGAACCTCAAGTAGTTATTTTGTGTAATTGCACTACGAACTGCAAGTGATATTAAAAAACAATTAAAATAATATTAAACGATAATCACAAACTACCTAACGTAAGAAAGTGGAAATAACGAAAATAACGGTGATTAACGTTAAAAAACAGTGTATAGCGAAAGTGCATAGGAAATAGACCTGGTTATAATACAAACAGTGAATAACACATATAATTTATATAGAACAACTATATAGATAATATAATAAAATTAAACAAGGTGTACAATAATTAAAACTAGTGGGATATATCCCTAGAAACTAATTATGTGCATCAGGGCGGAGTAAAAATAAGATTCAAATGAACATGTTAATTATAGGGTATAAAAACAAACCTGTGACCCATAAAACATATCGTGGAGCCAAGAGCTTTACTAAGTGAATCTAGAGATTAAAAGGAATATTATTGTTGTTGAATTTGGGAAAATAAAGCCAGAACATTTGTGGCAGCATTTTTAAAGCTGAACACTTTCTACAAAAAAAAATAATGTCACACAGTAAATTAATGAAGGAAAACTCCGGAAATAATGAGAAATATAATGGGTTAATATAATACACGGAAAACTGAAGGCCAGAAGAATTCTAACAAGAAAATAATCTGTAAACTAAACTACAATTTGGTGAGATTATTCTATTATGCTAAGACATACATTTGTTCAATCATTATTCAATTTAAAGCACTTATTAAATTCTCTTAAGTTTGCACCACGTTGTTGGCGACAATATTAAATTCTATTGAGTTTGCACCACGTTGTTGGTGACAGTATTAAATTTACTCTTGATACCCCTTTTGTTCGGAGTGCCAAATTAAACAATTTTGAAGACAGCACTTCGTTTGGGCAGTAATTATAATGATTTATACTATTTATGAATTAGATTTAATATCTGTGTTACTAAATACATTCACTCATTATTATATCAATCATTAATTCGGTTGGGCGCCAGAGCAGATTATCCCAGGGTTTATTAATAAATAATAACTCATTCCGTTCAGATACTAATATTCTATATTATTTTATTCTTATTACAAACATGGCATCTGAAATTTGATCATAATGTTTATGGTTCTAATATACATTGAGATGCTTGATACACAATTTTGCAACCAATTTCAAAGTGTTAGTATTCACTTGATTACTATTCTTCAAGATTACCATTATTTAAGTATTCTTCGGTTTAACGAGCTGCAACATTATATTTTATTCACTTGACACACACACACATATATATATTCAATAATCTAATTAACATATAGCATAATATTTCTTAACTAACATGAATTTTCTTAATAATTATTATATGCAAGTATTCGACTCATACTAGAATGCTATTCTTATTATATTTTGTTTCATTCACTTGCTTATACAATAATTCTACTAAATACCCTTTCTAGCATGTCATATCACATAAACTGAATCGTTAGTATCTGAACAAGTGTGGGTCTTTTGAGAATGAGATGAGTGACACTTATGGTAGACATTAATTTCTGTGTTTGTACATTAGAGTTGTGAATTATTAAAGACTATTATACTGTTACTTGTTTGCCGGATTCCACAAGACTCTGGTTTGGGCGTTCTACGTTGCTCATTTCACTTCACTTCCACCAGACATAATTGATTACCACTTCTTAACTTTGTATCACACGCTCGCGTTGTACTTAACGTCACGCACATAAATAAATATACTTTCTCGATTCAACTTTACGCGCACATATGAAATATCTTCATAATACGTACTTTATGCGCACCAATACAATATTCTTCTTTATACTTTAACTTGTTCTTTCTCAACTTTTATTTACCGAGCTAATCTATATATACATTTTAAACAAAGCTAGTATAACGTTCCGTTATAATTATATTATTGAATACTTGTACAGAGTAACGCAGATTTCCCGTGCTTGTCTTGAAATTTAAACTTTAAAAACTTCCTTTTTCACTTGCTTCTCTCTTTTTATAGTTTGCCTACTGATTCCCTTACCACCGTCCTGGTTGATGACACTTTCATTGGCCAGTGTTTGAAATATTCCCTGGTGGATTTGAAATTCTCCATTCAGAAATCGTAATTCTTTCGCGCTTACTACTGACGCTGTTGCTTATAATAATGTTTGGGCACGTAGTTTTTACCGCGTGGCCGCTTAACTTGGTAAAAACGACGCTGCTTTCTAAATTTGCAATAAATATTGGGGTGTCACATTTTGTCTTCTGAAGGACACCGACCCGCTTCTTTAACGGTACTTGCTCGTTTTTTGCTGTTTCTTATACACAAAACATTTTATGTGTTTATGACATACCAGGTACAGGCTTCTGTTATATTTTAATTTCGGCTGGCGACAGACTGTCAGCGCACTGGCCTCACCCGGTCCATTCTTATTCCACATATTACTTACATATATGTATATTACAAATTCTTATACTACCATATCTCTATAATAACTATTATTAATTGAGTTTTTAATTATACTGTACACATATTGAATTGATTTATGTGTTCCACAGTAACGTTATACACTAGAACAGTGAAATGATATAACAAAAACACTATAAACATTATAATTTTTAATTTTATTTTCTCAATGTACTATTTTAGTGTATTTTGGTTAGATTAAGTTGTTTCTTTTGTATAATCCAAAGATCCCATGACCCAACTCACATACACAACATCACATTACTGAAACCGATTTATAATTATCATATTTTCTATCATATGTATGACTTTGACTGTACATCGACTTTAATTTTTTTATTAACCCTGAGAAAGAGTTTTTATGTTATCGAACCTAAAGGAGCTACTAACTGAAGACAAGGGCATTGCATGTCAATAAATGTCAATATATGTTCAAAAGAAAAGAATAATAAAATGTATTGAAAATAAGACAAGACTGAACAAGAGTTTAATTTTTTATTTCACATTACATAAAATTGGTGCTTACAACAAGAGGCCTAAGTAAGTAATTATAAATATTCAATGACCACACATCACGTTACATATAAAATTGGCACCAACACTAATTGGAGCTACAGGATATAAAATTACATTGAAGGGTAAGATTTATATTATATTATACTAGACAAAAATACCACTTTACAATATGCAATTTAGTTTATACATTCATAGTACACATTCTTATATGCATTGCTTTCCACATGAAGTGCATAATTAATTTTACTGCACATTTGAATATGTAATTATCCAATTAGTACTTTCATGAGAAGTCAGTTGTTACAAAAATTCTTCTTGTGTTCAAATAATCATTGTCTCCACAGAAAATAAAAATACAAAAAAAATTATTATTCAAATGTTTACACTGTATTTATTTATTGTGCGAAGTGATTGGAATAAAATGTTACAAGCAAAACTGTAAATTGCGGGAAACGAGGAAATACAGGAGAACAATAAATAATATAAATGTAAACAAGCTGAGAGTTGTTTACTGTAGTACAGCAGCAGTGTTTCTATTTGCTGTGGATGTATCAAGGTCACACTCGTAGTGACAGTGAACAGGACAACCAACAAGGTTATTGCCAATGTTATTGAGTCACTTGGACATTTTTTCCTTACTTGTTTATTATAAAGTTATGGACAAGATAGAGTAGATAATGGTACTATTTCATGACAATAATAATAACGTACTAAAATTGTATTCAAAATAACCTTAAATTAATCATTATCTGTTATTTTATCAACACTCTTTTTTATACAAATCTGTATTTTTTTTACAAATTTCCACAAGTTTTGAAATTTGAATTAAAATTAAAACCAACAATTTTAATTGTCGATAATAGTAATAATATCTACTACTACAGGGACACTGATAAAATATTACAATGCAGTGTCAATATCAATAACAAAATGAGCAAAATGTAACTGACAATTCATTGAGCAGAATCACCAAAATGGTCTTGATCAATTTAGTCACCTAACAGCAGAGTGTAGTGTTTGGCATTTGATGAGTCTGTTTAGCAGATTGTTAGTGGTAAGTGGAAATTTTTGATATTTTCTTATTGTTTGTGTTTTACTTTAATACCTATTAATTTTTAATTTTTTTATGTTTAATTCTTCAGTTTGTGATTTGTATCTATATTTACAAACATCATATATATTGTTTTCATTTTTAACAACAGAAAGGTAACGCCTGAAGATGGTCACAGACATATAGTAACCGAAATATTGTGTTTCTTAAAATTAAAGACTGGTTAGGACCTGTGTTAATACTGTGATGTCATAAAACGGGTTTAAAGATCGTAAAGTTAAATAAACCGGATTGCCCTTTTTTTATTCTGCATTAAGTAATCACTAGAAACAGGACACGTGTTTCATAATTTACAAAAGTACATTTTATATCGACAAAACATCAACATTTTAAATGTATATGTAAAATTATATACATCAGCTGTGGCTCCATAAGCGTTCATAGATTTTGACCTGTTCCAAGAGTCAGTTCCATTTATCATGCTTCTTTGCTCTAGCCAGTTTCTAATATTAAGCCTTCCGAGGTCCTCTTACCTGATCCTTCAACTTACTCCATGGTCTTGCTCTGGGACTATTAACGCATTTGCATTGTCGGCTATGTTTCATCCACTCTTCCTATGAGCCCAGTCTGCCTAATATTTATTTGAATGAACCATAACAATATCACAGGGCTCCACATAGGTAGTAGCAATATGGCACCTGTGCCAAACACTGTTCTCTCCACCCCCTTAGATATGTGTTTTAATACTATTATCTTAAAGTTCCTGTCTAATAATTGTTCATTACTTTGCGTTAATTTCCACTCCATATGATAACACTGGTCTAATAAGTGTTTTTATATTATAATTTTAAAATTTTTTTGCAAAATATAAATTTTAAATGTCCTGAGGCGTGTTTTTAAAGAATACGTAATTGAGAAAATTAGCCTAAGTTTAAGAAATCTGAAATAATTGTCTTAAACATCCAGAAAGGTAAGGAATGCTGTTTGTAGTAGAAGAAGCAATGAAAGGAGAAGCTGAAAAATTATTAACATGGAGTTAATAATAAGGGTGTATAGACTCAGGAAAGTCAGCAGAAGTTTAATGGCTACAGAAATAGACTCAAGTTTTAAAGAAGAGAACATAGGTAAATTTATGTGCAAAGATCAATATAGTTTGGTGATGTGAAAGGACACAAGGGAGAGTGTGTAACATATTTATGGAAAGGATATGCACAAAACATGGGCTATGCATTCAGACTTTCAGAAAATGACTGACACAATCCACAAAACACATGTGTGAGTGTATTATCTGTCAGTCAGCATAGATCACATGCCACAAAGTCCTAACAAGAATATTATATAGAAGATTAGAAAACAGAATAGGGAAGACGTTAAAAGAAGATAAGTTTGGCTTTAGGAGGAATAGGAAGCTGTTTTGACACAGGAAGCTTCACACACAGAAAGCTGTTCCGAGACTATTCTTGATTATTGAGGGAGAATAAATAAAACAAAGATACATATGCAGCATTTATGGATTCTGAAAATATATTAGATAATTTCAAGTGGAAACTGGAATTTTAAGAAAAGTCCGTCTGAAATATGAGGACAGAAGAATGATTTTTTTTTAATCTTATGAGAATCAAGTTGCGCTAATAAGATTAGAAGATCAAGAAATAGAAGCAACAATAAGGAAAGGAATAAAACAAGGGTGCAGCCTTTCCCATTGTTGTTAACATAAATGTAGAAGACACACATTAAAGGAAATAAATGAGACATTTAAGACTGGAGCGTCAGTTCAGGGAGAGAGAATAAATATGTTAAGATTTGCTGATAATGTTGTTCTACTTGCAAAAAACAGGAAAGATTTATAAAAAGTAGTAAATAGTGTGGAAAAATTACTTGCAAAGGAATTTAGCTTAGGAAGCAACAGAACAGAAGTTATAAAATGCTCTAGACGTGAAAGTAGGGATCCTGTAAGTATTAACATTGGGAAGAATAACACAAAGGAAGTGGATGAATTCACATACTTGGTAATCAGTATTACAAGGTATTGACAAAGCAGAAAGGACATCAAAATTGAATAGCACAAGCAAAAAGCCTTTTTTTGTGTCTAAAAGAATGTATTTTGCTTTTGAAATCCATGTTTCTAGTATCCAAGCCACAATTGATTTAATTACTATATTACCTTATTTCAATTCTGTCTCGTAACTTCTATTAGGATTGCAGCACACTTCAGAATGATCGTTCAAGCATCACACACACACACACACACACACACACACACACACACACAAATATCTTATAAAAGATCGTCAAACATTAAAATTTTAATTAAAGTGAAACACATAGCACCAATAACATGATTTTTGTACATGCTACTTGAACAGTGTTCACTGTGTTCTGTATGAACGGACATCCACATAATAGTAAATTAAATAGTCTTAAATTACTGAGTGTCTGTCCACACGTGACACGGTGTATACCGTTCTAGTAGCATGTATGTAAATAAGTTTGTATTGTTGATATGTGTTTTACGGTAATTAAAATTTTAAAGTATAACAATCTTGTATGAGAGTTATATGTGACTGATTACGGAATGATCATTCCGAAACATCACAAAGCTGCTACAAGTCACAAGATGGAAATGAAATAGGTAATATAATAATTATATTTGCTTTTTTACTGTAAAATATGTAATTAGGAATTGGCAAGAAATTGGATGGACAAAGAACAATAATGAGAGAAGACAGTACAGTTTGGTAGGGCAGTAGATGAAGTTTAGACAGTTGGGATTAATGACTTTAACGTTTGGAGGGGATCCAGCAAATCGGAAAACTACAAGAGAAGCCAGAGATTGGAGTACACTTCAGACAACTGACGGAGTACACCCTGTGTTGAGTATGTGGGATGTGGTCAGAGAGGGAGACAGACAGACAGACAGAATTGAAACCAGAAAGAGTATGGAGGAGATGCAGACCAAAGGTAAAATAGAATGATCAGGGTGTGATGGAAAAAAGCAACAATGGGAGTATGATTGTTGAGAAAAAAATAAATGTAAGTAGAAGAAAAGGATGAAAACAGGAAGAAATGGCGGGAGTATTTAGAACAAAGCAAATATACAGACCAGTCTATTGAATGTGAATAAATAATGACGAAAACAGGATAACCTTCTAAAGGCCCCGAAAGCAGAAGAATCTGAAAAGCCAAATGAAAAATAAATTTCTGAAACCATTGCACTGCTACATTGTATAATCTAACAAGGTGTTACCTAGTTGGACTTAGATTAATTTCATTATATAATAAATTTTAAATTAACATAAACAAACCATTTAGTTGGTCGCGATGCTGCTGCTAATTATATACCAATAGTATTATTTTATGAATCATATGATTAATGGGCAGCTCCAGTTAGATAACATAAATTGGTAGGAAATTTGTCAAGGATATCAGATGTATGACACTGCACGATTGTCATTCATTAATTATCATCATTATAAAGTGATTAAGAGTGATTGGGTTGGTTAATAGTGTTTGTTTATTAATAAAATGTATGCTAATGACATTGTAAGTGGGTTTTGTTGTCTTCTCTGTTGTAACAATATATGTAGATAGAAGATTCAGTTTTTACAAATTTCCGGGCATAAATAATATTATTATCTTGTTGATTCATCCTCTTCGTTCACTTATTAATTTAATAATATATATAAAACTTTCACGTATGAACTTACTAATCGTTGTCACTTTCCCAAACGTTTCAAGGTGATGTACCTCTTCTTCAGTGGGAGTATACTGAATGTCGATTACAGAATAACCGTTACGGAATTAGGTGTGTGTGTGGGGGTTGATGGAGGGAAGGGATTGGCGCTGAGGTTCGAATTGTGTGTATGGATCAGTGTATCGAATAGTGTATGTGATTTATAATGTAATTGTTCATTTAATATGTTGTTTGGTTGTAGTGTGTGATGTCTGTATATTTCAAATTGTTCAGCTGTGTTTAGTTTTCTACTTTTAGGTAAGTAGTGTAATATTTCCATGTTGTGTTCTATGTTTGTGTAACTGTGGTTTTCGTTATGTAATGTGTGGCAATGTGGAATGTATGTAGTTTGTGATGAGGGCTTTTAAATGTTCAGAAAATCTACATAACGAAAACCACAGTTACACAAACATAGAACACAACATGGAAATATTACACTACTTACCTAAAAGTAGAAAACTAAACACAGCTGAACAATTTGAAATATACAGACATCACACACTACAACCAAACAACATATTAAATGAACAGTTACATTATAAATCACATACACTATTCGATACACTGATCCATACTGTAACATGACATAAGATGGTGAAAATACACTGATGATTAATAATAAACAAAAAAGCTGTAAATGAGAAGAAAGGCCGAAAGCTTATAAATCAAAGATTAATGACCAAACTACGATAACAAATGACTGAGAAACTGACAATGACTTGACCCAATAGATTGGAAAACAACAAGGAAAATATAATGTAACAAGGAAGAAGGAATAAGAAACTAAATATAACCAAGAATGTAATAACGAACATTGTAATCTCCGAATTATGACTATAATAATTTATGTAAACCAATGCACTAAAATAGTTAGGGCATAGTTAAGAGATAACCACATTAACAATAACAAGTAAGATAGTGATGTTGTATATATATATTGTGTGAAGGGAGAAGAAGAATGTACTTATAATATAAGGTAGGGAGTTAAAAACTAACCATACCCAAATTAATAGTGATAATAATAGTCAAAGCCAATAAAAGATGCTTTGAGCCAAACAAAGGCAATAATTAAATAATAACCAAAAGTGATCAAGGTGATTTGAAAGTAAACTAATTATTCATGACCCATAATCACACAGTGATATCAAAATAATCAGACAAACCGTGTGAATAAATAAGTGAGTGAAATAAAAAGTGTATAAAAAATAAATAAGTGGTGGAATGCTATGTATAGCATGTAATAAAAAAATGTGATAGCGATAATAAATAAAGAAACCTTCTATGAAGGGTAAAGTGCAGTGGGTGTGCAGAATAAAGTATTTTATAAGCAGACTATAAAAAATAGCTAAACAATCTTTGATAAACTTTATGTTAGCAAGTAAGATTAAACTGATTGTGCTATTATTAATTTAAGTAATAGGAAGTAAGAATTATAAAATAAGGTAAAAATTAAGTTATTAGAATGAATAGTAAAATAAGAAGGACAGACACTGTATTTAAGTGAAGGGATTAGTAAGTAAGACATATTGTGTAAGGTACAGTTTAACAGTAGTATTATAAGAGTTTTGTTATTGTTCAAAAAACCATAGAATGTAGTAAATTATAAGATAAGCAAGATAATAGTAAAAAACAGAAAACTAGTTAGAAGTTTAATTTCAGGCTTGAACCTGGCAAGGAATATTTTTATAATAGGAGGTGTAGTTAGAATCACCAATGTTTTATTATCTGTTTATATAAAAATTGTTTAAATGTACCATATATGAAGTTAATAAGTTACAAAGAATGTTAAATAGTAGTATGGGGAAGTCTAGGCTCTAGGCCTAACATTTAGTGAAGGAACTTTGTAAATTTAAAAGCAAAACAATAGCCCAGTATAAATCAGAGTATACCAAATGTTCAGACAGTTAAGTAAGTATACCTAATACAAAAATGTAAAGATAATATCCAGTTTTAGATTAAATATATAAGAAATATAAATAAGAAAATAAGGAAAATGTTATTAACTATTCAAAGGTAACCATGAGGGATATTAAAGTAATCCTTAACAAAAAAGAAGAACAATGGTATTCATGTAATTAATATAACTACTAATATAAGAAAGAAATCTTAATTGGAAGATATTTTATAGATTTAAACCAAAATAAAACGTTAGAATATAACAATGACATAAAATAACGACCAATGAGAATTAGCATAATTTAATAAGTAACCATAGCAACTGAGATTTATTACCAGAAAACCGTTGGAATTCTAATGACTTCATTATTGACTGGCGCGGAGGGCGGATGTATGCAGCTCTCAATCCGAAATTAACTATACAAACTTAAAGTTTTTATAAACCAAGAAGGAAGAAGTGTTGGGGAAGCATCCCATACGACACCTGATGGAATAACCAGTAATAAAATATTTAAAAAATAAAAATAACTGTAAAAGAAGAATACGCCGAAGGAACGTAACGGACGACTCATCCCGAAGGAAGAAGGGGATCGACCTACTTCAACCTGAGAATACGAACGACTACGGAACAAGAGGGAAGCCGAACTTTAATTGAAACCATCTGAACGGGAATTGAGAACCATCCGAGGAAGAGAAGACGACTAGACCTATCCGGAAGAAGTAGACGGACATCGAAGAAGCCACAACGAGAACCCGATGAGTATAAACTAATAATTTCACTTAAAAATAAATTCCCCTTTATCCATAATAACGAAGTAAAAATTTCACTTCACTGATCACAATTTTGAAACAAGAACTGAAGTTAATTAAAATATCACTATTAATAAAACTTAATCAATTAACAACCTTTGAAATTTATTTATAATAAATTGTTAATGAACATAACTTGCTGACAAAATTCTAACCAAACACTATTCTAATTCTCATTGCCGATAACTTACTTGAATGTATTAGTGTATTAAACATTGTGTACCTAGTTTTAAGAAATATTATAATTTTGTGCATTTTAGCCGATAATCCAAACTTCTGTAGTCAAAAGGACTTAACACCTTGAGACGAATAATAATTGTAAACAAACATCAGAAGCCATGCTGGCGTCTCGATATATGACTGAGCGATACCAACCGAGAAAATTGTAAAAGCCGGGATTAATATAAAAATCTGTACAATTCATTAAATGTAATTGAAGGGATAATAGAAAGAAAGGTTAATAAATTTTAATGTTCTTCAATGCTGTATGTTTGATTCATAGAAAATAAAGTAATGTAAACAAATACTAAACTGAAAAAGCCTACATACAGGAGTTAGCGAAATCGACACTGCAAGACAGCATGGGCCAATCAAGTAATGAGGCGGCAAGATTCGAATCGAACCACGAGAGATACGGTTTGCCCGTAAGTATTAAGAAAAAGTATATTCCGACTTGTTACATACGATTAACTCTTCACAGAGTATTTGACAGATTATTACCCACAATTACACACTTATATTACGAACGCAACGAGCGAAATAAAAACGCTCGTCACACATATTTATAATATGATTACAACGGGTGACAAATAAATACCCCAGAGAAGTAATATTACAAAGTGGCACGCCAACTAGTAGGGCTAGAATAATTAAGAAATTATACCATTAAACCTTACAGATTCTAGCGGCGGCTGCAGAAAATGGAACCGGCAAAATACGGTACAAGGCACCAGACTAAGCTGCGCGAGAAGGAGGCAGAAAAGGAAGCAGAGACGTTAGAAAAAGAGATCGAGAAAGTCGTCAGAATGGAAGAAAGGGAAATAACATCGGTGGAAGATGTGGAAGAGTTATTAACACCAGCTGAACCAAATAGGACCATAGAAGAAATGAGATTCGAAGGATTAATGGAAATGTTTCAACAAATGGAAGAACGAAGAAAGGAGGACAAGCAGGAAGGAAGAGAAACATTATAACAAGAATTAAAACAAAATAACGAGGAGTTGAAAAAGGAGATGAGTGAAAGACTAGACAAGAAATTTGAGTCAATTAATAACAATTTCAAGAAACAGGAAGAAAAATTGGACAGTACTAAGGAAGATTTAAGGCGGACCATTAATGGAAATAACGAGACACTAAGACAGGAAATGAAGGAGGAGAACAAATTGATCAGTGAAAAGATAGAGAGAAGTAATGAGAAAACCAGCGAAACCTTGAGACTAATGAAAGAGGATATTGAAACGCTGAACGATAAAATCGAATACAACCAAGATACATTACAACAGCAATTGACGGAGTACAGGGAAGAATTGAAACAGACTGTAATGGAGACGGAAGAGAAGATAGAGAAAACCAGCGAAGTGGTGTTACTAGTCCGGGAAGAAATCTTGATCAAGGTAAATGAAGTTGAAGGTGAAGGTAAAAGGAGGGTTGAAGGACTCCAGAAAGAAACAAATCACAAATTAGAACAAATACAAACCAGAGTCGAAGTGAAGTATAGCCATTTGGATGCATCAGTAAATGAAGTTAAGGACACCACAATGGCCCAAGAAGGAAGAATAGCAGAATTCAGAGTAAGAGAATTATGCCTCCAAGAAGAGATAAATGCACTGAAGGACCGACCACTAATAAGTTCACACATCTCATGCAGTGAGAATAGGGAAGCAATCAATTTCAAAAACTACAAGCGAAACCCAATTGAGTTCATTGAACGGGTAGAAGAGAATTTAGCCAGAACTAGGGAGACACGGTGGACGGTGATCAAAGGTATGATTGATGAAATGTTTAAAGAGGTCCACGATAATTGGTGGACGGCTGTATGACCAGACATACACAATTATAATGAATTCAAAAAATTGTTTAAGGACAAATGCTGGTCGGAGGCGACGCAGCATGTAGTTAGAAACAATATCAGTAACGGCCGATTCGACCCTTACCTGGGACAATCCCCAACGGCTTATTTCTTAGGCAAAGTCAGTGTGGCAAGAAACCTAGAACCTAACATCCCAGAAGAGTGCTTGGTGATTCAACTAGCGTACCACTATGATGGGGAAATTACCAAAAGCAGATTAAGTGGGAGAATAAAAACCATTCAAGAGATGGCTGCTTTATTGGGGGAGTACGAACGAGAGAAGCACTACGTACTCAACAGACAAAAGAACACCCCAAATTACAGGAATTATGATGCAAGAAACCATCCAAATGGGGCACAAGGAAACAATGCACCAGCTAATCATCCGCCAAACAACCCCAATAATTTCAGAAATTTCAACAATAATAATAACAATAATTACCCCATAAATAATAACCAAAATTATTATAACCATAATAATAATAATAATCAGAATAATCCCTATAACAGAGGAAACAATCAAAATGGTGGTAATTACAACAGGCCAAACCACCAAAATAACAATAACAACCATCAAGGGCCGAATCAAACATACAGGCGACGGGTAAATTATGTTAACGCCGAGAGTAGAAACGATGGAAGACAGGGTTACCGAGGACCTAGGAGCAGAAGTGCGGAAGAAAATAGGCGAAGCCGGGAGCGGACAACATTTAATGACCACTCGGTTGAAAGGATGCAGACAACTGAAAATAACCACTCCAGTCGACCAGAGGACCGCGCCGAAGGCAACGCCCAACATTTAAACGAACAGTGGCAGTGAGAATCCAACAGGACCCGTCACTGATCCGATCTATTGGGTTATTAACCAGACTGACTAACCAGACAAATGACGAAACAATAACGATAATTCAAAACCACTATCTGAAGAACATCCGTGAAGAGTTGATGGAAGAAAATACCACATTAATTAAACACCCTGACAATGAAATCGCATATGTTATTGCCAATGTTGTAATAATTTAATAAATAGATGTGTGTTGATGATAAGCTATTGTGAAGTATGAGACTCCGATGTAATCAAACCCCTCTGTTTGGGCTAGCCAATTTGTAATAAAATAAGTAAATTGTAATGTAATATGTTTAATTGGTGTGTAATTGGTGTGGCTCTCGACGTCTTACTGGCCTGAAACACTTCCTTAAGTTTCCCAGCTGGTCGAGTCCCAATGGTAGCAAGACCGGTCGAGTAGCGTAAAGTTGATGAAGAAATATATATGTTCAGCTTCACCGAAAGTTTCAAAACAAAAATTATTGTTTTGAAGGAAATTTAAAAAAAAATTGTTTATAAAAAAAAATAATTAAAAAAAAAAATTTTTTTTTTAAATTTTATTAATTAATTAATTATGGTCAATTAATTAATATAGGGCTGTGAAGTTTTAAAAAGTGTAATGCTCTTCTGAAAATTGTTATTAAAGTTTTGGTATATTTTAAATAAACTATCACCACTCATAAGATTGTCTTCAAACCAATCGATACTTGTTTATCTTTTTACTTTTTTAGGTTATCTTCACTTATAGGTGGTAAAGTCCTTGTAGATTATCAATTAGAATTATATTATTGGTAATTAGTATTATTGAAGAAATAAAGAACTATTAAGTATTGAAAAGTATTAATGTTTTATTAATTAATGGCAATATTGACTCTTATCGATTAATATCGATTCTCAGGATATCGAAAAAATTACAAAGTATTATATAAAAATCGTACAGGGTTCTTTAAACAGCCAATTATTATCAAAGTCAGAGAAATCGGGCCAATATTTAAAAAGTATAACGTTACATCAAATGAATAATTATTACTAAACACAAACATTGAATAATAATTTGAAAATTAAAATAATTGTTTTCACCAAACAGCTGTGTTGAAACAGGAGAAGGCACTGGGATCGTCAAAAGAAAGATGGCTGCCGTCAAGTTGATCAAAATGTCGCTCGTTCCTGCTGCGTTCCAAATAATGTATTTTCTGGCAGTATTCCTGTTCTTGTGTCTGCAAATCTCTTGTTAAATGTTGTGTAGTGACTGGTGTAGTGATTCTGGGTTGTATTTAGTATATCTGTGTAATTATAAGTCAAAACACTTTTCCCGATTCCGACACTAATTTGGTTAATGTGTTATACCGTTTTCTGGTGTTTTGTGGTGTTTTTCGGAGTAGAAATGTATTATTTAGTGTTAATTAGTGTTTCTTGATTGTTTTTGTCACAATGTATATGTTCTGGAAGGATTTTATAATTCACTCTCGACTTCACAGTAACGTACTGTTCGCCACTTAACTTTACCTTTGTAAGATAGGTTAGATCGTCACAAAACTCTCGTTTATGTTAACCGTTCGAATACCAATAATCAGCTAACTGTTTCCTCCAGTTTCAATTAAACTCTTAGCCAATATAATATTATTCTTAACATTGTTCAAATATTTTTCATATCCTGTGCACACTTTAATATTTCACTATATAAATACCTAAACTTGGGTTATTTATCAATTTTATTCACTAGATGTTATTTAAATTAATCTTTCAGTTCATTCAGCTTATTTTCAGATTAAATAATGCCGTTTTATAGTGTTTTCTGTCCAAAAAATAGTAATTTTACTTTCAGTTTGGTATACTCTGAAAAGTCAAAACATCAAAATTTACTTCCTGTCATTCCTGTCATTATATAAATTCAGCCATTTTATCAGTTATATTTAATATTAATAATCCTATATTGTATTAAAAGGTTCATATTCCCTTATTTTCTGGTAATTAATTGAATTAGTTGTATTCTGAAACATTATTCTGGAATATATGACTCCCATGTCCAAATTTCTGAGTTTAGTCATTTTCATTTTTATTTATAATTCTGAATATAATTTATTAAAATCTTCCTAAATGGTATGTGCAATTATATGGCTTGATCTCAAGTTTATTTTGTCTAAACCCCTTTTGTTTACTTGCATTTAAATGAGCAATTTCTCTGTTTTGATGGAGTTTGGTTTCCATTCTTTTGGCCTATGATTTTTTAACAATTTTTCTTACAAAATATTTTACAAACAATATATGATGTGTGATACCCTCTCTGACTTTTACATATAGTATTATAAATTAAACATGTTTTCAAATTACACAAAAACAATTAGTATTGGTTACAACACAAATAATAGTTAAACAAAATAAAGAATATTTTTTTAAATAAATGGTTGTCTTCAAGTCAGACATTTTGCAACAAAATCCTTATTTCTAACATGGAAATATGGTTTACAAAAAAGGTTTTTTACTAACTAACATCTTAATTACTCTCGACTATTTACAAGTAGTAACTATTTTTATAGTTCTGATGTTAGTTGTATCAGACCCAAACAAATGGCCTTATATCTAAAACATTTTTAAACATTCTTGTACTATATACATAAAAACCTTATATTTATATTCTTATTTCTAACTATTATTATAAGTAGGATTCTACAGTTTTTATACCATCTTTTATACATTGTCTTTGGGGAATTGTACCCTGTCATTAATAAATAAATAGTATGAATTGTTCAAAAAATATTATGAAATCTGTTTTTCTTTTTTCATGTAAAACAAAATGTTATTTTAAACAGATTCATGTCTTATGAACAACATATTGTCACAGTACACATTTTAAGTCATTGAAAAATGCATATTTCATTGCATTCAATGTTTGTGATTGCCAAGAATGAAACACAAGGTTCATTTTTTATAATACCCAAAACTATCACTGGTTCACTTTGCACTCTTATATTATGTTAATGCTAAATGGTCGTATAGTCTTATTAACATAATAAATTGGTTAGCGTTTTTTCAATGGAGATTTGTTCCATGGGTACTATATTATTGTTTCATCTTAGTTCACAGGCAACTTTTACTTTATACACTTCTCTCTCTTAAATTTATATACATGTGGTTTTTATTTCGTTATACTTTTGTTTTTAGATATTTATTTTGGGGATATAGGGATTTGGGTGTCTTTTATAAGAGCATGACATCTTCTTCAGGATGCTGCCTTCTTCTTCTTTCATCAGTCTTCTTTTCTCCTGCCTTCTGGGACTGGTATCTTCTCCATCTTCTTCTTGATGCCATCAGGTTTCTTGGGATCTTCTCCATCTTCTTCTTTATTTCAGAAATACACCACCTGTATTGGTTGATCTTGGCTTATTTTAGGGTTTCTATTCTATTTATTCTCCCTCGTTGTGGGTTTGGTCATATTCTGTACTGCTTGGTTATTTACTTTTTACCTTCCTGGGTTATACCTTGAAAACCTTTGGTTATGAGACTGGTCTTGGATGACTCATCACTAGTAACTCCTTTTATTTGAACTTGTATTCTCTTTATAATAATGATTTCTTTCCACAGTTGCTATGAATTAATCTATTTATATTAAACTTAATGCTTTCTTCCAAATTTAAATATTATAACTTCATTATTCTAATGATCAATTGCCATTCAAAATTATGCATACATCTGTCACGCTACAATGTATATGGAATATCAGTAAAATTCATGATCGACACGGGTGCCAATGTGTCCTTAATTGACGCAAATATGTATAACAAAATTCAAAAAGAACTGTAAGCTCAGCCATGGTCGATTAACCAGATGGATACTTGCTCTCCAAGAATACCACATCAATTGGGAGTATATCCCCGGTAGTAAAAACACAGCAGCTGATGTGCTATCCCGCATTAACACCGAACAGCAAACATTCGATGGAGAGAAGGAGACAATAGTGAAGGTGTTTAATATTATGAAAAGCAAGTCCGACCTAGAAGCTATACTGAATAGAGTAAAACAACACCAAAAGGAGGATAAGAAATTGAACCACATCCGAGAGTGGCTGAACCAACAAGAGGAAAGAGCCACACAATTCTATTGTTCACATGAAGATACATTGTTTATCAAAACCAAGCCCAACCAAAATTCGTGGAAATTAATAATACCTAAGGGATATGAAGCTGAAATTATAATGGAGTACCACCTCAGATATGGACATATGGGAGCACTAAAAGTGATCAAAGCACTAAAGGAGCATACATACCTGAAGGACATTAACAGAAGAAGGTCATAAAAAGCTGTCACATATGCCAACTAGTCAAGTGCAATAACGACAAGAAGGAAGGAGTAATGCAACCAATAACTTCTGCCAACAAACTGGAACGAGTTTTTTTTAGACATATGTGGACCCATGCCACGCAGTGGAGGAAGAAAACAGTATAAGTTCATAGTTATCATCATGGACCATTACACCAAGTTTGTAAAGTTATACCCCATCAACCGTGCTACCACAAATAAAGTACTGAACATAATAACACAGAGATACATACCAGAAGTGGGGAGTCCAACAAATATTATCAGTGATCATGGTACCCAATTCCGAGGGAGAAAATGGAAGGAGACATTGATGGATCTGGGAGTCCGAACATACAGAACTTCTATTTACCACCCGAACAGCAATCCAGCTGAAAGAGTGCTCCGTGAAGTTGGGAGGATTCTTCGAACATACTGCCACGATCAGCAACGTAAGTGGAGTGAATACATAGAAGCCACAGAAAGTTTCATAAATCTCGCTTACCACGAATCCATTAGGGATACCCCTTATACCATCATGTACGGAAAACCACCACCTCTAGCAATAGAAGAACTTGTTAATTTCCCCACCAATCCGGAATACCAGTTCGATAATGCAAGATTCTACAGCAAGATAGCGGAACAAGTAGAAAAGAAGAAGAAAAAATACCACAAAATCCAACTTAAGGCAATACGATATCAAGAAGGAGAAAAAGTGTTAATACGGAACAGAGAGTTACCTAGCTCTAGACAGGGAATCACAAAGAAATTATTATTACTGTACAACGGTCCCTATATCATTGTCAAGGATATCCACAATAACACCTATGTCGTAAGTGAGATAACAACCAAGAGAATCAAAGGGACTTACAACCAGTCTTCTTTGAAGAAATATTATGAGGCGGTGTTACAAAATTAAAAGAATTAGGAGAGTAAACATTATCTAAATTCAAAAATCAAAGTAAGTACAGCTTACAAATAAATATTTGATTGAAATTAATATATGAATGAAAAAGAATTTCGAAGAAAGATTAGCTAAATTCAAAACAAAGTAAGTACAACTTACAACCAACTGTGAAACAAAATGTGTAAACCAATGTAATTTTGAAATATCAGTATGGAGAACCATATATGACTTCCATATTCTAAGATTTATATTTAAAATCATTTTCGAAATGAAATATTACCATAGAAACTACTTCTTTCTACTTACTGCTTCAGCCTTAACCACAGTACTGTGGTCACTAACGTATACCACCTCACGTTATCGCACTCGATTTTCACTGATGATGGAAGTCGATGGCATTGCCGAAATGTCTGGTTTTGTAAAAAACATTGGACTACAGCCAAATATCCCGGGAAGGAATTTTAACAAAAACTACTTCTTTGTTGCCGATAACGTTGTACACATATATATCAGTGGCGAAGTTACATGGAGGCAATTGAGGCAGTGCCTACCCTAAAACATTCTGTAGAATAAAAATTATAAATACGTATGAACTACATAACGTAAAGATTATACATTGTTACTGCGACTGTCAAATTTATTAAACCGAAATGTGCTTTATTGAGCGACCGCTAGATGGTGACAGGTGAGATTCGGCATAGTTCGTTTAAAGTGAATGAGGCAACCTGAACTTGCCTTAGCGTTTTTTGTATACATCGTATGTAAGCAATGTAGTGGTGTGATAGGGAAGTGAAGGGAGGGGGGATTGTCCCGCGCTGTACACATAGAGCGTTGAGGCATGCCTCACTTCTGTGGTCCAAACAGTTAAGTTAAAGCACCTGTGTTGTTTCTAAGTGTTTATTTTATGTGGTTATTAAAAGTGTCACTGTTATTCCGCTGAACTAACAGATGATCAAGATTGTTATTTGAATTATTTGTAACATTAAACATATATATAGAAACTAATCAAATTTAAAAATTTGAAGTTCAATCAGTTGTATTATTGTGTATGACTAATACAAGGATTGTTCAATAGAAACACGTATAGAGCTGTAAAGCATTTTTTATTCAACGATTTTAAAAGAAGTCTCCAATAACATTAAGACATGAGTTCCACTGTTGCGCTAACCTGTAGATTCCCTGCTAGTAAAATTCTTACGGCTGTTTGTGGAACCATTCGGTTACAGCAAACTCTACCTCAGCGTCCGATTTGAACCACCGTCCTTTTAGTGATTACTTAAAAAAAATTTAAGATAAGATTTTTGCCTACCCATTCATTAACTACTAGCTTCGCCAGTAAGCAAATTGATGTCCATTTTTTCGGCTTGCACGCGTTATGTTGGTGTGGGTTTCCGCACTTTCCATTTAAAAAGCGTGCAAATGTAAGAAAATAAACATGAGTGAGGCCAGAAATAACGTGAATTGTGTGTGTGTGTGTGTGTGTGTGTGTGTGTGTGTGTGTGTGTGTGTGTGTGTGTGTGTGTGTGTGTGTGTGTGTGTGTGTGTGTGTGTGTGTGTGTGTGTGTTACCTGCCTTTTTATTGCTGTAGGCATAATAATAAAATGGAAACGTAAACATTACATAACTGAGATATGCTTACCTGCCACGAACGATATATTATTTTATACATGGAGGAGTTCAGTGACATACACACGTACAGAAGAATTATATATATAAAGATATTAACTCATACATAATTTACATTAAAATGAAAAAATTATAATTTTATTGCCTGGCAACAAAATTATTTTATTTTTAACAAGTGCCATTGTTTGAAAAAGTTTAAATGAATTTTCAAGTACTTTACTGTTGTTAAAACGTAAAACGTTGCAGGTAAACTACCCCTTCCCCTTAACCGATCTTCACCAAAATCGAAAGTCCTTGAGACCTCTACAATCCAGGGACGTATGCAAAAAATTATTTGATTCTGTTTGAATTTGGGGCTGTTATCGTTTGCCATAGAAAATACGCTTGATAAAAAAACGTTGCAGGTAAACTACCCCTTCCCCTTAACCGATCTTCACCAAAAACAACAGGTCTTGAGTACTCTACAAATCAGGGCTGTATGCAAAAAATTATTTGATTCTGTTTGAATTTGCGGCTGTTATCGTTTGCCATAGAAAATACCCTTGTTAAAAAAAACGTTGCAGGTAAACTACCCCTTTCCCTTAACCGATCTTCACCAAAAACAATAGGTCTCGAGAACTCTACAATTTAGGGCTGTATGCAAATAATCTTTTGATTTGTGATGTACTATTATTGATCACATTTATTATTACAACAACAACAAAAAATCTACTTTTCACTTACCGTCGCTATCTGTTCTGCTAGGTTCCAGGGTTCGAGCACATGAACGCTAGATACAAACATGGTGTACAGGTTAAGCAAAGCACTGACACAACTCAGTTTTTGGAAGAGAATTGATACTTTTAATGCTCAATTGTTGAAATTACTGTTTGACAAATAGGTTTACATGGAGTAACATATGGTGCAACTCGTGCATCTGGTTTGTAAAGGAACTTACAGACTAGAGCTTACCTTATTATTTCACAAACACAAACGCAAATATAAAATACAAACACAAATATAAACAGCCCAGCTTTGCCACTCACCACTCACACAGAATATTATTTAAACCCTTAACATTTCTAAAAAACCTCTCCCTGCCGGCACGCGTTTATAACTTGAGCACTTAAGTTTTTCATTTTGTATTTAGTCGTGTCCGAAAATAGTTATATGGGTTCTTCTTTGTTGTATCAGATTAGCTGCACTTCATTTTATTGACTGCACTGAATTTTAATTTAGAAAAGTTTTATTTTTTGAGCCCCGTTTAACGGACTGCCTGCGCAGTCGAAAGTCGGCCAAAGACTGACTGCTTCTCCCTGCTCCCCACTCCTTGAGCATTTGAGTTGAGACGACGGACATCAGTGCCTTACAGTTAGTCGTCACAGTTTCGACTCATGCTAGTCATGTTGTTTTTTGAGTCAATGTCGCATATGATCTTCTCTAGGCATTGGCTGACGTCATGGTAGGAACCAGACGTAAACAGCACTTCCTACCGCTCAAAAGCGCATTGCTGAAGTTTACTCGTACCAGGACATCCTGTTTTGCGGCTGGATGCGTCACTCGAGCTGTGGTGATACAGTTGCGTCTGTGTGCGGCTACACAAGTACAGATTTCTGAGAAGTTTGAAGGGGGTAAATGCTTCGCTCGCCGCGTGACACAATGGAAATTGCGTAACGCCTTACTGCTTGGTTTCTCTGGTTCTTAACATCGTTCTGTTATAATGGAATGAATTTCGTTACACAATAATTTTCACGACTTTTGACAAACCCGCCCAAAAATGAAATAAATAAAAATATAATCATTACCTACTGTGAAAAATAAAACCACCCAAAAATGACCCGCTACAGATTCTGTTTGAATTTGCGGCTGTTATCGTTTGCCATAGGAAATACCCTTGTTAAAACATAAAACGTTACAGGTAAACTACCCCTTTCCCTTAACCGATCTTCACCAAAAACAATAGGTCTTGAGAACTCTACAATTCAGGGCTGTATACGAAACATTATTTAATTCTGTTTGAATTTGCGGCTGTTATCGTTTGCAAAAAAAAAAAAATTCCCTTGAAAAAAAAAAACCGTTGCAGGTAAACTACCCCTTTCCCTCAACTGATCTTCACCAAAAACAATAGGTCGTGAGTACTCTACAAATCAGGGCTCTATGCAAAAAATTATTTGATTCTGTTTGAATTTGCGGCAGTTATCGTTTGCCATAGGAAAAAAATCTACACACAGATAGACAGACAGACACACACACAGACACTTTTCGGAAAACGACTTTTTTTCATGTTTTGAGTGTAGTACAATCAGAATCTGCAATAATCTCGAACACGATTTTTTTTGCCATCACCATACTTCCATTCCATTCCTTAAGGAATATGGAAGTAAAAGAATATATATAATAAAAAACCAAAAAACTGACATAAAATAATAAAATATAAGACAAACAATGATGACGCTATATAACATCATTGACTAACCCTATTACAAAAGGGAAGAATAAAGAATTAACGTTTCACAAAAAGAAAAGACAAAACAATCAAATAAAAAATGACAATGACATATTAAATGGACAATCGATGATGAAAAATATAAGTAAGCCAGAAACCAGCTACAATGTTAATATTGATTATAAATGAGAAAGAAGGTGATAACAAATAAAATAACTATCATATGAAGTAAATTGATGAAACAATGCAAAATATCTATTAAATATCGCCATAAGCATAGAAAAGGAATCCAAATAAGTCACTGAGAAGAAAAGGTCATGAGATGTATAAAAGAGAGAATAATTAATCCCAAAAGTGTTTTACTGTATTGATATTATATGAGTCGAAAATAGACGACTATTATTATGATTACTATTAATATTATTATTTGATGATTTTATGTTGAGATACATCCAACAATTATTTTATTATCTTGTTGTTGCATCCTCTTCGTTCACTTTATTAATTTAATAATATATATAATACTTTCACGTATGAACTTACTGTTATCACTTCCCAAACGTTTCGAGATGTTGTTTCTCTTCTTCAGTGGGTTTAATACTAACTGTCGATTACAGAATAACCGTTACGGAATGGAGTGTGTGGTGGAGGTTATTCCACCACACACTCCATTCCGTAACGGTTATTCTGTAATCGACAGTTAGTATTAAACCCACTGAAGAAGAGAAACAACATCTCGAAACGTTTGGGAAGTGATAACAGTAAGTTCATAAGTGAAAGTATTATATATATTATTAAATTATTTTATGTTATTGAGCAGATAGGCATGACCTCTGAACTCAAAATGTGTATAAATGGATGGCAGAGTAATAGAGCCACACTTGCCCTCTGGCTAGTACCAATTTATATGAATAGGAGAGAAGAAAATTTTAGGGAGATACAACATACAAGGGATAACACTCGTAAGGAAAGAGTAAAGAAGAAGAATAATACCAAGTACCATATCATGAACCATGACTTAATAAAAATAAAATAAAGAAGAAAGTAGCGATTGATGAATTCCTTAATAATAACAACTTGATTGAATGAACTATATTGATAATTTCAGAAAAGATAAATCTGTATTTTCGAAATAATCAATTCTGGTGGCGATGCATTATGTAACATGACATAAGATGGTGAAAATACACTGATGATTAATAATAAACAAAAAAGCTGTAAATGAGAAGAAAGGCCGAAAGCTTATAAATCAAAGATTAATGACCAAACTACGATAACAAATGACTGAGAAACTGACAATGACTTGACCCAATAGATTGGAAAACAACAAGGAAAATATAATGTAACAAGGAAGAAGGAATAAGAAACTAAATATAACCAAGAATGTAATAACGAAAATTGTAATCTCCGAATTATGACTATAATAATTTATGTAAACCAATGCACTAAAATAGTTAGGGCATAATTAAGAGATAACCATATTAACAATAACAAGTAAGATAGTGCTATTATTAATTTAAGTAATAGGAAGTAAGAATTATAAAATAAGGTAAAAATTAAGTTATTAGAATGAATAGTAAAATAAGAAGGACAGACACTGTATTTAAGTGAAGGGATTAGTAAGTAAGACATATTGTGTAAGGTACAGTTTAACAGTAGTATTATAAGAGTTTTGTTATTGTTCAAAAAACCATAGAATGTAGTAAATTATAAGATAAGCAAGATAATAGTAAAAAACAGAAAACTAGTTAGAAGTTTAATTTCAGGCTTGAACCTGGCAAGGAATATTTTTATAATAGGAGGTGTAGTTAGAATCACCAATGTTTTATTATCTGTTTATATAAAAATTGTTTTAATGTACCATATATGAAGTTAATAAGTTACAAAGAATGTTAAATAGTAGTATGGGGAAGTCTAGGCTCTAGGCCTAACATTTAGTGAAGGAACTTTGTAAATTTAAAAGCAAAACAATAGCCCAGTATAAATCAGAGTATACCAAATGTTCAGACAGTTAAGTAAGTATACCTAATACAAAAATGTAAAGATAATATCCAGTTTTAGATTAAATATATAAGAAATATAAATAAGAAAATAAGGAAAATGTTATTAACTATTCAAAGGTAACCATGAGGGATATTAAAATAATCCTTAACAAAAAAGAAGAACAATGGTATTCATGTAATTAATATAACTACTAATATAAGAAAGAAATCTTAATTGGAAGATATTTTATAGATTTAAACCAAAATAAAACGTTAGAATATAACAATGATATAAAATAACGACCAATGAGAATTAGCATAATTTAATAAGTAACCATAGCAACTGAGATTTATTACCAGAAAACCGTTGGAATTCTAATGACTTCATTATTGACTGGCGCGGAGGGCGGATGTATGCAGCTCTCAATCCGAAATTAACTATACAAACTTAAAGTTTTTATAAACCAAGAAGGAAGAAGTGTTGGGGAAGCATCCCATACGACACCTGATGGAATAACCAGTAATAAAATATTTAAAAAATAAAAATAACTGTAAAAGAAGAATACGCCGAAGGAACGTAACGGACGACTCATCCCGAAGGAAGAAGGGGATCGACCTACTTCAACCTGAGAATACGAACGACTACGGAACAAGAGGGAAGCCGAACTTTAATTGAAACCATCTGAACGGGAATTGAGAACCATCCGAGGAAGAGAAGACGACTAGACCTATCCGGAAGAAGTAGACGGACATCGAAGAAGCCACAACGAGAACCCGATGAGTATAAACTAATAATTTCACTTAAAAATAAATTCCCCTTTATCCATAATAACGAAGTAAAAATTTCACTTCACTGATCACAATTTTGAAACAAGAACTGAAGTTAATTAAAATATCACTATTAATAAAACTTAATCAATTAACAACCTTTGAAATTGATTTATAATAAATTGTTAATGAACATAACTTGCTGACAAAATTCTAACCAACACTATTCTAATTCTCATTGCCGATAACTTACTTGAATGTATTAGTGTATTAAACATTGTGTACCTAGTTTTAAGAAATATTATAATTTTGTGCATTTTAGCCGATAATCCAAACTTCTGTAGTCAAAAGGACTTAACACCTTGAGACGAATAATAATTGTAAACAAACATCAGAAGCCATGCTGGCGTCTCGATATATGACTGAGCGATACCAACCGAGAAAATTGTAAAAGCCGGGATTAATATAAAAATCTGTACAATTCATTAAATGTAATTGAAGGGATAATAGAAATAAGGGTTAATAAATTTTAATGTTCTTCAACGCTGTATGTTTGATTCATAGAAAATAAAGTAATATAAACAAATACTAAACTGAAAAAGCCTACATACGGCAGTTAGCGAAATCGACACTGCAAGACAGCATGGGCCAATCAGGTAACGAGGCAGCAAGATTTGAATCGAACCACGAGAGATACGGTTACGGTTCGTAAGTATTAAGAAAAAGTATATTCCGACTTGTTACATACGATTAACTCTTCACAGAGTATTTGACAGATTATTACCCACAATTACACACTTATACTACGAACGCAACGAGCGAAATAAAAACGCTCGTCACACACATTTACGATACGATTACAATGGGTGACAATTTAAACATCCATAACGGATTCTATTACAATACACACAATTCGAACCTCAGCGCCAATCCCTTCCCACCATCAACCCCCACCACACACACCTAATTCCGTAACGGTTATTCTGTAATCGACATTCAGTATACTCCCACTGAAGAAGAGGTACATCACCTTGAAACGTTTGGGAAAGTGACAACGATTAGTAAGTTCATATGTGAAAGTTTTATGTATATTATTAAATAAATAATATTGCCCTCTCAAGTTAGTTCTTCAGACCCTGTATTTTTCCACAGGATCAGAACAGCTATGTAGCTCTTTCTTAACATTCTATAGACGTGTGTGTGTGTGTGTGCGCGCGCGCGCGCGTGTGTGTGTGTGTGTGTGTTCAAGCTATTCTGCTTAAGTGCTCAATCACTCCTTCCATGGCAGGCTAAGAGGAAGTACAGCTAAGAGAAGACACCTTATATTTGTGCTTCCCTTATAAAAGTACCGGAAGTATGTGCTTAGGAGAAGATACACTCAAAATCTAGTTCATAATGATCAGTTAGATTCTTGCTCATAAACCTATGTGGTTTTAATTAATAGTAACTCTGTTTTTCAGTTGAACATATGCCTTTTTATTTCTTTTAAAACCAAACATTTGCCTATACTATGATGAAGCATCCTCAGCAGCTCGACTGAAATGTTTGGTTTTAAAAGAAATAAAAAGACGTGTTCTACCGAAAACAGATTTATTATCAATTTAGATTGTTTATCATCTAATATTATGGCATGGTTAAACTTTGTACCTATGAAAACTTTGTACTGTAAAGTGCCGCATTGCAGGTGCATGTAGTGACGTCATTTTTATATCTGTTATCTGCTGCCGGTTTGATACAGGCCGACAGCAGCCAAATTTAAGATATTTCCTTGCAAGACTCCGTACAGGCAACACGCCTTGTTCGCTAGCCGCGGGTACATAAAGTTTCAATATTTCGTAATTTTAGCATGACCATCATGCGATAATTTACTTGGGCGATCTCGGCCTCTACACTCTGTTATGGGTTTTCAATATTTAATTCTATATTAATTCTTGGCATTATGCCGCGCTAAAACTGCACGTGCCCCAGCAATTATTTCTTGTTAATCTTTCAATAAACTATTATCTCAAGAATATATACAGTCCACTTCATCATTTCGTTTCACACCAGCACCTCAATAAGCGTTCTAAGACCAACTTAAGATTCATCGAGAGCATTTAAGGCGCAACATTTTTGGTCCTCCGCGACCGGATTTCACATTTTTGGTCCACCGCGACCGGATTTTGGTCCACTACGATTTTAGAAATATTTCATTTAATGGGCCCAAACGACGTTTGGTTCAAACCCCAACATTTTCAAACTTCAGATTGCTGGCCGTTGCGTGCCTCCATTGTTCTAAAAAGTACTGCATACTCAACACTGCAAGATTCTGCAGAGCAGCAACTCTGAGACAACAAGACACGGCAAGACAGCATCATTTGTTCTACAGCAACGAAATTCCACAACTTTAAAATTACGGAGAGCTACAACTTCAAGCGTCACCCGACCAGCAGAACAGGCGGTGCTCCAACTTCTAAGGATTGCCGAACAGGATCGAACAATGGGATCGAAGCCAGCTTGAGCACGCCAGGATTCAACATCCACGTGACTATAAACTTTCATTTTTTATAATTTTTTATGTATAATTGATGGGTACAACAAACTAAGTAATATTTCTGCACAGATTTAATAGCATTTAATAATTTCTACATTAACAGATATTATTGTCAAGTGGCCATAGACTTGTATTTTTATCTAGATTGTCATATGTACATACGTACATAAATTTTCATTTACGTTGCTGTACTATAATGTATTAAGAAATTTAAGTGATGTGATAAGGCTATAGGTATATTGTCATTTTGAATGATTCATGTTTTCAATAACTTTTATAACTATTTTTTAAGCGAATGAAGTACCTATTATAGTAAGTCATATATTAAGGTGTACACAGATCACTGGCTCCCGCATCATATCAGATTTCAGCAAATTATTCAAAATTATAACAATTGTTCACCTGCTCTACCTTTAACTATCATTTTCAAATTATATTTTACATTACGGTCATGGCTGATGTGAAGGCGTTAATTAAGAAACGGGGCACAATTAAGGCGTCTATATCCCGTGTGAATACTTTCGCTGACAATTTCGACCCAGACATAAGCGATCATCATGCATTGAAAATTAAACTCTGCCATTTGATGGAATTGTCCGCGAAGTATGACGAAATTCAGACTCAGATTGAGGCTGACGATTCCGATTTCGCATCAGTCAGTGACAGAGTTCAAACAGAGGATGATCTATCTTGATGATCTATTTGCACTCTTCATTAAAAGGGACGAGGCGTTAAATGTAATAAAATCTCTTCCAATCACCCATGAAAATTATGCGGTAGCTATTGATCTATTAAGAGCCAGGTACGACAGCAAATTAATTGTCTCAGCCTATCACATAGGGAATGTCTTCGGCGTGAAGTCCATTCAACAAGAGTCCATGGTTAGCATTTCCAAGTCCATTGATGAGATCACCGCGAATATAAATGCTATAAATTCATTGAATTTAACGGTAAATACATTTGAAATCATTTTCGTTCAATACTTAACGCAAAAACTCGATAATCAGACGTGTCGGCTCTGGAAAGAAAGTCTTTCAGATGAGCGATTTCCTAATTTTGATAATTTTATTAAATTTTTAAACAATAGAAGGTAGTTATTGCAAAACGTCAACAGCGCGACCAGCTCAGTAAGCAGAATACATGTTAGCGATAAAACTCACTATCGCAAGGCTATTAAACCGGTTGATATAACGAGGTCGACATTTCATTCTCATATCAGTAATAACATCTGTCAACTGTGTCGTGGTAAACACCGCCTTTCTGACTGTCCAAAGTTCGTGGCTATATCTCCCATGGAATGAAAAAATATTTTAATTAAAAATAAACTCTGCTTAAATTGCATACGTCCAGGCCATGATCTCACACACTGTCCTTCCAAATTTGCTTGCAGGACATGCGCTAAACGCCACCACACAATGATCCACGTATCAGGCAATAACGCTTCGTGCAGCAACAGTCAGTTTTCACTAAAACTGCAAACTAACAAATCTATATTATTATCCACCGCTGTCTGCATGACAACTGACCATGCAGGTAGGAAGCACCCAGTTAGGATTTTATTGGACTCAGGATCGCAAGCTAACTTCTGCACCATGAATTTCGCACGTCGCATGGGTCTAAAAATAATTAAATCTCAATTACCCATCACCGGTATAAATAATTCATTATCTCAAGCTGACTTCAGTACTAGGGTAAGGTTGCATTCACGTTATAAGAATTTTAGTTTAAACATACATTACGCTGTGCTTCCCAGTATCACGAATAATCTCCCTGCGGAATCATTTGATATCTCATCCTTAAATTTACCCAAAGGCATATTCCTAGCCAACCCAACTGAACTTCTCTTCGCAAATCGACCTATTGCTTGGTGCTCAGTATTACTTACAATTAAGTGAACCTGCCAAATTCATCCGTAGCCCACATTTTCCTATAATACAGGAGACAAAATTGGGATTCATTCTCGCGGGTAACTTGCCATTTAATGTCGACATGACAAAACCTGTCTCATCATTCATAGCATGTGAAGATAATAATGCCATTTCCTCGCAACTAAAGGACTTTTGGAAGTTAGAGGACGTTGCTATTCGTGCTCCCTCCGCTGAGGACACGGAATGCGAAAGTCATTTTGTATCTAATACTTTACGTAATAATGATGGCAGATTGGTGGTATCCCTACCTCGCAGGTCATACAATTCTCATTTGGGCGATTCTCTTCACGGAGCTATCCGCAGATGTCCATCACTGGAACTCAAGTCCAAGCAGAACCCTGACCATGAGTCAACATCGTGGCCCACCAGTGCCTTCGATGCCCATTCACCCTGCACTCATCCCGATCTTGAGCAGGAACAACGTAAGCAGGTCCAAACCTCATTGATTGTCGCTTCATCTACGTCTAGTTATTTTGAAAACTACTCATCGCTCTCAAGGCTCCTTCGTGTATTTTCGTATTGCCGTCGATTCATTCGGAACTCTAGGCTCCCCATAGCTGATAGGGACACTTCCTTTTTAACTGCCCAGGAGTTGCATGATACACTTTTGGTTTTTATTCGCCAGTCCCAGCGATTGCACTTTAGCATCGAAATTAAGGAACCTGAGGCACAACGCTGCATCCCTAATAATGGTAAAATTCTTTCACTCAACCGCTTTCTGGATAATGCGGGGATATTATGCGTGGGCGGACGTCTTCAGCACTCTCAGCTGACCTATGTCAGCAAACACCCGATCATACTCCACCCGCATTCTCACCTCAGTAAATTAATCATAGAGGGTGAGCATCTTCGTCTACTACATGCTGGGGTACAATTGACAGCACTCTCTACGGCAAAAATATTGGATAATTAATGATAAATCATGTATAAGATCAGTAATACACAAATCTATCACTTGTTTTCGTTTCCGTGCTAGGGGCGCAAGCCAATTATTAGGACAATTACCCCCTTCCCGGGTTATGCCTGCTAAGCCATTTTCTCAATCTGCAGTCGACTATGCTGGTCCCATACTTATACGTCATGGTGGGCAGCGTTCAAATTCGACGTCAAAGGCTTATATTGCTCTATTTATATGCATGGTCACTAAAGCTATTCACCTGGAACTAGTCTCAGACCTTACCTCAGATGCCTTTATAGCAGCATTAAAACGGTTTATAGCGCGTAGAGGTATCCCTGATCAGATATTTTCCGACAATGGTACAAATTTTCGTCGTGCTTGTAGCTCACTTCACGAATTGTACAAACTTTTTTATTCTAATGGTTTTGAACAGACCACCCAGGATTTTACCACTGCCCAAGGCATCAAATGGTCCTTTAGTCCCCCCTCAGCACCTCATTTTGGTGGCCTGTGAGAAAGCGGAGTCAAGAGTGTCAAATTCCATTTGCGGCGCGTTGTCGGCGGAACCATTCTTACGTTTGAGGAATATTACACTATCCTAACTCAAATAGAATCCTGCCTCAACTCACGTCCTTTGTTCGCCATCTCCAATGACTCTAGGGACCCCGAACCTTTAACTCCAGCTCACTTCCTGGTTGGTTCTCCGCTCACTGCTCTCCCGGAACCTGACTATTCCCAAGTCAATATTAGCCGTCTGGGCAGATGGCAGCTGCTCCAAAGATTCACCCAGTCTATATGGAACAGGTGGTCGAAAGATTACTTGCACCAGTTACAACAAAGCAACAAATGGCGCATCCCGTCAAAAAATTTGACTCCCGGACAACTCGTCCTTATTCTAGATGGCAGTCCCCCCCCCCCACTGCAGTGGAAACGCGTGGTAGTCACGAACGTCTATTCGGGTCAGGATTCAATAGTGCGCGTCGCGGATGTTCGCACCGCTAATGGTATCCTACGTCGACCCATTCATAAATTATGTCCACTTCCGGTGGCATTAGACTAAGCGCATGAGCATTCATGCGACACGTATCAGTAATGTGAACTTTATCGCAGTATCGTGCATCACGCCCGGGACATTCCCTGGGCGATCACATGATTCATATTGTTATGATTACTACACTATTATTATGTCTATTGTACTATTGTGTATCACTATCATGTTCTTGGGTATTTTTGAATTTTTTGGGGATTATGATTCTAATATTATTGTATCAATTATTATGTCTTTCACTATTGTATTTATTCTATGGTTATGTATCTTTGAATTTTTGGGGGATTATGATTCTAATATTATTGTATCAATTATTATGTCTTTCACTATTGTATTTATTCTGTGGTTATGTATTTTTGAATTTTTTGGGGATTGTTATTCCAATATCATGCATGTAAATTATTATGTCTTTGTCATTGTATTATTACCTGTCACATATTATTGAATTTTTTGTGATCATTATCCTATTATTATGTACTGCCAACTATTATGTCTGCCTGATTGTTGTATTATCATGTATCATTACCATGTTATTATGTGTTATAGAATTTTATTATTATTGTTCTATTACTATGTAACGTAAATCATTATGTATTATGTATCCTGTCACCGGACAAAAGGCTTGCCGCATGACAACTGGCGCCAATCGTACACACTATCGTTTTTGGTGGCCCTAAAAAGGACCTTGTGGCGAGAAAGCTGATGTTGGTCGTGCCGCGCTGAGATGTTCGGCGGCTGCGCCCGCTGATCGTGGCGTACTGCAGTCCTCCTCTTCTTTCGGCACCGGTTGTAGAGTCGTCTGCCGGCCCAGCGAAATCCATCGCTGGCGCGGAACGGGAGTGCGAAGGCGCAAGAACGGCGGCGGTTCTATTCTTCGGCTGTTCCTTCCGGCTAACTCCGCCCCGATGTCGTCCGAGAGAGGAGAGGAGATGAAGTGCGTTCGATGGCGTGGCGATGAAGAGTGCGTCAAAATTTTCTGCCGGCCCGGGTTTTATTAACTAACCGGGATCGCTGATTGGCTAGCTCCGAACACGTAGTTGGTCACGTCTCGGCGGCTGCTGATGCCGGATTGGCTCGCTGTGTCCACCGCTGGTACCGGAGAGCAGATGTTCGCATACCGCTTCCGTCACAACTCCACCGGGCCTTGAATGCTCTCCGGTAGCCAGCCTACTGCTCTTCTCTAGATGTTGTGGAGGTATCTGTTGGGCGCCATGTTGATTGGTGTGGCGGCTGGTAGCTCGCTGGCGTGGCTGGATCTTGCATCCGCAAGATGATCGTCGCCCCACGTTGGGCGCCACTTGTCACCGGACAAAAGGCTTGCCGCATGACAACTGGCGCCAATCGTACATACTATCGTTTTTGGTGGCCCTAAAAAGGACCTTGTGGCGAGAAAGCTGATGTTGGTCGTGCCGCGCTGAGATGTTCGGCGGCTGCGCCCGCTGATCGTGGCGTACTGCAGTCCTCCTCTTCTTTCGGCACCGGTTGTAGAGTCGTCTGCCGGCCCAGCGAAATCCATCGCTGGCGCGGAACGGGAGTGCGAAGGCGCAAGAACGGCGGCGGTTCTATTCTTCGGCTGTTCCTTCCGGCTAACTCCGCCCCGATGTCGTCCGAGAGAGGAGAGGAGATGAAGTGCGTTCGATGGCGTGGCGATGAAGAGTGCGTCAAAATTTTCTGCCGGCCCGGGTTTTATTAACTAACCGGGATCGCTGATTGGCTAGCTCCGAACACGTAGTTGGTCACGTCTCGGCGGCTGCTGATGCCGGATTGGCTCGCTGTGTCCACCGCTGGTACCGGAGAGCAGATGTTCGCATACCGCTTCCGTCACAATCCTTACATGAATTTGGTATGTTAATCATATTGTTATCTACTATTAATTTTCTGGGTGTCATTGCTCTACTGTTATACATGTCAATTGTTATGTCGTTATTGTATTAGCAGTTGTTATTTATTATTGAATTTGTTATCATGTAATGTCAATTACCATGTACTATTCACACAATTACTTAAGTTGCAAAATCGCCCCGATTTTGTGCGGGCAGTATGGTTAAACTTTGTACCTATGAAAACTTTGTACTGTAAAGTGCCGCATTGCAGGTGCATGTAGTGACGTCATTTTTATATCTGTTATCTGCTGCCGGTTTGATAAAGGCCGACAGCAGCCAAATTTAAGATAGTTCCTTGCAAGACTCCGTACAGGCAACACGCCTTGTTCGCAAGCTGCGGCTACATAAAGTTCAATATTTCGTAATTTTAGCATGACCATCATGCGATAATTTACTTGGGCGATCTCGGCCTCTACACTCTGTTATGGGTTTTCAATATTTAATTCTGTATTAATTCTCGGCATTATGCCGCGCTAAAACTGCTCACGCCAGCAATTATTTCTTGTTAATTTTTCAATAAACTATTATCTCAAGAATATATACAGTTCACTTCATCATTTCATTTCACACCAGCACCTCAATAAGCGTTCTAAGACCAACTTAAGATTCATCGAGAGCGTCTAAGGCGCAACATGGCATTTTGTCGAATTTTGTTGCTTCTCTGCTATATACACTTTTCCCTCGAACGAGGCCTTTCGGTTTTGCAACCATTATCAAGTTCTTCCTACAACAACTTGAGGTTTGAAATAAATGTACCTAACTGAGAAGCGAAAGTTCATTTAATTAATATGGGACAGGTCTTAATGAAGAAAGAAGCAGTTTCTATAGAAATATTTTATTTCAAAAGGATTTAAAATATAAATCTTAGAACATGGAAGTCATGTATGGTTCTGCATACCGATATTTTAGTTAGAGAGGGTAACCTAAGTTTCTGTTAGAGATTAAGATAGTCCTTTATTGTAAGTCTAACAACAATAAAATAGATGGGCTTAAGCCTTTTGATCCCACCACCATCCATGCTTTTTGGTCTACATAGCCAAGCTAATAACTTGCTTAGCATATACTTTCAGTTGCTCCCTCAGATTAAGTGCTCAGGACCTCCTTGTAAACTACATTCCTGGTTTTGCTCTCTGGCTGGAGGATGACCAGGCTGTCAGGTGAACTGACTGGAGAATGCCACGTACAACTGGCCATGGGAGAAACAGTCACTCCTCAGATCCACACCAGCCACTATCAAACTCTGCCCCTGTGCAATATTGACGGTCATGACGTAGCACACCTTAACGGGAAACTGCAGACGTTTGAACTGAAAGTGGTAGTCTGATGGGATCAGAGGAATTCGGGGAATGATGACGGTTTCTCCCTTACCGACGCCTGTGAAAATCATGGCTTCGATGACATGTTTGTGCAGAAGCCTGGTGCCATTGCACAGTTTCGGAGGGTTTAGATTACGCAACAGAATGATTGGAGCGCCAACCTTGAGGTAGAGGACGTGAGGTGGTACTCCTGGTGGGTCGAGAGTATGCAAGAACGCCACAGGGTAATGTACAGCATCCTCGACCTCCACCACAGAGTCCACAGACTCATACCTCATATGCTCAGTCGGCAGCTTCTCCAACAGAAAGTTGTTGATGCTGTTGGCTGCGTCGTTTGTTGGAGTGAGAATAGCTCTTTCCCTCAACCATGAAGTGCAATCCTCTTTAGCCTGATGAATGTTGGGGTATATTCTGTCACTGAAGCTGATCAGATCTCCCACTACATCACAAAGGTTACCAGGAATATTTATTCTTCCCTCCTCTTCCAAAATCTTGCCATCACCAATATCAAGCAATAAGTTAGAATACTCCTCTGCCCTCAAGTCACATTAGAGGTGGACACGCATGTTAACTCTCAAGAACAGGACTTTGACATTAGGCCATAATAGGGACGACTTGAGACAGGCCTTGACTTCATCTGCACGTGTCCCCCGTGGCACAACAGGCAAGGTCTGTCTGAAGTCACCAGCCAAAAGCACCGTAACTCCACCCATAAGACGGTTGCGGCCCCTAATGTCCTGGAGTGTCCTGTTCAGAGCCATAATACCTCCCTTGTGGGCCATGATGCACTCATCCCACACAATAACTTTGGCTTCCTTAAGCACCTGAGCCATGTCACTGCTTAGAGATGTTACAAAGTGCAGACTCAGAATGATTCAGGTTGAGAGGTAACTTTGTAAAGGTTCTCGCCTTTTACCCTTTTATTTAATAAATTACACTCATCATAAAATAATACTTACCGCTGGCAGAATTTCACTTACCGTCATGGTCCCCGTAAAACTTGCCTTTTGAAACTACCCAGGTCGCCACGATATTTTTTATAGGTTATAATACCGAAACCTTGACACTCCACCTTAAATAAAACGGGACAGTTTAGCAATCTGACCACCCCCAATTAATAATTCAGAAGATACCCAGAACGTTTAGACGAATCTTGCAGCACAGAAATGAGAAAGTGGTAATGACAAAATAACTTAGTCTAACACATTTTTATGTTATAAAAATGAATATTTTACTTACAGAAATACGGAAATCCTTAATCCAAAACACAAAAGAACAAAACATATATTGAGATGGTTAAATAACTCTTACATTGAAAATATAATTCTTACACTTACAAGGTAGCCCAGCTTTGCTCACACACTCTACCACACCATTTACACCCCCCTTTAAAATATTATAGCAAAATAGTTAATCTTTACGCATTCCGGTTTCATTTTATGGTAATTTGATGTACGCGATGCCGACCGAACACATGCTTTTGTTCCGATTCCACTGTCCGTTATTAACTGTTCTCAAATCATCACTGCACTGCACCAATTTATAACCCCGTTAATTCCTCGGGTCCCGGTCGGTATTAAGGCGTTACTACACTGAGTTATTCATATTTAAAAAAGTTCTACCCGACCGGACCCGAGTGGCACTAACTGCGTCTGTTGCCTGTTGTAGTTTCTCGTGGACTGCCCAAGCGTCTATTTGGTGCGGACGGATCTTAATGCCTGCCGCGAACGAATTTCTTCACCGCTCACAGCCTGAAGTGTTGCACTTGAGCGACTATGTGCCTGATACATAGTAGTTTTTTCTGTGTTGTGCGCCGACGATATTTAGGCGCTTCTGGCTTGATGTCACAAAAGAGGCGGGGCTTAAGTTTCATATCCGTCAACTTATTCAAAGAGGCGAAACAGAAAATATGCTTTTCACCATCTTGGCGGTTCACTACCGCGTCAGTCCGCGCGCCTTGTTGAGTAATGCGTATGGGCGCGTTGCCACACTCTTACAAAGTTCTTGGAATCCTAGGGTGGTGCGGATTCCTTTACCGATTTCACAACGTGATATTGCGTTGCAGCTTCGTTACAACACTGTACTATTCACCACGTGTTCTGGTCACCGTTGAAATACAATTTACACATATTTTTCAGAAAACCCCAAAAATGAAATAAATAAAAATACCCATAAATTTGGACCGTTACAATACCCCCTCAATGAGAGGTCTTCTGTCAAAACAGAAGAAATCTCATTGATAAAACCCCTAAGAGGACCGGTGAGGAACTGGTGCCAACAACCCCCTTGTTCTTACACTTCATGGGTAAATGACCCCCCTGGCTCGGCGACTATGGACGCATCTGAACGAGATCACTGGACTTCTCTGGGCGAGATCCCAACACCGAAAAATCGAACAGACACGCACCACACCTTCTATCATGCTAACCCAAAAATCCTCAATCCCTGGCTTAGATCATGCCAGATCCTCAACCGATATGTTTCCCCTTTTTTCTGCAAAGTGGGCTGCCTTTAGCAGATACTGGGCTCACACACACACTGATACTACATATTATAAAATGAAAATATTCTTAAAAAATTTACTAAACGAAAAATCATTAGCAGTTTTGCTTGAAAATTAAAACACTAATTTTGCATTTATACCGAATAATTCTCTCCATTAATTTTACTGTTATTTAAAATAAATCAATTGAACATTTCTTAAAAATAATAACATCCTTAGCCTAACATGTGATTACACGTAGAGTCTAACAATACATTTCAATAAAATAATTCCATAAGAATAAACACGGTTAGTACACAAACAATAAAATAATCAAAGTTTAAAAATATCCATTAGACGGCAGGCGCAAAATCAAGAAAAAATTTTTTTTTTTCAAAAAAAATTTCCAAAGAAAATTTTTAAATTAAAAAAAATTTAAATTTCTTAAAATATTTTCTTTCCATATTGAAATCATTTAAAGTTTGTTCACATCGATTAAAAACAAAAGTTGGATTAACTTCCTTGCTAAACATGCCTAGTATATGACTTCACCTATCAGCTGATCAAAACTGGGTCAAGTCCCGAACCTTGACCTACATACGTTATATACCAGTTCTATTTGAAAATATCTTAAACACCTGTAAAATTCTATCTTGAAACATAAAGCATAATAAAACAAAACATTTAAAATTAACAAAATATTATTATAAATAACAATCAAATTGATATTTAAATTATTCAAAATAAACTTTACAACTTTACATTTCCAAATTCTATCAAAAATTGTCACTGGTTGCAATTAAAATATTTTCATATTTTTATTTTCAGTCTCTTTCTTTATTTAACAATCTCATTCTACCTTACTTTTGGTGATTTAATTATTTATTTTAGCTTGATATGCCACTTGGCATGTATACATATATAATCTTTCTCACTCTGACTCTAATACCACTAACAACTGTAACTAATATGACACCCATCTCTATTAAAACATCTATCACACAATCTCTAAACCCAACTTACCATTAAACTCAAATCGCCACCTTCTCTCGATATATATATAAAAAAAATACTCTCTAACCCATTGTACCTAGGATAAGTGTTTCCCCCCCCCAAAAGCTCATCCCAGTATGTTGGTTCCTGGATTCTACCTAAGGTAACCCCTTCCTACCCTAAACGGTCCCTTCCCGTCCCAACCCTTTTGTTGCGGACTCCCACATTACACTACCCCTATTACAAAATTGCCATCCCCAAAATCTCAATCTAACTACCTCACTTCAACTACAACAAAATAACATCATCATTTAATAATATCAATATATCAATCAAAACTCTACATATATTCCCCATATCTCCTGTATCAACATCAATACTTCTCAAATTCTATTACATCAACTCCCAACAACATTACATTACTTCAAAACATTATTTTTCTCTCCATTACTTCAACTTTACCTCTAACTTTAACTCGGACTGATCTATATGTCCCACAAAAATATTCATCACCCAGAATCTATCTTTTATTATTTCTGACAATTCATTTTAACATCTCAACTTTATTAACTTACTTTTCTCATTATTTTAAGTAGCATCTGTAATACATTGAAACATTACATTTAACATTGATTACCTTGAACATTCACAACCAATATGACAGTGACATTTTACTACTGATCAGCTGACATGTATTATAAATTTATACTTACAGTGCATTTAAACTGACATACACAAAATATATACACCATACTTTCACGTAACCTCTGAAACATTTAACAAACATGTTAGTTTGAATCAACCAATTTAACCATCTCTTACCAAATACATCTCTCGTAAATAATTCAAATTCATTAGAAAGTTTAATTATACAACATTTAAATAAATCAGAATATTTAAAACATATCAAATTGTTTTAATTAAATTAATTACTGAAAACACAAATTTCATTTCTATCAAAACAATTACAATTCTCCAATTACTGTCTTCAAAATTAATTTTATTATTTATTTAAATTGCAAAATAGTAATCTTCTTATTACAACAATTATCTACCTACATACTGTTCACTTAACCACAACACATACAATTGAATTCACTACATATTTATTTACAAATCTTCCTCCTTATTTATTCCGTTATATCATATTTCAATGTCAAAATCAGTTAAGTTATTACCATGTATTCACATACTTAAACTGTTCCTTCCCCGATTTCTTAATCTAGCCTCCATCGTCAAATAGATATCTAACATATTTGTAGACTAAATCATTTTTGTTTACCTTGAGTTTATTATTATTGTTTTCATAAACCATTATTTCTAAGTTCTTCATCATACCATTTATTATTTCATACAACCTGTCACGATCAATTAATTTTGTTCAGTCTCCGTAAGTATTTTTTCTCAACATCAAGTCAGTTATTTTATCATTTATAACAGTTTTATTCAAATATCCCTCTCTCTCTGTTTCATAATGCAATTCACTTTCTTCATCTCTCTCAATATCTAACACCTGCACCAACATTTCAAAACCTCTATTAATCTCAAAAATTTTTATTTCTCTCTCTCTTTCATTACAACACCTCTCATAACCATACTGAACCCTCCCATTCCATGCAAAGGGCACCATTAAATATTTATTACCTCTACTGGCTTTACCAGTTAAATCACAAAAATTACAGGGACCATCTGAAGGCACCTTGTCTTCCATACAAATACCGGAGGAAACTCTGTCCTCATTAAACACCTGTGAAAACTCTGTTTCACCATAAACTTGGGGAACATCTGCCCTTTGCCCATTTAACCTCTCTACACACACCCTTATAACCTCATCAACACTTTCTCTGCTCACAACCTTACACTCTAACAACACGTTTTTAATTCCACCACTGTTACTTACCGTATCATCCTTAGATACCCCATTTTCAGCTATATAATCATTCTTATTTAACATTATTTCATCATTATAATTACTTGTATTACTCCCACTTACCTCAGAATTGTAACCACCATCACCCACTATTTGGTCACTGTTATTTATTAATTCATTATCGTTATCACTCACCTGTTTTAATTCAACTTCTGTACTCTCTTTATATCGGTCTGTCTTTAGTTCCCGCGACCATTCATCCAACATTTTGTCCCTTTCGTCAAAACGTTTATTCATATTATCAAAATGTTTATTCATCATATCAAACGCCTTTTGCAGAAAATTCCTCATCACATCCTGTGAATACTCTTCTTCGACCACCCCTACACTGTCATCATTATCACTAGGCCTATTTACAGTCTTATTTTCTACCCCTATTACTTCAGCTACCTTACCTTTATCGTTCGTCATCTTACTACCAATACTAATATCATCACTATGCTTTTTAATTTCGGCAAAAATTCCCTCTTCTTGTTCTTCCATTCGGGTTAACCTATCGTCTAAATTACTCCACTCCTCATCCGTCATTTCGCCTACTACCCCTCGAAATTCACTCTCCCACTCATCCCACGCGAAACCAATATCATTACCTTGTATTTTAGACATGTTTAAAGTTCATTTATATAACACTTTTTATATATAAAAACCACTATTTTCCTACAATCAAAACACCTACCACAAATGTAAATCACAATGACATAAACATAACCTACTCACACGTGCGTAATTATATACGATAAATAATTTTTTTTTTTTATAAATTCGTCATTACCACATCCTATTTTCTGTGCATTAAAATAGGTCTATCTCGTATAAATAAAATTAAACGAAAATCCTGGCAGCGAGAGCCAATGTGATGCTAATAAATAGATCGAAATATATTAATAAATTAAATAGATAAATACTGCCAGGACTTACCTGTACTCATTCTCAACTACTTACCTCGTATTAAATTTTATCAGAAGACCAGGGTCGCCACGATATTTTATATAGGTTATAATACCGAAACCTTGACACTCCACCTTAAATAAAACGGGACAATTTAGCAATCTGACCACCCCCAATTAATAATTCAGAAGATACCCGGAACGTTTAGACGAATCTTGCAGCACAGAAATGAGAAAGTGGTAATGACGAAATAACTTAGTCTAACACATTTTTATGTTATAAAAATGAATATTTTACTTACAGAAATACGGAAATCCTTAATCCAAAACACAAAAGAACAAAACATATATTGAGATGGTTAAATAACTCTTACATTGAAAATATAATTCTTACACTTACAAGGTAGCCCAGCTTTGCTCACACACTCTACCACACCATTTACAACCCCCTTTAAAATATTATATCAAAATAGCAAAATAGTTAATCTTTACGCATTCCGGTTTCATTTTATGGTAATTTGATGTACGCGATGCCGACCGAACACGTGCTTTTGTTCCGATTCCACTGTCCGTTATTAACTGTTCTCAAATCATCACTGCACTGCACCAATTTATAACCTCGTTAATTCCTCGGGTCCCGGTCGGTATTAAGGCGTTACTACGCTGAGTTATTCATATTTAAAAAAGTTCTACCCGACCGGACCCGAGTGGCACTAACTGCGTCTGTTGGCTATTGTAGTTTCTCGTGGACTGCCCAAGCGTCTATTTGGTGCGGACGGATCCTAATGCCTGCCGCGAACGAATTTCTTCGCCGCTCACAGCCTGAAGTGTTGCACTTGAGCGACTATGTGCCTGATACATAGTAGTTTTTTCTGTGTTGTGCGCCAACGATATTTAGCCGCTTCTGGCTTGATGTCACAAAAGAGGCGGGGCTTAAGTTTCATATCCGTTGACTTATTCAAAGAGGCGAAACAGAAAATATGCTTTTCACCATCATGGCGGTTCACTACCGCGTCAGTCCGCGCGCCTTGTTGAGTAATGCGTATGGGCGCGTTGCCACACTCTTACAAAGTTCTTGGAACCCTAGGGTGGTGCGGATTCCTTTACCGATTTCACAACGTGATATTGCGTTGCAGCTTCGTTACAACACTGTTCTATTCACCACGTGTTCTGGTCACCGTTGAAATACAATTTACACATATTTTTCAGAAAACCCCAAAAATGAAATAAATAAAAATACCCATAAATTTGGACCGTTACAACTTGAAGGTAGAGCGAGCCGTCCTGCTTCCGCCGATCAAGGTAGCTGCAATACCAGAAGAAGCAACGGCAGCGGCGATGTTCCTTTCACCCCTTATTGTGGCTAGCAACAGATTGAACAAGAACGTTTTGCCAGTGTCACCAGGAGCGTCAAGAAAGAACAACTGCCCAGAAACAGAATCAATGCTGTGCATGATTTCATAGTAGGCTTTCCTCTGTTCTTGATTTAATTTTGGAACATTCACAGCAACTGTTTCGGACAACTGAACGGTATCATAAGACAGATCACTCAGGTGTTCACGGTTGGCGACAACGGCTGCTTGCTCTCGTGAAGGTGATGGAAAAAAGTACTGCAGGAAGGATACAACTAAAAAAGGGGCATTTGCGGGGCATACAACAAAAAATCAGTGTTGTGGTTTTCGCGTTTTTTCGCGAATAGGCGTTAAAGCTTTCAAAACTTTTCTTAGTGAGCACCCAGAAGCGAAGAGGAATAATATGTGCCGAACTTAGAACGCAAAATAAACCCTCAACGCCACATAGCAAGGAATAGATGGACAGATTGAACTGTGTCGCGATTATTTTCGCGCCTCCTTGTCGTTATAGGTTAGATGAAAAAAATACTGTTTAGTAACTCCCAAAAAGCCTAAAGCAAAGCAAAAAAATAAACATTAGACTTCCAGGAAGCGTACAGTTGAAAAAAGCTACATTATCGGTGTCACGGTTTTTCGCGGTTAGGTGTTAGAGTTTTCAAAACCCTTTCTTAGCGAGTACCTAGAAGCCAAGAGGAATATACGGGCCGAATTTCAAGTCTCTAGGCTTTATAGTTATGGAGATTTCGTGATGAGTGAGTGGATGAATAAGTCAGTGGTATTTTGCTTTAATATAGATAGGCCTACATATAGGTGCTGTGTTTCACCAGCATTGAACCATTTGTAGTACAATCAAAACAGGATTTATTTGGTTTGCTTGAAGCTTTTTCATATGCAACTGGCCAAAGAGTGTCTCCATACCCTGTTCGTCATTTATGTGCGGACCTTAGAACTCATAATAAACCCTCAACGCCACATACCAAAGAATAGAGGGACAGGTTGAACTGTGTCGCGATTATTTTTGCGCCTCCTCGTGGTTATTGGTTAGATGAAAAAAATACTGTTTAGTAACTCCCCAAAAGCCTAAAGCAAAGCAAAAAAATAAACATTAGACTTCCAGGAAGATTACAGTTGAAAAAAAGCTGCATTATCGGTGTCACGGTTTTTAGTGGTTTTTCATAGTTAGGTGTTAAAGTTTTCAAAACCCTTTCTTAGTGAGCACATAGAAGCCAAGAGTTATGTACATACATGCCAAATTTCAAGTTTGTAGGCTTTATAGTTATGGAGATTTTGTGATGAGTGAGTGTATGAATAAGTGAGTGGTATTTCGCTTTTATATATATAGATTATTTTTTTATACATAAAATATATAGTTTTATGTGAAACTAGCTGTTACATCCGCGGCTTTGCCCGCTTTATTGTTTTCTTTTAATTGACATTTTTTAAAGACAATTTTTTTAAATCATTATTCGTCAAATTACGTATCTTTATTTTTGTGTTTTCTGCGCAGCTTTGTTTCTATATAAAGGCTTTTTAACCGCGTTATTACTTGCTCGTTTATTGTCATGGGTCGTTAGGGATTAAGATTTTCCAAGAGACAGGAAATGCATTGAATTTAACAGCAATGAAATTGGTCACACAGACATAGAAAAAACGCATGGTCGTCAACTTGCTGCATTTTCAAGGTATCCTGCATCAAAACGCAAACTGTTGCATTTTAGTTACATTTTTAACACCCACGAGGGTGATCACATGGACTGTTCAATGATGCTGGTAAATAGCATTTGTTTATTTACTTGTTACGATAGTAATTAATTCTGGTCTCCATAGTGTTGTTGACATCTATATACGCGTTCACATCGACTGTGATTAAACTGCATATTTAAAAGGGCCTAAACTGTGTGAATGGGGTGGAATATCAAATTCCAAGCTAGACAGTGTTTTCCCCTTGTGTCAAAGGTTACCTGTGCAGAATTTGGTTGGAATAAGTGTAACGGTGTGGATTTGTATTCAATACAAAGAAACAAATCCCCAGACTTTAGGTTTTATATATTGTTATGAGAAGCCTACCGAACAACCCAGAACATTCTCCACTCCCCCCCCCACCAGTGTGGCATCTGTTGCGTCATTCAAGTAGGTGATTCTAGTGAGCTCCAGTAACACTTGAGATAAGCAGTAAGCCGCTGGCATGCAGTTAAGGAGAGAAAACTGTACTGGACCTCAGCGCGGAGTATATAAAGCCATAGCAGCCAGGTTGTCAGTTCAGTTACGTGAGCGATTTTCGCTTTGCGGATTGAGTGTTGTCGAAGTGAAGTAGTATTGTGTTAATAATTGCGTAAAACTTTATTAATAGACATTGTTATTGCGTGTGGACAAATCTGACTGGAAATATTGTACGAGTTAATTATAAATGGTTTAACTGTGAAAATTAAAGCTGGTAATTGGTGACTAATTGATGTCTTGTATTTTGTTTTCCACTGTACCTACGACGATCAAGTAGACCGTCATAACAGTGGTGTCAGAACTGGGATAGAACGGTTAACAGTGGAAACAAAGGACACTTCATAGAAGAGTGGTGTTAGTGGTAGTTGATAAAAATAAAATGGATACCAGTCAGATGATAGAAGCATTCCGAGTAATGCTACTGTAAACACAGGAACAACAAAAAGAAGAACAAAGACAGGAAAGAGAAGAAACAGAGAAAAGGTGCCGACGGGAAGCAGAAGAAACAGTAAGACGATATGACGAAAAATGTGAGCGTGAAAATGAAACACCAGATAAACGGCGAAAAGAAGAATTTAGTCATCAAGCAGACGACATTAAGGCGTTTGTACAAGATGATATCATTGCAAAATTTGTTCTTTTACGAGGTGAGCTGAACAAACAAGTTGACAGAATATCTGAAATAGAAAAAACTGTGTCAACTATGAAAACAAGTATCTCAAGTTTAGAAGATTAAAAATATCAGAGAAATCAAAGAACGCTAATAACTGAAGTAGGGCCAGTTTTTGCAAAGGCCCCATCGTTTAATGGAAGCACTCACTGAGCAACTTATCATCGCCAATTTGAAGCTGCCGCTTGCTTAAATAAATGGACAGAAGAAGAGAAATGCCTTTCACTCATTCTTGCGTTAAAAGGACCTGCTGCAGAGCTAATACACAAAGTGCCATCTGACAGCCAGAACACATATGCGGAATTAACAAAAGCTCTGGAATTACGGTACGGTGACCAGCATTTGTGTGAAGTGTACCGTGTTCAACCTAAAGCAAGGCAACAGCGTTCAGGGGAGAGCCTTCAAGAATTTGAAGCAAATGTTGACCGACTGACGAGATTGGCTTATCCCGAAGAATCGGAGGACTTCCAAACGTGGATTGTTCATATTGTGTTTATTGACGGTATCAGAGATAGTAAATTACAAGTGTCAAGAATGGCACGGCATCAGAATACCTCAGTTGCTCTTGTTCATGCTCTCCGTTTTGAAGCTACCAAGTCGGCGACTTACATTAATGGGTTTGTGCCTTCACATTGTAGTCAGAAGATCTCTGTATCATATTGCCGTTACGATGAGTGCAGAAAAACAATGTTGTTGGGCAAACAATTCAGAAGTTCAAGAGCGCCACAACGATCTTTTGAACAAGAGGATAAAGATAAAAGACCTAAGTGTTATAACTGTGGGAAAAGTGGCCATCTACAAGTAGATTGTTAGCCGACGAAAAATCGGAGAAAAGAGCGTGAAAGCACAAATTGGAGATGTAAAGATACAGAACTGCACACAGTCTCCATGCTTCATAAAATTACGGGTAACCTGATTATCAAAGGATTCATTAAAGACAAACGTGCAGCATATACAGTTGACACGGGAGCAACAGTGTCCATTGTGCACCCTGACTTAGTCAGCAACAGCCAGCCTCTAATTAGCTCTTGTACAATACAGACTGTGGCTGGAAGCCCCATCAAGGTGCTAGGAAAGGTAGACGTACGTGTACGTCTGGGTCTTCTCGAGTTTAGCCACAAATGCTCATTGCAGACATTGTCGATGAAGTGATTCTTGGCACGGACATTATGAATGCCTACAGATTCGTTGTGGATTTAAGAGAGAATGTCCTGAGGATTGGCCAAGAGAAGATAAAGCTTTGCATGACTAAAATGACAGGATCTACCAACCATTCGATTAAGCAAGTGGGATTGGCCGAAGAAGAAGTCAACAGGTCTAGTCAAGAGGAACCTTTCCTATTTCAGGCGGAAATGGAAGAAGAACTAGCAGAGGAAGTACACATACGTGAAATGGCAAAAGAAGTGACTGGAAAGCCAACTATGGTGTCAAGAAAACCCCTTGTTTGTTTGTGAGTTAATAGAAGTGCCCGGGGGAAAAGATGCTGAAGATGAAGTTACGCAAGAGGTTGTTGACGAGAACCGAACAGACTTGGATCAGCCAGTGGTGTTTAGATCATCAGTACATGACGCAACGGGAGTGATTCCAGCAAAACTAGCGGTTGAGCAGAAGACTTGTATTCCTGGGAACTTGACGTTCGGATCACACGAGACTGAATTCAAAGAACTGGAGAACAAGCAAGGACGTCTACCTAGATCGCCTGGCCAAGTATTACTTCAGAGACGGTTTGCCAGCTCAGGATAAACAGGCTTAAGGAGGGGGCAGTGTTACGAGAAGCCTACCAAACAACCCAGAAAATTCTCCACTCCTCCCGTCCAGTGTGGCAGCTATTGCGTCATTCAAGTAGGTGATTGTAGTGAGTTCCAGGAACACTTGAGATAAGCAGTAAGCCACCGGCATGCAGTTAAGGAGGGAAAGCTGTACTGGACCTCAGCGCGGCGTATATAAAGCCATAGCAGCCGGGTTGTCAGTTCAGTTACGTGAGCGATTTTTGTTAGTGTGGATTGAGTGTTGTCGAAGTGAAGTAGTATTGTGTTAATAATTGTGTGAAACTTTATTAATAGACATTGTTATTGTGTGTGGACAAATCTGACTGGAAGTATTGTATGAGTTAATTATAAACGGTTTAACTGTGAAAATTAAAGCTGGTAGTTGGTGACTTAAGTGATGTCTTGTATTTTGTTTTCCACTGTACCTACAACGATTGAGTAGACCGTCATAACAATATATAATTAAAATGACCTAAATTGTGTGAACGGGGCATAATATCACATGCCAAGTTCGACAGTGTTTTTTACCTTGTGTCAAAGGTTACCTTTGCAAAATTTGGTGGCAATCGGTGTAACGGTGTGGATTTGTATTCAATACAAAGAAATCCTCAGACTTTGAGTTTGTTTTAATATACCGGGTGGCCCATAAGTCAGTTGGCACTAGCAGTATGTAGACGTTCGATTGACTAGCATAGTAGTTACTTGACTTGACTAGAGCAGTAGTTCCCATAATTCAATTGAGATTTGAGGTTATGAGGTTAGGTTGATGTTGATGTGTATGCTGTTGTTAGCGCTTGTTTGTTGTTTGCAAAACAATGAATAGAAAACTATCTACACAGCAGCGTGTTTTTGTACTGCAGATGTGGTGGAAACAGGACCATAATTACAGTGATGTTGTTGAGTTATTTGTGGAACGTTTTCCAAACATCACACCTCCATCTAGAGAAGGTATTCGTAAACTGAATAAGAGATTTGAACAGACTGGAATGGTAGCAGAACTTCCTCGATCAGGTAGGCCAAAAACAGTTACACAACAGAAGAGAATTTAAATATCGTTGCGCAATGTTTTATGCAGTCACCAAAGAAATCAACACGAAAAGCTTCCAATGAGTATGGAATACCTCAAACAAGCCTGCAAAGGATGCAGAAAACGTTGAAGTTGAGACCATATAAGCCCACTTTACTCCAAGGCCTAAATAAAGATGCTCCTGATAGGCGTACAGAATTCAGCGAATAGTACACAATATGACAAGAAGCCGATCCACAATTTTACAGAACCATTCTTTGGAGTGACGAGGCTACTTTTAAGCTGAATGGTACAGTGAATAGGCACAACTGTATTTACTGGGATACTGCGAATCCACATGTGGTGATAGAGACAGAGTTAAACGCTCCGGGGGTTACTGTTTGGGCAGGGATCTTTGCCGGTGGGATCATCAGACCCTACTTTTTTAATGGTACAGTGAATGCTGAAAGTTACCTATAAATGCTTCACAAAGTGTTGATGGAACTAGAAAACAGTCCACTTTTTGAACACCTGCAGCCAATTCGAGAAAAGTTAATATGGCAACAAGATGGGGCACCCCCTCACTATGGACTGATTGTGAGAGACTTTTTGAATGCAACGTTCGATGAATGGATTGGCAGATGGGGTCGTGTTGAGTGGCCTCCACGTTCTCCTGATCTTACCCCGATGGACTTCTCGGTCTGGGGTATACTAAAAAATGCAGTGTACTCCGTGAAGATTCGTGATGTGGAACAATTGAGGAAGGCATTCAATCTGAATTTGAACACTTACAGTCCCTGAATATTTCGGACGTAATTTGTGCTTCAGTGCTTCGAAGATGTCAAATTTGCATAGAAAAGGATGGAGGCCACTTTGAGCACTTCTTGTAGGTCATGAGGACTATGCTATTAAATATCTGTATGCGTTATCTGTATCTGTATCCCTGCTGCACCTGTACATAAAAGTGCTATTTGCAATTTTGCCAACTGACTTATGGGCCATCCTGTATTACCAACATGACACTAATAAAACATACCACACAAAGGAACCTATAACGATAAAATGTCTAAATAAAATTTTTTTTGTAAGTGGACGTTGTAACTAGGGGTTGCTGACAGCTATACAAAGATATACGATGGCTCGGTAACATGTGTTGTCCAAGACAAAGGAAGACAGGGTTTAGGTGAACAATACCTCTGTCCCAGCAGCTGTACGGTGAAGCGAATTGCGGGTGACGCGCAATGACCCAAGAGAGACAAAGGCGAAATGTATCGCTAAGAAGAGACAAAAGATCGCTGACAAGGCGACATAGCGACGCTATCCAAAAGGCAATTAGCCACATGCGTTGAGCTGCACACCAAATGCAGTGTTACATTGCTACAATAGACAGGAAAAGCCCGGCTTGTGTAGACAATATGTTTGCACAATGAACGAACGGCGGGACGTCCAGCTTTACCAGAAGAGTACGCGGCGAAGGAAGGATTGGTGAGCATATGTAGCACCTGTCTGGAATACTCGGAATTGACCACACTCGTCGTGGGAACGACTAGGAGAAACTAGTAGACAATACGAGCAATTGGTCACGGGTAAGAAGCAGTACACATGGTGAACAAAAGAGCAGATGAGAGGGCCACACAGCAATTAAAAGCACTTTGTCTAAAAAGGGCAAGTACGCCAACATACAAGGGTGATAGACAGCCGTGAAATTGGTCATCTGACTCAAACAGTGGGTGGAGCCAACCAGGAACTTGTAAGGGTAGGGAATAAGGAAGCCTATCAGAGTCGAGAATTGAGGAGAACGTCCCTACAAGAAGTGGTTACCAAGGAAACGAACTGGAGGAACGAATAAGAAACTAAGGGAGATGAGAATCTAGAGTGTTAAGGCGGAGTTTCCACCAGAAAACAAACGAAAACCAATAGAAGCGCAGAGGTTTAGAAATTAAGTGGGAATTAGAGAAAATAGTGGGATTTTGGGGTATAAACTAGAGTGTTGACCGCGAGCGGGGGTCTTAAGTTTTTATTCTTATACCGGAGAGTATGTTCTCTTAGAGTCGTAAGTCTTGTTTGATAGATCAGAGAGTATAATCGCTGGAGTTGTATATCGGAAGTTTTATATCTTATATCTAATAGCCGAAGTCGAGAGTCAGATATCAAGAGTCGTATAATTTAGATATCAGAACTGACGGGAGTGCGGATGCCGTAACGGAGAAAAGTCGTATCGGTTGAAGAATTGGTGTGAGTACGAACAGTCGAGAAGCGGAAGCCGGTAATGGAACTTAGTGTTTTTTAAAAGACATGACGAAATATAACTAAAATCGACTAAGTTGGTCGCCTTGAGTAATATTATTATCAAGGACGTTAAACGGAACAGAAGTGCGGTAAATGTGTAAGAGATAGACAAATTGCCGAAACAGTGATAGTAAAAGAGCACCGGTATAGAACTAATTACGGTCATGAAATTAGAGACAATAATAATTATTAACACCATTAAATATAAACAAATGTCGTGTTAACAAAATAAATCCGCGGAAAAACAGTGTGAATAAAATCGCAGAGCATACAACACTTAGTATATGTCAAGAAATCCTTATCATACTCAGAATAATGTAATGACACTTGGGTAGGAACAGTTCAGCAAAATTTAGAATTATCAAATAACATGTACTAACATTCAAAAGTCAGATCAGCAGAACTAAACCAAAAGTTACATACATATATATATTGTAACGTACCAAAATATCAGTTACATAAAATAACTATCTAATACGTCAAATAAAAGGATATCATGAAAATATTTCATCGAGCATAGAAGAAGGAACAGGAGAATACAAATAAAATATGTATCTACGAATGAATAATATTGAACCAACCCAACGAAGAAGAAAGAAGAGTAATAAGAGTATCATCGAGTATAACAAAGAGAGAGAAAATACCAACGAGCCAATATAATACTTGGATTTCGTTGTCCATGACGTGTCCGTTACTTAACTAAATATCACTATAATATTGACGACTCGGAACACTAAGTTTTTTATAAGTAAAAACGTAAAGTTTTACCTTACAGCCTAAACCGGCTTTCACCTATAGAAGGCTTCATCAGAGGCTGTCGTAAGTAGCGCTGTTCATCTTGTTGTTGGCGACGAGATAATTTGTCGAAAGATCGAAGCTGTGTGTGTGTGGTGAGATGTGTTCGAATAATGCGTGCGATTTGAATTGTGTCTGTTCGTTTAGGATGTCGTTTTTATTTGTTTTTGTGTGTTTGTATATTTCTAATTGTTCTAGAGTGTCTAGTTTTCGGCTTTTTGTGTGTACGTGTAGTATGTTCATGTTATTGTCGATGTTTTTATATGTGTGGTTTGCTTCAATGAGGTGGTTTGCGAAGGTAGATTCTGTAGTGGTGTGGAGTGCTTTTGTGTGTTCAATGTATCTCTGTTTGAAGCTACGTCCTGTCTGGCCTATGTAGAATTTATTGCAATTTGAACAATTTAGCTTATATACACCGGGTAGATCGAATTTGTTTTGTGCTTTGGGCATGCGTTTTGATAGTGTGTGTTCTGTTTTGTTAGTAGTTTTGTAAGCGATTCTGTATCCTGCTTTTTTGAATTTGTGGGCAATTTTTTCTGTTTGTTTGTTGATGTATGTTAGTGTTATGAATTTGTTGTTTTCTGTCTTTGTCTGTTGTTTGTTTTGTGTTTTGTGTAGGAGTTTACTGACTATTGTTCTGTCATAACCGTTAGATTCTGCTAGATATTTTATCGTGTTTAGTTCGTCTTTGTAGTCTACTTCATCTAAGGGGATGTTGTTAAGTCTATGTATCATGGTTCTAAAAGCAGCTAGTTTGTGTTGTATTGGGTGATTGGAGGTGTTGTGTATTAGTGTGTCAGTTGTAGTTGGTTTTCTGTATATACTGAATTTGTGCCTGTGTTCTAGTTTTGTGATGGAGAGGTCTAAGAAGTTTATGGTATTGTTGTATTCGTATTCGGCAGTGAAGGTTATGTTTTTATGTATTTTGTTTACGTGCGTTAGTAACTGTTCACATTGTCTTTTGTTTCCCCTGTATAGTATTAGAATGTCATCAGCGTATCTGTGCCAGTATAGTATTTTATGTGAGTGTCTGTCATTGTTTGTGAGTATTTTTGTTTTTTCTAAGTGTTGGAGGAAGACTTCTGCTAGAATGCTGGATATGGGGGAGCCCATGGGTAGGCCATCGTTCTGTGTGTAGTATTTATTGTTATAAGTAAAGTAGTTTTGTTTTGTGATAATGTTCAGAGTTTCTGTTATTTCATTGATAAGTTCGTCTGGTGTGTTGTTCTGTTTGAGTTTGTTTTGTAGGATGGTGATTGTTTCAGAGATGGGGATGTTTGTGTACAGGTTTTTAATGTCAAAGGAGGCTAATGTGGCGTTATGGGGGATCTGTATGTCTTTTATTTTTGTTACTAGGTCAGTGTTGTTTTTTACTGTAATGTTGTTGTCTATTTGTGTGTGTTGTCTAATAATTTTCTATTATTAGACAACACACACAAATAGACAACAACATTGCAGTAAAAAACAACACTGACCTAGTAACAAAAATAAAAGACATACACATCCCCCATAACGCCACATTAGCCTCCTTTGACATTAAAAACCTGTACACAAACATCCCCATCTCTGAAACAATCACCATCCTACAAAACAAACTCAAACAGAACAACACACCAGACGAACTTATCAATGAAATAACAGAAACTCTGAACATTATCACAAAACAAAACTACTTTACTTATAACAATAAATACTACACACAGAACGATGGCCTACCCATGGGCTCCCCCATATCCAGCATTCTAGCAGAAGTCTTCCTCCAACACTTAGAAAAAACAAAAATACTCACAAACAATGACAGACACTCACATAAAATACTATATTGGCACAGATACGTTGATGACATTCTAATACTATACAGGGGAAACAAAAGACAATGTGAACAGTTACTAACGCACGTAAACAAAATACATAAAAACATAACCTTCACTGCCGAATACGAACACAACAATACCATAAACTTCTTAGACCTCTCCATCACAAAACTAGAACACAGGCACAAATTCAGTATATACAGAAAACCAACTACAACTGACACACTAATACACAACACCTCCAATCACCCAATACAACACAAACTAGCTGCTTTTAGAACCATGATACATAGACTTAACAACATCCCCTTAGATGAAGTAGACTACAAAGACGAACTAAACACGATAAAATATCTAGCAGGATCTAACGGTTATGACAGAACAATAGTCAGTAAACTCCTACACAAAACACAAAACAAACAACAGACAAAGACAGAAAACAACAAATTCATAACACTAACATACATCAACAAACAAACAGAAAAAATTGCCCACAAATTCAAAAAAGCAGGATACAGAATCGCTTACAAAACTACTAACAAAACAGAACACACACTATCAAAACGCATGCCCAAAGCACAAAACAAATTCGATCTACCCGGTGTATATAAGCTAAATTGTTCAAATTGCAATAAATTCTACATAGGCCAGACAGGACGTAGCTTCAAACAGAGATACATTGAACACACAAAAGCACTCCACACCACTACAGAATCTACCTTCGCAAACCACCTCATTGAAGCAAACCACACATATAAAAACATCGACAATAACATGAACATACTACACGTACACACAAAAAGCCGAAAACTAGACACTCTAGAACAATTAGAAATATACAAACACACAAAAACAAATAAAAACGACATCCTAAACGAACAGACACAATTCAAATCGCACGCATTATTCGAACACATCTCACCACACACACACAGCTTCGATCTTTCGACAAAGTATCTCGTCGCCAACAACAAGACGAACAGCGCTACTTACGACAGCCTCTGATGAAGCCTTCTATAGGTGAAAGCCGGTTTAGGCTGTAAGGTAAAACTTTACGTTTTTACTTATAAAAAACTCAAGTGTTCCGAGTCGTCAATATTATAGTGATATTTAGCCAATATAATACGTTAGCATCCAGGCCCAATAGATCAAAATAGTGAGGGGATATGCCGAAAATAATTATCAACATAAAAAGGAGACGGATCAAGTACAGTCACAATAGTGATAAAACAAACTAATTTGTTTATTAGTGTGAAATAATATGGGACAATGACTACCATAATCATGAATAAAAATATGGAAGAGTATGACAATATTCAGGGAACATGGATTATTACAAATAATGTGTAACCAAGGAGAACACCGACAGTGAGAAACAACTAACCAGAAGAAGAAAAGAAGAAGAAGAGGAAAAGAAATGTGCCATGAAGAATGAAGATCATGTATGAACAGTACAAGACATCAACATTCACAAGATAGACAAGGAATTAAAATCAATATAGTGACCAGAAGAAGTGTAATGATTATTTGAATACCAATAACAAAGAAACCCAGTGTTGAGCATCAATAAGTGATCACGAACAATGACAGTGAAAACTTAATATAAGTGTAACAACATGTGATATGATAACCTTTTACCCCAAGTAAACAGCACAAACAATACCAGTGAAAATGTTTATAACGGAGAGAAGTGTCTAACCATTGTAAGTGAAAGAATCCACGATTAACTAGAGAAATGCACAGACAATTAGTGTAACAAGTTTAATCCAAGATTATAAAATCACAGAGATAATCAATAAGACCACCAAAAAATATGAGACAGCAAAGTAAATTAATTGTTCATAGGAATTAATAATAAAAGCTTTGTAATCCTTAATATGAAATGTGCCTGAATGCCATAGCAACACAGGACAAAATGTAAATGAATACCAGAACAAATAGTAGCAAATAAACTAATTTGTTGAGTATAAACCAGTCAATGTACCAAAGACTAGGTACAATCCACCAAAATATGTAACATAATTAGACTAAGAATACCAGTATTATTGTTTCAACAAATAGTGTAAAAATGTGTACAAAATGTGTAAAACTTAATAACAAACCATTGTAGTAGAATGCCATAATGAGATGGCAATAGTTGAGTTAAATACTGTAAAAAAGTATGAAGAACATTGTTGTCAGACAACTGACACATAACCTCACAGGAATTGAACCTGTAACATAAAATCATGTACATTAATTAAACCAAGCAATTATACACAATTGTTTCAAACAGAGACTAAATAAGAATAAAAATGCAAAGCAATGAATACCATATGAACTGAAGGACACAACAAATGAATTAGATTGAATACAATATCATTAAGCTAAATAGACAGAACCCCAATGTGACAAGAGAGTTAGTCAAAAAACATTATCAAAACTTATCAAGAGAGTGTAACAAATGTTACCAGTAGTTAGAGAAATGTTCAATACTGCTATGAGAACATCTCACAAATATTCTACTAGTAGTTTAATAATTGAAATATTATAAACTAACTAACTGCAATCATAGAACCAGGTGTAAATAACCACCATACTATAACTTAGAGAGCTTTCAAATGACAAAAAGTTGATGAATACATTGAACTAATCATGTACAACAACTGTACACAATTTTAATTACTAACAATATATCCCATGTGTACTAAAATAACTAAATAAGTGACAAAATGGCGAGATGAGAGCAGAATGTATTTTGAATCATACTATATGTGTGTACAAAATAATATTTGTCCAAAATAAAGTATGAACAAATGTGTACAGATATACCTATTAGTGTTATGATATCAAAAATTTGTAGTAGAATAAGGAATAATAGCGATATGAATAAATGTAAACAATCGGACATAGTTGGCATAGACGCCATGAACAGATTTTGTTTAAACTATAAATATAACAAGATTATGTACTAACATGAAGGAGAAATGGACTCAAAATGTTTAGTAATAAGTATTAAGGTGTAATTACAACGAAATATAATGAAAAAGACTTATTTGTATTAAGAACCACTATATGAGTTTTCAAGAAGATCAAGTGAATTAATAATGGACGGAATTAGTGCTTGTTTGGACTTAAAATAAAGCCGCAAGTGTCCACGATTTAATGCCACTATCCAAATGACGATATGACAAAAAATAAGAAACTTATAGCCATTATAAGTTTTTCAGTCATTTTTGAATGTCCATGCATACGTCAGAGATAATCTCGAACCCATGCTTAGTGACGCTAAGAATTAAAATTTGTATTTAACCAGAGTGTTTGGGGTTGAGAGTATGACCTTTTAAACCAATCAAATAGCTTAATTCGACCAGACGAAAAGAGAAGCTTTAGCGAAATGTTAGAATCGTTCACCAACACCCGAGGCGAGAGGACTGTGTAAAAGTCGGCAAGATATTTTTTGAAATGTGCGCGTCACCTCCCAGTAACACAGACAGACATTAACCTTATACCAAACACCACATTACCGAGTGTCAGTGAATTAAGTGAATAGTGAATTAACATGACCAGTGTATAATAAGGGTCATGTTCAGTGTAAATAACCAGGGAGTACAATATTTTAATAATTTTAAAGAAAATGACAAAAGGAATAATTCTCGTTGATTAACGAAAGTTATTGTTTTGACTGCACTAATCAAGTCAACGCTTGATAAATAACAATGAACAATTATCAGAATTTTATGAACGCAGTTATAGCACAATCTAATGGCAATAATTAATTAAAAAATGATTATTTTATATTTAAAGAATAATTGAGAACGGCGGAATTAAAGTTAAATACCGTTCATCAGTATGTGAATATAGTCGCTTACTTGACTATAACTTTTGAATTAATGAATAATAATTTTCTTGTGCGAATATTTTCATGACTGATAATTACACATCATATGAATAATAAATAAAGTGTTTGTAACTATAATATTAAGAATCTTATATATATAACATTACTTATTATAAATAACCACTTACTTGTTCCTAGGCAAACTAACCTAGAACCAAAACGTATATTTTGTCACAAAGAAACAATTCTGTCCTCAAATGATTTTTATGAAATGAAAGCGATAATAAGAGTTTTTTTTTTAATTTTTTCTCTTTCCAGTACATAGTAGTGATAACTAACGAATTAATAATAATATTTTAACAGTGCAACGTTCAAAGCACGTGTTGACATTAGTTTCTCTAGACCTCAAAATACCATACGATAGTACGATATTACCGGCTATCCGGCTATCGTATCGAGTTTAATAATTTTAAATTTTTGTTCTTTTTTATAATAGTAGATAAGTAAATATTGTTATTCAAACTCACATCTTTATATCTGGTATCATGTATCTTAAAAGAATTCACGCAAATTGGTAATATAATTAACCAAGGTGAACATAACCTAGTTCACAATACTATCGTACATTGCAACAGTGTTACCAGCCTTGAGCTGCGGAGATCTCAATGTTTGTTTAACTTGTTGTTGTTTATAAAGATATCATATTAATTGTTTTAAAAGAGTTTTGCTGAATTTAACCATTGTCAATAAATCCTCAGTTTATTATCAGTAGACACAGAGTTTTAATTTCTATAAAATAGAAGCAACAGTTTATTTTTTTTTAGAAACAATTATCTCATAAGGTGGCGGTAATATTTAAATTACTGATATCATATCATTCAACTTACAATTGACTATTTGAATTATTTTATTTATGTGCATTGTTTCGATATTCAAAAGGAATATCTGTGTATGTCAAGTGTGTTTGCAGTAAGAGAAGTCGCCATCGAGAAGAGTGAAGTTATCCACGGATGGTAAGTGGGGAGGTAAATACAGTGAACTAATAGCGAGACTAATACTCTTTTAAACATGAACATTAATTTCAATCACCCATTGTTAAATAATCATACTGAATTTTAAACACATCGTAAGTCAGTGTCTACAACAACAACGACAACATTCTAATAATAATAATAAATAAAATCAATCCAATCTAAACGTTGTTATGTTACAATATATATATATGTCGGAGTGCGAGAAGAGAAGTGATAAGTGCGAGTGCATTCTATGAGGTGATAATGCCAGCCGCAAGGATTTCCAGAAACGTGGAGAGACAAGGAAAAAGGATGACAGCGCAGAGGACTTTTCGCCATAGAACGGATTAACATACATCAAGTAAATTTTATATTCATGCACTAATAATTAAGTAAAACACTGTCTGTTCATCTGAAAGAACTCATAAGTAATAATATTTAGAGAAAGTAATAACTAGTAGCTAGTCAGGGTAAATTCATAAGACAACTATTACAGATTATGGTAATTGATATCCAATCTTCATGAATCCATTTATTAAGAATTGTTTAATATAGAATAAAATGTATAATAATGATGGTTAAAGTCTAATAAGTATCTAGATGGAGAGTATAGGAAAGTAAGCAAGTGTTAACAAAATAATAAATGATAGATTGATGTAGTCAGTAAAATTGCAAGATATATGTTGTATTTCTTTTCAGGAGAATAAGTAAGTGACGTCAAAGCTATTAACTGTCATAAATTAAGTAAGTGACATCAATGCTATTAAGTATAATAAATTAAGTTAACCTTGCAAAGCCTTGTGTATGTTGTCAATTATTTGAAAACACCTAAAGATTAAAATTTAGTATGTGACATCAAAGAAAGTGAACAACGACGTCTAAACAATAAGGTAATATTACATAGGTATACGTAATCAATAACAATCACAACAAATTATTATTCTATTTGACGCTTCACCTAGGAAGCTTAAGAAGATTTTAGATTATAGCTACATACTCAATAAATTGTATAGTAGTTCACAAACCAATTAATTAACATCAAAAACTTTATTAGATATATTTGACGCCCACACATTTGGCGCGCACACTATAATTGTTCAAATTGGCACCACAACAAGGTGGGAATTAATTAAAGAGAGTCATTAATTAATAAACTAATTAAATTAAAAGAGCAATTAACTATTATTGTTAGATGTGGCGTTCCATCACGCGGGACATAGATAATTATAAAATAAACAAAATTTAATTATACACATTAATCGTAACTAATAAAAAATAGTTACAAACCATAATGAACATTTGGGAAAATTTACAAATATACAAACATAAAACACAAAACAAACTAATACCTGAACAAATACAAATCAATACAAAACATGACACAATTTTCAAAGCACTCAACATCGAAAATACACAAAATACTAATACATACACCACAATCACACACAATAAAACCAATATAAAGTACCAGAAGCCAACAGGAAGCCACAATAACAACCAACCAACACACATGTACAACCACCAGACACAAAATCCGGAAGGCTGTGGATGGGTACAAAATGGTACCCGAAACATGTTCCTAATAAGGAAAGAAATATCTTGAGGTAAATTCATTATAAAAATTAAATATAATATATACATCAAGAAACGGTCTGTAGCAAAAAGTGTTTGATATATATATTGCAACGTTACAACAATTATACAAACATATTATCTTATTCTCAACGCAACTATAATATGTACTACACCGGCCAGGTCACAGGATTTTGTTTCTCATTGCGTCAAGTATAAGTGGTTGCACAATAATTAAATAATTTTTAAAGAGGAGTGAGATGTTGTTGACATGAAATAATTAATTAAACCAGTTTCAAAATAATCATTCTAAGATTTATTACTAGATAGAAAAATATTTAACTATTAAAATTTTAAACATTATACAAATAAACATTCACCTTTATAAGCTTTAAAAATCTGTAACCTGCTATGCTATTCATTACATACAACAAAAATAAACACCCATATAATCTTCTTAACTAACCAAACATGTTAAACAAGTTTAAATTATTTAAATTCTTGTTATTTGTGTGCCTGAAATTAACTCAAATTTTAATTAATGATAGCAACTCATTTACCAACAAAATAATATTAAGATTCAAGAATGAATTTATTGTTGCTATAAACAAATAAAAATTATATTACATTTACTTCCAATCTATTATTGATTTATACTGACACACCAAAAAAATACAACAAAAGATTAGTATTTCTTTTCTACAAGTTGTTGTTAAATTACACTCTCTCTTATCTTACTACTATTTTACTTTAAAACTCTAATTATTATCTGTTCATATTTAAGTTCTTTTTGAGAGCTCTCTTCACAATAGAAAGTATAATTGTTTTTGTATCACCTGCGTATATCTGCCGTTACCGTTGCGTGTGTGTGTGTGTGTCTCCAGAATCCTGAGAGTATGCTGATGCTAATGATGATGATGACTATGCTGATGCAGTGTTTGTTGTCCCTATGGGTTGTTGCTGTTGGTGATGCCCAGCATTCCTCCTTACGTCTTGGTGTGAGTGCAGTACAGTGTGTGTATCCTGGTCGATCTGCAATCGGGGAGCGTGACGTCGTGTGTAGATTTCTTGAGTCTGAGTGTGTGATCGCCCAAAATTGCCAGTGGTATTTATACTGGTGACAATTTGACAGGTACAGGCCTGTTTGCGACAAGCTAGAGATGGTCAGTTCGCGCCAAAGCGTCCTTTTTATTACACACTCACTTTTTGGTTAATTATCGCGAACTCATGAACATACTCGTCACATGAGCGATATCATTGTTTGCTTAATTTTTTTCTAGTCACATATACCACACATATTAATTACTCTTCGATTACACTAGTTATTAATATTATTTAGTTAGCATCATTAATATTGCACCTCTAGAAATAAATTTTACATCACAATAGTAGTTAAAAATCCCTTAATGTAATGGTGTCTTTATAATTGGCGTAAGTCTGCTTACAGGTTTAACACAAGTAATTAGTTTATTATAATCCTGTTAAGACCTGATTAATTGACAACAAACAATTCGTACGCGTCACTTGATATTCTTGTCGCAGCTGGCTCACACACACACACGCCGTATTTTTAACTATCGAAGCAGGTGCACTCTCGACATGCTCCAGCCTGCATTTTCCTGCACAAAATTGTCCAAAACTGTTCCTTATTCTATTTACACTAATTACAATATAAAACATACCGCCCTGGGCAAATTGCACATATATGTATTATTGCAATATACAGGATGGGCCAAAAGTCACTACCCATTGTGAGTTACTGAGTTACCCATTGTAAACATTAAGATAACATTGGTTGTGATCTTCCCATCAATTTTAAATTACGCGCCTTTGGTTTGTGTCTGATAGTTTCTTATGTAAACACTAGAGTGCAATTTAAAATCGATGGGAAGGTCACAACCAAAGTTATCGTAATGTTTACAATGGGTAACTCAATAACTCACAATGGGTAGTGACTTTTGGCCCATCTGTATATAGATGATGAATTTGAAAATATATAAACTTTTTTAATGTTTTATAACTATCAATATGAAAGAGTCTTATAGTTTTATAAAGAGTTTATAATAGCGCTTTCCTGAATTTGCTGGGTTCGCTGGATCGGTCTGGGCAATCTCGTGGGCGTACTCCTGCTTTTACACCGGCCGTTGTCCTCTTGAGCTGGGATGTCGATCTCAGGGTTTCTTCATGGGCATCGTGTCCATCCAAGTTGCTCCTGATTCAGCCCTCGTTGACAGCCATCGGTCGTTGAAAATCTCGGACATAGTGCCTGACTTGTAGTCTGATTCAGCCACGCCCTCGACAATATACTTTGACTCCCAGAGATTACAAAACACTCCTTATGAAAGTCTGCATAAACTCATGGCTCACCCGTGCTTTTATAGATTTACGAACGTGACGTAATTTTTACAAGTTAAAATGTTCTAGTATTACTTTTATGAAATTGCTAACTGCTATAATTTTTATTGTTTAGACAAAGCTTTTCGTCATCACTGACATCATCAGGTCTAAAACAACCTGATGATGTTGTTTTAGACCTGATGATGTCAGTGATGACGAAAAGCTCTGTCTAAACAATAAAAATTATAGCAGTTAGCAATTTCATAAAAGTAATAGTAAGGATGGCTGCTAATTTAAACAATACGAAGAATAAAATGTTCTAGACTGTACTAGAAAATCGACCATGTGCTGCTGAACATGAACTTCCAGTTTCTAGACGTTTTCAAACCAAGTGTTTTCAGCTGCATGTGCTTGCATAGCTAATTATTTTGTCAGTTGAATAAATGCTTTTAAAATGTATTTAGTATTAAAATAATTAACATTAATAGTTATTTCAATTTGCACACTAATATAAATGACTTATAGCGTGTCTGTTAATTGGCTTATTGTTACTTATCTTTGCATACTTTGTTATGCGCACAACACTTATTCACTTTCACACTTGACTGCACTGTTGTTTTTTTTTTTCCTTAAACTATGTTAACATGCAGTACTTAATCTAATAACAATATAGTCTTAACAACATGCACACCCCTTTGTACAGGACACCAACTAAGGCTTATTGTAAATATGTCCCCGTATGCGTACACACACATAGTGTGGATGTTTGTCTCATTGCAATATATATTAATAAAATAATTATTAGGGTGATTTTTCAAAGAAAGTAAAACACATTATTGAAAATACTAACTATTCGTATTAGTCCTCAGACTTAATTTTCTGTTTAATATGAGCAATGTTATATGCAGGGGCGGATTAACCATTAGGCTGACTAGGCTGTAGCCTAGGGCACAGCACTTTGGGGGGTGCAAAATTTTTGCTAAAAAATAATACAATTTTACAGCTAAATGTAAAATTGTTAATACATTACAAGGATAAAAATTTGAGTTCATTTTGAACACAGGCGCCTGTTTGCGAGAAATTATGGTAAAACTGTACATAAATAATAGAAGTGCTTTCCAAACTGTTTTCTCCGGTTTTGAGTCATCGGCGGCCGGCGCTCATAGAACTATGCTGCCGCCCGACTTTCGTGGAATATCCGACCACTTTATTAATTTCTCCACCTCCACTCCACCCCTTCACCTTCCCCATCATCCCTTTTCATTGCAGACAAGTTCGGTATCGCTCTATTGCAGTCAACTTTGTTAGCAACTACTGGATTTAATGATTGGAAGAACCCTAACAAAGTGTACAGCCATGACAATAATAAAGAACATATCAATTGTTTGAAACAATATTTATCAAGAGGAACTTTATTAGGAAGAGTTGACAAAAGCCTGATGGCACAATATCAAGAAGAAGTGGCATATTGGCGAAAGGTTTTAGAATGTGTGGTTGAAACAATGAAGTTCTTAGTGTCGAGGGAGCTATGTTCCATGGTGACAGTGAAATTATAGGATCGGTAAAAAATGGGAATTTCCTAGGCTGTATTGAGTTCATTGCTAAGTTTGACCCATTTATGGCTGACCACTTGCCCAGGTATGGAAACAAAGGGCAAGGTGTTCCATCGTACTTGTCCTCAACCACTGTGGATGAGCTTGTATACAGCTATAGGGACAAGTGAAAATGAAGATCAAAGAAGAGGCTGTGCAAGCTAAATATTTCTCGATAGTTGTGGATTCAACGCACGATGTTTCGCACACCGATCAGTTAACCTTTATCGTTCGCTATGTTCTTCCAGATGGCACTCCTGTGGGCTTTATCACGTTTTTACCAAATACTGGGCATAAAGGTGAAAACCTAGTGGAAGCTGTAACTACGCTTATTGAATCTTCGGGTCTTGATTTGAACAACTGTAGGGGGAAAAGTTACGACAATGCCAGTAACACGTCAGGTTGCTACAAAGGTCTACAATCAAGAATTATTGAATTGAATCCTTTGGCGACCTATGTCCCTTGTGCAGGCCACTCTTTACAACTAGTAGGCTCTGCAGCAGCAAACAGCAGTGATTATTCAGTTGCTTTTTTTCTCTTGAACAGCAGCTTTACAATTTCTTTTCCTCTTCTACAAGCAGATGGGAAATATTGTTGTCTCACTTAAAAAAGGACTCTCTTGTGCTAAAACCTTTGTCTAAAAAAACTCGCTGGAGTGCACGTGCAGATGCAAGTAAAGCCTTTACAAATCATACAATGAAATTATTTCCGCATTGGAAGATATTAGTATGGATAACAACCAGACAAAGGATGTGCAGTATGAAGCAAGGAATTTGACAGAAAAACTAAAAAGCCTGGAGATAACAATCATGATTTTCTTGTGGCATCGCCTTTTGGAAAAGTTTCTCGATATCAGTGAGAAGCTTCAAGGACAGAGTGTAGACATGGGTAGTGTGATTGCTACTTGCAATCATTTGTTTCCACACTTCGGGACGAGAGAGAATTGGATAGCGAGGCAAAGGAGATGTTCAAATCAAATGTTAAAAAAAAAGATGTAACAACAAAAAAATACAAAAAGCGCACTTTGATGAAACATCTGAAGACACTGCTGCTGCCGCTTTAGTGTCTTTGGGGAATGATGGGAGGCAATCTTTCATTGTTGAAAACTACTACATTGCCTTAGATTCGCTTTTGCTTAATTTGAACAGAAGAAAATCAATTTACAGTGATATACATGACAAGTTTGGGTTCTTATGGAAATTACCTGAACTTTCTGAACTAAATAATGACATAATAAGACAAAAAGCTAAACACCTTCTAGAAAATTATGCTGTTGACGTGGATCAGATATTTCCTGATGAATTTTTTTGAAAACACTTAACTTAGAATCAATGTTTCCTAATGTTGAGATAGCTTTGTGCATTTTTCTTACTATACCCGTCACTAACTGCAGTGGCGAAAGATCTTTTTCAGCTTTGAAGAGGGTGAAGAATTATTTACGCTCAAATTTGCGCCAGGATAAACTGACCAGCTCTTGTTCATTGAAAGTGACTTTCAGCAAGGAGTTGATTTCAGTGAGGTGATTAAAACGTGTGCTCAATCTAAAGCGAGAGAAAAGAATCTAGCTTGAACTCTACACGAGTCTTAACAAATCCACAAGATATTTAACTGATTGTCTTCTTTATGTAAATGATGTTAAATGTACCCTTAAAAAACTGTTATAATTCTGTAACTACTTAGTTAATTTTTTGCTTGTAAAAGCCATGAAAACTACAAATGGTTGAAGGTGTAACTCTAAAACAATCTCTGAAAAATAGCCTCAGATTTAAATTCTTGAGACTAATTCCAAAAACAGCAATATATTTACTAAGAAATATATTGTAGAGTGTTTAAAGCTTCATTGAGCCTCTTGGAAATAAATGTAAGAGTAGCCTATGTGGAAGGTGAAGGGGGCACTAAAATATAATTAGCCTAGGGCGCCAAGATACCTTAATCCAGCCCTGGTTATGTGACAAACATAATATAAACCCAAAGACACTAACATGTTTTAGTACAAAATTATATGTATTGATATGTGAAAAGTATAAACTTGAGAAAAATTCTGTTTAAAGTTTTCTTTCAAATACACCTGCACTACTCACTTTTTTCATTACTCTCATTATCTTCTCTTTTAGCTGTCTTTCTTCACTCTGCTCTCCTTATTTGCTTCCAGAAACTCTTTCTTGATACTTGTACCTAGAATCCCTATTTTTTTTTTTTTTTTTTAATATTCAATTATTTAAATGTTTATAAGAAGTAGGTTCAAAGGGTGATCTCACACATAAAATACATTATGTGGGACATTTGGTAACACGGTGTACATAATATTTTAAACAGAAAAAACAAATTTTTAAACATTTTTCATGACCCAGTCCCCTTGAAGAAATGTTGCTGATCAATTCCACAGATACTTGTACTGTTATTTCTGTATAGTGAATGTAGCTGCTCACCTTTAAATGTTTCGCACAGATTGCATCATTAAAATAAAAAGGAAGTCACACACACACCGGAATGAAAGTGGCAGGGCAAAACAATTTTTGTGTGAACAGTTTGATTATATGTTCATTTTTTGTTTCATATAATTTGCAAAACCAGTTAGTACTAGTAATGGTTTTTGTTTAACCTTGGATTGGAACTGAAACACAAAATAAATGTGAGAAAGGAGAAGAAGTAGTAGGAGGAAAAACAAATAGATGTGGCACAACAGGCCAGTTCCTCACTGTTAGTGCATAATTCAGCCTAATCACTTTTACAATTGTTGCCTTGGTTACTCAGCTATTGTTTGTATTGCTGTTACATTAACTGTTATTAAAGACTCAGTCATCGGTATGTTGCTATACATGGCAGTGACTAAAGAAACTCCATCTGTAAATAAATAAAAGGTTATCAGAATACAAAAGTTAATCAATGTTGGCCTAAATTAATAAAACTGTTTTTAAATTTTGTCCAGTTTTTACAATGTCTAGTTATTATAATTAATAACCTGCATTCAGTGGTTGCTGGCAAATAAAATTATTTATTATTCTTTGGGAAACCGAAGTAACAAAAAAACTTGGTACAAATTAACAAGTCAAGTTTCTTCATATTTTGTGGTTTTACACTTTTTTGTCCTAATCCATTATATTGTGAAATATTGTTTTTAAAGTATTTATGTATTTCAGGTGTAAGTAAATTGATAGCTATTTTATTTTTCTGTGATAACAAACATTTGAAGACTTCAAATGCTCTTCTCATGACCACATGCAATAGTTTAAAAACTGCTTACTGTGATAAATTTTCAACCCACTCTCTGTAGGAAGTAACGTTGACCATTGAGTTGTCATGCATTCCATTTTCTTCCTCACCATTTATATTTAGCAGGTAAAGACCATAAGAAATGTAACAGCTTCTGGGAAAATGTGTTAAGAGCTGCCTGCACTACAGCTCGAATGATGCTTTATTGGCTAGTGAAAAATGTGGCTTCTTGTTATCAAACAACTATGTGATAGAGATAGGCAAGTCTCATTCACAGATCAGGGTAAGTTCTACAGTTAACATTTTAGTTTGTGCAGACCATGGAAGTCTTGTTCAGTTAATAAATGTTTAGTTTACTGTGATTAAAATAGAACTCATTCTAATACAGTAAAATTCAAGAATAATATATAAATTCAGCTATTAATACTTTGTGATATTATTGGTGGCTCTCCCAGCTCTGCATTAAAGCCATACACACACACACACACTCCTGTAAACTGAGCTGATTTTACCTTCCACTACACACATAGCAATAATAAATTACCTCCAATTATTTGCTGCCCAAATGAAACTAGACAAACTGGTTTCCAGATGACGTTTGAAATCCCAGTAAAGTGGATATTCTTGTCCTAAAAAATATTTTAAAACTACCTTTTGTTTGTAGTTTTGTAGATATATTTAATTGCCTTGAAATTTTTTGCATTTTAAATTTCATAATAAATTTGTTTATTTTTGCATAAAGATGCAAATAAGTTCTTGGATTTTGTTGTCCATGACGTGTCCGTTACTTAACTAAATCTAATTATTTCACAACCGACTCGGAACACAAAGTTTTTTATGGATAAACACATAAAAGTTTTACCTTATAGCCTTAACCGGTTTTTGCTTTTAAAAAGCTTCTTCAGAGGCTGCCGCTGGGAGCACTGTCTGTCTTGTTGTTGGCGAAAGTATCGACTTTTGAAAGATCGATATTCTGTGTGGGGTGTGATATGTTCGAATAATGCATGTGATTTGAATTGTGTCTGTTCATTTAGGATGTCGTTTTTTTGTGTGTTTGTATATTTCCAATTGTTCTAGAGTGTCTAGTTTTCGGCCTTTTGTGTGTACGTGTAGAATGTTCATGTTATTGTCAGTGTTTTTGTATGTGTGGTTTGCTTCAATGAGGTGGTTTGCAAAGTTGGATTCTGTAGTGCCTTTGTGTGTTCAATGTATCTTTGTTTGAAGCTACATCCTGCCTGGCCTATGTAGAATTTGTTGCAGTCTGAGCAATTTAGTTTGTAAACACCAGGTAGATCGAATTTGTTTTGTGCTTTGTGTGGGAGTTTTGATAGTGTGTGTTCTGTTTTGTTAGTAGTTTTGTATGCAATTCTGTATCCTGCTTTTTTGAATTTGTGGGCTATTTTTTCAGTTTGGTTGTTGATGTATGTTAGTGTTATGAATTTGTTGTTTTCTGTCTTTGTCTGTTGTTTGTTTTGTGTTTTGTGTAGGAGTTTATTGATTATTGTTCTGTCGTATCCGTTGGATTCTGCTAGATATTTTATCATGTTTAGCTCGTCTTTGTAGTCTTTTTCATCTAGTGGGATGTTGTTAAGTCTATGTATTATAGTTCTGAAGGCAGCTAGTTTGTGTTGTGTTGGGTGATTGGAGGAGTTGTGTATTAGTGTGTCAGTTGTAGTCGGTTTTCTGTATATACTGAATTTGTGCCTGTGTTCAAGTTTTATGATGGAGAGGTCTAAGAAGCTTATGCTATTGTTGTGTTCATATTCGGCAGTAAATGTTATGTTTTGTGTTTTTTTCTCATGTGTATTTTTTGTGTATTTCTTCATTAAATTTGTGTATTTTGTTTATGTGTGTTAGTAACTGTTCACATTGTCTTTTGTTTCCCCTGTATAGTATCAGAATGTCATCAACATATCTGTGCCAATATAGTATTTTATGTGAGTGTCTGTCATTGTTTGTGAGGATTTTTGTTTTTTTTTATTGCTGGAGGAAGACTTCTGCTAGAATGCTGGATATGGGTGAGCCCATGGGTAGACCATCATTCTGTGTGTAAAATGTATTGTTATGTGTGAAGTAGTTTTGTTTTGTGATAATGTTCAGAGTTTCTGTTATTTCATTGATAAGTTCGTCTGGTGTGTTGTTCTGTTTGAGTTTGTTTTGTAGGATGGTGATTGTTTCGGAGATGGGGATGTTTGTGTACAGGTTTTTAATGTCAAAGGAGGCTAATGTGGCATTATGGGAGATTTGTATGTCTTATCTATGTTACTACGTCTGCATTGTTTTTTACTGAAATGTTGTTGTCTAGTTGTGTGCGTTGTCTGATAATTTTGTCTAGATGTTTTGCGAGTTTGTATGCAGGGGCATTTCGATAATTGATAATGGGGCGGATCGGAATTTATTCTTTATGGATTTTGGGAAGCGCTTGGAGGGTAGGTGTTGATGGTCGGATTTGTCTCATGTAGGGCTTTTGTTTGTGTGTTATTATGTGTGTTGGCTTTGTTGATTAGTTGTTTTACTGTGTTTTGGTATCTATCAGTGGGGTCGTGTTTTAGTTCTGTGATGTTCTGTTCCATGATTTCATCACACCATAACAAACTTTGTGTTCCAAATTGGTAGTGAAATAATTATATTCAGCAAATAATTTATTGTTGTTATCATATATAATTGTGTGTGTGTGTGTGTGTGTGTGTGTGTGTGTGTGTGTGTGTGTGTGTGTGTGTGTGTGTGTGTGTGTGTGTGTGTGTGTGTGTGTGTGTGTGTGTGTGTGTGTGTGTGTGTGTGTGTGTGATTATAGATATCCACAGACCACTTATTTCCAGTGTTGTTCATTTTCTCATGTGATCACATTAAAAGGAAACAGCTCCTTCTCCTTGATTCATCTTTCTGCATTTTGGTGTGTCCTCCGATGTCTTTTTCAGGAGTGTGTTTGATTTTATGTGAGTTGGTAATTTCTGACATTGTCTCATCTTGTGTATTCCCAATTAACACAGTCTGCAACTTTGTCTGTTAGTCTGTTAGGTAATCCAATTTAGTTGGTATCCATAAGCTTATTTAGATTTTCGTTTCAGTAAACTCTGAGGTTTAGCATCATTTTTATATAAAATTTGAAGATAACACTTTTGTATAATTTTTTTTATTTTTATCTTTTTATCTCGTAGAACGTGTGGAATCCCCTAGTACTGAGTTCCCTTCTTTTCTCCTGTACGTTTCTGACTATGTTTGCATTGATCAAAATAATCTCTGTATAGTGCATAATAAAGTCTCCAATAAGCATATATCTGTTTGTTCTAATTAATTTCAATAACCACTGGCAGATTGTGATGGGGTTTTCATCATTCTATAGAACAAATCCATGAAAGGTTGTGGTGTATGAAACATTTATCTGTGGCAAAAAGGAACAAAGGAGATAGTGAAGCTAGTCTGAATGATCACAGAGGAAAAGCAATGAATTGTTGTCAACAAGGATATAAGACCTTAGTTAAAAGAGCTTATTTCCATTAATTTAAAATTTGCTCTCATATGAAACTGGGACAAGTTATCAGTCACACATATTTAAAACATGAAAGTGATGCATGAAAATAAAATTTTCATTTTGTTGCACAATGGTTTTTACTTTCTATTAACATTATCTTGTGCTGTCACTGACTATCCTTGTATTGTAACTTGATGTGACAACAAAACCACACCAGTGACTTATGATAAAATAAAAACATAATGAATGGAATGGCATTGACAGACATTGAAGAGACCGCTGTGATTTTTTGCAGTGGTTTTGCAATTCTGTTTGATACATAATTTCTGTCACCACAGCATTATTGCAACGAGAGAGTGAATTACGTAAGTTTTTGTTTTGTTTTGTTCTGTTATAAAATGTGCCACAAGAGCACATGAATCATATTATTCGCCAACAGAGTTAGTTTCCTGTGTTTCATAATACTCTGACTTTAGGAAGAAATTGTTGTCTTTGTTGCATCGTTAAAGAACTATTCTTTAACAACATAATTTTAATGTTTTGTGAATTTCATGCAAACAGAAACAAGAATAATAACCAACCTTGTAACAGACATTGGCCATTTTCTCAAGTGAAACATGTTGGTTTATCTGAATCTGTGTGTGGTGTTTTGGCAAAATTATATCTCATATGTTTGGGAAATGTTTTTCTTACCATGTGTGTCTTAGCAGAAACATCTGTTATTATCTATTGTATAATATATGTAGATTGGTTTAAATGTTTTCAAATGCTTTTACAATTTCCATCTTTATCTTTTTTGATAAAATCCTTTCTATCATTCTGTAGATAAAATCCTTGAGAACCATCTTCCTGAAGCACTTATCCATGCCTTCTCATCACCTTTCCTTGCTCTGTCTTATTTCCTTCTTTCTTTGGGTTTCTTATTGAATGTTTATGAAGGAATCCTCATAGAATCAGGAAGCATGGAGGGCTGTCATGTGGGAAGCTACTATGGAAAGACAAAATATTCTTGATTGGGAATTTATGGTCACCATGTGTTTTGTGTGTTAACATTACAGTGTAGGCTAGTCAGGTTTGCAGGAGTGTAAACAATGATAAAAACGTTAGATTGAGCAATTCATATAAACAGTCCTAATAAACCTTTACCATTCCATATGAGGGACTCCTGAGTTAGAGAAAACAGTAAAACTGGAGAAAAGGCAGATAAACAGAGGGCTAGAGGACTATGATGAAGAACCCCTGGAAGCCCAAGATGTTTTAGCTGATTAATAAAACTGTATTTTAATACCTCCTGAATGTTTTTTGTGAAATTGGTGTCTACTATTTTTCTGTTAGGAACCACTTTTGTTGGACCTACTTACTTCAATATTTACTTTTTTGTTCTTAATTATTGAACAATAGTTATCTTTCTGTGACACAATAATATTTGTCAACTCGCAATAAAAATTCATTTCTATTGGTACCATTTTTATCAAACTTCTTTGCGTAGATAAAGCAAAATCCAGAATTTTACTGTGTGTAATTTTTCACTAATTTGGACAGGAGCCCAAACCAGTGGTTCAAACTTTTATTCCAGAATAATGAGAATTTAGAACTAGTCATATCTGACCTAGCATGGTTTTATTGTATTCTTATTATTATTGAAAATCTGAAAATCACCAATGAATTTACTCAAGGAAAAAGTATGATTCTTTATATTATATATATCAGTATTATAGCCCCAGATAGCATTTTAATGTAATAGTATTTAATAGTACGGATCAGCTAGCTATATAATTTGCTCTCTTGCAGCAACAGTTGACTACAATAATAATATTGTGTTATTTATTACATGTTATTCAACACACACCTGGTAGGTGTAAATATAAGTTGTGGGTATAATGTACAGCTGTTAGGCCTATAGTTATTATTGTTAGGGAAGTACATCGATGTGGTACAGTTTTGTTGGTTCCAAGGTCAAAACGTTGGTTGACAAAAACGTTCATCTGTCATTAAGAAAATTTCCATATCTGTCCTTATGAGAATGAATCATTTCCGCGGTTCCTCAAAATTTTTATTTTTTGGTTTGTTTGTTTGTGTTTCTTTTTTTACATCTAAATTTTTACCCCTAATGAAGTGGTCGCCAAATCCTAGGTTCTAATGTTATACTAATTGACATTAGTGCTGACTTTTAAGGAATAGTTTGTTAGACACTACAATGTTTTTTGACCTTCATTGTAGTTTCCTCATAAGAAAACAAAAGTCCTCATAAAAAGATTTAGTTTTTGTTTAAATTTGTACTATCAGTGGACGTGTAGGTTATACATTTTCCAGCGCCCAATAAGCCCATTCCACTCTTGTTTACTATATTTTGTACTGTAGTTAATTGAGTAATGTCGCTGTAATTTTATTATATTCATTTTATATTAAACTTATATAAAACCGCAAAGATTTTGGGTTACAGATTTTCACATTGAAGACTAAGGTGGTGGCTTTTCACAGAGTTGATCCCATATAAGCAAAAGTTGTTGTAGATGATACTGTTCTGGAGCAGGCCAGCAATTTTGAATATTTGGGCTATAATGTGTCTTATGTTACAAACAAGGACATGATGAATAAGCTTTATAAGTTCAATCATATGTGTGGGACCATCAGACTCTACAATCAACAAGTAAAGAAACACACCTGAATTTCTACAAGATGGTGGCCCTCCTGACACCCCTCTATGGGTCTGAGAATATCGGACTTCAATGAAATCCCAAGCCAGTTGTATTCAAGCAGTTGAAATGCGATTTCATAGGCATATGGCAGTATATACTCTCCAACACTGTGGAAGAAGTTCAGATATGCAGCAGGAACTGAATATTATGAGTATATTTGAAAGAATTGCCCAGTGTTAGAGCTAAAATTGTTGGAACATCGTAACCGAATGGATGACTACTGCATCCTCAAATAATTATTTGAATTTCAAGCCAAAAAGTAGGAGAGGTGTGGGAAATTTGAAGAAGGGCTGGAGTGACCAACTCTGGTCTATCCACTTGAGACCAGAACAAACCATTTTTGGTTTAATCCTTGTAGAAGAAAATGGTGATGATGAATTTATAATAATGTACTTATAATGATGTATATGAAATGAATAAATTTAATCATATGTGTAGAATGATTCAAATAACACTTAACACATATGGCAGAATACAACATTAAAATTTAAACTGACATACACATATATATATTTGAATGTATGTATGAATTATTATACTGTATACTTATATATACACGTATTATTACTTGCACTGAAAATATATGTGAAGAAGAAGTCTGTTATTATTATAATACAATATAATATTAAAAGTTTATAAATTATGACAGTTTGACATATCCTGATTTGTGTTTTTGAATGTTGATTGTTGTAACAATCAAATGACAAAAGAAAGCTGAAGCAATGGAAATAAAATGTCTAAAAAAGGTTTACAGTTCAGCTTACTAGACCAAAAAAACAGAATGAAGATATTGTTGTATCTGCAAATTGAAATATCTTCACTTTATACAGAAACTCTCCAAATATAAGTGTTAGTAGTAACAACATTTGAACGACAACAGAACACCTAAGAAGGGCTTCTTGTATAGACTGTGTAGGAAAAAGAATGTTGGATGACTATGAAAGCTATGATCAGTTCAGTTTTCATGAACTGGCTTCAGGTACAGGCCTCTGATTTAATCGTTAAAGCTGTTGGAAATAATAAGTAAGGAGAATTTACTTTTATGTGCTTTCTACTGAGGTTGTAACATAATAGGATATATGGTCTCCTCGTCTGTGTATGTTCACTCTGGACATTGTGACTCATGATGTTAGAAGTGGTGACATTCTGCCAGTGTTCTGTGTCTCTGCAGTAGTCCTCATCACTTAAGTATTACCAAAAGTAGCACATTAAACTAAACAAGGCTAAGTTGGCACTTTTACTAATAAAATAGTAAATCCAATACCCACAGAAATAAATTTAGAACAGTATAGGGCCTAATGGAGGAAGGCTCAAGTTTTCACTTCATAACAAATTGCTTGTTATCATTGTTATTATTATTATTGTTCTCCACCTCCTCTCATCTTCAGGTGGATGCCCAATCTGCTGATATCCCCATCAGTGGCATATCTCCATCTCATTATACGGTGATCTTTTCCTCTCTTTGCCAAACAGTGTCCTGAAAGACACTATTTACCTGCCATGGCTGCCTGCTGTATGTGGCCATTCCATTTTATTCTCTGCATTTTTGCGTTTGCTGACAAAAGAGGTCTTTGTGTATCCTATAATGATATAACCAATTCTTGATTATTGTATTGATGCCATATTCCATTGCATTCATTGAGTAGACTAATTTTATCCTTCTCAAGGTTTTCCTTTCAAATGTGTCAAGTTTTTCTCAGGGTTTCATCCTCACTGTCTCACTGAAATATGTAGGTTTCACTATGTCTCACTATAGGTCAGATGAGTGTTTTGTCAACACAGTTGTAGCTTTGTTTTGTTCACGCTACCAATTTTGGAAAATGCTGTTCACCTATGAGCTATGCCAAAAATATTGAAGTTACCGACTTGTTCGTGATAGTGCTTTTCATTGAGACGTCTTTGGAGAGTGATCAGTCATCTCTTTGAGATTATCCACTTTATATAGTGTGGCAAATCTTATTTTGGAAGTCACTGGTTCAAACAAACAGTAACGTGTTTGATAAATAAAAGCACCTTAGGTATTGAGAGGTTTCTGAGATTTTACATGTGGTTGAGGAATCTGCACATCTTCTTAAACTTTCTGACTACCATCTTGTCGAATAGTGTGTCAACAAAGCTTAATTTCCTTTACTAAACAGTTGACAATAGACAGACTAATGTGTATTAACAGTAATCATATTGTTAATGTGATGCTCGTTAATGTCAAGATACTTTATCCTATGAATGGTTCATGAAATCACACTGTCTTGTGATAGCAGGTCATTAAAACATCTTTTAGTTAATGTATGACAGTGTAAGATTAGACATGCTCAGAACCCCAAAATTATATTTTGCTTTGATAAATTTTAAAAGTTAAACTTTTATTTTATAACAGGTTTTCTGACTATGAACTACTCTCTCTCTCTCTCTCTCTCTCTCTCTCTCTCTCTCTCTCTCTCTCTCTCTCTATCTGTGCGTGTGTGTTTCGCGTGCATGTACACAGACTTCTAAAAATGTTTATCTATATTAGGTTTCATAAGCGGCACCTTACACTCGTCGTCGTGAGACGTGACAGTCAGAAGATAGTGTTTAATGATTGATGTTGCCTTGATGTGGAGACTTCTCACTTTGTAATGACGCTTTAAAATTAAAACATCATTTTAATTTTTTATGGTAATAGCACTTAAAACAAAAAAGACTATAATTACTGATACAGGATGCGTGAATGTGCAAAATTAATTGCGCAGATCTAATTTTAGCACTGATTTATTTTTATAATGCTTGCAATCTTGTGTACCCATCAATCAGGTGATGAATCATCGCGTTTTTAGCGTAGTCAGACAAAAGTGTGAAGAGATACGGTGATGAGTGATACGTTGATATGCAAATTTTATTGTTTTACACACAGTCACAAATAAGAAGTTTGGCGAGTAGTCAAAAGAATGAAATTGATTGGTCTGTTTGTCTTCTCGTTTAGCTGTCATTGAACTGTCAGCGTGTGTGCGTATCTTTGTTTTTATTAAGTTCTGCCTGTTGTCCCTTTTCTATATCAGTTTCCTTAACTATCTGTGCATCAAATAAAGCAGACATAAACGGTTTACAATTTTCTTTTGCGCTCTCAGTCCAAGGATTTGTGGATGGTCAATACTCTGAAGTCGTGACGTCATCCTGTTGATTACTGTTCTATTTAAAATCATAGGATTCTTCAATTATTTCGTCATGTAACGATGCCGTGTTTAAGGTCCCAGACACCACCGCCTTCCCCGTTCGTTTCTATTTGGAAGGCTTCAGCCCACACCCACATTATTTGAGCAGGACGAAGATCCCCTCCCCCTGCATATCGTGAAAAGACCCCAAACTCTGCTGGACAACCCCGCATAGTCTCCTACATAGGACCCTTCTACTGAAAGAACCACTATCAACATAACTGCCTAATACGAACAACGAACAGGGTTGGCTTGAACGGCGGTGCCACCCATTGTGAACCGTGAGCGGAGGTGTCGTTTGTCAGTTGTGTGTAGCCTTTTATCATGAGGTGGCCGCCTCCGGAATACACGGCGTGCTGTGAACTGACCAGCGCAACACGGTCATATGAGTCGCGCGCTGGAGGCTGCAGTGATGCACGACCTGTCCATAAGGTTCGATACACATTCAGGTTTTTTACCGTGCTGTGCCACTCCGTGAACGTTGCCGCAACACTAAACGCCGTCTCGATCCACACACGCGTGACTAGTAGTCACCTAGCCGCAGTAGGCAGTCAGATTTAGCTACATACAGTCATGAATTTATATCATAGAAAACGTGTAATGTTCTCTTATTTAGCGTACAGACGTTTTATTTGGAATCGGAGACGGTTTTGGTTGTACCCATTTACTGACTCAAGACTTATTAGAGGTAGATTTCGTATGACTTTTGGTGATTTAAGCAAAAATTCGGATACATTTTTCAATTACTTTCGAATGAGTGTTAATTTTTTGATGAGCTTGAAGGGAAAATAAGGGACAAACACTACTCCACTCTGCTTTCTTTTTCGTTCGATTGTGATACTCTTCTGCAGCGAGATTCCAAATTTCGAGATATTTTTTTATTTACAAAAGATCTTCACCGCACGTGTGCACTGCACAATAGACAACAATGTACTGAGAGCCGGAGTAGTGTGTGCGGCGCCGCTGCGGTAAGGATGGGAACTGCGGCGAATAATGCGTGCACAGTGGACGTACGGTGCCGCAACGTCGCCGGAGGTATGTGTGCAGTGACTTCCAGTACTCCACCCCGCACTTGCGGGCACCGCACGGTAAAAAACCGGATGTGTGCATCGACCGCGTCGCCATTGGTTCAAGGTACACCCTGGAGAACACCGTAAAACAACTGCTGAGATCCTCGGCCGAAACTGACTCACAATTCATACGGGGCATACCCATACTCATGAGCGCCCTTACGTAGCCTTTCAGAGAGTACCTATACTAGAAGTGATCAGAAGTGTTTACGCACTTAGCCCTCGTTCCCTCATCACAGTGCAGATCCGGCAAGCAATTTTTTTTTGTGGGGGGGGGAGTAAGAGTTAACTTTGGGGCGAGGATTATGAAAAGTTGGACCATTCTTTAAAGGTCTAAAGTATAAAATAAAATAAAGTGTAGAATATATAAAGTCTAAAATAAAGTACGAAGTGAAGATTAAAATACAGTGTTATTTATCTGCATATGTGTGTTTGTCAGTTCATTGTTCTTTTAATAATATTCACTTACAGTATACACACTACTCATGGTATGTATCAAACAAAAAGTAACATACTAGTAAGGTACAGTTACAATTTAAAGTAATTTTAGAATAAAAGCATGAATGAAACTACATAACGTGATGTGCATGTTATATCATATTACAATCACAGAACCATTCTTCACTCACTAAACGACGAAAAAAATTTCGTCCAAAGTGACCATTTGGGGAAATTCCCCCCCCCCCTAGATCCGCGCCTGCCTCATCAGCTAAAGATACAAGCTTTAGCCTGCTTCTCTTCCGATATTGTATATCATCCAAGAGCTTCGATCGTCTTCTCTCTCACTTCTCTCCTTCCAGTGGTTTTTTTTAACTACATTATGAACTCGACTCGACCTAAACAATACATACTCGCATTTCTTTGTAAAAGTGAACACAAAGGCTTGGGGATTAATAAAGATCATAAGTCCCTCAGGCTCCCCACAGGTAGTATTGTGTGTGTTGTTTTGCATGACTTAAAAGACACCCCCAAAAGCTGCTTATTTTTATAAATTCAGTAGAGAGTCACGATTAACCGGCCAATCCAGCGACCGACGGAGCCGTGTAAGGCTTTCCGGTGAATCCTTTCTTCTGCAATCAACGCCTGCTGTTTTTTGATAAGCATAAATTAGTAACATTTCTTAGTGTATTTAAATTTGCGTGTATATAGTGTGCGAACTTTTAAAACGATAAATTACATTTGAATTTAACGTAATTACGGAAGGAAATTAAATAACAATGAGCAATGCAGTATTTACAAAACCTTAACATTTATTTGTACAAAACTAGTATTTTTTGACGATTAGGCCTACATAAACAAAAAATTTGTATTCAAACGGTAGTACAAATGTTTATTTAAGCTATGTTTATTAATTTATATTAATATAAATTCGAAAATTCATTTTTTGTAACGAATTTTTTTGTCTAAAACAGCTCAATTTCACTAACTTTCAGTACATGAAACTATAGCTTGAAAATTATTTGATTGTAGTTTCCTTCTCTCTTTGAGTTCTTAGGATTAGGCGCTTATGATTGAAAATTGCGACACCGTGTTATACGCTCGCTGAATAGAATAGAGTTATTTAATTATTTTTATTTTTTTAATTATCGGAGACCGGGCCCGATAGTTGCGTATACTGCTTGCCTTGAATCAAACTCACAAACCGCAATTGAAATTAACGTAAAATATTAAGTTTTAGATATTAAGGTTTTTGTAATTTCTCGTTCAGGCTTTTTAAAGTACGCGAAAGACTTTCATTAAAATACGTACTCCTGTCCGATGAATAGAACCGAGTAACCGCCTAATCACTTTTGAGAGAAAATGTGTTTTGTGGCGTTTTGTTTAGCTGCTAAAAATTCGGCTTACAATATCCACAGCAGTGGCGGCTCGTACAGGAAGGGCAAAAGGGCGCAGCCCTCCCACTAAATTTGCAAATTAAACTTGTCAATAATATAACTATAATGTGTAGTATCCTTATTGAAAGATATTTTTGGGGCGACTAATAGCGATCACCCGATGTTTTTGGCATGGACCCGCAGCCGGACGTTTTCGCTGTCGTCCTCCCTGCATAGGCCGGTCATGCGGGGAGCGGGGAAAGAGACGTGTACACATTAGAGGTGGGCTAAACTGTTATTTTAAAATACTAGGTATGAAAATACCGTTCCAAAAAAATAACAGGTACAAATACCTGTTATTATATACTATATATACATAACCTATATTATCCTTTGTAAGTAATAGTAAACAAACTAACATTGGTTAGACAAATGAGTTGCGAAACTCGGGGCAATTAAATAATTTAGAGTAGGCCTACACGTAATACCACGAAAAATAATGTGAAAAAACATCAGAAACGTATAATAAAAACATAACAGTAAGCCACAAGAGTGAATGAGAATAAACAAAATTTTACAAATAAAAATAAAAAAACAAATTGTAATAAAATAAATATAAATACATAAATAAAAACTTATAAATAATAAGCAACAACAAAAGTAAATTTAATGCATTACAGATATTTAAGGAACAGAACTAGATAAAGTGCATAAATGTCCATTACACCAATCTCATCATTTACGTGAGATGTGTAGTGAAGTTAAAATCACATTAATAAAAAGTATAATATAGCTTATCAACATCAGCCACTCTATAGGTTATAACTCAGTATAATTAAATTCAACTATTTCACTAACGATCGGAACATAAAGTTTTTTTTGAGTAAAAACATAAAGTTTTACCAACCGATTTTAGTTACAAGTTGGTGACTAGTATAATATATAATTATTAGCATATAATCTGTATTATATATCTGCATATCACACGAGAATAAATGTAACAGCAGGATAAATTATTTCCTTTATTAAAAACAGCTCCGCCTCTTTGCGCAAAATGAAGTATACAGGACGAAAAAGTGGCTCATACTAGTTCTTACTCGAAATATGCTTTATACTACCTGTTCCTGAAATACTAGGTGTTCCTGAAATATTAGGTGTTACTAAAATACTACTGTTACTCTGGAACGCGTTGTTCCTTGTGTATCGGTGATACCACTAGTATTTGAAATACCTAGTATTTTAAATACGCGTTACTGGCTGTTCCTTGCGTTCCAGCGATATTTTTGTACGCCTAGATTTGGCCTTGGTTTACGTGATCTTGCGTACATTTTGTGTGTGTGTGTCTGTGTGGGTGCGTAGGGGGTGTGCCTCGACTTGGAACAGCGAGGGCGGCGTGTCTCGACTCGGAACAGCGTCGCCGCGAATAACAGGTATTTCAACTTTTCAGTCACTGTTACATCCGTTCCACAAAAATATCGTTCCAAAATACCTATTACAGGTATATCGGCCCACCTCTAGTACACATGTCTATGCATTTAAATCAGCATCAGCCATTACAAGTGGGGCTCTGCTCGCTTTCTGATTTCGCAGCTATTTTCATAGAGAACAGGAGCGTTGTTCAAAACTCCTCTGTTGCTGTTTAAAGTGCATATATTTTCTCTTGTGTTTTATATAGTTTTGATTGTGTTCTTGTTGTACTTTTTGTGTAAACGTAATGTCCTAATAATTTATTCTTTATTAGGCAGTGTATTCCGTCTAAGATAGTGTTTTTGTCGAACCTTGTGTACATAAACGTGTAACTTATTCTGTGTAGGCCTGAGCCTGTGTGCTCTGTGCGTATTTGTTAGAAACACATAGGGTAGGAAACAAATATATTTTATTTAGCAATGCATGCATTTAATAACATAATTTATTAAGTATTTAAGTTTAGGAACGTGAACCGCTTAGGGTTATAAATATTTTCAGTTTCAAACACTGTTTAAATATTGGTAGTTTGCAAGGTAGGTTTTTGATATTAACAATACTTTTAGTAGTAAAGCAAAAGGTTCAATTTTACACTTATTTCATGATAATAGCAATAATTTAGTTTCTGTTGATTACTTTTGTTACATATGGGTCCAAACAAATTTGCCCCCCCCCCCCAGTCAAAAACATTACCAGCCGCCACTGATCCACAGTATTAAGACATGTAGCTTGTATCCATCAGTCTCGTGAAGATTAGTGCAGTACATTCGGTGTTATTATAGATTTTCCAAGTTGTATTCTATATTCGCATTTTTTTAGATTATTTACGTACGTACTTCAGGGTGTTATGTAAGAGATTGCGGATGCGGCCGAGTTGTCGTAGTACTCTCTTATTCAAACCGTTAACATCGCGACGGCAGTAATAAAGCAACTGATTTGAAGACTTCCTGTCAAGCGTTTGGGTGAGGCGGTATTACTTGGGAAGTGTTATTGAAATGGGATGCGGTACTTATGTCGAGATGAAAAGGACAGGAATATGTACATCCGGCGACAAGTCTTTGCATCTTTGCTTTTATTGATAACTAAGAAGCTGAGATATTAAAAAAATACTACAAAATAACAGTAACAGATATGTTTTCGTAAATTAAAATAAGAAGAAGGTTATAATCACGTCAGCCAATGTAAAAAATTCAAGAGCCGATATATCCGACCATTCAAATGCTATGGTCAGAATATGTTAATAAAAATTCCGTTTTTCCTAGAGAATTCCCTCTTTTGAAATTCAACTATGCAAACTGCACTTACAGGCGTAACGATGGCAAAATGTTGTTACGACGGTCACGCGGATCGTCGTATTGTGCAGCGCAAACAAAATACCTGAAATCAATGAGGTCACTAATTGCATTCTTTAATTAGACACAAACAACAGTTAACAAAATCAATAAAGACGCTCTTATACAATAATTCAAGTTAATTCTGTCCAACGCACAACAATAAATGTCACCTTCTCACAGTTTTGGACTAATTAATTAAATAATCACTTTCCACAGAACCGCGACGATCGCATCGATCCGCACGTGAAATATTGGTATGTGTAATTGAACTGGCCGCTTTCCATTGTGTACATAGTGACATAGCGGGCTTGGATGCCGGTAGAGTAGTCGAGCAGCGTCTCGAACAATCCAGAGCGTTAAGAAATTCTGCCGCGAAACTATACGTGCAAGGCGTCATGTAGTCAAGTAGCGATGAGGTACTATATACTACCTTATTTAAACCGTTAATGTCGGCAGTGAAGAACACATTATTATATCTGAGATTTCCGTTTGGTTGCACGGTATTTCTTGTGAAGCGTGATCATTGAAATGGGATGTGGTTCTTATGTTGAGATGAAAATGACTGCAAAGAACAGAAATATATAGCTGCAGCGATAAGCCTTTGCCTTTATGGATAAGTAAGCAGCCTTAACATACCCCCTACGATCTCAGCTACTAACTCACCAGTCGCCCACTCTTTACGTGAGCCAGTGAATTTCTGTATAAATATGTAAACTTATGAATTTATCTATGTATCTATGAATTTAGATAAATACAAATATAAGTTGCCAAACATAATTGAAAGTTTGTTTATTTAATCTGGACCGATCCATCCGAACCTCAGTATTTGGATTAATTACAACATCCGAGTCCAAGGAATCTCGGTCTTTTCCTTCGGAAAGCCGTTTCCAGATCTTTCATATCCCTGTACAGCTCTTCTTTGGGTCTATGATTGTACCCATCTTTGGTTTTCTTGGGGCCATAAATTTTCCGAAGAATTCTTCGTTAAATTTTAAAGAGAGGTTCCAAATTTTGAGAGCATATTGTTTCCACTCCATACATAATCACCGGCCTGATCACAGTGCTATAACGGCGTACTTTCGCACTTCTGGAAAGGTTTTTCTTTCCGTACAGTTCCCGGGGCCTTTGCTAATTTGAGTTTCCTTATCTTAAAGGATTCTTTGTTTGAGGTGTTTCGGGATGTTTTCCCCAAGGTATTAAAAATTGTTAGTATATTTTATTTCTCCATACGTAGTGTCCAGGCACGTTTTTCTGGAATTTAAATAGGATGGTCATAATTTCCGTTTTAGCAAGGGAGATTTGGAAGCCAGTTTTCTCCGCTATCTCTTTGAGACCTTCTACTTGCTTTTTTGCTTCTTCTTCTGAGTTTATTATTTATTTATTTATTTTATTATTATTTTTTTAATACATCGGGTTAGGATATGCTTCCACTGAGTCCGTGCTCCCGTTCGCTTCATGCGTAAATAGCGTATTAAAATGAAAAATGGTGAGACAGTTTTTAATGGAAAATAATAAAGAGAGGGGGCTCAAAGATGAATATTTACAGAACTAAAGAAGCCTCTTAGGCAAGGAAGAGAATATCAACCTTCCCCTCCCACCTATAACCGTAGGCGGAGTACTTTACTGGATCTCTGAAATGCCTTACTGTACAACCGAGCGGGAATCGAAAATGATTAACTTTACTTCTACTTCAAGTCGATGGTAGGCTGTTGTTAAATACTATAATACTGCGGACGTTAGCCTTCATTCCAGAAACAATTCTAAACACAACGTTTCGAACTCTAAAAATCTGAGGTCGTCCTCAGGTGTAAATAAATTTTACATCATATCTATCAATACAAAGTAGACGTCGTCACAGAATAACAACAAAATTATTAAGTAATAGAAACAAAAAAAAGTATCGTTTTCATTTCTTTTGTGACCAGAGGTGAAATCCCTCCTACTCAGCAAGACGCCCCTCTTGGTAAGTAAAATGTTCTGTTACTATTACTTAATAATCTTGTTGTTACTCTGTGAGATATCTACGAAGTATTCATAGATGTAATGTTGTAAAATTTATTTATACCTAAGGACGACCTCAAATTTTTAGTGGTGGAACGTTGTGTTTACAATTCTGAAACGATGGCTGATGTCCGCAATATAGTGTGTAACAATAATAATGGATTGATTTTAGCATTTTTACTGCAACAACTAAATATTCATCCCATCGAGAAGTTTGAATTTCGTTACGTGGGGGGAGGGGAATTATACTTGTACTTTTACTTAAATTTTATGGTACATCGAAACCGTGATAACATAGAACAGTGATAAATGTTCGTGCGTTTGGTAATTACTGTGATACTGTTGTGAATACTCCCATTCACGCCTACTTCCATTCACGCCTACTTGTTTGTTTACATGGTCTGTCACTTTCACCGCAGGTGCTTTTAACCGTTAATAGTTTAATTATAGTTCCGTATAGTTAAAGCTAAGTTGTGTAATAGGATAATACTTGGTTCTGTTATTGAGAGGTGTGTGTATCAGACGCTTATGTAAATTATAAGGTCGTGTTTATCCACAGCTATATAGGAAAACAAAACGAACTGAGTAAACTATACAGACTACTTAAATAAACTAAATATTGAACTATAAAATAAAAAGGAAGTTAGTTTAAATGTGAAGAGAGCATTACCTCAGAAAAGAAACTAAAGTGAAGATGCTGAAGGTATTTGTGTTTGTGGTTGCCACCTATGCATCGACAGCACATGTCGACTCTTAACGCAGTTGCCGATATACAGTTGTTGAAATTGCCTGCTTCAGACATATGTTAAAAATACTTATAGAACTTATCCTCCGCGCTTTTGTGTGAATCTAAAACAGATGATAAATATTGACTATAAAATAGGTTATTTACCTTCTGTCTACGTTTCTCAAAATCCTTTTAGGATGACTCGAGTTTTAACACCATTTGGTGTCATCATCAGATCGGTGAATTAGGTTAAAACATTTCGATGCATATGCATCTCGTTAGATATTTAAAAGATTAAAAACAACACATAACATTATATAAAACAATAAATAAACTATATCACAATAAAATAACATTAATAAAAGAATATAAAAACAACGCGGCCGCAAACGATCCTGCACAGGAACGCACCCCACGGTAAGATTAATCTTTTAAATATCTAACGAGATGCATATGCATCGAAATGTTTTAACCTAATTCACCGATCTGATGATGACACCAAATGGTGTTGAAACTCGAGTCATCCTAAAAGGATTTTGAGAAACGTCGACAGAAGGTAAATAACCTATTTTATAGTCTTAATCGTTTCTGGAGGCAAGAAAAATGTTTAAAATGATAAATATTGACTGCTATCAAGTATTCTGAAGTTCTTCGGCCACATCTTCAGGCGACACGGTATTGAAAGGCTGATGATCATTCAAGACAAAGTGGATGGAAAGAGGAATAGACGTCGATCACCTGTTCTAGTTATTGACGAACTTAAATACTGTAAATTTTCCAAAAGAAGGTGTTATGAGGACGGCCACTGGAAGCGAAATCTGGATAAGATTAATTACGCCGTAAATAAAGTGGGTGACAACTATGAGAAACAAACAACGACGAATGAAAAGATAACAGACAAATGTGAGCAAAATATGTAAATAAACGTTTTACCTCCGTGAACGAGGGAACAGAGAAAATTAAATACATACGGTTTGGAAGCTTGAGGTGTTTGCTTGGAGAAGATCGCTAGAACGTGGAGAAGAGATTGTGTTGGTTTGATGGAAAGGTCGTATAATTTATGTAGCCTACTCATATCTTGCAGTATTATGTAATTTTAAGAGTAGTTTGTATTGAGGATTAGAATTACCTCTGCCAGTTACAGTAGGAAAGGCCTGGAGGGAGTTCACACCTGGCCGTAGAGTTTCATTACAACTAATGTTTACGCTGGTGAAAATAAGATTATTATAAATTAGAGATTAATCCAATTAACGGCAGCCGGATCGGAAGAGACAAAATGAAACAGTGAATATTTTTTTGATAAACGAGCCCATGGTTCGGCAATTCAATTGTTATGCTTACTTTACACGTATTATTATTTGGTATACTGTTGTTAATAATTTTGCGAAATTATAATTATTGACTATTGTTTCAATTAAATTAAATTAAATTATAATTGTTTCAACTGTCAGTATCGTCGGCAGAGAGTTCTAGATCGGGATAACTGTCGGAAGCGGCTAAACGGATGCCGCGTAACGTACGTTTTAGATAGATTTCACAAGTAGTTTGTAGACTATGTACAGCTTAAGGCGTAACAGTTTTGAATATTATTACACAGTAACAGTTTTGCAGTTGTTCAAAACCCCCCTGTAGTGGGAAAGTCGGGAATATCGACAGCTAATTTGATTTCCAGAGTTAGCAGCACTGGTTTCTTGAATATCGGAGACCGAGAGACGCCAAAACGTTCGTGATTTGTTGAATTATGGTTGAATGCATTTATGCTTATGTCTTAATATGTTTTAGTTAGCTTTCAGAGAACAGTAATCTGTAAATATACAAATTGTTTAGCATTCGTTAATTTATTATTATCAGTAAACGAATGGATATTCCCTCCATTGTTATGTTAGAAAAGTTTAAGTTTCGATTACTGTATCAGTTTTTACTGCTAACTTAAAAAAACTATGTTTACATTTACGGATAAAACGAAAAGAATAAACGTTTAGAAGATATTGCTGTGCATATTTCTTTGTACTATTTTATGTTGATTTCGTAAATAGATTTGCGTAGTTTGAGTCGTGTGACATAGTAGTTTGAGGTCTGATCTGGTAATATTCAGATTTCTGTGATGGTAATGACAACTTTCGGCCATTGTAAACAACGGAAAATATCTGTAATTTTATTGTTTTAAGTTTGTTGGCGACATATTTTACTACTGGTGTCCATGAAATCTCGTGTAACAGCTGTTGTTTGGTTTTGCAAGCTACTAAGCGAAGGATGTATAAATCCCCCCCCCCCCCAAGTAAATCTTGAAAAAGAATAATAGCCAAAAACGACTTCAGACTTTAAAATAAGATATTTGATGCCTTTTCGTATTCATAGTTACGTCTTCAGAAATCTCACCCCCCCCCCCTCAATTTCCTCTGTGGATCTGCCACAAACTAAGGGCACGAACAATCAGCCTAGCAAAAAAATGTATTGTTTTGTTTGTTTTTATTGTGAAAAAACGGCAGTGCCCTGTCAAGCAACTACAATAGTAAAACTACCATTCAAGGTGTAGCCTATTCAGTGTACAAAGTGGAGTTAACTATAATTTGTACCATAGTATTAGTGGTAGTGAAATGTTTTTACGTACAAGTGTTGTGGTGTGAAAGGAGTCGTGAAGTGAAATGATATTGTTTTCAAGATGCTGGGATGATTTTATTGGTTCAGAACCCTTAATCTCAGGTAGATGACACGACCACCTGACCACATGTGAATACCAAGACTCAGAAATGAACTTCAGGAGGAGTGTCAGTAGTTGTCATTCTGTTTATTCCTCCATTCAATTCAAACAATCAGTCGTCGTCGTCGTCTTCTTCTTCTTCTTCTTCTTCTTCTTCTTCTTCTTCTTTTTCACAGGTTCCAGTCTCTTACTACCATCTTCCGATTCTTCCACTAGCAGGTTTTGTATGTATCTTCCTTCTTGTTATCCAACCACCTTACTGTTGTCTACTCTTACCTTCACTTACGCGTATGTGAATTTGGCCTGGTGGAATTTGGTTTTATCCGTCACATTAACGTTTGACTTGCATATTTTGGAATAATTTTCCTTTCTAGATTTGATGATATTTAAGTCATATAATTTGTTTCAGTATATAGTTGAAGTGATACTCCATCTTCGCCATGAGTCTTCAGGGCTGTTTCTTTAGCTTTGCGATACAAAGATTCACCGCTACAATACAAATTAAGAAGATGATTAATGTTCATATTCTGAAGTAGTTAGGTTATTCCATTGATCACTGTTATTTTGAAACCTCGTATTCTTTCAGACTTGTTTCTGCAGCCACGATCGAAAAACATCTTTCATGGCATCCACTTGCATTTTCCCCCATCAACGTTATGGCCTAATACTATAGTCATATGCCTGTTGCATACAGCTAATAGATTCTCTACTCATCAATATTTTCTTTTTACAAAGGCTTATCAGCATATTGCCATGAAATATGATTGAAAGGTTACTGGTACGGGGGTTCACAAGTAATTTTCCTCGATTTTAGTCTGAGGTTCAGATTTTAAGTCTGAAAGAAATCATGCCATTAACTATGAGTCTGATAGAAAAATGTCCGAATTTTATTAGAAAAATTATATGAATTCAGACAACTCATGATTTTCTTAAAAATGAATTCAGATCAGTTTTATGAGAGTAGAGCTTAGTCATGAGACTGAAAGATCTCGTTTTCTATACATTAGAAAAGTAAGTTACCCTGTAAATGTACTTCTGTTTAGAAGAAAAGGCAGACAATGACAATGGTTAATAAAGTGCTTTGTTTTGTGAATAGTGATGTTAATAATTTTAATGAAATCTGCAGTTTTAATAATGATTTTCATATTTAATATAACTAAAAGCCTTTAATCACCACGTACATTAGTAGTAATAAAGATTCATTATATACAGTCTCCAGATCACATTTAAGATTTAATTTAAAATTTATAATATACCTTATTGTGATCCGTCTTGCGATCCTGTAGTTATTTGAAATGTTGACAGTTAAGCAGTGCGCACTGTTTTCAATAGATGTGTGTTAACGGTTTTAATTATTTTATTTGTAACAGTTGTGGTTGTGTTGTTTGTGTGTGTGTGTAATATTTTTGCCGACGATTCCTTTATAATAGGAGGTTAAAATATTCTTCACCTAAAGATGGGAATTTATTCCCGAAACATGTAGTGAAAAAATAACTACAAGGTCGCAAGACGAATCACAATAAGGTATATTATAAATTTTAAATTAAATAGTAATAAAGATCATTTGCATGTGTGTGTGTGCGTGTGCGCGCATGCGCATGTGTGCGTATGCGTATGTGCGTTTCTATGTGCTGTTGACATCAGTTAATGAATCAGGCTGATTGTGTGGGAAGTTGAGTCTCATATCAGTAGTGAGTTTAGTAATGTGTGATGTAATGTAATACAGTGCTCTTTGATGTTGGGTACATGAGTCACCCTCCTGAATCAACCTGTGTGCATATTCCATTGTTCCATCTGATAAATGGTACTACTTAGTAAAAACAACCAAATAATTAGATATAAAAAGATATAGCTGGTGTCTTTCAGCTTACTTGGCACGTGTTAAAAAATTAATATCCATAACATCTGATGATCGGTTTTCAATCAGTGGGCTCTGTTTTCAAATCCATGGTTTGTCAACAAAAAATGAGGGGATTAAGAATGTAACAAAGGCAAAAAACATTAGTGAACAACAAAATGTATTCCTCATGCCAGATGCTCAGTTTTGCAATATGGCCCAAATATGCGTACTCTGTGATGTGTTCAATTTTTCTTATGCCATCATTATTGTTACTTCATAATCCTGTTATGTTTGTTTTCTTATAATCATATATAGGCTATTTTCCGTCTTGTTCGATCACTTCTTATCCATTGATTTTAGTTCTTCCTTCTTTCTAGATTACTAGACACAATCGTCACCATCAACATATCTCCAAATTATTAAAAACTCTCCATTTATATTACTTCCACAAATAGTGGAATGCAAAAGTGGTTTCTATGTGTGAATCCACTAAAGTTTGTTACAATATGTATACCTTTTGTCACATGTATGTCTTTTACCGGCACAAAACAAGGTTTGTGCTATGAATAGGGGGATCTCTATGTACGCGTGCATTAACCTGTGTTAGTGAACTCAACTCCAGACATGAATTAATGGCAATAATTCAAGATGGTTATTTAATGAAATTTGCATTTTACAAAATACATTTTGCAATTCAGACAGTGCCATCAGAAGAATTGCACTTAGACGCATGTGTGGTGAGAGTATTGCAAAAAATGCAGTAATAACAGTTACATAAAGTTAATCATAGCTGTAATTAACTAATAGTACACAAGTGACTTATATGCAAATAATGTATGAAAAATTGGACACTTAATGCAACCTCTAGCTTATGCATTAATTCTACTGTTATTGCAAAAACAGACAAAAATTGCTGTGTTGAAAAGGTGACACTATGCATAAACAAACCAAATTCAACATGTTAGAAATGGCATATTTTGATATCTGACATGTCAGAATTACTGCAGATTATAAATACCCTCAATAATTTTGAATGAAGGACAGATGCTAATAACTTTCTCATGGAGACACTATGTTAGTTTGATTAGCGACAGAGAATCAGAATCAATATCATCATCATCAGACAGTAAATATAACATACCACGATCAACAAAGGAGCATCATCATCACCACAAGACAACTAACGATCTAGAAGGAAATCAGGACATCATCATCATTGTCCACACACATTGATAACACAGCTTCACAACAGTAACTCAACAGGTACACAGGTGACAAACGAACAATTATTTTTTTAAACAAAGAAAGAACTCAAAGAACTGAAGTATGTGCTAATGAAGTAAAATCAATACGTAAACATAAATGGTGTAAATAGTCAAAGTAAAACAAGTAGTATTGAATTTTAAGTTGTTATTGAAAATAATTATTCTAGTTAATTAAACATGGGTTCTCTCTTGCAAATAATAATGATTTTACTTAAAGTAAAAACCTCCTTATCTGACACTGTGTTTTGTTTTGATTGGTTCACAGTATTTCATGACTTTTGTGGTTGCTGTAGTGTTGTACATACATGTATTTGATTAGCATGCTGAGTAGTAGTCAAATTGATTCATTCATTTTTTCATAAGAAGTGAAGAGGAGTATATAATAAAGCAATAATGGAATTAAACAGAATTTGAACTTCTTATAAAGACATTGACACTTGTGATGATTGTCACTGAAAATTAATTTTATACTGTTTATACTCTCCTTTCTACACTTTCGTAGAAAAGAGGTTCTCAAAAATGTCATGAATATATGATTTATAATAAGAAAAAAGTGACATGCACTATTATTCTCTATTATTCAAATAGACATGCACAGAATTACAGTTTTCAGTAGCCAGATTTATAACTGTGGCAGGACACTGCCGTTATCTGGTAGGAGATGTGTGTACCAGTGTATCACGTGTATTACTGGTGGTAGTGTTGTATATAGAACAACAGCTGCGCAGAGGTTTTTTGGCCGCCATTAATCTTGCATCTCATTAGAAGTGTGCCAATGAAGGTTATGGAACCCCATGTGTTTTGTTTACTCTGTACAAACTACACAAGCAAAATAAAGCAAGTTTCAAAAGCATCAAAACCATGATTTGAAATAAATTTAATTTAACTTGGATATTTATTTAATGTATGAACTGGTGTATACCTGCATTAGAAAGTTATGTAAAGAATGAAAGTTCCTAGTTTAACCAGTCCAAAATAATAACTGTGAGACCATTAGCCATTGAGTTTTTAAATTCTATTTTGCATTTTCTTGTTTTATTTTTCTTTTATTTTTGTTTTGTTAAATTACATGATGGTACTTCAAATGAGAATGTGTTTTCTTCTTCTTCTTCTTCTTCTTCTTCTTCTTCTTCTTCTTCTTCTTCTTCTTCTTCCTCCTCCTCCTCCTCCTCCTCCTCCTCCTCCTCCTCCTCCTCTCTCCCAAGGTCACTATTCTGAATGTGTGGAGAACATGAAAATGATGCTGATGGACCCTATTGCGCTAAGGGCATTGACTACTTAAGACCCCCATTTCAGTTAGCAGAAACAGTGTCTCCCTAAGTATGTGTGTCTTCCCAAGTGTACACAATGTGACAATAATGAGTTTACACTGATCAAATGGTCACTCAGCACTTGGTGGAACATTTTACTAGTACTTGAATTTAATAAACAAACACTTGGTAAATTCTAGAGATGATTTTATTTTTCTGACAATTGTTTCACCAGTTGCGGCAGCTTCAATACGTTGAAATCCAACCTCTGAAGCTGCCGTAGCGATTGTCAGGAAAATAAAATCATCTGTAGAATTTACCAAGTGGTTGTTTGTTAAATTCAAGTAATAATGAGTTATATATATATATATATATATATACTCCCATGGACATCCCTGTCCCGTGTTTGCATTTGAAAGCCACTATTGACAGAGAAATATAGAGCCATTTCTGTAGGATGTTCAGATAGTAAAATCGAAGACGATAGCATTCCATTTATGTGGAAAGATTCATTACAGAAAGAAGTGATCATCAGTAATCAAATAGTAGAACAGTGCACAATTCACGTATCTTGAAGTACTGTATAAGATGTAAGTTCTGCAGACAACAAAGTTAACACAATCAGAAAATATGTAACACTAAAATAAATCTGAAACACTGCGGCTCACAGTTTACAGTCCCAGTCATTTTTGTGACAGTCATAGATTTTTTGAGGTGGTGGATAATACATTGAATACATAATAATATATAATTAGACATATTCTATGAAAAAATGCCACACAATTAGATGTATTATATAATGTAATGTAGATGTAATATGTAAACATTAATGTAATTGCAACAGTATTATTATTTTTAGCCTGTGTCTTGCGTATGCAAAATTAAACTTGTAAATCGAGATTGCGTACAGGTATTCATTTTCATTGTTTATTTTGTATATTAAATACTGATACCTGTCTTTCACAACTTAAAAATTTCTCTTATTCTCTTTCCATTTAGAAAATGGAGTTTCCCATATAATATCATCGGGTTCATGATTATTTATAAAAAAATGCTGCATTTAAAAAGAATAGTATAGATTAATTTACATTTAATTCACTTTATTTTTCACTACTAATTAACAGTATTCAAAACTGAACACATTGTTACACCAATAGAATTACCGCACTATGTGGTCTAAACAAATAATACTGTTCTCTTGTTGAGATTTTCTCATGCAGGTCTTGAGTCTGTAGCCCATTGGTAACCAAAGTTGCTATCCCTCCTCCCACATTTGACTCACTTCTGTCTCTGCTAAACGATTCGGTGCAAATGCTCGTTTACACTGTTCAAAGTTGCTCTGCTGTAAACACTGTGTTACACCATCTCTGCTCTCCGCGTTTTTGTAACCTATTATAGGGAGGATTTTTAAATATATTGTTAGTAGTAGTGATGGTATAATTTTGTTTGTTGTAACGTTTGATATCATTTCATTTATATTTCAGTAAAATTCTGTATTCTTATATTTATGCAAGTGACTCACTGAGTCAAGTGAGTTGTTACAGAGCCAACACAGCTTTGAAAGGGAAAACCATAACAGATACTTTAATACAGTATTTCAAAGTGATCATAGTTTCCACTTTATGGATTTGATGCTCATTAAGAAGACAAGTTTTCTGACATGCGGAATAATTACTGATACAATTTCTTAAAGTCTTGGGTTTAGTTGTCCATGATGGGTTCAGGAATTACGTAGAATTTATAAACGCTATTTCTATGCAGAAGTTTTTTAAATAAAAATCTTTACCTTATTACATCCAAGATTATTACTGTATTATTTTCGCTCACTGCAAGCTTCATAAAAGGCTGCCTCTAGGAGCGCTGTCTGTTCAGTTTTTGGAGATAGTGCGATTGTTTGAAAGATTGTTGTTGTGAGTATATGTTGTGTAATGTGTTAAAATAGTACAGTTATTTTAATCTGTGAAAGACTGAACAAAATTAGAACACACAGGGATGATGGTGTAAGAAATAATGGCATGGAACTAAGGAAAGTGAAGGTATCATATACTGTATACACACCAGAAAAAAATTCAGAGTAAGAAGCAGAAATATTTGCAGATCAAGGATGAGATGATGAAGTCAGAACGTGGACAAATATGCCTTATCCTGGAGTGTTGAAGAACAAGCACAAAGGTTTGGGTTTGGGTCGTTTGTATGCATTACAGGTAGGCGGTGGCAGTTGGCCATGGCTCAAGTGATGTAACTCACACAAAACTGTACTGTTGCCGGCACTGCTGTGCTGCATGACACACTCATGTCTTTGCCAAAATCTTAACTCCGTCTTTATGACAGCTTGCTTCATTATAGCGTATTCCAAATACAATTTGTAATATTTTACTGTCGTATGACTAAATGACAGTTGTTCTTTAGGTAATCACACGTGATTTGGGCCTGATTCTTAAATATATATCTATACATATACAACCATAACCGTATCTACCCCTAGGTGTAAGGGACATGTTTTTAAAGTGGTGCGAAGCGAATTTACTCCACACATGCTTATCCACATACATAGTATGGTTTAGACAACTTGTATATTAAGGCTGTGGTTTTCAACGTTTTTGAGCCCACAGTACCCCTTTCCAATTACCATTTATTCGGCTGATTTTTACATTTACTGCCTTGTAAAAAATTAACTTTTTGTTCCTTTTTGCCAATAACAAAAGTTTTGATCTCTTAGATTTGTGTCTGTATAATAGTTTTGAATACATTAAAATTCTCTGTCAGTCTATATAAGACTAGACATAGAGAAAAAATATAGAAGTGTGTGTGTGTTTTCATCTTAATTTTAACAATTATCAAAATGAAATCTGCATTTCAGATTTGATTTGCCTCTAACCACTGGAAGGTAGTTTTCAGTTAGTCATTGATATATGCTCAGTTTCTACTGTCACCAAACAACAGTCAGCAGTCATGTTACTAAATGTTATGTTTTATAGTTTCAAGTTGATGAAGCTTGCCTTCAGTAATACCATATTTTTTATAAAGTCAGTAGCATTAGATTTTTGGAAAACTTTGTCTCCTCCTCCTCAGGATTTGGCAGTTCATCTGTGCTGTCCTGTTTAATGGCACAGCTTTGTCAGTCTACCCAGGTCACCTTTCCACATACTTTATAATTTTTAACACGCTTGGATAGTCCTGTTGTCTCTAAAGTGCTATGTTATGCCATTTATACTGTAGACCCCCCTCAATTCTCTTTTGTTATCTTCATTTTTTATTTTCTTGTGCGATTTATTTGATAGTATTACACATCTCATTTCAGTGGACTGTCTAGCTGCAACACTGCTGAAATTACTGTAATTCTAGGGTATCATTTGCTGTAACCCATATCAAATCAACCAATGGGTGTTGCGGACATATTTTATTTTATTTTTAACTATACATTTTCTGTTTCTATATATATCTGGGAGTACAAAACGATTTTTTTTTTCACATTTTTATCACTAACACTTTGGCTTCTAGTGGCCATTTTGTTTAGAAGGATCTGTCATTTTTGGCGTTTTCAAAGGTTAACGGTAAGTTAAATAACTATTTTATTTATTAAGATATCAACTTGAAATAAAAACCATCTTAATCTACATGAAACCATCTACAATTCATGTTATGACCAAAAATTTGTTAGGTTTTAAGGAAATAACCTAAAACTTGATTAGAAAATCGTGTTTCGATTAGAATAAAGTAACGATTTTAGAACAATTTTTTTCATAGAAGGGATGAAAACACACCTTAAATATTTTTTACCCACAAAGATATAATATATCACTAGATGCTATTAAAATTTGAGATCATTTACATCCATCCTTTAGGTTTTATGAGCCTTCAAATAATGAGATTTGGCTAAAATTGCTGATTTTCAAATTGGTATATCTCAAAAGGGACTGAACAAAAAAATCTGAAAATTTCTCAACCTATTCTACTATTAACTAGTAATCAACATATAAAATTGGCATCATTGTGTTGTAACCAGAAGTAATATTTTAAAAATAAAGAAAATGCCAAAAAATACGCTGTCAAATGAGCGAATGACACAGTGTTAAAATACAGCAAAAATTGTCAAAATAATATAATTATTTGTTATAGCTAGTAAAATGAAATATCTGTCATAAAACTAAAAAATTAAATGTTTATTAGTAGTAGTAGTAATGTTCAATCTACTTCTGTAGTAGGAGACTCCAAGGTCACATTGGCTGAGCATTCCATAACATGTTAGGACAGGCAAGTCTCTACAGGCAAATGATATCAAACTACTGTAGCTCATTTGTTCAGTAGCTGTGCTTGTGAGTGGTTGTGTATAAGTCATAGCTTTGTTTTATAAGTAGTGAAGTTTGTTTTTTAGAATTGTGGTTTTTATTTATTATATAATGTTAGGGGAATGAATGGTAGGGGAAACCGGAGAAAACCTACCCAAGCGCCGCTTTGTCGCCACAAATCCCACATGCAGCTGGTTGGGATCGAACCCGGGACGCCATAGTGTTAAACAAGGAAGTATAATGGAGTGTTCTGTTGGTTTCTCAACCAATTCAATAGTTAATGTATTTTGTCATAAAACTTGTTACCATCCATTTTCTAAAGAGATTTTTCAAGTGAGTGATCTACCTCCAAATGAACAAACATTGATATGGTTAAGAGTTAGTGAAAGTATTAATTCAATTCAATTATCATAGAAGTAAGTATGTAGGAAAATATAACCATATTTTTGGAAGAGTCTGCAGTGATCCTTTTCAGAGTCATAAAAAGTTGATAAAAAGTAGCGTAAGAGAAATTCAACTTGAATATCTTGATAAGCCAAAACAAATTGCAGTTGATTTGGTCCCGGGCAAATCGCTTTGTCCTTCATGTTACAAAAAAATATTTACTTTTGAAGAAAATCCCTCAACAAATGACAATGACCTTTTTACTGATTCAGTAGAACTTTCTGAAAAAGAAACTTTAAATGAAATAAACTCTGTTTGAAACAAAGGTTTTGAGGAAATTATCACCATCGGAACTTACAACAATGACTGGTCATAACAGAAAAATTATCTCTACAAAGATTGAGAAAATTATCTCATGATTTTTATCATGCCTAAGGATCAGTCTAAACACAAGAACTATAAAAATATTCTATTAATATAAGATTTAAATATGTTCAGAAGTCAATAAGGATTGAGTAAAATCCAAACTACAGTAAAATGTAAGTAGGCCTAGTTTTATTTAAGACTTTCAATTTTTTTGTTGCAACAGCTTAATCGCAAATAACTTTTTTTGCACAGTGTGTGTGTGTGTGTGTGTGTGTGTGTGTGTGTGTGTGTGTGTGTGTGTGTGTGTGTGTGTGTGTGTGTGTGTGTGTGTGTGTGTGTGTGTGTGTGTGTGTGTGTGTGTGTGTGTGTGTGTGTGTGTGTGTGACTTTAGTCTTTGTTAACAGTTTTGGTATTTATACATCTATTTCTAATATTAAAATTTAGTAGGCCAATATCATTTTTAGATTGCTAATGATTGATTTTTACCTGCTGCGTAAATTTAAATTTTTCAAAAATTATAACTTTTTAATACAATTTGTAGTTAAAACAATGATGAAATTTTATATGCTGATTACTAGTTACTAGAAGAATATTTTGAGAAAATTTCAGATTTTTGTGTTCAGTCCCTTTTGAGATATACCAATTTGAAAATCAGCAATTTTAGCCAAATCTCAATATTTGAAGGCTCGTAAAACATAAAGGATGGATGTAAATGATCTCAAATTTTAATAGCATCTAGTGGTCTATTATATCCTTATATGAAAAAAATATTTAATGTGTTTTCATCCCTTCTATGAAAAAAATTGTTTTAAAATCGTTAATTTATTCTAATCAAAACACGATTTTCTAATCAAGTTTGATGTTACTTCCTTAAAACCTAACAAATTTTTGGTCATAACATGAATTGTAGATGGTTTCATGTAGATTAAGATTGTTTTTATTTCAAGTTGATATCTTAATAAATAAAATAGTTACTTAACTTACCGTTAACCTTTGAAAATGCCATAAATGACAGATCCTTCTAAACAAAATGGCCGCTAGAAGCCAAAGTGTTAGTGATTAAAATGTGAAAAAAATCGTTTTTACTCCCAGATATATATAGAAACAGAAAATGTATAATTAAAAATAAAATAAAATATGTCAGCAACAAATTATTTTATTATTGGTTGATTTTATATGGATTGACCCTCTATCGTTTTTATGTCTCTCCAAATGATGATTCTAAATATTCTGTTTATTGTACCTGAAACTGCTTTATATTTAAATAATTGTGTCTCAAAGATTCTGTTGTATAAGAGAAGTGGGATTACCAGGTATTTGAGGTAGCAGCATCCTGCACTAAACTAGTAGTCTACTCAGGAGCCACTTAGTATAATACTCGATCCCTCAGTGTATTCAGCTGAATGGAAAAGAAAAATTGGGTATAATTTATTTTTACAAGGGTGGAATTTCGTGTCTGTAAAACATACATACATGCCATCCCTCATAATTTCTCTGAAAACTTCCAAGAAATGTATTGCATTATATGATTCACAGAAGGCTAAGGTATTTCTGGGCGGTAGGAAGCTACTGCAAGTTGATTCCTTTAAATACCTTGGAACTGCTTTACATCAGATGGTAGGTGCACCAATGATGTAAAAACTAGAATTGTGCAAGCAAGAGAGGCATTTAAGAAAAAAAAAATTTTCTTCTGGCGTCCAGACACGTGTCCCTGGAAACCAGGAAGAAATTTATAAAAGTTTCATATGGAGAATATGCATGTATGGCTTGGTAACCTAGACTTTGAGTAAAGCGGAGAGGAGCTACCTTGAAGCTTGTGAGATTTGGTGGTGGAGGAGGGCCTGAAGAATTTCATGGATGGAAGAGTACCTTACATGGACAATGTAGACCATCAGAAGTTATGGAATATTATAGATAAAAGAGGATATCCTCAGCATTTAATAATAAATTCAGTTAAGATCCTTTACAAATGTACATCTGTAGTCGTGGATCTGAATGGTAGGCTCTCAAGTGACATTCTAATAAATAAAGTAGTTAGGCAGGGATGCTGTGTTTCCCCAACCTTGTTTAATATATACATTGACGACACGTTGAGAACATGGAAATCCATAATAACTTCAGGAATATAGCTTAACAAATCAATTTGTATGGGTTCCCTGCTATATGCAGATGTCATAGTTCTGATTCAAGAAAATGAGGATGCTTTATAAAGAGCTATGTTTCAATTGCAGGAAGTGGCAAGAGAGTACTCATTGACGGTTTCAGTAAGAAAGACCAAAACAATGGCCTTTAAGCTGCCCATACACTATCAGTATTATTGTACAACCTTAGTTGACTCCTGAACTTCTTCGAGTGAACATGTTGTGTGATATTGAGGCAAGTTGTGTGGTAATTGTACTGATTCTGTGTTTAAAAAAGAAAAAGAAAAAGGACCACATATGGATGAAAGAATGGTACAAGAAAAGGAATGAATATACTCGTGAAAGCTTGTTGAATGAACTAAGGCTATCTGAACCAAATGATTTTTGAATCATTTATTCTTTTTAACTCTTTTCTGAAGTTTGTTCACAATGAATTAATTTTCTTAATCAGTTGCTTTTATCTGCGTTAGGATATTTCTCATTATACTTTTTTAGTAATTCATCATACTGTTCTTTTTTTGTGCTATTGCTGTAATCTTTACTTTTAACGTCCCATAAGGCCGATAAACATCCATAAGGTAGAGACCGATAAACTTCAATCACCTCTAAAATTAACTTTATTTCCTCCGACAGCGGGGGGGGGGGAATGAGCCGGAATGGTGCAATCTTGCCCATACACTACGCAATATTTTCAAGTTTGTGCAAGATATTTCAAACATTTTTGAATTCACACAATATTGTGCAACCCATTTTAGACCTTCAATCCAACCCATACACTGTCAATAATATTGCACAGTATTTATATTGTGCAATAATATTGATATTTTATGGGCAGCTTTAAAGGTGAATATCCAGTGAGTCATGGGCGTAACTTGGGGCCTAACTTTGGGGGGGGGGGACTTCATACATTCAAGTGTGTAGTGAGACCATTTATATAATAAAATTAATAAAATATATTATATACAAAATTAGAAAGTTTAGTAATAATTCATAGTAAACGAGGGACAATTTCATTTTTTAATGATCAACAAACCTTTCTTTATAAGTTGTACTTCCAATTATGTTTACCTAGAACAAATATACTGTAGGCTTATAAACATAAACAATTTCAGTTCTTCCAATTCTTATACCCAATTTTCGTAAACACATCCTCTCCCTTTTAGGCACACTGTCACAAAATGTACGGCAGTAGTAGCAGTAAGCCGAATCAGTCACATCACAAAGAAATTTTCAAATTGCCAGTCAGGCAATTTTCAAAGAAATTAAGCAGTGTTACTCCCTTGCGTTTCTTATCTCCCATTTCTCAGAACTTAGGAACTTAGGTGTTCCAAAACAAGTCTTTTTTTTAAGTAAAAGGCACGCATTGTATTCCAGTTAATTAGGCCTCTATCGTTCGTTTTTTTCGAACAGAAATATTATTTTGACGTATATCATTCAAATATGTCAAACATTCCCCTGACAAGTTTCTTCAAAAAAAAAAAAAGAATAATAAATTTATGGCAACTAGTCGTCTGATAACAGTACAGACGTTGATAAGTAGTGCTTACTGTGCTCGCAAGCATAGAAACTGTCTCCTGTTTGACTATTTGTTAGTTTTTATTTATAACAACTGGAAACAAAATTTTATAATGCTCGAAACATTGGGGGGGCGAGTGCCCCCCTTGCCCCTCCCAAGTTACGCCTATGCAGTGAGGACTAATATGGTTATAAACAACAGCAGTTTAGGACAAGTGAGCCGTTTCAAATATCTCGGCTATTCAGTAAGCTATGAATCTGAATATGATATAAAAGAGAAGGTAAATAAATTTAGGAATGTTTGTGGTATGATTCATAGAAATCTTAGAAATAAAACAAAACCCAGCACAAGGATTAAATTTTATAAGATGATTTAATAAAATACCCACATTGACATATATGGAAGTGATGCATGGGTCCTGACAAAAAAGGAATGCGGCAAGATTCAGAATGCTGAAATGCAATTTCTTCGAAATACTTTAAATTATACATTGCAAAATAGAATAAGGAATGAGGATATCAGAGCAGAACTCGAAGTAAAGGACGTAAATGAAATTATTTCAATTTACAGAAGACAATGATGGGATCATCTGCAAAGGATGACAGAGGATCAGTTGCCGAAAGTGGCACTAAACTATAAAGCCATTGATATAAGAGATGTGGGTCGTTCGAGATGAGATGGGTGCCGGAACACGTTTATAGAATCTAATCCTTGAAGAGAAGAAAATGAAGAAGGAAGAGTACCTAATGATGAGGTTCTGAGGAGAGCGGGTGAATAAAGGATCTTGATTGTACCTATTGTGGAAAGAAAAAGTAATATCATTGGACAACTTCTACCCCATACAATGTGGTTTATTATCCTGATCTACGAAATGACGATGGGCGTAGTGGGGGGGGGGCCAGGCAGCAGCATACGGATGGAGAAGAAGAAAGAAGTAGTAATGTGGTGATAAAGAGGCTGTGAATGGAAAGGAAGACGTTGCAAGCCCACCAACCTGTGGGTTGTAGAGAAGAATTTGTGAGAGGAAACCAATATTTGTAAATAAGAAAGTTTTAAAAAAATGTAGTAGGTAGTTAGGTACACTACCACGTTGTTTTACTTATGGGTAACACGCTTTCCTTTTCTTTTTTAAGTTTGCTTGTATAGGGTCACGCTTGGTGAATTTTCGAAATTAATATGGAAAATCTATTTTCGAAGGTATGGTAGGTATGCATTTTATAGAACACAGTGTGACAGTACTACCCAGGGCGAAACTAGGATTTGTTTCTTGGGAAGGGTTCTGGGGGATATTTGTGAATAAAACTACAAAAAAAAATAAAAGAAAAAGAACCCGTTACCTGCTGTTTATTTTGTTGTAATCAAGAACGCAAAAGGGTTATATTAATGTATATCTAAAATTGAACAAAGTCATGGAACCATAAAGATGACGTCTTACATTAACAATATAAATAAAATAAAGGATACCAGCAACTGACAATTTTCTCCCATCTTCTGCAGACGCTGACAGCGTTAAATGTTTGTGCGAATTTTTTAAAACTTCGCCTTAGTGAGTTCGTGTTTGTAGATATTTGCAGCAAATGGAATTAAATCGATCTAGTCGTTTTGTCACAGAATTGAATCAACGATTTTCTTGAAATGGGGACTGCAGGTTCTCAAAAACGGATATTTAAAAATCGCGTTACGAGGGCCGCAAAGTTAGCATACGAATCAGTTCACTAGTAGAAGCTATGGAACGCTTGTAATCAGCGTTCCGAAGCCGCATTAGTCTTTGGTTTAGGTATGTAGGCCTACGCAAAAACGAAAACGCTCTCTAAGATTGTAATTGTTAATTTTTTTGTTCAAAATGGTAATAAAGCGCTAAAATACAAAAAATATTAAATTGGGATTAAAAAATAGACACATCTGTATAATTTTCGAATATCAAGTAGAAAACTGTTAAATATAGAGGTGTTTTTAACTTCCTGTGGAACAAATTATTCCACTATAAATATCATAATCGAGTTATATACAATAGCCTGAATAAATATTTGAAGACTACCCTTCCAATACTCTCTAATAGAATATAACCTCAAAAACTAGGATTAAAATTTGAAACATCACTCGATCACCAGGTAGCTAACAACGTTTACACGAAGCGATTGACCGAAGCAATACAGCTCTCGTATACAGCAATTAAAAATTTTCGTACTCATGCAACTAATTAGTCTAATTAATTCGACTTTTACAGGCACATTTTTTTACTTTTTGAAATATCCTTTCTTTATCCTTGTGGAGAATGGTTAACGCTAAAAACCCCTCGCCGCGGTACTGCTTAAACGTGTATATAATTACTAGTATTCATTATATATTTTAGTGTGTTAATTGAACGAGCGAAGCGAGTTCCCAGTTTTTACTCAACCGTTTTGTAGGTCTATTTGTCTGTCTATTTTGGGTATGTCTCACGATAACTTTTGAACACATAACCGATTTTCGTAAAACTTGGCATGCGTGTCCACACTTTCGCCGTACAGAACACTATGGTTTTTGAGATTGATCCCACTAAAAATCGGGGGTGGGAGGAAAGAATATGGGGGAGGTTCAAAATTGTGAAAAAAGTCTAAAGCCTGTGTGGGGTATTAAATTAAAGGGAATTTAAACCACAATCTGAATGTAGTGTTAATTTTTGAAAATTCTCAATTTTTGGACATCAGGGCCATAAAGTGGGTGACAATTTTGATGAAAACCGAAAATTCATGTGAGGGTATCACATTGAAGACAATTTTAAATAAGATCTGAGTGTAGTATTAAGTTTTGGAAACTTCAGAATTTTGGGACTTCAGGGCCCAAAAAGGGTATAAAATTTGAAAACAATTGTGAAAATCCAGCAGGTTGTCAGACTAAAGGAATTGTAACCCAAATCCGAATGTTTCTGATTTTTAGTGTTTATTGTGTACTCTATATATTACTAATGAAATAGTAGAGATACATCGGAATTTTTGTAATTTTTCTGATAATTGAAAAATTATCTAATATCGAAATTTAAGTAATAATAAAGTAGACCTACTTCGTTCAAAATAGTGAGCGAGTTCTGCAACTCAGGGAGGATACTACTGTAGGTTGAAGGTCAAATCTGAAGTCTGGTTAATACATTTAAGGAAATTATCAAGTAAAACTGAACATCAACGTTGTCGAATAAGTCTAGAATTATGAGGCATCCAACCTGTTTATTTCTCAGTCTTCACCTTGCTCATCATACCATTGCTGCTGATGAGCAATTTTTATCTGCAAAACATACGGAAAGCTAACTAATAACATAACCTTCCTGTAGAAAACAAATCTTGTATAAATTTTGAATAATATGCTGTGAGTTTTGCAATAGATAATTAGAATAGAATTAATTATTTTTTGTTACTGTGTTTCGGCTCGCCATTTTCTTTGTTTCTTTCTGTTTTCGTTGCAGCGCGATATAGGTTTCAGTTTCTTGTCACGGCCACTTGATCGTCATCACCATAATCATCTTCTTCTTCAAGGATTAATCAAAAGTGGTTTATTCCGGTCTCAAGCAGGTAGATTGAGCTGGTACCTCCAGCGTTTCTTCGGACGTCCAACACCTCTCCGTTCCTTCAACTTATAATTCAATAGTTGTTTGGCGATGCGGCAGTCACCCATTCGGTAAAGATATTCCAACCATTTTAGGCAATATTGGGCAGTCGCATCGATTATACTCATAATATTCCATTTCTGCCGTATATCTGCATTTCTTTTACTATCTTGGAGAATATACCTTGCTACTTGCCTAAGAGCTCTCATTTCGGCCGCTTGAATACAACTGGCCTGGTATATGATAAAAGTTCAATTCTTATATGCATAAAGAAGTATGGGGACGGGCCATCACCTTGTAGAACTTTAGCCGGGTGATTTTACTCGTTGATTTCAGAGTTCTCCTGATGGCCCCACGCATATGGTTGAACTTATATAGTTTATTCATCACCTCATAATAATATAATAGTAATATACGTCACGTTATAGCCGAGATATTCAAAATTGTTAACCTGCACCATGAAAAGCGATCACTTTACTCTTCAGTGTGGAAATCGGTAGTTCGAAATCCGAGCAGATTCGATGTAGTCACTTTAGATTTTGCTTTTAATTTGCCACAAACAAGGAAAGATTCTGTATAAACACTCAAAGTACAAAACGAAACTGAACAAGGCCTAACGAGAAACTGGAAAGTGAGCGAGTAGACTGTCGTGATTGCTTGTGTCAAGTTCTCGAAAAGTGTTGCTCTTTCCATCTCGTGCCACCAGCTCGTTGTTCAGTTGTGCCTGGACCGGGGGAAAAGAAGATTCCGGTCACCTTGGAAATGACCTGCAAGCAGAAGGGGACAGTATTAGAAATGAGGTCATACTGTGTCCGAATTACTACAGGTATTGTCTATACGGGATGAAGTAAAGAGTATATAAATGTGTGTCAATTATACATGGAATTGGCAGCTCGACAAAGGAAATGTGGTCTGTATTGCCAAAATAAATTAGCAAAAATGTTTCGGCCGGTTTGCCCATGTTTTGAGATGTGGCATGATTTGTTAAAGTACCTGTAAATATGATTATTTATTTGAGAAACTGTAACTGTTAATATCATTACACAACAGACAATTTTATTGTCGACCGTCTACAGTAATGTTAGGTGGTGATCCCACCCAATTCTTACAACTTAATGATGGCCAGTTTCTTTGCACACCCTATCCTGTAAAACAAGAAATTCTCGTATGGAGATAAATTTAGTCTAGAAAAGAGGCTTTTCTCATGAAATTGGAACGAATTACCGTTTTCGGGTGCCAGAAAGCTACGAGTATTTAGCTGGTCTCAACTTTGGGGAAATTGATTTTAACCAGATTGATTAAGATTCAGTTCTAATCGATTTCGACGTGCCCTACGAAACGTCGAAGTTTTTAACTTTAATATGAATCACACGACATCGTTGGAAGAAAAAGTGTATGTAACGCACATGCGCCGAGCAAATAAAATCTAAGCCGCCCAAGAATATGTCGAACACCTTGGTGACCGTGATTGTTCAGAGTTATTACGTTATTTTGCAACGTCGTTACGCAAAGGTTTTATTCTTAATTCATGTTTTTCGTTTTAGTTAACAATATTTTTTATATTATTAATAATAATACAACTTTTCGTACAAAAATATTTTTTTTAATATAACACTGTTTCAATAGTATTAACTATCATCATCAGATATATAAATTGTAATTTATAGGCCTATTATATTATAAATATCATACAATATTTTGTAATAATGTAATAATACTGGCTTTTCGCTCGTAAAATTTTGTAGTTTTGGTTAATAATAAACTCACTGTTTTTCGGTTTAACATACGTTTTATTTGTTTTAAAAGCAAACGTTTCGCCCATACTACGATGAGACATCCTCGGTGGCTCGACTGGAACAAAGCACAGTCTTGTCCCACCCTACAGTAAGCCCGCCTACAATATTAGAAAGAAGCCCATAATTTACAATAAAATATCCCCGTCCAGTAACCGCAAAAACAGTTTCTATAAATTATTATTTTAGAAATTAACACATAATTCGCAAAGGAAATATTTAAACACGGTAACATTTTTTGTGGTTAATATTGGCGTCTTTTTGTACCACTGAAGTAGTTTAGGAGTTACCTGCATTATATGTGCCGGTCAGCATGTAAGGAAGCCGATGTGGCCAGCACTACACTTCAACCGCCCATTTTTATCCAGGATATTATCCTAAGAACTCATTTCCAGAGGCTCAGTCGACCTGTCGGCTAAAGAACGGATGTTCATTTTATGGAGCGCCTAGGAATCGAACCCAGTATCTCTAGATTTGTAATCCTTTAGGTATACTACGGCTCTATAACGAGTTTCAAAAGTTAATAAATCAAAGGAAAAGTCTCAATAATTCTCAGTTCGAAAAAACCTCGGTTAAATGCTCCAGATAAATGCAGCGAAGAACGTTTGTCATCACTTATTGAATTTTTTAGGTTTGCTTAACCCATAAAATATACGAGAAGAAAAATTCAACACCTTCCAGGGGTGCACTCGTAAATTTTCCAGTACCGGAACGCTTTTTTTTTTTTAGCATACGGCAAGACTATGGTCCACAGCCAATGTCGGTTACATAGTCACCCGGATAACATAACATATCACTGAAAGTAAAGTGATGGTTGGAATCTAACTAAACACTTGTAATATTCACAAAAAATATTTATTACTTGAACATTTGAACAACATAATTTAACTTACCTTAATCACAAATATTTAGCAAATGGATTGGATTCTTCCAGAGTGGTTGGTTTTGCTTGTTTCGTTCGGGTGTCGTCTGCAGTCCGGTGTTTTCGGAGCCATGTTTTTACATATGGCTCTGGATCCCAGTCACTCAAGTTTGGGCCGTGTAGTTTAACAAACATCAAACTTGACACATGTGGCACTGTCAGTCTCGTACGGGTGGGTGTAATGATGAGATTCATTAAACTGAATCCTCTTTCGCAATCAGCTGAACTGCAAGGGATCAGTTTTGTACAGTTAAGCAAAGGTGTTAAATGTTTTGGTATTGTTGTATGGTTTTCGACAAAATCCCTGTAGCTGTTTTTGATTTTGGGTATGTTTAACTTAAACCTTCTGCACAACTTCTCAATCTCTGGTTCGCCAAAGCCTGCAGGTTTTTCAGTAGGCCACGTATCTGGTTCCAGCACTTTTAATTCATCTAAAAGTGATTCGTAAGCTTTATGATGATGTGATGGGGCACTTGACCGATGGGGTTCGTGGCTAGAAACTGTAGTAAACATTCTTCTTTTTAAGTTATTTATGACACTTGTTATTAACTGCTGATGATTGATGGTTGGAATTGTGTGATTTTCTATGAGTGGAACGCCATTAAATGTTCCTTCCCTGATGCAAATTTTTGCTTCCATAGTCTTAGTACCGGGATTTTCCTTCATAGCCTCAAAAAACCGGACACTTCGTCGTATAAGTTTATCAGCATAGATTACTGTTGTTTCTTGGTTTTGTAAGGATTCTGACAGCATCGACAGCTCAGCCAAATATCATACATTATAACCAAATCTAGCAAAAACTGAGGTGATGAACATCGTTTTGATAGTCCACTGTACATGGCTCGCTCTGTCAAATTTCTGCTCTTATCGGCTTTAGCAAAGTCAAAGTGTCTGTTTAAGGCACCGTATCCATACCAAGTAGCTGACACGGCTCTAAATGAACTTGCTACCCAACGTGTCCCTAAAATTTTCCCGATTTTATTTATTTCTTGATCTAGGCCACTAGCACATTCTGCTAACTCCCTTTGATTCTTTGGAGACCTGCTATAAACGGAGTACACTTTGTCCATAAAAATTTGGAAATGGTTTACAGCTCCCACTTCGTTTATTGCATCACTCAGAGCTAACTCAAGTCTGTGGTTCATGCAGTGCCAAATAATAAGGCTTGGATATTTTTCAAGCAATCTTTCTGCGACTCCTGATTTTTTCCCCAGCATAACTTGCAAATGCAACAAAGTTTTCTTTTAAGTAGTTATCTTCAAAACCGTATTTGCCTAAGCAATCAAGGAGATTTTCTGCTACGGTCTTAGACGTTTGGTCGGATAGTTCTAGGAGATCTAAGAATAAGAAATGTGGAGAGTCCTCTTTGCAAACTTCACATTTCAACTTCAAATATACTATCAGAGTAGTCTTGCTGCCGAGAGTGGTCGATTCGTCTATCAGGACTGAAATTTTGCCTGATACACCTAAAATTTGTTTCACGACTCTTTTCTTCATTTCGTCAGAAACGTGACAAATTATTTCCATTGCAATTCTTTCAGAGTGTAGCCCCACACCTATATCCAAGCCATTCAATTTTTGCATCTGCAACAGATCAAAATGGTCAGTGCAAGGCCTATTGTTTTTCGCAATGAAGTAAGCAGTTCTAAAGACAATTTTTGTTGTCACTAAGTGGGCTGCATTCATTTCATCAAAAACCTTGTCTATTGACTCTTTTTTGGCTTCAGCAGCATTTCTTTCACCTGTTGTGTGACCAAAAGAGTTTTTATGTTCAAATATTTTTTTTCTCAACTATGTAAGTTGAGAGGTTTTACTTGATCCATTAAACGTAATTAGTAACAAACGCCATTCTTTTGATATGCTCATGCGCTCTTTTTTAAATGTGCCAAGTTGAGCAACTTCTTTACAAACATTACAGCCAAGTTTGCCGTTGATACAATCAAGCCAAGGAAAAGCATTCTTTTTACGTTCCCACATTTCTTCTGTCCAAATGGAAGGCCAACGAGAAATAGTTGAGTCCTCAGTTGATGAACTCTGTACAGACAGAGAATTATAAATAACACAAATACCTTCGGTTTCTGTATGCTGCGCAAACGAGTTTTCGCCAGGTTTAAGGAGAGTATTTGCATCGCGAGAAGCAAAGGTTGAAGACTGTATAGTCCCTCTACTGAAGAACGACGTTAGAGTTTTTTGTTTCTTATTGGCAGATTCCATGACTGTTGTAGCACTGAATAAACACACGTAACGGTTCACAACAGCGATTTACAACTGACAAGCAAGACGCGGGAACCACTAATGACTCATCAGTAAATACCGAGTTGAGTAGTGAGCCGATCGGTGGTAGGTATCCCCTCCACTGCACAGCCCGCTGGTCTACACTTCAAGGTCATCCCGCATCCAAAATAGATCTCATGTGCGTTGTGTTCGGCGCCGTTCGGTGAGCCTAGTGCATAGTTACCAAATGATTATGTTATTTTTTATTTTCTTTCGTCAGTTTTAATTTTCGATCTCGGCGATGGTCATTGAGATGAATAATGTGTATAAACAAAATTAACAGTAAAACTAAAAGGAATTATTTGTCGAATATGTTAATATTTCTTCATTATCTTGCAATAAGAAGTATAATAACAGTGAGTACTAAATCTTAAAATAATACGTGGACCAAATTTTTGAGTAAAAACACATTTCATGTGAAAGAAAATAATTCTTTTTCTCAAAAAGCAGTACCGGAACGGCGTTCCGGTACCAGTGCACCCCTGACACCTTCTAAAATCTTCAAACGTTCTAAATATTAGCATGCGTAATAAGTAACAAGCGAGTAACCCCTTTCAGACTATAATAGTTTAGAACAGTATTTCCCTTATACAAGAGAACTTATTGCTTTGCGCGTTGGGAACGAGCTCTTAGGGTCTTCCTTTTTCCTTCACCTTAGAACTCTCTTCAGGAACGTTCCCATTCTTCTTTTGTTAATCATATTTGTTTACTCTTTAACTCACCTTTAGCTTTCCTGTGTATGTCACAATTATTTTGTGATCTCTCTCTCTCTCTCTCTCTCTCTCTCTCTCTCTCTCTCTCTCTCTCTCTCTCTCTCTCTCTCTCTCTCTCTCTCTCTCTCTCTCTCTCCTATCAGGGACTAGCGAATCACATGTTCCGAACCCAAAGAAATATATCAACTTCACCAACGCTTCGTAGGTCTGCCCATTAGGCTTGTATTGCCAAACCTCCGTAGGCAACTTCCCATGTGTGTGACATGCTATTCAGACGAGCAAGCCATCTCTCTTTGTTTTCTGCAATACGATCTTGGATATCAGAAACGTTCAACTCTTTACGAATGTCTTCATCGTAAAATCTATCTCTTCGTGTGCAGCCTTTAACAGATCGCAAGAATCTCATCTGGGATGCCTCTATCCTACTCAGATGTTTGTTCGCCGGAACCCGAGTTTCACAACCATAGAATAGCAATGACACAGCCATTGTCTTATAAAATTTTAGACGAGTGTCTTTCCTTGTTTTCCGTGAAAACACTCGACGAATTGTGCCACATATTGACTGAAATTTTGTCAACTTGTGATCAACATTATAATCCACATCATAAGTGATGCCTCAGCAAGATAGCGGAAATGTGACACCTGATTTATATACACTTATTATCCAATACAATCTTAGTTCGCAACGGGTATTTGCCCACATATGCCATGGTTTTTGTCTTCTGCCCAGAAATTTTCATGGTGTAATTTGAACAGACGTGTTGTAACTGGAACGTGGATCTCTCTGGAGCTCGCATTTATTGTTTTGGATGATTAATTGATCATTCGCAAACAGCATTGTATTCATGTGTTCTATTATTTATTTAATTTCCACTTTCTAACTATGTCATCAATATAGATATTAAACAGTGTTGGGGCATGCTAAAGCCTTGGCGCACTTCCTGATTAATGTAAATCTCTTCTGTCAAATGCTTTCCTATAGACAATATTCTCCTTGTACAATAGTATAAGCTCTTTACAACGTCTACAAGATTTATTAGTTGGTGATTGGATGATAATAAGTTAAGAAGGGATGGAGGGGTTCTGGGGTCAAGATTACCAGACGTATACACCGAAAACTGAATGAGATCTTACTATGACCGTTCTTGCTGATGAAAGTTTTTTCTGCTAATATTACACTTCGTTAGCTCGAGTAACTGGTATTTGATATGTTCAGGCACTTGATAGTTTCTTTGTTCTATGTCACCGTCTTACAGTACACACGACTCCAAGAAGGAGGTTGATCGTGGAGTAGAAACAGGCCTGAGGCTTAATCCGTATCGACGGCGACGACTTTTGCATCATTAATTAATTTAATCACCCAGACAGTGTGACTATTAGGAGTAGAACGTAGCCTATGTGCTCAAATTGTTGAATATAATTGTGAAGTTGCGTAGTGGTGCAGCGAGGGTGTTCTGAAGGTTAAAATAAGGAAATGTCGAAAATAAAAAAAGATATGCTGGTAAAAATGTAGTAATGTAAATCGAATTCAACAATTAGGTTAATTAGTTATCTCAGTACGAGATTTATAATTGCGTTACGCTGTAGCCGTCTTGTGAATACAAAATCGGTTCGTGTAAACATTGCTAGTTTTTATCTAGTTTTGAAGTTAAGTCCTCTTAGCGAAGAGTAAAGAGGTAGCTTTCGAATGTTTCTTCAGCCCACACTGTATCCAACTCGGTTTAGGTTTACGATGTTTGAAGTGAAATAATTTATTCGACAGCAGCCCAAAAATTGCTGTAGGCCTATTAAACATTATTTAGTTTGCTATTCCAATCTTATACAAACGTAAGCCTACCTATTGTACGCGGTTTTTTTATCCATAGGTCTACATAATAATATTTTCATATGTTGTAATTTAGTTCTGTGTTACCATTTTGGAAAACAAATCAGCGATAAAAATATATTAAAACGTATCCGTTTTTCCATACATATGCTGCAAACCTAAGGTCTCTATTACACTTCGCAACTGATTTTAAGTCTTTTACTCTTTTTTGCTATTTTACCACCGTGTTCCTTGAAGTTTGAGGATGGTTTTAGACATAATTTTGAACCGATAACTTTAATAATTTTTAAGAACAGAATTTTAAAATGGTCCGTGTAATGAAATTTCTTTGTTACTTTGCGTGTAGTGAATTTTTCGGCATGCGACAAACTTTCGTTCTATAAGAGATATCTATATAGTATCACCGAGTGCAATTTAGAGAAAATTCCAGATTTTATTTTGGTTTTGTTTCAATAAAATCCTCATGTTCGTTTTCGAGACATTGGTGGTTTTGTAAAAAATTGTATACGTTGTTTCGGTCTCATGTCATGAAATGTTTTCGTTGTCCACAGAATGCGCGCGCAGGCGAGTTGCATGCAATCATTTGGGTATTAGGTCTCGTTAAACCAGTGCCCCACAACTTAATTCTGCAATCAGTTGCCTAGTGTAATAGGCGCGTTAAGACCGAACGCAGTTTCGGAACGTGCCGTTTTAAGCTCTAAAGCTCTGTTTTGCTCGGAGCGTCTGTTGCGATCATCGCTCAGCGATCATCACTTAGAGATAGTCGCTCAGCGATCATCGCTACCCTGCGCTGTTTTCCTCGAAGTGACTGAACGCTAGCGTCTTTTTGTCAGCTGGGTGAGTTCAGGGGTTTTGTCAGTTGGGTGAGGTTGGTTGGTGTCAAGTGTTGCGATGAGTTGTAGGAAAAGAAAATGCATACTGAAGTGGCTAATAGTGGAAGAAATGGAAGACGACGGTATTATTGAAACTTTAATAAAACCAAGACAAGTGATACATCCCGTATTTAGTAACAGAACTGTTGAAGGATACTTTCAAAAAACTTGATCATGAACCGTTTACGCAAGGACGAAAATAAGTTCTTAGAGTTTTTTAGACTGTCTATGGCCCACAGCATATGGCCAACATCTACAGCACGTGCTACACAACGCAATAATCGCTCGCGACTGCGTCTCCAACTGGTCCTGGAGCGGTCAGGTCTGCGTCTGACGCTGGAGACGCTAGCGCCTCTAGCGACAGACGCTTGGAGGAAAACGGAACTATGAGAACCTGGTTAGAGCAGTAGATGGCGATGATCGGTGAGCGGTGATCCCAACAGCCGCTCCGAGCAAAACTGAGCTTAAGCCTACCGCCGACTGTTAGTATGTACGGCCAACCGCGTATTTGTGCACCCCGTAGCGCGCTTTTGATGGCCTGTAGTGAAAACGTTTAATTCATACTTGTGCCAAAACGATTACGCTGATTTAATTCCATTTTCCACAAATATTTTCGTACACTTTACTCACTAAGGTGAAGTTTTCAATAATTCGTACAAAACATTGAACACTGTCAGCGCCACAGAATATCGGAGAAAATTTGTATTAGTTTCCTGATACCGGTATCGTTCTTTTGATTTATAAACAAACTAGCTGACCCGGCCACGCGTTGCTGTGGCTTAGTTATTACATGTTAAATTGATATTATAATCAACTATTTGGTATAATATTGTTAATGATCAGTAACAAAGAAACATCGGCGTATGAGCTGATCTAAAAATGGACGGAGTAGAGAACGGATAGTTGAGTCAAAATCTGATAGTGATTAGGAAAGAGTTTAGAAGACAAAATTAAGCACAAATGAAACATGAAAGTTTTAATTCTATATTTTATTTATCAATACAAATCAACATAAATTTTCTAATCTTTTATTTTATTAGTAAGTACTCTCATTACCTTTAATAACAATAATTCATAGTTAAAGCTTAATTAAGCGCTAGTCGATGTACGATATTTTTTGTCAACCTATCTTTTGTTAACACTAATAAATTCGATGGTTTTCCTACACGTGAGCAAGCAACGTATAGTTGCCCATGGGAAAAACATGGATTTTCTAAATCTAATCCGCAAACAGACATTGTTTGGCCTTGAGACTTATTGATGGTTATCGCAAAAGCCAAACGAATGGGAAATTGAAGCCTTTTGAATGGTATTGGAGAATCTGATGGTATCATCGGAATACGTGGCAACAGGACGATTTCTCCTTTAAACTTTCCAGTCAAAATGGTTCCTTCAAGAACATTTCCGGTGATCTTTTTGATGACCAAACGTGTACCGTTGCATAATTTAGGGGGGTTTAAATTACGCAAAAGAATAATCGGTGAACCAATTTTTAGCTGAAGATTGTGTGGTGGCATTCCTGATATATCCAAAGAATTTAAAAATTCAATTGGAAAATTCACGGCTTCGTTTTCATCCACAGTAGCGTCGATTGATTTGAATGACATCAATTCTCCTGGCAACAATTGTTGTATCTGGTAGTTAATGAGATCCACATCAACATTTTTTGCTGCCAAAATAGCACGACTACTAAGCCAATTGTGATCTAAGTAGTTAGTCAGTATATCCGGAAAAACACTCTCAATTAGTTCATTTTTTGTTTGAACAACAGTGCAGAAATCGTCTGGCAGTGTTATGCATTGTGTATTAGGCCGAGAATCAATTTCACCGTTTCCAATATCCAGCAATTGCTTAGAAAATACTTGTGCCGCTGGATCATTTTGGAGTTGAACTCGCATGTTTATTGTCAATCGGAGTGTTTCGACGTTTCTCCATTAAAACGATTGTTTTAGGCATGCGTTTATTTCATCGACAAAAGTAGAGCGAGGAATGACTGGCAATGTCTGTCGGAAATCACCAGACAATAGTAAGATAGCACCACCGAACAGTCTATCATTACCGTTTAAATCTTGCATAGTTCTATGTAATGCTTCGAGTGAATGCTTATGAGCCATTGTACACTCATCCCAGATTATTATTGAACTTTCCTGCAACACTGCAGCCATTCCGCTTCTTTTTTTAATGTTACACATTGCATTTGGCTTGTTATGAACATCTAATGGCAGCTTGAACGCTGAATGTGCCGTTCGCCCACCATCCAACAAAGTGGCAGCAATGCCTGATGATGCAATTGCTAATGCAATTTTCTGTTGTGATCTTATTTTGGCAAGGATCAACGATATTAAAAATGTTTTACCGGTCCCACCCGGTGCATCCAAGAAAAAAAAACCACCTTGTTTAGCATCAACAGCCAGCATAATCCGATGGTAAATATTCTTCTGCTCGTCAGTCAATAATAGCTCATTGTTTGCAACTACTGTAGCTAAGTCATGGTTGTTAAACTGTTTTTCTTGTTGCAAATCACTGTTAACTAAGTCTGTAGCCGGGCGATCTGGTGATGGCATACCAAAATGATTAAGTGGCAAATTTGAAATTGAAACACATAAGTCCTCGATCAATACTAATGCTTCATTATACATTTCTGGTGTAAAATCCATATTTAAGCATTGGTTCGTTTGTTTAACTCGGTGTAGTATGTCTTCAGTCATGTAGTTTTTGTATTTTTCCCACAAAGTCGATGATTGTGTTGGATAACATGTCGTCAAAATAATTGCAAACAGTTGGCGAATACTATTCGGCATAGACGTTAATGCGGCATCAGCAAGTGTCAGGTCCCAATGATTGTCATCTTCCAGCAGTTGCAACTCGCGACATGCTCTTGATATGTATTGAACACTTGACCGTTAACTGTTCGCAAAAATTCAAAAGAAGTTGGTCCAGGAACATTTACCAATAACAAACGCAAAAAGAAGCACTCTCTTTGTTTTGGATGTACTGTATAAAGCCGTCCCAAAGTTTTGGCTTTAAATATGCCCGCTATTGAAGGATGCGTTTCTCCTTGTTTACGTGGTACCCATTTTTTTCCTGATTTGTTCCATGTAAAATATTGTGGAATATCAGTGTAAAACAATGTTTTTGCAAATTGGCCAAAAGCATCAGATTGTTGACACAACGTGAAAAATGCAGTTAGAGTGGTTTTTGGTGGCTCAAGTGCTCTCTGGAGGACATTTTGTTCTGTGAAGTATACCCGTTGGCCGTTTTCAAGATGTACTGCAAGATGTTGGACGGGAGGCTCTCTTTCATGTATGGGAAAACTTAGAATACGCCAGATAGCTTCGTTGCTACTTATGTATCTACCCATTTGATATTGTAAAATTTCGTCATTTCTATTGATATTTCGTACTTCAAAAACGGCCAAATCACTACCTTTATTAACGTATTTGCAAATATACTTAATGGATTTTACAGAACTGCACAGCTCTACATTTATATGAGCTTTATAAGTTTTCGAAAGCAACGGTGAGTAGGGTACCACCCATTGATTGTCAATTTCAACTTGATTTGTAGGATTTGAGATTCGCATTTTGAAAGTGTGTCCACCATTCTCAGCGTTTCGGCGACGATACAAAGGATAACCATCGATATCAGTGATAGTATCATTCGTATATTGCTTTGGGAAACGCTTCTTACATTTTCCATCTTCCATGCATGGCGATGTCATATTAAAAACACCGCATGGGCCGTGGATCATGTGACTGGTGACAGTCTCATACAATTCTGGATCAATTGCTGGATCGGGAATCTCAGCTGAAATTATTTGATCAATTTCATCTGGACGGATTTTAAGTTCAAGCCAAATCAAAATATGGGCGTGAGGCAAACCTCGCTTTTGCCACTCAATCGAATATAGCCAACAACTTGTTTTGCCAAATACTGAATATTTTACTATGAACTCAATCAAAGATTTCAATTTTTGTTTAAATACACGTGCCGTCAGATCATGACGATGTATTGCTTGTTGACCTGGTAACATCAAAGTTTGTATTTCCTCCCAATTCGGATTGCACGTAAACGTTATAAACAAATCTGGACGACCGTAATGACGTACGTAAGTCATGGCGTCTTGTATATATTCCTGCATATTTCGTGGGCTTCCGATATAACTTGAAGGTAAAATGAACGCATTTCCGATGTCATTAATGTTTCAGTTTCCATCAATATTTCCGGTAATAGCATCTCGTAGATGGATGTATTCCTCTGATCTTAATTTTGCTTGGTTGTGTCTAATAAATCTTAAACGTTCGCTTTCAATCTTAGCGTACATGTCTACTACGTATTGATGATAGAGCTGACGATATAAAAGGATATAGTTGTCCTGGTAACGCCTAATCATTAATCGGTGCGCGTAGTAGTTCATTGAACTTACTTTTTTGTTTGTTTCATTACCAGTCACTGGATCACACTGTTTGATATTGATGTGATATTGATCCTGTCCATCCCAAAATATCAGCGGGTATTGAAGGGCATCATATGAACGGTGAATATCAGAAATAATACTTATAGTGCTGTCTCGACGTGTTATTTTGATGGCCCGGCTGTTAACTGGATCGCCAACCATTATTACAGCAACTTCATCTACAGTTGGCGCGTTGAACCTGCCAGCGTGTTCTCCTGAAGGCACTTTGTCGGCATTAATAATAATAGAATAAAAATCAAGTAGGTACTTACACATTTTTTATTCACATCAAAGAAATAGTAAATTGAAAAACGGAATGAAAGTTATACTCAAAATTTCAAGAATCACAATTATTTCTTAGTAAGGAATAAGAACATACGAATTAATACCGGAATCAGAACAGTAATAATGATATACGAATAAACAGAAAAAGTACGGTTATGTCGTCTGCGAATCTAGAAAACACGTGTGCCATGAAATAAATTGTAGCATCAAGAGATTATGAATTGAAGTACGGCGCCATCTATTTGATGCTAACGTAACTTAGTTGACAGCAGATTGCAGACAATACACTGACTTACATCGCCATCTGCCGGAAAATTATAGAACATAAATATTTAGCGACCTTTCGTTCTATAGAAACAATTAATTTGCAATAAAAAAATATTTATAGTATTTATTGAGATAAAACCTATCCTATAGCCTAAGTTGGAACAAATCACACATTTTGAAAAAAATTTCATTAAGATCGGTTGAGTAGTTTTGGCGTCCATCGCGGACAAACACTGTGACAGCTAATTTTTATATATATAGATTATTAACCCTATCAACTAAAGAAAATAATAATAGAATAAAAATCAAGTAGGTACTTACACATTTTTTATTCACATCAAAGAAATAGTAAATTGAAAAACGGAATGAAAGTTATACTCAAAATTTCAAGAATCACAATTATTTCTTAGTAAGGAATAAGAACATACGAATTAATACCGGAATCAGAACAGTAATAATGATATACGAATAAACAGAAAAAGTACGGTTATGTCGTCTGCGAATCTAGAAAACACGTGTGCCATGAAATAAATTGTAGCATCAAGAGATTATGAATTGAAGTACGGCGCCATCTATTTGATGCTAACGTAACTTAGTTGACAGCAGATTGCAGACAATACACTGACTTACATCGCCATCTGCCGGAAAATTATAGAACATAAATATTTAGCGACCTTTCGTTCTATAGAAACAATTAATTTGCAATAAAAAAATATTTATAGTATTTATTGAGATAAAACCTATCCTATAGCCTAAGTTGGAACAAATCACACATTTTGAAAAAAATTTCATTAAGATCGGTTGAGTAGTTTTGGCGTCCATCGCGGACAAACACTGTGACAGCTAATTTTTATATATATAGATTATTAACCCTATCAACTAAAGAAAATAATAATAGAATAAAAATCAAGTAGGTACTTACACATTTTTTATTCACATCAAAGAAATAGTAAATTGAAAAACGGAATGAAAGTTATACTCAAAATTTCAAGAATCACAATTATTTCTTAGTAAGGAATAAGAACATACGAATTAATACCGGAATCAGAACAGTAATAATGATATACGAATAAACAGAAAAAGTACGGTTATGTCGTCTGCGAATCTAGAAAACACGTGTGCCATGAAATAAATTGTAGCATCAAGAGATTATGAATTGAAGTACGGCGCCATCTATTTGATGCTAACGTAACTTAGTTGACAGCAGATTGCAGACAATACACCGACTTACATCGCCATCTGCCGGAAAATTATAGAACATAAATATTTAGCGACCTTTCGTTCTATAGAAACAATTAATTTGCAATAAAAAATATTTATAGTATTTATTGAGATAAAACCTATCCTATAGCCTAAGTTGGAACAAATCACACATTTTGAAAAAAATTTCATTAAGATCGGTTGAGTAGTTTTGGCGTCCATCGCGGACAAACACTGTGACAGCTAATTTTTATAGATATAGATTATTAACCCTATCAACTAAAGAAAATAATAATAGAATAAAAATCAAGTAGGTACTTACACATTTTTTATTCACATCAAAGAAATAGTAAATTGAAAAACGGAATGAAAGTTATACTCAAAATTTCAAGAATCACAATTATTTCTTAGTAAGGAATAAGAACATACGAATTAATACCGGAATCAGAACAGTAATAATGATATACGAATAAACAGAAAAAGTACGGTTATGTCGTCTGCGAATCTAGAAAACACGTGTGCCATGAAATAAATTGTAGCATCAAGAGATTATGAATTGAAGTACGGCGCCATCTATTTGATGCTAACGTAACTTAGTTGACAGCAGATTGCAGACAATACACTGACTTACATCGCCATCTGCCGGAAAATTATAGAACATAAATATTTAGCGACCTTTCGTTCTATAGAAACAATTAATTTGCAATAAAAAAATATTTATAGTATTTATTGAGATAAAACCTATCCTATAGCCTAAGTTGGAACAAATCACACATTTTGAAAAAAGATCGGTTGAGTAGTTTTGACGTCCATCGCGGACAAACACTGTGACAGCTAATTTTTATATATATAGATAATGTAAGACGTCATCTTTATAGTTTCATAACTGTATTAAATTTTGGCCTTCTATTAATGTAACCATTATGTTTCCACACTTGCCTTCTTAATTACAACTAAATAAATAGCAGATAAGTTCTTTTTTTCATTTTCTTTTTTTTTTAGTTTTATTCACAAAAATCTAAACCTCTGAAGAACCCCCAGTAGGAAATCCTGGCTGCGCTCCTGAAATTGACGCAACATTAATCCGAAAGTATGTACTAAAAATCAGGAAAATAGGTTGATACAGGAACATCCGCTGTAAGTCCATAAAGTGAGTTGAGGTGTGTCTTGAGGTTCATTTTTGAAGTACTCTAACAAAGACTGCTGCTGAATGTTGTTGTCAAAAGACACTGCCTTTTGTTGTGATTTTGATCCTGTATACGGTGCAATACTTCAAATTTTTTCAAACAGAATTATCAGTGTTGCACACCACTATAGAAAAATTATTCCGATTAACGCTTTCAGCTCATCGTCAGATCGGAATTCCTTCTGACGATTATCACTATCAGTTTGTGATTATACCACTAACACAACTTTCTTCATTAAACTTCAAATTTTTTATTGCAGCTTGCAGATTTCCGACACAACTGACAATACAGTACCATATTTTAACACAAGTGGTCGATAACCGTTGGGGGGATCTTTATCGCCCGGTAACGACCACGTGGGAAATGGTCTGTTGTTATAAGTCGCGAGGGTAATTTCCAAAGTATTTTCGGAAGAAATACGAGAGACGTCGAAAATTGTGTGTTGTGCATTTATATTAAAATATTAATGTACATGCAAACGTAAATTAAAGTATGCGAAATATTCACCGTGAAACTTCGAATATGTGCGTCTTGTTCTTCACAAAAAAAGATGTTATTTTGTGTGTGCATTTTTATGTATTAACATGTATTCACATAAAAATCCTTGCCGTAGTTATTACAATTAAAAACATACGGGTTTTCGATAACTTCTTGTTATTTACTTTAAAAATAGTTTCCCACTCATTTAAGCAAAAAGAGATAAGCACTGTCTTTTAACTTGCGGGCTCTGTGTCATGTTCACAGCACTCTCTGTTTGTTCTTTGTATGGAGTCGTCGGCAATCTTCATGGCCATCCTCACCTTCGGTACAGCCACCGTGAACGAGTCTATTAACGTTCAATGGAATAATTCTCCCATATTTCTCATCCACAACATTCATCCTAAAGTCTTCTGCCGTCGATTTTACCCTGAAATGTGCGTGTTGTAGAACTCTGTATTTGGATCCATGAAGTACCCCAACTTTCTTTGCTGAATAGTAAAGGTAAGTTTGGTTTTCTTTGCCATCCTCGACGCTTTGACAAGCCTTCTCGATATATGCAAAATTCAAAAACCTCACTCCTGTTCATACTGTATTTGCGCCACAGAGTAAGACCAACCAGACGTACAACGCAGCACACGAACCTCGAACTTGATGACCGGCGACTTCTTTCATTTTAGTAACGTAATTCTTGCAAATTCCATTCAGCCGTATAAACATACTGTGGATTCAAGGTTGTCCCAAAATATACCGACATTTATCGCCAATTCTGTTTGGTTAATCACTTCAGCTGTTCGCTCGTGTCTTGATTCAAGGCTGTTCGTAAATACTAAATTTACTGACTACTTCAGTGTGTGTGTTAGCGTTTCTTGTATAATACAAATACACAATCAGATATGTGTACACGTGTGTGTAGGCCTACTGCCATTCAGGAAACTGATTATGCGACATGAAAATTCTGTAGCTGTCACTGCGGCTGCGTATGTAAATGCAAAATATATGCAGAAATAATGGCAGCGGTAGTTGAATGAGTGGGTTTATTGCTATTGTATATATATGGTTTACTGATCGCAGGAAATCATTAGTGGATACAATAATAGCGGCGATGGTGATGACGGTCGTAGTGCTTGATTGTAATGTCACGTCCACCACCGGTATTTGTCCATTTACGTAAGAGAGAGAGAGAGAGAGAGAGAGAGAGTGTGTGTGTGTGTGTGTGTGTGTGTGTGTGGTAATTGAAGGAAGATTCCACTGGTGTTGGCAGCAGCCTTTGTTTTGACATCGGCGCGTCTCTATCTCCAAAAGTTATTTTAGATAATTTAAAAAAAGAAAAAATAATAAATTAATTACATAACCGGCCTTATAGTGTGCGTGCGTGCGTGCGCGCGCGCGTGTGTGTGTGTGTGATTATTAAAGAGATGATTATTTCTCCAAGTATATTTTAATTTTTGTCAGTATATATTTAAAAACCCTAACAGTATCATCAAGAGGTTTCAGTGTGACAACAAATTATTGAAATGCACACGTGTGCTGAGTATTCTTTTTGAAAGTGTTATGTACTTGTGGCCGACTTAGATATAGAGACGAGCATTGACAGCCAATGGTTGGAAAACATAGGAGATGAATTTACGACGATGGGTGTTTTTATAATTGATGATTGCCTTTTGATGTTTTGGTGTTCTTCTTTTCAAAATGTTTAATAAATATTTTATGATATAACTTATTAACTTCTTATGTGACTTACTTATTTATTTACTGAATAATTTTTAATTTGTGTTGTATAATTTTGTATAAATTCGTTATTTATTATAAAATTGTTCATTTGCAAATTACGTTAAGTGTTACATTACATTGATCAACGTCATCAGAGTAATGTAACAAAAAATTATTTTTAGATCAATAAAGGTGTTCAACAAAATGTGTCTTCTTTCTGGTTAAACTTCACACTGTGTTTTGCTGTTTATCTTGAAGTGTTTTCCACAATGTTTTGCCAGATTCATCTCTCCCGTCTTCAGGTTGATTCCTTCTCTGGACACTTTGGCCAGAATGATTTTTTGTCTCCTAGACCAGATACAGCCTGAGGCTGTCTTTCATTTATTGAGAATATCCAGTCTGTCTTTCAATCCCTGTGGCCTCCTTTGTGATGTGTTTCTGCAACAGTTCTATAGCAGCGAGTAGTTTTATGGCCAGTAGTGGTAATACAAATGTGAACAATAATTTGCACTTGTTTGAAACATTTTGAGAATAATAACGAAAGAAATATGTCTTAATACATTGAAAATTAATTGAACTAAAATGGACGCCAAAGTTTTACGAATCATTGTTATTGATAATAATAACACAATTGTTTAATGATTTACATAGAACTTATTGTGCTCAAATGTTCAGATAATACTTAATGGGATTAGTGTTGTTTGGTATCAACAGCAGTAATAGTTGTAATATTAGAAATGACATCAGTACTCGTCTTGTATTTCCCTATTCTGTGAACTTATATTTAGACATCATTGTATCTTGTTTGTTTCTGAGTCTCACGTGGCCCTTAATATTATTTTGTTGTAGTGTTTTGTTTATCATTGGTTCTGTTTGTTGGAAAATATATTTTGTCTGTTGTCTGCAGACAGTATTTAAATGTTTATTATTGTTGGTATAAGTTTTCTACATGCATGTGTCTTTAAGGTGGCCGGCCAATTGTTTGATATCCACCAGTGACCTTACCTGTGTGTGGGAATATTCGTGTATAAATGGTTATTCCAGTTTTGCCCATTTTGTGCACACAAGCGGTGATATTTATTTAGTCAGTTTTTTTAAATATTTCTACATGTTTACATTGATTCTGTCTGTGGATCATTCCAAATCAAGTAAATACCAATTTCCTAAATTAAAATTTTTTTAAGTTACTTTACTCAGAACATTTCCCAACACGTGGAAATATTTTCAGGTGCATGTGTATGAAACTAGATACTAATGAAACAAATGAAATTTGTCATTTAAACTAATTTGTTGCTTATACTCTGTATATAAAAAACTTTATTACTCTTGGTCAAAAGCAAAATTAAATTGTCAGTAGACATACTTATAGTACAAATACAGTAGAAACATAAAGGAAGTATCCTATTATATGTCTGATTACCAGAGTTACTGAGTGGACCATAGATGTCTGGACTAAATAAATCTGAATAATGTGTGCACTGAAGTAGTTAATTTCACAGCGAAATTTCAAATTTTAAGAATATTGGAAGTTATTTCATTAACATGCTAGGCACTCCTGGTTGTTCAAATTAATTTTTTCATGAAATGGCCTGAATTGTCTTTTCTACAGCATGGTAATCCTAAATAATTAAGTCAAACAGATGTTTACCATGTTGAGAGTACAGGACTCTTGCTACAAGGCTGTTTTTGTGGTCATCCATGCATACTGTATCCATGTGTAGCATGCTGTAATACTGTAATGTCCATAAGTGAAGACATAAAGCTTCCACCATATGGCTGTTTTGCCAATATTATAAATATCGGTATGGAGAACCATACATGACTTCCATGTTCTAAGATTTATATTTAAAGTCATTATTGAAATGAAATATTTCCATAGGAACTACTTCTTTCTACTTCTTGCTTCAGCCTTAACCACAGTACTGTGGTTACTAATCATTACTAACCTCATGTTAGCGCACTCAATTTCACTTATGATGGCAGTCGATGACACTGCCGAAATGTCTGGTTTTGCAGAAAATATTGGACCATGGCCAAACAGCCCGGGAAGAAATTTTAACAACAAACTACTTCTTTGTTGCTGATCACGTAGTACACATATAACAAATTATCCCCTCCCCTTCAACTATCATTTTCATTTTTAGAAAATTACCCCCTCCCCTTTCAACTACCCATTTCATTTACAGATATTTTATCTACCTTTCTGCAATGGATTATTATGACCTTCTTTTCAGGATACTTTATTTATCAAAATTAAGTACTTTACTCTTGTTAAAACATAAAATGTTGCAGGTAACCTACCCCTCCCCTTAACCGATCTTCACCAAAATCAATAGGCCTTGAGTCCTGTACAATTCAGGCATGTATGCAAAAGATTATTTGATTCTGTTTGAATTTACAGCAGTTATCATTTGTCATCGAAAAAATTCTACACACAGATAGACAGACACACGCACAGACACTTTTCGAAAATGGCGTTTCTTCATGTTTTGAGGGTAGTACAATCAGAATCATCCCTTATCTTGAACATGATATTTCCCCCTTAACCATACTTCCATTTCTGTATGGAACATGGAAGTAAATATCGGTATGGAGAACCATACATGACTTCCATGTTCTAAGATTTATATTTAAAATCATTTTAGAAATAAAATATTTCCATAGAAACTACTTTTTTCTACTTATTGCTTCAGCCTTAACCACAGTACTGCGGTCACTAACGTATACCACCTCACGTTATCGCACTCGATTTTCACTTATGATGGCAATCGATGGCACTGCCGAAATGTCTGGTTTTGCAGAAAACATTGGATTACGGCCAAACAGCCGGGGAAGGAATTTTAAAAACAAACTACTTCTTTGTTGTCTATAACGTAGTACACGTATAAAAATATACATAAAATTAATGGCTTGTATAAGTTAATGTTTGATCTCTATTAAGTAGTGCTCAAGTTTCCAAAGTTTTAATATTATGATGTCCGTAATTAAAACATCAGAGCAGGTTTAGTGTGTATGAGGGTACACCGTGGATAAAAATTTTCAACATTCCCTATTGAGCATTGCTCAGAGTAAAGCTGCGAATCTATAGTGTACGTTTCACAGAATAAACACGTGGAAAAGAAGGAGCGCTCAGAAGTCACTCATGGACCCTGAGCATCTTGCAGAGGGTTCATTCCCTAAAGACGAAAAGTCTGTCTATGAACCGTTCCTCTGTAAACACGTGCAGTTACACTGCCCAGCGATCCACAGGAAGCAAATCGCTATCCACGCTGTACACTTTTTCGGCTTGCACGCGTTGTGTTGGTGTGGGTTTCGGCACTTTCCATTTAAAATGCGTGAAATGTAAGAAAATAAACATGAGTGAGGCTAGAAATAATGCAAATTGTGTGTGTGTGTGTGCGCGCGCGTGCGTGCGTCTTGCCTGCCTTTTTATTGCGGTAATAATAATAATAAAATGGAAACATAAATATTACATAATTGAGATATGCTTGCCTGCCACGAACGATATATTTTCTCTCATACATGATTTAAATTAAAATTAAAAAAATATAATTTTATTGCCTGTCAACAAAATTATTTTATTTTTAACAATTACCATTGTTTGAAAAAGTTTAAATGAATTTTCAAGTACTTTACTCTTCTTAAAACGTAAAAGGTTGCAGGTAAACTACCCCTTCCCCTTAACCGATCTTCACCAAAATCAAAAGGCCTTGAGTTCTCTACAATTCAGGGATGTAAGCAAAACATTATTTGATTCTGTTTGAATATGCGGCAGTTATCATTTGTCATAAAAAAATTACCCTTGTTAAAACATAAAACGTTGCAGGTAAACTACCCCTTCCCTTAACCGATCTTCACCAAAAACAATAGGTCTTGAGAACTCTATAATTCAGGGCTGTATGCGAAACATTATTTGATTCTGTTTGAATTTGCAGCTGTTATCGTTTGCCATAGAAAAAAAATCTACACACACACACTTTCCGAAAAACGACTTTTTTTCATGTTTTGAGTGTAGTACAATCAGCATCTGCAATAATCTCGAACACGATTTTTTTTTGCCATCACCATACTTCCATTTTCTTAAGGAACATGGAAGTAAAATGAATTTTCAAAGCACTCAACATAGAAAATACACAACATACTAATACATACACCACAATCACACACAGTAATAACAATTTAAAAAACCAAAAACCAGTGGGAAGCTATAACAACAGCCAACCAGCACACAGGTACACGACAAGATTCAAATTTAGAAAGGCTGATGATGGGATCACTAAGGACCCCGAAACATGTTCCAAATAGGGAGAAAACATCTTGAGGTAAAGTCATTATAAAATATGTGTGTGTGTGTGTGTGTGTGTGTGTGTGTGTGTGTGTGTGTGTGTGTGTGTGTGTGTGTGTGTGTGTGTGTGTGTGTGTGTGTGTGTGTGTGTGTGTGTGTGTGTGTGTGTGTGTGTGTGTGTGTGTGTACTGTTAATGATTTCGAGGTTCGGTCATTAATTATGAAAACTCAGTTTTGCGACGTTTCGAGATTTATTCTTCTCATAATCATGCTATATTTTAATGTTGTAGGCATGATTATGAGAAGAATAAATCTCGAAACGTCGCAAAACTGAGTTTTCATAATTAATGACTGAACCTCGAAATCATTAACAGTATAATAATACGGTCGATAATTAACATTCCTATATATATATATTGTTACGTGACATTTTTTACCATGCCCTAGTAACATAAATATACCATGATTATATTATTAAAAAGTACCAGGAGACATAATATTTTAAGAAAGACTTAATTGAATATGTTTAATTTTAATTGTTTATTGTATGTTATGTTTATTATAATTAAAGTAAGAACTTACTTATGAAATTTGTTTTTTGTGTGCAGACTGTAAAGTTATAAACACAGTCAGTTAAGGGGAATTATAACATATTACTAATAGTTAATAGTAATCTGTTTTTTCACATTTATTAATAATATGTATACTAGTGTTAATAACACTAATGTTAGTCTTAACAAGAAAGTACCATAATCATAGTCAGTCAAATTATATGAATAAGATTTCTATTAAAATAATAAGGAAACAATGTCAGTTTATGTTAAAAGATTACCAAATGTATAAAATAAATTTAAGAAAGTGAAAGGTACAAAAAGAAATAATAAATAAGTTTGGAACAAAAATAATAAAAAAAATGTAAATCATTAACTCAGGAAATATAGATCAGAAAATAGTCAAGAGTGATGTCAAAATTATCAGTTTTTTATCAGAAGAACAAAGAAACAAATACAAAGAAGATAAGAGCTCTTATAAAAAAGGTATATCCTTTTAAAAGAAAATGACTTATAAAATAGTATAATATAAATATTATATATAAATATATTACATTTAATATTTATAATGAATTTACCTCAAGATATTTTTTTCCTTATTAGGAACATGTTTCGGGTACCATCTTGTACCCATCCTCAGCCTTCCAGTTTTTGTGTCTGGTGAAGTACATATGTGTTGGTTGACTATTATTATTGTGGCTTCACGTTGGCTTCTGGTACTTCAAATTGGTTGTATTGTGTGTGATTGTGGTATCTCTTTTTGTATTTTGTGTATTTTCGATGTTGAGTGCTTTGAATATTGTGTCATGTTTTGTATTGATTTGTATTTGTTCTGGTATTAGTTTGTTTTGTGTTTTATGTTTGTAAATCTGTAAATTTTCCCAAATGTTCATTATGGTGCCTTTGTGTGGTATATGTTTTATTAGTGTTACATTGGTTATGTCTGGGAATTCATGTCCTGTGTTTATTGCATGTGTGGCTAAATTGGATTTATATATATTTGGTTTTTTGTATGCATTTAGGTGTTCAAAATAACGTTTTTTCAGCTGTTTTTTTGTTTGTCCTATATAACATTTATTGCAATCTTGGCATTCAATTTTGTATATACCATTGGTTGTTGTATTATCTTTGTTGTGTGAGCTATTTAGATTTTGTAATTTCTTTTTATTAGTTTTGTATGCTATTTTTATATCTGTGTTTTTAAATAGTTTTGTTAGTTTTGTCATTTTATTATTTATATGTGTGAATGTGGCCCATTTTTTGTTGTTGTTATTATTTATGTGTTGTTCAGTTTGATTAATTCTTAATTGTTCAGTTTTTATTTTGTATTTGATTTTATTTTCTATTTTGATCATAGTATTTTTATTGTATCCATTTGCATAACCAATTTGGTATATTATATTTCTTTCTTTGTCAGTTTCTTGTTTGTTTAGGGGTATTTTGTACATTCTGTTAAATAACGAATAAAATGCTGCCATTTTATGTTGTTGTGGGTGGTCAGAATGGTTAGGTATAATGATGTTAGTGGAAGTTGGTTTTCTATATATTGCATATTGTATGTGTTTGTTGTATCTTGTGATGGTTATGTCTAAATAGTTGATTTTGTTATGTTTTTCTTTTTCTTCTGTGAATTGTATTTTGGGATGTATGTTATTGATTTGTTTCAGTATGTTCTCTGCATTTGTGTTTTTGTTATTTGATACATATAGTCCATCATCTACATATCTTATCCATATGCCATCTGGGTCATGTGTTTTTATGATATTTTGTATTTTGGTGTCTATGTGTTGTAGGAATATTTCTGCTATTATGCTTGATAATGGTGATCCCATTGCTAAACCTTCTTTCTGTTGATAAATTTTGCTATTAAATTCAAAGTAATTTTGTTTTAGTATTAGTTGGAGACTATTTTTTATTTCGGTTATATATTGTTTGTTTTCATTTTGTTCTATAAGTTTGTTTATTATTATGTCAATTGTTTCTTCTACTGGGATATTAGTGTACATGTTTGTTATGTCATATGATGTGAAAAATGTATTTTCATTTATATTTATTATTTTTAGTTTGTCTATTAATTCGTATGTATTTTTTATGTTATGATGGTTATTTGTTAGATGGTTACTTTTTTAGTTTTTGTGCTATTATTTTTGCTATTTTGTATGTAGGAGCTTTTTTGAAATTGATTAATGGACGTATTGGGTTGTTTAATTTGTGTATTTTTATTAGGCTGTTCATTTTAGGTGGTTCTGGATTATTGTTTATATATATGTCTGTGTTTTTATTGTTGAAAATGTTTTTATTTGTTTTTATTAGTTTTATTGTTTGTTTAAGATTGTTTTCTGTTGGGTTTTTATCTAGTTGTACGCATTTATTATTGTTGATGAAGTCTTCGGTTTTTTTGATGTAGTCTGCTTTATCAATGATTACTGTTGCTTGGCTTTTGTCTACTTTAGTTATTATTAAATTATTGTTCTTTACTTTATTTTTAATTTCTTTTATTGTTTTATTGTTTTTCTTTTGTTTATCTTTGTTTTTCATTTCGCTAGTGATTATTTTTTTAATTATATGTGTTGCTTCTGTTCTTTTTTCTTCTTGTATATTGTCTTTTATTAGGTTAATGGCAAGTTCTGTTTCTACTATTAAATTTTCTAGATTTTTGTTTGCATTTTGGGTTATGTTAGTTTTTGACATATTGTTTAAATATTCTGTTTCTTTTTTGTTAAATTCTGTATTGCTAAGGTTAATGGTTCGAGGGTAAAATGTGTGTTTATTTTCGTTTTTTTGTTCCTGATTTTTGTTTTGTTGTTTTAACGTGTTAAGTTTTTTGTTGATTGTATAAGTCTTTTTCTTTTTTCAAATCTTATTTTATTTTCTATGTTATTGTATTTATTATTCCAAGTGATTGGATGTAATAAACTTGTTAGCTCTAAGTGTAGTTTGTATATGTCTAGTGTTATGCTATTTTTCTTACTGTATAATTGATTAATTTCGTTTTGTATCCATAGCCTTTGTGCTTGTTTTATAGTTTTTTGTGCAGTCATATTTTTGTTGTTTGTGTTTATGTTGATGTATTTAGGTATTAATTTATGTTTTTGGCATTGTCTATTGAAGTATATGTTCATGTTTGTGTTCATTAGTTGTTTTTTTCGTGTTTGAAATTTGTTTAACAATTTGGTAATGTGGTTATATGGAATTGTGGTTATGTTGTTTGTGTACATGTTAATGTATATTTATGTGAGAGATGATTTGTAATCCGTTATTTGGTAGTTGATTTCACTTAATTTGATATTCACTTCACTATTTTTTCCACTATACACTTTTGTTTTTGCATTTGTTTTATTTTGTTTTAGGCCTATATATATTACAACGATACATCGTTATTAAATGTAAGCGTGTCGTGCCACACGTTGACGGGCGACAAAATTATAACAATACAAATAACGTGTATGTGTAATTTGGGTTCAGGTGTAATTATAATAAGAGTAGCCCTTTTAGGAATCGCAATATGTTTTCATATATTACTTTAAACAACATAAAAAAATAATAATATAAAAATAATGATTAATTCGCCATACGATATTCATTATCTATGGTTTCAAACTGTATCTTTGCTTGCCGTATTCTCATCACAAACATAGATCTTATATTCTAGATATTATATTATCAGTTTTCATTAAAACATTTCTTCATTATACTATAATTTCTTGACTACTCAGTCTGAATGTGTGCTTTTTTTTAATTGGTTAATACATCCTTATTCTATATTTTTTTATATACCTTTTACGGCTTTATAATAATTTTAACACAATTAATTGATTATTTTTAATGACTTTACGTTATGTTCTTTTACTAAGAAAAATTTACATAAATTAATTACTTGTTAATTCACCAAGCAAGGATTTAAATTATCGTTACATTGACTGTTCATTCATATAAGAAAAATAATTAAAGAATATTCTGATTACACATAAATTACATTGGTTTTATCTCTATCTACATAATTATTATTTAATCTTACAAAAATGTTTTGTTTTTGTTTATCTTTTTATTAAAGTCTTTCAATGTCTTTCTCTTTGCTAATTATATATTGGTTTTTCGTCACCTTAAATTCTGCAGAGTTGTCCCATGTCCTCCAGTGATTCCGTCAGTCTGCTCCTCTTGGATGTCCTCTAGTCCTCACTGCTCATCCTCCCATCTCTCGCCCTTCATGGTGACTGCTGCGTTATAATAACGTTTTGCTCTGGATCTGTAGCTGTTATGACAGAATCGTCTCTACTGTTCGGTGTCTCATTCCTCTGCTAGTAGTTCTCTCGTCATGTGTCTGGAGTTGATGTTCTTAGTTGTAGACTGGTCGTACTGGTTTGTTACGGTACGTTTTTAATTAATGTTTTGCATTACTATTTTAACTCAAAACATTTGCCGTAATACTTTATAAGTTACGATTAAAAAAGATCATACTGATGTTAGTCCTAGCGTCTAACTCTGTCTAAAGTAGTTAAATTCGCGTCTCGGACGAACATAGCGTACCGCCACGACTGAAGAATGTTAGAAGAGAGTATTAAAAATTCTCATCGCTGATGTACATAGCGTACCGCCACAACTGATGACTGATTGAAGAGAGAGTTAGGCTCTCCTGGGCTCGTATTTATATCCACCAAGAAAACCACACCTGTCGGCTCAGGAATATGCATGTCGAAAACTGTCCATGGCATGGGTAGCCCCCTTTCTCGTCTCATTTCACATTTTCGCACTTTTTCGCCAATCGCACTGTTTAATGCGGATTCCAAGGGGATATAATATTGTCTAATTTAATTACACATGTGATATGTAATTATCATGATGATCACACCATTAGGGTAATTATAATGCTTTAAAAATCGCACAGAATTCGTACTGATTGTCCGAACTACGTAGAATTTGCACTGCACATGTGTCTGATTTTTACACATTTTTAGAAGTTTTTACATTCTTACTAATTTTATGGTTCGCTTAATATTAAATATATTCTTAATTTAGCATTGACTTGGGGTGGGGTTGCAAACTTTCTGGCTCAAACAGGCTTCACGCACACACACTATTTACTTGTGTACACGCTTACAGCGGTAATCGCGTGATCTTGCGTGTTGATTCCTGTTTGAAAGTCAGCTCCCAATTTCACACCTGCTCGTCTATTACATATTATTAAAAATAAATTAAATATTTATTTTATATCATATGTGTGCATTACAGCCTATGCTTGTATTGTCGCATTATTCCTCTGCTAGGTAAAAAAAATTTTAATAAATTTATTTATTAAAATATTTTTTTCATCATTAGACATTATATTTTTATATTTCATACTACTTATATTGTTTTTTATTCGTATTTATACACTACTATCCATGATAATGAATATTAATTGTTCAAATTCCCTTAGTTGGAGGGTAACACAAGTCTAGTTCCTATCTCCCCTCCCCCTTCAGGTTGCTAACAATGCGTAAGCGTAGCTGTTCTTTCCATTGTTCTTCTTTAATCTGGTCCCACTGACCTGTTTATTATTATTTTTTTTTTTTTTATGTATAAAACTGTCTAAGTGAACTAGCATGGTATTTGCCAATTTCATTCTTCTTCACATCGTCATATACTATAAATGTGTGTCTCGCAATTCGTTGTTTTAATGTATATGGTCCATTATACAGTTTAAAGAATTTTTTCGCTGTATTATCGCTTCGTTTTCCCACTGGATTAGCTTTTACTAATACTTTTTCTCCCACGTCAAATTGTTGTAGTTTGTGTGTCCTGTTAAATCTTTCCACTCTCTTGTTACCTTTTTCTATTATCCGTTGCTTTGCGTATTCAATTTTCACACTTACCGGTATAGGTACATTCTGGTTGTTAGGTTTCCTTACGTACTTAGTCCAAAATCTGTTCGGCTTTTTATCTTCTTCTAATTCTATTGGAGTATACCCAGTTGCTTCACTGTAATTTTCGTTGATGGCTTTCTCAAGAAATGGTAGATATTCTGCCCATTTATTGTGCTGATCATGGGAGTATATTCGTAAATATTTACCTAGTTCTTTGTTAACTCTCTCAGCAAGGTTTCCTTGAGGATGTCTTATGGATGTGAGTACAGGTTGTATTCCATTTTCTCTTAACGTCCTTTCCCATTTTTCACTCTGAAATTGTACACCTTGGTCACTGAGTACTTTCTTCATTTTTCCATATGTTGGAATATATTTCTGCAGTAGTATCCTTAGAACAACCTTTGTTGTGGGTCGCATAATTGGGTACAGTCGGACTGCCTTGGAAAACACATCGATACATACCAATATGTGTTTCACACCTCGACTTGATCGTGGTAGTGGTCCCAGAAAATCCACTGCAATTAGCTCTCCCTTATTTTCTTTTTGGATGCTCTGCATTTCTACGTACGTGTGTAAATTCAGTCCTTTCGCCTTTTGACACTCATAGCACTTCTTCACCTCTTTCTTGACTTTTCAAAGCATATTATTAATGGTAAAATCTTCTCGCAGACTCAGGTAACATTTCAGATCAGCAGCATGCGCTAAGCTCTCTTGTGCTGGTTGGATTAATTTCTGTAACATTTCGTTCGTTAGTACTATCTTCCAGTCTTGTCTTACTAAACGAAAAGAATTCCATTAAGTACCTTATAGTGATTGGGTAGCTGTTCTCGGTCTTTCATCTCTCTTATTGTAACGTCCAAACTTTGTTGTTGTGCTAAATTTTTAGGATTTGTTTTACTTCATCGTTCGCTTTAAATTTAATTGATAGCAATTGTACTTCTTTTTTTTTCTCTCATAGACTTCTTCACATTCTTCTGTGATGTATCAGCTTAGTGTATCAGCTATAATATTGTCTTTACCTTTATAGTATTTAATGGTGAACAAGTATTCGCCAATGGCTAAAATCCATCTTAATAATCGGGCATTTGTTACTTTGCATTTCAATAGAAAGGATAATGCTTGATGGTCAGTATGTATCTCAAATTGAGTACCACAAAAAAACATAATATCTGAATTGCTTAAGAGCATATACTATAGCGAGTATTTCTTTTTCTGATGTGGAGTAGTGTCTTTCAGCTCCTTTGAAGACTCTACTGGCGTAGGCGATGACTCGATGTTCTCCCGTAGTATCTTGTTGATACAGTACACTCTCTACTGCATAGTCACTGGCATCAGAGTAGATTACGAATTTTCCTTCACGTTGAGGATGATGTAACGTAATAGTTTCAATGAATAACGTTTTCACATGGTTGAAGGCATCTTGGTGTTTCTTCTCCCATTTCCACTTCTGTCCTTTCTTCGTCAGCTCAAGTAGTGGTTGCTTATACTCTGCATATAATGGTGAGAATCTTCTGTAGTATCCTGTTAGTCCTAAGAATGCTCGTAACCCTTTGAGATTTCTGGGTATAGGAAAATTAGTTATGCTGGATATTTTGATAGGATTGGGTTGAATACCAGAGGAAGAAATAATGTGGCCTAGGAACTGGATAGAGGATTTGATAAATTCACATTTGTCTAGGTTAAGGGATATGTTTGCTTGCCTAAACTTGTGGATTATCGTACTCAGATGTTTTATATGTTCGTCTAGTGTTTTAGATACAACTAAGATGTCATCATCTACAAATACTATGGTGTATGTGGACCTGGTTCCACCTCAGGTCCTAGAGCTCTTTCTAGACACTTTACGATGGCTGCTAAACTCGTGCTTAGTCCGAAGGGTACTACCCTGTGTTGGTAGCATTTACTTTTATACAGGAAAGCGGTGTACTTTCTATTCTCTTCACGAACTGGAATCTGCCATAAACTTGAGCGTAAATCCAGCTTCGTCAGATACCTCGCTCCTTCACACTTGGTAAATAATTCGTCCACCATAGGTGCACAGTCATACACCTTTAACACAATGCTGTTCAGCTCCCTCATGTCAAGGCACAGACGTATCTCTCCACTTTTCTTCTTCACCACCACTAGAGGATTCAGGAAGTTGCTGTTCGATCGCTCTATGACTCCATTTTCAATCATGCGCCGAATTTCCAGTTCAACCTCTTCCTCATATCGCATTGGGATAGGGTACGTCCTCCTAATGACTTTCGTAGGGTCTGACATAACTATAGAGTGCTCGTATACTGTTGTCTGCGTCGGTACTTCACTAAATACTTCTCCGTATTGTTCTATCAATTCGTGCAGTTTCTCTTCTTCCTGTGTTGTCATTCCTTCATCTGCTGCATTCACATGTCGAGTTGGACCATACTGTATTTGTAGCTTGTACAAAGTAATAGGTATTTCACTTACCTTGCACTCGTCTTCCTCACTATTCATATTTAATTCATATTGAACATTTTTATAATTACACAGAATTATATTATCATTAACATTAATGTTAGCATTTATGCATTTAGTATATCAATACCTAAAATTCCATCATAGATCAATTTATGCATAATTATCATGGGGTGTTCTACTTCTAGATTTTTATGTTAGAGTTACATATGCTTGTTGCTTAACCCTTTCTTTTTTAGTGGTAGCTGTTGTGATATTTAAATTATTTATGGGCAAAATTGCAGTATTTTAAAAATATTTCTTATTGTGTTGAACCCATGCAGCGTTAAGAACTGACAGCTGGCTGCCGGTGTCAACTAACATCCGTATTTTACACCTGTTAATTCCCACGGTCACAATAGGACATTGTGTTTGTTGTTCGTCTCGCTTTATATCCTGTTCGGTGCTTAATAAGTCCTCTCTAATATCGTATGGGTATATGTTATTTATCGTATAAGTTAGTTTCCGTTTATTCAGTCATTGTGACGCTTTTGACGTAGAAGGTCGACTGTGGAATGTCACTTTTTCCCTCTCATTCATTTTCTCACTATCTCTCTTTATTGTCCCCTCGTCGTCTTTCCGTACTGAGGCAACGCTTTTGTCATAAGGTTTTGAAAAACGTTTACGATTAGACGACCACACAACACCTCCTTGTTGTTTAGCCGTATTTATTCGTTCAGTCTCAGCCGATGTGCACGTCGTAGTGTAGTGTATTGGTGGCATATAATTTATTTTGTAATTATCACGGTGCAGTGTAGTGTTTTGTATTGATTTCTTGTCGTCACGGTGATAATTATAGTGGTGATTATAGTGTTTTGGTTCCCAGTGTGTGTGTTCTTAGCTTTATTGATATTCTCCGACTGTGTCGCAAGGATTAAAAATTCTTCTATGGTTTTAATTCTCTGCGTATAAACTGCTAACTGAATATCTCTCTGGAAATGGTAAGATAACTTTGAAACAATTTCATACTCTGAGAATTTAGGTTTAAGATGCTTTACGCGTTCTATTTGCGCAATTGTGTACTGTTCGATACTCTGTTGTCCTTGTGCGTTGAACTTTCCATACACGAGTTGATCCCGTACCTGTCGTTGGGTATGTATATTCCAGTATCGGTTCTCGAATGCCTCGCGAAACTGCCGATATGTACTGACGTTATCTCTAATAATAGAGTACCATTGACTGGCTGAATCTTTAAGATATCGCGTGACAAAGTCTATCTTCTTGTCATCATTTATTGCACTGCCAATCTTCTCTATTTCCTTCTCCACTCTAGCTAAGAATTCCATACTGTTCTCCCATTTACCACCTGAGAACCTTATTCTGCTCCTTTCATCCATCGGTGTAGGAAATATTGTCATCTGATTCTGTCGTCTTCTCAACTCACCTCGTAGCTGGTTCATCTCCTCTTGGATTTCCTCTTTCATATGTGATACGTCTCCCGAACGGTCATTCGTAGTTTCTTCAATTCTATTTTCAATGACTACTGTACATGTTTCTATTTCTCTAATTTTACTGGTATTTGCTTATGACATATTATTAACAGTTTGAATTTTATCATCCTGCTCTCGCGTTATAGTAGTTAAAGTATCGTTTAAATTATCATTTATTTGTTTATGCGCTTCTTTTATATCTTTTCTCCACTCGAGACATAATTCTTTTTGTTTATTTTCAATCCTTACGGCTTGCTCATGTAAGGCTTGTTTAAAATTATTCTTTAAAGTATCAATACGTCGGTTGGTGTCATCAATTTTTTCTGTCAACTCTTCTAAGCTTTGTTATTTTTATAGTCCTGTTTAAAATTTTCGGACTGTTGCTGTAATTTATTTTCTAAACTTTCTGTTTGTTCTTTAAGTTTAGCATTTATATTTTCTGTTTGTTTTGTGCTTATTTCATCTACCCAGGCACGCATCATTGTCTGCAGTGCTTCCATGTTCAAACTCTGGCGCTGCCATGGTGAATTATTATTAAAATATTTATTTATAATGTTTTAGAATATTATTCTTATGGAACCGACTTATTAATTTTATTTATTTATTGTGTAGTTATTATTATTTATTTATTCTTATCTACTTATATTACAATTACATCTGTTTGTTGGGGTGGGCACCAGTTGCGTTATTACAATACAATACACACAACAAAATTAAACACATATAAAATTATTCACTAATAAACATTAATTATTATACATAAATCCAATGCACACATTTAACAATCGAGCATACATTTATTTATTTAAATGTAGGCGTGTCATGCTCCACGTTCATGGGCGCCATTTATTACAACGATACATCGTTATTAAATGTAAGTGTGTCATGCCACACGTTGACGGGCGACAAAATTATAACAATACAAATAACGTGTATGTGTAATTGGGGTTCAGGTATAATTATAATAAGAGCAGCCCTTTTAGGAATCGTAATATGTTTTCATTTATTACTTTAAACAACATAAAAAAATAATAATATAAAAATAATGATTAATTCGCCATACGATATTCATTATCCATGGTTTCAAACTGTATCTTTGCTTGCCGTATTCTCATCACAAACATAGATCTTATATTCTAGATATTATATTATAAATTTTCATAAAACATTTCTTCATTATACTATAATTTCTTGACTACTCAGTCTAAATGTGTGCTTTTTTTTAATTGGTTAATACATCCATATTCTATATTTTTTTTATATACCTTTTACGGCTTTGTAATCATTTAACACAATTAATTGATTATTTTTAATGACTTTACGTTATGTTCTTTTACTAAGAAAAATTTAAATAAATTAATTACTTGTTCATTCTCCAAGCAAGGATTTAAATTATCGTTACATTGACTGTTCATTCATTATAGAAAAATAATTAAAGAATATTCTGATTACATATAAATTACATTGGTTTTATCTCTATCTACATAATTATTATTTAATCTTACAAAAATGTTTTGTTTTTGTTTATCTTTTTATTAAAGTCTTTCAATGTCTTTCTCTTTGCTAATTATATATTGGTTTTTTGTCACCTTAAATTCTGCAGAGTTGTCCCATGTCCTCCAGTGATTCTGTCAGTCTGCTCCTCTTGGATGTCCTCTAGTCCTCACAGCTCGTCCTCCCATCTCTCGCCCTTCATGGTACATTGGCTGCTGTAGATTATAATAACGTTTTGCTCTGGATGTGTAGCTGTTATGACAGAATCGTCTCTACTGCTCGGTGTCTCATTCCTCTGCTAGTAGTTCTCTCGTCATCTGTCTGGAGTTGATGTTCTTAGTTGTAGACTGGTCGTAGACGTCTGACGATTTCTTTGTTATGGTACTTTTTAATTAATGTTTTGCATTACTATTTTAACTCAAAACATTTGCCGTAATACTTTATAAGTTACGATTAAAAAAGATCATACTGATGTTAGACCTAGCGTCTAACTCTGTCTAAAGTAGTTAAATTCGCGTCTCGGACGGACATAGCATACCACCACGACTGATGACTGATTGAAGAGAGAGTTGGGCTCTCCTGGGCTCGTATTTATATCCACCAAGAAAACCACACCTGTCGGCTCAGGAATATGCATGTCGAAAACTGTCCATGTCATGGGTAGCCCCCACTCTCGTCTCATTTCACATTTTCGCACTTTTTTGCCAATTGCACTGTTTAATGCGGATTCCAAGGTGATATAATATTGTCTAATTTAATTACACATATGATATGTAATTATCATGATGATCGCACCATTAGGATAATTATAATGCTTTAAAAATCGCACAGAATTCGCACTGATTGTCCGAACTACGTAGAATTCACACTGCACATGTGTCTGATTTTTACACATTTTTAGAAGTTTTTACATTCTTACTAACATTTATGGTTTGCTTAATATTAAATATATTCTTAATTTAGCATTGATTTGGGGTGAGGTTGCAAACTTTCAGGCTCAAACAGGCTTCACGCACACACACTATTTACTTGTGTACACGCTTACAGCGGTAATCGCGTGATCTTGCGTGTTGATTCCTGTTTGAAAGTCAGCTCCCAATTTCACACCTGCTCGTGTATTACATATTATTAAAAAAAATTAAATATTTATTTTATATCATATATGCGTATTACAGCCTATGCTTGTATTGTCGCAATATATTACACTAGAAAATATGTTATATAAAAAAATAAATAATACATACGGTATGTGCAAAATTAAATAAAAAACTATAACAGTAACAGCAATTTCTTAATGAGCAACCATTCATTCTTAAATTGAGACAGTTCAGATGAAGTTACAAATTTTGAAACAATATGTTGTTTTTTATTAGCAACTAATAGTCCGTCAGTAGTGGCCAGTGCCACATATGTGTGTTCTGCCCTGTCTGACCTTGTTGGGAATCAAGAGATTTATGTCTGTCCTGTTGTGTTGTTGCTGTTGCTTGAGAGAGAGAGAGAGAGAGAGAGAGAGAGAGAGAGAGAGAGAGAGAGAGAGAGAGAGAGAGAGAGAGTGTGTGTGATGCCACCATCACCACCTAAAACTATCTATATTCAGGGTCCTTTTGTTTACCTGTTGAAGTGTGTGTGTAATGTAAACAACAACAGATCGGTTTGTGGAGTTCACTTGCTCCCATTATAAATATCGTATGTTTATGGAAAGCCCATTCACAAATTGTAAGTTTTACTGATGAGTTTGTTACATTATAATAGATACATATAATTTGTAAAAAAAAGGTGTAGTAGTTCATGGTATCCATATGTTCAAAATGAAACTTCTTCTGCCTGTTAACATCATGTCTTAATTTTACTAGCTTTATATTTTTTTTATAATTGACGTGTGTATAGGATAAGGTGTAATTGAATTAGAAGAATGAATTTATAAAATTTAAAAAATGCCTAATTGGCAAAATTATGTTTTAGATAAACGGGATACCTTGTGTTTACTTTATATTAGTGAAAGTGTTACTGGCTCCTTTTATTTATTTAACAATTTCCCATTCTTGTGGTCAAACTTATGTAAATCTGTAATTCACTTTTGTTGTTGCTTAGTAATATTTTCTTTGGATGTATGTTATCTTGGAGTTATATTGCTAATTAGGTCACAGATTGATACATCATCTTGCCTTTTAATTTAATGTTCTATTGTGTTTAATTTTTTTTTATAACCTGTGAAATATTTGTTCATTTTTCAAATGGTGTTTAAAATTTGTAAATTTCTTTTCATATTTATTTCTAATATTTCTGTTTACTAGTGAAGTAGAAAATTGCCATTTGGCTTTCACTACTTCTGAAATTATCTTAAGAGTCTCTTCCATTACATGTTCCTCATGTACAAAATTACAGCTTGGGTTTACGATGCACATTTTAACAGAATTTCATTTTAGGATAGTATATAGGCCTATAATATAAGTACACTACAAATATAATTAACGCCAAGTAGAATGTATATATGTCACAGACAAATCCTGTGCTATCCATATGCTGGATATGGGTGAGCCCATGGATAGTCCGTCATTCTGCAACATTAGCAGAAGTCTTTCTACAACACTTAGAAATACAAAAATCCTCACAAACAGTGATAGACACTCACATAAAATACTATATTGGCACAGATACATTGACGACGACATAATTCTGTACAAGGGAAACAAAAGACAATGCGAACAGCTGCTAACCCACATACCCAAAAAACATAAACCTTCAATGTTAAATACGAGTACAACAATAGCATAAACTTCCTAGACCTCATCATCACAAAATTTGAACACAGATACAAATTCAATATATACAGAAAACCCACTACAACTGACACACTAATACACAACTCCTCCAATCACCCAATACAACACAAACTAGCTGCCTTCAGAACCATGATACACAGACTGAACAGCATGCCACTAGATTAAAAAGACTACAAAGATGAACTAAACACGACAAAATATCTAGCAGAAACCAACAGATACAACAGAACAATAGTCCATAAACTCCTATACAAAACAAACAACAGACAAAGACAGAAAACAACAAGTTCATAACACAGATTTGAAAAAGCAGGATACTACAGAATCGCGTACAGAACTACAAACAAAACAGAACACAACACACACACAAAGAACAAAACAAATTTGATTTACCTGGTGTTCACAGACTAAACTGTTCAGGATGTAACAAATTCTACATAGGCCAGACAGGACATAGCTTCAAACAGAGATACATTGAACACACAAAGGCACTACACTCCACCACCGAATCCACTTTTGCAAACCACCTCATACACAAACATAAGCTGTAACATGGATATTCTACAACTACACACAAAAGGCCGAAAACTAAACACTCTTGAACAACTAGAAATATACAAACACACAAAAACGACATCTGAAATGAACTGACACAATTCAAATCACACATACTAGCCTATTCGAACATATCACACCGCACACACACAACATCAATCTTTCGAACAACGGCACCGTCACCAAGAACAAGACATACAGTGCTCCTAGTGACAACCTCTTATGAAGCTTGTAATAACCAAAAACTGGTTCAGGCTACAAGGTAAAAATTTTACATGTTCACCAATAAAATATTAGTGTTCTGAGTCAGTAGTATTATATTTATAATCAGATAAATTTATGTCACATTCAGGTGACAAAATTTCACAATTCTAGATTTTTGTAATTTTTTATTTTGTTTAATATAATCTGTTTCATTTAGCATATTATATTGAATTGCATTGTATTCAATTGTAAAATTATATTGAATAAAAGTTATATTAACGGTATTTTAGATCAACTCCAATATTTATTATTTGACTGACTTAGAAACAGTTAGCTACTTCATTTTTGCCCCTCAGTTTTGAATGGAACAAGGTTCTAATAAAAAATTGACAGTGTAAATTCTTTTGGATTAAAGTCTTTATTCCATGAACAGGGATGATAGAAATATAAAACACAATAGATTTATAATTTGCTTAAGGTCCGTCAAGACTTTTTGTAAAATGCCGTGTGAACTACATTATTGAACTGCGATTCTAGAGTATGACTGAAACATCTTGGGCATTTTACAGAATGCTAACATATCTGACCCGAGTCTAATTGACAGCAATGTACAAAATAACTAGCCTTCTTGTAAAAGACTGATTCTGAAGTTTGCCATGAATAATAAGTAATCAATCTGTAACAAGGTCCTAGTGGTGAGTCACTTGTGAAGTATAGACTTATATTACAATTTCCAGCATTCCAATCTAGCCTCACCTGTGTTGTTACAAACCATAAAATAAATATAATAAACTCAAGATTTATCAGAATTTGGGAACATGTACGCCACACAAAATCAGTTGAAATGTTCTCTACTGTCACTGAGACCTAAAAAAACACATCTTTCATAGAGTCCAAATAGCCAGTAAAGGAACTCAAATGTTTGTGATATGTCTGTCCACATTATAACTTCATTAACAGTAGCACTTAAGAACACCAATTGTTATCAAAGACAGGTATCAGCATTAGCTCAGAAATTTTATTAATAAACAGTGTATTTGTAATTAAATGAACATGACTATACTGATGGAACAATCGAAAGAATATTTAAGAAAAACCCAGAAAGAGAATGGAAAGTTTTAAAAGACAAAGCCATTCAAAAAATATATTAATGTACAAAAGTGATACTTAGTTTCTCCAGAAAAAAAGGATATTTCAACATTACAGGTTTGTGAAATGAAATTTGTAAGATCTGTGAAGGATTATAGCTTAAATGATCGTCATATGGAAGAACTTAAGAAATGTATGGAAGAAAAAGAAGAACTTGAATGTTTTCAACAAAAAACAAACCATTTCAAGTTGGGTTTCGGACGAACCATTGGCAGTGTGTTCCTTCTAGAACAGATAATAGAAAATAGAGCTACATTTAATCTAGAGAGACACATTGTTTTTGTGGATTTTGAAAACCATACAACAGTGTTACCTGCAAAGAATAATTTATTACCTGCATACCACAATTTACTGCAAAGAAAATTTATTACTATTGAAAAGAGGAACTCCAAAGGACCAGGCACCAATATTGTTATAGAAACGTACCAGGTACCAGGTATGGTTGTTAACCAGGATGTTAACCTGTTTCCACCATTGTTTAATGTTTACATGACTGAGTTAATTCATCAGTGGATGAGTAATGTTGGCCATGGGCTGGCTATCAATTCATCAGTTGCAGTAAACAGTATTGTTATGATGGTCACACAGATCATTGTGTTGTACAGTAGAAACAGAATAACTGACACAAATGAAGTCACTAGTTATAAACTTTAATTAGACACAAACAACAATTACAAATGAAGCTTATACAATAATTCAAGTTTTTGTCCAGCTATAAATTCACCTTATTACAGTTTTGCACTAATTAACCCAATAATCACTTCACAGTAAACTGCAACGATCACATCCAGAGCATTATTTAATTCTGCCATTCAAATATACTAGCAAGGCGTTACGTAGTCATTTGGTGTAGCAGTATATGTTTGCAGATGAGCAGGTTGTCATTCAGGAATCAGAAAGCTGGGTGCAATGAACATATTACATATGTAGTGTTTGATGTTTAATTTGAACATTTTGAAAAGGGAAGACAAAGGTCATGATCACATTGAAAGGAAAGGATCCCATCAAGTCATTACAAAAGTTTACAGTACAACACTGATATGGGAAAATAAATCATGCCAGAAAACTGGAATAATATGCCCTATCTATAAAAAGGGGGATAGTACTATATATGAAAATTACAGGGGCATAACTTTGCTGAGTACTGTCAATACGATTTTTTACTGAAATATTGAATGGAAGGATAAAAAAGTATACAGAAAGCTTTCTTGGAGAATATCAGTGTGGTTTTCGACCTGACAGAGGAACGACTGATCAACTATTTGTCATTAGACATTAGATGGAGAAATTCTATGAACATGATCTAGATCTACATTTCCTGTTTATTGATTTTAAGGAGGCCTTCAATAGTATAAATTGGGAAGAATAATTTAAAGTCCTGAGGGAAGTTGGTATTAGCACGAAACTAATGTGATTAATTAAAATGACAATGAAGGACACAGAAGCAAAACTAAAGATATATTAACAAAATGAGTGCAAGTTTTAAATTTAACAATGGCGTGAAGCAAAGAGATGGTCTCTCTGTGGTTCTGTTCAACATAGCTCTACATAGTGTAGTAAATAAAATTAATAAAAGGTGCACAATATTCATGAATCTTCTCAAATATGTGCATATGCAGATGGCATTGCAATAATAGCAAGAAACATTGATAGTCTCAAATATATGTATGCATTAATGGAAGCAGAAGCAATGAAAATTGGTCTTGTGGTGAACGAAAACAAGATAAACTACATGGTAATGTCCAACTCAAAGACCAGAAGGGCTCCTAGAGGATTTCAATGTGAATGGGAAGTGTTTCAAAGGAGTATCCTGCTTTAGTTATCTAGGTGCCTTGGTATCAAATGATAATAACATTAGGATGAGTATAACAGAAAGGATACAAGCAGGAAATAGAGACTACTTTGAAAATATTAACATCTTTAAAAACAATCTTGTTACAAGAGGTATAAAACTTAAAGTACCAGTATATTATTCTCTTGTGCAACCAGTTGTTACTTATGGATCTGAGGTGTGCACTTTGACAGAGAATGACAAAACTGCTTTAAAATCATTTGAGCGCAAAATATTGCGTAAAATGTATACCCCATTAAGAGAAGAAGGCAGTTGGAGATTACGCAATAACAACGAACCACAGGCTGTCATGTATAGAAAAGATTTAGTAAAATTCATCAAATCACAGAGGTTGCGTTTGGTGGGACATGTGGAGAGAATGCTGAAGGGAAGATTATATACTACTAGACATAGAGGCAGGCCAAGGATGAGATGGTTGGCTGGTGTAACAGAAGATCTTGCTAGCATGGGAATCAGAGGGTGGAGAACAGGGAAGCATGGAGGAGTATGGTTGAGGAGGTTAAAGCCTATCAAAGGCTGTAACGCCAGATAAGAAGATAAGACTGATGTGAGGTCAGAATGGGCTGATGTGTGCAAATCTATGAAATGAAGCAAAAGAAAACAAATAAATTTGCATCCTTATTACTCATATTGTAAACAAAATCATTGTTGTGTGTGATGTACGTACTGTTTATTGATGTGTTATGTACTGGAGTAGTTGATTGGATTGACATTGAAACGATTAATATCGGTCATCAATATCAGTACAAAATGTGCAGTGACAGCAGTTATGATAATTGATAGGGTCAGTGTCTGTGCTGTGTGGTTGGACAACAGTGGTTGGTGCACTCAGCTGAGAGAACTATATCTGAGGAACATGAAAATGCCTAGAAAAGGAACAGTTATCGTTGTGGGTATTTAGAAATTATATTTTATTCCACACGCAAGATTTTGTTAATTGTATCGGTATCCAACCAATTCTTCCAAAAATTTGGAAGCATCAATTAAAAATAAAAATTAAAAGTAAATATATTGAAAATTAAATATGGAAAAGGTAGCAATCAGCATTGTGGAAAAAAGTGGCTGCATTTCTCTTTTATGTTCTCTCTGCTTTTATGATTTTCTCTGATACCTTTGGTACCTTGTATGTACATCATAACCTGCACATAAAAATGGGTAAGTGTAATGTATGATTATTCAAATCAAACACGTAAAAAACATTTCACATTTTTGGAATGTCCCAAAGAAAAGTATAAAAATGAAAGTTTACAAATTAAAATTACAATCTCTTTTCATGTAATCCTATTTATTTAAAAAATTAATCATTGTAAAACTTTATAATAAATACAACTTTGCAATACACTGAATTCATGTAAAAATATGACCATCTGTGTTCCAACCATCATGTGTCCATGTCTTTTCCTATGGCATTTTACAAGGCCTGAATGAGAAGAAAACCCCTGTAGTATAAACCACAGGAACTTTTTAAAACTGTGTGCGTTCAGACATAATTTAAAGGTTAAATTATATTATATACTAATGAGTTGATAGTTCTGATGTTTTTGAATAGACTAATGTCAGTTATTTCACATTATGTTTTGCAAATTCTTGGATACATCGCATTATAACAGGTTTATGTAATTTCCAGTACATTGGTCTGTGGAAATTAAGAAAGAATTTAAATATGTGATAACCCATATAAAAGGAGGTATAAGTGTTAAACATCTTTCTCAGTTTTAAATTAAATTGTACATCATCTGTGTAGGTTATGACAGCTGTGGTGATACCAATTTTATGAGGCAAAATCATATAAAACCGAGAGAACATAAAATGGAAAGGCTGATATGTTTTTATCTGAATGCTGATTGGTTGCTGCCTATTCCCATATTTAATTTTCAATTTTTACTTATTAAACAGTAGGCTCTTTTTATATATAATAGTTAATATTCATTAACTCCCAATAAAAACAGTACCATTTTGATTAGGTTTTGTTGCGTTTGTATAGAGAAAAAGAACGTTTATACTTTAGAATTAATATAGATGGCAAATGGATTTTCCTTTTTGTCAATTTACATTAGGCTCCTTCTTGATTTACAGATTAATTTATTTAAATTAGATTAAACTGTCTTTAATGGCTATGTTTCAGTTTCATTTGTAACTCTTGATAAATATTGTTCATGTAGGGTGCATTTTGATTGTCATGCATCAGATTATTAAGGTACTGCTGTACTTCCTTCTTCTTTTCTCTTTCCAGTTGTCCAGAAGCCATTGACCTGAATCGCATGTATTCTAGCATTGCAAAAGTCAAGTCTCTTTCCTGGTAGCGGCTGCCAAAAGGGAGCTATTTCAGGCCACATGTAGACCAACAGCTGTTCACGTGCACAGCACATGTGCTCAAACGTCCCACTTACCACCAGCCACGCTCATTTACTTTGTCTTCTCATTTTTATAAACCATTCACTATCCTTTTTTAATGAAAAATTGACTCATATTAAACTGGGACAGTGGAACATCATGGGTCCGAGAGTCTATTTGATAAGCATAAATTCCTAAGGGGAATGTATAAGGGGGGGGGTTAATAAGTCAAGGTTATGAGAGTGGTGTAAAATTCACTACACTACTTTACTGAGTTACATTTATAAATTCAGCCCATCTGAGTACAAGTTAACTGTTTACATCATAAGATTTAAATTGGATAATCCATAATGGCCAAATAATATCCCCTTTAACGTAAATCTTCCATTCAGGATTTAAATATGTTTGATTCTTGACCACATTTTGTTTCATTTTATTCAGTGTTAAAACATGTGCAGCACCAATGTCTGCCCCTCTTTCCTTTACCCATTGCAATGGTTGTTTACTGTTGTAACAGCTCTGTTGCAGAAACTCTAAATTTAGTACTGTCCTTGCTTTTTTAGTTCAGTCTGCTTTTCTTTCATTCATTCATCACATTTACTTGACAAAAAAGAAGTGCAGGTACATGCTATAGCAACTGGAGATTAATTTGTTGAGATGGTTATGGTTGTCAGGAATTTGAAATAACTGAGGAAAGAGCAGAGGCAAGTAGTGGAAAAAGCTATTTATATGCTGGGGCTATAGCATTTTATGAAAAGTATGTTAAGAATCTTCTGTACACAGAACTTGCTGGAATGGTGCAAAAATGGCCAAAGTGTATTCAGTGGAGCTTCAAGACTAAGCTTAGTTACCCCATTTCACTTCTTACCACATATATCTTTTTGTATGAAATGAAACTGTGACTGTAAAGGTAGTACCGGTCAAAGAGGCTGGTTGGTTGGTCAACTTCTTTAAAAGCGATAGTTGAAATTGTTTCAGTACCTAAATAATAGAATTTACAGCTGTTGTTTTATTTAAAATCTTAACATTCTTCCCAGTTCAATCTGGTTTTGTGCCAGTACCCTAAATTTCAAGTACTTACTCTTAATGTGTCACCAATACAAACTCATTTATCTGTTTTTCTTTCCTGTGTTTGTTGCCAATAAATGACAAAGGAGCAAGAAACAACAAAACAGCATTCCAACAAACGAAATGAAGCTCTGAGAAGGGTTGAAGATGACACTAGATTAGATAGGCTTTCAAATGAAAATATGTTAAGTGATTTAAATTGTGTAACTTGAATATAAGGATAAAAGAATACAGTGTAATCTTTGTAAATTATTTATCTTAACAAGAGTAAACAATAATCCCCTCTAGAACAATAAAAAATTCAAACCCTGGCTAAAATGTCATTAACTCAGTGTACAATTCTTATCAGTTTAATGACCTTATCCATATATCTCTGTTATGATTGTTTTTCATACTCTGTGTAAATTTACTCTTGATACTATAAAATACAAAGAGTCAGGAAGCTCTATGGCTGCCACTTGATGAATGAATTGTAATGAATCGACTTCTTTGATCTTGTAAAAACAAAAAATGAAAACCTGTTGTTTATACAATTTTTTTCAAATTCAGTTGTGTTGTGTTGAATAGTTGTACCAACATTACACACTAACACTGTGAATATTATAGTTCTGTGTTAAGTATGAATATTTGTTTGACTAAACATAACGAAAAGTGAGTTAATTTTGTACTGTAGAGAACATTGTTGAACAGTACTGGACATAAGCTAAAGACTCTAGTTTTATATTTTCCTATACTCACAAACCTCATCTTTATCAATGTTAAATGATATATCTTATGAGTTAATTATGTAGTTGCATTCCAAGACATGTACCCATATGTATATTGAGATGAGAGAATTATTGCAATGTATTTTAAACTTTCTACAACTTCCTTTAAAAAATATATTTTTCTGCACTGTATTCGAGTAATTGGAAGGAGCGTATTACAATAATCAATGAAAACAGTGAGGGCTTTTATTTATAAATGTACAGGTGGTAAGAATGTTGGTTGTCAACAGCTAACACACTGCATACCCGTTACTTGAGATGTAGTAAAAGAAGGGAAGAAGAAGAATAAGAAGAAACTGTAAACTTTGCTACCAAAAATGTATTTTTGTTGTTGTTGTAATTTCAAATAACGGCAGAGGAAAAGTGACATTGTGAAGGTCACACTAAATTTTTTTAACTCATTGTAATTTGTTTTCCCTTCATTAACAACAGCACATCATTACTGAAGCCATCAGTTATTTAGTAATTAACCTCTGTAGAGTGAACATACCTCCTTTGTCTTAATGTGATTGATGAACTGAGTCAACAGAATAAACTTAAGTATGTTGTACTACCTGGTGATAATTAGTGTAGCCAGAGGATATAACTCAGAACACACACAGATTAAGTTATGTTATGAAGTTCTCCTGTTTTCCAGTCTCCATTTTCAATGGTTGTTCCATAGATCAGGGTCCTAATATATGGCCTGCATCCCATGTACAAAACATATGTACATATACAACTGTCATGCAGCCCATATTTCTTCTCCTTCTTTAATGTACCATTCTGTCTCTCAGCATCGGGTTGTATAAACCTTCTTTTCACCTTCTCCATCCATTCTTATCCGTACTTAAAATCTTCATTTCTATAAACTTTTCCCACAGTTCTGTCTCAATATCTTATCCGCCCAGTACATCATCCATATTCTTCCTCTAGGTCACTAACCCACAGGCTTTACTTCTAGAAACTATTTTATTTTTTCCTTCATCTGCCCTACTCGCGTGCCCTAAGTATATCCCACCCCCAGTAATTACAAGTTGGACATCGAGATCTCATATGATATGTTCCTAGTGTGAGCTCTCCTCATTTTGCCCAACAGTGTTTCAAGTGTTTTAAGTCATTGTGTTTCAAGTAAAAACATTCTCCTGAGATACCGTATCTGTGACAACAGGAGGTCAGATACCATTGTGTGTCCCAACAGGCAAGGGCCGGGCCTAACCTCTTATATTTATGAAAATAATTGATGAAATCGAAAATTGAAAAGAATTACTGAAAAGACTATTAGAGCGCATGAGTATATTTTAGAGTATGCTCCTGATGTGGATCCTACAACCCATAAACAGAAATGGGGAGTAAAGGATATCATATAACTCCTTAAATTCATAGTGACCGTCAATCAATGAATTTTTCAGTGAAGGGTTAGTGAGGATCGGTCAAGAATAACACAAATTTTAACTTAACTTTGGCGTCAGCAACAATTGTCCTGATGATGACAATAAACATTGTCGAAGTGTCGACGCAAATAAGTTAAAATTTGTCAATATCATATAACAATAAAATACACTATCATTCCAATGAACAATAGTAGAAATGAACATAAAATTTGGGAGATCAGAATGGGCTAGCCATGTCATGGGAATTGACATCAGAAAGAATATGGAAAGAGTCTGTATAGAGAATATAAAAGACAAATAGCCACTGAAGATTCAGTAGAGTTGCCTGGAATGCACAGACGGAGGTCATTCATTACCAACAGAGTGAGGTGGATGACATGAGGAACATAGAAGACAAAGGCTCAGTTTTGAGCTATATTGTCATACGAGAAGGAAGTAGACCTTTTTTTAGATGTTGCCGATGAAGGCGTTTTATAAAGCTCCCAAGTGTACTCCCCCTTAATGGGTTTAAATAATGCTTACATACTTATTAGTGCCACTATTATTTTTTTAACTACATTTAGTAACAGTATGTTACATACTTTAATATTTCATGCTTTTTAGTTTATGAAATTTGACAATAATAATAATAGGTTTATAATTATGTATATTTATAATTAGCCTTGGGTTTGTTCTCAATTCACAGCTGTCAAGCTAATCAGTACCAATATTGTTTTTATACTGTATGGGCAGGTTACCAGCTCTGTTATGTAACGTCTTTCCTTTGTATTAGAAATGGATGGCAGTAATATCTTTAAATTTCACTTATTAAACATTGTATTTCCTCCAGGTAAATTTATTGGTATCTTTGTTGGCATGTAACTTATTGTGACCTAATTATAATTTATTTAATTGTAGAATTTTTTGTTCTGTAACAGTTGGTATATATGGTAAGTTTTGAAGATGTTTGAGAAATTTAACTTAAAATATTGTTCTTCCCAGTTTCTCAAGTAAACATACAAGTGTTTAGATTTTCAAGTACTTACATTTCTTCTTAGGTGGAACTCTTTGGATTACTGTTTCCACTTTTACTGTCACTACTTGTCATAAAAATGGATTCAGTATGCCAAGTAAACTATTTAAAAACATGAGGATGAACATGAGAAAAAGCGCAGACTATATTATCAAATATTATATTTGACAATAAGAGGATAGAACAGATGTCACAATTCCGCTGTCTAGGTTATGAACATCGCTTATGATGTGGATTATGATGTTGATCATAAATTGGCTAAGTTTCAGTCAATATGTGGTACAATTCGTCAAGTGTTATCTAGGAAAACAAGGAAAGACTCGACTAAAATTGTATCGTATTGTATGGTTCTGACCCTTGGGTTCCGGTGAAAAAACATCTGAGTAGGACACAGGCATCGGAGATGTTCTTGCGATCCATTAAAGCCTGCACATGAATAGATAGACTTTACAAAGAAGACATTCATTAAGAGCTTAACATGTTTAATACCCAAGATTGTATCACAGAAAACAAATAGAGATGGACTTCTCATCTGAATAGGATGCCAGATGGCAGCTTACCTAAGGAAGTTTGGCGATACACGCCAATTGGACAAAGAAGTATAAGAAGACCTAGGAAGCTTTGGTGAAGTGGATATATTCCTTTGTAACCGGAAAAGGTAATTCGCTAGTTCCTGGTAGAAGAAGGAGGTAAAAAAAAATTAACCCGTTATTTGCTGTTTATTTTGTTGTAATTAAGGAGATAAGTGTGGAAACATAAGGTTACATTACGTATCAAAAATTTAACAAAATCGTGAAATAAGGAAGATGATATCTTACATTACAATATAAATAAAAAGTAAACTGACAGAGATTTTCTTCCATCTTCTGCAGACACTAATATATTAAAATTTTTGTAAAATGACCACCGGTAGAGGCTATGGAGCGCTTCACCTGTAAACGGCGCGACGTTCTGAACACTGCGTTCGTTCTTTGGTTTACATATGTACGGAATAACGGTCACATTTAGATTTTAATTGTTGATTTCTTATCGAAATAGTTGTAAGGCGCTAAATTAAAAAATACGAACAAATTACTAAAACGGATAGAAAACCCATTTACAACAATATGCATATCTGTATAAGATTTTGAATAACAAGCAAAATCTGTTTGCTGCAGAAAGTTTCTAAGTTGCAGTGGAATAAATTGCTGCACTATAGGCTTACATATCGTTAACCGAGTTGGACACATTGAGGGTTGAATAAGATTACCTCTTTCCCATCCGCTAAGAGGGGATAACTTCAAAACTAAGTACAAATTTGAACACATCCTCAACCACCAGATAACTTTGTACTCGCAAGACGTCTTTAGCGTACCGCAATTAAAAAGGTTTGTACTCACGTAACTAATTAGCCTATTTATTTAATTTGACTTACTTGATTACATTTTTAACAGAAAATTTTTATTTTAATATTTGGCATCTCCTTTCTTCTATATTCCAGTTGAGACAGGGATTAACAGCCGCGTGTCGTCTCAAAAGCCACGAGTCCTATAAGCCACGAATTCTAAGAAGACGGCCGGTAAGGTTCCGTCGTATACCTGGACCAGTCTCAAAAGCCACGAGCCGGGACAGCAATGCTTTGGGTTGTTATAGTTTGTGGAAGACCTGTTATTTTTTCTTTCCCCTTTTGTCGTCAACGAACCTAGCAAACGGATTGTGTTATCTAGCTTTATTTTACGTCATTATAAGGCCTCAAAATGCCCATAAGAATAACAAAATTATTATTTTTTGAAATTTTTTATTAAACAAGTATTGTAGGTAGGTTAGGTTAGAAATAAAAATACACAGGGGGCGAAGCCCCCCCCCCGCTACGTGGGGCACGCGAAATTTTCGTTTAAAAAATGTCCAAAAGAGTAAAAAAATTATTTTTTTTTGCAATTTTTTATTAAACAAGTATTCACACATTAGTTAACCTTTTTGCGGCGGGGAGTGGTGAGCGACCGTGATAACTGAAGGGCTGACAGCTGTCGCAGCAGCGAGGCGTTTGTAGGCTAAGCAATTACAACGCTCGTCCTGCTGCTTACACTAACTCAAACTTTACGTATTTTAACGATTATTTTGCTTTATTTAAAAGTTTTCCATCCTCATTTTTGACGCAGGTTTTGGACTGCCGCTGGCTGAGTTAAAAACTTTTTTTTTATTTAATTTAATTTTATATTTTTTTATTATTTTTTGTTATTTTTTATTTATCATAAAAGCTACAATTACTACACTAAATTGTTAAAACAGATACTTTGGGTTAAGTGAAAAAAACATCCTTGCACTTTGACTGAGGGGAAAACTTCTTTAATTGCTTTTATAGCGGCTGCCTCAAAGTCTACGTTTATTTCTGTTGGATTCCATTCTGGGATCTCTGTTTTTATAATATTGAACAATCTAATGTACGTGTCTGCTGCCTTATTCGGAAGAAGGGCAAATACAACAGGTGCTACATTGGTTTCCTCAGCAGTACTTCCGAGATCAACATGTATTGTATACAGCTGAGTGAACTGGCTGCTAGAGCTTCTAAAAGTGCCATCCATAAAAAATTTGCTATGCGTTTTCAGGCATTCTCTGCCTTTAGAGCTCGAAAATATTAATACTCTTGCCCCCTCATTGTTGTCTCCGAGAAGAAAGCTACTACCGTCAGTCATGCATAGAGTGTTTTCATCTAAGTTAATATCATCTCGACTTGTAGGCTCTTGTTGGACTCCGTGCGCTTGATTTCGTTGTATGTAGAGTGTTGTCTTTAAATTCGAAAACTGTGGTACCCGAGTGATCAGTTCGTATCCTTTTTGCTGCAAGGGTTCTAGTTCTTCAGCGTAAATCCTAAAACGAATTTAGCATAAAAAATTTTTTAACAGATTTGTACATTTCTAAAATTAAAATTAAAAAAATTTTTTTCTTCCCCAAGGATGATAATAACGAAAAACTTTACAGTGACTTGGGGGGCGAGTCTCGTGTGCTGGAACTCGAGTTTGTTTACATTCGCGTTTGATATATCTAAACGCTATGCGAATGTAAACAAACTCAAGTTCCAGCAAATGAAACTCGGCCAGATCAGCCGATTTAATAATACATCTTTCTTCTATAATCAACACAAAATTATGAATCAAATACAATCAAATTATTTACATACCTGTGTTACTGATGCTTCACTTTCTTCACGAACTCGTTTTTTGGCTTGGCTGACCGCTTTGCTGACTTCATTATTGGCTTCATCAGGAACACGCTGGTGCGTTGTTTCACTCAAAACACGATTGTCACTTGAAGTTGTTATGCTACCGGAACACGCGAAACGTCTTCTTTTATGGCAAAACCAAACAACTTCACCCGACTTGTTTTCACGTTGTTTTAAAAACCGATAACCACTAAACAATAAACACTGTTTACCTTTTTGTGTAGTTATAAACTCCATGTTATCACAGGTCGATAACACGGAATCGAATGAACAAGTGAGAAACCTGGTCCCTTTCGTCGTGAGTTTTGAGACTCATTAAAATGTTTATTTAGGAAAAGGTTTGTGCCCATGGCTTTTGGGACTGTTTTCCAAGAATTTTAATTCGTGGCTTTTGAAACTCGTGGCTTCTGGGACACAGCCAACAGCCGAACCGTCCCTAGCTGCGTCACTGGAATTTAGTATTATTTTATATGACTTTGATTTATTAGACGGCTCGTAATTATGTGTTTTTTAATAAATCCAAATGTTCGTTAATACGACAGACCATTGGTCCCCTAACCTCGGAATAACGCCAAGTACTCTGTATTTAAAGTGGATTTTAAACTCGTAGTTTACAACGTCGTTAAAATTTCGTTAAAGAAACCAAGCGAAATTTGCTTGTGAATGGATATTTTTGTATTTTGTAGTAACAAAATATTTTCCGTATAAATTTGAATGTAATTAAATTGTAAATAAGTATTACAAAAGATATGATGAAGACAAGTAAGCATAAAAAAATTGATATTTAAAAACAATAACTATAAATTAGAAAATGTATTACCTTCGATATACAAGACCTTGATCAGACAAGTCCTGATGTATGGCTCGGAATGCTGGGTGCTAAAACAACTAGATGAGCAGAAACTATCCGTGTTTGAGAGGAAGGTACTGAGGAGAATCTATGGCCCTGTGAAGGAAAACGACAGCATAATCATATGACAGCACATTGGAGGCGACTGCATAATCGAGAGTTGTACGAAAGGTTTAAAGATCTTACGATCGTGCAACTCATACAAATTAACAGATTGCGTTGGGCTGGACATGTGCAGAGAATGGCAGAGGATAGAATCCCAAAAAAAATTATGAATTATTTGCCAATGGGAAGGAGAAGGAAAGGAAGACCGCGTACAAGATGGCTGGACCAGGTTGGTAAGGAGGCAGTGAGGCTGGGTGCAGTAAACTGGTGGACATTGGCCGGGAGTAGAGACCAGTGGGGACGATTTCTTTTGGAGGCCAGGGCCCGGACTGGGCTGTAGCGCCGAGGATGGATGGATTACCTTCGATAATTTAACACGTGTAATATATATATATATATATATATATATATATATGTAAACTTCAGAATCTATATGATTAGCGGTGAACCTGTGACCTGTAGTTACGTAGCAATTACACTGAACAAGTCATTTACTCTGTGATATTGCGATCAATAATATTAAGCTATCTCATTACTAGTCATCATGTTATAATAATAATAATAATTTTAAATAGTCTGGATAGTTATGTACATAGTGAAATGTCGATGCGCAGTTTGATTATGTGGGCATTAACAATTTCGCCTTGTACTACATTCAATATTGAGACACATTGATTGGTCAACTAACAAATATCCTCTTTGGCCGATGACGTCACTTTCACAGTTAATTGCTTCGGCCAAACGTCTGAGGTCTGACGCGCGTGCTGCTTTCACGTGAATTTCGTGTGTATTCTGTTACCGCTGCTCGTTGTCGTCAAAGTGTCTATTATGTACAGTCTATTTATGTATGACGCTAGCAGGAAGCAGCGGGCCGTAACCCCGCGTTCACATGAGAAAAAATAAAAACAACATAGAAATGGTATTCCAAAACACCTTTCAAAAGGTTTCCAAAACCTACAGTCATCAAACACCTTTGGCACTGTAGTGTGTAGTAGTCACCTTGTGTGTGTGTGTGTGTGTGTGGGCGCGCGCGCCAACGAGATAACATCTGTTATAACTAACATGAGAGCATTATAAAGGCTAAAAAGAAGTTGCCAAATAACTAACAAACTAGAACAAACAAACCATTGCCGGCCGGCTTGCGTATGATGTTGATTGGTGATTGTTTTGCCGTTATTTTAATTTCTTGTGACTGAGTTTAAGTAGAGCGCATAGTAGAGGTTACAATTCTTGGTTTCAAAGTGGCACGTCGTAGGTTCGAATCTTAGCTTAGGACGCCGGCGGATCGAGAATTTTTTCTGAGGGGGGGCGCTACTATTTTCGTACACGACCCGAGATTATCGTACGCGCTTGATCAGTATCACTAAAAGAGGTAACTTAATTCCCACAAAAATATTTTCAAATAAAAAAAACTAATAGCCTAAGTAGGATGAGTAGAGGGAAAATGAGGATTCTGGTTTCACCCCCCTCCCCCAGGGCATATCTGGACCGCAGCATCCCAATGGACCACAGCATCCGCGAATTTCAGCGAATAAAATTTTTTTTATATTTTTTATTTGATTTTTTATTTTTTTAATTAAATTGATTTGCATATCAAGGGGTGGGGTGGGGGTTCAATGGACCACCCGCATCCGTGAATATAATTTTTTATTTTTTTAATAAAGCTGATTTGCATATCATGGGGTGGTGGTGGGTGGGAGGTTCCAACTTGATGCATTATAGTGTATATATTAAAATATATGATGAGAGTTACCAACCTTTGCACTAGTTCAAATTTGTTGTGTGTTATAATGTATATTAAATCTATATGATCAGGTTTACCAACCTATGCATAGATCCCCTTTGTATTATTATAGTGTATAGATATTTTATATGAGCAGGTTTGCCAACATTTTCTGTGGCGGGGGGAGGGGGGGAAATTCAAACGTGTGATACATTATTAGCAACACGTTATAATGTATATATATATATATATATATATACCTATATGTGTGTGCGGTTAGTCGATCGTGACGACGACGAAATCAACTTTCAATGGCGAAAAATTCAAACATTGATACATTAAGCGGTCTCCCTAAATCATATGTTATGTTCAAACCGTTTTCTCCTCTCTCTGTCTCTCAATTTGAATGTAAGTAAAACTCTCTCTCTCTCTCTCTCTCTCTCGTTGTCAAAACGTTATGTTCAAACCGTTTCTCCTCTCCCTCTCTCTCTCTCTCTCCTCTCTCTCTCTCTCTCTCTCTCTCTCTCTCTCTCTCTCTCTCTCTCTCTCTCTCTCTCTCTCTCTCTCTCTCTCTCTCTCACTGTGTACATGAGTAGAGTAGTCGGTGTGTGATGGTTAAATAATTTTAGCTCACAGTCTCTCTCTCTCTCTCTCTCTCTCTCTCTCTCTCTCTCTCTCGTTGTCAAACGTTATGTTCAAACCGTTTCTCCTCTCTCTCGTTAGTGGTCATTACCGCGCATGTATATGATTTTAGAAAGTTTATATATTCGACAAATATTAACTGTGTGACGTACTTACAACCGCCCTCTCTCTCTCTCTCTCTCTCTCTCTCTCTCTCTCCTCTCTCTCTCTCTCTCTCTCTCTCTCTCTCTCTCTCACTCGTTGTCAAAACGCCGTCTTCATTTTTTTTCAATGTATTAAATAATTAATTAATAGTTTTATAATGCAGGATGTATCAGTCAGTGTGATTGATCCTTGTTAGGGGGGTCTGTATATGATTTTAGAAATATATATATTTGACAAATATTAACTGTGTGTGCGTGTGTGTTGTCAACTACTTACATATGTTCACTCTCTCTCTCTCTCTCTCTCTCTCTCTCTCTCTCTCTCTCTCTCTCTCTCTCTCTCTCTCTCTCTCTCTCTCTCTCTCTCTGCGTCCATTGTATGTATATCGTTACAAATGACGAGTAATAAATCCAATCCTTGAAACAAATATAACTGTGTACGTACTTACAAGCGCCCTCTCTCCTCTCTCTCTCTCTCTCTCTCTCTCTCTCTCTCTCTCTCTCTCTCTCTCTCTCTCTCTCTCGTTGTCAAAACGCGCCGTCTTCATTTTTTTCCAATGTATTAAATAATTAATTAATAGTTTTATAATGCAGGATGTATCAGTCCAGTGTGATTGATCCTTGTTAGGGGGGGTCTGTATATGATTTTAGAAATATATATATTTGACAAATATTAACTGTGTGTGCGTGTGTGTTGTCAGAATACTTACATATGTTCTCTCTCTCTCTCTCTCTCTCTCTCTCTCTCTCTCTCTCTCTCTCTCTCTCTCTCTCTCTCTCTCTCTCTCTCTCTCTCTCTCTCTCTCTCTCTCTCTCTCTGCATCCATTGTATGTATATCGTTACAAATGACGAGTAGAAATCCAATCCTTGAAGTGTTTTAAAATTGTATGTATATTATCACTGAATAATAATAATATAATCGTTCTAGTGTTAACGCAGTTTACAAAGTAATTACACACATAGGTTTCAGTGGTGTATAGCGAAATAAATTAAAATTATACACACATGTTGTTACAGATGAAAACGGTGGTTGAAATTCATACAAATCTTCTGATGTAACAGTTCCCACAAGTAATACACTTCACAAAAAAAAAAAAAAAAAATTAATTGTACACATGTTCAGGAGGTGTATAGTGAAATAAATTAAAATAAAGCCATAATTTGTTTAAATGATTAAATATATATTAACAATATTTTAAAATTCACAATATAAAATTGATTTTTTTTTTGAAAAGTTTATAAATTCACAATTCATAAATAAATACATTATAAAATTGATATTTTTTCGAAAAGTTATATATAATTGTGTCGTACTCGTAGGAGAAGCAACCTGCACAGATCCTGCAACATAACAATACAATCAGCATAAAAATCATGTTAAATATCACACACATGTATAGTTGGCGGAATGCAAGAAATCAACGCTTTACGCGAGTAACTTCTTAAATTATGTGTCATTCTCTCTCTCATAAGTTAATGTCCTTTCAAATATTATTCATCAAAACTTTGTAAATTAGAATCTGCACTACATTCAAACAGACGCCACACACAGTGATAAAAATTAGTAATGTAGGTTGTTACCTTAACGAGGGTACTATCTCCACCTGCGCTGTTTGGTTCCTCATTCCTCGAAACACGAGATGTAGGTCGCTAGGGGTTTATATGACGAAGCTCTTCATCTGTAAAGACGTCGACATACCTCTTAGGTAGATATACACGATAGCGGTACTCGCCATCTTCCAACGTTACAAGCACCAGACTTCCCATATCTCATGTCCACGTGCACCATGTTAACGAATTGGATACTGCTTGTTCACTGTTAATTCTGCACAGCGTTTGTACTCAATAGCAGAAACTGCATTGAATTTTGTGAAAAATGACATTATTAGAAATGAACACGTCTGTATCAAACGAGGCGGAACCAAACAATGACTGACTATTCGCTACAAAGAAAGAAGACTAGTGAAATGTAATGGTAGTGGTGGTTATCAGGAAAGTTCGCTTTTTCATCGCCTGAAGCTTTGCATGTACATACATGCAGAATTAGCGCTGTTACAAAATATATATATTAGAAAGCCCACAACTACTTTCATACAGAAATAGTTATCGCCTGCAGCCATGTACAAGTTTCCTAAACGAAATTAACAATGCTAGTAGACACTCACATTAAAAATGTTCGTATAACAGAAAAATCATTAATTATCCACTCTCTAAGTGCGTACACATTATGGTTTGTACACCGTGTAGAAGAAGAATTTCAATGTGTAAGACATAACGTACCGGGAAATAGATATGGTATGTTTTTAGGGCAGCCAATGTCATCAAGATTTATTATATTATGATGGATTATTTTCGATTCTAAAAAACGTTTTTTCTCAAGACCCTTCACAAACACATATTTATATATGTTCGTATACGTTGTTAACACTGAAACAAGATTGTCGTACGGTGTCTCTCCTTCACTCCATCTGAGACCGTGATAATTTCTTGTTAACCAGCAGTTGGTCCTAGTGTATTTCGAATTCGTAACGACTGTAGCAGGCGGAGCGAATATCCAATGTCTGCTTGCAAAACGTGTTATGTCCATGACTGACAATTCCTTTACTATATAATTGCCGTTGTCATCATAAAAGCAGTGAAAGTCAATTATTACAGCAGCGTTTTCCATTATACTATAAAAAAAAACACACATTACAAACTAATATGTATAAACACAAATATCGTTACAATAATAATAATAATAATAATACACAAACTTACGTTTACTGCCGTCCGAACTGAAGCGTGGAGAGGCAATAACTAAGGATATCACAGTGAGAATTTTTTTTTTTTTGTTTTTAACAGGTGGTGTAACGTGGAATTTTAGCAGGTGGGGGAGCAGAGTCGTCGTCGCCGTCGGCAATTAATTTGGCACGTATCCGATAATGACCGTACGCAAGTGTATCACGGCCATTGTCTAGTATATAGCGCTTATCATCATACGGTGACAACGCTTGCTTATTTACGCGCATCGTGTACAGCGTATGATGATCGCTACGTAAACACAGCGCACTGACAGAAAACTGACAATGATCAGTGAGACACTTGCGATACATATCGTGTCGCAGACTCCTCTTAATAGCAACTCGAGGTACACCTTTACACACACGTTTTTGACACTCATTGCTAGGATCTTCGTGAGCCACAAGGAACGAATAACATTTCGCTCGGAGACCCACGAATTCTCTAATAGGACGACCACACGTTTCATCCTTGAACAGCCCGACAACCTTTTTGTTCTTAAGGCTATAACAAGGATGAGACGTAGGGTAATCCGAGGTGTCAAAAACGTGCAAGTCCTTTTTCATGTCTGCATACAAGTCGGATGTTTGAATACTATACATCAGACTGTCTGTATCTGTCATTAACAATCTAACGTTGCGGCCGTACTTGGCGACAGCATAACGATAATGAAAGTCGTACATTATTGTTTTGCTAACGTCAAGCACCGTGAAGCCGACATACACGGGACGAGAAAGAACGATGGATTTTTTACGGAGTGAGAGCCCCACCAGATCGTTCGTATAACGAATCATACGTTTTAGCCTAGGTGTGGAAACTAGTTTTTGAAGCCGTCGTTCATCTGAGACTAGTTCAAAGTCTATATGTTTCCGTACGTTCTCCAGCGATTTGCCGTATACGGCGTTGTTCATCAGTTTGAAAAGGTCTTTTTCAAAGCTGTTGACGGCTACTTGCCTCTTGCGGGTGTTGAAATCGATAAACGGTTTCAACCAAGCGCTTTGCTTAAAACACAACACCCTATGAGTCGCTTTCAGCTCTAAACCAAGACTTAAATACAATTTCAAATTTCGATAATGGAGAACGTAATTTTGTTTGTCCTCCAAAGTCGTTAACAACTTCTCTACGGATGACCCTGATTCGTTATACGATGATCTGTATATACTCTCGTGTAAACGTTTGGAAAAGGGAGAAAGGATATCGTGTGTTATGCGCTGGCGCACAGGTGCAAGCGGGTAGTCGGAATGCAGGTCGTGTAGGGTATTAGGATAGTGTAGGTCGACTTCGAGGATGTACCCGATGTCGGAATCATCACTCACATTACGTACGTCCAAGGACTCGATTTCGTTACGATCGAGCCATCGGAAGTCTGCGTAAGGGAGTGGTTGCGACATGGCTGCACCGTATAGATTGTTACAGTCCGTATACAGAATGAAGGAGGTCGGTTTCGAAACATCGTACTGATCTGGGATCAAAGGGTTGTTAGCGACAGCATGACGGTTGGATATCATCGCGCAGCCTCCGCGGACCCCAGACTCTACAAACAGATGTTGATTTATCTCTGTCAACAGCTCTAATTCGACCCCTGTCATTTTTAGCATCGCGTTCCAAGCGAGTCCGGGAAGCGAGTAAAAATGACATGGGTCCAAGCAGTAATCGCGTAAGGCCATGTCTCGAAAACTTTCAAAGACATCGGCCAGCAGCATTACGTCTGTCAACAAATACAAATCATGGTAATCTCCAAACGTACGCAGATTGAATGCACTCCACACGTTTTGCGCGTGCTCGTAATCTGCGTCCGAAATAGATGATTCCATCAACCGGTTATCAAAGTGTTCACGAGCGGGTAGACTTGTTTCGTTGAACCGATCAATACTGTCAACGTACGCGTATGGGTATACCCCCTTGCGTACGAGTAGATTGGTCTGTTCATCGAAACCCCGTCTAAGCATTTCCTCTCTAAGCAAAGGAAATTGGCTCCCGGACGTGGACAGATTGGTAACGAGTGTGTCCAGAGAGCGATTAAGAAATTGAAAGGAGTCTACGAACCGCAAGGGACCCAGGGAGAACGACACGTAACGCTCACTAGATGTTGCAATGCAGGATACGCATTGGTCCTTATATTTCCCCAAACCCTGCATTAAATGGTGACAGTCGTAGCCACGAAGGTTATGAAAGAAGACGGGGATATGACGAGGCATCTTGTAGCTCAGATTACAGCTATTATGGGCTGCTCCCAAGAATTTCCCCGTAAGATGACAATGATTGCGTACCTTGTCATCGTCTGTCAAAGGGCGCTCACACAAATGACAAACGGTGGCGTTAGTGAACGCAACATTGTCATCATCGGACATAATTAATTGTACGTTATGTCGTACTACCTTCATCATATCCTCGGCATCTTTCATCAACCACGAGAAGAAAGTGTCTACGACGTTTTCACCCCGATAAACTTTAGCCTCTTTCCAGAGGCTGTGCGTGTGATCGACGATAGCATAGGAGAAACCTGACGGAATATGCATCGCTTCGTATGATGTGGACGATACAGGAGGAGAAGTTATTTTCTGACGGGCACCGCTGCTATCGACTGAGTAGAATTCACCTAACTCTTGCACTGTCGTCGGGACGTTGTTACCAGGTGAACACGATTGAAGCGGAGTGATGAGGGACTCGAAGTCGGCGTAGACGGTGAAGGGTGCTTTAAGACAGTGTGCGTAATTTTTAAAGGACATAAACTTCTCCTCCTCCGTGGGCATTTTGGTTTTCTGCTCGCCGTAAGGTGTGCAGTAGGGGAGATGATCGGACAGACCATGTTCTGTAGTGAAACGATGCAGGCAGTAGTCGCAGTAAAATGATTTATTGTTGTGTTTTGTTAGGGATGATAACAATCTACTCATGTTACTGATAAGACAGTAATGTTTTCGGCTATTTGTATCGGTCAGAAGCAAAAGATTAATGTGATGCAACCTGTCCTTATTCGAGGTAATTCTCAGAGGGTAAACCTCATTTTTTGATTCGTTTCTGATATTGTCTTCTATATCATAGCCGAAAACGTTTATAGAAATGTTAGGATTCTGTGCTTCAAATTTGGAAATGGACTTTAACGAAACAGGGTACTCGATACCGGACATATTTAAGGTGTTTTTGAAGGGGGCGTATTTTGAAGCACGTTCTTTATTATGTTATTGAGGGTGTATGTGGGCTAGAACAGACCACAGAAAACACATTTCGTCTTGGGGGTTCTTGATGTTGACTACTGCCTTGGTGAGTGAGAGTTTTCGCGGGGTTGGAAGGTAGGAGGACGCTGCTAGAGGCTGGTACCGTCCAACAACCAGTTCCAGCTTCAGTACAGTGTCCACCGACCATCCGCTCCCGTCACGGGTAAAATTAGATATGCTATTGAAGATTTTATCGTAGGATTCATCGAGTAGACAATTCAACTCGTCGCTGTCGTCCGTGAGCAACGTGCGACAACGTCCGTGGAAGACGGCGTCTTTCGTTACCTCTTTCTCTTCACCACTGTCACCATCTACCACGGTTTTGGTAAAACGTATCCTGCACGCAATATGCCACTTGATATTGCGTAAACGTGCCTGCTCTGCCTGAATATCCTCATGCAATAAAGGACGTGCCTCGGTCATTACGAATACTATGTCATGATCCGACGCGTCGACGTTCACTGGAAGGTAGTCGAAGGTTGTGATGCATCCTTGGACACTACTGTTCCTCTCGATATAAAATCGAGTCACAACTGAAACAATAGAAACATGAGTATTATTAACCAATAGGAATGATAAATAACGTGCACACAAATTCATGTTTGTAGTAAATAAATAACACTCGTCGGGGTAATATGTCAGTTTATTACAAACCGTGAAGATGTCGGCTACTCGTGATTTTAGTATTGAAAGTGAAAGAATAAAATCGTTCAAGTATTGGGAAGTGACGTTTATCAGCCCCGACGAGTTAGCGTTTGCAGGGTTCTACTTCTACCCAAGAAATTTCGATGTTTGTGGGCATAGTATGTCATTCGTAGACGATAGAGTTAAATGCTTTTGTTGTGGAATTGAATTAGTTGATTGGAAAGAAGGTGACAAACCTATGAAGGAACATGAAAAATTTTCATCTACATGTCAATTTCTAAACGATGTTAAGAGAGAGACTTTTCATACACACCAATAGACATAGTATGACTCAAACGTTAATTCGCATCAGCAAGTTTGCACGCTACATAATTACAAAAAATAATTTCTTAACTGTGACAATTGGTATTGAACTTTTACCTTGTTCAGTCTGCTCCTGCCCACGTTCCTGCTGAAGGTTGGCCATGATCTTCAAGAGAGAGAGAGAATGAATGAATACTGAAAAACAAAAGGAACTGTTATAACGCTGGTATTATGTTAGTGTATCTTAAACGTTTTATATCAATTTGTAACATACAATTTGTAGCGCAGCAACATGAACGAGTGCTAAGTAAGACGCTGTTGCAAAGTTCATCGGTTATATATAGTACGAGTGTCGATGTGTGTGCAACTGTACTAAAAAAAGCTGTTATGCGCATGCGCAAATAATTCAAATGCACTTACGTAGATGACTGAAAAAGAGATGATTTACATAATAAATGTACGCTTAGACCAACTATTTGTTAGATCGAGAAAATTAAGTTTATTTTCGCACACACACACACGCACACAACGAGCGCACACGTTGGGTTGAATCATGTACACGTTAGGTCCAATTAGGTTTGTTACACGTTGTGTCGCACTGGCCTGATATTTATAGATGACCTCCATACAAAACACAGATAACAGATTTAAATAATAATAATTTCATGTTTGCAATATACAACCTATGTACACAAACTTATAAAGCATCAAACTATATATCCTTCGTTGGGTTGTACACACACGCACGCAACGTAACCATACACACACACCCACACACGACGTAACCATACACACGCGCAACGCGCGCACACATTGGGTTGAATCATGTACACGTTAGGTCCAATTACGTTTGTTACACGTTGTGTCGCACTGACCTGATATTTATAGATGACCTCCATACAAAAACAGATAACAGATTTAAATAATAATAATTTCATGCTTGCAATATACAACCTATGTACACAAACTTATAAAGCATCAAACTATATATCCTTCGTTGGGTTGTAATTATTACTAAACAGTAATACACACACACACACACACACACACACACACACACACACACGACGTAACCATACACACGCGCAACGCGCGCACACATTGGGTTGAATCATGTACACGTTAGGTCCAATTACGTTTGTTACACGTTGTGTCGCACTGACCTGATATTTATAGATGACCTCCATACAAAAACAGATAACAGATTTAAATAATAATAATTTCATGCTTGCAATATACAACCTATGCACACAAACTTATAAAGCATCAAACTATATATCATTCGTTGGGTTGTAATTATTACTAAACAGTAATACATGCTTAGAATGAAAATATTTGCTATGATTTTAGTAACATACAACAGCGTCTTACATACCACTCGAATCTATATATAACGTTCTGTTTCTGTTTCAGATAATAATAATAGTTTGAATATAAAAAGACTGTGTATGAATACAAAGAAATATCAAACACAACAGATCAATTATTTGAGTGAACGTGATTGTGTATGTGAGTAGGAAAACAAACGAACCGTAAACATTATGAATTTCCATATGATTACAACAACAGCTTAACTCAAGAACGCACGCTTAAAATTCAGCTATACCTAAAATATATCTTCAATTAGAAGTGTGATATAAAAAGTACAGTAAGAATATATTTCAGAAATTGTAATTTGATCACACACACACACACACACACACGCACATACACTTATTTGAATTAGTCATGTATTAAATCAATAAATAATGCACTTGATAATGTTTTTAATGCGAATAATTTTTTTATGTTTAAATAAAATCTGTACATACAATAAAATTATGATGTACTCTTACCAAACTAGCGTATGTTGACTACACGCACTTAAAAAATGACGAACGTTGTGTATATTGAAGCTCACACGCTAAATTCAGCTATACCTAAAATATATATCATCAATTAGAAGTGTAATATAAAGTACGTTAAGAATATATTCAGAAAATTGTAACAGACATAATAATTTGATCATACACACACGCACACACATGTATTAAATTCAAATATATATCTTCAATTAGAAGTGTAATATAAAAAATACGGTAAGAATATATTTCAGAAAATTGTAGCAGACATAATAATTTGATCATACGCACGCATACACATACATGTATTAAATTCAATAAATAATGCGCTTGATAATGTTTTAATGCAAATAATTTTTACGTTTAAATAAAATCTGTACATACAATAAATTATGTTCACTTACCAAACTAGCATGCGTTGACTACACACAATTAGAAAAATGACGAACGTTGTGTATATTGAAGCTCACACGCTAAAATTCAGTTATACCTAAAATATATATCTTCAATTAGAAGTGTAATATAAAAGGTACGTTAAGAATATATTTCAGACATAATAATTTGATCACACACACACACACACACACACACACACACACACACGCATACACACACATGTATTAAAATCAAATATATATCTTCAATTAGAAGTGTAATATAAAAATACGGTAAGAATATATTTCAGAAAATTGTAGCAGACATAATAATTTGATCATATGCACGCATACACATACATGTATTAAATTCAACAAATAATGCGCTTGATAATGTTTTAATGCAAATAATTTTTACGTTTAAATAAAATCTGTACATACAATAAATTATGTTCACTTACCAAACTAGCATGTGTTGTCTACACAGGAAGTTGCGTACAATAATACAAACAGTCTTTCAACTATTAAAATGCAGTGATAGATTTATCAGCACACGCAAGCAGTCAATGAGAAATTATCATTGATTTTCTTGCGTATATATTGTACTCTGGTAGTGGGGAAAGCAAGTGTCTGTTTTGGAAGTAAATACTTTCTAATCCATAATTACTTGCTGTGTTGCTAATGATTGTCATGCGTCAAATTAGAAAGTGAAAGGAGGATGTAGCGAATACACAATGGTTTATTTCGTTATAAACCTCTGAACATACATGCAATTAGTTGTATAGTAATCAGAAATGTGTGTGAGAGAGAGAGAGCGAGAGAGAGACAATTTAATAGTTTGAATTTCATACCACAAGGTAAACTATATTTTTAAGTCGTGGGTTGTTTCTTGCAATCACGAAAATTATTATTTAAAACTGATAATTGTTTTATTAAAATCTTAGCGCTATATACTAGACAATGGCCGTGATACACTTGCGTACGGTCATTATCGGATACGTGCCAAATTAATTGCCGACGGCGACGACGACTCTGCTCCCCCACCTGCTAAAATTCCACTTTACACCACCACCTGTTAAAAACAAAAAAAAAAAAATTCTCACTGTGATATCCTTAGTTATTGCCTCTCCACGCTTCAGTTCGGACGGCAGTAAACGTAAGTTTGTGTATTGTTATTATTATTGTAACGATATTTGTGTTTATACATATTAGTTTGTAATGTGTGGTTTTTTTTTATAGTATAATGGAAAACGCTGCTGTAATAATTGACTTTCACTGCTTTTATGATGACAACGGCAATTATATAGTAAAGGAATTGTCAGTCATGGACATAACACGTTTTGCAAGCAGACATTGGATTTTCGCTCCGCCTGCTACAGTCGTTACGAATTCGAAATACACTAGGACCAACTGCTGGTTAACAAGAAATTATCACGGTCTCAGATGGAGTGAAGGAGAGACACCGTACGACAATCTTGTTTCAGTGTTAACAACGTATACGAACATATATAAATATGTGTTTGTGAAGGGTCTTGAGAAAAAACGTTTTTTAGAATCGAAAATAATCCATCATAATATAATAAATCTTGATGACATTGGCTGCCCTAAAAACATACCATATCTATTTCCCGGTACGTTATGTCTTACACATTGCAATTCTTCTTCTACACGGTGTACAAACCATAATGTGTACGCACTTAGAGAGTGGATAATTAATGAGTTTTCTGTTATACGAACATTTTTAATGTGAGTGTCTACTAGCATTGTTAATTTCGTTTAGGAAACTTGTACATGGCTGCAGGCGATAACTATTTCTGTATGAAAGTAGTCTGTGGGCTTTCCTAATATATATATTTTGTAACAGCGCTAATTCTGCATGTATGTACATGCAAAGCTTCAGGCGATGAAAAAGCGAACTTTCCTGATAACCACCACTACCATTACATTCCACTAGTCTTCTTCTTTGTAGCGAATAGTCAGTCATTGTTTGGTTCCGCCTCGTTTGATACAGACGTGTTCATTTCTAATAATGTCATTTTTCACAAAATTCAATGCAGTTTCTGCTATTGAGTACAAACGCTGTGCAGAATTAACAGTGAACAAGCAGTATCCAATCGTTAACATGGTGCACGTGGACACGAGATATGGGAAGTCTGTGCTTGTAACGTTGGAAGATGGCGAGTACCGCTATCGTGTATATCTACCTAAGAGGTATGTCGACGTCTTTACAGATGAAGAGCTTCGTCATATAAACCCTAGCGACCTACATCTCGTGTTTCGAGGAATGAGGAACCAAACAGCGCAGGTGGAGATAGTACCTCGTTAAGGTAACAACCTACATTACTAATTTTTATCACTGTGTGTGCGTCTGTTTGAATGTAGTGCAGATTCTAATTTACAAAGTTTTGATGAATAATATTTGAAAGGACATTAACTTATGAGAGAGAGAATGACACATAATTTAAGAAGTTACTCGCGTAAAGCGTTGATTCTTGCATTCCGCCAACTATACATGTGTGTGTGTGTATGTGTCATATTTAACATGATTTTTATGCTGATTGTATTGTTATGTTGCAGGATCTGTGCAGGTTGCTTCTCCTACGAGTCGACACAATTATATATAAACTTTTCGAAAAAAATATCAATTTTATAATGTATTTATTTATGAATTGTGAATTTATAAACTTTTCAAAAAAAAATCAATTTTATATTGTGAATTTTAAAATATTGTTAATATATATTTAATCATTTAAACAAATTATGGCTTTATTTTAATTTATTTCACTATACACCTCTGAACATGTGTACAATTAATTTTATTTTTTTTGTGAACTGTATTACTTGTGGGAACTGTTACATAAGAAGATTTGTATGAATTTCAACCACCGTTTTCATCTGTAACAACATGTGTGTATAATTTTAATTTATTTCGCTATACACCACTGAACCTATGTGTGTAATTATTTTGTAAACTGCGTTAACACTAGAACGATTATATTATTATTATTCAGTGATATATACATACAATTTTAAACACTTCAAGGATTGGATTTCTACTTGTCATTTGTAACGATATACATACAATGGACGCACAGAGAGAGAGAGAGAGAGAGAGAGAGAGAGAGAGAGAGAGAGAGAGAGAGAGAGAGAACATATGTAAGTAGTTGACAACACACACGCACACACAGTTAATATTTGTCAAATATATATATATTGCTAAAATCATATACAGACCCCCTAACAAGGATCAATCACACTGACTGATACATCCTGCATTATAAAACTATTAATTAATTATTTAATACATTGAAAAAAATGAAGACGGCGTTTTGACAACGAGAGAGAGAGGGCGCTTGTAAGTACGTACACAGTTAATATTTGTTTCAAGGATTGGATTTCTACTCGTCATTTGTAACGATATACATACAATGGACGCAGAGAGAGAGAGAGTGAACATATGTAAGTAGTTGACAACACACACGCACACACAGTTAATATTTGTCAAATATATATATTTCTAAAATCATATACAGACCCCCCTAACAAGGATCAATCACACTGACTGATACATCCTGCATTATAAAACTATTAATTAATTATTTAATACATTGAAAAAGAATGAAGACGGCGTTTTGACAACGAGTGAGAGAGAGAGAGAGAGAGAGAGACTGTGAGCTAAAATTATTTAACCATCACACACCGACTACTCTACTCATGTACACAGTGAGAGAGAGAGAGGGAGAGGAGAAACGGTTTGAACATAACGTTTTGACAACGAGAGAGAGAGAGAGAGAGAGATAGTTTTACTTACATTCAAATGTGAGAGAGAGAGAGAGGAGAACGGTTTGAACATAAGATATGATTTAGGGAGACCGCTTAATGTATCAATGTTTGAATTTTTCGCCATTGAAAGTTGATTTCGTCGTCGTCACGATCGACTAACCGCACACACATATAGGTATATATATATATATATATATATATACATTATAACGTGTTGCTAATAATGTATCACACGTTTGAATTCCCCCCCTCCCCCCGCCACAGAAAATGTTGGCAAACCTGCTCATATAAAATATCTATACACTATAATAATACAAAGGGGATCTATGCATAGGTTGGTAAACCTGATCATATAGATTTAATATACATTATAACACACAACAAATTTGAACTAGTGCAAAGGTTGGTAACTCTCATCATATATTTTAATATATACACTATAATGCATCAAGTTGGAACCTCCCACCCACCACCACCCCCTGATATGCAAATCAGCTTTATTAAAAAAATAAAAAATATTCACGGATGCGGGTGGTCCATTGAACCCCCACCCCACCCCTTGATATGCAAATCAATTTAATTAAAAAAATAAAAAAATCAAATAAAAAAAATTTTATTCGCTGAAATTCGCGGATGCTGTGGTCCATTGGGATGCTGCGGTCCAGATATGCCCTGGGGGGGTGAGCCAGAATCCTCATTTTCCCTCTACTAGGATGAATCAGATAAGTTGCCCCAGATTTCTTACTCCAAAACGATTGCTCGTTTTAGATAAAAAATGTCTCCGTTTTTAATCAGTTATTACGGTAAACTTGGGGAAAAGCATGAATCACCACATTTTTAATGTGTTTGCCTGTCATTTTGAAACCGCAAGATATTAGCATGAATTTTTTATGTAAATGCTTAGCTTTTGCTCTTAAAAAGTGTATCACATGACTCACATTATTAGAACAGATTTTGAGAATGAATCGAGCCGCCTTTTCACTGGAACGTTCTATACGTAAAAAGAAACAAATTGTTCTGGCATTCCTTCAGGACATAATTTAGGCCCTAATGGGAAGTAGTGTTGTATGATGATTATAAGTCAAACCGTGGGTGTAAATTCATTCACCCTGTATCTGATTCAGTCGAGACTACTGAACAGTTACGAAATCACCGTATGGCTGTTAATATTGTTAATTTAAAAAATCGATTTCTTCATTAATCGCGGAAAATAGGAGTCCACAAGTCTCCATCTGACCTAGTTGTTGGCGATTTGTTTCTTACCCAAGATTTTCCCATTATTTTTGTCTCCTTTAAGATTGTTCACCGTGCGATTGATCTTTCCCATAATGCATAAGATCTTGTGGGTTTCATCAGTAGCTTGTCGTGAAATGTCATCCACAGCGTAACGTAAATCAAGGAGTTACGAATAGTTAATTAATAATTATAAATATCTGTAGTACGACACGATAAATTATTAAAGTAAATTATATTATATTAATCTTATTAATATAAGATTGTAATATTAGTAGTAAGAAAGTATGAGATTTTGTACAGTGTACTAGTTATGTAAGCGGGGAGCTAAAGCGTGAACGCCGACACTCTGTCGCCTGGCAGCTTAGAAATGTATTGTACATCCAAACTTTCTATGTCATAAAAATATAAAATGCTTTGTTTGCACAAACCAGCAAAAACGCTATATACCGTTAGAAAGAGGGTGTATCGGCCTTCAAAAATACAATAGCTAACATACTGAAAGGAGGTGTGTGTTTTAGAAAGCAGATTTCTCTTTTACGAGTTAACGGCTGTGCGGGAAAATCTCAGCGCCGAAATCAGTAGCCAATAAGGAATAGCGTCATCGCTGCGCGCGAGAATTTTGTAAGTGATGACTGGATATTTTCAAATTTACCGGCGACACTTTCAAAATGTGACCAATAGGGGTTATTGGAAGAGTGACAGCAGAAAGGGAAGTTTTGAAGAGGCTATAAATGTAACTCTAGCAGAAGAACGAGAGTAGTAACAAGGCAGTCAAAGACAGTAAGGAGTCACGGGTGGTAGTAACAAGGTAGTCAAAGTCAGAGTGGTAGTAGTAAAAAGGCAGTCAAAAGTAGTAAAAGAAGAGAGCAGTAAGGGTCAATAAGTGGCCAGTCAGTCAGTAAAAAGTGAGAAAACGTTTAAGTCAAGGAGAAGAAGTACGAAGTTCGGTAATGATAGCGGTCGGTCAATCATAGTATTTGTTAGTCAGAATTACGAATTATCGTAATATTTACATGAACTAAAGCAAGCAAGTGAAATATGAGAACTCGGTGATGTACAGGTGAAGAACTAGTGAGTATTATTGAATTGGTGCGCGGGCAGAGATGCGAAGAAGTATTTCTTTATAATGTGCGCGGAAGAATAAGTAAGTCTGAATCGTTAAGTGCGTGGCGTTAAGTAGTCATCGCGATCATGTGAAAAGTAAAAGCAGAGCAATAGGAAGTGAAAGTAGAGTATGTTATGTATAAAGTGGAAGGAGCCCAGCAGCGGAATGGATAACCATTTACAAGTAACTGTATCAAAGTATATTGTCTAAATCACATAATCTTGATGTAGTAATAACTTGTCTACCGTAAATTCAACCCGTTTCGTTCCCAAAGAACCCATGAGAACGTTCAGATCCTAAAGATGCATTTATATGTTATGACATAGAATTGGATAAGAATTAAATACATCTAATTTGTTAGACAATAAGTCGTGATGATATAGAATTGAATGACAATTAAATATATGTAATTTGTTAGATATTAAGTCATGTCTTTGATCAAAGTAAAGTATGAATGGAGAAAGGGAGATTCAATGTATCAAGAAGTTAGCATAATGTTATAAATGATTTAAATGTGTTAAAGAATATCTGATAAATTAGTTAAATGTGTTAAATAATCTCTATTGAAGATTGAAGAATGATGATTTAAATATATCACTATAATATTGACGACTCGGAACACAATACTCGTCAATATTATAGTGATATTTAGTTAAGTAACGGACACGTCATGGACAACGAAATCCAAGGATTTAAATATGTTAAAGAATCTCTGATAAATTATTTAAATATGTTAAATAATCTCTATTGAGATTGAAGTGGGATAAGATTTTGTATCTATTGATAAATCATTCAATTTGGACAATTAATAGTAATCATGATGTTATATGTGTTGATATTATCTAATGTACATAAAGTTGATAAATATAAAGTTGTGTCATTTAGCATCTGAACAAAGTGTTATTATTTAACAATAACCCCTGAGATTAATAATTATCTCTGGCGCCCAACAAAAATCCAGGCAGCAGTTATAATATAGATGACTATGTTCGTTGCCGATTAATCAATATAATTTAAATTAACCAAAAGCAAGTAAATTTCATTAACGACCAATTAGAGTTTATTATAATTGGCACGTATTATTATTAGCATTCGATAGCTATTGCAAAAGAGTTTCTTTTATATTTGACGCACAAACTAGAAGCATAAAAGTGTAATTTTATATTTGGCGCGACAACGGATGTTCTAAGAGTTTCTATATTTGGCGCACAAAACGTGGAGCTCTTAAAAGAATGTTATAACAGGTTTTCTAAGAGTAAGGCCCCTATAACTGTAGATTTCTGGTTGGTCTTCTGGTGAAGCCAGAAGTGTGCAGTATTCTTCGTGACATCTGTTTATGATGACCTGGATTTTTTCTAGAAATATCCATTGTTGCATTTTAGATCGTACATACTTATAAGAGGATAGATTTCACGTTGAAGCCAAAAATACAATTTTCATAGAATAAAGTCAAGATTTCCAGATGTTTTAAGTACGCCAAACGACTTCTGACTCTAAGAATCCTCTCCTCAGCATCGCAGTGTGTGAACATCGGAGCCACGGTAAACAATCAAGTTAAAAATAAGCTTTCTTATTTTATATCAACTATTTCTTGACAAAACTACTTGGTCTCGTTCTACAAATGAACAAATTATTCATAGTTAATATTTTTATTACCATAGACAGATTTCACATTTTAATTTTTTCTGAGGTGGCGTCATCGTCTGAATTCGCCACTGGCTAAGGGTAGATTATTTATTACGGGTTCCACGTGTACCTTAGCTCTAAAGCTTGGTCACCTGATTAGCTTTTTTCGCAGTATGAGGGGAGTGGAGTTGTCAAACGTCACCCAGAATTCACCCAATTCAATAGTATTTATTATTCCAAAACATTTTTCGGGGGAAGAAGTTACTCCTCAGGCGCTGTTGTTTACTGGTATTAGTGATAAAGGTAGTGCGCACCCTCGGAGCTTTCGGTGAGGGTTACTAACTGTAAATACCAATTAAGTTTGTTGTTTGTCAGTTTGTTACTTTGATCTTTTTCATGGGTACCCCCTTATTTCCTTCAGGTTATCTAATAATTAACTTTTATCTGTCTCACAGTTTTATCAAGAGAAACTCACTTCTCGGCAATCCTTTTTCGTTGTACATGAAATACTTCCAGAGTTGTTAAACGGGTGACCTTTAGACATGTCCTTATGCGAGTAAGTCTAGGACATGCAGTGCCAAATCAGGAGCGTGTATTAACTTTTTCTGACGAAATCGGCGAACGAATTCGGGTGAAATTAACGTGTATGTTTGGTTACTAATTCGTTCGGGTGTAACGTTTGCTTCGGGAATGTTCTCAAACTTTCGGGTGAAATATGTTAACATTGAGTATCTTGTCTATATCATATTATTTATAAGGCATTGACAGGGGGTTTTCTATTAAACGACTGCACAGGGAGCAGTGGTGTATCTAGAATTCAGCCGGGGGGGGGGGGAGTCGAGTCGGCTTAATACAAGAGAAAAGTCAAGACAAATCAACATTACTATGTTTAAAGAGGTTGAAAAACGTGTGATAACATCCTGAAATCAATCCCATTGAAGTAAAAAATGGTAACACAATAAAATACGTGTAGTTAAAGCGTTGTTTAGAAGATATCTATTGACTGAATTGATTTTCCTATATTTCATATTTCTATCGTATACACAAATGCTGTGTAAAAACCTGTTTGTATATTTAAAAAAGAGTTTCTACTATATTAGCGTTCACAGATGGAAAATTAGTAAAGTAGCCTTAAAATTAAGTGAAGATTAACAAAAACAAAAGGGTCATCAGCTTTTTTCGAACCTCTGGAGGGTCCGGTCCCATCTGTCCCCCTTGTAAATACCCCACTAACATACAGATAATTTTACGACTGTGCCAGCGGCGCGGCGAGGGGAGGTTTGTAGGGTTTAAACGTCCCAGACAGGTAGAAAAAAAGGAACATTAACAGGAAAATGTGCTGATAAAAATTTTTAAATTAAAAAATAGTCATAGAAATTAGTTATAATTAGGTAATTAGTTGTGTTACGCTACCACCCGATTACACTTCCGATCACCCTACCACCCCGCACTCATTCACTATTCACTCCACCAGTCTAACACTTTACATATCTTGCATAGTACGAATCCAGTCGTAGCTCATATCGCGGGGAAGTTCGGTCGCTTTCGCAGCACGCGGTCTTGTAGACCCGAATTGTGCGTTTCATTTTACGAAACAGTTTATTGTATGAATTTAAGTAGCGAGTGTTCTTAAGTTATGCTAAACCGTTCGCCATTCTGCAATTGAAGGCGAAGCCAGTTAGTTTGCTCACGTTTCAAAATATCGGTATGGAGAACCATACATGACTTCCATGTTCTAAGATTTATATTTAAAATCATTTTCGAAATGAAATATTTTCATAGAAACTACTTCATTCTACTTATTGCTTCAGCCTTAACCACAGTACTGTGATCACTAACATATACCACCTCACGTTATCACACTCGATTTTCACTGATGATGACAGTCGATGGCACTGCCGAAACGTCTGGTTTTACAGAAAACATTGGACTACGGCCAAACAGCCCGGGAAGGAATTTTAACAACAAACTACTACTTTGTTGCCGATAACGTAGTACACATAAAAAATTATCCCCTCCCTCTTCAACTATAATTTTCATTTATAGAAAATTACCCCCACTCCGTTCAACTAGCCTCTTCATTTATAGATATTTCATCTACGTTTCTACAGTGGATTATTATGATCTTCTTATCAGGATACTTTATTTATCAAAATTAAGTACTTTACTCTTGTTAAAACATAAAACGTTGCTGGTAAACTACCCCTTTCCCCATAACCGATCTTCACCAAAATCAATAAGCCTTGAGTCCTCTACAATTCAGTGCTGTATGCAAAACATTATTTGATTCTGTTTGAATTTACGGCAGTTATCGTTCATCATAGAAAAAATTCTATAGATAGATACACACACACACACACACACTTTTCGAAAAATGACTTTTCTTCATGTTTTGAGGGTAGTATAATCAGAATCAGCCATTATCTCGAACACGATTTTTTTTTGCCATGACCATACTTCCATTTCCTTATGGAACATGGAAGTAAAATGGATGGCCTTGCCAGCATTAAAAATCATATTGAACATGCATTTAATGCACTAAATTATCTTCTCTATAATACATTAAAAATCATATTGAACATGCATTTAATGCACTAAATTATCTTCTCTATAATATAACCAGATATCTGTAATTAATACTGCTACGACAGCACAGAACAATCTACGCGTTTATCGAATGCGCCAGAAAGATCTCGATGTAAGCGTGTGGTGTACGTGCTACTAGACGCATTTTGCGAGAATTTTCTCGACTGTGCCAGGCTCCGTTCGGGCGCTCGGACTGTGTCAAGGCCGTAGCAATTTACGTAGTTCGCGAGAGATAAGACGCAGTTTGGAAGCTTCTGGTGTGTGAGCGTAACTATAAATACATCGCGTCGCGGCCTTAGTTTTCAGTTCAATGCGAGATTTTTGACTGTGCGGTTCGAGAGTATTAGTGCGATATATTTTACAGAGCGGTTCGGGTTATTACGGTGTACGTTCAAGTAGTTATTAGTGAAGTGTTGCGTTTATATTCGAACGGTATAATTGTAATACAGTTGAGTTTTAATATTAGTGGACATTTTATTGCGTATGAACAATTTCATTTGATTTGTTGTAGACACTGTGTTGTTAATTACGAACTGTTTTACTATAACAATTAAAGGTGTGATTAGTGACTTAATTGGTGTCTTGTACTTATTTTGTTTCCACTGTGCCTACGACGATCGAGTAGACCGTCGTAACAGTGGTGTCAGAAGTGGGATAGAACGGTTAACAGTGGAAACAGGGGACGCTTTGTACAAGACGAGTGTGATTCGTAATTAATCGATAAACAATGGATGCCAGTCAGATGATGGAAAATTTACAGGCGCTGCTGTTGCAGACAGAAAGACGACAAAAAGAAGAACGAATACAAGAAAGAGAAGAAGCTGAGGAACGTCAGAAAGCACTAATGCTAGAAACAGAAGAAAGACAAAAAGAAGACCGAAGACAAGAAAAGGAAGAAACAGAGGAACGACGTAAACGTGAAACAGAGGACATCAAGGAGTTAATCAGCAGCAAAAGCAGACACAAGAACAAACCGCTGCAGAGTTGGGTCTCCTACGAGGTGAGCTTAATAAGCAAGTAACTAAAATATCGGAGGTACAAGAATCAATGACATTAAAAATAGCTGAAGTAGAAAAATCTGTCTTGACTGTGGAAGAAGTTATGTCAACAAAAATATCTGCAGTAGAAAACTCAATGGCAAACATAAGAGAACAAATTAAAATTGAAGTTGAACAGTGCATGAAGATTCAACCAAAACAAATTTCTGAACAGACTGTACCAGTGATCAAGACAGAAAAATACACAGAAAATAAGTTAACAGAGAAAGTCACTTTGCCTGCAGTAGGGACAGTTCATGTCAAAGCTCCAACCTTTGACAGAAGCACTCGCTGGGCAACGTACCTCCGCCAATTTGAAGCTGCTGCATGCGCAAATAATTGGACAGAAAAAGACAAGGCTGTTTCACTTGTTCTTGCATTAAAAGGACCCGCGGCAGAACTACTACAGAAAGTGCCACCTGACAGCCAGAACACCTATGCCGAGTTGATAAAAGCTCTGGAATTACGGTATGTTGATAAACATTTGCGAGATGTGTACTGCACCCAGTTGAGAGCAAGGCGACAGCATTCCGGGGAAAGTCTTCAAGAGTTTGAAGCAAGTATCGACAGACTAATTAGACTGGCCTATCCTGAAGCGCCAGAAGATTTTCGAACGCGTTTTGCGATGCAGACATTTACTGCCGGTGTCCGAGATAACGAACTACAGCAAGTGTTACGAATGGCAAGACACCAGAACAGTGCGGACGCCCTGGTACATGCTTTGCAATTTGAGGCCGCCAAATCAGCGTCTGGTTGGACAAGTCATAAAGTGCGCGAGCTAAAATATCGCGACGGCACAGACGATGAGGAAGAAGAACAAGGAACAGAGACTCGACGGTCGGCGCCACAGAATAAAGTAAGAAAGGATGGAAGACCGAAGTGTTATCGATGTGGGAAACCTGGACATCTACAACGAGATTGTCGGGTTAGAATTCAGCAGCAGGGAAACGAGCAATAGTCGGTGCAACGGGGCGTGTGCTGACTAACTGGAGGAACGAAGCCCCTAGAGAATACGCAATTTCTACGCTTCAGAAAAACACCGGGAGCTTGGTAGTTACCGGATTTGTTCAAGAAAGGCCAACCTCGATTACAGTTGACACAGGCGCAACAGTTTCTATTGTGCGCCCCGACGTGGTGAAAGATCTCAAGCCAATCTGGTGCTCTTGCAGCTTGCGAACAGCTACTGGACGGCCTGTAAAAGTGTATGGAAAAGTGGAGATACACCTACGCCTCGGTAGACTTGAGTTTAATCATCAAGTACTTGTTGCAGACATTGTGGATGAAGCAATTCTTGGTGTGGACGTTATGAACGTATACGGATTTATAGTCGACTTCAAAAACAATGTCTTGAGAATCGGAGGCGAAGAGGTAATGCTATCAACAATGACGACAGCAGAAAAATCGATGGACGTCATAAACCAAGTGGCCGTAACTGTTCCGCCAAACTCCGAAAAGATCATCGTGGTTAGAACTGCGGTAGATACTAGGGGCAATCAGTGCTCTATATTCGAACCCCAGGTAGTCAGCACACCGGGCATACTAATTGCCAGAAGTTTAGTAAAACCTGACGCAACCGGAAATGTACCTATTAGAGTGGCGAATATTTTGGATCAAGCTATCACTTTACAAAGCAATACGCTCCTAGGCAAATTGACTCCTGTGGCCTGGGTAGCCGGAATAACGCAACGAAGACCCAGTTCTTCGGATACTTCTAAATTACCAGAGGAACTGCAAGAATTATTGAACAGATCTTCTAACGACCTCTCAAGTGGTGAGGTAAAAGAACTCGGACAGTTTTTACACGAATTCAAAGATTGTTTTGCAGTTCGGGGACAGTCACTGGGAAGAACCTCTCTTGTGCAACATCGCATCAATACCGGGGACACAACACCGATACGCCAACCTCCTCGAAGGCCTCCATTATCTAAATAAGAGGAGATGTCTCGGTTAGTACAGGACATGTTGAAGGAGGGAGTAATTGAACCTTCGTCAAGTGCTTGGTCTTCCCCTGTAGTGCTGGTAGCGAAGAAGGATGGTGGATTGCGTTTCTGCGTAGACTACCGGAGGTTAAATGACGTTACAAAGAAAGACTGCTATCCATTACCTCGCGTTGACGATACACTCGACACGTTGTCCGGAGCACAGTGGTTTTCCACATTGGACCTGAAGAGTGGATATTGGCAAGTGGGTCTTCATCAAGAAGACAAGGAAAAGACCGCTTTCTCGACCCCAAGTGGCTTATTCCAATTTAACGTCATGCCATTTGGACTCTGTAATGCACCGGCAACATTTGAGAGATTGATGGACCTGATACTCCGAGGCCTGACGTGGAAAACTTGCCTTGTTTACTTAGACGATGTCATAGTGATCGGGAAGACTTTCGAAGATCATTTGGAAAACCTTAAGGAAGTTCTAACTAGAATTCACGGTGCACAACTGAAGCTGAGCCCGAAGAAGTGTTCTCTATTCCAGGAGGAAGTACAGTATTTGGGCCATCTGGTTTCGGCAGCGGGCGTTAGCATGGATCCTAATAAAGTAGACACCGTAAGAGACTGGCCAGTTCCGAAGAATAAACACGAAGTTCGGAGTTTCCTGGGGTTATGCTCATATTACCGACGTTTTGTGAAAGGCTTCGCTACTATTGCTAAACCACTACATGAGCTAACAGAAAATAAACGAAACTTCCAATGGTCGAGAGAGTGTGAACAAGCATTTAGAACGTTGAAGATTGCATTATGTTCGCAGCCAATTCTCGCTTTTCCAGCTTCCGAAGGGAAGTACATCGTAGACACAGACGCAAGCAATACTGGTCTAGGAGCAGTTTTGTCTCAAGTGCAGAACGGTGAAGAACGAGTAATAGCGTATTACAGCAAGACGCTTTCTAAACCAGAGAGAAATTATTGTTACAAGAAGAGAGTTGTTGGCAATTGTCAGAGCTTTGGAGCACTTCCATAAATACCTCTATGGGAGAGAGTTTTCACTACGTACCGACCATGCTGCACTTGCATGGCTCTTGAGATTTAAAAATCCGGAAGGACAGTTGGCAAGGTGGCTCGAACGTCTGCAAGAGTACAACTTCAAGGTACAACATCGGCGGGGGCGCCTGCACGGTAATGCAGATGGCTTATCACGAAGACCATGCCCGGAAGACTGCCGACATTGCCACAGAAAGGAAGAACAAAACTCAAGCGAACATGTTCAAGCCATCACTGTAGATTTCCTGGCTGACGGCTGGACAACACAAGACTGTCGACAAGAACAGATGACTGATGAAGACATTGGACCGATCTTGACAGCAAAAGAGGAAGGTCGCCGCCCGGATTGGCAAGATATCTGCCATGGTTCCGAAGGGCTACTGGGCACAATGGGAATCTCTCACCTTAGAAAACGGATTGCTGAAAAGGGCTTGGGAAAGTGCAGATGGACGAGACGTGGTCATGCAGTTGATAGTTCCCCGAAGTAAAGTGCAGTCTGTTTTGAAGGAGATGCATGATGGAACATCTGGAGGCCATCTTGGCGTTAACAAAACCCTTGACAAAATACGGAAGCGATTCTATTGGCTTCATCTTCGCCACGACGTAGAGGAATGGGTTCGGACGTGTGAAATATGTGCTGCAAGCAAGGGCCCACAAACCAGAAGCAGGGGAAAAATGAGACAGTATAACGTTGGACAACCTTTCGAGAGAATTGCCATAGACATTGCTGGACCATTCCCAGTTACTGACGATGGAAACCGGTACATCATGGTTGTAGGTGACTACTTTACTAAGTGGGTGGAAGCCTACGCAATTCCAAATCAGGAGGTTACCACTGTGGCAAAGCAGTTAGTTCACAACTTCTGTTGCCGTTATGGAGCCCCTATGGAATCCATACGGATCAAGGGAGAAATTTCGAATCAGGAGTGTTTAAAGAATTATGCCGTCTACTCGGAATTCGAAAGACCAGGACAACGCCTCTGCATCCTCAGTCGGACGGGATGGTTGAGAGATTCAACAGGACACTTGAGCAGCATCTTTCGAAAGTTGTTGACGAGAACCAAACAGACTGGGACCAACGTATACCACTATTCCTTATGGCGTATAGATCATCAGTACATGACACAACCGGCATGACTCCAGCAAAATTGGTGTTTGGGCGGGAGATTCGTCTTCCTGGGGACTTGATGTTTGGATCACCTGAGACTCAGTCCCAAGAGCCAAAGAACTATTCCTCTCAATTAGAAAACCAACTGCGAGAAATGAATCGCTTGGTAAGAGGACGGCTCAAGATTGCCAGTGATAAAATGAAAACTCGGTATGACATTCGCAGCAATAGTGTGGGTTTCCAAGAAGGAGATCAGGTCTGGTTGTTCAATCCAAATTGCCGTCGTGGTCGCTCACCTAAGCTTCAGTCTAACTGGGAAGGACCCTACACTGTAAAAAAAGGATTAACGATGTTGTTTATCGGATTCAACAGGAAGGACAGCGAAATTTCAAGGTCGTCCACCTAGATCGCCTGGCTAAATACAAATTTAGAGACGCTTTGCCAGTTCGGGACGAACAGGCTTAAGGAGGGGGAAGGGCTACGACAGCACAGAACAATCTACGCGTTTATCGAATGCGCCAGAAAGATCTCGATGTAAGCGTGTGGTGTACGTGCTACTAGACGCATTTTGCGAGAATTTTCTCGACTGTGCCAGGCTCCGCTCGGGCGCTCGGACTGTGTCAAGGCCGTAGCAATTTACGTAGTTCGCGAGAGATAAGACGCAGTTTGGAAGCTTCTGGTGTGTGAGCGTAACTATAAATACATCGCGTCGCGGCCTTAGTTTTCAGTTCAATGCGAGATTTTTGACTGTGCGGTTCGAGAGTATTAGTGCGATATATTTTACAGAGCGGTTCGGGTTATTACGGTGTACGTTCAAGTAGTTATTAGTGAAGTGTTGCGTTTATATTCGAACGGTATAATTGTAATACAGTTGAGTTTTAATATTAGTGGACATTTTATTGCGTATGAACAATTTCATTTGATTTGTTGTAGACACTGTGTTGTTAATTACGAACTGTTTTACTATAACAATTAAAGGTGTGATTAGTGACTTAATTGGTGTCTTGTACTTATTTTGTTTCCACTGTACCTACGACGATCGAGTAGACCGTCGTAACAATACGATACAATATTTCATGTGTCCGGGAGACATTACAAAATTTAAGTTCGCTGGTGATGGAAGAGGTGAATTTTGAGCACTTCTGTAAAATGAGCAGTGAATACAGAAAAAAGTTGTGCCTCGCAGGAGGTTGATAATTACAAAATTAGGGGATAATATTTTATTACAACCAGATTGAGTTACTGTAGGTTTATGAATATATAAAATATACTATAGTGTGGTGATAGGATTTTATAAAATATGCCATGATGATCTCGTAGAAGTGGAGAGAGATTAAGGAAAACATTTAAATTTATTACTGATTGCACACTGTTAGTCGAAGGCGAAGAGAGAAATGGGGGACTAACAGGTACCCTGTGTTTACGAATTATGATTTGTCTTTCTTAGGCGGTTTGCCTTATGTGTTAAGAATACAAATAATAATTAAAACTTACCTTGAAATAGATTAATGTTAGAAATAAAATTATTTATGTATCCATTTGTGTGTGTGTGTGAGACACCCCTACCCAGAGGATATTTATTAGATATAATAAGTGTGATATAACATAGTACATATATTATAATATTACATATTATTATATCACATATTACATATTTCATAATATTACTAGATTAACTTGGGTCTTTGCACAAACATCACAAACATTGTTTAATTGTAATGGATTTTGGTCCACTAAACTTGATAATTGATCATTTAAATACACACATATATAAGTATGTATATTATAAAAGACTGTGTATGTTGTTTGTGTTGTTATATGTCGGGTGTTACACTCCGCGCACTTTTGATACTTACTGAAGACTGGTTCCTCTGCGATGATGTCGTCCTGCAAAACAACTTAAGCTACTATGTGTATGTGGGTGCCACTTGGATTTTTTGTTCCAAGAAATTATTATTATTATTATTAAAATTAAATTTTGATTTCTTAGTTGTTAAATTAATTCTATGAAAAAATGTGAACAAGACAGTTTGAATTTGAAAATAACGTATGTTTTAATGAACCTTAAAAATCGTCTGAAGGACTAACACTCGTATTAAATAAAATTGCAGAGTTACAAAAAATTATTATTGACAAGTTTTTTCAATCAAGTATCGGCTAATAAATATTTTATTTACTCAGTTGAAAAGCATGAGTTTAGTGTATGAAAAATCTTTATACTCAGGACGTGACTCCTTTGAACTACCAAGACAAATCAATAGGATGCTTTACAAAAATTATGTGATTTGAAGGTGTGTGACATGTGTAGTACAACTGTGTGACAAATGATACCAGGTAAAAATGATTTTAACTTTTGAACAACTCACGTTCCAGTGGGTAATTATTTCTTGCACTGGACACTTCTCTTGGGGACGTTTCCAATCTTGCCTCTTCGTGTAGACGTTCCTCGTGCACTGATAATTATTTGTAAGTCAAAATACGGTTTTTTAAAACTCCGCACGATTGAAATAAGTTTCACACTGAATCTATGCTTTGAATTCTGCCGGCGGTGATCAGCTGTCTGCGTGGTTTCTCGATTCGCTCGTCGCAGCGCTAGTTCCAGATTCAACGTTGATAGGCTTGTGTCAGTAAATCGTTTTGGGAAATTTGTCAAAGTCAGTTTGTCTTAGCGAATACCAGCAGAATTGATTCTCTATTAAAATTTGGCCCTTTCCAGGGTCGCTAGTGTTCTGGCTGCGTGCGTTCTATTAAATATGGCGTGTTGCTGCTCTATTCAACAACACGTTGGCGTATACTCCTTGTAGAGGTTAGTTCAGTCTTTTGTCATGTACGGGAAAAGCCTTTCTGTGTTCTCGTGTCGAATTCTCGTTCTTCGATTTCGCCTCGGATGTGATGATCAGTTTCGTGGGTGATGTGTCTCTTCTGGATTCAAAGCAAAAAGTGTTTTTCAGTCAAATTTCGTCTTCCTTTTATACTCTGTAAGGGGCATTGTTTTAATTTTTTGACATGAACTTCCGGTGTATTTGTGTAAAAATTCCTTCTAGAACGCTCGAGAATAATCAAATGGAACAAATTTGACTTCCGTAGAAGCTTTAGAACAAAAACTTCTTATTCTTCACACTAAAGGATATTACTGAAATTATTCTGGTATTTGTCAAACAATTTTACATAACTACTTACAATCTCCATCCCATTACTATTTTTGGATTCTCTGCTTTCAACTGAATCTAATGATACTAAATACGATTGGTTTTGAACAAATTAACTCTAATAAAATAACATAAAATACAACTCTTACCTTGGAATGTTTTCACAAAATTCCAATTTTCTATTTATAAAAATGTTGTGAAGTTGTTTGGCTCTTGCTACAACATTAATGCATAACATAATTATCTTTTTATAACAAAATAAACAAATATTAACACATATAACATATAAATAAGTTCAGTTTTGTATAGGCCTTACATATGGCCTATGTTTTTGTCACTGGTTCTTTACAATAATTTGTCTTTTTTCGGTATCATATATGGGATTTTTTGGGTATTGACTTAGAGTTTGTTATATTGTTTATCCTTGGTAATACCTGGTTTATCCTGATACATATTATTTTTACTGTATGATTACTTAGCATCATATTGGTTTGCATAAGTGATTCATTTTCTTGGTGTGACAAATTTCACCCTCATATTTCAAATCCTTTAAGAATTAAGCTTGTTTTCAACTGAGTAAGTTTGTTTCTATAGTACACTATAGGATTGTACCTTTTTCCTTTATTTTTGCTAATATTCTGCAATTATTCTGTCAAATATGACTGTTTTTTTGTGATTGTTTTTGGCCTCAGCCTGGTATGGTATAGGTAAATAGTTTCCTAACTCGACTGTTAAAGTGTTTTAGTTGGTCAAATATATAAGTATAGTCACATTATATTGTATTTCAACTTTATAATACAATTTGGTTGCATTTTGTCAACATTAAATTCATAAATATTACAATATTATAGGTCCATCACATGTTTTCAGTTAATACTGTTTTTGGCTATTTTAATTGATTTCTAATCATTTTACAGCTTTCTCTATTTAAGATAATTTGCCCGTCTTTGTCTAATTGACATTTACATATAGTTTTTATATTAATTCTATAATAATTAATTTTCACATAAAATCTGAGTGATTGGACTCAGCTCCTAAACATAGATTTTTTGTCATAACATTTATATATTTTTTTATTTTAACTTACATCCTTTTTAATAATGTATTCAAATCATTTAATACATTTATTTTATTTGTATTACAAAGTATAATAATGGATCTCGTCCATTAATTCACAATAAATAGTTTTTTGTACCCTATTCAGAGTTACATTTCTTAATAAGTAATGACCTCATTTTGGTTATTTCTGATATTATCTGTCTCTCTTATAGTATATTATTAGTTTTACACTGTTCTTCACTTAAATAATATATATGGGGTTTGAGTCTTAGTCATAGTCTTGTTGTTTTTTCATGTTAATGGTATTAATTATCAGACAATATTACAAAATTTTTCGGATTACTTGGGTTCGATACGGTTCACCTCACTTTCCTCTTATGATAATTTACTATGCAAATAATTTCCTTTATGGAACGTTCTGTGACGTTACAATATATATACTGTACAATGTTCACTATAGTCAGAATAGTGAATGTGACCTCCTGTCCACTCACTGGTCTGACCACCATTGTTCTTTCCAGTCTTTGAGACTGTACACACCTAGTTCCTGCTACTTCTTGGGAGCCACCAAACATGTAGGATGTTTTTGTTAAAGTCAAGAACAGTCAAACAGTGTGAATCTTTTATCAACTGTGATGGCACGGCCTCAAAAGGTCTTTGAATCTTAATGCAATCATTTAGTCAGGCAATCAGTGATCTAGTAGGTTTCGGTCTATTAAATGGTTAAGCTGTTTTGCAAATATTATTTCTTTTGAATTTGAGAGAGAAATTTTGGTTTCAGAATTTTGTTGTTGTGAGACATTTCTTTACTTTATAGTTGGAACAGAGTACCAGGATACATTAACGACATGTTTAGACATTTTTCTGACATTAAAAAAAAATTATTTTAACAGGATATTGTAACAATAATAGTGGTGAGATATGATGTTAATTATGCTAATGTATGCAAATTGTAAATTATTCAATTAGACTAAAATGTGTCGAATTGATCTAATTATGTAAACGTATTAATTACTCTGATAAATGAGTGTATTCATTATTATTTAGCATAATTACTGAGACTCTATGTTTGTCGTTATAAAAAACAATATAAGAAAATTTATTAAAAACAAATCAATTGACGTTAGTGTGTTTTGATACTAAGGTTTGTGACAATAATGAACGCATAAAATACATAACAAATAAAATGCTTATTTATTATACATTATTCAAATAAACTTCCGATACACAAATGTAAATTATGACCTGAAAATACATTCAGAAACATATAAGAACACAAATCACAATATAAATCCGTTTTCGTTGCTAGCTGAAAACATAACATACAACACTATAAATATACACAAAACATAGACAATCAAATATTATTCACTCCAAACTAATGCGTTCATTATGTGCCTCAGATGAGTAGCTTTTATATTTTAACATTATCTTTACGCTTGATATATATATATATATATATATATATATATATATATATATATATAATCTCTCAAAGGTGTTGGTTCTTGGAAAAGAGACAGAGCAGCAGTATTATTATAGTATTAATATCATGAGGACTTAACTTGATATTGTGAATATCCGAAATTCCATCGGCGAAATTTCCTGTTCACTGGTGATTCCATGTGAGTGGTAGTTCCGTTGATTAGATGTTCACTATCACTGTGCAACTCGCGAATAGGATTCACTCGCGGCATGCGTCGTGTGGCGTTGGCGTTATCCGTTTATAATAAGAGTTTATAGAGTTCTGTGTTATGAAAGTGCAACATTATTGGTGGTTGTGTTCAAATAACTGTCTGTTGCAAAACTGCTTCATGTGACTATTCACGTTTTCTTTAGTTTGATCGTAAATGTGCGCAATGTTGTGCACGAGTCTTTATGAGTGTTGAGTCACTTACTGTTCATGAGTCCGCGCGACTAGAATGGTTACGTCTGGATCATATCACGTTCTGATATGAGTCACAATATCCAAAGTTGATGCACAAAAGTTCTAATATCGAGACGTTACTTCACTTGTTAATGTTTTAGTTTGCATGATGCCGAATAATTCAATAGTACTTTTAAAGTTTGTCGTATTGAACTCGAAATCTAACGATACTTATATAACTTCGCACTAAGTAAATAAATTGCGCGTTACTGTGGTAAACTTATATAGAACTGAGTGAAATACTGAACATAAAGTTTTATGAGACTGTGATTGAGACTGAAAAACTGAGTAAGTGAGTAACTGAAGTTAAGATTAAGACTTGCGGAAAAACTGAGTAACTGAGAGCCTCGCGTACCCTGCAAACAGTTTTTATTAAACGTCTTCTACCGTAATGCAATTTTCTGTCTTCCACGCCTACGGTCGTTCTCGATAGGTCCAAGATTTCCTTCCACTGTGAAGATCTATGGTTTTCGACTCCCTGATTCGCTGCCCTAGTTGTCACCATGACAACAGTTCTCTCTGGTTGGCTACCGAACATCCCTTGAAATGCACAGCGAAGGGCATCGCACTATTTCTGAGAATATAGAGTAATTGCTCGCCTGTCCGTCAAACCTTTGTTCTTATGAGTTTCCCAAGGTCCGTTGTTACTTCCTTGCTAACAATCTGTAGCGTCCTGTTCATTGTTCAACTACCCTTCGTCTTTTTTCTACCAATTAACAACTTCTTGTTTGCTGTCATCCTGAGCTGCCTCCACGGTTTCTCGTCGTAAATATCAGTTGTCACTCTGGCGTTGTTTTCACGCTGTGCGACATCGCCATCTATATTCATTTGGTGTATGCTGCATTGTCTCTGTACTTGGTAAGACCTTTCTAAATCCTTTGTCAGTGAGTATCTCTTTCTTAGGTTCACACGCTTTGATTTAACCCTATAGCGTCCCCTCGTTACAATTTCTGCGTACCCGTGCCACTGGACTCTGCTTTTGTTCGGTTTGTTGTGATGTCGTAAATTTGAGTTGAGTTTGGTCTGTCAAAGTCGATCCCAATTTCTTTTGTTGTGTTAAGTCTAACGTTCCCTCATTGTCTTGTAGCTGGCGTCGGGTTGACATGTTGTTAATTGTCTTTATTTATTGCTCTTGCTTGTGTTGGTGACTTGACTGTGTGCAAACGCACTTCTCGATCAGAAAATTATAAATTTGAAAATTTTTGATCGCTGTAGCGATTTAGATACTATTTAATACATTGTATGGCAGAGTAATCCAGAGCAAGAACAGAGAGAACAAGGACATAAAACTAGAAAAAAATTAACTCTGTAAGACAGTGGTGGTTTTAGGTATTTAAAATAAACTTCGCTTGGCACTTGATGAGCTGATGACTTTTTTAATTTGTTTAATTTTAGTTATTAAATGTAATAAACCTTTTATCTTAAGTGAGAAAGAGAATTAGATTAGTATAAAACAATTGAAAATGAAAGTAAAATTGAATTGTAAGTAAAAATTTGAAAATAATTTTGTAACTGCTTAATATTATTTCAAACAATATTTTTATATAATGTATATTATGTTATTTATGTAAGTATCATGCTACACATTCTACTAGAAAGTGCCCCCAGAGTAATAAAACCAGTTAAAATGGCCTTTATATAATCCCTTTTATATAGGTCTATAAACACTTTTATATAAAGTGTACGTATTCACTTTTTCATTAGCTTCGTCATGTCCCCTTTTTTTCATTGTTTCACACATTTGTAGATTAAAAAATTGTCGTGCTTTTGGTAAAAATATTATGAGAACCATATTGTGTCATGGGCTATAGCATACTGCATTTCTGCGACATAGCTGTGTGGGCGACATATATAAGCCTGGAAATAGGTACAAAAGGGGTAGTACTATCAGTAAGTATGGATAATACCAAAATGATAACTCAGACAAAATTTACCTGACACAAGCAAACCCGTGTTATACTAGACGAAAGTTATATAGAAGCAGTCAGCTATTTCACATACTTGGAAGCAATAATACCAGAAGATTGGGAAAACAGCACATTTTTAATTTCTCACCAACTTTAAATCAAAATGTATTCATAAGGATAAAACTATTGTATCATTCACTCTATGCAATAGTAGTAATGGGTACTGGACACTAACCCAAATAATATTGGAATGTCTGGAGATATTTGATATAAAGCTCTTCGAGCAGATACTACTTTGCCCCTCTCTAGAAATGAGGAATGAAAGATTCGAGATAATCAAGAAGTTTATTGTTATTTCATCATTTCAGTGAGCTAAGAGTAGAAATGTATATGAAACTGAGGACTCTGCCATGTTATGAGAATGGATAATAAAGAATCCTAATAGGAAACATCATGCGGAGACAAGAAGACACCAAAGAAAATGTGGGATGGAACTGTTGCTGCAGATGCAAGAGATGCTGGGAGTATGACAGTGGAAGTCCTTTGCTACTGATTCGAGTAAGGTGGAAGGTCAGGATAGAGGAGGCCATGGCCTGATTTTGAGCTGTAGCAACAGTGGAGGGGGGAGAAGGGTTTTAAAGATAAGCTACTAACAATGACTGTTCATATCCATCCGAATTGACAGCTCTCGAATTGTGAACAGTGGAACATATGATGATCAATAAATAAATTATCTTTCAACATTTCAAGTCAAATTTAACTTTACAACACTTGGTTCTCCTTCATCTTATTATTTTTATTATTCTTTCTGTGGTATGACATTTTTCCTTTCCTGGCATCCTTAAACATCTGTCTCCAGACATCTCTTTTCACTGACACTGGCTTCTCATTATTGACACAGAGCCACACTTGCATTCTTTCTGATATTGCCCAGCCACTGGGCGTACTTCAAGAATTTCTGGCATTTTATTTCCTCCAGTGAACATTTTTAAAATTAAAACTAATGAATTAAACAGTTAAACTGAATTCTGTTATAGTAATTTTATATTCTGAATTCAGTAAATTCATGCATTGAGCATAATTGATCGTGCTTTGCTAATTAGCCCTTTGTATGGTCTTCTGTATTATCTGACATTTTCATGCTAATCCAATAGGCCCTTGGTCCCATAAGTCACAGATTAACATACGTGTCCTCTGTACGTGTGTGTGTGTCCACACACAAGAACGCATTCATAAAAAATTCTGTTATGGTGTTTGTAAGTGTATGTTGTAAAAGCAATCTGGAAATACAGGCAAGCTCTTTGTGCGTAAAGTACAGCATTTATTATAACTGGTTGATTATTTCTCAATACATTTTGTTGTTCTGTTGAACTCTGTCCAAGATTTAAATTTAGCCAGTTTAGTGCTAACCAACTAACAAACCAAACTGTGCAGCACCATACGTACGCAGAACGCTACAGCATAAACAACTAGCGTTAGTCGTCGTTAACATTAATGTGTTACCTGTGTCATGTCTTCTTGTTCTGAAGATATGTTTGTGACTGTGATCTATATTACTTTCAGTATGTTGCTATTGTGTTTGTTATAAAATGAATTGATCATTGTCGTTTTTATTATATTTTGTGATATTTATATTGTGTGATAGTTGTTGCTATAGTGTGATAATACATAAAGAAAGGTTAAATTCATTTATCATTTCACATTTTGGTTAAAAAAAGAAATAAAATAAATATATCGAAGTGGTGTAGGATAATTTGAATCTGTTATCAGCTGAAGAAGAATTGAAGATTAATTTGAAGTTTGGCAGGTAATAAATATTTGTTATACTTTTTCCTTTGTTTGTGTGTATATGTTTCATCGCTATCGTTAATTTCAGGAATAAAAAATATAAAAAGAATTGAAAAACATTTAATAAAAATGTCTAACATTATCTGTTATTGTCTCTTCTTGTTTCTAGTAGTTTGAAACATTCAATTTTATATGTATTTTAAATATTGTGTAAAAAATTAATTAGACAGATGTAAATTTTAAATAAATTTTCTTGCTTTATTTGTATGTGATAAAAAGTGAATAAAACTGTATTAAAAACACATACAACTGCTGCAAATCAAGAACACAGAACTTTTATATAATCCCCTAAATAAAATAATGACTAAAATGAATTTAAGAACTCTTTATTTTCACACACACACACACACACTATATATATATATATATATATATATATATATATATATATATATATATATTCAATCACTTTCTGCTACAGTCCGTTTCTTGATGTATATAATACATTTAATATTTATAAATAAATTTACTTCAGGTTAAATTTAGCTCTTAAACTCGTATATATATATATATAAAGAGTCACATAAGAGATTCACACACGGTCATTGTGCACTGTACAACTGTAATTAAATGTATCAAATATGTGTTTGTATATTATATCTTAGTGTGTAGTGTTATATAATGTGTGTATCTGAGTCACAACAATATATGCATTATTATGGGATTAAAAACATAATCTTGAAACGTTGCATAAAACTGCATTTTTATTATGATCAGAACTCAATCTCTACTAGAAACCATATATATACATTTAAGATAATCAAATTTGTTTCCTACAAGAATATATATTTTTGTATTACAGTATATTTGTATTTTATATTACAATGTTTCGATAGTTTTTCTGTACTGGCATCTAACTGAGTTTTTTTTTTAATGTGGTGTGTGGTATTGCATGGCCATGCTTAAATGGTGGAGTGATTTGTCTTGTTAATTCTAGTAACATTCAAAACTCTAGCCTGCTAAATAGATGTATCTGGTACCCACAATAGTTTTATCGGTGAAGTCAGCATCTTCTTAGAGGGACAGGCGGTTTTCAATGGCATGAAACTGAACAATAACAGTTCTGTGATGCCCTGGGCTGCACACTCGCTACTCTGAAGGAGTCAGCATGCACAACTTGGCTGAAGGCTCAGGCAACCCTTTGAACCTCTTTGTGCTAGGAATTAGAACTTTCAATTGTTCCCCACGCAAGGAAATCCAGTAAGCATGAATCATAAGCTCGTATTGATTATGTCTCTGCCCGTCACTACTACCGATTGAATGTTAGTGAGGTTTTTGGACTGGTGCATGGTATGATGGCAATACAGAATAAGTAAAAAAAAAATATTCTTGTAAGAAAAATATTGCTTATTATTAATCCCCTTAATAATAAGAATAATTAAGTATTACAGGGTATATTAGTCACTTAAAATTGTTTTACCATTATACTTTGTGTGTCTTAAATTCCTTCACATGTGTGTGTTTAGAATACTTGTGTTGTAATGATGAAATATTGTTAAATGTTGTGTCATGAATTATAAATGCCAAACATCCGATACAGTTGGAAGATTTCTCATGTTTGTTTGTGCATCTTTTCATTGCTCATGTATTTTGTTATTTTGATAATAATGTAGTGTGAGTGCTTGTAGTGTTAGCGGAACAATCTAAGTTAAATATATCGTCATAATTTTCCATCAAGCATTAGGCCTATGGGCTGTTGTGCCCTCTAGCTGTGGTAAGCTCACACGACACCACTGCCAGAGAGAAATCAATCCACATTTCCCCATGTGCAGTAACAAGCAGCATGGCAGGGAGTGGTGTTGTATGTTTATATGTTACTGAGGGCCACCTACCTTTGATAAGACTACCCTATTGTCTAATAGTAAATAGACGAGATTGGATTGACTCAAACTTGAACTGACCCACAGCACAGCATGAAGAATAAACCCATGATAAGTTAGCTTCTTACCACTGGTTATCCCCAATAGCAGTTAAAAATATATACCGTATCACAAAATTGTAGTTTGTAGTAATGGTAATATACTGTAGTAGAATGTGGACAGCATGAACTAATTGGGATTGGGGTCTTTTCAGATTGTCAAAAGGGTGGATTGTCAAACAATGGGATTCCTGCAGCTTACTACTGGAAAATAAATATTAAAATACGGTTATGTACTAAATTAATGTTAAAGGAATTAATACTAATCTTCAAACATCCATAAACATAATCTTCAAAAAAGTTGAAAACAAACTCACTTATCACTGCTTAATAAATAATGTAAACATTCTTAATTTAGTAGTGACCGTCAATCAATAAATTTTTATGAGGGAAGATTTAGTGAGGATCAGTCAATAAATCTTCCTCTTCTTCACTTCATGTTTTAGGCATTCTGCCTGTTACGGTTCCCACCTTTTCCTTGGTCTACCTAAATTTCTTCCTCTGGTTTTGTATTTTCTAGCTTTTACTGGAATCCTGTATTGTTGCATTCTTTCTAAATATTCTTGCCACTTGTTTCTATTAAATTTTATCTTTTCATTTAAGTTGAATACCTGAAGTTCTTGTCTAATGGTTTCATTTCTTCTGTCTATTCGACTACAGCCCTTAACTCGTCTTAGGAATCTCATTTCCTGTGCCTGAATTCGATTTTCTTGTGCCTTTGTCGTTACCCATGTTTCGCTGCCATATATAAATGCGAGGACAGCCATTGTTGTATAAAATTTTAACATTGTCTCTTTCCTGGCTTTATTTTTCAGGCATCGACTGATAGTTCCGCAAATGCGATTAAAAGTACTAATTTTTTGGTCAATATCTTTACTGTAATCGAAGGAAATATCAAAACCTAGGTATTTAAAATGTTTTATTTGATCCAGTGTTTTATTGTTTAAGATGATTTGGGCTCTTATTGACTCTTTTTCTGTGAATGCCATTATTTTTGTTTTAGGAATTGAAATTTTTAAATTGTATCCTTCGCTAATTTGGTGCAGTTTGTATAATCCCTTTTGCAGTTCTTCCTCTTTTTTCCCAATTAGTGTGAGGTCGTCAGCATATAAAATTACATTTAATATTGTGTCTTTGTCTAAATATATTCCCTCTTTATATAATTCTTTCCAGTTTCGAATTATATCATCTATATAAATATTAAATAACGTTAGTGATAAACTGCATCCTTGTCTTACTCCTATATTAGTCATTACTGAATTACTTATCTTTCCGTCTAGGCTTATAAAAATTTTTGTTTTGTGATATAGACTTTGAATTGTTCTGCTGAGATGTGGTGGATATCCTCTAAAGAACATGATCTCCCATAATTTTTCTCTGCTGACACGATCGAAAGCTTTATCAAAATCAACGAAAGCTATGTACGTACTTAGGTTGTATTCTCCGTATTTCTCGATTACTTGTTGCAATGTAAACACAGCATCTATTGTGCTTCTTCCCTTTCTAAATTCCGTCTGTTCTTCTCCTATTATGTTTTCATTATATTTTTTAAGCGATCGTTTAAAATCTTGGCATAAATTTTGTATGCTGTGTCTAGTAAACTTATGTTGCGATAATTTTCGCAACCATTCTTGTTACCTTTTTTAAACAAAGATATAACCTTGGCTGCCCTCCAATCATTGGTAATATAACTTTGTTTTCAGCACATGTTGAAAAGGTGTGATAAGCGTAAATGTAAAATTATTCCTCCATACTTCCACAGCTCTGTGTTAATATTGTTCATCCCTGCTACTTTCCGGTTTTTTTATGTACATACAGCTTCATTTAATTCAACAATAAATATAACACAAATTTTATATTATTTGTATCAACGTTTCGACAGTATTTGTTGTCATCAGGACATTTGTTGTTGAGTTTTTACGATGCCAAACACACAACAATTGTCCTGATGATGACAATAAATATTGTCAAAACATTGACACAATAACATAAAATTTGTGTTATACTTATTGACTGATCCTTGCTAAACCTTCCATTGTTAAAAATGTAAGCATTGTTTTATCTGTCTTAGTATCGAGACTCAAAATCTAAATGTTTTTAGATAACATATACAGTAACCTAAAAACAATTTTCTTTGGTAAGCAATGTAATTAGACTAGTCTACACAACAAAGTATGATCCAATTAATGTTCCCTGTTATACATTATGTTAATTCATATTATAGTAATTCCCACATGTTTATATTTTATATTACTATATTAAATTTTGAATTATCAAAAGCAAATTCATTTTCCCAGGTCTTACACATTTTTAAATGTACTTTGTGGTGTTCTGTTCTAATGAAAAATAGAATAACACTTCAAACATTTCTTTATAAATTAAAAAAAATTCTGTGCCAATGTTACATAAAGAAAATAATATTGCTGCTGAACTTTTTTTGGCAATAACTATTGCACTGAACTGAACTGTGCTCAAATTGTTTCTCATATCTTATAACATTTTCTCTATTTAAATTATTTCTTACTTTACACATTAATTTATTAAAATTAGATGAACTTTCTTTAGCGATTTATATGTGTGTAATAATATGATTCTTTAAAGTTTCTTTCTTTAACATATTGAGATACAGAGTTTTTTGATTTTTTTCTCTACTAATAGTAGCTTTAATGATTGTAAAATCACTCTGTTGTTCTTCTTGTGATAAATAAAAGGAGTTTTGCCATATTCATATCTTCTAGATAGTTGACAGAATTTTCTACTATCTTTTCATATATGAGGTTTGATCAGAAAGTTCATGAAATGTTTGAACTGGACCTTTACAAATATTTGTGTACTAGTTCTTGTACTAGAAAACTGTTCCTGTCTAATTATAAACTACTTTTTTGTAGTGTTGGTATGTATGTCTGTAACAATTTTCTAAGTTGGTAATCATGCTGAATTTATAGTTTAGTGTAGCAGTTAACTGAGTAAATTTTGCTATATTAATTGATATTTTTTAATATTCTCCAATAAATGATTAGCATGTGAAAGTGTTGAATAAGGCTTTTGGCAAGTATATATGGGTCAAGAGCTTCTGTATGTTTGAACAAAGGTTTACGAGTGGTACGACTTCAGACACAACATTGATTGAGTTGACCATCATAGTGTGATGACGATTGTGGTAGTGTGTTCCATAAAATTTTATCATTAGTGCTAGGGTCAATAAAGAATATCATTCAGAAATTGTACACCACTTGCACAAAGCGATATTGTAAAAAGCAGCACATTTGTGGAAGGATTATTTATAGAAATTGTGGCTTGCCAACAGCACAGACATTGTTCCTTGTCCAAGAATTTTAAGTCAAAACATTGTCTGCATAAAATTTTTTTGCTTTCCGCAAGAATGAAAACCCAATGACAGGACGAAGTTTTGCAACTGTTGAAGACATGAAATTCATGGTTGTCCAACTGACAAGCATAGGGGATTAGTGGAGGTCTGCCGTAGTCAGTGACTACACTCTTTATCTAAGTAATTTTTTTATAATACAACTAATTAATGTTAAAAATCATGTACAAATTACTGTTTGGCCTGCAATATATTGACTACAGTGATAGAAAAGTAGGCTTTGTGAAAAAAGATTATTTTCTTTTAGACACAAGGTAAGGTGATGATGTATATGTACTCACACTATATTTTGTTGTTCATGGTAGTAGTAGGTCTTGAATGAACCAGTTCATGCTTTCACTCTTTCCATTCTGTTATTGGCTTCTCATGGGTTCTTCAACCTAGTAAACTCAACACGAGTCCTGCTGCATTCTGTCAAATACCATTGTCCTCAATTTTACTTCTGTTTGTATGTGGCGCGCGTGAGCCAGTGGTGAAGTTTCCGTGTAAGCAGTGTCAAAAGTACTTTACATTTTATAGAAGTCAATAATATAGAAATAATTTTGTACTATTATATGAAGAGAACAATAAACTTTTGAGTAACTCACAGTGTCAACTATAACTGGATACCAACCTGCTTCCAATACATGCTGTATACAACCATTCTCATTCTCACTGATGAATGCAATTACAATTATAAAATATTGGGTTGTAAACACTGAGATACTGGTATGCACCTTGTAGGCTGATGCTCCTTCTGCTGTCAGGTCACAAGGATTTTATACACGACCATGAGTTTGTTGTCAATGTCAAACATGTCTTCATCAAGTGTAAAGGATTAATAAATATGTATAGTCTATGTAAAGGGTGACCAACACCACTGATCCATATAGAAACATCTAAAACAGAAATATATACACAATACCAAAAACTCCAGAATTATAGGGCAATACCTTGACTACATATCAGTAAATGGCATGCCATGCTGTTGGTTCATACACGTGTCCTCTTTGTATTCTTGTGTTCAGTGAGGTCCTTGTGTTGGAAGCATATGATTTGAAGTAAAACTTTAAATTTATTGAACAAAAAACCTAACTGCACTAGAATCATAATGGTACAAACTGTGATAACTCAGTGTCCAATAATCTGAAGCACCCTACATAAATTATATTTTCCTTTTTCTAAAAATAACTGGTTTTAGAGAAGATTAGCAGAGTGACAGATTTTGAAAAGAAAAAATTCTGTTAAGGAAGCCTGACTTACTACTGTGTAAAGACAGAAGGTTTCAGTAACTTGTGGGGTGTGCATAGTATAGTACTTTATACTGTGGGATAGTATTTTACTTTCATTTGTATATTTTTAGTATAGTGTTTACAGTATTGTAATATTTATTTCATAGTTTGACTTGTAGCAATCCTACATGTTTAATCAATCAATCTGAAAATCTTAGTTAAATCTTAAACAGATCAAATTAAAATCTTATATATTAAAATCTTAAAATACACTTTATTGAACCAACTTTACATTTTTGTTCTTTGACATGTTACAATAACCATTAATTCCCTCTGTATTTTGGATAAGCCAGAAGTTTTGCTAATCCAAGAAACCCTTGGTTCCATAATTAACACACGTCTACTATACTGGTAATTTTGAAACAGTTGTGTTACTAGCATCTTTGGTAATGTAATATTTAGGAATTAATTTTTAATAGAATCAAAATTTGGAATAGTGATGTGTATGTGTGTGTTTTCTGAGTTTCAAAACAGTCACATCTTTGAATTTCAAAATATTTTGAGAATATAAGGTAAAAATAAGATAAACATTAAACAAAAAAAATGTTTTTCTTAATCATAAAACCATAAATCCAAATTTTCTTTTGATGTTCGAGTTGACAAGTAAAACCATAATGCTTTAATCCCATGACCTAGGCTTTTATAATTTTTTAATACAGTAAATATCTGCCTATAATGGATTTGATAGGACTCTTGACATTTCTGTGTTATTGTGAAATTGTGTAACATGAAGAAGTTAAATATTTTGTTTGGTATGTGAATTTTTTTTATTACAGAGCAATTGTTTTTTCCTCAGTAATAGGAGAGAGTTCGCTGTAATAAGATTTACATTGTTAATGATTTCATTTGATACAATTTTCTGTTTTTTCCCAAAACTGGTTTCTGTTTTATTTTAAATATATAATTAGAGACATGCAATTTTGTAATTGAAGATCTGGTTGTAAGCTTGTATGTACAAGCTGAGAAAAATGTAAACAAAACAGAAAGATAGAGAAGTGGGGAGAAAGGGCGACTGTGAGAGAGAGCGAGATTGATATTCATATACTTGAACTACTTCACAGTGTATCATTAAAATTATTGCAAAGCACAGAATAGGAGAGGAGAGCAAGTATATGATGTGTGGTAGAGACATTGTGTGGGCAGCCCAGCTGACCCACTTATTGTGTGACCTGCTGTGGCACCAACCACCTCACACAACAGGTTTTCTGTTGTGTTATGCAATGACACTGCCCTCTATATATAGTGAACTGATATTCTCTCCTCAGACACACCACACCAGTCTGATCTGCAATGGTATGACTCTTGTATAGCTAGTATGGTACTGCTCTACCTTTTTTTTACTCTGTGTGTGTGTGTGTGTGAGTGTGCACGCGTGCGTGCGCGCGTTTGCCCATGCACACACGTTTATGTGGAAGGCAACAGCTAATAATCAGCCATAATGTTCTGTTCACTCCACCTATAACGAATCAAGAAGGCAAGATCTTTAAATGTGTTCCAAAAATATTTCTGTTCCTAAAAATTTCTGGAATTCAAAATTCTGTTCAGAAAAATAATATGAAGAAAAATTAAGTGAACCTCTACCCTGATCCTCAAGCCTCTCCAGTCTAAAAGTGTATAGTTACAAAAATAATCTTTCCAATTTTTTATTCTGGATCTATTGTCCATTCTTCCCCATAAATCTGTTTCACCTGTCTGTTGTGATGTTGTTTACTCATTGTACACACTTCTGCTCCATACAGTACTGTACTCTCTACAGTTGAGGTACATATCAGTTGTTTTGTTGTTAATGCTACTGTTTTATAGCACTTGAGTTTTACATGCCTGTTGTTTTTCAGTCGTAGTTTGTTGTTGGTTCTAGATAGCAAAAATTGTACATCTTCCTGATTTTTTTCTCCACCAACATGTAATTCACTAGGATATTCTGTTTTCGTAAAACTTATTTTCAGTTTGCTGTTCCAACATTCACCCAGTAACTGCTTATACCCAGTAACTGGTTATAATTACCCAATTGTCTGTGAAGAATAAATGGTGCAATTTTTCCCTTCTGTTCCATTATGCCCATCCTCCCATATTTTCTTCATCAAGTTCTTAAGGCTACATTATGAAAAGTGATGTTGACAAGAAATCCTCACAGTACCATAGACATTTTTGCTGGTTCTGATTGACAGTAATAGCATTGAACCATATTGTTTTAAGTACATTACCTCTATTGCTAGCTGAAAATGAAGTTTGTAATTGTCAATAGTTTATTCACAGAAGACTGTGAGCTTTGATGACTTTTAGTAAAAAAAAAAGCAGCAACAAAAATCAAGGACTCACCTCCATAACATGTGAGAATAATTCATTGAAGCTACATTGTCTGCCTACCTAAGGAATGAGATAAAATTTGTGGAAGTCCATAGCCAGTGTGTCATCACTGGAATATCCCAAGTCATTTGCATGCTGAACACACATTGAGCCATTGCCATTCATTGTGAATGTCAAGTTATGATGCCGACAACATCAGTCGCTGCTCTGTCACAAGTGGGACCTTGACCTGTACACACACACAGTGACCAGATGTGCAACTGATATGTTATGCAATATATGGTTAATCTATAAACATGCCCTCCTTTTGTTCAGTCAAATCTTGCTACCTGTGCAGTTAGGTATCTGACCTCTGACCATTGTGCTTTTATCCACACAAATTTTGTATTCATGCACGTGGTACTTGACTTTCCAAGTGGAGCTGCTATACTTTGACAGCATGACTGTACCATTTTATGGGGTTTTAATATAATCTTGTTTTACGTGGTTCCGTGTATGATATTTCATACAAAAACAACATTGAGTGGTACAATAAGTTAGCAGAATTTGGAAATACCTGTTTAGTTCATTAAAAATTAGTAAAATTATATATTAAGTTCATTATAGTTAATAAATATGTTTACAAATTCTTCTTGTGGCTTCGCGCTGTACTTACCCTTCAATTCAGTCACTGTAAGCTTGGAGACCAGAGAGTTTTCCACAGTGATAACTAATCATCGATAATTGTAGATTTTAAGATTTAATTTTGTTTTCTATTAACAGTGCTCGACTATACTGAAAACCTTGAAATTATAAAGGTCTGTTTTATTAGTAAGTGGAGGATTTAAGACATGACATGCAATTACTACATGATTGTGATGAAGATTTCTTATCTTGTTCTTCCCATCGACATCGTCATAAGTCTCGTTATTGTGCAGATTGTAATAATAATTAACCTCTCCAGTTGACCTTCTCCCACAATACTGTCAAACATGCCCTCATCTTATCCTCCTCCTCTTCGTTTTATCTGGTAACATGAACAGAGTTACACTGTTGTCAATTAATATCCTGAATAAATTTGCTAACCTGCTGTGTGTGTGTGTGTGCGTGCGCGCGCATACTTTGCTGTTTTCCTCTTGCTCTGTGTAATTCCAGGGATAGTTGATAGTGTTATAACTGGCCCACACACAGTCTTCCTCAGATCTTTGTGTGTCTGTCTTTTGCTTGTTTCTCTCTCTCTCTCTCTCTCTCTCTCTCTCTCTCTCTCTCTCTCTCTCTCTCTCTCTCTCTCTCTCTCTCTCTCTCTCTCTTTCTCTTTCTTTTTAACTATGCCACATACCTGACAGAGAGAGAGAGTGTGTATGTGTGCATGTATGCGAGTGTGTACATACAATTATTAACTGTGAAAATTACATGATTTTCCTTGAATATGTATGAATATTGTATTATTTTTCTATTATGTATATGATTTTACTTACTTATGTACATTTCATTAAACTTTGTTGTTCAGCATCCTCACAGTAAATTAAAATTTGTTTAAGTAATTTGTGTGCCACCTTAAATAAATCTTTCAATTTATTCAGAGGATTTTGAACAACAAAGTCCAATCGAATATCCATAACTATGTCATAAAAAATAAATAAATAAATGTGACATAGACAAGTAATGTAATAAAGTAATTATTATCACTGTACCAACCCAATAATACATTTTTCTGTAATTATTACTTTGCAACTGAACAAATATTTTATTAATAACTTATTAATTATTTATTTATAATAATGAATACTTTGTTACCTAATAAATAACACTATGTTGATATAATTATTACAACAAACTTCTAGAAAACATTAATAAACTATAGATTATTTTATTTAAAATACTAACCACAATTGAGTTTGATTTTGTCATCCTGCCAACCACAGGTAACATGTCTCATGTTTTACAAATATTTAAGAATAAACTCATAAGTTATACTGTTAATTCATAATCCAGTTTGTAATATGTTTGTAGGTATTATAACTAAATAATAAATAAAATTGTTTTAATAAGAATATATTTTTATTTAAATTATATTGTATTATACTGGATTTCAACAGTCGATATACTATTGCCATAAAATAAATAAATAAAAGTAATAGTAAATTATTACAGAGTCATATTAATTATAAACCAATTATAAAGTAAAAAATGTATTAAATTCTATTTATATATCTGATGACAACAGTACTATAAATGGAGTTGCAATACAATATAATTTATGATTGCTATTATTATTATTTATTGTTATTACTATTATTAATCATTGTTTTGCATGACAGACGTGTCTGTGAATGTTGCTTTCCTTCTGGCTCTATCATTGGCTTCCTCCTTCAGTTTCCAGTATTTACTTATCTCCTTTAAATCATTCAAGAGCTAAATTCTTCTTGATTTTCTCTCAATGACATTATGCAACAGGTATTTCTTCTCAGGATGCTCTGACCCAATTTGGATTCCAGTGACAAACTGTATTCAGGATTTACCTCTTCTTGTCCACTCTTCTCCATTTTTCCTATGTCTATGTTTCTGATCCATATATAAAAAGTAACATTTCAAATGTAACACTTTATTCATATCTTCCACAAATCTAAGCTCAAATTGCTAATTATACAGCATTTAATTTTAAGTAAGTCAAGTATTATAATTTATTACACAATAATAAAGCCTTACAAATTCAGTTATACTATATCAGAAACCATAGAAAGAATCGTGAGTATATTTGGAATAACAATTGTTTTGGTCATTGTATAGTTATAAATAAGTCATAGAACCAGTACTTCAGAACAATTATACAAATTCCTTTTTTGGTTTTGAAGTATACATTTCATATATAACCGTCTTGATACTTTTTAATTCATTAGCATATATTTTGTTAACACTGTCAGAGGGAGGAAATGTATCTAATATATTTAGTAAATGCACTTATGATATTATTATGTTTGTTATAACAGCTGTTATATAAGGATCCAGTGTATAACAAATAAGCTTAGATATTACAAAATCAGATTTAGACCAAACAACAGAAAGATAAATGATAGAATTTTAAGTGCATTAAAAAACTTTGTGTACGTGTGCGTGTGTTTTATTTATCAGTGTACTTATTTCATTTGATAGTCCTAACAAAAATTCAGTATGTTATGAAGGCAATCAACACAAATATAAAGGCTTTCAAAAAATAACAAATTTACTAAAGAAAAACAGACATTTTTGTAATTACTGTAAACACACACATGCACACGGTTAGGCCTATTAGCGAGGAAATCCTAATCTTACTATTAAACATATTTAAAAATTGTGTGTAAGCAGCACCATAAATATGTTTATTTATAAATAATTATTTTAAATCTATTAACATTAATTCATTTATTATCATCAGTATATTTATATATAAATTTATTATTCGTGTGTTTAAAAGATTATTGTTGTGTAATCAAATCAGTTCATGTTCCAACCCATGCAAGAAATAATTTTTGTTTCCGATTTACTTCCCTGGAATATTATGCCGAGTAGTAGTGATGTTGTTTTAGAAGGCTGCATCAAATGTTTCCAACTAAAATTTACTAATTGTTGAGGCAGTTTTAAATTTACAGAAAAGGACAAATTGATTACAGCACCCTGTCCTCAAGCCATTACAAGCCAATTTGGATGTTTTCAAGTATTTTTAATTGATCAGAGTAAATGAGTGAGGCCCTCAAGCAAACTGGAGCTCCCAACTAGAACCTCGTTTGTAGTTGTATATGAATTCCATAAATCTGTCTGATTTTCCATTCAATTAATGTTGTGAATTTACAATTTAAATATTCACAAGCACATTCATCATGAATGTTTCGATTTGGTGTTTTAGGAAAATATGGTGTTAATATTCCCCTATTAAGAATGACTTATTCAATACATTCGATTCAAACAGGCCACAAGTGGGATCTTGTAAACTGCAACTTGTAAGGCTTCAGCAACTTTAAATAGCATATCTCCGTACTTTTTTATTGGTTTTCAAATTAAACTTTTCACAAATATCTGACATTCACCAGTATGGTGGCCTGTTTAATTTTTATGATTTTTTTTAATTTTTTTGTAGTAACCCCTATTTTGTTTGTTATTCTCACATATAATGTGAAATTTTAAGAAATTTTTACCCTTGGGAATTTTTCATAAACATTTATACTGTAGCTATGGACTGTCAAATTTTGAAGAATTCGTTTCCAGAAAATTTCAGTAGATTTTTTTGTTTCTAACTTTATTTTGAACCTGGCTAAAAACCATAATTTTCTATAGATTAAGGAGTAAGTAATTATTTCAATGAAGGGAGAAAATAGTTTGTTTGTTAACAGTCAACTACATACCTTTGTAGAAAAGTCTAGCTAGAAACGGATCCACCTTCAGATTGATTTGAATCCACACACCCTCCTTTGGGGAAGGAAAAATAATTATATCCATCTACCTATCTATAGAGAATTATGGGTTTGTTTCCAATTCTATGGGTTCTACAATTCAGAGGTAACGTGTAGTCCAGCAAAGTCTTCCTAAACAGTAAAGGTCATGAAAATATGCCTGTGGATTAACAAATCTTAGAATTGCACGTTCTGTATGAAACTAGTGGTTACTACTGAAAAGTGTAAAGTTGGCTGCTATGTAGGGAAATTTCAAAACTGTTTTATTATATTTTGAAAACTCACAAAAGAGTAGGGAAGATTTTCATTTAAACTTCTTCGTACCTCTTACAGCTTACAACATTCCAGTAGTGGCCTGTTTGAGTTGAACATTCTGTACAGATACACTTGTTTTATGAGTGGTGTACACAACACATGTCATTAGTACAGATCTCTTTAGTTTTTCCTACTTGGCTTTTTGGTTTTCCTATCGAATATCCATACAAGTAATGTACAGAGAGGGACAGGACATCACAAGAAAAACAAACCACTAGTGGAGCAAGTTGTAATATACAGCAATTCTCTTTATACAGACAACCATCAACATTATTGTCATTGTTATAATTATTAAGGAAGTAAAATGTATAAAGAAATATAGGAAGAATAGAATCATTATGTTATGTATTATGTGCCATTACTGTAATTACAAAAAATGAAAATTATTTATTAAGTCTTTTGTTTAACAAAGCATGTTGTAGATCAAGAACTGAAGATAAGACAAAATCAGTTTCAATCTTCCATGAACCGTTAAGATATACAGTTGTGATAAATGACAAAATAAATATAATGCTTGCTAGTAATTCAGATAGATTATCTATGAACAAGAATTGGAAATAATAGTATAGAATACTAATTGACAAAAACAAAACAACAAACAAAAAGATAATTTAATTACCTTGTATCCGTCAGTGACTTCGTTCTAGCGTTTTTTATATAGACGCGTTTCGTGACATGTGTCACATCATCAGTAATCCTCGTCAAATGTTAAAATTCATATAAATTTTACTATGTCTTCCATTATATAAGTTTTCTTTATTTATAAATTGTTTCCAGATGCTATCATTTCTTTTATTTTTGCTTATCGTTGGATCATTCATTGTTCAACATCATGTCTAGTCACTGTCCAAGACAGAAATGTTAACATTTGACGAGGATTACTGATGATGTGACACATGTCACGAAACGTATCTATATAAAAAAACGCTAGAACGAAGTCACTGACGGATACAAGGTAATTAAATTATTGTGAAAAGGTGACTTGGATACTATATAAAAACAAAATAAACAAAAAGAATCGCAGGATGTATGAATATTCTTATAAGAAACAACACATATCGCACACACAAAGGAAAATGGAGTTTAAAAATGCGCAGCATGACCAATATACATTATCCTTTGCATAAGCTGGTAAGCAGTACACAGCAACAACTCAAAGAAAGCAACAAACAATAGAATTAGATTTATTTTGGGTATTACTGGAAAGACGAAGTGTGATAAGTTTCCAAATAGTAGTATTAGAGAAATTGTTGTATCATAAGAGCAATGAGTGAGAGAGGCCTCCATGAAGGACAGTGAAGGTACAGAGATGAATAGCAGGGTAGATGTTTTATCAATATTGGCAGATATTTTAACCTGCTAGAGGGAAAGATATATTATGTCCTAAATATTTATAATACTATGTCTTCCATTATATAAGTTTTCTTTATTTATAAATTGTTTCCAGATGCTATCATTTCTTTTATTTTTGCTTATCGTTGGATCATTCATTGTTCAACATCATGTCTAGTCACTGTCCAAGAAAGAAATGGATAGTATAAAAATGCTCACATGAATCCTAATGGCTACAAATGTAATTTAACTACTCATTTAATACACAGTTCTACTGGTAAATAATCTGAATTTAATTTAACCTGTATCTAGAGATGAAAATATTAATATTTGAGAAATGTTATTATTAAAACTCATTATTATTAAAGATCACTTTCTTTCAAAAAATCATCAGAATTCAATTGTGGTGAATATAAAAGTAACTAATTTTTATTGTAAGCTTACATGGCCGGTGACAATATACTCAAAATGATTAAAAACCGGACTGTTAGGCCATGGTCAGTCACATGTAACAGAGCCATCATCGGTTGATGGCTATATAACATGGCCGATGATGGATCTGTTATATAGCAACCGACCACGGCCAAACAACCTGGTTTTTAATCATTTTAAGTATAAAATTAACACTATATTAATAAATGAACAAGTACTAGCTAATTATAATTTTGATAATTAGTTTAAAATCTAAACTAAACAATATTTGGTTATTCAGTGTAATATACATGACTTGACCAATTTGTCATCATTAATCTAAATCAGAGCATAAAACAGCTCATCAGTACTTTGTGTAGCAACTACGTAATATAAAAAAATTATATAGTTGGCAGAAACAGTGATGATGTTTGCACAGTGAATGATTTGATGGAATACCGCCCATAGGCTTAAGCAGAACTAAAATAAATGCTTACAGTTGAAAACGTATTCTAAAATAAAAATTGTATGTACTGAGTGATGATCGTGAGTTTGTTGAATTAATTGAAAAAAAAAATTAATCCAAAATATATGGTACATCATATAAGAGGTCATTATAGTAATAGTAAAATCTTATTGTAAAGAAACTTTATGCTTTTCTGTTAATAGTATAAACAAACAAAACAGTGCACACACACACACAGAGTGTAAAACCTTGAACCAAAACTAACCCAGTACAATTTTAGAAACATCAAATCCTGCCTAGTTGTGTATCCATCCCCCCTCCCTCCCTGTCTCTCTCTTCTCTGAAAGCAGTAAACACACATGAGCCAGGTGCACACCACACACACACACATTTTGCCCATGAAACAAAACGAGTCTTGGTAAACAAAATTGTTATTCAAAATTGTACACTTCTTGTTCTTCACTGTGTTCTCCCATTATTACACTACGCACTCTGCCATGCATAAATAACATGTTGAAATTACCTTTACCTTTGTGTGTGTATGTATGTTTGGTACATGTGCATTGTTTGGTTCCAATCCCCACATACCGATATCTATCAGTTATGTGGTAGATAAAAGCAATGTGAGAGATAGGTTGGGAATGGCATAAATCAGTGACATAAAATAAAATAAACAGTTTCGGTCATTATCAACAAATATCATTTTTAGACTTTAACAGATATGTTGTGTTAGTAATATGTTTATACGTGCGAGGTATTAGTTCCATCCATTTGTACCCATTTATCCATATTTTATGTGTATGTTTATGGTTTGTGATGTGTGGAGTGCTATTGTCTATGTTTCATGCTTGAATTTCATTTTTATTGCTGCGTCAGTTTTATGTTACTGTAATAGCTATGTATCTTCTGTGCCTGTCAAAAGAAAATGTAGTGTTTCAAACATAGAAACCAAAACTGGAATTTTGGACACACTTTCCAAGTGGAAAAGTGGATTGTCCATGGTTATTTCTTAGTATGATGGTAGAAAGGGCATATTAAGTTGTGTAAAAACTAATAAGAAGGTAATCTTAAAAGTACATATCACAATTGAATTCTGATGATTGAAAGAAAGTGATCTTTAATAATAATGATGATACGTTGTTAGAAAATGCTATTCATTTGTGGTTAATTCGGGAGCATGTATCAGAGCCTTGACTTAAAATTTAGTTCTTTATTGTGGAGTATAAAAACTATGTACTTGAATAAGTCTCTAAGGGAGACGTAAGTACCATTTTTAATACATTTTAAACAATATAATAATTATATTAAAAATATAATCAAATAGAAATAGAAAATAAATATAATCAAATAGAAATAGAAAATATATTTTCTATTTCTATATATATAATCAAATAGAAAATACTTCTGCAAGTATATTTTTTAAATTATTATTGTATTTTTACAATGATAATAATACAATGTTTGTATATAATAATTTAACAAATATACTTGCAGGAGAAGTATTTATTGTTGCAAACATATATTATATAGAAATACTACAAGAAATAGTCAAGAGTTACCTACAAATTAAAGATGAATTTCAAAATAGTCTGTACAGACAACTCCATTATGTTATATTATTATTAAATTATTTTGTTTTGAATAACCAAATGTTTATATATCTGAACTTGGTCCCAATCAGTTTGGTTTACTCATGAACTACCAAATGTTGAAGTATATTAAAGTAAGTCAGTATTCTTAAATACAGGGTCCGCCAGTGAAGCGGGAAATTTTGAAAGTCCAATAGTTCATTTTCTGCTCACGAGAGGGTGTAGAGGTTTTCGATTGTTGTTTTACATTTAAAGCCATTTGTTATTATATGTTTTAAAACATGGAGCAGTGGTCCGATGCACAGCGTGCTTTCTGCGTAAAATCGTTTTATAAGAATGGTGACTGTGTGACTTCTGTACAACGATTGTTTTGTAATCTTTCAATATTCCACGACATGGAAGAGTGCCGTCCGCTCATGCAATTATGTCATGGGTGAAAAAGTTTGAAGAAACTGGTTCCACATTAAACTTGAAGCATAGAGGAGCAACAAGGTCTGTAAGAACAGAGAAAAACATTGAAAGAGTTCGAGTAGCATTGACGTGTAGTCCACAACGTTCTGCAATGAAACATGCTTCCGCACTAAACATTAGTGACACATCGTTACGACGAATTTTGCATAAAGACTTATCTTTTCATCCTTACAAAATTCAAGTAATCCAGGAGTTGAAAGATGGCGATATGCTGGCTCGCAGGATTTTCAGCGAAGAAATATTGCGACGTGTAAATGATGATGAAAACTTTATTCACCGCATGTTTATGTCAGATAAAGCACATTTTCATTTAAATGGATATGTAAACAAACAAAATAGTCGATATTGGAATGATGAAAACCCAGGTGAGTTGCATGAAAAGCCATTACATAGTCCGAAAATTACGGTGTGGTGCGCAGTTTCATCATCTGGCATTATTGGGCCATATTTTTTCCAAGACGATAGAGGAAACGCCACAACTGTCAATGCAGACCACTACACACACATGGTCAGAAGATTTTTGATACAACAGCTCCCTAGGTTTCCGGAAATTAATTTTTTCTAGCAGGATGGGGCCACAAGTCATACTGCTCGTGTGTCCACGGCTGCTTTAAGAGAACTCTTCCCGGACGGACTCATATCCAGATATGGCGACATCTCGTGGCCTGCAAGATCCCCAGATTTGTCAGCATGCGACTTTTTGCTTTGGGAATTTCTGAAGAGCAGGGTGTACATTGATAGACCGCACACCATACCGGAATTAAAAACGAATATCAGACAAGAAATTGCACGGATTCAACCTGACCTGCTTAGTCGAGTGATGGAAAATTTTCGGTCAAGATTAGAAGAATGTTTACACAGAAATGGCTCTCACTTGAGCGGCGTTATTTTTAAAAAGTAAAATAATGGCATACTTTACTCAACTCAAATCTGTAAAAAAAATTCTGATAATAAATGTTTCATGAAAAAATTGGGTACTTTTAATTTTCCCGCTTCACTGGCGGACCCTGTACATTAAAATAATAATTTACTTTATAGATATAATTTATTGTGGTATTGCCAAATTAAATCTGCCCATTTTAGGATTCGAGAAACTCGGTACGTTTGATAACCACTTATGGCCGTAGCTTGTTTGCTCTCCAGTGAAAGACAGGCTAGAGATATCACTGGTTTTATAACACTGTTCTGTGCTTGACAGGAGATAGTAGCTTAACAAGGACACTCGTTCTACATTAGCATGTACCCACTTTGTACATCTATGTAAAGTAGAGAAAATGAGAATAGAGGGAAAATAAAATGTGTGAAATATGTGTGTGTGTATAGTGTGTGGGACCAAACTATGTGGCTAACATTGACACACATTGGAGGTGTGACACTGAACCTGTTTTCAATGTCACACACAACATGACTTAGTGTATACTGTTGCTTTGAACTTCTGTAATATGTTCAGAGTTACTTCCTCTTTATTTTTGTGCCACAACAGTATTTTTTCCTTAGTATTATATTTTAGAGGGGTTTAGTAGGACAGTAAGTATAATACACGCTTGGCTGCTAACCTAGAGATTGTGGGTTCAGTTCCTTGGGTATCTCTACAAAATTGATCTGAGTTTTCCAGTTCCCCAACTTGACTTAACCTGTAAAAATTAGTACACGGGATATCACCCTGGAGTAATATTAGGTGGTAGAAGTGTAGTGCTGGCCACATTGACTTTCTTTTATGGCAAATGGCTCACATAGGTAGCCTGCCCAGTGTTGACACTTGTAAACTGCTTCATGCACTGTGGTGCAGAAAAACATGTGGTTTGAAATTCCCTAGAGCCCTTAGCTCTTAACAAATTGTAACAACTTGTTTAAGTGTATAGATAATTTCTAAAAAACATCTCAAGGTTTTTTTAAATTTAATTTTTGTTTTCAACCCAAATTTATACTTTGAGGACAACCCAAAAGTATGTTTTTCAACTTGTTTTACTTTGTTTCACAATCATTCCTTTAACATGCAGTATTTTGGAGTCTTTTATAGGTGTTTTGCTATGTCTGTATTCAGATTCTAGTTTCTTGGGACAAAATATAGTAGAGTCTCGATAGTTCGATATTCCATATAGTTCAAGGTACTCCACTAGAAAAATAATATGTACTCCGAAAATAGAGGATATTAGTACCTGAAAAAGATCGTCACCTCAAAAACAAACAAAAATTCTTGATTCACTTTTTTAAAAAGTAAATTTCATGCAAAGTATTTTGTTTTCAAATATACATACAGTACAATTTTAAATATTACTGTATATCTTTTTGAATTTTTATTTAATCCTCATGAATATATAACCTAATTAAACGAATGATGTTGATTTTTCCTTTTCCTTTCGCTCGTGAATATTCTCGAGAGCCTGTGCAAATTAGTAAAGAAAACCCACATACACAGCACACCAGTTTACAGATTTAGTATAACATTTCTTTTAGATAAATTTCCAGCATACACTTTACATTATCATGTAGAGACGCTCCACATTAGAAAGCACAGTATGTATGAGTATATACATTTTTTAAATGCAAAAGCTGACTTCCAGTTATTTTCTGTAAAAGTATTATAATTTTTATACATTATTGTAATGTGTTAGTGAACTTTTGTTTCTATTTTATTTTAACTGTCTTATCTTCAGTTTTGAAGTTATGTCCAATATTTATGAATAGTATTAATTATATTTTTGAAAATATGCACTATACTACTGATTTAAATCATATTTTCTTCATTTTTGTGCAGCATTTTAACCAGACATCTGTAATTTTTATGTAAAAATGTCTGGCTTTTAAGTTTTTGTACCTAAAAACCCTATTCACATGATTCTGTTTCCTCTGTTGAACCTATGCTAAGGTTTTTCTGCTTGTGATCTGTTGCTCACTGGCCCAGCCCTTAATCTTCATGCTCCCTTAATTATCTGTAACTATCTAGCAGCTGTATTCTTCTCCTTGATATTTCTACCCTTACATCTGCCTCATCATTTATTCTTTGTTTTTGTTTTTCCCTCTCTTATTGCCATTCCACCCTTTCACTGTATCTTTTAACTTTTTAGCATTCATTCTGATTAGTTATCCATGTGACAAGAGTAATCATTCTTCATTTCCACACACCAAAATTTTACTTCCTAAACATACAATGATGTTATGATGCACAAGGCCTATTGCAATGAAAGGAATATAGTGATACTTGAACATAAATAATGCCATCTGCTATTATTTATTTAAGTTACATAATGCCATGCTGAATAACATTTGGGCAGTTTGATTTGTAGATCCATGTTTTAACTGCCTGAAGGCATCAATTAGACATAGTGTTGTTGTTTGCTAAATGCCAGTGAGGAAGGCGTCAGTACAAGGCTTTTGATCTCTTTATATTAGTAATCAGTCTGTAACTGGTTCTAAGCAAACTGGCAGCCTTGTCTATCACTTACTAGTCTTTCCACATTCCACATCCACAGTTGTTTTGCCTATGTTGCCCTCCTCCTCCATTTTCTTTCTCTACAATTTAACTCCTCTTTACTCCTTCAACATGAAATTGACAATCCACATCTGTATCAAGATAACCCCTGAAAGATGTGTTCTTCTCTCCATTAGAAACAAAAAATGTTCTTCTATAAATTTGGTTGTCTTCTCAATATTGTTAGAACCTGTTTATTCCCCACTCAGTTGAAACCATTTAATTAAAAAATAATTTATTTTGAAACAAATATTTGATGCTAGTAACTGACATCACATTTTCAGTTAATAACCACCCGAGAATCCTCTTTGGTAAAGGACTCTGGTGATGCAACATCAGAGAATGGTGAAACCTTTGGTAACAGTGTTTTTAGTATAAGTTCTGAACTTGTTATGAGTGAAAATATCTGATCATGATTTATTTGCATTATTATCATTTAAAAAATATAGTTTTGTTCTAAAAATTGTTGACTTATTTATTATATAAGCATTACATCAACAACACAAGCATTCTTAGAACAAAAGACAAGTCATCAGATCTCCAGTTTATTATTATTTATTATTATTCACCACCGTATGTGAACAGAATACATCTAAGGTTTAAATTAAATGCATCTGGATTATGCTTTATGATATTAAACAGAACAGTCAGTACAAACATACATAAATAAGAATATTTCTGCACACACGTTGTAGCATATGCGTGTATTATGAGAAAGTGGGGGGAAGTAGGGAGAGAGTCAGAAAGAGTGTACACATTTTGTTATTTACTTATCTTTACATTAATAAACCATGTACATTATTGTACATATATATATATATATATATATTTTTTTTTTCATATTCTTAAATCACTGTGTATAAGTTTTTGATTGAGTGAGCCTCTTATTCCTTAATGATGGTTTAATGATGGTATTCTTATTTTAATGATGGTTTTTCCATCATTAAAATTTCCTGTAAACATGGGTTCAAAAACATATAGTTTTCCATCTGTCCACCATTTTGTATTTTTAAGGAAAATTTTATTTCTCGAGAAAGGCGTGAGATATTCTAATGAAATCTGGTACGTGCTACCTAGTAACTAATCTACAAAATGAAATTTTTTGAAAATTGTACATTCACAAATTTCAAAATGGCTGTTTCAATTTTTAAATCATTCATATGTCACAAACTATTAGTTTTATGGAATAATGTTCCATCAGATAAAATCTTAAGCATTATTTCATGAACAAAATGATACCTTATTTGTTACAATGCGATCTCAAACAACCGAGTTGTGATAGAAAATGTCAGTGTGAGTCTACCATCAAACTGCAAAAATAATTATTGGCAGTTTTATTTGTAAATACAAGCAAAAAAATAGTAAAAATCATTACAATTTATTTGAAAGGAGAAAATGAAAACGTAAAATATAAAATGAATACAAAAGATTTTAAACTATTTTATTTATCTGCATATTTTAGTATTAACTAAAATGAAAAATTATCCCCCACTTACTTCAATGCACCTTTCAGCCCGTTTGGCCATCGAAGCTTGAATATGTTCAAAAATTCCCAGTATTACTTTAATTTGTTGACATCAAATAATTATTTTGTCTCTCAATTCATCTGCCGTGTTTATTCAAGTGCTATACACCAAGCTCTTCAGATGCCCCTACAAGTAAAAATCCAATGGATTTAAATCTGGTGAGCGGGGAGGCCATGCAACTGGACCATCACGCCCAACCCACTGGCCATGAAAGCGATTATTCAATAACTGCTTGACATTATTTGAGAAATGTGTGGATGCACCGTCATGCATGAACCACATTTGTTGTACATGATGTAGAGGAACATCATCCACTATTTCATTAAGTGTGTTGGTAAGAAATTTATGGTATGCTTCTCCATTCAATCTGTTAGGCAAAAAGTAAGGTCCAATCAGCTTATCTCTGAAGATACACGCCCAGACATTAACCGAAAACCGATGCTGATGGTTTGACACTAAAGATGCATGTGGATTTTCCTCTTCCCAGATATGGTTGTATTGTTGTGGAAATTATTTATTCCATCCCAACTAAAGGATGCCTCATCCGTAAATAAAATTTTAGGTACAAACATAGGGTCACAAACTCGCTCATTCAATAGCCATTGACAGAACCCAGTCCTGCTGTGGAAATCAGCAAGATCGAGAGCTTGAACACACTGAAGGTGATACGGATACAGCAACTGATTGCAAAGAATTTTCCATATGGTGGTATGGCTTTGAATACCTTCCTGATGAATGATTCTTCGGCATGACAATTCTGGTTTCTCTTCAGTTCTGACCAAAATTCGTTCCTCTAATTCAGTAGTTGAAACAGATCTCAGTATTCCATAATCCTGAGTCAATGGTTGGAATGTACCAATCTCACACAATCGCTGATGGATTTTCACAAACATTTTACTGGAAGGCTAACCACGATCTGGATAAGCTTCACGATAAAGGCGGGCTGCTTTTGTAGCAGATCCATTGGCTTTCCCGTACATGAAATGCATGTCAGCCATTTCATGATTGCTATACAAATTTGCCATATCTAATGACAATTATGAAAATAACACACAATAAACAATAAAACAAAAAATAATAAAAACAAAACAACAGTATTGCGAACAAATTATCAAAATAACGCACAATTCACTACTCTGTTCAAAACACTAAGACCAACTACAGTTTCAATTTTACAAATTTGCTTATTAATTTATAAAACAGCTGATTGAAATATTGTTGACTTATATTCAGTTGGCCTAGTGTTTTTGAATAATTCCTGGACAAGATAACAGCACTGATTTCATGGTATTGAGCATTGAGTGACTCACACTGACATTTTCCATCATAACTCGGTTGTTTGAGATCGCATTGTATTAAATAAGGTATCATTTTGTTCATGAAATAATGCTTAAGATTTTATCTAATGGTACATTACTCCAGAAAACTAATAGTTTGAGAGATATGAATGATTTAAAAATTGAAACAGCCATCATTTTGAAATTTGTGAATGTAAAATTTTCAAAAAAATTCATTTTGTAGATTATGTTACTGGGGTAACACATACCAGATTTCATTAGAGTATCTCACTTCATTCTCGAGAAATAAAATTTTCCTTAAAAAATACAAAATGGCGGACAGATGGAAAACTATGTATCAGTAAATGTACAGCTTCATATTGTGTGTGTGTGTGTGTGTGTGTGTGTGTGTGTGTGTTCGTGTTCTTGTTTATATACATTTCTGTTGACCTTTTTGTTTAATACCACAAACCAAATTTATTCAGTTTATGTATATTTTGTATATAATGTTAATATGGTAAACTGATGACTGTTGTGTGGCCATCCACCTGTCCTATATAATAAAGGAACCCATAAAGTATCTCTTAATGCTTTTGGGTCTAGTTGAAAATTTCTACCGACTGTTGGAAAACTTTGTAATGATAGCCTCACCAGACAACTGGATGGCACTTTTCTGAAAATCAGACATTCCTTTAGTACACATTAATTGTTCTGTATACTTTTAACATTATTGGTGCGTATATGATATTACAGATATTAAAATATATATTAAATTTTTAAATTAACTTATTATGTTAATTATTAATTTATAAAAAAATATTAATTATTTCTTGATGGTGTTAAATATATTATTGTCACATAATTATCATTAAGGAAGCATAAGAAATACCAGATGATTGGTATCTCCAATTTCTTAGACCCAGTTAGTTAATAGTTCCCACAAATCTTGGCATACAAATTGCAACAGTTGTTTCTTTAGGTATTATTGCACTTGGATATTCAGTATGTACGTATTATCGCATGCAGCATTAATTCTAGCCTAATGCATATTCTAAAAATAGTATTGTTTCTCAAAGTAGGCGTACACGACATTTGTACACATGACACCCAGTAAACCACTTTTCCATAAATTGGAAAATATAAGAAACACGTTAAGCAATCCTGGCTCTCCAATTATACGAAAATTTTGAATTATTTTTCTGCTTGCTATTTTTTGGAAAACTTGTGCAAAACAGAGAAATGTTTTTTAATCCGTTTTGAAGTATCAGTCAACCAGACAGATATGGCACAGTAGTTACTGAAGTGTTGATCAAAAGCATAGGACAAGATGTGTGGTAGTTAGCTGCACACTAAATCAAACTGAAAAAATGTCACTTAGTTGTGTCATAATCACTGCCATAATTTATACAATCCAGACGTCAGTGTTCGGAGAATCAAAATATGATGCAAAAAGACATGACCACCCTTATTACAACCACCATTTGTACCAAACTCAAACTTATGTACTCTAATTCAGCATTTCATGCTGTGTCCAATATATATATATATATATATAGTTATGGTTCTCTTAGCAATAAATAAAGGCTTCTTATAATCTGTTAAGTGTCTTCCTCAAAATGAGTGTGGTGTGTCCTGCCAGAGATGCTTTGTGTGCACCATCATTACAAAAATAATATTTGTTGATTTAAAAATATTGTTACGTAATGCAGAAAAAGTGTTACACCATTAAAAAACATTCTACATGTATCTTGGACGTTCCAGTGGAATCCAGCTGTAATGTTGTGTGTGTACATGATCTCAGCATGCATTAGTGAGACTTTCCTAGACGTCGCCGGCCGCGCGCACTGTGTCAAGGCCACAATCAATTATGTTCTAGTGTAGCGCTGATGCGTAGTATGAAATGTTCTGGTGTCTGAGCAGGGTATAAATACAAGGCTTCAGCGGTGCTTAGTTCAATTTTGGTTGCGATTTATTCGAGTGTGATTCGTAGTATTGTGGTGAAGTGTTATGTGCTTTATAATTGTGCAAGACTCGTTGATATTATTACTGTGTGTGAACAATTCTTATTTGATTTGTTGTAAGAGACTATCTTGTTGATTACAAACTGTTTAATTGTGATAATGAAAGCTGGTGATTAGTGACTTAATTGATGTCTTGTATTTTGTTTTCCACTGTACCATATGACGATCACTAGACCGTCGTAACAATATAAAACTAATATACTAGATATACTAGACTTAATTCGAAAAATGCATTATAGTAAAATAAAATGGCTTTAAAACCGTGAAGTCAAGTTATGAAATCCTTTAAACAGGCCCAGCTTTGTAGATTTTAAAGTCTTTCAAAGATGTTTGTTAACTCTTAAAAAATTCTGTTACTGTCCATTTTGTTACATTTCCTCAGCACCAAATACCTCAAAGTATAGTATGTCCTTCTTTCCTCAAGCCATTTCAGTAGAGTATTAGCTCCCACATATCTATCACAAGAAATAATAATAACAATCATTATTTTCTCTATGATATAATGTAGTTACATCCAATAATTGCCACATTGTTTCTCCCATAACAATGACTAAAGATAATATAGTATTGTGTTATAATTATAATGAAATCTAAACAAATTGTCAAGTCTCATACCTCGTTTATAAAGAACAAATAGGGCCTCTAAGGCTTCCATCTAAGTAGGGGTTCCATCACTAGCATATCCTGGTAAAAAACTGAGTTTCTTGCAGTGCAAACATATTACATAAAATATTCTCTTAATAACATTGTGTTGTAAAATACAAACTAACAATTAAACTTGCATTATTCTAACTAATGTTCTCATAAAATAAGAGTTATTATTTATAAATTCAAAACCTGAATAACTATATTTATATTGTTATAACTGACTGATAAACAGTTCTTCTATAGCACTTAAAATACAAGGCTGTTCTTGAACTTGTCAGAAACACATTTTCATTATTCAGAAGTTTTTCAATCTTCTCAAAAAGCTGAAACCCTGGATATATTTTCAACATCCCTACATTTCCACTTCTGGTATAAAGTACATATTTATTAGAATTTGAAGAATTTTAACTGCTTAATTTAAAATGGTAGCTGCTATTGCTGAGGTCTCTGTCCAAGTGGTGCATCACATTATAAGGGAGTATTGGTCATGTGACTGTCACATTAACAAAGTCCACTGTAATGCAGTTACAAAACATTTTTTTCCTTAATATTACTTTATGCTGATTTGAAAAAAAAATGTAATATCAATGACAAAAATGTAAGTTTAAGTCTGTTCTGTTCCATACTAAACACATTATCCAAGGTGAGGGTCTTGGCATCTGAACTTCAGTTTTAAAATATTACAGTCTATTAATATTTTTGTGAAACCTTCAGCCTTGTCAAGTACAGAGTAGATGTAAAGATCTTGGAGAAGGATTTCCTCATTCTATGTGTTTTGTAACACAGCCAAAATGCAGTGTTGTAAATGAAAATGCAGATTATTTCTGCTGATGAAGCACTTTGCTCTATGTAATTAAACTGAGATTTGTAACATTTTTCTTTGCTGGCTCATCATTAATTGAATAATTAAAACCAAAGGGCAAGACATAGTAATGAGTTCTAAGGCTCAGTATAAGTTTTTAAATAATAGAAATTATATAGTGATAAAAAAAGTTTGTCGTACTGAAAGTTATTGTAATTTCACAAAGTGATATTTTTTGTCTGTGCTTTCACTCTAGATTTCCTTAGTTTTTTTGTGCCTTTAGGTTTTTAGTTCATCACACTTGCTTTTATATGTGTCACCATTGGAGAAGTCTGTTGAAGGTACAGCTTCATGCATCATTAACCTAACCAACTGCTTCTTTCCACTTTACCTAGATAGAACATTGATAATGACACTTCTAGCTTCCATAAAAATATAATTTAGGTGCTCAGGAAAAATATTAGTTTTCCAACCATCCGTAATTGCTAATCATTTACAGAACCTTAGTAGGAATATTTTAGTTCATATTCTATGTTAGTAGTACGTGCTGATTAAAAGTTTCTCATAAATATGATTTTCACAAATATCAGAAAAAAATAATTACAAATAATATAAAACAGCAACATACATAAAATAAAAGTACTTTTTTATGTTCATGTTAGCGAGTAATTGTAAGAAACTATTAAGGAGGTTCCAACTTCATGATCTTTGTTTTAGCCAAAGTGGTGGGGGAGGTCTGTATAGAAAGTCAGATGTGTGCTCTTTCTGTTTTATTGATAAGGAGTATTCCAATACATTCTTTTATTGTAGGGCAATCTTAAAAGTGGTGAATCATATGGTATTGTTTTATCTAAAGAACTTCAACCAATCAATCTACATCTGAATCAACAAGGACACAACTATATTGGATTTTTAATACAAATATGTTTAATCCTGTATATATTTGGAACCACAATCAGTTTTAATGAAACAAACATTAAATTCTTACTTTTTAATTTACATATTAACATTTAATATATTGAATAATTAGTGTGATATATTGTATTATTGTATATGTAATTTGAAGTCGAATAATTCATCTATTATTCTTGATGAATGATTTTACAGTATACAGGGCACAGGAATGTATGAAGTCTCTTCTGCTGTTAGGTTTTTTTTTATAATTACGACTTGTTTCTAAGTTACATTTCAATTACCATATATCCAAGCTATATGTAATTATATAGTATCTATAATGAGCAAAGGCTTTCATGGCCAGAGCCAATATAAACATTCTCGATGTATAGGCCACTATTGGTCTTAAAATCTTCTGCCAAATGTTTCAGCTACACCCTTTGTAGCCACCAGTGGCATAAATGGACAAGGGAGTAGAATCTGTACAGAACTTACAACAGAGAGCAGTGGCAGGGGATTAGTCCCCCTCCCTAGGTACTATAAAAATTTCAGTGAATATCCGTAATCACTTAACAACCCTATTTCTAAGCTAGTTGCATGTGTTAAAAAAAGGCATATAAATAGAATCTAGGCTTATAGGTAGAATCTTGAATATCTTTTTTTTTTTTTTTTTTTTGAGGGAAATAAGGAGTCCGAGTCCAATAGGGAGTCTTTAAGATGACCTTAAAGCTGATCTTGTGCCCCCTGCCCTCTCCAGGAGCAGCTCCTACTTTGCCACTGGTAGGGAGCACTTACAGAACTGCTGCAAGCTCTGTATGAACTCCACTACCTCATCTGAAGATGGCTACTGTGGGCATAGCTGAAACATTCAGGAATAGAGTTGTTTTTGAAATCAGCATATATATAAGTGTGTGTGTGTGTGTGTGTGTGTGTGTGTGTGTGTGTGTGTGTGTGTGTGTGTGTGTGTGTGTGTGTGTGTGTGTGTGTGTGTGTGTGTGTGTGTGTGTGTGTGTGTCGCATGGCACTTGTATTACGGTACTGCGTATGATGGCCATGTGCTGGGCTCAGCTGATTATCAGTGAACTGCAAACGTGGAATCATTTACACTGTGGTTATCACCACTTAACCAACACTAGTGAAATCCATATATACCTGAGTGTATTTATGTAGCAAGGCTACATCATGCATAAATTATTGAAAGCACATGTGAAACAGGAAGTAATTGTAGTAGATTCATGTTAAGCTAGCATTTAAAGGGTATAGATTTTTTTAGATTAGAAAAAAATTCCAGGTTACCCAAATAAAATACACATTAAGGTCTGCTTAATATACCTTTTAATTTATTCAGAGTAGTCAAATAATCATGCCTAAAACAGAAATTGTACAGCCACTACTGATAGAGCAGATATATGTGTACAAATATAAGTGAGAAGGACAGGTTTGATACAAAATCAATAATAACAGCAGCTAAAAAAACTTTCATAAAAAATTTCCACTGAGATACAAGGCAAGTAGCACATCTGGCAATATGAAATTAATAATCATTACAATAGAAAATAAGTATTTTACAATATTATGAGAGAGGATGTGTGCGCGCGCGCGCGTGTGTGTGTGTGTGTGTGTGAATACTCAGTTATTCTTAAAAAACAGTCAAAAAGTAGCTATAAAAAATAAATAAAACCAAGTTGTTATAAAAAAAATATTAAAAAAGGAACCAGATGTTTAACATACGAGATTATGCAAACACATGGAGGGTTATATAAGCCTTTATATAATATATATATATATATATATGGAGGGTTATATATTCCTTTATCTGTGCATGGTGTGTGTGTGTGTGTACGCGCATGCACACACACACGCACATGTCTGGTGGCAGAATCCAAGTGGTTTGGTTTGAATCAGTCATGCACATGTGTGTTATATTGTTTAGTTTTGTCTGTAGATTACTGTATATGAATTCATCAATATTATTATTAATATTAAAATAGGTCTCGCCATGTTTTATCAGTGCTGACAATATTTTTTGCAATTGTTTTTCAGATTTATTTTGTCCGTTAATCATCACTTATTTGGATTCATACTTTAAATCGTGAGTAAAAGTGTTGTGTGCGTGTAATAATGTCGTGTTTAATACAATGTTAGTGAGTTGTTTAACATTCTTTGCCAACAGTGTTTGTGTGACAATATGTACAGCGATAATTGTTATTAGCACTAATTTATGTTTGTCAAAAAATGTCAGTCTTACACTATTATAAGTTTTCAATCTTGAAGTCGTGTTTCTATTGTAAACCTGTTTATGAATAACTGCTGAAGTTTCACTGTTGGCCACTCTTCTCACATGTGTAGCGTTTCTGCTTTCTCCACTGCAACTCTGCACAAGTCCGAGTCCGCCAGCATATCTCAGCATCTTTCCAACTGATGGTGTCCCCCAGGACTCTGCCATTATTCTGTTACTTTATATCATATTCACCCTGCCTTCCCCCAGCATATGCCCTACCCAACAGCAGGACTAGCCCAGTACACAGACGGTACTACAGGTAGGTACGGCCTACAGGGCCTCCGCTGACAATCACTGGCAAGTTTACACAAAATTCTAGCAGAAGGTACTACAGCCTTTCCTCGATTATGTATAATACCTGGAGGTTCTCAGTAAATCCTGATAAAACTCAGTTATGTGTCTTCAACTCTACAGGACAAAAGATGACTCACTTCTTCCGAACTCCAGTCTGCATTGGCCCTTCAACAATTACTCTGAAGCGTGTATGCAAATATCTCAGCGTCACACTTGACTCCAAACTAACATGGCAAAAGCACATCGAATGAACCACTGCTCCAGCCCGACACTTAGCAGGATCTAAGTCCTGCCCTATTACACTTAGCGTGCCTATGCCCTATCTTAACATACGCAGACCCAGTCCTGCTGAGAGCTGACTCTGACCACCTGAAACCATTGAGGATCATAGAACGCCGAGCACTTTGTCTCATAAATCGCTGGCCCCTCCGAACTTGAACCAGCAGCGTAGCTTTATACACTTTGAATACCCTTTTCCCTGACCTCAACTCCTTCCTATTTAATCTCAACCGCCACTGTGTCCCCATTCAGTCCATCGCTGATTCCATCCACCAGTCAACCAGAAATGCACAAAGACCCTTCTTCCTCATAAAGTGCCTTCTGGCACTTGCAAAGATACCACCCAGAAACAGCAGATAACCGTCATTTAATTACAGCATCACTAATCCTCAACTATGATACAAGCCCATTCCCATTTCCAGTGAATTATGCCCTCCACTAATACTAAGGAGTCCTCCGCCGTTCCCTTGACACCTCGTGGACACTCAATTCCAACTTTAGTGTCCTGTGCTGCTTGTACATGTTACCCTAAGACTACTGTTTGGTACTAATTCAATATTAAAAAACCCGTAACCCAACCAGCTGTCCTTCCACCTACACACACATACACAATTATTACCACTCTCCTATCTCGTCTTCTTGGTGCCTCCATGTTCTCTGCGGCCGACCTGCACTGGCTCTCGTCTTTTGCATAACCTCTCACTGTATCGGCTGAAGGGCCAAGTTTTCAGAAAAGCCCGAGATTTGCCCAATTGAGCAAGCCTCAAGTAATGGAAAAAATCTCCCCTTCCACTGTTGCCTCAAAAACCATTGCTAGTATTTCATTTTCCCTCAGTAATAGCCAATCCAGTTTTCTTTTGCTTCTCTTCATAACCCTCAGAGGTGTTCTATACTTCTTCTTGTTTTGAACACTTGTTTGTTCATTATACCTACGTCTGTATATCCGTGTTTCCATTCCCCAATTCCGTTTCTGTCCATGTTCGTAATTGTCCATTTCTCTGATCCACAAAGTAAAATACTTGATATTAAACACTTCATCGTTTCTTCCTAAGTCCAGTGTTAATCCTTCTACACAAAATTTCTTTTTCTCTGTTAGACACTACCTTCACTATGGCCATTCTGCTCCTGATATCTTGTTCACTGGTCTAGTTCTTGAGCAATATGCTCCTTAAATATTTGTGCCCCCTTGATATTTCTACTATTGCGCCTTCAATTTAATAATGTTATAGTAACTGACACTTTTTGGTATATGGAGTATTGCCTACATAATATGTTTGCAGTGTTGTGTGTGGGCTTTTACGTTTAAAATTTATTTTACTCTAAAACTGTGCATTTCTCTTGTTAATAGTAATACAGTATACCCTAATTTAAACAAGTGTTAAAGAGGTAAATGATTGTGTGTGTGTGTGTGTGTGTGTGTGTGTGTGTGTGTGTGTGTGTGTGTGTGTGTGTGTGTGTGTGTGTGTGTGTGTGTGTGTGTGTGTTTTAAACTAAGGCTTACAAATAATTGTAGAAGGAAAAGGAAGTATAATATTTATAAATTATAATAATCAAGGGGAGTCCAACTTCGTAACCACGTGTTTCTGTTGAATGTCGTCCCAAGCGTAAGTTTCGTTACTGTATTCACTCAAAACATACTTCACGCAGCAAAACAAATCCAGTACGCGCAGACTAAATATGTATTCACCTACTTAAAAACGAATATTTATTCAGTAGTAACTACAGATAATTCATAAACTAAAAATGTGAATTCTTACAAGAATAATAAACTAGAATGTAATTAACTTCAGTGTTTCTTTTTTAATTAACTTCAAATGTTCAGTATCTTTAATTTTTTGATTTAACGATAAATGTGCAATGTGCAGTCATCAGCTTAGTGTATAAATATGTGTAAATAAAGTAAAAATTAACAATAAACAATATAAGACAGCAAAATAAGAGTCAATGTTTTGTTTTTATTACTTTTACCATAAAAACAAAACTGAAAATAAAATTATTATTACCTGTCTTAGTTTTCAGCCTGTGCCTTTAATGTAAAGGTGTTACACCACTATGTCGCTACCAGAGTCACTGGATTCTGTGCCCAAATTTATTACTAGTTGTTCCACGGCGTCTTCTAATATTCCGTTGTTGCTCCATGCTTCGTCAATCACTTTCTTTGTATGCATCACTGCTTTTCCCCAATCGTCTGCAGTAACATTCGTAATACCTTCGCGTATCAATTTTTCTATTTCAGTTCCTGTAAAAGTCTTATTATTTCTGGCTACATATCCCTTTACTTGTGCCCAAATTTACTCAATGGGGTTAAAATGACAATGATACGGTGGTAATCTTACTACTTTATGGCCATGTTCTTGCGCTACTTTGTCAATTATCTACGTATTCCGGAAATAGGTGTTTACAACCTGACATCAGCTCCAACAGCTCTGCTTTTTTATGCTACCAGTGGTAGTAATGTTATGTTCATGAAGCAAGTGAATAATTTCTTCTTTATGTGTAGCTGATGTTGGCGCTTTGTCGTATATAACCGAGTGATAAGGGGTGTTATCCATTACAATAGTTGACGGCACTGTGAGGTTTTTTATAACGAGTCTGTGAACCACTTGGTAAAGTTTTCAGAGTTCATTTCTTCGTGGAAGTCACTCGTTTTCTTTGTCTTAAAGGCATAAAAACAGTTACGTACATAGGCGTGTTCAACGAAGGTGCCACCGGTGCCGTGGCACCACCACTAGAATGAGAATTTTTTTTTTTTTTTTTTACGTGCAGAATATGTTTTTACGTAGAAACTGCATAATTTCCGTGAAAACTTGATGATTCCGTTTGTGGAACAAGAACTGAACTGGCTGCTAACGCAAGAACATGTGATGTAATTGACAACTTCAAAAACAGTGTTGCATTCGACTGTCGGATGACCCTGTAATGTAATATAAAATATTTCCTTACTTTTATATTTTGTTCTGGACGCTACTGACTATTAAATACTAAACTTGAACCTGTTGCAGCTTTATTTGTCTACAGTACAAATTAATCAGTTTTTCAATTCTGTGTTTTTTTTTCACTAATATTGTACATTGGATATAAATAAATATTCTAAAAATCAAAATCAAAGTTGTTTCCGTTTTGTTACACAAATTAACCAGATAGGCTAACTGGATCATTAATTAAAAGGCAAAATTCGTCTAAATTGATATTTCTAAAGCTACTTTGTTAAACATGTGTGTGTGCCAACTTTTGATCGGTCCGATAAGTGCAAAGAGTTGAGTCCCTTAAAAAGTAAAAATTTATTTGAAGGCATTCAAAAAACCTCGCTTTTCAAAATGTTTTTATGGCCTCCAGTCAGCATTAAAACACGTTTTTAAGCAATAAATTTTCAAAAATCTTCCGGGGGAGGACCCCAGACCCCCCCCCCCCGGAAGCCATTCTTGGCACCACCACTACTGAAGTCCTGCACACGCCTATGGTTACGTATGAAACCTTTTGATGTCCCACCATGTACAATAATAGGCTATATCTACCCCCTCGTCCTAAAGGTATTTTCATTGTCCCTTCTACAGTATCATCTGTCCAGGCTTTTCGTAAACTGTGACCTATATTTACCCATGTTTCGTCTAACCAGACTATGTCTTCAATAGAGTTTGAATTTATCGTAGAAATCTACAACGTAAAAGCAACTACACTTTTACTTTCCATAAGAACTTTTCTGCCCGAAATGCTTGTAAACTTAAAACCGATATTTTGTATTAATTTCCTAACAGATGATTTACTACCGGCAAAAAGATCAGCTGCTGCTAACGACTTATGAAGTGTATTTATTGTTGGGCGCTCTTTTCTACAATAGTAGCTATAAATGTGCTGTCGAATTCCATTTTCTTGGAAAGAATCCAACTTCCTAACTCTTTTGTCTATATTTCTTTTTTTATTAGGTGTTTGAAACTTGGGCTCTGTATCACTAAAATCAGTAAGAAGTCGTGTTTCTCTTTTCCTATACGTAGCTATACTATAAGATAGCTACTTCGCATGCGGCAGCTGTACGCTTTAAAACTCACGTTTGCTTTTTCTTTTTCAAAATATTCACGTATTGAATAGATAAGTTGTCTTGCCTGTTCATTAAATACTTTCCTTTTTCTTGTCTAGCGTATAGCTGAAGCACTCGTATTGGCGTCGGACATAGTTGAATGGATAATATTAACAGTCACTATTACTTAGTACACTAATACTTAAATTTTACCACAAAATCACTTTTGAATATTAGACTAATAATCACTAAATTTTAAAAAATATTATTAAATCATGCAAATGCACTAAAATATAATAATATTGTAAATTTTAAAACTGTTATAAATTTCACTCGCATCAAACAGAAGTAAACCCACTAGGCGTACTGTTCAGTTTACTATGCGCACGTGATAACGCACAAACAGCGGAACAAGTACGGGTCTACAACACTGTGCTGTACAGTTTCGGCCAATCAGACCGCTCTAAACACCATTTCCCCACTCATTTGCAGACAAACGTCAATCCCTCTCCAGTAAAAATTTTACTGTAGTAAGTAGGCGTACTTAATGTAAAGAATATAACAATGCAATTTTTAAATTAAATATTTACTTTGTTGTTGTCAATAAGGTTTCCATTAAAAGCACAATTAAAATCATTTTTTGTACTTTAAACTGTTGAACATTCTAAAATCCATGACGATAGAAGACTGAAATATCGGTATGGAGAACCATACATGACTTCCATGTTTTAAGATTTATATTTAAAATCATATTCGAAATGAAATATTTCCATAGAAACTACGTCTTTCTACTTATTGCTTCAGCATTAACCACAGTACTGTGGTCACTAACGTATACCACCTCACGTTTTCGCACTCGATTTTCACTGATGATGGCAGTTGATGGCACTGCCGAAAAGTCTGGTTTTGCAGAAAACATTGGACTACAGCTAAACAGCCCGGGAAGCAATTTTAAGAAAAAACTACTTCTTTGTTGCCGATAACGTAGTACACATATAAAAAATTCTCCACTTCACCTTCAACTATAATTTTTAATAATAGAAAATTACCCCCACCCCGCTCACCTAACCTCTTCATTTATAGATATTTCAACTACGTTTCTACAGTGGATTATTATGAGCTTCTTATCAGGATACTTTATTTATAAAAATTAAGTACTTTACTCTTGTTAAATCATAAAATGTTTCAGGTAAACTACCCCTTTCTCTTAAACGATCTTCTCCAAAATCAATAGACCTTCAGTCCTCTACAATTCAGGGATGCATGCAAAAAAATATTTGATTCTGTTTGAATGTGCGGCAGTTATCGTTCGTCATGGAAACATTTCCCTTGTTACAACATAAAATGTTGCAGGTAAACTACCCCTTTCCCTTAACCGATCTTCACCAAAATCAACAGACCTTGAGTTCTCTACAACTCAAGAAAGTGTGCAAAAAATTATTTGATTTTCTTTGAATTTTCGGCAGTTATCGTTCGTCATAAAAAATTACCCTTTTTAAAACATAAAACGTTGCTGATAAACTACCCCTTTCCCTTAACCGATCTTCAACAAAATAAACAGACCTTGAGTTCTCTTTAGTTTAAAAAGGTATGCAAAAATGTAGTTGATTCTGTTTGAATTTACGACAGTTATCGTTCGTCATATAAAAAATTACACTTGTTAAAACATAAAATGTTGCAGGTAAACTACCCCTTTCCCTTAACCGATCTTCACCAACACCAATAGGTATTGAGAACTCTACAATACAGGGCTGTATGCAAAATATCATTTGATTCTGTTTGAATTTGCGGCTGTTATCGTTTGTCATAGAAAAAAATTATCCTTGAAAAAAAACCGTTGCAGGTAAACTACCCCTTTGCCTGAACCGACCTTCACCAAAAACAAGAGGTCTTGAGTACTCTACAAGTCAGGGCTGTGTGCAAAATATTATTTAATTCTGTTTGAATTTGCGGCTGTTATCGTTTGCCATAGAAAATACCCTTGTTAAAACATAAAACGTTGCTGGTAAACTACCCCTTTCCCTTAACCGATCTTCAACAAAATCAACAGACCCTGAGTTCTCTTTAGTTTAAAAAGTTATGCAAAAATTAGTTGATTCACTGTTTTAATTTACGACAGTTATCGTTCGTCATATAAAAAATTACACTTGTTAAAACATAAAATGTTGCAGGTAAACTACCGCTTTCCCTTAACCGATCTTCACCAACACCAATAGGTATTGAGAACTCTACAATACAGGGCTGTATGCAAAATATCATTTGATTCTGTTTGAATTTGCGGCTGTTATCGTTTGCCATAGAAAATACCCTTGTTAAAACATAAAACGTTGCTGGTAAACTACCCCTTTCCCTTAACCGATCTTCACCAAAAACAATAGGTCTTGAGAACTCTACAATTTAGGGCAGTGTGCAAATAATCATTTGATTCTGTGTGAATTTGCGGCTGTTATCGTTTGCCATAGAAAATACCCTTGTTAAAACATAAAACGTTGCAGGTAAACTACCCCTTTCCCTTAACCGATCTTCACCAAAAACAATAGGTCTTGAGAACTCTACAATTCTGGGCTGTATGCAAAAGAGTAGTTGATTCTGTTGGAATTTACGGCTCTTATCGTTTGCCATAGAAAAAAATTACCCTTGATTAAAAAAACCCGTTTCAGGTAAACTACCCCTTTCGTCAAGAAAACATTTCTCTTGTTACAACATAACATGTTTCAGGGAAACTACCCCTTTCCCTTTACCGATCTTCACCAAAATCAACAGGCCTTGAGCACTCTACAATTTAGGAAGGTATGCAAAATAATATTTGATTTTCTTTGAATTTACGGCAGTCATCGTTCGTCATAGAAAAAGTAAAATATCGGTATGGAGAACCATACATGACTTCCATGTTCTAAGATTTATATTTAAAATCATATTCGAAATGAAATATTTCCATAGAAACTACGTCTTTCTACTTATTTCTTCAGCATTAACCACAGTACTGTGGTCACTAACGTATACCACCTCACGTTTTCGCACTCGATTTTCACTGATGATGGCAGTCGATGGCACTGCCGAAAAGTCTGGTTTTGCAGAAAAAATTGGACTACGGCTAAACAGCCCGGGAAGCAATTTTAACAAAAACTACTTCTTTGTTGCCGATAACAATAGTACACATATAAAAAATTCTCCCCTCCACCTTCAACCCCTTTCCCTTAACCGATCTTCACCAACACCAATAGGTATTGAGAACTCTACTATACAGGGTTGTATGCAAACCATCATTTGATTCTGTTTGAATTTGCGGCTGTTATCGTTTACCATAGAAAAAAATTACCCTTGATAAAAAACTGTTGCAGGTAAACTACCCCTTTCCCTTAACCGATCTTCACCAAAAACAACAGGTCTTGAGTACTATACAATTCAGGCCGGTATGCAAACAATTATTTGATTCTGTTTGATTTTGCGGCTCTTATCGTTTGCCATAGAAAACACCCTTGAGAAAACATAAAACGTTGCTGGTAAACTACCCTATTCCATTAACCGATCTTCACCAAAAACAATAGGTCTTGAGAACTCTACAATTCAGGGCTGTATGCAAAACATTATTTGATTCTCTTTGAATTTACGGCAGTTATCGTTCGTCATAGAAAAAATTACCCTTGTTAAAACATAAAACGTTGCAGGTAAACTACCCCTTTCCCTTAACCGATCTTCAACAAAATCAACAGACCTTGAGTTCTGTATAATACTATAATTCAAAAACGTATGCAGAAGAGTAGTTGATTCTGTTCTAATGTACGGGAGTTATCGTTCGTCATAAAAAAATTACCCTTGTTAAAACATAAAATGTTGCAGGTAAACTACCCTATTCCCTTAACCGATCTTCAACAAAACCAACAGGTCTTGATAACTCTACAATTCAGGGCTGTATGCAAAATATTATATGATTCTGTTTGAATTTGCGGCTGTTATCGTTTGCCATAGAAAATACCCTTGATAAAACAAAAAACGTGGCAGTTAAACTACCCCTTTCCCTTAACCGATCTTCACCAAAAACAAAAGGTCTTTAGTACTCAACAAAACAGGGCTGTATGCAAAAACTTATTTGATTCTGTTTGAATTTGCGCCTCTTATCGTTTGCCATAGAAAATACCCTTTTAAAACAAAACGTTGCAGGTAAACTACCCCTTTCCCTTAACCGATCTTCACCAACACCAACAGGTATTGAGAACTCTACAATACAGGGCTGTATGCAAAACATCATTTGATTCTGTTTGAATTTGCGGCTGTTATCGTTTACCATAGAAAAAAATTACCCTTGATAAAGAACCGTTGCAGGTAAACTACCCCTTTCCCTTAACCAATCTTCACTAAAAACGATAGCTCTTGAGAACTCTACAATTCAGGGCTGTATGCAAAATATTATATGATTCTGTTTGAATTTGCGGTACAATTCAGGGCTGTATGCAAAATATTATATGATTCTGTTTGAATTTGCGGCTATTATCGTTTGCAATACAAAATACCCTTGATAAAACAAAAAATGTTGCTGGTAAACTACCCCTTTCTCTTAACCGATCTTCACCAAAAACAATAGGTCTTTAGTACTCAACAAATCAGGCGTGTATGCAAAAATTTATTTGATTCTGTTTAAATTTGCGGCTCTTATCGTTTGCCATAGAAAATACCCTTTTAAAACATAAAACGTTGCAGGTAAACTACCCCTTTCACTTAACCGATCTTCACCAAAAACAACAGGTCTTGAGAACTCTACAATTCAGGGCAGTATGCAAAAAAGTATTTGATTATGTTTGAATTTGCGGCTGTTATCGTTTGCTTTAGAAAATACCCTTGTTAAAACATAAAACGTTGCAGGTAAACTACCCCTTCCCTTAACCGATCTTTACCGAAATCAACAGATCTTGAGAACTCTACAATTCAGGGCTGTATGCGAAACATTTTTTGATTCTGTTTGAATTTGCGGCTGTTATCGTTTGCCAAACAAACAAAATTACCCTTGATAAAAAAACCGTTGCTGGTAAACTACCCCTTTCCCTCAACCGATCTTCACCAAAAACAATAGGTCGTGAGTACTCCACAAATCAGGGCTGTATGCAAAAAATTATTTGATTCTGTTTGAATTTGCGGCTGTTATCGTTTGCCATAGAAAAAAATCTAAAGACACACAGACAGAGACACACACACACACACACACTTTTCGAAAAACGATTTTTTTTCATGTTTTGAGTGTAGTACAATCAGAATCTGCAATAATCTGGAACACGATTTTTTTTGCCATCACCATACTTCCATTTCCTTAAGGAACATGGACGTAAAAAATTAAAGCGACAACAGCAGGCAAGGTCACCGTTCTCAGAAAACTGTCAGTCTGTTTTTAGGATAACCGCCATGAAGAAAACAGTAGAACTTTAAATAAGTAAGTTCACCGTACGGAAAACACAAAATAACTGACTTAATGGTACTTTGTAAAGTTAGGGTGTGTATTGCTAAAAGTTTTAGATTCTAACATAAGAAAAACCAGCGCAGTATAAATCGTAGTTTCAGAGAAGTGCAAATCGTAACAAAAGAAGCCAAGAAAGAGAAGAAACGCAAAGATAGAAAGTCTGTAGATATTTACGCGACAACAAAAAATATGCTCAGCTATTTTATCTGTGTTAGCAGTCTTCATAACAACTTTGTCGTATTTTGTTGCTTCTCTGCTATGTACAATTTTCCCTCGAACGAGGCCTTTCGGTTTCGCAACCATTATCAAGTTCTTATTACAACAAAATAAAATACCTACTTCCCTTATATATATATATATATATCAATATTCAAAGCACTCAACATCGAAAATACACAAAATACAAAAACAGATACCACAACCACACACAATAATGCAACATTGAAGGACCAAAGACCAACAAACCACCTCAATAACATCCAGAAGCCAACACACAAATACAGCACCAGAAGCAAGATGGCTGAAGATGGGAGAACAGGATCTCCCGAAACATGTCCCTAAAGGAAAAAATACATCTTGAGGTAAAATAGTTATAAGTATTATAGTAATATATATATATATATATATATATATATATTGCGACAACACAAATTACTAAACTATTGGCGCATAGGATATGATAGTATGTGTATTTCAAATTACAAGTCTATATTGGAGGGTTTAAGATTATTTATTGTACAAACACAAGTTATAGTTTATATGGTATATTTGAAATGTACAGAATGTAATGTTTGATATAGAGTCTTTCTTTTAAATGTTAAATAATGTTCATACGCAAGACGTGATACGTTACATAAGAAGACTCCCACGATGATGTTGTTGAAGAGAAGGACCGGTCTTTGCGGTATAGTTGGTTCGTCAGGTGTAGCTTACAAATGACAGACGTTTCACCAGAAACGTTTACAGCTGGGCTGGCGTCCTGTAACAGCTGGGCTGGTCCTATAACAGCTGGGCTGGTGTCCTATAACAGCTGGGCTGGTGTCCTATAACAGCTGGGCTGATGTCCTATAACAGCTGGGCTGATGTCCTATAACAGCTGGGCTGATGTCCTGCAACAGCTGGGTTGATGTCCTGCAATTCCCACGATGAATCCGACACTTCGCACACACAACGGTACTACGGATTTTATTACTCGCAAACTTATATAGAGTTTAAGACCAAGTAATATCTCAGGTGACAGTGAGTTTAATCAATAACGGTATATTGAGCTTATACCTCTCCGGCTTCTTCAAGTGTTCTCGCGAATACCAAGGTCTACCGCGATCAGCAGACCACCCTATGAGGAAATCTTGCACTAGCACGGAAACGTCTTGATGGAACTATTGCGTAACAATTAATGATACTGTCACTGCGGAAAATCTCGCACAGTGATACAGTTACACTCACTTCTTACACACGTAATACTACAATATTAATATCGTGTGTACAGATATAAAATCAATTGTTATGCGTCACACGCGTTACTATCCCCGAAAAGTCTTAACAGATCCTTGCAAGCGGTAGAGTCTTGTACAAGGATTGTATGTACCGTTCGCGGTAGCAGCAGTGAAGAACTGCTTGTAATTTTACGCACAATGCGTTAAAACACTGATGTGTGCAAATGTACTACACACACAGTTCTGAGTCTTCCCGTTTCACTAACGACGAATAGTTTTTACAACACCTTGCAAGCGGTAGAATCTTGTACAAGGAGTGCACGTTCCGTTCGCGGTAGATGGCGTAGAAGAACTGCCTGTGTAACGACAGGCTTAAGAAAATTTTCAACCACCAGTCAGCATTCTATTGGTGGATGGAAGTCACATGGTTAGTAAAGTGACCATGCACTTTTCATGCAGTAGAGTGCATTTACTTTGTAACAGCATGCATAGCGGTAATCAGACTACTCGTATCACATGCATGACTGCCTACATACTAATAATATACATGAACGTAAACAATAGTCCGACAGGTATAGGGATTGTAGCGATACACATGTCTCAGTTCAGCTAATGTCAAACAACGATAATACTTCACGCACCGCACGGGAAACGTTTCCCACTCGCGCACGCGCGCACATTTCCACTAACACAGTACATGAATAACCATAAATAATAATGCACAGTTTTACTAAACTAAACCCTTAACCTTACTAAATACAATTGATAACAACCAAACTTAACCATCTACCAATACAATATGAATGTCCATTGTCTGTGTAATATATGTGAACTTGCCCCGCCTATCATGATCCTGTGATTCGTTGCAGGATTAACTCCTTCCCGCATAAAAAAAAAATTTTTTTTTTTTTCTTTAGTTAACTAACAAAAAATAAAAAAATTTTTTTTTTTTTTCAATATAACCAAAACAACTTCCTAATCCTGAAATAATAATAATAATAATAATACCCTCGAACTAAAATCAAATAAACATCCTCAATTAATACTAACATTTCCAACTGTCACTTTGACAGAAGCATCAAATCAAAAGACACATGGTAACCTTCAAACCAAAACAAACACACATGTTCTTGACACACAGATAACGAAATCTTATGCAGTGTCACAGGGTACACAGACAACATTCCTTATCAAAACTAGATTATTGTTCATTCACTGAGCCATCTTACATACAACATTTAAACCTGAATTGACATATTTAAATCACTACACATTCTTACCCCTATATCCTGACATTTATTTCAGAGTTTACGGATCCTTTGTATAATACTTCCTCAATGAGGACGCATGGAATTTACCAATCGCACGGTTGGTATTTGGGTTGGTTAAGATAAAGGTATTTTTCCCAACTTGCTCCGACAGGGTATACGGACCATTATACAGCCTAAAAAACTTCGCGGCTGTGTTGTCCTCCCTTCTTCCAACATTTAATGCTCGTAAAAGCACACTCTCTCCAGTCTTGAACTTGACTAGTTTATGTTCCGCATTAAATTTTTCCGTGCGCTCCTCGGCGCACTTTTTAATGCGTCTTCTAGCCTCGATTTTCTTTATCTCAACTGGTATAGGCATATTATGCGTCGCTATCCTTTCAATGTGTTTACCCCAGACCCGGCCTGGCATTTCTCCGGTTTGGAGTTCATTCGGAGTATACCCCGTAGTAGAATTATAATTTCCATTTATGGCATACTCAAAAAATTCTAGGAATTCCGGCCACTTACTCTGGTTAGTATTACAGTACGTACGGAACAACCGTCCCAACTCCTTGTTGACACGCTCGGCCAAGTTACCTTGCGGTCTCCGGATCGCAGTCAAGACCGTCTGGACCCCGTGTTTCTCAAGCTCGGAGTGCCACTTGGTGTTCGTAAATTGCTTACCTTGATCTGAGAGTATCTTCCTTACGGGACCATTTTTCGGCATGTATTTATTTAGCATAATGTTTATGACAGCCGACGTAGTAGGTCTACCAATAGCATATAGGCTAACATGTTTGGTAAAGGCATCCGTAACAACCACAAGGTTCTTCACTCCACGTGCCGCCCGAGGAAGTGGACCCAAAAAATCAATGCATACAAGGTCATTTTTATTACGCACAACAATGTTACCCATTTCAACCTGGGTATGTTGGTTCGGATATTTCGCTGTTTGGCAGATGTGGCATGAGCGGAGTATGGCCTTTACTTTCCTGGTCATATTTAGCCACACAAAATCCTCCCGCATTGCCAGGTAACATTTATAAGGCCCCGCATGAGCCAGACTCTCATGACACATCCAGGTGAGGTCTTCCACCATGGCGTCCGGTACCATAATCTTCCATCCGCCATTGATAATTTTATACACTACGTCTTTATATATTCTGTACTTAGGGTTTTCTTGTATCCGGATAGCGTCACATATCCGCTTCAATTTTGTGTCCCGCTGTTGTTCCATACCAATATTTCTTAACTTATTTTTGAGACTGTCTTCTAATTTATATTTGACAGCTAGAATTTGAACTTCCTGGTTATTAGACGCATGACGTTCTTCCACCATTGGAGGGTATCGGCTTAACGTGTCAGCTGCTTGGTTCTCGCTTGCCTTACAGTACTTAATGGTAAAGTCGTACTCTTGGATGGCCATGATCCAACGGGATATGCGAGCGTTCGCCAACTTGCAGCGCAACATGAACGATAAGGCCTGGTTGTCCGAAAGGATTTCGAAGTGTTATCCAACCAGGTAATAACGAAATTTACTAATGCAGTACACAATAGCCAATATTTCTTTCTCCGATGTGAAATAGTTACGTTCGGCCCCTTTTAGTGACCTACTGCTGTGCGCAATTATTTTGTTTTCACCCTTCTCATTCCGTTGGTAGAGTACCCCCCCAATGGCGTAATCCGAAGCATCGCAATTCAGGACATATGTGCCCCTTTTCTCAGGATGGAACACGTGCAGGTTCCTACTATACAAATTTTTAGTCGCGTCGAAAGCATGCTGATGACGCTCCTCCCATCTCCATTTAGTACTCTTACGAAGCAGTTCTAACAACGGCTCAATTGTCCCAGAATATTCTGGCGTAAAACGTCTGAAGTAACCAGTCAATCCGAGGAACGCTCTGATATCCCTGGGTTTTGTGGGTTTCGGGAATTCCATGATCGCACGTATTTTTTCCGGGTCAGTTGTTACACCTTCCGCTGAGATAATATGTCCCAAAAATTTAATTTGCGATTTCCCGAATTCACACTTTTCAAGATTGAGAGTCAGGTTAGCGGCTTGCAATTTCTGAAATACAATCTTGAGATGTTCAAGATGTTCTTCAAATGATTTGGATATGACCAAAATATCATCAACAAATATGCTGACGAAGTCCTCCACCTCGGGTCCCAGAGCTAACTCCAAACATCTGACCATGGCCGCTAAACTGGTAACCAAACCAAATGGAACTACTCTAAACTGATAGCATTTATTTCGATATAGAAATGCTGTGTATCTTCTCGACTCTTTGGCAAGGGGAATCTGCCAGAATCCACTTTTAAGATCAAGGCGAGACATGTATTTAACACCTTGACATTTTATGAATAGGTTCTCCGCATTCGGAGCACAGTCGTAGCATTTTTTTGTAATAGAATTTAGATTTCTCATGTCGAGACATAATCGAATGTCGTTATTTTTCTTTTTAACAACAACCATAGGATTTAAAAAATTGCTATCAGTTCGTTCAATCACACCATTCTGAAGCATACTCTTAACTTCGGCATCAACCTGTTGTTGATAGTGAAGGGGGATGGGGTACATCTTCCGTACAAATTTATTTTCATCAGTGACCTGAATACTGTGTTCATAAACATTCGTGACGGTAGGATTTTTTGAAAACACAGATTCGAATTTATCAAGCATACTTTGCAGCTTATCTTGCTCATTGCTCGTTATCTGCCTGCTGTGAGTCCGCATATTATGTGTTATCTTATCGGCAAGTTGAACCGCTGGGCGAGTTATAGTAATAGGTTCACAATCAGACCCCGTCTTACCCCTCCTGCGTCCTAACCTGATATCGTGTTTACTATTATTTATAGTACACTTTAGTATTTTATTTGGAAAATCAATGTTCGCGTGCAGTTTATTTAATGTGTCCACTCCCAAAATAACATTATACACGAGTTTCTTGACAATAAGCACAGAGACTTCTATTTCCATTCCCTGAATGGATACTGTTATCATAGCTTGACGGTCAACCCTCTGAGATTCACCCGTCGCTGATTTTATGATTTTGTGGGCTGCTGGCAGAATCGGGATTTTTTTAAAATGTTTCCTGTGCTTCTCTAGGAATCGCTCATCCATTAACGAGATTTCTGCGCCGCTGTCAAATAAAACTTCGCCGACACATCCGTTAATTTTCGCGTTGACAATGAGGTCAGTGTCATTTTCAACACTAATACCTCTCTCATTTTCCTTACTATGGTTATTGCAAATTAAACTATCTCTAATTACGGCAGGATATAGGCCGGACACTACAAATTTTCTCTTATAATTAACATCTTTCACATTTGATTTATTGAACTGCTTTTTATAGTTACACCGGGCTTTTGAAACTTCATTCCTACCTTTACGTGTACTGGTTATTTTGTTGCACGGACTCACGCCGTGCAGCCTTACACGTTTTTTGACTGTTCTATATCGAATCCTCTTCCGCTACTACTGCTACTTTATTGGCATTAAATTTTTGATTGGTATTTCTATTAGACATCTTAGGTCGTTGTGTTGTTGCGACTGTGTTTGCTTGGTTTGATTTTGATATTGAAAACTTTTATGCGGTGTTTCATTACTGTTACCATTGATATTCGGGTTGTCGATACCTTCCCATTTTGCAAGTAATGTGAGTAGCTCGTCCCACGACTTAACTCCTTGCGTAAGGACGGCCACCTGTATCCCGCGTCCAAAGTGGTGCGCAAGTTTACTTACCATGTCAGGTTCGGTTAAGCTAGGCTCAAGATATCTAGCTCTGGATATCAACTGCATCACATATGCATCTTTAGGACCTCTGGTATTGGAATATTTTCCAAACTCCAGCTGCGTACGTATCTTCCGCTGGATCTCCTCATTCCAGTATCTAGCTCTGAAATGTCTTACCAGGTCTTCCAACGTGTTGATTTTATCCTGGACGATACTAAACCACTCCGCAGCGGTACCCTTAAGTCGCCGCACTATGAAATTAATTCTATCAGCTTCACTTAAGGTATCACCAATTTGCTCCAGATCCCGCTGGCAAATTTGAATGAAATCCATGGGGTTTTCATTCTCCCGTCCATAAAATCTTTGCTGTGAATTAACGTCATCCAAAGTCTTATATACATACGTAGTACAGTTTAGTGGTGACGAGGTACTTTGCAATCGTGACACTTGCTGTTGCAGCTCTTGAATCCGCACGTCTTGCTCAGCCATTAATTCACTCACCGTGGATCTGTGTTGTATTACCTGCTCCTCCACTCCAGCGAGTTTCGCACCATATTCATTAAGTCGTGACTTATTAACCTCCAAACTCGCCTCTATATCAGCTTTCATAGCTTCCACGGTCTCGCTAATACGCTTTTCTGCCGCTTCTATCATTTGTTTGCTTTGTTTAGATTGCTCCTGCACGGCCGCATATATTCTTTTGTTTTCGTCGTGGATCGATTTACTTCTTTTCTCGGCTTCTGCACTTCTTTTCTCGGCTTCTGCTGAAAGCTTCTGTATACTCATTTTCACCTCCTCTTGACGGGCTTTATTTTCCTCTTTATTGGCTTTCATTTCTTCTAATAAGGTCGTTAAAGCATTCTTGATTTCAGCAGTATCCGCCATAATGATTAAAATTTAATTTAAAATTTAGTAAATTTAAATTTATTGATTTATACGCCAAGCAAGTTATTATTATCACAACAAGATTAGAACGTATTGTAACCAGTTTATACGCACACAGAAAAAGCAGTTCAAAATATCAACATGCAAATACCTTATCTAACATACAACAACTAATAATCAACCTCCAATATACTGATAAAATCTGTTCATATATGATATACAAGAGAATATGCACACTTGAAAAATTATATCCTCAGCTTTTCATATGAACAATACACATACAATTTTTATGTTAATTATATTTATACGTCGGATTTTTCCACCAAATTTTATATTCATAGACAAATATATAATAGCGTAAAATTTCCGCTATTTTACGAGCCCTACGTTGCTAAGCGCCAAAATATCTCTATGCGACAACACAAATTACTAAACTATTGGCGCATAGGATATGATAGTATGTGTATTTCAAATTACAAGTCTATATTGGAGGGTTTAAGATTATTTATTGTAGAAACACAAGTTATAGTTTATATGGTATATTTGAAATGTACAGAATGTAATGTTTGATATAGAGTCTTTCTTTTAAATGTTAAATAATGTTCATACGCAAGACGTGATACGTTACATAAGAAGACTCCCACGATGATGTTGTTGAAGAGAAGGACCGGTCTTTGCGGTATAGTTGGTTCGTCAGGTGTAGCTTACAAATGACAGACGTTTCACCAGAAACGTTTACAGCTGGGCTGGCGTCCTGTAACAGCTGGGCTGGTCCTATAACAGCTGGGCTGGTGTCCTATAACAGCTGGGCTGATGTCCTATAACAGCTGGGCTGATGTCCTATAACAGCTGGGCTGATGTCCTATAACAGCTGGGCTGATGTCCTGTAACAGCTGGGCTGATGTCCTGCAACAGCTGGGTTGATGTCCTGCAATTCCCACGATGAATCCGACACTTCGCACACACAACGGTACTACGGATTTTATTACTCGCAAACTTATATAGAGTTTAAGACCAAGTAATATCTCAGGTGACAGTGAGTTTAATCAATAACGGTATATTGAGCTTATACCTCTCCGGCTTCTTCAAGTGTTCTCGCGAATACCAAGGTCTACCGCGATCAGCAGACCACCCTATGAGGAAATCTTGCACTAGCACGGAAACGTCTTGATCGAACTATTGCGTAACAATTAATGATACTGTCACTGCGGAAAATCTCGCACAGTGATACAGTTACACTCACTTCTTACACACGTAATACTACAATATTAATATCGTGTGTACAGATATAAAATCAATTGTTATGCGTCACACGCGTTACTATCCCCGAAAAGTCTTAACAGATCCTTGCAAGCGGTAGAGTCTTGTACAAGGATTGTATGTACCGTTCGCGGTAGCAGCAGTGAAGAACTGCTTGTAATTTTACGCACAATGCGTTAAAACACTGATGTGTGCAAATGTACTACACACACAGTTCTGAGTCTTCCCGTTTCACTAACGACGAATAGTTTTTACAACACCTTGCAAGCGGTAGAATCTTGTACAAGGAGTGCACGTTCCGTTCGCGGTAGATGGCGTAGAAGAACTGCCTGTGTAACGACAGGCTTAAGAAAATTTTCAACCACCAGTCAGCATTCTATTGGTGGATGGAAGTCACATGGTTAGTAAAGTGACCATGCACTTTTCATGCAGTAGAGTGCATTTACTTTGTAACAGCATGCATAGCGGTAATCAGACTACTCGTATCACATGCATGACTGCCTACATACTAATAATATACATGAACGTAAACAATAGTCCGACAGGTATAGGGATTGTAGCGATACACATGTCTCAGTTCAGCTAATGTCAAACAACGATAATACTTCACGCACCGCACGGGAAACGTTTCCCACTCGCGCACGCGCGCACATTTCCACTAACACAGTACATGAATAACCATAAATAATAATGCACAGTTTTACTAAACTAAACCCTTAACCTTACTAAATACAATTGATAACAACCAAACTTAACCATCTACCAATACAATATGAATGTCCATTGTCTGTGTAATATATGTGAACTTGCCCCGCCTATCATGATCCTGTGATTCGTTGCAATATATATATACTAACCCTCCCACGCATAACCGGTTACATTCAACCAATAGAAGGTATTACTTACCGCCCAGTCCTTGTTAGCCCCGCCCCTTACTTAGTCAACTTGACCTCGTCACGTACATTACCCTCTAGAAATCTCCTACAGATTTTTACCTTCTAAACACATATCCTGTAACCGTATTACAGCTTTTATACATTGCTCTTTAAAAATATAGTAATGAGGATATATTTTACTATATTTTTGAAGAGTAATGTATAAAAGGTGTAATACGGTTACAGGATATGTGTTCAGATAGGAGATTTCTAGAGGGTAATGTATATATATTGCAATGATACGTTTAGCATAAGTCTCCGTATCAACCCCTGACTGTGGTATGAGAACATACGAACGCACGTATGAGTCGTGTAAAAGATGTAAATAATAAAAATAATGTAATAATTAAGCGTTAGGTATAAGACATAAATAAAAGAAACAAACGTATTAATTAATTTTAAATAAGGAAATAATTGTAAGTGAACATGCATATGGAATTGCCAAAGCCTTGTTGGTTTTAAACGCAGCGAAGGGAGACGAAACACGCCCCGACTAGCAGCGGTGACGTCATTGCGACAGGCAACCGCGTGTGTATCAGTTTGTGTGTGTGTGTTAGTGTTAGTGTGTAAATGAAGAACAAGTTGAATTATGTATACGATTGTGGAAAATTTTACACAGTTTTTTTAAGTGCTGAACGAAAATCAGAAGTCACACGAATCAGAGACATATGTAGAAAAACAGCTGGCGCCTGGCGCTACAATTCAATACTAAGAGGTCTATGATCGTGGGAACCGTTCAGCTACCGTGTGAAATTTTGCCATAACTTCCATAGTTTACACACCTTAATGTTCATAATTTGCATAGGTTAAGTTTATTAATGTACCTAACGATTTGTCAAATAATATTTATAAAAAAGTGTGCGCTCCATAGAAAGACGCGTAGGTTGTAATTAGTTAATAAACCGACGCGCTGACTTGTTCAACTCTGTCCGAACAGTTTTCAACAGGAATTGAACACCGGCAGGTGTATAAAACTCCAGCGAGCGACACACTACGATGTTAATTATCTATGCCAATTTTATTGCATTGATTAATTAATTTAATTATAAATTAGAGTTAATGATGAGTTGATTTTATTGCTTTTATATATACAATGTTATTTCATTGTATTAATTTTATTGCATAAATTAATTGAATTATCTTTTAATTCAGTCGTGATTAAAGTGTATGTAACCCCAAGTTTGGAAGGTCATATACAATGTTATTAATGCCATGCGTTGGGCAGCCATATACTACGTTAATTAAATGTATTCCTTTCAATAGTTGTACGAGTTAAATTAGAGTTAATCTATAATCCACAATCAAACTTGTTAAACATGAAATTGATTCTGACTTTAACTGTCAACTAAGCTTCAAGTCCGAGTATCCTTGTAAGTAATGTAATTGATAATTATGTTAAATTGAATCATGAATTATAATTACTGTTTAGTGAGAAGTTAAGTTGTGAGTCAGGTCTTACACAAATCAATAGAATACGAACGAATCCATTCTAAAGTACGTTTATTAAAATATCGTATCTCATCCTTATTCATGTCATAACATAATCATATAATAAGAGCACTTACAAATCTTCTAAAAGACAATAAATTCTATACCACATTTAATAATTGAAAGAACAAATTTAAAATAATTTAAAGAACAATCAAATATAGGCACTTAGTCGTGCGTAGTGACGTTACTAGCTACCAATGTGGTGTGCTCATAATTTGTATTAAGTAGTTTTACGTCAAAACACATTAAACATTCATATACGTGAAATACTCATATACTAACAATACACATATTAAACATATACATAGTTAAAATCCTGTTCCTGCAACAGACATATCAAACACATACATAGTTACAATAAACATATATATTAACAAGAATACGTGTACAATACTCTATAACATAATGATCCCTACCTATGGATTCGTATCTATCTGACTCATATTTATAAAATTCTCAGGTGGTTTGGTTCTAAGTGTCAGGTCAGTGGTATTTGGCAAATTAATAATTATAATAAGAGATTAATTTTGTACGTTACTCGTTCTGTCGTGACGTATCGCTCCCATGGTGTATCCATGCGGGTCCCTTCGTTGATGGTTGATGTTAATCCATATAGCACTCGTGATTGACACTTCCGATTTCTATATGTACATAGTTCGAGAACAACCGTCCGCACTCCGCGACAGTCACTTTGAATTTCGAGATTACCACAATATAAGTTGCGGCATTGCACTTGGAATCTGTCGACTATGCATGTTCGCGTGAGTCTATTGACGCGGTACACAGTTCGATACCGTTATGCACCTAATAGTTGTTCATCTTGCACGTTCACTCTTTTGCGGCGCCTAGATTGTTTTCAAGTTCATTAGGTTATTAGGTTCACACTGCTATTACTTGACTCAATTACGAAACAGTGTAGTATCACTACTTTTATGTAATGGTTCAAGAATGTCACTGCAAAATGCTATCACCTTTATGACAGTGTATTACATATAATTTATAAAGATCGTTATTCGCGCGTCATCGCGAACACTACCGTCCCGTTTTGGCGTTCTAAGTCTTATTTACGCACTTCCATTTAGTCTGAACAAAGTCTTTATCGTCTCTACTGAAATACGGTATAACTGATATAACGCTAAGTTTTTATGAACTGAGCTATTATTTTTATAAAACAGATAAAAGTCGAGTAAACTGAGTTAAAAATTTGAATGCACTGAGATAAAATTTGGAATGAACTGAGAGTGCGTCCCCTAGCGTATACAGTTTTTATTTCCTTTGATATTCCCACTCTTGTAACTCCGATGATCGCTCCAACTTACCACCAAATCATTTCTGATAGGCTTGTTTCATGGACCTCCCTGTGTCCTCTCGTCTCCAGTCTGTATTTCTGGCGAATTCTCCACCCAGTGCCGCTTGGAGAGGGATGTTCTTACACGAATTTGCTCTCTGGTCTCCGGCTCCTGTCCGTACCATCCCCTTCAGCAATTCCCTTCGGAATCCTCGTTCCTCATTGGCTGGTAGGCTTTCTCAACTTGAGTTTGACGTAGTCCACGTGGACTCGACGAGTCGCTGTCTTACGTCCGTTGCCCTGTTCCTGGAATCAGTGTTAAGGCCTTGTTTTTGAAATCACATCTGCTACTTTTGGTGTAGCGTGTCGAATTCCTTTATTGTTGAGACACTAACGCCTTCCTTCGGTGACTTACGGGTGGCATACCATCTGTGCTCTCCACAATCGTCACTCAGTCGCCTGTCCCATTGTCTGTGCATCAACTATTGTCTTACCAGAAGTCGTACACATGGTTTCGAACAATACTCTCGCCGTTGGCTCTGTAATTTTCTCGTTACTGGACAGATGTAAGGGTAGTCTTCCTTTGTTCTAATTGTGGAGTTAACCGTTCCCACGCATGGTCCAGTTCGTTGCAACATGTGCCGTACTGCTCATTGTTCGTAAATGGTTTTTACGACGTTTTAACGGAAAGGAAAGGTTTGTTCCCTTTCGTCGCCCACCCTCGAACAAAGCTAACATGTGTCACTTTTGACGGGTTCTAATTGCTGGTGTACTTCTCTCGCAATACCCAAAATTTCAAAAAAAAAAAAAAAAAAAAATCTCGAAATAATAATCACATTACAGCACCCTTTCTCAGATCATTAACAGGCAGTACGTGAAATCCACGCGTCTCACCACCGCAAATTTACAAAGTTTAAGTAATGTTTTAAATCGAATTACGTAAACTAAAGTGCGATGGATATGGCAGTACGTCGGTGAAAGTAATTAGTGATATACACGAGTAATGTAAAAGACAATAATACTGTAAACTACGAGGAGTCGAAACGTCGTCGATGAACTTCAAGAAGTCCACGTAGAACTTGGAAAGATCCACGAGGGAAAAGACGAGGAGAGGAGAGGAACCAGAGCAATATACTAGAGGACGCAGGGACAGCCACACGCAGGTACATCCAGCCGTACATCATTACGACCGTAGGTCCATGTCAGAACTCAGCATCCATTAGACGAAGAGAGTAATTCCAAACGACGCAGAGACAGAGAAGGTGATACCGGAAGAGGATCCCAAAACTCGAGAGTCCAGGTGACGGTAACAACAGTTAAATGGTTGAAAAAATATGCAGCTGAAGTCAGACATTTATTCAATCTTATAAATGACCCTGAGGTCTATCAAAAGAAGGCTCTAGATTCCATATCCAAGTTTACATAAACTTTATTATTTTTATTTGCATAATGAATAATTAATAAAAGTTCAGAGAATAATAATTTATAACAAAGAACATAAAACTTATTAATCTCATAAATAAATGGTAATTAGAGAAATCATATTTTATTATATTTTTATTATATAATTAAAATCAAGTAACTATAACGTAAAATCAAGTACGAAAGTTTACTTCAATTGTAGATTTTAATTAATTGAGACATTAGGAGTATAGTTAAATAAAGTAATAGAACGGTCTCTATTAGAATTTTTATAAATGTTTAATTATTTAATTTTTTAATTAAGTGGTATATAATAAAACAAACCACACTTGGTAAGTCAATATTAATATTCAATTTCGTACGTGTTAATCACGCATTGTAACAATATATGTGTTATGTATTATATGTCTGTAAATATTCCAGGTCATATATATCTTATTTTTGTGTATAATGTGTCTTAGACTATAAGAGATAAGATTTTGCCACGTTATAATTATACGATATTCGTATAAGTGAATATAAGGGTTTCAATATTAGTTAACCCACACACTAATTAATAACATGACAATTTGCATTTTTTAATTAATAAACAAAATGAATATAATTGTATTAAAAAAGTCCTACTAATTTCACAACCAGTAATAAATCCTCTGTACTCTTTACTTGTAACGATATTCACGTGCTTATCCACCCTCAATTAACTACCAAAGCCTGCGACCTAGCTGGGAAACATCAAGGTAAATACTGCAGAAGAAGAGTATACCTTCGAGACGTGGGTAAGTGCGCACAAATGAGTAATAGCATATGTGCAAAAGTGAGTTGTTGAGAGTATCGTTGCAATATATAAGGGAAGTAGGTATTTTATTTTGTTGTAGTGAGAACTTGATAATGGTTGCGAAACCGAAAGGCCTCGTTCGAGGGAAAATTGTACATAGCAAAGAAGCGACAAAATACGAAAAAATATGCTGCCGACTCACAGAAATTTTTATAGCTCAAATACTGGCGCCCAGAATTTAATTAAGTAATGTTACCCACAACTAATTATTTCTGATAAAAAAGATTCATTTACGCGATACGCATAAATAAATTTGAAACGAGCCACATAAGGTGGATGTACGAAATTTGCTTTCGTAACACTGCTAAAACGCTACACAATGTAATAGCCGGCAACAAAGCTGGGCGATGGGCGTGGAGGTGACAGGGAGCAGCAGTGAAAGTGAGTGACCTTGACGGAACTACTTCTTTGCAGGGTACTCTAGTTCTAGTCAGCTGGTTGGAAATACCGGTAATTGACAACAAAAATGGGGAAACTTCCTTTCGTCACTGTGTACCTCGCCACACAGTTTATTTATTTGTTTATTTGGAATTTATTTGTCACTTCTGAACAGTTTTGAAGTGGTTACAGTTCGAGCAGTGAGACGTATTGTAATGGTATATTTCATGAAGCTCGACGTAAAAACAGATTTTCAATGTAACGCAAAAACATATTTTCGTGTGCGAGAGAATGGAATTTTTTGTACGTTACTTTTTTGGTCTGGGAAATTCGTAATTATTTTAGCAAGTGTGCGTGCCTAAAAGTCGATTTCGCCCAAGGAGTGTTGCATCAGTCTCACTGGACGATTTTCTCACAGGAGATCTGGGATCAAACCGGTATAGCGCAGGAGCGGGAGAGAGGAGCAAGGAAAGCGTCAGTCAGTCACAATCTTAATGCCAAGCAGTATAGACGGCAGCGGCAGCAGTTTTAGAAGGTCGTGCCTTGTAAAAATGTAAGTTATTCACGGAAAACAGCGTCAGCAGTGGCTCGGGTGACATGTAATTATAAACAAAGTTTTACAGTTGGATAGTGCGCGCACGTTTAAAAGTACGACGACTCGGGTGTACAAAGTATCTGAGAAATAATACCGGCCACGTGGTACTCGCGAGAGAACATGATATACAGACAATTACAGATAAGTAATAGAAAATGAAATAGCGAGTGTGGGGAAAATTTGGCCAAATAAAATATATAAACAAAAAACGCTGAACTAAACTACATACAGAATCTGCAAGTGTGTGAGAGATCGAGAGAGCAAAATAGGTGGTGAGAGAGGAGAGGGAGAAAAGTAAGTGAAAACGGTTAAAGAGTACAGGTTTGCTTGGCTTTATGTAATATGATATAATTGTAGTTAAAACAAAAAGATGAAACAATAATATTTTATTAAAGTAATAAAACAAATAAAATGTAGCGTATATTAATATGTGTTAAGTAATTTTTACGTCACCTCAACCCAACCTATACTCTGTGCTCAACGAGTTCGTCTAACGAATTTGAGAATCTTCTGATGAGGGAAAGTTTTTATTTTAAATTGTTTTCATGGGTAAAGTTGATACGGTTTTCACATTCCGTCTGTAAAAACGGAATGGTGGCACTCCGTCTGTAAAAACGGAACGGTTGGTGGCGACTCAAGGGCTTTTGATGTTTTATGGAATCTTCTGAAAGTGAGTAAAGGTACTATCGGGGCTTTATTTTTTTCTTCTTTTATTATTCTTATTATTCCTACGATTACAGTATTTTAATTCACTTAGTGTTTAATAGTTTATATGGAAAAGGTATTGAGTTCAAATATCGACAAGTTGAAAATGTGAAATCAGTGGAACAAGAGTATTCGAGACGTACAAAAAACGACTGTAAGGTCAAACTATGTATACACTTGGTTAGGAAATATTTTTTCAAGACCTGAACTTGAGCACATCACGAACCGCTTCCATATCGAGCAATGCGTAATGAACAGACGATGAAATAGAAACAAGAACACACAAGTGAAAGAACAATAAGAAAGAAAAAAGCAGAGATTGGCCGTCAAAGTTAATCCACAGATACAGTAAGTCAGCAGAATCCCTCGCCCGAAATGATATTATACATGTAAGAAACGTTATTACTCGTACTAGTTTGAGAACATTGACAAAGTTACATAAAACTGCAGACGAGGCTCCGTCGAAAGGGAGTCCAAATCGTACCTAATTGTGATTGGTTTCTCAGAAGACAGAGCACCTCGCAGAGTTGCGATTGTCGGGAAAAGGGGTGGGCTCTGAGTAAATGTTATTCGGTGCACATGTTTCAAACAGCCCTCGCGGCGTAATGTAATGCGAGCCTCTTTATACACGCTAGTTGTTTCGTGTTTCGACATTTTAATAAAATAATATTGTTGATTATGTAAATACTGTACTAACAAATGGCCAACCGTGCCAAGACGGTGATTAGTGGACAGAACAGGTGTCACGTTTTAGCTTCCTAGGGTGTGATGTTAGTTACGAGTTTGAGAATGACGTCACCAATAAACTCCATAAAGTATAGGCTAAACTGATGCGTGACACGTTATATAGGAAAACAATTAAATTTTAGAAAGTTTTTTAATGCTTTTTTAGCTTTATTTTTTAATTTATTACAAGTACATTTATTTAAGCAAACCCTTACCACAGGACAATCAAATGGCAAACGGTCGAGTTAAAACTGAGACTCGCTTCGTTCGTTTAATTATACTTATAAATATTTGCATCATCGTTGCACACAAGGATTACATTTACAGCCTGTCCTGTCTTCAGGGTGTCATCGTCTTCTGGGTCTCTTTCCTCGGCGTCTACAATTTATTACTTTCCTTACACGACTGTATTTTCTGATTCTTTCGATATATTGTATGCAATTATCTAATTCATAATGTAAATTGTAATAATGAGAATAAAGATATTATTATTGTTATAGTATATACACTTTCCACTCGGTCCTTACACCTCAATTACTAATTCGGCTGCAGGTTTTTACTCTTCTCTATTTTCAGTTGCTGGACATCTTTTTCCAAACGTCTTCTTACTTCTTATAACCTTAAAATTGCACCTTAAAGAAAGATTTCTTTTGCGAAGCACCAAAAAGAATTTACAAATATTCATAATACAAAGTCAGGATTCCTGCAAAAACACATGTTAGGGCAGTACTCTGCTCGCTACATATTGCGGCCTACTGCTTCGGAAAACGTATAAAACAACGAAATCTAAAACTGGTAGCATATAAAGGCAAATCAAACCATGTAACATGTAGCTTAAGACGACTGTCCACGTACAACAGAACTGCCACAACAAAAGACGTTAAATACCTCAGCATGCATCTGGACAGACGTTTTATACGATGGAAACACGTTAACAACAAACAGTCAACACTTGCCGCTTACAACTCTCTTAGACATATGTTCTGGTTGCTCGGAAGGAGGTCACCGATGTCCCTGGAGAATAAACTCCTCTTCTACAAGACAATTCTCAAATCAATCTGGTCGTGTGTCATCTACCTATGGAGGACAACAAGTAATTCAAACAGATATCCTGTAGCGTTCTCAGCTCGGTACAGTGGTCAATACCACGTGGTACGTGCCATACCACGTCACACAGAAGGACCTCAAGGTAACTTCTGTTCGACAAGAAATTAAAGATCCGTGCACGAGGTACAGAAACCGGCTAACAGCGCACCCCAACGAGCTGGTAACCAAGGTGCTGTACGGCGCATTTAAACGGTTCAGGAGGCGAACGGCCGTACCAAAGAGATTTTTCTGACTTCAGATTAGAGTAAGGGAGGAGTGCTCACTGTCTGTCCGTCTGTAGCGTTTACTCAGAAAATTTTGTAAATTTAGCTCACCACGGACCAAAAACGGAACTCAAAATTTTAAAAGTGTACGCGAGAGACCAAGTTATGACAAATTTTATTCAACATATAAAATGGAAACGTTATTAAAGATAATGTGACATAATTAATGTCGCTCATTTTTGCTAATTTTGTACTGAAAGATGGAAGACGTAATTAATATATCAACGGTAAAATAAAACAAAGGAAAATGGTGGTAGGACAGCCGAATTCAGTGTTTTGGAGTTGGAAAGTAATCCGTTAAACCAATAAGGTAATTTACTCTGCTATCTTAGAAAGCAGAGTGGCTCTGAATCTTGGAAGATAAAGAAACTCCCGAATGCTCCAAGCATGAAATAGGACTTCTGTATGATGCTTTGTAGGGTATCCAGACTCGAATGTGTGAGAAATTAAGATATCAGGAGCAAATTCGATATGGCTTGGCCATGTGGAACGAATGCCTGATGACTGGTGATCCAAAACGTTATTAGTCTGTGTCCCAACTGGAAGACGGAAACGGGATAGATCCAGGAGGACATGTACGGCGAGGTGGAGAAAGAGGCTTGCAGTGGGGAGATTGGAATAAGAGAAACCTCTGTTGAGCAGAATGCGAGTGACTGCAGTAGCAGTACATGCACTCGCACATGGCTGAATGAAAATCAAATTTATGTAATAAATATAAAAACAATTTCGAATTGGGTTATGGGTGACAATATTATGGGTTTATGGTACACACGGAACACTGTAAACATCGTGTCAAATTGTTTGCATTCGGAGTAATAAATGACTACCATATATTTTTAGATTGTACCCTATTTATCATTAATCAAATATTTACTCACTGTGTATTAGTGTAATTCAGCGTGTGTTTACCAGCATACTTGCGTCATAGGCAAGACTTGTTGGCAATCGCCGCGGCTATTCTGTGTCCTGTCTTAACTGTTCTTAACATAGTTCTGGGCCAGTGTAGTCGCTGAACGTTTGCCTCCACGAGCAGAAAATTTCCCTCAGCCTTAGACCGGCGATTGATTCTTAACAGGAGACGCGAAAAAATTTGTAGAACTTTTTTGTCCTGTAATCGGAATCCTACAGGTTAAGTCTGAGTTCAGATTTCCTGCAAGAAGGGAGACTACTGTTTCCGGTCAGCAATAAAACCTCTATATTAAGATAGCCTAAGTCTTTAGTGTAATTTATTATTAGTCATACTGGTGGTTCAGCCACTTCTTACGATTAAATTAAAAAGACGGAACTCTGATCACAAAGTTACATGTAGTTTCTTTCGGGTTTTATTATCACGTATTGTACTTTCGACGCGTGATACGTTCAAGCCTGATCGCAAATGTACAGATAATGATTGTGGAGTGTACTTTCATAGCGTGTGCAGTAAATTTTTAAGCCGATAAAATCGATACGTTAATCGACCACGATCCCCTTTCCCATTCAGTGATATTAAAATTATGATTGCGATTTTGGGTGCCTCGCAAATGACAGCGAAGACTTGCATTACGATTTCCACAAAAAGAATTACGATACGTGAGGTTGAAATAAAATGGGATATATGTGTACTGATAATGAAACTGAAGAGGTGAAGAACTAGTACAGTAGAGTCCCGTTATCCGTAAAAAAAAAGAATGTTTGGCAATACGAATCTTAATTCCGATTTTTAAACAAAACGTCTGACAACGCCTGCTTCCTGCCCACTCTTGAGCCGGGGATGATAAAGCACCAACTAGGACAATTGAGAGCGACTTAAACTTAGCAATGTATGTCAGCTGCGCAATAATTTTAAAGCTTTCACCTTGTTTAGTATTATCAGAATGACAACAGTATAAAAAAATTACGTGTTCAGGTCAAATAAAAAGTAATCTGTATTTGTCGCAGAGTTTGCCGATGACATCATCGTAAGGTGCACACACACACACACACACACACACACACAGCTGTGTGTTGAGTACATAGCATAAAACAAAAAACAAATTCATGTTAGCAGTGCGTGTTAGGTCTCTTGTATCAGTCAACGGCGGTGATTCATTTTACCGAGTGCAGTAGTGTCGAATTCGAACGGAATTTTGTGGGTCTACAACGAATTGTTTAGGCTCAGATGGCAGTGACCAGCGTCGGATAAACATCGTCGGTCGCGCGTCCGGGCAAGCGGCATGATGTCCGCAGGTTCGTGCGAGTCGATGTTGTAATGCGAGTTATTGTCCTAGTCTGTGCGGTGGTCGGCACAAATATAAAACGTTTCTGGAAGATCTGTATTTGGAAGATTAAGAGGTCGTTTAGTGGTCTAATTAAAAAGGTACCAATAATTAAATAGCATTATGTGTGTATTATATACATGTAATTACGGTGCGCGCCGTAATTCCAGAACGAGCAGAGCTAGTTCTGTTTTAATTCGATAATTGGCCTTTATCTGCCTGTGTGTTTGAGGGATGTTTAACAGTAACTTTTGAACGCATCAACCGATTTTTGTAAAACTTAGCATGCGTGTCCACACTTCTACTTCATATACCCCAACTGTTTTTTAGAATAATCTCCCATGTAGATGTCAAATTAAACAGAATTTTAACCGAAATCTGAATACAGTGTTCAGTTTTGGAAATTTCTGAATTTTAGGACAAAAAGATGTATAAAAATTTGTTTTAATTTGTAAAAGTCCATGGCATATGTCTGCTAAAGGGATTTTTATCCCAAATCCTAATGTATTGTTTACTTTGAATTTTTTTTTACTTTACGGCAACAGTCCAAAAAATGGAATTGAGAAGTTTGGAAAACTTGTAAATTCTATGTGACGTTCTTGGATTTGGTTGTCCATGAGGTGTCCGAGTATTATTAAGAACTAAAATATACTATTCTGATGCAAAACAATTATTTTACATACAATTTTCTTTTTTTTTTTACCTTACTGCGTGAACTAGCTTTCGCTCATTGCGAACTTTATCAGAGGCTGACGCTAGGGGCGCTGTCTTTTCTGTTTTTGTTGGGGCTATCATTGAAAGATTGTGTGTGTGTGTGTGTGTGTGTGTGTGTGTGTGATTTAAATTGTGTCTGTTAGTTTAGGATTTTGTTTCCATGTGTTTTTGTGTGTTTGTAAGGCATCAGATTATGAGGAATTTTATTCAAAACGCAAATTCGGTATATTTAATAATTTGACAAAATTAATATGTGCCAACACCCCTTCAAACTGTGGTGCCAACACTGCATTCAAAAGTATTTCTCAAAATTATCAGGCAAATATGCTATGCTACATGAAGCCACTGTGGTAAAGTTATCAGGCTCTTGGGTAACACCTCAAAATTAAAATATCACACCAGAGTTCGAGCACTTACATTGAAAACTTGTGCAAAAAGTGGCTGTGATGTATAATAATTTGTAAGCAGAATGTACAGTAATAAGTTGTTTAGCAAAGCTGGAAATAGGCTCAATGGAAGAGGCTTTGTATTTAATTTCTTGAAAACAATACCTGAGTAATTATTGGCAGGTTAAGTTTAACATGCTATAATAAACTTTATTAATTCCAGATATCATATGTTTTTGGTATTTCTAACAACTCGGTAAAGAATACAATTCTATCTTGTATTTCATTGTCTACATCAAATAATCGGATAATAGTTTTTTATCATTGATTGGTTTTCCAACTATCCATGGTGTACTGTGATGTTTTATTTAAATGGCAACTATCGACAGTTTTGTATCAATGCTCATTCCTAGTTCTGATTCACAGAAATGCTATAACACTTTTTTTGACATATTGTGTGTCTTCATCTTTTTTACTTAAATGAGAAGTTAAAAATCTAGCAGAACAAATCCTATTAGGTAACTATAACAACATCCTTGTAAAAGTAAATAATCTAACTACAAATAATCATAATGTATGCAGTAAATTATAATTTACTGCAAACAATGCACTGAATTGATAATTCTACTTGACACTGCAACTACAAATATTTATCCAGAAGTGTTGAGTGATAATACAAACAAACCTGTCACATCATAAAAAAAAGGAAAATACAAGTTTATGTAAGGTGCTGCTCAACAAGAATTATTATATGACGTTGACATAATGTGTCAAACAAAATATGAGACTTTGTATCATTGTATGTACACTGGAGTAATTTTTTATGTATAAGGTGTATGGGTAAACATTTTCACTTTTTTTTCGTAACTGTTCTTGTTATTATTTTGTTCTTGTTCTTATTATTATTTTCCTATCAGTAGTTCCCTATTATTGCATTAGTTGGTTTATTGGTTAGTATGATTAGCTGATTAAATTTAAAACAAAGAACAAATTGTTATCACATAATTTAGTTTTTCTGCAAAAGTTTCATTCAATGCTGATCTTAATTTAGAAATTTGTAATTATCGAAATAGGACAGTGACTGAATTTTGTAATCATGTGTAGTAAATGTTTATGCCAATAAAATAGTTATCCACAAATAAAGAATTCTCTCTTTCTTTGCAGCATGTGGTGTGGAATGTTTCTTAACAGAGTAGGCATCTTTTAAGTTACTTTAAGACCATGTGAACAGAAAGCTACTTAACAGAAACTGGCTACTGGTCAGTGATTCAGATCTGTAATGTTACAAACTCATTAGCAACACTGTTTCATGCACACATGTACTCAAAAGTAACAAAATTGCAGTCTCAATTCTGTTCATTTGAGAATGGAAACGGTCGTTTGCACTGTATGATGATCATGTCATGTACAGAGTTTAGTGACGAGGATGACACGGTTCTGTTATTATTATAGACAACTGAACAAACAATTGAAATTTAGAGTTGACCCTTACATTGCAAAATTTTCAACTGTAGACTGTTTGAAGTTGATGGATTTTGCCGAATGTTAGTTCATTTTTAATCAAGATTGAAGGTGACAGCATTTTGTGACTAGAGTAGCTAGTAGCATGGATGCCTAAACACCGGCCTACAGAGACTTCCGGACCAGGGTGTTTGCTTCCTGCTCGACTTGTTCAGTGCCTCCTTCCGATTCGCCTACTTTCCTCTGAAGTGGCATACGGCTACGGTCATGATGATCCCGAAGCCGGATAAAGACCCCCCCAAGTTTGCCGAGAACCTCCGGCCTATCAGCTTACTGTTGTCCACATCAAAAGTCTTCAAATGACTAATCCAGCGGTGACTAGCAGATCACCTTAAACGGTTTGACATTCTGGTCCCTGAACAATTCGGTTTTTGAGCCGGGCATTCCTCGACGCATCAATTGATGCATTTCGTGGACACAGTGGCCAAGGCCGGTTGCTCGCAGGAGCAGACAATCGCCGTTTTCCTTTATGTCGAGAAGGTGTTCGATCATGTTTGACATCCAGGCCTACTGTACAGACTCACAGAGATTCTGCTTCCAGATTGCTACACTCATTTGATTGCTAGCTTTCTTCGGAACAGAACCTTTTGCGTGAGAGTTGATAACACCCTTTCTTTGGAAAGGGCTAGTATGCCTGGTGTACCTCAGGGAAGTGTCTTGGGCCCCCTGCTTATCTCTGTATATGTCAACAACATGTCCAAGTTGCCAGGAATCAGGTTGGCCATGTTCGCCAACAACACGGCGATGTATGCCATCGATCGTCGTGCTGAAGCGGCAGTTATCTGGCTCCAGGAACAGCTTGACGAATATGTTGAGTAGGCAGAGAGATGGAGGGTTGCCATCAACGCGGCCAAGAGCACAGCCATAGTCTTCGCCAGGCGCTTAAGCTCCGTGACAGACTAATATGCAGGAGACACTCCATTCCCCTGAAGCTCGAGAGGTTAAGTACCTCAGGCTTCACCTTGATCAACATCTCACCTGGCGGACACACTCTGAGCAAGTAGCCCACAAGACTGCCAATTGACTATATTCACTCCGTCCCCTGCTATGCAGCAATTCTATGACCTGCCGCCTAGGGAAACTTATCGTCTCCACCTATGTGGTGCCGATGATCACCTACACGATCCCCAGGGCTACTTGGCGAAGACCCATAACCGAAAGTTTCAGTCTCTCCTGGACCGAGGATTGTGCTGGGTGTGCAAAGCCCACTACCTGACATCAAATAAAATCATCTGTGAATCCGTGGATGCCCGTTCCTTGGACGCCACTATACGAACACTGCCTCCGAAATTCTATCGTCGCACCGCCTGATTTCAGGGCAACCATATCATTAGCGCCCTCGGTCGCTACCAATCTGTGCCAGGTGAATCTTGAACCCGGCCTCGGCGTACCCTCTTCCTCAGTTAATTAATTAATTAAACACCCATGGCTGGTAGCAGGCCACACCCTAACAATCCAGCCCTATTTATGGTCCCTGCGGCAGGAGCTCTATTTGAAGAACGGGACGCAGCACTCGCAAGGGCGACGGGTATACCCTTCGTCCCGCACAGCCCTTGGTCATGCATGGATGCCGAGTCACCAGAAACTTGTTAGTAATGCATAACTGATAACAAACAAGTCACTGAAAAGTAGCGCCATGTCCAGAACCTATAGAAAGTGTCTCCCAAGCTACCCGTTGGTAACTTGTATCTCCAGCAGTTCTTTTTGAGTAGCTCCATGTCTGGACAGCCTAAGAAACTGGGAAAATCTGCTCCACGAAAAATAGAACAACCAGTTGAATATGAAAATCATGGCCATCAGATATGGAAGAGGAACAGATAAGTGCATGGGTAGATCTAGGAATTCTTGATCACTGTCCAAGAAGATTTCAGGGAATATAGAGGTGAAAAACAAGAATATAGGCATTTGTAAAAACTTAAAAATAAATAGATACAACAAAGAAAGCAAAAATAAATTACTTATATAGCTCATAAGTTAGCAAAAAATATATATAAATGCTTAGTATTAAAAATTTTGTCTTCTGTTAAAACATAAAACAGATGTTTATTCGTTTTTAGTGTAACTATGTATGTTGTACAGATGATTTGAATTAAAAATTAAATTCTGTAGCAATAAAAAAATAATATAAAAGTTGTAATAATTGATTCACATAAATGAAGACAGGGCTAGTTACATACGTAATGCTTCTGTTTGTAGGGCAGGCTGTTGTTACCAACCATATTTTCAGAAACTTCTGCTTACTAGGAAAGAAATCCAAAAGCTTTACATTGTCTCAATAACCAATGAACACTGTGTACTTGTTAGGTTTTTGTTGGATAATGATTCCTTCAACCAATTGTTTTAATGTCTGTAGACGTTCTTTCTCGATGAAGCTGATATGAAAACTTATTACAGTAGAACTCCATTTATCCGAACTCCAGTCATCCGAATTGCCAATTATCCGAATCAGTGTCAGGAAATGGCATGGAATAAAATTAATGGAATTCTGACAAAACAACAAATTCAGGATGAAAAGAAGAGGCAATGAACAAGAAGGAAGAGGAAAAAAGAGCAAAAGAAAGTGTCGAAGAAAGCGAAACTGTATCAACTGAAGACATCCAGAAAATCATTGTACAAATTCCTGGCTGTTCCGAGTGTGACGTGGACGACATAAACGAGTGGTTGCAGTGCGATTCACCGGACCCTAGATATCAATTTTTGGACGATGAAGAAGTTATCTAAAGTGTAAACGATGAATCTCAGCAGGTGGCCGAAGATTTTTTTTGTAGTAAAAGTGAATTTTTTGCAAAACACATGAGACCTGGTTTCTATTAACATACTGTACTCATGTAATAAAAATAAACAAAAGCGATTTTCACCAATTTTCGTGTTTTCTTTCATAACATAACCTTTTTCTTAAGTTTGTCCCAATTATCCGAATTTCTGCGTATCCGAATTACGTCTGGGACTCATTAGTTCGGATAAATGGAGCTCTACTTTATTTATTTTAATGATACTCAACTCTGGGGTTTGACTCTACTCAAATATTATATGTGTTACTTATTTGTAGCTAGTAAGCTCCATGAGCTACAGAACTTGTTTACTAATTTGAATGAAAATGTGTGTTAATAGATAAATTGCAATATTAAATAGTTTTTCAATTATCAGAAAAATTATAAAAACTCCCCTCTTATTTTTTTAATAGTAAAATAACCATTAGTGTAAAGCAGACAGTTATACAATAGATGCTAAAAATTCCAAACTACTGCATTGGTTTTTGTAGTTAAATTTATTGCCATACTGCCTAAGTGACAAATAAATTAGACCCAGGTGTTAAGTTTGTAATGTTTCCATCAATGTCTATAATCTATAGACCTGTTAATACTTTCACGTATATACATAACATAACAATATGTAAAGCTTATTTTTTAGATTACAAACTTTGAAAGCAGTACAAAATTTTCAAGGATGTTGAGACATATTAATTTTGTGAAATCATTAAAGATATTGCATTTGTATTTTGAATAAGATTCTTATAACTTGATGCCACACGTAGACGTTTATAATTTTTTTAATTTTGACTTCATTTTTGGCCTATGGTCCCTGAAAGTTAAAATTATTTTTATAGTACACGCTGCATTCAGATTTGTGTTAAATACCTTTAATCTGACCCAACATGGATTTCTACAGTTTTTCAAATCTTTGATCCCTTTTTGGGCCCTGGTGTCTTGAAATTTCCAAAACTGAACGCTATATTCAGATTTTTGTTAAAATTGTCGTAAATTTGGTATTCCTTGTTGGTTTTTGCAATTTTTTTTCAAAATTATGACACCCTCAAATTTTTGCCTTCTGCCCTGTCCTCCCTATTTTTGTAAGTTCAGTCTAAAAAACAATAGGAGTTTATGGAGTAAGAGGGTGGACACATTTACCGAGTTTTACAAAAATCAGTTGATACATTCAAAATTTATGATGAGACATACCCCAAACAGACAGACACAGATGCCAAATGGTCAATTTATAACTGAGAACTTGATTTAACTTCTCAATGAAATCAATATATAAAAGGTTAAATTTCAGTCTAGGAAGAGACTTCTATACTTTAAGTGAATCCCCATATCAGAAATCTACCCCATCTTTTCTGCTTCTTAATTTTTCCAAAATTTCTCCATTCCTTGTTCTATATCATTCTCTTCTTATCTATTCTGCAGTGTTGTTATTCTGAAGTTCCTCAAGTATGGAAATTCGAAAATTATTCACTCATTCATCATCTTACATAGCTGTACCATCTTAAAATCTTTTATTCGATCTCATAAATTGTAGTTTTTCCTTCTGTTTCCATCAGTCTTCTTCACTCTTTATTCCCACCCCCATTTTCCTGTTTTCCTGCTGATGCTTATCCTCTTTTATATTATCTTTCTATGACATTCTTTTCCTGTCAAGTATTGATCCTAGGTAGAAAAGTACCCAACTTCTTGATTTTTTCTTCATTTGTATGTATTTTTACCATTTTACTATTATATTTTAGTATTTAAGTAATTTAACAAATATAATGTTTTTAACAAATATAATAAAGAAAGAAACTGTTAGGTATTTCCTCATACCTTCTTGTAACTGGGTATCTCATTATATGTAGGATAGTAAGAGATTTGCTTATCATTCTTAATGCTTTGAATTATATTAGCATTACATGTTATCAGTTGCTCTGATAATAAAATCAAAAGTTGGGTTTTTAACTTTTTGATAAGTGGAAATACTTGTCCGCTCAGTATGTCAAAAGAAAATATGATTTTAAATGAATCAGTGAACTGTGGCTACATCTAAACATTAAGTGAAAAAACATGTCAAGTAGTGTCATTAAAAACCGTAAGCATGTATACTTTGTAAAATAATTATTCTTTTATATACTTAAATAAAAATTGGGATTAATGAAAGTTGGGTACCAAATACCAGTTATTACAAACAGTTGACTGCATTCTAGGTTAACTTTTTATCACACTAAATGTTCAACTATACTTATGTCCTGTCCAATGTGTTCTCAGGTTATGGAATTATTCCAATCGATGCGGGAACAGTCGAGTCGTGTCAACCACCCCGTCCGCTCTCTTAGCAATGCAGCAACTCTTACTTCGTTATGTGCTGATATCTCGCCTAGTTCATCACACTTTTTTGAGGTAAGTGCCCTAGAGAAACATAAACTACTTATTAAGAAACCAAGTAAGAGACCTTTCAGTCAGGATAATTTTATCAGCAGTTTTCATAATTCCAACTTTGTTATAGGTTTTTGACAAACTGTTGATTTTTTTCCACTGATTGAGACTTTTCTGTATTTCAGTTGTTATTAAGTCATAAACAGCCACAATCAAATGTCTTGTCAAACACACACACACACTTATATAGAATTGTGTTTGACTTTCGCTTGTACAAAGGCTTTCATGGTAAACACCTGTTGTAGTATGGTTGTAGGTACAACTATGTATGTAATTTTATAATACTAGTGTTCCATTCTTTAATCCAGGAACATTTTCAAAGTATATTGTATTTGATTTTGCTATGGAGCTTATTATATATTTGAATTCTCTTGCATTTGCCATCAGAGGGGTCAGGGGTGATGATAACTGATTGGAACTTTTGTTTGCTATTCAGTGAATTAACAGTTAGGGCTTTCAAATTCCCAGTGCCTTTCTAAAGTCATCTTTGTTGTTAATCACTGTATAATATAATTTTTATATTATTTATTCTTGCTAACATTTTAAAGTTTTTGATTTCAGATGTGTCCTGAATCTTTGGTGTGTTTTATCAAGGATATGTTGTCATCTTTTTTTTTAATTATAGTTTGTTTTTGCGGCCAGAGTGGTGGATATTTCTCCCAGAGTGGCTGATGTGAATTTGGATGCAGTTTTTGCATGGTATCTGGCATAGTCCTTGTCTCCCTAAACATATGCAGTCTTTGGGTATTATAGAAGGGTGTTAATTTTTCTTTTGTATTTTGAGTGTTATCCTGATGTTACATTTCTTGAGTGTTGTACTATTATGTTGGTTATGCCCTTTAGATAATGTAATGTTAGGGTATTGATGTATTCCTGTGTTTCTTTTTTGCGACAGTTGTGTCTTATTTGTCTTTGTTTTTTGCTCCACTTGTGTCAAGTGGAGGGTAATTTTTAAAATGCCGATGTTTAACGCCTACCTGATGAGCAACACAGAAGAGTTCTTTTATACCTTGGAGGAGACACTGCTTCAAATGAATATACCCTACTTGGCATAGTACAGATACAATAAATTACACAGCAAACTAATACAAAGGTCACAACCTCATCAGGGTGTTCCAGGTGATACTGCGAAAGTGATCAAGATCTGTAATATAATTTACTCTTACCGACCTCTTTAATAATATTATTACATATATCTAACAAGATATGTATGACAAATACCATAATTTGGTATTTCTGGGTACTTACCAAATTCCTTATTCGCCGGGCTCATTTCTTCTTTTGTAAACTGTTTTATACCTAAGGGGTTCCAGGGTTTCGGGTACAGGAAGATTTCGAAACACAGTTGACGACACAATTGAGAACAAAATATTCTGGAGGTTAACCATTAATTTTAATTCACTCTAAGTTATTACATACATAACCATGTGTTCACTATAATGACGTCAGGTGATCTGACTCAAAACAAAATGGCGGTTACTTTCTATATCTCTTGGTATTCTTTAATTTCTTTATTTACTGAATTGATATCAATTTAACGTTACTCCTGCAGCTTCAAAATTATTAATTAATAAATTTTTAATTTCTTACACAAACCAATGCCCTCGGCATATGTGTTTATGGCCATACATTCACTCTCTCGTTCGCACATTCAATTTTAGACCCGTACATTCTTTAATTAACAATTTGGTATTAATGAGCTCATGAGATAGAAAATAATAAAAGGAACTTCTCTGGTTAATCGGTGTTGATGTCCATCCGTTGGTTGTGCTTGCTGCCCATGGTGATGGCCGGTGTTCGCCTTTTAGTCTGCCGTTCAATTAGGTTGATGTTCACACTGAATTTACATATTTTGTATTTTTATGTTATCAAGTTATATGAGCCTTTCTTGCTTCACTACTGTGGCCAACATTTTGCCAATTATATTAAACTATTGTAAAATTGTATGCACACAACGCTACATCGCTGTGGCTGCTATGAAGAATGGCGTTGAAATGAGATCGAGGCAAATGTAAAATTGCGCTTGTGTGTGTAATTCTTACGTCATCCAGCTTTGTCTTGCTGGACAACGCCTGGTTACACACATTGTACTCAGTACGTCATTGTTCTTAGCGATGACGGAGCTGTGCTATAGCCCAATCATAATTCATATTGTCGTACTTCGTCATAAACACCGCCATGGTATATTTTGATGTTTTCACGTCCACCGGCGACCTTGGTGTTTTACTCTGGCCGAATTTGCGTTGTTCCTTTTTCCAGAGGGACAAGGTACCTAACCATTCTGCATGTTTTAATAATTACATAATACAAAACATTGAAAATCACCCTTATAACCCATAATTCTGGTACGGGTCATTCTGTACTGTTACAGATCTTCCTGATCCAATTAATGTATGGTAAAAGTAGCAGTAAGTCACTTCACAAATGAATAAATAAATAAATATAATATTAAACAAAACCAACATCATAACAAAACAGCACGAGTGGTAGTCAAAGTAGCAAAGTAGACATTAACCACCAGTTGACAGACAAAGTTTGCAATGACTGTGCAAAAGATGAAGTGACAACTTGTCTGCAGAAGAACTGTAAGAAAAACACAGCAGAGAAACTGTAATCTTCATTTTGTTTCAGTTTTCAAATTGCTGATGCTATGCTTTATTATAGGAGAAGGTTCTCTCTCCACCATTTCGTTCTCTGTTGGAAACACAGGTTCCTTGATGTTTAAATTATTACTTAAAGGTAAAGAAGTCTTCTAAAAGAGAACCTCACATAGATGTAGCCAAAATATCTGGTTGAAAGAGGCCTTGAACAGTGGATTATATAACCTTAATAATAATGGCTGCTCTTGTATCAGTGAAGTAGTTTAGGAGTTAGCAGTGTAGGGTGTCCATACGAGCCATTTGGTATACAAGGAAAACTGTGTGTCCATTATGCTTCAGCTGTCCATTATTTCACCAGGACATTATCCTTGGGTACTACTTGCTCCCACAGGCTGAGTCAACATGCAACATGAAAAACCTAATGCGTGTAGGGATTTAACCCAGGAATGCTAGATTAATGCCGTCCCCAGCACCATTACTAAAACACTGAAAAACTCAAAACAATAGTGTAGATTTAGCTGGCATAAGTTTAGTGTAAAGGCTAAAATTACAGTATTTACTTGAAATAAGATCTTCCGTATATTTTGGGATGACTTTTTAAAAAGCCTGACCATAACACAGTATAATGCTTATTAGAATACAATATGTGTTTATTGAGCCTCTGATGAAGCTCATAACAAGTGAAAACTGATTCAGGCAGTGAGATAAAAATTTGTATCTAAAATAATTGTGTTCTGCATTGTGATAGTATATTCTAGTTACGATGGACACTCGGACACATCATGCACAACAAAAGCCAAGAAGCTTATTAGAACTTCTTACTAGAGTTGTGCTACAATATAATTTGCTTTAATATATACCAACAACCATTACTCGGTTAGATTTCATGTTTTCATCTTTGTTTCTTGTGACTACATATTCACTTTTGCAACCTGACTAAATATGAGACCTTCCCAAATTTTTTGTTGCCCACATTTCATGGGTTAGGCAAACCTGCCTATTCTGAAACGCCATGTGTAACACAGATGACCAGCATCTTTACGTCCAGTGGATGTATATTCTCTAGGAGAGAATGCACACTGTACCTTGAAACCAACTAAGATGGATAGTGAACACCTTCTCTACTACTCAAATTAGACACAAGTTTGCAAGCATTAGGAAACATTATGCACTTGTATTGCGATGACAGATGGCTGATGGACTGAATTACTGAGACGACCCGTAAGAAACAACAACATTATTCTTTGGCAGCATGAGATAGTCTTTCATTACCCCTCATATCCAAATTCCTACACTAACTAAGTTTATAGCGTTAAATTTTTTTGTCTATAAGAAAATATGCAAGTCCGTGCAGTTATCTTTGTTACTTGTTACTTCAAATAGCAGCTATGTACAGCCCACATAAATCATATCTGTGCCATGCAGTCTTACTCTGTTGTTTCTTCAGTACCATCCAAGTTTCACTGGCATACATTGAAACAAATACTGCCATTGTCTTGTAAAATTGTAATTAATTTGTCTTTTCTAGTTTTGTTTCAAAACATGAAATGAATTGTCCCACAAATAGTCATATCATCATTCATGATAAAAGACATCATCAGTAACATGTGTTAAAAGAAAGAAACCTCATAACCCAAATATATAACGTGCTTAATAATTTTCTTGTTGAATTCTATTTTTTATCTCACAGAGTATTTAACTTTAAAGGCTCTAACATTAGGCTTTGTTGCTGAAATCCATAAACTAGGTAAATTTTATAAATGTTTGTAAGTTTAAAAATTCCTCTCTGCAACTTATATTTAGTCCTTCCAAATTTTAAAGTAAAAATCTAACAGAAACATGGAGTCTTATTTTAGAGTAAATACTGTATGTAAAGAAGAAGATATTCATCAGAAGTCATTGAAAAAGTAATATAATTGTTTTCTCTGCTATGATATAAATTGATAATGAAGCGTATCTAATCAAGTGTGTGCAAGACAGTTTCTGTAGATCGCAACCTTTGTTCAGCAGTTTGTGAGGTGATTTATTTTCAGACTGTTTACCAAACTCTGAAACAAGCTGTAAGTAGTGCAGATGTGTGAGCACATACGTATAGAAGGAGGGGCATGTTCAAAGTAGATTATTGTTACTCCAAATACAAGTTAGATAAAAATTCAGATTTTGTAATAAACATGAAACACCTCTGCATGTGTAAATATAGACTGTATGTACATGAAACCTTGTTGTACGATGCTCACTGACTGTAGAAAATGGAACTGTGGTTAAGTATAACATTGTTTCATGCTTATCACATGTGTTATTTTTATCCTTCTTCTTCTCCACATCAATGTATAGGCTTACAGTGTGTTCCACCTTCACTGAAGCCACCTCTTTCTTGGTCTACCTATATCCCGTCTTTCTTATTACTTGTTTGGTAGTCTCATATCTTCCATTCTCTCGATATGCTGCCTCCATTTTATTTGTCTTTCCCTTATTCAGATGGCCATATAATATACATTTAATTCAGTTATTATATGTTCATTTCCTATTTGGTCTCTAAGGTGCAACCTTTGGTTTTTCTCAAGAACTTCATTTCACTTGTTTGTATTCGTCGTTCATCACTTCTTGTCATTGTCCAAGTTTCACTTCCATAAGTTAAAACAGTGTGGCCATTACTTTATAAAATTTTATCTTGGTGTCTTTCCTTGTCTTATTTCCAAGTGTCTGTTTATAGTACCGCATATCATTTAAAATCTGTTTATTTTTATATCGAAGTCACTGTCATACTCATAAGTTACATGGCACCCTAGAAAATTGAAATGAGATGCCTGTTCTATAGCTTGATTGTTTATAATTATCTTGGAATGTATCGGATTCTTTCCTCTAAAGGCCTTAACTTTTGTTTTCTGGGTTAATATTCTAAGAATATATTCTTTGCATATTTGGCTCAAGTGGAAAAATGCTAACTGGAGATCTTCTGTTTTTTGCATAATGACCTTATCATCCGCGAATAAAAATGTATTGATACACTGACTGGATTGTGTGAATTTAATTCTGGGATTTATTTTTTCCTTCCATTGTTGCACAACATCATCTATCTATATACGTGTATATTGTTATAGGCACAGTTTTATCTTCTCCAGTATTTATTACAATTCTAGTATGTTGGTATAGGCCGTGAATAACTCCTATCAAGTGTTTGGGATACCCTCATCTGCCATAATTTCCCATAGTTTTGTTCTGTTGACCCGATTGAAGGCTTTCTCGTAATGAATGAAACCGATGTTAGTTTCCAGATTATATTATCTCCACTTTTCTATTATCTGTTGTATTATTGTGACATTGTCCATACAAGATCTTCCTTTCCTGAATACATTCTGTTCTTCTAGCAATAGGGTGTCATCTATCTTCTTTAGTCAATTATTCACTATTTGGCCATATAATTTGTATACAACATTAAGTAAACTAATTCCTCTGTAATTCTCACATTGGTTTCTGTCTCCCTCTTTATATAGAGTGATATTACCTCTGCTGTATTCTATGTAGTCAGTATTTCTTCCCTTTTCCAACATTGATTTAAGAGATGCAAAATTCTGAGTTCCAACATAAGGCCACCATATTTGATCAGACCTACAGTTATTTCATCTGGACCTGCAACTTTTCTATTTTTCTTTTGCTTTTAAGCTTCCTTTAATTCATATAGTGTTATTTCATCCCCTGTGTACACATGTCTAATGGTATGTAATTGTGGCTTTTCTTCATCATCTTTTCCTTCTCCGTTTTCTTCAATCCAGAGTTCTTTATAATGCTTTATCCTCATATCTTTATGTATTGTATGTAATTGTACTGTATCATTTTGTTGTTGATTAAGGTGTTTCATTAATTTGTAAGCTTTTTCCTGTCTGCTGTGGATATCTGTCTCTACGTTGGATATTAATCTAGCCCAAGATTCTTGGTGAGCTCTCCATACCACATCCTTCGAATAGTTACGTGCCTCTATGTATTTTGACCAGTTGTAATTATTCAAATAATAAGAAAAATAAAACGAACAAAATGAAACTGAAAATGAAATGATGATTCAAAATGAATGAGTTACTGCTTTTACTTACCTTACCAAACTTTTACTTTTAGAAGATTCCAAAAAACCAAAAGTCATGGGTCACCACCACATTTTTATAGGAGGAAATGTGGAAACCGTATCAACTTTCCCTGTGAAAACAATTTAAAACAAAAACTTTCCCTCACAGTAGATTTTCAAATTCGTTAGACGAACTATTTGAACACAGAGTATAGGTTATGTCAAGGAGATGTAAAAATGACCTAATGCATATTTTCTTTTTAATGTTCATTTTATTTTATTATTATTATATCTTTCTGTTTCAAGTAAAAACTTATTATATATGAATTCAAGGAAATCAGTATTTTTCTCTTACTTTATTGGTCCCGTATATCCCCCCCCTCTCTCTCTCTCTCTCTCTCTCTCTCTCTCTCTCCACATGGCTGATATTTAACACTTTTCACATACTTAGTACCGCCAAGTCGTCATACTTTTACACGTGCGCACACTTTCCAATTTTCAAACTTTTACATGTAATTGTACATTACATTTTTAATTACATGTCATCCGAGGCACTGCTGACACTGTTTTTCGTTAACTGGGTACATTTTTCCCAAAGCACGGCCTTCTGGAGTCACTGCCGTTCGTATCGTGTGGTGTTGAAACTGCGACTGGTAATACTTTTAAACTTATAATTTTGTCCGAGGCACAACTAACAAATACTTTTAATTACATTTTTACTTCCCAGTACCAACTTTGTGTATGAGATGCGGTCAGCTCTCTCTGATCTTTTTTCCGCGACAGCCTGCTGCTATGCACAAGCATCCTACCTCCGCGTTCCTGCGCTAATCAGTTTTTTCTGCTCTTCTGTGAGAAAATCGTCCAGTGAGGCTGACGCAACGCTCCATGGGCGTGCGAAAACGACCATTAGGCATGTACAGCTGCCGAATATTTACACACTTGATCAACCGCGACAATTTTCCCAAGCAAAAGTCACGTACCAAACATTCCATGCTCTCGCTTTCTGGTGTCTCTCCCACACGAAAATATGTTTTTGCATTACACTGAAAATCTGTTTTGCGATGCTTAAGGAAATGTACCATTACAAGACCCCCCCCCCAAATGAGAGGTTTTATGTCCAAAAACATAAAAACTCTCATTGCCCTAAACCTAGGTGGGTCAGTGAAGATATGGCACCACGACCCCCCTAATACCTTGATTAATGCTGGGTACTGACTCCCCTAATCCAGTGGCTGTGGTTGTATCCATGTGACTTTACTGGACTTCCTTCATCAGGATCCCAACACCGTAAAACCGGACAGGCACTTGATGACTCTGTCCTGACGAACAAGGCAGCACACAGCACAGTATGAACTGCTCGTTCCACACCTAAAACACTAATTACATCTTTATAACCTCTATTTATATTGAATATCTTAATCACAATACTTTTCTGCCATTCACCATAGAACCTACTCCAACCCTCTTGAACTACATCAGTCCTTACAAAGGGCACACAAAACTTACTAATAATACACATCCTGGCTTTACCAGGTAAACCACAAAAAACCATTATGAGACACCATGTCTCCCATACAACCTCTCGAGGAACCTTTGTCATCAAAAGCCCTTACTCCACTTATAAACCACTGGGAAAATTTGCTCATTGGATCTCACTCTCACCTAACCTCACTCTACACTCTCTCTCAAACTCATCAACAGCTACCTCACCACTAATTTATACTCCCACTAAAATTTAATCGTCACTAATACTCACTATACAATCCTCTAATACTACATTTTCAATTATGTTATGATCATTACTATTTAATATCTTGTCAACAGCTAATATGAGTCAAAACTCATCAACAGCTACCTCACCAATAATTTGTACTCCCACTAAAATGTCATCACTAATATTCAATATACAATCCTCTAATACTACATTTTCAATTATGTTATCATCATTACTATTTAATATCTCGCCTTTATTAATAAAATCATCTACTTTAGTATCCATAACCTGGTAAAGTTCAACATCTTTGTTCTCATTAAATTTAGCATATATATGTTCTTTAAATTCAATAATTTGCTTACCTACCTACTCACTTAAATTATCCATCATTTGTTTATTTTGGGCACCTATGTGTTCAACTAATTTTTTCCCAAAAGCACTCAAACGGTTATCCAATTGTTTTTGTGAACTGTTCAGCTCATGAAAACGCTTACCCATCTTATCGTCAAAAGCATCAAAACGTTTATCCCACTTTTCAAACCACTTATCCCACTTCCCAAACGTAGCATGAAAACGTTTGGCCATCAAATGCAAAAAATTTATTATATTGTCCTGTCATGTAGCTATGGTTTCCTGTACATCAGCCATGTCTATAAAATTTATAATAACACCCTTATAGATAAAAACAAATACAACCCTTCTAATAGAAATTAAATAATAATCCTACAAGTCAATGCAATGAACATAATTATAGGCCTACACATTAAATTAAAATACACATTGGTATGATCTAATACATAAAATCATTACCAGTATACCAAAACAAACAAATAATAGTCCCACAAGTGTGACATTCAGTACGAAACATAACCATAAAATAAGACACCTTATGATATATACAATTAGTATAACAACTTTCCATCACCTACCCTAACCTACCTCTGTGCTCTAAATAGGCCTAACTCATTAAATAATTTTAACAAGCATCCTGGCACGGTCGCCATTGTAATTATTCAAATAATAATAATAGTAGGAATAATAACAAGAAAAGAAGAAGCCCTCGAGTCACCACCAATATTTTTATAGACGGAATGTGGAAACTGTATCAACTTTCCCCATGAAAATGATTTAAAACAAAACTTTTCCTCACAGAAGATTCTGGACCCATTAGACCAACTATTGGAGCACAGAGTATAGGTTATGGTGAGGTAACATAAAAATATCAATGCATATTAATATACATTTTTATTAGTTTTGTTATTTTAATCAAGTATTATTATTTTATCTTGTTGTTTTATACTTTTTAACTAATAACTTATATATAAATCCCTGCAAATCAGTTCTCTCTCTCTCTCTCTCTCTCTCTCTCTCTCTCTCTCTCTCTCTCTCTCTCTCTCTCTCTCTCTCTCTCCTCCCTCCCTACTGAATTTTATGTCTGGTTTGAATTAAAATCAATGTGTGTTCGTCAGCCACATTTAGGTAATTCACCCTGTGGAAATGAGTACCTGTGAATAGGGATGCAGAATAAGTTTGATAAACAAACAAGCTTCAGGGAAATTTTGGCATGGGGAGAAAAATAAAAAAGTTATGAGTATTAACCAACAAGGAAAACTAGTCGATTAACAGTTAATACAATATGAAAGATGAAAGCAACTGACTTCACAATAAGTTACTGTATAATTATATTTAAAAAAATTTGTTGTTTTGAATACAAGATGTGTCAGTGTACATAGTGACTGAATAGTCTTGTCGAACCTGATGTTTGTTTTTACTTGCTAAGTCTACTGTATTTATTGTTTTTATTTAACAAACATGTATAATGGCATGAGGATAATGGTCCAGTGTTATAATAGAGAATCTGTAGAAGAAGGTATTTCATCCACCATTTTGTATCCCATTTGATGAAAGGTAGTAGTGTAGCCTTATGTATGTAAACACTCTGAGTAAGTTGATTTCAGTGAAAGAAATTTACAGTTTGAAGTGAATTTTACATCTCAATGTGTAGCAGCCCCAAAACAAATGTTTACATATATCTCCATACTTTCTATGTCAAGTGTCAGATGTGTATACTCATATATCCAGTGCGTATAGTGTGTCTGCTGCAGTTAACAATTTTCCTTTATACACAAATCTAACCAACTGTCATTTCAACATGTTAGTTTTGGGTACATTTTTTGGTCACTCAAAGACTGTAGTGAGTTTTTTGAGCTAGCAATTGTATTTCCAGTGTGTTGATTTCAGCTTACAGTATAAACTTTTCTTATTAATCAGATTTTGTGCAACACCCTGTCTCTCGTATAATTACTGTCTTTTGTGTAATTATTATTTCTTTTCTGTTTACAGGTTTTGTACATAGGAAAAATAAAAGTAGCAAACAAAAAAGTACCTGATACATTTATAGATGATGCACTGGATAAATTCCGTTCATATGAACAAGAAAAGGAAAAACGTTTTGCTAGTCTGACAAACAGAGGGGAGGAAAATGTAAGTCCACAACAGGTAGTTGAAATTGATCATAACTTTTTATTTTAGGAAGTGTAAATATACTGGTCTGTATGTATATATGACATGTACAACTTGTATTTAAATCACACCCAAAAGTTGCTTGCTTTCATGTTTAATAGTTATAAGAAGAGTTTCAAAGAGAATATTTTGTGGTTGTGGAATAATAATAACTGTATAATGTATACCAAAGATTATTGTACAAAAATTATGAATTGATATTCAGTTAGTACTGAGTTCCATAAATTTTATCATAAGATAATTATGAAGAAAAACATTTTATCAGTGTCTATTAAATCTGCAGTCTGTTTATCCTTACAGGGATGTTAGGCTCGCGTGGGAGATGAGTTACCTAAAATCTAATTCCTCCACAATTCTCTCTTCACATATCCTTCCACTTCTTCACCATTCCCTGGTGCTCTTCTCGTATTGTCTTTTATTGTAGACTCTTTGCTCCGTCTGTATTATGTGTTCGTGCCTTCTTAATTAGCCTTATTATTATTTTATTATTTACTGCCTTGATGTTTATTTTATATTACTAAGTTATGTTTCTCAGTTTATTTTTTTTTTTAATTCCATATCAAGTTTCCTGAGGAAAAATGTTTTAATGGCTTCTGTTTACTTTGTTTTTCTTTTTATACCTAATTTTCAATATACTGTTTACACAATACGGAATGTTCTACAAGTATCTCGGCTATCCCATCGGACCCCAGCTGTAGTGTGTGTGTGTGTGTGTGTGTGTGTGTGTGTGTGTGTGTGTGTGTGTGTGTGTGTGTTGCTGTTGCTTTGAGATGAAAGACAATTACATGACACTTGTCATACGTCAACCATCAAGTCTGTTCCAGACCGTACCGGTCAGCACACTGTGTTCAAGGACACTGTTTCTAGTGGATTCGAGAACACCTGTTTGTTTAACACATCATCCAAAGTGACAGATTATTCTGGCGTATCAGCGGGATATAAATATAGGCATTCAGCGACGATCAGTTCAGTTTACTTCAGGTGATTACTCAGTGAGTTCAAGTGATGATTTATTCAAGTGAGGTTTGAAGTATTGTGGTGAAGGTGTTATAACTTTGCGGGACTCGATTAGTTGACATTATTATTGCGTGTGGACAGATTTTATTTGAATTATTGTACGAGTATAATCTTGTTGAATAACTTGTTGATTACATATTATTAATTGTGATAATTAAAGCTGGTGATTAGTGACATCATTAGTGTCTTGTATTGTGTTTTCCACTTTACCATACGTCAGTTAGTGAAACCGTCGTAACAATACGTTATTGTAATGTACACCATTAAGTAAAACTTTAACCATCATTAAATTTGATAAAAAAAAACATTTGATCAGCATAAATAACTGATCATTCTCAGGTGTTTTCAAAAATTACTTTCTGATAAAATTTAAAATACTTTCCTATTTGTGTACGTCCCATGTACTTTTGTTAGAGATTAATTGTTTTATAACCTCTGAAGACGATCACAGATTACAATCATAAAAACGTAGTTCTGTTTCTTAAAACTGAATGACAGTTAATGTTCAGCTCAATGTGTACACTCTGTTTTTCCTTTACAGGGCATGTGTTGGTTGTGTATGAAATTCCAGTCATCATTATATCAAATATTTGCAGTCTTGTACAATCTTCCTTCCTAAAAAAAATGGTATTCTTTCCGAAGAATATCCAAGTATAATTCATAAAATTTAAATTGGGTGAATACTTATTTCAGAGTAAATTATTAAAATAATGAAAAATTGTTTTTTAAATTGTCTTTCTTCCGTATCAAAAATAATAGACCTGTTGACACATTCCAGTGTTGATTGCTCCAAATAGTTCCTTGGTCTTATAGCCGTTCTTCTAACTAAACACCTGTAATTATTCATTATCTTGAAGGTCTTGTCATTAAGGATCCTATTTAAATTATCTTTCCATGTTCACTTATTCACATTTATTGTAAATAGAAAGTACCCTATGCTCCACTTGACTATTTTCGTTTTGCTGTTTATCTCTTCACCAGAATCAAAAAATTACTACAGTATAGCAGAACTAGGAATGCTATGTCTTTATAAAATTTTAGATGAGTCTGTTTTGTTGGTTTTCCTTTGCTTGCGCTCCTTATTATACTGCACTTTGTAACTTTCTTCTTTTTGCAATTACTCTATTTTATTCAGATCACAACTCCCACTTACCTTTCAACTTGGATCTGGCCGGATCGAGTAGTGGCGGTACACCCATTTCGTTTGACGAACTATGACAGTACATAAAACGAACTAAGGTTGTGAAAGAAACTAACTCGCAATTTGGTAGAAGAGAAATTAGATTTTTTAATTAATCAGAATCATATTTAAATTTTGTTCAAAAACTTTTGATCATTGTTTTACAGATTAAGTTACAGTTTTCTTTGTTCGGTTAGCCTCTGCTACATGCTACTTATTCTAAGAGCTTACCTTAGTGATCACTATACACACACACACAAGACTGCCCAGCCTGCAATTTTGCACACACACAAACACACAAAAAATTATAGAACCCTTAACATTTTTAATAATATCCCTCCCCGTCGGCAACGAGGTCCTCGCGTGCACTCCTCATTCCTTTGTATTTCTTTTTCTTTGTGTCCGAAAAATATATATATATATAACTATGTTCTGCACTTTTACTTGACCGCGGTCACATACTTTGTTATTGTTAGTTGTTACATTAATTATAAAAAATTTGTTTCTGAGCCCGGTTGACGGGCGGCCTGTGCAGGCGGGAGTCGACAACGAACTGCCGGCGTCTCTCAGTTCCCCACTCCGGGAGCATTTTAGTCAAGACGACGGACATCAATGCCTTCCAGTTAGTCGTCCCAGTTTCGACTCATACTAGTCACGTAGTTGTTGGAGTGACGATAGCAGACGATTTCAAATAGGCACTGGCTAATGTCATAAAAGTGGGTGGGACTTAAAACAGTGTTTCCGGGGGATCTTGAAGAAGACGACAAATATTATTCTCTCTAGCCATCTTGGTTTTTTGTTATAGCGTCCTTTGAGCGTGATTGAGCAGTTGCGTATGTGCGCTGCCACACACAGGTACAAAGTTCTCAGAATTTTGTGGAGGTAAATTCTTCAGCCGCATTCCTCAACAACAACTGCGTCTTATAGCGTTGTTTCACTGTTCTGTTACATTGACTGTTATACTGACACATACGTTGCACAATGATTTTATGAAAAGTCCGCCCAAAACGAAATAAATAAAAATATAAATATATGCCCCAAACGGTTAAAATAAAATACCCAAAATTTGACCCGCTACAATACCCCCTCGATGAGAATTCTGCTGTCCATGACAGAAGAAATCTCATCGATAAACCCCGAAGAGGATCGGTAAGGAACTGGTGCCACCAACCCCCTGGTTCTCAATCTGCATGGGTACACGACCCCCCTGGCTCAGCGACTATGGACTCATCCGAACAAGATCACTGGACTTCTCCGTAAGAGATCCCAACACCGAGAAATCGATCAGACTCGCACCACAGCACACCTCGCCTTCTAACATGCTACCCCCAAAATCCTCAATCCCTGGCTAAAATTACTCCAGCTCCTCCGCCGATATGTTTCCCCTTTTTGCAAGCTGGGCTGCCTTTAGCAGATACTGGGCTCACACACATTAACATTACATATTATCATAACACATTAAAATAAACTTCCTTTTAAAATTTATTATAAATTCAAAAAATTCAATATTCAAAAAAAATCGTTTATCAAAAAATTCTCTTCCTCTTTTTTCTAATATTTGTTTCAATGACTTAACCTAAACATTCCTATTAATACAAGTACATCCTTACTCTAGCAGGAGAACAATTTATAGCCTACCACTATAAAGCAATACAATAAAAGAAACATCATTAATACATACACAACAAAAGGATCATTACTCAAAATATTCACTCGCTGGCAGGCGAAACATCAAAATTTTTTTTTTTTTTTTTTTCAAAAAAATTTAAAATTTTCAAAATTTTAAAATTCAAAAAAATTATTCATTAAATATTTATTAAATTTATTTATTAAATAACATTTATTAAAATTATTCAAAGATTAGTTTGAATTAATCAAACAAACAAATTAAAATTGAAGTCCTACTCTACAAGCTTAGTAGGTGTATGAACTCATCAGCTGATCAAAACTAGGTCAAGTACAAAACCCTTGACCTACATATGTTATGTATGATTTCTGAAAACACCTTGAACATTTTCAATATCCTACCTTGAAATACAAAACATAATAACATAGAATATTTATAATAACCAAAATATTAATATAAATAATAATCAAATTGGCATTTATATCCTTTAAATTAAACACTTCTTGACTTTACATCAAATTTTATCAAAATTCTGTCACTGGTTGAAACAAAAAAATAAACAATTATATATATACTTTATCATGAATCTCCCTGGCTTGTCAACAATCTTACTTTAATATACTGTGGGTGATGTAAATTATTTATTCTCGTTTTTCTGTATGAGATTTCTATACATATATAAACTTTCTCCCCCTGACTCTAATATTAATCAACTCAATTATCATGACACCCAACTCTATCAAAAATATCTACTAATCAAAACACTCTAAACCCCAACCTATCATTTAACACAGTTCGCCGCCTTCTCTACATATATAAAAAAAAATACTCTCCAACCCTTTGTACATAGGATACGTGTTTCCTTCCCAAAAACTCATTTCCCTTATTTGGCGGCCCGGATTCTACCTAAGGCGGCCCCTTCTCACTAAAATCTATTCCAATTCCCGTCCCAACCCTTGTTGCGGACTCCCCAACTACACTACCCTCTAATACAAAATTGCCATCCCCAAAATCTCAATCTCATTTCATTACCACAAATACACAAAATAACCTCATTAACTACAAAAACAACAATATCATTCAAATCTACATAAAGTCTCCATTACCACTGTGTCAACATTAATACTTCACCAACTTCTATAACATACATTAACTCAAAAACAACATTACATCATATTCATTATTTCAACTTCACTTGGAATTCAATTGGGACAGGTCTACTTGTCCCATAAAACATTTATCACCCATGAATTATCTTTTATTAATTTGCATAAATTGTTATTTTATTTCTCATATTCTTTTTGTCTTTACTTCAAAATATCTGTAGCCCACTAAACATTAATTACTTGTAACATTTACAAACCAATATACCAGTGACATGGTATTGTTGATCAGCTGATATCCTAACATAATTAAAACACCATGGATACCTTTCAAAATTGAACAGTTACATGTAATACATTATCAACACTTACTTCTATTATGTTGATTGCCTGCCAGGCGTCTAATGATTGGCTTAGAAAAAAAATTACACACATAATGAAAATACATTTTATCAACAACTATATCTAACACACAACAATAAAATGATACCTTTAAAATTATAGTATGAACACCTTAATTTACGAGTCTGAGCATATAATTATGTGGACAAAGCACAAGCATTTTTGATTGGATTACACCTTGAATAAGCAAAACTTTTACGTCATAAGATTTTAAAATTCGTGACTCCTTTGCGTCACCTCCCAGCCACACACACTATTTAAGATTATGGAGGACTGTTTCGCCCTTTCGCTTCCACAGAGACTGTATATTTTGGAGCAGGGTTTTACCTCTCCGTGTCTCTGCTTCCGCTGTTAAATTTAAATTGGTGAACATCATCATGTTCTCGTTAATAATCATGCACCCTTAAACGGATCTACCACCTGGCTCTGCTGTTCCTTCTCGAACAGAGTGGCAGCCGCTGTTCCATAGTTTGGTGATTCCCCTTTTTATTACCCCCCATCAATTTCAAAATACACCTTTACAACGATAACAGCTATGGCCAGTTATGGTCAGCGCGTAATCGTAATGTGCCCCAACCATAGCTGTTAAAGCTAAACCAATTCCACGGTCAGGGTTCGGTGAGGCCGTGACCGCCCGAAAATTTGGGGAATCACAAGTAAAATATCTTTCGTAATATTAAATTTACGAACTTATATTTAAATGACAATATTAATTTAGGTGGTGTTTTTAACCCACTTTATATGGAAGCTTAACCATTATTAACATAAAATATTAATACAAAATCTACAACCTTCCCCCATAGCAGTTCCACACTACACTGTTATAATACATCACATAACACAATACACAAATAGCAGTAAACCTGGATTATTAGCATACATCAAACAAACAATTCTCTTTTAAATAATTTATATAAAAATTTATAAACATTATTATTTAAAATTTTTCATTAACTCTTTCTATTTATCATCAGGATGAATTTGTCCTGTGTTGTAATCATATTTTCAAAAATTCTAAATTTATTATTAATACATATTTTTAATCATTATGTTCCACAAAATAGACCATTTAACATTTACTTACTTATTAATTATTATTAAATCAAAATCTCACCAAACAATTTAATTACCTTATAAAATTCAAACACATAACATTCAATCACAATATCTAAACATCTCAACTTATTTAATTCATTTGATTATTAAAATAACGTATTTCAATTATTATCAACATTCTATAAATCATTAACTATTGTCTTCATAATTATTTTCTTATTTAATTGGAATGCCAAAATATTAATAATATTATTATTATTAATACAACATTTTCTAAAACATATACACATTACATTTCACAATACACACAAATGAATTCAATATTATTTACAAAATATACGTCAAAACTGTTCAAGTGTATCTCACTTCATGTCTAAGTCTGCCATGTCAAACAACCATAAAACAAAATGTTTAATTGTCTTTTATTGTCTTACAGTCTACCCTCCATCGTCCCAAATCAACCTTGGTTTTATATAACACTGTTGCTTTTTATTTACAAACAAATGGTTACTTTGTGTGTCATAACCAGAACAACCAAATTCACTCATTTTACCAGAATACTCATTAAACCAGTCTACGTTAGGTATTTTTGTTAAGTCTCCGTCATTACATTCATTCACTATCGGTCTAATTATTTTTATCAAATCATTGTAATCATTATTATTCAAATATATTTCCAAGCCTTCTTTCCATTCATCATACTTTCTATTCAAATTATACAATTCTGTTACATACCATTCTCTATTTACCTCTCTCTCTTCATAACACCACATCACACTCTCACAATTATTCCGGACAGAGGGTACACAATTACTCCACAAAAATAAACACCTCAATTCATCTACCAATACGGGACTCTTGCCCTTCAACCACAACACTTGTGGACTCAATAAATCATCATAAACATCATAAATAATAAAGGGAAAATTTGCCCTCTGTCCCCACTCTACTACAACATTATTTTTTCTCTCTCTCTCTAACTCACTGACACATTTTAACATTTCATAATCACTACCTTCCACCAACTCATCAATACTCTCATTCTTTATTTTTACCGTATCACTTTCTGATACCAATTTCTCAAACACATTATTATTCTCGTTATTATTAACATCATTTTTATTTATTAACTCATTGCCTAACACAACACTGTCATTACAGCTTTCGTTAGTATTATTCTTACTCTGTTCTACTTTATTCGAACTAATTTTTGTCATTTCATTGGCATTTCCAAGACATACACTCTTGTCTTGTATGTTATTTATCAACTCGTCAAATTTTATATTTATATTTTGCTGAAGCTGAATATTCTGTTCTTCAAATTTTCTTCTCTGTTCATCTAATTTATTGTTGAAATCACTTTTCATTTTATTTAAAATTATTTCGTTACCATCAAAACGTTTATTTAATTCCTTCTCATTTATGTCAAAACGACTATTCATTATATTGAATTTAGTCTCAAAATTACTATTCATATTGTTCAAAATTATATCATTATCATTAAAACGTTTATTTAATTCCTTCTCATTTATGTCAAAACGACTATTCATTGCATTGAAATTACTATTCATTCTCTCGAATTGACTGAGCATAACACTCATCATATTTGTTTCCTCTGATTGTTTACTTTTATTAATTGAAACGGGGGTCAATTGAATCCCCGAATCAACGTATATTTCGTTTGTTTGTGGTTGAGACGCAATCGGAGTGGAATGAACTATTACATTGCTGCCGCCAGCTGTTTCTGTAACGGCACCCGTCTCCCCCCTCAACATGCCACTTTCATCCAGTGATTGCGACTCAAGGCCACTTTCACTCATTTCTACGTTAGTTATATTGCTTTGTTTAGTATTCTCAGACATTTTTTCTAGTTTATAGCTTAGTTTTACTTAAGTGTTAACTACAATTGGTTACTCTTCCCTTCCAAAACGTTATACTACAGCATATATAAAATAAACCTTACCATAATTACGTACATTTCACGTAACTAAACTTTCACTTTCACAACCGTATTTCATTCAATGCACTGTCAAAATGTAGGCCGGTGTAATACAACTTTTTTGTTGTATTACATCCTGCAGTCACGGCACCAATTGTAACTTTCTTCTTTTTGCAATTACTCTATTTTATTCAGATCACAACTCCCACTTACCTTTCAACTTGGATCTGGCCGGATCGAGTAGTGGCGGTACACCCATTTCGTTTGACGAACTATGACAGTACATAAAACGAACTAAGGTTGTGAAAGAAACTAACTCGCAATTTGGTAGAAGAGAAATTAGATTTTTTAATTAATCAGAATCATATTTAAATTTTGTTCAAAAACTTTTGATCATTGTTTTACAGATTAAGTTACAGTTTTCTTTGTTCGGTTAGCCTCTGCTACATGCTACTTATTCTAAGAGCTTACCTTAGTGATCACTATACACACACACACAAGACTGCCCAGCCTGCAATTTTGCACACACACAAACACACAAAAAATTATAGAACCCTTAACATTTTTAATAATATCCCTCCCCGTCGGCAACGAGGTCCTCGCGTGCACTCCTCATTCCTTTGTATTTCTTTTTCTTTGTGTCCGAAAAATATATATATATATAACTATGTTCTGCACTTTTACTTGACCGCGGTCACATACTTTGTTATTGTTAGTTGTTACATTAATTATAAAAAATTTGTTTCTGAGCCCGGTTGACGGGCGGCCTGTGCAGGCGGGAGTCGACAACGAACTGCCGGCGTCTCTCAGTTCCCCACTCCGGGAGCATTTTAGTCAAGACGACGGACATCAATGCCTTCCAGTTAGTCGTCCCAGTTTCGACTCATACTAGTCACGTAGTTGTTGGAGTGACGATAGCAGACGATTTCAAATAGGCACTGGCTAATGTCATAAAAGTGGGTGGGACTTAAAACAGTGTTTCCGGGGGATCTTGAAGAAGACGACAAATATTATTCTCTCTAGCCATCTTGGTTTTTTGTTATAGCGTCCTTTGAGCGTGATTGAGCAGTTGCGTATGTGCGCTGCCACACACAGGTACAAAGTTCTCAGAATTTTGTGGAGGTAAATTCTTCAGCCGCATTCCTCAACAACAACTGCGTCTTATAGCGTTGTTTCACTGTTCTGTTACATTGACTGTTATACTGACACATACGTTGCACAATGATTTTATGAAAAGTCCGCCCAAAACGAAATAAATAAAAATATAAATATATGCCCCAAACGGTTAAAATAAAATACCCAAAATTTGACGCGCTACAACTTGCACTGACATTTCCAGAAATTATTCTTTACATCTCTGTCATATAAAAAACTAAGTGTAACCTTAAGAGAATTTTATCTTGCATAGAGATGGGGCCACTATGCTCATTACTTTTGATCGTGTTGTATGATTTCAATCCTTTATAGGCTGAAGCTCAATGTGTCAAAGACACTGAGTTATTGAGTATTAGTTTTGACAGCCCACAGCAGTAAGCACTCCAAGCACAGGTTGGAAATTCGTGCAGTGATTAATTTTTTTGAAAGACATAACTTCAGCCGATAGAAAAAGGAGTTGGATTCAATGTGGGAGGACTCTTCTCCATTGACTATAATGGTTAATCATTAGATTGCTGAATTTAAAATGGGTCAGAAAAACACAAACGATGAATCATGCAATGGATGTCCTGTTGAAGTGACAACACTAGAAGGAATGTAAAAATCCACAAAAGTATACTGGTTAAACTGAAGAGTGAAAGGGAGCGAATTATTACAGACTGCTGGCATATTAACTGAACATGTGCAGAATATCTTACGTGAGGATTTGTGTATGCAAATGTCTGTGCTACATGGGTTCCGCATTTCTTCACACCCGAACAAAACCCGTATTAATAGGATATTTCAACAGATTGTTTGGCACTTTTCAAGCACAAGCCAACCAAAAATTTTGTGCCAATTTATAACTGTTAATGACACTTGGGTCCATCACAACTCTCCTGAGAGCAGACAGTCAAAATAATGGATCACAAAAGTAATTTATGGTACCTTACATTGCTGGTAAGGTTATAGTGCCTTTTTTTTTAGACACACATGGAACAATCTTCATCAACTGCCTTGAAAAGCAAAAAACAAAAATAGTGGCAAGATTATTGTAGCATTTAAAATAAAAATTTACAAAACTGCCACATTTAGCAAAAAAGAAAGTGCTGTTTCATCAAGATCATGCACCAGCTCACACACCAATTGTTGCGATGGCTAAAATCAAAGAATTAAAGTTCAAATTGTTTCCTATGTTTCCTAACCCACCATACTCACCACACATCATCCTGAGTGGAAAGGCTCCGATCAAAAAAAAAAACAGATTTGCAGATGACAAATCAGCTTATCGGTCTGGCATAACCACATTGTTGTATCATGCTAAGTGTAATTGTATTTAGAAGTAATTCAAATTAATACAAAAATGCGGTTTTCTTATTCTGGGTTGGAACTTTCCAACCTACTATCATGAATTTTTTAATTATGTAAAATATAAACGTAATTGAATGTTTTACTTATTGTATCTAGAAAAATGATATAAAGAAGGAGACCCCATCAGAAACAACACCACCGTTGTCTGGTACAGAAAGTGTACTTACACCACCATCTGAGCCTTCACAGCCTGACATCATACAGAGTTCAACAAATTCCTCACGTTTAGCTGAAACCAAAAAGACTGATGAAAGTGCTTCTGTTATTGCTAATACTACATCAATTTCAACTACAACAAAATCCTCATCTTCATCATCCATATCATCCATGTGCAAACCAGCTATTGCAGTAGAAAATCAGAATAATGCTGTTCCTGATAAACCAGTGTAAGTTTGTAATCAGACAGTGCTTTCTGTCTAACATATTTTGTTTCATTTACTTATTTATTCTATCAGTAGAAATAACAATAAAATTAGATGTGAAACAGATTTTCAAAAAACTACTGGTAAATCCATCAAGCTAACTAACTTCATCAGCAACATTTTGATCACTGTAAATCTGTGATCATTTCCATTTGTTATAAAAGTTAACCTAATCTGTGTTAAAACTTAACAAAAATGTTTTTCTATTTGTGAACATAGATGTGCGTGCACACACACACACACACACACACACACACACACACACACACACACACACACACACACACAGAGTAAGGAATACTTACCTCAACCTTTAGTCATTGTGCTGATTTCAAATAACAGAAGATAGTGATACCAACATGGTAACTATAAAACTCACTAACACTTATTGACTTACTGAGTTCAATACGCATTAAAATTTTTTCTTTTTGTTTTCAAAAATGTTTTATAACTTTGGAAAAATAACTAGGGAATCTTTAACTGATCCAGATGTTACTAATAATATTTAATTCTAATATATAATGTATTTATGATATACTATAATATTTAATAAGTATATAAATAGTAAAGAAAGATATATGATAAATGTAATGAATTCATGGATACATTAATAATTTCTGTCATGTTTGTATGTCCTGATGCAGTGCTTGTTCACATGTCTCTCTGTTTGTTTTCTTTTTATACCATACCTATCTTATTGTAAGGGGGTACTGAAACAATAACATGTCTTGAGAGGTATGAAGATGGTTGGTGATGTGATTCAGGAAATGTGTCATCATATTTTTTTTCAGTCATTTATTGTATGTTTATATATGTGTGTATTTGTTTTTTGCAGTAGATTTGAAGCAATGATGAGAGGGCGATCTGGCTCTGTTGGAACCCTGTTTGTCAAGAAACCAGAAACTTTGGTACGTGTGAAATAAAAAGATACCGCTTTCACTTTTTCTTGTATTGGATACTTTACATAACTCTTTCTGAAAAACACTACTCTCCATGATCTTTTCTTCTTGTCAAGTGAATAATACTTATATAAGGATACATTATGCCACTAATCTTGGGTGTGGTTAAAGTGATTAGCATTGACCAGTCATAGGTAGAAAAAGACATCTCACTTGTCTTCCTATCAGTAATTAGTTTAAGGCTGTAAAAGGTTTAACTAGGTTTAGAACAAACCCTCATATTTCCAAATAAACAATAATAAAGTGTAGCCTAGTTGCTCTAATTATCAAAATTTTATAGACTTTTTAAATCATGGTCAGCTATGGACCATGTGAAATACTTTGTTCTTTCCTCATATCTCGCCTTTTTGTTCTGCCAGTACTTCTTCATCATTTCTTCTCTCCAGACAGTCTTTATGTTTGTAGACATTTTATTATATTGCCTAAGCTCCAGGTGTTATACACAATACTATTGTAACAGGCAGGAGTGACACATAGTCAGAAGTCAGATGACAACAGGACAATGGTGTTTCAAGTTGGCCATACAGACCTTCGGCTCATCAGCCCTGACAGGAAGCAAATACTACTACACAAACATTTGAGAGACGTTGCCACCTGTATACAGGTAATATTTTTAAACTTGTTTTATGAGTAATTTTATAAAGGAGAAGATATCTAACACAAATTACAGTATTTAGTATTATTTGTTTTTTATATTGAATATTGTTAACTTCTATTCTTTTGAAATTTATTTTTCGTTAACAATTTTATACTGTGTTTACTATGGCCAGTTCAGCCGCCATGTTGTATTGTACCAACATGGAAAATTTATACTTACAAGGTTCCAGGGTTCTATAAACGAGCGAAGAAACACAATGGTTTCAGAGAAATAAATAGACTTTGATTGCAGTAGATAAAACTTGTGTTTATTAATTATCTGAATTTTTTAATATTTTAATAACAAAATGGAATCGTTCTCCTCACCACAAGATCCAATATGGCTGTGATACATTTCCTCTACATCAGCCTTTATGCATGATACATGTACGCAATATATATTTTGACTTCATATTACTCTTGTTATATATTAAAGTGAATATAGACAATTACTGCTGTTTTAATAATTCAAATTATTAAGTTATGTGAATCACATAACGTAAACCAATACTTTAGGTGATTCATATAGATAGGTACGTATGCTCACGCACTCATACACTCACACATACGATTTTACATGGTACATTTTATATATTTTGATTGAGCTCAAATTAATAAGGGTCTGTACTTTAAAAGTTGTGAAAATGTCTACTTTCCTGTTTGGCGGTGTTGAAGATCGATTCAGGCGTCACTCATGTTTAAGCTGTTACTCTGCCGAACCATTAAATTTTTTCTTTTTCAACTGCACTCACTGTCTCTACTTTACATTTTATACTTTTAGTTCTCAAAATAGATTTAAATTCACATTTTGGTTACATCGCTGGCCAGCAATTTAGGTAACGTGCAGTTCGCATGAAAGATGGTCATTGACTGGGAATGACAGTATGGCGCTTATTTCTGATGTGGAGAGGGGTTTTACGTCATCAATTCCTTTGTCTTTGCTTATGACATCTTAGTTTTTTAAGGCGCAGCAATGACGTACCGCATTCTTTAGGTGACGTTTTCATAGGATCGGCCGGTTGTTTTGGCAACATAGCTGTCGTTTTGCACGTACGCCACTGACCTTGACGCAATTCCTGCACTGCTTACTGCGTCGTTTCACCCTTCAGAAAACTTTAAACTCATGGATTATGATTTTTTTTAATTTACAATAAAATTTATACCTGTTATTTCCCCAAAACACTATTAGGGACATATTTGTACCGTTACAAGACCCCCTCAATGAGAGGTTTTATGCCGAAGCATAAAAACTCTCATTGACACATTCATACTTCCTAAAGGGATCAGCTAGGATATGTTGCCACAACCCCCTGTATTGTTTACATAAAAAGAATATCGATCACTTACCCCTTGGTCCAGTGACTGTGACAGCACCTGCATGACCTTACTGGACTTCTCTTGCAAGATCCCAACACCGCAAGGCCAGTCAGGCACTTAACGCTCCTGCTCTGACGCGCTGGCCAGCTCAGGACCGCCGCCACAGCATCACCAAACTCTGAAACATTGAATAAAAAATCAAATAGTGGCCTTGTATAATACCATATCCCTAACTGATCTGTTTCCCCTTAGCTGCATACTGGTTTACGTTAATAAGCACTGGTTTTTTCCTTAACACCTAACACATATAATACATATATGAACACAAGAATTATATATAGATGTACCCTTCTCTTATTTCACTCCAAAATATTTATGAAAATTTCGATTCCAATCGATAATATTTAATTCTTTCCCATTTCACAAGAAGAAATATACATCTTTATACTAACACCATAATATCTCAAAACAATTACTTAAGTTTAAAGGAATAAACAAAACAACTCATCAATATAATTCGTATATAGAACAAAACACAAGTTCACTACTTTAGAACAATCTATCTATTTAAAAATTATTAATCATCTTCATGATCCTAGTACTTCTTACTTCACAAAATCATAATTATCTTTTATGATCAACATCCTCAACATTATATATTTAATATTCATTAAAACATTACTACCAATCTAGTAACCTCCTTCCACACACACTATGACCATACAACATAATAAAACATTAACCTTGAACATTAACATTGCTACATTTAACTAAACAATTCACCTTTAAATAATTTGTATATAAAATTATAAATATTACAACTTGAACATTCTATTAACTCCTTTTATATCAACCTTTAATTAGTTATCATCTATTAGACCATTTGATTCTCAAAAAAAATTCAAATTTATTATCAACATTCATGTTACATCACCTTTCATTTATTATTACATTTCAGTTATGAATTTCTTATTTAACATTTTCATTATTAATTGGTTTGGGTGATTCTCCGTCATTCACAATGATTTGATTTATTGAATGGGCATTAATATATATAACCTTACTCCCTCTCTCCCTTCTAACAACCACTAACAGATTTGCATAGGGTGACACCAATCTCTCAATAATTACCCCCTTCAACACTAATTCCACTTACCTCAATTTATTCTCCTCTTAGAATAAAATATCTAATACCCTCTTTGTAACTAGGATGTGTGTTCCCTAACTGGCAATTCCATTCATATCCTTTTGCCCTTCCCATAATCTCGGCAAACACTCTTCGACCCTTCACAATTACCTGCCCCAACGACGCACGTTGATCACTCCCTACACCGGACCCTCACTACAAAATATCACCATCACCTATTTACTCTTCATTTACATCACTCTCACTTTCTCTACATATATGCACTCCCACTACTGTGTCCCTACTACTACCCTGTTTCTGTATTATTTACTTTTATTCAAAAATTCTTATTTCGTCTAACACCCATTTAAGTTAACTTTGATTGACGCTAATGCCTTATTAAAATAATTATCATCACCCAAACATTTTACCTTAATATGATCATTGAAAATTCCCTTAGAAAATTCATCACTTAACTTTTCATTATTAATTGGTTTGGGTGATTCTCCGTCATTCACAATGATTTGATTTATTGAATGGGCATTAATATATATAACCTTACTCCCTCTCTCCCTTCTAACAACCACTAACAGATTTGCATAGGGTGACACCAATCTCTCAATAATTACCCCCTTCAACACTAATTCCACTTACCTCAATTTATTCTCCTCTTAGAATAAAATATCTAATACCCTCTTTGTAACTAGGCTGTGTGTTCCCTAACTGGCAATTCCATTCATATCCTTTTGCCCTTCCCATAATCTCGGCAAACACTCTTCGACCCTTCACAATTACCTGCCCCAACGACGCACGTTGATCACTCCCTACACCGGACCCTCACTACAAAATATCACCATCACCTATTTACTCTTCATTTACATCACTCTCACTTTCTCTACATATATGCACTCCCACTACTGTGTCCCTACTACTACCCTGTTTCTGTATTATTTACTTTTATTCAAAAATTCTTATTTCGTCTAACACCCATTTAAGTTAACTTTGATTGACGCTAATGCCTTATTAAAATAATTATCATCACCCAAACATTTTACCTTAATATGATCATTGAAAATTCCCTTAGAAAATTCATCACTTAACTCGTAATAACAATGTAACTCAACACCTAAACACATTGTATGTTTAACCATTTACTATTCACTATAGAATCTGAATCTCAGAAAATCATTTAAATTCATCATAACATTAATTAATTAATTAATTAATTACTCTTCAATTATTTAATTCAATCAATTTAAAATCTCACAATTACTTTCATCACTTATTTAGTCTGTAAAATTTTATAATTATTATTAAATCAATTCCTATTACTTACATACAAGGTTTACCTAAAATAAAGAATACAACCTAATGTAATACACAAATACATTTGACATCAACACATAAAAAAAATATACAATCCAAATTGTTATCTGTTATCATTTACCATAAATCATTTCACAATACAGTCCATGTCAGAACCACACTATTCACATAATTAAATGTTCATAAACAATAAAACATTTACCCTCCATCATCGAATAACAATCTGATCTTACAACTACACAAATCATTTTTTATTAAATACCTTATGTTATTATTATCAATATAGTGGTTATTTAATTTCTCATAATTTTCCACAATATCATTATAATTAATAGGATTACTCCATATCATTATATCATATAATTGGTCATGATCGAGTATAGTCATGTCGCCTTTGGTATAGTCTGTTACAACCAGGTAAGTTATCAATTCATCGTTAACAACATCATCATCTACTGCTGCTATATCAGCTTCAACCCAAGGTAAGTACTCACTATAATTATCAACTCTCTCTCTTAATTCTGTATAACTCCTCCCAACCTCAAACAACTCTATCTTCCTATCACCATACCTCTCTCTCTCTCAAAATATCCCTCATCATAACCCCAAGTCACACTCTCTCTCTCAATATTGTAACATGACATAAGGTAGCAAGAATTCAATGGTATTTAATTATAAAATAAACAGCTGAAAATAAGAGTGAAAGGCAAAAAACTTATGAACTTAAAGATCAATAACCCAATAACCCAATAAATGACAAATGACTATTAACCCGACAGACTTGACACAATAGATCGGATAGGAACCAAAAGAAAACCAAGAGACAGTGAAGAAGAAGTTTAAGTACAATTCAGTCATCCCAAAAAAGTGAAAAGAATATTGTAAAGTTAGTAATGATTGATGTCTGTAGCATATGAGATGTAGCTAGGACAATAAGAGTATCTTATTATTTAAAGAATGTAATTGTATAATATAATGTAGAGGGGTTAGAAGCTAACCATACCCCAAACCAATTGTAATAATAATGGCCAAAGGCGATAAACAATACTTTGAGCCCAAAACAAAAGCAATATTAGAATGATGACCAAAAGTGATCAGTGTGATTTGGAGGTAAATAGTTATAAATGACCATAATCACACAGTGATGTAAAGTAATCAGACAACCATGAATAAGCGTGAATAAGCCCAAAAGTGTGTGTGTAAAACTAAATAAGTAGTGAAAGTGATAGGTATAAAATAATGAAACAAAGTGAGCAGGGTAGTAATTATAGAAACTTTCTAATGAAAGAAAAGTGTAGTGAGAGGGTAGAACTAAATATTATGTAAGCTAACTATGTTAAACAGATAAACAATTTGTGATAAACTGTGCACTAGTAGGTAAGATTGAACTAATTGTAATATTGTTAATTTAGGTAATAAGATATCAAGATTATATATTAAGATAAGAGTTAAGGTATCAGAGTGTAGCAAATTAAGAAGGACTAACACTGTGTTTAAGTGAAGGGAACAGTAGATAGGACATAGTATACAAGGAACAGTTTGTCAATAGTATTATAAGAGTTTCTTTAAGTAAGTATTAAGGATTTTATTTGTGTTTAGAAAATCATAGCATAGAGTAAATTGTAGGGTAAGCAGATAGCAGCAATTAAAAGTTATTTCAGGGTAGAACCTGAAAAGAAATGTTTAATAGTAAGAATTAGAGTTAGGGATATTGATGTTTATTGTTTGTTTTGTTTGTAAATTATATTAGAGTTACCAGGAATGTTAGTAAGAAATGTTAGATGGTAGTAGAATGGAATCTAGGCTCTAAGCCAAACTGTTGAACATAAATTTATTAATTTAAGAACAAATAATAATCAAAAGTTAAGGCAGAACGTGCCAAATGATTAAACCATGTAAGTGGGTATTCATAGTACCAAAATATGTGATTAACAACTAATTTTGAATAAATTATATGTAAGATATAAAATTGGGAAAATAGTAAAAATGTAATTAGCTATCCAAAAGTAGGCATGAGGGGTATCAAAATGTTCATCATAAAAATTTAGGAAGAATGGTACTAATGTGATGACCATAGATATTAGAACAAAGTAGTAATCTTCAGTTGAAGATATTTTGGTAAAAATTGACGAAAAAAGACGATAAATCTTAACAATAACCTGAGTTAATAACCAATGAAAAATTAGCATAATTTCTTAAGTAACCATAGGAACAAGAAAAATAACGCCAAAAAACCGTTAGATTTTCAGTAAGTCATTATTAACCAACGCCAGAGGGTGGACCGAGTAGCTCTCGTATTAACACTAAATTATTATTCTTCAAACAATTCCAAAACTATTTAAAACTAATAGAAGACAAGTACAACAGTACAGGGAATCCTGAACGTAAATTTTATTTATAAAAAATTAATTTAACAAACCGTAGTGATCCAAAGAAGACGAAGCGACGCCGTGACGAAGAAATACGACACGGACACTATATGAAGATCAGTAGAACATCCTAAAAGAAGAAGATGACACCAACTGAAGAATTACGAGGCCTGAAGTAGCAAAGAAAACCAGCCGAGGCGAGGGAAATAGACGACAGGAATTATCCATAGAAGAAGACGACAGCCCAGGAGTTATCTATCGAAGAAGACGACACCAGGATCTTCAGCAACAAGTAACTGATGAGTATAAACATTATCCCTTAAAGCGTATTCACAAATTTTGGTCTGAATTAAATATAACTATTTCAAAATCACTGATCACTATTCCGAGTCAAAATAAATGCTGATTTAAATTCACTGTCTAACTATAACAAATTAACGATTGATACTCTTCAATATCTCTTGAATTTATAAAATATATCAAAACATGGTTAAACTGATTCCACGGTTACTGTATTCACTGTTTACTGTCGGGCGCCATCTTTGTTACCAACTACGTACAAAGAAAAAATATATGAGGGTTCTTTTTAGGCGAACAGGAGATCAGAATGGTTGTTTAAACAAACAAAGAAACTTTATACGTTTACACATTAATTAAAATTTATTAACATTTCTCAAATCAAAAAGAAACACACATAAAATAAATTTGAAAGAAAGAAACTTTTAAAGTAAAGAAAAAAAAACTTTTAGTGTAAAAAAGAATAAAACAACATTGAAATATTATATCAACCTTATATGAATCAAGATATTAAATTAAAATAATCTTTTAAAGAAAACACAAACCAGACTTCTTAATATAGTTACATTCTCCCGTACACACGCAACACACATACCAAGTTATTTTAGAGATCTCATATTTAGTTTAATTTATGTATAGATATTTTAGGCTGCCATTTCTTTTTAAAATTAAAAAGGTTTTACAATTTTGAAAATTTCTTGGGTTTTACCCCATGTCGGTTACTTATCTTGCCATTCTTTAGCGATTCGACCCAGTCCAGACTCCTCACGTAATTCCGTCCACTCCGCACAATTCTATTGCTTATAATTTTGTATATATCACCAAAAACTGTCACTTCATTTTACTTCATGGCTATTAAAAGTTATTAATTTGAATTTAAGATCACATTTTATCGTATGCAGGCGCGTCGGCGAACACACAATAACTTCGCCCAAAACCGGCGAGAGCCGGGCAGACGCGACAGTTGTTTTTTTGCGTCTGTCTCTAGTAGATGTTGATTTCCGACTGACTTTGTTCTGTTGTGTCCCAATGTTGCTGGCGTGACACACCCAGGATAGGCTCTGACGAACCGATGACACACAGTTGTTATGTAAGTTGCTGACGCAACACATCGCCTGATGTACGTTATGTAATGTGTTTACTTGTTTCGTGTTCGTTATTTGTTGACCTTGGTACAGTTGTTGGCTGTTATTAAAACTGTCCACACAATATTATTAAACAATTGTCACAGTCAATGCTGCCACTGTTATTCTTGTTTTAAACAGGAAATTTACCCAAGTCTATAATTTCTGTCCCTATTGCCAATTATGTTATTTATTATTTATGAAAAAAAAAATACAAATTATGTCATTACCCCAGGTATGCCCAAAAATGCCCCGCTACAATACCCCCTCAATGAGATATTTTATGCCGAAGCATAAAAAATCTCATTGACACATTCATACTTGCTAAAGGGATCAGCCAGGATATGTCGCCACAACCCCCTGTATGGTTTACACAAAAGAATAATCAACTCACCCTTGGTCCGGTGACTGTGACCGCATCTGCATGACAATACTGGACTTCTCTCTCGAGATCCCAACACCGTAGAGTCAGACAGATACTCAACGCCCCTGCTCTGACGCGCAGGCCAGCTCAGGTCCGCCGCCACAGCACCACCAAACACTGAAACAACAAATCAAAATATTAAATAGTGGCCTTCTACAACACCATATCCCCAACTGATCTGTTCCCCCCTAGCGGTGCTGGTTTGCGCTAAGAAGCACTGGTTTTGTTTTTCATTTATCGCTAACATGTATATATCAGAATACCTAACATAACCTAACATAAGAAAACAGTACATTAATAATTCATTTTAAAATAAACAACTTACAATTAAAATGTTACACACTTTATATCATTAAATTGGCATCTAAAATCAAAAAATTACTTTTAAACTTGATTTACTCTTATTAATTCGTTTCTCAAAATTACAAAAATTATTTTTTTTTTTTTTATTTATTTATTTTTTTTTCAATTATGGCCCTCATTATTCCATTTCATTACTTTGGGTGATTCTACGTTATTCCTTATAATTTACTTTATCAACTTGGCATTTACTCATAATCTTGCCCCTTTTATTACTCTAACGTTCCCTTACAAAATCTCTAACTAGTATGACACCCCTCTATCAAAATTTTACTAACCCTTCTCTACCTCTAACTACTTACTACTTTAACTCCAATCGCCACCTTCTACTCTTATAAAAAAAAATACTCTCTAACCCTTTGTACATAGGATACGTGTTTCCCCCCCCCCAAAAAAAAAACTCAATTCCCGTTCTCTGGCCCCTGGATTTTTACCTAAGGCGGCCCCTTCCCACTAAAACTATACCAAATCCCGTCCCAACCCTTATGTTGCGGACTCCCACATTACACTACCACTACTACAAAATTGCCATCCCCCCAAAAAATCTCAATCTCATAACCTCACTACAATTACAACAAATTAACATCAACAAATAAACAACAACATATCACTCAAAACTCTACATAAATTCTCCATTTCTACTGTGTCTCCACTTATACTTCTCAAAATTCTATAACATACATTAACTCAAAACAACATTGCATTATTTTCATTTCCACTATTACTTTAACTCTTACTTCGATTTGGACAAATCTATGTCCCACAAAATTCAACTTGAACTGGTTCAAACATTTTATTCAAACAATTACTATCACCCACTTCTATCTTTTACAACCTATTGAAAATTTTACTTATTACAACTATTTTTCATTTTATTTTAAAATCTATAAACACATTGAAAACATAATATTATATTTTTATCATACTTATTCCTAACATACTAATGCAATCAACACAATAAGACATAATAACACAATATAAGAAGTATTTAGTGCATCTATTTTTTAAATTCAAACAAAATTATTGAGCAGCAAATCATCATTATTAATTAAAATATATCAAATTTTTAATACGTTATCCCCTTGGATAACCTCCCAGCTACACACACACTATTATAATACATTACATAACATAATACACAAATATACATTGAACCAACAATTCTCTTTTAACTAATTTATCTAAAAATTTATAAACATTATTTAAAATTTTTCATTAACTCTTTTTATTTATCCTCATTGTTTATTTATCCTGTGTTGCAATCAGATTTTCAAAATTGCTTAAAATTTATTATTAACATATATTTTTAACCATTAAGTTATTCCACAAAATAGACCATTTAACATTTATTTACTTATTAATTATTATTAAATCAAAATCTCACCAAACAATTTACATTCACAAACAAAAAATTCAAGCATATAACATTCAATCACAATATCTAAACATCTCAACTTATTTAATTCATTTGATTATTAAAATAACATATTTCAATTATTATCAACATTCTACAAATCATTAACTATTGTCTTCATAATTATTTTGTTATTTAATTAGAGTGCTAAAATATTAATAATATTATTATTATTAACACAACATTTTCCAAAACATATACACATTACTTATCTAACATTTCACAATACACACATGAATTCAATATTATTTACAAAATATACGTCAAAACTGTTCAAGCGTATCTCACTTCAGATGTCCAAATCAGCAAGGTCATTAACAAAAATTTACAATATTTAAAAATGTCCCAACACTGATCTTTTAGCTCACCCACCATCGTCATATATATATCTAGTGTATTTGTAACATTCATCATTTTTATCAACATGCAAATTATTATAATTGTTACTATCATAATAATCCGTCCATTCTATTTCATCCATTGTACCACTATAAATCTTGTTACCATAAGTTAGGATTGTCCAGTCTATATCAGTGTTATTTGTTAACGTCAGGTAAATTATTTTCTCATTTTTGTATTCCTCAACTACTACGTCAGGTAAGTCATCATAGTTAGGTAAGGTATTATCAAAACTATTCTCTGTCTCTCTTTCAACAGGTACGTATTTCACATGATTCATCGTCACCCCTTCTAGTAATTTTCTCAATTCATCATACTTTCTTTCTAACTTATATAATTCTATTTCACTCTCAATACATAACCCCCTTTCTTCATAGCACCACATCACACTCTCACAATTATTTCGGACAGAGGGTACAACATTATACAACATTACTTCATTTAACAATAAGGGTCTCTTGCCCTGAAAAAACAACATTAAATCATCATCATCATTATAAACAATAAGGGGAAAATTTGCCCTCTGTCCCCATTCAATTACTACATTATTCTTCCACTCTCTCTCTATTTCATAAACACTCATTAACATTTCATTATCGCATTCTAAAACTTCATCAGTCCTATTTGTTATTATATTTTCCTCATTTGCTTCTACATTATTCTTCACCCCCACTATACTCTCAGAATCGTCTACTATTTCGTCATTTTTACATTTTTTCATATTTAAAACATGGTCACCTAATTTCTCAACATTCCGTTCTAATTTATTTAAACTGTTTCTTATTGTTTCGTTAGCGCTTTCTAAATGTTTATTAATTTCTTGTATCTCACTTTTTAACTCGTCAAATTTCTCATTCTGTATATCTAATTTCTTATTTATACTACTTTTAAATTCTTGCATCTCATTTTTGTGTTCGTCTAATTTTACACTCTGGTTTTCTATCATTGTTTGTATTGCTTTAAACATTTCATACGTATCGTCATTTTTTTTATTTTGGATAGGTGTCGATTGATATTCGACATCTTTCATTATTTTTGATTCGGTCAACTGACTCTCGACATTATCATTCGTTTGAACTCCCGAATCGCTACTAAACTGACTGTCAGATAAGCTGACAGCACTATTATCTGCCATTTTTCTTAAAAATTTTATATATATATTTCTTTGTATACTCTTATTATACGTAACACATACTTATTGAAAACATTCTACTCACCCATATTAAACATAACCTTTTACGTCTATTTTACGTACCTACGTAAAGACGAATTCCAAACAACCATTCTGTTCTCCCCATAGGCCCATATTTATATAATATTATTATATAAATCGTCCCTGTTCGGGCGCCATTGATACTCTTCAATATCTCTTGAATTTATAAAATATATCAAAACATGGTTAAACTGATTCCACGGTTACTGTATTCACTGTTTACTGTCGGGCGCCATCTTTGTTACCAACTACGTACAAAGAAAAAATATATGAGGGTTCTTTTTAGGCGAACAGGAGATCAGAATGGTTGTTTAAACAAACAAAGAAACTTTATACGTTTACACATTAATTAAAATTTATTAACATTTCTCAAATCAAAAAGAAACACACATAAAATAAATTTGAAAGAAAGAAACTTTTAAAGTAAAGAAAAAAAAACTTTTAGTGTAAAAAAGAATAAAACAACATTGAAATATTATATCAACCTTATATGAATCAAGATATTAAATTAAAATAATCTTTTAAAGAAAACGCAAACCAGACTTCTTAATATAGTTACATTCTCCCGTACACACGCAACACACATACCAAGTTATTTTAGAGATCTCATATTTAGTTTAATTTATGTATAGATATTTTAGGCTGCCATTTCTTTTTAAAATTAAAAAGGTTTTACAATTTTGAAAATTTCTTGGGTTTTACCCCATGTCGGTTACTTATCTTGCCATTCTTTAGCGATTCGACCCAGTCCAGACTCCTCACGTAATTCCGTCCACTCCGCACAATTCTATTGCTTATAATTTTGTATATATCACCAAAAACTGTCACTTCATTTTACTTCATGGCTATTAAAAGTTATTAATTTGAATTTAAGATCACATTTTATCGTATGCGGGCGCGTCGGCGAACACACAATAACTTCGCCCAAAACCGGCGAGAGCCGGGCAGACGCGACAGTTGTTTTTTTGCGTCTGTCTCTAGTAGATGTTGATTTCCGACTGACTTTGTTCTGTTGTGTCCCAATGTTGCTGGCGTGACACACCCAGGATAGGCTCTGACGAACCGATGACACACAGTTGTTATGTAAGTTGCTGACGCAACACATCGCCTGATGTACGTTATGTAATGTGTTTACTTGTTTCGTGTTCGTTATTTGTTGACCTTGGTACAGTTGTTGGCTGTTATTAAAACTGTCCACACAATATTATTAAACAATTGTCACAGTCAATGCTGCCACTGTTATTCTTGTTTTAAACAGGAAATTTACCCAAGTCTATAATTTCTGTCCCTATTGCCAATTATGTTATTTATTATTTATGAAAAAAAAAATACAAATTATGTCATTACCCCAGGTATGCCCAAAAATGCCCCGCTACACGATTATTAAGAAAGTAAATTATGATAAATAATTAACGAATCTTCTAATAACGAACTTCTAGCAAATGAACATAACCAAAAATTGCTTCACAAATTTTCATTGGTGATTACTTAGTCAAATGTAATGAGATATCGATTTATTTATGTAATTAGCTGTAAGAATTATTATAACTTTGTGTGTGTTAGCCGTAAACATATATTTCTGTAGCCAAAAGGACTTTACACCCCTGAGAAAAAACGATAATTTTTACTGTAAACTAGAGTAGCTGATGACTGTATACAACTGAGCTGAGCGTACCAACTACGCAATTGTAATAGCCGGTGCCGAAAACGAATTTTAATGTATAATAAACCAAGTGAAATATTCTAAAGGATTAATAAATGTTCTCAATCTGCAATGCTGTATGTTTGATTCCGTTAATTTAGAATTACGACTAGTAATTATTGAAGTGAAGGCGTTAAAGCGAGACGCAAGCTGGGTAATACTGCAGAGAGCTGTACGCCAATCAGGTGGCGAGGCGGCAACGTTTGCTACGTTTGAATGCGGCAGAGCAGAATACGGTTTACCCGTACACGACTGAGAGCATACGTTTTGACACGTTGACACAACAAACAAACATATTAAACTATACATTAAATTTTAACAACACCACGTAAACGGCGGGTTACAATATATGCAGGGGACTCTAAATCATAAAAACACCTCCTGGTCCTTCCAGGAACACCACCACAATTCAAAGGACAATTATTTGTAGATCTTTCATCTACCAAACATCCTCGTCTTCACCCCCAACAACACCACGGGAAAAATTTACCCCCTGCAACTCCTCTACCTCTATACTCTCTCTCCATTTTCTCTCTGACTCATCAACACACACTAACATTCCATTATTACATCCTACTTCCTCTAAAATTTTGTCACCACTATTTTTAATTATATCATCGTAATTCTCACCCCTACTTACCTCATTATATGTTATCTGACCGTCTTTATTTTCATTTAATTGATCGGTCTCTTTACTACTTTCTACCCCCATTTCAATCTCATAGTTATCATTAACACCATTACTACCACTTACCTTTCGTTTTCTACTTTCGTTGACTCCGTCTATTATTTGTATTGCCATAGCACTAAGACGTTCATCAACTTCTTTTAAACTGTTATTAATATATGCATTGTGTTGTTTTACTTCATTTCTGATTTCGTTAATTTGGTCATTCATTTTAGAATTCACTTCATCAAATCTGGCATTTATTTTATCGTATTTAATATTGGAATCTCTTTTTTGTTCATCAAACTTTACATTTTGTTCATTGAATTTCACATCTAACATTGTTTGTAGCATTCTGAACATTTCGTAATTATCGTCTTTTTTGTTTTCATGAGGAGTTGAGATGGGTGTTACCTGTATTGTATTTAACTCAACAGATTCGGTGGCACTACACTCGCCGATTTGACTTATTGGTGTTGAATGAACTCCCATCTCACTTGTAAACGTTTTGTCAGTTACGCTGACGTATACTTTTTTATCTGCCATCTCGAAATTTTATATTTTTTTTTTCAAAATATTACTATATATAACATATACTTATTACACAGACTTACTATCTAACAAGATATCTATTTAATGTTTTACTACTACCACATATGGTTACCAAATAACCTTATTATTCATGTATATTAATTACATACCCATTCTCAACAACCATCCTGTTTCTGTATGCAGGTCTATTTTTATATAACATTTATTTATATAAATGTCCAGCTGTAAGGGCGCCATTTGTTAACTTTTATTACTTTTATTCATTTTTAAATTGTCCCTGTTCGGGCGCCATTTGTTAACTTCTATTCTTTTGAAATTGATTTTTCGTTAACAATTTTACACTGTGTTTACTATGGCCAGTTCAGCCGCCATGTATTGTACCAACATGGAAAATTTATACTTACAAGGTTCCAGGGTTCTATAAACGAGCGAAGAAACAATGGTTTCAGAGAAATAAATAGACTTTGATTGCATTAGATAAAACTTGTGTTTATTAATTATCTGAATTTTTTAATATTTTAATAACAAAATGGAATCGTTCTCCTCACCACAAAATCCAATATGGCTGCGATACATTTCCTCTACATCAGCCTTTATGCATGATACATTTACGCAATATATATTTTGACTTCAAATTACTCTTGTTACATATTAAAGTGAATATAGACAATTACTGCTGTTTTAATAATTCAAATTATTAAGTTATGTGAATCACATAACATAAACCAATGCTTTAGGTGATTCATATAGATAGGTACCTATGCTCACGCACTCATACACTCACACATACGATTTTACATGGTACATTTTATATATTTTGATTGAGCTCAACTTAATAAGGGTCTGTACTTTAAAAGTTGTGAAAATGTCTACTTTCCTGTTTGGCGGTGTTGAAGATCGATTCAGGCGTCACTCATGTTTAAGCTGTTACTCTGCCGAACCATTAAATTTTTTTCTTTTTCAACTGCACTCACTGTCTCTACTTTACATTTTATACTTTTAGTTCTCAAAACAGATTTAAATTCACATTTTGGTTACATCGCTGGCCAGCAATTTAGGTAACGTGCAGTTCGCACGAAAGATGGTAGTTGACTGGGAATGACAGTATGGCGCTTATTTCTGATGTGGAGAGGGGTTTTACGTCATCAATTCCTTTGTCTTTGCTTATGACGTCTTAGTTTTTTAAGGCGCAGCAAAATTACGTACCGCATTCTTTAGGTGACGTTTTCATAGGATCAGCCGGTTGTTTTGGCAACATAGCTGTCGTTTTGCACGTACGCCACTGACCTTGACACAATTCCTGCACTGCTTACTGCGTCGTTTCACCCTTCAGAAAACTTTACACTCATGGATTATGATTTTGTTTTAATTTACAATAAAATTTATACCTGTTATTTCCCCAAAACACTATAAGGACATATTTGTACCGTTACAATATGTGACTTTTCTTGGTTATGTATAATTACTTATTTGTTTATATGTTTCTAGGCAAGCCTTTATTTCATTTAATTTATTCGTGTCCATTTTGTTAACCTGTTTTTTGTTCATCTTCAGGGTAAATCAAAAAATGTATTTACATTTTTTCATTTATTTTATTATTTTTTATTTTATTTTGATATTGACAGCTAAAGTAGGTGAAGCATCGTAGACTGACCACTATATATGTCAAACAAAACCATGTATTTGAGATCCAAATGGAAATCTGTTATATATACTGAAAAAAAAGTCGAACTTGTTTGGCAACACAAACTGCCAATACTTTGTCTATTGACATCAAAGGGGTACTGTAAACATCTACAGTGAACGGCTAGTTAAGTAATGCCAAATCCCCTCTTCTTCTACATTCCCAAATATCATAACAGAAGATGCAGTAAACATATTATATGTATTAGATTAAATAGATTATATATTAGACTAAAAATAAACCTTCGAAGTAAAGCAATGAATTAGGAAAGTATGATGGTTGAATTCTGAAAATTTATAAAATAATGTCAACTCTAGTATTATTATATGGTAGAGGCAGGACGATATAAATTGAACACTCAGGTCTCGATGCACAGTAGACAAACACCTCATTGCAAGGCTAACAAAATTTTCATTCACTTCGCACATGCGCAGAACAGTTTTGTGCAGTGTTTCATAGCATGAACATCGGCTGCAACAAGACTGGCGAGAACAATGGAAGCATGTATGTGTGACAGAGAGGGAAAGAATATGGAAGTGAGACAGTGAACGTTATAGCATCGTCTCCCCTCTCTTCTCTCTAGATAACTTAGCTATACTTGAAAGTGGGGGTAATTCATGCAGTGGGTCGGCACAGCTTACTGTTCAGAAAAGGCTGGTGGGCCTATTCATATTGGGTACTCGGTTAGCCTACTGTAAGTAGGGTCAAATGATCTGCAAGAAAGCCAAATACAAAATGAAGATGTTAGGAGAGAATTGGGTTCAAAAATAGAATATAACCAGAGACAGAATAAAACAAAAGAAACTTATACTACACACCATTCAACTTTGGATGAGCATAATTAAACAAGACTCCTTAAGGTCAGTTCATGCTGACAGCTAAGCTGAGATTTCATTAGCTGCACTAAGTTTTGTCAGTTTGGTTTTACACTAAATGTTAAGCCAAACCAAGCTTTGGTTCCAGTTTTGTCTTCAGAAGTCTGTGTTCTTTCTGGTCTGGTTATTTCCTTCCAGACATCGTTTTTCTGAGTTTGACCCCTGAAATCCACTGATAGTAAACTTCATAAACGTGGTGAATCTTTTAGTAGTTCAGTTAAGAATTCCATAATATAGAAACACTATTTTAAAAGTAGAACCTAAACAGAACAGATACTTAGTAAATTTGTTGTGCATGTGTGCAACATACAGTGGCTGAGATGGGAGATGAAAAATTGACAGCCAGCATCTGGAAAATAGCGCAGTGTAGTATGCCTTAGTATGGGTTAGCCTTCTGTGCGGACCAATACATGGTGTGCCCATAAAGTTCCTGAACTTTGCAAACAGTGCATCAGCTACGAATGATATGTGTAATATGCTGTGACCTAGCAGCAGTATTAGGAAGCAGCCTAGTTTAAACCACAACGTAATTTTTGCTTAGTCACCATACTATGTCTGTTTCTGTCAACAAGTGTTATATATCCCCTATGATTTTTATTGTATTTAAAGTGAGTGATTTTGATAAGCAGCAAATTACTGTGAAGTGTCTGCTAAATTGGGAAGATCCTTTACGCAAATGTTTGAAATCTTGCAAACAGCACTGAGAACAATGCTTTAAGCCGCACTCAGTGGTGGCTGGTGATTGAAAAATTTGGGGGTTGCAGTTGGGTTGAATGGAATTAAATTGTTTGTGGAATGAATAGAAAATAGAAGAGTGAATAGAATAGAATAGAATTTGTGGGAATGAATAGAAAAGTCCAAGTCTCTTCCCCTCCAAATAATACAGAAGGAAAGCGAAGTAGGCAATTTTAGTGTCACACCCACATAACCACGAATATTTATTGTATAATCATTTTAAAATTTACGATTAAATATTCTGTTACCTCATTTTACACTTTGATTAAAATTTGCGAAGTCTTGTGTAGGCCTACCTACTCTCTTAATTTCAATTTTTTCCTCAATTGGATGTAAACTGAACGGCGTTTTCAACAGAATTCATAGTGTCCTACCAGTTAAATATAATAAATATCTTACGTTATGACACCTTAATCCTTTATATGTACTATTATTTACATTTAACTATGAATTGGACTGACACTAACAACGAACTTCACAAAACATTTGAACTTGCCAACAAACAGACTGGTGGCGCCGTAACGTACAAGCGGGGTTTGCAGTCCCCAATCACACCAAGCGAAGCTATATCTTTGTAATAGGAAGACCCGAGTCTAGCCAGTCAGCACTACTCCATTGTATTCCCCCCAATACAAAGTGTGTCATAGTTGGTTCATATACCGCGGCAAAAGCGTGTACGGTTTTTAGTAATCCTCTACACTTTACAATCAGCAAATGATTAATTACGATGATTTAGCTTGAAAACACTGTTATTAGTTATTGTTTTATTCATAATTCTATAATTTAAAATACAATTTAGGATATAATGGGTGTTGTACAACCGTCCAACCTAAGCACGGGCCACCAGTGCTCAAATATAGGAGTGGTGGCAATGTTATGACAATGGCCAAACATCAGCGGGTTACTAAGTGGTGAAGAAGTAAGCATTTCAAAAACTGTTTATCATGAAATTATTATCCAAAATTTAGACTTATGTTGTTGTGCTGTGGCCAAATTTGTGTCTCACCTTTTGACGGGCATGCTAAAACAGATTCTCAACTTGTGAGTGATGCGAGTCTGAACTTCTAAATTGAGCTAATGAGGAAGAGAACTTTTTAAAAACATCATTACCAGATTTGAGACATGGGTGTATGAGTTTGATATTAATTCATTAGCTTAATCATCACTGTGGGTGTCAAAATGGTCCCCATGACAAAAAAGCAAGATAAGTACAGTCAGGCATTAAAGTCTTACTGACAGTTTTTTTCAATTCTAAGGGCATTGTTCACCATGAATTTCTTCCACAAATATGATCAGAATAGAGAAAAATACAGCATTTTTTCTTTTGCTACTCTTTGTGTGAGTTTTCAACAATAATTTTGCTTAAATATTCCTTTTATAAATTTAAAAAATTTGTTTTCTTATCTTAATTTAATTTTTGTTCTAATTATATAAACAGTGTCGCCAGACCTGCTATGCCTCTTATTTTACCTCGTGCTGTAACGTTATTTATTACTTTAAATTTTGTTTACCTTATTTTGTTTACGTCCACATTCCGGACACCATCTTGCATTGTTGCCAACTGTGAAAATACTTACCCAGAGTTCGTTTAGATGTATTTAGAGAACAGAATCGAGGTTATGTGAAATAAATGATTTGAATCTACTTGTTTTTTAAGTGAACTTAGTTTTATTCATCATGTAATTCTATAATTCTGTATAATCAAAAAAAAACAATTAAATTGACTTACTTTCCATTATCACTAACAATATTCTTTCTCCCTCTTCTACACGTTTACTATGTGAACAATAACACGGTACATTAGTTATTTTAAAATTAACCCTTCTTTTATGAGATTACAGAACGTTAAACTAGTCAAGACAAAAAACAGATATTGAAAACATAAACTAAATTTACTTAGCGCAAACCAGTGCTATTCATTACATAATTTTCACACACACACACTCATCAGGCCTTTATAAGATTCCCATTTTTAATAATTATAATATCTCCCTTTAATACAGTTCTAAGTGTGTTTAATTTTGTTCCAACTTTAAGAAAATGATTTGTTTTGTTCCTGATTTGTTACTTATCTGAAATTTAATCAAAAACTGTCCAGTCCCCGTACTTATTTTCCTTCACTCCACACATCTTTCTTGCTTGCACTTTTTGCACTGAAACTGTTACTTCATTTTATATTAATCACTGTATAGTTACATCATTATTCAAATTATTATTTTTTGTTTGAAAATCACATTTTATTTGTACGGGCGCCCGCAAATTTGTTCCGGAACTTGTACTGTGACCGAACGGCAGAAAGGTGTAATTTCAACTGGGGCGTCTGAAACTGTTCGAAAATCTGAGATGGAGGGGGATCACGTGGTCTCATTTCATTGTTTTATTAGTATGACGTTGCCAGATTCTGAGGCGGAACTGACTGTGCCTCACATTCCAGAGTGAAATAAACAAGGTTTGGCTACTGACGTCATATGGCGTGACCCCAATGGTGCATAGTTCATAGGTCAGATTTCTAAAAATAACTGTTTCCAGCGGCTTAATCCGTTGGCATTGAGTCCACATTGTGTACATTATTTTCCTATCCCATTCAAATTACAAATAAACTTTACATATTTTAATTATATTTTGGGTGGGTAATATATGTACCGTTACGATACCCCCTCAATGAGAAATGTTATGCCGAAGCATAAAAACTCTCATTGACACTCACATACTTCCTAAAGGGATTAGCCTGGATATGTCGCCACAACCCCCTTCATGTTTTATTAAAAATTCATGGTTAACTTACCCCCTGGTCCAGTGACTGTGGCCGCACCTGAATGACCTTACTGGACTTCCCTTTCGAGATCCCACACCGCAAAGCCAGACAGGCTCTTGACGCCCCTGCTCTGACGCGCAGGCCAGCACAGGACTGCCGCCACAGCATCACCAGACACTGAAACATTAAATCAAAAACATCAAATAGTGGCCTTGAATATACCATATCCCCAACTGGTCTGGTCCCCCTTAGTTGTGCTGGTTTGCGTTAAGAAGCACTGGTTTTTCTTAACTTCTAACATACATATATATTTATATACTTAACCTAACCTGTATAATTTAAATTTCAATACCAACATTCTTTATGCCCCTCTCTCGTCAATTCTTATCCCAAATTCAAATTATTTTCGTGAATCCAATCAGAATTTAAATAACCACTTCCCATTACAACATTACAAATATCTTTCATTATACAATTCACATTTCAAAAATATTTAAATGCATTACTAAAATTCCTCTTAAACACATTTAAATCAATTACATAATCACAAGTTATTTACTTAAATTTTTTCCCAAAATCGTTAATCATCGCCACAATACTCCTCAAATCAACACAAAATCATTTAGTTACATGATAAGATCAACTACACATTCTACATTACCAACATAATTCCATTTAAACGGGTTATCTGATCCCGTTTATAATAATCAACCTCCTCTATAACCTCCTATAACTTCCTCCTTCCCATCGTTTTCTAATATCCCCCCATAACCCAGTTACAATTGGGTAAATCACCTCCCTGGTAAACCGGGCGAGGCATTTATCTCATTACATAAATACTGTATTTATGTCCCTGGCTTGTAACGGCCAGCTCCTTTCCACACACACTATTGTTTTGTGATGTTGGACTGTAGCGCCCATTTGCGTCCACAAGAACTGAAGTTTATTAGGGGGTAAACGCTGCTTACACCGTTCTTGCTTTGGCGTTATATAAAAATTCGGCATTACTGGTATCCGAGGACACCAGTAATCCTACTAAAATGATTCATATGCCCTTAATATGGTTCTATCACCCCATTTGGTGGTAGCCGCTGTTCCATAGTTATGTTGATTCCCCTGATTCACCCACCGGTTAATTTCTAAGTTACACCAATGTCAAAGGCAACCAACCATGGTCAGTGTACAATAGGTCTGGCCATAGCTAGTTGTCATCCAAAACCACGGTCTGGGCTGGTAAGGCCGGGACCGCCCGAAAGTGGGGAATCGCAGTTAAAACATATTATACATGTTTTATATTCCTACACAATTACATACTACTCAATTAGACACTTTATGCTTCTCATAATCGACATAACACACCATAATGCAACATAATAAACACTCAAATGAACATTACCATTATTACATTAAAATAAACATCTCACCTTTAAATTTGCATAAAAAATTATAAACATTACAACTTTAATTTCAGTTATCACTTCAATTAAACATTTTAACTGTTTATCTTGCATTATCACCTCTACCTTGACTTTCTATTGAACCTTTTAATAATCAACCTTTAATTATTTATCATTTACTATACAATTAAATCCTGCAAAAAATTTAAATTTATTACCAACATTCATCTTATACCACATTTCATTTATTAGCTCCTTTCAAATTAATTCAACTATTTTATCAAACACATTTTGATTACTTTAATTATCAAATTGCTTTAATTACTTTAACAAAATTCACAATGACCGACTGTCAGTTATTAAAGTAACCTTACTACCTAAGTACATTTAACATCAATACAAATTTATCTACAATTTTCGTCATATCATTTTATAGTTTACCACACCTCATTACATAAGTTAGCCAAGTAATTATCATAAACTAAAATAATTAAATGTTCAGTCACTGTATATCTAAACCACCATCATCGTAGATTAATCTTATTATTTTATTACAATACAATTCATTTTTAATTATTTTTATTTTCTTATTATTTCTATAATAACTCTAATATTTCAAATTGTTTCGTTGTACCCACATAATAATTTACTGGGTTATCCCACATTATTACTCTACCATGTAACCTGTGTACATCAGTAATTCTGGTCCTTCACCATCAGTATTATTATCTGTCGCAATTAAGCATTTTATCATCTCCTTACTATCAGAGTCAGCTGCTATTAATATCCCATTTCTATGCACAGGTAAGTACTCAATATAATTATCAACGTTATCATCATCTACTATTGCTGCATTATTCTCACAACAAGGTAAGTTTTTTATTTTATTCACTCTCTCACTATTTATTCTCTCTGTTAATTCTTCATAATCTCTCCTCAACTTAAACAACTCTATCTCTCTCACTCTCTCAAAATCGCTTCCACAACCCCATCTTACTTTCTCTCTCACATTCCATGCAGAGGGCACTACATCATCATAAAAACACCTCCTAGCTCTTCCAGGACAACTACAAAAAATTAAGGGACTACTTGAAGACACCTCGTCTTCGATCAAGGGACTCTTGCCCTTCAAAACCACCTGTGAACACCTTGTTTCACAATATACCCAGGGAAAATTTACCCTCTGCCTCATATTTCTACTTAAATTCTCTTCGTACTCCTTTTCTAACTCATGAACACTTATTTCTACCCCTTCACAACCCCCTACTCCCATTACTCTCTCACTCTCCCTTACTATCTCTATATTCTCATCATCGCTCTTAATTTTCACTGTATCACCCTTAAATACCCCTTTTTCAACTATCTTACCACTACTGCTTGTTAACTCATTTTTATAACTATCACTTACCTCGTTAATTATTTCTTCATTATTTTTCGTCATCATATAACCATTATTCTCACCTGTATTGACACCAATGTCATCTGTTACTTCGTTATTTTCATTTGCACTTAACTTACCCGTATCTATTCTCCACACTCCCATCCTCTCAATGCCTTGTTCTAATTCGTTGAATTTACTATTAATATTGACATTTAGTTGTTTTATTTCATCTCTAATCTCATTAAACTTTTCATTGAAATTACTCTTTATTTCATTATTTTGTTCTTTCAACTTTTCATTGAAATCATTCTTTTGTTCATTCATGTTAGTGTTTACTTCCTCAAAACGACTATTTATTACATCAAACTTATTATTCTGTACATCAAATTTATTACTTAACATTATGTTTTGCTTTTCTATAAGTGATTTCATCATATTTATTATGTCACTACTATCGTCTTTCTTAACTGGGATTGGCGTCGATTGATTCACTACGCCGTTCATTATTACCGACTCTGTTAGACTTGATTGACTTTCTGTGCTAACGTCAGTTAGGCTGACTTCCTCGTTATTATTTTCACTTGTATTCATTTTTATTATTTAATTCTTAACTCTTATTTATAATACACATAAACACACTATATGATAACATAACCTACGTCTATTAAGACGTAACTAAAAGTTTTCGTTCATTTACCTTACATAACCCTTTCTGTCCTCCAAAGTAGGCCTACATTTACATAAATACTTTTTATGTAAATGCCCCTGTTCGGATAGCACCACTGTAACGTTATTTATTACTTTAAATTTTGTTTACTTTATTTTGTTTACGTCCGCATTCCGGACGCCATCTTGCATTGTTGCCAACTGTGAAAATACTTACCCAGAGTTCGTTTAGACGTATTTAGAGAACAGAATCGAGGTTATATGAAATAAATGATTTGAATCTACTTGTTTTTTAAGTGAACTTATATTTCATAGTACTAATTGGTTGTTTTAAAATAAGGGTGTGTGACTGACCACGTGTGTGGAGAGGAAGAGGGTAGTTTAAAAGGATGCACACACACACACACACATACACAGAAACACAAGGAATTTACTAGAAAAATATGTAACTGTACAGATGGTGAGACAGAGTTTAGGGGTGGGGAAGGGTCATTAATTTTTAGTTTGTTGTGGGTGAGCAGGGTGGGGGAGAGGGGTGAAGGGTTGGGTTTTACATATTTCATGTCTATTCCTGATCTGACGATGAGCTGTGAAGCTTGAAAGCGCTAATCGGAATAATTTTTATTAGTGGTGTGCAATATTGATCATTCTGATTGTGATTTCAACCACTAACACAAATTTCTTCATTAAACGTCTGTTAAGATGTGCAATCGACTACAGGTAATGGACAACAACAATGAGGTAATAAACGACAACAATAAGGTAAGTAAAGTTTTTAAATATCTTAAGTTAAAAGTTAAATTGAAGAGGGTTTTAAGTAAAATATGGTTTAATAAACAATGTCTGGATAATAATGTCATCCCAAAGTACGCTCAAGTTAAAATTAAAAATAAGAACAGTGTAGCCAAAAAAGTAAAAGAACAAAGCGAGAAGTTGTGGATAAAACTGGAAATAAGGTCACTCTATGGCTTAATCAATAGATATAATAGGGAATTATATGACAGGCACATAGAATTATTAAGAATATACTCGTATGTAGAGTTAGAAGAAATATTATATAATTTTGGTTTGGGGTACGTAGAAAAGAAATTGGAAAAAAAAAATAAAAAAATGGTAGATAAGTTAAATAAATTAATAAGAAAGAACGAAGTAAAAAAGGAACACCTCTCTAAGAATAACTATGAAAAAAGAGTAATAAACCTTACAGAGGTAAATTTCAATACGGAAGAAAAAGAAATGTTAGCGAAAGGCTTAAAATACGCACCGCCACCAGAATTAAATCAAGAAAAAATGATTATTGAATGCGAAAGCATAATACAAAAACTAGGAAATGAAAATGATAAAAAAAGAATAAGATGGGAAGTAGGGAATGTAGTAGATAAAATATTTAAGAAAAGTTTGTATAATTCAAAGAATGAACAAAAAATCAAAGCAACTGTAACTAAACTAAAGAATAAAATAAAGAAGAATGATATTATAGTTACGAAGGCGGATAAAGGAAATACAATGGTACTAATGAGAAAGGAAGAATACATAAAGAAAACGGAAGAATTTATAAGGGAAGGACCATACGAGGAAATAAAGTATGATTATACAAGTAAGTACCAGTCAAGGATAAAACAAATGATGAAACAGATAACATTTATAGAAGAAAATAAGAAAAAGTATTTATTGGAAAGTAATCCAACAGCACCAACTTTTAAAAGTCAGATTAAGATACATAAAGAAGGAAAACCAATTAGACCGATTGTTTCTTTTATTAATGCACCTATTTATAAATTATCAAAGGAAGTTAGCAGAGTACTGAAAGAGAAATATGAATTTGGGACAAAATACAACATAGAGAATAATATAAAATTGATAGAAAAATTAGAAAATATTAGCATTAATGTAAATACAAAATTGATATCACTGGATGTTAAGGACATGTTTACTAATATCACAGTAAATAAAGTTATTAAGTTAATAAACGATAATAATATGGGAGAATACAGGTATAAAAAGCAGTTGATGAAAGTAATTAAAGAATGTGTAAATCAGAACTATTTTAGGTTTAATAACAAGTTTTATATACAGAAAAAAGGTTTACCTATGGGGTCTTCATTATCCCCTATTCTTGCTGAAATATACATGAATGATTTTGAAAAGCAATTAATAACTTCCACTAAGTATAAAGACAATATAAAATTATGGTCTAGATACGTTGATGATGTATTAGTAATTTGGGAAGGAAGCATAGAAGAAGTGCATGAGTTTATAAAGGAGGTAAATAATAAGGATAAAAACTTACAATTTAAGGAAGAGATAGGAGGTAAGCAAATAAATTACTTAGATTTAAACATAGAAATTAAAGATAATGAGAAACTACAGTTTGGGATATTTAGGAAAGAGTCGTATTCTGATATAATTATACCAAGAGAGTCTTACCACCCATACAGATATAAAATGGCGGCAATCAATTCCTTTTGTTACAGAGCTCAGAAGTGTTTAAAAGAGACCGAATCAAAAGATAGGGAGTTAAAAACGATAAAGGGAATTGTAAGGAATAATAATTATAGCACCAACATAGTGGATAAAGTTATGAAAAGGGTCAACATACAAAAGGCTAAAATAGAACCAGAACAAAAGAATTATGCTGGGTCATTGACATACATAGGTTCACATACTAGAAAAATTATAAAATGTTTTAATAAATATGGAGTAGATATAGCTATTAAAAAATGTGAAACGGTATTTGATAAGATAAGGAATAAGAATATAGAAAAAATTCCAGTATTACAGAAAAGCGGAATTTATAAATTAAAATGTAAAGACTGCAACAAAGTGTACCTAGGGGAGACAGGACGAAAATTCGTATGCAGGTTGTCTGACCACAAACGTGGAGAAGGTAATAGAACAACCAATTCGTTATATGCAAGACATTTCATAGAAGACAACCACAAGTTTGTTAATCCTTTGGAAGAATACGAAATTGTAAAAGTAGTAAATAACACAGTTGAAAGGAAGCTTAGAGAGGAGTTAGAAATATTGAAAGAAAGAGAAAAAGGGTTAGACAATTTAATTAATATTAAAATTAAATTTGATAATGAAGAAATCTTTTATAACATGATTAAGAAGTAAATGAGAGAGGGCAGATAGATAAGATTAAGAATTATATTTCATAGTACTAATTGGTTGTTTTAAAATAAGGGTGTGTGACTGACCACGTGTGTGGAGAGGAAGAGGGTAGTTTAAAAGGATGCACACACACACACACACACACACTGAAACACAAGGAATTTACTAGAAAAATATGTAACTGTACAGATGGTGAGACAGAGTTTAGGGGGTGGGGAAGGGTCATTAATTTTTAGTTTGTTGTGGGTGAGCAGGGTGGGGGAGAGGGGTGAAGGGTTGGGTTTTACATATTTCATGTCTATTCCTGATCTGACGATGAGCTGTGAAGCTTGAAAGCGCTAATCGGAATAATTTTTATTAGTGGTGTGCAATATTGATCATTCTGATTGTGATTTCAACCACTAACACAAATTTCTTCATTAAACGTTAGTTTTATTCATCATATAATTCTTTAATTCTGTATAATCAAAAAACCAATTAAATTGACTTACTTTCCATTATCACTAACAATATTCTTTCTCCCTCTTCTACATGTTTACTATGTGAACAATAACATGGTACATTAGTTATTTTAAAATTAACCTTTCTTTTATGAGATTACAGAAAGTTAAACTAGTCAAGACAAAAAACAGATATTGAAAACATAAACTAAATTTACTTAGCGCAAACCAGTGCTATTCATTACATAATTTTCACACACACACACACACACACATCAGGCCTTTATAAGATTCCCATTTTTAATAATTATAATATCTCCCTTTAATACAGTTCTAAGTGTGTTTAATTTTGTTCCAACTTTAAGAAAATGATTTGTTTTGTTCCTGATTTGTTACTTATCTGAAATTTAATCAAAAACTGTCCAGTCCCCGTACTTATTTTCCTTCACTCCACACATCTTTCTTGCTTGCATTTTTTGCACTGAAACTGTTACTTCATTTTATATTAATCACTGTATCATTACATCACTGTATCACTGTACATCATTATTCAAATTATTATTTTTTGTTTGAAAATCACATTTTATTTGTACGGCCGCCCGCAAATTTGTTCCGGAACTTGTACTGTGATTGAATGGCAGAAAGGTGTAATTTCAACTGGGGCGTCTGAAACTGTTCGAAAATCTGAGATGGAGGGGGATCACGTGGTCTCGTTTCATTGTTTTATTAGTATGACGTTGCCAGATTCTGAGGCGGAGCTGACTGCGCCTTACATTCCAGAGTGAAATAAACAAGGTTTGGCTACTGACATCATATGGCGTGACCCCAATGGTGCATAGTTCATAGGTCAGATTTCTAAAAATAACTGTTTCCAGCGGCTTAATCCGTTGGCATTGAGTCCACATTGTGTACATTATTTTCCTATCCCATTCAAATTACAAATAAACTTTACATATTTTAATTATGTTTCGGGTGGGTAATATATGTACCGTTACAGTGCACTTTTTTCAGTGCTTATACCACTGACAAGTTGAAATACGCGCGCGCACGCGCTCGCGCGTGTGTGTGTGTGTGTGTGTAAAAGATACTCAGCTTTTTACATGCCCCATATATGATGTGGCCAGTCAAGTGAAAATGATAACAGAATTTTATGTAATTAAAAAATGTTATACACCAATTTGTATCCGTCTAACTTCAAAGAAACTCGTCTGAAAATTTTTACTACCTGAACACACTACTTTTACTTTGAAACTGTAAGAACCAATAACAGTTAGTATTGCTGATTCTTAGCTTCAAGGTTTACCAAATAAATACTTAAAAGGTTTAAAGGATTTAGAATGTTTTTAGAAGTTTTCTAATATAAAATTTGTTTCTTATAAGTTCCGTCTTCTTATGTTCTCTACCTGCATAAAATGAAAGTGAAAGCTTTCAAGATAAGTTTAACAACTGCTAAATATATTCTACATTTACAGTCAGAGAACTGACACCAGAGTAGGTTAAGAACCGTGGCCTTGGAGAAAAAAGACCAATTATTTTATACTATAATAAAAGTAACATAAAAGTACCAAGTACATATGTACCCACAAGGCAGGAATCATTTCAAGAAATCAGTTTATGAGGATGGAACACTGGTACAGTACTAAATCAAGGTCATGACTCTGAACGTGGCCTTGTAGTAATACAGAAAGCTATCATTACATGCTAATAGGTAGACGTATATATATAGTAGTATAATCGCAGGGACACAGACTTTTCAGTAAGTACAGTAATAAAGTCTATTAGAGAAAACAACCTGAACACCTTTCTGCAGAATAGTAAAATTACACAGTGTTGAAGCATATTATTACGACTAACTTAATTGATGTGTTTGTACTTTGCATTTATCTGTCTGTATATTATATTCATATATTTCATCCTTTGTAAATATGAAAATCAAATTAATAGTCTGGGAAAGCATTTAGCCAATATGTACAATAGAGCAATGATGGCCACATGCAGTAACGCAGAAAAAATGGTTTGTTTTTCTTGAATTCTTGAAATACGTAATTTCAGTTATATATGTATGTAACTATTGTAATCTGTTTGTAAAAAAACTATCACTACATGGTTTGTTTATATATATAATCTCATCTTTCCATTGCTCCCTTCACTTCTAGTCTCTAGGATTTCTAGCGCTTTCCTCTTCTTATCTTTTCCATCACTTCATACATGGCTATACCATATCACCCTTTTCTCTTCAGTATAACTGCGCCGATCTTTTTACACTTTCTTTTGCCTGGTTAGAGAAAAAATATTGAAAACAGTTACAAGTAAACTTATTCCAAAATGTTTACTACTGTATGATGGTGATCTGGAAATTTCTTGGCCTAACAATGAAAAAACTAATTTACTAATTTAAAAAATATATTTTTTTTTTCAACATAATCTTCCTTTAGGGTAATTCATTTATTCCAGAGCTATGTTCTGATGCCATTGTCCCATCCCTTAAGTGGTTTTTTGTAAGGCCTGCAAAATACCCCTCTACAACTGCAATCACCTCTTTATCCAATGGAAAACACTGACCAGTGAGAAAGAGTTTTAAGTTTTGGGACAAGATGAAAGTCGGAGGGAGCCAAATCTGAGGAACAGTGAGATGTTCCAACAATTCGTAGTCGAGATCTCTTAATTTACCCATTGTCAAAACACTTTTGTGGGCAGGTTCATTGTCTTGGTGAAAAATGATTATCTTCTTCTGCAAACCGGGTCTTTTTTCATGAAATTTTTCATCCAGTTTCAAGAAAATATTGGAACAATATTCTCCTATTATTGTTGCACCCTTTTCAAGGTAATTGATGTACAAAACACCGTTAACATCCCAAAACACCAGCTCCACGACTTTTCCTGCTGATGGAATTGACTTTCCCTTCTTTAGTGCTGAACAACCAGCTTCTGTTCTCACTGCTTTGACTGTTGTTTGGACTCTGGTGTGTAGTGGTGGATCCAAGTTTCATCCATCCTAATAAACCAACACACAAAATCCGTTTTGTTCTTGTTAAAACGCTCCAAGCGCTCTTCAGATATTTTCATGCGCACGCATTTTTGATCTGCTGTTAGCAAGCTGCAGTTTTTTTATTTGCAATTGCTCATGTAAAATATGTCCAACGAATTCTTTTGAAATGCCTGTAGTCTCAGCAGTTTCATGCGCTTTAATTTGGTAATCATCCAATACCATATTGTGCACTTTTTAATGGTTTCTGGTGTTATCGCTGTTTTTTGACGTCCTTCACATAGATCATCTACTCACCCTATAGAAATGTGTAACTGGATAACATTGTGGGTTAATAGCAGGCAGCTGAAGCATAGTGCTGGCTACGCTACTTTCCTTAAATGTGCTGCGACTCACATAAGTCATTCTGCCCTACCTAACTTGTAAGATATTTCAGTGGTACAAGAAAAAGCCATTAATATTTATTTCATAAAATATTTAAGAACAATTTAAATGAATTTCTGTGCTATTGACACGTCACAGTTTTTAAGTAAATCATCCTTGATTGAAATCTATTTTATCAAAGTCTATTATATCTAACTATCTGTCTATTATATCTATGTATTAACTCAACTTTTGTTAAGGTATAAAATAAGTGTTGCTTGTTTGCCTTGTCGAAAAGCAGCCATATCGTAGAGTTGTTGTTTTGATTTCAGGGCACAAAACACAGTGCTTATTTTGGTTTTATTTGCAAGGAGTCGAACTCCGAATCATACATTGGTTACGTATTCAAGTGTCAGTCAGAATCTGTAGCCGATGATGTAGTTGGAGGTATGTATCGCTTGTTTTGGTGCTTAGTTGATAGTTAGGCTGAAAAGGTCTTTAACTAGACTGTAGATAAAAATTATGTCTCTAACCATGACTGGGATGTTTGCCAGTTTGGAACAGATTACAATGCTTGAACTCAGTAAAGCAGACAATTGTGACAGTAAACAACACACAAAATACTCAGTGATTCATAATGTAAAAAAAAAGAACGAAAAAACAGTACCTTAAAGAAATAGAAACCAAAGTAGAATAAAAAAAAGTTGCCACAGAATTGACAGCTGTTAGAGTCTGAAGTGACATTATCTCCATCACATGTCCCATGTCAGTTGGGAACAAATTCATGTTTGCTGGGTAAGAACAATAATTACATCGTGCGTGCATGTGTGTGTGTGATTCATTTATCAAATCTTTAACACTTTCAGAGCCAGTCTGTTACAAGACTTTAATACCAAAAAAACAGTAATTGTAAGTTTCCTTTAAAACTAATTTTTCATTTAATCTTTGGTCAGTGTTAATGACTGAAACATCAAAACATGAACAGAGTTTTCTCTGTGATACTCTATGAAACTTGCACGCGTATCAATAATAAATAATGAAGTACTGTCACTTAAAAGAAACTAATATTTTCTGAAGCAGTCTGACTTTTGCTTTATTACAATCATGAAAAATATTGTACAATGTGAAATTATATAATCTATAAATATGAATTCCAAGCATTGGAGAATAATACCGATTGTTTACATCAATTATAGGAAACTAAAAATTTCTGTCAGCCAATAGAGTGCATAACATTACAGTTCATATTCAACAGAACGTTACAAAATCTGTTTGGCTGTATATGGCCACCAGCGGATTTTATATCAGATTATATATGACAGCCTGTGCTAGACACAGCCTTGTTATCAAAATTTGTTATTATTGTCAGTATAATCTACTCCTACAGTATTCATCCACATAATGAGTTAAACCACGTTAGTTATTATTGTTACAAATAATGTGCATATACAGATTAGCAATATCTGAAACCAAAAGAAAAAATTATTCCATGATTTTGTTAAGCACTGTTTTAGAAACTTGTCATGAAGACAGTAATCTGTAGTTATCTTCATGTTAGTTAGTATAATTAAATAGTGAGACAAACTTACAAAAAACTTTTTGGAGTATTGTACTTTAGAGATTCCTTTATTAATTGTAATTTAATATATGATTATATTTATTTTGACTATTTATTTTTTCTTTGTTCGCGTACTTAATATATTAGTTTTCAATAGTCATCTGTACTTTTGAAAAATGTTATTATGATGTTTTTTGTGTGTTGCAGCAATAAAACAAGCATATCTGGCAGTCAACGATAACATGCGCAAGGAGAAACAAGCAGTCATCTCATGCGACCACTGTCCAATGGTGTGGTACCACAAGCTGTGTGCAGAAATTGAGTGTAAGCTAGTGTTAGTTTATTTTCATGAGTTTCAGCATTAACACTTTGAATCCTACCCTTCTGCTACATGTTAAGTACCAGCTTCCTCGGCAATAATAGGGTTTTTACAAAATTATAGTTTTTTTAATACAACTCTGATTTTAGTTAATCCAATTTAAAATTGAATTGTCTATTTTTATACTAAGGGTGTACTTGTTTTTCATAATTTTACTTCAGAATTATTTTAGATGAATTTTAATATTGCTTACTTTAGAGTTTTATAATAATTATATTTAAAAATTGTGTGTATGTGTGTGTAAAAATATTCATATATAGTCAAACACTTGTTGCTATGTACTAGAGTTAACTGCATGGAAGTAGTACCGTCAAGGTCACTCACTTTCACTGCTTCTCCCTGTCACCTCCACGCCCCTCGCCCAGCGTTGTTGCCGGCTAGTACAGTGTGTAGCGTTTTAGCAGTGTTACGAAAGCAAATTTCATACATCCACCTTATATTGCTCGTTACAAATTTATTTATGCGTATCGCGTAAATGAATTTTTTTATCAGGAATAATTAGTTGTGGGTAACATTACTCAGTTAAATTCTGGGCGCCAGTATTTGAGCTATAAAAATTTGTGTGAGTGGGCAACATATTTTTTGTTGTCGCGTAAATATCTACAGAATTTCTATCTTTGCGTTTCTTCTCTTTCTTTGGCTTCTTTTGTTACGATTTGCAGTTCTCTGACTCTACGATTTATACTGCGCTGGTTTTTCTTATGTTGGAATCTAAAGCTTTTAGCAATACACACCCTAATTTACGAAGTACCATTAGGTCAGTTATTTTGTGTTTTCCGTACAGTGAACTTACTTATTTAAAGTTTTACTGTTTTCTTCATGGGTGGTTATCCTACAGACTGACAGTTGTCTGAGAACGCTGACCTTGCCTGCTGTTGTCGCTTTAATTTTTTCATTCTCACGGTCTTTTCCCTTTTGTAAATGAATCTATTTTTGTTCTCTGCACGGTCGTTCCTAAGCCATATGGTTTGGAAGTTCTGTTAGGTATGTGTACACATTTGGTATGCAAATTGCGTATACCCTGTCGGCATGTCTTTTCGGTAAATATTGGTGTCTGACATTTTTATGAATGCCTTTGTCATTTTACACTCCCCTCAAAAATGTGTATGCTTACTGGCCGCGCTACTACCTTTCTTCCGTTGCACAAAGTTAAATAGGACTGAGCAATTTCTGTAAACAAATTTGTCGCTGTTGTGGCAAAAGCCAATCCCATTTCAGTTACAGTACTGACTATTATTTATAATACTCATAAGGAATTCTATAGTTTATAAAAAAAGGAAAATTTTAATTATAAAATTTGTAAGGATAATTTATAAAATATAGAATTATAAATTTAAATTCTATATTTAAAGATTTATAATATATTAATATATGAATAAGGAATTTTAAATTTATTTCATGACGCATTTGTATTTGTTGTTTATAAAATTATCCTTATTTTCTTAAGACATCCAACTCGTTTCACGTTTATACATACGATTATTTTTATGCTACTTGTGCATGTAACGTCTTATAGTATAGTTCTAATTTTTTTACTTAATTATTAATAAGCAGTGCAGGAAATAAAAATAGAATATTTTTCAGAGTCACGAATAGTGCGGTGTCTCTTCAATAATTAAATGGGGCAAGCTTAAGACTCAGCATGCGTATGAAAATTCGTTCAAACAAACTATAGCTGACGCATCGCATTGAATGTTATGTATAAGTTACGGAAATTCATTGTTAATTAATTATTAACAATGTATTAATTGTGATGTAATTATTATTAAGAATTGTTGATAATGTATTCTAATGTATGTATTAGAAACTTTCTCCCTGTTAAATTTTACTTAAAAAAATACAGTAAAACGCAAGTTAACCTTACATTACACTATCTTACAAAACCAGAACAACTTTGTGATACTCGTAAGATTTTAAAAAGGTTTTTTACTTTAAATAACATTAAATTTTATCTATACAATTTGTGCAGTAGGCATCTATGAACCTTCAAAATGTATCGTTGTTTTTTCAGTCTTCTATTGTCATTGATTTTAGAATGTTCAACAGTTTAAAGCACAAAAATGATTTTAATGGAAGCCTTATTGATAACAACAAAGTAAATATTTAATTTAAAAATCACTTTGTTATATTCTTTACATTAAGTAGGCCTACTTACTAGTGTAGCATTTTTCGGGAGAAAGGGAAACTGTTGCTAGTGGCAACGCTGTAAGTAAGCGGTGTGACCTTGGCGATACTACTTCCATGCAGTTAACTATAGTATAAAATCAAGATGGTTTTTCTTACATGGAAAAATTGTGTGAAAATTCCAGAGCAAGAAAACTTGTCAAGTGTCCATAATTGAAAACTAAATGCACGCGCTGGTATACTTGATCTGCTAAACTATGGAATGTAACATTAGTAGAATAAATTTAAAAAAAAAACTGACTCTCCTGTCAGCAAGAACGGTCAGAGAACTTATCATGGGGGAAGAACACATGTTAGAATTGAGGCTTCCTTGTGACCTCTTCTCCCCATGAGAAGGTCTCTTGACTGTTCTCGCTGATGGAAGATTCCAGTTTTTTTTTTAATTTGTTTGTTTTTCTACTAATGTTACAATCCATAGTTTACCAGATCAAGTGCACTATCGCACATGTTTGGTGGTTTTCAGTTATGGCCAATTTGATAGACTCTTTGCACTGGAATTTTTACACTGTCTTACACGTGTTTGTGCATTAAGCAGTAAGCTCATCATCAGTCATGTTTATACTGTTTAATCCTTGAAACATGTTCCAATTAAGGAAGAAACCATACTCATTGTATACTAGTATGTTATTAAGCAATGTATACTGTAACTCTTAACTTTTGTGGTTTAAATTAATTGGTTACATTTATCTGATGTGTACTAAAATAATCACTTTCACTTATCGGGCGCCATGTTGCCACACTGTACAACAAAATACAAAACTTAACCTTGAGGGCCAGAATTCGGGTTACACGAACCAGGGTCGTGGAATATATTACCTGAAATAATCGTACTCAAGATAAAACATACCATTGACCTTTTATTTTTTTAAGATGACTCTACACATTGAAAATTGACTCTAGCTGTACCATATATGTACATATTACGCCATGTGGTGTTTAGCAAACATTAAACCCTTAGAACATTTTATAAGCCCTCCAAAATAAACATGTATTATAATATTACATAATAAACATGATAAACATAAATTGCGGCACAACCCAGCACTTATTAATATTTAATCATCTTAGTATCCACTCTCTCACTCTCTCCCATTCATGCTTCTGGTACAATTTCGTTCATATGAGCTCATGTTACTAAATTTGAATAATTTTGAATATTTGATTTTGATATTTTATATTAGATTGGTTTTGACAGCCAATTGTACTTAGCTGTCACTCCCTGTACGTTTGAGTCACGGACATCAAAAACGTCCCATCGTGGATCACACACTCTCGATTCCGTAGCATCCCATCGTTGATCACACGCTTTTGATGTTTAAACCCAAAACTGTTAATATATAACTGTTATATTCACATATTTAATAAACTTTTGGTGGTGTAAAATTAATTAGACAAACTTTGTGAATCTGCAGGCCGGCACTCTTCACTGTTGAGATGAAACTGGCAGCGTTTTGTAACTGAGTAATGCTGAGGTGGGCCAAAAACTACGTCACTGGTCCTTTGTTCGAAACGCCAAGCCCCGTTGCTTACAATTGTATAATAATGCGTATCGCATTCCTTTAGCTGATGTCGTCACTGGGTTCGGCTTGTTTACTTCAATATGACAAACTGTTTTTTGATATCACTGGGATTTTACTCTGACCTCGACACAAATCCTGTCCGCTCAGTATTACGTTATTGAAAATTCTCAATAAAACTTTACCAATCTTTTATATGGGATTTTAAAATAAAATTCAATAATTAGGCTTTAGAACAATTATTTCCCAAAATTGTTATAGGACCAGAATTGTACCGTTACAAAACCCCCTCAATGAAAGATTTTATGCCGAAGCATAAAAACTCTCATTGACACATTCGTACTTCCTAAAGGGATCAGCCAGGATATGTCACCACAACCCCCTTACTATTTATGTGAAAAGAATACAATAACTCACCCGTGGTCCGATGATGGTGACAGTACCTGCATGACCTTACTGGACTTCTCCTACGAGATCCCAACACCATAAGGCCAATCAGGCGCTTTACGCTCCTGATCTGACGCGTTGGCCAGCTCAGGACCGCCGTCACAACATCACCAAACACTGAAACAATAAATCAAAAATATCAAAATAGTGGCTTGGTATAATGCTATATCCCTAACTGATCTGTTTCCCCTTAGCTATGTGCTGGTTTGTGTTAAGAAGCACTGGGTTTGCTTCAACTCAACAAGAATTATATAGAAGTGCCATTCTCTTCATTGACTACCCTTAACATCATAAAATTTTTCGATTCCCATCGATAATAATTAACCCTTTTTGTTTTCATAATTAATATAATTATAGAAGAAACACAAACACATTATACTACAATTGAAACATGTAATCCAAACTTTATGGATACAATTACCAAAATCTCCCTCTTCCTAAAACATTTTATATAAAAAAAATTTACTATTATTATTATTATCATTAACAGTAAGTAATCCGACGCTGCTAACAATATTTACCCCTCTTTCTCCTCCACACACACACACACACACACACACACACACACACACTATTTCCCCCCCCCCTGAACTGTTGTGTTCAGTTGCCTCCACAAGGACTGAGGCAGAAGGAGTGAGCACTTTTTTCTTTTCTCTCTCTCCCATCCTTGCTTCAGCTTTACAAAACTTCAAGGTATGTACCCCTACTTTTACTCTTATAATATGCCCCTAAGGTCTACCACCCCTACTGAGGTGAAGTAGCCTATGCAAACAAATAATCTTAGATTCCCCTGAATCTCCCATTAAATTTCTAAATTGAACCAATTTCATAGGCAACCAACTATGGTCAGATTTAACAATTGCTGGCCACAGCTGGTGTCGTCCAAAATCACGATTAGTGCTGGTAAAACAGTAATCGCCCGAAATATGGGGAATCGCAATAGTTTGACACGTTGTGTCATATGTAGTTACATTTGTAACTACCCTAAAACTAACAAATTACACATATTACATATATATAAATCCTCCTTACAAGACTAACATACATAATGATTACATTATCACTGTTCATAAAGCAGTCTCAATGCATCACCATAGTATCACTATGTTCTTCTAACCACTTGAGGTTGTTACTTCAACATAAAATTTTATTTATCACTTGACAAATATAAACATAATTATCAAAATTTAAATGTTATTTCAAAAAACGGTTGATTTCTTTCTTTATTTTACATAATTAATTTTGAGTATAGACGCTTTGCAAGTTCCAACTTTCACTTTTCAAAACAATACCTTCTTACTACTGTATAACAAGTACAACAATGGATCATCTTGAATTGTATTATTTAAACTTCTAAGAAAACATTAACTACTTACTGAGTTAGTAAATTAAGTTACACAATTTAGGATGTTCTATTCTATAATTTTTAGAATAAAACCAATGTTCGTGGAAAAGATGCCAATCGATAAGTTTTTTTTTTCTTTTTTTTTCCCACGGAACTAGGGGTCCCCCTCCCCGTTCAACAATAAAATTAAATTTCTACTTGCACCAATTTGTGGAGTAAGACCATCGTTGCTTTCACTCCAGAGATGGCAGTTCCGCCAACCATGGTCCGCCTCCAGATTACCAAAATCCACGATCAGAGGTGGTGAGTCTGTGATTGCCCGAAAATGGCGGAGAGTCCCTTCTGAAAAAAAAATATACACCAAATTAATTCTCATACACTCGCTAATATCAAAAACAAAACAAAACTATTGTTCTTAGGGTAATCCCTAAGATGACCCGTACAATTTTAAATTTGTAGCATTGTGTGTGCCTACTATCTCTCCAGTCACGCTGTTCTGCAACACATATGAATTTTGCATTTTAATCTCTACTACCTCATACGGTCCTTCGTAGAGTAGGAAGAACTTCTTGATTTCTTTGTCTTGTGTGCTCGATAAATCATGCCTTCTTACTAATACCATTTGTCCTATATTATATTTAACCCACTTACCTCTTGCGTCGTGTCTACGTTTTCTCTGCTCGCCTTTGCTTACTAAGTTTTCGTTAGCCAACCGGATTTTAATGCTCACATCAGTTGTCCTGCTCTCAGGTGGATAATCGAACAGTTGTTCTAAAATTCTTGGGGGGCGTGTTCCTCTTACCAACTCATGAGGTGTATAGCCGGTGGACTCGTGGGTGGTACTGTTTAGCCAAGTTTCTACCTTTCTTACATACAATGGCCACTCGCTGTGTTTAGCGTGACAATAGGCTCTGAAGATCCTGCCTATTTCTCTCATTACACGCTCAGCCTGGTTGGACTGGGGATGATACACAGCCGTATGCTTCATGAGGATTCCTTCCCATAAGGTCTGGCGCCATCTTCCACTGATGAACTGCGGCCCATGGTCTGACAAAATTACCTTTGGCTTACCCACGTTAATCATATAATCTTTCGTCACCTTTTCACTCAATACCTTACTGGTACCTCTTTTCACACTATACAATTTTACATATTTTGAGAAAGTGTCAAGCAATACAAATATATAAACTACTCCGCCTCTACCCTTCGGCAATGGTCCAAACAAATCCACAGCAACTAAATCGAAAGGTCTTTCTACCTTAACATAATTCAACTCACCTTCAACTCAGTAATTTACCACCTTCGACTTTTGACACAAATCACAACTCCTCAGCAGCTGTCTCACTCGTCTCTCCATATTCCTGAAAATACATGATTCTTTTAAAACATTCACACACTTTTTAGCCCCAAAAAGTCGGGGGGTTAAAAACCATATCTTATATGACAATCCCAAATAATCTTCTCTTCCAACCCTGCTGGCACTACTAATCTCCAGTCACGCTCACCCCCTACTACCCTCTTGAACAACAACCCTTTGTAAATTTGAAAATATTGATTGTACTCTGATTCATCCAACTCTGTCTCCAAACTGTTTATTATTTTCCCCGACTTACCATCTGCTCTCTGCATGGTTTTGATATCCTTCAACTCTTCTCCAAAGATCCTGTCTTCTCTGCTAATCTGAAAAATTTCAATTTCCTTTAAATCCCTACCTGTTTTATTATCCTCGCAATCTACTCTGGAAAGAGTGTCGGGTACCTTATTCTCTGTTCCTTTGATATACTCCCACTCGAAGTTGTACTCCTGCAAAACAAGTACCCACCTGGTTAAACGGCTGTGAGCAAGCTGTTGAGGAACAACAACGCCTTATGATCTGTTCGAATAATTGTTTTGTTGCCTAAGATGTACGTTCTGAATTTGCCGACTGCGAACACAATACTGAGCAATTCTTTTTCCGTTGTGGTATAGTTCTTTTCGGCTGGCAGCAATGATCGGCTGGCAAATGCAATAGTTAGATGTTCCCTCTCGTCATCCTCCTGATACAGTTCAGCACCTACTGCTACATTGCTGGCATCCGTCTGCAAATAAAACACTTTATCAAAATCCGGATGGTTCATCATAATCATTTTACTAAATTTTCTTTTTATTTCTTCGAAAGCTCCACGCTCCACGTCTCCTTATTTCCATTGCCTGTTCTTTTGCAATACAGCACTTAACTTTGCTGTGATGTGTGCGTAGTTCCTTTGAAATTTTCTGTAAAAGTTGCACAGCCCAAGAAAACTCTGAAGTTGCTTGATGTTCCGCGGTTCAGGGAAGCGCATAATAGATCGACCTTGTCCGGGTTGGCTGAAATTCCTTCCGATGTAATAATGAATCCTAAAAAATTTATCTTTGTTTGTAAAAATTTGGACTTGTCCCAATTTACTGTTAATCCTCCCGCTTCTAATTTTTCTAACACATACTTTAAATGTTCTAAATGGTCTTCAAAAGTCCGGGATGCTATCAAAATGTCGTCCACGTACACTGTGAGGAAATCTAAATCTTTTGGTCTCAAAATTCTGTCTAAACATTTAATGAAACTAGCTACGCTGGTATTTAGCCCAAATGGTAGTCGTCTAAACTGATAATTTTTCCCAGTAAATAAAAATGCTGTGTATTGCCTACTTACCTCTGCTAATGGTACTTGCCAATATCCGGCCGTCAGATCTAATGATGTCATGAACCTCACTCCACTAAACTTTTGAAATATTTCATTAATTGATTCCGGTGATTCCCGGTCTGGTATGATGATCTGGTTTATTTTCCTCGCATCTAAACACAATCTTACTCCTCCATCTTTTTTAATGACCACCACCAATGGATTTGAGTAGTGAGGTACTGACCTCTCTATAATTCCACCTTCCATCATCTTGTCCAACTCTTCTTGCACCGCTCGTCGTTTACAGTAAGGTACTGGATAGCTCCGCTGCATGAATGGTGTGTGTTCCCTAATCTGCAACATACATTCATAATTTTTTGCCCTTCCTGGAACATCGGCAAACACTCTCTTAAACTGCGCTATTACCTGCCACAACGCTGTACGTTGGCCACTCCTTATCACCTCACCCCCACTACAGAATTCATCCGCCCTTATCTCCCATACTTCATTATTAATATTGCTCATTTCATTATCAACATCTTCAAAATACTCACCCTCTCTACACAAATTTATTTTAGTATCTATGTTATTCTCAACTACTCGCTTTTGTAGTAATTTCACACCAGTTATTTTAACTTTATTCATCACACTTTCAAAATTAACTTTAACAGGCCGATCACCCCCATCTAGCTCTAACACCTTCTCTTTAAAGTTTATCACAGCTTTATTTCTTTGTAAAAAATCATTGCCTAAAATGATGTCTAAAGTTAGCCCCTTGACTACCAAAAATGTATTATCAAAATTTATATCTTCAATTGAAAAACTTAAATGTATTTGTTTAGTCACACGTTTACTACGTACTCCCGTGACTCCTATTACTGTAACCCCTGCTACGGGTAGAACTGGAATATTCTTTTTAAATTCTTTCAATTCACTTAAAATGTTTTCGGCTATTACTGAAATCTCACTCCCCGTGTCAACAAGTGTTTTAAATTTCCTATTTTCTATTGTTACCTGGATTTCCGTGAGTCCAGCTCTCACCTCCGTTGTTGTGTTATTTTCTTCCTCCAACAGGTCAGCTATTATATCTGTTTTGATGACGTTAGATTGGATATCTTCTAATGGTTGGACCTCATGTGCTTCCCTGAACAGTGGTCGGGTCCTAGTTACCACTGTTGACTTTAGTTTTCCGGCTGTGGCCTGCTGCTACTGGTGGTGGGTACCTGGTGTCCCCTGGTCGGTCCCTTGTTATGGTTTGGTGTTCCTCGGGTACTCGGTGCTCCCCGGTTTGTCGGTACAAACTGCTTGGTGTTGTTACTACTCCTTGGTTCGTTTCTTGGTACCTTAAACTTGTAGCAATGTTGCATGTGGGCACGGTTCCCAGTCCTACACCTTTGAACAACTCCACTCACCTGGTTGCTGTAAATCAGGACGATACATCTTAAGATTATTGTTTCCATTATAATAATTTCTTTGCCGATTATACTCAGTGTTATTATTATTTATAGTATGTGGTATGGGTCGTCTACCCATTTCATGATCATTAGTACTCTGTAGTATATCTAACACTCTTTCTAGCTCGTTTAGAGTTTCTATTTCTTTGGTCATTAATGTAACCTGCACTTCTCTAGGTAAGTGCTTACTCATGTATCTAACGAATGATTTAAATGGTATTGGTGGCTCTAAGTATTTTGCCTTGTTATATAGTTTTGTCACATATATTGTGATATTATTATTATTATTATTAGGGTTATGTCCTATGAAATTGCCCGCTCCCATAATACGGCTTCTTAAAGTTTCCTGTTCTTCTTCCGTCCAATATTTGCCCTTAAAAGCTTTTTCAAAAGTGTCATAACAATCCCATTCTAATCTATGAGCCTCAGCCCATATTATTGAATTACCTTTGAAACACTTTACTATTTTGGTTAATTTTACTTCCAAACTACTGAAACAATTATAATCCTGGGTCTGATTCAGAAAACGCATGGGATGTATCACCCTGTTTTCATGGCTAAAATTTTCTAGTTCTATTTCATTGTATAAATCCCTAGTCACTACCACTCTCTCGTTAATACTGGAAATATTTTTATGAATTCCCCCCGTAACTCATTTTTCACACTTGTTAAACTATTAGCAATTAAATCATATTTATCATGCACATCATTATTATTTTGTATAGCTAAATCATCTATTTCTTTAATCTTATTTTGTAAAATACTTATTCTACTCTTAGTATTTCTTTCATGTTCTGATATTATATTATCTATGGTTTCAATATTTTTTGTAATGTCCACAACATTCGATGATTCAACTTTCTCTAGTTGGCTTTGCAAAACATTTGTTTTCAATTCTGTTTGGTTATTTACTTCATAATTTGTTTTACTTTCTATTTGACTTTCTACATAAGTTAAACATTTCTTTTCTATTTCTTTATTTTGTGACTCTATCTGGTTTTTACTGTGTCTTTAACTTGTCACCGGACAAAAGGCTTGCCGCATGACAACTGGCGCCAATCGTACACACTATCGTTTTTGGTGGCCCTAAAAAGGACCGAGTGGCGAGAACGGTGATGTTGGTCGTGCCGCGCTGAGATGTTCGGCGGCTGCGCCCGCTGATCGTGGCGTACTGCAGTCCTCTTCTTTCGGCACCGGTTGTAGAGTCGGCTGCCGGCCCAGCGAAATCCATCGCTGGCGCGGAACGGGAGTGCGAAGACGCAAGAACGGCGGCGGTTCTATTCTTCGGCTGTTCCTTCCGGCTGACTCCGCCCCGATGTCGTCCGAGAGAGGAGAGGAGATGAAGTGCGTTCGATGGCGTGGCGATGAAGAGTGCGTAAAATTTTCTGCCGGCCTGGGTTTTATTAACTAACCGGCATCGCTGATTGGCTAGCTCCGAACACGAAGTTGGTCACGTCTCGGCGGCTGCTGATGCCGGATTGGCTCGCTCCGAGCACGTAGTTGGTCACGTCTCGGCCGCTGGTAACGGAGAGCAGATGTTCGCATACCGCTGCCGTCACAAACTGTCTCATTAATTTGATCAACTTTGTTCTCCAAATTACTTATTTTACTATTAAATTTCTAATTAACTATTTCTACTGTGTGTTTCTGGACATTATCACAACGTGTTTCTATTTCATTAATTTTTTCATCAAAGTGGCAATTTTGTCTTTTAATTTCATTTTTTATTTCGTCAAACTTTACATCTAGCTTGCTGAACTTCTCATCAAATTTATTACTCTGTGTATCAAATTTGTTACTTTGTTCATCGAATTTATTATTAAAACTACTCTTAATTCCTTTAATTTCGCTTAATAGTAACTGCATCATAGCAGATGTCTCATCTGTTTTATTTTCCTGACGACTTGAGATGGATGTTACTATCTCTGACTCTACAGATGCAGTCGTACTCGACTCGCCAATCTGACTAATTTGTGTTAATGGAACATCCATCTCACTAGTCAAATTTTCATCAGTTGCACTGATTTCTATTGTTTTATTGTCATTGGTACTCATTTTGTTTATTATATCTCTAACACATATATGTCTGTAACCTCGTAACTTAACCCTACCTTACGCACGTGTTTACGTACTTTCAAAATATTACTCCAGTATTTCAGGTAATTATTCCACACTCCGGTAAGTATACTCCACATAAAATTAAATTGTATGTAGAGTCCCTGTTCGCAAGGCGACCAATTGTAACTCTTAACTTTTGTGGTTTAAATTAATTGGTTACACTTAACTAAAAATTAACTTTTTCATGTGAAAACTTACTGATTTTATTGGACGCGTTTCGGCTTAGTATCCGCCTTCTTCAGCTTTGGTAACAGACTGCCAGCATTTTGTAACGGTTGTGTGGAAGGTGAAGTGGGGGTGGTGTGTGGAGGAAGGGGATTGGCGCAGGGATTCAACTTACTGTTTGTTTTCTGTATAATTGTGTCAAAAAGTGTATGTGATTTATATTGTAATTGATCGTTGAGTATGTTGTTTGGTTGTGTTGTGTGGTGTTTATATATTTCATATTGTTCAGTTGTGTTGAGTTTTTGACCTATGGGTATGTAATGTAAAATTTCAAGATTAGTGTCTATGTTGGTGTAACTGTGGTTTTCTGTGTGTATGTGTGTGGCAAATGCGGAGTGTATATTGTTGTTGGTTAAAGCTTTTAAGTGTTCAGAATAACGGGATGAAAAAGATCTTCCCGTCTGGCCTATGTAGAAACTATTGCAGTCATTACAATTTAATTTGTAAACACCTGTTTTGTTATATTTGTCTATGTCTGTGTTTGTATTACTGATGTGTTTTTTGATGGTATTGGTTGTTCTGAATGTTATTTTGTATTTGTGTTTTCTGAATGTATTGGCGATTTTGTGTGTGTGTGTATGAGTTGTGGTATGTGAGTGTGGTGTATTTATTGTGTTGTGTGTTGATGGTATTTAGTGTTTTGTTGTTTTTGTTTTTTATGCGTTTGTGTAGTATGTTTATTAAATTGGCGTTATAACAGTTTTTTATTGCTATAACAGGTGTTTACAAATTAAATTGTAATGACTGCAATAGTTCCTACATAGGCCAGACGGGAAGATCTTTTTCATTCCGTTATTCTGAACACTTAAAAGCTTTAACCAACAATAATATACACTCCGCATTTGCCACACACATACACACAGAAAACCACAGTTACACCAACATAGACACTAATCTTGAAATTTTACATTACATACCCAAAGGTCAAAAACTCAACACAATTGAACAATACGAAATATATAAACACCACACAACACAACCAAACAACATACTCAACGATCAATTACAATATAAATCACATACACTTTTTGACACAATTATACAGAAAACAAACAGTAAGTTGAATCCCCGCGCCAATCCCCTTCCTCCACACACCACCCCCACTTCACCTTCCACACAACCGTTACAAAATGCTGGCAGTCTGTTACCAAAGCTGAAGAAGGCGGATACTAAGCCGAAACGCGTCCAATAAAATCAGTAAGTTTTCACATGAAAAAGTTCATTTTTAGTTAAGTGTTAGTGCTGTGAAAGAAGAGATGAATAATCAAGACAACTATAATTGGTTACATTTATCTGATGTGTACTAAAATAATCACTTTCACTTATCGGGCGCCATGTTGCCACGCTGTACAACAAAATACAAAACTTACCTTGAGGGCCAGAATTCGGGTTACACGAACCAGGGTCGTGGAATATATTACCTGAAATAATCGTACTCAAGATAAAACGTACCATTGACCTTTTATTTTTTTAAGATGACTCTACACATTGAAAATTGACTCTAGCTGTACCATATATGTACTTATTACACCATGTGGCGTTTAGCAAACATTAAACCCTTAGAACATTTTATAAGCCCTCCAAAATAAACATGTATTATAATATTACATAATAAACATGATAAACATAAATAGCGGCACAACCCAGCACTTATTAATATTTAATCTTAGTATCCAACTTAGTCATCTTAGTATCCACTCTCTCACTCTCTCCCATTCATGCTCTGGTACAATTTCGTTCATATGAGCTCATGTTACTAAATTTGAATAATTTTGAATATTTGATTTTGATATTTTATATTAGATTGGTTTTGACAGCCAATTGTACTTAGCTGTCACTCCCTGTACGTTTGAGTCACGGACATCAAAAACGTCCCATCGTGGATCACACACTCTCGATTCCGTAGCGTCCCATCGTTGATCACACGCTTTTGATGTTTAAACCCAAAACTGTTAATATATAACTGTTATATTCACATATTTAATAAACTTTTGGTGGTGTAAAAGTTAGATAGACACACTTTGTGAATCTGCCGGCCGGCACTCTTCACTGTCGAGATGAAACTGGCAGCGTTTTGTAACTGAGTAATGCTGAGGTGGGGCAAAAACTACGTCACTGGTCCTTTGTTCGAAACGCCAAGCCCCGTTGCTTACAATTGTATAATAATGCGTATCGCATTCCTTTAGCTGATGTCATCACTGGGTTCGGCTTGTTTACTTCAATATGACAAACTGTTTTTTGCTATCACTGGGATTTTACTCTGACCTCGACACAAATGTCCGCTCAATATTACGTTATTGAAAATTCTCAATAAAACTTTACCAATCTTTTATATGGGATTTTAAAATAAAATACAATAATTAGGCTTTAGAACAATTATTTCCCAAAATTGTTATAGGACCAGAATTGTACCGTTACAATACATATTACTCTGATGAACTACACCCATTGTGAATAAACTTTTCAGCATAATCTTTTGTGTAAACTGTCCAACAGATTGCGCTGAACTGTAATAAAAATGTTCTAAAACTTTAAACTAGGTACACCTCATTTGAATATTTCCAGTAGTGCTTTTAAAGAAAACATGTTCAACATGATTCAGACTTGGGTTGGAATCCAAAATGTTAAAATATTGAAAAATATTCTCTCTTTCTTAATTTAATTATCACTGTGGAGTTAATTTATAAAAATGTACGTAACATCATGGAGTTGGAACAATATTAAAAACAAAAGGAAATCTTTAAGAGCAACACGTGTAAAGTTGTGTAAAATAAGAGTTGTTAGTCTGTTCATAAATAATTTAATCAGTTTTTTTTTGCAAAAGTATTTGAATGTGAGCAGTAAACCTTTAACACAGTGCAGCAGTAGTATCTAGTGTACATGCATGATTTTGTTTTAACCTGTTAGAGCACATCACCTGGTGTCCAGCACCCATCATGTAGGTTAGCATAACAGGTGCTTGTTGCAGTTGTATTTTCTGCATAATGACAGAACACTTTGTGCATTGTTAGTGTGCCAACTAATTTAAACATTTTACTTGCCTCCAGAAACGGTTAAGACTATAAAATAGGTTAATTACCTTCTGTCAACGTTTCTCAGAATCCTATAGGGATTACTCGAGTTTCGACACCAATGGTGTCATCATCAGATCCAATATGATTAAGGTTAAAACATTAATCGATGTATATTCATCTTGTCAAATATTAAAAATTATTAATACCGTGGGGGCGTTCCTGTGCAGGTTCGTTACGGCCGCGTGTTGCTTTTATTTCGTTGTTATTTTGTTTTAATATGTGTTATTTATTATTTTGTACAATGTATGTGTTGTTTTTTATTTTTAATATTTGACGAGATGAATATATACATCGATTAATGTTTTAACCTTAATCATATTGGATCTGATGATGACACCATTGGTGTCGAAACTCGAGTAATCCCTATAGGATTCTGAGAAATGTTGACAGAAGGTAATTAACCTATTTTATATGCCAACTAATGTTTAAAACTGGGTGAAACACAAAGCAAAACAATTCAAAAGGATAAACAGCATTCAGAAATGACACAGTGGGTGCTGCAATGGTTGTCAATATGTGCAAACTTCACTTGGTAGTGACCAACATAGCAGTAGTCTGTCAACAACCCAAAATCTAACTATCATTAACAACCTGCAGGTGTTGATAGAAAATCATTGGAAAACAGTCCGAGAAATAGCAGGTGCCCATTAGCGAGAGTTGTGCACATGCATGCACTTTTAATGGATAATTTGGAAATGCAGAATGACCACAGAATTTGTGCCAAAGGTCCTGTCTTGTGAAAAGATCTATTTTGATGTTACACAAGACCGTTGGAGTGTATCAGTAGGAATTCTGACTTCTTTAAGAGGACTGGGATGACGAGCCACAAAAACTGTTTTTTAGGTTTTTAGCGTATTTTATTCTATGCAATCTTTAGGTTTAATTTGACACAAAATTTATGCTTTTCTGTGCAGTAGAACACAATTTACAAGTATTTTTATATTGACATGGACGTGTATTTTCAAGCTTCAGTTCGACCATATAGGCCTACACTACACCATGTAGTCTTGCATACACCACCAAACATTATATCATTACAGTATTCATTTTACTGTTCTGCTGTATCTGTATTTTGTTTTACTGTGTTGATAAAAGTTGGGTCAACTGAGTAACAGCAGCAGCTGATCAATATTACAGTTTTGTGTAATTTTGTTTCAGGTTAGGTTAAGTTAAACACTCGGTGACGGAGAGGGGGGCATCTAACTTATGCTGCATAAATGAAAGCCTATTATGGATTACTAATTAGAAAAATGTAGATGGCTTGAAAGAATTGAAAAAGCTGTTTTTTTTCCAGAATATTTTCACTTTGCTTCAAGCAATGAGGCATCATTAGTTATGCCCAAAATTTGAGGAACATTGGTGCAAATGCCAAACAGCTTAAGCAAAAAAAACAGTATGATCACAAAAATCACACACACTTCACAAAAGTTGTCACAGAAGAAATTAAACCAATTTTTAAAGATTTATCTAACCTTGAACTTCTCAGAAAATGCTTGTCTGTTGGCACCCAAAATCCTAGTGGGTCACTCAATAGTGTGATTTGGTCAAGGATTCCAAATTCAAGTTTTGTTTTGAAAACTATATTTGAATTTGGTGTTCATGAAGCCATAGCAGCTAATGTCAACAATAGTGACTTAGTTAAATGGAGATAATTGACAAAATTAAACCCTTGCACAAATTGCATATAGATAATGAAAAATGTGAATGAAATAAGAATTAAAGAGGTGAAAAAAGTGATTGAGGAAATTGAAAAAAGAGTTGCCAAAACAATAACTTAGGAAAAGGAAAATCAGAGGATTAATATGAAGAACAAGAGGACCCAGAAAACCCTTACTATAGAGAAAGGATGCACTGAGGTTAAAAAAAGTGCATTAAATAGTGTACTTTTACGTATAAGTGCGAAAATTATGTTTTTTAGTATAGAAGTACATTTTCCTCAAAAATAGGTCAAGATATTTGCATGATTCATTTCCCATGATAAGCTGTACATTTTAAGCAGAGGGTTTTCCAAATTTCTTATTCAGATGAAAACTATGTGACATTATATGTTAATTTTTTGCAAATTTTAGTTTTATTTTCAAGAAATTATAAAAATGTAAACGAAATATATTTTAAGAAATCCTCTACTCAAATTGTACAAAAATTTATTCTCTTCAAATTGAAAAAATGTAGGCTTTTGTCTTCCATAGTTGTGAAAAAAAGTACTGAAAGTTGTTTAATTTAACATAGTGAAGCTAGAGTAATCCCAGTTTCCATAAGTCCATCATAACTGTGATCTTTTTGAAAAGTCTTGGGTGAATGGACACAACCCAGAAACCAAGGTTCATGTATCACAGTGGAAGTCATCATCATCCCCAAGGCTATAGGATACAAGACAAGTGAGGAACAAATAGAAAGTGATACTCACTGTTTTTGCTAGTATCACAGAAGTGTGGATCACAAAAACACATAAGAAAATCAAAGAATCGACAAGCAGTACTACCCAGAGGTTCTGTACTTGCAGTACAGTACTACCAAGAAATCCTTCATGGTGCATAATAGACCAGACCTGGGGGAATCAAATAAATGGCAGTTGCATTATGATAATGCACCCCCCCTACTCATGAGGTTTGTCTAATCCAGGATTTCTTGGTCAAGCATATATTCCTCAGGCTCACCAGGCACATTACTCACAAGTCATGGCGCCTTGAAACGTCTGGTTATTCCTCAAATGGAAAATGATACTGAAAGGGTGCTGGTTAGGCAGCTAGGCATGCATAATGACAAATGCGATAGCAAAACTGATAGCCATATCAAAAGAGGGCTGCAAAAAAGGTTTCCAGCAATGGAAGGCTCTCTAAGAGTTAAGGATGTGAAATTAGAAGGGACTATTTTGAAAAAGATTAGAATTGGAGACCACTAGAATATTATTTTCCACTCTCAGTCCAGCCTATAATCAGATGCTTTGTGAACAGGGGGCTGTATGCCAGTTCTGGTATTTTGGGTCAGATATCTGTGTCATAAAAAAGATGGCTTAACAGCAGACTTATGTAACAGATTTGTCATTGGCATTTGATTATGTCAAAGAATGTGCAAGAAAATATAGTCTTCAAATGTGGAAGTGGACATCAGACATCACAGAGGCCCTGAACATTTGTGTAGTTGTTTGTACATATTGTAACGTTACATAACCCGGTCCCAATAAATTAACTCATGATAACATAGAGGTCAGAAATGGGTAACCTATAACTAGCTCTAAATTAAAGTATATCACTAAACATGATAAACAATTCGAGTGATATACGGTGCAAAGTGAGTTATAGTGTACCCATTGAGGTAAAAGAAAATAAAAGTGAAGGTAACTTATTACAGAACTGTGCTGTAGGTTTGGAAATTATAAAACTATGAGAGTAGGCTATAATACTACTAACTGATTTTGTATTTTTATTTATTTATTGTAATATTTATATTGTATGAACAACCAATTGTTATACCTAAGTTGATGTTATATTTTTTTTTTCAAATATTTGTGTTATAATATAAGATAACCCAGGGTTAGTTTTAAAAAAGAAAAAAAACATAAAAATTTAAATATCAAAGGATAATAAAAAATTAAAATAATACTATGAGGGAAATGGCAACAGGAAGTAGTGCAGTGTAGGAATACTACGAGAGACTAATAAATAATATATATAAATTTATTTAAAGATAATAAAATTATCAAATATTTATATACAAGGTCATAAGAAAATGAACAAAAACTTATTATGTAAACCAAATTAATAAAGAAACCGGAATGGAAAAGAATTATTTTTCGGTAAATAAAATATAAATTTATAATAATTACAAACTGCCTGTATAATAAAAATACTATGGGTTACTAAGAGTGACGGAAATAACAAGTATTGTTAATAATAAAATTTTGAAATAGAACCATAGAGTTGAAGAAATGATGCTACTACAATTATAATAAAAATAACCTTTTTGGAACTTTGGAGGAGTGAAAATTAATACAAAAATAACAAGCAACACGACCACTGGGGAATTATTAAGAATTATATATTAATTGATGTTTTTTAAAATAGTGTAAAATTTGGTAAACAAAACCATATATGTTTTTCTCTTTAGACAATTCCATGTTTACTCTGTGAAGTCGAGATTATGTTTTATTTAAGGAAAGATTAATTGTGATACTTGTATTTTGGTGGCAGGAAACAAAAACCAATAATATCAATAAATAATATTATTGAAAAATAACCTTGAATAATAAAGTGTGTTATAATTTTTGTAGTGGGTAGTTGTAATAGAGTTCAGCACAAAAACAGAAGAAATCAACACATCGGATCAAATTTTGCTACAGTGTAGGATGGTTGAACTAAGCGTAGAAACTTATCTCACAATCAGCTGATTTAAATCACAGCGAACAATTTGAAAAAATCCGAAATCGTCTAAACCGAGTGTAAATAATTGGTACTTACTCTCTCTTCTTCATAAGGCTGAACAACTTCCCTCCTTGACCCCAAATCACACACTCTCGATTTCTATTTAGATTGAGTAACACATTAAAAAATCCTTTATTTATTTTTTTTAAACGTCAGTTATTATAATTCATAAGTGGCGACTGCGGAGAGGCGGAAACTTTAATATCTCAAAACGCTACGTCACAGATTTGGCGCATAACAACATTGGGAGCTTAATTAAATAAGACGAACACCCAATAAGCCACATACAAAGTTTTCGCTAAAACCTCTACAAAAACCGCTACGTTACAGAATTGGCGCTCAACGTAAAAGGGCGGTAATTAGAAAAGAATTTTGAAATTTAATAAAAATATATACCAAAAATCTAATAATCGTTGGCAGTTATGAGAAAACAAGAAATGCATAATACCCGAGGCAAATCGAAGAAGAGGGCAGAAGAGAAGGAGAAGGAAGAAGGTGGACAGGAACAAGAAATAGAATTAGTCACGGACAGTGAAATGGACCAACAGACAGGTGATACAGAAGAAACCGAAGTAGTTATGGACACGGAAACGGAAATAATTGAAGAGGATGCCCAAGGGGACCAACCAGACAAAGCGGTAGCCAGAGAAGAACCTAATTGGCAAGACATGATGAAATTTATGGCTGAACAATTTAGAAAGCAGGAGGAAACTTCAAAGCAAACCAATAACAAAATAGATGAAAATTTTAAGAAACAGGAGGAAAACTTGAGACAGACCAATGAGGAAAATAAAGAAAATTTTAGGAGACGGGAGGAAAAATTTGATAAAATAGATGAGAACTCAAGGAAACAAAATGAAACCTTGAGCGAAAAATTCGATAAAATAGATGAGAATTTTAAGAAACAGGAAGAGAACTCTAGGAAGCAAAATGAAACTTTGAGGGATAGTTTAAAACAAATTGAGAAAATAAACGAAGAAAATTTAAAACAATTTGAGGGTAAAATGGAGAGTTTCAACAAAGAATTAAGAGAAAATCTAGAAGGTAAAATTGAACTGGTCAGTAATACGTTAAGCCAAAGAGTAGGAGAATATAAGGAAGAGGCAGAGAAGAAATTAATAGAAACTAACCAAAGATTAGATAAAACTGAAGAGAAAATGGAACTAATTAAAACAGGAGTCGAGGCACGAATGGGAAAAGAAGAACAAGATAATCAAGTTCGTGTAATGGCCATACGACAAGAAAACAATGACCAGTTAGATAGTATCAAAAGCAGTCTAAACTGTAAATTTTCAGAGTTTCATAAAACAGTAGAGAATGTAAAAAATCAGTGTGATAGCCAAGCAGAGAAATTAGATAGTTTGCAACAAATACAAACCAATTTTCAATGTGATGTAGATAGAATAAGTGCTAGATCTGCATGCAGCAGTCATCATGTTTATCCAGATAGTAAGGAAAGTGTAAACTTTCGGGATTATCGCAGAAACCCACTTGAATTTTTAGGGAGAGTAGACGAAATTTTGAACAGATCAAAGGAGAATCGATGGAATATGATAAAAGGTCTATTAGACGAATCGTTCAAAAATATCAATGATAATTGGTGGACAGCAATTAGGAACGAGGTGTGTGATTATGGGGGTTTCAAAACTATGTTCAAACTTAAGTACTGGTCAGAATCAGTACAAAACGTTATTAGGGACGATATCTGTCATGGTAGGTATGACCGTACAGTGGGACAAACACCTACTGCTTACTTTTTAGGGAAGGTGTGTATCGCAAAGTATTTAGACCCTAAGATACCTGAAGAGTGTCTAGTGACCAAAATGGCGTATCATTTTGAAGAGAAGATCATTAGTGCACGCTTAAGTGGACAAATAAAAACTATTGGAGGCATGGAAACGCTACTAGAAAATTATGAACAGGAATCTTATTATAGGAGAAGTAGATGGAGGTCAGGGAATACCGAGGAGCGGAAGAATGAACCACCTAGAGATAATCGACCTAGAGTCAATTATGTACATGCTAATAACAATTATTACAGTAATAGTTACCAAGGAAGACGTCCGTATTTTAACCAGAGACAAAATTATGATCGAAGAGATGAGAGAAACAACTACAACAGACAACAATGGAATGATCATGACGAATATAGGAGGTCCAGAAGTGGAGATAGAAATAGGGACATACCTTCGGGAGATCCACCAAATGACAATCAGGGAACTAATCAAGCCCAAGTAAATTATCTAATGGCTGATGAGAGGGATTCGAGGAGACCCAATGAACAGCAACAAAGAAAAGTGGACAAACGAGTTGACCATGGGAAAAATCGAGGGTCTAATCCTGGTCCCAGTAATAAAGATGAGAGGCTATATACATACGATAATATTGAAATGTATGGTAGTGATCCGCAATGGGGCAATCCAATAGCGAATTTTATTGACAAGTTTAATCAACAGAATCCACGGGAAAAATATAAGAGTGGATCAATCCGTGTTGTGAATGATACCGAAAACGGTTAAACTAATGTTAAATGAAATATTGAGAAAAAGTATTGAGAGACTAAAACCCCAAAATTCTAAAAGCATGTAAGGACATCTTACTCAAGTTATTTTGAAACCATATAATTTAACAAACAACAAACCACCAAGAAAAAGAGAACAGATGATTAAATAATATTTATAAAGAACTGATTTAAAATGGACTAATAGGAAAAATAATATTTTGATGGTAACAAAAGAAGAATAAATAAATAAACAATTAATGGTAATGTGCTCAGATAAGAAGGTACAATAAGAAGAATAACGAATAATTTAATGACTCCAATGACACTGAAGGAGGATGATAATTATTACAACAAAAATTTGAATTTCTCGGAATTGAAGATTAGATAAGAAGAAATGATACGGAGAAATATGTCACAAGAAGTAAAGTCAAAAGAATTTTAACATAAGGCCTATCAATGATGTTATATGCTATTAGTCAATGGAAAAGAAGAAGGAGTCAAGGAGAAGAAGAAATATATAAATAAATACAAACAGCTACAGTATGAAGAATCCCAAAAGTGTTTGGTACTAGTCGCTAATTGACTACTACTTATAATTTTTTTATTTTTATGTATTGACCGTAGAAATGTTCCGGCAATAATTTTTATGAGCAGGGATGATGTTCCCCTGGTCTCAGAAGGTGTAAGGATGGACAGCGGTGTATGGACCCAGAGTGGCCACCCGACTGGAACCACCGCACAAGATAGGGAAAAATGTTAGGGAAATTGAATATTTAAGGGGATAATAATTATAAAATAGCTGAAAGGATTGATATTAGATTCCAGAAGTATAAATGAAGAAAATATAAGGAAGATAGCAGACCGATGCTTAATTGATAAAGCGAGTATATAAAAGTAAATAGAAATGAGTGTTAAAACAAGTTTAATATGATTAGTATGACCAGTCCTTATCAAATAAAATGTGGAAGTACCACTACCCAGAAATGAATAATTGATGAATTTGCCTCCAAGAGAGAGAGAGTAAAGTAAGAAAACAGCGTTTACCACCAGTCGGAATTACCAGTCAGTTTATAACCAGTTTGAAATGAAACACTATTGTGAAAATAAAGCCAAGACTATTAGGAGAATTGAATCAATCAACAATTTATTTCTATAAACGAGTTAAACTAAAATAAATTTGTTCTAGTGGGGGGGCTTTATGTAACGTTACATAACCTGGTCCCAATAAATTAACTCATGATAACATAGAGGTCAGAAATAGGTAACCTATAACTAGCTCTAAATTAAAGTATATCACTAAACATGATAAACAATTCGAGTGATATACGGTGCAAAGTGAGTTATAGTGTACCCATTGAGGTAAAAGAAAATAAAAGTGAAGGTAACTTATTACAGAACTGTGCTGTAGGTTTGGAAATTATAAAACTATGAGAGTAGGCTATAATACTACTAACTGATTTTGTATTTTTATTTATTTATTGTAATATTTATATTGTATGAACAACCAATTGTTATACCTAAGTTGATGTTATATTTTTTTTTTCAAATATTTGTGTTATAATATAAGATAACCCAGGGTTAGTTTTAAAAAAGAAAAAAAACATAAAAATTTAAATATCAAAGGATAATAAAAAATTAAAATAATACTATGAGGGAAATGGCAACAGGAAGTAGTGCAGTGTAGGAATACTACGAGAGACTAATAAATAATATATATAAATTTATTTAAAGATAATAAAATTATCAAATATTTATATACAAGGTCATAAGAAAATGAACAAAAACTTATTATGTAAACCAAATTAATAAAGAAACCGGAATGGAAAAGAATTATTTTTCGGTAAATAAAATATAAATTTATAATAATTACAAACTGCCTGTATAATAAAAATACTATGGGTTACTAAGAGTGACGGAAATAACAAGTATTGTTAATAATAAAATTTTGAAATAGAACCATAGAGTTGAAGAAATGATGCTACTACAATTATAATAAAAATAACCTTTTTGGAACTTTGGAGGAGTGAAAATTAATACAAAAATAACAAGCAACACGACCACTATATAATCATCCATGATTTATCAAAATTAAATGGTTATACTCCTTAATAAACAGTAAAAGAAAACCTTCTGATGATTCAACCTGGTTTCGCCATAGTTCTAGTTGACGGCCGAAAATGCGCCAGACGGTAAGGAAATTATAACGCAAGACGGACCTCACCAGAGAAAAAGCTTCATTCCAGTAAGAACCATACGGAGCGAGGTAATATAAACATTTCGTTTAATAGTTCAAGAAGAAAACGCATTCCGAACGTTGATATAGAACACAAAATAGTCATTTAATCACATGTTTTTTTTTTTTTAAGTAAACAAACACACGCTGCTTTCTTACGGACATTCCTGGAACTACATACTAAACAAAAAATAAACAAATTTATTTAATATTTTTTTCGGTATTTGTAAAGCTTAGTAATTATCCATTTCTGACACTCTCGTAACAAAAAGAACTTACCCTGAACCCTGGGGAATTATTAAGAATTATATATTAATTGATGTTTTTTAAAATAGTGTAAAATTTGGTAAACAAAACCATATATGTTTTTCTCTTTAGACAATTCCATGTTTACTCTGTGAAGTCGAGATTATGTTTTATTTAAGGAAAGATTAATTGTGATACTTGTATTTTGGTGGCAGGAAACAAAAACCAATAATATCAATAAATAATATTATTGAAAAATAACCTTGAATAATAAAGTGTGTTATAATTTTTGTAGTGGGTAGTTGTAATAGAGTTCAGCACAAAAACAGAAGAAATCAACACATCGGATCAAATTTTGCTACAGTGTAGGATGGTTGAACTAAGCGTAGAAACTTATTTCACAATCAGCTGATTTAAATCACAGCGAACAATTTGAAAAAATCCGAAATCGTCTAAACCGAGTGTAAATAATTGGTACTTACTCTCTCTTCTTCATAAGGCTGAACAACTTCCCTCCTTGACCCCAAATCACACACTCTCGATTTCTATTTAGATTGAGTAACACATTAAAAAATCCTTTATTTATTTTTTTTAAACGTCAGTTATTATAATTCATAAGTGGCGACTGCGGAGAGGCGGAAACTTTAATATCTCAAAACGCTACGTCACAGATTTGGCGCATAACAACATTGGGAGCTTAATTAAATAAGACGAACACCCAATAAGCCACATACAAAGTTTTCGCTAAAACCTCTACAAAAACCGCTACGTTACAGAATTGGCGCTCAACGTAAAAGGGCGGTAATTAGAAAAGAATTTTGAAATTTAATAAAAATATATACCGAAAAATCTAATTATCGTTGGCAGTTTATGAGAAAACAAGAAATGCATAATACCCGAGGCAAATCGAAGAAGAGGGCAGAAGAGAAGGAGAAGGAAGAAGGTGGACAGGAACAAGAAATAGAATTAGTCACGGACAGTGAAATGGACCAACAGACAGGTGATACAGAAGAAACCGAAGTAGTTATGGACACGGAAACGGAAATAATTGAAGAGGATGCCCAAGGGGACCAACCAGACAAAGCGGTAGCCAGAGAAGAACCTAATTGGCAAGACATGATGAAATTTATGGCTGAACAATTTAGAAAGCAGGAGGAAACTTCAAAGCAAACCAATAACAAAATAGATGAAAATTTTAAGAAACAGGAGGAAAACTTGAGACAGACCAATGAGGAAAATAAAGAAAATTTTAGGAGACAGGAGGAAAAATTTGATAAAATAGATGAGAACTCAAGGAAACAAAATGAAACCTTGAGCGAAAAATTCGATAAAATAGATGAGAATTTTAAGAAACAGGAAGAGAACTCTAGGAAGCAAAATGAAACTTTGAGGGATAGTTTAAAACAAATTGAGAAAATAAACGAAGAAAATTTAAAACAATTTGAGGGTAAAATGGAGAGTTTCAACAAAGAATTAAGAGAAAATCTAGAAGGTAAAATTGAACTGGTCAGTAATACGTTAAGCCAAAGAGTAGGAGAATATAAGGAAGAGGCAGAGAAGAAATTAATAGAAACTAACCAAAGATTAGATAAAACTGAAGAGAAAATGGAACTAATTAAAACAGGAGTCGAGGCACGAATGGGAAAAGAAGAACAAGATAATCAAGTTCGTGTAATGGCCATACGACAAGAAAACAATGACCAGTTAGATAGTATCAAAAGCAGTCTAAACTGTAAATTTTCAGAGTTTCATAAAACAGTAGAGAATGTAAAAAATCAGTGTGATAGCCAAGCAGAGAAATTAGATAGTTTGCAACAAATACAAACCAATTTTCAATGTGATGTAGATAGAATAAGTGCTAGATCTGCATGCAGCAGTCATCATGTTTATCCAGATAGTAATTAAAGTGTAAACTTTCGGGATTATCGCAGAAACCCACTTGAATTTTTAGGGAGAGTAGACGAAATTTTGAACAGATCAAAGGAGAATCGATGGAATATGATAAAAGGTCTATTAGACGAATCGTTCAAAAATATCAATGATAATTGGTGGACAGCAATTAGGAACGAGGTGTGTGATTATGGGGGTTTCAAAACTATGTTCAAACTTAAGTACTGGTCAGAATCAGTACAAAACGTTATTAGGGACGATATCTGTCATGGTAGGTATGACCGTACAGTGGGACAAACACCTACTGCTTACTTTTTAGGGAAGGTGTGTATCGCAAAGTATTTAGACCCTAAGATACCTGAAGAGTGTCTAGTGACCAAAATGGCGTATCATTTTGAAGAGAAGATCATTAGTGCACGCTTAAGTGGACAAATAAAAACTATTGGAGGCATGGAAACGCTACTAGAAAATTATGAACAGGAATCTTATTATAGGAGAAGTAGATGGAGGTCAGGGAATACCGAGGAGCGGAAGAATGAACCACCTAGAGATAATCGACCTAGAGTCAATTATGTACATGCTAATAACAATTATTACAGTAATAGTTACCAAGGAAGACGTCCGTATTTTAACCAGAGACAAAATTATGATCGAAGAGATGAGAGAAACAACTACAACAGACAACAATGGAATGATCATGACGAATATAGGAGGTCCAGAAGTGGAGATAGAAATAGGGACATACCTTCGGGAGATCCACCAAATGACAATCAGGGAACTAATCAAGCCCAAGTAAATTATCTAATGGCTGATGAGAGGGATTCGAGGAGACCCAATGAACAGCAACAAAGAAAAGTGGACAAACGAGTTGACCATGGGAAAAATCGAGGGTCTAATCCTGGTCCCAGTAATAAAGATGAGAGGCTATATACATACGATAATATTGAAATGTATGGTAGTGATCCGCAATGGGGCAATCCAATAGCGAATTTTATTGACAAGTTTAATCAACAGAATCCACGGGAAAAATATAAGAGTGGATCAATCCGTGTTGTGAATGATACCGAAAACGGTTAAACTAATGTTAAATGAAATATTGAGAAAAAGTATTGAGAGACTAAAACCCCAAAATTCTAAAAGCATGTAAGGACATCTTACTCAAGTTATTTTGAAACCATATAATTTAACAAACAACAAACCACCAAGAAAAAGAGAACAGATGATTAAATAATATTTATAAAGAACTGATTTAAAATGGACTAATAGGAAAAATAATATTTTGATGGTAACAAAAGAAGAATAAATAAATAAACAATTAATGGTAATGTGCTCAGATAAGAAGGTACAATAAGAAGAATAACGAATAATTTAATGACTCCAATGACACTGAAGGAGGATGATAATTATTACAACAAAAATTTGAATTTCTCGGAATTGAAGATTAGATAAGAAGAAATGATACGGAGAAATATGTCACAAGAAGTAAAGTCAAAAGAATTTTAACATAAGGCCTATCAATGATGTTATATGCTATTAGTCAATGGAAAAGAAGAAGGAGTCAAGGAGAAGAAGAAATATATAAATAAATACAAACAGCTACAGTATGAAGAATCCCAAAAGTGTTTGGTACTAGTCGCTAATTGACTACTACTTATAATTTTTTTATTTTTATGTATTGACCGTAGAAATGTTCCGGCAATAATTTTTATGAGCAGGGATGATGTTCCCCTGGTCTCAGAAGGTGTAAGGATGGACAGCGGTGTATGGACCCAGAGTGGCCACCCGACTGGAACCACCGCACAAGATAGGGAAAAATGTTAGGGAAATTGAATATTTAAGGGGATAATAATTATAAAATAGCTGAAAGGATTGATATTAGATTCCAGAAGTATAAATGAAGAAAATATAAGGAAGATAGCAGACCGATGCTTAATTGATAAAGCGAGTATATAAAAGTAAATAGAAATGAGTGTTAAAACAAGTTTAATATGATTAGTATGACCAGTCCTTATCAAATAAAATGTGGAAGTACCACTACCCAGAAATGAATAATTGATGAATTTGCCTCCAAGAGAGAGAGAGTAAAGTAAGAAAACAGCGTTTACCACCAGTCGGAATTACCAGTCAGTTTATAACCAGTTTGAAATGAAACACTATTGTGAAAATAAAGCCAAGACTATTAGGAGAATTGAATCAATCAACAATTTATTTCTATAAACGAGTTAAACTAAAATAAATTTGTTCTAGTGGGGGGGCTTTATGTAACGTTACATAACCTGGTCCCAATAAATTAACTCATGATAACATAGAGGTCAGAAATAGGTAACCTATAACTAGCTCTAAATTAAAGTATATCACTAAACATGATAAACAATTCGAGTGATATACGGTGCAAAGTGAGTTATAGTGTACCCATTGAGGTAAAAGAAAATAAAAGTGAAGGTAACTTATTACAGAACTGTGCTGTAGGTTTGGAAATTATAAAACTATGAGAGTAGGCTATAATACTACTAACTGATTTTGTATTTTTATTTATTTATTGTAATATTTATATTGTATGAACAACCAATTGTTATACCTAAGTTGATGTTATATTTTTTTTTTCAAATATTTGTGTTATAATATAAGATAACCCAGGGTTAGTTTTAAAAAAGAAAAAAAACATAAAAATTTAAATATCAAAGGATAATAAAAAATTAAAATAATACTATGAGGGAAATGGCAACAGGAAGTAGTGCAGTGTAGGAATACTACGAGAGACTAATAAATAATATATATAAATTTATTTAAAGATAATAAAATTATCAAATATTTATATACAAGGTCATAAGAAAATGAACAAAAACTTATTATGTAAACCAAATTAATAAAGAAACCGGAATGGAAAAGAATTATTTTTCGGTAAATAAAATATAAATTTATAATAATTACAAACTGCCTGTATAATAAAAATACTATGGGTTACTAAGAGTGACGGAAATAACAAGTATTGTTAATAATAAAATTTTGAAATAGAACCATAGAGTTGAAGAAATGATGCTACTACAATTATAATAAAAATAACCTTTTTGGAACTTTGGAGGAGTGAAAATTAATACAAAAATAACAAGCAACACGACCACTATATAATCATCCATGATTTATCAAAATTAAATGGTTATACTCCTTAATAAACAGTAAAAGAAAACCTTCTGATGATTCAACCTGGTTTCGCCATAGTTCTAGTTGACGGCCGAAAATGCGCCAGACGGTAAGGAAATTATAACGCAAGACGGACCTCACCAGAGAAAAAGCTTCATTCCAGTAAGAACCATACGGAGCGAGGTAATATAAACATTTCGTTTAATAGTTCAAGAAGAAAACGCATTCCGAACGTTGATATAGAACACAAAATAGTCATTTAATCACATGTTTTTTTTTTTTTAAGTAAACAAACACACGCTGCTTTCTTACGGACATTCCTGGAACTACATACTAAACAAAAAATAAACAAATTTATTTAATATTTTTTTCGGTATTTGTAAAGCTTAGTAATTATCCATTTCTGACACTCTCGTAACAAAAAGAACTTACCCTGAACCCTGGGGAATTATTAAGAATTATATATTAATTGATGTTTTTTAAAATAGTGTAAAATTTGGTAAACAAAACCATATATGTTTTTCTCTTTAGACAATTCCATGTTTACTCTGTGAAGTCGAGATTATGTTTTATTTAAGGAAAGATTAATTGTGATACTTGTATTTTGGTGGCAGGAAACAAAAACCAATAATATCAATAAATAATATTATTGAAAAATAACCTTGAATAATAAAGTGTGTTATAATTTTTGTAGTGGGTAGTTGTAATAGAGTTCAGCACAAAAACAGAAGAAATCAACACATCGGATCAAATTTTGCTACAGTGTAGGATGGTTGAACTAAGCGTAGAAACTTATCTCACAATCAGCTGATTTAAATCACAGCGAACAATTTGAAAAAATCCGAAATCGTCTAAACCGAGTGTAAATAATTGGTACTTACTCTCTCTTCTTCATAAGGCTGAACAACTTCCCTCCTTGACCCCAAATCACACACTCTCGATTTCTATTTAGATTGAGTAACACATTAAAAAATCCTTTATTTATTTTTTTTAAACGTCAGTTATTATAATTCATAAGTGGCGACTGCGGAGAGGCGGAAACTTTAATATCTCAAAACGCTACGTCACAGATTTGGCGCATAACAACATTGGGAGCTTAATTAAATAAGACGAACACCCAATAAGCCACATACAAAGTTTTCGCTAAAACCTCTACAAAAACCGCTACGTTACAATATGTAGTTGCAATAATATGACAACACTTTGTACACTTTTGACAGAGTAAAGTAAAACAAATTAATGAATACAATATGATGACATCATTATTGAGATTCATATATGAGATCATAGAGAGCCTTCCATTGATGGAAACATTTTTTGCAGCCCTCTTTTGATATGGCTATCAGTTTTGCTATCGCATTTGTCATTATGCATGCCTAGCTGCCTAACCAGCACCCTTTCAGTATCATTTTAGACTGGAAACTGGCCATGACTGTCTCTCAGCGCATCTCTACAAATTAAAAATTTCCACCACAGAAGAATGTGTATTGTGCAGGAAAGAATACTCAAAAATGAACAAAAATCATCTATTGGAGTGTGTGAAGCTGAGCCGGGAAATGCAAGAACTCAGAAATTACAGTGGTCTTTATTGGGAAGCTTGGTACCAAATGGGTTAAATATACCAAGGGGGAGCCATTGGAAAACAACAACATGATGACATCAGTACAGAAAACAAAAGCAATGACTTTTAAAGGATCCGAGCTTCTCCAACTAAGATGATCATCAATAATATACTAGAATATTAGAGCAGGTTAATCACTTTAATTATCTCAGAAACACTAAATGTACTTCCTAGCTGTGATATACATGTCAGTAGCAAAATCAACAAATTTCGGCTGGCATGCCAAACTATTTACAGAACACTAAAAAAGAATAAAGTTATGAATGAAACGAAGCTGATAATTTATAAGATCATGGCCAAACCAGTGCTATTGGATGTGCATTAAAGTTGGTCAGATAGATGGAAAATTAGCCTTTAAAATTGAAGTGGCTAGTGGTTAATCTCTGGTAGTGTATAAGAAGACTAAAAAGTAATAGTCACATTGAAAAGCTAGAAGACTGATTAAAAGAGCTGTACATTAATCAAAAGGCAGGTAATCAAAATAATAAATCTAACAGAGTGAGTTGACATTGGGAGGGATGAGACAAGGATTTTGTTTATCTTTGATCTTGTTTAATATTAATATACTGTAGATGTAATAATATTTTAGATGGAAAATAAGAAGTATCTGAAGGAGCAGCTGGTGAAGTATTTTATGTGGAATGTTTTATGTTATGGAATAGAGACATGGTAAGTGAAGAAAAGGGATAGAATTAGGACTGAGGGACTGGAAAATTTGATTTTGAGTGGACAAAATAAGCACAAAATAATTTATCAAAAGACTCAAATGGGGGGGTTAGAACACTTCTCAGTGTTTCTAAAGAGGAGGAAAGGAAATTGGATTGGACATGTCCTGAGTAAGTAGTGGACTATTAACACTTTCAACACCACATTTTTTCAAGTCATTCCCGTATTATTTCAAAAAATTGTATCAAATTTATTTTTTAACCAAATAATACATTATATCATTTTTAAGTTCCTTCTATGCAGATTTGACTTATGTTCTTAGTGTTTTGATCACATGTATAATCTTTATTTAAGGTGATTATATTTACACTATAATTGCTAGTATAATTAATCTTTATCAAAAAAACAATGAAAAATCATCAAATTCACAACAATTTTCACCAATTGTCACTATTATAAGCAGGTCAAACACAGGGAAAGTAGGCTGGATATCATTATCAATTCAATCAATATCACTTACAATTTCTTCCCCATTTTGCAGCATTGGTGCTTTGTGTGTGGTGTCTGCATACAAGGAAAACCAATGTAACTACTATAGTAGAAAAAATAAAAGTAAAATACATATGAAAATATACATAATACTCATTTGCATTTCTTCTTCTTCTGGCACTACGGTCCCAGTAGAACCCTTGCCTGCTCAACAGTTCTCCTCCATTCTTCTCTGTCCAGTGTCTTACTCCTCCAACCTGTCACTTGCATCTCTCTCAAATCCCCTTCCACATCTTCATACTATCTCCTCCTCGGACGTCCTCTCCTCCTTACTTCCTCCAGCTTTCTTTCCAATGCCATTTTTGGGTCTCGATCACTTCTCATTCTCACCACGTGCCGCAACCATCTCAGCCTTTGTGCCTTCACTACCACATCTATGTCCACTTCTCCATACAGGTCTCTTAGTTCAGGATTTTTTCTTATCCTCCCCATCTCTCCATCCCACACTGGTGCAAAAATTATTCTCAGAATTTTCCTCTCGAAAACACCAAGGTTTTTTATATCCTCTAACTTCAGTACCCATGTCTCGCTTGCAGATGTTATGTAGGTCTGATTCATCGTCAGGAGATTCAATGGGTTCGTAGGTACATTCTTATCCATATAATCATTTTTGGAATCTAGTTGATTGGATTTTTCATCAAATATGATTCATCAAGTACAAAATCATGTGTATTTGACATTTGTTTACATTAGAAACACAATGAGTCCAGAACATGCAACAGTTGAACCTGAACACTGATTATTTCACTGGTTTGTAGGAGACATCTGCAGGTAAATTATCTAACTAAATTTTAACAGACTATGTAACTGTGTAATAATATGTAGTATCAAACTATGTAACAAACGAATTAGCCTCATGCTATAGATTTTGATCAGACAGCCTACAGGAAAATGTGTTTAAATACATGAAACCCTAGCTCTTGTGTGGCGTACGGGCATAGTCTGTTATGGCATTCAGGGATGCCCATATTATGTAGAGGCATGGTGTTGAAAGTATTAAAGAGAAACATGTTATTAAACAACCTGCACATGAACCTAATTTGTATGCACCATGTCTGCATATATCGTGTCGTGAGAGGTGATGATGGGGATTATAGGTGTCTCAAGGATAGCATTCATATCAGGGGTAAGTGCATGACAGAACAGGCACTGGGGAACTTGTGCGAATAGATCTACCAAGGTCCTTTTATAACCTAGTTGTTCAATAACTGTTAACGTATGATAACAGTTTTTGAGGGAACAATGGAAAAATAGAGGGAGGAGAAGGTGAAAGCTCTTGGATGATATACAGTGTGGGGTGTTGTATGAAGAGATGAAGGCACAAGCCTGGAACTGACAGGTGAAGGCAGTGGTAATGCCTGGAACCTGCTACACAGGATAACACCATATGGTGATGGTAATATAAAATGGTATGATTCCATTAATTCTTTGTGTTCCCCAAAGAAAGGAATGGGGTCCATTAATAATTCCCCACAATGAAAGGAAAAGTGGAGTAGATGACATAAACCTGTTATTTATTTTATAACAAAATGATGTACTTAGAAACTGTTGTCTCTTTGTTGCACGTGGTTCAGACAAAGCCTTTGTGTTCATATTCTGCAATACTCACAAGCCATATGCTAAATAAATATATATATATTGTGTTTAGCACTTGCAAGTCTGGCAACAATTAAAAGCCTGTTTGTTTTTATAAATATTTGTTTTGGATATGAAATAAATAGTTTTTAACAATACATTAATAATAAAATTAGTGTCTCTCTCACACACACGTACGTGCGTGTTCACGCTCTTGTGCACGCACCCTCATAATTAGTTGTCCAGATCAGCCAACTTTACAGGAGATTAGTCAGTACTTTCTTTTATTTGTATATGATTGGATCACATGCTATGTTATTCAAATAATTTCATTGTTTAATAACTAAACTTCCATTGAATTCTTTCACAGTATGGTAGCATCATCACATTTTGCTTTTCTTTCCTTTTCTTTATAGAAATCATTCTTGTAACTGCTCCACTTGAGCTTCGTTTAGGTTACTGCTTCCAAAAGTGGGTGTTGTTACCCCCCCCCTAGATTTTGGAAGAATCTTGGGAGTTTGTTGGTTTCAGGAGCAGTAAGGAGGTTTTAAGGTTTTAATTTTTTGGTGTCTTCTGATTTTCAACCCTTTCATTGCCAACAGATTGTCTGAAGAGTAGTCCCAAAGTGCCAAACTGATTTCTCACTATATGTGTGTTTACTTAAAAATTCAATAAAACATTTCATATTAAAAATAAATTATTGAAATTTTAACTTACATAAAAACAGATATATAATCAACACAATAAAGTTATTTTTTTATTTGTATTTTATAAATGTATTACATTTTTTTTGTATAATATAAATTTTGCCTTACACAAATTACAAATTGATAATTTTCACACAGAAAATCACAGTAAGCAGATAGAACACTAGTAAACTAAATATCACTATAATATTGACGACTCGGAACACTAAGTTTTTTATAAGTAAAAACGTAAAGTTTTACCTTACAGCCTAAACCGGCTTTCACCTATAGAAGGCTTCATCAGAGACTGTCGTAAGTAGCGCTGTTCGTCATGTTGTTGGCGACGAGATAGTGTTTCGAAAGATGAAGCTGTTCGCTGGGAACAGCTAGGCAACATGGCCTACCCATGGGCTCCCCCATATCCAGCATTCTAGCAGAAGTCTTCCTCCAACACTTAGAAAAAACAAAAATACTCACAAACAATGACAGACACTCACATAAAATACTATATTGGCACAGATACGTTGATGACATTCTAATACTATACAGGGGAAACAAAAGACAATGTGAACAGTTACTAACGCACATAAACAAAATACATAAAAACATAACCTTCACTGCCGAATACGAACACAACAATACCATAAACTTCTTAGACCTCTCCATCACAAAACTAGAACACAGGCACAAATTCAGTATATACAGAAAACCAACTACAACTGACACACTAATACACAACACCTCCAATCACCCAATACAACACAAACTAGCTGCTTTTAGAACCATGATACATAGACTTAACAACATCCCCTTAGATGAAATAGACTACAAAGACGAACTAAACACGATAAAATATCTAGCAGAATCTAACGGTTATGACAGAACAATAGTCAGTAAACTCCTACACAAAACAAACAACAAACAAAGACAGAAAACAACAAATTCATAACACTAACATACATCACCAAACAAACTGAAAAAATTGCCCACAAATTCAAAAAAGCAGGATACAGAATCGCTTACAAAACTACTAACAAAACAGAACACACACTATCAAAACGCATGCCCAAAGCACAAAACAAATTCGATCTACCCGGTGTATATAAGCTAAATTGTTCAAATTGCAATAAATTCTACATAGGCCAGACAGGACGTAGCTTCAAACAGAGATACATTGAACACACAAAAGCACTCCCACCACTACAGAATCTACCTTCGCAAACCACCTCATTGAAGCAAACCACACATATAAAAACATCGACAATAACATGAACATACTACACGTACACACAAAAGGCCGAAAACTAGACACTCTAGAACAATTAGAAATATACAAACACACAAAAACAAATAAAAACGACATCCTAAACGAACAGACACAATTCAAATCGCACGCATTATTCGAACACATCTCACCACACACACACAGCTTCGATCTTTCGAAAAACTATCTTGTCGCCAACAACATGACGAACAGCGCTACTTACGACAGCCTCTGATGAAGCCTTCTATAGGTGAAAGCCGGTTTAGGCTGTAAGGTAAAACTTTGCGTTTTTACTTATAAAAAACTTAGTGTTCCGAGTCGTCAATATTATAGTGATATTTAGTTAAGTAACGGACACATCATGGACAACGAAATCCAAGAATGAAACTAGTAAACTCTAAATTCAACAAGTGTATAATTCTCTTAACAAATCCATGTACAAGTTATAAACATTAGTTAGTCACAAATAATTTTTTATAAATTTTTTAACTAGGCTGAACTTGTTGACAGGATATAATTGTCACCTGTACTTTTTGTAATTTATTGTTACCAAAAAGCACTCATTGTCACTTGTTAAATCACTTTCACCTCGCTACAATTAATTAATCATTCTATTTCATCTTCTTGTAAAAACACACTCAGTTTTTAATAAATATTACTGAAATTGCCAAACACAACGCTACACCATGCATGATACTACAATTCACAAAAATGTAAACATCACCATCTTTTTTAATCTAGTTAAACCAAAGTATCTTGAACAAAGAAGGTGAAGTTTTTGTGGTGTATAGCTAACAATGTTTCTTTCTAATAGTACAGAAACCAATGCCATTGGTTAACAGGTAACTGAACTACAACATTAAGAACCTTGGTGGGCGATTGAATTGGCCCTGACACTTTTAGCATGCACAACTGGCCCAATGCAATTAGTTCTTGTCACAGAAAGGGTCAGTTCCTATCTCTTCCCCTCTCAGTCATTTTAAGATACTTCCTCAAGGCACCTCTCAAGATCTTAACATGAGCAGCAGCAGCAGCAGCAGTAGCAGTAGTAGTAGTAGTAGTAGTAGTAGTAGTTTACATTATTTTTAGTATAGGATTTTTGAAAAGGGAAGCAGCACTTCAGACGTTTCCAATGATTCTATGCCACTGTAATTAAGGTAACTCACAGTGCAGTAACAGTTCTAAGTGAATTTTGACATAGACGTACAGTACACAATGTTGTTCATCACTCCAAGCTATACATGTTAAAGTGTTTTTTAATCAGAGTTGGGTGGCTCACACTCAGAAACAGAAATGAAATCACTTTCCACATTGCATAGGCTGCTTAGCTGCTTGACGCACTGACCTAAAGAAGGAATTGGGGATTGTCTGGTTTGTTGCATTCTTTAACTTTCCATGCAGTCAGTATAGCATTTAGACCATTAATGCTGGCTATCAAAGCAACTCTTTAATAGTCATAATTAATTTATTGACATTGTCTTATTTTTTTACAGTGCATTTGTCACAGAGTATGACAGGATAGCAGAATAAAAGACAATATGTATTTTGTCGAAAGTAGTTTAACCATCACAGTTACAATCTGTGATATATTTTGTTTTATTCATTGTCTTGTTATTTTCAGACACATAAGGCAGCAGGTAGAAGTGTCAAGTGTCTGTCAATCTCTAGTTAAAACTGTACACATGTGTTTGTTGTACATAATAATATTTGGCACAACATTTAGGTTATGTATGTACAGAGCACTGACCCACAGAGTAGTCGCTAATTAATATACAGTAAGTTCAGGAAAAGTTGGTTTTTCATTTTTAAGGTGTGTTCTACAGCGTTGGTACTGTTTAGTTAGAGGTCACAAGTTCAATTCCCTTCAATGCCACAGTATCAAGAGTTGTGTTGGTAGCTCCCACATTAACTTAATACTAAGGTATGACAAGTTGATGAATATACTAAGAGTAAAAGTAAGAAGGTAGACTGGAAAGTAAAAGATTGATAAAAATTTTGAACATGGGGGATTTTAAATATTCATTTTGCAATTTACTCAAATAAAATGAAAATAAATTTGCTTATTGATGTTTTTATTTCTGAATTGAATCATATATCATTTTTAATTCACGGAAGTAAAGTCTGGAAGTAAATTTTCAATTCATTTACTCCCATTAAATTCCATTAGTAATTTTTTGTTGAATTTTATTCATATCTTAAAATATACATATGCATATATATTTTTCAAGCATAGATTACTTCTCCAAGTATATTTTAATCAGAATATATAAAAACCTGATGCATGTTTCACAGAACAGTTTGTATCGTTAAGAGGTTTCACTGAGAGTTAACAAATTATTGATTATAATATAAAAACTAATAATCAATTTTTCATGTATTATATATATATATATATATATATATATAATTAATAATATACAACAAGCAAAAGTTTAAGTTGAAATGAAATCAATTGTTCGATGATTCTCATTGAAACCTCTAATGATACAGATTGTTCTGTGAAATGTGCATCAGGTTTTTATATATGCTGATTAAAATTAAAATATAGTTGCAGAAGTAATCTACTCTTGACAAATAACATTAAAATCATCAAAATACTGCAAGAAATGAAAATAACAAGAGTTACTTGAACAGTGTGTGTGTGTGTGTGTGTGTGTGTGTGTGTGTGTGTGTGTGTGTGTGTGTGTGTGTGTGTGTGTGTGTGTGTGTGTGTGTGTGTGTGTGTGTGTGTGTGTGTGTGTGTGTGTGTGTGTGTGTGTGTGTGTGTGTGTGGCATGTATAAAATATATATACATTCTGTTGACTCTATTCATAATGCCCTGATTTGTCATTGTGATTGTAGCACTAAGTGATAAGCGTGTCCAAGCAGCAATATTCCGCCGATTGGAACTGTTACCTGAAGAAGAACAAGAGGTGGTGTTGACAAAGCTGCGAGGTGCTGAAACAATAAGCGGTGCTAGTTTGAAAGAACAAAATGAATTACTTATGATGTTGTTGCGAGCACATTGTGAAAGTAAACAGAGCAGACATGTTCACGATACTGCTGAGAATAGGTGAGTTGGCAGCATTGACTTGATTAGAAACTGAAGAGTTACTGAGTCTTGGGAAATTTAAATTTCATGTCTTTCCAAAAAATGTCATTTGTAAATGTTGGTATTGTTTTCATTTGAGTAAAAAATAAGAGAATTCTTTACACTTTACACAGAAGTAAAGAATAAAGTTTACTAAAGCAACCACATTATTATACTTAAAATTGTACTTTAGAAATGTTTGTAAAACTTATAATGCAATGTACAAAAATGTCAGCATCATCATCATCAGGCATTTATTCAATATTTGATTTGTTCTCCCTTCAAAGTTGTTGGTGAAACTACGACTTTTGTAGAATTTGTAAAAAAACTGGACGATAAATGTAAAACGTGGATCTTGCAAATAAACTTCAACACTGTGGAGTGTATGGTGATAGCGAATTAGCTAGGGATCAGCAAATGGAATACAGGTCCTTAGTAAAGTACTGTTAGACTTAAAAGTATTTGCAAACAACAGTATCAAGGAGATTGTGATGAAGAAATTAAAAATCAAATGGACAAAAAGGAAGTGCCAATAAGACAGCTGCATTCAATTCTACAGAAAAAGTATTATAACTGTTCTAATAATGAACATGTGTAAAACGTTACTAGAAGTACTGCACCACATGGGTCAAAGACATGGGTGATTTCAAGGAAAAATTAGAAGAAACAAAAACGGGTGGAGGTTGACTTTTGAAAAGAAGATGCTGTTGTATAAATTCAAGAGATAGAAATGAAATTATTAGGGTTAGTATTCACACCTTGTGTCCTCATTTCAAAGTTGACCATTTCGAGTTGAATTGTGAAACAAGGATAAATATACAAACATGAAAAAGTTGTAAGTGAATGGAAAGATAATCTGTTGTAGTGAAAATTGCAGTTAAATAATTAAGACAGCAAAAAATATAACGCTTTTTTAACAACCATGTTTTATTGATATTATTATTAAGACCAAAAGTTTTAAGAAGTCTGCGGTGTGTAAAATCCTCAGCTTTACCACTGAAGATGCCATACCATAAAATGGGTGAATGTTTTGCATTATTAATAATATCAATAAACTGTGCTGGTTGTCAACCAAAAAAGTGTTGTTATTAAAAGTTCTAACCAAACAAGTCTAAGAGCAAAAATAGATAAAGATATCAATCATATTTTAATAAAGTGCACATATAAATAGAGAAAATTGTACTTACTATAGTACGATGTATAGTAATATAAATAATATAATATAATTATAATGTAATATAAATAGTAATATAATATAAAACTAGTTTGATATCGACACATGGAACTGTTGAATAAATAACTGACTGCTACGTGCCTCTTAACCAATGTCTGTACTCAAAACTGTAAACAGTAACCGTAGCAACGCACATTGTTGCCAAGATGTGCCACACGTGCAGTTATGAAAAACAGTGTGGAACGAAGTCTATGTAACGAAGTCTGTTTCCTAAGAGTGCTGTGTTTTCGGTTACACTTTGTGATTATCCGTGGGAATATGTTAGTTTAATACTTACAACCATAGATTAAATAATCCTATTCACTACGATATAAGCTATGCGACTTCACTACAAAAGCATCTCTGGATGTCTTACTATAATCAAAAGTACAATAAAAGATATCATTTCAAGTTTTAAAAGTAAACTATTATGTCTTAAAAAGCCGTATTAAATGACCTACCGCGCATGTGAATCATTGTTTCGTGTTTATCCACTTGCAGAAACCACATGGTCACAGTGTGGCAACGTTGTTTCCGTTTCATTACAAGTCTCAATACCAAACTAGTTTTAATATTACTATAGTAGGCACATCCACAGTAATCTACTATAGTAATTATTTCTTTACATGATCCAGAAGTTTAATTATATTTATCTGTTTTTTAAGTACTCACAGTATTTATAAAATAGAACAAATACAGTCTACTGGCATGAATGCAACTTGTCTGGAACTAAGCCAAAGGTCAGCTGAAAGATTGAGGACCTTCAATGCAATTCTGCCAGTGTTGTGGTGTGGCCTGTGCCAATTCTGGTGGCAACATTTTTACTACATAGTAATGACCTGTAACCTTGTGTCATCCTGTTCTACCCCTACTCTACCAGGAATTGACATTAAGGCCTGTCCCATGATAATTTAATAGTCTTTTGCTTCTCATTTAAGTATATTTATTTGAAAAACAATTCAAGGTAAATTTGTGAAATTTTTCCTTCTAAAAGGTAAATGCACAAACATTCTGTGAACCTATTTAAATAAATATGAATTGGTAAAAGAATAATTATGGTAATTTTTCGAAGAAAGTGGTTATAAATACATATTTTTTCTTTCTTTTTTTATGACACATTCACAACATGAGATTCAGTTTTAATTTTAGACTTGCTATAGCCCGTGTTATGAATTTTACTTGTTGATATCCCTATAAGCAAAGTCTTGTCACTGCAGCCCATTTCGGTCCATTGCAGTCCCCTTCATATCCATACAAAAGTCACATCCCATCCCATACGCTTGTTATGAAAAAACATTGGAAAAAATCCAACATGTGGAGTCTCTAACCTTGCTTCAGTACAAAGTTATACGTGCCTAAATATGAAAATACACACTTATGAAAAATCCTCTTTAAAGTTTTGTATTGTTTCATTCAGATATACCTCCAATGTGTGTGTGTGTTTTTTTTGTAACACTGCCATTTGTTTCAGGATCTAAGTAGGTTCAGTACATGCATATATAGAGCTAGCCGTAGCAGTTATGAGCTGTGACGCCCCTATAACCCCCATTTCCAGCCTCCTCACATTATAGAGAACACTCTCTTAAAGTTGTATAGAAAAGTATCTTATCAAATTAAATGTAAATTCACAAAGTTAGCTTGTAGTTACAATTCTTAATTTTAGTTAATTAATTTTAAAATGTGGCTGTATTATTTAACATTATTTATCACAAGAAATGTTAAACTAAGGTCCAAATCACCTTTTCCTTTTTTTTATCCAGCTTCATATTTACGAAAAAACACAGAGTTTAGTAACCCAGGCAAGGAAATAGTGATGTGAATAAAAGTACAAAACAAGTACTGACAGTAGTCTGTGCTAAATGTAATTCATTTTGATAGATCCAGTACCAGCAGATTATATATAAACTTGGTATTCTTGGAAAGAAACTCATTCAATTATACAAGACAAATAACTGTGTTATTGTTATGTATTTATTTATATGAGTTTTTATATTTTTTCTCAGTTTTTTATATAATTTGGAAAAATACAGAAAAATACAAAAATATGTAACAGTTACGAATATTTCTGTAATTACTTACATTTACATCTCATATTCATTATGTCTCAGAAAGTATAGGTTAGTACTTTCATATTTGTTTACTGTTCAGAACTGGAGCCTCAGTATTATCAGTGTTCATAATAAAACTGTCAATGAATTCTTCAGTACAATCAAGTCATCATAATAATCAGCATATAATCAAGCCTAAGAGTTTATCTACCATTTCAGTACATACCAAACACAATAAAGTCACTTGTTCTGTGCCTTGCACTACCAGCCGTTCAAACTGATGTAGTTTTCTGTTATATTTGTGTAAATATAAATTCAGCAACTGACTGATAGCAAAAGAAAAAACATAAATAGGATGGACAAATTAAGAATATTTCAAAATAAGCAGTTGACCCCCCTCCTCTCTCTCTCTCTCTCTCTCTCTCTCTCTCTCTCTCTCTCTCTCTCTCTCTCTCTCTCTCTCTCCCCCTCTCCCTCTAAATTTTAATTTTATCAAATTATTGTTTATAAAGTAAAATGTTAAGCATTTCATTGTGAACACAGTGACAACTTGTTTGTTTATGTACAATAACAAGTAACCACGTTATGGCAGAAAACAACCTATTGATAAATTCTGACAATTTTATTTTTGTGTGATGGACTTCAATTGCCCCAGTATAGGTAATATGGACTTCGATTACCCAATATAGGTAAAATTAATATGAAGTATTTACTACTTTTTTTAAACTACCACAGTAACAATAATTTATAACAAAATAAAGTGAAATTAATATGAGAGTTTTCTTCTTCCTGGTAATAATTATTATGGACATCAGTAATTCAATGTCCATGTCCATTCCATGTCGTGTAAATTTTAATTCATCCCAGAGCATGACAGAGACCAAGTAAGTGTGATACAATCACAATTTTGTGTAGAAAAGTAAACATAATGCCCAGCTTTGTTCATAGTCAACATCTTCAAGGGCTTGTATTTTTGTAGATTGTATGGTTATAATTGTTGGCTTTGTAAAATCCTAAACACAGTCATGTGATTCTCCTTGTACTCACTTGAGAATTTTTCCCAATTCTGTTCAGTACTCTTTTCCTTCTTATAAAAGGTGTACCTTGATCAAGTGTTTGGGGAACAACAAGGGATCCAGTTTCTCTTAGCCAGCCTAACAAGCTTTGCGGCCTAAAATTTTTCTCACTCTGCAAATTTTTGTTGGGAAAGCTTTCTGCATAAAGTTGCTGTCCATCCCTCCAATTTCATTTTGAAAGTTCACACATGAGACCCATATATGATTACACCAAAACTGCAATTAGCCATTCTCAACAATTACATGGTAAACAATTAATAAAGAAACACAAATTTAAGAATTGGCTTTAAGTAATTGACAGTATTATGTAGTTAAACTACATGTATTATAATCCAACTCATTAAAACAAACAGATCATTTACTAATCAAAATATGCCTTTATCATTTTCTCTTAATCCCAAATAATTTGAATTCTTGCGAGTCAAATTATAACATGTTAATATTTGTAGTTAAATTTGTTAAAAATCAATTATAAATTTCATTGAAAATCAATCCTTTATTTTGTTGTAAATTACTGTTTGTGAGTTAATTTTTAAAAATAGTAATAACTTCATATAAATGTTTCCTACACTGAGGAATCGAAGTCCAGCACAGACAGAATTTATGGGCAGGCAGTTTACCACCAGAACATGGTTATTGGTTATTGTGTTCATAATGAAATGCTTAACAGTTTACTTTATAAACAACAGTTTGATAAAATTAATATTTACAGAGCTATTAGTGATCAAAAAATTAAAGTAGCTGCCATTTTAAAATTTGATATCATAAAATAATTGTTTTGTGTATCTATTAAAGAACATTAATAGAAACAAGTGTACCAAATTTTATTATTATATCTCAATCCTCTCTTGAGATATAAAGTTTTCCATAAAAAACACAAAATGGTGGCCAGAAGGAAACAGACATTTCTGGGCCTATAGAAACTTTCTTTCTTGTATGGGTGTGTGGAATCCATATGCATGGATATGGTGAGGACAACTTTACATCACACCCTGTATACATAATGGTGGTGTATTGTTTGTACCATATGAATCAAAATACTGTATAATAGCTCTTAGTTGTTTCATCAATTTAAAAGCATTTCTTTGATGTAGAGCATTCTTCAGAATACAAAGCATGCCTCTGGTGATGCACTGTTGCAATCCATGATTTTTTTACAGTTCCAATCATTCCATAAATCATATATCACTAACCACTTGAATTATCAATTTTAAAATATTGGTGCTCGTTACTCATGTTTCTAACAGAAAGGAGAGAAAGAAAGAAAATTATTCCTTTCTGAGTGTGGTGCTGCAGAAGAATGATATAAACAGGCTGAGAGAAAAACGTACAACTGATGAGGTTTTTCATGGAGTTCAGGAGAACAGAAACTTCTTAAACCTTTTGAAGAGAAGAGATTATTAAGATGTTTTGGGCTCGATAAAGGTGATGACACTGATAGGTCTTGTTCAGCACAAAGCAGCAGGTAACAGTTTAACAAGGTATGATACAGTTGGAGTGACAAAGACTACTAACATGAAACATCTGATTCAGAATAATTATATAGGTAAAGTGGATTTAGAATTTATAGTCCAAATAGTTAACAGTGTGACTCGTACTGTGAATATAAGGGAAAGACTTTAGATCAAGAAGCATGGAGAATAGCTGCCAACCAGTTTGTGAGCTAAAATTGATTATATGTAGTTACTTGCCTCACCTTTACACAGAGGCTTTATTAAAAACTTTAAGCATGGTGACCACTGTATCAGTAAATGCCACAAGAGCTTGGAGATTAGTATAACTTGGTTACCAATCTTAGATGCTGTTAAATTGGGCCTGTAGAGAGCAGATGTCACAGTTAACTTTGAACACGGCGTTAGCAACAGACCAATGAAAACCATCATGTTTGTTAGGTTGTTCATGCGAGCCAATGAGACATGACCCAAGACATGGGTCGAAAAAGGTATATAGGGAAATTGCCTCTAGCGTTTGCAACAACCTCCCTCTTTTACAGTCCTAGTCCCTGTTCTGAAGATGGATGTCAAAATATCAGCAATGAGTCAGTTGAACCATAGACCATGTCCATTTAGCCCAGAAGCTTTACCTAATGACCATAAAATGGCACAGGCCTACTTATAATCTACTTGATAGAATAAAGTATTTACCTTATTTTGTTTGTCCGTCTGGTGGCTTTATTTCTTCTTCGTTATTACGACGCGTTTCGGGACATATGTCCCATCCTCAGGTATTGTCACTCAGCAGAGGTCGTCATTTAAGTAAAAATATCAACACATAAAACATATAACATAACTTACACATAATCAACAATAAAAACGTTTAAACTTTGGAGTACGTACAAGTCGAGATGCGCACCCCGGACTACAACGGTCGACTGCCGAGTCTATGTTGTTGCTCGCCGCGCACTGTGGACTTTGTCTGTATTTGTATAGCTGTATCGTATAGCGAATTTGATTGAAACTGTAACTGTTCATTTAGGAGGATTTCTTTTGTGTTTGTGTCCTTAAATGCCTTATATATTTCAAATTCCTCGACAGCACTCATGTATCTCCCTTTCTTGCATATGTGTAGGGGTTGAAAATTACTTGCAAAGTCTGTATAATTATGATTATTGTCAACTAGATGACGTGCATAATTTGATGTTATTCTGCTAGGATCTTTTTTGGGCAGGTGTTCTCTAAAGCGTTTTAAACGCTCTACTCGTTTGTCCAATGTAGAAACAACAACAGTCGCTGCACACAACCTTATAAATACCTGTCCTGTCTTCAACTGCTTTTGGGGGGTTTTGTCGAAGTATCTTACCAACGTTGTTACTGGTCCGGAACCCCATCCTAATGTTTACGTCTTTAAATGCGCTGTATAAAATTTTTGGTAGGGTGTTACCATAGTACGATGTTATGTACCTAGTCCCATTTTTACTACCTTCATGTATTTCTTTGTGTTACGATACAATTAAGCCAAATCCCGTACCAGTGATAAAAAAGATAATTCTTGATATAAAAATACTTCATATAAAATAAAATGTTTAAAAAAATGATTAAAATGTAAATACTTTGACACGACGTACAACGATATTACCCAACCCAAGTGATTGAGCCAACAACATAAACATAAAGAAGGGAACCACGTAACATACTTAAGAAAAAATATGATAGACAAAACAATGATGAACACAGAACTAAAGAAAAACCAGAAGAGAAGAAGAGGAGAACCGAACCAAGATGAAGATGAAGACTATTGAAGATGGAGAAGAGAAAGAAAACAGATCCCTACAATTAAACAGAATTTAAACCAGAAGAGAAGAAGAGGAGAACCGAACCAAGATGAAGATGAAGAAGAGGAAGAATGAAGAGGAGACAGGTTAAACCCAAGGGGAAACTAACACACATATAAAAGAGAAAGATAGTATACTTAAGGATAGAATACGGTCAATAAACCTCGAATAATTATGTATTAATGAAACCAATATTATTATTATCATTAATTTAACCTATGTACCCATTTTAAAGACAATACAATTTTAAAACAATGTAATATAGAAAAAGTACACTAACACAGTCAGAAAGGTTAGATTTAACAAAACACAACTAACCTAATATTGTTAATAGTAAATATCATACTAAAATGAAATAGTGAGAAATGGTAGGAGAAAGTATAGGGATTACCCATTAAAATACACTAAATACAAAACAGTGAACCAAAGTGAAGTGCTTTAGTGAAGTGTAAATACCCTAAAAAATAGTGGAAGTGTATGTGAGACATTAAAAATATAATAATAGGTAAGGAGACACTTTATAAAACATTGATGAACAATCAATGATTGGAGTGACATTGTAAACATTAATATAACTAGAAATAATTAGCAATAGTATTCCAAATTAATATAAAGGAAGCTTGTGATGATATTCAGGGAGAAAGCCCAGACAAATAACTTGTGTTAACATGGTATGGTAGAATAGAATTAAAGTTTTGTTATTAAAATTAAGATTGCAAAGAATACAACACCCCATGTTGAAAGGGGAATTAACCTTCATAATTTTATGAAAAGTGACAATGTTTATCACTTTAGTTTGTAACAAAAGAAAGAAATCAATGTTAGAACTAATAATAACTCATGACTTGTAAAGAATAGTTGGTTCAATGTTAAAGGAGGAATATGGCTGAAAGGAACCTACAGCCCATAAACCTAATTATTATATTTTAAAAGAAGAGTAATGAAAATATATGTTGAATAGTAGTTAAAACACAAACAAATAAGTGAAGCCCATCAGGCTGAATTCAGAATGTAATTTAAAAAGAAATACACCAAAAAACAATCATGGCTAATCTTGACTATGAAAACATCTAACTGCCAAAGACATTTGTGAAGTTACACACTTTTTGCACTTATTTTTAATACACTCCATTCTTCATAAAATAATACTTACCGCTGCCAGAATTTCACTTACCGTCATGGTCCCCGTAAAACTTATCTTTTGAAAACTGCCCAAGGTCGCCACGATATTTTTCTAGAAGGTAAAATATCGAAAACTTATACACTCTTGCCCTTATAAAAAAAATCACGCCATCTGACTGTAATAGAATTTTCAGAAAACCCCGATTTCGTTAGACGAACTTCTTCAACACAGAAATGAGGAAATGGCAATGACGAAATAACTTAGACTAACACATTGTTTTGTAGTGACTGAATAGTTTTAATTACTGAAAAAACGTTTTAATTATTAGAACAAGGATGCTAAAGAACAAATGTTGAAATATATTCCTAGGTATCATATTTAAATATTCTTAACTATAAGGCAGCCCATTCTGCTCACGCACACTTTCACACCATACTTTACCCTTATTTATTATATTTTACAAACTCCTTTATTGTTTTACAACTGTTCACCAAACGCGTTGCCGGCCGAACACGTGTTTTGTCCCGATTCGATTCCAATGTCCGTAATTTAACTGTTTGCGATTCGCACTTGCAACAATTTTGTAACTGAGATGCGTTGATTATCACCTCGGGTCCCGGTCGGTCTTCTTGAATTAATTACATTCCCCGAAAACCCGACCAACCGGGCTCGAAACAAAATATAAGCGTCTGTAGCGGTACTCTGTACCTCGTGGACTATATGGCGTCTCTGACTAAGATCGACTGGCATAGGCTGTAGGAAGCTGCCGTTCACTGCCACCTGCTTTGCGTCGTCGTGCATGCTTATTATAATAAAAAAATACCTTTTTCTTTATCCGTGCTGCGACTACGTCTTTGATGTCTTACGACATGTTTCGGGAACACGTTCCCATCATCAGGTAAAATTGTTTTTTCTTCTAGTTCATAACGAACGTGTCAAGAATATAATAATTAAAACACATCAACACATAAACACATAACACAATGACTACGATAGAACTCAGTCCACGTAACAGTGCGCACTCAAACTTACGTGGACTGAGTTCTATCATAGTCATTGTGTTGTGTTGATGTGTTTTAATTATTATATTCTTGACACGTTCGTTATGAACTAGAAGAAAAAACAATTTTACCTGATGATGGGAACGTGTTCCCGAAACATGTCGTAAGACATAAAAGACGTAGTCGCAGCACGGATAAAGAAAAAGGTATTTATTTATTTCAATTTCACTGCGACTGGAGACCAAATATAATGAATGCTTATTATGTTGTACCATATTCAGTTTATGCATGGATTATAGCTGGTATATGTGTGTGACCAGAGCTTAATATTGGACTTGGCTCTGATGATGTCACCAACAGTAGGCGGAGTTTAATGCGACTTCCGGGAGGTCTTAGAGAAGACGACGAATATTTTTACGCTCTGGCCATCTTGAGTTTTTAGTTAGAGCGTCCTTTGAGCGCGTGCAGGTGTAGTTGCGCTTGAGCGTTGACACACATTTACAGAGTTCTGCGAATTTTTAAGGTGGTAAATTCTTCACCGCATTACTCAACACTGGTCTGTTATACGGACAAATACGTTGCACAATAATACAGTTATTTCGTAATATTTTACAAAGATCCCGACCGAAAATGAAATAAGTAAAAATATATAATTGCCCCAAACGATTAAAATAAAACACCCAAAAATTTGACCCGCTACAATACCCCCTCGATGAGAATTCTGCTGTCCACGACAGAAGAAATCTCATCGATAACCCCGAAGAGGACCGGTGAGGAACTGGTGCCAACAACCCCCTGGTTCTTAATCTCATGGGTACACGACCCCCCTGGCTCAGCGACCATGGACTCATCTGAACGAGATCACTGGACTTCTCCGTAAGAGATCCCAACACCGAGAAATCGAACAGATTCGTACCACCGCGCGCCTCGCCTTCTAACATGCTACCCCCAAAAATCCTCAATCCCTGGCTAAAATTATCCCAGCTCCTCCGCCGATATGTTTCCCCTTTTTGCAAGCTGGGCTGCCTTTAGCAGATACTGGGCTCACACACACTAACATTACAGGTTACCATAACACATTAAAAGTAAAAAATTGCTTTTAAGATTTATTAAAAATTTAAAAAGTTCAAAATTCAAAAAAAAAACTTTTATCAAAAAAATTCTCTTCCTGGTTTTTCTAAAAAAATTTTTTTTTTTTTTCAAATGACTTAACCTAAACATTCCTATTAATACAAACACATCCTTACTCTAACATGAGAACCATTTATAGTCTATCAATATAATGCAATACAATAAAAGAAACATGGTTAATGCACACATAAAAAAATAATCATTACCTAAAATATTCATTCGCTGGCAGGCGAAAAATCAAGTTTTTTTTTTTTCAAAAAAAATTAAAATTTTCAAAATTTTAAAATTCAAAAAAAAATTTAAATTTATTCATTAAAAAATTTTATTAAATTTATTTATTAAATAACATATTTATTAAAATTATTCAAATATTGGTTTGACTTAATTAAACAAACAAATTAAAATTGGCTTCCTACTATACAAGCTTAGTAGGTGTATGACCTCATCAGCTGATCGAAACTAGGTCAAGTCCAAACCCTTGACCTACATATGTTATGTATACTTTCTGCACCTACATTAAACATCTGTAACAATCTAACTCAAAGCACAAAACATAATAAAATAAAATATTTAAAATGAACAAAATATTAATATAATAATCAAATTGACATTTAAATTATTTATAATAAACAACTCTTAACTTGACATTATTTTCAATTCTACCAAAAGTTTGTCACTGGCTTCGAAAAAATAAAATTTTATATCTTTATCATAAATCACTCTCTCTATGTAACAATCTTACTTTATTCTACTTTGGGTGATTTGAACTATTTATTCTCATTGACTGTACTACTTGAGCTGAATACCCATATAATTGACATTGCTATTATTACATTAAAATAACCCAATCACATTTAACCTTGTTAAAAATCTACATACCCTACATCTTGATAAAATTATAAACATTACATGTTAATTTCAATTGAACTGTTATTAATTATCCCTCAATGGTTTATCATTTGATTCTATGCAATCCAAATTTATTATTAACCTTCATGTTACATTATATCTCCGAGTGCCTTTCTACTATGAATTTTCTATCTAACTCGTCACATTTTAATCATTGCTTAGTCTGGGTGACACTTGTATTCTCTATACTTTCACTTGAATAGACATTTAAATATTACTCCCTTTTTTACTAACAACCACTATTAACAACTTATGACACCAATCTCTCATTTATAAATACCTTTCACTAATTCCACTTACCTCTGGCACCGCTCATCGTTGTACTAGGATGTGTGTTCCCTACCTGGCTATAACCATTCGAGCCAATGCCCCTCCAAAATATCGGCAAACACTCACGCGAACTACTCTATTCCCGCCACAACGCCGCACGTTGTTCACACCTTACCACCTCATCCTTACTACAAAATATCATCAACAAATCTGTTTAAATCTCATTCACATTACCCCGCTCTACATGTAATCGCTAACCACTGTGTCCCAAAAATATCTAACACTATCTCTGTGTGTTACCTGTATTTCAAAATTCTTATTCTCACTAATTCCCTTTAACTTTAATTCTACTTAACTCACCTGTCTTATTTTCTTATCACCCAAAATCTATTTTCCACATTTTACCTTGATATAACACTAGAAAATTCATCACTTCTCTCCTTACAATAATATACCTCCATTTGACTGTATTATCTGTTTAATCATCTACCAATCATTATAGAATCTTAATTTCATAAAATCATTTAACTTCATTCTCAAACTTTCTTTTATACGACCTTAATTAAGTAATTATTTTTCAATTATTTAATTCAATTATTTAACAGTTCACAATTATTTTCATCGCTTAATTAGTCTGTCAAATTTTATAATTATTATTAATTTATACTGGTTAATTGCAAATTCAATTTAATTGATAATGTTATCACTTTCTACTGTACCTACACATTGTTTACATAACACATAGTACACTATAATGTAATACATACATACAGTTAACCTAATGACATTAACACACAAAAAAAATATACAGTCCAATTGATTATTTGTTATCATTACCCACAAATCGTTCCATAAGACAATGCACTTCAATACCACATTATTCATATCAATAAATGTTCATGAACAATAAACAATACACAATTACCCCATATCGTCAAATAATAGTCTAATCTTATGATTATACCAGTCATTTACAGTTACATACATAATCTCATGATTATGAACATAATGATTACCTGTCTTGTCATATTCTTCTACAATATCGTCATATACCTGGTCGCGCTCGAGTATGGTCCTATCGCCGTTATTATATTCTGTTAACATTAGGTAGGTTATATTATCATCATCTACTGCCATCTCAGTTTCACTATACTGTAAGTACTCATTCTTTTTATTATTTCTCTCTATGTCTAACTTTTCTACGAATTCTTCATAATTTCTCTTTACTTTAAAAATCTCTAGTTCTCTCTTTCTCTCTCTCTCAAAACATTTCTCACCATCATACCAAACTACACACTCTCTCTCAAAATATGCAGGAGATACTAATTCATCATTATGGCACCACCTATGAAGTGCATAAAAAACCAAGGGAAATTTATCTGCAAACTTATACTCTTCCAAATACTCACGTGAAGCAATTTCTTCACCCCCCACTACAACATTACGGGAAAAATCTACCCCCTGCATCCACTCTACCTGTAAATTCTTTCTACTTTCTCTCTCTAATTCATCAACATACATTAACATTTCATTATCAACTTCTACTCTTTCTACAATTACGTTATCACTCTCAACATCTACACCATCATTTTCTAACACCACATTTTTATTTGTATTATCATTGTTATTACGTGTCAACTCATTATTTAAATTATCATTTCCACTACTACTTACTCTGTCATCTTTGTTTGATTTTAATTTGTCTATGACTTTCTCATTTTCTAATGCTATTTCGCCTAACCGCGTCCCTAGTTCACTCAATTTCTTATCGTATATACAGCCTTGTTCTTTAATTTCTTTTTTCAATTCATTCAAATCATTTTTCTGTTCGTTAAATTTTTCGTCAAGGTAACTAAATTGTTGGTTAAAAAGCATTTGCATCATTCTTATTATTTCGTTATCTCGTACTTCCCCCATATTTAAATTTTATTTCTATTTCTTTTTATATATAAGAAACGACTGTTATTGTAAAATCAGAACGCCTAACACAACTGTGTACCTTACTATCACAAACCTAACCTACGTAAATATATGCGATATAATTTTTATACATTCGTCATTACCACATCCCAACTTCTGTGTATTAAAATAGGTCTAGTTCCTATAAAATTTATATACGAACATCCTGACAGGGGCGTCGCTGTGAAGTTACACACTTTTTGCACTTATTTTTAATACACTCCATTCTTCATAAAATAATACTTACCGCTGCCAGAATTTCACTTACCGTCATGGTCCCCGTAAAACTTATCTTTTGAAAACTGCCCAAGGTCGCCACGATATTTTTCTAGAAGGTAAAATATCGAAAACTTATACACTCTTGCCCTTATAAAAAAAATCACGCCATCTGACTGTAATAGAATTTTCAGAAAACCCCGATTTCGTTAGACGAATTTCTTCAACACAGAAATGAGGAAATGGCAATGACGAAATAACTTAGACTAACACATTGTTTTGTAGTGACTGAATAGTTTTAATTACTGAAAAAACGTTTTAATTATTAGAACAAGGATGCTAAAGAACAAATGTTGAAATATATTCCTAGGTATCATATTTAAATATTCTTAACTATAAGGCAGCCCATTCTGCTCACGCACACTTTCACACCATACTTTACCCTTATTTATTATATTTTACAAACTCCTTTATTGTTTTACAACTGTTCACCAAACGCGTTGCCGGCCGAACACGTGTTTTGTCCCGATTCGATTCCAATGTCCGTAATTTAACTGTTTGCGATTCGCACTTGCAACAATTTTGTAACTGAGATGCGTTGATTATCTCCTCGGGTCCCGGTCGGTCTTCTTGAATTAATTACATTCCCCGAAAACCCGACCAACCGGGCCCGAAACAAAATATAAGCGTCTGTAGCGGTACTCTGTACCTCGTGGACTATATGGCGTCTCTGACTAAGATCGACTGGCATAGGCTGTAGGAAGCTGCCGTTCACTGCCACCTGCTTTGCGTCGTCGTGCATGCTTATTATGTTGTACCATATTCAGTTTATGCATGGATTATAGCTGGTATATGTGTGTGACCAGAGCTTAATATTGGACTTGGCTCTGATGATGTCACCAACAGTAGGCGGAGTTTAATGCGACTTCCGGGAGGTCTTAGAGAAGACGACGAATATTTTTACGCTCTGGCCATCTTGAGTTTTTAGTTAGAGCGTCCTTTGAGCGCGTGCAGGTGTAGTTGCGCTTGAGCGTTGACACACATTTACAGAGTTCTGCGAATTTTTAAGGTGGTAAATTCTTCACCGCATTACTCAACACTGGTCTGTTATACGGACAAATACGTTGCACAATAATACAGTTATTTCGTAATATTTTACAAAGATCCCGACCGAAAATGAAATAAGTAAAAATATATAATTGCCCCAAACGATTAAAATAAAACACCCAAAAATTTGACCCGCTACACATTCAAATGTAAATTGTATCAATTTCACAAGAAATCTTACTAATCTAAGACCAGTGAATGGACAGTAATTATATATCAATTATTTTAAAACAGAAATGTTATTGTAATAGTTTAATATAAGAAAGATATGTTATTTATTAAATGTCAAATAATTAGACTATAGTTAATGTATAACAAAATATGACCTTATGAGGTATCGTTGTAAACTTTGAAAGGAAAGAAAGATAATAGTGATGTCATTTATTATCCCAAAGGAATTGTAAAGGAATAAAACCATTAGGAAAATACTTAATAAATTTGAATAAAAATTGAAATATTTTAACAATGTCTTTAAAGGAGTAATTAACCAATCACAGAATTATGGTTACTATGACAACGAGACGTTGAGGGCTTATTTTCCGTTAAATTATATAGACTCTGAAAAACGACGCGTGGGTAAGCGGCACGTAAAATTGGAACGATTGAAATTTTAATTTAAACAGTTACAAAAAGTCGAATCAGTGAACCAAGATGACCAAAAACGAATAAGTGTCGATCCATAAAGAATTCACGATGTCCAGGAACCAAATTAAATAAATTAATTAGAGAAAAACCCAAGACCAGATTGAAGAAGATGTTAGAAGTTTAAAACCAGCCCAAATTTGAAGAATATTCAACGATCCTGATGACGACATTTCAACGTGATATGAACTGATAAGTACCGAATAAATTCCTTAATCCCAAAATCCCAAATTACTTAAAATATTTTTCAAATGATAAAATTTCTCACTATTTAACAAGTATTATTTTCTTTCAAAGGTAAATGCATAATTTACTTACTTAAAAAACATTTCATTAATCAAAATATAACCTTATTTGAGAGCACAATTTTGTAACAGAAATACGGCACTACCGAACAAATTGTAAAAACACATTATAATTTCTAAGTACGTATAAGGTATGGTAGTGTAATTTTTTAATGTAACCAACGTTTATGTCTTATTTCATGATCCAAAGAACTCCAGATTTTAAACATTGTAATTTATTAAAAGTGACTGATGCCGTCTCGGCAACGATAATGTTTTGAAATCAATTTTGCCAACTCTGAGATATTTTTGTGTTTCAAGCTCTAAGCCGGAGCCGAATGTTATAAAATTATTTATAATTCATTTGTCATATTTATTGATGACCAAATTTGTATTAAAAACGCAGTACCGAATATTACTATCTTGTTATTTCATAGGATTTTGTAGAATATATATGTGTTAGCGAGTTTTAAGCAGCAGCCAACTAGCGCTCATCACGAGTGGACGAGTCGACAACCTGTATAGCAGCGGGAACAATTCGAACGCCACAGCTGTCCATGTTAATACCACGTATTATCTTAGAAATTAACTATTTTAATTGTTTTAACAGAAACAATTTGGCGCCACTCGGGAATCGCAATCCCTATGAATTAACAGGTAGGTTGTACTGGTAACATTGACAACGCTACGGACTCCAGTAGTGACGTCGATTTATGTAACGACCAGTGTGAGGCAAACACACTACATTCACACTAATACACAAAATAAACAAGTGTGATACAGTTTAACAGGTACGACCTCGTCATAGCGTTACATATTGACGAACCCAACGAGGGGCTTTAAGAATAAAGGACGTACACCTATTTTCTCGTTACATTTGTTACCTTCCTTTTTTCAATGTTTTTTAATTAGATTTTGTATAATTGAGCTACTGTAACCGTTGGCCCTAGCTATATATTTAATTGTGTTAAGTTCTTCGTGAAAGTCTTCCTTTTCCATTGGTATGGACAGTAGTCTATGCAGGAAACTGTTATATGCCGCCATCTTTTGGGAGAAAGGGTGATGTGATTCAGCGTTTATTGTGATATCTGTGGTAGTTGGCTTCCGGTATATCTGGTATCGGAAGTTGCTATCTAGTCTTGTGACTGTCAAGTCGAGAAAGTTAAGCTTGCCGTTTACCTCCGTTTCAAGGGTGAACTGTATGTTCTTATTAACGTTATTCATGTATTTTTTCATATTTTCTATCTGCCGCAATGTAGGCTACCGTTAAAAATTATAAAAGTGTCATCAACGTATCGTGTATACGATACTAATGTGTTGGAGAATTTATTTTTGTTACTGAGTAGATATGTGTTCTCATAATAATTTAGGTATATATCAGCCAGCAGGCTAGATAAGGGGGACCCCATGGCTAGACCTGTTTTCTGGATATAATAATTATTATTGAATGTAAATTAATTCTGGTTTAATATAATTTTTAACAGCCCGTTTATTTCGTTAATTTCTTCCTGGTTACATATTCTGGTATTAATAAGATTTGTTTTAAGGATAGCAAGTGTTTCCTTTACAGGGACATTTGTATATAAATCAACAATGTCAAAAGAGGCTATTTTGTAGTTGGGTTGTATTGTGATATTTTTCATTTTATTAACAAACTCAACGTTATTCTTTATCCTGTGATTATTCTCTATTCTCACACTGCTTTTTATTTTAGCCGCAAGTTTTTTACATACACCATAACTCGGTGCAGTGGTAAAGTTTATGAGAGGCCTGATTGGTACACTGGGTTTGTGTATTTTCGGTAGGCCAGAATATGTAACCAGGAAGAAATTAACGAACACGCACACACTCACATCACCAACACGTTCACCCAAATATTTAATTGTTTCGTTATGTTTGATATTTCTACTGTATTTCATACACAGGTCCTGAAGATGACAATAAATATTGTCGAAACGTCGACGCAAAATTACTAAAAGTTGTATTATTGACCGATCCTCACTAACTATCCACTAAAACATTCACTGATTGACGGTCACTAAAAATTTAAGGATTTAGTTAATAAGAACACAGTTCACCCTTGAAACGGAGGTAAATGGCAAGCTTAACTTTCTCGACTTGACAGTCACAAGACTAAATAGCAACTTCCGATACCAGATATACCGGAAGCCAACTACCACAGATATCACAATAAACGCTGAATCACATCACCCTTTCTCCCAAAAGATGGCGGCATATAACAGTTTCCTGCATAGACTACTGTCCATACCAATGGAAAAGGAAGACTTTCACGAAGAACTTAACACAATTAAATATATAGCTAGGGCCAACGGTTACAGTAGCTCAATCTAATTAAAAAACATCGAAAAAAGGAAGGTAACAAAGAAATACGCGAAGGTAGTAAAAATGGGACTAGGTACATAACGTACTATGGTAACACCCTACCAAAAATTTTATACAGCGCATTTAAAGACGTAAACATTAGGATGGGGTTCCGGACCAGTAACAACGTTGGTAAGATACTTCGACAAAACCCCCCAAAAGCAGTTGAAGACAGGACAGGTGTTTATAAGGATGTGTGCAGTGACTGTTGTTGTTTCTACATTGGACAAAAGGGTAGAGCGTTTAAAAAACGCTTTAGAGAACACCTGCCCAAAAAAGATCCTAGCAGAATAACATCAAATTATGCACGTCATCTAGTTGGCAATAATCATAATTATACAGACTTTGCAAGTAATTTTCAACCCCTACACATATGCAAGAAAGGGAGATACATGAGTGCTGTCGAGGAATTTGAAATATATAAGCATTTAAGGACACAAACACAAAAGAAACCGTTACAGTCGTCCTCCTAAACGAACCGTTACAGTTTCAGTCAAATTCGCTAAATGATACGGCTATACAAATACAGACAAAGTCCACAGTGCGCGGCGAGCAATAACATAGACTCAGCGGACCGTTGTAGTCCGGGATGCGCATCTCGACTTGTACGTGCTCCAAAGTTTAAACGTTTTTATTGTTGATTATGTGTAAGTTATGTTATATGTTTTATGTGTTGATATTTTTACTTAAATGACGACCTCTGCTGAGTGACAATACCTGAGGATGTGACATATGTCCCGAAACGCGTCGTAATAATGAAGAAGAAATAAAGCCACCAGACGGGCAAACAAAATAAGGTAAATACTTTATTCTGTCAATATAAATAAGTGGCTTGGACAGCGATAAACATGAATATAAAACCTACTTGATTAATCAAAGGGGAGGGTTTGAGACAATTCCAGGGAGATTGTAACAGCTGATTGTTCTCATAAACATTGTATTGTAGTTGTTAAATCTTACACATATATATATATATATATATATATATATATATATATATATACACACACGTGCACATTGCATAATATTCTCTGCAGTATTGTAACGCATGTTTTGAAAATGGTTATTTTTAGGTCATAACAGGCCAAGATCCAACAATTTGCTTTATTTTCATACTTAAAACATCATTTTGATGTTATTATTGTTCAAGACCATAGTAACATACCTTGGCAACAGTGTCAATGGATTTATTACTTTAGTTAGTGCCTGCAAGTTGTGTCCAGTGCATTTTGAGTGTGCAGTGTATGTGCTTCAGTTTAAATAACACTTACACACATAATGTGTAGTTTTTCATATACTTTTTAAATATACGTATCAATGTCCCAGTAATAACTGTTCTCAGGTAATACCATTTTTAATATATAATAAACTAGAAAACACACTTAGTGAAGTTTTAAAAAATTGATTTATTTAAAAAACTCTTGAGAATTATTTCAACCAGTTAGACTACTTGCATACAGTTACATGAATAACTTAAAAATATTTTAAGGATATAAAAAGTTTGCTTTAACTTAACAACTTTAGTCAGTACAAATGTGGTTGGGAATCAGTATCAGTTATGTTAATTGAATTTGTCAAACTAATTTTCTGAATAAAAGTCACTAATAAGTGAATAAAAATTAACTATTTTTTTTATACTGTGTGTTCTGTAGACATGAATTCCTAAATCAATACCTTGGTGGAAGTACAATTTTTATGAAAGCCAAGCGCTCATTAACAAGTTCCTTTGATCAGCTATTAAAAAGGAAGGGCTCCAAGGATGACCTTGGCCCAATCATCAAAGAGCTCAGTCTTCCGATGAATGCCACCCTCTGCAAGGTACAGAAGACTTATTTACAAGATAAGTTGTGTGTGTGTGTGTGTGTGTGTGTGTGTGTGTGTGTGTGTGTGTGTGTGTGTGTGTGTGTGTGTGTGTGTGTGTGTGTGTGTGTGTGTGTGTGTGTGTTACTAACTTTTCCTGTAGGAAATATTTCTTCTAACATTTTTTAAGAGACAGATAAGTGGTCTTGAAAAATGGGAGTTGCAAGAAAGGTCAAATTCTGAAAATTAATTAGATCAGATAGTGGTCTACCAACTTTGTTTATATTTAACTGTTCGTAAAAGAAAATTTGTTAAAGGGATTCACTATCAAACACTACCCATATGTGATGATAGGTTGTTTGATAGTGGTCTTATATAAATTTATATTTTTGTTGACATTATACAGGATTTGAGCTAATGGAGTGCCCTGCTACCCATCAGAATTATATTTCTTATATCCAGGGTCATGTCTGCTAGGTAGTTTAAATCTCAGGCAACCTCACCTCGATGCTGTCATCTCCAGTGTTCCAGTTTCAGTCTAGTCTTCTGCATGTTCTCATTGTCATCACTTTACTTTTTTTCATATTGATTCTCAACCACATTGCCAGTCTTCTCTAACACTTCATACATCTCCCTGACTTCTTGCTTTGACCTTCCATTAATATCAGTATCGTCTGCATAAGCAGCAATCTGTTGTTTCTTGTTACAAGTAAAGAACAGTGCTCATTCTAATGGTGTCCTTCCTCTCCACGTCACAGTATCATATAGGGTTCCTATGCCATTTGAAGAGGGTGATGTTAACCTCCATACATCATGCTAATGCCACTGCTTCAGTTCATGACTGCCTACATGACATAGACTTATTTGCAGCTGTCCACCATATTTGATGGACCTATTCGTCAATTACAATCCATCCAGTAGCCAAGCCTTGTACTGGATAAATGTTTCTTTGATCTGAAATCTATTTTTATGTAATAGAAAATCACATAACATTAAAATAGGTTCTTTCAACATAAAAATGGTTATTTGAGGGTACATGTATGTAAATATACTTCAGCTACACTCCCACTAAATAGCAAGCATCAGTTTGCAAACATACACAGTGTTAAATTAATTAGCACTGTATAAAAAGGTTGCAAAATTAATGTATAAAAAGAACTAGATAACAATTACACACTAATTAAAGAACAAATAACAACAATACTGGACAAAATGAATTGTTTAAACTTTTAAATATATTTAACATTTTAATAAATAACAGTATAGAGAGCTACATTTTCAAGATAAAAGATGTGTTATAATTTTAGACCTAAAAGTAAAAACAATTATTTTTGTACTAGTTATACAGTACATGTACATTTATTGGTGTGTGACTTCAACCAGCTTGTTTAAAATGAATACATTCTCAACATTCACTTCCTCTGTTAAACAACAATATGAAACAAAGCAAGATGTGTTTTTGTTTAAATCATGAACAAAGACCTATGTGTGGTCGTGTACTATTGTTGAGATGAGGTCATTCAAAGTAAACAGTTTGGATCATCACACAACTCGTTTTCAGTCAGCACTGGCAGTGATACTGTTAACATTGAACTATTTATTGTAGTTGTGTTAGTTTTTTTTTTTATATTTGTGCATTCTGTGATAATTATATTCAGTGTTCATTTAAGAAAAACAAATCATCAGTGAATGACAGTTACAAGTTTGTGCCATGGTTCTCAATCACTGTAAAGCCGTCTTTACAAATCATATATAATAGATTATGTCCTTTGTTATTTCTCTCTGTTCTCAAGTTTGTTTGCCATTGGAATTGCCATGGTGTAGATTCCCTCATCTTTTTTATATACTTGTAGATTTATTGTGATGAATAACTGTAATCACTTTGAATAACTTCTTTTGTTTTTGTTAGTTCTTTCATAAAATTTGTGATAAATTGAAAAGCATGTGATATTTAATTTGATTATCAATTTAGTTAATAAAACATAAAATATATGTTTTTAGTAGAGGGATTAAACCATTATGAACTGTAATTTATTTGGCAAAATTAGATGCACAAATGCTTATTTGTATAAAATTGTTAATTTTCTGTATGTTTCATCTATTAAATTTTTGTTTTTGTAGATATTAAGTGCAGTCTATGTATTAAGTTTTATGTATATACTGTACTTATTTTGTTCATTTAGCCTACAGTATTGTTTTGGTAACTTAATTTTTTGGTAACATGGTGACAAATTCCTTCACATGGTATATTTTTTTCTTTTTTGTATTCTTAAACACTCCTTAGACTTAAGTGTCTGCTATTTAAATATTTATTTTAAAATTTCCTGCTTTTGGATAGTTTTTCAAACTTAATAATTAATACTATTTTGAATGTTCATCACTACTTTGTTCACAGCACTTTATAATTATTACTATTGATGGTACTTTCTCTTGTGAACTTACTTTGTTGTATTCTCTCATACGACGTTTCGGAGTGTTGTTGTTCTTCTTCAGTGAGGTTTGTATACTGAATGTGCCAAGCTGTCGGTAATTTGTAACAAAATCCCGTGCCAATCCCCTTCCACCTCCACCCCCACACACATCCTGTTAACTAAAAACCGTTAACAGATTACCGACAGCTTGGCACATTCAGTATACAAACCTCACTGAAGAAGGAGAACAACACTCCGAAACGTCGTATGAGAGAATACAACAAAGTAAGTTCACAAGAGAAAGTACCATCAATAGTAATAATTATTAATAATTAAATATATTCTTTCAGTGCTATGTTTAGATGGATGACCTCTCTTCATACTTCCATGGTGTGTGATTATTAATGCATTCTCGCATGGGTTTACAGTTTAATGCTGTCTGTGGTTGGGTACATAGACACATGTTAGGCCAATGGAAGACTTGTACTAGGCAAATATATGACTCATTGTTTGATGTTATATTGTGAAAGGAGAATTGTCATCTAAAACACAGATTTTATTTTTGCCCATGGTGAGAATGAAATCCAAGGTGTGTGCTGTAGTGAACAAACATGTCTCCACCAACTACACCATGCCCCAAGGCTCTTAATCACTAAACAATTTTATTCTTTAACTCATTCCCTCACATAAAGATTAGAAATTTTACCTATAACCATGTGTGAATCAGTAAAATGAACATGTTTTACATCATTGAGAGGAGTAAAAGAAACTTGTTCTCATTAAGTGATTCACTGTGATATTGCCTGTATGTTTACAGGTGCCTACATACAAAACGTTTTAGTAAAAGCATAGAATTTTATGAAGCATGTTAAGTGAATACAATGAGAAAAGTGATGAGAACAATGAGAATCTGAGTGATTTAAAAGTAGTTATTTGAATTTGGTTTGAATCCATGCGGTATCTGTGCATCCATTCTTCCAGGCTTAGGTATTTGTGCGTGTTCCAGTTTCACTGTCTTATCCTTGGTTCTCCCATTTTATCAATGGCATAAGGAAAGGAGAAATGTTGGGAAGCCCTTTCAGGAAGCATACACAATACATATTCCCTCTATCTTTCTTTATACTGTGTTTATGTTATAGTCGTGTACTATATATTACCACCATAATAAATATCGTTCTTGATGATTCCATTTGTCAGAAATCTCCTTTCCATGCTGCTAATGATCCAGATCCATAAAGTGAAGCAGGAATTGGCGTAACTTTCTAAAATTTGTTTTGAATGTTCTAAATGATTTTTCCTATCTGAATTCATCTTTGCCTTGCATCTCTGAAACCTGTTAATTTTTTTTTGATAATCTTTCTCCTCTTCATAAGTTATATCAGACTCTAGATATTTAACGTATGCTACCCATTTGTCATTTGATTGACATTGACAATTATTGTCCCTACTTTTGCCCAGAAATTCCATGGGAATTTCAATTTTTTCTATTGTTGTGGTGTTCGCGTTGTTTTATCTATGTAATAGGTAAACATTAATGAAATTAAATTTGTTTTTTGTGTGCATATAAAGCTTTTGAGATGGTAATAAAACTCATTAAATATATAAAAAAAACACATAAATTAATTTGACCTACCTGTACAACTTCTATCCGGGCCAGGATTCTCGTACGAACGTAAAGTGTTAGCGTGATTTACAGGTTACTGAAATAAGTACCTGGACTCATTTTTTATGAAGAGAATTACCTTTTACTTTAATTTGAAATCATTTACAATTTCTTTATACACTTTATCGCATCTGAAATAATTTTGTGAAAGCCTATTGCTTGGTTACATAATCAGCGTTCTTAGTCTAACGTATACTACTGCTTACCTTATTTTACTTACTCAACACACACACATATAGACTGCCCAGCCTGCAATTTTTCACGCACCCAAACACACACAAAATTTATTTATCCCTTAACATTTTTTTTTATAATAATAAATTTCCCCCCACGCCGGCCACGCGGTCTTCACGCACACTCATTGTTCGGTCTTACTTCTTTTAGTGTCCGAGAAAAAAAAAATCTTAGGATACGTTCCGCACTTTCACCTAACCGCGGTCAGGCAGATCTTTGTGGTTTTATCACTCTATTACTGGAACAAATATAGAAAAATTTTGTAGAGAGCCTGCTTGGCTCCGTGTCGGCCGACACGTATATAGTAACTGGGAAGCGTGCTTGTCTGGGCGGGCGGAACTTCGTATTCACGGCCAACATATTTTCGTCGCCGTTCATGCTTAATTGCTGTGGTGTATTCCTTCTATGCATGGAACATAGTCGTTATATGTGTGGTGACCGAGGACGATATTTACCTCTGCTATACTGATGTCACTAGCAGTAGGCGTGGCTTAAATACATTTCCTGTAGCTGGCTGGTTGGTGCTACAAACTGTTCGTTCCAGCGCCATTTTTTGGCATCGACGTTGGAGTTTCGCGGCGTCACTTCAGCGCCCCGTCCTGAGATGTTAAGTGTGAGCGTGGTCACACGTATGCACATTTCTGAGAAATTCAGGGTGGTGCGAATTCCTTACCGAGTTACTCAACACAAACTGCGTCTCTGCTTTGTTTCAACACTGTTCCACTTGCCATGTGTTCTGTTGTAATGGAAATAACGTTCGCCGGGAAATAAAACTTTCACAATAAATTTATAAAATCCCACACAAAATGAAATAAATAAAAATGTAAATACCCCATACTGTAATAAATAAAATGACCCAATTTTAGACACGTTACAATACCCCCTCAATGAGAATTCTGCTGTCCAAAACAGAAGAAATCTCATTGATAAAACCTTAAGAGGACCGGTGAGGAACTGGTGCCAACAACCCCCTGGTTCTAACACTTCATGGGTAAACGACCCCCCTGGCTCGGTGACCATGGACGCATCTGAACGAGATCACTGGTCTTCTCCGTAAGAGATCCCAACACCGAGAAATCGAACAGACAAGTACCACAGCGCACCTCACCATCTGACATGCTACCCCCCAAAATCCTCAATCCCTGGCTTAGATTATGCCAGATCCTCCACCGATATGTTTCCCCTTGTATGCAAGCTGGGCTGCCTTTAGCAGATACTGGGCTCACACACACTCACATTACCTATTATACATTGAAAAATTCTTTAAAATCCACTGTTTCATCTAAGAAAAAAAATTCAAAATAAAATATTTTATCAAAAAATTCTCTTCCATATTTTCTGTTTTATTTAAAATGAATTAATTTAAACATTTCTCCTAATTAAACATATCCTTAACCTAACATGTGGATACTTAGAGTCTAACAATACAATGCAATACAAAATAAATCAATAAAAATAGACATGGTTAATACACACATAATAAAATAATCATTCCTCAAAAATATTCATTAACTGGCAGGCGAAAAATCAAGATTTTTTTCAAAAATTAAAATTTCCAAAAAAAATTTTAAAATTAAAAAAAATTTAAATTTATTAAAATTTTTCCTTTATATTTAGACATTGTTTAAAATTTGGTTTAAATTGATCGAATAAACAAATTAAATTGACTTCCTACTATACAAGCTTAGTGGGTGTATGACCTCATCAGCTGATCGAAACTAGGTCAAGTCCACAACCTTGACCCACATGTTATGTACAAGTTATCTGAAAATACATTTAACATCTGCAACATCCTAACTTGAAACGCCAAACATAATAAAATAAAATATTTAAAATAAACAAAATATTATTATAAATAATCAAATTGACATTTAAATTATTCAAAATAGACAATTCTTAATTTTACATCTCCAACTTTCTCAAAGTTTTGTCACTGGTTTCAAAATAAAAGTTTTTTATCTTTATTATAAATCTCTTTCTTTGCTTAACTATCTTGCTCTCCCTTACTGTGGGTGATTTAAACATTTATCTCATTTAATCTACTACTTGATCTGTATACATATATAATCTTTACCTCTCTGGCTCTAACCTCTAACAACTGTAACTCACATGACACCCATCTCTATCAAAAACATCTCTCAAAAACACTCTCTAACCCCAACTTATCATTAAACTCAAATCGCCACCTTCTCTCTATATATAAAAAAAAATTACTCTCTAACCCTTTGTACATAGGATACGTGTTTCCCCCCCCCAAACTCAATTTCCCTTATTTGGCCCCTGGATTCTACCTAAGGCGGCCCTCCTCACTAAAATCGGTACCAATCCCGTCCCAACTTATCATTATGTTGCGGACTCCCACATTACACTACCCCCTACTACAAAATTGCCATCCCCAAAATCTGAATCTCATCACCTTACTACAACTACAACAAAATAACAGCATCAATTATAAACAACAATATATCACTCAAAACTCCACATAAATTCTCCACAACTACTGTGTCAACATCAATACCTCTCAAAACTCTATAACATATATTAACTCAAAACAACATTACATTACTTCAAAACAACATTTTGATCTTTACTACTTCAACTCTAACTTCAACTTGGACAGATCTATATGTCCCCTAAAATACTCATCACCCAAAAACTATCTCTTGTTAACTTGCATAAATTATTACTTTACTTCTCACTTTATCAACTTATTTTTATAACACTACTTTAAAACATCTGTAATACATTAAAACCTTACATTGAACATTAATTACTTGTAACATTTATAAACCATTTTACCAGTGACGTGTTATTGCTGATCAGCTGATATCCTAACATAATGAAAACACATCTCAAAATTGAACAAATTATATGAAATATATATATATATTTATTTATCCTCACTTCTCACCCCATTGTTTCCCCTCTCTCTGATTCTGATACTTTGTGTTAACCGCCTGCCAGACAGTTTAATTATTGGCTTAGTTTAAAATATACACACAAATGAAAACACATTCTTATCAATGCTTATATCTAACCTACGACAATAAAATAATACATTTAAAAGCATGTAATGAACACCTTATATTAAGTGTCTGAGCAGCTAGTTATTTAACAGAGCACAAGCAGTTTTCTTGGATCCAAATTTGAATTAGCAAAAAATTTTTATGTTGTAAAATTTAAATTCGTGGCTCATCTGAGCCACCTCCCGTCCACACACTCTATTGCAAATTATGTAAGGCTGTTGCGCCCCCTCGCTTTCACAAAGACGGCATATTTTGGAGTAGTTTGACCTCTCCGTGTCTTTGTTTCTGCTATTACATTTTAAAAGGGTTCAGATATCAACATACCTTTGTTATATAGTTAAACGCCCTTAATGCGGGTCTACCACCTGGCTTTGCTGCCCCCAAGCGGGCAGAGTGGCAGCCGCTGTTCCATAGTGCCGGGATTTCCCCTAAAATTCACCCCCCATTGACCAATTTCAAGTCAGCTATGGTCAAGGGACTTGATATGACCATAGCTAACCGCTAGCCAAATCCACGATTAGTGCTGGTAAGGCAGTAATCGCCCGAAAAGTCGGGGAAATCTAACTTCATTTCACTGCCTGTTCTACATCATTTTAGTATGTGCGACACGATCGTCTATCAGTGTGCAAATTTTAATTTACACGAAAAAGGTGTGTCGCACATTTTCGCCATTTTGGCCTCCGATGGAGGTAACACTCTCTGTTACCCCCAACCCATTTCGCTATCTACGGGGGCACAGGCCACCCCCGCAATAGCAACTTAATAACTAACTAATTAACATTGATAAACTAAACTTTCAACCTTTGCAGTTCCACACTCCACTGTTCTGTCACTTCATTGAGCACCAATCTACCCCCCAAAAGCATCCCCACTTCTTGTATTTACAACAAGTTTTTATTTTATTACACATCTTTTCAAAACGTTCCCATACTAACTGATACTAAAACTTGACAATTATATTTGATCACTTAATTCTAAAATTTATTTAAATTTAAAATTATACACATCCAAAATTTTTTTTTTTTTTTTTTTTTTTTTTTCAAAATTCCTATTTACATTGAAGGCTGACTCTATCTATCCTTAACCATAACTAGTAAGATCGTGACCGCCTGAAATGGGGGTGTTTTGCGATGAAAGATACAGATATTTCAACTCAGATCCACTTTGTGCAGTTACTTCCCCTTGTTTTCAACTGTGCTACCTTCTCTTCTCATCTCTACTACCCCGTCGTCTGAGCTGAAATTCCCGATCCTTCTCCGCAAAACTCTTCGTTTCTGGCTTAAGCAAAACTATTGTCAATGGCTCAACTTGAATTTTGCCATTGACACTAAAAATATTTAAGTTTGTATGCACTGCCCTGCATTTAGGTGCAGCCTTCATTATGTACAACACTCTAAGGCAGTGCAGGCACGTGACAGGTACACCGAGACCGCTGCACCTGGAGTGTATTAAAAAATTTAATTCGTGTCACGTACCTGTTGGGGTCCCCCTCCCCGTTCAAATATGTAGTTAAATTTCTAGTTTGTACCAATTTTGGTGGAGCCGGACCATCGTTGTTTTCACCGCCCGAAGGAAGATCCGCCAACCATGGCCCGCCTCCGAGTTCCAAATTCCACGGCCAGGACTGGTAAGATCGTGACCGCCCGAAAATGGGGGAGGATCCCTTCTAGAAACATACAACAACATTTTAAATCTTATTTATAAACATACCATAATTAAAGTGACCAATATAATTTTAAATTCGTCGCATTTTGAGTACCTACTATTTCCTGCGTCGCTGGGTTCCTCAGCACATACGCATTCTGCATTTTTATTTCTACAATTTCATAGGGTCCTTCATACAACAAGAAAAACTTCTTTATTTCTCTATCTTGAGCACTGGACAAATCATGCCTTTTTACTAACACTAATTGACCTACCGCATACTTGGTCCATTTACCCTTGGCATCATGTTTCTGTTTTCTTCGCTCTCCTCTCGTAAGTAAGTTCTCGTTTCCCAATCTAATTTTCATGTTCCTGTCCAAAACTTGACCTTCTGGTGGGTATTCGAAAAGTTGTTCCAATATCCTGGGCGGCCTTGTTCCCCTGATCAACTCATGCGGCGTGAATCCCGTGGACTCATGGGTGGTACAATTCAGCCACTCCTCTACTTTCTTCACGTAGGATGGCCATTCTGTGTGTTTGGCGTGACAGTACGCCCGAAATATCCTGCCAATCTCTCTCATCACCCGTTCTGCTTGGTTCGACTGAGGATGATATACTGCCGTATGCTTGGGTATGATACCTTCCCATCCAAGCGTCTGCCGCCACTTGCCGCTTATAAACTGTGGACCGTGGTCAGATAATATAATTTTCGGTTTTCCAACATTAAGCATGTAGTCTTTTACTATTTTCTCACTGAGTACTTTACTGGTCGCTCTCTTAATGCTATATAACTTCACAAATTTTGAAAAAGTGTCTAGAACTACAAATACATACAATACGCCCCCTCTACCTCTGGGTAATGGTCCATATAAATCTACTGCAACTAGATCAAACGGTCTCTCAACTTTTATATAATTCATCTCCCCTTCCACTTTATAATTCACTACTTTCGATTTCTGACATAAATCACACACTCTCAACACTTTTCTCACTCTCTTCTCCATATTCTTAAATATACATGACTCTTTCAAAACATTAGCACACTTTCTCGCCCCAAAATGACCATACCTTGTATGACAATCCCAGACAATTTTATCTATTAACCCCTCGGGTATAACTAACCTCCAATCATGCTCCCCACCGTCTACTTTTTAAACAAAATACCTTGATAGACTTGAAACCGCTCATTATATTCAGATCCCTCTACATCTGTTTCTAAACTAACAATTACTTTACCCAGTTTGCTATCAGATCTTTGCATGTTTTTAATATCACTTAATTCCTCACCAAAAATTCTATCTTCTCTAGTTAATCTAAAAATTTCTATTTCTTTAAGATCCCTACCAGTTTTATTATCTATAACATCCACTCTAGAAAGTGTATCCGGTACCTTATTATCTGACCCCTTTATATACTCCCATGAAAAGTTATATTCTTGTAAGGCTAATACCCACCTGGTTAATCTGCTTTGTGTCAGCTTACATGAATTAAGGAATGATAACGCCTTGTGGTCCGTCCGGATTATTGTGGTATTTCCTAGGATGTAGGTCCGGAATTTACCCACGGCGAACACAATACTCAAGAGTTCCTTTTCGGTTGTCGTATAGTTTTTCTCAGCCGACAGCAGCGATCTACTGGCGAAGGCGATCGTCAGATGTTCCTTGTCACAACCCTCCTGGTAGAGCTCCGCCCCTAGCGCTACATTGCTGGCGTCGGTCTGCAAATAAAAAGTTTTATTAAAATCGGGATGATTCATCATGATCATGTGACTAAACTTTCTCTTAATTTCGTTGAACGCATTCCGTTCCGTATCGCCCCATCTCCACTGTTTATTCTTCTGCAGCACAGCACTCAGTTTGGATGTCGTGTGTGCGTAGTTCTCTTGAAATTTCCTGTAAAAATTGCATAGGCCTAAGAAACTCTGTAATTGCTTAATGTTTTTAGGTTCGGGGAATCGCATTATGGCTTCCACTTTGTCAGGGTTGGCTAATATCCCCTCCTGTGTAATAATAAATCCTAAGAAATGTATTTCTGTCTGCAGAAATTTAGACTTGTCCCAATTCACTGTTAAACCCCCTTTATGTAGCTTATCTAATACGTATTCTATGTGTTCTAAATGTTCAGTGAATGTTCTAGACGCTATCAAGATATCATCGACATATACGGTTAAAAAGTCTAAATCCTTAGGTTGTAAAATATTATCTAAACATTTAATAAAACTGGCAACACTGGTGTTTAATCCAAAAGGTAAGCGTTTGAACTGGTAATTCTTACCATTAAAAAGAAAAGCTGTGTATTTCCTGCTCTCTGTTGCTAATGGCACCTGCCAGTATCCAGCTGTCAGGTCTAAGGACGTCATGTATTTGACTCCGCTGAACTTCTGTAAAATCTCATTTATGGGTTCCGGAGATTCCCTGTCGGGTATAATAATTTGATTAATTTTCCGAGCATCTAAACATAACCTTACCTTTCCATCCTTTTTTATCACTACGACCAAAGGGTTTGAGTAGGGTGATATTGAGCATTCAATTATGTCTCCCTGCATCATCCGGTCTAATTCCTCCTGTACAGCCCTCCTCTTCGAAAACGGCACCGGGTAGCTCCTCTGCATGTATGGTGCGTGGTCCCGAACTTTCAGCTCGCAGATGTAGTCCTTCGCTTTCCCTGGTGATTCATCGAACACCTCTCTGAACCCCTCCACAACTGCCCACAGCTCCTCTCGCTGAGTATTTCCTACAACTGTATCTTCATTAAGAAATTTGTCGGCTCTATCTGCCCACACACTCTCATTACTCTCATGCATTCCTCCCTCCTCATTCTCTAGACTATCATTCTCTAGACATATATTTATTTTGGTCTCTATCTCTCTATCGCCTTTCTGCTTATGTAACATTTTTATTCCCGTGACTTTACTTTCATTTACTACTTTTTTAAACTCTATTTTGACTGGTTTATTCCCCTTTTCAAATTTTACTATTTGTTTATTGAAATCTATCACTGTTCCGTTTCTTTCCAAAAAATCATTTCCCAATATTACATCTAGACTTAACCCTTTAACTACTAGGAAAGTGTTTTCAAACTCAACTTCATTTATTAAAATATTTAATTGTACTTGTCTGGTTATTCTCTTACTTCTCACCCCAGTTACCCCCACTACTGTAACCCCCGCAACTGGTAATGACGGAATATTCTTGTTTAACTCTTTTAATTCCCCCATGACATTTTCCGAAATTACTGAGATCTCGCTACCGGTATCAATTAAAGTTTTATAATTCTTACCTTCAATGTTAATTGTCACCTCAGTCAATCCTGTTCTGCGTTCCATCACCTGGCTCTCCTCTTCTTCTAACAATTCTTTTGCCATGTCCACCTTGATAACGTTGTTCGCATATTCATTGGTTACTTGGACCCGGTTCTCCGTTGACAATGGTTGGGCCCGCTTCTCCATTGTCTTCCTTAGTTTCCCGTGGATGGGCCTGCTACCGCCGGATGATTTCCTCCTCTTCCTCTATTATAATGTCCTCCTCCTCTGGGCGCTCCTCTATAAAATTCTCCTCCCCTCGACTGTTGATTTGGTGGTGGGTTCGTTCTCTCGTTCCGGGCGCACTCCCTGTTTCGATGACATCTAAAACAATTTGTTCGATTAGCATAATTATCAGTTTCACAGTCTCTACACCTCCAACTCTCGCCCTTATTATCAAAACTTCCTCCCCGAGCTCCACGGTGAAAATTGTGTATTCCCCTTGGTTGATTATGATTCCCATTTATATGTGATACTGGTGTGTTTATCCGCCTACTCATATCCCGTTCTCTTATATTCTGAAATATGTCCAAGATCTTCTCTAATTCCGTTATTTCTACAATTTCTCGAGTCATTAATGTAATTTGTATTTCTCTCGGTAGGTGCTTGCTTATGTGACGGACGAATGACCCAAACGGTAACGGTGGCTCTAAATATTTTGCCTCATTATATAGTCGCATTACGTACATAGTTACGTTACCCCCTTGGGTCCCAAAATTACCTGGTCCCATAATTTTACTCCGCAATATTTCTTGTTCCTCCTCCGACCAATATTTCTCTCTAAAAGCCGTCTCAAAACACTGATAATTCACCCAGTCTACTTTATGCACCTCCGCCCATACCGCGGAATTCCCTCTAAAACACTTCATGATTTTTAACAATTGTACCTCCCAACTACTTCTACAAAACTGATTAAATTCTCTGACTCTATTCAAAAACTGCATAGGGTGTACCCCCCTGTTTTCGCAATTAAATAACTCCAAATCAATATCGCTATTCACATCTTTAGCAATGACTATGTGTTCAGTAACCCTATTAAGTTTTTCATTTATAGCTATATTCAATTCATCCTTAACATTAACTATACTCTGCTCAATTGACACAAATTTATTATTATTTAAATATTCAAATTGTTTATTACTTGTATCTATAGTATTTACTGTATTTTGTATAGCTTGTATCTCTGTTTTGCAATTGCTTTCTATTTCATTGATTTTGACATTAGTACTGTTTTCATATGTTTCAATCTTATCAACTACACAATTCAACTTGTACTCATTACTAACATTACATTCATCTATTTTACGATCAAAAGTTCGGTTACTTTTTGTATTTGTTCATTGGTTTTTTCTACCACACTACTCTCTATTTCGTCAATTTTATTATTCATACTCTCTAATGAATGACTCAACGTTTCATTTAATTCATATTTCAATTTGTTACAATTACTCTCACATTTGATTTGTACTTTATTAATTTCAGTTTTGAGTTCATCAAATTTTAAGCTAATACTCTGTTGAAACTGCACATTCTGTATATCTAATTTTTTATCAAAATTACTGTTTTGCACGTCAAATTTTACGCTAATATCACTAGACATGGTTCTCATGAAATTAAATAGATCGTCCAATGACAACCCTTTTGCTTTACTCGTTACAGGAGTAGATTCTGCTTGTGCTCCCCTCATTATTACCGATTGTGTCAGATTATTCTCATCTATCAGGTTTGGAGTCGTCTCCAATCCTGAATCATTTATATTATTTGATTCATTTGAAAAATCTTTCTTTGACCACCTTAGGGTCTGAATTAATTTCTCCCTCCCCCGTGATAGTTACATCACTCATACTAACTTTATCTCCGTCTTCCATTTTTCTTATTTATGATATTTCGTTCTCTATCAAATTTCAATTTTAAATATTTCTGTATTATTCAGTATAATATAATTTAAGTATCGCTTAACTACATCTCAACATCATTTACATATAATCGGTTCTCATTTCTACTTAACCTCCAAATCACGCCAACATCCTATTTGTAGGTACGGTTTTTTACTTTATTTTTCTTTACTTATAAAAACTGTCCCTGTCGGCTGCGCCATTGAGATGGTAATAAAACTCATTAAATATATAAAAAAAACACATAAATTAATTTGACCTACCTGTACAACTTCTATCCGGGCCAGGATTCTCGTACGAACGTAAAATGTTAGCGTGATTTACAGGTTACTGAAATAAGTACCTGGACTCATTTTTTATGAAGAGAATTACCTTTTACTTTAATTTGAAATCATTTACAATTTCTTTATACACTTTATCGCATCTGAAATAATTTTGTGAAAGCCTATTGCTTGGTTACATAATCAGCGTTCTTAGTCTAACGTATACTACTGCTTACCTTATTTTACTTACTCAACACACACACATATAGACTGCCCAGCCTGCAATTTTTCACGCATCCAAACACACACAAAATTTATTTATCCCTTAACATTTTTTTTTTATAATAATAAAATTCCCCCCACGCCGGCCACGCGGTCTTCACGCACACCCATTGTTCGGTCTTACTTCTTTTAGTGTCCGAGAAAAAAAATCTTAGTATACGTTCCGCACTTTCACCTAACCGCGGTCAGGCAGATCTTTGTGGTTCTATCACTCTATTACTGGAACAAATATAGAAAAATTTTGTAGAGAGCCTGCTTGGCTCCGTGTCGGCCGACACGTATATAGTAACTGGGAAGCGTGCTTGTCTGGGCGGGCGGAACTTCGTATTCACGGCCAACATACTTTCGTCGCCGTTCATGCTTAATTGCTGTGGTGTATTCCTTCTATGCATGGAACATAGTCGTTATATGTGTGGTGACCGAGGACGATATTTACCTCTGCTATACTGATGTCACTAGCAGTAGGCGTGGCTTAAATACATTTCCTGTAGCTGGCTGGTTGGTGCTACAAACTGTTTGTTCCAGCGCCATTTTTTGGCATCGACGTTGGAGTTTCGCGGCGTCACTTCAGCGCCCTGTCCTGAGATGTTAAGTGTGAGCGTGGTCACACGTATACACATTTCTGAGAAATTCGGGGTGGTGCGAATTCCTTACCGAGTTACTCAACACAAACTGCGTCTCTGCTTTGTTTCAACACTGTTCCACTTGCCATGTGTTCTGTTGTCATGGAAATAACGTTCGCCGGGAAATAAAACTTTCACAATAAATTTATAAAATCCCACACAAAATGAAATAAATAAAAATGTAAATACCCCATACTGTAATAAATAAAATGACCCAATTTTGGACACGTTACACTTAAGTTTGCATAAAAATACAAAATGTATAGTATTAACCTTAAAATTGTGTACTTAAGTTGTCATCTTATACAGGAGAATATCACTACTATAACAGCAGCCCCAACTTCTGAGAACAATACACCAACTTCAGCAGCACCTACAACTCTGGAAGTACCACAGACACCACCTGGCAGACCTCGCAGCTCTACAATAAGTTCAGAGTCCAGCATAGCACCAAGTGGTACTGGCGAATCTCAGCAGAAGTCTGGCAATATGATGAACATGTAAGACTTTTGCATTAACACACATACACACACACACACACAATTTTATTGAATTGAGACTAAAGATTTTATAGTTATATTATAATTTATCAAGGCAATAATAGTAATTTTAACTTGAAACTATTTTAAATTTTATTTTAAGATTCACAGAAAACATGTTTGCGTATTAGAGATTGGATGTTGTAATAAATTACTGACAGTAGTAGGTTTATTTAACAAAATAAATTAAAACATGCATTATTTGTTAAAATATCATCTACTGATGGAAAATGAGTTTTGCAAAAGGTGCATCAGTTAGGCCTAATACAATTTTTAAACTTACCAAAGCACAATCAAATTTTTCCAATAATTAGATGAGAACATACATTCATTCATACCCTATTTGTATGAATGCTTGGCAATTTTTTTTTTATTTTATTTCTACCACTATTTTAATTTTCGTGTCTTATTTTTTGGATTTTTGTTTCTGGCTTGAGTAATACAGTTTCTGTGTTATTATTAAGTGAGTGTGTTGAATTGTATTTATTGCTTCAAAATTAATTTCTACGTGTATAAAATCAGTGCCTGATAAATTTAGATATTCAGATGAAATTAATGACTGCATTTCTCTATGTTCTGTATCTGTTGCCAAGACTGATTAATAATTTTAAATTAAACCTGGACAGATTATCACAGAATGTAACAAATAGTGCACCTGAATGTCCTGATTGTTCCAAATATTTTAGATCAAACAAGAAAATAATTGAAATATACATGTCTATGTAGACATCTTATTTCATATTTCTTATTGTTTCTTATCAAACTGAATATCTAAAAATCAAATATGGCTAGACATTTAATAAATAATTCACATACATTTTCAGATTTAAACAATGTAGAATTAATTAAATGTGTGTCCATAATTGAAAAAAGGACATTTGGACAAGTAGGCCTATATGTAACGTAAAAATAAGAATTCTTAAACAGGTACAAATTAATTCAAATATGATATTACAGTTTTGGAAAAATGTTTGGTAATTCATGCTAAACATTTAATATTAAGACAAATAACCAATTTGATGTAGTGTATCTAAATCAAAACATAAAGTATCTTATGGGCTACAGTAGCTTATTGTGCATACCAACTGTTTGAACAAACAAAAAATTGTAATTATAAAAAACAGTTCTGGTAATGTTGGACAAAGAACTAACAAATGTAATATGCTTATAATATAAAAGTAAACAGGTGTTTTCGTTTGGAAAATTTATATAGCAGAGTAATTGAATCAGGACACCTAGAAATAATCAACTAATTTGGATATAATATTTGCATTTGTGTAATGCCATAATGTGTCTGTAACACATATGTTATTACATAACTGACTGTTACATAATTGTTAATATATTTCTGTTTTCATTCTATAAACAGATTTCTAAAAGTGGGCAACAGCCCAAAATCACCACATGATGATGATTCATCTGATGATGGTCAAAAACAAGGCTCGTGGCGACAAGCAATCTTCAACACTGTTGTTACCCCAAATAAAAATCTAGTTTCAGGTAAACAAAGGAACTCACTTGAATTGAATGTTGTTACTTTTCGTTATTTTATGGTATATTTATGTTACAAGCATTTTTCTTTTCTTTTTAATATTAAATATATTTCATCCTGTTCATGTAATATTCATTTTAAGAGGTAATCATAAAGCTTAACCAACAAATAAATATATTACCGGCAAAATATAATTCAGTATCAAAACTGGTATTTATTGTGAAACTATTTGTATTAATTTAGAGGTTTCCACAGTTCTGTGGGTTTTCCCAACGAAACAGTTCATGTATCATGTAATTGTAACAAAAAAGTTTTATTTCACATCCAGTTCCACACATCAGATTCCATTTTCCACTTATGTCTGTCCATTGCATCTTCATTGTGAAGCTCTCTCAGTCCCATGCTGTCTTCCATCTTCCATCCTTCACAGCATTCATCGTTCCTCTTATTTCAGTAGTCTCTGTTCTCTCACTACTTGTTAATATTAAAGTTATGTTGTTAATATCAAACTTTAGTAGAAAATTCATTCTATAGACAAAAACTCCTATTAACACTTTCAACCCTGGCCATTCCAGCATAGGCATTGTCCCAGCAGCCTGCCTGTTTTCTTCCATATTTTTCCCTCTTGTTTTTAATAGTAATATTTTTTAAAATCAACATGAATTACATGTTAAATTAAAGACTAGACTTTCTATTTTCATAAAATAATACACTATTTGTTTCTTCTGTAGGTGAAATTAATTTTTAGTATCTCTAGATCAGAAGCATGTTTTTGAAAAATAAAAAAAGTTGTACAAAGTATTTTCACATAATACAATGTTTTTTTTTTATTTGTAACTACTGTACAGAAATTACTTTTCTTACAATATTAAGGTAGAGAATATAGTAAAAATCAGTCTGTTTGCAACAGTCTGCTTTTGTATGGTACAAAATTAAACAGGGTAACACAAACCGACATTGCAAGTTTCACAATAATCAGAAAATCACAGAGCAAAAAACTGATTTATGCTGCTATCTGTGATTTCAGTAGGCAACTAAATAGTCCAGTCTGCAAGCACAAACAACAGAAGCCCGTAAATGTTTTGTATAAATGCCGTTAAATATATGTGAAGTGACAAATATAAAATTTGTGGGCGTTGGTTTTTTGAGCAAAATCATGCGGCCATAAATTTTATGGGCATCGGGTCATTAGATTAAGTGTTAAGCAAATAACCTGCTATATAAGCAGTATTTGTGTTGTTACACAAATAACAAGTCAAAGCATATGTAACCTGCTTTGCATGACTTTCTTACTACTTTTCACACATGTCCACAACAGCCATTCTTAATACCTCTCTCCATCCATCTTGATACCCACAGCCGCATATAAAGAAACATTTTAACATTACTACAACACAAAAAGTCACAAATAAGAAATTTGTGTTTTTGTATGTTTCTCCATCCATTTGTAATTTCAGTGGTATATTCTGCTGATGTACAATAATGTTGTTGTAGATTCCTTTACACTGTGCTAAATTAATCAACTGTGTCATTTTATTAAAATGTTTCAGACAAAAATGCCAAACTTGGTGGTCTAACGAAGCGAGATAAGGCCGATTTGAGAGCATTGTGGAGAAAGGCCATTAACCAGCAGGTGCTGCTTATACGAATGGAAAAAGAAAATGCCAAACTGAAAGGTAATTATGATTATTTATTTAAATTATATTAGATAATAATTCCAGTCCATCATAATGTACTATACATAGCCTACGTTACTAAATTTGTCTGGTTTGTCCTGTTAACAAATTTTATTTGCCTTGAAACCTAATTAAAAGGAAATTGGCCTTTGTGCGTAATATTATGCTTCCTTGACCATGTATTAATTATGGCCAAACCAGCTTAGTTGCATAGCTTAGATGGTCTTTGTAATATTTACATTGACCCCTGCTCATCTCCTTATACCTTGTTTCAGACCCTTCCTCATATTGGGTTTTTTCTTGGATTATGTCCATATGTCAGATGCACTCAAGACTATTGACTTTATCAGTCTTATAAATTAATAATTTAACTTTCTAGAGCTGGATACCAAATAACTAGAAGCATTATATCCTTACTGATGTTCTTCCCTGTCCCATTTATGACCGCCTTTATACTTCACAGTCTTTAGTTTTTATTATTACTGTTTATAGTGAAAAAATAATTCCTACAAATGAAGAAAATCTGTAACCCAATAACAAATACAGTTAGGCCTACAACTTTGTAATAAATTATAATTGGGTGGCAGTAAATTGTGTTTTTATATAAGTAGGGATGTTTGCTAATCATTTTCTTGACATACGTTAAAATGTTAACTGCAAAAGTAAAATATGTACAAAAAAGTGCAACATATTGCTGTTGTATTTGGTTTTTACATAATGTTTTGGTTTCCCCTTCTTATATTGAATATTCCTTATATTTATGTGATTTTATATAGTCGGTCATACATTTGGTGGTGTTGTTGTTTTCCACTGGCTCCCCTTTGGTACATTTAACCCATTTGGTACCGAGCTTCCCCAATAAAGACCACTGTAATTTCTGAGTTCTTGCATTTCCCGGTTCAGCTTCACACGCTCCAATAGATGATTTTTGTTCATTTTTGAGTATTCTCTCCTGCACAGTACACATTCTTCTGTGGTGGACATTTTTAATTTGTAGAGATGCGCTGAGAGACAGTCATGGCCAGTTTCCAGTTTGAAGTTGGCGACTGCTTCCTTCCTGGGTTTTCTACAGTTTTTATTCCATAACTGTTCAATCCCTGACCATGTTTTTCTTTTTGATATGTTTCTTGCTTCTTCCAGGAAGCGAGAGTTTGTTTTCCTTGTCATCAGTCTTCTTAGGGTGCTGAAGTCGTTGGTACTTTCCCAGTAGAGCTTTTCCACTGAATAACTATCTCCTTGTTAAGTGCTGTAAGCTGCCTGGTGAGTCGTCTTGCTTCCAGTGTGCCCCTGTATTAGAGAATGTTGCCTGGATCGCAGACGTAGAGTCCACTAAAAGGACAGCTTTTGAAAAGGAATTTGGCCTCCAAATGAGGTTTTGCAATTTGCAAATGAGATTTATTTTGTCCCACTGCAATGTAGTGAGAAAACAATGAGGAGAACACTCCTGCTCCACCACAACCCACTTCATCTAGCAAGGATCCATCAGTGTATACTCGTAGCCAGTTTTCCTCCGGAAATCTCTCATTGATGGTTGTTAACGTTATCTGTTTAAGTTCTTCTGGAGATCTTGTCCTCTTCTTAACATCTTCTATCAGACTGAGATGTACTTCATACCTATGAAAGTCGAGTGGATTTTCTAGGGGGATCACTTTATTAACTGCTGTTGGTATGCTGTGGCATTGAAGGTAGTTGCTACTTTGGTTTAGCCAGATCTTTTGCGTTTTGAGTCCATACCTGCCAACTTTTATGGGTTTTCCGTAAAATTTACAGAATAGCGTGTGTTTTACGGCTTTACGGATGAACTACGATATTTTACGATTTACGTACGAAGACCTTATTTTCAAAATTCGCGCCAGAACGAGCTTCCGCATGCTACCGGTACATGTTGTGTGACCATCGATATAATATATTATCTCGATGTGTGTGACCCGTGAGTATTCGATACATCGCATTTTCCGGTCGTTACAGTTTTCGAATTCCTATATGAATGCAATGCTTTCCGGCTGAAATGCAGTCGTTCTATATCGATATATTTGAGTTGCGAGATCGATTAGTTGGTTCGCAAGCCGCTCCGATTGAAGCGTGGTTAAAGTATTCTTTGTTTCGCTGACTTGGCGTGGTTGGATGCAAGTTACGTAGCTGAGATTGTATATTATAGTTACAGAATAACGTGTGAATGGCGCTCGTTGCATTTTCTTCGTGTTTTACACAACGTGTTGGGAAGTCAAGGTTGTGCTGGAATTGTTTTTAAAGAAATCGTGAATTGTGCTCGTCGCTTGTTTATCTTCATTTTATTTGCACCATGTGTTTGGAAGCTGAGAATATGTTGTATTGTAATTGGGGAAAGACCTTGCGAATCTTGCTCATCGTTTATTTTGCGTCGTATTTTTCTCAACGCGTTGGGAAGTCGAGGTTATGCTGCAAGTTTGAAAAAAATGTGAAATGTGCTTGTCGCTATTTTTGCTTCATTTTTGTCTTCACTTATTTCGATACAAAGGTTATGTTGTGAGTTGTGGGATAACGTGAATTGTGTTTGTCGCTTTATGACTGTGTTGTTTATCAGAAATCATGAGTGAATCCACGAAAAAACAGTATTTTCAGGTGTTCAGGGAATCCTATTCTTTGGAATTCCCATGCATCTTGAAATCCAGAAAAGGAGAAAAATTTGCGTTTTGTACCGTGTGTGCGTGTGATATTAATATAGCACATGGCGGCAAAAACGACATTACAAATCATATTAAGTGTGCTAAACATCTCAGTAATTTGAAGTCAAAGGCAGAGAATCAGAAAATTCATAGTTTCTTTACCAAAGCTGGAGATAGTAATTACGATGTTATTCAAGCCGAGTGTTTGTTTACTTCTTTTCTAATAGAGCACAACATACGACTGGCTGCAGCTGATCATGCAGGAGCCTTGTTTAGAAGGATGTTCCCTACATCGGAAATTGCTAAAAAGTATGGCTGTGGTCGCACGAAAACAACGTGTGTTTTGAACGAAATGGCACGTTGTACAACCCAAGAAATTGTCACACGTCTACAGAATGGACCATTTTGTTTGTCCACAGATGGAAGCAATGACACTAGTTCGAAGCTGTATCCGATAGTGGTTACATTTTATGATGCTGTGCAAGAAAATGTTACAAGTAGTGTACTATCGGTACCAGCATTGGAAGGAGATTCGACTGGACGCAACATTGGTAAGCTGCTACTATCGCATTTGGAATTCCACGAAATACCAATTAAAAGCTGTCTTGCATTCTGTTCAGACAATGCTCCTGTTATGATTGGAGAGAAAAATGGAGTTCTTGCAGTTCTGAAAGAAGCTCATGCAGATATTTTTGGCATTGGTTGCAGCTGCCATCTCATTAATTTAGCTGCTGAGAAAGCTGCAGCAAGTTTACCACTCAGAATCGATGAGATTCTTGTTGACCTTTTCTATTACCTGGAGAAGAGTGCCAAGAGAAAAGAACGGCTTCAGAAATTTCAAAGTTGCATGGAAAAGAAATACAGAAATTGTTGAAGCACGTGTGCACAAGATGGCTATCCTTAGGCAGGTGTTTAGACAGATTATTAGATCAGTGGGATCCACTTCTTTCGTTTTTCAAGGATGAAGTAGTGAGTGCTCCAAACGTTTCTGCCAGTTTGTCATTCTTCACCATTCCTAAATCAGGCCACAGTAGATCTGATGACAACCAGAAAAAGAGACTTCTCGATTGCTCCTCCTCATCTGAAGCCAAAAGAATGGCACGTTCTTCCAAATGTGACACGCCAGTTCTGCGAAACGTGGATCCCACTACATCTCGCGAAGAAAAGCTGTTCATGTTTCTTTCTTCGGACCTTAACAAGGCTATTTGCACTTTTCTGCATGTGACTATCCCATCATTTGAAAGAGTTAATACAGTCCTTCAGAGTGCTTCCCTGCATATTCACATATTATTCGACTTAATGATGGATCTGTTGAAACAGACGCTCACTAAGTTTGTGAAACCAAGTTTAATTAAAGGCTCTGCATTGCTTGATGTCCAGTATCACCCTATCCAGAACCAGAAAGTTGACGAGGAATTGATTATTGGCATTCAAACCCAGAACTTAGTTAAGACACTGAAAGATGAAGACAAATCTCTATTTTTTCGTCTGTCAGAAACTATTTCTGTACTGCCTGTGATTACATGGTCAATAAGTTCCCTTTCAGCAGTGATGTCCTGAAGCATGCACAGGTTGCAAAACTTGACAGCATCGAAGAAGCTCAGTTTTCTTCCGTTAATTTCTTTTTGGAGAAGTTTCCCATTATTCTGTTGCGGAAAGGAAATGAAGCAAGAGATGATGCTGTCAATAAACTCCAAAGGCAGTTTGCAGCCCTTCAGATAGATGACTTGTCTTCTGTTGAAGGTAAACAGGGTTCGGTTGTTTCTAAATGGGCTCAGGTGTCAAACATCCTTGAAGCTGATGGACATCATAAATTCGACAGAATCTCTAGATTCATGTTGTCTATTCTTACAATACCGCATAGTAATGCAGAATGCGAGCGGATTTTTAGCCTAATTAAGAAGAGTAGGACTCAGTTAAGGTCATCTGTGTCCAATGGAACTCTGGAAGCCATTTCCATTTTGAAGACGAACAGTTTTGAACCATCTCATAAAAGCACTTTTTCTAAAGACTTTTTAAAGAAAGCTAAACAAGCTACAAGTTTATCCCTTAAATCGGACTAAAGGAAGTGCAAATAATATTACAATATTGTGATTGTAAATAATATAAATAACTTCAGTGTACTGTATATAATTATCTTTTTGGTTTGAAGTGCAGCAAGATACTCTTTTCTGCAAAATTTTCTTCAGTTGTGTGCATAGCCTACGAATAACGTTGGGTAAGTGTATTTCATTGATAAATTTTACAAGTACTTGTGGTCGTTTAATTCACGTTAAATATTTTGTCCTTTAGAATATTGTATTAATGCTATAGAACTCTAATTATCTGAAGTGAAAAATATGCATGCATTTTGTGTTGTTAAACTGCATTTTGACGCGCGGGTTCTTGCGTGTTTTGACGCGTGTGTTCTGACGTATTTTGACACGCGGGATTTTTACTGATTGGCCTTTTGGAAAGTTGGCAGGTATGCTCTGTGGTTCCATCCTCTCATGAACCCATGACTTCTCAGGTAGTGACTTAATTCTGAGGTTTAGCAGTGCTGCCTGTTGCTTAATTTCCTCTGTTATTGGTTTGTTGCCTGTATATAGTTGTAATGCTGTAACTGGAGTTGATTTGACGCCACCTGTGATGAGTCTTAGGATGTTGGTCTGCAAACGTTCCAGTCTGCCCTCATTTGCAGGAGTGCTTGTGATGGTTCCTTCGCTGCCATAAGTTATTACTGGCTTGATGTATGTTCTATACATCATGTTGAGAACTTCTTGTAAACATCCCCATGATACTCTGGTGAGACGTTTTATAAGGTTTGCTCGTTTGTTTACCTTCTTAGTTATGCTGTCAATGTGGTGTGTCCAGTTAAGCTTATTATCCAGGTTAACACCCAGGTAACGAGTATTTTCAGATTTCTGTAGGAAGTTCTCGCCTACTTTTAATGAAAAGTCAGGGTTTCTATGTTTCAATGAGAAGTACTGGTAAACGGACTTTTCTGCATTAATCTGCATGTTGTTTTCGTCAGCCCACCTTTGCAGGCCGAAGAGGGTTTTGTTCATGTTCCTTTGTAGAGTGATGTCTTGTCTTTTCTTGTTTGATCCCTTGGCCCAGATGTAATGGGGCAAATTAAAAGGTTTTTTTATTTTATTAATTTTGAGCACATCATTATAAATGGCCCAGATTAAGTCACTATAAATAACATTTCTTTATTATTAGAAGTTGGTACCATTGTCTTTTTTCTTTGTGATATGTATATTTCTTCATGACTAATGAACTGTTTACATCAGCAAAGTGCTCTAGAGTAGTGTTGTTTTTCTTATGTTAATTTGAAAACAATATTTTGGTAAATTTGGTGGCTTCCCTGTAATAGTGTGTGCGTGCGCGCACGTGGCGCGCGCATGTGTGTGTGTGTTTAAAATTTTGTATAATTGACTATTCCCAGAGGAGAAATCTTCCAAATAGTAATTCCCATTCTGTCTTAGAGTTCATGTTTTTGCTCTAAAGAACTCCAGATATGCCATAACATAAATCTTTTTCTTTATTCCAAATTCATTGCCTTTTTCTGAATTTTTTTGTTTTGTTTTATGGATACCAGTTTTTTTACTGTAATTACTTTAACTTATGTTCCTTTTATATAGTGTTCTTTGTTACTGTACTGTTTGAAGGTTTAAATTGTTTTGCCTCATACAGTTTTTATTTCATGGACTGAAACATTCAAGTTTCTTTAAATATTCTTTTTTTTTAATCTTATCAATAATATATTTTGTTTTCCGGCTCCATTTTTAAAGCCTGATATTTACATTATTATGTTTTAAATTTTATGTAATAGATAATATATTTTTTCTTTTATAAAATTGCAATTTCTATATTGACCTCATGCTTTCAGGCAAATTAAATCTAATAACAGAGGTAACAAAATACAAATAAGTTGTTTGTTTTCAATAAAAATGGAATAATACTACCAACACAAACAGGTATATAAAATTGATATGTGTGTGGCATCTATTTTTATCAGTTTTCATGGTCAACACAAACAATTTAATTTAGTTGAAGATGATTTTGTATTATTATATATAAAAAACTTTCACAAATGAACTTACAAACTCACACTGAGGAAGAGGCACAACACCTTGAAACGTTTGTGAAAGTGAGAACAAAAGTAAGTTCATTTGTGAAAGTTTTTTATATATAATAATATTAGTAAAAGTGAACGAAGAGGATGAATCAACAAGATATTTATGATTTTGTAATAAGCAAATGACTGTACTTGTAGCGTGTCAATTTTGGGTATTTTATTTTTTTTACCGTATGGGGTAATTATATTTTTTATTTATTTCATTTTGGGCAGGCTGGTCTAAAAATTATTGTGAAATTTTATAGTACGCCAAATATTCATTCCATTGTGAAAAAACCAGTGTTGACTGAACAGTTTGAGACAAAGGCGATACGCAATTTCAGTGGTGTAATGCGGCTAAGGAATTTGCATCTCAACGAGTTTCTAAGAACTCTGTACGTGTGTGGCAGTGCACACACGCCACCACTCACGCAGGCGCTCCAAGTGACGCTCTTGACAAAAAACCAAGATGGCTAGAACGAAGAATTATTCATCATCTCTTCATCGGTCATCCGGAAATACTGCTCAAGCCCCGCCTACTATTAATGACCTCAGCAGAGCCGAAGTCAATATTGTCCTCTGGTCACACACATATACCAGCTCTATGCCATGCATAAAGTGGTTACCACACAACAACTAAAGCATGAACAGCGACGAAAACCTGGTGGCCGTGAACCGCCGTTCCCGCCCGAGGAAGCAAGATGTACCTGTTACGTTACCGTTCCCAGTCTCCATTGGTAATAGACGCGACACAGTCAACTAGAAACCAAGTTCGCTAACAGACATTGATCACGTTGTGCGGGCCCGGTCGGGTCGAACTTTTAAGTATGAATACCTAAATAAAATAACGCCTTCATACCGACCGGGACCCGAGGAATTAACGGATGTAACAATATTATAAGTGATACAGTAGAATTGTGAAGTGACGACAGTGAAATAACGGACCGTGGAATCGGGCAACAAAACACGTGTTCGGTCGGCCGTGAACAGTTAATCAAATTACCATGAATAAAAACATGATTTCGTAAAACAAAATATTAAAGGGGAATATATTAAATTGTATGGATGTGTGTATGAGCAAAGCTGGGCGGCTTTCGATAGTGTAAGAAATATATGAGGGTAAGGCCTATTCAACCATTTAAAAATGTTTTGTATTATTTTTTGTGCGTTTTGTATTAAGGAGTTCCGTCTTATGTAAGTAAAAAATATTCATTTCATAACATAATCATGTGTTAGACTAAGTTATTTCGTCATTACCACTTTCTCCTTTCTGTGTTGAAAAAATTCGTCTAACGTTCCGGAATCTTCTGAATTATTAATTGGGTGGGGTCAGATTGCTAAATTGTCCGTTTTATTAAGGTAAAGTGTAAAGGTCTCCATATCTGTCCTTCAAAGATATAGGTGGCGACTCTGGGCTTCTGATAAAATTTCTGCAACAGGTAAGTCCTGGTAGTGGTTTTATGTATTAAATATATTTTGGCTTATTTTTTAACGTTACATTTGGCGACGCGCTGCCAGGATTTTCGTTTAATTTTAATTTTATACGAGATAGACCTATTTTAATGCACAGAAAATAGGACGTGGTAATGACGAATTTATAAATATGCTTTATCGTGTATAATTACGCACGTAGGTTAGGTTTGTGTTATGAGTTACAGTTAAGTACAAGATAAAAAATGGCAAATAATACCGAAGTCAGTTTCACTGACGATAAAATAGAAAGTATAGTGACACCTGTCCAAAGTAAACAAGAGATAGATAAAGATGAAAAAATCATGAATATGTTGCAGTTAATTTTGGAGCAACAAAGTATTAAATTTGAAATACAAAATCACAATTTTAATGAATTAAAGAATGACATTCAAGAGATTAATAAACGTTGTAAAAATACCCATGAGACAATAATGACTAGTCTGAATAAGTTAGAACGGAGTGTTGAGCGAATGGGAGTACATGTGATGAGTACAGAGAAAAATAAAACCAATGAAAATTGTAGTGACAAATGTAAAAATATGATACCAGAGAAAGAGTTAATAAATGACAACAATAATGTTGAAAATCGTGAGAATAATAGTAATGTATTTGAAGAATTAGTATCGGAGATTGATACGGTAAAAATAAAGAATGAGAGTACTGATGAGGTGGTGGAATGTATTGATAATGAAATGTTAATGTGTGTGTATGAGTTAGAGAGAGAGAGGAAAAATAATGGTGTAGTGGAGTGGGGACAGAGGGCAAATTTTCCCTTTATTATTTATGATGTTCATGATGATGATTTAATGTGGCCACAAGTGGTATTGAAGGGCAAGAGTCCCGTTTTGATAGATGAATTAAGGTGTTTATTTTTGTTGAGTAATTGTGTACCCTCTGTCCAGAATGATTGTGAGAGTGTGATGTGGTGTTATGAAGAGAGAGAAGTAAATAGAGAATGGTATGTAACAGAATTGTATAATTTGCATAGAAAATATGAAGATTGGAAAGAAAGTTTGAAAGTATATGTGAATGATAACTATAATGTTTTGAATAAAGTAATTAACCCAATCATGAATATATTTACCGATGGAGACTTAACCAATGTACTTAATGTTGACTTGTTTAATGATTATGTGGATAAAATAAATCAGTTTAGTTTGTATGATTACAACACACAAAACAGTCATTTGTGTAGTGATAAAATTGAACGATGTTATGTAAAACCAAGGTTAATTTGGGACGATGGAGGGTAGACTATTAAAACAATAAAAGACAGTATAAACATTATGTTTTATGGTTTCTGGACATGGCAGATTTGGACAATGAAGTGTGGAAAAAACTGAACAATTAATAACAAGAGTTTGTAAATAAAATATAGTGAATTTATTTGTGTGCATGGTGGAATGTTAAGTAGATAATGCGTGTACGTAAGATGATTGTTGTAATAATAATCTTGAAATATTTGCAAGTTAAATAAATCTCAGAATTGATTGTGAAAACAGTAAGTGATTAATGGTAATTGTTTCGATAACTATATAGTTTATATTTTTGGTAATTAATTAAATTAAACCAATTTGATATGATTAAATATTTTGATTGCTTATTTAAATGTTAATTAATTAATTTTTTTATGAGTTTAATTTATTTTACGAGATGGAAATTTGGTAATGAATGATAAATTATTTAATTTAAACTAATAAATTTTGTGAAATGTTTCAGAGATGGTGGTGATTATGTTTTGGGTGTATATTATGTTAAATGGATTGTAAGTAGAAAAAATTTGATAATCATGTATAATAAGAATGTTTACAGGTGTGATTGAGGTGTTAATGCAATAGTGAGATTTTAATGCAATCATTGTGTTTAATAAGTATGATAATTAAAAAATGTTAATAATAAATGGAAAACGATATATACTAATTATTAATAATAAATTTTGAAAATTTCAAGAAAGCCAAATGGTAAAAAGTTATGAATGAGGGAAATGATTATTGATGAAATGCTTATATTTATATAATGTATATAAAATTTTTTAATTAATTAGTGAGTTGCTATTGCGGGGGTGGCCTGTGCTCCCGTAGATAGCGGAATGGGTTGGGGGTAACAGTGAGTGTTACCTCCATCGGAGGCCGAAATGGCGAAAATGTGCGGCACATTTTTTTTTCGTGTAAGTTAAAATTTTACACACTGCTAAACGACCGTGTCGCACATAACTAGTAATGATTGTAACAGGCAGTGAAATGCAAGTTTAGATTTCCCCGACTTTTCGGGCGATTACTGCCTTACCAGCACTAATCGTGGATTTGGCTAGCGGCCAGCTATGGTCATATCAAGTCCCTTGACCATAGCTGACTTGAAATTGGTACAGATTTGAAATTCAATGGGGGGCGAATTAGGGGAAATCTCCGGAAACTATGAAACAGCGGCTGCCACTCTGCCCGCTTGGGGGTAGCAAGACAGGTGGTAGACCCGCATTAAGGGTGTGTAATTATAGACCCGAACATGTTGATGTTCAATACTTTTTAAACGTAATAGCGGAAGCAAAGACACGGAGAGGTAAAACCTGCTCCAAAATATACAGTCTTTGCCGAAGCGAAAGGGCGCCATAGTCCTCCATGATTTGAAATAGTGTGTGTGGCTGGGAGGTGACTCAAAGGAGTCACGAATGTAAATTTTATAACATAACATTTTTTATTCAGATTTTGATCAAATAAAACTGCTTGTGCTCTGTTCAATTAACTAGATGCTTAGATATTTAGTATGAGGTGTTCATTACATGCTATAATTTTAAATGTACCATTTTATTGTTGTACGTTAGATATAGGTGTTGATAAAAATATGTATTTTCATTATGTGTGTATATTTTAAACTAAGCCAATAATTAAACGTCTGGCAGGCAGTCAATATGAATTATCAGAATCAGAGAAATGGGAAACAAGAAGGTGAGGAGTAATGATAAATAAATATGTATATTCCATGTAATTTGTTCAATTTTGAAATGTGTTTTAATTGTGTTAGGAGGATCAGCCGATCATTAATAACATGTCACTGATATTGGGTTCATAAATGCTACCAGTAATTAATGTTCAATATAATGTTTTTAATGTATTACAGATGTTTTGGAGTAATGACAACAATAATGATAAAATGAGAAATAAAATAATAATTTATGCAAGTTAATAAGAGAGGGTTTTGGGTGATAAATATTTTGTGGGACATATAGATCTGTCCAAATTGAAGTCAAAGTTGAAGTTGAAATAGTAGAGATTAATATGATGTAATGTTGTTTTGAAGTAAGGTATATTGTAGAATTTTAAGTAGTATTGATGTGACACAGTAGTAATGGAGAATAATTGTAGAGTTCTGAATGATATATTTATGTTTATAATTAATGAGGTTATTTTGTTGTATTTGTAGTAAGGTAAGAGATTGAGATTTTTGGGGATGGCAATTTTGTATTAGAGGGTAGTGTAATGTAGGAGTCCGCAACAAGGGTTGGGACGGGATTAGGACCGATTGGCGCCGGAAAGGGTTACCTAGGGAGGGTCCAGGAACCAACATAAGGGAATGAGCTTTGGGGAGGGAAACACATATCCTATGTACAAAGGGTTAGAGAGTATTTTTTTATATATAGAGAGAAGGTGGCGATTTGAGTTAAATGATAAGTTGGGTTTAGAGATTGCTGGGGTAGAGATTTTACTAGAGATGGGTGTCATGGTAGTTGAAGCAGTGAATTAGAGTTAAAGGGAGAAAGATTATATAGGTATACAGATCTAATACAGTTAATGAGAATGAATAATTTACATCACCTACAGTAGATTAAAGTAAGATTGTTGAATAAAGAGAGTGATTCTTAATAAAGATATAAAATTTTCATTTTCGAAACCAGTGACAGAATTTGGAAATCATGTAAAATTAAGAATTGTTTATTTTAAATAATTTAAATGTCAACTTAATTATTATATTAATATTTTGTTTGTTTTAAATGTTGTATTTTATTATGTTTTGTATTTCAAGGTAGATTGTTACAGAGGTCAAATGTATTTCAGATAGAAATTCTGCATAACATATGTAGGTCAAGGGTTTTAGACTTGACCTAGTTTCGATCAGCTGATGAGGTCATATGCCTACTAAGCTGGTATAGTAGGAATTCAATTTTATTTGTTTGTTGAATTAATTCGAACCAATATTTAAATAAGTTTGCATATGAGGGAACATTTAAATAAATTTAAATTTTTTGAATTTTATAATTTTTGGAAATTTTAATTTTTTGAAAAAAAAACTTGATTTTTCGCCTGCCAGCATTTGAATATTTTTGAGTAATGATTGTTTTATTATGCGTGTACTTAACATGTTTGTTGTCATTGATTGATTATATTGCATTGTACTGTTAGACTATAAGTGATTACTTGTTAGATTAAGGATATCTTTTGAGTAGTAGGAATGTCTAAGTTAAGTCATTTGAAATAAGAAAAACAGAAAAACGAGGAAGAGAATTTTTTTGATAAAATATTATTTTGAATTTTTTAAATTTTTTATGAATTTTAAAAGAATTTTTTTTATTTTACAATGTGTCATGTCAACATGTAACATGAGTGTGTGTGAGCCCAGTATTTGCTAAAGGCAGCCCAGCTTTCATACAAGGGGATCCATATCGGTGGAGGATCTGGAATAATTTAAGCCAGGGATTGAGGATTTTGGGGGTAGCATGTTAGAAGGTGAGGTGTGCTGTGGTACGAGTCTGCTCGATTTCCCGGTGTTGGGATCTCTTATGGAGAAGTCCAGTGATCTCGTTCAGATGAGTCCATAGTCGCTGAACCAGGGGGGTCATGTACCCATGTAGATTAAGAACAAGGGGGTTGTTGGCACCAGTTCCTCACCGGTCCTCTTCGGGGTTTTATCGATGAGATTTCTTCTGTTGTGAACAGCAGAATTCTCATCGAGGGGGTATTGTAGCGTGTCAATTTTGGGTATTTTTATTTTTTTACCGTATGGGGTAATTATATTTTTTATTTATTTCATTTTGGGCGGGCTGGTCTAAAAACATTGTGAAATTTTATAGTACGCCAAATATTCATTCCATTGTGAAAAGAACAGTGTTGAGAAACAGTGTTTGGAACAAAGGCGATACGCAATTTCAGTGGTGTAATGCGGCTAAGGAATTTGCATCTCAACGAATTTCTAAGAACTCTGTACGTGTGTGGCGGTGCACACACGCCACCACTCACGCAGGCGCTCCAAGTGACGCTCTTGACAAAAAACCAAGATGGCTAGAACGAAGAATTATTCATCATCTCTTCGTCGGTCATCCGGAAATACTGCTAAAGCCCCGCCTACTATTAATGACATCAGCAGAGCCGAAGTCAATATTGTCCTCTGGTCACACACATATACCAGCTCTATGCCATGCATAAAGTGGTTACCACACAACAACTAAGCTTGAACGGTGACGAAAACCTGGTGGCCGTGAACCGCCGTTCCCGCCCGAGGAAGCAAGATGTACCTGTTACGTTACCGTTCCCAGTCTTCAAGCTGCAGTCCCCGGTACCGGGCTGGCCCAAGTAGGCTCGTCACAAATATTTTAACTTTTCCCGTAAAGGGTGTAAAACAGTATAAATTCATGTGACCGCGGTCGGTTTTAAAAAGAAACTGTATCAGTTATAACGTTTGAATAATATAGAACAAGCAATTTTCGTGAGAAGATGCGCGTGTGCGGTGACCGCGTGGTCGGCGTTTGGGGTCTGGGAGTTATAATGTAAAACGATAAGGGGTTTATAATTTACAGTGTGAATGTGAGTGTGGGCAAAGCTGGGCTGTTTTTGTTTGTGTTTTCTAATTGTGTTCTGTATCTGTGTATAAATCAAATTGTGTAAGTATCAAACATAAGGTAAGCCATAATTGTAGGTGATTATGAGTAAGATGCAGAAAGCAGGATAATATTTGTTTTTTTGTATATTTAAATTTAGATGACTTAATCAAAATTAAAATTTCAATTCTCTTCATACCAATGTGTTGTGCAAATTATTCACACAACCTTAAGAAATTACGCCTGCATCCTAAAATACGTATGACGTAACCTTGAAGCCGAGTGATGGTCAGTAAGAGTTTCTCAATGTTTGTTTTGCATTATTATTATGTCAAATAATATCGAAGGTAACATACTTTCTCCAGACGGCAGTAAAAGTCTTAGAACCAATTCTGTCAGATCTGTTGACATTGACAGTAACACCACATTGTAATATCAGCATTGTTGTAGTTACAATGGATAATAATATTCAGGTTTTCTTTTGTTGTATGTATCACTATTCTATTATTATCATTTTTAGAGAAGTTGTTTTATTCATGTTTTTATTATATGTATAATAAGTTTACAACCTACAAGACTACATACAATTTATGCAATTTTGAATCTAAACCACATATCTTGTAACAGTGGTTCTCAACCTTTTTAGGCCTGTGCCCCCTTTGCGTCCTCGAATTATTCCACACCCCCCTAGACCTAATGAATTGAAGTAAAAAAGTTCTACTGTGCTATTAGGGTTAATAAATCTAACTCAAACAATGTTTTATAATGCTTTTATTATTACAGATATAAAAAAATACTAATACTTGTTTTGTTGAGAGAACATTTTAATTAATTAAAAGTACTGTGCCGCTACTTTACAGAAATAGTGGCCACGTTATTTGCCTTACCTGGTATCGGGGCATTTTCGCGAGTTCCGTAGAAGTTCGGATTAGTACGTTGGCAATTTTCGGACTAGTGCCGGCGTAGGGCTGTGATTGGCATGCATTCTGGTGGATGCCTTGAAGCTATCTCTGCTGCGCGTCGCATGGAAAAAATTCTCAGTCATCATATAGCTCTCGTCCTGTACGTTCATTCCAGCTGGCAGCGCATGTTCTCGTTTTCTCAATTCTTTATGGCGTGCTAAGCCAATAAAGTACTCCTGGGTTCCTGAGTTAGATGAAGGCTCGATAGAGTCCATGGGCGACACCGTCTTCAGTCGTCATGCCTGAGCGAACTTGATGGCTCCCCTGCACGCCACTGGAGTGAACAGGATCCCGCAAATATCTCCTGCACAGTCATCATCATCATGGGCTTCTTAAGATCAACCCCTGACTGAGGCTTCGGAAATTCCGCTGTGGTAACCGATACTCTCCAGGTGATGAATTTCAAATTTGTAACTCACACCATTCCTTCACGACATTTTGGAACAGACACAGAGTTTTATACTTATTGTAACAATAAAAAAGAGCCGAAATATATAAAATATAAATATAACCACTACCAGGACTTACCTGCACGCAATTACAACACTTACCTGTTATTGAAAATTTTACCAGAAGACCAAGGTCGCCACGATTATTTTTTATATAGGATAAAATATCGAAAACCTTTACACTCCACCTTAATAAAACGGACAATTTAGCAATCTGACCCACCCAATTAATAATTCAGAAGATTCCGGAACGTTTAGACGAATTTTATCAACACAGAAATAAGACAGTGGTAATGACGAAATAACTTAGACTAACACATTGTTTTGTAGTGATTGAATAGTTTTAATTACTGAAAAACGTTTTAATTATTAGAACAAGAATGTTGAAAAACAAATGTTGAAATATATTCCTAGGTATCTTATTTAAATATTCTTAACTATAAGGCAGCCCATTCTGCTTACGCACACTTTCACACCATACTTTACCCTTATTTATTATATTTTACAAACTCCTTTATTGTTTTACAACTGTTCACTAAACGCGTGGCCGGCCGAACACGTGTTTTGTCCCGATTCGATTCCAATGTCCGTAATTTAACTGTTTGCGATTCGCACTTGCAACAATTTTGTAACTAAGATGCGTTGATTATTTCCTGGGGTCCCGGTCGGTCCTACTGGATTAATTACATTTACGCAACTCGACCAACCGGGCCCTAAACGAAACTGTAATTGTTTGTAGCGGTGTTGGCGTCCTGTTGACTATATGGCGTCTCTACTTAAAGTCGACCGTTCCGTCACCGAGAACGTAACAGGTATTTTTTCCTTTTGGAGGGAAGCTGTTGGTCACTGCCATCGGGTTTTAGTCGCCCCGTCCTCCTTTGTTGGGAAGTAACCACTTTATATATGGATTAAAGCTGGTATGTGTGTGTGTCCAGAGGCCGATATTGGACTTGATTCCGCTGACGTCATTGGAAAGGCCGGTCTCTTGGCAGTGTTTCCGGGAGATCTTGAAGAAGACGACGAATATTTTTTACACTCTGGCCATCTTGAGTTTTTAGTTAGAGCGTCCTTTGAGCGCGTGCGGGTGTAGTTGCGCTTGAGCGTTGACACACATGTACAGAGTTCTTAGAATTTTGGTGGAGTTGCAAATTCCTCTGCCGTGTTACACCACTGAAATTGCGCATCGCCTTTGTTCCCGACGCTGTATCTCAACATCGTGCTGTCGCTTGGAAAATAACGTTGCAATGCGTTCTATTATAACGGAATGAATTTTGTTACCCAATAATTTTCACAACTTCTTTTTACAAACCCGCACCAAAATGAAAGAAATAAAAATGTACTTGCCCCATACGGTAAAATTAAAAACACCCAAAAATTGACCCGCTACAATACCCCCTCGATGAGAATTCTGCTGTTCATGACAGAAGAAATCTCATCGATAACCCCAAAGAGGACCGGTGAGGAACTGGTGCCAACAACCCCCTGATTCTTACTCTCATGGGTACATGACCCCACTGGCTCAGCGACCATGGACTCATCTGAACGAGATCACTGGACTTCTCCGTAAGAGATCCCAACACCGAGAAATCGATCAGACTCGCACCACAACGCACCTCGCCTTTTAACATACTACCCCCGAAAATCCTCAATCCCTGGCTAAAATTATTCCAGCTCCTCCGCCGATATGGATCCCCTTTTTGCAAGCTGGGCTGTCTTTAGCAAATACTGGGCTCACACACACTAACATTACATATTACCATAACACATTAAAAATAAAACTTCCTTTTAAAATTTATTATAAATTTAAAAAATTCAAAATTAAAAAAAAATAATCTTTTATCAAAAAATTCTCTTCCTCGTTTTTCTAATTTTTTGTTTCAAATGACTTAACCTAAACATTTCTACTAATATAAACACATCCTTACTCTAACATGAGAATCACTTATAGTCTGCCAATATAATGCAATACAATAAAAGAAACATGGTTAATACACACATAATAAAAGAATCATCATCTAAAATATTCATTCGCTGGCAGGCGAAAAATCCTTTTTTTTTCCCCAAAAAAATTTAAAATTTTCAAATTCAAAAAAAAAATTTAAATTTATTCATTAAAAAAATTTTATTAAATTTATTTATTAAATAACATTTATTAAAATTATTCAAATATTGGTTTGAATTAATCAAACAAACAAATTAAAATTGGCTTCCTACTATACAAGCTTAGTAGGTGTATGACCTCATCAGCTGATCGTAACTAGGTCAAGTCCAAAATCCTTGACCTACATATGTTATATATAAGTTCTGAAAACATATTGAACATCTGTAATATCCTAACTTGAAATACAAACATAATAAAACAAAATATTTAAAACAAACAAAATATTTAATATAAATAATCATCAACTTGCTATTTAAATTATTTAAAACAACCAATTCTTAATCTTACGTTATTTTCAAATTTTATAAAAATTCTGTCACTGGTGAAAAAAAATAAACAATTGTATATTCTTTATCATGAATCTCTCTTTTTGCTTAACAATCTTGCGTTAATCTACTGTGGGTGATGTAAATTATTTATTCTCATTTACTGTATTACTAGATCTGTATACATATATGAACTTTCTCTTTGACTCCAACACCTACAACTTTTAGTAACATGACACCCATCTCTATCTCTATCAAAATCTCTACTAATCAGGACACTCCAAACCCCAACTTATCATTTAACACAATTCGCCACCTCCTCTACATAAAATACTCTCTAACCCTTTGTATATAGGATACGTGTTTCCCCTACCCAAAAACTCAATGCCCTTATTTGGCCCCTGGATTTCACCTAAGGCGGGCCCTTCCCCACTAAAATCTATCCCTATCCCGTCCCAACCCTTGTTGCGGACTCCCCAAATACACTACCCCCTAATACAAAATTGCCATCCCCAAAAATCTCAATCTCATTACATTACTACAAATACACAAAATAACCTCATTAACTATAAAAACAACAATATGTCACTCAAAATCTACATAAAGTCTCCATTACCACTGTGTCAACATTAATACTTCACCAACTCTGTTACATCACATTAACTCAAAACATCATTACATCATAATCATCTCTGTCATTTCACATTCAACTTTTAATTCAATTTGGACAGGTCTACATGTCCCATAAAACATTTATCACCCATGAATTATCTTTTATTAATTTGCATAAATTACTGTTATTTTATTTCTCATATTCTTTTTATCTTTACTTCAAAATATCTGTAGTACTTTAAACATTAATTACTTGTAACATTTATAAACCAATATACCAGTGACGTTATTGCTGATCAGCTGATCCTCCTAACACAATGAAAATACATCTTAAAATTGAACAAATTACATGGAATATACCTATTTATTTTTATTTATTCTCCCTTCTCACCTCACTGTTTCCAATTTCTCTGATTCTGGTTATTTATATTAGCCTGCCAGACGATTTACTTATTGGCTTAAAAAAAAATACACACATAATAAAATTAACTATTTTTACAATACCTATACCTAACATACAACAAGTAAACACTACATTTAAAAACGCATAATGAACACCTTATTTTTTAAATATCTAAGCAGCTAGTTACCTGAACAGAGCACAAGCAGTTTTATTTGAATTAAACTTTGAATAAGCAAAAACTTTTATGTCCTAAACTTTAAATTCGTGACTCCTTTGCGTCACCTCCCAGCCACACACACTATTTCAGATTATGTTGGACTGTGGCGCCCATTCGCTTCCACAGAGACGGTATATTTTGGAGCAGGGTTTTACCTCTCCATGTCTCTGCTTCCGCTGTTAAGTTTTAAAGTAGTGAACATCATCATGTTCTTGTTCTATAATCATGCACCCTTAAAACGGATCTGCCACCTGGCTCCGCTGTTCCTACTCGAACAGAGTGGCAGCCGCTGTTCCATAGTTCCGGAGATTTCCTCTAATGTCCCCCCATTGAATTTCAAATATATACCAATTTCAAGTCAGCTATGGTCAAGGGACTTGGTATGACCATAGCTGGCCGCTAGCCAAAACCACGGTTAGTGCTGGTAAGGCAGTAACCGCCAGAAAAGTCGAGGAAATCTAAACTTTTATTTCACTGCCTGTTCCACATCAATATTATTATGTGCGACACGGTCATTTAATATGGTGTGTAAAAAATTTTTTATTTACACGTATAAGGTGTGCCGCACATTTATCGCTAGTTTGGCCTCCGATGGAGGTAACACTCACTGCTACCCCCAACCCATTTCACTACTTGTGAGAGCACAGGCCACCCCCACAGTAGCCACATAATAACTAATTACGATTGACAACTAATTAAAATTTTTTGTATACATTATCATATAATATTTACATCAATAATCGTCTAACCCATTCATAACCTTTTACCGTTTAACTTTCTTGAAATTTTCAAAATTTATTATTAATAATCATTATTTATCATTTTTCATTTAGTATAAAAAATTTTTTAATTATCTTTATTTCTTGAACCAACTTATTTCCAAATAACATCTTATTACTGAATTAGAATCTCCATTACACCTGTAAATATTTTTATTACACATGATTATAAAATTTTTCTACTTACAATCCATTTAACATGATATGCCCACAAAACATAATCACCACCATCTCTGAAACATTTCACAAAATTTATTAATTTAAATTAAATAATTAATCATTCATTACCAAATTTCCATCTCGTAAAATAATTTACATTCAGAAAAAATTAATTACTTAACATTTACATAATCAATTAAAATATTTAAAATATATCAAATTGTTTCAATTAAATTAATTATTAACAATATAGAATTCATTACCATCCAAACAATTATGATTCTCTGATTACTTGTTTTCAAAATTAATTTGGTTTATTTATTTAAATTGCAAATATTAATATTATTATTACAACAATCATCTACACACATATAAATTCACTATATTTTATTTACAACTCTTGTTAATTATTATTCCATTTTTTCCACACTTCTGTCCAAATCTGCCATGTCAAAAAACCATAAATAATAATGTTTAATTGTCTTTTATTGTTTTACAGTCTATCCTCCATCGTCAAAGATTAATCTTGGTTTTGTATAACACTGTTCAATTATATTGACATACATATTGTTGTCTTGTGTGTCATAACCAAACAATTTCAATTTATCCGTTATACCATAATAATCATTCACCAAGTCTACGTTACGTATTTCTGTTAAATCTCCGTCAGTAAATATTTCCAATATCGGGTTAGTTACTTTTGTATTATCAATTAAATCATTTTTGTTTAAATACACTTCTAATATTTCTTTCAACTCATCATAATCTCTCTTTAAATTATATACTTCTATCTCTCTCTCAACACACAATTCTCTATTTAAATCTCTCTCATCATAACACCATCTCATATCTTCAATATTACTCCAGACAGAGGGTATAAACTTATACAAATAAAATAAACTCAAATCTTCTACTAACACGGGACTCTTGCCCTTCAAAAACTCTTGTGACCACATTAAATCATCATAAATAATAAAAGGAAAATTTCCCCTCTGTCCCCACTCTACTACAACATTATTTCTCCTCTCTCTCTCTCTCCAACTCACTGACACACATTAACATCTCATAATCACTGCATTCTACACTTTCATTAATACTCTCATTATTTATTTTTACCGTATCACTTTCTGATACCAATTTCTCAAACACATTATTATTCTCAATATTACATTCATTATTTTCAACATTGTTATTATTTGTCAACTCTTTATCTGGTATTACATTTTTGCACTTGTCATTACAATTTTCATTTGTATTATCTTTCTCTGTCCTCATCACATGTACTCCCATTCGCTCAACACTCTGTTCTAACTTATTCAAATTAGATCTTATTATTTCGTTAGTACTTTCTACACATTTACTCATTTCTTGTATTTCATTTTTTAACTCCTCAAATTTATTATTTTGTACTTCTAATTTGGTGTCAAAGTCATTGCTCAATTTAATTTGTTCATCTAACTTTACATCAAACTTATTGAAACTGGTACAAAGAAATTGTATCATTTTCATTATATCTTGATCTTCAGATTTTTTAATCGGGACTGGTGTCGACTGACTTTCTGTTTTATTGTCAGTGAAGCTGACTTCGGTATTATTTGCCATTTTTTTTTTTTTCTTGTACTTAACTCGTAAAACAAACCTAACCTACGTGCGTAATTATACACGATAAATCATATTTATAAATTCGTCATTACCACATCCTATTTTCTGTGTATTAAAATAGGTCTATCTCGTATAAAATTATAATTAAACGAAAATCCTGGCAGGGTCGCCATTTGTAACAATAAAAAAGAGCCGAAATATATAAAATATAAATATAACCACTACCAGGACTTACCTGCACGCAATTACAACACTTACCTGTTATTGAAAATTTTACCAGAAGACCAAGGTCGCCACGATTATTTTTTATATAGGATAAAATATCGAAAACCTTTACACTCCACCTTAATAAAACGGACAATTTAGCAATCTGACCCACCCAATTAATAATTCAGAAGATTCCGGAACGTTTAGACAAATTTTATCAACACAGAAATAAGACAGTGGTAATGACGAAATAACTTAGACTAACACATTGTTTTGTAGTGATTGAATAGTTTTAATTACTGAAAAACGTTTTAATTATTAGAACAAGAATGTTGAAAAACAAATGTTGAAATATATTCCTAGGTATCTTATTTAAATATTCTTAACTATAAGGCAGCCCATTCTGCTTACGCACACTTTCACACCATACTTTACCCTTATTTATTATATTTTACAAACTCCTTTATTGTTTTACAACTGTTCACTAAACGCGTGGCCGGCCGAACACGTGTTTTGTCCCGATTCGATTCCAATGTCCGTAATTTAACTGTTTGCGATTCGCACTTGCAACAATTTTGTAACTAAGATGCGTTGATTATTTCCTGGGGTCCCGGTCGGTCCTACTGGATTAATTACATTTACGCAACTCGACCAACCGGGCCCTAAACGAAACTGTAATTGTCTGTAGCGGTGTTGGCGTCCTGTTGACTATATGGCGTCTCTACTTAAAGTCGACCGTTCCGTCACCGAGAACGTAACAGGTATTTTTTCCTTTTGGAGGGAAGCTGTTGGTCACTGCCATCGGGTTTTAGTCGCCCTGGCCTCCTTTGTTGGGAAGTAACCACTTTATATATGGATTAAAGCTGGTATGTGTGTGTGTCCAGAGGCCGATATTGGACTTGATTCCGCTGACGTCATTGGAAAGGCCGGTCTCTTGGCAGTGTTTCCGGGAGATCTTGAAGAAGACGACGAATATTTTTTACACTCTGGCCATCTTGAGTTTTTAGTTAGAGCGTCCTTTGAGCGCGTGCGGGTGTAGTTGCGCTTGAGCGTTGACACACATGTACAGAGTTCTTAGAATTTTGGTGGAGTTGCAAATTCCTCTGCCGTGTTACACCACTGAAATTGCGCATCGCCTTTGTTCCCGACGCTGTATCTCAACATCGTGCTGTCGCTTGGAAAATAACGTTGCAATGCGTTCTATTATAACGGAATGAATTTTGTTACCCAATAATTTTCACAACTTCTTTTTACAAACCCGCACCAAAATGAAAGAAATAAAAATGTACTTGCCCCATACGGTAAAATTAAAAACACCCAAAAATTGACCCGCTACATTATATATATATATATATTTATCTTTTTGGGATTATTGTTGATCACGCAGAAAATTTCCATGAATGTTGATATTTGTATAAAGCTTATTTCTCATTAGGTTTTAGTGCTACAACTTTCATTATTACATTAATGAATTCAATGGCAAAAACCGTAAAAGAAAAGCATAACATTTTTTAATAATATTAAAAATAGTTAAATATTTTTAACGATTGATTGTTGATCACATATAAAACGATATTGATGATCAGATATGTTGATCTGGGTGAGCGAACATAACCTCAAACCTTAAAAACGCGGGAACCATTTTGTGGCTCTGTACAAAATTCCTCTTGGATCAACCAAGTATGCTTTTTGGCTGAACATTCCCAAAGCAACAGCCAGATATACAGGACTGCAAGGTCACGCCTTCAAACCAAAACAAATGTGATGTAGACAAACGGAACTGACAGCGTTGCCAAGACTTGACAGCGTTGCCAGGAAAACTTTTTTCCTTGCGTGAGTAGTTGACGATTCATATTGTTCGCTCTCTACAGTTTTCGCACAGTTGTATAAATTCAGGTCGGGCCGCAACAGTCACTTATTGTTGATCATGCGGTAAAGTGCAGAAACATTAACCGATAGTTGATTATTATTAATTTTTGTTTAGGTTATTAATAAAATTTAGAATAACCTCACAATAATAATTAATGTACTACATTAATAAAAAAAGGCAGTTCATTTCTATCACGTAGCAGAGTGGTTAGCGTCTGCCTTTCATATGGTGCTATGGTCCAGCGTTTGAAACTCGGTCAGGCTCGGCATTTTTCACACGCTAACAAATTTTATCTGTCATTGTTATTAAATAAAACGTTTAGAGAAAACTGTAATTTTCCAAATGATGTTCCATATCAACCGTGCTCGCTAATAACCTCGTAGATGATTTCATAAATGGGGTGACATATGCATACTGATTTCTGACAGAAGTGAGGCGGAGATATTTTTGTAATATGTAAATGTTTACTTAATTTTTCTATTTAGCGGATTTTTCTGTCATCAGCTTAACGTCAGTCGTTTTATTGTCGTAAACACTAGAAATGATAAAACTTTGTTAGTGTAATTTCGTTAGGGTCAGAAATGTAAAACTAAGCTACCCGTAAAGAATAACGCTGGAAAAACTGCATACACTTATATAGCTGCTTACTTAACATGAAAACTCTTTAATAACACTTGTGTTTTATTGTCAGAAAATAGTATTGTTCAAACAGATTGCATTAGGACAACTTTCGGTAATTTGATATTTTTTGGCAAAACACTAGTATGCGTCAGAGGACAGATCGTCTTGATATTTCAACCGATGGCATTTAATAAAAAATATTATAATCTGGAGAAAAGTCATAAATTCGTTATCAGGCTGATATCACATCAGGTGTTATATCAGCACAGAAAAGATTATTTATTTTCAAAATTTAAGAGTAACAATAAACCCTTATTAAACCTAACATGAAATCATGATACCTATTGACATCACACAATTTCTTAACGTACGGGGTTAACAAATGACAATCTCGCCTACACCTGGCCAATATTACAGTTATTACCTTTATAAGCATGCTGACATGGAAGATCCTGTTATTCATTCTGTACACATGCATTATTGGTTGAATTTTCATAGTTACAATCTTTTTTATAGATGTCAGTCCTTAAAGCTCAAATGGTACACCCTTGCGTGTATTTTGTTTGCCGCTTTTTTTTTTTTTGCTAAATTTCATTGTAGAAATAGACTTCATCAAAATGTTTTCCATAAATCTAGATCAATTACTGCAGTAAAAAATTTGAGGGGTCTGTAATTCATTTTCAAATTGTATTTATGCGCGTTTCAGTGCCAACTTATTATCATTTATTATAGTCGACGCTGTTTTCACCATTTTCAATATGAAGACGTGATCGCATTTTAACGTTGTAACGATGTCTGACGACCTATTTGTGCTGCTCTTCCTTTTTATGGCGTTTTTTCTATAAACGTATTTGTAATAAAAACTGAAATACAGGTGAATATTAAAACAACATATAATGAACTGTCTCATAGTTGTGGACTGTGTAATGAACTAGCACAAATTGAAAACGATATTCTACCGTCGGTTATACAATTTTGTTTAATTCACTACAGAAGGAAACTTATATTTTTCCCACCAAATACCAAATAGTCGCCAATGAAAATCACATGTGCACGGTACATCGCTCAATTGTGTACTTACAACAAACGTTTTAAAATATTTTTTGAATCAATTAAATTATTCTCCATGACAACGGAATAACAAGCCGAACAAAAAGCATGTTGTAGATACGATCATCTACATAGACGTAGGCCTGTAGGCCTACACATTTGGTAATATATTTCAAGAAGATAGTTTAAAACTCCGGCTGTGGACCCTTTAACGTATTTCAAACATATATTATTTTGAATGTCACAAAATTCTAGACGATAGCCTAATTTTAAAGGAGTTTGATTGCATGTAGCTGCCCTAAGGGGGCTTTGCCCGTTTCGCTTTGCTCAAAAAGAACTCTCCCCCCCCCCCACCAAATCAGCAAGTACTTCAATTCTTTTACACCAATCCCCGGTTCAGTAAATTTCATTTGGTGCGGTTTCGGTTTAGTACGGATATTATTTTATGACCTATCCCTCATTATAACGCGGGGCCAGATTCGATTCAGTACGGTACAACCTTTTGTACTTGTTATTAATAAAGTTTCCCATTTTAGTGAAATATTTCAAATACGTTCTTCATTTGTCTCTACGTCTCCCGAAGTGAAAGTGATGATAATGGGGGTATGGGGTAGGAGTAATTTGACCAGTTGTAGTGAAAGCGCAGCTATACTGCAAAGGGGATGGATGAGGTTCTTCACTTCAAAAGCTCTTGTGCTTGTATTAAAGAACACAACTCGGATAATGAAAGGAGTTCGTGACTGGTTTGCTTGTTAGGAAATAGTGTTCACTACTTTAAAATCATCAAAACGCACTGACAGAATGCAGAGTTCAAACTAAGATTGAATTATTTTTCAAAAAATGTCAGTAGAATGAATGTCATTAATATTAGCCCGTTTCGTGTTGCATTGTAAGGTAATCGTTTTATTTATATCACTTAAAAAGCTAAACAATTAGGCCTATGAAATAAAAACTTTTAACAAACTTTAGTATGTATGTCACGTCTTCTTCAGTGAACCTTTTTGTCTTGTGTCTACAAACTTTATCGTGTTTAACACAGACAGTATAATTACAGAACGTACTAGAACCGTGTCAACTCGTTTTAAATGTAAACAGGGCCAATAGTCATATTTTCCAAAATTCCGACCCTTACGTGCGTAACACAGGAAAATTTTTCATTGTTATATTTTCGTCTTAGAGTTACATATATTTTCTGTGTTTTCTATAATACCCTATTATGATAATTCTTTACTTGCTCTAGAACCAAACACGAGACACATTATCGAGTTCGTATTGTATATTTATACACAAATATTTTACGCCACCACTTTACGGTAATAGGGTAATAGGTTTACACGATTGTGAATGCTATGTAAACTAACATAAGGTTTCAGGTTGTTGAATAAATAATATAAGACTTTCAGAACTGAATAACCATGAAACGCATATTTGTTTATGGAAAATACGTTCTCGTTCAGTGCAGTTTCATTTCGTGCGCAAATGTTTGGGAACTAATTAACCGCACGAAACAAGGGATTGGTATCTATCATTATTATTAATTTTTTTTTAGAAAATGTATGTAAAGTTGCATCAGCTACAATGGTCATTACAGTCTGGAGCCCATTTGGAACTGTTACAATAGCTTTGCTAGTTAAAAAAATTTCCAGCCTAAACAGGTAATAGCAACCCGAAAACTTCAATGTATTAATGAATGGCGATCAACCGACTGAGCCATCAATCAAGGCGTCCGTTGATCTAAGACTTTTTACTACGCTATATTATTTGTTTATTTTTATTTCAGCCATCTGAAATAACCAATACACAAGAGCACAACCACCGGGCTGTGGACATTTAATATTTTTACGTAGATTCAGAACCTTGGAAGTAACGTAAACACTTACCAGTGAATACGAGCCGGTTTTGTTTAGTTCTGCCATACCGTGGGTCTAACACACAATGACAGGCGATGTTAACCAATACATCAACTGACAGAGGGTTAGTCGGTTTTGCCACCGCGGTTCTTTAACACACAAAAAATCCATTCGTACAAAACAGCATACCTTATGAACACAGTACAGTACTACAAAAAAAAAGACTAATCATATAGCTTCGAATATTTTCCTGGTAACTGAAGTTTTTTTCTATTAGTCTACAATGAAATCCGTTTCCCGATATTCCTCGTAATTCCTAAATAGTTTGCACTCAATTAGCACAAAATTTACTTATTCGTAATACCGTTACAACCAAATATATAGAAATATTGTCAAACAAAGTTGCATGATTGGGCCAAATTTCTTCTTCTTCTTCACTTCAAGGATTAGGCTTTCAGCCTGTTCCGTCTTCACAACCACCGTTTTCTTGGTCTGCCTCTATCTCGTTCTCCAAGAGGCTTATACTGGATTATCTTTTTTGGTATTATCGAGTCACCCATTCTATTTATGTGTTGTATCCAGTTTCTTTCTTTTTTTTTTTGATTTTGTCGTTTATTGAGTATATATCCAGCTCTTGCCTTATGTCTCAATTTCTTATGTGATATCTCAGGCTGGACACGTTGACTCCCTTAAAAATTTTATTTCAGCAGCTTCAATTCGTTTTTTTCTGATTTTGGGTGAGTGTCCACGATTCACTTCCCTACATCAATACTGGTGCAGCCATAAAATTTCATTTCTGTATCTTTTCGTACTTTCTTTCCTAGAGTCTTACGCATTGTGGTATCTGTTTATTTTATTATCGATATCGTCTTCATATTCATAGCTTACGTTGCACCCTAGATAGCCGAAGTGAGATATTTTTCCAATAATTTTATTGTCTATTACTATTTAAATGCCATTATTTTAGTCTGTCGTGGAAGTTTTTAAATTACATTCATGGCAAATTTTACTGAGTTGGTACACTGATTTTTGTAATCCACTTTCCTTTTCTTGTAGGATGACTTGATCGTCAGCAAACAAAATAATTTTAATGGAGAAATTATCGGGAAGTAAGTAGATTCCAGGACCAGTTCGTTGTTTCCGTTGCCTTACATCGTCAATATATAGCCGTATGTTAAATAAAGTGAGTGACAAAGAAACTGCACCCTTGTCTAATGCCTTTGTTAAGAGTAATAGATTCTCTTTTCTCCTTCTCAGTGTTTATATAGTAATGTCCGTTCTTTCATATAGGCTTCTTATTACTTCTATTATATGATGTGGGTGTACTCTTTGCTCTAATATTTTCCACAATATATCTCTATTCTCATGAGCAAATGCTTTTTCACAGTCTATGTAGGCAATATGTGGCTCTAGATTGAATCTCTTCTTTTTTCGATCAATTGGCGTATAATTGTGACATTGTTACCACAGGATCTTCCTTTTCTAAATCCAGATTGTTCAAGAAGGAGAGTGTTTGCAGTATTCTTCAGTCTGTTATTAATTATCCATGTATATAATTTGTAGGCCGTATTCAAAAGGCTTATTTCTTGATAATTTCCACAGTCATTTCTATCCCTTTTTAAACAGCCTCTGCTATTCTCCAAAAATCTGGAATAGTGTTTGTTTTCCAGCATGCATTAATCAAATGCCAAAGTTGTAGTTTTAATAGCAGTCCACCACCTTTTAAGAGTTCTGTGTTAATTCCATCCGGTCCTATTCTTCATTTGGTCTAGAACATCTGTTAATTCTTCTAAACCTATACTATTAAGAGAGCAATATAATTGTATGTAGCTATGTTTTTCTTTCTCGAAAACGGCTCTAACGATTTTCTCGGGAGTTGGTACTTAAGGGTGTTTTGACACCAGGAATTGATTGGACTCGGTCTCATTCTCCGCAAAATTCGTCAGGGCCACATCTGAGGGCCTTTATTTTAAAATATCGCGGGACCGATACCGCGTAACAATTAATTATTGCTAGGCAACTGTAATTTCTAACCAGTTTTCTTAACCTACAGATAAATAAATTACAGAAACCGTCGATAAATGCAAACGGCGCAGTATCGATATGTATATATATGAAAAAGAATAATTAGCTTTTCCAATCAATGTAAATAAACAAAATAAGAGTTGAGACGAGCAATAATTGTTTACCCTATCTAAATTATATTAAGCGAGCAATAACGTATTTAATTTATAACGTGTTCCCTGTACACTGTTGTGTTTTCTGTGTTCTCTGAGGTAAGCATTAATACACGGACACGTCATGAACAAAAAAATTAAAGGATTGTATTGAAACATTCGAAAAAGGTTGTTAGTAAGCTAAAGTTAATAATAATTTATGAGTTTTTTGAAACTGTTGCTTTTGATTCTTTGTGACTTACAACAGAAAGGTACGTTTTATTATAGAGTAAAACGCTCGGGTTGGTGCATGGGGTATGTTACCTAAATATGGATTACACAATGTGGATCAAATATGTCGTTCTATAGGAAATCCTAATATAGCCTTTGGTGGAAAGATTGTTGTCTTTGGAGGAGATTTCTGGCAATGTTTGCCCGTTCAACCGCGTGCTAACCGCAGTGAGCTGGTAGACCTTTCGATTAAGGAAAACAGACTTTGGCATCATTTTAACTTCGTTTCACTGACAGAAAATATGCGTGTGAATCCAGAGCAAAGAGACTTTGCTGAATATTTATTAAATGTTGGCAATGGAGACTTGCCAGTAAATGCTATGCATGAGATTGAACTACCAGAGGATATTCTTTCCAACGGCAATCTTACTGAAGAAGTATTCAGAGACTGTCTGGCTAAAAACAGATATGAAAATACGAACGACAGGGCTATACTAGAACCAATAATAAAGATGTTAATAAAATGAATGCAGAAATTATTGAAAAGCTTCCTGGAGAGTGCAAAGTTTACAACAGTTATGATTCTGTCAAAGATCAACCAGAAGGAGGTCTCGAATTTACTTCTGAATTCCGTTGAAATGGCTGATCTACCACCACATGAACTGAAACTTGTAAAAAATACAATAATAATGCTCTTGCGAAACTTGGGTGTCTCCGAAGGACTATGCAATGGAACAAGGTTAATAGTTACAGAGTTGTGTAACAATATTATTAAATCAAAGATTATCACTGGAGAGAATGCAGGCCGAGAAGTCCATATCCCAAGAATCACATTGGATTCTAGCAAAAATCAACTTGGATGTACTATGCAACGACATCAGTTCCCCATAAGACCTGCTTTTGCTTGACCATCCACACAGCTCAAGGATAAATCAAGGATAAACATTTGAATCCGTTGGTATCTACTTACTTATATCAGTTTTTATGCATGGAACGTTGTATGTAGCATTTTATAGAGTAAAAAGACGAAGCAGGTTAAAAGTTTGTAACTTAATAAAACGTAACAAGTTCTTTTGCCACCAGAAAATCCTCACCATACACGAAATGTTGTATGGAAAGAAATACTAAATACTAGAAGACTTTACTCTAACTTTCCAATAATTTTCTATTATTTTTGTATTATTCTATTTACTTTATTTTTTATATGTGTATAATGCAATTGCTATTATTTTTAATGTTTATACAATACACGTATAGTTTCTGTTTACGCTTACAAATTTCGGCTTATGTTTACAAATCCTAGACAATTTAATGTAAAAATAATCTGTATATATATAAATAAATATCAAAACCGAGCAAAGCTCGGTCCCCCGATATTGTTATGTTATCCCCAAGATATATATTGCTATTAACAACTGGAAGAGTGATGGTTATATCTTGTCTTCCTGTATTATTTACCTCCTCATTTGTCATGTGAAATTGTGCAGTATCTTTCTCAGTTTTGTTAGGCTGTTTCAGAAGTTAATATGTTACTTCTTGTCTTCCATGAACGTCTGCTTCTATGTTAGATGTCAGTACATCCCCGGAGTCTTGGTGTGTTTTCCTAATTACTAAAAATTGGTCAGAACCTGTCACTACCTCTGAAAAGTCTAACGTCTTGTACACTTGTACGTGTGTGTTCAGTTTCTTATTGACCCTAATATAATCTATTATTCATCTTTGCCCTCTCGCACACCATGAATACTTATGTATGTCCTTTTTTCTAAAAAGCTGTTTGTTATTTTCAATTTATTGTAGGAATCAAAAGCACCTCAGCTCATGTCCATTAGAGTTTAAAGTCTGCTCTCCAAACTTGCCTACAACTCCTTGAATTGAATTGGTGAATCTCCTATTCTGGGGTTTAAATCTCCATTTATTACCAAGTAATTGTTGGGATTGACTGTAATTTTCTTCTGCAATTCCTCATAAAATATTGCCGTATTTTAATACATTCCTTTCTTCCTTCTTCTTGTGTATATACACCTACCACAACAAGATACCTTCTGTCTATCTTAAATCTCACTATTATTATTCTACGATTGAAATAAATATAGTTTTGTATTTTATTTCTCCATCTCTTATCAGTCGTAACTGCCACTCCACTCTGAGCTCTTGTTGCTGAGTCTATGGCGCTGTGCAACATCAAACAATCTTTTGTACTTTAAAGTTTCTTCTTTGTCTCTGTTATTAAACAATGTTTATTACAGCTGAAACTTCTATTGTATTTTTTACCCATTTCATTGTTAAAGAAAAATTAAGAGACATTCCATAAAGAATATCTCATTTTATAGTTTAATATTAATGGTTCCTGCAAACAGAATTTGAATAGAACTGAATAAAATAATGGTTACTTCATTCAAGTGGAAAAAGTATGGTAGAGTAAAATGTTAATTTTACAACGATCACTGTCCCTTTCATTACAGTAACTAATATAACAAAACGGTTGATTCCCCATTGTGTGATATTTTCTCTTTTCCTGTCAAAGCTGAAATTCGGATCTTTTTACAGAAACTTTCAACTTAAGAGGGTCTTTAATAAAAAGAAAAAAGCTGATTAGATTATTGACAAAAAGCTAGGTGGTGGTGTATCCTATTTGTGAGTTAAATAAAATTTTGCATACGATTGATCAAATTAGAAATCATGTACCTAAATTTTGTGGAAACGCAATATATTCTCACCAATCTGATCTTTAGCCAACCCTTGTTTGTCACATTTCAGTTGATTCAATAAGCTTATCAGTTCTTATCACAAGTTAAACCCTGTGAATAAAATAAAACGCTTCAATTTAGTTACTAAACTTTGGTTTCCCTATTTTTTCTGAGCTTGTTTTGAACAGACTCTATGTGTTATATAGTCTATTTTGGATGATTGAATGATAAAGTAATATAAATTTTACGCGGGAACTTATGGGACAAAGAGAACCATTGATGACAAAAGTCACACTATCCTGGAATCAAAACCAATAGCCAATAAGCCTACACCAAGGAAAAAGTTAACACTAAATATAAATCAGACTTTGGCACACTGTACAGGTTTTTATTACAAGAATCTACAAGAATGCATTAAAAATAACAATTACCTATTTTTTTAAATGTAGGAGTCTTTTGGACTTTTTAGATATTATTATTGAATTTGGAACACTTGTAATCACCATTCCAATTAAGGTTATATAAACATGATAAAAAAATAAAAATACATTTTGAAACATAAAAAATTGTATTCTAACAAAAATAAATTATTATTATTTTAACAAATAACAGTAATTAAATTAAGCATAGCAAAAACTCTAAAATGAAATCTCACAAAAAAGAGAAAACTCCATTACTAATTAGAAAGTAAATATTATTATCAATAATACAAAAAAATAACTTCTAGTCTTTTAAGACATTAAAAATTAATAAAAAATACAATGAATAATAGATTACAAGCAAAATTAATTTCGAAAACATGAGAAAACAAAATAATTATTTAAAGTTACTTCACGTAAAACACAAATTGAGATAATTAGCTGCACTGTCATTTTTTAAGTGTGGTACTAGACAAAGTTTAGAAGAAAAGATTTGTTTGTCTTACAATAATGTACAATAATAATAAAAATAATATAAAATTATGTCCAAGTAAAAATGTTTGCACTAAATATAAATCACACAGACTTTGACACACTGTACAGATTCTTATTACAAGAATATACAAGGATTCATTAAAAATAACAATTACCTATTTTTTAAATACAGGAGCCTTTTGAACTTTTTAGATATTATTATTGAATTTTAAACACTTGTAATCCTCATTTCAATTAAGGTTATATTAACACGATAAAAAAATAAAATACATTTTTAGACATGGAAAATTGTATTCTAATAAAAAAAATTATAATTATTATTTTAACAAATAACAGTAATTAAATTAAGCATCTCAATAACTGTAAAAAGAAATGTCACAACAAGAGGAAACTAATTAGACTAACGACTAATTAGAAAGTAAATAATTACAAATATTATTAACAATAATACAAAAAATTAACTTCTTGTCTTTGAAGACATTAAAATACTAATAAAAAATATAATAAGTAGTAGATTACACACAAAATTAATTTTAAAAACACAATTTTTTCCAGAAACAATTAATTCAAGTTACTTCAAGTAAAACATATAAATTGAGACAATTAGTAATATTTTATATGCTGATTACTTCTGTGGTTTTTAAAAAACTTTGTAGCAAATCGTACAATTAACGGATCAGTTTGAGCAATGAAACTAAATTTGTCTTTCAACATTGTTGGAAATACGACTTTTTTCAGTGACTCAGAAACTTCAGGAACATCTGGGATTAACATTAATGAACACGTTTTTGTAACTCTGTTACTTCTTTCGCAGTTATTATCATCAAATCCTTTATTATTGCAGTGCCTGTAGTGTAGATACATATTTTCTTTTTCGAAAAGTCCAAGACATTTTTTGGAAACAACGTGAGTCAGTGAATTAACTGTGTATTTTGAATTAGCTGGTCTCTTCATTGGTATGAGCTTTTCAGTTTCCCTTATTGGTTACCTTCAAGTTTTAATCATACTTACCTTTATTTCTCAGTTTGTCAGTAATAGCCATTCTTTTCCTTTTTATTTCCTTTAAATTTTCATCTAAAATCATAGTATATTCTTTTACTTTTTCTTCAAATGGATGATGTTTTACAATGTTTCTAGCAAAATTTGTCACTAAAATGTGACAAAACGGGCAACAGTTTTTCTATCCCATTTTCTTTTTTTCTTATTATCATTAATAGTTTCTTTTCTACAATCAGCATTTTCTTGGTCAATAATAATTGATTTTTCTTTTTTTTTACGGATATCTTCCAATATCAAACAACCTGCACAGTTTGGTTCCTCTACAATAGGAGTACAATAATCACTACCAAAATTTAGAATATTGAATGCATCACTTTCTACAACTTCAACATTGTTATGTTCATCTACACCTTCAACATTGATATGTTCATCTACAACTTCCACTGCCACTTCTGCTTTATTTTCCTGAAACAGACACAAAAACGGTAGTTACATTTAGTCATTTAATAACAATACAATATAATCTGCAGAACAATGAAAAGTAAAATCCCCCTCCTCACCCTAAATCAGGTTACCCTTAAATTAACACTGGTGCTGAACCGCTAAGACAAACAATATTTTCCAATAATGGACTGAAAAATATTTAAATTTATAAAAAACTTAATTTCAATTCATGAAACGTAATGATATTATATGTATGCATATACATATATTATGTTATATATATTATGAAATATATTACATATACATTTCGTTTTAATTCAAACAAAAAACAAGGAAATATCATCCACTTTAGTATGTCTGACTATGACCGGCCTGTGAGTAAAGATAATTCAATTTAGAAATGTATATTTTCTGTTAAATTTGTACAGTACTGTTAGTTTTATAAAGTGACACTGTTCCATCTTTCCAGATGATGTAAATTGGGGTTGAAGAAACCTTTAAGTCAAGACATAAAAATGATAGCCCTTATACAGTTCATGTTAAGGGTGCAGTTCACGTTGGTAGATAAAAACCATTTCAAAATATGCTGTTTCAAATTTATGTAGGGATAGGTACGGTAATTGTAAACGCTAGGGAAATTTTAGTTTACAGACAATCACTATTGGCTACAATGTCATTACATCATCTGTTGAAGTTCTCTCCAAAACTGCAGAGAAGTTTTAACAACTGCAGAGTCCTGACAAAAGTTAAAGAAGCTGAAGACAGCATCAAGAAAGAAAGCTAGAACAAATCAAGAAGAAATGTCTAGGAACATAAAAGAAACAAATCTAAGAAGGGACTTAAAAAAATAAATAAAAAACTTAAAAAATGAAAAACAAAACAAAGTTTCATTTGCAATAAGTTTTTTGAAATACAGTACCACAGAAGTAACATATGAAATATTAAAGTGGCAAAAAATTCAACTAGGAAAATTTATCTTGTTGATTTCATTGGGGGACCAAGAAATAAAACTCACTACAAGTATGTTTGGAATGATGACGATAGATGATGAATGTAGATTTATGTCACAGGATGTCAACGCAAAGATTAAACATTAACACCAACATTGTCACCACTTATTCCAAAACTGCTATTCGCTTTACTCTCGACGAGGCCTTTCGGTGTTTGCACAATCTTTGGGTCTTAGGTCGTTTAAGAGGCCTTTCAGTGTTTCCCACCATCTTTGGTCATTTAAGACCCGAAGATGGTAAAAACACCGAAAGGCCTCGTCGAGAGCGAAGCAACTATCAGTTTTGCAATAAGTGGTGACAAAGTTGGCATTAAGATGCCTGCTAATAAAACTAACTTGACTGAAAAATTAAATTTTTACAAAGTTATATTAAAAGAAAATGATGAAAGTAGTATTAGATTTGAACAAATATTGACAGTTTTACCCAATCCATAAATGAAGTAAATTAATAGACACATTTTCTACGAGTACCCTGGATGTGTTCCTGTTTTTGAAAATGATACATTTTTATTTATTATTTACTAGTGTCATTTCTTTATAATGTTTTTGTGTTTTAAAAATGATAAACTTTTATGCTGTTACTTACATGTTGTATTATGTAACCATAACAACATTTCTTTATGATTTTTAATAACCATAATGTCTCAAGTATCTTGTTTCCATTAAATTTTCATACAAGCCAAGATTGGATAAATGTAAACATGCAGTTGGGATTAAAAACGCAACACAAAATAGTACAGTGTCAATTAGTTTACAGTTGTTCCAATTTTTGTTGTATAATTACCCCTAAGATGTTGGGGTACTTGTAAATTGAATTTTAGAGGGTTTCATTTAAACAATTTTTTGTATACAACATAAGAAGAAAAGACTGAAATAACTATTATTTACAGTTAATTTAATTTTGGAGACCTATACATGATTTTTAATAAATAAAAATATTTTAATCCTTCATATTTCGTTTACAATTACCCACCTAATCTTAATGGAATGATACAATATTTTCATAGCAATATTAAAATAACTTAAAAATACAGCTAGGAGCAAGTTGTGCCAATGCTTCACATGTTATTTGTCTGTTTATTTATTTAATAGGAACATGTAAAAACAATTTTATGCCATTCTAGTAAATCAGTAAAATAATAAATACAGGTATTCTATGTTTTGAATTGGTTAAGTTATATTACTGAATATTTTTAACTTGTTCTGTCTATTTTCATATAACTCTTGGATGTAATACTTTGTTTCACAAGAGTTGATAGTCCCTGTCACAAAACAACCTGCTTTTGCCATGATAATGAGCTTTCATTTAGCACAATCTACTCGAGAAACAAATCTACATTTTTATCCAAACAGTTAGTTCAAAATTTCAGAAATGAAATTTGCCACAGAATCTATTAATTTTACCCTGAACTCAATATTTACATTAGCTAAACTACACAACACCTAGAAACTTAACGAGAACAAAATTAACTCTGTAGAATATAATTTAAATGACTCGTTCTACCTGACTTGAATAATACAACTGACTACTTTGCGAATTCTTAGAGCATTTTGGAACTACTGTGTTAAATGTAGGAAACATTCATAAAATATTATGCTCTTAGATTTCAGCACCAATGTATCGACAGACTTAATAACATCAAGTTGATTTCACTTCATGCAGTAAACATAAATGATAAATACACAGACGTTAATCATAACTTCTATTAGAACAGTAACAACTAAAATGAAACAATATAACAATATATGATACTACCTCACTTTATGGCACTCTAATTAACATATTTAAAACTGATACTTTGTTATAAGTTTAATATACAACTGTTTTTATTGAAATTTTGTAATGTACTGCTTTAACTTATTAGTTCTGTTCAGTAATGGGTATGAAATCAAAGAAGTTGTGGGCAACAACTAATTGTAAAACGTTTTATAAATATAAAATATAAACTTTGTACAGTATGATTATAAAATCTACGATCTCCAGGTATGGGTATGAGATAAGGAAGGAATAAGCATACCAACCTTACAGTGTCAGTTTTTGTTATTCTCCACTATCAACTCTTGAAAGAGAATTTACTTATAACTGATACCTAGCAAAATTGATGTATTGTTAACATATGATCACTAAAATAAATATATCTGTAAATATAATAATAATAAAATTTATAATTATTTAAAAGCAATTCACTGTAGCGCAATGCTAAACCCAGGAACCCAGTGGTCCTGGGTTCGCATCATGGTCAAGACATGGCATCTTTCCGTAGGCTGTTAAAATTCCATCTATCATTTTTATTAAAAAAAACATACAGTTCAGGAACTCAGTGCACTAAATCTAATGTCGCTGCTAATGACCTATTAGTTGATGCGATGTAAAATAAAGTAAATTAAAAAAAATCAAATCAATACACAATTCTTACTTACGAAAAATAGTTATTTAAGTCCTATAAAAAATTTTTCAGTGACATATTGTTTGTCACAGTTTACAAAAGAACTTCCAGTTTCATTGGCTGATGATTAGGTAGTTTCATTTGCTGATGTTTGAAACAACTTTTTATGGCAAGAATCTGAAAAAACATCAATTTATTTACAAACTTAAAAAAGTTAATTTAATAAAGAAAAAGGTATATAGTAAAAGCTCCTTTATTACAGCACAAGCTAAAAGTGCTAAAACTTCACTCTTAACTTAATTTAATTCACAACTTATCATTTTAATTATTTATAATATTAAGAATTAACATGAACTGGGAAGAGTTTATGGGTCTAATTATTATGTTTCAAATTTAACCATCTGTAATAATATTTTAATAAAATTATTAATGGTGTTTGTAGACCTTCTCTACGACCGTTAATAAGTGAAATCTCTTTAATAACACTGACAACTGCTAATATGTTTAAAATGAACATATTAGGAGAAATGAAAATTAATTACAAAATTTCATTATTTTCTTTTTTAATATAAAATTATATTTAGAAATTTGAGTGGATGTTTGGTTGGTCCTTGAACTGATCCCATACAGTAGCCAATCTATATCTAAAGGGTTTTACTGTAGTGTTTAATAATTTACCCCCTGGAAGTAATGAAATGTCTTAGTTGGAGTAAAGAATTTTCACTTACAAAGAAGTAATAAATACCTAATATCAAAATTTAATAATGCTTCTTTTTATAATTTTAGTGATTATAAAAATGTAAACATTTTGCTCATCTACTATGTATCAAGACTTCAAGACTGAAAATATAAATTCATGAGATTCCTACAATATAATTTTGATGTGCATTATACACTTATATGTTTTTCAAAAACACATTTTATGAAAATGTACAGAAAAAAATTATATGGAGGTATCTTTACAAAACTTTTAGTTCTGTTGTTATTATTTCTTTACCAATTAAAACGTGGGTTTAAATCCATTATAAGCCCAGCACCTTGGAAAAGCATTATTATGTACTATGACACGAAAAACAGTGATCTATACGTATAATGAGATATGTTTTAATTAAGCTGGTTATGACAAGAAGGATTCATTGGTTTATTTTGCCGAAGAGAGCGATGGGCCTATTGATCCGATAATCTGCGTAGACCGAAGAAACACATTAAAGAGGACCTTATTCTTTGATTAGGTTTTAGTGATTCTACTGTTTATCTGGATCAATTACCACATAGTCCCTTGCTCGTTCCAGCAATAATAAACTAAAGAAACACTCTCGACATGGCCAACTAAAGTAAAGCATAACTCATGTCGTTACATGCGTAGATCACAGGTATGCATTTCATTCCTTGCCAGATTTACTAAGAGATTTTAACCAAAGTGTGGAGTCATTCCTTTCCATATAAAACCATAAAAATGACAGTTAAAATCAGAAAAATAACTGTCATTTGTTATAAAATCAAGTAAAGGAAAACTCTAAAAAACAATGTGCGAAATCAGTTTTTCATTATAAAAATAATTATTCTAAATTGGAAAAGTTTAAATTAAACCAATCAGTAAGCTTATTTAGGTCTGTGAACATATTATCCTAACAATATAATGAAATAGGTTATGGTATATAAAATACAATTTTTCTGTCAAAAAATTAAAATTTTAATTGATTCGATTATTCATTTAACACTAAAAGATGAACAGTGTACCAATCGTAATTCACACAGATATTTAAACTGCAGTGAATTTTAATTCATCAGAAATTGATGGAAATGAAGAAATTGTTTATTCATAGAACACTAGGTTAAATTACCATAAATAAATTTCAAAAATAAACTTGGATTAAGTTACCACGACAAATGGTTAATTAAACAGTTAGAAAATTCATCATTTTATCATTAACCATAAATGTGAAATATTAGGTTATGTAATCAAGGCAAAAGCGAATTGACAGTATTAACAGTGACCGTAAAAAACCTAAAAGGTTTTAACCTAACAAAGTCCAACAGATATTCATTACGATTGTAACAAAACTAAATAAGCAATTCAATTTACAAAATTTAAAAGTTTCAACACTGCTATTAATAAAAGCTATATAGACATTTGACAGTTCTGAAACCTTTCATTCATTGTTACATAATTATAGCACTCTTTAAGATTATAGATTCCATAGAAATAAGGTATAAATATCTTACAAAAGGTGTTTTACTTACCAGATAATGTAAAATTTGAAGAACACCACTCCAAAAAAGCGTGCAGTACATCGTAATAAGAGGTAGCCAAGCAAGCTTAATAGACAGATTTCCCGCTCCACATAACACGTCTAACCTCAAATTCGAAGAGATTTATTCAGTAATAATAATTTTTGTGCATTCGACGACGAAAAAAAAACCAAAAGCAAAATAATTTTCAGAAAAATAAAACAAAAACTTTATTAAAGACGTTTTAATTTTGTATTAAAATAAGGTTTGTATAAAATGTGATCAACGTTAATTGCTTTCAGATGAATATTTTATATATATATATATATATATATATACAAATATCCGGAGCCACAATCTTTTTACTGAGATACAGCCACTGAAATGTATATATAAGAATTTATCCATCCTTCGTTGATCTCACCCCCAACAGAGCCACAATAGAAGTGGCTCTTTTTGTGCCACATTGTAAGGTAGAAAATAACCGCAAAATCAACAAATTATTGAGGGAGAAAACTATATATATATACAATTTTATAATGCAATAGACCGTACCCATAACATTTATTCAGAACAATAGGACATTTATTTAGTGATTACACTTGCAACTATATATATTATATATATATTATAACAGCACCAAATATTAATTATTTGGGGTTATATGTCACCTGCATACTAAAATCATGTTTAAATAAATTATAACAGTCAAAACTCCATTTGTATATAGAGCGATGAAAATAATGCTTTGTAAAGCGACGCACACGTGGCCGTTATGTAATCAGCTCGCTGTAGAAGGAAAGGGCTACACCCAAACTGTTAATTATTAATATCTCTGAAACTAATAAATTAAGGTGAAATCCAAGATAGCCAAAATGTTTGCCGAAATATTAATAATGACGTGTGCAAATTTTACGCAATATAATTAACAAATAAAAGAGTTAATTAATTTAATTGAATAACTTCTGTAAAAATAGAGACACATTAATGAGATTTTAATATGTTATAAAGATAATAATTTCCAACACATTGTATATTTTAGATTTAGCACAACTTGGTTTGCAACCAAGATATTGCAAAATTAAATAATCACAGGAAATCCGGAACGACAAATTGGTTCTGCCGAATAATAATATTAGTAATAATATTAATTCTCCGTCTGTGGGAATCTAACTTCATTCTCACGGACCAAGGGAATTCAAATTTTATGTAGTAGGGAGAGTGTGTCAGCCAATCAAATGATTTGACCAAACCCCGACCAGCGCGGTGTTTTCGGGCTGAAACATCACTCTTCTGCCAGTACTCGCGAAGTAAAGACGTAATTCTTCGATCGTCTCGTAACCATAGTGTAAAGATCCATCAGAAGACTACGTGGTCAACACACGCAATTACGAACACAGTAAATACAGATCATCTGTACAACTCGTAATTATTGCGTAAAGGCGAGATACTCTTCATTACATCAACCAAGCTTATTGTGTACTGCAAGCTGTAGTCATAAGCACGCAAGAGATCCACCAGACTTCAAGAATACAGCAGAGAGGCCGTCTAAATCATTGGTGAACAGCTGACGAGCAGAGCTACCACTCGAACGAAACACACACACACACACACACACACACGCTGACGTGCGACATGCGAATCGACGAGGGACAGAAACCAGTTCCAGCAGAGAGCCGCAGACGTTAAAATATTCACAAACAGCAGGAAAGCAGAGTGTTGCCGAATTCTGAACTCAACGACCGAATCCAGGAGCTCTAAGCAGATTACTTTCTCTAGCGACCGGACCGAAATCAACGAGGGACAATTGGGAGCAACTCTAACATCCTCCTCAATAACAGGAAAGCAAAATCAACTTATTTATTTTTCAACATCAAATTTTCTATCTTGTCATTTTTAAAAGCATTGTAATTTGAACAATTCAGGTGCCATACAAAAAATCAAAGACTCTAGTAATTAAGAATAAATTCATTGTGATAATCTGTATAGCAGTCTAAGTCATTAGTAAGCTGTAGTTAAGCAAATAGAAATAATATAAAAGCGCTATACAAATCTTAACTAACAATCTAATTATTAGCTCATACTGCAGTATAACAGAAGTCAAATCACTAGAAATGAAATGACGTGAATTAGAATGTCACGCATAATTTATTTTTGAAAAATATTCTAATTAACTTCAGAGTTTTTATATTTTGTTTCATTAACATTTAAATTCAATTTAGTTAAAGCAATTTAATTTAATTTAATCAATTAGTGAATTAAATTTTGAATTGCAATTAACTCGCCAAATAACGAGTTTAGTTTCTTTTCAATTATCAACCAATTGAAAAACATTAGTCAACATAGATTCATTGTTTAGACAGTAAGATAATTGATAATATAATAACCATTTTATTCTTGTGTGTTATTGGAGTAATAAACAACGTTTTATTACCCCATATTTCATTGTTTTATTGTTGTACGACAAAGCCTACCAGTCTCACAAAACTCTCCCCCTTTAAAGTAACCTATTTTGTGTGTTGTTGCAATAAATTTGAGATTACTAGCTTGCGAAATTCAAATCCAAAATCCACACGCCCTAGTCAGAAAGAACCGCAAGATCGGACAGCAGGTAGGTACTCATACACAACACGACACAACAACAACGCATATAAGTAAAGTTGCATGTCGGCCAACGTGGGGCCCGGCAAACGTACATTACATTAAATCACAACGAAATTGAAACGCATATGGCGCTCCAATTTCGTGGGGCTCGAGAAAATTAAATTAATTAAAATCAATTTAAATTTAATTTTCAGATTAAAACAAACTTTGCTGTTTTAACTCTTAAAACAGCTGGCGTCCAACTGAACAATCCCCAAAGAGTTTTGTGACTGGTGCTCATACAGCAGTGAAATTATTGTGTGTATTTGAAACTATTCTGTGTATTTTAAATTATTCTATATTTGAAATTGTTGTGTATTTAAAATGGATACGGAAAAAATGTTTAAACAGTTATTACAAGAAATTAAACAAAACGCGGCTAAAGCGGAACAAGCTAATGCGGATTTGACCGCTAAAATAGACGCGAAATTTGAACAGAGTGCAGCCAAAGCTGAGCTCAGTATCGCAGAGTTAACTTCCAAAATCGAGATGCAAAGAGTTAGATGCGAAGCAACTATCAGTTTTGCAATAAGTGGTGACAAAGTTGGCGTTAAGATGCCTGCTAATAAAACTAACTTGACTGAAAAATTAAATTTTTACAAAGTTATATTAAAAGAAAATGATGAAAGTAGTATTAGATTTGAACAAATATTGACAGTTTTACCCAATCCATAAATGAAGTAAATTAATAGACACATTTTCTACGAGTACCCTGGATGTGTTCCTGTTTTTGAAAATGATACATTTTTATTTATTATTTACTAGTGTCATTTCTTTATAATGTTTTTGTGTTTTAAAAATGATAAACTTTTATGCTGTTACTTACATGTTGTATTATGTAACCATAACAACATTTCTTTATGATTTTTAATAACCATAATGTCTCAAGTATCTTGTTTCCATTAAATTTTCATACAAGCCAAGATTGGATAAATGTAAACATGCAGTTGGGATTAAAAACGCAACACAAAATAGTACAGTGTCAATTAGTTTACAGTTGTTCCAATTTTTGTTGTATAATTACCCCTAAGATGTTGGGGTACTTGTAAATTGAATTTTAGAGGGTTTCATTTAAACAATTTTTTGTATACAACATAAGAAGAAAAGACTGAAATAACTATTATTTACAGTTAATTTAATTTTGGAGACCTATACATGATTTTTAATAAATAAAAATATTTTAATCCTTCATATTTCGTTTACAATTACCCACCTAATCTTAATGGAATGATACAATATTTTCATAGCAATATTAAAATAACTTAAAAATACAGCTAGGAGCAAGTTGTGCCAATGCTTCACATGTTATATGTCTGTTTATTTATTTAATAGGAACATGTAAAAACAATTTTATGCCATTCTAGTAAATCAGTAAAATAATAAATACAGGTATTCTATGTTTTGAATTGGTTAAGTTATATTACTGAATATTTTTAACTTGTTCTGTCTATTTTCATATAAATCTTGGATGTAATACTTTGTTTCACAAGAGTTGATAGTCCCTGTCACAAAACAACCTGCTTTTGCCATGATAATGAGCTTTCATTTAGCACAATCTACTCGAGAAACAAATCCACATTTTTATCCAAACAGTTAGTTCAAAATTTCAGAAATGAAATTTGCCACAGAATCTATTAATTTTACCCTGAACTCAATATTTACATTAGCTAAACTACACAACACCTAGAAACTTAACGAGAACAAAATTAACTCTGTAGAATATAATTTAAATGACTCGTTCTACCTGACTTGAATAATACAACTGACTACTTTGCGAATTCTTAGAGCATTTTGGAACTACTGTGTTAAATGTAGGAAACATTCATAAAATATTATGCTCTTAGATTTCAGCACCAATGTATCGACAGACTTAATAACATCAAGTTGATTTCACTTCATGCAGTAAACATAAATGATAAATACACAGACGTTAATCATAACTTCTATTAGAACAGTAACAACTAAAATGAAACAGTATAACAATATATGATACTACCTCACTTTATGGCACTCTAATTAACATATTTAAAACTGATACTTTGTTATAAGTTTAATATACAACTGTTTTTATTGAAATTTTGTAATGTACTGCTTTAACTTATTAGTTCTGTTCAGTAATGGGTATGAAATCAAAGAAGTTGTGGGCAACAACTAATTGTAAAACGTTTTATAAATATAAAATATAAACTTTGTACAGTATGATTATAAAATGTACGATCTCCAGGTATGGGTATGAGATAAGGAAGGAATAAGCATACCAACCTTACATTGTCAGTTTTTGTTATTCTCCACTATCAACTCTTGAAAGAGAATTTACTTATAACTGATACCTAGCAAAATTGATGTATTGTTAACATATGATCACTAAAATAAATATATCTGTAAATATAATAATAATAAAAATTATAATTATTTAAAAGCAATTCACTGTAGCGCAATGCTAAACCCAGGAACCCAGTGGTCCTGGGTTCGCATCCTGGTCAAGACATGGCATCTTTCCGTAGGCTGTTAAAATTCCATCTATCATTTTTATTAAAAAAAACATACAGTTCAGGAACTCAGTGCACTAAATCTAATGTCGCTGCTAATGACCTATTAGTTGATGCGATGTAAAATAAAGTAAATTAAAAAAAATCAAATCAATACACAATTCTTACTTACGAAAAATAGTTATTTAAGTCCTATAAAAAATTTTTCAGTGACATATTGTTTGTCACAGTTTACAAAAGAACTTCCAGTTTCATTGGCTGATTGTATAAAAACTCACTTATTTATATAATTTAATTCACTTGTACTCACCGTTATTCCTAAGGGTCCCCCCAGAGTTCTATAAGCGAGATCAGAAACAGTGTGAGGTTACGAAATAATTATTCTGACACATTTTGACTGAAGAAAATTTACATTTTACTTTTATTTTTAAATCATTTAAATTTCAACAAATTTTACATACCGTACTTCTGTATATAAAATAACTTTGTAATAATTTCTTCATCTTGTGATTCGTTACATTAGTGCCATTACTATTCTATCTTATTCTACTATCTTACCTTAATCTATTTCATTCAGACTGCCCAGCCTGCAATATTTCACCCATACAAACACACACAAAATTTATTTAACCCATTAACATTTAGAATAAAATTCCCAACCCTTAACTTGAACCCACGGCCACATGTTCGCGCGCGCACTCATCGTTTTTTGTAAATGTTTTACTTCTCAGTGTCCGAAAAATACTTTACTCGGTTCCACTTGATGGATGGATCGCGGTCCCATGAAATTTTACTGTTGATACACTTTTACTGAAAAGAATAAAAAAAAACTTTGTAGAGAGCTTATTCAGCTCCTGGCCGGCCAGCAATTATAGTGGAACTGGCCCATGTGCTTGGTTGAACTGGCGGAAGCGGCAACTCAATGCCACCAAGTTTTAGTCGTCGTATACGGTTGATTTGCTGAGGCATATTCAGTTTATGCATGGATTATAGCTGGTATATGTGTGTGACCAGAGCTTAATATTGGACTTGGCTCTGATGATGTCACCAACAGTAGGCGGAGTTTAATGCGACTTCCGGGAGGTCTTAGAGAAGACGACGAATATTTTTACGCTCTGGCCATCTTGAGTTTTTAGTTAGAGCGTCCTTTGAGCGTGTGCAGGTGTAGTTGCGCTTGAGCGTTGACACACATTTACAGAGTTCTGCGAATTTTTAAGGTGGTAAATTCTTCACCGCATTACTCAACAACAACCTGCGTCTTATTGCTTTGTTTCCAACTGTTCTGTTATACTGACAAATACGTTGCACAATAATAGTTATTTCGCAATATGTTATAAGGCTCCCGACCGAAAACGAAATGAATAAAAATATAATTATCCCATACGGTTAAAATAAAAACACCCAAAAATCGACCCGCTACAATACCCCCTCGATGAGAATTCTGCTGTTCATAACAGAAGAAATCTCATCGATAAACCCCGAAGAGGACCGGTGAGGAACTAGTGCCAACAACCCCCTTGTTCTTAATCTCATGGGTACACGACCCCCCTGGCTCAGCGACCATGGACTCATCTGAACGAGATCACTGGACTTCTCCGTAAGAGATCCCAACACCGAGAAATCGAACAGATTCGTACCACCGCGCGCCTCGCCTTCTAACATGCTACCCCCAAAAATCCTCAATCCCTGGCTAAAATTATCCCAGCTCCTCAGCCGATATGTTTCCCCTTTTTGCAAGCTGGGCTGCCTTTAGCAGATACTGGGCTCACACACACTCACGTTACAGGTTACCATAACACATTAAAAGTAAAAAATTGCTTTTAAGATTTATTAAAAATTTAAAAAGTTCAATATTCAAAAAAAAACTTTTATCAAAAAAAATTCTCTTCCTGGTTTTTCTAATTTTTTGTTTCAAATGACTTAACCTAAACATTCCTATTAATACAAACACATCCTTACTCTAATAGGAGAACCACTTATATTCTACCAATACAATGCAATACAATAAAAGAAACATGGTTAGTGCACACATAATAAAATCATTATCTAAAATAGTCATTCACTGGCAGGCGAAAAATCAAGTTTTTTTTTTTTTTTCTCAAAAAAAATTAAAATATTCAAAAATTTTAAAATTCCAAAAAAAATTTAAATTTATTCATTAAAAAATTTTATTAAATTTATTTATTAAACAACATTTATTAAAATTATTCAAATATTGGTTTGAATTATTCAAACAAACAAATTAAAATTGGATTCCTACTATACAAGCTTAGTAGGTGTATGACCTCATCAGCTGATCGAAACTAGGTCAAGTCCAAAACCCTTGACCTACATATGTTACGTATACTCTCTGCACCTACATTAAACATCTGTAACCATCTAACTCAAAGCACAAAACATAATAAAATAAAATATTTAAAATGAACAAAATATTAATATAATAATCAAATTGACTTTTACATAATAATAAAATAAACAATTCTTAACTTTACATTATTTTCAATTCTATCCAAATTTTGTCACTGGCAAAAAAAATGCAAATTTTATATCTTTATCATAAATCACTCTCTCTATGTAACAATCTTACTTTATTCTACTTTGGGTGATTTGAACTATTTATTCTCATTGACTGTACTGCTTGAGCTGAATACCTATATAATCTTTCTCCCTCTGACTCTACTATTAACTTTTACTACATGACACCCATCTCTATCAAAATATCTATCAAAACACTCTAAATTCAATTTACCTCTGGCACCGCTCATCTTTGTACTAGGATGTGTGTTCCCTACCTGGCTATAACCATACGAGCCAATGCCCCTCCAAAATATCGGCAAACACTCACGCGAACTACTCTATTCTCGCCACAACGCCATACGTTGCTCACACCTTACCACCTCACCCTTACTACAAAATATCATCAACAAATATGTTTAAATCTCATTCACAATACTCATCTCTACATATACTCACTACTACTGTGTCAACATCAATACTTCTCAAAATACTATAACATGTATAAACCAAAACAACATTACCTTATATCATCTCTACTAATTCAACTTTAACTTTGACAGATCTATATGTCACCTAAAATATTTATCACCCAAAAACTCTCTTTTATTTGCTTTCACCACTCGTTACTTCATTTCTCATTATCAAATTATTTTTTATCATTACATTAAAACGTCTGTAATACCTCAAACATTACATTGAGCATCAATTACTTAAAACATTTATAACTAATATACCGGTGACATGTTATTGCTGATCAGCTGATATCCTAACATAATGGAAACACATCTCAAATTTGAACAACTTATATGAAATATATATTTATTTATCAATACTCACTCCTATTATATTAATTGCCTGCCAGGCGTTTAATTATTGGCTTAATTTAAAGCATACACGTATCATGAAAGCACATATTCTTATCAATGCCTATACCTAACATACAACAATAAAATAATACATTTAAAATCATAGCATGTAATGAACACCTTATATTACATATCTGATCAGCTAGTTAATTGAACAGAGCATAAGCAGTTTTATTGGATCCAACTTTGAATAAAAAAAAATGTTATGTTATTAAACTTTACATTCGTGACTCCTTTGCGTCACCTCCCAGCCACACACACTATTTCAGATTATGTAAGACTGTCTCGCCTTTTCGCTTCCACAGAGACTGTATATTTTGGAGCAGGGTTTTACCTCTCCGTGTCTCTGCTTCCGCTATTAAGTTTTAAAGTAGGGAACATCATCATGTTCTTGTTCTATAATCATACACCCTTAAAACGGATCTGCCACCGGTCTTTGCCACCCCCAAGCGGGCAGAGTGGCAGCCGCTGTTCCATAGTACCGGAGATTTCCTCTAAGGTTCCCCCATTGAATTTCAAATATATACCAATTTCAAGTCAGCTATGGTCAAGGGACTTGATATGACCATAGCTGGCCGCTAGCCAAAACCACGGTTAGTGCTGGTAAGGCAGTAACCGCCCGAAAAGTCGAGGAAATCTAAACTTTTATTTCACTGCCTGTTTCATATCAATCTCATTATGTGCGACACGGTCATTTAGTAAGGTGTGTAAAATTTTTACTTTACACGGATAAGGTGTGCCGCACATTTATCGCCAGTTTGGCCTCCGATGGAGGTAACACTCACTGCTACCCCCAACCCATTTCGCTATTTAAGAGAGCACAGGCCACCCCCTTAATAGCCACTTAATAGCTAATTAATTACTTAACAATTGAAAATTAAACTTTCTACAAATACAGTTCAACACTCCATTGTTTCATCACTTCATTGCACCAATCAACCCCCTAAAATTACCCTTTAATCTTGTATAATAACAAGTTCTTTTATTTACTTTTTTTTTTTTTTTAATTTTCACATAGACACTTCTGCAAGTCCAATCTTTCACTTTTCACTAACATTTTCTTTCTGACAAAATAATAAGTACCACAATGAATCATCTTATACAGTTACATCCAAATAAAATACATTTGTGTTGTTTTCTGAGGGAAAACAATTATTTGAAAATTTAAGTATTCAAATTACAAATTTTTGGCTGTTTCATTTTACAATTTCTAAAATAAAACTAAAATATTTCGTGAAAAGAGGAAAGAAAAAAATATATATATATACTACCTTTCCACGAAACTATGGGTCCCCCTCCCCGTTCAAAGTGTTGTGAGTTTTCTAATTTTAACCAATTTTGATTTCATTCTCACAATCATCAATATATTCACTCTCTCTACATAAATTTACTCTAGTATCTGCACCACTTTCACCTACTCTCTTTTGTAATATTTTTACCCCCGTTGTTCTAACTTTATCTATTATTTGTTCAAAATTAACCTTTACCGACCGATCACCCCCGTCTAATTCTACTATTTTCTCCTTAAAGTTTACAATAGCTTTATTTCTTTGCAGGAAATCATTACCCAATATAATGTCTAAACTTAACCCTTTAACTACCAAAAATGTGTTCTCAAATTCTATGTCATTTATCAAAAAACTTAAGTGTATCTGTTTTGTTATTCTCTTACTGCGTACGCCTGTAACTCCTATTACTGTAACCCCAGCTACTGGTAAAATTGGAATATTCTTTATACTTTCTTTTAATTCTCCTAAAATGTTTTCAGCAATAACAGAAATCTCACTACCTGTATCTACAAGTGTTCTATAATATTTATTAGCTACATTTACCTGTATTTCTGTTAGTCCCGCTCTCACCTCGATTGTCTTGTTTTCTTCTTCCAGCAGATCTGCAACTATATCTGTTCTAATTACATTACTCGTAACATCTTCTAATGGTTGGACCTCACTTGCTTCCCCGTACAGTGGTCTGGTCCGTGCTACCACTGTATGCTCTAGTTTTCCGGTTGTTGTCTATGGTTGCTTGTTGTGGGTATCTGGTGATCCCGCGGCGGTCCCTGGTGATAGTTATTTGTTCCTCGGTACGGCCTGTTTTCGTTTCTCCTCCTCTGCTCTTCTCTTGGTAAATTACATTTATAACACTGTTGTCTGCTGGCGAAATTCCCCCATTTGCACCTGGAACAACTCCACTCACCTGGTTTGTTTACATTATCTCTATGCACATTATTATGATACCCACGATAATTATTATTCTTATTTTGATTATGTTCAACATGATGATGGTTATTATTCTGTTGTGTTCGCCTACCCCCTTCTCGATCTCTAATACTCTGTAGTATATCTAGTATTCTCTCCCACTCGTTCATATTGTCAATTTCTTTTGTCATCAAAGTGGTTTGTACATCTTTCGGTAAGTGTTTACTTACATGTCTAACAAAAGATTTAAATGGTATCTGCGGCTCTAAATATTTCGCTTCGTTATATAACTTGGTCACGTATATTGTTAAATTATTATTATTAGGGTGTCCTAAAAAATCGCCCGTTCCCATTATACGGCTTCTTAGTATTTCTTGTTCATCTTCGGTCCAATATTTCCCTTTAAATGCTCTTTCGAATGTCTCATAACAATCCCATTCTGACCGATGTGCTTCCGCCCACACTACTGAACTACCCCTAAAACATTTAATTATTTTGGTTAATTGTACCTCCCAATTACTGTTATTGAAACGGTTGTATTCCCGGGTTTGGTTTATAAATCTCATTGGATGTATTGTCCGGTTTTCATAGCTAAATGTTTCTAACTCAATTTCATTGTGTAAATCTCTCGTTATGATAACCCTTTCCGTAACCCCGGTAAATTTCTTGTTAATTTCCCCCCGTAATTCATTTTTTACACTCATTAAATTGTTCTCAATTACAGTACATTTGTCATAAATATTATTACTAGTTTGTAAACTGAACTCATCTATTTCTCTAAGCTTACTTTGTATTGTACTTATTTTACAGTTGGTATTATCTGCATGCTCTGAAATAGCTTTACTTACTGTTTCTATATTCTCTGCTATACTTATTACATTTGACTCAAAATTTTCTAACTGATCTTGTAAAACAGTTGTTTTAATGTCTATTTGTTTATTTATTTCAAATTTAGTTTTCATCTCTATCTGCTTATCTACTGTAGCTAAACATTTATTTTCTATCTCTTTACTTTGTGTCTCAATTTGGTTTTGAACTGTGCTAATTACTGTTTCATTAATTGTATTGATTTTGTCATCTAAATCATTTATTTTAGCATCGAATTTCTCATTAACTATTTCTACTACTTGTTCTTGCATATTTGTACAACATACGTCTATTTCATTGATTCGTCTATCAAAAATAATATTCTGTTTTCTGATTTCATTTTTTACTTCATTAAACTCATTTTTCTGTTCGCTAAATTTCTCATCGAACTTATTATTTTGTATATTAAAAAGCGTCTGCATCATTTTTACTATTTGATTTTCGTCAGCCCTGTTAATCGGGACTGGCGTCGAGTGAATAATTTCTCCACTCATAATTTGTGATTCAGTTGCGCTTGTCTGGCTTTCATTGGTATTGTCAGCTAGACTGACGTTCTCATTATCTGCCATTTTAAAATTTTGTTCAAATATTTCTATTTCTTTCAAAAAAAAAATTATTTAGTGTACTAAATATTACACCATCATATTATATCTGAAATATTGTAAAATTTTCTACTACATATAGTTACGACATAACCTTATTTTACGTATTTTGTATTCTTTCGCTACCCACTCTGTTTCTGAGTTCTGGCTTATTTATATAATTATTTTATATAATGTCATTGTTCGGGCCGCCATTTGTATAAAAACTCACTTATTTATATAATTTAATTCACTTGTACTCACCGTTATTCCTAAGGGTCCCCCCAGAGTTCTATAAGCGAGATCAGAAACAGTGTGAGGTTACGAAATAATTATTCTGACACATTTTGACTGAAGAGAATTTACATTTTACTTTTATTTTTAAATCATTTAAATTTCAACAAATTTTACATACCGTACTTCTGTATATAAAATAACTTTGTAATAATTTCTTCATCTTGTGATTCGTTACATTAGTGCCATTACTATTCTATCTTATTCTACTATCTTACCTTAATCTATTTCATTCAGACTGCCCAGCCTGCAATATTTCACCCATACAAACACACACAAAATTTATTTAACCCATTAACATTTAGAATAAAATTCCCAACCCTTAACTTGAACCCACGGCCACATGTTCGCGCGCGCACTCATCGTTTTTTGTAAATGTTTTACTTCTCAGTGTCCGAAAAATACTTTACTCGGTTCCACTTGATGGATGGATCGCGGTCCCATGAAATTTTACTGTTGATACACTTTTACTGAAAAGAATAAAAAAAAAACTTTGTAGAGAGCTTATTCAGCTCCTGGCCGGCCGGCAATTATAGTGGAACTGGCCCATGTGCTTGGTTGAACTGGCGGAAGCGGCAACTCAATGCCACCAAGTTTTAGTCGTCGTATACGGTTGATTTGCTGAGGCATATTCAGTTTATGCATGGATTATAGCTGGTATATGTGTGTGACCAGAGCTTAATATTGGACTTGGCTCTGATGATGTCACCAACAGTAGGCGGAGTTTAATGCGACTTCCGGGAGGTCTTAGAGAAGACGACGAATATTTTTACGCTCTGGCCATCTTGAGTTTTTAGTTAGAGCGTCCTTTGAGCGCGTGCAGGTGTAGTTGCGCTTGAGCGTTGACACACATTTACAGAGTTCTGCGAATTTTTAAGGTGGTAAATTCTTCACCGCATTACTCAACAACAACCTGCGTCTTATTGCTTTGTTTCCAACTGTTCTGTTATACTGACAAATACGTTGCACAATAATAGTTATTTCGCAATATGTTATAAGGCTCCCGACCGAAAACGAAATGAATAAAAATATAATTATCCCATACGGTTAAAATAAAAACACCCAAAAATCGACCCGCTACATGATGATTAGGTAGTTTCATTTGCTGATGTTCGAAACAACTTTTTATGGCAAGAATCTGAAAAAACATCAATTTATTTACAAACTTAAAAAAGTTAATTTAATAAAGAAAAAGGTATATAGTAAAAGCTCCTTTATTACAGCACAAGCTAAAAGTGCTAAAACTTCACTCTTAACTTAATTTAATTCACAACTTATCATTTTAATTATTTATAATATTAAGAATTAACATGAACTGGGAAGAGTTTATGGGTCTAATTATTACGTTTCAAATTTAACCATCTGTAATAATATTTTAATAAAATTATTAATGGTGTTTGTAGACCTTCTCTACGACCGTTAATAAGTGAAATCTCTTTAATAACACTGACAACTGCTAATATGTTTAAAATGAACATATTAGGAGAAATGAAAATTAATTACAAAATTTCATTATTTTCTGTTTTAATATAAAATTATATTTAGAAATTTGAGTGGATGTTTGGTTGGTCCTTGAACTGATCCCATACAGTAGCCAATCTATATCTAAAGGGTTTTACTGTAGTGTTTAATAATTTACCCCCTGGAAGTAATGAAATGTCTTAGTTGGAGTAAAGAATTTTCACTTACAAAGAAGTAATAAATACCTAATATCAAAATTTAATAATGCTTCTTTTTATAATTTTAGTGATTATAAAAATGTAAACATTTTGCTCATCTACTATGTATCAAGACTTCAAGACTGAAAATATAAATTCATGAGATTCCTACAATATAATTTTGATGTGCATTATACAATTATATGTTTTTCAAAAACACATTTTATGAAAATGTACAGAAAAAAATTATATGGAGGTATCTTTACAAAACTTTTAGTTCTGTTGTTATTATTTCTTTACCAATTAAAACGTGGGTTTAAATCCATTATAAGCCCAGCACCTTGGAAAAGCATTATTATGTACTATGACACGAAAAACAGTGATCTATACATATAATGAGATATGTTTTAATTAAGCTGGTTATGACAAGAAGGATTCATTGGTTTATTTTGCCGAAGAGAGCGATGGGCCTATTGATCCGATAATCTGCGTAGACCGAAGAAACACATTAAAGAGGACCTTATTCTTTGATTAGGTTTTAGTGATTCTACTGTTTATCTGGATCAATTACCACATAGTCCCTTGCTCGTTCCAGCAATAATAAACTAAAGAAACACTCTTGACATGGCCAACTAAAGTAAAGCATAACTCATGTCGTTACATGCGTAGATCACAGGTATGCATTTCATTCCTTGCCAGATTTACTAAGAGATTTTAACCAAAGTGTGGAGTCATTCCTTTCCATATAAAACCATAAAAATGACAGTTAAAATCAGAAAAATAACTGTCATTTGTTATAAAATCAAGTAAAGGAAAACTCTAAAAAACAATGTGCGAAATCAGTTTTTCATTATAAAAATAATTATTCTAAATTGGAAAAGTTTAAATTAAACCAATCAGTAAGCTTATTTAGGTCTGTGAACATATTATCCTAACAATATAATGAAATAGGTTATGGTATATAAAATACAATTTTTCTGTCAAAAAATTAAAATTTTAATTGATTCGATTATTCATTTAACACTAAAAGATGAACAGTGTACCAATCGTAATTCACACAGATATTTAAACTGCAGTGAATTTTAATTCATCAGAAATTGATGGAAATGAAGAAATTGTTTATTCATAGAACACTAGGTTAAATTACCATAAATAAATTTCAAAAATAAACTTGGATTAAGTTACCACGACAAATGGTTAATTAAACAGTTAGAAAATTCATTATTTTATCATTAACCATAAATGTGAAATATTAGGTTATGTAATCAAGGCAAAAGCGAATTGACAGTATTAACAGTGACCGTAAAAAACCTAAAAGGTTTTAACCTAACAAAGTCCAAGAGATATTCATTACGATTGTAACAAAACTAAATAAGCAATTCAATTTACAAAATTTAAAAGTTTCAACACTGCTATTAATAAAAGCTATATAGACATTTGACAGTTCTGAAACCTTTCATTCATTGTTACATAATTATAGCACTCTTAAGATTATAGATTCCATAGAAATAAGGTATAAATATCTTACAAAAGGTGTTTTACTTACCAGATAATGTAAAATTTGAAGAACACCACTCCAAAAAAGCGTGCAGTACATCGTAATAAGAGGTAGCCAAGCAAGCTTAATAGACAGATTTCCCGCTCCACATAACACGTCTAACCTCAAATTCGAAGAGATTTATTCAGTAATAATAATTTTTGTGCATTCGACGACGAAAAAAAAACCAAAAGCAAAATAATTTTCAGAAAAATAAAACAAAAACTTTATTAAAGACGTTTTAATTTTGTATTAAAATAAGGTTTGTATAAAATGTGATCAACGTTAATTGCTTTCAGATGAATATTTTATATATATATATATATATATATATATATATTGTAATATAATTACAAATATTCAAAATATAAAAATAAAAATAAATAGATATTTGTTATGTGTAGATTTGCCCTGACTGTAAGCCCCACTGTTTAGGCTAGTCAATTTGTAATATAATTTCAAATATAATAATAAACAAAATATAAAGATATTGATGATAAGAATTGTGTATGTTGTCTGGATCTCGGTATTGAACTCACCGATGATACAGCTCCACTTTGGATTCACCAAATACAAAGAATAGATTTAATATAAATATGTTATAACTAGGTGTGATTGATTGATAAATAACAAATAAATCAAACTTTATAAATTGTGAAAATATTTTTTCTTTTTCTTGTATTGAGTTTTGATTTAATTACAGTAGAACTTGGCTAATTCGAAGCTGAAGGGACCAGTAAAAAATTCGAATTAGGAAAACTTTTAATAAGGGTAGAAAAATCAAATCAAAAACCGAAATTCAGTAAAGCAATATGTTATTTTATTAAACAATTTCCTTATACATATGTATTACAAACGTATAAACACGTTTCCGTACAAAATATAGTATTCACAGTTTTTTAAAAAAGCTAGAAACTTTTGATTGCATTTTGCAGTTAATACACTGAGTTGTAGTAAACTCTTCAAGTTTATTAAGTGCTTGGAAAATAGCGTCACGTTCTGCTGTCCTTCAACAAACCGTCTCAAGTCTTGAATGTAATTTGATGCCTGTGAAGCCGTTGGAATCGGTATCTCTGGAAGTTCTAGCTGGTCCCCTTCTTCATCTGAAGATGTACCATCATTTCTTATGTTCGTAACATCAGCCACGATCTCCGCATCTGTCTGTTCACTGCACACCGCCAAGTCTTCATCCATGTTTACAAACTCTTCGTAACGAATGCCTGCATCATGTCCAACATCTTCCCAGTTATCCGTAGTGGATACGACTTCTCTAGCAGCTTTATTCTCCTCTTCACCTTCAATGTGGCAGAAACCACCTTTACGAAAACAATTAGCAATTGTTTTTTGCATAACTTAGTCCCAAGCACTGTTGCACATGCGGGCCGCTTGAAGGATGTTAATCTTGATATTTTCGTGCTCATCTAAATAAGCACCTGACAGAATGTTTTGGACCACAAGCCGTCTGTAAAAATGCTTAAAATTTTTTATTACATCTTGGTCCATAGGTTGAACTACTGAAGTCATGTTTGGAGGGAAAAACACATCCTTTACATTTTCCATCAGAGGAATAGTGTTGTGCGCTGTACAGTTGTCAATAAACAAGACGATTCTTCTGTTTTGATTTCAAAATTTCCTGTTGATTTTCAAAAGCCATCTTTCGAAAATTTCACCTGTCATCCAAGCTTTATTGTTTGATTTGTATTCAACTGGTTTCGTTTTTACATTTTTGAAACAACGTGGGTTGGCTGACTTCCCTATCATTAGCAAAGGCAGTTTTTCCGAGCCATCCATGTTTGCTCCGAATAAAAGTGTTATGCGCTCCTTGCTGTGTTTGCCGCCACTACAACTTTCTCCTTTAAAAGCAAGTGTTTTGTCGGGGGTGCATTTGAAGAATAAGCCCGTCTCGTCTACGTTAAAAATGTCTTTAGCGTCTCTATCAGAAATCATTTGCAACAAATCGTCTTTCCATGAATTTGCAGCTTCAACGTCAACAGATCCACTTTCCCCACAAACAGTTTTGAAAAAAATTCCTTTCTTTAAAACCATCGAGCCAATCAGTGCTGGCCTTAAAATCATTTTTCCCTAAGCTAGATGCGAATTCCTCAGCTTTGGCTCTGACGAGGGGCCCACTGACTGGAATTTTTTAGTCCCTTGCTTGCTTAAACCACTTCACTACACATTCATCCACGTCAGGATTTTCTGGTCCTCGCGCTCTTTTCCTATCTTTGTCGCTGGCTTTACACACACTATTCAAAATCTTCTCTTTATTTTTTAGATACGTTGACAGCGTATTTGGCGGTATCGCGAATTCCTTGGCAATTTCAGATTTCTTTTTTTGTCCCTTTTCCAATTTCTGTATAACGGCAACTTTTTCAGCAAATGTCAATGATTTGTATTGGGTCCGTGTTGGTTTTGACAACACAATAAAACTGCACAATAAGCGTCACTAAAACACACCAGTCTGTATATACAGTACTGTATAAAGAAAGGAACGGTCTCTCACTACAGGACACAGCTCGCACAGTAGAAACTCAAAAAGACTTAACACTTCCATGAATGCAGGCAGACTGAACTGAAAGCAACAGTGAGGGTGGCTGACTGACGAGGCGTGGAACCAGGGACAATGGCGGACGGTACCGTTACACGAGCCAGTCATGTGTCATCGCCAGATACTGACGGCAATTCCACGAATTTGACACAAAGGACAAGCGTCTGTTCACAAAGGGCGATGCCTGCTTGTCTGTTTCCAGTCGTGTCTCTATTGTTACGTGGTATAGCCCATACAGCAGGCGATTTTTTGTAGTTTGAGCAAAATTTTTATTTCGAATTAACCAAAAAAAGTTCGAATTACAGACGATGTTTTTGCATGGTTTTACATAGGATATTCAAGGGACCACGGTAAAAGTTCGAATTATCCACGAATTCGAATTATGCACGTTCGAATTAGCCAAGTTCTACTGTATTTAATTTAATTAATTAATAATTAATCAATTAATTGAGTGTGTAATTTCCTTATATATCTATTCTCTCACTGTAAATTATTTTTTGTTTAAAAAAAAATAATAGTAACATTAATTATAGAAATAAAAACAATTCTGGTAACTGAGTAATGATTTGCGTTTATTAACATTCAAAATTATGCGCCAGTCAAACTGCGCATGTCCCAGGCATTGGCTAATATTTGGTCCAGTCGGTAGCGAAAAAATCAACAAATATATTTTTACAAGGTTAAATTTGTGGTTCTTTTAACGAGTCGAAATGGTCAGAGGGCAAGGAACAAGATACATTCTTAACAGGTATTCTTAAACTAAATGGTAATAGCTGAAATAGAACAAAATTATTATTACAATTGCCAATTAGAAAAAAATGAATTTCGAACCAAGTCGATGAAATGACGTCACTCCCTTCAAGCAGGCATTGCACTCGTGCTGGTGAGAAATCAAGTATGGCCGCCGTCTCCTCGAGTTTAATTGCGATGCTGTTGGAATTGGCTGGGCTTCTCCCGCAGAAATAAAATGATATTCCCTTCTCTGCGAAGTGGTGTTGGTCCAGGAATATAGTGTAGAATGTCCTCTCGTCTTCTGCGATGTCGCTTTCGTGATGGATTTCTTGTGTTGTGTCCGGTGTTCAAATATGTGTATTGGTGTTCTGTGAATTTGGTCCAAAATTGTTCAAAATGGCTGTTGATTTCTCGTGTTGAGTTTTATGGTGTTATTACTGTGTTTTGGAAATTTGTGAAGTGTTAGAAATTGATAGTTAAGGTTATTTTCACTTTTTAGATCATCTCCGTTACACGCCGCATAACCACACTTGGTTTTATACAAATTATTCTGTTTTCAGTACTCTGCTAACACATTTCCAACTATTCAGTTTCACGATTAACAATAGACTAATAGACGCAACGTCGTCGTTTTAGGGTAATTTGTGCTATGTCTTTTTCCTCTTTATATTGTTTAACTATAAAAATATCTGTCTAAGACTTGGTTCACCATCTAAATATACATAATAAGTTTTCTTATTTTTTACTGTATTTCAAATATTTCTTAATTTTACATAAATCTAACTACTCAGTAATATTGATTAGTTAATTTTACATCTTTTGATATATAGCTGGGTTTGTTTCAAGCTCATTTAAGCCCAAAAATTACAATTTTATATAATGATTGTATGCCTCATATTTTGTACAAATTCAGTGTTTTAATGGTTTTTATTTGTTTTTTCTTATAATATTTCCATGGAATATACTTAATAACTCCGTGATTACTTTGTTGTTAATAATTTGGTTGTTAAAACATTTCAATAGTGATTAATTCACTGTTTAGTCTGATTTGATTACCATTATAGGCCAAGTATCTGTTTCCAAAAGAAGTTAATTTCCTTTCCTTTGTCATTCTATTTGCTATTAACTGTATCTGTATTAATTATATTGCTACGACAGCGTAGAACAATCTAGGTGTTTATCGAATGTGCCAGAAAGATCTCGACGTAAGCGTGTGGTGTACGTGCTACTAAACGCATGTTACGAGAAATTTCTCGACTTTGCCAGCCTTCACTCGGGCGCTCGGACTGTGTCAAGGCCGCAGCAATTACGTAGTTTGCGAGAGATAAGACGCAGTTTGGAAGCTTCTGGTGTGTGTAGCGTAACTATAAATACTTCGCTCCGCGGCCTTAGTTCAGTTCAATGCGAGATTTTTGACTGTGCGGTTCGAGAGTATTAGTGCGATATATTTACAGAGCGGTTCGGGTTATTACGGTGTACGTTCAAGTAGTTATTAGTGAAGTGTTGCGTTTTATATTCGGACGGTATAATTGTAATACAGTTGAGTTTTATATAAGTGGACATTTTATTGCGTATGAACAATTTCATTTGATTTGTTGTAGACACTGTGTTGTTAATTACGAACTGTTTTACTAGAACAATTAAAGGTGTGATTAGTGACTTGATTGGTGTCTTGTACTTATTTTGTTTCCACTGTACCTACGACGATCGAGTAGACCGTCGTAACAGTGGTGTCAGAAGTGGGATAGAACGGTTAACAGTGGACGCTTTGTACAAGACGAGTGTGATTCGTAATTAATCGATAAACAATGGATGCCAGTCAGATGATGGAAAATTTACAGGCGCTGCTGTTGCAGACAGAAAAACGACAGGACGAGAAACGCAGACAGGAGGCGGAGGAAGCAGAAAGACGACAAAAAGAAGAACGAATACAAGAAAGAGAAGAAGCAGAAAGACGACAAAAAGAAGAACGAATACAAGAAAGAGAAGAAGCAGAAAGACGACAAAAAGAAGAACGAATACAAGAAAGAGAAGAAACAGAAAGACGACAGGATGAAAAACGGAAGCAGGAAGCAGATGACATCAAGGAGTTAATACAGCAGCAAAAGCAGACACAAGAACAAACCGCTGCAGAGTTGGGTCTCCTACGAGGTGAGCTTAATAAGCAAGTAACTAAAATATCGGAGGTACAAGAATCAATGACATTAAAAATAGCTGAAGTAGAAAAATCTGTCTTGACTGTGGAGGAATCGATGTCTACAAAAATATCTGTTATAGAAGAATCTGTGTCAAATAAAATATCTGCAGTAGAAAACTCAATGGCAAACATAAGAGAACAAATTAAAACTGAAGTTGAACAGTGCATGAAGATTCAACCAAAACAAATTTCTGAACAGACTGTACCAGTGATCAAGACAGAAAATAAGTTAACAGAGAAAGTCACTTTGCCTGCAGTAGGGACAGTTCATGTCAAAGCTCCAACCTTTGACGGAAGCACTCACTGGGCAACGTACCTCCGCCAATTTGAAGCTGCTGCATGCGCAAATAATTGGACAGAAAAAGACAAGGCTGTTTCACTTGTTCTTGCATTAAAAGGACCCGCGGCAGAACTACTACAGAAAGTGCCACCTGACAGCCAGAACACCTATGCCGAGTTGATAAAAGCTTTGGAATTACGGTATGGTGATAAACATTTGCGAGATGTGTACTGCACCCAGTTGAGAGCAAGGCGACAGCATTCCGGGGAAAGTCTTCAAGAGTTTGAAGCAAGTATCGACAGACTAATTAGACTGGCCTATCCTGAAGCGCCAGAAGATTTTCGAACGCGTTTTGCGATGCAGACATTTACTGCCGGTGTCCGAGATAACGAACTACAGCAAGTGTTACGAATGGCAAGACACCAGAACAGTGCGGACGCCCTGGTACATGCTTTGCAATTTGAGGCCGCCAAATCAGCGTCTGGTTGGACAAGTCATAAAGTGCGCGAGCTAAAAGATCGCGACGGCACAGACGATGAGGAAGAAGAACAAGGAACAGAGACTCGACGGTCGGCGCCACAGAACAAAATAAGAAAGGATGGAAGACCGAAGTGTTATCGATGTGGGAAACCTGGACATCTACAACGAGATTGTCGGGTTAGAATTCAGCAGCAGGGAAACGAGCAATAGTCGGTGCAACGGGGCGTGTGCTGACTAACTGGAGGAACGAAGCCCCTAGAGAATACGCAATTTCTACGCTTCAGAAAAACACCGGGAGCTTGGTAGTTACCGGATTTGTTCAAGAAAGGCCAACCTCGATTACAGTTGACACAGGCGCAACAGTTTCTATTGTGCGCCCCGACGTGGTGAAAGATCTCAAGCCAATCTGGTGCTCTTGCAGCTTGCAAACAGCTACTGGACGGCCTGTAAAAGTGTACGGAAAAGTGGAGATACACCTACGCCTCGGTAGACTTGAGTTTAATCATCAAGTACTTGTTGCAGACATTGTGGATGAAGCAATTCTTGGTGTGGACGTTATGAACGCATACGGATTTATAGTCGACTTCAAAAACAATGTCTTGAGAATCGGAGGCGAAGAGGTAATGCTATCAACAATGACGACAGCAGAAAAATCGATGGACGTCATAAACCAAGTGGCCGTAACTGTTCCGCCAAACTCCGAAAAGATCATCATGGTTAGAACTGCGGTAGATACTAGGGGCAATCAGTGCTCTATATTCGAACCCCAGGTAGTCAGCACACCGGGCATACTAATTGCCAGAAGTTTAGTAAAACCTGACGAAACCGGAAATGTGCCTATTAGAGTGGCGAATATTTTGGATCAAGCTATCACTTTACAAAGCAATACGCTCCTAGGCAAATTGACTCCTGTGGCCTGGGTAGCCGGAATAACGCAACGAAGACCCAGTTCTTCGGATACTTCTAAATTACCAGAGGAACTGCAAGAATTATTGAACAGATCTTCTAACGACCGCTCAAGTGGTGAGTTAAAAGAACTCGGACAGTTTTTACACGAATTCAAAGATTGTTTTGCAGTTCGGGGACAGTCACTGGGAAGAACCTCTCTTGTGCAACATCGCATCAATACTGGGGACACAACACCGATACGCCAACCTCCTCGAAGGCCTCCATTATCTAAACAAGAGGAGATGTCTCGGTTAGTACAGGACATGTTGACAGAGGGAGTAATTGAACCTTCGTCAAGTGCTTGGTCTTCCCCTGTAGTGCTGGTAGCGAAGAAGGATGGTGGATTGCGTTTCTGCGTAGACTACCGGAGGTTAAATGATGTTACAAAGAAAGACTGCTATCCATTACCTCGCGTTGACGATACACTCGACACGTTGTCCGGAGCACAGTGGTTTTCCACATTGGACCTGAAGAGTGGATATTGGCAAGTGGGTCTTCATCAAGAAGACAAGGAAAAGACCGCTTTCTCGACCCCAAGTGGCTTATTCCAATTTAACGTCATGCCATTTGGACTCTGTAATGCACCGGCAACATTTGAGAGATTGATGGACCTGATACTCCGAGGCCTGACGTGGAAAACTTGCCTTGTTTACTTAGACGATGTCATAGTGATCGGGAAGACTTTCGAAGATCATTTGGAAAACCTTAAGGAAGTTCTAACTAGAATTCACGGTGCACAACTGAAGCTGAGCCCGAAGAAGTGTTCTCTATTCCAGAAGGAAGTACAGTATTTGGGCCATCTGGTTTCGGCAGCGGGCGTTAGCATGGATCCTAATAAAGTAGACACCGTAAGAGACTGGCCAGTTCCGAAGAATAAACACGAAGTTCGGAGTTTCCTGGGGTTATGCTCATATTACCGACGTTTTGTGAAAGGCTTCGCTACTATTGCTAAACCACTACATGAGCTAACGGAAAATAAACGAAACTTCCAATGGTCGAGAGAGTGTGAACAAGCATTTAGAACGTTGAAGATTGCATTATGTTCGCAGTCAATTCTCGCTTTTCCAGCTTCCGAAGGGAAGTACATCGTAGACACAGACGCAAGCAATAGTGTGGGTTTCCAAGAAGGAGATCAGGTCTGGTTGTTCAATCCAAAGCGCCGTCGTGGTCGCTCACCTAAGCTTCAGTCTAACTGGGAAGGACCCTACACTGTAAAAAAAAGGATTAACGACGTTGTTTATCGGATTCAACAGGAAGGACAGCGAAAGTTCAAGGTCGTCCACCTAGATCGCCTGGCTAAATACAAATTTAGAGACGCTTTGCCAGTTCGGGACGAACAGGCTTAAGGAGGGGGCAGTGCTACGACAGCGTAGAACAATCTAGGTGTTTATCGAATGTGCCAGAAAGATCTCGACGTAAGCGTGTGGTGTACGTGCTACTAAACGCATGTTACGAGAAATTTCTCGACTTTGCCAGCCTTCACTCGGGCGCTCGGACTGTGTCAAGGCCGCAGCAATTACGTAGTTTGCGAGAGATAAGACGCAGTTTGGAAGCTTCTGGTGTGTGTAGCGTAACTATAAATACTTCGCTCCGCGGCCTTAGTTCAGTTCAATGCGAGATTTTTGACTGTGCGGTTCGAGAGTATTAGTGCGATATATTTACAGAGCGGTTCGGGTTATTACGGTGTACGTTCAAGTAGTTATTAGTGAAGTGTTGCGTTTTATATTCGGACGGTATAATTGTAATACAGTTGAGTTTTATATAAGTGGACATTTTATTGCGTATGAACAATTTCATTTGATTTGTTGTAGACACTGTGTTGTTAATTACGAACTGTTTTACTAGAACAATTAAAGGTGTGATTAGTGACTTGATTGGTGTCTTGTACTTATTTTGTTTCCACTGTACCTACGACGATCGAGTAGACCGTCGTAACAATATTTTCAATTTCTGTATTGTATATATTGAATTCTATTCCTATTACATAGATTGATTCTCTGATAGATAATTTTTTGGTTTATATGCCAGTCTGTGTTTACTAAAATGGTGTCTTAGCTGGTCTGTTTGTACATTATATATATGGTTTACTGTTTTGAATAGAATTATTACATTTTTATGTCCTACTTGCCTCTCTGCCTTACACAATGGAAAATTAAATGACATGCTTTTAAAATACAATAGAATATCTTGTATCTACTAAACTTTCTTTATAATAATAACATCATTGAACCATAACATAAACATCTTATGCCTAATTTTTTCTCTATACTTAGAATTATAATGAGAACATATTATTATCAGTCTTTGGCTGTCCTTTGTTTTTATGTTTCATTTTATCACAACCTTATTCTATTAAAATATCTTATTCTTAGTAACAATTTCAGTTATTCACTGTCTCTTTTTATTTACTATAACTATTTTTGCTAAAATATTAACATAAAAACACCTTAGAACTACTGACACTTTCAGTGATTAACTGTCTCTTGTGTTACCTATACCTAAATTGTTCATACAATAAAATAAAAACATCTTATAACTACTGACACTTGCAGTTATTGACTGTCTTTCGTGTTCCCTATACTTAATTTGTTCATACAATAAAATAAAAACATCTTATACCTATCATATTGTTATTATGCCTAAACACTAAAACACTTTTATTATCTAAATTACACTCAGTCATTAGACTGTCTCTTTAGTTTTTATCTAGTATTTCCTACACTAATGGTAGTCTGTTTTAATATATTTTTTATATCACACTTTATTATAAGGTGTCCTTTATTTTGGCTACACTAATAGTAGTCTGTTTTAATAGTTTTCTGACATATTATTCTTACAACTAGTATACAATTTGGTTTTCTGGGATTGTATCTTGTAACTTGTTCTGGGTCTACATATATCAGTTTTAATTTTGTTTCATGGTATGTATTACATGACTATCATTTTTTTTTTTTTTTTTGGCATATCTCTTCCTGTTTCTGGTCTCTTTGTGGGAATCTTGATATATTTTGTCCCTTTTTCAATATCACATTAGTAGTTTCTGGTCTTGTGGTTTCTCTGCATCTTGACCTTATTATTATTCCCTTATTAATATGGTTTCATCCTTTTATTTCCTTTTTTATGGTCCTTCCCTTTTGTACTGCTTCCCCAATCTACTGGGTATACTGCTGGTTTAACTGGTTTTTACATAGTAAGTTATTTTAATCAGTGGTTTTCTTTGTTATTTTTCATTTTTATTAACATTTTATTGACTTACTATACAGTTTCTAGTGTAATCCATAAAACAATTTATTCTTCTCACTCACTATGGAACCTTTTCCTTTATTTATGTTGCATTAAGTCAAATGTTTAGCGTGATAATTTTGTTATGTTACATACGCTCTCCTGTAAAAGTGATTAGTTCAGATCATACTCTTAGTATGGATGAAATAATTACTACTAATTCTTTTGTATTTACTACATTTTCTTCGTGATTACATGTTTTCACTTTATATACCTTCTTTTACCACCGTTGCTTCCTCTCAGATGATGTGTATCTCCTTCATTAGTTTCTTTCTTCATTAATAAGTGATCTTCAATCTTGTGTATAACATTATCATTTTATATTCTTTCTTATTTGGTGCTTCCTCACCAGTATGTTTACTCCCTAACATTCCCTAACAAATTAATTGGAACAGTTCAGAGTGGCACTTTTGGCTTCAATCCCTGCTGTCCAACACTTCAATTGAGTCCAGAGGTATTATCATCTCTGCTCAAAATATAAGACTGATGGCATTTTCTACATCCAGTCATAAAAATAAATAAACAGTAAAAGTAGTCATTTTTGACTAAAATAAACATCTTTAGATTCTTCACTTCATAATACGTTATGTTAATTAATACTTTTATACACTTGACTCTTCTTCTCTCTTAAAGCTTATTCCATATTAGGTGGTTTAGGTATGTGGTATAATATACATTTCATCATGTTTACATAGTAAGTAGTATTTATATTTACTCTTTCTACCATCTGGTATCCATTGAATTATTTTTATTGCTCATGGTGTAACATGAATTAATTCTTTATCACTTTCATTATAACAGTGGTTATTGCAACAACATTATCATTATTAGTATCAGGGTTTTTTGGTTTCCGGTCTCACTATTTGGTCTTTACTGAGTTGGTCCTTTTTCATTGTTCCATTTTTATTAAATTATTTTCTTTGTGAGTTTGGTTAAGTTGTTTCGATTAAGTCATATGATATTCTGGTTTCCCTTCTCCTTTAGAATTTTGTATCTCTTTCTTACAAAATCTTTTTTCATATTTCAGAGTTATTTCTCATCATTTGTATGAGTAATGATATGAGCTTAATATTTTTTAATTTTAGATATTTTTATTCAACTACGTTCTTTCTTGTTCATAGTTGTTTTTCAAATATTTTGGTGTAAGTGTACTTATTATTGTTTTTTGAATTTTGAAAATTTTCTATTTCTCAAAATTCATAATTTCTTCATAATAGTCTTTCAGATATTTAGTGTAAGTTGTACTTACTGATTTTTGAATTTTGAAATTATTATTTCTCAAAATTCTTAATTTCTTCATAATAGTCTTTCAAATATTTGGTGTAAGTTGTACTTACTGATTTTTGAATTTTGAAATTTTATTATGTTCAAAATTCATAATTTCTTCATAATAGTCTTTCAGATATTTGGTGTAAGTTGTACTTACTGATTTTTGAATTTTGAAATTTTTCTATTTCTCAAAATTCTTAATTTCTTCATAATAGTCTTTCAGATATTTGGTGTAAGTTGTACTTACTAATGTTTTTGAATTTTGAAGTTTATTATTCCTCCTCCAAATATTTTTTAATGGATAACTGATTATAAGTTCCTTTTACTTTATTTGAAATGATATCCTTTAGTACATACGTATTGTTATTATTGTTTTTAATAATCAGGTATGGGCCGGTATACAGCAGTAACAACTTTTTGGTAATGCCTTCCAAAGTACTGGGTAATTCCCTGTTTTTTAGCAGTACCTTTTCTCCGACTTCATAGCTTATTTTCTTAACAGCCCTTTGATATTTGTTCTTGCGCCTTTCCTGGTCTTCTGCCAATTTATTGTATAATCTGATTCGATTGAATTTGTATTCTTGACTCCTGGGGAACTCTATTATGTCTTGTATTTCTCTCGGAGGCGGTTTTTCATACATTGCCGTGTATGGCGTGGTACCTATAGCGGGGTGATATGACAAATTAAGGAATTCTTCAGTAGCTGATAAATATTCTTGCCACTTCTTTTGTTGGTTATAGCAATAAGTCCGTAATATTCTTCCGACTTCTCGCAGTACCCTCTCCGCTGGATTGCTGCTGGGGTGGTAGACAGATGTCTTGTATGTCTTAATGCCCAACGTATTCAAAGTGTTTCTCCACCTCCAACCCTTAAATTGCGTTCCATGGTCCGTGACTATGGATGTCGGGCTTCCTACCTCTGGAATGTAATGATTTGTTATTATTCCTAGAGTCTTCAGAGTGGTGGCTCTGTTCACAGGGTATAGTTTTGTGAATTTTGTAAAATGATCCATCATAATAATAATATACTTGTATCGATGGCGTCCGCCACTGCGGGGAAATGGACCACATATGTCCAGAAAGACCTTTTCCAGTTTGGCTTGTGAGGTAATTGGTATCATCATACCCTCCTTTCTCTCATTGTTGGTTTTCACCAATTGACATATCAGACAGGTTTTGAGGTAGTTTCTTGTTTTTCTATTGATACTTTTTATATGACAATTCTCTTCTATTGCCTTGATCACCTTCATGGCTCCCATGTGACCGTATCGTAGATGATAGTCCAGGATGATATCCTTTTCGATTGTAGTAGGGATCATGATCTTCCATATCTCTTCATCAAGGGATGTCTTGAGGAATAAAATTCCATTATGTATACAATAAAATTTGTTTATTGTGTCATCTTGGTTGGAGAGACGAAGCTTAATATGGTTTAACTTCGGATCGGACTGCTGGTGTTTGCTGATGTCCTGCACTATCTTCTCTAAATCGGATCTGTCCTTAATAATATTATAGATTTTCAAGATGCTCTCCTTTTCGCCTTCGAACATTTGTTCTTCCAGATTCACTCTCGACAATACGTCGGCTACTACATTTTTACTTCCAGGAACATACTCCCACTGTATATCGTATTCCTGCAGGGCGAGTACCCATCTGGTCAATCTACCATGGCTTAACTTGCATCTTCTCAGAAATGATATTGATTTGTGATCTGTTCGAACGGTCACTGGATATCCGAGGATATACGTCCGAAACTTCCCGCAGGCAAAGACTACACTTAGCAGTTCTTTTTCCGTCACATTATAGTTCTTTTCACACTGGTTAAGGGTTCTGCTAGCAAAGCTCACTACTAGATGGTTTCCACTTTCATCTTCTTGGTACAGTGTTGATCCCAAGCTAATGTTACTAGCGTCACAGTTTAGAAAGAAGGGTCGGTTAAAATCTGGATGGTTGAGCATTACTGCATCTAAGAACTTCTCCTTAATTGATTTGAAGGTTTCGTCTTGTTCTTGACCCCATCGCCATTTATTCTTGGATGATAACTGGTACTGAAACTGGGCTGTTAGTTCGGAATAATTATTCTGGAACTTCCTATAATAGTTACACAGGCCCAAAAATGATTGTAGTTGCCTTCTGTTTTTTGGTGTAGGGAATCGTTGTATGGCGTCTACCTTTTCTGTTGATGGTGTTATTCCTTGACTGTTTAGCTGGAAACCCAGGAATTGTACTTCTTTAGCTATAAGCTTGGACTTGTCCAGTTTAAGGGTGACATTATTTTCAGCAAGCTTCTTCAAGACATACTCCACACGGTAACAGTGTTCTTCCCAGTTGGTTGATGTTATTAGGAGATCATCAACATAGACAGTCGTGAATTGGAGCGCTTCTGGTCCTAGTATATGATCCATACAGGCGACAAAAACAGCTACTGAATTCACCAACCCGAAGGGCAACCTCTTAAACTGATAATTGCGCCCTTCGAAGATGAACGCCATGTATTGCCGGCTTGCTGGGTGCAACTCCACTTGCCAATAGCCGCATACGGTATCCCAAGTGGTAATGAATCGTGTTCCGTGGAACCTCTTCAAAATCTCATCAATTTCGCCAGGTGAGGTACGATCGTTAATTATCATTTTATTTATCTCACGTGCGTCAAGGCAAAGCCTTAGCTTCCCATTTTTCTTTTGTATGGCCACAATTGGGCTAGTGTATGGCGATTTACTGCTCTCGATGATATCTGTACTGATCATATTCTGGATCTCTGTGCGTACGGCTTCTTTCAAAGATTGTGCTATTGGATACGACTTTCGGTTAAATTCTACCGGTTCTCTGAATCGTATGGAACATTGGTAGTTCCGGATCTTTCCAGGTTCGTCCGAAAATACAGCTCGATATTTTTCATATATTTCGACCAATTGATTCAGCTGGTTTTCCTTTAATTGCTCGTTAGTATTGTGGCACTGGAAGTTGCGTATCTCCTGAATCTTTTGTTGCCATAGGTCATCCTCCGAATCCTGATGTACTGGCTTGTTGTTTGTTGAGTAGTTGGACAAGTAATTCACCTTATTTTGGTGGTCGAGAAGTTGTCTGGAGTCTAACGTCTTGTTATTAGTTAAATTGGCTACCCAGGTCGAACCTTCAGCAAAGAGCGATACCTTTCCTCGGCACAAGTCGATAACTGCTGAGTTTCTGCGCAATATGTCACATCCTATCATGATGTTGAAAGGTAATCCGGCTGCAACAAGAAATATCATATCCACACTAATGCCCTGACTGTTGACACTTAGGGATACCTGCTTTCTTATGGTCTTGTTCTGTCGGCCGGTAGCTCCTACAAGTACAATATTATTAATAGGTAGTACCGGTAAGTTTTTGTGGCATTCCTGCTGTATCCGGTCCAACTCATTTCGATTTATTATGGAGACATTGGCTCCAGTGTCTATCATTATAGGAACAGAAATACCCTCAATTTCTGCAATTATGTATATTATTTCATTATCATTATTGTTAGTATTAATCTCGCTTTCTTCTAGTAGGTCCTTACGGATATCTTTCAAATAATTGCTGTATATTATGGTAAAATTTTTTCTGTTTTTCTTCGAATTCATTCCTTCTTGGTTAAACCCAGCAGATTGGAGCAGTAAAGGGTTATTGGAGTTTATTACTGCCTCCATTCGTTTAAATGTTCCGCTTCATTACGGATTAGGCCGTTGGAAGCATCAGCTTGGAGTCCTGAGACTGCTTCGCTTGGTTCTGCTCGATCGTCCTGTTGGGCTTCTGTTACAGGTAGTCTTCGCTGATTGTCCAGGCTGGAACTACGTCTGGGCTCGTACTCTCTGTACCTATTACTTCCCTGACTTCCTTGAAAGGTCTCGTACTCGTAGTATCGGCTCCTTCGTTGCGGCTGGTACCTCCTCTGTCCACTGCCTTCCGCTCTGATGTAGTTAATATTGGGTCGATATGTCCTGTAATTATTGTTATTACCTCCATTCGGGTAATTCCGGTTATAATTACCATGATAATTGTTATTAGAAAGGTTGGGGTTCCTCTGACCATTTGGAACATAGTTACGATTATTATTATAATAACCATTGTTATTTTGTGGACGGTTATTATTATTATTATTATTATTATTATTATTATTGTTGTGGTTGTTGTCATTATTATTAATTCGAGGAATATTATTATTATTATTATTGTTGTTAAATCTCGGTAAATTATTGTTATTTCGGGTGTTATAATTGTATTCGGCATTATTCCGATTTGTGGAATTGTAATTATTATTGTTACCCACATTCTGCCGATTATTATTATTCAAATTATTGTTGTTACTTCTTGGTTCCGGCTTTTCATATCTCCTGCGACTTTGACGGTAATAGTCTTCATGCTCATACATTTCTAAAAGCTCGGTCATGGCTTGCACAGTCTTTATTTGACTGTTTCTTCTGGCTCTTATAATATCCTCCTCATAATGGTATGAGAGTTTGCTGACCAGGCATTCTTCCGGTATTCTGGGCTCTAGATGTTTGGCCACGCACACCTTTCCCAAAAAGTACGCCGTTAAAGTCTGGTTTCCATACGGGTTGTACTTTCCATGACAGATCCCGTCTCTGGCGATATTTTGTGTTGATTCGGACCGATATTTGGCTTTGAATAGCCTTCTGAATTGTTGATAATCGGTCACTTCGTCTCTTATCGCCATCCACCAATTATCTGCTATCTCCTTGAACGATTCGTCAAGCACCTCTTTATTCTCCCTCCAGCGATTACCTCTGTGTTTGGTGAAGTATTCTTCGATTCTGGCTAGGAACTCCATTGGTTTGTTTTTATAAAATCTGAAGTTAATTCCTTCACGATTCTCACTGTTGGGACAACTGGTAATGCTTGTCGGTCGACTATGGAATAGGTCTATATCTGTCTGGTTCTGTCGCACCTGACTGTTGATACTGGTTACAGTAGCTTCAATGCCGTCACATTTTTCTGTGAATCGGTCCTGCACTCGCTCCCAGTCTTCCCGTGTTTCCTTTAGTCTTTCCTCCAATGTCTTCCTAGTCGTTTCTTCAATGTTGTTAACCTTCGTATTTATTTCTGTCTTGATACTCTGTACTTCTCGTTCGGTTTGACTCCATTTTTCGTCAGCTCTGGTAACCTTTTGTTCGATTACCGTTATTTCTTCTTCTATCTTCTTGCTGATTGTTTCGTTGTTTTCAGCTATTTTCTGGCTCAATTCTTCCTTCAATATTTCCATTCTTCCGTCTAACCGGTTCATGTTCTCTTGGTTCGTCTCCTTCAATTCTTCTCTCAATTGCTGACTATTGCTTTCCATTTTCTGATTTGTTTCTTCCATCCTCTTGTTGGTTTCTTCCAGTTTTTGGCTTATCTGGGTTAATTCCTCTTTCGACTGTTTATTGTCAGTCTTTATTTCCTCCATTTTCTCCTCAATTTTCTGAATATTTTCTTCCATCTTCTCTTCTATCTTCTTACTGGTATCTCCAATTTTATTACCCAATTCTTCCTTCAATCGTTGGTTATCATTCTTCATTTCCTCCTCCATCTTCTTACTGTTTTCTCTTAATTCCTCCTTCAATCGTTGGTTATCACTTTTCATTTCCTTATTATTTTCTTCCATTTTCTCCTCCATCTTCTTACTGTTTTCTTCCATCTTCTCCTCCATCTTCTTACTGTTTTCTTCCATTTTATTACCCAACTCTTCCTTTGTCATTTTAAATTCTTTGAGTAACATTTCCATCATACTATCCAATTTTGTCTCTTCCTTTGTGGTGGATTTCTCTGGCTGTTCCTTCTGTGGTGCAGGTTTGTTTGGTTCTGCTGGCGGTAACATTGACTCCACATCTTCCACTGGTGTTGCCTCTTTATCCTCCATGTCTACCTCCTGCTCGGCCTCCATAGCCCTTTTCCTTGATGTAGCTCTCCTGTGCATCTCGCTCCCTCTTCCGACCTATTGACCGCTGCCAAGCTAAAAATAGGAAATTGGACAATCGTCCTTATTTTACAACTCTATTACCTCCTATTTAAAGCCCCTTAAGTTGGACGCCAATTTGTAATATAATTACAAATATTTAAAATATAAAAATAAAAATAAATAGATATGTGTTATGTGTAGATTTGCCCTGACTGTAAGCCCCACTGTTTAGGCTAGTCAATTTGTAATATAATTTCAAATATAATAATAAATAAAATATAAAGATATTGATGATAAGAATTGTGTATGTTGTCTGGATCTCGGTATTGAACTCACCGATGATACAACTCCACTTTGGATTCACCAAATACAAAGAATAGATTTAATATAAATATGTTATAACTAGGTGTGATTGATTGATAAATAACAAATAAATCAAACTTTATAAATTGTGAAAATATTTTTTCTTTTTCTTGTATTGAGTTTTGATTTAATTATTTAATTTAATTAATTAATAATTAATCAATTAATTGAGTGTGTAATTTCCTTATATATCTATTCTCTCACTGTAAATTATTTTTTGTTTAAAAAAAAATAATAGTAACATTAATTATAGAAATAAAAACAATTCTGGTAACTGAGTAATGATTTGCGTTTATTAACATTCAAAATTATGCGCCAGTCAAACTGCGCATGTCCCAGGCATTGGCTAATATTTGGTCCAGTCGGTAGCGAAAAAATCAACAAATATATTTTTACAAGGTTAAATTTGTGGTTCTTTTAACGAGTCGAAATGGTCAGAGGGCAAGGAACAAGATACATTCTTAACAGGTATTCTTAAACTAAATGGTAATAGCTGAAATAGAACAAAATTATTATTACAATTGCCAATTAGAAAAAAATGAATTTCGAACCAAGTCGATGAAATGACGTCACTCCCTTCAACCAGGCATTGCACTCGTGCTGGTGAGAAATCAAGTATGGCCGCCGTCTCCTCGAGTTTAATTGCGATGCTGTTGGAATTGGCTGGGCTTCTCCCGCAGAAATAAAATGATATTCCCTTCTCTGTGAAGTGGTGTTGGTCCAGGAATATAGTGTAGAATGTCCTCTCGTCTTCTGCGATGTCGCTTTCGTGATGGATTTCTTGTGTTGTGTCCGGTGTTCAAATATGTGTATTGGTGTTCTGTGAATTTGGTCCAAAATTGTTCAAAATGGCTGTTGATTTCTCGTGTTGAGTTTTATGGTGTTATTACTGTGTTTTGGAAATTTGTGAAGTGTTAGAAATTGATAGTTAAGGTTATTTTCACTTTTTAGATCATCTCCGTTACACACCGCATAACCACACTTGGTTATATACAAATTATTCTGTTTTCAGTACTCTGCTAACACATTTCCAACTATTCAGTTTCACGATTAACAATAGACTAATAGACGCAACGTCGTCGTTTTAGGGTAATTTGTGCTATGTCTTTTTCCTCTTTATATTGTTTAACTATAAAAATATCTGTCTAAGACTTGGTTCACCATCTAAATATACATAATAAGTTTTCTTATTTTTTACTGTATTTCAAATATTTCTTAATTTTACATAAATCTAACTACTCAGTAATATTGATTAGTTAATTTTACATCTTTTGATATATAGCTGGGTTTGTTTCAAGCTCATTTAAGCCCAAAAATTACAATTTTATATAATGATTGTATGCCTCATATTTTGTACAAATTCAGTGTTTTAATGGTTTTTATTTGTTTTTTCTTATAATATTTCCATGGAATATACTTAATAACTCCGTGATTACTTTGTTGTTAATAATTTGGTTGTTAAAACATTTCAATAGTGATTAATTCACTGTTTAGTCTGATTTGATTACCATTATAGGCCAAGTATCTGTTTCCAAAAGAAGTTAATTTCCTTTCCTTTGTCATTCTATTTGCTATTAACTCTATCTGTATTAATTATATTTTCAATTTCTGTATTGTATATATTGAATTCTGTTCCTATTACATAGATTGATTCTCTGATAGATAATTTTTTGGTTTATATGCCAGTCTGTGTTTACTAAAATGGTGTCTTAGCTGGTCTGTTTGTACATTATATATATGGTTTACTGTTTTGAATAGAATTATTACATTTTTATGTCCTACTTGCCTGTCTGCCTTACACAATGGAAAATTAAATGACATGCTTTTAAAATACAATAGAATATCTTGTATCTACTAAACTTTCTTTATAATAATAACATCATTGAACCATAACATAAACATCTTATGCCTAATTTTTTCTCTATACTTAGAATTATAATGAGAACATATTATTATCAGTCTTTGGCTGTCCTTTGTTTTTATGTTTCATTTTATCACAACCTTATTCTATTAAAATATCTTATTCTTAGTAACAATTTCAGTTATTCACTGTCTCTTTTTATTTACTATAACTATTTTTGCTAAAATATTAACATAAAAACACCTTAGAACTACTAATACCCTCACTGTGATTAACTGTCTCTTGTGTTACCTATACCTAAATTGTTCATACAATAAAATAAAAACATCTTATAACTACTGACACTTGCAGTTATTGACTGTCTTTCGTGTTCCCTATACTTAATTTGTTCATACAATAAAATAAAAACATCTTATACCTATCATATTGTTATTATGCCTAAACACTAAAACACTTTTATTATCTAAATTACACTCAGTCATTAGACTGTCTCTTTAGTTTTTATCTAGTATTTCCTACACTAATGGTAGTCTGTTTTAATATATTTTTTATATCACACTTTATTATAAGGTGTCCTTTATTTTGGCTACACTAATAGTAGTCTGTTTTAATAGTTTTCTGACATATTATTCTTACAACTAGTATACAATTTGGTTTTCTGGGATTGTATCTTGTAACTTGTTCTGGGTCTACATATATCAGTTTTAATTTTGTTTCATGGTATGTATTACATGACTATCATTTTTTTTTTTTTTTTTTGGCATATCTCTTCCTGTTTCTGGTCTCTTTGTGGGAATCTTGATATATTTTGTCCCTTTTTCAATATCACATTAGTAGTTTCTGGTCTTGTGGTTTCTCTGCATCTTGACCTTATTATTATTCCCTTATTAATATGGTTTCATCCTTTTATTTCCTTTTTTATGGTCCTTCCCTTTTGTACTGCTTCCCCAATCTACTGGGTATACTGCTGGTTTAACTGGTTTTTACATAGTAAGTTATTTTAATCAGTGGTTTTCTTTGTTATTTTTCATTTTTATTAACATTTTATTGACTTAATATACAGTTTCTAGTGTAATCCATAAAACAATTTATTCTTCTCACTCACTATGGAACCTTTTCCTTTATTTATGTTGCATTAAGTCAAATGTTTAGCGTGATAATTTTGTTATGTTACATACGCTCTCCTGTAAAAGTGATTAGTTCAGATCATACTCTTAGTATGGATGAAATAATTACTACTAATTCTTTTGTATTTACTACATTTTCTTCGTGATTACATGTTTTCACTTTATATACCTTCTTTTACCACCGTTGCTTCCTCTCAGATGATGTGTATCTCCTTCATTAGTTTCTTTCTTCATTAATAAGTGATCTTCAATCTTGTGTATAACATTATCATTTTATATTCTTTCTTATTTGGTGCTTCCTCACCAGTATGTTTACTCCCTAACATTCCCTAACAAATTAATTGGAACAGTTCAGAGTGGCACTTTTGGCTTCAATCCCTGCTGTCCAACACTTCAATTGAGTCCAGAGGTATTATCATCTCTGCTCAAAATATAAGACTGATGGCATTTTCTACATCCAGTCATAAAAATAAATAAACAGTAAAAGTAGTCATTTTTGACTAAAATAAACATCTTTAGATTCTTCACTTCATAATACGTTATATTAATTAATACTTTTATACACTTGACTCTTCTTCTCTCTTAAAGCTTATTCCATATTAGGTGGTTTAGGTATGTGGTATAATATACATTTCATCATGTTTACATAGTAAGTAGTATTTATATTTACTCTTTCTACCATCTGGTATCCATTGAATTATTTTTATTGCTCATGGTGTAACATGAATTAATTCTTTATCACTTTCATTATAACAGTGGTTATTGCAACAACATTATCATTATTAGTATCAGGGTTTTTTGGTTTCCGGTCTCACTATTTGGTCTTTACTGAGTTGGTCCTTTTTCATTGTTCCATTTTTATTAAATTATTTTCTTTGTGAGTTTGGTTAAGTTGTTTCGATTAAGTCATATGATATTCTGGTTTCCCTTCTCCTTTAGAATTTTGTATCTCTTTCTTACAAAATCTTTTTTCATATTTCAGAGTTATTTCTCATCATTTGTATGAGTAATGATATGAGCTTAATATTTTTTAATTTTAGATATTTTTATTCAACTACGTTCTTTCTTGTTCATAGTTGTTTTTCAAATATTTTGGTGTAAGTGTACTTATTATTGTTTTTTGAATTTTGAAAATTTTCTATTTCTCAAAATTCATAATTTCTTCATAATAGTCTTTCAGATATTTAGTGTAAGTTGTACTTACTGATTTTTGAATTTTGAAATTATTATTTCTCAAAATTCTTAATTTCTTCATAATAGTCTTTCAAATATTTGGTGTAAGTTGTACTTACTGATTTTTGAATTTTGAAATTTTATTATGTTCAAAATTCATAATTTCTTCATAATAGTCTTTCAGATATTTGGTGTAAGTTGTACTTACTGATTTTTGAATTTTGAAATTTTTCTATTTCTCAAAATTCTTAATTTCTTCATAATAGTCTTTCAGATATTTGGTGTAAGTTGTACTTACTAATGTTTTTGAATTTTGAAGTTTATTATTCCTCCTCCAAATATTTTTTAATGGATAACTGATTATAAGTTCCTTTTACTTTATTTGAAATGATATCCTTTAGTACATACGTATTGTTATTATTGTTTTTAATAATCAGGTATGGGCCGGTATACAGCAGTAACAACTTTTTGGTAATGCCTTCCAAAGTACTGGGTAATTCCCTGTTTTTTAGCAGTACCTTTTCTCCGACTTCATAGCTTATTTTCTTAACAGCCCTTTGATATTTGTTCTTGCGCCTTTCCTGGTCTTCTGCCAATTTATTGTATAATCTGATTCGATTGAATTTGTATTCTTGACTCCTGGGGAACTCTATTATGTCTTGTATTTCTCTCGGAGGCGGTTTTTCATACATTGCCGTGTATGGCGTGGTACCTATAGCGGGGTGATATGACAAATTAAGGAATTCTTCAGTAGCTGATAAATATTCTTGCCACTTCTTTTGTTGGTTATAGCAATAAGTCCGTAATATTCTTCCGACTTCTCGCAGTACCCTCTCCGCTGGATTGCTGCTGGGGTGGTAGACAGATGTCTTGTATGTCTTAATGCCCAACGTATTCAAAGTGTTTCTCCACCTCCAACCCTTAAATTGCGTTCCATGGTCCGTGACTATGGATGTCGGGCTTCCTACCTCTGGAATGTAATGATTTGTTATTATTCCTAGAGTCTTCAGAGTGGTGGCTCTGTTCACAGGGTATAGTTTTGTGAATTTTGTAAAATGATCCATCATAATAATAATATACTTGTATCGATGGCGTCCGCCACTGCGGGGAAATGGACCACATATGTCCAGAAAGACCTTTTCCAGTTTGGCTTGTGAGGTAATTGGTATCATCATACCCTCCTTTCTCTCATTGTTGGTTTTCACCAATTGACATATCAGACAGGTTTTGAGGTAGTTTCTTGTTTTTCTATTGATACTTTTTATATGACAATTCTCTTCTATTGCCTTGATCACCTTCATGGCTCCCATGTGACCGTATCGTAGATGATAGTCCAGGATGATATCCTTTTCGATTGTAGTAGGGATCATGATCTTCCATATCTCTTCATCAAGGGATGTCTTGAGGAATAAAATTCCATTATGTATACAATAAAATTTGTTTATTGTGTCATCTTGGTTGGAGAGACGAAGCTTAATATGGTTTAACTTCGGATCGGACTGCTGGTGTTTGCTGATGTCCTGCACTATCTTCTCTAAATCGGATCTGTCCTTAATAATATTATAGATTTTCAAGATGCTCTCCTTTTCGCCTTCGAACGTTTGTTCTTCCAGATTCACTCTCGACAATACGTCGGCTACTACATTTTTACTTCCAGGAACATACTCCCACTGTATATCGTATTCCTGCAGGGCGAGTACCCATCTGGTCAATCTACCATGGCTTAACTTGCATCTTCTCAGAAATGATATTGATTTGTGATCTGTTCGAACGGTCACTGGATATCCGAGGATATACGTCCGAAACTTCCCGCAGGCAAAGACTACACTTAGCAGTTCTTTTTCCGTCACATTATAGTTCTTTTCACACTGGTTAAGGGTTCTGCTAGCAAAGCTCACTACTAGATGGTTTCCACTTTCATCTTCTTGGTACAGTGTTGATCCCAAGCTAATGTTACTAGCGTCACAGTTTAGAAAGAAGGGTCGGTTAAAATCTGGATGGTTGAGCATTACTGCATCTAAGAACTTCTCCTTAATTGATTTGAAGGTTTCGTCTTGTTCTTGACCCCATCGCCATTTATTCTTGGATGATAACTGGTACTGAAACTGGGCTGTTAGTTCGGAATAATTATTCTGGAACTTCCTATAATAGTTACACAGGCCCAAAAATGATTGTAGTTGCCTTCTGTTTTTTGGTGTAGGGAATCGTTGTATGGCGTCTACCTTTTCTGTTGATGGTGTTATTCCTTGACTGTTTAGCTGGAAACCCAGGAATTGTACTTCTTTAGCTATAAGCTTGGACTTGTCCAGTTTAAGGGTGACATTATTTTCAGCAAGCTTCTTCAAGACATACTCCACACGGTAACAGTGTTCTTCCCAGTTGGTTGATGTTATTAGGAGATCATCAACATAGACAGTCGTGAATTGGAGCGCTTCTGGTCCTAGTATATGATCCATACAGGCGACAAAAACAGCTACTGAATTCACCAACCCGAAGGGCAACCTCTTAAACTGATAATTGCGCCCTTCGAAGATGAACGCCATGTATTGCCGGCTTGCTGGGTGCAACTCCACTTGCCAATAGCCGCATACGGTATCCCAAGTGGTAATGAATCGTGTTCCGTGGAACCTCTTCAAAATCTCATCAATTTCGCCAGGTGAGGTACGATCGTTAATTATCATTTTATTTATCTCACGTGCGTCAAGGCAAAGCCTTAGCTTCCCATTTTTCTTTTGTATGGCCACAATTGGGCTAGTGTATGGCGATTTACTGCTCTCGATGATATCTGTACTGATCATATTCTGGATCTCTGTGCGTACGGCTTCTTTCAAAGATTGTGCTATTGGATACGACTTTCGGTTAAATTCTACCGGTTCTCTGAATCGTATGGAACATTGGTAGTTCCGGATCTTTCCAGGTTCGTCCGAAAATACAGCTCGATATTTTTCATATATTTCGACCAATTGATTCAGCTGGTTTTCCTTTAATTGCTCGTTAGTATTGTGGCACTGGAAGTTGCGTATCTCCTGAATCTTTTGTTGCCATAGGTCATCCTCCGAATCCTGATGTACTGGCTTGTTGTTTGTTGAGTAGTTGGACAAGTAATTCACCTTATTTTGGTGGTCGAGAAGTTGTCTGGAGTCTAACGTCTTGTTATTAGTTAAATTGGCTACCCAGGTCGAACCTTCAGCAAAGAGCGATACCTTTCCTCGGCACAAGTCGATAACTGCTGAGTTTCTGCGCAATATGTCACATCCTATCATGATGTTGAAAGGTAATCCGGCTGCAACAAGAAATATCATATCCACACTAATGCCCTGACTGTTGACACTTAGGGATACCTGCTTTCTTATGGTCTTGTTCTGTCGGCCGGTAGCTCCTACAAGTACAATATTATTAATAGGTAGTACCGGTAAGTTTTTGTGGCATTCCTGCTGTATCCGGTCCAACTCATTTCGATTTATTATGGAGACATTGGCTCCAGTGTCTATCATTATAGGAACAGAAATACCCTCAATTTCTGCAATTATGTATATTATTTCATTATCATTATTGTTAGTATTAATCTCGCTTTCTTCTAGTAGGTCCTTACGGATATCTTTCAAATAATTGCTGTATATTATGGTAAAATTTTTTCTGTTTTTCTTCGAATTCATTCCTTCTTGGTTAAACCCAGCAGATTGGAGCAGTAAAGGGTTATTGGAGTTTATTACTGCCTCCATTCGTTTAAATGTTCCGCTTCATTACGGATTAGGCCGTTGGAAGCATCAGCTTGGAGTCCTGAGACTGCTTCGCTTGGTTCTGCTCGATCGTCCTGTTGGGCTTCTGTTACAGGTAGTCTTCGCTGATTGTCCAGGCTGGAACTACGTCTGGGCTCGTACTCTCTGTACCTATTACTTCCCTGACTTCCTTGAAAGGTCTCGTACTCGTAGTATCGGCTCCTTCGTTGCGGCTGGTACCTCCTCTGTCCACTGCCTTCCGCTCTGATGTAGTTAATATTGGGTCGATATGTCCTGTAATTATTGTTATTACCTCCATTCGGGTAATTCCGGTTATAATTACCATGATAATTGTTATTAGAAAGGTTGGGGTTCCTCTGACCATTTGGAACATAGTTACGATTATTATTATAATAACCATTGTTATTTTGTGGACGGTTATTATTATTATTATTATTATTATTATTATTGTTGTTGTGGTTGTTGTCATTATTATTAATTCGAGGAATATTATTATTATTATTATTGTTGTTAAATCTCGGTAAATTATTGTTATTTCGGGTGTTATAATTGTATTCGGCATTATTCCGATTTGTGGAATTGTAATTATTATTGTTACCCACATTCTGCCGATTATTATTATTCAAATTATTGTTGTTACTTCTTGGTTCCGGCTTTTCATATCTCCTGCGACTTTGACGGTAATAGTCTTCATGCTCATACATTTCTAAAAGCTCGGTCATGGCTTGCACAGTCTTTATTTGACTGTTTCTTCTGGCTCTTATAATATCCTCCTCATAATGGTATGAGAGTTTGCTGACCAGGCATTCTTCCGGTATTCTGGGCTCTAGATGTTTGGCCACGCACACCTTTCCCAAAAAGTACGCCGTTAAAGTCTGGTTTCCATACGGGTTGTACTTTCCATGACAGATCCCGTCTCTGGCGATATTTTGTGTTGATTCGGACCGATATTTGGCTTTGAATAGCCTTCTGAATTGTTGATAATCGGTCACTTCGTCTCTTATCGCCATCCACCAATTATCTGCTATCTCCTTGAACGATTCGTCAAGCACCTCTTTATTCTCCCTCCAGCGATTACCTCTGTGTTTGGTGAAGTATTCTTCGATTCTGGCTAGGAACTCCATTGGTTTGTTTTTATAAAATCTGAAGTTAATTCCTTCACGATTCTCACTGTTGGGACAACTGGTAATGCTTGTCGGTCGACTATGGAATAGGTCTATATCTGTCTGGTTCTGTCGCACCTGACTGTTGATACTGGTTACAGTAGCTTCAATGCCGTCACATTTTTCTGTGAATCGGTCCTGCACTCGCTCCCAGTCTTCCCGTGTTTCCTTTAGTCTTTCCTCCAATGTCTTCCTAGTCGTTTCTTCAATGTTGTTAACCTTCGTATTTATTTCTGTCTTGATACTCTGTACTTCTCGTTCGGTTTGACTCCATTTTTCGTCAGCTCTGGTAACCTTTTGTTCGATTACCGTTATTTCTTCTTCTATCTTCTTGCTGATTGTTTCGTTGTTTTCAGCTATTTTCTGGCTCAATTCTTCCTTCAATATTTCCATTCTTCCGTCTAACCGGTTCATGTTCTCTTGGTTCGTCTCCTTCAATTCTTCTCTCAATTGCTGACTATTGCTTTCCATTTTCTGATTTGTTTCTTCCATCCTCTTGTTGGTTTCTTCCAGTTTTTGGCTTATCTGGGTTAATTCCTCTTTCGACTGTTTATTGTCAGTCTTTATTTCCTCCATTTTCTCCTCAATTTTCTGAATATTTTCTTCCATCTTCTCTTCTATCTTCTTACTGGTATCTCCAATTTTATTACCCAATTCTTCCTTCAATCGTTGGTTATCATTCTTCATTTCCTCCTCCATCTTCTTACTGTTTTCTCTTAATTCCTCCTTCAATCGTTGGTTATCACTTTTCATTTCCTTATTATTTTCTTCCATTTTCTCCTCCATCTTCTTACTGTTTTCTTCCATCTTCTCCTCCATCTTCTTACTGTTTTCTTCCATTTTATTACCCAACTCTTCCTTTGTCATTTTAAATTCTTTGAGTAACATTTCCATCATACTATCCAATTTTGTCTCTTCCTTTGTGGTGGATTTCTCTGGCTGTTCCTTCTGTGGTGCAGGTTTGTTTGGTTCTGCTGGCGGTAACATTGACTCCACATCTTCCACTGGTGTTGCCTCTTTATCCTCCATGTCTACCTCCTGCTCGGCCTCCATAGCCCTTTTCCTTGATGTAGCTCTCCTGTGCATCTCGCTCCCTCTTCCGACCTATTGACCGCTGCCAAGCTAAAAATAGGAAATTGGACAATCGTCCTTATTTTACAACTCTATTACCTCCTATTTAAAGCCCCTTAAGTTGGACGCCAATTTGTAATATAATTACAAATATTTAAAATATAAAAATAAAAATAAATAGATATGTGTTATGTGTAGATTTGCCCTGACTGTAAGCCCCACTGTTTAGGCTAGTCAATTTGTAATATAATTTCAAATATAATAATAAATAAAATATAAAGATATTGATGATAAGAATTGTGTATGTTGTCTGGATCTCGGTATTGAACTCACCGATGATACAACTCCACTTTGGATTCACCAAATACAAAGAATAGATTTAATATAAATATGTTATAACTAGGTGTGATTGATTGATAAATAACAAATAAATCAAACTTTATAAATTGTGAAAATATTTTTTCTTTTTCTTGTATTGAGTTTTGATTTAATTATTTAATTTAATTAATTAATAATTAATCAATTAATTGAGTGTGTAATTTCCTTATATATCTATTCTCTCACTGTAAATTATTTTTTGTTTAAAAAAAAATAATAGTAACATTAATTATAGAAATAAAAACAATTCTGGTAACTGAGTAATGATTTGCGTTTATTAACATTCAAAATTATGCGCCAGTCAAACTGCGCATGTCCCAGGCATTGGCTAATATTTGGTCCAGTCGGTAGCGAAAAAATCAACAAATATATTTTTACAAGGTTAAATTTGTGGTTCTTTTAACGAGTCGAAATGGTCAGAGGGCAAGGAACAAGATACATTCTTAACAGGTATTCTTAAACTAAATGGTAATAGCTGAAATAGAACAAAATTATTATTACAATTGCCAATTAGAAAAAAATGAATTTCGAACCAAGTCGATGAAATGACGTCACTCCCTTCAACCAGGCATTGCACTCGTGCTGGTGAGAAATCAAGTATGGCCGCCGTCTCCTCGAGTTTAATTGCGATGCTGTTGGAATTGGCTGGGCTTCTCCCGCAGAAATAAAATGATATTCCCTTCTCTGTGAAGTGGTGTTGGTCCAGGAATATAGTGTAGAATGTCCTCTCGTCTTCTGCGATGTCGCTTTCGTGATGGATTTCTTGTGTTGTGTCCGGTGTTCAAATATGTGTATTGGTGTTCTGTGAATTTGGTCCAAAATTGTTCAAAATGGCTGTTGATTTCTCGTGTTGAGTTTTATGGTGTTATTACTGTGTTTTGGAAATTTTTGAAGTGTTAGAAATTGATAGTTAAGGTTATTTTCACTTTTTAGATCATCTCCGTTACACACCGCATAACCACACTTGGTTATATACAAATTATTCTGTTTTCAGTACTCTGCTAACACATTTCCAACTATTCAGTTTCACGATTAACAATAGACTAATAGACGCAACGTCGTCGTTTTAGGGTAATTTGTGCTATGTCTTTTTCCTCTTTATATTGTTTAACTATAAAAATATCTGTCTAAGACTTGGTTCACCATCTAAATATACATAATAAGTTTTCTTATTTTTTACTGTATTTCAAATATTTCTTAATTTTACATAAATCTAACTACTCAGTAATATTGATTAGTTAATTTTACATCTTTTGATATATAGCTGGGTTTGTTTCAAGCTCATTTAAGCCCAAAAATTACAATTTTATATAATGATTGTATGCCTCATATTTTGTACAAATTCAGTGTTTTAATGGTTTTTATTTGTTTTTTCTTATAATATTTCCATGGAATATACTTAATAACTCCGTGATTACTTTGTTGTTAATAATTTGGTTGTTAAAACATTTCAATAGTGATTAATTCACTGTTTAGTCTGATTTGATTACCATTATAGGCCAAGTATCTGTTTCCAAAAGAAGTTAATTTCCTTTCCTTTGTCATTCTATTTGCTATTAACTCTATCTGTATTAATTATATTTTCAATTTCTGTATTGTATATATTGAATTCTGTTCCTATTACATAGATTGATTCTCTGATAGATAATTTTTTGGTTTATATGCCAGTCTGTGTTTACTAAAATGGTGTCTTAGCTGGTCTGTTTGTACATTATATATATGGTTTACTGTTTTGAATAGAATTATTACATTTTTATGTCCTACTTGCCTGTCTGCCTTACACAATGGAAAATTAAATGACATGCTTTTAAAATACAATAGAATATCTTGTATCTACTAAACTTTCTTTATAATAATAACATCATTGAACCATAACATAAACATCTTATGCCTAATTTTTTCTCTATACTTAGAATTATAATGAGAACATATTATTATCAGTCTTTGGCTGTCCTTTGTTTTTATGTTTCATTTTATCACAACCTTATTCTATTAAAATATCTTATTCTTAGTAACAATTTCAGTTATTCACTGTCTCTTTTTATTTACTATAACTATTTTTGCTAAAATATTAACATAAAAACACCTTAGAACTACTAATACCCTCACTGTGATTAACTGTCTCTTGTGTTACCTATACCTAAATTGTTCATACAATAAAATAAAAACATCTTATAACTACTGACACTTGCAGTTATTGACTGTCTTTCGTGTTCCCTATACTTAATTTGTTCATACAATAAAATAAAAACATCTTATACCTATCATATTGTTATTATGCCTAAACACTAAAACACTTTTATTATCTAAATTACACTCAGTCATTAGACTGTCTCTTTAGTTTTTATCTAGTATTTCCTACACTAATGGTAGTCTGTTTTAATATATTTTTTATATCACACTTTATTATAAGGTGTCCTTTATTTTGGCTACACTAATAGTAGTCTGTTTTAATAGTTTTCTGACATATTATTCTTACAACTAGTATACAATTTGGTTTTCTGGGATTGTATCTTGTAACTTGTTCTGGGTCTACATATATCAGTTTTAATTTTGTTTCATGGTATGTATTACATGACTATCATTTTTTTTTTTTTTTTTTGGCATATCTCTTCCTGTTTCTGGTCTCTTTGTGGGAATCTTGATATATTTTGTCCCTTTTTCAATATCACATTAGTAGTTTCTGGTCTTGTGGTTTCTCTGCATCTTGACCTTATTATTATTCCCTTATTAATATGGTTTCATCCTTTTATTTCCTTTTTTATGGTCCTTCCCTTTTGTACTGCTTCCCCAATCTACTGGGTATACTGCTGGTTTAACTGGTTTTTACATAGTAAGTTATTTTAATCAGTGGTTTTCTTTGTTATTTTTCATTTTTATTAACATTTTATTGACTTAATATACAGTTTCTAGTGTAATCCATAAAACAATTTATTCTTCTCACTCACTATGGAACCTTTTCCTTTATTTATGTTGCATTAAGTCAAATGTTTAGCGTGATAATTTTGTTATGTTACATACGCTCTCCTGTAAAAGTGATTAGTTCAGATCATACTCTTAGTATGGATGAAATAATTACTACTAATTCTTTTGTATTTACTACATTTTCTTCGTGATTACATGTTTTCACTTTATATACCTTCTTTTACCACCGTTGCTTCCTCTCAGATGATGTGTATCTCCTTCATTAGTTTCTTTCTTCATTAATAAGTGATCTTCAATCTTGTGTATAACATTATCATTTTATATTCTTTCTTATTTGGTGCTTCCTCACCAGTATGTTTACTCCCTAACATTCCCTAACAAATTAATTGGAACAGTTCAGAGTGGCACTTTTGGCTTCAATCCCTGCTGTCCAACACTTCAATTGAGTCCAGAGGTATTATCATCTCTGCTCAAAATATAAGACTGATGGCATTTTCTACATCCAGTCATAAAAATAAATAAACAGTAAAAGTAGTCATTTTTGACTAAAATAAACATCTTTAGATTCTTCACTTCATAATACGTTATATTAATTAATACTTTTATACACTTGACTCTTCTTCTCTCTTAAAGCTTATTCCATATTAGGTGGTTTAGGTATGTGGTATAATATACATTTCATCATGTTTACATAGTAAGTAGTATTTATATTTACTCTTTCTACCATCTGGTATCCATTGAATTATTTTTATTGCTCATGGTGTAACATGAATTAATTCTTTATCACTTTCATTATAACAGTGGTTATTGCAACAACATTATCATTATTAGTATCAGGGTTTTTTGGTTTCCGGTCTCACTATTTGGTCTTTACTGAGTTGGTCCTTTTTCATTGTTCCATTTTTATTAAATTATTTTCTTTGTGAGTTTGGTTAAGTTGTTTCGATTAAGTCATATGATATTCTGGTTTCCCTTCTCCTTTAGAATTTTGTATCTCTTTCTTACAAAATCTTTTTTCATATTTCAGAGTTATTTCTCATCATTTGTATGAGTAATGATATGAGCTTAATATTTTTTAATTTTAGATATTTTTATTCAACTACGTTCTTTCTTGTTCATAGTTGTTTTTCAAATATTTTGGTGTAAGTGTACTTATTATTGTTTTTTGAATTTTGAAAATTTTCTATTTCTCAAAATTCATAATTTCTTCATAATAGTCTTTCAGATATTTAGTGTAAGTTGTACTTACTGATTTTTGAATTTTGAAATTATTATTTCTCAAAATTCTTAATTTCTTCATAATAGTCTTTCAAATATTTGGTGTAAGTTGTACTTACTGATTTTTGAATTTTGAAATTTTATTATGTTCAAAATTCATAATTTCTTCATAATAGTCTTTCAGATATTTGGTGTAAGTTGTACTTACTGATTTTTGAATTTTGAAATTTTTCTATTTCTCAAAATTCTTAATTTCTTCATAATAGTCTTTCAGATATTTGGTGTAAGTTGTACTTACTAATGTTTTTGAATTTTGAAGTTTATTATTCCTCCTCCAAATATTTTTTAATGGATAACTGATTATAAGTTCCTTTTACTTTATTTGAAATGATATCCTTTAGTACATACGTATTGTTATTATTGTTTTTAATAATCAGGTATGGGCCGGTATACAGCAGTAACAACTTTTTGGTAATGCCTTCCAAAGTACTGGGTAATTCCCTGTTTTTTAGCAGTACCTTTTCTCCGACTTCATAGCTTATTTTCTTAACAGCCCTTTGATATTTGTTCTTGCGCCTTTCCTGGTCTTCTGCCAATTTATTGTATAATCTGATTCGATTGAATTTGTATTCTTGACTCCTGGGGAACTCTATTATGTCTTGTATTTCTCTCGGAGGCGGTTTTTCATACATTGCCGTGTATGGCGTGGTACCTATAGCGGGGTGATATGACAAATTAAGGAATTCTTCAGTAGCTGATAAATATTCTTGCCACTTCTTTTGTTGGTTATAGCAATAAGTCCGTAATATTCTTCCGACTTCTCGCAGTACCCTCTCCGCTGGATTGCTGCTGGGGTGGTAGACAGATGTCTTGTATGTCTTAATGCCCAACGTATTCAAAGTGTTTCTCCACCTCCAACCCTTAAATTGCGTTCCATGGTCCGTGACTATGGATGTCGGGCTTCCTACCTCTGGAATGTAATGATTTGTTATTATTCCTAGAGTCTTCAGAGTGGTGGCTCTGTTCACAGGGTATAGTTTTGTGAATTTTGTAAAATGATCCATCATAATAATAATATACTTGTATCGATGGCGTCCGCCACTGCGGGGAAATGGACCACATATGTCCAGAAAGACCTTTTCCAGTTTGGCTTGTGAGGTAATTGGTATCATCATACCCTCCTTTCTCTCATTGTTGGTTTTCACCAATTGACATATCAGACAGGTTTTGAGGTAGTTTCTTGTTTTTCTATTGATACTTTTTATATGACAATTCTCTTCTATTGCCTTGATCACCTTCATGGCTCCCATGTGACCGTATCGTAGATGATAGTCCAGGATGATATCCTTTTCGATTGTAGTAGGGATCATGATCTTCCATATCTCTTCATCAAGGGATGTCTTGAGGAATAAAATTCCATTATGTATACAATAAAATTTGTTTATTGTGTCATCTTGGTTGGAGAGACGAAGCTTAATATGGTTTAACTTCGGATCGGACTGCTGGTGTTTGCTGATGTCCTGCACTATCTTCTCTAAATCGGATCTGTCCTTAATAATATTATAGATTTTCAAGATGCTCTCCTTTTCGCCTTCGAACGTTTGTTCTTCCAGATTCACTCTCGACAATACGTCGGCTACTACATTTTTACTTCCAGGAACATACTCCCACTGTATATCGTATTCCTGCAGGGCGAGTACCCATCTGGTCAATCTACCATGGCTTAACTTGCATCTTCTCAGAAATGATATTGATTTGTGATCTGTTCGAACGGTCACTGGATATCCGAGGATATACGTCCGAAACTTCCCGCAGGCAAAGACTACACTTAGCAGTTCTTTTTCCGTCACATTATAGTTCTTTTCACACTGGTTAAGGGTTCTGCTAGCAAAGCTCACTACTAGATGGTTTCCACTTTCATCTTCTTGGTACAGTGTTGATCCCAAGCTAATGTTACTAGCGTCACAGTTTAGAAAGAAGGGTCGGTTAAAATCTGGATGGTTGAGCATTACTGCATCTAAGAACTTCTCCTTAATTGATTTGAAGGTTTCGTCTTGTTCTTGACCCCATCGCCATTTATTCTTGGATGATAACTGGTACTGAAACTGGGCTGTTAGTTCGGAATAATTATTCTGGAACTTCCTATAATAGTTACACAGGCCCAAAAATGATTGTAGTTGCCTTCTGTTTTTTGGTGTAGGGAATCGTTGTATGGCGTCTACCTTTTCTGTTGATGGTGTTATTCCTTGACTGTTTAGCTGGAAACCCAGGAATTGTACTTCTTTAGCTATAAGCTTGGACTTGTCCAGTTTAAGGGTGACATTATTTTCAGCAAGCTTCTTCAAGACATACTCCACACGGTAACAGTGTTCTTCCCAGTTGGTTGATGTTATTAGGAGATCATCAACATAGACAGTCGTGAATTGGAGCGCTTCTGGTCCTAGTATATGATCCATACAGGCGACAAAAACAGCTACTGAATTCACCAACCCGAAGGGCAACCTCTTAAACTGATAATTGCGCCCTTCGAAGATGAACGCCATGTATTGCCGGCTTGCTGGGTGCAACTCCACTTGCCAATAGCCGCATACGGTATCCCAAGTGGTAATGAATCGTGTTCCGTGGAACCTCTTCAAAATCTCATCAATTTCGCCAGGTGAGGTACGATCGTTAATTATCATTTTATTTATCTCACGTGCGTCAAGGCAGAGCCTTAGCTTCCCATTTTTCTTTTGTATGGCCACAATTGGGCTAGTGTATGGCGATTTACTGCTCTCGATGATATCTCTACTGATCATATTCTGGATCTCTGTGCGTACGGCTTCTTTCAAAGATTGTGCTATTGGATACGACTTTCGGTTAAATCCTACCGGTTCTCTGAATCGTATGGAACATTGGTAGTTCCGGATCTTTCCAGGTTCGTCCGAAAATACAGCTCGATATTTTTCATATATTTCGACCAATTGATTCAGCTGGTTTTCCTTTAATTGCTCGTTAGTATTGTGGCACTGGAAGTTACGTATCTCCTGAATCTTTTGTTGCCATAGGTCATCCTCCGAATCCTGATGTACTGGCTTGTTGTTTGTTGAGTAGTTGGACAAGTAATTCACCTTATTTTGGTGGTCGAGAAGTTGTCTGGAGTCTAACGTCTTGTTATTAGTTAAATTGGCTACCCAGGTCGAACCTTCAGCAAAGAGCGATACCTTTCCTCGGCACAAGTCGATAACTGCTGAGTTTCTGCGCAATATGTCACATCCTATCATGATGTTGAAAGGTAATCCGGCTGCAACAAGAAATATCATATCCACACTAATGCCCTGACTGTTGACACTTAGGGATACCTGCTTTCTTATGGTCTTGTTCTGTCGGCCGGTAGCTCCTACAAGTACAATATTATTAATAGGTAGTACCGGTAAGTTTTTGTGGCATTCCTGCTGTATCCGGTCCAACTCATTTCGATTTATTATGGAGACATTGGCTCCAGTGTCTATCATTATAGGAACAGAAATACCCTCAATTTCTGCAATTATGTATATTATTTCATTATCATTATTGTTAATATTAATCTCGCTTTCTTCTAGTAGGTCCTTACGGATATCTTTCAAATAATTGCTGTATATTATGGTAAAATTTTTTCTGTTTTTCTTCGAATTCATTCCTTCTTGGTTAAACCCAGCAGATTGGAGCAGTAAAGGGTTATTGGAGTTTATTACTGCCTCCATTCGTTTAAATGTTCCGCTTCATTACGGATTAGGCCGTTGGAAGCATCAGCTTGGAGTCCTGAGACTGCTTCGCTTGGTTCTGCTCGATCGTCCTGTTGGGCTTCTGTTACAGGTAGTCTTCGCTGATTGTCCAGGCTGGAACTACGTCTGGGCTCGTACTCTCTGTACCTATTACTTCCCTGACTTCCTTGAAAGGTCTCGTACTCGTAGTATCGGCTCCTTCGTTGCGGCTGGTACCTCCTCTGTCCACTGCCTTCCGCTCTGATGTAGTTAATATTGGGTCGATATGTCCTGTAATTATTGTTATTACCTCCATTCGGGTAATTCCGGTTATAATTACCATGATAATTGTTATTAGAAAGGTTGGGGTTCCTCTGACCATTTGGAACATAGTTACGATTATTATTATAATAACCATTGTTATTTTGTGGACGGTTATTATTATTATTATTATTATTATTATTATTATTGTTGTGGTTGTTGTCATTATTATTAATTCGAGGAATATTATTATTATTATTATTGTTGTTAAATCTCGGTAAATTATTGTTATTTCGGGTGTTATAATTGTATTCGGCATTATTCCGATTTGTGGAATTGTAATTATTATTGTTACCCACATTCTGCCGATTATTATTATTCAAATTATTGTTGTTACTTCTTGGTTCCGGCTTTTCATATCTCCTGCGACTTTGACGGTAATAGTCTTCATGCTCATACATTTCTAAAAGCTCGGTCATGGCTTGCACAGTCTTTATTTGACTGTTTCTTCTGGCTCTTATAATATCCTCCTCATAATGGTATGAGAGTTTGCTGACCAGGCATTCTTCCGGTATTCTGGGCTCTAGATGTTTGGCCACGCACACCTTTCCCAAAAAGTACGCCGTTAAAGTCTGGTTTCCATACGGGTTGTACTTTCCATGACAGATCCCGTCTCTGGCGATATTTTGTGTTGATTCGGACCGATATTTGGCTTTGAATAGCCTTCTGAATTGTTGATAATCGGTCACTTCGTCTCTTATCGCCATCCACCAATTATCTGCTATCTCCTTGAACGATTCGTCAAGCACCTCTTTATTCTCCCTCCAGCGATTACCTCTGTGTTTGGTGAAGTATTCTTCGATTCTGGCTAGGAACTCCATTGGTTTGTTTTTATAAAATCTGAAGTTAATTCCTTCACGATTCTCACTGTTGGGACAACTGGTAATGCTTGTCGGTCGACTATGGAATAGGTCTATATCTGTCTGGTTCTGTCGCACCTGACTGTTGATACTGGTTACAGTAGCTTCAATGCCGTCACATTTTTCTGTGAATCGGTCCTGCACTCGCTCCCAGTCTTCCCGTGTTTCCTTTAGTCTTTCCTCCAATGTCTTCCTAGTCGTTTCTTCAATGTTGTTAACCTTCGTATTTATTTCTGTCTTGATACTCTGTACTTCTCGTTCGGTTTGACTCCATTTTTCGTCAGCTCTGGTAACCTTTTGTTCGATTACCGTTATTTCTTCTTCTATCTTCTTGCTGATTGTTTCGTTGTTTTCAGCTATTTTCTGGCTCAATTCTTCCTTCAATATTTCCATTCTTCCGTCTAACCGGTTCATGTTCTCTTGGTTCGTCTCCTTCAATTCTTCTCTCAATTGCTGACTATTGCTTTCCATTTTCTGATTTGTTTCTTCCATCCTCTTGTTGGTTTCTTCCAGTTTTTGGCTTATCTGGGTTAATTCCTCTTTCGACTGTTTATTGTCAGTCTTTATTTCCTCCATTTTCTCCTCAATTTTCTGAATATTTTCTTCCATCTTCTCTTCTATCTTCTTACTGGTATCTCCAATTTTATTACCCAATTCTTCCTTCAATCATTGGTTATCATTCTTCATTTCCTCCTCCATCTTCTTACTGTTTTCTCTTAATTCCTCCTTCAATCGTTGGTTATCACTTTTCATTTCCTTATTATTTTCTTCCATTTTCTCCTCCATCTTCTTACTGTTTTCTTCCATCTTCTCCTCCATCTTCTTACTGTTTTCTTCCATTTTATTACCCAACTCTTCCTTTGTCATTTTAAATTCTTTGAGTAACATTTCCATCATACTATCCAATTTTGTCTCTTCCTTTGTGGTGGATTTCTCTGGCTGTTCCTTCTGTGGTGCAGGTTTGTTTGGTTCTGCTGGCGGTAACATTGACTCCACATCTTCCACTGGTGTTGCCTCTTTATCCTCCATGTCTACCTCCTGCTCGGCCTCCATAGCCCTTTTCCTTGATGTAGCTCTCCTGTGCATCTCGCTCCCTCTTCCGACCTATTGACCGCTGCCAAGCTAAAAATAGGAAATTGGACAATCGTCCTTATTTTACAACTCTATTACCTCCTATTTAAAACCCCTTAAGTTGGACGCCAATTTGTAATATAATTACAAATATTTAAAATATAAAAATAAAAATAAATAGATATGTGTTATGTGTAGATTTGCCCTGACTGTAAGCCCCACTGTTTAGGCTAGTCAATTTGTAATATAATTTCAAATATAATAATAAATAAAATATAAAGATATTGATGATAAGAATTGTGTATGTTGTCTGGATCTCGGTATTGAACTCACCGATGATACAACTCCACTTTGGATTCACCAAATACAAAGAATAGATTTAATATAAATATGTTATAACTAGGTGTGATTGATTGATAAATAACAAATAAATCAAACTTTATAAATTGTGAAAATATTTTTTCTTTTTCTTGTATTGAGTTTTGATTTAATTATTTAATTTAATTAATTAATAATTAATCAATTAATTGAGTGTGTAATTTCCTTATATATCTATTCTCTCACTGTAAATTATTTTTTGTTTAAAAAAAATAATAGTAACATTAATTATAGAAATAAAAACAATTCTGGTAACTGAGTAATGATTTGCGTTTATTAACATTCAAAATTATGCGCCAGTCAAACTGCGCATGTCCCAGGCATTGGCTAATATTTGGTCCAGTCGGTAGCGAAAAAATCAACAAATATATTTTTACAAGGTTAAATTTGTGGTTCTTTTAACGAGTCGAAATGGTCAGAGGGCAAGGAACAAGATACATTCTTAACAGGTATTCTTAAACTAAATGGTAATAGCTGAAATAGAACAAAATTATTATTACAATTGCCAATTAGAAAAAAATGAATTTCGAACCAAGTCGATGAAATGACGTCACTCCCTTCAACCAGGCATTGCACTCGTGCTGGTGAGAAATCAAGTATGGCCGCCGTCTCCTCGAGTTTAATTGCGATGCTGTTGGAATTGGCTGGGCTTCTCCCGCAGAAATAAAATGATATTCCCTTCTCTGTGAAGTGGTGTTGGTCCAGGAATATAGTGTAGAATGTCCTCTCGTCTTCTGCGATGTCGCTTTCGTGATGGATTTCTTGTGTTGTGTCCGGTGTTCAAATATGTGTATTGGTGTTCTGTGAATTTGGTCCAAAATTGTTCAAAATGGCTGTTGATTTCTCGTGTTGAGTTTTATGGTGTTATTACTGTGTTTTGGAAATTTGTGAAGTGTTAGAAATTGATAGTTAAGGTTATTTTCACTTTTTAGATCATCTCCGTTACACGCCGCATAACCACACTTGGTTTTATACAAATTATTCTGTTTTCAGTACTCTGCTAACACATTTCCAACTATTCAGTTTCACGATTAACAATAGACTAATAGACGCAACGTCGTCGTTTTAGGGTAATTTGTGCTATGTCTTTTTCCTCTTTATATTGTTTAACTATAAAAATATCTGTCTAAGACTTGGTTCACCATCTAAATATACATAATAAGTTTTCTTATTTTTTACTGTATTTCAAATATTTCTTAATTTTACATAAATCTAACTACTCAGTAATATTGATTAGTTAATTTTACATCTTTTGATATATAGCTGGGTTTGTTTCAAGCTCATTTAAGCCCAAAAATTACAATTTTATATAATGATTGTATGCCTCATATTTTGTACAAATTCAGTGTTTTAATGGTTTTTATTTGTTTTTTCTTATAATATTTCCATGGAATATACTTAATAACTCCGTGATTACTTTGTTGTTAATAATTTGGTTGTTAAAACATTTCAATAGTGATTAATTTACTGTTTAGTCTGATTTGATTACCATTATAGGCCAAGTATCTGTTTCCAAAAGAAGTTAATTTCCTTTCCTTTGTCATTCTATTTGCTATTAACTGTATCTGTATTAATTATATTTTCAATTTCTGTATTGTATATATTGAATTCTATTCCTATTACATAGATTGATTCTCTGATAGATAATTTTTTGGTTTATATGCCAGTCTGTGTTTACTAAAATGGTGTCTTAGCTGGTCTGTTTGTACATTATATATATGGTTTACTGTTTTGAATAGAATTATTACATTTTTATGTCCTACTTGCCTCTCTGCCTTACACAATGGAAAATTAAATGACATGCTTTTAAAATACAATAGAATATCTTGTATCTACTAAACTTTCTTTATAATAATAACATCATTGAACCATAACATAAACATCTTATGCCTAATTTTTTCTCTATACTTAGAATTATAATGAGAACATATTATTATCAGTCTTTGGCTGTCCTTTGTTTTTATGTTTCATTTTATCACAACCTTATTCTATTAAAATATCTTATTCTTAGTAACAATTTCAGTTATTCACTGTCTCTTTTTATTTACTATAACTATTTTTGCTAAAATATTAACATAAAAACACCTTAGAACTACTGACACTTTCAGTGATTAACTGTCTCTTGTGTTACCTATACCTAAATTGTTCATACAATAAAATAAAAACATCTTATAACTACTGACACTTGCAGTTATTGACTGTCTTTCGTGTTCCCTATACTTAATTTGTTCATACAATAAAATAAAAACATCTTATACCTATCATATTGTTATTATGCCTAAACACTAAAACACTTTTATTATCTAAATTACACTCAGTCATTAGAGTGTCTCTTTAGTTTTTATCTAGTATTTCCTACACTAATGGTAGTCTGTTTTAATATATTTTTTATATCACACTTTATTATAAGGTGTCCTTTATTTTGGCTACACTAATAGTAGTCTGTTTTAATAGTTTTCTGACATATTATTCTTACAACTAGTATACAATTTGGTTTTCTGGGATTGTATCTTGTAACTTGTTCTGGGTCTACATATATCAGTTTTAATTTTGTTTCATGGTATGTATTACATGACTATCATTTTTTTTTTTTTTTTTGGCATATCTCTTCCTGTTTCTGGTCTCTTTGTGGGAATCTTGATATATTTTGTCCCTTTTTCAATATCACATTAGTAGTTTCTGGTCTTGTGGTTTCTCTGCATCTTGACCTTATTATTATTCCCTTATTAATATGGTTTCATCCTTTTATTTCCTTTTTTATGGTCCTTCCCTTTTGTACTGCTTCCCCAATCTACTGGGTATACTGCTGGTTTAACTGGTTTTTACATAGTAAGTTATTTTAATCAATGGTTTTCTTTGTTATTTTTCATTTTTATTAACATTTTATTGACTTAATATACAGTTTCTAGTGTAATCCTTAAAACAATTTATTCTTCTCACTCACTATGGAACCTTTTCCTTTATTTATGTTGCATTAAGTCAAATGTTTAGCGTGATAATTTTGTTATGTTACATATATATACAAATATCCGGAGCCACAATCTATTTACTGAGATAGAGCCACTGAAATGTATATATAAGAATTTATCCATCCTTCGATGATCTCACCCCCAACAGAGCCACAATAGAAGTGGCTCTTTTTGTGCCACATTGTAAGGTAGAAAATAACCGCAAAATCAACAAATTATTGAGGGAGAAAACTATATATATATATATACAATTTTATAATGCAATAGACCGTACCCATAACATTTATTCAGAACAATAGGACATTTATTTAGTGATTACAGTTGCAACTATATATATTATATATATATATTATAACAGCACCAAATATTAATTATTTGGGGTTATATGTCACCTGCATACTAAAATCATGTTTAAATAAATTATAACAGTCAAAACTCCATTTGTATGTAGAGCGATGAAAATAATGCTTTGTAAAGCGACGCACACGTGGCCGTTATGTAATCAGCTCCCTGTAGAAGGAAAGGGCCACACCCAAACTGTTAATTATTAATATCTCGGAAACTAATAAATTAAGGCGAAATCCAAGATAGCCAAAATGTTTGCCGAAATATTAATAATGACGTGTGCAAATTTTACGCAATATAATTAACAAATAAAAGAGTTAATTAATTTAATTGAATAACTTCTGTAAAAATAGAGCTACATTAATGAGATTTTAATATGTTATAAAGATAATAATTTCCAACACATTGTATATTTTAGATTTAGCACAACTTGGTTTGCAACCAAGATATTGCAAAATTAAATAATCACAGGAAATCCGGAACGACAAATTGGTTCCGCCAGAATAATAATATTAGTAATAATATTAATTCTCCGTCTGTGGGAATCTATCTTCATTCTCACGGACCAAGGGAATTCAAATTTTATGTAGTAGGGAGAGTGTGTCAGCCAATCAAATGATTTGACCAAACCCCGACCAGCGCGGTGTTTTCGGGCTGAAACATCACTCTTCTGCCAGTACTCGCGAAGTAAAGACGTAATTCTTCGATCGTCTCGTAACCATAGTGTAAAGATCCATCAGAAGACTACGTGGTCAACACACGCAATTACGAACACAGTAAATACAGATCATCTGTACAACTCGTAATTATTGCGTAAAGGCGAGATACTCTTCATTACATCAACCAAGCTTATTGTGTACTGCAAGCTGTAGTCATAAGCACGCAAGAGATCCACGAGACTTCAGGACCAGACTTCAAGAATACAGCAGAGAGGCCGTCTAAATCATTGGTGAACAGCTGACGAGCAGAGCTACCACTCGAACGAAACACACACACACACACACACGCTGACGTGCGACGTGCGAATCGACGAGGGACAGAAACCAGTTCCAGCAGAGAGCCGCAGACGTTAAAATATTCACAAACAGCAGGAAAGCAGAGTGTTGCCGAATTCTGAACTCAACGACCGAATCCAGGAGCTCTAAGCAGATTACTTTCTCTAGCGACCGGACCGAAATCAACGAGGGACAATTGGGAGCAACTCTAACATCCTCCTCAATAACAGGAAAGCAAAATCAACTTATTTATTTTTCAACATCAAATTTTCTATCTTGTCATTTTTAAAAGCATTGTAATTTGAACAATTCAGGTGCCATACAAAAAATCAAAGACTCTAGTAATTAAGAATAAATTCATTGTGATAATCTGTATAGCAGTCTAAGTCATTAGTAAGCTGTAGTTAAGCAAATAGAAATAATATAAAAGTGCTATACAAATCTTAACTAACAATCTAATTATTAGCTCATACTGCAGTATAACAGAAGTCAAATCACTAGAAATGAAATGACGTGAATTAGAATGTCACGCATAATTTATTTTTGAAAAATATTCTAATTAACTTCAGAGTTTTTATATTTTGTTTCATTAACATTTAAATTCAATTTAGTTAAAGCAATTTAATGTAATTTAATCAATTAATGAATTAAATTTTGAATTGCAATTAACTCGCCAAATAACGAGTTTAGTTTCTTTTCAATTATCAACCAATTGAAAAACATTAGTCAACATAGATTCATTGTTTAGACAGTAAGATAATTGATAATATAATAACCATTTTATTCTTGTGTGTTATTGGAGTAATAAACAACGTTTTATTACCCCATATTTCATTGTTTTATTGTTGTACGACAAAGCCTACCAGTCTCACAAAACTCTCCCCCTTTAAAGTAACCTATTTTGTGTGTTGTTGCAATAAATTTGAGATTACTAGCTTGCAAAATTCAAATCCAAAATCCACACGCCCTAGTCGGAAGGAACCGCAAGATCGGACAGCAGGTAGGTACTCATACACAACACGACACAACAACAACGCATATAAGTAAAGTTGCAATATATAGTATGCACATATGCCGGAGGGCTGTATGTTACTCACTCTTGCTATGAGTCAGTAATTGTACACCAGATCGTGGGCATGGATTAGCACTCAGTATTCAGATCCTGATTTACTAAATTTTTTTATATTATTTTCCTGGGGAGTTAGATATATAGGTAGGAGGTACAATCCCAGACCGGCTGGCTGGAATTTAAGAAATTGTTTTGAGTATTTTGGTGGTTAATGCTTGCACAGTTATATTGCTTTCTAGTTCTCAGTTTCCTTCTTTTGCCGTTTATTTCTTCTGGTTGCCTCGCATAAGTGTTCATGCAGAAATGTGCAGGTTTGTGGCGTGTTATTTTATGTCAATGCACTCCCTGGGTATGTCCATTCATGTTCTGTCTATTTCTTGCTTGTATTTTCCTTTTGCTCCATAGTATGGTTAGTAGGTACTTCTCTTTTAAAGTCGTGTTGTCCATGCCTACGGTCTTGGTCAAGCTGGGCTGTTGTGATTGTAAAAAGAAAGAACTAACTTGAAATAAAATTTTGCCCATATGGTAGGGCTGTCCTGGACACATGGTACACAAGCAGTTAATTCAGTGATATTCTTTTTTTTACACTCACGTTTCTGGAAATTTATTAAACATGAAAATTAGTCCGTTATTCTGGTGTTCAGGTTATAAGGGTTAAAATGATTACCATCCTTGTTTGTGTTCCATGTGCTGGGGGACCATCAGCTTATGATGATAGTGCTAGTCTAATTATGTTAATGTAATAATGATTTATTTCAATTTATTAATGTAAATTTTAGAACAAAGATGTTATGTACTATAGGGAAGTCGAAGGACCCTTACTGCTACTTGTCGGGTCCATGATTGGAATATTAAATTAAATTTTGATTGTTGATTGATATTAAATGTTGATTGTAATATTGATTAAATACAAAGTTGTTATTTGTTAGTAAGCTTGAGTTACTTTTTGCAAGTCCTGTGATATGAGGCCCGTCACTTTTATGCTTCCTTCTAGGTGATTCTGCCTAGTCTTAAATATCGTGAGACATCTCTCTCCCCTTTTCAAAAAAAAAAAAAAAAAAAATTTACAAAATATGAGAAGGGGAAAGAGGCAGCTCAGTACTTAATAGGACTACATTACAAAGGATTCTGCCCTCACTGCAGTTAAAATTTCAGGCTACATTGTAAACTTACCCACTTTATTTTCACTTATCTCCACAAACTATTCTTCGCACTTACCTTACGTTTCATTAGCATGTTACAGGATCGCCAACATATTTTTAGGTTAATATGTAAACCGTGACACTCTTCCCCTTGAAAAAACCTGCGACTAATTTATACAGTCTTATTCCCTGGACTTTTTTGATTTGATGCTTGATTTTTTGACACTGTGAATAGGCTAGGTTTCAACACAATAAATACACTAAACACGTGGTCATGGTGACATTGAAATTGGTATTTTAATTGCAGTTAGAATTTCAAAGGAGATTTACCCCTAGTTATTAATTATTAATCGTACAAACTATATTTACTTAATGTTATGAAGGCTCACCAGTACTCCGCTTTCACTCTCTCTCTATCTCACATTCATTCATTCATTTCAAACCCACGTTTAAATTTGAGATCTCATTTTTCTGAATACAATAATTGAATAATAGGTAGATAGTTATTAATTGTCGGTCAGTCGATCTAGTTGTAAGTACTTAGCTGTAGGAGTTATTCCACATGTTGCACCATTGCTCGTTCAAAACTTTCTGCCCCAACACTCCCGAAAACTGTTCAAAACTGTTAGTTAACTTTTTCAATTACATTGACACTTGCAGAGATTTACTTATACTTGTTTTAAATACATTTTTACACTTTTTGAAGGCCTAAATCGACTTTGTCCGTGGACTGGGATTAACACAATCCTACGGCTTGGAGATGTTGATCGAAGTGCGCGAATTGCGATTGGTGTTCGTATACTATACTGGCTGATCACGTGGTACCCCTCCCTTGCTGGTCGAGCCATATCGAAACATCTGGAATATTGTAGAAGCTCGGATTGGGTTTCAGTATTATAAAACATGTGTTCATTTCGTGATATTCTCATGACGTCAGTTGGATCGATTAACATTCGTGACCATATATGGTTAGGTTTATTTCGTCTGAGACGTTAATGCCTACGTCGCACTGGCTGATTCATGCGACTTCAGATTTATAAAGTCGAATTTCACTCCGGTTTACATAGATCGTATTATTGCACAATATTAAAATGATCCTACCCATTTTGTACCGTCACAACATTATTTGGTTTTATTTCTTGAGAACACAATTAATGAGAGGGCTGGCACTGTTTTTCTTTCACAAGTTTTTGAATGTTTAGTTCCAACTGTGATAATGCACATCTCAGATCACTTTCAACATCCAGCCGTGCTCGGTATTTTGATTTGATGTAAGCCAGCGTAGAAAACCCAGACTCGCATAGATATGTTTATGAAAACTGCACCAACAACCTTGCAGCTTCCGTAGCAACTTGTGGGTACACAGGAAAATAGCTTAACCAAAAATCTTCAGCAGTCATGTTTGGGAACTCCGCTTTTGCTTGAGAATCACATTTTAGGTCAATTGCCTGCTCCTGAAGGGAATCAGGAAGCATGTCCACTTCAATTTTGAACGGATCTTGTGTCAACTGAAATTGCCAGCTATCTGAAGAAAGATCTGAAAAATAGCGTCCAATTTCGGGTTTCAAGGATGCCAAATGTTCTGAAATCAAGTTCTTCAATTCACTTTTCAAATTTAATGGGAGATTTTGTGTGTCATCAAGAAGGTCGTTAAGACGTGGGAAGGACAAAAAGTTGGGTTCTGAACTCTGAAGGCGACGTTGCCACAAAGATATTTTTTCCAGGAAACCTTTCATTGCATCATAAGTCTTTAAAAGGTTGATCGATTCAAAGAAGTCTGATAAATACGCCAAGTGGTGGATACATTTCTCATCTGTAAATTGCATGTACAGATCTTCTTCATTTGAACTCATCAAAAAGATTTCAACTTCTGATTTCAGATTGAATAGCCTAGCGAGCACATTACCTTTTGAGAGCCAATGAACTTCAGTGTGGTAAAGAAGAGTTTGTTGGTCACTATTCAATTCGTAATATAAAGTCTCAAAAAGTCTAGTATTCAGAGCACTAGATTTGACAAAGTTTACTACTTTGATTACCAATTTCAAAACAGTATTAAGTGTTTCAGGCGGAGTCTTACAAGCCAAAGCTTGTCTGTGTATGATACAATGAGAACCAATGATGTTAGGGTTCTGTTTTTTTGCAAGCACAACAAATGCAGAACGGCATCCTGTCATGGCTTGTACCCCATCAGTGCATATCCAACAACATTCTCCCAAGGAAGACTATTAGCTGTCAAAAAGTTACACAGAGCAGAAAAAACATCCTCAGATTTTGTGGTTGTTTGAAGAGTTTGGGAAAATAATATTTCCTCTACGAAGCGTTTTCCATCAATATATCTACAGTAAAACAACAACTGAGAGTGCTTTGAAATCTCAGTTGTCTCATCACATTCAGAGAAAGAACGGAGATTTCTTTAACTTTTCTATTACTTGTTTTTTTAAATCTTGTGCCATTTCATCAATTCTGTTTTACTGTGTCATTTGAGAGCGGTATTTTTTCAATTTTAATGCAACTTTCCTCTCCAAGTAAAGTACTGCATGCAGTTACTAAACATGGTTTTATAAGTGACTCACCAATGGTATGTGGTTTCTTGTCTTTTGCTATAAGCAAAGCGAGCTTGTAAGGAACTTCAACGGCCTTTTCGTTCTCCACTTGAAAACTTCCAGTTGAATCGAGTTTCATTCGTTTAAGCGAGTTTCTGTTTCCATCAAAAAACTCCCTTGGTTTGTCTTTCAAGCCGGGATGAATGGTAGTCAAATGGCGTTCTAAACGTCCTGGTTCCATTGCGTCATTACTCAGAACTTTGTGACAAATAACACACTGAGGTAAATGACAATCGTTCTTCTCAATGTACATAAAGCCGAACCTTATATAGTCATGACTGTACAGTCTTTTCTTTGGTAATGATTTAGCCATATTTAGCACTACTACGCACGACAATCACTCGCACAAACGACTGGAACACAATAACAATCATCAGTCGTCTGTTTTGTGCAGTGTAGCCACCAACCGGTAGTAAAATTACCCTAGCCACGGTAGTGTTTTCCCTAGAAACACTGTTTGTCTGCTTCCAACAGAGATGCAGAGGGATCTAGCGGTATCGGGGCGAACTATTTGGGTATAGGCCAGTGTAAATAAGACATGTGCCGAATGCAGTTAGATCTAGCGATGACGGAGAGAACTACTGTATTTGCAGAAGTTCCTTTTCTAAGGCCGTGCATGAGTGGTTTGTGTTTGTTACAACTTTTTATTGTTTGGCTAATTTATGTATATTTTCATTGCTTGCCACGCCTCCCCTGAAATTCTCCTATGCCCCCCAGGGGGGCGCGTCCCCCAAGTTGAGAACCCATGTTGTAATACATAATATTCAGAGAATATTCTCCAGTCTTCACAAATCTGTGATATGATATTTATGAGAATGTAGTTGCAAGGTCTGTTGGTTGAATGTCTTTTGAGTGTTAAATGTGCATTCATTATGGTGCATCTTCATTAGTGTGTGTTGCTTATTATACCTAACACTGATACTTGTCAAGTTGTTATTATTAGAAGTTGAACAGCCTCTGCAGAAGCTGTTTAAAAGCGAAAACTGGTTCAGGCTATAAGGTAAAACTTTTACGTTTTTACCCATAAAAACTTTGTGTTCCGAGTCGGTAGTGATTTAATTATATTTTCATTCTTGTTAAGTTCTTGTCTTATTTTTGGCATCTTTAAGTCTGTATGTTTCTATAATATACCATTGAACATTACTGTTCCTTAAAGGAATTTAGTTTTATCCCTTTATAATATTTCAGTATATTTAAATGTGTCTTAAGAGGAATTGCCCTTATGTCCAGACAAGCTTTTTGTAGATTTAACAATTAGTAGTATGCTTTAGGAATGTATTATTAATTTTTGTATAAATTCACCTCTAATATCAGTCACTTTTTGAATTAGTAATTTGTCACTAAAGCTTTTCCATGTTTTTAGTTTTTCTGAAGTTGAAGCATTAACGAATTGAGTTTAACCATAACCACCTTCTTACCTGCTACAAAATGTGCTGAGTTAGTCCTTTTCTAAGTTTAAATTAATACCACATAGTAAAGTTTATAAAAACCGTTTCTGAATAATTATATACAGCTGTTATAAAATATGACATTTCCTGTGTTTTTTTTTTTAATTATTAATATAACTATAAATATAATATTAATATAATATATAAAATTCACAGCAGGCCTTGGGACCAATGCTTCAAAGGCAAGATGATAATTATGCATGCAGGGTCTTAGTCTTTTTTCTTTTTCAATTTACAGTAGTGACATACACTTTGAATTGTCTTACAACAATCAACTTCATGATGATGGTGATGATGATGCTGTTTAATGTTTTGTTTTATTTGTTTTCTGTTCTTTCATTAAACAATTTATTTTATTTTTAATTATTGTGTATATGTATGTAATATAAGGCACTGTGAAAAGCAAAAATGGAGCAGAGAGAACATTTTATGTTTAAATGATTTTGGTATTAAAATAAATTATCTAAACATAGACCAAAAAACAAAGGTCACCTGTATAGGATAGGCATATCAGTTTTGATCATTTGAGCAAGTCAAAATTTATAGAACGCTTGTAAGCTTTCAAAAAAAGTTACTCTCAAAATTCGTGAATTGAGGTTACACAGGAATATCTTCAACAACAGGAATAAAACAAAATATACAATGAAATATAAAATACACAAATACTTTTGAAAAATAGAAAATGATGAAACCCTACAGACTGTTTACAAGGTATTTTAATTTTTCAGCCTATCTGAAGCAAAATCGACACTTACCATGGTAGCATAGTCATGTTAATGAGAGTTTTACTAACCAGATCCTAACAGGGGTTGGTGAAACAGCTATTAAGAAAATGGCCATTAAAATTTATTTTGGCAATTAACAAACAGTCCATTAGGAAGAAAATTAACAAACGGTCATGAAATGGGACATGAGCTATGTAAATTTGGTGAACAGCCAACAATGGACTATGTTTGTTAACAATGATTTGTATGAGCTAATTGTATTATATTGAACATTGTGTGAATATACAAAATTTACTGCAAAATTAAAATTGTGCAATCCGCATTTAATTCTTGTATTGAATTGAGGATGGCTTTGTAACACATAATTCTCAATTTTAATTACCTGGTTAAAATAATAAAAAGTAATTTTATAATACATTTTGAAGGTCATGATACAACTTCCTGTATATTGTCATTGTGATATTTGTTAATTCATTATTTGTCTTTCAGCTCGGCAAGAAGAGGCGACAGTCAAAAGGATAAAACTTGAGTATGATGACATTGGTTCATCAGGAAGACACAACATGGAAGTGTGGGAAATGATCATTAACAAGGAGGCGAGAAAACCGGACAGCAAATTTTTAGTGCAAGCAGTAAGGGAAGGTATGATGTATGACTGTTTAAATATGCAGTATGTAAGCTGTTATGTGTTACAGAAATGTTTAAGCGTGTACAGAAACTACTTATGCACGCTATACAGGCTGTAAATTTGTGTATGCACCCAATAAACCCGAGTCAGCAATGTGAACTGAAAAATCAGTTAACAAATTAACCCTTTGAGAAGCATACGCATTTCAGAACAGGCGTGCAATGTTCCATTTAGCATGATCTTTTAAAAATGTTCTTTAATTTCCTATGCTGTCTGTAGTGTACAGATGGCTGCCAATAATCTGATCTGCTAGAAAAATACTTCACAACCGTTTTACCATTTGCATTAGACATTATTGATCAAGTATGTACATTTGTAATAGTTATCACTGACTATGTATTTACTGTTGTATTAAGTTCATAATATTTACTGTATTTTTTTAGTGTGGTTATAAGTGTTATTTTGGTGTAATAAAGTTACATTTAGTAATATATTATTTCCAACGTGGTCTTTTGGCTGAATCTGTCATTGATCACCATTTGTGATGGTGTGGTCCTTTATTCCTTCTTGAAGACCAGTCCACTTGGCCATCATCTTCTTCTCTGCTGAGTAATTATAGTAGTGACCTTGAATTGAAACCCAGTTTTCAGTCTTGTATGACTGCAGTATAGTCTGCCTTTTGTGCAGAAATTTCTTCCTGGCCTCATTTGGTGGGATTTGGCTCAGGTCCCATTCAGGGATTGTATTATCCCCACTCTCCCTGAGGCATTTGGCCATTACATGTATGTACATGCCAGTATGTGCAGGCATGCTGCTTTTCTGTAGAACTGTGGGATATTGTGGTTGGTTGTGCTACTCACACAGGATTCCAGCGGCTGGCACCTTTTTTGGATGAGTTTGGGTTGATAAGATGTCGTGGTCGAACTAATGATGATGTGACTGTGCGTAATCATCTTACGCATTACATCGTAATGATTTGGATGTAATCGTCTTACTGCCTAAGGACTGTCAGTTTGTTGTGCTCCTAATCAGGCAAGGTCATGTGTTTGGCTAGGTAATGCTCTGGTCCATTGCTGACTCACAATCAATCATCAAATACTTATTGGATCTTGTCTGCTCATCAGGCCATCAGGAGTTGTCTAAATCACTGCAGTGTATGTTAGGTCAAGCCTTGTCCTGTGTGTCCTTTGATGGGTGATTTACCTTCTGTTCATTGTAACCCCTCATTTCTATTTACCAATGTGGGGATAGATTATGCTGGACCCTATCTTTTAAGGGCACTGACATTGCATAAGGCCTTTCAAATCAAGACCTATGTGTGCCTTTTTATCTGCATGACTACCAAGGCGGTTCACTTGGACTTGCCGTGGCTCTTCCTACTTAAGTGTTTTTAGATGTTCTTCGCCAGTTTGTTAGCCAGCATAGTTTCCCACAGAATATATATTCAGACTGTGGTCGCAACTTCATTGGCACCAGAACGTTGCTACAAAGGGTACTTCAACATTGCTGCTCAATGAATCCCACCAATAGGTGGTCAGGGCCTTTGCAATGGCCAACAATATTAATTTTCATTTTCTTTCCCCTGCTGCTCCCCACCAGGGTGGGGTTTGGGAAAAGGCAATCTAGTATGTGAAATCACATTTAAGGCGTGTTGCTAGCCGGGCTAATCTTTCGATTGGCAGTTCCAGTCACTTTTTATTAGGGTGAAGGCTATTTTTAAGTCTCGCCCCATTACCCCCCCCCCTATAGACTACAATGACCTAGGCGATTTAAGTACCCTTACTCCAGGCCACTTTCTCATTGGCCAACAGTTAGTAGCCCCAGTTGAATCTGAATTACATGGTGACAGTTCAGCCAAGCATTACTGGGCTGTGTCTCGCCTCCTTCAGTCATTCTGTAGGAGACAGGGGTTAGAATACCTCCCTTCCTTGCCGATTCATGCTAATTGGATTCGTCCTACACCCAACTTGGCTGTGGGAGATTTGGTAGTGGTGAAGAAGGCCAACTCTCCTCATCTTTATTGGCCTCTGGGGCGTAGTATCATTTCTGGTGTTCGTGGTAGGGACAGTTAGGTTAGGTGTGTGACCATCAAACCTGGTGGAGGGACCATAGACTGGCCAGCCATTAAGTTGTATCATTTACCTGTTGAGGATTCTCTCTTCCAGGTCCCATATGTGTTTGCCATGAACATTGGGGGGCTAGTGTTTTCTCTTGCTGTTGTGTGTTTTAATGTTTGGGGTCTCAGGATATATGTTATTTTAAACTTATTGCTTTCTTGTTGTGTGGATATGCATTCCTACATATGCTGTTCTTATTGTTGGTTTCGGTGTTCTGGCCATGGGGGGGTGGTGTTCAATATTTTAGTGCTCCAAGTATTATTTACAATCTTTTAACAAAATATGTACATACGTAGATCAATTTACACACCCTAGTGCCTTTTGCAATGCACTGGGTGGACATGCACATTTCAGTTAGTTCAGGAATGGGCAGCGTGTAGCTGGGACTGACTCACACATGGCCGCATAGAATCCACAAGAAACCAGGTTTTCACATCCCCCCCCCCCGAGACAGTTGCTACATTATATATCTTTTTCACCAATGCAGGTAAACCTTGTGATTCCTATGATCCAATATTCTTACAGGGTCCTGCTTCCTCCAATGTGTGAATCTGTCGAAGTGTGGGGAATTTATGATAAGGTTAGCGCTGGATTTATAACGTAGTATTCTTTTTTGAACAGTTCACTACTTGCTCGAGTCTTACCAGTGGTGTAAACTATTAACCATACAGAATTTTTACGTGAAAAAAATACCTCACATCAAGAATAAATAAGTACTGTTTGATTTGATTTTGTAATGGGGCAAAAAGGGGGTCTTTATTTTGTTTTAAATTTATTTAAAATTGTTTGTGATCAACGCAGCAGTTCCCACGTAAAAAAGGTTCTATTCAAACAATGAACTCTGGAATAAACGTTTGGGCAGAGTGTACTTGAAGAATGCCAGATTTTTTTGTTAAATCAAGTGTTTTGTCACGGACTAGTACGCGCAACACCAGCATGTGTGCAGAGGCGACGCTTGCAGCCTCGACCCACGCCACGAAAAAATGGCTAAGCGGTAAGACTTTATTTCCACGTGCTTTTGAGACGCCGGAAACAGTAAAAGCTCCTCCCACCAGAGCCTCCTCCATCGTCTCCGTTTGACAACAGTAGCCACGTGGCCTATAGGCAAATACGTACACTATGAAAGACGGTGAAAACTTCGTATCATGAAGGCAGTGAGATTCCTGTTTAGAAAAAACCAGTAGTGGGGAATCTTTGTCGCAGATGGATCACCGGCCGGGGTAAATTTTTATCTAAAATGTGAAAACAGTAAAACCAGTTCGACTAACTACTTTGCCCGGCCGGGTCGACAAAAGAACTCGTGTGCACCAAATATTTCTTTTTAAACTGTTGACGATGACAACCAGACATAACTAAGTGACCCGATATCTCAGAATGAAGTAAGTGGAAGGAAGAAAGGAAAATTAAATGTGTTGAACAGACAAACATTTGGACATACATCTAGTGCGGCACATGGTGAGGGGAGGAATGACGAAAGTTAAGTAACCGACGAGCAATTGCCAGACATAATTATTGTAAATTAAAAGAGCGCTCTAAAATAATGGGTATGTAAAATTGTGTGAGTGGGAGAATGTAGCAAGCTGGGTTGCCTTCATATAATTTAAAATTTTATGTTAAGGTGTGAACTAGTATTAGGATGTTCATCATGTTGAAATAATGTTTTGTATTTTCCAAGAAAGAGTAAGAAAATTAATAGAAATGAGTTTTTAGACAAAATGAACATTGAGTAAATTTAGATGAAAAGTAAACCAAATGTTGAGATTGAATAATAAACAGACTTAATCTATATAGTCAAAGAGCGTGTTTATTACGCAATGAACCCATTAACCTCTCTTACAGACTGTGAGTTCGTGTAAAAGACTCCTGGACCCAGAAAAGGTAAGTTTTATGTGAATAAATAACAATGTTGAGAATAGCGTTATGTGTCTCTTATTATTGGTGATAAAGTATGAAACAGTGCAATGGCCCCCGAAACAGGGACAGTCTATATATATTATATTTCGTATAGGCTATGCCTACTCACAGGTGTAAGAGACGCTAGTTGTAATGGGACAATTCTGAAGGATATATATATGTATTGTGTTGAAATGAAGAATTATTCGAGGCCAATCTAGTTGAGCACCCTTTATGGTCATTAAAACCTGAGTTGTGTAACACCCTGTATTCACATCGTGCCAGGCGGAGGCTTGTACGCAAAACGATAACATTGGAATGCGACTGTAAGTTTGCGCTCGTGTACCGCGGCGATAATCTCGACACCAAATTCATTGACGGAAATGGACAACACGTGGCTCATTAAACCGGCCACGTGAGTGCATCAACCGATCGGAGAATGAGCTGACGGAAGTGAACTTTGGGGACGCTTAGCTTGGCAGTGTCCAGTCGCCTTCACCTCTAGACCGCATGCGGTCATTTTAATTTTCTGCTCGAGCAATTTTAAGGTCGGCCGACCGATCCAGTATATAAAAATGTGTAAAACAGTGTAGACCTTCAATCTAAACATGGAATCCAATTAAACAAGTGAAATAAAATTTTTAAAAGTGAACGAACCGACTTTAGGACTGTAAAGGGAAAGAACATAATAGGACGCGCCACGTGGTCGACGGGGACGCCGCTGCAACATATAACAGTATCAAACCAAAATTATTCTTTTTAAAAAGGGGCAAATTGTATGAATGAGAGAGTGTGGCAAGCTGGGTCGCTTTCAAACAATTATATTTTAAAACTAGTATTTAAGTTGTTCTTTTAATATGTATTTTTTACCAGGAGACAGTAAGTAAGGTGATAGTTGGCAACCAATGTAAAATGTATACCCATAGTTGAAGTAGTCAATTTTGTTTGCTAAAATGTTTAACGTCTAATATTATCAAACTTTTATGAATGTTGAAAGAATTACAAACAGAACTTAAAGAAATATAAAAATGAAATAAAATATGAGTTCCATTATATAAATGAGCGTAGTGTACGTTATTGATGTAACCTTAAAGTCATACTTGTATTTCGCAGTTCATGTGACAAACTTTGGATTGAAAGGTAAGTCGTCCAAAATAAGCTAAAATTCAAATAATTATAAATGTGTTAAATTATAATTACACATAGTGGGAGTTACAATTAAAATTAAGTACAGGAAATATTTATAGAATAAAATTAAAATAAGAGTATGTTGTAATATGATTGATATGTGTAAGGCTAAATTTTGGTAAGATTAAAATCTCGTAAAGAATAATTAAATTTATAAATATTGGAAAATAATGAAAGTAAAGTCAATATGGTAACGGGGGAGGTAGAAAGTCATTCAGACCCGAATGTGGGCAAAGAAAATATTTTATGCGAAATAGATGATGTAAACGATTCAGGAATGGAGACAACTCCAAGCCTGATAGACGAATCTGTAATAATTAGTGAGGCGGGAGCAAATTCTACTCCCGTAGCAACTAAAATAAAAGAAAAAGAGTGTACAATAGCTGATATGATGAACTTTATGAAAACCATGTCTGAGAATATAGATAATAGATTTGATGTTAATGATATTAAATTTAATGATATTAATAAACGTTTCGATGTTAATGATAAAAAAATTTAATGAATTGAGGGGTGAGATTAACGAACGTTTTGATATCAATGACAGTCAGTTTAATGAAATAAATACCAGAGTCAGTGGTATAAAGAGTGAGATCGTAAACGAAATAAATGAACGGTTAATGACATTTAAGGAACAAGTGACAGAGTCAGTAGAGGACCAGATCAAAAGTAAAGTAAATCAGATAGTTAATACAACGGTAAGTAACAGTGGTAGTAATATGACGAAAATTAGTGAAGAAATAATTAAGAAGGTGAGTAATAACGATAATTCTAAAAATGAATTAATAAGTAATAGTGATAAAATGGTTGAAAACGGGGTATTTAAAGCTGATATAATGAAAGTAGATAGTGAAGAAGCAGAGATAGTTAGTGAGAGTGAGAGAGTAATGGGTTGTAAAGGGGTAGAAACAAATGTTTATCAGTTAGAGAGGGAGTATGAAGAGAGTGTACAAGTAGAGTGGTGGCAGAGGGTAAAATTTTCCCGTGGTGTTGTGGGGGGTGAAGAAAGGTCTTCACGAATGTATTGGGTAGATAGATGTTCTACCAACAATTGTCTTTTGAATTTTTGTGTTATTCCTGGAGGAACCAGGAAGTGTTTTAATATAGCAGTACCCTCTGCAGGTAGTGATAGAGAAAGAGTGAAATGGGGTGAGAGAGAGTTGTATGTTGATGGAGAGATAAAGGTATTTAAGGCAAATAGAGGTTATGGAGAGTTGATAGAGAGAATGAATATTGAGAGAGTAAGTAATATTGTAGACTTACCTTGTTGCGAGAATAGTGCAGTAACAGATGATGATAACGTTGATAATTATATTGAATACTTACCTGTGCATAGACGTTGAATATTAATAATAGATGATTTTGAAATTGAGAGGTTAAAGTACTTAAGGGTGATAGATAATAATATAGATGGTGACAAGACCAAAATCAATGATTCAGACAGGGTATATGATTTGATAATAATGTGGGATAATCCAGTAGATTATTATGTGGGTCTTATGGAACAATTTGAAATATTAGAGAATTATTATATAAATAATAATAATGAATTGAGTGTGAGTAAAAATGATAATTGTTATATAAAAATAAGACTATTATATGATGACGGGGGTTAGATAAAATTCGGTGAATGGACATTTTAAATATTTTAGTGTATGGTTATGACCTGGCTAGATTATGAAATGAAGTGTGGTAAACAGAAAAATAATAACAAGAATTTGTAAATAAATTTATAGTGAAATTAATTGTGTCTATGTTGTAAAATGTATTTAATGTAAACAATGTGTGCATGTAGTAGAAATCGATGTGATAATAATAATAATATTTTGGCAGACTAAATAAATAATGAGAATAATTATGAAGGTGATAATAAATGAATTGTAATTGTTTTGGATAAGGTAATTAAAATAATTGGTGTTTCTACCAACAATTGTCTTTTGAATTTTTGTGTTATTCCTGGAGGAACCAGGAAGTGTTTTAATATAGCAGTACCCTCTGCAGGTAGTGATAGAGAAAGAGTGAAATGGGGTGAGAGAGAGTTGTATGTTGATGGAGAGATAAAGGTATTTAAGGCAAATAGAGGTTATGGAGAGTTGATAGAGAGAATGAATATTGAGAGAGTAAGTAATATTGTAGACTTACCTTGTTGCGAGAATAGTGCAGTAACAGATGATGATAACGTTGATAATTATATTGAATACTTACCTGTGCATAGACGTTGAATATTAATAATAGATGATTTTGAAATTGAGAGGTTAAAGTACTTAAGGGTGATAGATAATAATATAGATGGTGACAAGACCAAAATCAATGATTCAGACAGGGTATATGATTTGATAATAATGTGGGATAATCCAGTAGATTATTATGTGGGTCTTATGGAACAATTTGAAATATTAGAGAATTATTATATAAATAATAATAATGAATTGAGTGTGAGTAAAAATGATAATTGTTATATAAAAATAAGACTATTATATGATGACGGGGGTTAGATAAAATTCGGTGAATGGACATTTTAAATATTTTAGTGTATGGTTATGACCTGGCTAGATTATGAAATGAAGTGTGGTAAACAGAAAAATAATAACAAGAATTTGTAAATAAATTTATAGTGAAATTAATTGTGTCTATGTTGTAAAATGTATTTAATGTAAACAATGTGTGCATGTAGTAGAAATCGATGTGATAATAATAATAATATTTTGGCAGACTAAATAAATAATGAGAATAATTATGAAGGTGATAATAAATGAACTGTAATTGTTTTGGATAAGGTAATTAAAATAATTGGTGTTTCTACCAACAATTGTCTTTTGAATTTTTGTGTTATTCCTGGAGGAACCAGGAAGTGTTTTAATATAGCAGTACCCTCTGCAGGTAGTGATAGAGAAAGAGTGAAATGGGGTGAGAGAGAGTTGTATGTTGATGGAGAGATAAAGGTATTTAAGGCAAATAGAGGTTATGGAGAGTTGATAGAGAGAATGAATATTGAGAGAGTAAGTAATATTGTAGACTTACCTTGTTGCGAGAATAGTGCAGTAACAGATGATGATAACGTTGATAATTATATTGAATACTTACCTGTGCATAGATGTTGAATATTAATAATAGATGATTTTGAAATTGAGAGGTTAAAGTACTTAAGGGTGATAGATAATAATATAGATGGTGACAAGACCAAAATCAATGATTCAGACAGGGTATATGATTTGATAATAATGTGGGATAATCCAGTAGATTATTATGTGGGTCTTATGGAACAATTTGAAATATTAGAGAATTATTATATAAATAATAATAATGAATTGAGTGTGAGTAAAAATGATAATTGTTATATAAAAATAAGACTATTATATGATGACGGGGGTTAGATAAAATTCGGTGAATGGACATTTTAAATATTTTAGTGTATGGTTATGACCTGGCTAGATTATGAAATGAAGTGTGGTAAACAGAAAAATAATAACAAGAATTTGTAAATAAATTTATAGTGAAATTAATTGTGTCTATGTTGTAAAATGTATTTAATGTAAACAATGTGTGCATGTAGTAGAAATCGATGTGATAATAATAATAATATTTTGGCAGACTAAATAAATAATGAGAATAATTATGAAGGTGATAATAAATGAATTGTAATTGTTTTGGATAAGGTAATTAAAATAATTGGTGTTTTGAACAATTGATGGAATTAAAATAATTTGAGATGAAGTAACTGATTAATTTAAAATGTTGTATAAAGAGATTTTGATGATGAATTTAAATTATTTGTATGAGATTTAACTTGATAATAAATAGTCAATGAATAAATGTAAAATGTATTTAGTTGTGGAATTATATGTTTGCTATAATGTTTCAGAAGATAAATGGAGTTATGTACATTATTTGGTGGGGATCAATGTTTATATTTTGTGTCTATGACAGTATATGAGTGATGTACTGTAAGTATGAAGTTTATAATGCAATGTAAGTAAAGTAAAATGATTGAATGTTTAAATAAACAATTTTTTAATGTGTTTGAGAGGTATTAAGTTAAGTGATGAAATTAATTTGAGATAGTTATGAATTTTCATTGGGTAATAAAAGTTAGAAGTTGGGTGATAAAGATTAAATAAGGCATTTGAGTCAGTCAGAGTTAACTTTAGAGGGGTGTTAAACAGAATAAGATTCGTGGGGTAAAAGTAATATAGAAAACTGAGTATTAGTAGGGACACAGTAGCGATAATGAGTAAATGTAGAGTAATGAAAGTGATATAATGGGAGAGTAATTAGATGATGGGGAAATTTTGTAAGGGGGGTGGTGTGATAAGGAGTCCTCAACGAAAAGCGTTGTGGCGGGAGGTGAACCGTATGTGCATTGGCGGGGTTACCATGGGGGAACCAGGGACCAATAAGGGGATGAGCATAGGGAGGGAACACACGTCCTAAGTACAAAGGGGGTAGAGAGTATTTTGTTATAAGAGTAGAATGATGTGAATGGAGTTAGAGAATTATTGGTAAATGTTTTGAGGGAGTGGTGTCATACTATGTAATTCTATTAATAAGTGTTAGAGTCAGAAGGGGTTTGAGGTTATATTTAAACACCCATTTATAAGTCGACTTATTATGAATAACTAAGAGTCACCCAAAATAATTGATAATGAAAATGTTAAAGAGAAAATCATGATTAAAATGTAATAACAAATGAAACAGGGGAAAGATTTAAATAGAATTTGAAAATAAAATAAAGCTGTAAGGTGTGTAAATTTTGATCAAAATTAAATATGAATTGTTTATTGTAAGGTAATATAACAACAAGGTTAATTATGAATGTTCTATGTTTTATTATGTTGTATTATGTTTGAATGTAAAAATTATAAACATGTGACGTATTTTACCTTGTATAAAATTTTGAGATGTATCTAGGGCAAGGTCATTCACTTGACCCAGAGAGATCAGCTGATGACTGGTGTTGATATATAGTATGTTTTTTACAATTGATTCGTAGATTTTATTTGTGTATTCCTACGGAAATGACTAAAGAATAAATTTTGTTGACAAAATAATTCTTTTTGGGAATCGAATTTTTTGAAAAAAAAAAAAATTATTTTTTGCTTGAAGTATAGATTGTGTTTTTGTGTCCAGAATACACTGTTGGTTATATGTTAATGTGTTAACTGATTTATATTCATATTATCTGTGTTGTAAACAAATGTAATGATAAGTGAATTTATGATTTAATAAGATGTTCAGTTTATTTGTTTTTATGATTATTAGTAGCTAGTGGTGAAGAATTGTAGATTCATGTAAAAGATTTTGGGGTTTTGCTGAAATTAATGGTAATATAACATTTTGTTATTGGACTTAGATGAAATTTTGAACAGAATTTAAATGATTTAATCCGATTTGTTCGATTTGTTTTGATTTGAAAAAACAACGTCAAGTAGATGAAATTTGAGAAAAGAAATTGAAAATAAAACAAATTATTTTGAAATTTGAAAGTAAGAAATGGAATGTAGATGTTATGATCAGTAATAATGAGTATGTATACGCACCCAGTTGCTAAAGGCAACCCAGTATGCGTGTAAGGAGGAACATATCGGTAGAGGATCTGGTATGGTATAAGGCCAGCATTTTAATTTTTTGGGCAGGATGATAGAAGGTTAGGGGTACTATGGTGAGTATCTGTCCGATTTTATAGTGTTGGGATCTCGCACAGAGAAGTCCAGTAATCTCGTTCAGGTGCAGCCATAGTCACCGAGCTAGGGGGGTAGTTTACCCATGATGTGTTAAGAATTAACGGGGGGTTGTTGGCACCATATCCTGACCGATCCTCTTAGGTTAGCAATGAGAGTTTTTATGCTTTTGGGCATAAAACCTCTCATTGGGGGGGGTATTGTAATGGGGCAAAAAGGGGGTCTTTTTTTTTTAATTTATTTAAAATTGTTTGTGATCAACGCAGCAATTCCCACGTAAAAAAGGTTCTATTCAAACAATGTACGCTGGAATAAACTTTTGGGCAGAGTGTACTTGAAGAATGCCAGATTTTTTTGTTAAATCAAGTGTTTTGTCACGGACTAGTACGCGCAACACCAGCATGTGCGCAGAGGCGATGCTTGCAGCCTCGACCCACGCCACGAAAAAATGGGTAAGCGGTAAGACTTTATTTCCACGTGCTTTTGAGACGCTGGAAACAGTAAAAGCTCCTCCCACCAGAGCCTCCTCCATCGTCTCCGTTTGACAACAGTAGCCACGTGGCCTATAGGCAAATACGTACACTATGAAAGACGGCGAAAACTTCGTATCATGAAGGCAGTGAGATTCCTGTTTAGAAAAAACCAGTAGTGGGGAATCTTTGTCGCAGATGACGATGAGTTGACGATTAGCAACTAAACATAACGGACGCAGGTAGTGGCATGGATCACCGGCCGGGGTAAATTTTTATCTAAAATGTGAAAACAGTAAAACCAGTTCGACTAACTACTTTGCCCGGCCGGGTCGACAAAAGAACTCGTGTGCACCAAATATTTCTTTTTAAACTGTTGACGATGACAACCAGACATAACTAAGTGACCCGATATCTCAGAATGAAGTAAGTGGAAGGAAGAAAGGAAAATTAAATGTGTTGAACAGACAAACATTTGGACATACATCTAGTGCGGCACATGGTGAGGGGAGGAATGACGAAAGTTAAGTAACCGACGAGCAATTGCCAGACATAATTATTGTAAATTAAAAGAGCGCTCTAAAATAATGGGTATGTAAAATTGTGTGAGTGGGAGAATGTAGCAAGCTGGGTTGCCTTCATATAATTTAAAATTTTATGTTAAGGTGTGAACTAGTATTAGGATGTTCATCATGTTGAAATAATGTTTTGTATTTTCCAAGAAAGTGTAAGAAAATTAATAGAAATGAGTTTTTAGACAAAATGAACATTGAGTAAATTTAGATGAAAAGTAAACCAAATGTTGAGATTGAATAATAAACAGACTTAATCTATATAGTCAAAGAGCGTGTTTATTACGCAATGAACCCATTAACCTCTCTTACAGACTGTGAGTTCGTGTAAAAGACTCCTGGACCCAGAAAAGGTAAGTTTTATGTGAATAAATAACAATGTTGAGAATAGCGTTATGTGTCTCTTATTATTGGTGATAAAGTATGAAACAGTTCAATGGCCCCCGAAACAGGGACAGTCTATATATATTATATTTCGTATAGGCTATGCCTACTCACAGGTGTAAGAGACGCTAGTTGTAATGGGACAATTCTGAAGGATATATATATGTATTGTGTTGAAATGAAGAATTATTCGAGGCCAATCTAGTTGAGCACCCTTTATGGTCATTAAAACCTGAGTTGTGTAACACCCTGTATTCACATCGTGCCAGGCGGAGGCTTGTACGCAAAACGATAACATTGGAATGCGACTGTAAGTTTGCGCTCGTGTACCGCGGCGATAATCTCGACACCAAATTCATTGACGGAAATGGACAACACGTGGCTCATTAAACCGGCCACGTGAGTGCATCAACCGATCGGAGAATGAGCTGACGGAAGTGAACTTTGGGGACGCTTAGCTTGGCAGTGTCCAGTCGCCTTCACCTCTAGACCGCATGCGGTCATTTTAATTTTCTGCTCGAGCAATTTTAAGGTCGGCCGACCGATCCAGTATATAAAAATGTGTAAAACAGTGTAGACCTTCAATCTAAACATGGAATCCAATTAAACAAGTGAAATAAAATTTTTAAAAGTGAACGAACCGACTTTAGGACTGTAAAGGGAAAGAACATTATAGGAAACGCCACATGGTCGACGGGGACGCCGCTGCAACATATAACAGTATCAAACCAAAATTATTCTTTTTAAAAAGGGGCAAATTGTATGAATGAGAGAGTGTGGCAAGCTGGGTCGCTTTCAAACAATTATATTTTAAAACTAGTATTTAAGTTGTTCTTTTAATATGTATTTTTTACCAGGAGACAGTAAGTAAGGTGATAGTTGGCAACCAATGTAAAATGTATACCCATAGTTGAAGTAGTCAATTTTGTTTGCTAAAATGTTTAACGCCTAATATTATCAAACTTTTATGAATGTTGAAAGAATTACAAACAGAACTTAAAGAAATATAAAAATGAAATAAAATATGAGTTCCATTATATAAATGAGCGTAGTGTACGTTATTGATGTAACCTTAAAGTCATACTTGTATTTCGCAGTTCATGTGACGAACTTTGGATTGAAAGGTAAGTCATCCAAAATAAGCTAAAATTCAAATAATTATAAATTTGTTAAATTATAATTACACATAGTGGGAGTTACAATTAAAATTAAGTACAGGAAATATTTATAGAATAAAATTAAAATAAGAGTATGTTGTAATATGATTGATATGTGTAAGGCTAAATTTTGGTAAGATTAAAATCTCGTAAAGAATAATTAAATTTATAAATATTGGAAAATAATGAAAGTAAAGTCAATATGGTAACGGGGGAGGTAGAAAGTCATTCAGACCCGAATGTGGGCAAAGAAAATATTTTATGCGAAATAGATGATGTAAACGATTCAGGAATGGAGACAACTCCAAGCCTGATAGACGAATCTGTAATAATTAGTGAGGCGGGAGCAAATTCTACTCCCGTAGCAACTAAAATAAAAGAAAAAGAGTGTACAATAGCTGATATGATGAACTTTATGAAAACCAAGTCTAAGAATATAAATAATAGATTTGATGTTAATGATATTAAATTTAATGATATTAATAAACGTTTCGATGTTAATGATAAAAAATTTAATGAATTGAGGGGTGAGATTAACGAACGTTTTGATATCAATGACAGTCAGTTTAATGAAATAAATACCAGAGTCAGTGGTATAAAGAGTGAGATCGTAAACGAAATAAATGAACGGTTAATGACATTTAAGGAACAAGTGACAGAGTCAGTAGAGGACCAGATCAAAAGTAAAGTAAATCAGATAGTTAATACAATGGTAAGTAACAGTGGTAGTAATATGACAAAAATTAGTGAAGAAATAATTAAGAAGGTGAGTAATAACGATAATTCTAAAAATGAATTAATAAGTAATAGTGATAAAATGGTTGAAAACGGGGTATTTAAAGCTGATATAATGAAAGTAGATAGTGAAGAAGCAGAGATAGTTAGTGAGAGTGAGAGAGTAATGGGTTGTAAAGGGGTAGAAACAAATGTTTATCAGTTAGAGAGGGAGTATGAAGAGAGTGTACAAGTAGAGTGGTGGCAGAGGGTAAAATTTTCCCGTGGTGTTGTGGGGGGTGAAGAAAGGTCTTCACGAATGTATTGGGTAGATAGATGTTCTACCAACAATTGTCTTTTGAATTTTTGTGTTATTCCTGGAGGAACCAGGAAGTGTTTTAATATAGCAGTACCCTCTGCAGGTAGTGATAGAGAAAGAGTGAAATGGGGTGAGAGAGAGTTGTATGTTGATGGAGAGATAAAGGTATTTAAGGCAAATAGAGGTTATGGAGAGTTGATAGAGAGAATGAATATTGAGAGAGTAAGTAATATTGTAGACTTACCTTGTTGCGAGAATAGTGCAGTAACAGAAGATGATAACGTTGATAATTATATTGAATACTTACCTGTGCATAGACGTTGAATATTAATAATAGATGATTTTGAAATTGAGAGGTTAAAGTACTTAAGGGTGATAGATAATAATACAGATGGTGACAAGACCAAAATCAATGATTCAGACAGGGTATATGATTTGATAATAATGTGGGATAATCCAGTAGATTATTATGTGGGTCTTATGGAACAATTTGAAATATTAGAGAATTATTATATAAATAATAATAATAATGAATTGAGTGTGAGTAAAAATGATAATTGTTATATAAAAATAAGACTATTATATGATGACGGGGGTTAGATAAAATTCGGTGAATGGACATTTTAAATATTTTAGTGTATGGTTATGACCTGGCTAGATTATGAAATGAAGTGTGGTAAACAGAAAAATAATGACAAGAATTTGTAAATAAATTTATAGGGAAATTAATTGTGTCTATGTTGTAAAATGTATTTAATGTAAACAATGTGTGCATGTAGTAGAAATCGATGTGATAATAATTATAATATTTTGGCAGACTAAATAAATAATGAGAATAATTATGAAGGTGATAATAAATGAATTGTAATTGTTTTGGATAAGGTAATTAAAATAATTGGTGTTTTGAACAATTGATGGAATTAAAATAATTTGAGATGAAGTAACTGATTAATTTAAAATGTTGTATAAAGAGATTTTGATGATGAATTTAAATTATTTGTATGAGATTTAACTTGATAATAAATAGTCAATGAATAAATGTAAAATGTATTTAGTTGTGGAATTATATGTTTGCTATAATGTTTCAGAAGATAAATGGAGTTATGTACATTATTTGGTGGGGATCAATGTTTATATTTTGTGTCTATGACAGTATATGAGTGATGTACTGTAAGTATGAAGTTTATAATGCAATGTAAGTAAAGTAAAATGATTGAATGTTTAAATAAACAATTTTTTAATGTGTTTGAGAGGTATTAAGTTAAGTGATGAAATTAATTTGAGATAGTTATGAATTTTCATTGGGTAATAAAAGTTAGAAGTTGGGTGATAAAGATTAAATAAGGCATTTGAGTCAGTCAGAGTTAACTTTAGAGGGGTGTTAAACAGAATAAGATTCGTGGGGTAAAAGTAATATAGAAAACTGAGTATTAGTAGGGACACAGTAGCGATAATGAGTAAATGTAGAGTAATGAAAGTGATATAATGGGAGAGTAATTAGATGATGGGGAAATTTTGTAAGGGGGGTGGTGTGATAAGGAGTCCTCAACGAAAAGCGTTGTGGCGGGAGGTGAACCGTATGTGCATTGGCGGGGTTACCATGGGGGAACCAGGGACCAATAAGGGGATGAGCATAGGGAGGGAACACACGTCCTAAGTACAAAGGGGGTAGAGAGTATTTTGTTATAAGAGTAGAATGATGTGAATGGAGTTAGAGAATTATTGGTAAATGTTTTGAGGGAGTGGTGTCATACTATGTAATTCTATTAATAAGTGTTAGAGTCAGAAGGGGTTTGAGGTTATATTTAAACACCCATTTATAAGTCGACTTATTATGAATAACTAAGAGTCACCCAAAATAATTGATAATGAAAATGTTAAAGAGAAAATCATGATTAAAATGTAATAACAAATGAAACAGGGGAAAGATTTAAATAGAATTTGAAAATAAAATAAAGCTGTAAGGTGTGTAAATTTTGATCAAAATTAAATATGAATTGTTTATTGTAAGGTAATATAACAACAAGGTTAATTATGAATGTTCTATGTTTTATTATGTTGTATTATGTTTGAATGTAAAAATTATAAACATGTGACGTATTTTACCTTGTATAAAATTTTGAGATGTATCTAGGGCAAGGTCATTCACTTGACCCAGAGAGATCAGCTGATGACTGGTGTTTGATATATAGTATGTTTTTTACAATTGATTCGTAGATTTTATTTGTGTATTCCTACGGAAATGACTAAAGAATAAATTTTGTTGACAAAATAATTCTTTTTGGGAATCGAATTTTTTGAAAAAAAAAAAATTATTTTTTGCTTGAAGTATAGATTGTGTTTTTGTGTCCAGAATACACTGTTGGTTATATGTTAATGTGTTAACTGATTTATATTCATATTATCTGTGTTGTAAACAAATGTAATGATAAGTGAATTTATGATTTAATAAGATGTTCAGTTTATTTGTTTTTATGATTATTAGTAGCTAGTGGTGAAGAATTGTAGATTCATGTAAAAGATTTTGGGGTTTTGCTGAAATTAATGGTAATATAACATTTTGTTATTGGACTTAGATGAAATTTTGAACAGAATTTAAATGATTTAATCCGATTTGTTCGATTTGTTTTGATTTGAAAAAACAACGTCAAGTAGATGAAATTTGAGAAAAGAAATTGAAAATAAAACAAATTATTTTGAAATTTGAAAGTAAGAAATGGAATGTAGATGTTATGATCAGTAATAATGAGTATGTATACGCACCCAGTTGCTAAAGGCAACCCAGTATGCGTGTAAGGAGGAACATATCGGTAGAGGATCTGGTATGGTATAAGGCCAGCATTTTAATTTTTTGGGCAGGATGATAGAAGGTTAGGGGTACTATGGTGAGTATCTGTCCGATTTTATAGTGTTGGGATCTCGCACAGAGAAGTCCAGTAATCTCGTTCAGGTGCAGCCATAGTCGCCGAGCTAGGGGGGTAGTTTACCCATGATGTGTTAAGAATTAACGGGGGGTTGTTGGCACCATATCCTGACCGATCCTCTTAGGTTAGCAATGAGAGTTTTTATGCTTTTGGGCATAAAACCTCTCATTGAGGGGGGGGTATTGTAATGGGGCAAAAAGGGGGTCTTTTTTTTTAATTTATTTAAAATTGTTTGTGATCAACGCAGCAATTCCCACGTAAAAAAGGTTCTATTCAAACAATGTACGCTGGAATAAACTTTTGGGCAGAGTGTACTTGAAGAATGCCAGATTTTTTTGTTAAATCAAGTGTTTTGTCACGGACTAGTACGCGCAACACCAGCATGTGCGCAGAGGCGATGCTTGCAGCCTCGACCCACGCCACGAAAAAATGGGTAAGCGGTAAGACTTTATTTCCACGTGCTTTTGAGACGCTGGAAACAGTAAAAGCTCCTCCCACCAGAGCCTCCTCCATCGTCTCCGTTTGACAACAGTAGCCACGTGGCCTATAGGCAAATACGTACACTATGAAAGACGGCGAAAACTTCGTATCATGAAGGCAGTGAGATTCCTGTTTAGAAAAAACCAGTAGTGGGGAATCTTTGTCGCAGATGACGATGAGTTGACGATTAGCAACTAAACATAACGGACGCAGGTAGTGGCATGGATCACCGGCCGGGGTAAATTTTTATCTAAAATGTGAAAACAGTAAAACCAGTTCGACTAACTACTTTGCCCGGCCGGGTCGACAAAAGAACTCGTGTGCACCAAATATTTCTTTTTAAACTGTTGACGATGACAACCAGACATAACTAAGTGACCCGATATCTCAGAATGAAGTAAGTGGAAGGAAGAAAGGAAAATTAAATGTGTTGAACAGACAAACATTTGGACATACATCTAGTGCGGCACATGGTGAGGGGAGGAATGACGAAAGTTAAGTAACCGACGAGCAATTGCCAGACATAATTATTGTAAATTAAAAGAGCGCTCTAAAATAATGGGTATGTAAAATTGTGTGAGTGGGAGAATGTAGCAAGCTGGGTTGCCTTCATATAATTTAAAATTTTATGTTAAGGTGTGAACTAGTATTAGGATGTTCATCATGTTGAAATAATGTTTTGTATTTTCCAAGAAAGTGTAAGAAAATTAATAGAAATGAGTTTTTAGACAAAATGAACATTGAGTAAATTTAGATGAAAAGTAAACCAAATGTTGAGATTGAATAATAAACAGACTTAATCTATATAGTCAAAGAGCGTGTTTATTACGCAATGAACCCATTAACCTCTCTTACAGACTGTGAGTTCGTGTAAAAGACTCCTGGACCCAGAAAAGGTAAGTTTTATGTGAATAAATAACAATGTTGAGAATAGCGTTATGTGTCTCTTATTATTGGTGATAAAGTATGAAACAGTTCAATGGCCCCCGAAACAGGGACAGTCTATATATATTATATTTCGTATAGGCTATGCCTACTCACAGGTGTAAGAGACGCTAGTTGTAATGGGACAATTCTGAAGGATATATATATGTATTGTGTTGAAATGAAGAATTATTCGAGGCCAATCTAGTTGAGCACCCTTTATGGTCATTAAAACCTGAGTTGTGTAACACCCTGTATTCACATCGTGCCAGGCGGAGGCTTGTACGCAAAACGATAACATTGGAATGCGACTGTAAGTTTGCGCTCGTGTACCGCGGCGATAATCTCGACACCAAATTCATTGATGGAAATGGACAACACGTGGCTCATTAAACCGGCCACGTGAGTGCATCAACCGATCGGAGAATGAGCTGACGGAAGTGAACTTTGGAGACGCTTAGCTTGGCAGTGTCCAGTCGCCTTCACCTCTAGACTGCATGCGGTCATTTTAATTTTCTGCTCGAGCAATTTTAAGGTCGGCCGACCGATCCAGTATATAAAAATGTGTAAAACAGTGTAGACCTTCAATCTAAACATGGAATCCAATTAAACAAGTGAAATAAAATTTTTAAAAGTGAACGAACCGACTTTAGGACTGTAAAGGGAAAGAACATTATAGGACGCGCGACGTGGTCGACGGGGACGCCGCTGCAACATATAACAGTATCAAACCAAAATTATTCTTTTTAAAAAGGGGCAAATTGTATGAATGAGAGAGTGTGGCAAGCTGGGTCGCTTTCAAACAATTATATTTTAAAACTAGTATTTAAGTTGTTCTTTTAATATGTATTTTTTACCAGGAGACAGTAAGTAAGGTGATAGTTGGCAACCAATGTAAAATGTATACCCATAGTTGAAGTAGTCAATTTTGTTTGCTAAAATGTTTAACGTCTAATATTATCAAACTTTTATGAATGTTGAAAGAATTACAAACAGAACTTAAAGTAATATAAAAATGAAATAAAATATGAGTTCCATTATATAAATGAGCGTAGTGCACGTTATTGATGTAACCTTAAAGTCATACTTGTATTTCGCAGTTCATGTGACGAACTTTGGATTGAAAGGTAAGTCATCCAAAATAAGCTAAAATTCAAATAATTATAAATGTGTTAAATTATAATTACACATAGTGGGAGTTACAATTAAAATTAAGTACAGGAAATATTTATAGAATAAAATTAAAATAAGAGTATGTTGTAATATGATTGATATGTGTAAGGCTAAATTTTGGTAAGATTAAAATCTCGTAAAGAATAATTAAATTTATAAATATTGGAAAATAATGAAAGTAAAGTCAATACGGTAACGGGGGAGGTAGAAAGTCATTCAGACCCGAATGTGGGCAAAGAAAATATTTTATGCGAAATAGATGATGTAAACGATTCAGGAATGGAGACAACTCCAAGCCTGATAGACGAATCTGTAATAATTAGTGAGGCGGGAGCAAATTCCACTCCCGTAGCAACTAAAATAAAAGAAAAAGAGTGTACAATAGCTGATATGATGAACTTTATGAAAACCATGTCTGAGAATATAAATAATAGATTTGATGTTAATGATATTAATAAACGTTTCGATGTTAATGATAAAAAATTTAATGAATTGAGGGGTGAGATTAACGAACGTTTTGATATCAATGACAGTCAGTTTAATGAAATAAATACCAGAGTCAGTGGTATAAAGAGTGAGATCGTAAACGAAATAAATGAACGGTTAATGACATTTAAGGAACAAGTGACAGAGTCAGTAGAGGACCAGATCAAAAGTAAAGTAAATCAGATAGTTAATACAACGGTAAGTAACAGTGGTAGTAATATGACGAAAATTAGTGAAGAAATAATTAAGAAGGTGAGTAATAACGATAATTCTAAAAATGAATTAATAAGTAATAGTGATAAAATGGTTGAAAACGGGGTATTTAAAGCTGATATAATGAAAGTAGATAGTGAAGAAGCAGAGATAGTTAGTGAGAGTGAGAGAGTAATGGGTTGTAAAGGGGTAGAAACAAATGTTTATCAGTTAGAGAGGGAGTATGAAGAGAGTGTACAAGTAGAGTGGTGGCAGAGGGTAAAATTTTCCCGTGGTGTTGTGGGGGGTGAAGAAAGGTCTTCACGAATGTATTGGGTAGATAGATGTTCTACCAACAATTGTCTTTTGAATTTTTGTGTTATTCCTGGAGGAACCAGGAAGTGTTTTAATATAGCAGTACCCTCTGCAGGTAGTGATAGAGAAAGAGTGAAATGGGGTGAGAGAGAGTTGTATGTTGATGGAGAGATAAAGGTATTTAAGGCAAATAGAGGTTATGGAGAGTTGATAGAGAGAATGAATATTGAGAGAGTAAGTAATATTGTAGACTTACCTTGTTGCGAGAATAGTGCAGTAACAGATGATGATAACGTTGATAATTATATTGAATACTTACCTGTGCATAGACGTTGAATATTAATAATAGATGATTTTGAAATTGAGAGGTTAAAGTACTTAAGGGTGATAGATAATAATACAGATGGTGACAAGACCAAAATCAATGATTCAGACAGGGTATATGATTTGATAATAATGTGGGATAATCCAGTAGATTATTATGTGGGTCTTATGGAACAATTTGAAATATTAGAGAATTATTATATAAATAATAATAATAATGAATTGAGTGTGAGTAAAAATGATAATTGTTATATAAAAATAAGACTATTATATGATGACGGGGGTTAGATAAAATTCGGTGAATGGACATTTTAAATATTTTAGTGTATGGTTATGACCTGGCTAGATTATGAAATGAAGTGTGGTAAACAGAAAAATAATGACAAGAATTTGTAAATAAATTTATAGTGAAATTAATTGTGTCTATGTTGTAAAATGTATTTAATGTAAACAATGTGTGCATGTAGTAGAAATCGATGTGATAATAATAATATTTTGGCAGACTAAATAAATAATGAGAATAATTATGAAGGTGATAATAAATGAATTGTAATTGTTTTGGATAAGGTAATTAAAATAATTGGTGTTTTGAACAATTGATGGAATTAAAATAATTTGAGATGAAGTAACTGATTAATTTAAAATGTTGTATAAAGAGATTTTGATGATGAATTTAAATTATTTGTATGAGATTTAACTTGATAATAAATAGTCAATGAATAAATGTAAAATGTATTTAGTTGTGGAATTATATGTTTGCTATAATGTTTCAGAAGATAAATGGAGTTATGTACATTATTTGGTGGGGATCAATGTTTATATTTTGTGTCTATGACAGTATATGAGTGATGTACTGTAAGTATGAAGTTTATAATGCAATGTAAGTAAAGTAAAATGATTGAATGTTTAAATAAACAATTTTTTAATGTGTTTGAGAGGTATTAAGTTAAGTGATGAAATTAATTTGAGATAGTTATGAATTTTCATTGGGTAATAAAAGTTAGAAGTTGGGTGATAAAGATTAAATAAGGCATTTGAGTCAGTCAGAGTTAACTTTAGAGGGGTGTTAAACAGAATAAGATTCGTGGGGTAAAAGTAATATAGAAAACTGAGTATTAGTAGGGACACAGTAGCGATAATGAGTAAATGTAGAGTAATGAAAGTGATATAATGGGAGAGTAATTAGATGATGGGGAAATTTTGTAAGGGGGGTGGTGTGATAAGGAGTCCTCAACGAAAAGCGTTGTGGCGGGAGGTGAACCGTATGTGCATTGGCGGGGTTACCATGGGGGAACCAGGGACCAATAAGGGGATGAGCATAGGGAGGGAACACACGTCCTAAGTACAAAGGGGGTAGAGAGTATTTTGTTATAAGAGTAGAATGATGTGAATGGAGTTAGAGAATTATTGGTAAATGTTTTGAGGGAGTGGTGTCATACTATGTAATTCTATTAATAAGTGTTAGAGTCAGAAGGGGTTTGAGGTTATATTTAAACACCCATTTATAAGTCGACTTATTATGAATAACTAAGAGTCACCCAAAATAATTGATAATGAAAATGTTAAAGAGAAAATCATGATTAAAATGTAATAACAAATGAAACAGGGGAAAGATTTAAATAGAATTTGAAAATAAAATAAAGCTGTAAGGTGTGTAAATTTTGATCAAAATTAAATATGAATTGTTTATTGTAAGGTAATATAACAACAAGGTTAATTATGAATGTTCTATGTTTTATTATGTTGTATTATGTTTGAATGTAAAAATTATAAACATGTGACGTATTTTACCTTGTATAAAATTTTGAGATGTATCTAGGGCAAGGTCATTCACTTGACCCAGAGAGATCAGCTGATGACTGGTGTTTGATATATAGTATGTTTTTTACAATTGATTCGTAGATTTTATTTGTGTATTCCTACGGAAATGACTAAAGAATAAATTTTGTTGACAAAATAATTCTTTTTGGGAATCGAATTTTTTTGAAAAAAAAAAAATTATTTTTTGCTTGAAGTATAGATTGTGTTTTTGTGTCCAGAATACACTGTTGGTTATATGTTAATGTGTTAACTGATTTATATTCATATTATCTGTGTTGTAAACAAATGTAATGATAAGTGAATTTATGATTTAATAAGATGTTCAGTTTATTTGTTTTTATGATTATTAGTAGCTAGTGGTGAAGAATTGTAGATTCATGTAAAAGATTTTGGGGTTTTGCTGAAATTAATGGTAATATAACATTTTGTTATTGGACTTAGATGAAATTTTGAACAGAATTTAAATGATTTAATCCGATTTGTTCGATTTGTTTTGATTTGAAAAAACAACGTCAAGTAGATGAAATTTGAGAAAAGAAATTGAAAATAAAACAAATTATTTTGAAATTTGAAAGTAAGAAATGGAATGTAGATGTTATGATCAGTAATAATGAGTATGTGTACGCACCCAGTACTTGCTAAAGGCAACCCAGTATGCGTGTAAGGAGGAACATATCGGTAGAGGATCTGGTATGGTATAAGGCCAGCATTTTAATTTTTTGGGCAGGATGATAGAAGGTTAAGGGTACTATGGTGAGTATCTGTCTGATTTTATAGTGTTGGGATCTCGCACAGAGAAGTCCAGTAATCTCGTTCAGGTGCAGCCATAGTCACCGAGCTAGGGGGGTAGTTTACCCATGATGTGTTAAGAATTAACGGGGGGTTGTTGGCACCATATCCTGACCGATCCTCTTAGGTTAGCAATGAGAGTTTTTATGCTTTTGGGCATAAAACCTCTCATTGGGGGGGTATTGTAATGGGGCAAAAAGGGGGTCTTTTTTTTTTAATTTATTTAAAATTGTTTGTGATCAACGCAGCAATTCCCACATAAAAAAGGTTCTATTCAAACAATGTACGCTGGAATAAACTTTTGGGCAGAGTGTACTTGAAGAATGCCAGATTTTTTTGTTAAATCAAGTGTTTTGTCACGGACTAGTACGCGCAACACCAGCATGTGCGCAGAGGCGATGCTTGCAGCCTCGACCCACGCCACGAAAAAATGGGTAAGCGGTAAGACTTTATTTCCACGTGCTTTTGAGACGCTGGAAACAGTAAAAGCTCCTCCCACCAGAGCCTCCTCCATCGTCTCCGTTTGACAACAGTAGCCACGTGGCCTATAGGCAAATACGTACACTATGAAAGACGGCGAAAACTTCGTATCATGAAGGCAGTGAGATTCCTGTTTAGAAAAAAGCCAGTAGTGGGGAATCTTTGTCGCAGATGACGATGAGTTGACGATTAGCAACTAAACATAACGGACGCAGGTAGTGGCATGGATCACCGGCCGGGGTAAATTTTTATCTAAAATGTGAAAACAGTAAAACCAGTTCGACTAACTACTTTGCCCGGCCGGGTCGACAAAAGAACTCGTGTGCACCAAATATTTCTTTTTAAACTGTTGACGATGACAACCAGACATAACTAAGTGACCCGATATCTCAGAATGAAGTAAGTGGAAGGAAGAAAGGAAAATTAAATGTGTTAAACAGACAAACATTCGGACATACATCTAGTGCGGCACATGGTGAGGGGAGGAATGACGAAAGTTAAGTAACCGACGAGCAATTGCCAGACATAATTATTGTAAATTAAAAGAGCGCTCTAAAATAATGGGGATGTAAAATTGTGTGAGTGGGAGAGTGTAGCAAGCTGGGTTGCCTTCATATAATTTAAAATTTTATGTTAAGGTGTGAACTAGTATTAGGATGTTCATCATGTTGAAATAATGTTTTGTATTTTCCAAGAAAGAGTAGAAAATTAATAGAAATGAGTTTTTAGACAAAATGAACATTGAGTAAATTTAGATGAAAAGTAAACCAAATGTTGAGATTGAATAATAAACAGACTTAATCTATATAGTCAAAGAGCGTGTTTATTACGCAACGAACCCATTAACCTCTCTTACAGACTGTGAGTTCGTGTAAAAGACTCCTGGACCCAGAAAAGGTAAGTTTTATGTGAATAAATAACAATGTTGAGAATAGCGTTATGTGTCTCTTATTATTGGTGATAAAGTATGAAACAGTTCAATTTGATATAATTTGAGGTGATTGATTTAAGTTGATATGAATTAATTTCATTTGATTCAATTTGATATGGATGATGTTATTTAATCTGATTTAATTTGGTGTAATTTAATTTGATTTTAAAACAAATAATTAGTTATAGAAATGTAATCATTTCAGAGTATTTTTTTCTTTGTTTATTAAACATAAATGTATAGTTTTAAATCAGAATAACTGTTTATTTATTTTTTATTTTTTTTTTAGAAAGTTACGCCAATTTTGCAAAATAAAAAAATCATTTAAAAATGTGTATTGGAATAACTGTATAGTGAATGACTGACTTGAGAAATTATGTTATTAAAAGTAAAAATATGAACATGAACATGTGTAGTTATTTTTCACCTTACCGTGACCTAACCTATGCTTGACAGGTTCACGTAACATTCCTGGAATTAGGTAATGTTCTGTAAGGGGATTGTGTTAAACATTTAGTATTTCAGTTCGTTTTTTGTGGGGATAGTGAAGTGGTTATGTAACGGGACAAACTATTGGGATTTATTTTATTCTTTAATAATTATAAAAAGTAGTAGCAACTCAAGCTGAACAACGTTTTGATCACAAACGCATGACATTTTTGAACACCTTGCAGTCCCCCTCATACCAAGCCGTGAGAGGCACAAAAGCAATTAAAGAGTCTGGGAATGTTAAGTATTAGAAGGGGTGCGAGTTCACGTGGACTAGCGCACGGTTTGGCCACCGTTCACACGAAAGAGTCACGTCTAAAAGTTTCTTCTCGCCAGGTGCGTAGAGAACAAAGTTAAGTTGTCGTCGAACTTCCAAGCCGCGCAGGTGTGTCAACACGCGGTTCGCCAGAAAACCGGGCATACAAACCAATCTAAGTCGGCGTCTAAACTCGAAACCGTGCACGTGCATTGACGCGCGGTTAGTGAAGAAATATACAGAACAATGTAGACCGATGGGCCGAAAAATGTGTTAATAAACAATAAGTAAACTGGAGTCGACTGAATGCCGTCGAACCGCGCGGTTCTCTATATCAGTGCTTGAGCAAAATTTTAAAGTCGGCCGACAAATAAAAAGTGAATGGACATAAGACAGAAATAAAAAATGTGAACAAAAGTAATTTACATCAAAGCTAAACGGTGAATTTCGGACCTAAAAAGTGAACAAAAGCAAATTAACGGTAGTGTTGCAACCACGTCGAGACGGCCACAGGAGTAATGCGCAAAACAGGAAAGTAACTATTTTCAATCTAATCAAACGAGAATGAAAGAAAGAGCTCTATTAATAAAAAGGGGAAATTTAAAAAATATAATGAGAATGAAAGTGGGTGTGCGTGTGAGAATGTAAAAATATTAAAAGTACTGTACTGGTTGGTCATGAATAGCTTTAGAGTAATTAACCATTTATAATGTTAATATTAATTAAGCCATTGTAATCTCAGATTTATAATTTTGGTGTTATACAAAGGGAATAGAGTGTTAAAAGAAAGTTTGGGGAGTTGAAAGTAATGTTAGTAAAAGGGAAGTAAGTTTTTTTGAATAAAACAATAATTGATTTAGTCAGCACAACAAGGTGTTAGAATAACTAATTTCACTATTAACCTTCTCCTATATTTCTGTATCCACTCAAATTCGTCTCACGATACTGGGAATCTTCTGATTAAGGGTAGTTAGATTGGTTTGAAATTATTAAAGGATTAATTAATGGGAAGTGTACTAAAGTTTTACATATTTTAACTTAAAAAATATGTTGGCGACCTTGAACTTTGATTGTGTAACAGGTAAGTTACGAGAGCGAGAAAACATCGCAAGGTAAGAGTCTGGCAGTATAAATTTACTTAAGAAATTTGTTTGTTTCTTCACAGTTACCATGCACTGCCTGTACAAGTGTTAGTTGGTGACACTGAGATTTTATTTTTTGTGGGTTTCATCCTTTTGCTGTTAACAGTAATTAAGGTTTTGGGGGGTTTATCCTTCGTTTCTACCATTATAAGACATTATCCTTCCTTAATAACAACTTATTGACAAAAAATAATAATAGAACAACATGATAAACTAATAACATTTATACATTAGTAAAGCTTACATACAGTGTTTGTTAAACAGCCTGCTACACAGTATAATTATATTTAGAAAATTAAATGATAACCACTTTTCATTCTTGATAAGAATGTTAGGGTTAAGGGGTCGCATGTGGGACAGTACAGTATTTGTAAACGGCAATGACCTCTGCAGTAATAGGAAAAAACAGATGTGGTTAATTAACTACATGCTTGTTCACTTCCTCACTCTTCCATTAATTTGTAATGTACAAAAGAATGAAAGGTATGAATGTCAGATCTCTAAGGTAAAGTACCTCCTATATATCAATGTGTCATGGGATCTTTTATGGTGTTGCAAGATATAGCTTAGAGGAGGTGTCATTAAAAAAAGAACCTTTTGTTTAATTAGATATTAATATTGCAGCATGTTTCCTTTCAACAGAAGTGAAATTACAGATTTTGTATACTATATATATATATATACACCTTTAGTCAAGCCCCAAAAATTGGGTTCGCCAAATCTGTAACGTACTGTTTTTTGTTAAATGAGAGGTGTTAATGTTTCCGCCTCTCCGCAGTCGCCACTTATGAATTATAATAACTGACGTTGTTTTTCAAAAGGTAAAATAAAGGATTTTGTTTATTTTGTTTTACTCAATCTGAAGAGAAATCGAGAGTGTGTGATTTGTGGTCAAGGAGGGAAGTTGTTCAGCCTTATGCAGAAGAGACAGTAAGTATCATTATTTCCACTCCGTTGAGACGATTTCTTCTGTTTGTTGTGCTGAAATTTATTATAACTACCCACTACAATAAATTATAACACTTTATTATTCAAGATTAATTTTCAATAATATTGCTTTATTTATTATTGACCTTTGTCTCCTGCCACCAAGATATAGGTATCACAATTAATCTTATCTGGAAAAAAACATCATCTCGACTTTACTGAGTAAACATAGAATTGTCTAAGGATTAAAACATATATGGTGTTATTTACCCAATTTACGCTATAATAAAAAGCATCAGTTATTACATAATTCTTAATAATTCCCCAGGGGTCAGGGTAAGTTCTTTGTGTTACGAGAGTGTCAGAAATGGATAATTACTACGCTTTCTTTACAAATACCGAAAAATTAATAAATAATTTTGTTTATTTTTCATGTAGTAAGTAGTTCCAGGAATTGCCGTAAGAGAGCAGCGTATATTTGTTTACTTTGAAAAAACATATGATCAAATGATTATTTTTTGTTCTATTTCACCGTTCAAAACGAGTTTTCTTCTGGAATTATTACGAAAAAATGTTTATATTACCTCACTCCATATGGTTCTTACTGGATTGCCGCTTTTCTGTGATGAGGTCCATCTTGCGTTATAATTTACTTTTCGTTTGAAGTATTTTCCAATTGTCAACGAGAACTAGGCCGAACCATGTTGGATCCTCAGAAGGTTTTCATCCACTGTTTATTAATGTATATAACCATTTAATTTGGATTAATCAGGTATAATTAGATAGTGGTCACTCTGTTTGTTAATCTTGCGTTAATTTCAACTCCTCCAACGTCCCAAAAAAGGTTATTTTTTATAATTTTTGTCGCATCGTTTCTTCAACACTCCGGTTTAGTTCAAAATTTTTTATATCTTATTAACAATACTTGTTATTTTTCATCACTCTTAGTAACACATAGTATTTTTATTATGCAGGCAGTTTGTAATTATTATAAATTTATATTTTATTTATGGAAAAATAATTCCTTTCCATTCCGGTTTCTTTACTAATTTAATTTACATAATAAGTTTTGGTTAATTCTTTTATGACATTGTATATAAGTATTTTATCATTTTATTATCCTTAAATAAATTTATATATTATTTATTTAGTCTCGAATAGTATTCATACCCGGCACTACTTCCTGTTGCCATTTCCTTCATAGGATTATTTTAATTTTTTATTATCTTTTGGTATTTAAATTTTTATGTCTTTTAAAACTAACCCTGGGTTTTCTTATATTACAACACAAATATTTTAAAAAATACAACATTAACTTAGGTATAACAAGTGGTGGTCCATACACTATAAATTACAATAAATAAATAAAATTACAAAAATCAATCAGTATTATTACATCCTACTTCCATAGTTTTATCCTTTCCAAAACTTACAGCACAGTTTGGTAATACGTTACTTTCACTTTTGTTTTTCACCTCAATGGGTACACTAGAACTCACTTTGCACTGTATACCACTCGAATTGTTTATCATGTTGAGTGATATAATTAAATTTTGAGCGAGCTTTAGTTTACCCATTTCTGACTTTTATTATCATGAGTTACTTTATTGGGACCGGGTTATGTAACGTTACAATATATATATATATATATATATATACATACATACTGTATTCCAATATTTGGTGGCCAGACTAAAAATATAAAATATAAAAAAATTATAAACAAGAAACTTAAACATATGTATGTTATTTTAAAAACAGGATAACATGTTTGTTCATTTTGTTTGTTTGTAGGTGTTCCCAGAAGCAAACGTGGAGAGGTATGGATATTTTTGGCAGAACAGTATTGTGCCAAGATACCACCCTTTGATAGTTCCAAATGTCCCAATTACAATGTTCCTTATGACGATCTGTTGAAACAGCTGACTTCACAGCAACATGCTATTCTAATTGACCTTGGTAAGTCCGTTATCATTTGGGAACATATGTGTGAAGTAATAATAACAATAATTATAATCTTTATCTCATCACTGTAATTACATATTTTAGAGACCTCTTGGAAAATATCCTTGTTGGTGTAATCTCCTTGCTACTTACAAGTAATATCAGAGTAATAAATAAAACTAAACACATTTGCATAAAGCCTTTATATCCTATGTTTTTAAGATGTTTTCAGTACAAGATTTGACCAAAACGTTTTTGCAATTTCCACTGCTACAAGTGTCCAATTAAAAAACTGCTTTTCTGTGATGTTGGTATACATGTTAGTGACAGTCATATAAAATTGTAGCATTATTTGATGCATATTTTAGATTTCACAGCAAATTAAGGAAGTCGTCATTAGGTGTATTAGGTGATATTTTGTCATTCTACAATGCAAGATTGAAGAAGTGGGTTAAATTTTGTGTAAACTGTGAGATAACCTGCTCTGACCTCGTGAACATGTTCAGAAGAAGGCTTCTGGTGAGACTGCTTTACGTTAACAAGCCATTTAGAAGCTCCAAAGACTGCCGTAAATCAGTTGAAGATTATGTTTTTTGTGTCCCACAAAATTTCATCGCTAGGCGCAGTGGTAAGTAAAGAGCACTATTCGGACATTTTACGCCATTTGTATGACGCTATTAATAGAAAAAAGCCAGATTTATGGAAAAATAGTTTATAGAAATTGCAAACCAATAATGTGCCTGGACGCACGTCATTGCTTTTTAAGAATTTTGCCAGATGTGTCCCAGCATGATCTTTCCTCCTCCCAATAGTGATAGTTTCCATGAAAAGACAACATTTCGTGACCATTGAAGACATAAAACAAAAATCGCTAAGCGAGCTCATGGCTCTACCAAAAAGTGCATGCTTGAAATATTTTGAAGACTGCAAAGTGGCTGGCTTAATTGTCTTACATTCAAGTGAGTCTATTTTGAAGGGAGCAGTATAAGTGTCAATGAAAGAAGGCATAATTTTTTTAGATAAACAAGAACTGCATGAACTTTTTGATCAAACCTCGTATTTTTAACTAAAAGCAGCTGCGTTTACATGTCTGGAAAACAATAGAAACCAATGAAGTATTATATAGCAGGAGATTCTACATGGACTGACTAAAGGAAATAAATTGTATATGCTTTAAATGAACCCCGTGCTCAGATTTAAAGCAACTGGTAAGATTAATTTTCCAACAACCAAAACAGTTTTCCATTAAATGTTTCAGAATTTTATAGGACACCATTTGGTGGGAATCTTTACAATAGAGAATAGGAAATATGTAATAATCAAAACTCATCAAGATTTATAATTTGTGGTGTAATAGGAGAAAATATGGTCATTATGTAAAATTTCCAGGCATAATGGCAATAGTCTATGATTAAAATTATAATTACTATTCCTCATTGACATTTTGACAGCTCGCATATCAGGCATCTTCAGAGTGGGGACTAGATGTAGCGGGTCGAATTTTGGGTGTTTTTATTTTTACCGTATGGGGCAAGTATATTTTTATTCAGTTCGTTTTCGGTCGGGAGCTTTGTAAAACATTGCGAAATAATTGTATTGTGCAACGTATTTGTCCGTACAACAGAACAGGGTTAAGAAACAGTTCGAAACAAAGCAGTAAGGCGCAGTTGTTGTTGAGGAATGCGGCGGAGCATCTGCACCTCCACAAAATTCTGAGAACTTTGTACCTGTGTGTGGCAGCGCACATACGCAACTGCTCAATCACGCTCAAAGGACGCTCTAACAAAAAACCAAGATGGCTAGAGAGAATAATATTTGTCGTCTTCTTCAAGATCCCCCGGAAGCACTGTTTTAAGTCCCACCCATTTTTATGACATTAGCCAGTGCCTAGTTGAAATCGTCTGCTATCGTCACTCCAACAACTACATGACTAGTATGAGTCGAAACTGGGACGACTAACTGGAAGGCATTGATGTCCGTCGTCTTGACAAAAATGCTCACAGAGTGGGGAACAGAGAGACGCCATATAGTCCACGAGGTACAGAGTTCACCTACAGACGCTGATCGTGTTGTGCGGGCCCGGTCGGACGAACTTTAAAAAATGTGAACAATTAGTATAATACCGTTTTAACACCGACCGGGACCCAAGGAATTAATAGATAATAGACTTACTACATTGGTTAACTGAGGAAACGAAGTTATAAATAGACAAGTTAACGGGCAACGAATCGGGCGAACGGAATCCACGTGTTTGACCAGAATCGCGACAGTGAGGTGTTACCGATACAAAAATGAATTTATAAAAAATGTTAAGGGGTTTGTTAATATTTTGTGTGAGTGTGTGTGTAAAAAAGGCAGGCTGGGCAGTCTGAATGGTATAAAATAAGGTAAGCCGTAGATTGTAAGTCAGATTATAACAGAGTCACGTGTTGCACAACACCTGAATATGTATTTATTAAAAGTATGTTCTTAATTTCACTCAAGTAATAGCAAAACATTAAATGGAAATTCTCTTCATATAAATGTGTTGTGCAAATTATTCTCACAACCTTAAGAAATTACGTCTGCATCCCAAACATACGTATGACGCAACCTTGAAGCCAAGCAATGGTAAGTAGGAGTGTGTTAACATTAATTTTAAATTATTACGATATCATTTTTTATTTATATAGAAAGTTTCATTGGCGAACAGGGACGAATTTAAAAAATAAATTCCATACCTATAAATGGGATGCAATCGTAATTTGGAAGTTGTGTGAGAATACGCAAAAGGTACTTATGTAAAGTTAAGTTACGCTAAGTAAGTAAAGAATATTTAAAATATAAATATATATTTAAAATATATATTATTTATATTGTAAACAGAATAAATACCAAAAAATAATAATAATAATGGATAGTCTAGTGACACCTGTTCAAAGTAAACAAGAGATAGATAAAGATGAGAAAGTCATGAACATGTTGCAACTGATTTTAGAGCAACAAAGTATTAAATTACTGAGTGATTCTGACGCTAAATTTAATGAACTAAAAAATCTGAATAATGAGTTAAAGAACGAGATTCAAGAACTAAATAAATGTTTAGAAAGTACCCATGAGACAGTAATGACCAGTCTAAATAAATTAGAACAAAGTGTAGAGCGAATGGGAGTACAGGTGATGAATGCAATGCCAAATAATGAGTTGACAAGTAATAACAATGATAATACAAATAAAAAGGTGGTGTTAGAAAATGATGGTGTAGATGTTGAGAGTGATAACGTAATTGTAGAAAGAGTAGAAGTTGATAATGAAATGTTAATGTGTGTCAGTGAGTTGGAGAGAGAGAGGAGAAATAATGTTGTAGTAGAGTGGGGACAGAGGGCAAATTTTCCTTTTATTATTTATGATGTTTATGATGATTTATTGAGTCCACAAGTGTTGTGGTTGAAGGGCAAGAGTCCCGTATTGGTAGATGAAGTGAGGTGTTTATTTTTGTGGAGTAATTGTGTACCCTCTGTCCGGAATAATTGTGAGAGTGTGATGTGGTGTTATGAAGAGAGAGAGGTAAATAGAGAATGGTATGTAACAGAATTGTATAATTTGAATAGAAAGTATGATGAATGGAAAGAAGGCTTAGAAATATATTTGAATAATAATGATTACAATGATTTGATAAAAATAATTAGACCGATAGTGAATGAATGTACTGACGGAGAGTTAACAGAAATACTTAACGCAGACTTGGTGAATGATTATTATGGTATAACAGATAAATTAAAATTGTTTGGTTATGACACACAAGACAACAATATGTGTGTCAATACAATTGAAAAGTGTTATTTAGAACCAAGATTAATTTTTGACGATGGTGGCTGAACTAGAATATCAGTGTATAGACCTTGTTAGATACTGTAAATTCGGGTAATGACCTTGCTGATTTGGACATCTGAAGTGAGATACACTTGAACAGTTTTGACGTATATTTTGTAAATAATATTGAATTCATTTGTGTGTATTGTGAAATGTAATGTGTATATGTTTTAGAAAATGTTGTATTAATAATAATAATATTATTAATATTTTGGCATTCCAATTAAATAAGAAAATAATTATGAAGACAATAGTTAATGATTTGTAGAATGTTGATAATAATTGAAATATGTTATTTTAATAATCAAATGAATATTTAATTTTAATAATAAATTGAATTAAATAAGTGGAGATGTTTAGATAGTGTGATTGAATATTATGTGTTTGAATTTTATAAGGTAATTAAATCGTTTGGTGAGATTTTGATTTAATAATAATTAATAAGTAAATAAATGTTAACTGATCTATTTTGTGGAATAACATAATGATTAAAAATATGTATTAATAATAAATTTAGAATTTTTGAAAATCTGATTACAACACAGGATAAATTCATCATGATGATAAATAAAAAGAGTTAATGAAAAATTTTAAATAATAATGTTTATAAATTTTTATATAAATTATTTAAAAGAGAATTGTTTGTTTGATGTATGCTAATAATCCAATCAAAAATGCTTGTGCTCTGTCCACATAATTATATGCTCAGACTCGTAAAATAAGGTTCATACTATAATTTTAAAGGTATCATTTTATTGTTGTGTGTTAGATATAGTTGTTGATAAAATGTATTTTCATTATGTGTGTAATTTTTTTTCTAAGCCAATCATTAGACGCCTGGCAGGCAATCAACATAATAGAAGTAAGAGTTGATAATGTATTACATGTATTTGTTCAATTTTAAGATGTAATTTCATTGTGCTTTTATTATGTTAGGATATCAGCTGATCAGCAATACCATGTCACTGGTATAGTGGTTTGTAAAGGTTACAAATAATTAATGTTTAGTGTACTACAGATAGTTTGAAGTAAAGACAAAAAGAATATGAGAAATAAAATAACAATTTATGCAAATTAATAAAAGATAATTCATGGGTGATAAATGTTTTATGGGACATGCCGACCTGTCCAAGTTGAATTAAAAGTTGAATTTGCAAGAGTAGAGATGAATATGATGTAATGTTGTTTTTGAATTGATGTGATATAACAGGATTTTGTGAAATATAGATGTCGACACAGTGGTAATGGAGACTTTATGTAGATTTTGACTGATATATGGTTGTTTTTATAGTTAATGAGGTTATTTTGTGTATTTGTAGTGAGGTAATGAGATTGAGAATTTTGGGGATGGCAATTTTGTATTAGGGGGTAGTGTATTTGGGGAGTCCGCAACAAGGGTTGGGACGGGATAGGGATAGATTTTAGTGGGGAAGGGGCCGCCTTAGGTAGAGAATCCGGGCCGCCAAATAAGGGAATTGAGTTTTGGGTAGGGGAAACACGTATCCTATGTACAAAGGGTTAGAGAGTATTTTTTTTTATATATGTAGAGAAGGTAGCGATTTGTGTTAAATGATAAGTTGGGGTTTAGAGTGTTTTGATTAGTAGATATTTTTGATAGAGATGGGTGTCATGATAATTGAGTTGATGAATATTAGAGTCAGAGGGAGAAAGTTTATATAGGTATAGAAATCTAATACAGAAAAACGAGAATAAATAATTTACATCACCCACAGTATATTAAGGTAAGATTGTTGAAAAGGCAGAGAGATTCATGATAAAGAATATACAATTGTTTTTTCAACCAGTGACAGAATTTTGATAAAATTTGAAAATAATGTAAAGTCAAGAATTGTTTGTTGTAAATAATTTAAATGTCAATCTGTTTATTATGTATATTAATATTTTGTTTGTTTTAGATACTTTATGTTATTATGTTTTGTATTTCAAGGTAGGATATTACAGATATTTAAAGTGTTTTCAGAAATCATACATAACATATGTAGGTCAAGGGTTTGGGACTTGACCTAGTTATGATCAGCTGATGAGTTCATACACCTACTAAGCTTGTAGAGTAGGAATTCAATTTTAATTTGTTTGTTTGATTAATTCAAACTAATATTTGAATAATTTTAATAAATGTTATTTAATAAATAAATTTAATAAAATCTTTTACTGAATAAATTTAAATTTTTTTTTGAATTTTAAAATTTTGAAAATTTTAAATTTTTTTTTGAAAAAAAAAAAAAAACTTGATTTTTCGCCTGCCAGCGAATTACTATTTTAGATAGTGAGTTTTTATTATGTGTGTATTAACCATGTTTCTTTTATTGTATTGCTTTATATTGGTAGGCTATAAATTGTTCTCATGCTAGAGTAAGGATGTATTTATATTATTAGAAATGTTCAGGTTAAGTCATTGAAACAAAAATTAGAAAAAAGAGGAAGAGAATGTTTTGATAAACGATTAATTTTTGAATTTTGATTTTTTTAAATTTGTGAAAAATTTTAAAAGAAAATTTTTATTCTTATGTGTTATGGTAATATGTAATGTTAGAGTGTGTGAGCCCAGTATTTGCCAAAGGCAGCCCAGCTTGCAAAAAGGGGATCCATATCGGCGGAGGAGCTGGAATGATTTTAGCCAGGGATTGAGGATTTTTGGGGGTAGCATGTTAGAAGGCAAGGTGGGCTGTGGTGCGAGTCTGATCAATTTCTCGGTGTTGGGATCTCTTACGGAGAAGTCCAGTGATCTCGTTCAGATGAGTCCATGGTCGCTGAGCCAGGGGGGTCGTGTACCCATGCAGAGTAAGAACCAGGGGGCTGTTGGCACTAGTTCCTCACCGGTCCTCTTCGGGGTTATCGATGAGATTTCTTCTGTCATGAACAGCAGAATTCTCATCGAGGGGGTATTGTAGCGGGTCAATTTTTGGGTGTTTTTGTTTTAACCGTTTGGGGCATTTATATATTTTTATTCAGTTCGTTTTCGGTCGGGAGCTTTATAAAACATTGCGAAAGAATTGTATTGTGCAACGTATTTGTCCGTACAACAGAACAGTGTTAAGAAGCAGTTCGAAACAAAGCAGTAAGGCGCAGTTGTTGTTGAGGAATGCGGCGGAGCATCTGCACCTCCACAAAATTCTGAGAACTTTGTACCTGTGTGTGGCAGCGCACATACGCAACTGCTCAATCACGCTCAAAGGACGCTCTAACAAAAAACCAAGATGGCTAGATAGAATAATATTTGTCGTTTTCTTCAAGATCCCCCGGAAGCACTGTTTTAAGTCCCACCCATTTTTATGACATTAGCCAGTGCCTAGTTGAAATCGTCTGCTATCGTCACTCCAACAACTACATGACTAGTATGAGTCGAAACTGGGACGACTAACTGGAAGGCATTGATGTCCGTCGTCTTGACAAAAATGCTCACAGAGTGGGGAACAGAGAGACGCCATATAGTCCACGAGGTACAGAGTTCACCTACAGACGCTGATCGTGTTGTGCGGGCCCGGTCGGACGAACTTTAAAAAATGTGAACAATTAGTATAATACCGTTTTAACACCGACCGGGACCCAAGGAATTAATAGATAATAGACTTACTACATTGGTTAACTGAGGAAACGAAGTTATAAATAGACAAGTTAACGGGCAACGAATCGGGCGAACGGAATCCACGTGTTTGGCCAGAATCGCGACAGTGAGGTGTTACCGATACAAAAATGAATTTATAAAAAATGTTAAGGGGTTTGTTAATATTTTTTGTGAGTGTGTGTGTAAAAAAGGCAGGCTGGGCAGTCTGAATGGTATAAAATAAGGTAAGCCGTAGATTGTAAGTCAGATTATAACAGAGTCACGTGTTGCACAACACCTGAATATGTATTTATTAAAAGTATGTTCTTAATTTCACTCAAGTAATAGCAAAACATTAAATGGAAATTCTCTTCATATAAATGTGTTGTGCAAATTATTCTCACAACCTTAAGAAATTACGTCTGCATCCCAAACATACGTATGACGCAACCTTGAAGCCACGCAATGGTAAGTAGGAGTGTGTTAACATTAATTTTAAATTATTACGATATCATTTTTTATTAATATAGAAAATTTCATAGATGGAAAATTTTTTGCAATATTGATAATAAAGGTTTTTTCAAACACTGGATGTGACTTCGTTATATAAGTTGTTCAAGATCCAGTTCACATCTGGTTGTTCACGTAAATTACCAGCTGAGCCCAGCATGATGTGTTCTATACAGCACCCGCCCAAGGACAGGCTGTTGCCAGATGCTCTTGCATTGATGTCTTCTCAGTGTCTAGGACAGATTAGTGGTAACAATAAATTTAATCACATGCCACTCCCATTAAGCCCAGAAATTTTATACAATGACCAAAATGACTTGGACGATAAAAACCTACATAAATTAGTAGCAGTTATTTTGCTGGCAACAAGTGTGTATAAAATAATTTGTTATCAGTGTTGTCATTCTCATGTATACTTGTGTTTGCAGGGCGAACTTTTCCAACACACACATATTTCATGTCGCCACTAGGACCTGGGCAGTTAGCGCTGTTCAATCTACTTAAAGCATATTCACTACTTGATCCTGAAGTTGGTTACTGCCAGGGTCTGTCATTTGTCGCAGGAGTACTTTTGTTACATGTAAGTTTCACATCATTAGTGCTCACTGCTATAACATCTTATCCTTGATATAAGTGACTTCCGTATCTTATTCAGCAACATCACATGGTATGACAGATGCCAGTCACCACACCACATATGTACCATTCAGAAACTTCAGTATTCTTCCTGGCTTCTTTTTTCCTTCGACTTTTCTGTCAAAAACCATTGTTAGTAGTCCATTTGCTCTCTGGATGTGTCCAAGTCCATTTATCCTTTTTGTAATCTCAGAAGTGTTCTGCCTTCCTCCATTCTTTCGAGCATCTGTTAAGTGCTTGCTTTATTCACTCACCTTTTGTTTCCAGCTCCAAATCCACATTTTCAACATCTATCCCTATCCTTCAGTGTCCATTTATCTTACCATTTAAGTCACTTTATTGGTCTTTTTTGTTAGGCATGAGAGATATACTTGAAAATTATTATATAATTAAATCTTAGGCCTCTATTACAATAAGTAACTGATTAAAAGACTGTGAAACTACTTATAGAGTGCAGGTACACGACTAGCTGCAATTAGTTGCAGAGTGAGGTGTGTTGTTAAAGTTTATACTTCAGTGGAAGAGTTATTTCAGTAATCAGTACATCAGTTAATAGTGTAGTATTTATAACGGGACAAAATTAGTGTAGGCCTAACCAAAATTCAAGTACCATTTTAAAACATTTTTTGTGAAGAAACAGATCTAGTTAGAGATGTGTTAAGTTATGTAACAGATTATTCGATGGCCAAATAAGGTAATGTAACAAAGCGTATGTGAGTCATACGGTACAGTGTGAGTTGAACAGACGACCAAATAAGGCAAGGAATGTGGCTAATTGAAGTCACGTCACCAGTGAATCATACAAACACCACATGTTTCCAATGACAGCGAGTTTCCTGTTGATGAACAAGAACGGAAATTTCCAGTCACCAGAGCAGGACATTGGTGGAATTCTGCCTCAAACCAGTTTTCAAAGGCGCAATTAAAACGGAAATCTGGTGTGGTCACGCTAAGCTTGCCCCAGTCTCCAACTCACCATCAGACCATATGGACGTTATAACCACGGCCTCGGGCATGAACGGTAGGCCGAAGCAGGCATAGTAGGCCTACCGAATATTGTGTATGTATTAAAAAATGTAATGAAGTAGTGAAGATGACAGTGACGATGATATAACAGTTTTGCACCGTTTATTGTGAGTATTTTAACCAAAAAGTGTAATACAACAGGTGGTGCAACAATTTGGATACCGCATGCAGATAAGTGATTATCAAGAAATATAATAAAGGCCATAACATTATTCAAAATCATTTAAAGTTTATATGATAAAAAAAAATCAATAAAAAAATGAGATCTCAATAAAAGGGGGATAAGAGAAATAGAAAAGTACTGATTTGCTATTAATAAAGTTTATTGTCTCATGTTTATTTCGAATTATTTCATTACTTAATTAATAACCAGCTTATTATGTAATTAATAAAATTACCAAGCAATTAATAATGTTTGTTAAGAAAAATAAAATAAGATTGTAACGGTACGAAATTGTAGGGCCCAGTTAACAATTTAAAATTTTATTTCCCATGCAGTCATTGTTCACCTTTATAGAACCTCGAGTTAGTTGACCAAGTATGTAATGTTTATTATAAAACAAAACGTCTGTTTTGTCTCCGCACTCAAGCAGCGTAGACCGATTGTGAAATAACACCCAACTTTGCATCAGCCATGAATCACGGAAGAAAGTAATGTAACTCCATATTGCATAAGGCGGCAAAATATTGCTAAACCTTACGGCTATGTTATAGCGCTCTTTTAACAGCACCAATGGGAGCGCAATCTCACGATCACGTGACCAAAAAAAAAAAAACTCTTGTGTGCCCAGCTGTGGCAGTACTAACGCCAGTTCCATTGCAACTCATGGCCGCGCGGCCAACCTGAAAGATAAAAGTGTTCAAAAAGTTACGTCGGCCGACACAATTATTTAGTGACCAGTAAAACTTAGTACCAGTTCAAAAACAAAATTACTTTAACGAGCATCAATTGACTTTCAAAGTGAGGAATAAAACACGTGCATCATCAGTTGGAGTAGAGCAACAACTAGGATGAGTACTATTCAGAATTTTTAAATACATTAACATTTATATTTACAGACGTTTTCCTAAATCATGAGATCTCAGAGTGGGGTTTAATAGAATGTCAATGTAAAAGAATGGATGTGTGAGTGTGGGGACAAATTATGTATTGGTTCGTTTAATAGAAATTTAAGAAACAAATTAGTTAAGGAAGTAGTTTTAAGCGATTATAGTCTGTTCTTTTAAAAGTAGGAAATAGAGTCAGTATAACAATAACATGGAATAAGTAAAGTAAAATCCATCTTGTTGAATAAAAGAGATAATTTGTTAGAACTAAAAACTGTGTTAGAGTAATTATTTCGCACTGAAACTCAAATAATCCTTTCTGCAGTGGTTTCGTCTGTACGACTCTGGACCCGAACTCAAAGGTAAGAATTAATTATTGATGTGAATATTAATAAAGTTACATTGGCCCCCGTAACAGTGACGCGAGTGCAAGTTTTACATCTTACATTCGCCAGACCTAATTAAGCTGCAGAACGGGTTAGTTTGGGAGTGAGGGCGAGTGTGTAGTTTACGAAGTATACATTTACAAGTATATATTTACTAAAAAATGGAGAGTAACAGTGATAAAGTCAACAACGTTGACTTGATTAGTACAAGTACAGACAATCAAGTAAATACAATAATAACCGAAACGGTAATAAATGAAATAAGCCTAACAGAATAAGTGACAATGGAAGGCGCTAAGATTCATTCAACGCCTATCCAAAATAAGCAAAATGACAACGATATAGTGAATATCATACAAGTAATGCTAGAGAAACAAAGTATGATGTTAAGCAATAATTTTAATGAATTTAAGGGCGAGATGAACAGTAAATTAAATGCCTTAAATAATCATTTTGAGACTAAATTCGATGTAATAAGTAGCGACATAAATAGTCGTTTTGACATAAATGAGACTAAATTAAATAAACGCTTTGACACTAATGATGCTAAGTTTGACGAATTAAATAATTCATTGTGTAGTATTGATGAGCGAATTAATGAAATACGTAGTGAAACAAAAAGAGAAACAGATGAGTTAAGAGAGGGTGTGTGTGTGTGTGTGTGGTAGACAGTAAAACAAATATGTTAGATTCTTTGTATTGTTTAAATTAGCAGCCATCCTTACTATTTCTTTTATGAATTTGCTAACTGCTATAATTTTTTTATTGTTCGACTAAGCTTTTCGTCATTACTGACATCTTCAGGTCTTAAACATCTTCAGGTTGTTTAAGACCTGAAGATGTCAGTAATGACGAAAAGCTTAGTCGAACAATAAAAAAATTATAGCAGTTAGCAAATTCATAAAAGAAATAGTAAATATGTTAGAATTCAATCAAAAAGAACTTGGACAACAAATAATTATAGTAAATGACAAATTAGAAAATTTTGTAAGTAAAGCAGGTGATAAATTTGAGGGTATTGAGAGTGAGATGCAGTGCGTAACTAACACCATACGCGTTATAGATAACCACAGTAGTGAATTAGAATCACAAGTAGCAGTAGTCAAAAGTGTTAGAAATGAGATAGAAAATATTTGCAAAACAGATATTCAATTAATCCAAGAAACAGTAAATGTTATTGAGAGTGTAAATAACAATAAGTTCGAGTCTATTGAACAGAGTATTATTAATGTTAAAGATGATTTAAACATGGTAATAAATAAAAAATTAGACAGTGTTAATGAGCAAGTAGTAATCAACCATAATGCAGATAGCGAAATAGAGTTAGAGTCATTTACTGGTGATAGGAGGGGGGTACACCCTATGCAATTCCTAAACAGAGTAAGAGACTTTAATAAATTTTGTAACAGTAATTGGGAGATGAAATTATTGAAAGTTATGAAATGTTTTACGGGAAGCCCCTCAATTTGGGCGGAGGTACATAAGGGAGATTGGTTAAATTTCCAAAGTTTTGAAAGGGATTTTAGAAGTAAATACTGGTCTGAAGAGGACCAAGAAGTGCTTAGAAGTAAGATAATGGGGTCGGGTAATTTTGGGACTAATGGTAAGAATGTCACCATTTATGTAATGAAAATGTACAATGAAGCTAAATACCTTGAACCACCATTACCGTTTAGATCATTTGTACGTCATATAAGTAAACATTTACCAAGGGAGGTGCAAATTAACCTAATGACGCGGGAAGTGGAAGGCATAAATGACCTTGAACAAATATTAGATATTTTCCAAAATATCAGGGACCGGGAAATAGGTAGGCACCCAAACCCGTCACGGGTACATAATAATGAGAATCATAATCATAATCAATCTAGTGGGACACCAACCACATAGAGGGACAAGGGGAGGCTACAATAATAACTATAGACGTGATGACTGGCGATGTGGAGAGTGTCACTGCGAGAACTATGGTAGTAGAACGACTTGTTATAGGTGTCATAAAGAGAGGAGTTGCCAACGCCATAATACTCAACCAAATAGTCAACCACAGAGAGGAGGGAGCAGCAACCGAGGAGCACCGGGAAGCAGTGGAAGTTCCAACAGAGGTCGTGGTGGGCACACTCCAGGCCGTGTAACCGCTCAGACGGAAAACTAACAAGGACAGTGAGTGAAGGGACCCCACCATTGTCGACAAATGACTGCGGGACCCAAGACAACAATGACTATACAAATAACGTCATCCGCACTGATCTGTCCAAGGAACTGATGGAGGAGGAGGAATTAGAGACAGCAAGACCAGAAACCGGACTGACAGAGGTAAGAATTCAACTTGAAGGTAAGGAAGTAAAAATTTTAGTAGACACAGGTAGCGAAATTTCTGTCATTTCCGAACACATATTAGAGAGCTTGCAAGAGACAAACAAAAATATCCCAATTTTGCCAGTAGCGGGGGTGACCATTGTAGGTATTACCGGGGTTAGGAGTAAACGTGTAACTAAACAAGTACATTTGAACATGGTAATTAATGGAGTAGAGTATGGTAATACATTTTTAGTAGTAAGGGGACTAAATTTGGAGGTTATTTTGGGAAATGATTTTTTGATAAAGCATAAGGCGGTAATTGATTTCCAGAAGCGGTTGTTAGTACTTAATAATGAAGGTAGACCAGTTGAGATTAGCTTTGAACGGGTAGTAGATAAAGTGAGAATTTCGGGAGTTAAGCTGATACTAAATCGGGCTAGTAAAGCAGAAACGGAAATTAATGCATGGGTATGTAGAACGGAAGAGTTAGGGGGTATTATAAATGAACGAATTTGGGAGGATAGAGCGGTGAAATTTTGTAGCGAGGGGGGTGACGTAGGGAGTTCTCAACGTAAAGCGTTGTGGCAGGTAATAGAGTGTTTTCGAGAAGTGTTTGCCGATGTACCAGGGAGGGCAAGGGATTATGAATGTAAATTAAAAGTAAGGGAACACGCACCCTATGTACAAAGGAGCTATCCGGTACCTTATTCAAAAAGAAGGGCGGTTCAGGCGGAATTAGATAAAATGTTAGAGGGGAATATAATAGAGAAATCAGTATCACCATATTCTAACCCGTTAGTAGTAGTCATTAAGAAAGATGGCCGCGTTAGATTATGTTTAGATGCCCGCAAGATTAATCAAATAATTATCCCGGACCGGGAGTCACCCGAAGCAATAAACGAAATATTTCAAAAGTTCAGTGGAGTTAAATATATGACCTCATTAGATTTAACCGCGGGGTACTGGCAAGTCCCGTTAGCATGTGAAAGTAGGAAATACACAGCATTCCTGTTTAATGGAAAGAATTACCAATTTAAACGACTACCTTTTGGCTGAATACCAGTGTGGCCAGCTTTATAAAATGTTTAGATGAAATTCTACAGCCACAGAATTTAGATTTTTTAACTATTTATGTAGACGATATATTGATAGCATCACGAACATTTTCTGAACGTGTGGAACATTTAGAATATGTATTAGATAGACTGCGTACAGGGAGGTTGACTGTCAATTGGGAGAAATCTAAATTCTTACAGAAAGAAATACACTTTTTAGGGTTCATAATTACACCAGATGGGATCAAAGCTAACCCAGAGAAAATAGAATCCATTTTAAAATTCCCAGAACCTAGAAATATTAAGCAGTTACAAAGTTTTTTAGGGCTATGTAATTTTTATAGAAAATTCCAGAAAAACTATGCCCATTTAACTTCAAAGTTGAGCGCAGTGTTACAAAAGAACAAGCAGTGGAGATGGGGGGAAAGAGAACGAGATGTGTTTAATGAAATAAAGGACCATTTTAGTAACATGATCATGATGAATCACCCTAACTTTGAACGCACATTTTATTTACAGACGGATGCCAGTAATATTGCTTTAGGTGCGGAATTGTACCAGGAAGATGACAACAAAGAACATCATACTATCGCTTTCGCCAGCCAGGCCTTGTTAGCTGCGGAAAGAAACTACACAACAACAGAGAAGGAACTATTAAGCATTGTTTTTGCGGTGAAAAAGTTTCGAACATATCTACTGGGAAACTCCACTATCATCCGGACTGACCACAAGGCATTATCTTTTTTAAACACTTGTAAGTTGACACACAGCAGGATAACCAGGTGGGTGCTAGCTTTACAATAGTACAATTTTAGTTGGGAGTATATAAAAGGGGCAGAAAACAAAATACCTGACACTTTATCTAGGGTAGATACAGAGGGAATGAGAACAGGGAGGGATTTAAAAGAAATAGAAATTTTTAGACTTGGTAGGGAAGATAGATTGTTTGGGGAAGAATTGAGAGATATTAATAGCATGCAGAGGACAGATCCTAAATTGAACAAAATAATAACTAGCTTAGAGTCCGATTCAGATGAGTTAGGGTATAGCCGTTATTTTCAAATCTATCAAGGGAGTTTATTTAAGAAAGTAGATGGGGAAGAGCGTGATTGGAGGTTAGGTATACCGGAAGGGTTGGTAGATAAGATAATATGGGACTGTCATTCTCGATATGGGCATTTCGGTGCTAGGAAGTGTGTAACTGTATTAAAAGAATCATGTTTATTTAAAAATATGGAACGGAGGGTTAGAACTTTACTCCGGGGGTGTGATTTATGCCAAAAGTCTAAAGTAGTTAATTACCGACTAGAGGGAGAGATGAGGTGCATTAAAGTCGAAAAGCCTTTTGATTTAGTTGCGGTAGATTTGTTTGGCCCTCTACCAAAGTGAAGGGGAGGCGTAATGTATATTTTTGTGGTACTAGATACATTCACGAAATTTGTAAGATTATACAGTGTAAAGAGGGCCACTAGTAAAGTACTAAGTGAAAAAATAACAAAGGACTATATGATTAAAACCGGAAAACCCAAAATAATACTATCTGACCATGGACCCCAATTTATTAGCGGAATATGGCGACAAACTTTGGGTTGGGAAGGTATCATACCTAAACACACGGCGGTATATCATCCCCAGTCGAACCAAGCCGAAAGAGTCATGCGAGAATTAGGGAGAATTTTCCGGGCATACTGCCATGCTAAACACAGTGATTGGCCAGCCTATGTGGGAAGAATTGAAGAATGGTTAAACTGTACCACCCATGAATCAACGGGGTTCACACCATACGAGCTAGTCAAGGGAAAACGTCCACCTAGGATTCTGGAACAGCTGTTCAACTTTCCACCGGAAAGCAACCCACGAGATCTGGAGGTAAAACTCAAACTCGCCAATGAAAACTTATTAACTAAGGGAGAAAGAAGAAAACGGCTTCATGATGCCAAAGGTAAGTGGATCAAGTATGAGATCGGACAGCTGGTATTAGTGAGAAGACACGATTTATCAAATACACAAGATAAAGAGTTTAAAAAATTCTTTTTGTTGTATGAAGGACCGTATGAAGTAGTTGAAATTAAAATGGATAATGCCTATGTTCTACGAAACCAAATGACGGGGGAAATAGTGGGTACCCATAACGCCACCAATTTAAAAAAGTATTGGCTAAAATAAAATAATAAAATAAATCTTGTAATTAAATGTAAACTAAATAACTATAAAATTAGTAATTTAATATAAAACAGTAAGTGGTAGCGGGTAGATGCTCCCCACTTGTCCCAGTGGGGTTCGTCTACTTCAGGGACGCGCCCCTGCCCACGCGAGCCTTGGTTTTCTCCATTTGGGTCATTCTTCAAAAAGAGGGAATTTTGTGAATCTGGCAGAAATTTTATATTATTTTTTACAAATTTGTATTTCCATCAACTTTAATACAATGAGAAATATTAGAACAATTATTTATTAACTTTTAAATTAAAAAAATTATGTGAATTGTAAGAAAAAAAATTTATAGACAGTTGCTAAAATCAACTCCATGGAATGAAACTTCCATTGCTTTACCTCTTTGTATGTTTATTATGATGCTGTATTAAACCACTTACGTTTAGTTACTAGTGAAATAGCTAGATGATACTGAGAAATAACTAATAAAACACATAACATTGAAAAAAATGTTATAACTTATAAGAAAAATGCTATCTTATTGTTGAAACCCAATTTCTGGTCAACTCCATGGACATGGGGAATTTTGTATATTAATTGTCTAAGTTGGTACTACTACATCTTGCTGGCTTACTGTTTTGAAGAAGAAGTTGCCATCTTGTTTGTGTTGTGCTGTTTGAGTTGATTGATGACCTACTTCTATCTGCAAATACTGATTGAATTCCAAATACAGATATGTCTCAGTTATTCGTTGCCAACTCCGTGGATATAACTTTAACTAATAATATCACATATTTCCTATTAAATAATACATATTCATGCTTTAAATACTGAACAGTTGACAAGGAAGCAGTGCCAAATTTCTAACCTCAACATGTGAACCATAACTGATTCAAAACTAAAGTTCGTCAACTCCATGGACATCATCTCCATGGACAATGAGTGTCCATGGAGTTGATGCCATTCCATGGAGTTGACTAACTTGTTTTAAAACTGGTATTAGCCGTAACTTTGTAAATTCTTGGTTAATAGTTAATATTTCTAGCATTTAATTTTAACTTTTCTGCTCTTGCAAACATTTTTGTAAACTTTATAGGGCTAGAGATTTTACATAGGTCACAACAGTGTTTTAAGTTATTGATCAGTACTACATAATTAGATAAATTCTGGCTCTTTGCTTTTAGAATGGGGAAAACAAGTAAAAAATCCAGCCAGTCTATTGAGGCCCTGAGAAAAAAGAAGAAAGAATGTGAACAAAAAAGAAGAGAGAATAAAAAATGACCCTGAACTATGAAGAAGCAAAGAGAAAAGAAAGGGAGAGGTACCATGCCCAAAGAAAGTTAGGTAAAATTAAAATAATTTCTGAACTAAAAACAGAGAGAGAAAAAAGAGCAAAGAGGAAAAATTGGCGAAAACATTCCAAAAATTATAGAAGTAAGACAAAGGCTATCGAAAATTGTATTCCTTTGAGTCCACCTTCCAGCCCTGAGTCTGGCAAACAGATTATTGCCTCAGTTAATCCTAGGCCTACTCCTGAAAATGCAGCAAATGGGTCTCTTAATAGGCCTACCTCTGAATTTATCCAAACTTCTGGAAGATCCAGAAAACATAGCGGAAGAAAAAGAGTAAGAAGGGAAATGAAACAAGCTTATAGAAAAATAGACAAGTTAGAAAAGCAATTGGCTTATTACAAAAAGAGATGCAGTAAATACAAAACTAGATATTATAGAGAATTAAAATCCGACAAGAAAAAAGATACACCTCGTAAAGCAGTTTGGAAACTTACGGGGGGTATTAGAGTAGGTGAAGCTGTGAAAAAGAAGCTGCTTTTCAATGAAGTTTTAGTAGCCCAGCTTAAAAGTAACTTTGCACAAATTCGACAAAATAAAGCTTCAAGAAGAAATTTTGCCTCTTTAGTGGCTGGTAAAATAACAACAAAATACAGGGTTATGAAATATTTAAAAAATGCATTTAACTTTACAGTATTTACTAAATCTAATGACTTATCAATTTCTAAATACGTTAAACAAAGTCAATTGAAAAAGATAAGGGAAGATATCCAGAGATTTCTCCAAAATGATTTACATAGTACAGTGTGCCCTGGAAAAAAAGATACAATTACAAGGAAAGGATGCAAAAAAACAGAAACGATTCCTCAATGACAGTTTGCTCAACCTCCACAAAACTTACTGTAAAGAACACATTATTCTGTTAGTTATTCAACTTTTTGTAAAATGAGACCTTTTTGGATAGTCCAAAGAAAAGTTACTGAGCGAAATACTTGTCCCTGCACATTACATGAAAACATACAGCTGCTTGTTAGTAAACTTAAGCAAAAAAATATGATAACAGAGAAAACTCCAAGTGACATTATTAAACAAATGTGTTGTGAAAATGTAGAAGGAAAAGAAAATTGTCTTGAAAAGCAGTGTAAGAACTGTAAAGAAAAACAGTTAAATTTTTAGACTACGATAAAGTAGAAGCAGTGTCCTACAGTAAATGGATTTTAAAAACTGAAAATATATTGGTAAAACGAAAACCCAAAAAAGTCAAAAAGAATGTTAAAGAAGTAATAAGTGTAACAGCTGATGATCTTGCTAAGGAGTTAGTGAATCAGTTGCCAAAATTTATGCCTCACACATGTAATATCATACATCAACACAAGGCTCTAAAAGAACTAAAACAAAATTTGTCCTCACATGATGTTGTGTTGCATATGGATTTTTCAGAAAATTATGCATGTAAATTTTCTAGTGAGATACAAGCACTTCACTTCGGAGGATCTCAAGAACAAGTTTGTATCCATACAGTTATGCTTTATTACAAGCCCCCAGAAGCGGAGGAAACACAGGCACTTGGAATGTGCACTTTATCTGATAGTTTAAATCATGACTCTAGTGGAATCATTGCACATTTGAATCCAATTTTTAAGAGAGTGGAATAGCTTGTACGTCAAGTTAAGTCCATCCACTTTATTAGCGATGGTCCTACAACACAGTACCGTAACCGTAATATGTTTAAACTCATGGTTACTGAGATTCCATCAAGATTTCCCTTTCTGAAAAGTTTTTCATGGAACTACAGTGAAGCGGGTCACGGAAAAGGAGCCCCTGATGGGTTGGGTGGCACATTAAAAAGGACAGCTGATCTACTTGTAGCAAGAGGCAAAGACATAAACAATTTCGATCAGTTTTTTGAGGAACTACAAAAGAACATAAAAGGAATTAAAATAAGCCTTGTGCAAAAATCAGTTGTAGAATCCCAAAGTTTCTCAAACACCGACACAACTTACGCTTTTAAAGGGACACTTCGGACACATCAAGTAAATTGGGAAAAGGAAAAGCGTCATAATTTAAATTTCAGAAGACTAAGTTGCTTTAATTGCCCAATAAACAAGTGCTTGCATTATGACATGGCACTATGAATTACAACAGGGTTGGCTCAACTGTAAAGAAAGCTGAATGTATCCTTTAATAAAATACAGTAAAAACAATCTAGCTTTAGTTTTTAATGAAATAACAATAACTAAATACTCTTATAGTACTTATATTTTAGCAAACAGTTTATTGAAGTTGTCAAAAAAACAGTTTTTTTGACAAAAAACAATTATTATAACTTTTATCAGCTAGTAAATCAACTCCATGCATTCTATGTCAGCTCCATTCTGATCTTCGGCAAATGCTTACTTATGTGGCGGACGAATGACTGGAACGGTAGTGGTGGCTCTAAATATTTTGCTTCATTGTATAATCGCATTACGTACATAGTCACGGTATATATTCACCTGGTCCCATAATTTTACTCCGTAATATTTCTTGTTCTTCTTCCGACCAATATTTATCTCTAAAGGCCGTCTCAAAACTCTGATAATTTACCCAGTCTATTTTATGTACCTCCGCCCATACCGCAGAATTCCCTCTAAAACATTTCATTATCTTTAACAACTGTACTTCCCAATTCGACAAAACTGATTGACTTCTTTCATTCTATTTAAAAACTGCATGGGGTGTACCCCCCTATTTTCACAATTAAACAATTCCAAATCAATATCACTATTCATATCTCTAGTAATTACCACTTGTTCAGTAACACTATTAAGTTTTTTACTAATCTCTACATTTAATTCATTTTTGACATTAGCTATGCTTTGCTCAATTAACACAAATTTATTATTATTTAAACACTCAACTTGTATGTTACGCTTATCCATAATATTCACTGTGTATTGTATAGCTTGTATCTCTGTTTTGCAATTACTTTCTATTTCATTTATTTTGGAATTGGTATTCGTTTCATATGTATTAATCTTATCAACTGCACAAATTAACCTTATACTCACTACTAGCATTACACTCATTTATTTTACATTCAAAATTTTCAGTTACCTCCTGTATTTGTTTATCGATTTTTTCTACCATACTATGTTAACTTCTTAAACAATACAAATAAATAAATTCATTTATTCTTGGTGACATAGTTTACCTTGCACATAATTATCGAATTTATTTTTTATGGTACTTACCATAATTATGGTGTAATGCATATGAATCACTTCTCTTTGTAGGGTCCAGAGTTCTTTCACCGAAACTAGAGACTGAGTTGGGTATTGAAATAATGCTTTTACACAACAGTATTGGTGTTGTAAAACTTTGTTTAATAATCTTGACTGGTTTCTTTCACATTTATGAACATCGCAATTATTGTGATTGGTAACAATAACAAAAATGGCGTCTTGTTGTACTTTCGCCTACTACCATTTATCAATCTAATTCTCTAACAATAATTTTCTTTCAATTTACTTCAGAAACTAATTGGAAATTGCTTTCGACTCTCTACTTTATACTGCAGTATTTGGCTTATACACGTGATTATTAGTAATATATAAAAAAGAATACAAACACAAACCAACGCCCCATGGCGTCTTGCCTGTTTAATAGCCGGCTTTCCGTTTACTCACACACACACTCATTTTTGCCCCCAAAATAGATACATTTTAATTGAATTTACTTGTACATTTTTGAGCTCAAATTTCTTTATTGTAATGAATTGAGGGAAATGTGCACTTTCCTGTATTTGAAGTGGCGTTGTTCCTCCAGGCGTCTCCTCTTCGCTGGCCTGTGTTTTCCAAAAGTTTTGCTGCATCCTGGCTGTATTTTTTATGCTCACACACTGAATTTAAATTTGTTTTACATTTTATAGTTCACTGATTACTGTTGTTGTTACATTTTTGTTTAATTTTCACTTTTGCCGGCTATTAACGACCAGTACGTTTTACTATGTGTTGACTCTCTGAAAGTCTGATGTGCAATGGGACGGATAACTGGTTCCGTTTCTGTATGTGTGTGTGTTATGTCGTCAGCATTCTATTGTTTCAGTAGCCAACTCTCACACACATGTTTATACGTTATTGTTGTTACGTCATTCAAATTTTTTAATGACGCCTCGCATTGATTGTAATGGGACAATTTTGAGGGGTTTTATTTTTTATTGCAATTATAAGTGTAACATAAGGTCTACCCAAACGGGCTCAGTTTTGAACAATTAACATTCCTTGTTTTACTTTGTCGGGGCACCAAGACGCACATTTTGTCAGAGCCCTGCAATAAGCACTGCTCCTTGAGGTGTTGGAATGCGAACCGGTGCGCGGATGATTGCGTTTTCCGTTGGCAAAAAGCACAAACTTTGTGGCGAGCCCCAGGACAGAACAAAAATACCCAGACTTGCTACCAAGAGCGTAAACTGTAATTTCACTAATGACCATGTCAGTGATTTTATCCACGAATCAGAGCGCAAGCTGGTGAACTGTGGCGGGAGTGACGCTCAGAGTAGCGTCAGTTTAGTCGACTTAGAACTCCAGGCCTCGCGAGGTCACATAAAACATTGCTCGAGCTAGTTAGGGTCGGCCGACCAGTAAATCTGGCTATTTTAATTTAAAATAACAGTCAATCATGTTATAGTGATCGAACAAAAGTAACCGACAAATAATAACATTCTAAACTTATATTCGGAGTGTGTCAGCAGAATCAAGTGTTAACAGTGATGGCATAACCACGTGGATGAAGGGATGAGTACCTAATTTAAGCAGTTTGAACAGACAAAATATTTCAATTTTAATTAATTTCAATTCACCAGTATTAATGATGAAAATTCAATAAAAAAGCGCTAAATCTAAATTATGGGGAATTTTACAGTATGAGAGGGAGAGAGTGAGCATATACTGGGTCGTTTTTTTTGAGTAGAAAATAAGTTAGTCGTAAGTATATATATAGTCAGTAATAAATAAATCTTGATAGCATGGCTAGGTGAATCAAATATTGTTCGGTGGGTTATTGGTAGAAAAAGCATAACTACAGTGGAAATCATAATTTGACGTAGTTTCACAATTCAGCCATAAGGTGTATTTTAGTAAATCTAAACCGGAAGGTAAACAGAAAAATTGTCATGCTATATAAATAAAATACCATTTTATTTATGTTTGTAAAATACGTGTGTGTCATTGCATTACCTGTTGTTTTTCTCTGCCTAAGTACATCAGACGACACCCTGGTTTATTCGCAATGAAGGTAAGTGGGACAAATTCGAATATTTTGATTTAAAAAGCAAGCAGAGTTTCAATTATATAAACAGGTTTATAAACTTTAATATTTATTTTAAACTCGTACAGCTTTAGTCGACGCCCGAAACGGGGGCGAATTTTAAATATTTTAATTACTAAAGCATTGACCTGCTTTATGTTGACCAATGAAAAACTATGTTAAGAGCCTGTGTTAACTCCGGCAACCATAGAATGCGTTCTATTCCGCACATATGCCCTTGGTCTTGGAATCGTCCCGCTCTGTTGAATCTGCGTTGTTTTGTTAATGCTTGGGGGAAGTTGCTCTAACCATAATTTATATATGAAATACAATATAAAAATACAATAATTTTCCCTGAATACCAAACTTATGGAAACAGGTCTTTTGTCCTGTTACAAAACCCGCTCAATGAAAGGTTTTATGCCGAAGCATAAAAACTTTCATTGACCCATTCACACTTCCTAAAGGGATCAGCCCAGATATGTTGCCACAACCCCCTGTAGTGTTACTATAAAAAAAATACAATCACTTACCCTTGGCCCAATGATGATGATCGTACCATCTGACCTTACTGGAGTTCTCAGGAGAGATCCCAACACAATAAGGCCATTAGGCACTTAATGCTCCTGCTCTGACGCATAGGCCAGCTCAGGACCGCTGTCACAACACCACCAAACTCTGAAACATGGAATACAAAATTTTAAAATAGTGGCCTTATCTATCTTCATATCCACAACTGATATGTCTCCCCTTAGATGCATTGGTTTGTGTTTTGAGGCATTGCTTTGCTTAACTTAAAATTCTCCACTAATAAAACAAACAAGATTTAAAACAGAAAATCCACTTCTCTTTTCAACACTCCTACATTTATCAAGATGTGATGGTACAATTCTGGTACAATCATAAATTTATAAAAATATGGTACAAAAGACCATAATAATTATTGTATTTATTTATTTTAACAATTATTGGTAATAAATTTTGTAATATTTCATAATCCCTATAAAGTTTTGGTGAGTGGACTATATAATTATTTTATACAACGCAGATTGGAATTGACAGGATTCCGACCGCTTTCATTGTAAAACGGCAAACACAGCAAAAAATCGTGTGTCACATACAGTGATAACGAGACTAGCCCTGATGATGTCAGCAGAAGGAATGCATATTTCTGTAAACAACTCGAGGCTGTAAACAACGAACAAAAGCCTGGTGACGTAGTTTTTGCCCCACCTACGCAATGTTTAACAAAGACTCTGTGTCATTTTCGCCTAGACAGTGAACGGAGCCGGCCGGCAGGGATTCACTAAGAGTGAATTTATAACTTTTACACCACCAAAAGTGGTTAACAACAAAAGTGTTTTAATTAACAGTGATACCTTACCATTCGGTAAGGTGTAATCATCTAAGATGTGATCGTTAATACAGTCGACGAACTCGCGGTGTGCGACGTTCTACCGAAAAAACAACGGCAGCTAAGTATTAGCTATCCGCTATATTTTATCATTCCAGTACATCAACATCATTATAATGACCAATTTTAAACCAATTCAAAATTTAAATGAGCTCATAGAATAAAATAAATTGTACCAGAGAATGAGAGGGAGAGAGAGAGAGAGAGAGAGAGAGAGAGCGTGAACTAAATAATTTAAGTGCTGGGTTGTGCAATATTAATTGTTTATCATGGTTAGTATATCTTAGTATACCAGATTTTATTATTTTGTTACAAATGTTTCTTTTGGAGGGTAAAAAACCTGTAATTCTTATCAATGTTTAGGTTCAGATAAATAATGGAAACACGCCCCGAGGCGTAAAACGTGCATGTTTGGCACACATTTTTAAATATGTTTATATGAATAAAGGGTAATGTCATTGGTAAAAGTTACAAGTACGAGTGAGTTATTTCAGGTAACACATTTCGCCATTACTGGTTCGTTTAACACGAATCTTGGACCGAAAAGGGACTGTAGCTTCACATTTGGGCGCTTTCCGAAAAGGGACTGTATAATCACATTTGTCTCCCGTAATAACAGGGACTCGACATAAAACTTAATTTTATGTGGAGTAACACCTACCAGGAAAGCGAAATAATTACCTGAAGTAATTTCGAAAGTACGTAAACACGTGAGTAAGATAGGGTTAAATTACTAGGTTATAAACCTATATGTGTTGGAGATATAATAGCAAACATGAGTACTAATGACAATATAACATTAGAAATCAGTACAACTGATGAAAATTTGGCTAGTGAGATGGATGTTCCATTAACACAAACTAGTCAGATTGACGAGGCGAATACTCTTGCATCTGTAGAGACAGTTACATTAACCTCCATCTCAACTAGGTCAGAAAATAAACCAGATGAGACTAGTGCAATGATGCAATTACTGTTAAAGTTAGACAAAAAGCTAGATGAGCAAAAATTTGATTCTAATGTTAAATTTACTAACTTGAATGACAAATTTGATGAACAGAGTGTAAGATTTGATAATTTTGATAAACAATTTAACGAGCAGAAAAATGAAATCAGAAATAGTTTTGATATCAAGTTTAATGAATTAAAAAATGAAATTAAAAGCCGAAATTCTCACTTTGATAAAAGAATAGACGAAATGCATGCTCATTTCGATAATATACAGAAACAAACAGTAACGTTAGTAGACGAGATATTTGATATACCGAAGAGTAAAGTAGACGAGAATTACAAGAATAATAGTGGGGTTAGGAATGATGATACATTCACAGAAAATAATGTTAGTCTAAGTGCTAACAAAGTAAGTAACAATGATAATTTGGGGTCTTTCACTAAATCCTGTGGCCAAAGACAACTTCCGTCTCCACGTTTGTATTTTTTTTCCGTGTTCGATGTGTACTAGAACTGTTTTCTTCACAAGTAACTAATGCCAGGTTATGGAGGTTATGTAGACAATGTAACTTAAATAAAATGTACTTTGTTAGTGTACAATAAAAGGGTGTATTTACTGGAAGTACAGAAATAATTTTCCATTTATCGCACATAATTACGGTACACAGACGATTTTTGGAGGTTGTGTCTACGTTTAACAATGCAACTTAACCTTTTAGATTTTTAAAATTAATTGGAGTTAACAAAAATTTCCTTTGTTAGTGTACACTAAATTATTGTATGGATACAAGGCTGCTGTACATAACACTAAAGGCTGTATTTATTCGAAGTACCGGAATTAAAACCTAGTTCCAATTTAGAACGTAGACCTATAACCTATTTGCATATTTTATTGGAGTTTATTGGCACATATTTTATTAAAAGGGTGTATTTATTGGAAGTACAGAAATTATTTTCCATTTATCGCACATAATTACGGTACACAGACGATTTTTGGAGGTTGTGTCTACGTTTAACAATGCAACTTAACCTTTTAGATTTTTAAAATTAATTAGATTTAACAAAAATTTCCTTTGTTAGTGTACATTCAAAGGCTGTATTTATTGTATGGATAAAAGGCTGTATATACATTAAAGGCTGTATTTATTCGAATTAAAACCTATCGGTACTTCCAATTTAGAACGTATAACCTAGTAGGCTACGTTATTCGTACATACAGTATTTTATTGGAGTTTATTGGTACATATTTTATTAAAAGGGTGTATTTATTGGAAGTACAGAAATTAGTTTCCATTTATCGGACATAATTACGGTACAGAGACGATTTTGGGAGGTTGTGTCTACGTTTAATTATCTAACTTAACCTTTTAGATTTTTAAAATTAATTAGACTTGTAGGGGTGTGCATGGCAGAACTACTTGTAGGGGTGTGCACCCACTTTATAATCATATTTTTAGTAACACTGAGAACTTTAAGCCTTCTTTTATGCTTAAACAAATTATATATACACTTAATATAGAAAAGCAAAAAGCAAATATGTAATTCAAAAGACTAATTTGCTCTAATAAACACATGCTGAAGTTAAAAACAAAAGAGTTTTTACTTGCCTAACTAATCATTAGTTACTAATGTGACAGTTGGAGCTGCTTTTTCTGCAAAAGCTGGGGTATGTTGGATTCAAGAGTGGTTAATTTAATATAATTAAATTACCTTATTCGGTCCACCTTAGTGACACTAGCTTGTTTCGTTCAATGACGCGTTTCGGGATGAAATCCCATCTTCAGATACACAATATCAATCAAAACGTAAATGTATACCACATTTTGTGGTTATGTCATAATTTAAAATGTTTAAAATCTTTTAAATAAAATATATACAAAACGTAACAACTGAATCGCTCGGAGCGCTCGCATGCATGCACGCTGTACCGCGATTTCCTTACGACTGGCTATAATTATCATTCAACCATATAGCAGTGTCAAACAGGTTATTAGATCCGAAGTTCATTTGATCATTTAATATGTTATTTTTGGTTGTTGCGTTTTTTGTAGCTTTATATATTTCGAACTCCTCTAGGCTATCCATTAATTTACCCTTCTTGCAAGTATGTAACGCTACGAAATTGTTTTCGAAACTAGTATAATTATGACCTTTTTTTATTAAATGTTGTGCAAAACTGGAATTATTATTATTTGTTTTAGGAATGTGCTCTAAAAATCTTGTATAAAAATCTCTGCCGGATTGGCCGATGTAGAATGCTGCACAATTATCGCATTTTATTTTATAGACTCCTGATTTGATGAATAGATTGGTTAAATTAAGTCATAAATCTGAGTGTGCGTCAAGTCTATTTCTGTGCTTGCTTTTCACTTGAGATGAAAATCCCATTTCACTCAAGAATGAGGTGATGAATGGGATGAGCAACTCCGAAAGTTCAGGATATTCATCTCTTAAAGATATCCAGAACTTTGTTAAGTCAGAATCTAAAAGTTTATGGATTTTCATCTCTTAAAGATATCCAGAACTTTGTTAAGTCAGAATCTAAAAGTTTATGGATTTTGTTGTCCATGACATGTCTCATGTTATCACTAACTATACAAAATAATTTACTAAAAATTTAGTTTTAATCCCAGCATCACAGATGATATCACACAATTGCTCATTTAGTTTTACTGACAACATGTTAGAACTTTCAAAATACAAGAATGGGTCTTGAATCCAATTGAATTCACTGTATCCCTCTGGGAAGCAACTTTCAATCTGGTTATAGAGAGTTAAACATCAGAGCTGGTAAAAAACAATGGTAGAGCATGAATAACAAAAATGTACAGTTTAGACTATGTACAAAACAGGTTGAATTTAAATTGTTAAAATGATATATCTTAGTTATTTACATGTAGTAGCTTTTTAAGACACAGTAAATAAATTTCCGAACCTGACTTTGCAACCCTCCAAATGCCCTCTCGGGACCCAGCAGTGGCTCATGCCCAATAGGTTAAGAAATGCTGAACTAAAGGCATGTTTGTGGAATGAAACATAAAAGATAACCCAGACTTCTAAAATGCTCTTAGTGAAATGGGATTTTCAGGAGTAACAACACACTATTTGGTTAACAAGCACATTTTACTAATATTGTAATACCAAGTCAATTAGATAGCTTAAATGTGTAGTACTCTATTCTAGAGCCACACTCTTGGCATTCATCTGGAACTTTCTCACATTAGCCTGATAATTAGGATGTTGCCACCAGCTGAGTTTTAGAAAGTTGGTGTAGTAGGTTGTGCATTCATATAGGATGATATTAGACAGCAGTTTTTAATGAAAGTGACAAATGATCAATTGTTTACGTGTGTTGTAAACTATTGTGATTTTTTTATTACTGTTTGTAGGCTATACAGTGTGTCCTGGATAATTATATAAAGAGAACTGTTGTAATATAAGTGTGTTTGTTTTAGCAATTGAGAGTTCTGGTATTCAATAATTCATTCCACTGTTTTAAGTTCATAATTCTTGTCACTGGTTGTAAGAATATTATTCTCATTAATTTTCCAATTATATGAAGTCTTCAGTAGTTTTACCACGATGAGACTCAACTTTATCACTGAAGATGCCACATCACTGAATGAGCAAAACTTTTCTTTAATAATCTCAACAAAGCATGGTTATCAGCTGAAAAAAAGTTTTAGTATTAAAAGTTTTGATCACGCAAATCTATAAGGGATACTAAAAAGAAATAACATAATATTTGTATTGGACATAAAGTTATGTCCACAAAACAGATTTTGTTTGAAATAAATAAAACACAATTTGACACAAATTTTAATTTTATGAATACTTGTTTGGCACATATTACAGAAGGTTACACCATTAAATGAGTTTGCCTAAGTATAAAATTCTTGTCAGATGAAAAACGTGTACAGTCAGAATACTATTTGTTATGTACAATACAAATGATTCACTATGGGTAGCAGTGACACATAAACACTAGACATTGACACTGAATTGTACTTGTTTTGAATGATTCATTGTGTGCTACCTGACCAGAGTACAGGTATTAACCAAGAGATGTTTAGTAAACTGCTGTGTAACTGCTACAATGATGAATTATAAGTAGTACTTTTTGTTTTGGTCATCAACCTTGAAAAGGATAATAGACACTTTGTATACCATGCTTCCAGCAGTTTTACATGATACATTCCTAGCACAAATAAGAAAAGTTTAAATCTGCTGATGATCTAAAGGAGTGATAGTTATTTGCAGACTGACAGGGTTATAAAATAATTCTGAAAGAATTGTTGCTTTTACAATACCATCCTTTATCAACTGACTACTCAAATCTGCCAGTTTTTCACAGAAACTGAAGTTTGATGATTTGATCCATCATGACCTTGTGATGCTCCAAACATTTCAAGGATTCTCCTAGCCTTAAAAAACTGGACTGGCCTCATTGATTGACATGATTAATGTTAAATTTACTTTGGGATACTTCCAAACATAATACAGTTTAAAATAAACAAAAAAAAATTGTATTTCTAATTTTTCCAGAACTGTGTACACATAATTTGATCTGTATAGAACGTGTATTAAACAATAATACTATTTGATGCAAATAATGAAAATATCCGTGTGGAGAACTATACATGACTTCCATGTTTTAAGATTTATATTTAAAATCGTTTTAGAAATGAAATATTTCTACAGAAACTACTTCTATCTTCAGCCTCAACCACAGAAAACACACACACACAATTCCTTTTTTCTTTATTTAATTTGAATTCAGAGTATTGGCACATATTTTATTAAAAGGGTGTATTTATTGGAAGTACAAAAATTAGTTTCCATTTATTGCACATAATTACGGTACACAGACGATTTTTGGAGGTTGTGTCTACGTTTAACAATGTAACTTAACCTTTTAGATTTTTAAAATTAATTAGATTTAACAAAAATTTCCTTTGTTAGTGTACATTCAAAGGCTGTATTTATTGTATGGATAAAAGGCTGTATATACATTAAAGGCTGTATTTATTCGAATTAAAACCTATCCGTACTTCCAATTTAGAACGTATAACCTAGTAGGCTACGTTATTCGTACATATTTTATTGGAGTTTATTGGTACATATTTTATTAAAAGGGTGTATTTATTGGAAGTACAGAAATTAGTTTCCATTTATCGCACATAATTACGGTACAGAGACGTTTTTGGGAGGTTGTGTCTACGTTTAATTATCTAACTTAACCTTTTAGATTTTTAAAATGAATTAGACTTAACAAACATTTCCTTACTTAGTGTACATTCAAAGGCTTTATTTATTGTATGGATGAAAGGCTGTATTTATTCGAAGTACCGGAATTAAAACCTACTTCCAATTTAGAACACAGTACAATCTAACGTAGGACTATAACCAAACAAGTACATTAAAATCCTTTTTTCAACATAATGCAATAAAAAGCAATGTGCAGTTTCTGTTAACACCCAAATGATTAAGTATTAATAATGGGTTAGAGTGGAATTCAATGTTACTATGGTCTAAATTGAAGACAAAAAATAAACATAATCTGTGTTTATCAACACATAAGTGATACATAAGTCAGTTGTTACAAAGATAATCAAAAACATGTCTAAGAGTAGACCATAACCAATTATAAGTGAGAGACCCGTTTCTAAAACGGCTTAAGTAGTGCAAAGTTTTTTTCTTGCTTTCATTTGAGCAAACTGGTCAATAACATCTGACTGATAAATTAATACTGTTAGCCAATTCATTTTTAATAGCTAAAATTGCCAAATTATTAAGCCTTTCTTGGTAGGTAGTGCTTCTCTGCCAAGTTTTCAGTGAATTCGCTAACCTGCTGAAAGATTTTTCAGGAGACAAAACTGTAACTGGAATAGTACAGAAAAGCCTATAGGCAAGACAGAAGTTCACAAATACAGCTTGAAGGTTTTTGGAGTAGGCTTAGTGGATTCTTTTCTGATTCAAACTCTGTTTTATAAATGTTCTTCAAGTGTAATATTTCTTCAAATAGATCCATTGCCAATTCCTTTTTAAACTTGCTAATGAGAACTTTTACTTTCAATTCTAATTCATCATTTTCCATGTCCGTAAAGTTCAATACTGGTGGAAACAAGTCACGAATTGAACTAATTGCAGTGAATCGTGTTTTTATGTTGCCCATTACAAACTCTAATACTGGGTACATGACTGAGGTTTTAAATTTATTTTCTTGATCTTTGTTTACTGAAAAATCACTATTGGATTGATCTGTACTTTTTTTCCACCTTTTGGGAGATTCAGGAGGAACTTTTATTAGTTCTTTTGCAATTAAGTTTGGTTCTTCAATTATGCTGTCTGGATTATCACGCAACAATTTCAATTCTTGTGCATGCAATAATTACAAATTTTGTGGACTTGTGAAATTAGTAACACTATGTACTAATGTGTGATTATCAGTTGAATTTCTGAATTCCTTTGATTCATTAATAAATTTTACTAATTTGTTTCTTTATGTCTATTTAATGATTTCTTATTAGTTTTTAATCTCTGTGTTTTCATTATTCGTTTGTAAATTCTTGGATTTTGTTATCCATGACATGTCCATTGATTAACTAATTATCATTAAAACACACAGAGGACTGATCTTCTTTTGCAAGATCACAAGTATGTTTCAAGACCATTTGCAGGTCAGGCATTGTTCTGTCTGTTCACTTTCTGAAAGTGGTTGAGGAGCAAGGGGGAAGATGTCTCCATTAAAACACACACACACTAGCACGCACACAATTCCTTTTTTTTTATTTAATTTGAATTCTGTATTTGAACAAATGTTTTCAGAGTTTACAAGTTTTTTTTTTTTTAATTTCTTGGATCAAACAATGTACAATGTTTGATTTGTTCTTTTATTCCATACTTCCAGCAGTTTTACATGATACATTCCTAGCACGAATAAGAAAAGTTTAAATCTGCTGATGATCTAAAGGAGTGATAGTTATTTGCAGACTGACAGGGTTATAAAATAATTCTGAAAGAATTGTTGCTTTTACAATACCATCCTTTATCAACTGACTACTCAAATCTGCCAGTTTTTCACAGAAACTGAAGTTTGATGATTTGATCCATCATGACCTAGTGATGCTCCAAACATTTCAAGGATTCTCCTAGCCTTAAAAAACTGGACTGGCCTCATTGAGTGACATGATTAATGTTAAATTTACTTTGGGATACTTCCAAACATAATACAGTTTAAAGTAAACAAAAAAAAATTGTATTTCTAATTTTTCCAGAACTGTATACACATAATTTGATCTGGATAGAACGTGTATTAAGCAATAATACTATTTGATGCAAATAATGAAAATATCAGTGTGGAGAACCATACATGACTTCCATGTTTTAAGATTTATATTTAAAATCGTTTTAGAAATGAAATATTTCTACAGAAACTACTTCTATCTTCAGCCTCAACCACAGAATTGTGGTCACTAACATATATCACCTCACGTTAGCGCACTTGATTTTCACTGATGATGGCAGTCGATGGCACTTCCGAAACGTCTGGTTTTGCAGAAAACATTGGACCACGGCCAAACAGCCTGGAAAGGAATTTTATCAACAAACTACTTCATCGTTGCTGATAACGTAGTACACATATAAAAAATTATCCCCTCCCCTTCAACTATCATTTTAAATTATAGAAAATTATCCCCTCCCCCTTCAACTTCCCCTACCCCTTTTCATTTATGGATATTTCATCTACCTTTCTAGAGTGGATTATTATGACCTTTTCAGGATACTTTATTTATCAAAATTAAGTACTTTACTCTTGTTAAAACATAAAATGTTGCAGGTAAACTACTCCTTCTCCTTAACCGATCTTCACCAAAATGAAGTCCTCTACAATATGCAAAAAATTATTTGAATTTGCGGCAGTTATCGTTTGCCATAGACAAAATTCTATACAAAGACATCTTTCAAAAAATTACTTCTTTATGTTTTGAGGGTAGTACAATCAGAATCAGCCCTTATCTCGAACACGATTTTTTTTGCCATCCATTTCCTTATGGAACATGGAAGTAAAAACAATATCCTTCTTTTTATAATATGTATTGCACATGTTTTCTAACTCGGGACACTAATTATTAGATAAAATGTTTACCTTCATTTAAGCCAGCTTCCACTCACTGTGTACTTTCTCAGAGGCCATAACATGTTTTTTTTTAACGTTGCTGAACATAAATTGATGTTGAATTAAAAATAAAGTAAAGGATTAGCACCTGAAGTTTGCAACGTGCAAGTTGAAGAATCTATTTAATTATTGCACTTAACTTGATATAAGTACTGATTACATTTCAGAATTATTATTTTCAGAAATAATGTATGTAAACCAGATTTCCCCATATAAAGTTAATTAAAATTCTTTAACGCATAGCATTCCAGGCCTTTATGGTAGTAGATTTGTATTACTAAATTTGAATTTACACAAATAATTCTCTTTGATTAACCAGAGTTACACACACAAACTAAATGCTGAGTGTCCTCCTAGTGTATAAATTCAGCTAAAACAGTATTCCAAAAACTTACCTTGTTACTAGAATATGTGACATGATGAACTTTTCATGTTAAATAGTTTAAATACTTTGTGTTGAGAGTTAAGCAATTTAATAATTTTTATTTATGCAGGCGTATAGCAAAATCTGATGATCATGAAAAAGGAATAAGGCATTTTGTAATAGCAATTAACTGATTAGTTCCTGCTGTATTACTGACTCATCTTACAAGACCAATTTTTGTTTAATTGAAAAGATATATTTTAACACGAGTCTCATCGCGGTAAAACTACTGAAGACTTCATAGAATTGGAAAATTAATGAGAATAATATTCTTACAACCAGTGACAAGAATTATGAACTTAAAACAGTGGAATGAATTATTGAATACCAGATACTCTCAATTGCTAAAACAAACACACTTATATTACAACAGTTCTCTTTATATAATTATCCAGGACACACTGTATAGCCTACAAACAGTAATAAAAAAATCACAATAGTTTACAACACACGTAAACAATTGATCATTTGTCACTTTCATTAAAAACTGCTGTCTAATATCATCCTATATGAATGCACAACCTACTACACCAACTTTCTAAAACTCAGCTGGTGGCAACATCCTAATTATCAGGCTAATGTGAGAAAGTTCCAGATGAATGCCAAGAGTGTGGCTCTAGAATATTCTACAGTGCTGCTGATTAACAGTATGTGATCAGCATCACATAGAGTACTACGCATTTAAGCTATCTAATTGACTTGGTATTACAATATTAGTAAAATGTGCTTGTTAACCAAATAGTGTGTTGTTACTCCTGAAAATCCCATTTCACTAAGAGCATTTTAGAAGTCTGGGTTATCTTTTATGTTTCATTCCACAAACATGCCTTTAGTTCAGCATTTCTTAACCTATTGGGCATGAGCCACTGCTGGGTCCCGAGAGGGCATTTGGAGGGTTGCAAAGTCAGGTTCGGAAATTTATTTACTGTGTCTTAAAAAGCTACTACATGTAAATAACTAAGATATATCATTTTAACAATTTAAATTCAACCTGTTTTGTACATAGTCTAAACTGTACATTTTTGTTATTCATGCTCTACCATTGTTTTTTACCAGCTCTGATGTTTAACTCTCTATAACCAGATTGAAAGTTGCTTCCCAGAGGGATACAGTGAATTCAATTGGATTCAAGACCCATTCTTGTATTTTGAAAGTTCTAACATGTTGTCAGTAAAACTAAATGAGCAATTGTGTGATATCATCTGTGATGCTGGGATTAAAACTAAATTTTTAGTAAATTATTTTGTATAGTTAGTGATAACATGAGACATGTCATGGACAACAAAATCCATAAACTTTTAGATTCTGACTTAACAAAGTTCTGGATATCTTTAAGAGATGAATATCCTGAACTTTCGGAGCTGCTCATCCCATTCATCACCTCATTTTTGAGTGAAATGGGATTTTCATCTCGAGTGAAAAGCAAGCACAGAAATAGACTTGACGCACACTCAGATTTATGACTTAATTTAACCACTCTTGAATCCAACATACCGCAGCTTTTGCAGAAAAAGCAGCTCCAACTGTCACATTAGTAACTAATGATTAGTTAGACAAGTAAAAACTCTTTTGTTTTTAACTTCAGCATGTGTTTATTAGAGCAAATTAGTCTTTTGAATTACATATTTGCTTTTTGCTTTTCTATAATTAAGTGTATATATAATTTGTTTAAGCATAAAAGAAGGCTTAAAGTTCTCAGTGTTACCAAAAATATGATTATAAAGTTGGTGCACACCCCTACAAGTAGTTCTGCCATGCACACCCCTACAAGTCTAATTAATTTTAAAAATCTAAAAGGTTAAGTTAGATAATTAAACGTAGACACAACCTCCCAAAATCGTCTCTGTACCGTAATTATGTGCGATAAATGGAAACTAATTTCTGTACTTCCAATAAATACACCCTTTTAATAAAATATGTACCAATAAACTCCAATAAAATACTGTATGTACGAATAACGTAGCCTACTAGGTTATACGTTCTAAATTGGAAGTACCGATAGGTTTTAATTCGAATAAATACAGCCTTTAATGTATATATAGCCTTTTATCCATACAATAAATACAGCCTTTGAATGTACACTAACAAAGGAAATTTTTGTTAAATCTAATTAATTTTAAAAATCTAAAAGGTTAAGTTGCATTGTTAAACGTAGACACAACCTCCAAAAATCGTCTGTGTACCGTAATTATGTGCGATAAATGGAAAATAATTTCTGTACTTCCAATAAATACACCCTTTTAATAAAATATGTGCCAATAAACCCCAATAAAATATGCAAATAGGTTATAGGTCTACGTTCTAAATTTTAAGTAGGTTTTAATTCCGGTACTTCGAATAAATACAGCCTTTAATGTTATGTACAGCAGCCTTGTATCCATACCATAATTTAATGTACACTAACAAAGGAAATTTTTATTAAATCTAATTAATTTTAAAAATGTAAAAGGTTAAGTTGCATTGTTAAACGTAGACACAACCTCCAAAAATCGTCTGTGTACCGTAATTATGTGCGATAAATGGAAAATTATTTCTGTACTTCCAGTAAATACACCCTTTTATTGTACACTAACAAAGTAAATTTTATTTAAGTTACATTGTCTACATAACCTCCATAACCTGGCATTAGTTACTTGTGAAGAAAACAGTTCTAGTACACATCGAACACGGAAAAAGTACAAACGTGGAGACGGAAGTTGTCTTTGGCCGCAGGATTTAGTGAAAGACCCATAATTTGAATAATTAGTTTACAGGTAGTAAGAATATGATGTTAGAAAATGATAATGAGAGTATTATGAGTGAAAAAGAGGTGTTTGAGTGTGTTGAGTCAGAAAGAGAGTTGAGAGAAAATACAGTTTCACAAGGGGTGCAGGGGTTAGAATTTTCCTTTGATGTTGTGTTAGGGGGTGAAGTCAAGTCTTCACGTATTTTTAAGAAGGACGAGAGTTCCTTAAATTTATATTTGGGAGACGAAAGGTCTACAAATAGAGTTCCTTGGTGTTATTGTGTACCTCATAGGTGGTACAGTAATTATGAGTTAGTGACCCCTGCATATTTGGAGAGAGAGAGAGAGAGAGTGTAACTTGGTGTTATGGTGAGAAATATATAAAGAGAGAAAGTGTAGAGAGGTATTGTGAGAGATATGGTGAGAGAAAGAGAATAATAGAAATTTTTAAAGTAAATAGAATGTATAGAGAACTTGCAGAAAGGTTAGGAGTAGAGATGGTGGATGAAAATAATGAATACTTACCTTGTAGTAAAAGTGAAATTAAAATAATAATAGATGATGATGATAATGGTATCAAGCACTTACCTTGGGAAGTAACAGGTGTAGTAGTGGAAATTTATGATGATAATTACTATATGACTAACAAGATTATAACATATAATAATGAGGGAGACAGAACTATACCCGATCGTGACTTGATATATAATAAACCGATGGAGATTGTAAACGACATATATAAAATGTTTGATAATTATTATAATGATTATAATAATAAAAGTTATTTAATAGACAATAAGATAAATAGACCTAAGATTAGAATGCTATTCAACGATGGAGGGTAGATTGTTTTATTGTGTAATGAACATTTAATATATGTGAAAAGTGGTTTTGAATTGGACTGCATATGGACTGATTTTGATAAATAACAAAATAATGAGTTGGATTGTATATTTTTCATTGTTTTATATGTGTTAAAGTTAAAGTATTCATGTATTTGTGATGTTGTGTATTACAGGTAACTTTTATATATTTATGTACACCATGTATGTAACAGCAAGTTTGATTGCCTTAACAATTAACATGTTTTATTTAACTAAACAAGTTTAAATAATTGAATAGTAATTAAAGAATAATTACTGAATTAATGGGGTACAAAAGAAAGTTGTACTACCTGAAGTTGTAAATTATAAATTTGTAATAGAAAATCTCTAAGGAAGTTAAATTATTAATTTGTAATGAATAAGAAAGTTACTAATGAAGTTAAATTATAAATGATTGAGTAAGAATATATATTTGAATATTGAGATGTACTGTTATGAGTAGGTGAGAAATAAGTTTATAATGCAATTGTCAATGATTACAGTAAGGTAGAATGTTTAAACAAGGGATAGTGCCTGGGTGTTATGTAAATAGAGGCAGGTGAGTTATTCAATTGAAGTTAATGGGAGTTAGATAGTTAAGAATTTTAAAGAAAATAATACCGAGAGAGTATTAGATATTTAGGGACACAGTAGTTAGTGATTATTTGTAGAGGTGAGTAAAGTAAAGGTTAAACATATATTGTTGCTGATGATATTTTGTAGTGGGGGTGAGGTGATAAGGAGTAGCCAACGTATAGCGTTGTGGCAGGTAATAGCGTAGTTTAAGGGAGTGTTTGCCGAATTTTTTGGAAGGGCAAAATATTATGAATGTATATAGCCAGGTAGGGAACACCCATCTCTGTACAAAGACACGCGGTGCTATAGGATTTATCGTCGGAATGAAATTAGTGAAAGGTGTTTATAATTGAGAAATTGGTGTCATGTATTTGGTTGTTAGTTAGAAAGAAAGGTGAGTAAGATTATAATAAGTAAAAGCATAGTGAATACAGGAGCCACCCAGACTAAACAATGGTAAGAATGTGAAAGGTTAGGTAGAAAGTTCAGAGTAGAAAAGGAATAAGAAATGAATAATGAAATAATAATAATGTAATATGAATATTAATAATAAATTTGAAATAAATTAATAATAATAATAAATTTGAAATAAATTAATAATAATAATAAATAATTGATGGCTAATTAATGAAAGATTAGAATTAATTAATTAATTAATTGAAATTGTAACTTTTATAATATTTAAATGCAAATTTAAATAGGTAGAATGTGTAAATTCTGATAAAGATTAAATATGAATTGACTATTTTAATGTATTAAATGTATTAATGTATCAATATGGATTATGATGTGTCATGTATTATGTATTAACATAGAAATTTTAACATAATGTATAAGAAATAGTGTGTGTGGAGGAGAAAGAGGGGTAAATATTATTAACAGCGCCAGTTAATAACTGTTAATAATAATAATAATAATAATAATAATATTAATTTCAATAAGATTTTATTAATTATTTTTTCTATAAAATGTTTTTCTCCATGTTTGAGTAATATTTGGGAGATTTAAGTAATATTGGGGATTTATATGTGGATTTCCATATGTTTTATTTAAATATTTGTTTCTTTTATAATTACATTAATTATGAAACAGAAAGAGTTAATTATTATCGATGGGAATCGAAACAGTTTTTACAATTCAGGGTAGTCCATGAAGAGAATGGCAATTCTATATAATTCTTGTATTTGACATTTTTTGTATGTATATTTCTAGTATTTCAAGCAAACCCAGTGCTTATTAACGCAAACCAGCACATAGCTAAGGGGAAACAGATCAGTTAAGGATAGAGTAATATACCAAGCCACTATTTTGATATTTTAATTTCTTGTTTCAGTGTTTGGTGATGTTATGACGGCGATCCTGAGCTGGCCAGCGCGTCAGAGCAGGAACGTTACGCACCTGATTGGCCTTATGGTGTTGGGATCTCGAAGGAGAAGTCCAGTAAGGTCATGCAGGTTCTGTCATCGTCATCAGACCACGGGTGAGTTATTGTTTTCTTTTTATATAATATGTAAGGGGGTTGTGGCGACATATACTGGCTGATCCCTTTAGGAAGTACGAATGGGTCAATGAAAGTTTTAATGCTTCGGCACAAAATCTTTCATTGAGGGGGTTTTGTGATGGTACAATTCTGTTACAATCCTAAATTTATAAAAATATGGTCCAAAAGACCATAATAATTATTGTATTTATTTTAACAATTATTGGTAATAAATTTTGTAATATTTCATAATCCCTATAAAGTTTTGGTGAGTGGACTATATAATTATTTTATACAACGCAGATTGGAATTGACAGGATTCCGACCGCTTTCATTGTAAAACGGCAAACACAGCAAAAAATCGTGTGTCACATACAGCGATAACGAGACTAGCCCTGATGATGTCAGCAGAAGGAATGCATATTTCTGTAAACAACTCGAGGCTGTAAACAACGAACAAAAGCCTGGTGACGTAGTTTTTGCCCCACCTACGCAATGTTTAACAAAGACTCTGTGTCATTTTCGCCTAGACAGTGAACGGAGCCGGCCGGCAGGGATTCACTAAGAGTGAATTTATAACTTTTACACCACCAAAAGTGGTTAACAACAAAAGTGTTTTAATTAACAGTGATACCTTACCATTCGGTAAGGTGTAATCATCTAAGATGTGATCGTTAATACAGTCGACGAACTCGCGGTGTGCGACGTTCTACCGAAAAAACAACGGCAGCTAAGTATTAGCTATCCGCTATATTTTATCATTCCAGTACATCAACATCATTATAATGACCAATTTTAAACCAATTCAAAATTTAAATGAGCTCATAGAATAAAATAAATTGTACCAGAGAATGAGAGGGAGAGGGAGAGAGAGAGAGAGAGAGAGAGCGTGAACTAAATAATTTAAGTGCTGGGTTGTGCAATATTAATTGTTTATCATGGTTAGTATATCTTAGTATACCAGATTTTATTATTTTGTTACAAATGTTTCTTTTGGAGGGTAAAAAACCTGTAATTCTTATCAATGTTTAGGTTCAGATAAATAATGGAAACACGCCCCGAGGCGTAAAACGTGCATGTTTGGCACACATTTTTAAATATGTTTATATGAATAAAGGGTAATGTCATTGGTAAAAGTTACAAGTACGAGTGAGTTATTTCAGGTAACACATTTCGCCATTACTGGTTCGTTAACCTGAATCTTGGACCGAAAGGTAAGCTTAATTTCATATGTTGTTGATTTACATCATGGCGCCCGGAACTATTCAATGTTGTATTCGCTGTAAGTTTTATGTGACACTAATTTGTAGCTTCACAAAGATTTCCTGACTCCAGTCAATATTATTTATCCTCTTTACCATAAGAAAACATATCCTTATCCTAAACATAACATAAAACAATTTTGTAATTTTCAAAAGTAACAACGACTAATCATCTTCATTACATAAACACAAAAAATATAACTATTATGGCAAACACTTCAAATATTTAAAATTTTCTTTACTCAACTTTCTTTATTTTTACATTTCTTTGCAACAGAATCAAACTATATTTTTTGTTAAAAACCATTTCTAACCTTATCTTTTTTAACATGTCAACATTTGTTACCGTTGCTACCCCTGTAACGACCTCCTAACCACACACACTATTGTACCCCCACTGGACTGTAGCGCCCAGGTGCCTTCACAAAGACTGAATTGGTGGAGGAATTTTGTCATCTCCTTGTCTTTGCTTCAGCATTACATTAGAAAAAGTAGTTAGATATCATAATATCTATAAGTTACATAATTATACGCCCTTAGTGCGGGTCTATCACCTTAATAAAAACATAATAAACATTGACCATCAAACATGAACATTGTTACATTTACCTTACATAATTCACATTTACACAGCTTGTATCAAATTTGATAAGACATTATTATTATCAACTCTCTATTAACTTTTATTATTTAACATTTGTTATATCATTAGATTCTATACAAAAAAATTTCAAATTTATCATTTACCTTTCAGTTACCTCACCTTCCTACCATGAATTTTCTCTTTCTAATCTTTCCTCAATACTTCTCTAGTTTGGGTGACTCTCTATTATTCACTATTAACTATATCTTATTTTGGCATTTGTCTATCTAACCTTACTACCCTTTCTTCTAACAACCACTGCTAACCATTAACATATTATGACACCAATCTCTCTCAATTATAAACCCCTTCACTAATTCCACTTACCTCTGGCACCGCTCGTCGTACTAGGATGTGTGTTCCCAACCTGGCCATACACATACCTAACCATTTGCCCTCCACCAAATATCGGCAAACACTCTAACACAAATTGCTCCGCCTGCCACAACGCCGCACGCTGGTCTCTTGCCACGCCGCACGCTGATCACTCCTTACACCACTACCCTTACTACAAAATATCATCATCAACAAATATATTTATCATTCACCTTACTCACCTCTATACATATAATCACTAACTACTGTGTCCCTAAAATATCTAACACCCTCTTTGCGTATTATCTGTATCTCAGAATTCTTATTTATCTAACTCCCAATACCTCTGCTTAACTAACTCAAATGCCTTTATTTTAATAAGTATCACCCAGGCCTCTTTACAACATTTTACCTTATTGTGATTATTGACAATTGCATTAGAAAATTCATCCCTCACCTACTAATAACAATACATCTCAATATCCAAATATATTACCTGTTTAATCATTTATTAACCATTAGAATCTAAATCTCATACTTATTTAAAATCATTATCAAACTTCCTTCAATTATTTAAAATTCTACAGTACATGGTTTACATAAAATACATATAATACACAACATCAAGAATACACAAATACATTGACATCAATACACACAAAAAATATACACTCCAAATTATCGTTTATCAAAAATCAGTTCCTAAAACAGTCCATTTCAAAAACACTGTCCACATAATTAAATGTTCATTAACACAATAAAACATCTATCCTCCATCGTCAAACAATAGTCGAATCTTATGTCTATACAACTTATTTTTTATTAAATACATTATATTAACATCATTAATATAATACACATTTAAATTCTTATATTTTATAAAACCATCATAATTAATAGGGTTATTCCCTATCAATTCATCATACAACTTGTTACGATTGGTTATTGTCCTGTCACCTCCAGTATAATTAGTCACCACTAGGTACGTTATAAAGTCATTATTTTCATTATCATCTTCTCCTACTGCTATATCAGCTTCCACCCAAGGTAAGTATTTACTTTTATTATACATCATCTCTACTCCTAACTTTTCCATAAATTCTTCATAAGTTCTACTCATCTTAAAAATCTCTATTTCTCTCTTTCTCTCACAATATTTCTCACAACATCTCTCTACACTCTCTCTCTCAATATTTGCAGGGGACACTAATCCACAACTACTGCACCACTTGTGAAGTGCACTAAAAACCTAGGGAAAAACTTTATTTGTAGACCTATCATCTCCCAAATATATATTGAAGGTACTCTCGTCCTTCCTCAACACATGTACTTCACCCCCAATTACACCATTAAGGTAAAAATTACCCCCTGCAATCCCCCTACAATTATACTTTCTCTCTGATTTATTATTATACATTAACATTTCATCATTGTCATATTCAATTCCCATTAAACTCTCATCATCACTACCCATGTTTACATAATCATTTTCTAATATACTCTTATTTTTATTATTATAATTCTCTCCCTTATTTATGTTCAAATTGTCTATTACTTTACTCTTAGAATTGTCATCTATTTCTTTAATCTTATTTTGTAACATGCTCATTCTATTACTAGCATTACTCTCATGTTTTGATACTGTTTGGTCTATTGTTTCAATATGTTTGGTTATGTCTATTACGTTTGATTCAAATTTCTCTAGCTTATTTTGTAAAACATTAGTTTTAATTTCTATCTGTTTATTTACTTCACATTTAGTTCTACTTTCTATCTGCTCATTAACTGTGGTTAAACATTTATTCTCTATTTCTCTATTTTGTGTTTCTATTTGGTTTTGAACTGTCTCATTGATTTGGTTAATTTTATCATCTAAATTACTTATTTTGGTATGGAATTGCTCATTACTGGTTTCTGTTTGTTTTTGAATACTGTCACAATGTATTTCTATTTCATTTATTCTTTCATCAAAATTACAATTTTGTTTTTTAATTTCCTTTTTTATGTCATTTAATTGTTCATCAAACTGGTTAAACTTATCATTAAAATTGTCTAATCTTGTGTTTTGCTCATCAAACTTAATACTCTGTTCGTTAAATTTTTCATCAAAAAGTAATCTCATCATTTTTATCACATCATTTTCCTCAACTCTTTTTGTTGGGATTGGTGTCGAGTGAATACCTTCACTCATTATTTCTGATTCTGTTACACTTATGTCGTTCTTATTTGCCATTGTAAAAAAAATTTTAATGAACTGTTACTTTCTACAGACGTCACAACATAACCTAAAATTATACTACCCCTCACTTCAATACCCACTCTGTCTCTATATTTGGGCTTGTTATATACAATTTATTTCATATAGTCACCAGTTCGGGCGGCAGTTGTTAACTTCTAAACAATACAAATAAATAAATTCATTTATTCTTGGTGACATAGTTTACCTTGCACATAATTATCGAATTTATTTTTTATGGTACTTACCATAATTATGGTGTAATGCATATGAATCACTTCTCTTTGTAGGGTCCAGAGTTCTTTCACCGAAACTAGAGACTGAGGTGGGTATTGAAATAATGCTTTTACACAACAGTATTGGTGTTGTAAAACTTTGTTTAACGATCTTGACTGGTTTCTTTCACATTTATGAACATCGCAATTATTGTGATTGGTAACAATAACAAAAATGGCGTCTTGTTTTACTTTCGCCTACTACCATTTATCAATCTAATTCTCTAACAATAATTTTCTTTCAATTTACTTCAGAAACTAATTGGAAATTGCTTTCGACTCTCTACTTTATACTGCAGTATTTGGCTTATACACGTGATTATTAGTAATATATAAAAAAGAATACAAACACAAACCAACGCCCCATGGCGTCTTGCCTGTTTAATAGCCGGCTTTCCGTTTACTCTCACACACACTCATTTTTGCCCCCAAAATAGATACATTTTAATTGAATTTACTTGTACATTTTTGAGCTTAAATTTCTTTATTGTAATGAATTGAGGGAAATGTGCACTTTCCTGTATTTGAAGTGGCGTTGTTCCTCCAGACGTCTCCTCTTCGCCGGCCTGTGTTTTCCGAAAGTTTTACTGCATCCTGGCTATATTTTTATGGTCACACACTGAATTTAAATTTGTTTTACATTTTATAGTTCACTGATTACTGTTGTTGTTACATTTTTGTTTAATTTTTCACTTTTGCCGCCGATTAACGACCAGCACGTTTTACTATGTGTTGACTCTCTGAAAGTCTGATGTGCAATGGGACGGATAACTGGTTCCGTTTCTGTATGTGTGTGTGTTATGTTGTCAGCATTCTATTGTTTCAGTAGCCAACTCACACACATGTTTATGCGTTATTGTTGTTACGTCATTCAAATTTTTTAATAATGACGCCTCGCATTGTTGACCAATGAAAAACTATGTTAAGAGCCTGTGTTAACTCCGGCAACCATAGAATGCGTTCTATTCCGCACATACGCCCTTGGTCTTGGAATCGTCCCGCTCTGTTGAATCTGCGTTGTTTTGTTAATGCTTGGGGGAAGTTGCACTAACCATAATTTATATATGAAATACAATATAAAAATACAATAATTTTCCCTGAATACCAAACTTATGGAAACAGGTCTTTTGTCCTGTTACAACTACTCTCTATTTCATCAATTCTATTATTCATACTTTTTAATGAATGACTCAACTTTTCGTCTAATTCATATTTCAATTCGTTAAAATTACTCTCACACTTATTTTTTACCTCATTAATATCAATTTTAAGTTTATCAATTTTAAGTTCATCAAATTTTATATCATTATTATCAAAACGTTTATTTAATTCGTTAAATTTGTTATTCTGTACATCAAATTTGGTGTCAAAATTACTATTTTGTTCATTGAATTTAGCATTGAAATTACTATTCACTTTACTGAAATTAGTTTTCATAAAATCAAATATGTCCTTTAATGACAGTTCTTTTTCTTTTATTTTAGTCGCTACGGGAGTGGAATTTGCTCCCGCCTGACTAATTATTACGGATTCATCTGTCAGGTTTGGAGTTGTCTCCATTCCTGAATCGTTATCGTCAACATTTACTGAGTTTTCTGTTTCAACGTCATTTAAGCTGACGTCTTCCTTATTATTTTCATTAGTATTCATTTTGTATATAACTTATTATATTTTCCTCGATATAAAATTCAATCTTACCTATATACAGTATTATTCTTATACCATAACACAAGTAACATACTATGGCTCTACCTTATTAATGTTTCATACGTCGTTAGTACGTATGTCACCCAACATCCAAATCACGTTATTCACTATAGGTGCGGAATTTTAATCTCAGAAAATTAAAACTCGTTCCAAGTTCGTGGCGCCATCTGTGATTTTACGATTTATTACAGAATTATAAATTATATAGTTACCTTCACACTTACCTTAACTTCGGGTCCAAGATCCCAGCACGAACTGTGAGTGTAACGTGATTTGGATGTTGTGAAAATAATAAACTTGACTCGCATTTGTGTACGATAACTAAAATTTTATTTAATTCTTTCAAACTGTTTTTAGATTACGAACTATTCATTTCTTTCAGGTTATCAATTGTTTCCAGATAATTAATACAAAAAACAAAAATTTCTTTAAATATTAAAAAAACCATCTTATATAAATAAAAGTTAAAAATAAACACCTTATATTTAATAAAGCAGCCCAGCCTGCTCACACGCAACATTCACACCATTTTAAAACCCCATTGTGTCTTGATTAATTTGTTTGAACCCCTTTTTGTAAAAAAAAATTAGGTTATAGGTCTACGTTCTAAATTTTAAGTAGGTTTTAATTCCGGTACTTCGAATAAATACAGCCTTTAATGTTATGTACAGCAGCCTTGTATCCATACCATAATTTAATGTACACTAACAAAGGAAATTTTTATTAAATCTAATTAATTTTAAAAATGTAAAAGGTTAAGTTGCATTGTTAAACGTAGACACAACCTCCAAAAATCGTCTGTGTACCGTAATTATGTGCGATAAATGGAAAATTATTTCTGTACTTCCAGTAAATACACCCTTTTATTGTACACTAACAAAGTAAATTTTATTTAAGTTACATTGTCTACATAACCTCCATAACCTGGCATTAGTTACTTGTGAAGAAAACAGTTCTAGTACACATCGAACACGGAAAAAAATACAAACGTGGAGACGGAAGTTGTCTTTGGCCGCAGGATTTAGTGAAAGACCCATAATTTGAATAATTAGTTTACAGGTAGTAAGAATATGATGTTAGAAAATGATAATGAGAGTATTATGAGTGAAAAAGAGGTGTTTGAGTGTGTTGAGTCAGAAAGAGAGTTGAGAGAAAATACAGTTTCACAAGGGGTGCAGGGGTTAGAATTTTCCTTTGATGTTGTGTTAGGGGGTGAAGTCAAGTCTTCACGTATTTTTAAGAAGGACGAGAGTTCCTTAAATTTATATTTGGGAGACGAAAGGTCTACAAATAGAGTTCCTTGGTGTTATTGTGTACCTCATAGGTGGTACAGTAATTATGAGTTAGTGACCCCTGCATATTTGGAGAGAGAGAGAGAGAGAGAGTGTAACTTGGTGTTATGGTGAGAAATATATAAAGAGAGAAAGTGTAGAGAGGTATTGTGAGAGATATGGTGAGAGAAAGAGAATAATAGAAATTTTTAAAGTAAATAGAATGTATAGAGAACTTGCAGAAAGGTTAGGAGTAGAGATGGTGGATGAAAATAATGAATACTTACCTTGTAGTAAAAGTGAAATTAAAATAATAATAGATGATGATGATAATGGTATCAAGCACTTACCTTGGGAAGTAACAGGTGTAGTAGTGGAAATTTATGATGATAATTACTATATGACTAACAAGATTATAACATATAATAATGAGGGAGACAGAACTATACCCGATCGTGACTTGATATATAATAAACCGATGGAGATTGTAAACGACATATATAAAATGTTTGATAATTATTATAATGATTATAATAATAAAAGTTATTTAATAGACAATAAGATAAATAGACCTAAGATTAGAATGCTATTCAACGATGGAGGGTAGATTGTTTTATTGTGTAATGAACATTTAATATATGTGAAAAGTGGTTTTGAATTGGACTGCATATGGACTGATTTTGATAAATAACAAAATAATGAGTTGGATTGTATATTTTTCATTGTTTTATATGTGTTAAAGTTAAAGTATTCATGTATTTGTGATGTTGTGTATTACAGGTAACTTTTATATATTTATGTACACCATGTATGTAACAGCAAGTTTGATTGCCTTAACAATTAACATGTTTTATTTAACTAAACAAGTTTAAATAATTGAATAGTAATTAAAGAATAATTACTGAATTAATGGGGTACAAAAGAAAGTTGTACTAACTGAAGTTGTAAATTATAAATTTGTAATAGAAAATCTCTAAGGAAGTTAAATTATTAATTTGTAATGAATAAGAAAGTTACTAATGAAGTTAAATTATAAATGATTGAGTAAGAATATATATTTGAATATTGAGATGTACTGTTATGAGTAGGTGAGAAATAAGTTTATAATGCAATTGTCAATGATTACAGTAAGGTAGAATGTTTAAACAAGGGATAGTGCCTGGGTGTTATGTAAATAGAGGCAGGTGAGTTATTCAATTGAAGTTAATGGGAGTTAGATAGTTAAGAATTTTAAAGAAAATAATACCGAGAGAGTATTAGATATTTAGGGACACAGTAGTTAGTGATTATTTGTAGAGGTGAGTAAAGTAAAGGTTAAACATATATTGTTGCTGATGATATTTTGTAGTGGGGGTGAGGTGATAAGGAGTAGCCAACGTATAGCGTTGTGGCAGGTAATAGCGTAGTTTAAGGGAGTGTTTGCCGAATTTTTTGGAAGGGCAAAATATTATGAATGTATATAGCCAGGTAGGGAACACCCATCTCTGTACAAAGACGCGCGGTGCTATAGGATTTATCGTCGGAATGAAATTAGTGAAAGGTGTTTATAATTGAGAAATTGGTGTCATGTATTTGGTTGTTAGTTAGAAAGAAAGGTGAGTAAGATTATAATAAGTAAAAGCATAGTGAATACAGGAGCCACCCAGACTAAACAATGGTAAGAATGTGAAAGGTTAGGTAGAAAGTTCAGAGTAGAAAAGGAATAAGAAATGAATAATGAAATAATAATAATGTAATATGAATATTAATAATAAATTTGAAATAAATTAATAATAATAATAAATAATTGATGGCTAATTAATGAAAGATTAGAATTAATTAATTAATTAATTGAAATTGTAACTTTTATAATATTTAAATGCAAATTTAAATAGGTAGAATGTGTAAATTCTGATAAAGATTAAATATGAATTGACTATTTTAATGTATTAAATGTATTAATGTATCAATATGGATTATGATGTGTCATGTATTATGTATTAACATAGAAATTTTAACATAATGTATAAGAAATAGTGTGTGTGGAGGAGAAAGAGGGGTAAATATTATTAACAGCGCCAGTTAATAACTGTTAATAATAATAATAATAATATTAATTTCAATAAGATTTTATTAATTATTTTTTCTATAAAATGTTTTTCTCCATGTTTGAGTAATATTTGGGAGATTTAAGTAATATTGGGGATTTATATGTGGATTTCCATATGTTTTATTTAAATATTTGTTTCTTTTATAATTACATTAATTATGAAACAGAAAGAGTTAATTATTATCGATGGGAATCGAAACAGTTTTTACAATTCAGGGTAGTCCATGAAGAGAATGGCAATTCTATATAATTCTTGTATTTGACATTTTTTGTATGTATATTTCTAGTATTTCAAGCAAACCCAGTGCTTATTAACGCAAACCAGCACATAGCTAAGGGGAAACAGATCAGTTAAGGATAGAGTAATATACCAAGCCACTATTTTGATATTTTAATTTCTTGTTTCAGTGTTTGGTGATGTTATGACGGCGATCCTGAGCTGGCCAGCGCGTCAGAGCAGGAACGTTACGCACCTGATTGGCCTTATGGTGTTGGGATCTCGAAGGAGAAGTCCAGTAAGGTCATGCAGGTTCTGTCATCGTCATCAGACCACGGGTGAGTTATTGTTTTCTTTTTATATAAATTGTAAGGGGGTTGTGGCGACATATACTGGCTGATCCCTTTAGGAAGTACGAATGGGTCAATGAAAGTTTTAATGCTTCGGCACAAAATCTTTCATTGAGGGGGTTTTGTGATGGTACAATTCTGTTACAATCCTAAATTTATAAAAATATGGTCCAAAAGACCATAATAATTATTGTATTTATTTTAACAATTATTGGTAATAAATTTTGTAATATTTCATAATCCCTATAAAGTTTTGGTGAGTGGACTATATAATTATTTTATACAACGCAGATTGGAATTGACAGGATTCCGACCGCTTTCATTGTAAAACGGCAAACACAGCAAAAAATCGTGTGTCACATACAGCGATAACGAGACTAGCCCTGATGATGTCAGCAGAAGGAATGCATATTTCTGTAAACAACTCGAGGCTGTAAACAACGAACAAAAGCCTGGTGACGTAGTTTTTGCCCCACCTACGCAATGTTTAACAAAGACTCTGTGTCATTTTCGCCTAGACAGTGAACGGAGCCGGCCGGCAGGGATTCACTAAGAGTGAATTTATAACTTTTACACCACCAAAAGTGGTTAACAACAAAAGTGTTTTAATTAACAGTGATACCTTACCATTCGGTAAGGTGTAATCATCTAAGATGTGATCGTTAATACAGTCGACGAACTCGCGGTGTGCGACGTTCTACCGAAAAAACAACGGCAGCTAAGTATTAGCTATCCGCTATATTTTATCATTCCAGTACATCAACATCATTATAATGACCAATTTTAAACCAATTCAAAATTTAAATGAGCTCATAGAATAAAATAAATTGTACCAGAGAATGAGAGGGAGAGGGAGAGAGAGAGAGAGAGAGAGAGAGAGAGAGAGAGCGTGAACTAAATAATTTAAGTGCTGGGTTGTGCAATATTAATTGTTTATCATGGTTAGTATATCTTAGTATACCAGATTTTATTATTTTGTTACAAATGTTTCTTTTGGAGGGTAAAAAACCTGTAATTCTTATCAATGTTTAGGTTCAGATAAATAATGGAAACACGCCCCGAGGCGTAAAACGTGCATGTTTGGCACACATTTTTAAATATGTTTATATGAATAAAGGGTAATGTCATTGGTAAAAGTTACAAGTACGAGTGAGTTATTTCAGGTAACACATTTCGCCATTACTGGTTCGTTAACCTGAATCTTGGACCGAAAGGTAAGCTTAATTTCATATGTTGTTGATTTACATCATGGCGCCCGGAACTATTCAATGTTGTATTCGCTGTAAGTTTTATGTGACACTAATTTGTAGCTTCACAAAGATTTCCTGACTCCAGTCAATATTATTTATCCTCTTTACCATAAGAAAACATATCCTTATCCTAAACATAACATAAAACAATTTTGTAATTTTCAAAAGTAACAACGACTAATCATCTTCATTACATAAACACAAAAAATATAACTATTATGGCAAACACTTCAAATATTTAAAATTTTCTTTACTCAACTTTCTTTATTTTTACATTTCTTTGCAACAGAATCAAACTATATTTTTTGTTAAAAACCATTTCTAACCTTATCTTTTTTAACATGTCAACATTTGTTACCGTTGCTACCCCTGTAACGACCTCCTAACCACACACACTATTGTACCCCCACTGGACTGTAGCGCCCAGGTGCCTTCACAAAGACTGAATTGGTGGAGGAATTTTGTCATCTCCTTGTCTTTGCTTCAGCATTACATTAGAAAAAGTAGTTAGATATCATAATATCTATAAGTTACATAATTATACGCCCTTAGTGCGGGTCTATCACCTTAATAAAAACATAATAAACATTGACCATCAAACATGAACATTGTTACATTTACCTTACATAATTCACATTTACACAGCTTGTATCAAATTTGATAAGACATTATTATTATCAACTCTCTATTAACTTTTATTATTTAACATTTGTTATATCATTAGATTCTATACAAAAAAATTTCAAATTTATCATTTACCTTTCAGTTACCTCACCTTCCTACCATGAATTTTCTCTTTCTAATCTTTCCTCAATACTTCTCTAGTTTGGGTGACTCTCTATTATTCACTATTAACTATATCTTATTTTGGCATTTGTCTATCTAACCTTACTACCCTTTCTTCTAACAACCACTGCTAACCATTAACATATTATGACACCAATCTCTCTCAATTATAAACCCCTTCACTAATTCCACTTACCTCTGGCACCGCTCGTCGTACTAGGATGTGTGTTCCCAACCTGGCCATACACATACCTAACCATTTGCCCTCCACCAAATATCGGCAAACACTCTAACACAAATTGCTCCGCCTGCCACAACGCCGCACGCTGGTCTCTTGCCACGCCGCACGCTGATCACTCCTTACACCACTACCCTTACTACAAAATATCATCATCAACAAATATATTTATCATTCACCTTACTCACCTCTATACATATAATCACTAACTACTGTGTCCCTAAAATATCTAACACCCTCTTTGCGTATTATCTGTATCTCAGAATTCTTATTTATCTAACTCCCAATACCTCTGCTTAACTAACTCAAATGCCTTTATTTTAATAAGTATCACCCAGGCCTCTTTACAACATTTTACCTTATTGTGATTATTGACAATTGCATTAGAAAATTCATCCCTCACCTACTAATAACAATACATCTCAATATCCAAATATATTACCTGTTTAATCATTTATTAACCATTAGAATCTAAATCTCATACTTATTTAAAATCATTATCAAACTTCCTTCAATTATTTAAAATTCTACAGTACATGGTTTACATAAAATACATATAATACACAACATCAAGAATACACAAATACATTGACATCAATACACACAAAAAATATACACTCCAAATTATCGTTTATCAAAAATCAGTTCCTAAAACAGTCCATTTCAAAAACACTGTCCACATAATTAAATGTTCATTAACACAATAAAACATCTATCCTCCATCGTCAAACAATAGTCGAATCTTATGTCTATACAACTTATTTTTTATTAAATACATTATATTAACATCATTAATATAATACACATTTAAATTCTTATATTTTATAAAACCATCATAATTAATAGGGTTATTCCCTATCAATTCATCATACAACTTGTTACGATTGGTTATTGTCCTGTCACCTCCAGTATAATTAGTCACCACTAGGTACGTTATAAAGTCATTATTTTCATTATCATCTTCTCCTACTGCTATATCAGCTTCCACCCAAGGTAAGTATTTACTTTTATTATACATCATCTCTACTCCTAACTTTTCCATAAATTCTTCATAAGTTCTACTCATCTTAAAAATCTCTATTTCTCTCTTTCTCTCACAATATTTCTCACAACATCTCTCTACACTCTCTCTCTCAATATTTGCAGGGGACACTAATCCACAACTACTGCACCACTTGTGAAGTGCACTAAAAACCTAGGGAAAAACTTTATTTGTAGACCTATCATCTCCCAAATATATATTGAAGGTACTCTCGTCCTTCCTCAACACATGTACTTCACCCCCAATTACACCATTAAGGTAAAAATTACCCCCTGCAATCCCCCTACAATTATACTTTCTCTCTGATTTATTATTATACATTAACATTTCATCATTGTCATATTCAATTCCCATTAAACTCTCATCATCACTACCCATGTTTACATAATCATTTTCTAATATACTCTTATTTTTATTATTATAATTCTCTCCCTTATTTATGTTCAAATTGTCTATTACTTTACTCTTAGAATTGTCATCTATTTCTTTAATCTTATTTTGTAACATGCTCATTCTATTACTAGCATTACTCTCATGTTTTGATACTGTTTGGTCTATTGTTTCAATATGTTTGGTTATGTCTATTACGTTTGATTCAAATTTCTCTAGCTTATTTTGTAAAACATTAGTTTTAATTTCTATCTGTTTATTTACTTCACATTTAGTTCTACTTTCTATCTGCTCTTTAACTGTGGTTAAACATTTATTCTCTATTTCTCTATTTTGTGTTTCTATTTGGTTTTGAACTGTCTCATTGATTTGGTTAATTTTATCATCTAAATTACTTATTTTGGTATGGAATTGCTCATTACTGGTTTCTGTTTGTTTTTGAATACTGTCACAATGTATTTCTATTTCATTTATTCTTTCATCAAAATTACAATTTTGTTTTTTAATTTCCTTTTTTATGTCATTTAATTGTTCATCAAACTGGTTAAACTTATCATTAAAATTGTCTCATCTTGTGTTTTGCTCATCAAACTTAATACTCTGTTCGTTAAATTTTTCATCAAAAAGTAATCTCATCATTTTTATCACATCATTTTCCTCAACTCTTTTTGTTGGGATTGGTGTCGAGTGAATACCTTCACTCATTATTTCTGATTCTGTTACACTTATGTCGTTCTTATTTGCCATTGTAAAAAAAATTTTAATGAACTGTTACTTTCTACAGACGTCACAACATAACCTAAAATTATACTACCCCTCACTTCAATACCCACTCTGTCTCTATATTTGGGCTTGTTATATAAAATTTATTTCATATAGTCACCAGTTCGGGCGGCAGTTGTTAACTTCTAAACAATACAAATAAATAAATTCATTTATTCTTGGTGACATAGTTTACCTTGCACATAATTATCGAATTTATTTTTTATGGTACTTACCATAATTATGGTGTAATGCATATGAATCACTTCTCTTTGTAGGGTCCAGAGTTCTTTCACCGAAACTAGAGACTGAGGTGGGTATTGAAATAATGCTTTTACACAACAGTATTGGTGTTGTAAAACTTTGTTTAACGATCTTGACTGGTTTCTTTCACATTTATGAACATCGCAATTATTGTGATTGGTAACAATAACAAAAATGGCGTCTTGTTTTACTTTCGCCTACTACCATTTATCAATCTAATTCTCTAACAATAATTTTCTTTCAATTTACTTCAGAAACTAATTGGAAATTGCTTTCGACTCTCTACTTTATACTGCAGTATTTGGCTTATACACGTGATTATTAGTAATATATAAAAAAGAATACAAACACAAACCAACGCCCCATGGCGTCTTGCCTGTTTAATAGCCGGCTTTCCGTTTACTCTCACACACACTCATTTTTGCCCCCAAAATAGATACATTTTAATTGAATTTACTTGTACATTTTTGAGCTTAAATTTCTTTATTGTAATGAATTGAGGGAAATGTGCACTTTCCTGTATTTGAAGTGGCGTTGTTCCTCCAGACGTCTCCTCTTCGCCGGCCTGTGTTTTCCGAAAGTTTTACTGCATCCTGGCTATATTTTTATGGTCACACACTGAATTTAAATTTGTTTTACATTTTATAGTTCACTGATTACTGTTGTTGTTACATTTTTGTTTAATTTTTCACTTTTGCCGCCGATTAACGACCAGCACGTTTTACTATGTGTTGACTCTCTGAAAGTCTGATGTGCAATGGGACGGATAACTGGTTCCGTTTCTGTATGTGTGTGTGTTATGTTGTCAGCATTCTATTGTTTCAGTAGCCAACTCACACACATGTTTATGCGTTATTGTTGTTACGTCATTCAAATTTTTTAATAATGACGCCTCGCATTGTTGACCAATGAAAAACTATGTTAAGAGCCTGTGTTAACTCCGGCAACCATAGAATGCATTCTATTCCGCACATACGCCCTTGGTCTTGGAATCGTCCCGCTCTGTTGAATCTGCGTTGTTTTGTTAATGCTTGGGGGAAGTTGCACTAACCATAATTTATATATGAAATACAATATAAAAATACAATAATTTTCCCTGAATACCAAACTTATGGAAACAGGTCTTTTGTCCTGTTACAACTACTCTCTATTTCATCAATTCTATTATTCATACTTTTTAATGAATGACTCAACTTTTCATCTAATTCATATTTCAATTCGTTAAAATTACTCTCACACTTATTTTTTACCTCATTAATATCAATTTTAAGTTTATCAATTTTAAGTTCATCAAATTTTATATCATTATTATCAAAACGTTTATTTAATTCGTTAAATTTGTTATTCTGTACATCAAATTTGGTGTCAAAATTACTATTTTGTTCATTGAATTTAGCATTGAAATTACTATTCACTTTACTGAAATTAGTTTTCATAAAATCAAATATGTCCTTTAATGACAGTTCTTTTTCTTTTATTTTAGTCGCTACGGGAGTGGAATTTGCTCCCGCCTGACTAATTATTACGGATTCATCTGTCAGGTTTGGAGTTGTCTCCATTCCTGAATCGTTATCGTCAACATTTACTGAGTTTTCTGTTTTAACGTCATTTAAGCTGACGTCTTCCTTATTATTTTCATTAGTATTCATTTTGTATATAACTTATTATATTTTCCTCGATATAAAATTCAATCTTACCTATATACAGTATTATTCTTATACCATAACACCAAGTAACATACTATGGCTCTGCCTTATTAATGTTTCATACGTCGTTAGTACGTATGTCACCCAACATCCAAATCACGTTATTCACTATAGGTGCGGAATTTTAATCTCAGAAAATTAAAACTCGTTCCAAGTTTGTGGCGCCATCTGTGATTTTACGATTTATTACAGAATTATAAATTATATAGTTACCTTCACACTTACCTTAACTTCGGGTCCAAGATCCCAGCACGAACTGTGAGTGTAACGTGATTTGGATGTTGTGAAAATAATAAACTTGACTCGCATTTGTGTACGATAACTAAAATTTTATTTAATTCTTTCAAACTGTTTTTAGATTACGAACTATTCATTTCTTTCAGGTTATCAATTGTTTCCAGATAATTAATACAAAAAACAAAAATTTCTTTAAATATTAAAAAAACCATCTTATATAAATAAAAGTTAAAAATAAACACCTTATATTTAATAAAGCAGCCCAGCCTGCTCACACGCAACATTCACACCATTTTAAAACCCCATTGTGTCTTGATTAATTTGTTTGAACCCCTTTTTGTAAAAAAAAAATGAAATTATTAGGATGGATTACCCAACCGGCGTCATTCCTCTCGTTGCCATGCGCCGCGTGCGTTTATAAGTCCGAAAGTTTTCTTTAATTCACGTTTTTCATTTGGCCCGTTTATTTCACTGACTGTATTCTGCTCTATTAGTTCACTTTTAAATTCTGGTTAACACTTTTTACATACGAAACTTAAATTTGGTGTCCACACGTTTTTCTTAGATCCCAGCCAGGATACGGGTTTAATTCAACTGGGCAGAGCGCTACCAAAATTTCTCCCACCACGTCGGGTTGCTGGAGAGGAAAACCAATGCCTTCTGATGTTAAACTGTTCGTCACTGTACCCGAGGTACGGGTTATTCAGGTGTCTTAGACGTTGATGAAATTGCACTGCCTTTCGTCACGTCACTCAAATGGGTGTGTTCTCAATTATGCTTGTGTTCTCAATTATGCTTCCGCCCGTAACTTCGCACATGGCACGCAAATCTGTTACAATTGGCCATATTTGTTCGGCTTGGCCCGAGACTGTAAGCGTCGTCTGTGCGCACCTCTGGTTTTCGCGCGTTGGTGTGCGCCACACAGCACTGGATTTCCTGGAATGAAATTGCGTTGCTGAACATACATCGCATTCCACTGTTCTTTGTGGGCACAAACCGTTTCATTGCTGGGACTTGCCACCGTCTTTATGCATGGGGATTACAATTGATAATTACATAATTATAATAAAATATAATACCCCTTTCCGTCCCATTACAAGTGTGGTATAATTATTTTTTAGTATTAAATTGTATTGAGTATTTATGAATGTTTAAACAACAGCGCTTTAAAAAAAAAAACTGCTGGTCATAGGGGATGGTCTATGTACAAACGCCATGGTACTCAAAGTGTTAAAACATTTTTTGTGATGAGACGGAACATTTTTCTAGTTAGAGATGTGTTAGGTAATGTAACAGATTATTCGATGGCCAAATAAGGTAATGTAACAAAGTGTATGTGAGTCTTACGGTACAGTGCGAGTTGAACAGACGATGACCAAATAAGGCAAGGAATGCAGCTAATTGAAGTCACGTCACCAGTGAATCATACAAACACCACGTGTTTCCAACGACACAGCGAGTTTCCTGTTGACGAACAAGAACGGAAATTTCCAGTCACCAGGGCAGGACGTTGGTGGAATTCCGCCTCAAACCAGTTTTCAGAGGTGCAATTAAAACGGAAATCTGGCGTCACGCTAAGCTCACCCCAGTCTCCAACTCACCATCAGACCATACGGACGTTATAACCGCGGCCTCTGGCATGAACGGTAGGCCGAAACAGGCATAGTATGCCTACCGAATATTGTGTATGTATTATAAAATGTAACGAAGTATGGAAGATGACAGTGACGATGATATAACAGTTTTGCACCGTTTATTGTGAGTGTTTTAACCAAAAAGTGTAATACAACAGGTGGTGCAACAATTTGGATACCGCATGCAGATAAGTGATTATCAAGAAGTATAATAAAGGCCATAACATTATTCAAAATCATTAAAGTTTATATGATAAAAAAAAATCAATGAAAAAATTAGATCTCAATAAAAAGGGCATAAACAGAGAGAGAAAGAGTGAGAGAGCGTGTGAGGAAAAAAAAGGGGTAAGAGAAAGAGAAAAGTACTGATTTGCTATTTATAAAGTGTATTGTCTCATGTATATTTCGAATTATTTCATTACTTAATTAATAACCAGCATATTATATAATTAATAAAATTACCAAGCAATTAATAATGTTTGTTAAGAAAAATAAAAAATATTTGTTTTGGATCTAACCATGTGTTAGTATAATTATTACGCCAAAACCCATAACCTATTCTGTACCAAGAGTTCGTCTAAACGACCCTGTGTAACGGGCCTATTTTTGGGGTAATAAAGCAATTTGTATATTTTTCATAAAATAAATAACATTTTTTTGAATAATAGGGACAAAGGTAAATTTATTGTTAGCGACAGTGGTAGCGGAGGTGGTACGACTGATTGCAAATATTGTATGTAAATTTCTCAAGCGAGAACAGCAACAGACAGCAAATTGTGCCAAGGTCAATCAATGACACACAAAACCGCACAACAAGTTATGCAACGAAACATCAGGCGAACGTTACGTCAGCGCCTTACATAACAAGGAATGTGGGTGGAGTGTGCCACTAGCTTTGTCACACACACAGCAAACAAAGACCAGTCGGCAAATAACATCTGAATACACCGGACACGAGCAGTGTGTGTATCCGCCGGCTGTGCGTGATTTTCGCGCCCGCAACACACCAAAAAATGTGAACAATGTATAATTAAACACTTCACGGTTAATACCGGTATTACAGTTTAAATCAAAATGTGAAATCAATAAAATAAACTCAATAGAATCAGTGAAAACCGCTAGCTATGTTGTGCGGGTAACATCGTCCGGACGCAATGAACAGATAAGTAAACAGGATAAAACACCACTTTAAACGAAAATTTAAACATTCAATTTTTTAATAGAAGGAAATAAAATACAATCTAATATGAGATCTCACGGGTTGTAAATTAAGGGTGTGTGCGTGTGTGGGTGTATATGAGTGAGTGAAACTAGGTAACAAAGAAGGCTGGTTTGTGTTGATATGTGTTAATGTAATTCATGATTAATTTTATAGAAGTTTATTTACAATTTATATACTATGTTTCGATTTCCATTATATGCTAAATAACTTTCGTTAATCTGAATTTATAGTACAGAAAGGATGTCAGGAGATAGTGTGTTAGTAATAAAAGTTCTAATCAAAATTGTCAATAAAACTCGATTAATGGGAAACAAAATAAAGTTTTCTTTATTTTGAACAACCAGTTCTGCTCCTGAGTTCGCCTAAAAAGAACCCCAAAAATGGTAAGTACAAATCTGTTTCTTGTAAGTAATAAATACAAGATGGCGCCCGACAAAGTTAGACCGTAAAAAGTAAATACAAAATCAATCATGTTTTATTTATTTTGTTAATTACAAACAAAATAGAACATAACATTGGCTTCTGAACAGGGACAATTTTATATAAAGAAATTTATATAAAATATAGGCCTACTGGAAGAGCAGAGTGGTTGTTTGGAATAGGAAATAAAAAATTTTGTGTATACGTAAAATAGACGTATAAGGATAAGGTTATGATATGATTATGGGTAGTATGGGTGAGTAGAATATTTTTTTTTAATAAGTATGTGTTACAGATAATAATATTTTATAAAGAAATATATCTAAAAGATTTTAAAAAATGGCAGATAATAATGACGTCAGCTTATCTGATAATCAGATAGACAGTCAGTTAAGTAGCGATTCGGGAGTACAAACGAATGACAGTAATTTAGAGAGTCAGTTGACCGAATCGAAAATAATGGAAGGTGTGATGAGTCAGTCAACGCCGACCTTAATTAAGAGAGAAAGTAATAGTGATATGACGAAAATGATTCAATTTCTGTGTACTAGTTTTAATAAATTTGAAAGTAATGTAAATGAGAAGTTTGATGTTCAAAAGAATAGTTTGGATGAGTTAAAAAACCAAATTAACGAAATAAAGAGTGATTCTGACGCTAAATTTAATATCCAGAATGACAAATTTGACGAGTTGAAAAATGAGATTCAAGAATTAAATAAATGCTTAGAAAGTACTAATGAAACAATAAGAACCAGCTTGAATAAGTTAGAACAGAGTGTTGAGCGAATGGGAGTACATGTGATGAGTACAGAGAAAAGTAAAACAAATGAAAATTGTAATGACAAGTGTGAAAATATGATATTAGATAGAGAATTAATAAATAATAATGATGTTGTTGAAAATAATGAGAATAATAGTGTAATTGAAAATGTCATATCAGAGAGTACTGATGAGTTTGTGGAGTGTGATTATGAGATGTTAAGGTGTGTTGATGAAGTAGAAAGAGAGTGGAAAAATAATATAGTAGTTGAATGTGGGCAGAGGGTAAATTTTCCCATAAATTTTTCTGAACCAGAGTGTTCACAAATGTTGTTGTTTTTGAAGGGCGAGAGACCCATATTAGTAGATGAATTGAAGTGTATATTGATGTTGTATAATGTTGTACCCTCTGTCTGTAATAACTATGAGAGTGTGATGTGGTGTTATGAAGAGAGAGAGTTGTGTATTGAGAGAGAGATAAAATTGTATAAGTTAAAAAGAAATTATGATGAATTGAGAAAAATATTAGAAGGGGTGAAGATGAACCATATAAAATTCTTACCTATTGAAAGAGAGATAGGGAATTATTTTGATAATATCTTTATAAACGATAATGACTTACCTGACGTAGTAGTAGAGGAATATAAGAGTGATAAAACAAATTACCTGACATTGACCAATAATACTGATGGAGACTGGACAGTAATAACTGATGTTGACAAGGTTTATGAAACATTAATAGGGAATAACCCTATAAATTATAATGGTATAATGAATGGAATAAAGTTAGTGGATTATTATAATAATAATAATAATAAATTGTATGTGGATAACAATGATGCATGTTACAAATATATTAGATATCTATATGACGATGGAGGCTGAGCTAAAATATCAGTGAATAGACATTGTTAAATACTGTAAATTTTGGTAACAACCTTGCAGACTTGGACATATGAAGTGTGAAACAATTGAACAGTTATTGCCGTATACTTTGTAAATAATGTAGTGAATTCATTTGTGTGTATTATGAAATGTTAGGTAAATAATGTGTATATGTAGTAGAAGAATGTTGTGATAATAATAGTAATATTTTAATAGTTTGCAGTCTAAATAAGTAATAAAAATAATTATGAAGACAATAATTAATGCTGTGTAAATTTTGATAATAATTGAAATATGTTGTGTTTTTAATAATCAATTGAAGTAAATAATTTGAGGTGTTTAGATATTGTGATTGAAGGTTATATGTTTGAATTTTATAGTGGGTTTAGATTGTTTGATGAGATTCCAATTTAATAACAACTAATGAATAAATGAATGTTAAATGTTTTAGTTTGTGGAATAACATAATGGTTAAAAATATATGTTAATAATAAATTTGAAAATTTTGAGTAATCTAATTCCAGACAAGGAGAAATAATGAAATAATGATATATAAAAGAGTTAATTAAAAATGTTCAAGTAATAATGTTTATAAGTTTTTATATAAATTATTTTAAAAGAGAATTGTTTGTTTAATGTATGCTAATAATCAAGGTTAATGTGTATTTGTTTATTATGTTATGTAATGTATTATACAAGATGTGTGTGTGTGGCAGGGAGGTTATCCAGGGGGATAACAAATTAGAAATTTGTTGTATTTTAATAATGATGATTCGCTACTCAATAATTTTGTTTTGATTTGAAAAATAGATGCAGTAAATACTTCCTATAATGTGTTTATTAAGGCTTATTGTGTTAATTGCATTTAGTATGTTAGGAATAAGGATTATAAAAATATAATAATATGTATTCAATGTGTTTATAGATTTTAAAATAAAATGAAATAAAGTTGTGATAGTTAAAATTTTCAATGGTAGCAAAAGATAGAAGTTGGGTGATAGTAATTATTTGAGTAAAACGTTTGAGTCAGTCCAGGTTGAAAAATATTGAGGTATTAAAGAGAATGAGAGATGAAAATATTGTAATGTTGTTTTGAGTTAATGTATTGTAACGTATCAATTTTGGGTCATTTTATTTTTTACAGTATGGGGTATTTACATTTTTGTTTATTTCGTTTTTGTGTGGGATTTATAAAATTATTGTGCAACGTTATTTCATTACTACAGAACTCATGGTAAGCTGAACAGTTTGAGACAAAGGCGATATGCAATTTCCATTGTGTAACCCGGCAAAGGAATTTGCATCTCCACGAATTTCTAAGAACTCTGTATGTGTGTGGCAATGCACGCACGCCACTACTCAAGTACATGCTCGGCCAGGATGCCTAGTTGGTTTAAAGCAAGATGGCTTGAGCAAATGTAATTCAGCAATGTGCGTTTGAGCGGCAGGAAGTCATGGCTAAGTCCTGCCCTTTTGTGACGTTAGCCAGTGCCTAGCTGAGATCGTTCGCTACCTTATTTTACAAGACTACATGCTTAGCATAGGACTAAGCTACGGCGACGAAGATCAAGGCAGTGATTTCCGTACCAAGTATGAGATCACAATAGTAATACCTGTTACATTATCGTCCCCAGTCTACAGTAGTCAGAGACGCCATACAGTCCACGAAAACCTCCTACGGGCATCAGACGTAGTTAGTGCAACTCGGTCCCGGTCGGGTGAACTTTCCAAAAATGTGATTACTTCGAAATAATACTGTTTTAATACCGACCGGGAGCCGCGGAATTAACATAGTGGAACCAGTACACAAATAGTGGCGAAAGACTGACAATGGAACAGAAATAACGGGCACTAACCAAGTCGGGGAATGCACATGTTCGGCCGGTGGTGCGTTTGTGAACCGTGTTAAAATATTAAGTAATAAAGGGATTACCAAACATAATAAGGGATAAATGAGGGGTAAAGTATAAAATGGCATGTGTGCGTGAGTGAGCAATGCTGGGCTGTTTGTATTGGTGTTTGTGTTTTGTATAATTATAAATGATACAAGGTAAGCTATAGTTCGTAAGTTCTATTATGCAAGAGTTGCACAACTTCTGAAACATGTATTTAAGGAATCTTCCTAATTTTGCAACAGTTCAAAAGTAAAAGATTAAATAGTAATTCTCTTCAAAAACGAGTTGTGTCAGTGATTTGCTTAACCCATAAAACACATGTTTGTATCTAGCGTTCGTACGAAAGAATCCTGGCCCGAAACAAAACGAACTTTCAAGGTAGGTGGAAGTTAATATATAAATATATTTATAACTATTTTAAAGAGGAATAAACGTCTCAGTGGCTTCCGTTAACAGGGACAGTTTTTATTAATTAAAATAGTAAAGACCGTACCTATAGAAAAGATACAAACATGTTTTTGGGGTTAGCGGAATAAAACAAAAGTGCGTTATTAACGCAAAATTGGTTATGTAATACATTATATTGATTATATTATATTTATACACAAGTATAGAGTATAAAATAAGAAATGGCAGATAACAATGAATTATCTGACAGTCAGACCGAGAGTCAAGTAAATGCTGACTCCAGTATTCAAACAGAATTAACGCCAATAAATGAGTATAATGTAGAAGCATCTGTTCTTGATACACCGGGAGCGATATCAACTCCTGTAACAAGTAAAGCGAAAGGGTTGTCGTTGGACAATCTATTTAATTTCATGAGAACTATGTCTAGTGATATTAACGTAAAATTTGATATACAGAATGATAAGTTTGATGCAATTGAAAAAAAATTTGAGAGCCGTTTTAACTCTAGTGACGAAAAATTTGATAAAATAGACCGTCGTTTTGACGTTCAGAATAGCAATTTTAATATAAAACTCGAACAACAGAATGTTCAATTGCAGCAGAATATAAATGTAAAATTTGATAAGTTAATAAATGAGATACAAGAAAATAATAAATGTCTTGAAAATGCCAATGAAATGATAAGAAATAATTTGAATAAAGTAGAACAGAGTAAGAGTAATACAAACGAAAGTTGTAATGACAGTGTTGTATTAGATAAAGAATTAATAAATATTAATGATGTTATTGAAAATGTAATATCTGAGAGTACGGAGGAGTTTGTAGAATGTGATTATGAGATGTTAATGTGTGTTAATGAGTTAGAGAGAGAGTGGAAGGAGAGTTATATTATAGGTATGAAACAGAGGGTAAATTGTTTACGAGGTAGAATGGGGGGTGAAGGAAGACCTTCACGTATATATTGTGTAGACAAGTGTGCTACAAATAATTGTTTTTTGAAGTTTTTTGTTTTTCCTGGAGAAATCAGGAAAAGTTTAATTGAATTTGTACCCTCTGTCTGTAATAATGATGTTGAAAGTGTGATTTGGTATTGTGATGAGAGAGAGTTAAACAGAGAAGTGTATGTGGAGAAAGTAACAGAATTATATAACTTAAATAGAAAGTATGGTGAATGGAAGGAAAGTTTAAAAGTATATTTGAGTAACAGATTATAATGATTTGGTAAAAATAATTAACCCGATAGTGAAGGAATTTAATGACGGAGACTTAACAAAAATACCTAATGTAGACCGGTTTAATGAGTATTTGAATAAGCTGAATGAATTTAGTTTGTATGGTTACAACACACAAAACAGTCATTTGTGTGGTGATAAAAGTGAACAATGCTATGTAAAACCAAGACTTATTTGGGACGATGGGGGGTAAACTATTAAAACAATAAAAGACAGTATAAACATTGTGTTTAATGGTTTTTGACCTGGCAAATTTGGACAATGAAGTGCGGAAAAACTGAACAGTTAATAACAAGAGTTTGTAAATAATAATGTAGTAAATTTATTTGGGTACATGGTGGAATGTTAAGTAAATAATGTATGTACGTAAGATGATTGTTGTAATAATAATATTGAAACATTTGCAAGTTAAATAAATATCAGAATTAATTTTGAAAACAGTAATTGATTAATTGGAACTGTTTCGATAACTATATAATTTATATTTTTGGTAATTAATGTAATTAAAACAATTTGATACATGTTAAATATTTTGATTTATTATTTGAATGGTAATTAATTAAATTTTTTAATGAATTTAATTTATTTTACGAGATGGAAATTTGGTAATGAATGATAAATTATTTAATTTAAACTAATAAATTTTGTGAAATGTTTCAGAGGTGAGGTGAAAGTATTGTGGTATGGGGATTATGTGTTGTATATATCATGTTAACTGGATTGTAAGTATAGAACTTTCACAATATAATCATGTATAATAAAAATGTTTACAGGTAACTAAGATTCTAATTCAATAGTGAGATTAAATGAGAATAAATAATTTACATCACCCAGAGTAATGTAGAATCAGATTGTTAAATAAAGAGAGAGATTTATAATAAAAATATAAAATTTTTATTTTTTAAACCAGTGACAGAATTTTGATAAAATTTGAAAATAATGTAAAATTAAGAATTGTTTATTTTAAATAATTAAAGGTCAATTTGCTTATTAATATTTTGTTTGTTTTAAATGATTTTATTTTATTGTTTTGTGTTTCAAATTAGATTGTTACAGATGTTAAATGTATTTTCAGATAGGGTGTACATAACATATGTAGGTCAAGGGTTTTGGACTTGACCTAGTTTCGATCAGCTGATGAGATCATACACCCACTAAGCTTGTGTAGTAGGAAGTCAATTTAATTTGTTTATTTTATCAATTCAAACAAACTTTGAGTAATTTTTATATATATAAAGGAAACATTTAAATAAAATTTAAATTTTCTTTTGAATTTTAAAATTTTTGGAAATTTTAATTTTTGAAAAAAAAAGAAAAAAAAATAACTTGATTTTTCGCCTGCCAGCGTCTGAATATTTGAAGTATTGAAATTTTATTATTTGTGTGTTATCCATGTTTATTTTATTGATTTATTTGGTATTGCATTGTATTGTTAGACTCTAAGTATTCACATGTTAGGGTAAGGATATGTGTAACTATAAGAGATGTTTAAATTCACTTATTTCAAGTAAAAAACAGAAAACAAGGAAGAGAATTTTTTTTGATAAAGTATATTATTTTGAATTTTGAATCTCTTTGATGACATAGTAAATTTTAGGAAAATTTTCAATGTATAACATGTAATGTGAGTGTGTATGAGCCCAGGATCTGCTAAAGGCAGCCCAGCTTGCATAAAAGGGGAAACATATCAGTGGAGGATCTGGCATAATTTAAGCCAGGGATTGAGGATTTTTGGGGGTAGCATGTTAAAAGGCGAGGTGTGCTGTGGTACTTAGCTGTTCGATTTCTCGGTGTTGGGATCTCTTACGGAGAAGTCCAGTGATTTCGTTCAGATGAGTCCATGGTCGCTGAGCCAGGGGGGTCGTGTACCCATGTAGATTAGGAACAAGGGGGTTGTTGGCACCAGTTCCTCACCGGTCCTCTTCGGGGTTTATCGATGAGATTTCTTCTGTTGTAGACAGCAGAATTCTCATCGAGGGGGTATTGTAACGTATCAATTTTGGGTCATTTTATTTTTTACAGTATGGGGTATTTACATTTTTGTTTATTTCGTTTTTGTGTGGGATTTATAAAATTATTGTGCAACGTTATTTCATTACTACAGAACTCATGGTAAGCTGAACAGTTTGAGACAAAGGCGATACGCAATTTCCATTGTGTAACCCGGCAAAGGAATTTGCATCTCCACGAATTTCTAAGAACTCTGTATGTGTGTGGCAATGCACGCACGCCACTACTCAAGTACATGCTCGGCCAGGATGCCTAGTTGGTTTAAAGCAAGATGGCTTGAGCAAATGTAATTCAGCAATGTGCGTTTGAGCGGCAGGAAGTCATGGCTAAGTCCTGCCCTTTTGTGACGTTAGCCAGTGCCTAGCTGAGATCGTTCGCTACCTTATTTTACAAGACTACATGCTTAGCATAGGACTAAGCTACGGCGACGAAGATCAAGGCAGTGATTTCCGTACCAAGTATGAGATCACAATAGTAATACCTGTTACATTATCGTCCCCAGTCTACAGTAGTCAGAGACGCCATGCAGTCCATGAAAACCTCCTACGGGCATCAGACGTAGTTAGTGCGACTCGGTCCCGGTCGGGTGAACTTTCCAAAAATGTGATTACTTCGAAATAATACTGTTTTAATACCGACCGGGAGCCGCGGAATTAACATAGTGGAACCAGTGCACAAATAGTGGCGAAAGACTGACAATGGAACCGAAATAACGGGCACTAACCAAGTCGGGGAATGCACATGTTCGGCCGGTGGTGCGTTTGTGAACCGTGTTAAAATATTAAGTAATAAAGGGATTACCAAACATAATAAGGGATAAATGAGGGGTAAAGTATAAAATGGCATGTGTGCGTGAGTGAGCAATGCTGGGCTGTTTGTATTGGTGTTTGTGTTTTGTATAATTATAAATGATACAAGGTAAGCTATAGTTCGTAAGTTCTATTATGCAAGAGTTGCACAACTTCTGAAACATGTATTTAAGGAATCTTCCTAATTTTGCAACAGTTCAAAAGTAAAAGATTAAATAGTAATTCTCTTCAAAAACGAGTTGTGTCAGTGATTTGCTTAACCCATAAAACACATGTTTGTATCTAGCGTTCGTACGAAAGAATCCTGGCCCGAAACAAAACGAACTTTCAAGGTAGGTGGAAGTTAATATATAAATATATTTATAACTATTTTAAAGAGGAATAAACGTCTCAGTGGCTTCCGTTAACAGGGACAGTTTTTATTAATTAAAATAGTAAAGACCGTACCTATAGAAAAGATACAAACATGTTTTTGGGGTTAGCGGAATAAAACAAAAGTGCGTTATTAACGCAAAATTGGTTATATAATACATTATATTGATTATATTATATTTATACACAAGTATAGAGTATAAAATAAGAAATGGCAGATAACAATGAATTATCTGACAGTCAGACCGAGAGTCAAGTAAATGCTGACTCCGGTATTCAAAGTAAATACAAAATCAATCATGTTTTATTTATTTTGTTAATTACAAACAAAATAGAACATAACACCTGGAAGTTTTTATATAAGGGAATTGTATTTATTGAATAATTTATTTCTTTGGGAACAGTGTAATAGGTTAAAACGTTACGAGTTAATAAAAAAATTATTAATGTTGAAATATTGATTTTTTGTTGTATTACCTACCTTTCGTGAAACTTCCAGGGTCTCGTCTGGTGTACTCATTAGCAGAGAGAAATAGGTAAACGCAATAACCAATACATATTTTGCAAGCACAATAAAAATGGTATTTTATTTGTTTCATGACATTTTTCTGTTTACTTTCTTTTACTTTACTTAATATTCATTTTCGACTCAAACTACTACTCTGCATCTCGATTATTTTTCTTAAAGAATTACAAAAACTTGGATTATTTTTTACATGACCAATACACTAATAACTAGTTGCAACTTAAAAAACTGACAAACTAATTAACTAAACTATTAAGACGACCCATATTGCTCACTCACTCATTCGCACACATATATACCGATTACCCCCTTTAATATAGCATAAGAAAAATTTAATGGAAAGCTGTTACGTATAGGGTGTCGTTCCTGTCGATCACATGGCGCGTTACACACAGTTCTGATTTGAGTCCCAAAAAGGTTGTTGTTTCACTGTATCACAAAGTCACTGTTCCATAGTTATGTTAAATATTTTTTTTGCGCTATTTACACATTTTCGATGTGCACTGGTTGGGTCGGCCGACCTGGGTTAAAAGATTTAACCGACCGCATGCGGTCTAGAGTTGAAAACGACTACGCAGTTCTCTTGGCGTCTATATAAACCACGCCTTCTTCATCCATGGCAACTCGGTTCGTGATTCGTTGTTAAAAATCACATGACACTATAATGAGTTGTCACGTGATATCACCTGTGGAGCGAGTATATGTAATTTTGTCCTGTCTTTGGGCTCGCTACAAAGTTTTATTTATCCACCAACGGAAAATACACTCATGTGCGCATAGGCTGTTATCGTTTGTGCCAAGCACGGACTATACGGAATTGCATACAGGGTGTCCAATCCAGCATGCCTGAGTGACGCAAAGGGTATCCAAACAAATCAGTCTCAAATAATTTATAAACTGAATAAAATTATAGATCCTTCTAAATAGCCCCATTACAATACCCCCCCAATGAGAGATCTTCGGTCGAAACAGAAGAAATCTCATTGCTAAACCCCTAAGAGGATCGGTGAGGATATGGTGCCAACAACCCCCCATTTGTTCTTATACATCATGGGTAAACAACCCCCTTGGCTCGGCGACTATGGCCGCATCTGAACGAGATCACTGGACTTCTCTATACGAGATCCCAACACCATAAAATCGAACAGACACGCACCACAGCGCACCTAACCTTCCAACATGCCAACCCCCAAAATCCAACCCTTGGCGTTATACCATGCCAGATCCTCAACCGATATGTTCCCCCTTACTAAGCACACTGGGTCGCCTTCAGCAATACTGGGCGCATACATATACTTATTATATCTTATAAACAAACTCATCATTTAAAAGTCACAAAATATTTATCTTTAAATTCACTATTCTTTTAAGTTAAAAATCAGGTTGTTATATTATTATTATTTTCATCGAAACCAAAAACTCTTTCATCTACATTTATCAATTTTCTTCATTACTATTAATACTCAGAAAAACAAACCAATTGAACATCCACTTAAAACATGAATTCATTTATCCTAACATGTGATTATACATACCTACTACACCATATAATTCAATAACATCTTTGATACACATAAACAAGAATATAATCAAAACGCAAAACATCCATTAGCTGGCAGGCACAAAAAATCAAAATTTAAGATTTTTTTCCAAAAAAATTTAAATTTATTAAAATATACTTTTCTCAATATTCAAAAAATTTTAAAATTATTTAACTCAATTAAATAGCAAAATCTGCATCCCTTCATTGCCCAAACTGGTCTAGCTTCTAACATCAACCATCAGCTGATCAAACTAGGTCAAGTCAATAACCTTGACCTACACAGGTTATACATAAGCTACATAATAAAATACATTAATCATCTTTAAAATTTTTTCCTTCAAACATAATAAAATAAGACATTTAAAATTACCATAATATTATTATAATTAGCAATAAAATTGACATTTAAATTACTCAAAATTATACATTTTCCAATTTTACTTTATTCTCAAATTCAATTAAAATTGTCACTCATTTCAATTAAAATTCTATATTTTCCTATGACTCTCTTTCTATACTATTCTCACTCTCCATTAGTTTGGGTGATTTAATTATTCATATTCTCTCTATTACCCCTTTAAATTCACCATGGACTCCTCTACATGTCCCAACAAAATATTAATCACCCAAAATCTACCTCTTACTATCGTTTACAAATCATTTAAAATCCTCAACTATATCAAATTATTTTCATCATTTAAAATAAAATCTTTAACACATTAAAATGATTATTCAAACATTAGTTACATTGAAAATTTGCAAATAACTTATAAGTGACATTCTACAGCGGATCAGCTGACTTTCTTGGTAAGGTGAATGACCTTACTACAAACACATTTCAAAATTATACACATCACACATTTTATCAATCCTTATCTCTAACACAATAAAATAATACATTTATAAGACAGAATAAACACAGTATAATAAACATACGAACCCCTATTCATCAAATCACAATACAATTCTTTAATTAGTGCAAGAGTGAGTTATCATTTTTAAGTTACAAAACTTTAATTCGTTGCTCCCCTGAGCAACCTCCCAGCCACACACACTATTGTTTTTCTGTTGGACTGTGGCGCCCATGTGCTTCCATAAGGACGGCATAGGTGGAGGAATTTTACATCTCCGTGTCCTTGCTTCAGCGTTACATTTGAAAGATTTAGACATCAACATATCTTTTGTTACATAATTACACACCCTTAATGCGGGTCTACCACCTGGCCTTGCTGCTCCTACTCGAACAGAGTGGCAGCCGCTGTTCCATAGTTTCCGGGATTTCCCCTAATGTCACCCCCCATCAATTTCTAATATCAACCAATTTCAAGCCAGCTATGGTCAAGGTTCTTAATTTATGGCCATAGCTGACCGCTAGCCAAAACCACGATTAGTGCTGGTAAGGCAGTAATCGCCCGAAAAGTCGGGGAAATCAACTCTACTTTCAAGCATGTTATCATCATCATTTTTCTGCACGGCATGGCAATTTATCAAGATACAATATAAAATTGTAAAAAAGGGTGTGCCGTGCATATTACGCCATTTTGGCCTCCGATGGAGGTAACACTCTCGGTTACCCCCAACACTTATCGCTACCTACGGTGGCACATGCCACCACCGTACCAGCCACTTAAGAACTAAACTAATCTTTCTACAATAGCTGTCTCTACATTCCATTATAATATCACTTCTATAAACACCACTCTACCCCCCAAAATTACCCACACATCTTGTATAATACCTTATATAACATAATAAACAAATAGACATTTACCTTGATCGTTAGCATACATTAAACAAACAATTCTCTTTTAAATAATTTGTATAGAATTTATAAACATTATTACTTGAAATTTTTTCATTAACTCTTTTATAGGCTATATCATCATTTCATTATTTATCCCTGTCTGGAATTAGATTCCTCAAAATTTCCACTTTATTATTAACATTTATTTTATATCACCTTTCAGTTATTATTACTTTTTAATTATAGTTTCTATTTGGTACTATTATCTCAAATTATTTTGATTATTGAGTTAACCACTTTTCATTTGAGTTAAACACCTGTAAACATTTTACTCTATCTAATTGGTATTATAAATTTTACACTTACAGTACATCACTCATACACTGTCCTAAATACATAAATAAAAACACCAAACACCCTGTACCTTCTGAAACAATAACCACAATGTTATTCCATACATATTCCAACAATTTATTAATTAATTTATTTATTACTTATCAAATTCACATCTCATAAAATAATTCAAACTTATTAGAAAAATTCAATTATTTAACATTTAAATCAATCAAAATATTTAAACACCTCCAATTATTTTAATTAAATCAATTATCAAAAACAACATTTTAATTACTTTCCCCAATTGCAACAATTACAATTCATTCGTTATCTTCTTCAAAATTATTTTTTGTTATTTATTTAGACTGCCAAAATATTATTATTATTACCACAACAATTCCTACTACATACACACATTGTTTACCTAACATTTTACAATACACACAATTAATTTCACTATCAATTATTTACAATTCTTCACCATTAATTGTTCAATACTATCACACTTCGTTGTCAAAATCAGCCAGGTCATTACCATAAATTACAATACTTAAAATGTTCATACCCCGATTTCTTAATTCAACCTCCATCATCATATACCATAATCACATTTTTATAACAAATCATTGTTATCCACATACAATTTGTTATTATTATTATAATAATCCATTAACTTTATTTCATTCATTATGCCATTATAATTTATAGGGTTATTCCCTATTAATAGTTCATAAGCCTTGTCAACATAAGTTATTATTGTCCAGTCGCCTTTAATACGATCTGTCATAGTTATGTCAATTACAGTTTCATTATCATTATTATCTGCTGCTGTATTTGCTTTGTCATAAAGTAAGTAGTCTATTACATCAATTGCTGTACTAACTATTTCACAAGGTAAGTACTTATTATCAATAACTCTTTCAATGTCTAAGCTCTGCAATAATTCGCCATAATCTCTACTAACCTTAAATAACATTACCTTCTTGTCAACATATCTTTCATCATAACACCAATTCACACTTTTTCTATCATTCCGTACAGAGGGTATTAAATCGTAAAAACGCCTACTAAAACTTAAAAAATTACTTAGAAACACATTGTTTTCTTGTAAGGGACTCTTGCCCTTCAAAAACATTTGTAACCAGCTTGGTTTACCATAAAACTGGGGAAAATTTACCCTCTGCCCTATATTCACAAAATCATTCTCTCCATACTCTCTCTCTAACTTGCAAACACTCTCTCCTCTCTCTCTCACTGTTTCTACATTATTATGATCGCTAATTATTTTCACTGTATTATTTTTATATATCTCGTTTTCAACTACCTTACTACTATCGGTTGTTAATTCATTTTCGTAATTATTTGTTATTTTATTATTACTCTGGTCGTCTGTTATTTCGTCACAATCACTCGTAACTATGTCATTTTCTACCTTCTCCTTCCGTGTTCTACTTTCGTTTATTTTGTCTTGAATATTACTTATATTTATAATTATCTCACCTCTCATGCCCGCAATAGTTTTATTCATACTTTCTAATTTGTTATCCATATTTACATCACTCATTCTTAGTTCGCTTCTTATTTTCGCAAACTCGTTATTCATTTCTACTTTTACTACATTTATTTCTGATTTTATTTCAGTTCTTAAATTATTGTTTTCTGTTTTCATTTCATTTAAGCTCATATTTACTACATTTATTTCTGATTTGATCTCAGTTTTCATTCCTGACATCATCTCCATCATCATTGCTAATTGGTTAATTATATTTACCCCATTGTCTTTACTACCCCCCGCTACTACAGTTTCGTTTATGTCTATTTCAACATTTTCATCAACAATATCATTGGTTGTTACCATATGATCTTGCGTAATATTTAAAATAGATTCTTCTACGCTACTTTTACATAAATCTGCGTTCTTATTTCCCTCTGCCATTTTCGACCAGTTTGTAAACTAATTTAATTTTTTAATTTACAAAGTCACTGTTAGACGGGCGCCATTTAAAACGTTACGAGTTAATTAAATTATTGATATATTAAATTTTGTCCCATTTTTAGGGCACCAACTGAGGCTGCACATGTTTATTATTGTTTAAAATTATGAAATTCCAATCACTTACCTTTACTAAGTAAATTCGAGTTATTTACCAGGGTGTCGTCTTGTGTACTCTGGCAGAGTAAAATCACAGGTGAATGCAAATTAACAAACACATATTTTTTGTAAACTCAAATAAAATGTTGGTTTATTTTCTTTAGCATGACATTTTTTCTTTTTTACTTCTAGTTTGAATCTACTGGTCTATATAAGTTGAGCCTGTTTATTACTCAAGCTGAACCTTTTTTTATTGCGTCTTCTGATTTTACCCAATGTTCATTTTTTTTCTACAAACTCCTTTCTTATTAATTATTAGTTTCTGATAAAATATAACTGAATACGGTAAACTAAAAATATTAACCCTTTCTTGGGAAATATAAAAACATTATTTCAACATGATTAATTTCCTAATACTAGTTTACATCCTAACATAAAATCATTATTTTAATGATTGCAACCCAGTTTGCTCGCACACTGCACACATACAAAAACCCCCTTTTTTTATATAAAACAAGAATATATTGAAATGGGTACGGTTACGTGTAGTAGTGGAGTCCCTGTTGACCGCATGGCGCGTCACTCACTAAATTCGCTGCGTTGTTATTAAAAACTGTTATTATTTAATTTGTTTTTTGCAATTTTCACTTAGTTCACTGGTTTTTTATATATTTCAAACTGCTTTACACATTTTTATTTATACTGAAACGGTCGGCCGACCTTTAAGGTGTTCGAGTCGAAAATTAAAAGGACCGCATGCGGCCTATAGGTGAAGACGACTACGCAGTTCTCTTGGCGTCTATATAAACCACGCCTTCTTCATCCATGGCAACTCGGTTCGTGATTCGTTGTTAAAAATCACATGACACTATAATGAGTCGTCACGTGATATCACCTGTGGAGCGAGTATATGTAATTTTGTCCTGTCTTTGGGCTCGCTACAAAGTTTTATTTATCCACCAACGGAACATACACGCATGTGCGCATAGGCTGTTATCGTTTGTGCCAAGCACGGACTGATACGGAATTGCATACAGGGTGTCCAATCCAGCATGCCTGAGTGACGCATAGGGTGTCCAAACAAATCAGTCTCAAATAATTTATAAACTGAATAAAATTATAGATCCTTCTAAATAGCCCCGTTACAAGGTTTCTACATTTACTCCTCAAAATGTAGTGGCGGCCCTGGGAAGTGTTGGGAATTTTCTGTTAAAGGTAAGTCGAAGTAAGATTGCAATAACCGGGGTAAGTATAAGTATATTTCTTTTCTTTTATTTTGTATAGTTACATATTACAGTAACTGCAATCAGGTCATTGAGTTATGCTTAGCTGCTTCTACTCGCCTTGTTAATTAATAAAATGAGATGAAGGAGAATGTCACAAAAATTCCATGTACATCCCATGTTATCCACAAGAAAGGATAAAGGCCTGTACTACACATTATTTTATGAACTGTCCAGTTACAGAATACTATCCTAATCTAAATTGGAAAGAAGTATTCTGTGTTTATTTTTCTCTCAAAACAGTTTGCTAATTTTTTGTCAGATCATCCTTCTTTGTACTGTTCTCAGCTGTTTGCATTTCTTCCTCCATAACGATAAACACAACACAGCACAAATGACTATATAACACAAGCACATAGTCGTCACATTTACTGGGGTTATGTCGACAAGACAAGTCTTCTGAGCCACTCAGTATGGGAGCACAGGCGAGTTGCATGCAGTTGCTTGCATAGTGTAATGGGCTACATTTTAATCAATGCCCCACATCAAGTGCATGCAACCGATTGCAGTAAGTGTTAAACCAGTGCCCCACAATTTTTTCTGCCATCAGTTGCCTAGTGTAATAGGGGCCATAGACTTTCATAACAGTTATACATTAAAAACTTTGTATTATTCACAAAACATGATTCACTATTAAATTATGTGTAAAAGTATTGTGTTGCTTATTAATAAAAATATTGAAAAATATATTCAATAATCATGGAAAGAATTCTGGTGCATTCAAACATAAACTGTACATGTTTTATTTTAATGTTTGTAGATGACTGAAGAGCAAGCATTCTACATGCTTCGTCACTTGATGTTCCGCCGCCAACTCCGCTTGCAGTATCTACCTGATATGGTTGCATTACAAGTACAGTTGTACCAGCTATCGAGACTGTTACATGACATGCATCCTGATCTGTATGCACACCTTGACAAACATGAGGTGTCACCCACACTTTATGCAGCACCATGGCTTTTAACCATTTTTGCATCTCAGTTCCCACTTGGCTTTGTTACCAGAGTTTTTGGTAAGCAAAGTAGTTGTGTATATAGTTTTCATGTGGTATATTTTTTTCTTATCATATGTATATTGATAAGAATATTTTACTTATAAGAACATCTTGCATACTAGTTTGAACACCCAATTTCAGTGATGTTCATTTTACATTTTGTTAAATAATTCTGTGTATGTAGGAATTTAGCACTGGATTCAGTAGATACCAGTCATGTCATTCATATTTGTGATATGGTAAGAACATTCATTTCTATAGGATGCAGCATAAAAGAGAAACAAGAAAAAGCTATGAACAGTCTGTGGACAGTACGTCAATAACTTCGAAGAATAGAAAAGCTCTTGGTTGTGACAGTATAGCGAATGAATTGTTAAAGTATGGAGGTACCTATCTTGTCAGTCACATAATTGACAATCATAAAATACTGAGAGAATGGAAAACCAGGATAACTATGCCAGTTTTTAAGAAGGAACCACGAAGGAATCACGGTATAACACTGTTAATATTATCAAGGTACAACACAAAAGTTATTGAGAAAATAATATTGCAGAAACTGTACACTTACTTAAATGTAAATGAAAATCAACAGGGATTTTGTCCAAATTGGTCGACCATGGATACTATTCATAGTTCATCAGAGAGTCACAAAGTTGGTTGAATAACATCAGTATGTATGTGTTTCATGGACCTTAAAAAGGCATTTGATCTGGTGAAACTGTCTGATGTTATAAACATCCTGGTGGAGAAGAGAGTCCATAAAAACTATTACAGAAGATTTGACAGAGTACTTGGATCAACCTATAGTGAATTCCTTGATGTGTGAAGAAAAACAGGTGATTAAGCCTATGTCAAAGAAGAAGAAGAATATATAAGAATTCAGAAATGCAGTTTTTACTTGGCTTTGAAAATGAGATTGCCCAAATAACTAGCCTTTTTCCATGATACAATCAAGTTTTGTGTCACTTGTTGAGTGGAATTGCATCATTATCACTGCTGTATCTTGGCATAGAGCAGCTGTCATTTCATCAGTCGTTTGAGGTCAATGTCTGTGAACATCAGTCTTGAGTGGCCACAAAGAAAAATTTGTAAGGTGCAACATTAAATTCTCAGGAAAAAGTTATAAAACATACATTAATACATTGTGTTTTTGTCTGTGTTGGCAGTTGGCTCATTCTGTTGAAACCACACATTCCAATTTCATATTACAGTGAGTTTTTGGTTGCAGAAAGTATCATAATATTTAGACATACATAGGAGAAGTCTCTGTAACCCATTGACTTTCTTTCCCGATAAAGTAAGGACCAGAAACACCATAGTTTCCAATGGTATATCAAATTGTAACACATGGAATGTGTAAAGGCTTTTCATGAAACTAACAAGGATTGGTTTCTCCACAATAACAGAAATTGTGTTTATTCACAGAGCCATTCAGATGAAAGTGAGCTTCATCACTTGAGAGCATCAGACCAAATGCATCATTCCCATAAATATTTCAGGGATAGACTCACAACATGTCATTCGGTTCTGTTAATCATGATCTTGAAGTTGTTAATCAACCATCATTTTTTAACATGGTGAATTTCATATCACATTGAAAATTTTTTCAAATGATTTGATTCGTTATACCCAAATCAAAACCACATTTATGGGTTGAATTACAGGATATTGCACAATAAATTTTCTGACAGCAATCCCATTTTCTGGTGTCTGAAAACTCCTTAGTCTCCTAGGTAGTTTTGAAGATGTTTTTAGTTCTGAGGAAAATGCAACAAAAAGCACCACCATACATCTTTAGGCCCTAGAACAAGTAGGCCTTTGAAATTTTTGTTAATCGTAAAATTAGGCCTATATGAATGACTTCAGGAATTATGCATTTTCCAAATTAGATTTTACAAATAAACAGTTAAAGTGTATTATGATGTACTAGTTTTGTGTTTTTAATTTGCTGAATTCATGCACATTAAGCACTGTGTAATTGTTTAGCCTCAGTTTATTAAACAGTTTCTAATTATGTATAGGCCTGTTTAAGGAAATCCAGAATTACTGCTAATCTGACAGCCCTTCAGTTATCAAATAAATGTTAGGTTACAGTTAGTCTGCTGTACATGCAAATGAAAGTAATGATTTTGTATAATAACACCACAGAAACTTGGAAATCACAGTTTAAACAATAAATGCCTCTGTGTGTGTGCGCGCGCGTGCGTGTGCATGCATTCGCACGCACGTGTTTTCTGGTTGACCAGTTAGATACAAGATTGTGTTGAAGAGTCTAAGATGTGAGTACTCCAACTATTTTTTTGCCCATCTTCTTTCTCAAATTGACATGATATATATTTGTCATTGATATATATTTGTCATTGATATATATTTTCGAGCCTCCAGGTGGTCTAGTGGCTAACGCGGGCGATTGATGCGCTCGTGGTCCCGGGTTCAATTCCCGGCGGAGGTTCCGTATGGCGTGCACTCAGCGTCGTGAGGCAAACTGAGTAGGCGCTGAGATAACAGCGCCGCCTCCTGGCTGTGAATACCGCAACTAGCGGCTGGTGGCGTGTAGTACTAGCCACACACCGTCACACTAACACAAAAGCCGTGCGGTACGCCTTGGTCCTTAACGGACTGTTGAGCGGAGGTTTAATTTTAATTGATATATATTTTCAGATATGATGTTCATTGAGGGTCCAGAAGTTTTATTCCGAGTAGCAATGTCTTTGCTCAGCTACCACAAAGATGGCCTGCTCAAATGTGATAGCTTTGAACTGGTCATGGAGTACCTAAAGACAGCACTACCCGAGATTGATAAGGATATTATGGATAAGATTATGAAACAGGTAAATATGAAGCATATTTGTATCCATATGTCAATTAGCTTCGCATATTTAAAAATATGTTGAAATATGAAGGAAGTTCATATGGCCTTTGGTAGACCTGGAGTCATATAACACAGTCCCAAGCATAAAGTTGTGGGTAGCTGTGAATCAATTAAATATTGATCCTTCTGATACTAATTATTGAATTAGCAAAGTGAGTTCTCAGTTTTGACTCAACCATTTGGCATTTGTCAGTTTGGCTGTCCGTTTGGGATATGTCTCATGATAACTTTTAAACGCATCAACTAGAGAGTGGGAGGAAAAAGTGTGATGGTCATCATTTTAACCACCATCTGAATACTGTGTTCATTTTTAAAAATTTTTGGATGTGAAAATTTTAATAAAGTTGCAAAAATTCATGTGGGCTATCAAATTAAAGAAAATTTTAACTAACATATGAATGTAGTGTTAAGTTTTGCAAATTTCAAAATTTGGTACCCCAGGGTACGTCAAAACTATGAAAAAAATAGTGAAAATCCGCAGGGTGTCAGACTGAAAGGAATTGTAACCCAAATCCGAGTGTTTCAAATTTTTAGTGGTTATTGTATCACTGAGTGCTCTACAATTGTTATATTATTAAAAATATAGTAGAGTAATTAGGATTTTTGTAATTTTCCCATAATTAAAAAATTATCTAATAAAAATAAAAAATTATATATAATGTAACGAAGAGACTCCTTTGTCTCTGTAAAAGACGAGTATTTAGTGTGTTCGCCTCACACTGGTGTTCTGGTGTTGTTACTTCAATCCTTGCGCTTACGAAGTCCGTAGCGATGTTTTAATTACCAGTACAACGCAGTAGTAACCTTACCTGTTATTAAATAGGATTTTGTGAATCCCGGGTGGCGCCAAATTGTTTATTGAAAACAATTAAACTTATTAAATAATGTGTTAAAAAGGTGTTCTCAGCGATGACGGCCGGGGCATTCAAATTTATTCCCGCCTGTTCGACCTCCTGAATCGAGCAGGTAGTTTGTCGAATTTTAGCGTGAGCGCTGGCCGTCAAATCTAGTTGTTCGTTAACAAACACAAATTATACAATACCTCTGGGTATCCCCAACGAGGGAACACTTCTTCCTCCAGGTAGGGAATAATGGTGTCGGCGTCCGCCTTGCGCACGGCCTTTGCTTCCACCCCTCTCGACATCATATCCGTGACCACTACGATGTACCGGTTGCCAGCTCGAGTCAGCGGATATGGTCCCATGACGTCCAGGGCGACAGTATTCCAACATCTCCTGGGTCGGTGAGGTCGCTGTTGGTCCTGTTCGGGATTTGCGCCGCGCTTGTGTAGGGCGCATATTCTGCACTCTGGACGTATCTGCGGACATCAATGGTTAGGCCGGTCCAGACGAAGTCCTTGCCGATGGCCCGAAACGTTTCTTCGGCTCCCGGATGACCAGCTTCAGGGGAGTCGTGGAAGTGCCTGATGACCTCCATGTGGACACTCGGCGGCACGTACAATCCTGGTTCCTGGTTGCGTCTGTCCTTCCAAACCAGGCCATTGTCCACCCGGTATCCTCTCGCTGTAGCCACCGCAGGGTCGTTTCTCCAAGCTTGGCACTCCTGGTCGCCTTCTTGCGCCTCCTGCACTGCCTGATGGATGCCGACAGCTGTGATTTCTTGTAGTCGCGGTGTAGCTGCCGCAACACTGCGAAGTGGACTCTCTTCAGGCTGCATCCGTTGTTCTTCTTGAACGCCGGCAGTATCTTCAAGCCCAGGTTCCCTCGAGAGAAGTCCGGCAACTCGTTCTCCTTGCCCGGGCAGTGGACGACGGTGAATTTGAAGCTCTGTATCAGTAGAGCCCAGCGAGCGTACTTCGTCTTCTGCCCCGTCGCCTGCTTCAGCCAAGTTAGCGCCTTGTTGTCGGTCCTTAGGGTGAAATGGCGATCCTCCAAGTATGGCTGGTATTTCTTAATGGCCCAGACGACTGCCAAACACTCCAGTTCGTTGGAGTGGTAGTTCTTCTCCGCCTCGTGGAGCTTGCCACTGGCGTACGAGATGATACGCCTCTCTCCGGCTTCGGTGCATTGATAAAGCACCGCTCCAAGTCCCTTTTGGCTGGCGTCAGTCTGCAGAAACATCGGCAAGTCTCGATCCGGTTGTGAGAGTTTTAATGGCTGCCGGAACGCGGCCTTAACCTCTTCGAAGGCTCACTGAGTTGTGTCGTCCCAATGCCACTTTCTTGTCCGCAGCAGGTCCGTTAACGGTTCCGAAATCATGGCGAAGCAGGGGATGTACTCTCGCAGCCAGTTGCAGGTTCCCAGGAAGCGTTGCAGCTCTTTCTTGTTGCTGGGGGCCGGCTGGTCTTCAATCGCTCTGAGATGTTGCTGCTGCGGGAGGTTGCCGTCCAGAGTAATCTCGTGGCCCAGAAAGGCGACTTCTTCCCGGCCGAAGTGACACTTGTTGAGCGAGCAGGTCAGCTGGTGCATCTGCAGCCTTTCCAAGACTTGATCCAGGTGTCGCAGGTGCGTTTCCCAGTCGGGGGAGTAGACAATGATGTCGTCCAGATAGACGAGGCAGCACTCCCGTAATAGTCCCGTGAGAACATCCTGCATCAGCCATTGGAAGGTGCTGGGCGTGTTCTTCAGCCCAAAGCACATCACCCGGAACTGGTAGCGACCTCCGTCGGGCACCGAGAATGCTGTGTACTTCTTTGCTTCTTCCTCCAGCGGGATTTGCCAGTAGCCGCTCTTCAGATCTAGGGTCGAGAAGACTTGGGCCCCGCTGAGGTCCTTGATTGTTTCGTATATCAGCGGCAGTGGTGAGTCCACATCCTCGGTCTGATCGTTCAGCCTCCGGAAGTCTACGCAGAACCGGGGTGTGCTGTCCTTCTTCTTCACAATCACCACCGGAGAGCTGTATGGCGAGGTGGCCGGTTCAATGATACGCTGCCTCAGCATCTCTTCTACCTGTTCCCGATGGTGCGTTTCTTCTCGTCGGAGTACCGGTACATTGGGAGCCGGAATGGCTGGCTACCTTCTTTCAGCCGGATCTCGTGCTTGGCCGGAGATGTAGTGCGGAGCGGGCCACGGGAGAACAAACTGCGATGACGGTGTAACATTTCCAGAAGCCGTTTATGGTGTTGGCCACCTGCTGACGTTTGAAGGCTAGCTTCGTCAATGTCCTCTTCCTCGGGCTCCGCGCGGTCATTCCAGAAGGCCGTCTGTCGGTTCTCGCTGCCAATGTGAAGGCAGCCCCGTCGGTAGTCCACAACTGCTTGGTTGGCCGTGAGCCAGTGGTGGCCCAGTAAAACTTGTTCTTGCAGTCCGGGCACTTCTAGCAGACTGGTGGTGGACGCGAGACTTCCAATTATAATGTCTGCGATGACGGTGGCCGTTGAGTGACATTGCTGACCGTGTAGCGCTAGCTGGACAACTCGGGGCTCCGTCTTCCTTCCTCCGGGCAGCAGACCGGCTCATACGAAGTCGTAGTTTTCGGCGGAGTCCAAGGCTGCGGTCAGTTTTCGGCCGGCGATCTCTATTGGAATACTTAACTAAAAATGAACTTTTTCATGTGAAAACTTACTGATTTTATTGGACACGTTTCGGCTTACGTATCCGCCTTCTTCAGCTTTGATACAGACTGCCAGCATTTTGTAACGGTTGTGTGGAAGGTGTAGTGGGGGTGGTGTGTGGAGGAAGGGGATTGGCGCGGGGATTCAACTTACTGTTTGTTTTCTGTATAATTGTGTCAAAAAGTGTATATGATTTATATTGTAATTGATCGTTGAGTATGTTGTTTGGTTGTGTTGTGTGGTGTTTATATATTTCGTATTGTTCAGTTGTGTTGAGTTTTCTGAACAACGGAACTGAACAATACGAAATATATAAACACCACACAACACGACCAAACAACATACTCAACGATCAATTACAATATAAATCACATACACTTTTTGACACAATTATACAGAAAACAAACAGTAAGTTGAATCCCCGCGCCAATCCCCTTCCTCCACACACCACCCCCACTACACCTTCCACACAACCGTTACAAAATGCTGGCAGTCTGTATCAAAGCTGAAGAAGGTGGATACGTAAACCGAAACGCGTCCAATAAAATCAGTAAGCTTTCACATGAAAAAGTTCATTTTTAGTTAAGTGTTAGTGCTGTGAAAGAAGAGATGAATAACCAAGACATCTATTGGAATGCGTGGTATGTCCGCACCTAGTTGGTTCACGCGCCCCGGTGGGCTATTTACCGGGGCGCTTGGTCGTTTCCCTGCCGGTTCTTCACAGGGCAGTCCCGATGGAAGTGTCTTCCCGGGCAGTAGCGGCACTTGGGCGTTGGGCTGTTCAATCTTTGTTCCTCTTTCGTGCTTGAGGCCGATCGACACTGCTTCGACCCCCCCTACTCGATCCAGGGAGTTTTCAGCAGAGTCATCCTGACCTCGCGCACGACTATCTTGATCCAAGTACGCCTCGATGCTCATTGCCTGTTGTAAAAGTTCCTCTAAAGTCGTAGGGGGCGGGAACCTCAGCGCGGGTCGAAGGCGTGGTTGCAGCTGTTGTGTAAGCATGGCTATGCTCATCCTCTCGTCACCTCCGGGGTACAGATGGCGAAACAGCTTGATTTTTCTTAGGATGAAGATTTCCGCCGATTCCTGCCGCTGCGTTTGTCCGTACAGCTCGGCCAGCAGCTCTGCGTCGCGTTGCATCCCGCAGAAGTGATGCCGGAAGCGGTCGCAGAACTCGGGCCAATTTATCTGCAATCCCGTGTATCTCTCTCTGCCCACGTGGCAGCTTCTCCTCGGAGCTGCCGCACTGCGTAATCTGCCCACTGTTCAGGTGGGACTCTGTAGTCCCGCAGCTGTCGCTCTAGCGGTTGAAGATATCGTTCTGGATCCTCGTACTTGAGGCCATGGTATGTAGCGGTGATCACTGGTGGCAACGTGCACCTCAGAGCTGCGGCGAATTGCGCAAAGCCTTGCTCTACCTCGAACCCGGTGTCCCGCTGGGTGTAGCTGTTGGGCGCCATGTTGTTTTGTGTGCTGGCTGGTAGCTCTGGCGTGGCTGGATCTTGCATCCGCAAGATGATCGTCGCCCCACGTTGGGCGCCACTTGTCACAGGACAAATGGCGCCAATCGTACACACTATCGTTTTTGTGGTCCTTAAAAGGACCGTTTGTCGAGGACGCTACATTATTTGCGTACGCCGCCCGAGCCGCGCTGTGATGTTCGGCGGCTGCATTCGCTGTTCCGGGCGTACTGCTGTCCTCTTCTTTCAGCAGCGGTATGTAGAGCCCACTGCTGTCCCAGTCGATTTCGATCACTGGCTCTCCTGTGCTCTCCATTCTTCCTTCTTCCTCTTCTTCCAGCTGTCTTCAAGGCGTCCGATGGAGTGCGCCAAAAATTCTAGCGGCGCTCTTTTTATGCCCTGACAGGTCGTGTGCCATTAACCTATCAGAGTGCCGCTGGTCCCTGGTTGGCTTGCCTCGAGCACGTTAGATGTCGGGGCCAATCAAGCTGCTGCTGATCCTCGATTGGCTCGCCTCGCCTTCTCGTGTCACGTCTTGGCTGGCGCCGAGAGCAGATCTTCGCCTCGCTACGTCATAACTTATTTCTTTTCTTGTGACATTTCTCGCTTCTTCCTTGTATTTCATTTTTTCTTCTGTTATCCTTTTGCTTGTTTCAGGTCTTATATGAATCATTCTATCATATGGTTTAGTATAGGCCTATCAATTCCTATTTTAAGCCCCTAAAGTTGAGCGCCAATTTGTAAATAAACGAAGTTATTTTATTACAAATTCAGTGTTTTGTCCATTGGTGAAAAGTCCCATACGTTGGATGCATCAATTTGTAATAAAACGATAGTTATTGATGAATGTTTTAATAAGCTCCACGTTGGAAACGCCAATTTGTAAATAAACGAAGTTATTTTACAAATATATATAAGATAATAATTGGTTAATAAAAATTTTTTATTGTATTTGTTTGTTATATAATTAACTTACTTAATTGTTTAATTGGTTTTATTGTTTTATTGTCAGTGTTCAATTAATAAATATACTGATTAATTACTGTGTATGCTCTGATGAAGAATTATTTGTTTCTTCACGTTAAATAGATTGTCTTGGCCACATCGATTGCATGTAGCGGCCAACTCAGTATCGGTACTTCTTCTTCTGCTCGTTACTTTCCTTCAGAAGTTCACGTTTAGCATTTAATAATTAATGTAATTTAAATTATGACTCAAATAATCAATAAAACAATGTTAAAACAATAATTAGTTTTATTATGTCCAAAGTAATTATTTGAATTGCCGCGACTGGCTCGAGTCTGATTCGATACTAGATTCCAGGTCGATTATTACATATATAAAAATATTCAAATTAAATTATTGTATTATAAGGGTTCTTTTAACTGTAGAAATAGTCAGGAAAGGCAAGAAAATTCAATACTTACAAATTATAAAAATGTATTCATTAAACAGACAAAAAATATAAAGTATAATATATAGAATAGTCGATATTCGAACCAGCTGATGTCTCTGACGTCACCCCGTCTCCTCCAAGGTTGAATGCGTTTGACTCAAAATGACAAGATGGCGGACCCCATGTGTTGTTCTGCTATGTAAATTCAGCTCCGAGATTTCACTTCAAATAAATGTACCAGTTGTTTAATTCCTCTTCAGTGATGCCGCTATTGGAATATCCACAAGTTGTAGTGTGTAGTTGTATTCATCCACTGGATTTTGTTCGGTAATAGTTGTGTTGTGTCAAATGGTTCCCTTCACTCGTTTTCTGGTTATCTGAGTTTAATTTCGTTCTTCAGTCGTGTCTATACGTAGTGACAGCTCGATTTAGTAGTGTTTAATTTAGTTTTATGGTTTCAGTGATCGTTATTATAGTATTAGTTGATTTAATTTATATTCTTTTATCTTTTTATAAACTCATCATATCTCTTGGTTTGCGTTATTTAAAAAATTCCGTTCATAATTCTCTGAAAATGTATTCCGACACGTCCGTTCTGTTTGGCTTTTATAATCAACTCATTATATTTGTTCCTTCATATAGAAAATTCTATCAGATTTTGGTCTCATATCTCTATGATGTGTTGGGTCGTTTTGTGTACCGCATCAGCTGTAAAGTATTCCTTGAAAAGGTTGTACGTTTTCTTGTTCCCAGTATGTCCGTAGGCTATATGGATTTCTTTGATTAGCTGTTGACTCAGGGCAGTGGGCAACATGAGTTTCCATCTTCCTTTGTCCTTTTGGTATAGTTTTTCGTTATACCGGTTATAATTCCTAGTGATTTTGTCATTTGTATTTGTTTGTATGGTGATGATAATTTGGTTTAATTTTTTGTCGGCTAATTGGTGTTTCCCTATGTTTTTAAGTTTATTTTTAATTTCTGCTCCAATCTGAATGGTGATGTCATTGATCTCCATCTTGTCGATCGGTTGGTCTTCTTCTAAATCCTCTGGATAACGACTGAGGATATCCGACACTACGTTGTCATTCCCTTTACAATGAATTATCTCGAAATCATATTCTTGAATACTTAATATTGTGATATAACTAATACATATGGTTTGAAGCCACACGTGGTCTGTGTCACTTTGTAATACTAAGCTCTTTATTTATTTACTTTTGTTTATAATTATTTTTATTAATTAAATTCGGCTATTGTTTTTTGTTGTTGTTTAAATACATTTTTTAAATTATAAATTTACCTTATTTCCGTCTTGTGACTTATTTTTCTTGTTGTTTGTTACTTTTGATGCGTTTCGGAGCTCTTCAATGCTCCATCCTCAGAAAATCCGTTGCTATACTTCGTCACGTTAATATTAAAATTTTTGCATTGAAAACATATGTACAATATTAGAACATGTATACACTTACATGATGGTCACATATATAAAACTACATAGTTCGGGTGCACTCAACACTGTCACATGCCAGACTGTCCGGTATCAATTACACTGTGTCTCTTAGTTTTATTCAAGATTGTATCATATAGATAGTGCAATCTAAAGTCCAGTTGCTCGTTCAAAACATTGTCTGATTCAAACTTGAATGCCTGATAAATTTCGAACTCCTCAACAGCATTCATGAATAGTCCTTTATCACATATATGTATGGCTTTGAGATGTTTGATAATATTGATATTTAACAAAATATGATTGATTAATCTTATTGAGTAATTGTTCTCACTTCGTCGAGCGCCATCTTGTATGGCCAACTATGTATAGAGAAAAAATAAATAAAATATGTGCTTACCATGTTAGGGTTCTTTTAGGTGAACAGGAGATCAGAATGGTTGTTTAAACAAACAAAGAAAACTTTATACGTTTACACATTAATTAAAATTTATTAACATTTCTCAAAACAAAAAGAAACGCACATAAAATAAATTTGAAAGAAAGAAACTTTTAATGTAAAGAAAAAAAAACCTTTAGTGTAAAAAAGAATAAAACAACATTGAAATATTATATAAACCTTATATGAATCAAGATATTAAATTGAAATAATCTTTTAAAAAACGCAAACCAGACTTCTTAATATAGTTACATTCTCACGTACACACGCAACACACACACACCAAGTTATTTTAGAGATCTCATATTTAGTTTAATTTATGTATAGATATTTTAGGCTGCCATTTCTTTTTTAAAATTCAAAGGTTTTACAATTTTGAAAATTTCTTGGGTTTTACCCCATGTCGGTTACTTATCTTGCCATTCTTTAGCGATTCGACCCAGTCCAGCCTCCTTACGTAATTCTGTCCACTCCGCACAATTCTATTGCTTATAATTTTTTACATATCACCAAAAACTGTCACTTCATTTTACTTCATGGCTATTAAAATTTATTAATTTGAATTTACAATCACATTTTATCGTATGCGGGCCCGCAAAAATATGTTTCGGAACTTAATATGTGTTGCTCGCGCGAGCATTGAATTTAGACTGAGAGCGAACTACTGGCGCTAATTTGTGAAGCGGCTGTTGTGGTGTGATCAAGTCCTATTGTTTTTTAGTTTGTATCCTTCCGCCAGCTGCATGTCACCATTACATAACTGAATTACTCATCAAGGATAGGCTCTGACGTAACGCTCGCCTGATGTTTCATAGCATAATTTGTTTACCGTTATGTTTGTCCTTGATTTGACTTTTGCACAGTTTGTCTGTTATTAAAACGGTCCACACAATATTATTAAATAAGTCTGCCTTCATAAAGTCAACAGCAGTGTAGCCACAGTTGCGATCGCTCCAAAATAACAAATTTACCTCTCGGTTATAAAATTTTTTCCTATCACTCAACAAGTTAATTATTATTTATTTATGAAAAAATACAAATTATGTTATTACCCCAGGTATGCCCAAAAATGCCCCGCTACAATACCCCCTCAATGAGATATTTTATGCCGAAGCATAAAAAATCTCATTGACACATTCATACTTGCTAAAGGGATCAGCCAGGATATGTCGCCACAACCCCCTGTACGGTTTACAAAAATATAATCAACTCACCCTTGGTCCGGTGACTGTGACCGCATCTGCATGACAATACTGGACTTCTCTCTCGAGATCCCAACACCGTAGAGTCAGACAGATACTTAACGCCCCTGCTCTGACGCGCAGGCCAGCTCAGGTCCGCTGCCACAGCACCACCAAACACTGAAACAACAAATCAAAATATCAAATGGTGGCCTTATACAACACCATATCCCCAACTGATCTGTTCCCCCCCTAGCGGTGCTGGTTTGCGCTAAGAAGCACTGGTTTTGTTTTCATTTACTTATTCCTAACATATCAAAACATCTAATATAACATAATATAACATAATAATACATCATAACATAAGAAAACATCTTAAAATAAACAATTTGTATGTAAAATTTATACACTTCACATCATTAAGTTGGCATATAAAATCAGAAAATTACTTTTCAATAATAAAATACATAAATCTCCATTTAACTTTTATTAGGTCGTTTCTCAAAATTTTTTTTTTTTTTTTCAACTTCGTGTTCCACATCATTTCATTTATTATTCCCTCTCATTAATTTGGGTGATTCTACGTTATTCATTATAATTTACTTTATCAACTTGGCATTTACTCATAAACTTCCCCTTTTATTACTCTAACGCTCCCTTACAAAATCTTTAACTAGTATGACACCCCTCTATCAAAAATCTACTAACCCTTCTCTACCTCTAACTACTTACTATTTTAGCTCAATTCGCCACCTTCTACTCTTATATAAAAAAAATACTCTCTAACCCTTTGTACATAGGATACGTGTTTCCCCCCCCAAAAAAACTCAATTCCCGTTCTCTGGTTCCCGGATTCTACCTAAGGCAACCCCTTCCCACTAAAACTATACCAAATCCCGTCCCAACCCTTATGTTGCGGACTCCCACATTACACTACCCCCTACTACAAAATTGCCATCCCCAAAAAATCTCAATCTCATTACCTCACTACAATTACAACAAATTAACATCAACAAAATAAACAATATATCACTCAAAACTCTACATAAACTCTCCAATTCTACTGTGTCTCCACTTATACTTCTCAAAATTCTATAACATACATTAACTCAAAACAACATTGCATTATTTTCATCTCTACTATTTCTTTAACTTTTACTTCGATTTGGACAGATCTATATGTCCCACAAAATTCAACTTGAACTGACTCAAACATTTTATTCAAACAATTACTATCACCCACTTCTATCTTTTGCAACCCATTGAAAATTTCACCTATCACAACTATTTTTCATTTTATTTTAAAAATCTATAAACACATTGAAAACATATTATCATATTTTTATAATTCTTATTCCTAACATACTAAATGCAATCAACACACTAAGACATAATAAACACAATATAAGAAGTATTTAGTGCATCTATTTTTTAAATTCAAACAAAATTATTGAGTAGCAAATCATCATTATTAATTAAAATATCGCAAATTTTTAATACGTTATCCCCTTGGATAACCTCCCAGCCACACACACTATTTCAAATTATGTAAGACTGTGGCGCCTTTCCGCTTCCACAGAGACTGTATATTTTGGAGCAGGTTTTACCTCTCCGTGTCTCTGCTTCCGCTATTAAGTTTTAAAATTAGTGAACATCATCATGTTCTTGTTAAATAATTACACCCTTAAGACGGATCTACCACCTGGCTCTGCTGTTCCTCCTCGAACAGAGTGGCAGCCGCTGTTCCATAGTTCCCGGGATTTCCCCTAAGTTCTCCCCCATTAAATTTCAAATCTGTACCAATTTCAAGCCAGCTATGGTCAAGGGACTTGGTATGACCATAGCTAACCGCTCGCCAAAACCACGATTAGTGCTGGTAAGGCAGTAATCGCCCGAAAAGTCGGGGAAATCATCTCTTCCTTCATGCATGTCTACATCGTCATTATTATGCACGACACGGCAATTTATCAGGGTACAATATAAAATTGTACAAAAGGTGTGCCGTGCATATTCGCCATGTTGGCCTCCGATGGAGGTAACACTCTCGGTTACCCCCAACACTTTCCGGTATCTACTGGGGCACATGCCACCCCAGCGACAGCAACTTACTAACTAATTAATTACAATGGATAACTAAACTTTCAACCGTTGCAGTTCCACACTCCACTGTTTTATCACTTCATTGAGCACCAAACTACCCCCCCATTATTATCCCCACATCTGGTATTGATAACAAGTTTTTATTTTGCTACACATTTCTTCAAAACGTTCCTATACTCACTGATAATAAAATTTAACCATTATATTTGGTCACCTATTTCTAAAAATTTATTTAAATTTCAAATTATAAACATCCAAAGTTATTTTGGGTTTTTTTTAATTTTTTTTTTATACTATTTACATAGGAGGCTGACTCTATTGTGACTTACTCTACGTCTAGGAAGGTCGCAGCCGCCTGAAATGCCGGGTCTTGCTGCAAAACGCATCGGCACCCGATAGATATACTACGTGAATTCACGTCCCCCCTCTAAAACACACTACTCCCCCTCTCCTACCATTTCTTCTACCCCGCTTTCTACCGTGCGCCAAAACGTCTTGCCCCAAAACTCGTCGTTTCGGGCAAAACAGAAAATATTGTCAAAGGCTCCATTTTAATTTTGCCCTTGACACTAAAATATTTAATTTTGTATGCACTGCCTTTTACTTAAATGCAGCCTCCATTATTTACAAACACTCTAAGGCAGTGCAGGCACGTGACAGGTACACCGAAACCGCTGCGCCTGGAGTGTATAAAAAATAATTTGTGTCACGTACCTGTGTGGGGTCCCCCCTCCCCGTTCAAATATGAAGCTAAGTTTTCTACTTTATACCAATTTTGGTGGAGCCGGACCATCGTTGTTTTCACCGCCCGAAGGAAGATCCGCCAACCATGGCCCGCCTCCGAGTTCCGAATTCCACGGCCAGGACTAGTAAGATCGTGACTGCCCGAAAATGGGGGAGGATCCCTTCTGAAAACATACAATAATATTTGAAAAACTTATTTATAAACATAACAATTAAAGTGACCTATATAATTTTAAATTCGTCCCATTTTGAGTACCTACTATTTCCTGCGTCGCTGGGTTCCTCAGCACATACGCATTCTGCATTTTTATTTCTATGATTTCATAAGGTCCTTCATATAACAAGAAAAACTTTTTTATTTCCCTATCTTGAGCACTGGACAAATCATGTCTTTTTACTAACACTAACTGACCTACCTCATACTTGGTCCATTTACCCTTAGCATCATGTTTCTGTTTTCGTCGCTCTCCTCTCGTGAGTAAGTTCTCGTTGGCCAATCTAATTTTCATGTTTCTGTCCAAAATTTGACCTTCAGGTGGGTATGTGAAAAGTTGTTCCAATATCCTGGGCGGCCTTGTTCCCCTGATCAACTCATGCGGCGTAAATCCCGTGGACTCATGGGTGGTACAATTCAGCCACTCCTCTACTTTTTTCATGTAGGATGGCCATTCTGTGTGTTTGGCGTGACAGTACGCCCGAAATATCCTGCCAATCTCTCTCATCACCCGTTCTGCTTGGTTCGACTGAGGATGGTACACTGCCGTATGCTTGGGTATGATGCCTTCCCATCCAAGCGTCTGCCGCCACTTGCCGCTTATAAACTGTGGACCATGGTCAGATAATATAATTTTCGGCTTTCCCACATTAAGCATATAATCTTTTACTATTCTCTCACTAAGTACTTTACTAGTTGCCCTCTTAATGCTATATAACTTTACAAATTTTGAAAAAGTGTCCAGAACTACAAATACATATAACACACCCCCTCTACCTCTGGGTAATGGCCCATATAAATCAACCGCAACTAGATCAAAAGGCTTATCTACTTTTATATAATTCATCTCTCCTTCCACTCTGTAATTCACTACTTTCGATTTTTGACATAAATCACACACTCTCAACACTTTCCTCACTCTCCTCTCCATATTCTTAAATATACATGACTCTTTCAAAACATTAGCACACTTTCTCGCACCAAAATGACCATACCTTATATGACAATCCCAAACAATTTTATCTATTAACCCATCAGGTATAATTAACCTCCAATCACGCTCCCCACCATCTACTTTTTTAAACAAAATACCTTGATATACTTGAAATCGCTCATTATATTCAGATCCCGCTACATCTGTTTCTAAACTAACAATTATTTTACCCAGTTTGCTATCAGATCTTTGCAAGTTTTTAATGTCACTTAATTCCTCACCAAAAATTCTATCTTCTCTAGTTAGTCTAAAAATTTCTATTTCTTTAAGGTCCCTACCAGTTTTATTATCTATAACATCTATTCTAGAAAGTGTATCTGGTACCTTATTATGTACTCCCATGAAAAGTTATATTCCTGTAAGGCTAATACCCACCTGGTTAATCGGCTGTGTGTTAGCTTACATGAATTCAGAAATGACAGTGCCTTGTGGTCCGTCCGGATTATCGTAGTATTCCCTAGGATGTAGGTGCGGAATTTACCCACGGCGAACACAATACTTAGAAGTTCCTTTTCAGTTGTCGTGTAATTCTTTTCCACCGATAACAACGATCTACTGGCGAAGGCGATCGTCAGGTGTTCCTTGTCGCAGCTCTCCTGGTATAACTCCGCCCCTAGCGCTACATTGCTGGCGTCGGTCTGCAAATAAAAAATCTTATTAAAATCGGGATGATTCATCATGATCATGTGACTGAACTTTCTCTTAATTTCATTAAAAGCATTTCGTTCCGTATCGCCCCATCTCCACTGTTTATTCTTCTGCAGTACAGCACTCAGTTTGGATGTTGTGTGTGCGTAGTTCTCCTGAAATTTCCTGTAAAAATTGCATAAGCCTAAAAAACTCTGTAGTTGCTTAATGTTTTTCGGTTCAGGGAATCGCATTATGGCTTCGACTTTGTCAGGGTTGGCTAATATCCCCTCCTGTGTAATAATAAATCCTAAAAAGTGTATTTCTGTCTGCAGAAACTTAGACTTGTCCCAATTCACTGTTAAACCCCCTCTTTGAAGCTTATCTAATACATATTCTATGTGTTCTAAATGTTCAGTGAATGTTCTAGAGGCTATCAAAATATCATCGACATATACAGTTAAAAAGTCTAAGTCCTTAGGTTGTAAAATATTATCTAAACATTTGATAAAACTGGCAACACTGGTGTTTAATCCAAAAGGTAAGCGTTTAAACTGGTAATTCTTACCGTTAAAAAGAAAAGCTGTGTATTTCCTGCTCTCGGTTGCTAACGGCACCTGCCAGTATCCAGCGGTCAGGTCTAAGGACGTCATGTATTTGACTCCGCTAAACTTTTGTAAAATCTCATTTATGGGTTCCGGAGATTCCCTGTCAGGTATAATAATTTGATTAATTTTCCTAGCATCTAAACATAACCTTACCTTGCCATCCTTCTTTATCACTACCACCAAAGGATTTGAATAAGGTGATACTGAGCGTTCAATTATGCCTCCTTGCATCATACGGTCTAATTCCTCCTGTACAGCCCTCCTCTTCGAAAACGGCACTGGGTAGCTCCTCTGCATATATGGTGCGTGATCCCGAACTTTCAGTTCGCAGATGTAATCCTTCGCTTTCCCTGGTGATTCATCAAACACCTCTCTGAACCGCTCGACAACTGCCCACAACTCCTGTTGTTGAGTATTTCCTACAATGGTATTTTCATTAAAAAATTTATCGGCTCTATCTGTCCATGCACTCTCCTTACGCTCATGCATCTCTCTCTCCTCATTTTCTAGGCTATCACTCTCTAGACATATATTTATTTTAGTCTCTAATTCTCTATCGCCTATCTGTTTATGTAACATTTTTATTCCCGTGACTTTATTTTCATTTACTACTTTCTTAAACTCTATTCTGACTGGTTTATTCCCCTTCTCAAATTTTACTATTTGTTTATTAAAATCTATCACTGCTCCGTTTCTTTCCAAAAAATCATTTCCCAATATTACATCTAGACTTAACCCTTTAACTACTAGGAAAGTGTTTTCAAATTCAACTCCATTTATTAAAATATTTAATTGTACTTGTCTGGTTATTCTCTTACTTCTCACCCCAGTTACCCCCACTACTGTAACCCCGGCAACTGGTAATGACGGTATATTCTTGTTTAACTCTTTTAATTCACCCATGACATTTTCAGAAATTACTGAGATCTCGCTACCGGTATCAATTAAAGTTTTATAATTCTTACCTTCAAGGTTAATCGTCACCTCAGTTAATCCTGCTCTGCGTTCCATCACCTTGTTCTCCTCTTCTTCTAACAGTTCCTTCGCCATGTCCATCTTGATAACGTTATTATGGTATCTGTTGATTATTTGGACCCTCCTGTTTTCCGTAGACAATGGTTCGGCCCGCTTCTCCATTGTCCTCCCTAGTTTTCCGTGGAGGGACCCGCCACAGCTGGATGATTTCCTCCTCTCCCTCTGTTATAATGTCCTCCTCCTCTCGTCGCTCCTCTGTGAAATTCTCCTCCTCTCAACTGCTGATTGGGTGTTGGGTTTGCTCGCTCGTTCCTGGCGCACTCCCTGTTCCGATGACATCTGAAACAGTTTGTTCTATTAGCATAATTGTCAGTTTCACAGGTTCTACACCGCCAACTCTCGCCCCTATTATCGAAACTTCCTCCCCGCGCTCCTCTATGAAAATTCTGTGTACCCCTGTTATGATGGAAATTATTATTATTATTATTATGGTGTGGTACTACTGGTGTGTTTGGACGTCGCCCTATGTCGCGTTCCCCTATATTCTGTAATACATCTAACATGTTTTCTAACTCGCTTATATTTGCAATCTCTCTAGTCATTAACGTAATTTGCACCTCTCTGGGCAGGTGTTTGCTAATATGTCTTACAAATGATCGGAAAGGCAACGGCGGTTCTAGATATTTAGCTTCGTTGTATATGGTCATCACATATATGGTTAGGTGGTTATTAATCCTACCAAAATTCCCGTTACCCATTATTTTACTTCTTAATATTTCTTGGTCTTCTTCTGACCAATATTTGTTTCGAAAAGCTATCTCAAAATCCTCAAAACTATCCCATTCGGTATGGTGTACTTCCGACCATATCTCGGCACTACCTTTAAAACATTTGATAATCTTCAGCAACTTAACCTCCCAGCTACTACTATTAAACCGATTAAACTCCCTAACCCTATTTAAAAATTGCATTGGGTGTACTCTACGATTGTCACAATTAAAAGTTTCTAATTCTATTTCATTATTTGTATCTCGTGTCATAAATATGCGCTCAGTAACATTGTTTACATTTTGATTTTTCACTAAACTTAATTCATCTCGCATACTACTAATATTTTGTTCAAGTGAATATAATTTTTTGTCATTACTATATTCAGACTGTACATTATTTTTTGCTATTACTTCAATAGATTCATTTACTGCTTGTATTTCTGTCTTATAATTACTTTCAATTTCATATATTTTAGAGTCTATCTTATTTTGGTGTTCATCAATATTCTGACTAAATTTTTCAACTGTCATTACTACGCTACTCAACTTACATTCAGTTTCAATATTACATTTAATAATTTTAGATTCTATGTCATTGTTATACTCATTCATTGAATTTATTAATATTTCATTATTTTCATTGATTTGCTTCTCAACTCTGTCTATCTGGCTATCTATTGCATTAAATTTACTATCTATCTTTTGTATTGAATCATCTAACTTAGTTTCTACTTGGCTGATTTTATTAGTAAATTCTACTTTGGTATTTTCACAATGTTTGTTAATTTCTTGTATCTCATATTTCAACTCATTAATATCCCTACTCTGTCTATCAAATTTGTCATTCTGGATATTAAATTTAACATCAGAATCACTCTTTATTTCGTTAATTTGGTTTTTTAACTCATCCAACTGACTGCCAAAACTATTCTTTTGGACATCGAATTTCTCATTTATCTTATTGTATTTAACATTGGAATCAATTTGTTGTTCTTCAAATTTTGCATTTAAGTTGCTATTTATGTTTTCGGACATTGTTTTTATCAAGTTAAACATATCATCCATCGACAACTCTCTAACTCGTGTGGTCGACGGTGTAGATTGAGCCGATACATTGGCAGATAACATTGACTCCGTAAGAGTACTTTCTAAATTTACTTCTTGATTCTCCATTTTCTAATAGTAAAATTATTACTTTAAACAAAAATACTAATATATCATATCTACTTTTCACACAACAATATATTCTACTTACACAACGCTTTGCGTTACTTTACGTAACTTTCTATGCACCTTATTTATACTTCATTCATTTCAAAATTTATTTATATAATACCCTTTATTTATACTACTTAATAATCATTATACATATTAATTATTATGCATATTGCTTCACAATACCTGCTACAAAATATCAACATCAATATTTCACACTTATCACAACATAACCCCCATCTACGTCTATTTTACGTATGCATAAAAATTTTATTTTCTACTTCAAACAATCATTCTGTTCTCCCCGTAGGCCGTATTTTATATAAATTTATTTATATAAAATTGTCCCTCATCTTCGGGCGCCATTGATATGTTTGATAATATTGATATTTAACAAAATATGATTGATTAATCTTATTGAGTAATTGTTCTCACTTCGTCGAGCGCCATCTTGTATGGCCAACTATGTATAGAGAAAAAATAAATAAAATATGTGCTTACCATGTTAGGGTTCTTTTAGGCGAACAGGAGATCAGAATGGTTGTTTAAACAAACAAAGAAAACTTTATACGTTTACACATTAATTAAAATTTATTAACATTTCTCAAAACAAAAAGAAACGCACATAAAATAAATTTGAAAGAAAGAAACTTTTAATGTAAAGAAAAAAAAACCTTTAGTGTAAAAAAGAATAAAACAACATTGAAATATTATATAAACCTTATATGAATCAAGATATTAAATTGAAATAATCTTTTAAAAAACGCAAACCAGACTTCTTAATATAGTTACATTCTCACGTACACACGCAACACACACACACCAAGTTATTTTAGAGATCTCATATTTAGTTTAATTTATGTATAGATATTTTAGGCTGCCATTTCTTTTTTAAAATTCAAAGGTTTTACAATTTTGAAAATTTCTTGGGTTTTACCCCATGTCGGTTACTTATCTTGCCATTCTTTAGCGATTCGACCCAGTCCAGCCTCCTTACGTAATTCTGTCCACTCCGCACAATTCTATTGCTTATAATTTTTTACATATCACCAAAAACTGTCACTTCATTTTACTTCATGGCTATTAAAATTTATTAATTTGAATTTACAATCACATTTTATCGTATGCGGGCCCGCAAAAATATGTTTCGGAACTTAATATGTGTTGCTCACGCGAGCATTGAATTTAGACTGAGAGCGAACTACTGGCACTAATTTGTGAAGCGGCTGTTGTGGTGTGATCAAGTCCTATTGTTTTTTAGTTTGTATCCTTCCGCCAGCTGCATGTCACCGTTACATAACTGAATTACTCATCAAGGATAGGCTCTGACGTAACGCTCGCCTGATGTTTCATTGCATAATTTGTTTACCGTTATGTTTGTCCTTGATTTGACTTTTGCACAGTTTGTCTGTTATTAAAACGGTCCACACAATATTATTAAATAAGTCTGCCTTCATAAAGTCAACAGCAGTGTAGCCACAGTTGCGATCGCTCCAAAATAACAAATTTACCTCTCGGTTATAAAATTTTTTCCTATCACTCAACAAGTTAATTATTATTTATTTATGAAAAAATACAAATTATGTTATTACCCCAGGTATGCCCAAAAATGCCCCGCTACAGCTTTAAAGTTCGATTCAAAACTATTGTAATTGTGGCCTTTAGATATTAGATGCTTTGCGAATTGAGAGCGGTTCATGTAAATATTATTTTTGGGTAGATGTTCTTTAAATGTCTGTAAAAAACCCCGACCTGTCTGACCGATATAGAATTTATCGCAATCGCTACAATTTATTTTATATATTCCGGTTTTTTCAGCAGTAGGTTGACGTGATTTAGTTCTTAGTAAGTTCCCTATGTTATTGTTGGTACGGAATGATATTATGATATTTCGTTTTTTGAACTCGTTTACAAGAGCTAAGGCAGTTCTTCTTGAATAAAGTGTTGATATGTAATTCATTTTGTATCTCCGCTTTTTTTATGGTTGGTTGCATGTTTGTGTAACAATTTATCTATTAAAGTTGGTTGGTATCCATTGGCAATGGCAATATGCTTAATGTTGTTAAGTTCTTCTATATAATCGTTTCGTTCCATCGGTATTGTTGCCAGTCTGTGTGTAAGACTATTAAATGCCGCTATTTTTTGTATAAATGGGTGATAGGAGCTGGCGTGTATAACCATATCAGTGGAGGTTGGTTTTCTATATATATATTGTAACTGAGTTTGTTAATGCGCCTCATTAAAGTTAGATCCAGAAAATTTAATTCATTGTTGTACTCAACTTCAACAGTAAATTTTATGTTGTGATTAATACTGTTCATATACGTGAGTAATTGGTGTAGTTGTCTTTCTGTGCCATTAAATATTACTATAGTGTCATCAACATATCTTTTATATAGTTTAATGTGTTTGTGAAAATTATTATTTGTTGATAATAGGTATGTGTTTTCATAGTTATTAAGGTAGATTTCGGACAAAATAGCGGATAACAGTGACCCCATTGCTAGCCCGTCTTTTTGGATGAAGAAATTTGCGTTGAAAGCAAAATAATTTTGTTTCAAAATGATGTCTAAAATATATATTAATTCGTTTATCATCTGTTGGTCCATTGCTTTGGTTTCCAATATGTTATTCTTCAGGATGTTTAAGGTTTCTTGAATTGGTATGTTCGTATATAGGTTTACTATGTCGAACGATGCTAGTTTGTATTGTACTTCCATATTGAAATTTTTTGTTATATTAATCAATTCTAAACTGTTTTTAAGGCTATGGTCATTTTGTATATTTATATTATTTTTTATTATTTCTGATAATTTCTTTGCAATTTTATAGCTTGGTGCTGTGGTAAAATTGATGAGCGGTCTGATTGGTGTGTTAACCTTATGTATCTTAGGTAGACCGGTGAATTGTGGAGCACTTGCTTTCATTTGTTTTAAGTGATGATTCGACTTATTGCCGAGAAGTCGTGTACATTTGTTAATAGCATTATTTATAATACGAGTAAACTTCGTTGTAGGGTCGGTACTAACTTATGTTATATTATTATTGTTGATAAATTCATACACTTTATCGATATAAACATTATTATTAATGATCACAGTGGTATTGCTTTTATCAGCCTTTAATATTAAAGCGTTATTTTCATTTAATTTGTCTCTAATTTGTTTCACAATTTTATATTCATTCCTGTATTCAATACTATATTTATATATTATAATATAATTCAATAATATATTCAATACCGATGGAACGAAACGATTATATAGAAGAACTTAACAACATTAAGCATATTGACATTGCCAATGGATACCAACCAACTTTAATAGATAAATTGTTACACAAACATGCAACCAACCATAAAAAAAGCGGAGATACAAAAATGAAATACATATCAACATTTTATTCAAGAAGAACTGCCTTAGCTCTTGTAAACGAGTTCATTCCGTACCAACAATAACAGGGAACTTACTAAGAACTAAATCACGTCAACCTACTGCTGAAAAAACCGGAATATATAAAATAAATTGTAGCGATTGCGATAAGTTCTATATCGGTCAGACAGGTCGGGGTTTTTTACAGACATTTAAAGAACATCTACCCAAAAATAATATTTACACAAACCGCTCTCAATTCGCAAAGCATCTAATATCTAAAGGCCATAATTACAATAGTTTTGAATCGAACTTTAAAGCCATACATATATGTGATAAAGGACTATTCATGAATGCTGTTGAGGAGTTCAAAATTTATCAGGCATTCAAGTTTGAATCAGACAATGTTTTGAACGAGCAACTGGACTTTAGATCGCACTATCTATATGATACAATCTTGAATAAAATTAAGAGACACAGTGTAATTGATACCGGACAGTCTGGCATGTGACAGTGTTGGTAAGTGTATACATGTTCTAATATTGTACATATGTTTTCAATGCAAAAATTTTAATATTAACGTGACGAAGTATAGCAACGGATTTTCTGAGGATGGAGCATTGAAGAGCTCCGAAACGCGTCAAAAGTAACAAACAACAAGAAAAATAAGTCACAAGACGGAAATAAGGTAAATTTATAATTAAATCTGTGACTTGGTTACCGTCTAATAATGATATTTTTTAAATGTTCGATTATATTGGTTCTTCGGAATTTATTTATGGTGCGACGTTTCTTCGGTCGACTAGACGAATCTACGAAGTCGATCTCTCACTGAAAGTACATTTTTATTTAATTAAATAGTTACTTACTTGAAGTGAAGTTGGCTAACCGCGCAGTGTTGATATGACAATCTAAGTTTAGAATTATTCAAAATAAACTCATTTTGCCGCTGTCAGTGTTGCCATCCATTGCGAGATATCCACCTAATCTGTAATAGTCTAGTCTACTGAAATAAATCGTTCGACTCTATTTTTGTCGTATAAAACTATGGTTTATTCCTTGATAATATTCATTAAATTATTTAAAATATAATAAATTGTTACTTGTTTATTTTGGTTTACAATAATATTTATTTTTATGAAATCTTTTGTCTCAGGGTTGGTTGTTCTGATTTACAATTATCAGAATTATTAAACTTATTTTTGGTTAAAATATTTATCTAAAATGTAGGTCCTTTTAGACTGCAGAATACAAATAAAACAAACAGAAGACTTATACTACCATTATTGGGTAGTCGGAGAGTGATTACACATTTAATTACATCTTAATGAATAACAGAAAGTTTCATAGACAAGTCTGGTTCCGACATTATAGGTTAACTTGGTGTATTGTAACTGCCACCAATGAACTCTAAATTAATTAATAATTCTTTTATAACACATAAAATATAAACGCAATAAAGTTATAAATTAATTCAGTGTTCCAGGAACAATCATCTGAACAGGTATATTGGATTACTTTAAACAGGTAATCTGTTAATTCTTAGAATCGTATTTAGCTTGGTATTAACTTCTTTCAATAATGAAACAATGAAATGTTGTAATAATATTAGAATCTTCCTTAAATCTAGGCACAAATTATTTTCTCAATTATCTTCTGATAATTAATCATGTCAATTGACAATTCTCAACATTCTGTATAGCTGTTGTTAAATTACTATTGTTTTAACTATGAATAAATTCATCGATATAATATTAATTAAAACACTCTTAGTGTTTATATTGAAAAATCTATCATCATTTTTATAACTTTCATCTATTAATTAAATAAAATTAAATTGAGAACTCTCTTTGTAATTAACAAATTAATTAAAATAATAATGTGCAATGCCCCTTATTCGTTCGTATGTACACATAGTATTAAGTTATTTCAATAAAATATATCGTCAATTTAAAAAATTTCTTAAGTATAATAAAAAATCGCTTTACTCCCTTTAATTCGCGTAATTGCTATGGATTATACACTTAGCAATTTATGTCGCACTGTTAGGTCTTCACTGAACTTTGAATAAGAAACGTTATAATGATTTTAACAAAATAGGGTTATGTTCCCTCTGTTTACATTTGACTACACGCACTAAGTTAGGTTAGACTGGTGCTTTCTGATGAAGCGGAGCTGTCGTCTGTCTTGCATCAGTGGTCATGAAAAAGTGTTCCAAAATGGTGTCCGTTTCTGCTGTTCTCGTTTGCATTCCTTGTAAAAATTATCGAATTCTCTCTTTTGATTGGCTAAGGATCTTTACTTGAGTACACATACCCCCCTTCGCTGAATTATTTAATTGTTACAACAAGCTTGGGACTTTGGGTTTAAGAGTACGAACTGACGCTAAACATTTTGTCCAAAATAAACCAAATATCTTTAAATTGATATAACTTTCTTATAACACCTCTGATTGTGAATCTAAGCTTATTACGACATGGCGAACATTTGGCTCTTAATTTAGAGTCCACACATGATATATTTTCGTCCATGATTAAGGAAGATATTGTTCGAAATTAACACCTTATACCATTTCTTAATAAATTTAGGTATTCCTTCTGTAAAACTAACACATGACAATCACATCTCTTCGAGATTATGCTTTTCAAGTCCTTTTACACTCTTTACTTATTATCTACTTACTATTATTGACCAAATACATCTCCTATCCTTAGGTTGCATTAGGCCTATGATCCTACTAACTATTTTTATTGATTACATTTTAATATTTGTCTCCGGACAATTTCTGTTGTGTCACAATTACACATACATGGTCAGTGCAACTACTGTTTGCCCTAGTTACTGTTAATACATTGGTATTTTCTAGTTTTGAGTCTGTTTAATCACCTATAGATTGTACTATAAGGTGTCGCCTTACTTTACTTCATTCTTAATTAAGTAGTGGTCTTTTAAGTCACTATCTTGTTCCTAATTGTTCCTTACAGTTATTACATGGTTTTACAATCTTGTGTTTTACATTAGTGCATTCTCTTGTGTTGAGAACTTAGTAATAACACTTGCAGCTAGTGTCACATGACAGATGTATTTAATTATTATTATTATGCCTTACATTAGTGATAATATTTATCCTACAATTTTATGCTAGTAATGTATCATCTTTCTTGCTATACAGATATCACCCTTTTCGTTTCTGATCAATTTTACAACTTGTTTTAGCTAAACTTTACATGGAGATTCCCATTCTGTCTGTTTTTGGTCATTTTGTTTACATAGTTACCATATAAATGTATTCTCTATGTATTCATTTTGGTATTGGTAGAACCCTTACAATATCTACTTGATTTTTTGTCCAAGAGATTTTAGTTTAAGTATGTTTTAGTTATTAATTCTTATTAATCTAAGTGGAAAGTACATGTAGTTAAGTTATGTGTCTCCCCACTCTAATGCAACAATGTGTTGACTGATTTTATTTTCATTTACAATCTTTATTTATTTTTTTACTTGTATTAGTGTTATTAATTATCACCTGTAATTTATCAATTGGTTCTTTTTCTCTCTGTTATCATTTTTCATAACTTATTTGGTTAATTATTACTGTTATCTGACAATTTTGGTTCTCTATTAACTTACATTAACACTAGACATAATATGTTATCATACTGTTGTTTACAGCTTCTTATTATACTAATATACTTATTACTCTTACTCGCCTGGCTATTATTGGATGCCCTACTCATTTGCTAGATTAGTGGTCATATTCAGGTCATCTAATGTAGTCAGTTATTGTTTTGGCTATCTGTCATTGTATCTCATTCTGTACTTCACTTGTCGTTGGTAATTTATTTCACATTTGGCCTTCTTATCTAATAGTTGTGTAAGTTCTTGTTTCTTCTTGTGGCACCATATTGATTGACATCATTATTATTATCGTTTTCTTCTTTATAATATGTGTTCTTCAGTGTTACTTGGTTTCTCACTGACCGAATCTATTGGGTTATTGGATCTATTGGGTAATCGCTATTTAATACATTTTCTTTTTTGCTTTATTATTATTACCATTACTGTTTTAATGCTTGGTACACTCATTGTGACTACTTAATGGGTCTTCTCCCACTCAATTATTATGACATGTTGTATTTGTTTTGATGTCCAAAATATCGTGGTCATATGTCTCGTTACAATATCCATCGTATAATCCAAGAATTGTTAAGCTGACATTTCTTTATAAACATAAGTGCCTTATTTTCTGTGATGATAGTGAGTGGCCTCCCTAATATTGTAACGATACAATTAAGCCAAATCTCGTACCAGTAATAAAAAAGATAATTCTTAATATAAAAGTTACTTCATATGAAATAAAATGTGTAAAAAAAATGATTAAAATGTAAATACTTTGACATGACGTACAACGATATTACCCAACCCAAGTGATTGAGCCAAAAAACATAAACATAAAGAAGGGAACCACATAACATACTTATTAAAATGTAAATATTTTGACATGATTGAGCCGACAACCCAAACATACTTAAGAAAATGTGATTGACAAAACAATGATGGACATAGAACTAAAGGAGAACCAAACCAAGATGAAGAATGAAGATGAAGATTATTGAAGAAGAAGAAGAAGAGGAAGAATGAAGAGGAGACAGATAAAACCCAAGGGAAACTAACACACATATATAAAAGGGATAGATTGTATGTTAAAGATAGAATACGGTCAATAAACCTTAAATAATTATATATTGATAAAACCAATGTTATTATTAGCATTAATTTAACATATGTATCCAATTTTTGAGACAATAAAATTGTAAAACAATGTAGTATTGGAAGGGTACACTAACCCTGTCAGAAAGGTTAGATTCAACCCAAAACACAACTAGCCTAATATTGTTTATAGTAAAAATAATACTAAAACAAAAATAGTGAGAAATGTTAGGAGTAGGTATAGGGGTTACCCATTAAATAACACTAATTACAAAACAGTGAACCAAAGTGAAGTGTTTTAGTGAAGTGTTAATGCCCTAAAAATAGTGAAAGTGAATGTGAAACATTCAAATTAGAATGCTAAGGAAATAGACACTCTTTAAAACATTGATAAATCACCAATGAGTGGAGTGGAATTATAATTAGTTGAATACCTAGATGTAATTAAAAATAGTATTTAAAATTAATAAGGGAAGCATGTGACATATCAGGGAGAAAGCCCAGTACCATAACTTGTGTTAACATGGCATGATAGGATGGAAGTAAAGTTTGTTATTAAAGATTAAAATTATAAAGAATACAACACCCCATGTTGAAAGGGGAATCAACCTTCATAATATTAAAGAAAGTGATAATGATTAACACCCTAGTCTATAAGACAAGAAAGAAATCAATGTTAGTACTAAGAATAAATTATGACTAATAAAGAATAGTTGATTCAATGTTAAAGAGGGAATATGACTGAAGGGGGACTTACAGTCCATAAACCTAGCTATTATATTTTAAATGAAAAGCAATGAAAATGTATGTTGAATAATAATTAAAACACAAACAAATAAATGAAGCCCATCAGGCTGAATTCAGAATGTAATTTAAAAGGGAAATACACTAGAAAACAATCATGGCTGTTTGTAACTAGGAAAACAGTTAACTGTCAAGAACATTTCAAATGCAAATTGTATCAATTTCATAAAAAATCTTACTAATCTAAGAACAGTGAATGGACAATGATTGTATATCAGTTATTTCTACACAGAAATATTATTGTAATAATTTAATTCAAGAAAGATATGTTATTTTTTAAATGTCAACTAATTAGACTATAGTTAAAGTGTAACAGAATATGACCTTATGAGGTATCATTGTAAACTTTGAAAGGAAAGAAAAATAATAGTGATGTCATTTATTATCCCAAAGGAAATATAAGGGAATAAAATCATTGGGAAAATACTTAATAAATTTGAATAAAAATTCAAATATCTCTAACAATGTAAGTAAAGAGTAATTAAACAAGCATTGAATTATTAGTTACTATGACAACGAGTCATTTGAGGCTTATTTTTCCGTTAAATTATACAGACGCTGAAGAAACGAAGCGTGGGTACGCCACGCAAGAAATTGGACAAACTAAAACTTTAATTTAAACAATTACAACAAGTCGAATAGTGAACCAAAATGATCCAATGTGAAGAGATGTCGATCTGTACCGAATTAATGATGACCAGGAATGGAATTAAACAAACTAATTAAAGAAAAAACCCAGACCAGTTTGGAGAAGATGCTGGAAGCCTACAACCAGCCCAAATTCGAAAAATACACACCTACCCATGATGACCCTTCAACGTGAGACGAACTGATAAGTACCGAATAATTTATTACTCCTAAAAAACCCCAAATCACTTAAATTATTTTCAAATGATAAAATTTCTCACTATTTAAAAAATAGTATTTTCTTTCAAAGGTAAAGGCATAATTTACTTACTTATATTAAAAACATCTATAAAGATAACCTTATTTGTGAACATAACTACTGCAACAGAAATACGACACTACAGAACAAATTGTACAAACACATTATAAATCCTAAGTACCTATAAGGTATAATAGTGTACTTTCTTTTCATGTAATCAACGTTTATGTCTATTTTCATGATCAAAAGAACCCCAGATTGTAAAAACATATTAATTTGTTAGAAGCAACTGAATGATAGCGTTTTCAATCAATTTTGCCAACCTGAGGTGTTTTGTGTTTCAAGCTCTAAGCCGGAGCATAATATTATAAAATTGTTTATTATTCAATTGTCATGTTTATTAATAATTAAATGTGTATTAAAAAGCGCAGTACAGAACAATACTATCTTGTTATTTCATAGGATTTTTTGTTGTAAATATATGTGTGTTAGCGAAGTTTAAGTCATAGCCAACTAGCGCTTGTCACGAGTGGCCGAGTCGACAACCTGTGTAGCAGCAGGAATAATTCGAACGCCACAGCTGTCCATGCTAATACCACATATTACTTTAAAAAACTAAATGTTTTAATTGTTTTAACAAAACAATTTGGCGCCACCCGGGAATCGTAATCCCTATGAATTAACAGGTAGGTTGTACTGGTGACATTGACAACGCTACGGACTCCAGTAGTGACGTCGATTTATGTAACAACCAGTGTGAGGCAATCACACTAATACACAAAATAAACAAGTGTGAGACATTTTAACAGGTACGACCTCGATTACTCGTTACATATTGACGAACCCAACGAGGGGCTTAAGGGAAGTACACACACCCTGTGATTACTCGTTACATATTGGCGACCAGCAACGTGTGGCTGGTAAGAATAACTAGCGGCGATCATGAATAGACACGGGATGGTTACGAGACGCAAAGGGAAGGAAACACCAAACCCAGAAGAAGTGGAGGAAGTTGAGGAAGTAGAAATGGAGGAAACGACTGGAGAATTGTCAGAAGAGAACCCACAGGAGGACCAAATGGAAAATCCAAATCAACCTGAACCTGAACCTGAACCGGAAACAGAAGCAGAAGTCATGGTAAACGACCAACCAGTCAAACCAACAGAAGAAACGAATTTAGATAGCATGATGAAATTCATGATGGAACAATTCGGACAAATGAATAAAGAGAGAAGACAAGACAAGGAAGAGAGAAGACAAGACAAGGAAGAATTAAATAAAAAATTGGAATTATTACAACAAGGAATGAATAAAAAACTGGACCAAAATAGTGAAGAATTGAAGAAGCAAATGAAGGTGATACATGAAAGTCAGGAGGCATTGGAAAAGAAGAGCGAAGAGCTGAAGAAGCAGATCAAGAAGGATCTGGAGGTAGTGAACAGAAAGATGGAAAATAACCATGATATCCTCCAAAGGAAAATCGAGGAAGAAAGTAAGAAAACCAAGGAGGAATGGAAGCAACAACTAGTCGAATGTCGAGAAGAGATTAGACAAACGGTAACAGAGACCAACGAAACAGTAATACAAATCAGGGAAGAATTAAATAGTAAAATTAGTAACGTTGAAGAGGAAGGTAAATTGAGGGCGACGGAGTTCTACCAAGTCCTTACTGAAGGGTGCCAAAAGAATAAACAAGAAGTGGTCAAGGAACTGGAGGAGAGGCACCAAGAGCTACAACTGGATGTAAACAATCGGGTGGAGAAGGTGTATACCGTCATAGACAAAATCGACGGACTGACCCGAGAAAAAATCCAGGGAATCAGCATGCGAGAGAAACAGATGCAGGAAGAATTAGATGCATTAAGAGAAAAACCATATAATCACACACAGTTCATAACCAGTGAGAACAGAGAAATGATTAATTTCCGTAGCTACAGGAGAAACCCGATAGAATTCCTCAAACGGGTAGAAGAGCTGATAGAGAAGAACCGAGAAACCAGATGGTCTAGTGTGAGGAGTATGATCGACGAGATGTTTCGTGACACCCATGACAATTGGTGGACAGCCACAAGACCCGAGATAAATGATACTCAAGAGTTCAAGAAACAGTTCAGGGAGAAGTATTGGTCCGAATCAACACAGAATGTGGTCCGCAATGACATTAGTAACGGAAGGTACGAGACACAAGGAGGACACACGTTAACATCGTACTTTCTGGGAAAGGTATGTTTAGCCAGAAATTTGGAACCCAGAATACCGGAAGAGTCGTTGGTGATACAACTGGGTTACCATTACGAAGAGGCCATCCAGAAGGCCAGGCGACAAGGCCAAATTAAAACAATCCAAGGAATGGTTAGCTTACTGGAAGACCTGGAGAACGATAACCAGTATCGAAAAAACAGAATTATAAACCAGAGATACAATAAGTGGAATGAACTCAATAATACACCTAATTTCCAGGGACCATACAATTATCCACAAGGCAATAATCAAAATAACTGGGGCCGGAATAACAATAATAATAATGCAGAACCAACATTCAATGGAAACAATCAGCATCGCCATCCAAATAACCAGCCTGGTAACCGAGGACAACAGAACAATCACCCAGGAAGTCCAAACAATAATAGAAGCAGCCCAAATAATAACAACCGACCAAGTGGGAATTATCGAGGAGGAGAACCTGAACAACGTACCAACAGTCACCCCAATGACCACAATTATTACGGCAACCGGTATCATCCCAATTACCAGTACAACCGGGGACCCGGGGGCAATCCAAATAGGAATGACAATCGACGTCATGTAAATTTTATTAGTGGTAGAAGGCGGAATAACGACCGAAGATACAATTCAAATTGGCACCAAGAGCCATGGTACAATGCATCCAACGAGACTGACAACAGACCATCAGTGAACAGGAACCATGAACCACTACAAAATTGAAATAACCAGCAAAATGTGCCACACAATGAAACGAACGACCAGCCAAGCAACCTGGCCGTCAGCCAGCAGCCACCTTTAAACTAAAAAGGTCAGTGATAAAGTATGAACGCCCTTCACATGAACAATCACTTGGGTTGATACGTCAAACAGCGTCAGATAAACAAACCAAAGGAATCACGATAATTTACAACTATTATTTAAAAAATATTCGAGAAGAACTTCTCGAGGAAGAGACCACTCAATTACCACAGAACAATAGTGAGATTGTTCATATAAAGGCAACAATAAACGGTACCATAACCAGTATTCTGGTAGACACGGGGTCTAATATCTCTCTCATTAACCAGCCTGAATTAGATAGAATTCAAGCTCACTCTCGAACACCAATACCTACATTGCCAATAAATAATATAGTCATCATTGGCGCAACGGGCAAACAGAACAAAACAGTGAAAAAGCAAGTGTCATTGGAACTAGATAATCTAGAATCCACCATCTCCATTATATTTCTCGTGGCAAATGGGCTACCTTTCAATATGCTCATCGGATGTGATATACTAAGAAAGTATTCAGCGGTAATAAACCTGCAGAAAGGAGTAGTGTTGTTAAATTCAGAACAAGGAACCTGGTCCGCGAACATTATCAATTGTGTACCAAGTCCAACTGCTTTAAGCCAAAACACAGAACTGAAAAGTTATTACTGCCAGAGGCATGAGCCAGATATCACCATAGTAGAGGAGGAGGAGCGTAAGACCTTATGGAACCAGAAGTTGGAAGAGATTATCACCTTCCAAAGAGAGGAAGCCAAACAGAGAGATACAAGAGATAATAGAATTCCCAAAAGACCCAGAAGACCCGTATGACAAAAATAAATGGTACAGCCTAATAGTAGAAAAAATTGAGAAACAAAAGGCCAAATATGCACAGAACCAACCCAAAATAATCAAATATAAAGAGGGAGAAAAAATACTAATCAAAAATCGTGAACTGCCAAGTACAATGGAAGGTATAGCAAAGAAATTATTGTTGCTATACACCGGTCCGTATATCATCACAAGAGACAATGGTAATAATACTTACCAAATCAGTAATATCAATACAAGGAAAATCAAAGGAGTTTACAATCAAACTTCAATAAAAAAGTTTTACGAGGAAGAATAAAGCCATTGTGAAATGAAACAAATTTCAAAATTCTAAAAGAGATGGTAAGAGCAGCTTACTCAAATATTTAGATGATGTATGCGGAACAATAAAAGGTTTTAATGAAAAAAAAAAAAAAAAAAGAGAAACAAAGGAAAAGTTACACAAATTCCTTTCAATTTAAATCAGTTTAAAATATAACAAAAAATTGAAATATGAAGTATGAAGTAAAAAGTGAGATAATCAGGAATAAGTTACACACATTCCTATGTAATAAAAATGTAAGAAGCACAAACTTACAATTATAATTAAAAACAAAAAATAGCTAAAAAGGAATACGCTACAAACATTCCTTTAAGGTAAGACCATTAAATTACCAAAGAATTATCAAAAATGATGTTGAATACAGAGTAAAATAAACAAAAATAAAATCAAGTTCAAATTACTGAGATAAATACTTGAAATTATACTGAATCAAAAGTATTATCAGAAAAAATAAATAAAACTTTACCTGGTACAAGGAGAGAGAGAGAAATTGTATATAAAACAAATATACAAATATGGCTAAAGCAGAATCCTGCTAAATGACTAAAAAAATGTCTAAAACAATTAAAATGATCCCAACGAGCATTGAAAACAAAATAATGAAAAGTGAGATATGATGAAATTAACATATGAATAAAGATAAAATTTCTCAATATAGTATATGAGTAGATGATAGTGTATAGTTAAGGTATAGCGGAAGGAAGAATGAGTAGTAAGGATAAAGTGATCTAAAGTCAAACCACAAGGTGGACAATCCCAATTATATTATTATATTATTATTATTATTAAGTCACAAGTTGACAAAGATTTAAGATTGACTGTTGAAAAGTCCAGCAATCTATGTGAACTGAGTAGAGAAGATGTGCCTCTAGTCTCAGAAAAATGAGTAGTAATGGGAGAAACCAGCTACTATATAAAGTTAGGGAAATAAAATTTGTGTATGAGGGAATATGCACCAATGGAAATAAATAAAAACAGATCCAAATAAAATGGAGTGAATTAAGTAAGAAGAGAAATGGAGAATGGAGAAACAAACAAGGAAGAGAAGGAAAAAAGTCATCTATAACTGATAATTTCATAAAACACTATGCTAGTATTTTATTAAAATGATCAATTTTAGAGGAGAGGCATTATGTAACGATACAATTAAGCCAAATCTCGTACCAGTAATAAAAAAGATAATTCTTAATATAAAAGTTACTTCATATGAAATAAAATGTGTAAAAAAAATGATTAAAATGTAAATACTTTGACATGACGTACAACGATATTACCCAACCCAAGTGATTGAGCCAAAAAACATAAACATAAAGAAGGGAACCACGTAACATACTTATTAAAATGTAAATATTTTGACATGATTGAGCCGACAACCCAAACATACTTAAGAAAATGTGATTGACAAAACAATGATGGACATAGAACTAAAGGAGAATCAAACCAAGATGAAGAATGAAGATGAAGATTATTGAAGAAGAAGAAGAGGAAGAATGAAGAGGAGACAGATAAAACCCAAGGGAAACTAACACACATATATAAAAGGGATAGATTGTATGTTAAAGATAGAATACGGTCAATAAACCTTAAATAATTATATATTGATAAAACCAATGTTATTATTAGCATTAATTTAACATATGTATCCAATTTTTGAGACAATACAATTGTAAAACAATGTAGTATTGGAAGGGTACACTAACCCTGTCAGAAAGGTTAGATTCAACCCAAAACACAACTAGCCTAATATTGTTTATAGTAAAAATAATACTAAAACAAAAATAGTGAGAAATGTTAGGAGTAGGTATAGGGGTTACCCATTAAATAACACTAATTACAAAACAGTGAACCAAAGTGAAGTGTTTTAGTGAAGTGTTAATGCCCTAAAAATAGTGAAAGTGAATGTGAAACATTCAAATTAGAATGCTAAGGAAATAGACACTCTTTAAAACATTGATAAATCACCAATGAGTGGAGTGGAATTATAATTAGTTGAATACCTAGATGTAATTAAAAATAGTATTTAAAATTAATAAGGGAAGCATGTGACATATCAGGGAGAAAGCCCAGTACCATAACTTGTGTTAACATGGCATGATAGGATGGAAGTAAAGTTTGTTATTAAAGATTAAAATTATAAAGAATACAACACCCCATGTTGAAAGGGGAATCAACCTTCATAATATTAAAGAAAGTAATAATGATTAACACCCTAGTTTATAAGACAAGAAAGAAATCAATGTTAGTACTAAGAATAAATTATGACTAATAAAGAATAGTTGATTCAATGTTAAAGAGGGAATATGACTGAAGGGGGACTTACAGTCCATAAACCTAGCTATTATATTTTAAATGAAAAGCAATGAAAATGTATGTTGAATAATAATTAAAACACAAACAAATAAATGAAGCCCATCAGGCTGAATTCAGAATGTAATTTAAAAGGGAAATACACTAGAAAACAATCATGGCTGTTTGTAACTAGGAAAACAGTTAACTGCCAAGAACATTTCAAATGCAAATTGTATCAATTTCATAAAAAATCTTACTAATCTAAGAACAGTGAATGGACAATGATTGTATATCAGTTATTTCTACACAGAAATATTATTGTAATAATTTAATTCAAGAAAGATATGTTATTTTTTAAATGTCAACTAATTAGACTATAGTTAAAGTGTAACAGAATATGACCTTATGAGGTATCATTGTAAACTTTGAAAGGAAAGAAAAATAATAGTGATGTCATTTATTATCCCAAAGGAAATATAAGGGAATAAAATCATTGGGAAAATACTTAATAAATTTGAATAAAAATTCAAATATCTCTAACAATGTAAGTAAAGAGTAATTAAACAAGCATTGAATTATTAGTTACTATGACAACGAGTCATTTGAGGCTTATTTTTCCGTTAAATTATACAGACGCTGAAGAAACGAAGCATGGGTACGCCACGCAAGAAATTGGACAAACTAAAACTTTAATTTAAACAATTACAACAAGTCGAATAGTGAACCAAAATGATCCAATGTGAAGAGACGTCGATCTGTACCGAATTAATGATGACCAGGAATGGAATTAAACAAACTAATTAAAGAAAAAACCCAGACCAGTTTGGAGAAGATGCTGGAAGCCTACAACCAGCCCAAATTCGAAAAATACACGCCTACCCATGATGACCCTTCAACGTGAGACGAACTGATAAGTACCGAATAATTTATTACTCCTAAAAAACCCCAAATCACTTAAATTATTTTCAAATGATAAAATTTCTCACTATTTAAAAAATAGTATTTTCTTTCAAAGGTAAAGGCATAATTTACTTACTTATATTAAAAACATCTATAAAGATAACCTTATTTGTGAACATAACTACTGCAACAGAAATACGACACTACAGAACAAATTGTACAAACACATTATAAATCCTAAGTACCTATAAGGTATAATAGTGTACTTTCTTTTTATGTAATCAACGTTTATGTCTATTTTCATGATCAAAAGAACCCCAGATTGTAAAAACATATTAATTTGTTAGAAGCAACTGAATGATAGCGTTTTCAATCAATTTTGCCAACCTGAGGTGTTTTGTGTTTCAAGCTCTAAGCCGGAGCATAATATTATAAAATTGTTTATTATTCAATTGTCATGTTTATTAATAATTAAATGTGTATTAAAAAGCGCAGTACAGAACAATACTATCTTGTTATTTCATAGGATTTTTTGTTGTAAATATATGTGTGTTAGCGAAGTTTAAGTCATAGCCAACTAGCGCTTGTCACGAGTGGCCGAGTCGACAACCTGTGTAGCAGCGGGAATAATTCGAACGCCACAGCTGTCCATGCTAATACCACATATTACTTTAAAAAACTAAATGTTTTAATTGTTTTAACAAAACAATTTGGCGCCACCCTGGAATCGTAATCCCTATGAATTAACAGGTAGGTTGTACTGGTGACATTGACAACGCTACGGACTCCAGTAGTGACGTCGATTTATGTAACAACCAGTGTGAGGCAAACACACTACAATCACACTAATACACAAAATAAACAAGTGTGAGACATTTTAACAGGTACGACCTCGATTACTCGTTACATATTGACGAACCCAACGAGGGGCTTAAGGGAAGTACACACACCCTGTGATTACTCGTTACATATTGGCGACCAGCAACGTGTGGCTGGTAAGAATAACTAGCGGCGATCATGAATAGACACGGGATGGTTACGAGACGCAAAGGGAAGGAAACACCAAACCCAGAAGAAGTGGAGGAAGTTGAGGAAGTAGAAATGGAGGAAACGACTGGAGAATTGTCAGAAGAGAACCCACAGGAGGACCAAATGGAAAATCCAAATCAACCTGAACCGGAAACAGAAGCAGAAGTCATGGTAAACGACCAACCAGTCAAACCAACAGAAGAAACGAATTTAGATAGCATGATGAAGTTCATGATGGAACAATTCGGACAAATGAATAAAGAGAGAAGACAAGACAAGGAAGAATTAAATAAAAAATTGGAATTATTACAACAAGGAATGAATAAAAAACTGGACCAAAATAGTGAAGAATTGAAGAAGCAAATGAAGGTGATACATGAAAGTCAGGAGGCATTGGAAAAGAAGAGCGAAGAGCTGAAGAAGCAGATCAAGAAGGATCTGGAGGTAGTGAACAGAAAGATGGAAAATAACCATGATATCCTCCAAAGGAAAATCGAGGAAGAAAGTAAGAAAACCAAGGAGGAATGGAAGCAACAACTAGTCGAATGTCGAGAAGAGATTAGACAAACGGTAACAGAGACCAACGAAACAGTAATACAAATCAGGGAAGAATTAAATAGTAAAATTAGTAACGTTGAAGAGGAAGGTAAATTGAGGGCGACGGAGTTCTACCAAGTCCTTACTGAAGGGTGCCAAAAGAATAAACAAGAAGTGGTCAAGGAACTGGAGGAGAGGCACCAAGAGCTACAACTGGATGTAAACAATCGGGTGGAGAAGGTGTATACCGTCATAGACAAAATCGACGGACTAACCGAGAAAAAATCCAGGGAATCAGCATGCGAGAGAAACAGATGCAGGAAGAATTAGATGCATTAAGAGAAAAACCATATAATCACACACAGTTCATAACCAGTGAGAACAGAGAAATGATTAATTTCCGTAGCTACAGGAGAAACCCGATAGAATTCCTCAAACGGGTAGAAGAGCTGATAGAGAAGAACCGAGAAACCAGATGGTCTAGTGTGAGGAGTATGATCGACGAGATGTTTCGTGACACCCATGACAATTGGTGGACAGCCACAAGACCCGAGATAAATGATACTCAAGAGTTCAAGAAACAGTTCAGGGAGAAGTATTGGTCCGAATCAACACAGAATGTGGTCCGCAATGACATTAGTAACGGAAGGTACGAGACACAAGGAGGACACACGTTAACATCGTACTTTCTGGGAAAGGTATGTTTAGCCAGAAATTTGGAACCCAGAATACCGGAAGAGTCGTTGGTGATACAACTGGGTTACCATTACGAAGAGGCCATCCAGAAGGCCAGGCGACAAGGCCAAATTAAAACAATCCAAGGAATGGTTAGCTTACTGGAAGACCTGGAGAACGATAACCAGTATCGAAAAAACAGAATTATAAACCAGAGATACAATAAGTGGAATGAACTCAATAATACACCTAATTTCCAGGGACCATACAATTATCCACAAGGCAATAATCAAAATAACTGGGGCCGGAATAACAATAATAATAATGCAGAACCAACATTCAATGGAAACGATCAGCATCGCCATCCAAATAACCAGCCTGGTAACCGAGGACAACAGAACAATCACCCAGGAAGTCCAAACAATAATAGAAGCAGCCCAAATAATAACAACCGACCAAGTGGGAATTATCGAGGAGGAGAACCTGAACAACGTACCAACAGTCACCCCAATGACCACAATTATTACGGCAACTGGTATCATCCCAATTACCAGTACAACCGGGGACCCGGGGGCAATCCAAATAGGAATGACAATCGACGTCATGTAAATTTTATTAGTGGTAGAAGGCGGAATAACGACCGAAGATACAATTCAAATTGGCACCAAGAGCCATGGTACAATGCATCCAACGAGACTGACAACAGACCATCAGTGAACAGGAACCATGAACCACTACAAAATGGAAATAACCAGCAAAATGTGCCACACAATGAAACGAACGACCAGCCAAGCAACCTGGCCGTCAGCCAGCAGCCACCTTTAAACTTAAAAGGTCAGTGATAAAGTATGAACGCCCTTCACATGAACAATCACTTGGGTTGATACGTCAAACAGCGTCAGATAAACAAACCAAAGGAATCACGATAATTTACAACTATTATTTAAAAAATATTCGAGAAGAACTTCTCGAGGAAGAGACCACTCAATTACCACAGAACAATAGTGAGATTGTTCATATAAAGGCAACAATAAACGGTACCATAACCAGTATTCTGGTAGACACGGGGTCTAATATCTCTCTCATTAACCAGCCTGAATTAGATAGAATTGAAGCTCACTCTCGAACACCAATACCTACATTGCCAATAAATAATATAGTCATCATTGGCGCAACGGGCAAACAGAACAAAACAGTGAAAAAGCAAGTGTCATTGGAACTAGATAATCTAGAATCCACCATCTCCATTATATTTCTCGTGGCAAATGGGCTACCTTTCAATATGCTCATCGGATGTGATATACTAAGAAAGTATTCAGCGGTAATAAACCTGCAGAAAGGGGTAGTGTTGTTAAATTCAGAACAAGGAACCTGGTCCGCGAACATTATCAATTGTGTACCAAGTCCAACTGCTTTAAGCCAAAACACAGAACTGAAAAGTTATTACTGCCAGAGGCATGAGCCAGATATCACCATAGTAGAGGAGGAGGAGCGTAAGACCTTATGGAACCAGAAGTTGGAAGAGATTATCACCTTCCAAAGAGAGGAAGCCAAACAGAGAGATACAAGAGATAATAGAATTCCCAAAAGACCCAGAAGACCCGTATGACAAAAATAAATGGTACAGCCTAATAGTAGAAAAAATTGAGAAACAAAAGGCCAAATATGCAAAGAACCAACCCAAAATAATCAAATATAAAGAGGGAGAAAAAATACTAATCAAAAATCGTGAACTGCCAAGTACAATGGAAGGTATAGCAAAGAATATATTGTTGCTATACACCGGTCCGTATATCATCACAAGAGACAATGGTAATAATACTTACCAAATCAGTAATATCAATACAAGGAAAATCAAAGGAGTTTACAATCAAACTTCAATAAAAAAGTTTTACGAGGAAGAATAAAGCCATTGTGAAATGAAACAAATTTCAAAATTCTAAAAGAGATGGTAAGAGCAGCTTACTCAAATATTTAGATGATGTATGCGGAACAATAAAAGGTTTTAATGAAAAAAAAAAAAAAAGAGAAACACAAAGGAAAAGTTACACAAATTCCTTTCAATTTAAATCAGTTTAAAATATAACAAAAAATTGAAATATGAAGTATGAAGTAAAAAGTGAGATAATCAGGAATAAGTTACACACATTCCTATGTAATAAAAATGTAAGAAGCACAAACTTACAATTATAATTAAAAACAAAAAATAGCTAAAAAGGAATACGCTACAAACATTCCTTTAAGGTAAGACCATTAAATTACCAAAGAATTATCAAAAATGATGTTGAATACAGAGTAAAATAAACAAAAATAAAATCAAGTTCAAATTACTGAGATAAATACTTGAAATTATACTGAATCAAAAGTATTATCAGAAAAAATAAATAAAACTTTACCTGGTACAAGGAGAGAGAGAGAAATTGTATATAAAACAAATATACAAATATGGCTAAAGCAGAATCCTGCTAAATGACTAAAAAAATGTCTAAAACAATTAAAATGATCCCAACGAGCATTGAAAACAAAATAATGAAAAGTGAGATATGATGAAATTAACATATGAATAAAGATAAAATTTCTCAATATAGTATATGAGTAGATGATAGTGTATAGTTAAGGTATAGCGGAAGGAAGAATGAGTAGTAAGGATAAAGTGATCTAAAGTCAAACCACAAGGTGGACAATCCCAATTATATTATTATATTATTATTATTATTAAGTCACAAGTTGACAAAGATTTAAGATTGACTGTTGAAAAGTCCAGCAATCTATGTGAACTGAGTAGAGAAGATGTGCCTCTAGTCTCAGAAAAATGAGTAGTAATGGGAGAAACCAGCTACTATATAAAGTTAGGGAAATAAAATTTGTGTATGAGGGAATATGCACCAATGGAAATAAATAAAAACAGATCCAAATAAAATGGAGTGAATTAAGTAAGAAGAGAAATGGAGAATGGAGAAACAAACAAGGAAGAGAAGGAAAAAAGTCATCTATAACTGATAATTTCATAAAACACTATGCTAGTATTTTATTAAAATGATCAATTTTAGAGGAGAGGCATTATGTAACGATACAATTAAGCCAAATCTCGTACCAGTAATAAAAAAGATAATTCTTAATATAAAAGTTACTTCATATGAAATAAAATGTGTAAAAAAAATGATTAAAATGTAAATACTTTGACATGACGTACAACGATATTACCCAACCCAAGTGATTGAGCCAAAAAACATAAACATAAAGAAGGGAACCACGTAACATACTTATTAAAATGTAAATATTTTGACATGATTGAGCCGACAACCCAAACATACTTAAGAAAATGTGATTGACAAAACAATGATGGACATAGAACTAAAGGAGAACCAAACCAAGATGAAGAATGAAGATGAAGATTATTGAAGAAGAAGAAGAGGAAGAATGAAGAGGAGACAGATAAAACCCAAGGGAAACTAACACACATATATAAAAGGGATAGATTGTATGTTAAAGATAGAATACGGTCAATAAACCTTAAATAATTATATATTGATAAAACCAATGTTATTATTAGCATTAATTTAACATATGTATCCAATTTTTGAGACAATACAATTGTAAAACAATGTAGTATTGGAAGGGTACACTAACCCTGTCAGAAAGGTTAGATTCAACCCAAAACACAACTAGCCTAATATTGTTTATAGTAAAAATAATACTAAAACAAAAATAGTGAGAAATGTTAGGAGTAGGTATAGGGGTTACCCATTAAATAACACTAATTACAAAACAGTGAACCAAAGTGAAGTGTTTTAGTGAAGTGTTAATGCCCTAAAAATAGTGAAAGTGAATGTGAAACATTCAAATTAGAATGCTAAGGAAATAGACACTCTTTAAAACATTGATAAATCACCAATGAGTGGAGTGGAATTATAATTAGTTGAATACCTAGATGTAATTAAAAATAGTATTTAAAATTAATAAGGGAAGCATGTGACATATCAGGGAGAAAGCCCAGTACCATAACTTGTGTTAACATGGCATGATAGGATGGAAGTAAAGTTTGTTATTAAAGATTAAAATTATAAAGAATACAACACCCCATGTTGAAAGGGGAATCAACCTTCATAATATTAAAGAAAGTAATAATGATTAACACCCTAGTTTATAAGACAAGAAAGAAATCAATGTTAGTACTAAGAATAAATTATGACTAATAAAGAATAGTTGATTCAATGTTAAAGAGGGAATATGACTGAAGGGGGACTTACAGTCCATAAACCTAGCTATTATATTTTAAATGAAAAGCAATGAAAATGTATGTTGAATAATAATTAAAACACAAACAAATAAATGAAGCCCATCAGGCTGAATTCAGAATGTAATTTAAAAGGGAAATACACTAGAAAACAATCATGGCTGTTTGTAACTAGGAAAACAGTTAACTGCCAAGAACATTTCAAATGCAAATTGTATCAATTTCATAAAAAATGTTACTAATCTAAGAACAGTGAATGGACAATGATTGTATATCAGTTATTTCTACACAGAAATATTATTGTAATAATTTAATTCAAGAAAGATATGTTATTTTTTAAATGTCAACTAATTAGACTATAGTTAAAGTGTAACAGAATATGACCTTATGAGGTATCATTGTAAACTTTGAAAGGAAAGAAAAATAATAGTGATGTCATTTATTATCCCAAAGGAAATATAAGGGAATAAAATCATTGGGAAAATACTTAATAAATTTGAATAAAAATTCAAATATCTCTAACAATGTAAGTAAAGAGTAATTAAACAAGCATTGAATTATTAGTTACTATGACAACGAGTCATTTGAGGCTTATTTTTCCGTTAAATTATACAGACGCTGAAGAAACGAAGCGTGGGTACGCCACGCAAGAAATTGGACAAACTAAAACTTTAATTTAAACAATTACAACAAGTCGAATAGTGAACCAAAATGATCCAATGTGAAGAGACGTCAATCTGTACCGAATTAATGATGACCAGGAATGGAATTAAACAAACTAATTAAAGAAAAAACTCAGACCAGTTTGGAGAAGATGCTGGAAGCCTACAACCAGCCCAAATTCGAAAAATACACGCCTACCCATGATGACCCTTCAACGTGAGACGAACTGATAAGTACCGAATAATTTATTACTCCTAAAAAACCCCAAATCACTTAAATTATTTTCAAATGATAAAATTTCTCACTATTTAAAAAATAGTATTTTCTTTCAAAGGTAAAGGCATAATTTACTTACTTATATTAAAAACATCTATAAAGATAACCTTATTTGTGAACATAACTACTGCAACAGAAATACGACACTACAGAACAAATTGTACAAACACATTATAAATCCTAAGTACCTATAAGGTATAATAGTGTACTTTCTTTTCATGTAATCAACGTTTATGTCTATTTTCATGATCAAAAGAACCCCAGATTGTAAAAACATATTAATTTGTTAGAAGCAACTGAATGATAGCGTTTTCAATCAATTTTGCCAACCTGAGGTGTTTTGTGTTTCAAGCTCTAAGCCGGAGCATAATATTATAAAATTGTTTATTATTCAATTGTCATGTTTATTAATAATTAAATGTGTATTAATAAGCGCAGTACAGAACAATACTATCTTGTTATTTCATAGGATTTTTTGTTGTAAATATATGTGTGTTAGCGAAGTTTAAGTCATAGCCAACTAGCGCTTGTCACGAGTGGCCGAGTCGACAACCTGTGTAGCAGCGGGAATAATTCGAACGCCACAGCTGTCCATGCTAATACCACATATTACTTTAAAAAACTAAATGTTTTAATTGTTTTAACAAAACAATTTGGCGCCACCCTGGAATCGTAATCCCTATGAATTAACAGGTAGGTTGTACTGGTGACATTGACAACGCTACGGACTCCAGTAGTGACGTCGATTTATGTAACAACCAGTGTGAGGCAAACACACTACAATCACACTAATACACAAAATAAACAAGTGTGAGACATTTTAACAGGTACGACCTCGATTACTCGTTACATATTGACGAACCCAACGAGGGGCTTAAGGGAAGTACACACACCCTGTGATTACTCGTTACATATTGGCGACCAGCAACGTGTGGCTGGTAAGAATAACTAGCGGCGATCATGAATAGACACGGGATGGTTACGAGACGCAAAGGGAAGGAAACACCAAACCCAGAAGAAGTGGAGGAAGTTGAGGAAGTAGAAATGGAGGAAACGACTGGAGAATTGTCAGAAGAGAACCCACAGGAGGACCAAATGGAAAATCCAAATCAACCTGAACCGGAAACAGAAGCAGAAGTCATGGTAAACGACCAACCAGTCAAACCAACAGAAGAAACGAATTTAGATAGCATGATGAAGTTCATGATGGAACAATTCGGACAAATGAATAAAGAGAGAAGACAAGACAAGGAAGAATTAAATAAAAAATTGGAATTATTACAACAAGGAATGAATAAAAAACTGGACCAAAATAGTGAAGAATTGAAGAAGCAAATGAAGGTGATACATGAAAGTCAGGAGGCATTGGAAAAGAAGAGCGAAGAGCTGAAGAAGCAGATCAAGAAGGATCTGGAGGTAGTGAACAGAAAGATGGAAAATAACCATGATATCCTCCAAAGGAAAATCGAGGAAGAAAGTAAGAAAACCAAGGAGGAATGGAAGCAACAACTAGTCGAATGTCGAGAAGAGATTAGACAAACGGTAACAGAGACCAACGAAACAGTAATACAAATCAGGGAAGAATTAAATAGTAAAATTAGTAACGTTGAAGAGGAAGGTAAATTGAGGGCGACGGAGTTCTACCAAGTCCTTACTGAAGGGTGCCAAAAGAATAAACAAGAAGTGGTCAAGGAACTGGAGGAGAGGCACCAAGAGCTACAACTGGATGTAAACAATCGGGTGGAGAAGGTGTATACCGTCATAGACAAAATCGACGGACTGACCCGAGAAAAAATCCAGGGAATCAGCATGCGAGAGAAACAGATGCAGGAAGAATTAGATGCATTAAGAGAAAAACCATATAATCACACACAGTTCATAACCAGTGAGAACAGAGAAATGATTAATTTCCGTAGCTACAGGAGAAACCCGATAGAATTCCTCAAACGGGTAGAAGAGCTGATAGAGAAGAACCGAGAAACCAGATGGTCTAGTGTGAGGAGTATGATCGACGAGATGTTTCGTGACACCCATGACAATTGGTGGACAGCCACAAGACCCGAGATAAATGATACTCAAGAGTTCAAGAAACAGTTCAGGGAGAAGTATTGGTCCGAATCAACACAGAATGTGGTCCGCAATGACATTAGTAACGGAAGGTACGAGACACAAGGAGGACACACGTTAACATCGTACTTTCTGGGAAAGGTATGTTTAGCCAGAAATTTGGAACCCAGAATACTGGAAGAGTCGTTGGTGATACAACTGGGTTACCATTACGAAGAGGCCATCCAGAAGGCCAGGCGACAAGGCCAAATTAAAACAATCCAAGGAATGGTTAGCTTACTGGAAGACCTGGAGAACGATAACCAGTATCGAAAAAACAGAATTATAAACCAGAGATACAATAAGTGGAATGAACTCAATAATACACCTAATTTCCAGGGACCATACAATTATCCACAAGGCAATAATCAAAATAACTGGGGCCGGAATAACAATAATAATAATGCAGAACCAACATTCAATGGAAACGATCAGCATCGCCATCCAAATAACCAGCCTGGTAACCGAGGACAACAGAACAATCACCCAGGAAGTCCAAACAATAATAGAAGCAGCCCAAATAATAACAACCGACCAAGTGGGAATTATCGAGGAGGAGAACCTGAACAGCGTACCAACAGTCACCCCAATGACCACAATTATTACGGCAACCGGTATCATCCCAATTACCAGTACAACCGGGGACCCGGGGGCAATCCAAATAGGAATGACAATCGACGTCATGTAAATTTTATTAGTGGTAGAAGGCGGAATAACGACCGAAGATACAATTCAAATTGGCACCAAGAGCCATGGTACAATGCATCCAACGAGACTGACAACAGACCATCAGTGAACAGGAACCATGAACCACTACAAAATGGAAATAACCAGCAAAATGTGCCACACAATGAAACGAACGACCAGCCAAGCAACCTGGCCGTCAGCCAGCAGCCACCTTTAAACTAAAAAGGTCAGTGATAAAGTATGAACGCCCTTCACATGAACAATCACTTGGGTTGATACGTCAAACAGCGTCAGATAAACAAACCAAAGGAATCACGATAATTTACAACTATTATTTAAAAAATATTCGAGAAGAACTTCTCGAGGAAGAGACCACTCAATTACCACAGAACAATAGTGAGATTGTTCATATAAAGGCAACAATAAACGGTACCATAACCAGTATTCTGGTAGACACGGGGTCTAATATCTCTCTCATTAACCAGCCTGAATTAGATAGAATTGAAGCTCACTCTCGAACACCAATACCTACATTGCCAATAAATAATATAGTCATCATTGGCGCAACGGGCAAACAGAACAAAACAGTGAAAAAGCAAGTGTCATTGGAACTAGATAATCTAGAATCCACCATCTCCATTATATTTCTCGTGGCAAATGGGCTACCTTTCAATATGCTCATCGGATGTGATATACTAAGAAAGTATTCAGCGGTAATAAACCTGCAGAAAGGAGTAGTGTTGTTAAATTCAGAACAAGGAACCTGGTCCGCGAACATTATCAATTGTGTACCAAGTCCAACTGCTTTAAGCCAAAACACAGAACTGAAAAGTTATTACTGCCAGAGGCATGAGCCAGATATCACCATAGTAGAGGAGGAGGAGCGTAAGACCTTATGGAACCAGAAGTTGGAAGAGATTATCACCTTCCAAAGAGAGGAAGCCAAACAGAGAGATACAAGAGATAATAGAATTCCCAAAAGACCCAGAAGACCCGTATGACAAAAATAAATGGTACAGCCTAATAGTAGAAAAAATTGAGAAACAAAAGGCCAAATATGCAAAGAACCAACCCAAAATAATCAAATATAAAGAGGGAGAAAAAATACTAATCAAAAATCGTGAACTGCCAAGTACAATGGAAGGTATAGCAAAGAAATTATTGTTGCTATACACCGGTCCGTATATCATCACAAGAGACAATGGTAATAATACTTACCAAATCAGTAATATCAATACAAGGAAAATCAAAGGAGTTTACAATCAAACTTCAATAAAAAAGTTTTACGAGGAAGAATAAAGCCATTGTGAAATGAAACAAATTTCAAAATTCTAAAAGAGATGGTAAGAGCAGCTTACTCAAATATTTAGATGATGTATGCGGAACAATAAAAGGTTTTAATGAAAAAAAAAAAAAAAAGAGAAACACAAAGGAAAAGTTACACAAATTCCTTTCAATTTAAATCAGTTTAAAATATAACAAAAAATTGAAATATGAAGTATGAAGTAAAAAGTGAGATAATCAGGAATAAGTTACACACATTCCTATGTAATAAAAATGTAAGAAGCACAAACTTACAATTATAATTAAAAACAAAAAATAGCTAAAAAGGAATACGCTACAAACATTCCTTTAAGGTAAGACCATTAAATTACCAAAGAATTATCAAAAATGATGTTGAATACAGAGTAAAATAAACAAAAATAAAATCAAGTTCAAATTACTGAGATAAATACTTGAAATTATACTGAATCAAAAGTATTATCAGAAAAAATAAATAAAACTTTACCTGGTACAAGGAGAGAGAGAGAAATTGTATATAAAACAAATATACAAATATGGCTAAAGCAGAATCCTGCTAAATGACTAAAAAAATGTCTAAAACAATTAAAATGATCCCAACGAGCATTGAAAACAAAATAATGAAAAGTGAGATATGATGAAATTAACATATGAATAAAGATAAAATTTCTCAATATAGTATATGAGTAGATGATAGTGTATAGTTAAGGTATAGCGGAAGGAAGAATGAGTAGTAAGGATAAAGTGATCTAAAGTCAAACCACAAGGTGGACAATCCCAATTATATTATTATATTATTATTATTATTAAGTCACAAGTTGACAAAGATTTAAGATTGACTGTTGAAAAGTCCAGCAATCTATGTGAACTGAGTAGAGAAGATGTGCCTCTAGTCTCAGAAAAATGAGTAGTAATGGGAGAAACCAGCTACTATATAAAGTTAGGGAAATAAAATTTGTGTATGAGGGAATATGCACCAATGGAAATAAATAAAAACAGATCCAAATAAAATGGAGTGAATTAAGTAAGAAGAGAAATGGAGAATGGAGAAACAAACAAGGAAGAGAAGGAAAAAAGTCATCTATAACTGATAATTTCATAAAACACTATGCTAGTATTTTATTAAAATGATCAATTTTAGAGGAGAGGCATTATGTAACGATACAATTAAGCCAAATCTCGTACCAGTAATAAAAAAGATAATTCTTAATATAAAAGTTACTTCATATGAAATAAAATGTGTAAAAAAAATGATTAAAATGTAAATACTTTGACATGACGTACAACGATATTACCCAACCCAAGTGATTGAGCCAAAAAACATAAACATAAAGAAGGGAACCACGTAACATACTTATTAAAATGTAAATATTTTGACATGATTGAGCCGACAACCCAAACATACTTAAGAAAATGTGATTGACAAAACAATGATGGACATAGAACTAAAGGAGAACCAAACCAAGATGAAGAATGAAGATGAAGATTATTGAAGAAGAAGAAGAGGAAGAATGAAGAGGAGACAGATAAAACCCAAGGGAAACTAACACACATATATAAAAGGGATAGATTGTATGTTAAAGATAGAATACGGTCAATAAACCTTAAATAATTATATATTGATAAAACCAATGTTATTATTAGCATTAATTTAACATATGTATCCAATTTTTGAGACAATACAATTGTAAAACAATGTAGTATTGGAAGGGTACACTAACCCTGTCAGAAAGGTTAGATTCAACCCAAAACACAACTAGCCTAATATTGTTTATAGTAAAAATAATACTAAAACAAAAATAGTGAGAAATGTTAGGAGTAGGTATAGGGGTTACCCATTAAATAACACTAATTACAAAACAGTGAACCAAAGTGAAGTGTTTTAGTGAAGTGTTAATGCCCTAAAAATAGTGAAAGTGAATGTGAAACATTCAAATTAGAATGCTAAGGAAATAGACACTCTTTAAAACATTGATAAATCACCAATGAGTGGAGTGGAATTATAATTAGTTGAATACCTAGATGTAATTAAAAATAGTATTTAAAATTAATAAGGGAAGCATGTGACATATCAGGGAGAAAGCCCAGTACCATAACTTGTGTTAACATGGCATGATAGGATGGAAGTAAAGTTTGTTATTAAAGATTAAAATTATAAAGAATACAACACCCCATGTTGAAAGGGGAATCAACCTTCATAATATTAAAGGAAGTAATAATGATTAACACCCTAGTTTATAAGACAAGAAAGAAATCAATGTTAGTACTAAGAATAAATTATGACTAATAAAGAATAGTTGATTCAATGTTAAAGAGGGAATATGACTGAAGGGGGACTTACAGTCCATAAACCTAGCTATTATATTTTAAATGAAAAGCAATGAAAATGTATGTTGAATAATAATTAAAACACAAACAAATAAATGAAGCCCATCAGGCTGAATTCAGAATGTAATTTAAAAGGGAAATACACTAGAAAACAATCATGGCTGTTTGTAACTAGGAAAACAGTTAACTGCCAAGAACATTTCAAATGCAAATTGTATCAATTTCATAAAAAATCTTACTAATCTAAGAACAGTGAATGGACAATGATTGTATATCAGTTATTTCTACACAGAAATATTATTGTAATAATTTAATTCAAGAAAGATATGTTATTTTTTAAATGTCAACTAATTAGACTATAGTTAAAGTGTAACAGAATATGACCTTATGAGGTATCATTGTAAACTTTGAAAGGAAAGAAAAATAATAGTGATGTCATTTATTATCCCAAAGGAAATATAAGGGAATAAAATCATTGGGAAAATACTTAATAAATTTGAATAAAAATTCAAATATCTCTAACAATGTAAGTAAAGAGTAATTAAACAAGCATTGAATTATTAGTTACTATGACAACGAGTCATTTGAGGCTTATTTTTCCGTTAAATTATACAGACGCTGAAGAAACGAAGCGTGGGTACGCCACGCAAGAAATTGGACAAACTAAAACTTTAATTTAAACAATTACAACAAGTCGAATAGTGAACCAAAATGATCCAATGTGAAGAGACGTCGATCTGTACCGAATTAATGATGACCAGGAATGGAATTAAACAAACTAATTAAAGAAAAACCCCAGACCAGTTTGGAGAAGATGCTGGAAGCCTACAACCAGCCCAAATTCGAAAAATACACGCCTACCCATGATGACCCTTCAACGTGAGACGAACTGATAAGTACCGAATAATTTATTACTCCTAAAAAACCCCAAATCACTTAAATTGTTTTCAAATGATAAAATTTCTCACTATTTAAAAAATAGTATTTTCTTTCAAAGGTAAAGGCATAATTTACTTACTTATATTAAAAACATCTATAAAGATAACCTTATTTGTGAACATAACTACTGCAACAGAAATACGACACTACAGAACAAATTGTACAAACACATTATAAATCCTAAGTACCTATAAGGTATAATAGTGTACTTTCTTTTCATGTAATCAACGTTTATGTCTATTTTCATGATCAAAAGAACCCCAGATTGTAAAAACATATTAATTTGTTAGAAGCAACTGAATGATAGCGTTTTCAATCAATTTTGCCAACCTGAGGTGTTTTGTGTTTCAAGCTCTAAGCCGGAGCATAATATTATAAATTTGTTTATTATTCAATTGTCATGTTTATTAATAATTAAATGTGTATTAAAAAGCGCAGTACAGAACAATACTATCTTGTTATTTCATAGGATTTTTTGTTGTAAATATATGTGTGTTAGCGAAGTTTAAGTCATAGCCAACTAGCGCTTGTCACGAGTGGCCGAGTCGACAACCTGTGTAGCAGCGGGAATAATTCGAACGCCACAGCTGTTTATGCTAATACCACATATTACTTTAAAAAACTAAATGTTTTGTTTTAACAAAACAATTTGGCGCCACCCGGGAATCGTAATCCCTATGAATTAACAGGTAGGTTGTACTGGTGACATTGACAACGCTACGGACTCCAGTAGTGACGTCGATTTATGTAACAACCGGTGTGAGGCAAACACACTACAATCACACTAATACACAAAATAAACAAGCGTGAGACATTTTAACAGGTACGACCTCGATTACTCGTTACATATTGACGAACCCAACGAGGGGCTTAAGGGAAGTACACACCCCCCTGTGATTACTCGTTACAATATGTATGTTCTAAATTTTTGTAAGCAGTATACCACACTTAGGAGTTCCAGTTCGGTGGTGAAGTAATTTAATTCTGCGCTGCGTAGGACTCGGCTGACAAAGGCAATTACTCCTATCTTGTTATTTTCATCGAGCTGATACAACTGTCCACCCAGTGCATACTTGCTTGCATCGATTTGCAAATAAAAGCGTTTCTCTGGATTTGGATGTTTGAGTATCACTGTGTTTATGAATAATCCTTTTATTCTGTTAAAATGACACTCTAGCTCCTCATTCCATTTATATTTTGTGTCCTTCAATAATTTTAGTAAAGGTTGTGTTGCCTTGGCGTACTTACTCGTGAATTTGTTATAAAAGTTAGTGACTCCAAGGACACCCTTTAATTGTTTTTGGTTCCTAAGCCTTGGGAAATTCTGAATTGCGGCAACCTTGTCAGACGCTGCGCTGATACCAGTTGTCGATAAACAATATCCTAGATAAATCCTTAAATTTTTAGTGACCGTCAATCAGTGAATGTTTTAGTGGATGGTTAGTGAGGATCGGTCAATAATATACAACTTTTAGTTATTTTGCGTCGATGTTTCGACTATATTTATTGTCATCTTCAGGACCTGTGTATGAAATACAATAGAAATATCAAACATAACGAAACAATTAAATATTTGGGTGAACGTGTTGGTGATGTGAGTGTGTGAGTGCGTATGTATGTATCATTTTTTATGTGAAGACTTATGATAGTTTGTTTACATCTTCAAATTATCTTTAAGATAACTAAAAGGATAACTAAAAATATCCTAGATAATTTATGGTTCTACGGAAAAATTGCGACTTTTTGAAATTAACTGTGAGATTGACTTTTCGTAGGTTTTCTAGCAATAACTTGAGATGATGCAGATGCTCCTTGACGCTGCTTGAAATGCACAGGCAATCATCCACGTAGATCATGGTAAACCTTTTAACTTCATTGGTTAACACCATGTCCAGACCCCTAGTTAAGCTGGCCAAGCTAGTCTTGAGACCAAATGGAATGACGGTATATCGGTAGCACTTCCCTTTGTACATAAATACGGTGTAATCTCTGCATGCCATATCTAATGAAATTTGCCAAAAGCTAGAAGTGAGGTCTATACTGCCCATTACTTGTATATTCCCAGACTTCGACAGAACCTCATTGATTGGAATAGCACCTTCGTAATCTGGTACCGTGACCGAGTTAAGGCGTCTGGCATCTAAACATAGCCTTACCTTCTGGTCCTTCTTAATCACGGTGACCATTGGATTTACGTACGGGTTGGCTGCTCTCTCAATGATCCTGTAACTCTCCATCTTCTTCATCTCCTCGTCGACTGCTTCCTGGTACTTAGCCGGTACTGGGTATCCCTTCAGACAGTAAGGTGTTGTGTCCGTAACGTTAAACTTATGTTGGTATCCGATGATATGTCCTGGTGCACCCCTGAAGACTTCTTTGTTTTCAATCAAGATTTCTTGAAGTTGCTTCCGATCGTCATCAGGTATATCCAATAATTCTGTCATCTTCTCCCTAATGGTTCTAATCAACTCATCATTAATGTCCGCTGTGCTAATTTTTAGTATGTCGGCCGTAGTCACTTTATCTTCGGGTAGGTGTGGACCTTGAAATTTGCTGTGTTATTTGTTTTGACTGATTGCCGATGGCTCCCTTTACTATAGTATTTGACATCTTTAATATGTCTATCTTCCCTAAATTTAATTTATTATCTCGATACCAGTCTTCCGAAATCGCATTGATTTCACTTCCAGTATCGAGCAGAGCGTTGATACAAATTCCATTTAATTTTATTCGAAGTTCGGGGCATTTAATAATTTTAAGTGGCGTTCCCTCCCTTTCTTCACTTACCAATTCCTCTCTTACATCCACAAAAGTATTATTAATATACTTATAACTAATCCCTAAATCTAAGTCATATTTACAAATTTCCTTATTCAGTTTTTTGAGTGCTGCGTTCCATTATTCTGCGTAATTGCATTGCTTGTAGACGAAATGGCATTCACATCTGCTTCACATGTGGGTAGTCGCTTATTGTTCGGACTTGGGTAGGAATTCTTTTGTTCATTTCCACCCTCTCTGTCGATCCTTCTCTCTCGGTCTTGGGTTTGTTGTTGTAGCCATGGTCGGTGTTGTTTCCGCTCAGGTCCATTAGCACTTTGATGTTTCACTCGTGCCAATGACCTCGAATCCCCTCTAACTGTCATGCATTCCTGTAACAGCTGTTCGAACTGTTGTATGTTGTCGACACCCCAGGTGATTATCGTGACTTTAATTTCGTGGTGGAAATGTCGTGCTATTTTTCTTATCAGGTGTTGGTCAGAGATGGCTGGGATTAGTTGACGGTTCTTTAAGACTCGCCGCTCCATATACTGCACCATTGTTAACCCGTCTTCATACCTATACCTTCCAAACTCTAATCGGTCACGTACTCTCTCCTGTATTACTGAGTTCCAAAATTTGTTTATGAATGCCTCAGTAAACTCATCGAATGACATGAGTTGATCCTTCACTAGCCTCCACCAAATTGCTGCCTCACCCTCAAGATGTCGTGCAATCCACAGGATCCCATTTGTAGGGTAATATTCTCGTAGTTCCGTGATTTCCTTCAGAAACTCCATTGGAAACTCGCTCTCTCCATTGAACTTGATTTCTTTAATCTGTTCCGTAGGGACGACTCAATTTATAGGTATCGCACCTACTTGTGCAAATTTCGACCTCACGTCGTTCTGGATGCTTGTTAGCTTCCCGTCTATCTCCTCCACGTTGTTCCTGATTTTCTCCTCTAATTCCTTAATTCGATTTTTACTCGCTTCATTGTTCTTAACTTATTTATTTCTCTTTTGTGTGCCGTGGAGTTTTCTTCTAGGCGTTTATTATTAGCAATTATTCTTTTATTTATATTTTTAATTTCATTATTAGTTTTTACTATTTCTTTTATGAATTTGCTAACTGCTATAATTTTTTATTGTTCGACTAAGCTTTTCGTCATTACTGACATCTTCAGGTCTTAAACCTGTCAGTGTCATGTCATGTCAGATGTCAGTAATGACGAAAAGCTTAGTCGAACAATAAAAAATTATAGCAGTTAGCAAATTCATAAAAGAAATAGTAAAGATGGCTGCTAATTTAAACAATACGAAGAATATTAGTTTTTAATTCATTCTCTTTAACTACTTCTTCTACGCTATCTAATCTTAAATTAAGTTCATTTCTAACTGTATTGATCACTTCTTTAACTATTTCTCTAGTTTCTTTTTTAATTTGTTCTATTAGTTCTTGGTTTTCTTTCCTAAATTCATTTATTTGTTGGGTCATTTGTGTTGTTGTTTTGTTGTTATTTGCATCAGCGATGTCTTGAGCTTGTTGTGCGATGCTTTGCGTTTGTTGTTCGATACGTTTGGTAATGTCTTCTTTTTGTTGGGTAATGGTTTTTGTAAGTTGTTGTAATATTGTATAAATATCTACTTCTTTAATTACTGGTGTTGTTTCTGTCTGCGGTCCCCACACCTCTGTGTTATCGTTGGCTGTGTTTTCATCAAATATGTTTGGTTCTCCTAACTGGTTATTAATCTCGCACTCCGACTCGCTACTACTTTTTTCGACTATTTCTTTTTCTGTGTTCATGGTTGTGTTGTTGATTGTGTCTGTTTGTTTGTTATGAGCTACTCTACTTCTACTCCTAGTGATCATATGCTAGAACTTATCACTTAAATTTCTTAGCTTATTACAATTTTGTAACTCAATTCGCTCTACCCTTTGCTTTGAATCAAGCCGATACGGTGGGCGCCAATAATATTACCTTAGGTTGTAATATTTTCGTTAGCACCTATTAATATGGGTGAGCGCTAATAATATATTATTTTGTATACTATATAGGCCCATATTGAAGGTGCCATTAATATTACCACAGGATTACACCAATTTATATTTATCTTACACCAATCAGATCCAGTAAGTATTTATCAAGAACTCGATAATATCACTGCATTGACTTTTGAGATTTATATTTTCAATGAGTGACAATCGTTAATAATAATTTAAATGTATTTATTAAAGATGTGTTCAAATTAAGTTAGTTATTCATGTTGGTGTCATACAATAATATTTTATGCATTTACTTATAATTGTTGTCAATCCAATAGGTATATATGTTCTTTTGTCTCACGGTAATATTATAAATAATTATACAATACACAGATATATGATTACAATTATTTGTTTAATAAGGTCACTTTCAAATTTATACAAATTGAACATTAATAATATTAATAAATGGAATTATACTTTGTTTAGTGAGTTCTTTCAGAGCACTGAATTGAGTTACTTTTAGTTAACAATTTTAATTATGACAGTTTATATGTTACTTGGTTGTTGAATTCCAAATTAATGTCGGTGGTGGTATCCCTGATATCTTCCTGGTGGGTAGTGTTGTGATGGGTCTCTGACGTTGGATCCCGTGACGAGCTCCTGGTGACGCTGACACTACACTCGCTTTCACTTTTGTGGAATGAGTTGGTTTACAATATTAATATGATAACCGCACAAGTCACATGCACATATAAAATTTAATACAATTTTATTTATAAATACTTCTTTTATCATATGCAATGCAATATGATTTCTTAATAAAGATACTTTTATATCAGAATGATTGAGTCGTATCACTTGGATATTATTGTTAGCTGTACTTGATTTTGTAATTGATGTAACTGATTTAAACTTGGAAAAACTGTAAACTCGAGAAGTTGAAGAAAGATTGACTTAAATGTAATAACATCTAGCTGACGTGAACAAAACTTGTAACTGATTGAATGACTAAATAAAACTGATAGAACTAATTCACAAACAACTGACGTGAAGACTGCTTAAAATTGCTGAAAATGATTTTGACTGACTGACTGACTGCAGTTCGTCTTCGCGTTCGAGTTTTTATAAGAAAATCTTTTTTCCCTTTCCAACACTCGACTGTACAATTTCTTCATTGGTAAGAATATACCACGATGTTTAAAGTATTGGATATTCCCCAATAGCAAATTCTAAATTTTCCCTCCAACTACTGACGCTACTCCTAATTGGTTTGAATGTGTGGGCTGAGTTAAACTGGCTTTTTTTGAAAAGGAGACGCTTAATTTCGATCTGTCTAAATTTCTCCCTTGCACATCTTCCGGTAGGTATTGTTATAGCAAGTACGTGCTATTGTTATTTTAATGGCTTTTGTACGTGTTTTTATAAAATTTTCTAACAATACGATTTTTATGGCTTTGCTTGCCAAAAGTACCTGCTAATACGTTTTATAGAACTTTGTGGTAGACAACAGGCGCCAGTCTTGGGTGTGTACATGCCACTTTTATCTGGTACTTTTCCACTACATTTCACATATTACATAATTAGTAAAATAGTTTACCTTCTTCTTGTCCGTCTGGTGGCCTTTTCTCTATATTTTATTCAACGCGTTTCAGGACATATGCCCCATCATCAGGATATCCCTTGTTGAAGTTCGTCGATCGTTAAAATATTAAAAACACTATATACAATTCTACACATAACAATAAATATAATATAAACATAAAAACACATAAAATACCCAGATTTGAGACACACGCGATATCGGTGGTGCGCACCACAACATGCTATAGTCGACTGCCTGTAGTAGTGGCAGTCGACTATAGCATGTCGTGGTGCGCACCACCGATATCGCGTGTGTCTCAAATCTGGGTATTTTATGTGTTTTTATGTTTATATTATATTTATTGTTATGTGTAGAATTGTATATACAGTGTTTTTAATATTTTAACGATCGACGAACTTCAACAAGGGATATCCTGATTATGGGGCATATGTCCTGAAACGCGTTGAATAAAATATAGAGAAAAGGCCACCAGACGGACAAGAAGAAGGTAAACTATTTTACTAATTATATACTATAAGTGACTTGGATACCGAAAAACATGGATCTCACATATTACCATACATTTCTTATTAATTAAAGACAATTACAAAGTTTTAATATTGAATTATTATGCAAAATTATAACATATTATAAATTTTGCTATAGAAGGCAGTACACAATGCCAAGACAATTGTGTATTAACCGTTTGGCAAGAAATGCGACGTTCTCTAATAGAAATTTTGGACAAACTGTCAGTTGAAATTTCAAGCTGTTTCTCTTACATAAAAGAGTTATAAAAACGCTTTAGGTTCCTCTATAAATTTGAGGCATACATAAATGATGGGGTACATTTTAAGGAACAGCTTTCCCAATTAAGTGCACAGTGCTTGCAAAACTGTATCCACATGACCTAAACAGTGAAGAATTGTTCAGTGACTTGAAAGACGTCATACATTTATTAAAAAGGGCAAAAGTTAATGGAGAATAAATGGACTTTACACCTCATGGACTGCTACAATACATTTCTTCAATGGGATTAGAAGCCTACAAAACACTAACAACAGCTTTAAAAATGTTCCTTACTTTACCAGTGTCTGTGTCTTTTTGTGAAAGATCGTTTAGTAAACTTAAATTGATTAAATCGTACCTACGGTCAACAGTATATCAACACTGTGTATCAAATCTAGAGATACTTTCAATTGAAAACGACATTGCTTCGTCTTTAGATTATAGTGATTTAATAACCGACTTTGCAGCAATTAAGAACAGGAAAGTTACATTTTAAAATGTCTCATTTTATATATTCATTAACTATTAAAAATAAATATTAAGTGTTTATTAGTAGAAGATGATTTGGTAAGTGATTTATTTTATTAAATTCATGGATTTCGTTGTCCATGACGTGTCCGTTACTTAACTAAATATAATTATTTTACTATGACTCAGAACACAAAACTTTTTATGGGTAAAAACGTAAAAGTTTTACCTTATAACCTGAACCGGTTTTCACTTTTAAAAAGCTTCTTCAGAAGTTGCCGCTGGTAGCACTGTCCGTCTTGTTGTTGGCGACGGAATCGATTTTCAAAAGATCGATGTTGTGTGTGTGGGGCATGATATGTTCGAATAATGCATGTGATTTGAATTGTGTCTGTTCGTTTAGGATGTTGTTTTTATTTGTTTTCGTGTGTTTGTATATTTCCAATTGTTCTAGAGTGTCCAGTTTTCGGCCTTTTGTGTGTACGTGTAGAATGTTCATGTTATTGTCGATGTTTTTGTATGTGTGGTTTGCTTCAATGAGGTGGTTTGCAAAGGTGGGTTCTGTAGTGGAGTGGAGTGCCTTTGTGTGTTCAATGTATCTTTGTTTGAAGCTACGTCCTCTCTGGCCTATGTAGAATTTGTTGCAATCTGAGCAATTTAGTTTGTAAACACCAGGTAGATCGAATTTGTTTTGTGCTTTGTGTGTGTGTTTTGACAGTGTGTGTTCTGTTTTGTTAGTAGTTACAGAACATTTGTTAAGGAGTATACAGAATTTATTACAAAACTGTGAGCGGGCCAAAAAATTTCTTAACTTTATTTTATAACCTTTTATGACGATTTTGCAAAAAAAAAATCAGAAGGATCCATGGACACTAACTCAAAATCGGCAGAAAATTCCTCACTTAATAGACTATAGAAATCAGACTAAGTAAAACCTGAAACGAGCACATCAGAAGATCTATGAGATCGACTGAAATTTACAGAAAGAGGATGCTTTGGGAAAAAAGGCATGGCAAAGGAAGACTGTAATATGGGATGATGCTGTTAAAAGAATTATGTACTGTTATTTAAAATGTTGAATACCAGTGGTGCAATATTACCCTGTGGGTGGACTTGGTCTTTTAACAATGGCATGGCATAATGTTGAGTTTTGTTTCCACACAATCATTGTGCTGCAACAATGTTGGAGACAATATTGAGAGGACAAAGTTGCAGATCATTCACTGTTTTCACACCACAACAGTACTGCTACAACCATGGATAACAATACTGTGCTGCTACTACTTTCATTGTTATGGCTGGACCCAAAAAAATTGGTTAAGTTTTAGAGAAACATAAACGTCGTTGTTGGTGGGTTCTTAGTTCCTTGGCTAAACCATCTTGTGAGGATGTCATAATTTGCTAATGAGAGACTGGCAACTTCAAAGTGGCTATCAAAATTATGAAATTACTTTTACTGTCTTTTTTTCAACATCAGCTTAATACATACAACATTTAATTCGACTTAATCCACATGAAATTTTGTCTAGAACATCACTTTTGCTATTTCAGTTTTTATGTTTACTGTTAATTATGTTGTATAGCACAGTTTTGTTTCTATATAACTGAAGTAGTTAAACAACTTCATCTTTACTGCACTCCAGCACTCCATAACTTCAACTTACAACAAATCTTAAATCAATTAACTATATGAACAAACTACAGACAGTATAAAGAAGCTAGCAATCGTAACTTCAAAGTAAAAGATTTTAACAAGAAGGCAGCCTATGCTCTAATGAGGTTGTTGAGAACTAGTCACCTGCAATATTATGCCTACAACGTTCCCAACACGGTTACATAACTTTTTTGCCAACATTGTTGGGGACAAAATTTGTATGTGTGGAAATGAGGTTTAAACTAACTAGTTAAGACTGTGTTCAGATGTTTCATGTCATAGTAATACTGTGCAGAAAGCGTGCAGACAGTTTCATGCTATTTACTTCTTGTTTTAACATTCAGGACAGATTCATTGTATAGAAATAATTTCAAAAATTGCAAAGCCCTGTGTTTACATTTTATGTGGATTTGGTATATATTGTATGTGTTTGTTTATATTCATGGTAGTTCAAAGTGAACATTGTCTTTGTGTATAAATAATTTGAAGTTATTTATCGATTTGTGTGTGTGTGTGCATGCGCACACGCACGCACATGAGCTGTTAAAAACTATGAGTTTGGTTTTAGAAAAAAAATTTTATAATTTTAAATAATTTTTTCTCCTAATCACTGAAAATGTTTTAAGCTTATTCAGCTTTAATTACAAAGTAAAATAATAATAATAATAATGCACAAATGCATAGCGTTTATTCAGAAAATAGCTTGTAAGAAAAACGCTGAAATTAGTTTTTTAGTAATTAGTTTTAGGGAATGTTTGTCAGCCATTAAAAACATACTTTAAAAAATGTGAAGTGCCATAGGGGACAGATTGTGGATCAAGGTGTCAGTACTCATAATGTTAAATGTGTACATAGTATACAAGGATTCAAGCGGATTAAAGTAAACATGTTTTTGCATCTTTACAGTTAGATACATTTTTTGTGATATGTAAATTTGGTGTGAATTTTGTTCCCATAATTAGTTAATACATTAAAAATTGTTGGAAACAAATAATTATACAATATCATATGTTTAGGTGTTCTGCACAGACATCTCAAAGCAGCTACATGAGTATGGTGTTGAGTACCATGTGTTGCAAGAAGAAATGTCAACACCACGACCAGAGACAAAGAAAATCAAACAGCTTGAAGCAATGAACAAAACACTTACTATTCAGAACAGAGCACTCACCGAGCAATTAGAGGTTAGAACTTTTATTTATAATGTGTATGTTACTGTGTATTAATAGAACATGAACACCAGGCTTTCAGGTTTTATTTTTATAAATGTCAAAATATCCCAGTTGGCTATAGAAGTGCTTTTTGTATCATTCAAAATAAAACTTAATGTTAAACACTGGAAATAACAGTGCATTTAGTAATAAAAACAACTGCAGTTCAGTGGTGGCTGATGTCCGGAAAATGTGAGGGTTGCCATATTGGTTGGTATTAACAGTTGTTTTATGGCTAATGTCACATCTTTCCATAGGAAGTTCACAAGTTGCCTCTATCTAACCTGATCGTAGGAAATGTATTTAATTTATCTCTATAATTTTCCCAGCTTCTTTACCTTCTCAAGAATTGTTCTGCTAAACATGATCCTTGGTTGACCTGTGTCACAAGAACCTTGAGGCTTCCATTCATTAGTTTGTCACAGATGTCATCCATTGGTTTTCAAAAGGGATAACCAAGCCAACTCACTTCTTTGACTCTCTTTTTCAACTGGTGTCTGGTTTGTTTTTGCTCAGAGTCCATGTTGATGTTTTCTCTAGCAAGAAACTGCAACATCTGTATACAAAAATCTAGATTTTTCTGGTAATAGTTTTTCTGTTTTTTTAGTTGGCACAACCATATACAAGGACAGATTTAATGCTGGAGTTGAAATTTTTAATGTTAATTTTCCTGGAGTAGAGTCTGGATTTCCATATGCTTTTTACGACTCCAAATGATGTTCAGGCTTTGTGAATCCTCTCCTCAACACTGCAATCAGTGACCCCAGTATTGTCTATAAGAGAGCCAAATAAAGAAACTCTGTGATAGTCTCAGTGGGCTGATTGTTCATGCATATTGGTTCATAAAACAGGTTAATTACCTTCTGTCACGTTTCTTTGAATCCAATTGCGGGATTACTCGAGTTTCGATCACAACTGTGTCATCATCAGATCTTATATACAAATATGGTTAAAACTCCATTTTTCAATGTTTGTACATCACGTCAGATAATAAAAACAACACGTACACGGTATAAAACATTAAATAAAATAACACAATAAATATAAATATAAAACAAAATGTAATAATACACAAAACATGCGGCCGTCACGAACCTGTACAGGAACGCCTCCACGGTAAAACTAATCGACACCGGCTTGACCTTCATTCAGTTTTATCAATCTGATATAGCCGATTTCTCGTTCTATATGATTGATTCTATTAAACAAAATATTATTTGTATGTACTGATTTTTCGTTTAGGACGCGATTGTAATCCTCCTTTATAGCCTTATATATCTCAAACCGTTCGAGAGTGTTTAGCTTTAGTGATTTCTTACATTTATGTAAGATGTCTAAATTCTCACCAATACTCTTTATGTTATGGTCATGTAAGCTTAAATGTTCAGCAAATGTAGATCTTCCTACATTTGACTTGGAGCTTGGGATGTGTTCCCAAAAACAGCACAGACTATCCATGTTGTTGCTGCTATGGGGAGATGCATTTATGAGGTTGTGTACATACTGTGTAGAGAGATATTGTTGAGTTTTCTAGTAATTTGTCTATTTTCCAATGATAGATGATAAATTATATTTACCATGAAAACACTATTTATTACTGTTTTCTTGATAATTTAAGAAACGTTTTGGGGTCTACTGAGTTAGTGCAGTCTAAACTCAAGCATTTATTCTTAGGTTTACAAATGAGATGCTGAAATATTATTGTTTGGCTATGCTACATAGTAATTACATGTTATAGAGTAATTAAGTGTTATTTACTAAATGTGTAGTTTATAGTCATTAAATGAATATTCTGTCATAAAATTATCTGTGCATTTCAGATTGCAACAAGTAATATACATCGTTTGGAGACGAGTCGTACATCACATATGATGTCTTTGAACAGATTGGAATCTCAGGTCCGCAGTTTAGAAGTCACTGTACAAACATTGGGAAATTTCATCTCGACATTGGCGTACAACAAAACTGATCTGGAAATACCCAGTGAAATTTTGCGCATCATTTCCGAGTTGAATGTCTCAGAAAGGAGGAAAAGTGTCACTAGTAACATACTCAGGCCAGGAAATAATAACAATAACAGTTTACCAAATAACCGTGGAATTCCACTCAAAGTTATAGACACAAACAACCAGAATGAAGATGATAAGAAGAAGCATAAAAGTCCTCCACCTTTGAAGTCGACCATAAGTTCACCCAATTTGGCCACAAAGTCGTCAACTTTTTTCGCCAATTCTTTTAACCAAATAAAACAACAACAAATGGGTATCCTACCAACTGATCAGACTAAAAAAAACATGGATCATCTGGAAATTAATAACACCATGAAGAAATCATTATCTGATTCAAAGGATTTGAAATTATTTGTCAGCAAAGAGGAAAGTAAGGAGTTGTTGAATGTACATCAGCGTGAAAACTCTGATTTTGGTACTAGGTTAGGCAGAATGTTAACTGAAGATGATAAGAAAGCATTGAGGTTGATGGATGTTGATGCTAGTGACAGCTACGGTAAGTCAATATCTATGCCACCACCTGATTCTAAAAAGAAATTAAAGTCATCACAAAGCTCTTTTGAATTGGGGAAATCTGGATCAGTGAGTTCCATGCCTTCAGATCCAATTCATCCACTGGATTCAGACAGTGTAAACATATCATTTGGTGGTACAACAAAATTAAGACAAATCCGACCACTCAGGACACGGCAAGGTAGTACAAGCAGCATGACTACTAGCCCTGCATCCAGTATGGGATCTCTATGTGGTTCTGAAGATAAAATAAGCACCTCCCTGTCAAACAACAATCAAGTTCAGTTGAAGATTATAGAAACTCAGGATGTTTTTAATTCATCAAATAATCGTGTCGTCAACAATAAAACGTCACCTTCATCATCAGATTGCGAAGACTTTATAAAACACAAGGGTAAAGAAACAAAACTGATGATCGAATCTCGTGTACCTGCTAAACAGCAAACCAGTCTCCTCACATGATAGTGTTATTAAAATAAATGAAAAAACATAGTAATAAAAAAATACTCTTAATTAGAAGATAATGTTTTCTATTCTGATGTGGATCTTTAGTATTAATAAATTATATTGATGATAGTTTATGTTTTTGTCTGTTATGTGATTTATGTTACTATAAATTCATTAATGTTTCCAGTTTAGGTTAGGCTAGGCTTAGTGCAACACGCAGCAAATGTTTCTTTGCTGTACTTCAATTACAGATTTTTGTTTTCTGTCATTAATATACAATACATTTTATGTTTACTTTGTATTATAAACAGTGAAATTAATATTGCAGTTGTGTAAAATAATTATTGTTTCTAGTGTGCGTTCGTGTGTGAGCGTGCAACTTACATTTCAAGTCAAATTGTAAACAGTTTTTTAATTTTTTTAATTATTTTTTAATTTGTGCTTATTAGTTGTGTAAGTGATGTGTTAAGAAATTCATGGATCATGTCTGTGATTAGAAATAGTAACAACACTGGTAAAAATATAACAAGTATTTATAATATATAATCAGTTTAAAAAAAAGTAGCAGCTAAGACAACTGAATTTATTGTATTAGTTAACAATTTTGCAACTGTGAAGGGAGACTTTATAATATGTGGAGCTGGTTTTCCTGTAAATATTTACGAATCGGGCTTATATTTCAGTCATGTCTGGTTGTTATCAAGGTGAACAGACTACATTGTTTTATGTTCCTAAGCAGTTCACATCATTCAGTTCTCATCTTTCTTGAGTCTTCCCAGGCTTCTTTCTTCTGCTTTAAACCTTCTTGTTGTTAGTGGAAACCTAGTTTCGTGCACTCTCTTGATGTTAACATAATTTTATACAGTTCAATTTCATTTTCCATTCAAATTGAATATTTGAAACTTTCCTAATATTACTTATTGCTTTTGTATTATGTTGTTATGATTGCTTCCTTTTGAACCTCATTTCTTTTGGTTAGACTTTTGTATTACATTCTTGCACTTTTGTCTTAACTTAGGCTTCCCTGTCATACGTGAATACCTCTCAGTGACAGGTGTTGACTGTTGATACCCTTATCGGTGGGTAGGCCTACTGTCAGCATTTGTAGAGTTTGAACATACCTTCTCCCCTCCTTTGTTTAACAACTGCAGATAATGCCATGCATATTATTAACGGATCAATTGTTCTGTTCTAGATGTTTGCTATAAAAGAAAAGTATATTGTAAAAAAGTTAAACTTATTTATTTTGTTATCTGGGGGGAGGGGGGTATTTCCACATACGAGCTTGCATGTGCAAGAAACAAGAAACATTACAACGGTCTATGGTATGTCTTCTTGAAACGAGTTTCCCCTTTCAGAGGTGTGGTTGCTGATTGTTATGGTAGTCTTAACTTTTGAAATTACAGATAGCTCAACTGATAACAAACGTAGTTCAACTGATGTTTAATCAAACTGTTCATGTAAGCTTCCAGCCAGAAAAAGTTTGATGTCTTCCACTAATCCTTTTGCTAATTTGCTCGAGAAATTAATTTGAAGATTTTGAAGACTTGATTTGCAGCTCTAAACATATTACTAGCCTTGTGTAGACTTTCATAAAATTTTAAACTGAGTTTTTTTGTCAAAACTGGTTATTTCCTTATTTTCTTTCTGTTATTTATTTATTTACAAGGTTTTGTATACAGGGATATATAGATTTTGTGTGTTATGAATTAGAAGAATTTTAAACTAGCAAGGTGCACTTATCATAAATAGTTTCGTATTTCCATTAAAAGAATTTAACTGGCTTGTGTGTGAGCACATGTCTTTATAACAGTATCAATACTAGTTTTAGAATTGGTAACATCACCTGGCTGATGATCTCTATCATAATTTTCTGTAATATTTTAGTCCCAAAAATCTGTGGTCATTGTGTGAAGCTATAAACATAAAACTACTTACAGTAAAAATTATAAAACAAAATAACAATAGTTAATACTAAAATTCATACAATCAAAACATAAGTGGTATTACAAATTAAAAAAAAAACAAATATGGGTATAAAATGTATACTAATGAATGCGGTCTGTGCTATTATAGATGCCTTCCAGTAATTTATAAATGGTATATCAGAACAGGCCAACTGATGTCAGTCCAACCACAAGTAACCTGTTTATAACCAGAAACTAACCATTAGTTACTGGAGTCATATTCTCCAAGTAGTAAAACACTCCTTCATATGTTCAGTTTCTTTATCATCCATTTCCACTTTTGATCTCTTCCTTCATGACCTTCACTTCACAATCATTGGTTTAGTCTCCTTGACATTTACCATTAGTTTTCACTGCTTTGGTGTATCAGAATCATAGCCTTTAATTGTTGTTCAGCACAATTCTAAAGGTACCTGTAGATTTAAAAGATCAAAAACATAACAAGAAATTATGACGATAATGTAGGCCTGTGTTAGGAGTACTATTGGATCACTAGAGCCATGACGAATGTGGGAGTTTCAGGGAATACGGTACACTTGTCAGTTGTACTGTAGAATACAGAACATGCATACCTGTATGCCATCCAGGAAGTTACTTTGGCAGGGTCGGTTATTGTTACCGAATTGTCAAACAAAAAGCACAAGAATTTTTTTAACCTGAGTATAAATCATTGAATGTAATAAATAAATAATTATTCAATACATACTAAAATATCTTTGGGAAAAGTAAATTTGTACATACATTGATTTACATATAAAATAAAATGTATGTATACATAAAATTATTAATATTTTTTTAAAATTGTTATTAGTGGTGGGATTATCATGAATGATTATGGTCGTTCTGATTAGTATAAAAAATGTGTCAGTTAAATCGAATACATCTTGGCATGTACATTTGAAAGTTTTATCATGGTGTTTTGAAAGAAGTCTTTCTGCAAAGTTTAAGTAGCATATCCCTCTGGCGCATAGAGTTTACAAGAGACATTGAGTGATCGGCGCTTCGGGGCTGGAAACTCGCTAACAAGAAAAAGAAGTAGCATATCCCCCTCATGTTCAATGTATACCTGTTGTAGAAATACTCCTGATTAATAATGATAAGAGAAGTATTTTAATGAATCAGATTTATAGTCAGTTCTGTCTCTCTGTCAATTACTCATAATAGAAAACTCATATGAATGTGGTTCACCATACATACATAAATGATCAGTGTTATTTTCCAAGTTTTTACATGGCCAAAGTGGTTAACCTTTTGCTTTTTCTGGGTGTAAAAGCTGCAGTCCATTTGTAACTCTTTTGATACGTTACACATTATAAGATATCTTTCAATGGACTGAACAAAAATGTCCAACAATGGACCCCACACCTTCAATACCCCCTCAAAAAAAGCAAAGCATTATCATATTTATCTAAATATCTATTGAAGAAGCCTTTTAAAGATGAAAGCCGGTTTAGGCTGTAAGGTAAATCTTTACAATTTTACTTATAAAAACTTAGTGTTCCGAGTCGTTATTACAATAGTGATATTTAGTTAAGTAACGGACACGTCATGGACAACGAAATCCAAGAATCATATTTATCTTGGAGAAATCTTTTTTTCTTTCTCATCACTTTTAATGGAATAAATGGTCTAGATTTGATGTGCCAAAAATACAGTCATTTTCGTCAGGAGTGTAATTTTTATGATATTCTGTACAAATTCTAAGAAAATTTAATAATAGATGGTTTTAAACATGTTTTCCTTTCAGTGCAGTTAATTTAATTTCTTTAAAACTTGCCAGCAACACAACACATCCTGAATGTGACTTATTTAATAACTGTGACTGTAACTGTACAGGAATATACAGATTTCCTGTATATTGTTATACAAATCATAATTAGTTACATTTTCTACCAATGGAATTCCATATTATTATTGCCGCATTTATGTGATTGATCTTCCCAGTGAATTTTTAAAATCTTGCTCCAAATTGTTATGTAATTTAGATTTAATATAAGCCTACTTAATGCTTTCATTAAATTCATATCTTCAATGTATAATACAGTATCTTTAACATTAAGAATGATTCAATTATTTGAATTAAAACAAGACAACAGATGTTATCCAACTCTGAATTCATTGATAAAGTAATGTTTCTGCTAAACAAAAAGTCATTAGCTACCATCAATTTAAACTGATTCTAAAATGTAAATAACATTCTTTATTTTATTTTTATTATAGTGAAACCTTTATAGTCCAAACTGTGGTTAATTGAAACATATTATAATCCATAACTACACAAAATAAACTATACTAAATTTACCAATATTTAATAATTTAAATTGAAAAATGGAAACGAATATATCAGTAAATAAAGTTTAATGTAATTTTTAGTCAATTAATCAGTAAAATAAGAAATAACATATATTGAGAAAAGAAAAATCAATTTTTAACTTCTTTCAATAATTTTGTACAGTCTATTACAATTTCTATCTTGCTATCAGATCTTGCTCTCTCCACTTTTTTGGCTACCCAAGGGTGTTGATCCCTTTAGTTAATATTCAGGTACCTTTTTTACGAATATGAGTAGAATCCATACTTTCTACATGATTTGCCTATTTTACCCTATATTAGTTTTCCTATCCGTTCTTCTACATTTTCTGTTGTGCCTCATTTGTACAGTTGGTCTTCTCCTTTCTTTGGCTTGTGTTAAAATCCATGCCTCACTTTCACACATTGCACATGGTATGACCGTGGTTTTAATGCATGTATTTTTAATACCTGTCTGTACTTTACTTTTCAGTTTTATATATTGTGTCAGTAATATAGTTGAATTTCCTGACCTTGATACCCATATCAATGTCTTTGTTGAACAATCATTCAGCTTAGGAAGCTGAATATATTCACTCGTTTGTTCTTGGATTTTGTTGGCCATCATGTGTCTCAGTGTTATCAATAACCACAATATACTATTACAACATGGAACACAATTATTTTAGATATTTTTTTTAATTTTTACTCATTACCTGAACCACTTTTTTGTTCATTGCAAGCTTCATCAGAGGTTCCCAATGAGCAAATATTGGTTTTATGTTCCTTGTCATAATAGTATATTTTTATTATTTATATCACCTCACTCAGTTCGTTGATTATCAGTAACTATACTTCATCTGTTCTAAGTCTAAATAAGATGGTTTTATTTTCCTCCACTCAAATTGTGGGATTATATTCGTTACCATTTAATTGCAGCTCATATTAAATGTCAGCTACCATCACCTGATCATCGGTGAATAAGCCAACCATTACATATCTTTGTAATTTGTAACTTAAAAATGAATTATTTAGAATGAACAAAATATTTTCACACTCCTATAACACTGTCTTGTTATAGGTCTAATGAATTTTTCAAATATACAAAGGACTATTCTAACCATTACTTTACTACTTCATTGGAACATTAAACAGATAATGGAGTTAAATATGTGTAAGGGCTGGATTAGTGTTTTATATTTCAGAAAGTAATACATTCAAACATATAAAATACTTTTTATTGTAGGCCAGCTAATCTTATTATCTTGGTTACTAAATAAATTGTTTTTTGGGTCACCATAGTGTAGAGTTTCATTCCTTTATTTTCAGTTAGTACTTTAATATTTACTTTCCATTGTTTGGTTGTAAGAACCGACATTTTTGATATTCTGAACCATCCGTGGTTCTGATTAGTTAGGTTTATTCGGTTTTTACTATACTTACTTTTAAATATTACCTTAGTCTGAAGTCAGCTACTAATACAAATAATTTGGTCACCTCTTCTTTTTTCACGCCACAAAGAGCAGTTTACAGAACTTTTTCTGACACCTGTGTCTTGCTGGGCACCCCACTTCCCTTCTCACCAGGTCTTTAGGCAAACTGTCCTCCACCATTCATTTCAGGTGCTGGTACCATCTTCTACAATTTAAATGATTGCACGGACTACTTCCACCCTAGCTTCTTCCTGTATATCTTCATTTCTTTGTCTTGGTGGGTACAATTTGAAGCAATCTGAACAAAATCTCGTGGACATTTTTATTATGGACTCTCCTTGACATTACTCACATATCACTGGCATACATACTGGAATACCAGGTGCTGTATGAAAAGAAAAGATATACAGATATCACTCCATATCTTATTTCTGAGATTTGTGTGTATTATATGACAAATATATGTAATTAAAGCTGTCAATTGTCTTGCTCTCAACTTCATAGCTATTGTTACTTTGTAAGTACTTTAAATGGCTCACTTGTTCTGTGTTGAATTTCATTTATAAATGATACTTTATTAATTGTTTCAATAATAACTGATATCAATTGTTAGATTGTACAAGAGGACACTAACAGATTTCAGAAGTCGTGTATGACAAGCTCTGAAAAATCTAATAAGTTGAAGTGTGTGTGTGTGTGTGTGTGTGTGTGTGTGTGTGTGTGTGTGTGTGTGTGTGTGTGTGTGTGTGTGTGTGTGTGTGTGTGTGTGTGTGTGTGTGGTCTAATGGGTTTTGGCAGCCAAAACATTGAGGTTGTTTCTGGACCAGACTGTGACCCGTTCTACCAACATAGTAAAATCTAGGAAACACAAGATGTAGATCATTAGCATTAGCAGTGCAAGCCAATAAACATCCACCTTGAGATATCTAGAGATACAGAAAAATCGTGTAAGAACTTTAATCATCAAATTACAAACATTATTTTTATATTTTAGGTTCAAAATATAATTGTCTATGTAATGATCTAAGTATACATATCAACTTGAATCTAGATTTTTGTTACTTAGGCCATTGCTGACTTTAAACCTCCTTGATTTTATTGACGTACGGTACTTCAGTGTATCATGATGTACACTACTTTTGTTTAAACTAAAATTAAATACAAATAAATATTCAGTAACTAATAAAAAAGTTAAAAAAATTTGTTTAGATCGTATTAAACAAACAGTTTTATTTAAACTGTCTTCAGCCATATTTATAAATATTTATTTTACTTAGCCTATATGTTATTTTGTTTTTTGAACAGAATAACCCGTTCTACAAAAATTAATGTACTTATAACTACATTGAGTGTCTTCTTTATTTGCTTCACATTTTGAATCATATTTTTGTTTTTATAAAGGTGCGGTGTTCAGTTACTAATCATCCTAAGGTAGAATGAAGGTAGAATTGTCTTCCTACAATATTAAGTAAAATTCACCAAAAAAATTTACATACTCATTTATAACTTTCAAGGGATTCATATATGTATCACCTATTCATTTTGTAATCAGATTTTTTTATTTTTATATACTTATTTTACATGAGATCCACAGGTACATGTACATCTACATATTTTGCATGTATTTATATATATATATCCATGAGTCTGATTTTTTTAGCATGACAGATGATCTGAAGTTATGTTCAATTACTTTTTTGAAAAGCATTTTTCTTTTGTGTAATTAATGTTACTTCTAAAATTGATTACATTTTATCAATAAAATAAACTATATGAGGAGGTCTCAGCTCAGTGAAACAGTGGAACACCAACATATCGTAATACCAATAAATATTTTATTTGTACATATACGGTTAACGGCTCAAAATATAAACATTTTAAATTACCACAAAAAATAATTATAAAAATAAAATCAAACTGTGTCGTATGTAATAACAGTTATTTGTATAATAGTTTTAGATGTATACTGAGAACAACAAAAAATCTGTTAGTCTGTTAAGAATCTTTGTTATTATTATATTATTATTTATTACTGTTAGTAGTAATATGAAGTCATAAAGTATAATAAGTATTTTGTTAATGAATTTTCATTGTGATTTTACTTGTACCAGTATATAATTGAAATTATTTAAAATTAAAATATAAATGAATGTTATGTGTTGTGTGTATGATTCTGTCTAAAGAGAAATAAAACAGCCAAATGTTATATTTTGAAACAAAAGTTTTGTGAATTTTGTTTTATTTTAAGTTTCCTTAACAAAACAAGGTTTGATCAACAAGTTCATGCAATTTTTTTATGTAGGTAAGCGATTCACAAAGAAACCCACATTGCTCTAAAAAATTTGAATATTCAATATACTTTATTTACATAACAGTTGTATAAAAACTAACTATTTATACATTTATTTCACTTGTTCGTACTTACCGATATTCCTAAGGGTCCCCAAAGTTCTTTATAAGTGAGATCGGAAACAGTGTGAGGTTACGAAATAAGTATGAATACACATTTTGAATGAAGAGAATGAATGTTTTAATTTTGTCAAGTCATTTAAATTCAAATTAGAAAACAAATTTTACCATGCTTTTTTATCTTACATAACTTCTTATTGCTTTCTTCTTTTGTTTGATTTGCTACATGAATACTAATTGTAATTACTTATTCTACGGTCTTACCTTAATTAGCTCACATAAACACAAACACAAACACAAACAGCCCAGCTTTGCTCACTCACGCATACACACAGACCCCGAAAAATTATAAAACCCTTAACATTTTGGAATATTCCCCCCGTCGGCAACGTGGTTCACTCACGCTCATTATGACTTCTCGTTTTTTAAACTGCTTGGCGTCCGAAACCGATATTGATGTTCTTCAATTGAATAAACACTCCACTGTTACATTATTTTCACGAATAGTTCCACTTTTACTGAAAATTAGAAAATTTTAAAATGAGCCCACTTGGGATTATACCTGGCCAGTAAGATGTGGAATCGGACTGCCCAGAACGGTAAGGCGTTCACCGCTACCTCGATTTCATCGTTTGTTGAGGAAACCAATGCCTGGTATTTGTTCGTCACAATTTCGTCCTATGCTTTGCATGTAGTTGTTGGAGTGACGATAGCATACGATCTCAGTGAGGCACTGGCCAACGTCACAAAAGAGGCCGGACTTAGCCTTTATTTCCTGCCGGTCAGCTAAGGAGACGATGAATAAAATCGTTCCCCAGACATCTTGGTTTTCGGATGAAGGCGTCATTCCGAGCGCGTACTTGTACTGCTCGTGGGCGCGTGGTCACACTTATGCAAAGTTCTGAGAAAATTAGGGTGGTGCGAATTCCTTGCCGAGTTACACCACAGAAATTGCGCCTTGCCTTTGTTTCAACACTGTTTCTTGCCACGTGTTCTGTTCCAATGGAAATAACGTTTGTACAATAAAACTTTCACAATAATTTTTTATAAAATCCCACAAAATGAAATAAACAAAATACAAATATCCTATACTTGTAATAAATAAAAGTCCCCAATTTTGACACGTTACAATACCCCCTCATTGAGAATTCTGCTGTCCAAAACAGAAGAAATCTCATTGATAAACCCCGAAGGGGACCGGTGAGGAACTGGTGCCAACAACCCCCTTGTTCTTATACATCATGGGTAACCGACCCCCCTGGCTTGGTGACCATGGACGCATCTGAACGAGATCCCTGGACTTCTCCGTACAAGATCCCAACACCGAAAAATCGAACAGATAAGTACCACAGCACACCTCGCCGTCTAACATGCTACCCCTTAAAAATCCTCAATCCCTGGCTCAGATTATGCCAGATCCTCCACCGATATGTTTCCCCTTGTTTGCAAGCTGGGCTGCCTTTAGCAGATACTGGGCTCACACACACTCACATTACATACTGACATTATATATCATAAAATTGAAAAAATTTTAAAAAGTTCTTTAAATTACAACACGTTGTTTTCAAATAAAACTGATTCATAAATTTTGATATAAATTTTAAAATATTCTCTTCATTGTTTCCTGTTTTTATTTAAAATAAGTTATTTTAAACATTTCTTATAATTAACACATCCTTAACCTAACAGGTGATCACTTATAGTCTAACAATACAAGTCACTGCAATAAATCAATAAAAATAAACATGGTTAATACACAAACAATCAAATAATCAATACTTAAAATATTCATTAGCTGGCAGGCGAAAAATCAAGATTTTTTTTTTCAAAAAAAATATTTTCCAAAAAATTTTAAAATTCAAAAAAAAAATTTAATTTTATTAAAAAGGTTACCTTTGAATTTGAATCAACTTCATTACTATACAAGCTTAGTGTGTATATGACCTCATCAGCTGATCAAAACTAGGTCAAGTCCACAACCTTGACCCACATACGTTATGTACACTTTCTGTCTGAAAATACATTTAACATCTGTAACATCCTAACTTGAAACACAAAACATAATAAAATAAAATATTTAAAATAAACAAAACATTATAAATAATAAACAAATTGACATTTAGATTATTCAAAATAAACAATTCTTAATTTTACATTATTTTCAAATTTTATCAAAATTTTGTCACTGGTTTTGAAAAATAAAAATTTTATATCTTTATTATAAATCTCTTTATTTGACACTCTCATTCTCCATTACTGTGGGTGATTTTTAAATACTTATTTTAGCTGGATCTGCCACTTGGCACTTATACCTTTATAACTAACATTGCGATTATTACATTAAAGTAACCCAATCACATTTAACCTTGGTAAAAATCTACATACCCTACATCTTGATAAAATTATAAACATTACATTTTAATTTCAATTGAACTGTTATTAATTAACCATCAATTATTTATCATTTGATTCTATGCAATTCAAATTTATTATTAACCTTCCTGTTACATTATATTTCATCTCTGATTACTTTTCTACTATGAATTTTCTATCTAACGCTTCACATTTTAATCATTGCTTAGTCTGGGTGATACCTGTATTCTCTATGCCTTCAATTGAACAGACATTTTATCATCTTACCCCTTTTCTTACTACTAACAACCACTATCAACCACTTATGACACCAATCTCTCATTTATAAATACCTTTCACTAATTCCACTTACCTCTGGCACCGCTCATCTTTGTACTAGGATGTGTGTTCCCTACCTGGCTATCTACATACGAACCAATGCCCCTCCAAAATATCGGCAAACACTCACTCAAACTACTCTATTCCCGCCACACGCTGGTCTCTCGCCACACCGCACGTTGCTCACACCTTACCACCTCACCCTTACTACAAAATATCATCAACAAATATATTTATATCTCATTCACATTACTCCTCTCTACATATACTCACTACTAATGTGTCCCGAAAATATCTAACACTATCTCTGTGTGTTCCCTGTATTTCAAAATTCTTATTCTCTTTAACTCCCATCAACTTTAATTCTACTTAACTCACCTGTCTTATTTCATTATCACCCAAAATCTATCTTTTTACAACATTTCACCTTTATATAACACTAGAAAATTCATCACTTCTCCCCTTATAATAGTATACCTCAATTTGAACATACTATCTGTTTAATCCTCTACCAATCATTATAGAATCTTAATTTCATACAATCATTTAACTTCATTCTCAAACTTTCTTTTATACGACCTTAATTAAGTAATTAATTTTCAATTATTTAATTCAATTCTTTAAAAGTTCACAATTATTTTCATCGCTTATTTAGTCTGTCAAATTTTGTAATTATTATTAATTTATACTGGTTAATTGCAAATTTAATTTAACTGACAATTAATGTTATCACTTTCTACTATACATACACAAGGTTTACATAACATATAGTACACTATAATGTAGTACACAAATACACTTAACATAATGACATTAACACATAAAAAAAAATATACAGTCCAACTTATTATTTCTTATCATTAACCACAAATCGTTCCATAAGACAATGCACTTCAAAACCACATTATTCATATCATTAAATGTTCATGAACAATAAACAATACACAATTACCCCATATCGTCAAATAATAGTCTAACATATTTGTAACCTAGATCATTCTTATTTATATCAAATTTATTAATATTATTATAATAAACCACTACTTCTACGTCGTTCATTATCCCTTTTATTGGTTCATATACCCGTTCAATATTGTTCAATTTTCCGTTGGTATTATCTGTTAACATTAGGTAAGTTATATTATCATTGTTAACCTCCTCTACTGCTATCTCAATGTCATTGTAAGGTAAGTACTCATTATCATTATTATTTCTCTCTACGCATAACCTTTCTGCGAATTCTTCATAATTTCTCTTTACTTTAAATTTCTCTGTTTCTCTCTCTCTCTCTCTCAAAACATTTCTCACCATCATGCCAAGCTACACACTCTCTCTCAAAATATGCAGGGGACACTAATTGATCATTATGGCACCACCTATGAAGTGCACAAAAAACCAAGGGAAATTTATCTGCAAACTTATACTCTTCCAAATACTCACGTGAAGCCATTTCTTCACCCCCCACTACAACATTACGGGAAAAATCTACCACCTGCATCCACTCTACCTGTAAATTCTTCCTACTCTCTCTCTCTCTAATTCATCACACACAAACATCTTATTAACTTCTACTCTTTCTACAATTACGTTATCACTCTCAACATCTACACAATCATTTTCTAACACCATATTTTTATTTGTATTGTCATTGTTATTACTTGTAACCCCATTATTTAAATCATCATTTCCACTACTACTTACCCTGTCATCTTTGTTCGATTTTAATTTGTTTATTACTTTCTCATTTTCTAATTCTATTTCGCCTAACTGCGTCTCTATTTCACTCAATTTCTTATCGTAAATACAGCCTTGTTCTTTAATATCTTTCTTCACTTCATCAAATTGCACGTTAAGGTTATTTTGGATTTTCTTTATTTCATCTTTCTGTTCGTTAAAAAGTGTTTGCATCATTTTTATTATTTCGTTATTATCTGCCATTTTAACTTTTGTTTAAATATTTCTTTCAAAAAAATGTTTTCGTATAATAAATATTACACATTCATATTATATCTAAAATTATTGTAAAATTTTCTACCACGTGTAGTTACGACATAACCTTATTTTACGTATTTTATATTCTTTCGATACCCACTCTGTTTCTGAATTCTGGCTTATTTATATAATTATTTTATATAATGTCCATTGTTCGGGCAGCCACTTGTATAAAAACTAACTATTTATACATTTATTTCACTTGTTCGTACTTGCCGATATTCCTAAGGGTCCCCAAAGTTCTTTATAAGCGAGATCAGAAACAGTGTGAGGTTACGAAATAAGTATGAATACACATTTTGAATGAAGAGAATGAATGTTTTAATTTTGTCAAGTCATTTAAATTCAAATTAGAAAACAAATTTTACCATGCTTTTTTATCTTACATAACTTCTTATTGCCTTCTTCTTTTGTTTGATTTACTACATGAATACTAATTGTAATTACTTATTCTACGGTCTTACCTTAATTAGCTCACATAAACACAAACACAAACAGCCCAGCTTTGCTCACTCACGCATACACACAGACCCCGAAAAATTATAAAACCCTTAACATTTTGGAATATTCCCCCCGTCGGCAACGTGGTTCACTCACGCTCATTATGACTTCTCGTTTTTTAAACTGCTTGGCGTCCGAAACCGATATTGATGTTCTTCAATTGAATAAACACTCCACTGTTACATTATTTTCACGAATAGTTCCACTTTTACTGAAAATTAGAAAATTTTAAAATGAGCCCACTTGGGATTATACCTGGCCAGGTAAGATGTGGAATCGGACTGCCCAGAACGGTAAGGCGTTCACCGCTACCTCGATTTCATCGTTTGTTGAGGAAACCAATGCCTGGTATTTGTTCATCACAATTTCGTCCTATGCTTTGCATGTAGTTGTTGGAGTGACGATAGCATACGATCTCAGTGAGGCACTGGCCGACGTCACAAAAGAGGCCGGACTTAGCCTTTATTTCCTGCCGGTCAGCTAAGGAGACGATGAATAAAATCGTTCCCCAGACATCTTGGTTTTCGGATGAAGGCGTCATTCCGAGCGCGTACTTGTACTGCTCGTGGGCGCGTGGTCACACTTATGCAAAGTTCTGAGAAAATTAGGGTGGTGCGAATTCCTTGCCGAGTTACACCACAGAAATTGCGCCTTGCCTTTGTTTCAACACTGTTTCTTGCCACGTGTTCTGTTCCAATGGAAATAACGTTTGTATAATAAAACTTTCACAATAATTTTTTATAAAATCCCACAAAATGAAATAAACAAAATACAAATACCCTATACTTGTAATAAATAAAAGTCCCCAATTTTGACACGTTACACAATACAATGACATCCAATATACCAGGGGTGTATACAGGAATTTGGGAGTGGGTGAGATTTTTTGTGATGCATAAGTAAAGGATTTCTAACATGAGCAAAATACATTAATACATAAATAGGCCTGCCCATGGAGGGGGACAACCCTCACAAATGTCAGGGGGCCTGGGCTTTGGGTGGAGGTGACTTTCATTTTACTTCAAAGTTTGAAATTCCCACTACAATACACGTCATGATGTGTACTGCTGATTCGACTGGTGACACTAATTATAATATCTTACAATATTTTTATACATCAACAATTTGTATTTGGGAAACATTTAAAATATAATACACAATGACTAATGGGGCATACACAGAGGTTTTGGGGCTTCATCCCCACCATGGAAATTTTCCACTCAGTTAAAAACTACAATATTGTGCTCTTTATGTAAGTCCAGAAATGTTACACACACATAACTTTGTTTAGTCTAGACGATCTACATGATTGTTACTAGAGATCTACGAAGAGTGCAGACAACAGGAATGTTGTAAGGAATGTGGACAGTGGTATAGTCTGATACCTGAGGAGGGTAGACTGCAATGCACCACCTTGAACTATGGGAATACATATCGAATTGTAACATATACACAAAGCATTGCATACTCCAAAACACACATTTGTTGATGTTTGAATTTAGCTCAGTGGGAACATATTAATATTACAAAGCACCAACTAGGTACCCACAGGCTTCTTGTAGACACAACATTGCTAAGTCACTGTTAACAAATTAATAACAGAAGGCCTAAACATTTTATAACTGTGAAATGTTCATATTGTTCCCTTCCTGTTGTGTGTAATGTTTTCTTCGTCTTGTATGTAACTACATGTATGTTGTAATGGGACATTTTATGAAGCATAACGCAAAAACAGATTTTCATGGTTGTGGAACAGAACTTCAGGCTGAGTGGAATTTTTGTACATGACTTTGGTCTGGGAGTGTTGACTTAGGCTGAGAAAGTACATCATTTTTAATGGGCTTATGTGCTCAAAAATCATTTTCACACGCTTAATATTTTTGCACCAGGCAGAAAGCAGTTCACACCTGCCAATTTTCTCACAGGAGAGCTAGCAAAAACCAGTCTTAGCACGGGAACGGGGTAGAGAGATGCCCAGCCACATGCAGTCAGTTGTAATTTTAACACTAAACAGTACGGATGGCAAATGCAGCAGCAGCGACTCAAGAAGGACGTGCCTTGGTAAAACGTGTAAGTGGAATGACGTATTGTCGGTTGTGCCCCAGATAAAATGTGATGAAAAGTTATTAAAAGTATTACAAACAGTCGCCTACATCAATCAGACAGTGTGAACTTTAAAAGTACAGCGACTCTGCTGTATAAAGTAAGCATAAGTGCGGAATACTGGGCACATGTTGTGCATGAATGGACAGAGGATCTCGCAGGACAATACAACCCAATCGTTGGAAACTGAACAGATAAGTAACAGAAGTGGAGAATTGTGGCCAAAAAAAAGAAAAGAAAAATGATGAAATAAACACTATTCAGAACATAAGAGAGTAGAAAGGGGGGTGAGTGAGAAGATAGAAACAAAGTAAATAATACTAACAAAGTACTGATTTGCACTGACTGTTTTCTAGTAAGTTTAAACAAATGAAACAATAGAATATTTTTGTTCAAATAAGTTAAGCATATTGTAGCATAACAAGATTATCACGCTAAACATTTTAACCCAATGCAACATAAATAAAGAAGAAAAGTTCCATAGTGAGTGAGAAGAATGAATTGTTTAAAGGTTAAGAAAAAGAAACTGTATATTAAGTCAATAAAATGTGAATAAGAATAAAAAATAACAAAGAAAACCATTGATCAAAATAACTTACTATGTAAAAACCCAATAAACCAGCAGTATACCCAGTAGATTGGGGAAGCAGAAAAAAGGGAAGGACAAGAAAAAGGAAATAAAAGGGTGAAAACAGTATTAATAATGGAAATTTATAAGGTCAAGAAGCAGAGAAACCACGAGACCAGAATTACTAATATAATAATGAAGAAAGGACAAAATATGTCAAGATTCCTACAAAGAGCCTAGAAACAAGAAGAGCTATTCCAAAAAATGTTAATAATGGAATACATACCATTGAACAAAATTAAAACCAATATATTTAGACCCAGTAACTCAAGTTACAAGATACAATCCAAAGAAAACCGAATTGTAAACTAGTTATAAGTATAATATGTAAAAAATTATTTAAAAGGACTACCATTAGTGTAGACAATAATGAGTGACACACTATAATAAAGTGTAGTGTAAGAAATAGAAATCTATTAAAAAGACTACCATCAGTGTAGGGAAATATTATATAAAAAATGAAAGACAGTCTAATGACTAAGATCAATTGTAATAATAAAAGTGTTTTAATAAAAAATTAAGTAGTATAAGATTGTAATAGGTATAAGACGTTTTTATTTTATTGAGTTACCAAGACAGTTATAGTAATTGAAAGAGACAGTTAATAACTGAAGGTGTCATTAGTTATAAGATGTTTTTATTTTTATTTCATTGTGTTACCAAAATAATTATAGTGAACACTAGAGACAGTTAATAACTGAAGGTGTCATTAGTTATAAGATATTTTCATTTCATTATATTACCAAAATAGTTATAGTGAACACAAGAGACAGTTGATAACTGAAAGTGTTATTAGGCATAAGATGTTTTTGTTATGTTTAAATGATATAAAAAAAAAGTTTAGTAGATATAAGATATTCCATTGTATTTTAAAATCATGTTATTTAATTTTCAAGTTTGTAAGGCAGAGAGGCAAGTAGGAAAATAGAAATGTAATAATTTTATTCAAAACTGTAAACCATATGAAAGGTACAAAGCAGATTAGCTAAGACACCACTTTAGAAAACACAGACCAGTAACGTAAACCCAAAACTATTTATCAGAGAATCAAACTACATAATAGGGGATAAAATTCAATACATACAACACAGAAATTGAAAATATAATTAATACAGATACAATTAGTAACGAATAGAATGACAAAGGAAAGAAAATTAACTTCCTTTGGAAACAAATAATACTAGGCCTATAATGGTAATCAAATCAGACTAAACAGTAAATTAATCAACATTGAAGTGTTTTAACAACAAAATTATTAACAACAAAGATAATCACGGAGTTATTAAGATTATTCCATGGAAATATTATCAGAAAAAACACTTAAAAACCATTTAAACACTAAATTTGTACAAAATATGAGGCCTACAATATTTATAAAAAATTGTAATTTTTGGGCTTAAATGAACTTGAAACAAACCCAGCTATATACCCAAATATATAAAATTAATTAATCAATATTGCTGAATAGTTAGATTTTTGTAAAATTAAGAAATATTTGAAATACAGTAAAAAATAAGAAAACATATTATGTATATTTAGATGATGAACCAAGTCTGAGACATGTATTTTTATAAATGAACAATAGAAAGAGGAAAAAGACGTATCACAAATTACCCTAAAACGACGACGTTCAGAGTTTAGTCTATTGTTAATCGTGAAGACGACTAGTTGAGAATGTACTAACAGAATATCGAAAAAGAATAATTTTGTGTAAAACTGAGTGTGGTTATAAAGAGTGTAACAGAGGTTAACTAAAAAATGAAAATAACATTAACCATTAATATTTAACACCTCACTAATTCCAAACAACAGTAATAACACCATCAGACACAAGCACAAGAAATCAACGGCCATTTTGAGAAGATTTTGGACCATATTAGCAGAACACGAATACACATATTTGAACACCGGACACTTCACTAGTAACCCATCACGAAACGACATCGCAGGAGAAGAGAGGACACTCTACACCATATTCCTGGACCAACACTACTTCGCAGAGAAGGGAATATTCATTTATTTCTGCGGGAGAAGCCCAACCAGTTCCAGCAGTTCATAGCAGCTAAAATCGAGGTGACGGCAGCCATACTTGATTTCCGAACCAGCACAAGACATGGCCAGCTTGAAGGGAGTGACGTCATTTCGACGAATGGTTCGATATTAATTTTCATAATTGACAATTTAAATAATAATATTGTTTTATTTCAGCCATAATAATTTAGTTTAAGAATACCTGTAAGAATGTATCTTGTTCCTTGCCCTCTGACCATTTCGACTCGTTAAAAGAACCATAATTATTTAACCTTGTAAAAAATATATTTTGTTAATCTTGTTCGCTACCGACTGGAGCAAATAATCAGCCAATGCCTTGGCCATGCGCAGTTTGAATGGCGCATAATTTTAAATGTCAATAAATGAACATCATTATTCAGTTACCAGATTGTATTTATTTTTATAATGAATGTTAACTATTTTTTTTCTAAACAAAAAATAATTTACAGTGCTAGAATAAATATCTGAGAAAAGTACACACACAATTAATTAATTATTTATTAATTAATTAAATTAACCAATGAAACAAAAAACTACATATTAGTAAAAATTTCATAACTTACAAAATTTTATTTTATTATCAATCAATCACACTTAATTATAAAACATTATTTATATTTAATTTATTCTTTGTAATTGGTGACTCCAAAGTGGAGCTGTATCATCGGCGAGTTCAACACCGAGATTCAGACAACATAATTCTTGCTATCTTTAAGGAGACTAATCCTGTGATTAAGAACAATAATTATATCTTATATCTTATTTATTTTATATTTGTAATAATAATATATTACAAATTGGCGTCCAACTAAAGGGCTTTAAATAGGAGGTAATAGAGTTATAAAATAAGGACGAGTGTCCAATTTCCTATTTTTAGCTCGGCAGCGGTCAATAGGTCGGAAGAAGGAGCGAGATGCACAGGAGAGCTACATCAAGGAAAAGGGCTATGGAGGCCGAGCAGGAGGTAGACATGGAGGATAAAGAGGCGACACCAGTGGAAGATGTGGAGTCGATGTTACCGCCAGCAGAACCAAACAAGCCTGCACCACAGAAGGAACAGCCAGAGAAATCCACCACAAAGGAAGAGACAAAATTGGATAGAATTGGATGGAGATGTTACTCAGAGAATTTAAAACGACAAAGGAAGATTTGGGTAATAAAATGGAAGAAAATAGTAAGAAGATGGAGAATGATAACCAACAATTGAAAGAAGAATTAAGAGAAAATAGTAAGAAGATGGAGAATGATAACCAACAATTGAAAGAAGAATTAAGAGAAAATAGTAAGAAGATGAAGAATGATAACCAACGATTGAAGGAGGAATTAAGTAATAAAATTGGAGATACCAGTAAGAAGATGGAGGAGAAAGTGGACGAAATAAAAAACGAAAATAAATTATTAATGGAGGAAAATATTAAGAAGATCGAGGAGAAGATGGAGGAAAATATTCAGAAGATTGAGGAGAAAATAGAGGAAATAAAAACTGACAATAAACAATTGAAGGAGGAATTGACCCAGATAAGCCAGAAACTGGAAGAAACCAATAAAAAGATGGAAAATAATAGTCAACAATTAAGAGAAGAATTAAGAGAGACGAACCAAGAGAATATGAACCGATTAGATGGAAAGATGGAAGCATTGAAGGAAGAACTGGGGCAAAAGATAGCTGAAAATAATGAAACAATCAGCAAGAAGGTAGAGGAGGAATTAACGGTAATCGAACAAAAGGTTACAAGAGCTGACGAAAGATGGAGTCAAACTGAACGAGAAGTACAGAGTATCAAGACAGAAATAAACACTAAGGTAAACAACATTGAAGAAACGACTAGGAAGACATTGGAGGAAAGACTAAAAGAAACACGTGAAGACTGGGAGCGAGTGCAGGACCGATTCACAGAAAAATGTGACGGCATTGAAGCTACTGTGACCAGTATCAACAGTCAGGTGCGACAGAACCAAACAGATATAGACCTGTTCCATAGTCGACCGACAAGCATTACCAGTTGTCCTAACAACGAGAATCGTGAAGGAATTAACTTCAGGTTTTATAAAAACAAACCAATGGAGTTCCTAGCCAGAATCGAAGAGTACTTCACCAAACACAGGGGCAATCGCTGGAGGGAGAATAAAGAAGTACTTGACGAATCGTTCAAGGAGATAGCCGATAATTGGTGGATGGCGATAAGAGACGAAGTGACCGACTACCAACAATTCAAAAGGCTATTCAAAGCCAAATATTGGTCTGAATCGACACAAAATATCGCCAGAGACGGGATCTGTCATGGAAAATACAACCCGTATGGAAACCAGACTCTAACGGCGTACTTTTTGGGAAAGGTGTGCGTGGCCAAACATCTAGAGCCCAGAATACCGGAAGAATGCCTGGTCAGCAAGCTCTCATACCATTATGAGGAAGATATAATAAGAGCTAGAAGAAACAGTCAAATAAAGACTGTACAAGCAATGACCGAGCTCTTAGAAATGTATGAGCATGAGGATTATTACCGCCAAAGTCGCAGGAGATATGAAAAGCCGGAACCAAGAAGTAACACCAATAATTCGAATAATAATAATCGGCAGAATGTGGGCAACAACAATAATTATAATTCCGCAAATCGGAATAATGCCGAATACAATTATAACACCCGTAATAACAATAATGTACCTAGATTTAATAACAATAATAATAATAATCATGTTCCTCGCATTAATAATAATGACAGCAACAACAACAATAATAATAACCGTCCACAAAACAACAACGGTTATTATAATAATAACCGTAATTATGTTCCAAATGGTCAGAGGAACCCCAACCCCTCTAATAACAATTATCATAGTAATTATAACAGGAATTACCTGAATGGAGGTAATAACAATAATTACAGGACATATTATACCACATCAGAGCGGAAGGCAGCGGACAGAGAAGGTACCAGCCTCAACGAAGGAGCCGATATTATGAGTACGAGACCTTTCAAGGAAGTCAGGGAAGTAATCGTTACAGAGAGTACGAGCCCAGACGTAGTTCCAGCCTGGACAATCAACGAAGACTACCTGTAACGGAAGCCCAACAGGACGATCGTGCTGAACCAAACGAAGCAGTTTCAGGACTCCAAGCTGATGCTTCCAACGGCCTAATCCGTAATGATGCGGAACATTTAAACGAACGGAGGCAGTAATAAACTCCAATAACCCTTTACTGCTCCAATCTGCTGGGTTTGACCAAGGAATAAATTTGAAGAAAGAAAGAAAAAATTTTACAATAATATACAGTAATTATTTGAAAGATATCCGTAAGGACCTGCTAGAAGAAAGCGAAATTAACATTAATAATAATGACAATGAAATAATATATATAATTGCAGAAATTGAGGGTATTTCTGTTCCTATAATGATAGACACTGGAGCCAATGTCTCTATAATAAATCGTAATGAGTTGGACCGGATACAGCAGGAATGCCACAAAAACTTACTGGTACTACCTATTAATAATATTGTACTTGTAGGAGCTACCGGCCGACAGAACAAGACCATAAGAAAACAAGTATCCCTAAGTGTCAACAGTCAGGGCATTAGTGTGGATATGATATTTCTTGTTGCAGCCGGATTACCTTTCAACATCATGATAGGATGTGACATATTGCGCAGAAACTCAGCAGTTATCGACTTGTGCCGAGGAAAGGTATCACTTCTTGCTGAAGGTTCGACCTGGGTTGCCAATTTAACTAACAACAAGATGTTAGACTCCAGACAACTCCTCGACCACAAAAATAAGGTGAATTACTTGTCAAACTACTCGACAAACAACAAGCCAGTACATCAGGATTCGGAGGATGACCTATGGCAACAAAAGATTCAGGAGATACGTAACTTCCAGTGCCATAATACTACCGAGCAATTAGAGGAAAACCAGCTGAATCAATTAGTCAACATATATGAAAAATATCGAGCTGTATTTTCGGACGAACCTGGAAAGATCCGGAACTACCAATGTTCCATACGATTCAGAGAAACGGTATAATTTAATCGAAAGTCATATCCCATAGCACAATCTTTGAAGGAAGCCGTACGCACAGAGATCCAGAATATGATCAGTAAAGATATTATCGAGAGCAGTCAATCGCCATACACTAGCCCAATTGTGGCTATACAAAAGAAAAATGGGAAGGTAAGGCTTTGCCTTGACGCACGTGAGATAAATAAAATGATTATTAACGATCGTACCTCACCTGGCGAAATTGATGAGATATTGAAGAGATGTCACGGAACAAAGTTCATTACCACGTGGGATACCGTTTGCGGCTATTGGCAGGTGGAGTTGCACCCAGCCAGCCGGCAATACATGGCGTTCATCTTCGAAGGGCGCAATTATCAGTTTAAGAGGTTGCCCTTCGGGTTGGTGAACTCAGTAGCTGTTTTTGTCGCCTGTATGGATCATATACTCGGACCAGAAGCGCTCCAATTCACGACTGTCTATGTTGATGATCTCCTAATAACATCAACCAATTGGGAAGAACACTGTTACCGTGTGGAGCATGTCTTGAAGAAGCTTGCTGAAAATAATGTTACCCTTAAACTAGACAAGTCCATGCTTATAGCTAAAGAAGTACAATTCTTGGGTTTCCAGTTAAACAGTCAAGGAATAACACCATCAACAGAAAAGGTAGATGCCATACAACGATTCCCTATACCAAAAAACAGAAAGCAACTACAATCATTTTTAGGCCTGTGTAACTACTATAGGAAGTTCCAAAATAATTATTCCGAACTGACGGCCCGGTTTCAGTACCAGTTATCGTCCAAGAATAAATGGCGATGGGGTCAAGAACAAGACGAAACCTTCAAATCAATTAAGAAGAAGTTCTTAGAAGCCGTAATGCTCAACCATCCGGATTTTAACCAACCCTTCTTTCTAAACTGTGACGCTAGTAACATTAGCTTGGGATCAACACTGTACCAAGAAGATGAAGGTGGAAACCATCTAGTAGTGAGCTTTGCTAGCAGAACCCTTAACCAGTGTGAAAAGAACTATAACGTGACGGGAAAAGAACTGCTAAGTGTAGTCTTTGCCTGTGGGAAGTTTCGGACGTATATCCTCGGATATCCAGTGACCGTTCGAACAGATCACAAATCAATATCATTTCTAAGAAGATGCAAGTTAAGCCATGGTAGATTGACCAGATGGGTACTCGCCCTGCAGGAATACGATATACAGTGGGAGTATGTTCCTGGAAGTAAAAATGTAGTAGCCAACGTATTGTCAAGAGTAAATCTGGAAGAACAAACGTTCGAAGGCGAAAAGGAGAGCATCTTGAAAATCTATAATATTATTAAGGACAGATCTGATTTAGAAAAGATAGTGCAGGACATCAGCAAACACCAGCAGTCCGACCCGAAGTTAAACCACATTAAACTTCGTCTCTCCAACCAAGATGACACAATAACCGAATTTTATTATGTACATAACGAAATATTATTCATCAAAACATCCCTTGATGAAGAGATATGGAAGATCATGATCCCTACTACAATTGAAAAGGAGATCATCCTGGACTATCATCTACGATACGGTCACATGGGAGCCATGAAGGTGATCAAGGCGATAGAAGAGAATTGTCATATAAAAAGTATAAATAGAAAGACGAAAAACTACCTCAAAACCTGTTTGATATGTCAATTGGTGAAAACCAACAATGAGAGAAAGGAGGGTATGATGATACCAATTACCTCACAAGCCAAACTGGAAAAGGTCTTTCTGGACATCTGTGGTCCATTTCCCCGCAGTGGCGGACGCCATCGATACAAATACATTATTCTCATGATGGATCATTTCACAAAATTCACAAAACTGTACCCTGTGAACAGAGCCACCACTTTGAAGACTCTAGGAATAATAACAAATCATTACATTCCAGAGATAGGGAGCCCGGCATCCATAATCACAGACCATGGAACGCAATTTAAGGGTTGGAGGTGGAGAAACACTCTAAATACGTTGGGCATTAAGACATACAAGACATCTGTCTACCACCCCAGCAGCAATCCAGCAGAGAGGGTACTGCGAGAAGTCGGAAGAATATTACGGACTTATTGCTATAATCAACAAAAGAAGTGGCAAGAATATTTATTAGCTACTGAAGAATTCCTTAATTTGTCATATCACCCCGCTATAGGTACCACGCCATACACGGCAATGTATGAAAAACCGCCTCCAAGAGAAATACAAGACATAATAGAGTTCCCCAGGAGTCAAGAATACAAATTCAATCGAATCAGATTCTACAATAAATTGGCAGAAGACCAGGAAAGGCGCAAGAACAAGTATCAAAAGGCGATTAAGAAAATAATAAGCTATGAAGTCGGAGAAAAGGTACTGCTAAAAAACAGGGAATTACCCAGTACTTTGGAAGGCATTACCAAAAAGTTGTTACTGCTGTATACCGGCCCATACCTGATTATTAAAAACAATAATAACAATACGTATGTACTAAAGGATATCATTTCAAATAAAGTAAAAGGAACTTATAATCAATTATCCATTAAAAAATATTTAGAGGAGAAATGAAAAAATATTTCCAAATTCAAAAATTTAGTAAGTACAACTTACACCAAGCATTCGAAGAATTATGAAGAAACAAAAAGAATTTTGATGAATAAAAAATTTCAAAATTCAAAAAATTAGTAAGTACAACTTACACCAAACATTTGAAAGAAGACTATTATGGATGAAGAAAAAAGAATTTGATGAATAAAAAAATTTCCAAATTCAAAAAATTAGTAAGTACAACTTACACAAAACATTCGAAGAATTATGATGAAATAAAAAGAATTTGATGAATAAAGAATTTTCAAAATTCAAAAAATTAGTAAGTACAACTTACACTGATCATTTGAAGGACTATTATGAATGAAAAAAAAAAGAATTTTGATGAACGAAGAATTTCCAAAATTCAAAAAATTAGTAAGTACAACTTACACTGATCATTTGAAAGACTATTATGAATGATGAAAAAAGAATTTTGATGAATAAAAATTTCCAAAATTCAAAACAATAATAAGTACAACTTACACCAAAATATTTGAAAAACAACTATGAATAAGAAAGAATTTAGTTGAATAAAAATATCTAAAGTTAAAAAATAGTAAGCTCATATCATTACTCATACGAATGATGAGAAATAACTCATAAATATGAAAAAAGATTTTGTAAGAAAGAGATACAAAATTCTAAAGGAGAAAGGAAACCAGAATATCATATGACTTAATCGAAACAACTTAACCAAACTCACAAAGGAAATAATTTAATAAAAATGGAACAATGAAGAAGGACCAACTCAGTAAAGACCAAATAGTGAGACCAGAAACCAAAAACCCTAATACTATTAATGATAATGTTGTTGCAATACCCACTATTATAGTGAAAGTGATAAAGAATTAATCCATGTTATGCCATGAGCAATAAAAATAACTCATTGGATACCAGATGGTAGAAAAAATAAATATAAATGCTAATTACTATGTAAACATGATGAAATGATGAAAAGTATATTATACCACGTACCTAAACCACATAATATGGAATAAGCTTTAAGAGAGAAGAAGAGCCAAGTGTATAAAAGTATTAATTAATATAAAGTATTATGAAGTGAAGAATCTAAAGATGTTTATTTTAGTCAAAAGAGACTACTTTTACTGTTTATTTATTTTTATGACTGGATGTAGAAAATGCCATCAGTCTTATATTTTGAGCAGAGATGATAATGCCTCTGGACTCAATTAATTGAAGTATTGGACAGCAGGGATTGAAGCCAAAAGTGCCACTCTGAACTGTTCCAATTAATTTGTTAGGGAATGTTAGGGAGTAAACATACTGGTGAGGAAGCACCAAATAAGAAAGGATATAAAATGATAATGTTATACACAAGATTGAGAATCACTTATTAATGAAGAAAGAAACTAATGAAGGAGATACACATCATCTGAGAGGAAGCAACGGTGGAAAAAGAAGGTATATAAGGTGAAAACATGTAATCACGAAGAAAATATGGTAAATACAAAAGAATTAGTAGTAATTATTTCATCCATACTAAGAGTATGATCTGAACTAATCACTTTTACAGGAGAGCATATGTAGCATAACAAGATTATCACGCTAAAAATTTAACTCAATGCAACATAAATAAAGAAGAAAAGTTCCATAGTGAGTGAGAAGAATGAATTGTTTAAAGGTTAAGAAAAAGAAACTGTATATTAAGTCAATAAAATGTGAATAAGAATAAAAAATAACAAAGAAAACCATTGATCAAAATAACTTACTATGTAAAAACCCAATAAACCAGCAGTATACCCAGTAGATTGGGGAAGCAGAAAAAAGGGAAGGACAAGAAAAAGGAAATAAAAGGGTGAAAACAGTATTAATAATGGAAATTTATAAGGTCAAGAAGCAGAGAAACCACGAGACCAGAATTACTAATATAATAATGAAGAAAGGACAAAATATGTCAAGATTCCTACAAAGAGCCTAGAAACAAGAAGAGCTATTCCAAAAAATGTTAATAATGGAATACATACCATTGAACAAAATTAAAACCAATATATTTAGACCCAGTAACTCAAGTTACAAGATACAATCCAAAGAAAACCGAATTGTAAACTAGTTATAAGTATAATATGTAAAAAATTATTTAAAAGGACTACCATTAGTGTAGACAATAATGAGTGACACACTATAATAAAGTGTAGTGTAAGAAATAGAAATCTATTAAAAAGACTACCATCAGTGTAGGGAAATATTATATAAAAAATGAAAGACAGTCTAATGACTAAGATCAATTGTAATAATAAAAGTGTTTTAATAAAAAATTAAGTAGTATAAGATTGTAATAGGTATAAGACGTTTTTATTTTATTGAGTTACCAAGACAGTTATAGTAATTGAAAGAGACAGTTAATAACTGAAGGTGTCATTAGTTATAAGATGTTTTTATTTTTATTTCATTGTGTTACCAAAATAATTATAGTGAACACTAGAGACAGTTAATAACTGAAGGTGTCATTAGTTATAAGATATTTTCATTTCATTATATTACCAAAATAGTTATAGTGAACACAAGAGACAGTTGATAACTGAAAGTGTTATTAGGCATAAGATGTTTTTGTTATGTTTAAATGATATAAAAAAAAAGTTTAGTAGATATAAGATATTCCATTGTATTTTAAAATCATGTTATTTAATTTTCAAGTTTGTAAGGCAGAGAGGCAAGTAGGAAAATAGAAATGTAATAATTTTATTCAAAACTGTAAACCATATGAAAGGTACAAAGCAGATTAGCTAAGACACCACTTTAGAAAACACAGACCAGTAATGTAAACCCAAAACTATTTATCAGAGAATCAAACTACATAATAGGGGATAAAATTCAATACATACAACACAGAAATTGAAAATGTAATTAATACAGATACAATTAGTAACGAATAGAATGACAAAGGAAAGAAAATTAACTTCCTTTGGAAACAAATAATACTAGGCCTATAATGGTAATCAAATCAGACTAAACAGTAAATTAATCAACATTGAAGTGTTTTAACAACAAAATTATTAACAACAAAGATAATCACGGAGTTATTAAGATTATTCCATGGAAATATTATCAGAAAAAACACTTAAAAACCATTTAAACACTAAATTTGTACAAAATATGAGGCCTACAATAATTATAAAAAATTGTAATTTTTGGGCTTAAATGAACTTGAAACAAACCCAGCTATATACCCAAATATATAAAATTAATTAATCAATATTGCTGAATAGTTAGATTTTTGTAAAATTAAGAAATATTTGAAATACAGTAAAAAATAAGAAAACTTATTATGTATATTTAGATGATGAACCAAGTCTGAGACATGTATTTTTATAAATGAACAATAGAAAGAGGAAAAAGACATATCACAAATTACCCTAAAACGACGACGTTCAGAGTTTAGTCTATTGTTAATCGTGAAGACGACTAGTTGAGAATGTACTAACAGAATATCGAAAAAGAATAATTTTGTGTAAAACCGAGTGTGGTTATAAAGAGTGTAACAGAGGTTAACTAAAAAATGAAAATAACATTAACCATTAATATTTAACACCTCACTAATTCCAAACAACAGTAATAACACCATCAAACACAAGCACAAGAAATCAACGGCCATTTTGAGAAGATTTTGGACCATATTAGCAGAACACGAATACACATATTTGAACACCGGACACTTCACTAGTAACCCATCACGAAACGACATCGCAGGAGAAGAGAGGACACTCTACACCATATTCCTGGACCAACACTACTTCGCAGAGAAGGGAATATTCATTTATTTCTGCGGGAGAAGCCCAACCAGTTCCAGCAGTTCATAGCAGCTAAAATCGAGGTGACGGCAGCCATACTTGATTTCCGAACCAGCACAAGACATGGCCAGCTTGAAGGGAGTGACGTCATTTCGACGAATGGTTCGATATTAATTTTCATAATTGACAATTTAAATAATAATATTGTTTTATTTCAGCCATAATAATTTAGTTTAAGAATACCTGTAAGAATGTATCTTGTTCCTTGCCCTCTGACCATTTCGACTCGTTAAAAGAACCATAATTGTCCTAACAATGAGAATCGTGAAGGAATTAACTTCAGGTTTTATAAAAACAAACCGATGGAGTTCCTAGCCAGAATCGAAGAGTACTTCACCAAACACAGGGGCAATCGCTGGAGGGAGAATAAAGAAGTACTTGACGAATCGTTCAAGGAGATAGCCGATAATTGGTGGATGGCGATAAGAGACGAAGTGACCGACTACCAACAATTCAAAAGGCTATTCAAAGCCAAATATTGGTCTGAATCGACACAAAATATCGCCAGAGACGGGATCTGTCATGGAAAATACAACCCGTATGGAAACCAGACTCTAACGGCGTACTTTTTGGGAAAGGTGTGCGTGGCCAAACATCTAGAGCCCAGAATACCGGAAGAATGCCTGGTCAGCAAGCTCTCATACCATTATGAGGAAGATATAATAAGAGCTAGAAGAAACAGTCAAATAAAGACTGTACAAGCAATGACCGAGCTCTTAGAAATGTATGAGCATGAGGATTATTACCGCCAAAGTCGCAGGAGATATGAAAAGCCGGAACCAAGAAGTAACACCAATAATTCGAATAATAATAATCGGCAGAATGTGGGCAACAACAATAATTATAATTCCGCAAATCGGAATAATGCCGAATACAATTATAACACCCGTAATAACAATAATGTACCTAGATTTAATAACAATAATAATAATAATCATGTTCCTCGCATTAATAATAATGACAGCAACAACAACAATAATAATAATAATCATGTTCCTCGCATTAATAATAATGACAGCAACAACAACAATAATAATAACCGTCCACAAAACAACAATGGTTATTATAATAATAACCGTAATTATGTTCCAAATGGTCAGAGGAACCCCAACCCCTCTAATAACAATTATCATAGTAATTATAACAGGAATTACCTGACTGGAGGTAATAACAATAATTACAGGACATATTATACCACATCAGAGCGGAAGGCAGCGGACAGAGAAGGTACCAGCCTCAACGAAGGAGCCGATATTATGAGTACGAGACCTTTCAAGGAAGTCAGGGAAGTAATCGTTACAGAGAGTACGAGCCCAGACGTAGTTCCAGCCTGGACAATCAACGAAGACTACCTGTAACGGAAGCCCAACAGGACGATCGTGCTGAACCAAACGAAGCAGTTTCAGGACTCCAAGCTGATGCTTCCAACGGCCTAATCCGTAATGATGCGGAACATTTAAACGAACGGAGGCAGTAATAAACTCCAATAACCCTTTACTGCTCCAATCTGCTGGGTTTGACCAAGGAATAAATTTGAAGAAAGAAAGAAAAAATTTTACAATAATATACAGTAATTATTTGAAAGATATCCGTAAGGACCTGCTAGAAGAAAGCGAAATTAACATTAATAATAATGACAATGAAATAATATATATAATTGCAGAAATTGAGGGTATTTCTGTTCCTATAATGATAGACACTGGAGCCAATGTCTCTATAATAAATCGTAATGAGTTGGACCGGATACAGCAGGAATGCCACAAAAACTTACTGGTACTACCTATTAATAATATTGTACTTGTAGGAGCTACCGGCCGACAGAACAAGACCATAAGAAAACAAGTATCCCTAAGTGTCAACAGTCAGGGCATTAGTGTGGATATGATATTTCTTGTTGCAGCCGGATTACCTTTCAACATCATGATAGGATGTGACATATTGCGCAGAAACTCAGCAGTTATCGACTTGTGCCGAGGAAAGGTATCACTTTTTGCTGAAGGTTCAACCTGGGTTGCCAATTTAACTAACAACAAGATGTTAGACTCCAGACAACTCCTCGACCACAAAAATAAGGTGAATTACTTGTCAAACTACTCGACAAACAACAAGCCAGTACATCAGGATTCGGAGGATGACCTATGGTAACAAAAGATTCAGGAGATACGTAACTTCCAGTGCCATAATACTACCGAGCAATTAGAGGAAAACCAGCTGAATCAATTAGTCAACATATATGAAAAATATCGAGCTGTATTTTCGGACGAACCTGGAAAGATCCGGAACTACCAATGTTCCATACGATTCAGAGAACCGGTAGAATTTAACCGAAAGTCGTATCCCATAGCACAATCTTTGAAGGAAGCCGTACGCACAGAGATCCAGAATATGATCAGTAAAGATATTATCGAGAGCAGTCAATCGCCATACACTAGCCCAATTGTGGCTATACAAAAGAAAAATGGGAAGGTAAGGCTTTGCCTTGACGCACGTGAGATAAATAAAATGATTATTAACGATCGTACCTCACCTGGCGAAATTGATGAGATATTGAAGAGATTTCATGGAACGAAGTTCATTACCACGTGGGATACCGTTTGCGGCTATTGGCAGGTGGAGTTGCACCCAGCCAGCCGGCAATACATGGCGTTCATCTTCGAAGGGCACAATTATCAGTTTAAGAGGTTGCCCTTCGGGTTGGTGAACTCAGTAGCTGTTTTTGTCGCCTGTATGGATCATATACTCGGACCAGAAGCGCTCCAATTCACGACTGTCTATGTTGATGATCTCCTAATAACATCAACCAATTGGGAAGAACACTGTTACCGTGTGGAGCATGTCTTGAAGAAGCTTGCTGAAAATAATGTTACCCTTAAACTAGACAAGTCCATGCTTATAGCTAAAGAAGTACAATTCTTGGGTTTCCAGTTAAACAGTCAAGGAATAACACCATCAACAGAAAAGGTAGACGCCATACAACGATTCCCTATACCAAAAAACAGAAGGCAACTACAATCATTTTTAGGCCTGTGTAACTACTATAGGAAGTTCCAAAATAATTATTCCGAACTGACGGCCCGGTTTCAGTACCAGTTATCGTCCAAGAATAAATGGCGATGGGGTCAAGAACAAGACGAAACCTTCAAATCAATTAAGAAGAAGTTCTTAGAAGCCGTAATGCTCAACCATCCGGATTTTAACCAACCCTTCTTTCTAAACTGTGACGCTAGTAACATTAGCTTGGGATCAACACTGTACCAAGAAGATGAAGGTGGAAACCATCTAGTAGTGAGCTTTGCTAGCAGAACCCTTAACCAGTGTGAAAAGAACTATAACGTGACGGGAAAAGAACTGCTAAGTGTAGTCTTTGCCTGTGGGAAGTTTCGGACGTATATCCTCGGATATCCAGTGACCGTTCGAACAGATCACAAATCAATATCATTTCTAAGAAGATGCAAGTTAAGCCATGGTAGATTGACCAGATGGGTACTCGCCCTGCAGGAATACGATATACAGTGGGAGTATGTTCCTGGAAGTAAAAATGTAGTAGCCAACGTATTGTCAAGAGTAAATCTGGAAGAACAAACGTTCGAAGGCGAAAAGGAGAGCATCTTGAAAATCTATAATATTATTAAGGACAGATCTGATTTAGAAAAGATAGTGCAGGACATCAGCAAACACCAGCAGTCCGACCCGAAGTTAAACCACATTAAACTTCGTCTCTCCAACCAAGATGACACAATAACCAAATTTTATTGTGTACATAACGAAATATTATTCATCAAAACATCCCTTGATGAAGAGATATGGAAGATCATGATCCCTACTACAATTGAAAAGGAGATCATCCTGGACTATCATCTACGATACGGTCACATGGGAGCCATGAAGGTGATCAAGGCGATAGAAGAGAATTGTCATATAAAAAGTATAAATAGAAAGACGAGAAACTACCTCAAAACCTGTTTGATATGTCAATTGGTGAAAACCAACAATGAGAGAAAGGAGGGTATGATGATACCAATTACCTCACAAGCCAAACTGGAAAAGGTCTTTCTGGACATCTGTGGTCCATTTCCCCGCAGTGGCGGACGCCATCGATACAAATACATTATTCTCATGATGGATCATTTCACAAAATTCACAAAACTGTACCCTGTGAACAGAGCCACCACTTTGAAGACTCTAGGAATAATAACAAATCATTACATTCCAGAGATAGGGAGCCCGGCATCCATAATCACAGACCATGGAACGCAATTTAAGGGTTGGAGGTGGAGAAACACTCTAAATACGTTGGGCATTAAGACATACAAGACATCTGTCTACCACCCCAGCAGCAATCCAGCAGAGAGGGTACTGCGAGAAGTCGGAAGAATATTACGGACTTATTGCTATAATCAACAAAAGAAGTGGCAAGAATATTTATTAGCTACTGAAGAATTCCTTAATTTGTCATATCACCCCGCTATAGGTACCACGCCATACACGGCAATGTATGAAAAACCGCCTCCAAGAGAAATACAAGACATAATAGAGTTCCCCAGGAGTCAAGAATACAAATTCAATCGAATCAGATTCTACAATAAATTGGCAGAAGACCAGGAAAGGCGCAAGAACAAGTATCAAAAGGCGATTAAGAAAATAATAAGCTATGAAGTCGGAGAAAAGGTACTGCTAAAAAACAGGGAATTACCCAGTACTTTGGAAGGCATTACCAAAAAGTTGTTACTGCTGTATACCGGCCCATACCTGATTATTAAAAACAATAATAACAATACGTATATACTAAAGGATATCATTTCAAATAAAGTAAAAGGAACTTATAATCAATTATCCATTAAAAAATATTTAGAGGAGAAATGAAAAAATATTTCCAAATTCAAAAATTTAGTAAGTACAACTTACACCAAACATTCGAAGAATTATGAAGAAACAAAAAGAATTTTGATGAATAAAAAATTTCAAAATTCAAAAAATTAGTAAGTACAACTTACACCAAACATTTGAAAGAAGACTATTATGGATGAAGAAAAAAGAATTTGATGAATAAAAAAATTTCCAAATTCAAAAAATTAGTAAGTACAACTTACACAAAACATTCGAAGAATTATGATGAAATAAAAAGAATTTGATGAATAAAGAATTTTCAAAATTCAAAAAATTAGTAAGTACAACTTACACTGATCATTTGAAGGACTATTATGAATGAAAAAAAAAAGAATTTTGATGAACGAAGAATTTCCAAAATTCAAAAAATTAGTAAGTACAACTTACACTGATCATTTGAAAGACTATTATGAATGATGAAAAAAGAATTTTGATGAATAAAAATTTCCAAAATTCAAAACAATAATAAATACAACTTACACCAAAATATTTGAAAAACAACTATGAATAAGAAAGAATTTAGTTGAATAAAAATATCTAAAGTTAAAAAATAGTAAGCTCATATCATTACTCATACGAATGATGAGAAATAACTCATAAATATGAAAAAAGATTTTGTAAGAAAGAGATACAAAATTCTAAAGGAGAAAGGAAACCAGAATATCATATGACTTAATCGAAACAACTTAACCAAACTCACAAAGGAAATAATTTAATAAAAATGGAACAATGAAGAAGGACCAACTCAGTAAAGACCAAATAGTGAGACCAGAAACCAAAAACCCTAATACTATTAATGATAATGTTGTTGCAATACCCACTATTATAGTGAAAGTGATAAAGAATTAATCCATGTTATGCCATGAGCAATAAAAATAACTCATTGGATACCAGATGGTAGAAAAAATAAATATAAATGCTAATTACTATGTAAACATGATGAAATGATGAAAAGTATATTATACCATGTACCTAAACCACATAATATGGAATAAGCTTTAAGAGAGAAGAAGAGCCAAGTGTATAAAAGTATTAATTAATATAAAGTATTATGAAGTGAAGAATCTAAAGATGTTTATTTTAGTCAAAAGAGACTACTTTTACTGTTTATTTATTTTTATGACTGGATGTAGAAAATGCCATCAGTCTTATATTTTGAGCAGAGATGATAATGCCTCTGGACTCAATTAATTGAAGTATTGGACAGCAGGGATTGAAGCCAAAAGTGCCACTCTGAACTGTTCCAATTAATTTGTTAGGGAATGTTAGGGAGTAAACATACTGGTGAGGAAGCACCAAATAAGAAAGGATATAAAATGATAATGTTATACACAAGATTGAGAATCACTTATTAATGAAGAAAGAAACTAATGAAGGAGATACACATCATCTGAGAGGAAGCAACGGTGGAAAAAGAAGGTATATAAGGTGAAAACATGTAATCACGAAGAAAATATGGTAAATACAAAAGAATTAGTAGTAATTATTTCATCCATACTAAGAGTATGATCTGAACTAATCACTTTTACAGGAGAGCATATGTAGCATAACAAGATTATCATGCTAAACATTTAACTCAATGCAACATAAATAAAGAAGAAAAGTTCCATAGTGAGTGAGAAGAATGAATTGTTTAAAGGTTAAGAAAAAGAAACTGTATATTAAGTCAATAAAATGTGAATAAGAATAAAAAATAACAAAGAAAACCATTGATCAAAATAACTTACTATGTAAAAACCCAATAAACCAGCAGTATACCCAATAGATTGGGGAAGCAGAAAAAAGGGAAGGACAAGAAAAAGGAAATAAAAGGGTGAAAACAGTATTAATAATGGAAATTTATAAGGTCAAGAAGCAGAGAAACCACGAGACCAGAATTACTAATATAATAATGAAGAAAGGACAAAATATGTCAAGATTCCTACAAAGAGCCTAGAAACAAGAAGAGCTATTCCAAAAAATGTTAATAATGGAATACATACCATTGAACAAAATTAAAACCAATATATTTAGACCCAGTAACTCAAGTTACAAGATACAATCCAAAGAAAACCGAATTGTAAACTAGTTATAAGTATAATATGTAAAAAATTATTTAAAAGGACTACCATTAGTGTAGACAATAATGAGTGACACACTATAATAAAGTGTAGTGTAAGAAATAGAAATCTATTAAAAAGACTACCATCAGTGTAGGGAAATATTATATAAAAAATGAAAGACAGTCTAATGACTAAGATCAATTGTAATAATAAAAGTGTTTTAATAAAAAATTAAGTAGTATAAGATTGTAATAGGTATAAGACGTTTTTATTTTATTGAGTTACCAAGACAGTTATAGTAATTGAAAGAGACAGTTAATAACTGAAGGTGTCATTAGTTATAAGATGTTTTTATTTTTATTTCATTGTGTTACCAAAATAATTATAGTGAACACTAGAGACAGTTAATAACTGAAGGTGTCATTAGTTATAAGATATTTTCATTTCATTATATTACCAAAATAGTTATAGTGAACACAAGAGACAGTTGATAACTGAAAGTGTTATTAGGCATAAGATGTTTTTGTTATGTTTAAATTATATAAAAAAAAAGTTTAGTAGATATAAGATATTCCATTGTATTTTAAAATCATGTTATTTAATTTTCAAGTTTGTAAGGCAGAGAGGCAAGTAGGAAAATAGAAATGTAATAATTTTATTCAAAACTGTAAACCATATGAAAGGTACAAAGCAGATTAGCTAAGACACCACTTTAGAAAACACAGACCAGTAATGTAAACCCAAAACTATTTATCAGAGAATCAAACTACATAATAGGGGATAAAATTCAATACATACAACACAGAAATTGAAAATGTAATTAATACAGATACAATTAGTAACGAATAGAATGACAAAGGAAAGAAAATTAACTTCCTTTGGAAACAAATAATACTAGGCCTATAATGGTAATCAAATCAGACTAAACAGTAAATTAATCAACATTGAAGTGTTTTAACAACAAAATTATTAACAACAAAGATAATCACGGAGTTATTAAGATTATTCCATGGAAATATTATCAGAAAAAACACTTAAAAACCATTTAAACACTAAATTTGTACAAAATATGAGGCCTACAATAATTATAAAAAATTGTAATTTTTGGGCTTAAATGAACTTGAAACAAACCCAGCTATATACCCAAATATATAAAATTAATTAATCAATATTGCTGAATAGTTAGATTTTTGTAAAATTAAGAAATATTTGAAATACAGTAAAAAATAAGAAAACTTATTATGTATATTTAGATGATGAACCAAGTCTGAGACATGTATTTTTATAAATGAACAATAGAAAGAGGAAAAAGACATATCACAAATTACCCTAAAACGACGACGTTCAGAGTTTAGTCTATTGTTAATCGTGAAGACGACTAGTTGAGAATGTACTAACAGAATATCGAAAAAGAATAATTTTGTGTAAAACCGAGTGTGGTTATAAAGAGTGTAACAGAGGTTAACTAAAAAATGAAAATAACATTAACCATTAATATTTAACACCTCACTAATTCCAAACAACAGTAATAACACCATCAAACACAAGCACAAGAAATCAACGGCCATTTTGAGAAGATTTTGGACCATATTAGCAGAACACGAATACACATATTTGAACACCGGACACTTCACTAGTAACCCATCACGAAACGACATCGCAGGAGAAGAGAGGACACTCTACACCATATTCCTGGACCAACACTACTTCGCAGAGAAGGGAATATTCATTTATTTCTGCGGGAGAAGCCCAACCAGTTCCAGCAGTTCATAGCAGCTAAAATCGAGGTGACGGCAGCCATACTTGATTTCCGAACCAGCACAAGACATGGCCAGCTTGAAGGGAGTGACGTCATTTCGACGAATGGTTCGATATTAATTTTCATAATTGACAATTTAAATAATAATATTGTTTTATTTCAGCCATAATAATTTAGTTTAAGAATACCTGTAAGAATGTATCTTGTTCCTTGCCCTCTGACCATTTCGACTCGTTAAAAGAACCATAATTGTCCTAACAACGAGAATCGTGAAGGAATTAACTTCAGGTTTTATAAAAACAAACCGATGGAGTTCCTAGCCAGAATCGAAGAGTACTTCACCAAACACAGGGGCAATCGCTGGAGGGAGAATAAAGAAGTACTTGACGAATCGTTCAAGGAGATAGCCGATAATTGGTGGATGGCGATAAGAGACGAAGTGACCGACTACCAACAATTCAAAAGGCTATTCAAAGCCAAATATTGGTCTGAATCGACACAAAATATCGCCAGAGACGGGATCTGTCATGGAAAATACAACCCGTATGGAAACCAGACTCTAACGGCGTACTTTTTGGGAAAGGTGTGCGTGGCCAAACATCTAGAGCCCAGAATACCGGAAGAATGCCTGGTCAGCAAGCTCTCATACCATTATGAGGAAGATATAATAAGAGCTAGAAGAAACAGTCAAATAAAGACTGTACAAGCAATGACCGAGCTCTTAGAAATGTATGAGCATGAGGATTATTACCGCCAAAGTCGCAGGAGATATGAAAAGCCGGAACCAAGAAGTAACACCAATAATTCGAATAATAATAATCGGCAGAATGTGGGCAACAACAATAATTATAATTCCGCAAATCGGAATAATGCCGAATACAATTATAACACCCGTAATAACAATAATGTACCTAGATTTAATAACAATAATAATAATAATCATGTTCCTCGCATTAATAATAATGACAGCAACAACAACAATAATAATAATAATCATGTTCCTCGCATTAATAATAATGACAGCAACAACAACAATAATAATAACCGTCCACAAAACAACAATGGTTATTATAATAATAACCGTAATTATGTTCCAAATGGTCAGAGGAACCCCAACCCCTCTAATAACAATTATCATAGTAATTATAACAGGAATTACCTGACTGGAGGTAATAACAATAATTACAGGACATATTATACCACATCAGAGCGGAAGGCAGCGGGAGAAGGTACCAGCCTCAACGAAGGAGCCGATATTATGAGTACAAGACCTTTCAAGGAAGTCAGGGAAGTAATCGTTACAGAGAGTACGAGCCCAGACGTAGTTCCAGCCTGGACAATCAACGAAGACTACCTGTAACGGAAGCCCAACAGGACGATCGTGCTGAACCAAACGAAGCAGTTTCAGGACTCCAAGCTGATGCTTCCAACGGCCTAATCCGTAATGATGCGGAACATTTAAACGAACGGAGGCAGTAATAAACTCCAATAACCCTTTACTGCTCCAATCTGCTGGGTTTGACCAAGGAATAAATTTGAAGAAAGAAAGAAAAAATTTTACAATAGTATACAGTAATTATTTGAAAGATATCCGTAAGGACCTGCTAGAAGAAAGCGAAATTAACATTAATAATAATGACAATGAAATAATATATATAATTGCAGAAATTGAGGGTATTTCTGTTCCTATAATGATAGACACTGGAGCCAATGTCTCTATAATAAATCGTAATGAGTTGGACCGGATACAGCAGGAATGCCACAAAAACTTACTGGTACTACCTATTAATAATATTGTACTTGTAGGAGCTACCGGCCGACAGAACAAGACCATAAGAAAACAAGTATCCCTAAGTGTCAACAGTCAGGGCATTAGTGTGGATATGATATTTCTTGTTGCAGCCGGATTACCTTTCAACATCATGATAGGATGTGACATATTGCGCAGAAACTCAGCAGTTATCGACTTGTGCCGAGGAAAGGTATCACTTTTTGCTGAAGGTTCGACCTGGGTTGCCAATTTAACTAACAACAAGATGTTAGACTCCAGACAACTCCTCGACCACAAAAATAAGGTGAATTACTTGTCAAACTACTCGACAAACAACAAGCCAGTACATCAGGATTCGGAGGATGACCTATGGTAACAAAAGATTCAGGAGATACGTAACTTCCAGTGCCATAATACTACCGAGCAATTAGAGGAAAACCAGCTGAATCAATTAGTCAACATATATGAAAAATATCGAGCTGTATTTTCGGACGAACCTGGAAAGATCCGGAACTACCAATGTTCCATACGATTCAGAGAACCGGTAGAATTTAACCGAAAGTCGTATCCCATAGCACAATCTTTGAAGGAAGCCGTACGCACAGAGATCCAGAATATGATCAGTAAAGATATTATCGAGAGCAGTCAATCGCCATACACTAGCCCAATTGTGGCTATACAAAAGAAAAATGGGAAGGTAAGGCTTTGCCTTGACGCACGTGAGATAAATAAAATGATTATTAACGATCGTACCTCACCTGGCGAAATTGATGAGATATTGAAGAGATTTCACGGAACGAAGTTCATTACCACGTGGGATACCGTTTGCGGCTATTGGCAGGTGGAGTTGCACCCAGCCAGCCGGCAATACATGGCGTTCATCTTCGAAGGGCACAATTATCAGTTTAAGAGGTTGCCCTTCGGGTTGGTGAACTCAGTAGCTGTTTTTGTCGCCTGTATGGATCATATACTCGGACCAGAAGCGCTCCAATTCACGACTGTCTATGTTGATGATCTCCTAATAACATCAACCAATTGGGAAGAACACTGTTACCATGTGGAGCATGTCTTGAAGAAGCTTGCTGAAAATAATGTTACCCTTAAACTAGACAAGTCCATGCTTATAGCTAAAGAAGTACAATTCTTGGGTTTCCAGTTAAACAGTCAAGGAATAACACCATCAACAGAAAAGGTAGACGCCATACAACGATTCCCTATACCAAAAAACAGAAGGCAACTACAATCATTTTTAGGCCTGTGTAACTACTATAGGAAGTTCCAAAATAATTATTCCGAACTGACGGCCCGGTTTCAGTACCAGTTATCGTCCAAGAATAAATGGCGATGGGGTCAAGAACAAGACGAAACCTTCAAATCAATTAAGAAGAAGTTCTTAGAAGCCGTAATGCTCAACCATCCGGATTTTAACCAACCCTTCTTTCTAAACTGTGACGCTAGTAACATTAGCTTGGGATCAACACTGTACCAAGAAGATGAAGGTGGAAACCATCTAGTAGTGAGCTTTGCTAGCAGAACCCTTAACCAGTGTGAAAAGAACTATAACGTGACGGGAAAAGAACTGCTAAGTGTAGTCTTTGCCTGTGGGAAGTTTCGGACGTATATCCACGGATATCCAGTGACCGTTCGAACAGATCACAAATCAATATCATTTCTAAGAAGATGCAAGTTAAGCCATGGTAGATTGACCAGATGGGTACTCGCCCTGCAGGAATACGATATACAGTGGGAGTATGTTCCTGGAAGTAAAAATGTAGTAGCCAACGTATTGTCAAGAGTAAATCTGGAAGAACAAACGTTCGAAGGCGAAAAGGAGAGCATCTTGAAAATCTATAATATTATTAAGGACAGATCTGATTTAGAAAAGATAGTGCAGGACATCAGCAAACACCAGCAGTCCGACCCGAAGTTAAACCACATTAAACTTCGTCTCTCCAACCAAGATGACACAATAACCAAATTTTATTGTGTACATAACGAAATATTATTCATCAAAACATCCCTTGATGAAGAGATATGGAAGATCATGATCCCTACTACAATTGAAAAGGAGATCATCCTGGACTATCATCTACGATACGGTCACATGGGAGCCATGAAGGTGATCAAGGCGATAGAAGAGATTTGTCATATAAAAAGTATAAATAGAAAGACGAGAAACTACCTCAAAACCTGTTTGATATGTCAATTGGTGAAAACCAACAATGAGAGAAAGGAGGGTATGATGATACCAATTACCTCACAAGCCAAACTGGAAAAGGTCTTTCTGGACATCTGTGGTCCATTTCCCCGCAGTGGCGGACGCCATCGATACAAATACATTATTCTCATGATGGATCATTTCACAAAATTCACAAAACTGTACCCTGTGAACAGAGCCACCACTTTGAAGACTCTAGGAATAATAACAAATCATTACATTCCAGAGATAGGGAGCCCGGCATCCATAATCACAGACCATGGAACGCAATTTAAGGGTTGGAGGTGGAGAAACACTCTAAATACGTTGGGCATTAAGACATACAAGACATCTGTCTACCACCCCAGCAGCAATCCAGCAGAGAGGGTACTGCGAGAAGTCGGAAGAATATTACGGACTTATTGCTATAATCAACAAAAGAAGTGGCAAGAATATTTATTAGCTACTGAAGAATTCCTTAATTTGTCATATCACCCCGCTATATGTACCACGCCATACACGGCAATGTATGAAAAACCGCCTCCAAGAGAAATACAAGACATAATAGAGTTCCCCAGGAGTCAAGAATACAAATTCAATCGAATCAGATTCTACAATAAATTGGCAGAAGACCAGGAAAGGCGCAAGAACAAGTATCAAAAGGCGATTAAGAAAATAATAAGCTATGAAGTCGGAGAAAAGGTACTGCTAAAAAACAGGGAATTACCCAGTACTTTGGAAGGCATTACCAAAAAGTTGTTACTGCTGTATACCGGCCCATACCTGATTATTAAAAACAATAATAACAATACGTATATACTAAAGGATATCATTTCAAATAAAGTAAAAGGAACTTATAATCAATTATCCATTAAAAAATATTTAGAGGAGAAATGAAAAAATATTTCCAAATTCAAAAATTTAGTAAGTACAACTTACACCAAACATTCGAAGAATTATGAAGAAACAAAAAGAATTTTGATGAATAAAAAATTTCAAAATTCAAAAAATTAGTAAGTACAACTTACACCAAACATTTGAAAGAAGACTATTATGGATGAAGAAAAAAGAATTTGATGAATAAAAAAATTTCCAAATTCAAAAAATTAGTAAGTACAACTTACACAAAACATTCGAAGAATTATGATGAAATAAAAAGAATTTGATGAATAAAGAATTTTCAAAATTCAAAAAATTAGTAAGTACAACTTACACTGATCATTTGAAGGACTATTATGAATGAAAAAAAAAAGAATTTTGATGAACGAAGAATTTCCAAAATTCAAAAAATTAGTAAGTACAACTTACACTGATCATTTGAAAGACTATTATGAATGATGAAAAAAGAATTTTGATGAATAAAAATTTCCAAAATTCAAAACAATAATAAGTACAACTTACACCAAAATATTTGAAAAACAACTATGAATAAGAAAGAATTTAGTTGAATAAAAATATCTAAAGTTAAAAAATAGTAAGCTCATATCATTACTCATACGAATGATGAGAAATAACTCATAAATATGAAAAAAGATTTTGTAAGAAAGAGATACAAAATTCTAAAGGAGAAAGGAAACCAGAATATCATATGACTTAATCGAAACAACTTAACCAAACTCACAAAGGAAATAATTTAATAAAAATGGAACAATGAAGAAGGACCAACTCAGTAAAGACCAAATAGTGAGACCAGAAACCAAAAACCCTAATACTATTAATGATAATGTTGTTGCAATACCCACTATTATAGTGAAAGTGATAAAGAATTAATCCATGTTATGCCATGAGCAATAAAAATAACTCATTGGATACCAGATGGTAGAAAAAATAAATATAAATGCTAATTACTATGTAAACATGATGAAATGATGAAAAGTATATTATACCACGTACCTAAACCACATAATATGGAATAAGCTTTAAGAGAGAAGAAGAGCCAAGTGTATAAAAGTATTAATTAATATAAAGTATTATGAAGTGAAGAATCTAAAGATGTTTATTTTAGTCAAAAGAGACTACTTTTACTGTTTATTTATTTTTATGACTGGATGTAGAAAATGCCATCAGTCTTATATTTTGAGCAGAGATGATAATGCCTCTGGACTCAATTAATTGAAGTATTGGACAGCAGGGATTGAAGCCAAAAGTGCCACTCTGAACTGTTCCAATTAATTTGTTAGGGAATGTTAGGGAGTAAACATACTGGTGAGGAAGCACCAAATAAGAAAGGATATAAAATGATAATGTTATACACAAGATTGAGAATCACTTATTAATGAAGAAAGAAACTAATGAAGGAGATACACATCATCTGAGAGGAAGCAACGGTGGAAAAAGAAGGTATATAAGGTGAAAACATGTAATCACGAAGAAAATATGGTAAATACAAAAGAATTAGTAGTAATTATTTCATCCATACTAAGAGTATGATCTGAACTAATCACTTTTACAGGAGAGCATATGTAGCATAACAAGATTATCACGCTAAACATTTAACTCAATGCAACATAAATAAAGAAGAAAAGTTCCATAGTGAGTGAGAAGAATGAATTGTTTAAAGGTTAAGAAAAAGAAACTGTATATTAAGTCAATAAAATGTGAATAAGAATAAAAAATAACAAAGAAAACCATTGATCAAAATAACTTACTATGTAAAAACCCAATAAACCAGCAGTATACCCAGTAGATTGGGGAAGCAGAAAAAAGGGAAGGACAAGAAAAAGGAAATAAAAGGGTGAAAACAGTATTAATAATGGAAATTTATAAGGTCAAGAAGCAGAGAAACCACGAGACCAGAATTACTAATATAATAATGAAGAAAGGACAAAATATGTCAAGATTCCTACAAAGAGCCTAGAAACAAGAAGAGCTATTCCAAAAAATGTTAATAATGGAATACATACCATTGAACAAAATTAAAACCAATATATTTAGACCCAGTAACTCAAGTTACAAGATACAATCCAAAGAAAACCGAATTGTAAACTAGTTATAAGTATAATATGTAAAAAATTATTTAAAAGGACTACCATTAGTGTAGACAATAATGAGTGACACACTATAATAAAGTGTAGTGTAAGAAATAGAAATCTATTAAAAAGACTACCATCAGTGTAGGGAAATATTATATAAAAAATGAAAGACAGTCTAATGACTAAGATCAATTGTAATAATAAAAGTGTTTTAATAAAAAATTAAGTAGTATAAGATTGTAATAGGTATAAGACGTTTTTATTTTATTGAGTTACCAAGACAGTTATAGTAATTGAAAGAGACAGTTAATAACTGAAGGTGTCATTAGTTATAAGATGTTTTTATTTTTATTTCATTGTGTTACCAAAATAATTATAGTGAACACTAGAGACAGTTAATAACTGAAGGTGTCATTAGTTATAAGATATTTTCATTTCATTATATTACCAAAATAGTTATAGTGAACACAAGAGACAGTTGATAACTGAAAGTGTTATTAGGCATAAGATGTTTTTGTTATGTTTAAATGATATAAAAAAAAAGTTTAGTAGATATAAGATATTCCATTGTATTTTAAAATCATGTTATTTAATTTTCAAGTTTGTAAGGCAGAGAGGCAAGTAGGAAAATAGAAATGTAATAATTTTATTCAAAACTGTAAACCATATGAAAGGTACAAAGCAGATTAGCTAAGACACCACTTTAGAAAACACAGACCAGTAATGTAAACCCAAAACTATTTATCAGAGAATCAAACTACATAATAGGGGATAAAATTCAATACATACAACACAGAAATTGAAAATGTAATTAATACAGATACAATTAGTAACGAATAGAATGACAAAGGAAAGAAAATTAACTTCCTTTGGAAACAAATAATACTAGGCCTATAATGGTAATCAAATCAGACTAAACAGTAAATTAATCAACATTGAAGTGTTTTAACAACAAAATTATTAACAACAAAGATAATCACGGAGTTATTAAGATTATTCCATGGAAATATTATCAGAAAAAACACTTAAAAACCATTTAAACACTAAATTTGTACAAAATATGAGGCCTACAATAATTATAAAAAATTGTAATTTTTGGGCTTAAATGAACTTGAAACAAACCCAGCTATATACCCAAATATATAAAATTAATTAATCAATATTGCTGAATAGTTAGATTTTTGTAAAATTAAGAAATATTTGAAATACAGTAAAAAATAAGAAAACTTATTACGTATATTTAGACGATGAACCAAGTCTGAGACATGTATTTTTATAAATGAACAATAGAAAGAGGAAAAAGACATATCACAAATTACCCTAAAACGACGACGTTCAGAGTTTAGTCTATTGTTAATCGTGAAGACGACTAGTTGAGAATGTACTAACAGAATATCGAAAAAGAATAATTTTGTGTAAAACCGAGTGTGGTTATAAAGAGTGTAACAGAGGTTAACTAAAAAATGAAAATAACATTAACCATTAATATTTAACACCTCACTAATTCCAAACAACAGTAATAACACCATCAAACACAAGCACAAGAAATCAACGGCCATTTTGAGAAGATTTTGGACCATATTAGCAGAACACGAATACACATATTTGAACACCGGACACTTCACTAGTAACCCATCACGAAACGACATCGCAGGAGAAGAGAGGACACTCTACACCATATTCCTGGACCAACACTACTTCGCAGAGAAGGGAATATTCATTTATTTCTGCGGGAGAAGCCCAACCAGTTCCAGCAGTTCATAGCAGCTAAAATCGAGGTGACGGCAGCCATACTTGATTTCCGAACCAGCACAAGACATGGCCAGCTTGAAGGGAGTGACGTCATTTCGACGAATGGTTCGATATTAATTTTCATAATTGACAATTTAAATAATAATATTGTTTTATTTCAGCCATAATAATTTAGTTTAAGAATACCTGTAAGAATGTATCTTGTTCCTTGCCCTCTGACCATTTCGACTCGTTAAAAGAACCATAATTGTCCTAACAACGAGAATCGTGAAGGAATTAACTTCAGGTTTTATAAAAACAAACCGATGGAGTTCCTAGCCAGAATCGAAGAGTACTTCACCAAACACAGGGGCAATCGCTGGAGGGAGAATAAAGAAGTACTTGACGAATCGTTCAAGGAGATAGCCGATAATTGGTGGATGGCGATAAGAGACGAAGTGACCGACTACCAACAATTCAAAAGGCTATTCAAAGCCAAATATTGGTCTGAATCGACACAAAATATCGCCAGAGACGGGATCTGTCATGGAAAATACAACCCGTATGGAAACCAGACTCTAACGGCGTACTTTTTGGGAAAGGTGTGCGTGGCCAAACATCTAGAGCCCAGAATACCGGAAGAATGCCTGGTCAGCAAGCTCTCATACCATTATGAGGAAGATATAATAAGAGCTAGAAGAAACAGTCAAATAAAGACTGTACAAGCAATGACCGAGCTCTTAGAAATGTATGAGCATGAGGATTATTACCGCCAAAGTCGCAGGAGATATGAAAAGCCGGAACCAAGAAGTAACACCAATAATTCGAATAATAATAATCGGCAGAATGTGGGCAACAACAATAATTATAATTCCGCAAATCGGAATAATGCCGAATACAATTATAACACCCGTAATAACAATAATGTACCTAGATTTAATAACAATAATAATAATAATCATGTTCCTCGCATTAATAATAATGACAGCAACAACAACAATAATAATAATAATCATGTTCCTCGCATTAATAATAATGACAGCAACAACAACAATAATAATAACCGTCCACAAAACAACAACGGTTATTATAATAATAACCGTAATTATGTTCCAAATGGTCAGAGGAACCCCAACCCCTCTAATAACAATTATCATAGTAATTATAACAGGAATTACCTGACTGGAGATAATAACAATAATTACAGGACATATTATACCACATCAGAGCGGAAGGCAGCGGACAGAGAAGGTACCAGCCTCAACGAAGGAGCCGATATTATGAGTACAAGACCTTTCAAGGAAGTCAGGGAAGTAATCGTTACAGAGAGTACGAGCCCAGACGTAGTTCCAGCCTGGACAATCAACGAAGACTGCCTGTAACGGAAGCCCAACAGGACGATCGTGCTGAACCAAACGAAGCAGTTTCAGGACTCCAAGCTGATGCTTCCAACGGCCTAATCTGTAATGATGCGGAACATTTAAACGAACGGAGGCAGTAATAAACTCCAATAACCCTTTACTGCTCCAATCTGCTGGGTTTGACCAAGGAATAAATTTGAAGAAAGAAAGAAAAAATTTTACAATAATATACAGTAATTATTTGAAAGATATCCGTAAGGACCTGCTAGAAGAAAGCGAAATTAACATTAATAATAATGACAATGAAATAATATATATAATTGCAGAAATTGAGGGTATTTCTGTTCCTATAATGATAGACACTGGAGCCAATGTCTCTATAATAAATCGTAATGAGTTGGACCGGATACAGCAGGAATGCCACAAAAACTTACTGGTACTACCTATTAATAATATTGTACTTGTAGGAGCTACCGGCCGACAGAACAAGACCATAAGAAAACAAGTATCCCTAAGTGTCAACAGTCAGGGCATTAGTGTGGATATGATATTTCTTGTTGCAGCCGGATTACCTTTCAACATCATGATAGGATGTGACATATTGCGCAGAAACTCAGCAGTTATCGACTTGTGCCAAGGAAAGGTATCACTTTTTGCTGAAGGTTCAACCTGGGTTGCCAATTTAACTAACAACAAGATGTTAGACTCCAGACAACTCCTCGACCACAAAAATAAGGTGAATTACTTGTCAAACTACTCGACAAACAACAAGCCAGTACATCAGGATTCGGAGGATGACCTATGGCAACAAAAGATTCAGGAGATACGTAACTTCCAGTGCCATAATACTACCGAGCAATTAGAGGAAAACCAGCTGAATCAATTAGTCAACATATATGAAAAATATCGAGCTGTATTTTCGGACGAACCTGGAAAGATCCGGAACTACCAATGTTCCATACGATTCAGAGAACCGGTAGAATTTAACCGAAAGTCGTATCCCATAGCACAATCTTTGAAGGAAGCCGTACGCACAGAGATCCAGAATATGATCAGTAAAGATATTATCGAGAGCAGTCAATCGCCATACACTAGCCCAATTGTGGCTATACAAAAGAAAAATGGGAAGGTAAGGCTTTGCCTTGACGCACGTGAGATAAATAAAATGATTATTAACGATCGTACCTCACCTGGCGAAATTGATGAGATATTGAAGAGATTTCACGGAACGAAGTTCATTACCACGTGGGATACCGTTTGCGGCTATTGGCAGGTGGAGTTGCACCCAGCCAGCCGGCAATACATGGCGTTCATCTTCGAAGGGCACAATTATCAGTTTAAGAGGTTGCCCTTCGGGTTGGTGAACTCAGTAGCTGTTTTTGTCGCCTGTATGGATCATATACTCGGACCAGAAGCGCTCCAATTCACGACTGTCTATGTTGATGATCTCCTAATAACATCAACCAATTGGGAAGAACACTGTTACCGTGTGGAGCATGTCTTGAAGAAGCTTGCTGAAAATAATGTTACCCTTAAACTAGACAAGTCCATGCTTATAGCTAAAGAAGTACAATTCTTGGGTTTCCAGTTAAACAGTCAAGGAATAACACCATCAACAGAAAAGGTAGACGCCATACAACGATTCCCTATACCAAAAAACAGAAGGCAACTACAATCATTTTTAGGCCTGTGTAACTACTATAGGAAGTTCCAAAATAATTATTCCGAACTGACGGCCCGGTTTCAGTACCAGTTATCGTCCAAGAATAAATGGCGATGGGGTCAAGAACAAGACGAAACCTTCAAATCAATTAAGAAGAAGTTCTTAGAAGCCGTAATGCTCAACCATCCGGATTTTAACCAACCCTTCTTTCTAAACTGTGACGCTAGTAACATTAGCTTGGGATCAACACTGTACCAAGAAGATGAAGGTGGAAACCATCTAGTAGTGAGCTTTGCTAGCAGAACCCTTAACCAGTGTGAAAAGAACTATAACGTGACGGGAAAAGAACTGCTAAGTGTAGTCTTTGCCTGTGGGAAGTTTCGGACGTATATCCTCGGATATCCAGTGACCGTTCGAACAGATCACAAATCAATATCATTTCTAAGAAGATGCAAGTTAAGCCATGGTAGATTGACCAGATGGGTACTCGCCCTGCAGGAATACGATATACAGTGGGAGTATGTTCCTGGAAGTAAAAATGTAGTAGCCAACGTATTGTCAAGAGTAAATCTGGAAGAACAAACGTTCGAAGGCGAAAAGGAGAGCATCTTGAAAATCTATAATATTATTAAGGACAGATCTGATTTAGAAAAGATAGTGCAGGACATCAGCAAACACCAGCAGTCCGACCCGAAGTTAAACCACATTAAACTTCGTCTCTCCAACCAAGATGACACAATAACCAAATTTTATTGTGTACATAACGAAATATTATTCATCAAAACATCCCTTGATGAAGAGATATGGAAGATCATGATCCCTACTACAATTGAAAAGGAGATCATCCTGGACTATCATCTACGATACGGTCACATGGGAGCCATGAAGGTGATCAAGGCGATAGAAGAGATTTGTCATATAAAAAGTATAAATAGAAAGACGAGAAACTACCTCAAAACCTGTTTGATATGTCAATTGGTGAAAACCAACAATGAGAGAAAGGAGGGTATGATGATACCAATTACCTCACAAGCCAAACTGGAAAAGGTCTTTCTGGACATCTGTGGTCCATTTCCCCGCAGTGGCGGACGCCATCGATACAAATACATTATTCTCATGATGGATCATTTCACAAAATTCACAAAACTGTACCCTGTGAACAGAGCCACCACTTTGAAGACTCTAGGAATAATAACAAATCATTACATTCCAGAGATAGGGAGCCCGGCATCCATAATCACAGACCATGGAACGCAATTTAAGGGTTGGAGGTGGAGAAACACTCTAAATACGTTGGGCATTAAGACATACAAGACATCTGTCTACCACCCCAGCAGCAATCCAGCAGAGAGGGTACTGCGAGAAGTCGGAAGAATATTACGGACTTATTGCTATAATCAACAAAAGAAGTGGCAAGAATATTTATTAGCTACTGAAGAATTCCTTAATTTGTCATATCACCCCGCTATATGTACCACGCCATACACGGCAATGTATGAAAAACCGCCTCCAAGAGAAATACAAGACATAATAGAGTTCCCCAGGAGTCAAGAATACAAATTCAATCGAATCAGATTCTACAATAAATTGGCAGAAGACCAGGAAAGGCGCAAGAACAAGTATCAAAAGGCGATTAAGAAAATAATAAGCTATGAAGTCGGAGAAAAGGTACTGCTAAAAAACAGGGAATTACCCAGTACTTTGGAAGGCATTACCAAAAAGTTGTTACTGCTGTATACCGGCCCATACCTGATTATTAAAAACAATAATAACAATACGTATATACTAAAGGATATCATTTCAAATAAAGTAAAAGGAACTTATAATCAATTATCCATTAAAAAATATTTAGAGGAGAAATGAAAAAATATTTCCAAATTCAAAAATTTAGTAAGTACAACTTACACCAAACATTCGAAGAATTATGAAGAAACAAAAAGAATTTTGATGAATAAAAAATTTCAAAATTCAAAAAATTAGTAAGTACAACTTACACCAAACATTTGAAAGAAGACTATTATGGATGAAGAAAAAAGAATTTGATGAATAAAAAAATTTCCAAATTCAAAAAATTAGTAAGTACAACTTACACAAAACATTCGAAGAATTATGATGAAATAAAAAGAATTTGATGAATAAAGAATTTTCAAAATTCAAAAAATTAGTAAGTACAACTTACACTGATCATTTGAAGGACTATTATGAATGAAAAAAAAAAGAATTTTGATGAACGAAGAATTTCCAAAATTCAAAAAATTAGTAAGTACAACTTACACTGATCATTTGAAAGACTATTATGAATGATGAAAAAAGAATTTTGATGAATAAAAATTTCCAAAATTCAAAACAATAATAAGTACAACTTACACCAAAATATTTGAAAAACAACTATGAATAAGAAAGAATTTAGTTGAATAAAAATATCTAAAGTTAAAAAATAGTAAGCTCATATCATTACTCATACGAATGATGAGAAATAACTCATAAATATGAAAAAAGATTTTGTAAGAAAGAGATACAAAATTCTAAAGGAGAAAGGAAACCAGAATATCATATGACTTAATCGAAACAACTTAACCAAACTCACAAAGGAAATAATTTAATAAAAATGGAACAATGAAGAAGGACCAACTCAGTAAAGACCAAATAGTGAGACCAGAAACCAAAAACCCTAATACTATTAATGATAATGTTGTTGCAATACCCACTATTATAGTGAAAGTGATAAAGAATTAATCCATGTTATGCCATGAGCAATAAAAATAACTCATTGGATACCAGATGGTAGAAAAAATAAATATAAATGCTAATTACTATGTAAACATGATGAAATGATGAAAAGTATATTATACCACGTACCTAAACCACATAATATGGAATAAGCTTTAAGAGAGAAGAAGAGCCAAGTGTATAAAAGTATTAATTAATATAAAGTATTATGAAGTGAAGAATCTAAAGATGTTTATTTTAGTCAAAAGAGACTACTTTTACTGTTTATTTATTTTTATGACTGGATGTAGAAAATGCCATCAGTCTTATATTTTGAGCAGAGATGATAATGCCTCTGGACTCAATTAATTGAAGTATTGGACAGCAGGGATTGAAGCCAAAAGTGCCACTCTGAACTGTTCCAATTAATTTGTTAGGGAATGTTAGGGAGTAAACATACTGGTGAGGAAGCACCAAATAAGAAAGGATATAAAATGATAATGTTATACACAAGATTGAGAATCACTTATTAATGAAGAAAGAAACTAATGAAGGAGATACACATCATCTGAGAGGAAGCAACGGTGGAAAAAGAAGGTATATAAGGTGAAAACATGTAATCACGAAGAAAATATGGTAAATACAAAAGAATTAGTAGTAATTATTTCATCCATACTAAGAGTATGATCTGAACTAATCACTTTTACAGGAGAGCATATGTAGCATAACAAGATTATCATGCTAAACATTTAACTCAATGCAACATAAATAAAGAAGAAAAGTTCCATAGTGAGTGAGAAGAATGAATTGTTTAAAGGTTAAGAAAAAGAAACTGTATATTAAGTCAATAAAATGTGAATAAGAATAAAAAATAACAAAGAAAACCATTGATCAAAATAACTTACTATGTAAAAACCCAATAAACCAGCAGTATACCCAGTAGATTGGGGAAGCAGAAAAAAGGGAAGGACAAGAAAAAGGAAATAAAAGGGTGAAAACAGTATTAATAATGGAAATTTATAAGGTCAAGAAGCAGAGAAACCACGAGACCAGAATTACTAATATAATAATGAAGAAAGGACAAAATATGTCAAGATTCCTACAAAGAGCCTAGAAACAAGAAGAGCTATTCCAAAAAATGTTAATAATGGAATACATACCATTGAACAAAATTAAAACCAATATATTTAGACCCAGTAACTCAAGTTACAAGATACAATCCAAAGAAAACCGAATTGTAAACTAGTTATAAGTATAATATGTAAAAAATTATTTAAAAGGACTACCATTAGTGTAGACAATAATGAGTGACACACTATAATAAAGTGTAGTGTAAGAAATAGAAATCTATTAAAAAGACTACCATCAGTGTAGGGAAATATTATATAAAAAATGAAAGACAGTCTAATGACTAAGATCAATTGTAATAATAAAAGTGTTTTAATAAAAAATTAAGTAGTATAAGATTGTAATAGGTATAAGACGTTTTTATTTTATTGAGTTACCAAGACAGTTATAGTAATTGAAAGAGACAGTTAATAACTGAAGGTGTCATTAGTTATAAGATGTTTTTATTTTTATTTCATTGTGTTACCAAAATAATTATAGTGAACACTAGAGACAGTTAATAACTGAAGGTGTCATTAGTTATAAGATATTTTCATTTCATTATATTACCAAAATAGTTATAGTGAACACAAGAGACAGTTGATAACTGAAAGTGTTATTAGGCATAAGATGTTTTTGTTATGTTTAAATGATATAAAAAAAAAGTTTAGTAGATATAAGATATTCCATTGTATTTTAAAATCATGTTATTTAATTTTCAAGTTTGTAAGGCAGAGAGGCAAGTAGGAAAATAGAAATGTAATAATTTTATTCAAAACTGTAAACCATATGAAAGGTACAAAGCAGATTAGCTAAGACACCACTTTAGAAAACACAGACCAGTAATGTAAACCCAAAACTATTTATCAGAGAATCAAACTACATAATAGGGGATAAAATTCAATACATACAACACAGAAATTGAAAATGTAATTAATACAGATACAATTAGTAACGAATAGAATGACAAAGGAAAGAAAATTAACTTCCTTTGGAAACAAATAATACTAGGCCTATAATGGTAATCAAATCAGACTAAACAGTAAATTAATCAACATTGAAGTGTTTTAACAACAAAATTATTAACAACAAAGATAATCACGGAGTTATTAAGATTATTCCATGGAAATATTATCAGAAAAAACACTTAAAAACCATTTAAACACTAAATTTGTACAAAATATGAGGCCTACAATAATTATAAAAAATTGTAATTTTTGGGCTTAAATGAACTTGAAACAAACCCAGCTATATACCCAAATATATAAAATTAATTAATCAATATTGCTGAATAGTTAGATTTTTGTAAAATTAAGAAATATTTGAAATACAGTAAAAAATAAGAAAACTTATTATGTATATTTAGATGATGAACCAAGTCTGAGACATGTATTTTTATAAATGAACAATAGAAAGAGGAAAAAGACATATCACAAATTACCCTAAAACGACGACGTTCAGAGTTTAGTCTATTGTTAATCGTGAAGACGACTAGTTGAGAATGTACTAACAGAATATCGAAAAAGAATAATTTTGTGTAAAACCGAGTGTGGTTATAAAGAGTGTAACAGAGGTTAACTAAAAAATGAAAATAACATTAACCATTAATATTTAACACCTCACTAATTCCAAACAACAGTAATAACACCATCAAACACAAGCACAAGAAATCAACGGCCATTTTGAGAAGATTTTGGACCATATTAGCAGAACACGAATACACATATTTGAACACCGGACACTTCACTAGTAACCCATCACGAAACGACATCGCAGGAGAAGAGAGGACACTCTACACCATATTCCTGGACCAACACTACTTCGCAGAGAAGGGAATATTCATTTATTTCTGCGGGAGAAGCCCAACCAGTTCCAGCAGTTCATAGCAGCTAAAATCGAGGTGACGGCAGCCATACTTGATTTCCGAACCAGCACAAGACATGGCCAGCTTGAAGGGAGTGACGTCATTTCGACGAATGGTTCGATATTAATTTTCATAATTGACAATTTAAATAATAATATTGTTTTATTTCAGCCATAATAATTTAGTTTAAGAATACCTGTAAGAATGTATCTTGTTCCTTGCCCTCTGACCATTTCGACTCGTTAAAAGAAGCATAATTGTCCTAACAACGAGAATCGTGAAGGAATTAACTTCAGGTTTTATAAAAACAAACCGATGGAGTTCCTAGCCAGAATCGAAGAGTACTTCACCAAACACAGGGGCAATCGCTGGAGGGAGAATAAAGAAGTACTTGACGAATCGTTCAAGGAGATAGCCGATAATTGGTGGATGGCGATAAGAGACGAAGTGACCGACTACCAACAATTCAAAAGGCTATTCAAAGCCAAATATTGGTCTGAATCGACACAAAATATCGCCAGAGACGGGATCTGTCATGGAAAATACAACCCGTATGGAAACCAGACTCTAACGGCGTACTTTTTGGGAAAGGTGTGCGTGGCCAAACATCTAGAGCCCAGAATACCGGAAGAATGCCTGGTCAGCAAGCTCTCATACCATTATGAGGAAGATATAATAAGAGCTAGAAGAAACAGTCAAATAAAGACTGTACAAGCAATGACCGAGCTCTTAGAAATGTATGAGCATGAGGATTATTACCGCCAAAGTCGCAGGAGATATGAAAAGCCGGAACCAAGAAGTAACACCAATAATTCGAATAATAATAATCGGCAGAATGTGGGCAACAACAATAATTATAATTCCGCAAATCGGAATAATGCCGAATACAATTATAACACCCGTAATAACAATAATGTACCTAGATTTAATAACAATAATAATAATAATCATGTTCCTCGCATTAATAATAATGACAGCAACAACAACAATAATAATAATAATCATGTTCCTCGCATTAATAATAATGACAGCAACAACAACAATAATAATAACCGTCCACAAAACAACAACGGTTATTATAATAATAACCGTAATTATGTTCCAAATGGTCAGAGGAACCCCAACCCCTCTAATAACAATTATCATAGTAATTATAACAGGAATTACCTGACTGGAGATAATAACAATAATTACAGGACATATTATACCACATCAGAGCGGAAGGCAGCGGACAGAGAAGGTACCAGCCTCAACGAAGGAGCCGATATTATGAGTACAAGACCTTTCAAGGAAGTCAGGGAAGTAATCGTTACAGAGAGTACGAGCCCAGACGTAGTTCCAGCCTGGACAATCAACGAAGACTGCCTGTAACGGAAGCCCAACAGGACGATCGTGCTGAACCAAACGAAGCAGTTTCAGGACTCCAAGCTGATGCTTCCAACGGCCTAATCTGTAATGATGCGGAACATTTAAACGAACGGAGGCAGTAATAAACTCCAATAACCCTTTACTGCTCCAATCTGCTGGGTTTGACCAAGGAATAAATTTGAAGAAAGAAAGAAAAAATTTTACAATAATATACAGTAATTATTTGAAAGATATCCGTAAGGACCTGCTAGAAGAAAGCGAAATTAACATTAATAATAATGACAATGAAATAATATATATAATTGCAGAAATTGAGGGTATTTCTGTTCCTATAATGATAGACACTGGAGCCAATGTCTCTATAATAAATCGTAATGAGTTGGACCGGATACAGCAGGAATGCCACAAAAACTTACTGGTACTACCTATTAATAATATTGTACTTGTAGGAGCTACCGGCCGACAGAACAAGACCATAAGAAAACAAGTATCCCTAAGTGTCAACAGTCAGGGCATTAGTGTGGATATGATATTTCTTGTTGCAGCCGGATTACCTTTCAACATCATGATAGGATGTGACATATTGCGCAGAAACTCAGCAGTTATCGACTTGTGCCAAGGAAAGGTATCACTTTTTGCTGAAGGTTCAACCTGGGTTGCCAATTTAACTAACAACAAGATGTTAGACTCCAGACAACTCCTCGACCACAAAAATAAGGTGAATTACTTGTCAAACTACTCGACAAACAACAAGCCAGTACATCAGGATTCGGAGGATGACCTATGGCAACAAAAGATTCAGGAGATACGTAACTTCCAGTGCCATAATACTACCGAGCAATTAGAGGAAAACCAGCTGAATCAATTAGTCAACATATATGAAAAATATCGAGCTGTATTTTCGGACGAACCTGGAAAGATCCGGAACTACCAATGTTCCATACGATTCAGAGAACCGGTAGAATTTAACCGAAAGTCGTATCCCATAGCACAATCTTTGAAGGAAGCCGTACGCACAGAGATCCAGAATATGATCAGTAAAGATATTATCGAGAGCAGTCAATCGCCATACACTAGCCCAATTGTGGCTATACAAAAGAAAAATGGGAAGGTAAGGCTTTGCCTTGACGCACGTGAGATAAATAAAATGATTATTAACGATCGTACCTCACCTGGCGAAATTGATGAGATATTGAAGAGATTTCACGGAACGAAGTTCATTACCACGTGGGATACCGTTTGCGGCTATTGGCAGGTGGAGTTGCACCCAGCCAGCCGGCAATACATGGCGTTCATCTTCGAAGGGCACAATTATCAGTTTAAGAGGTTGCCCTTCGGGTTGGTGAACTCAGTAGCTGTTTTTGTCGCCTGTATGGATCATATACTCGGACCAGAAGTGCTCCAATTCACGACTGTCTATGTTGATGATCTCCTAATAACATCAACCAATTGGGAAGAACACTGTTACCGTGTGGAGCATGTCTTGAAGAAGCTTGCTGAAAATAATGTTACCCTTAAACTAGACAAGTCCATGCTTATAGCTAAAGAAGTACAATTCTTGGGTTTCCAGTTAAACAGTCAAGGAATAACACCATCAACAGAAAAGGTAGACGCCATACAACGATTCCCTATACCAAAAAACAGAAGGCAACTACAATCATTTTTAGGCCTGTGTAACTACTATAGGAAGTTCCAAAATAATTATTCCGAACTGACGGCCCGGTTTCAGTACCAGTTATCGTCCAAGAATAAATGGCGATGGGGTCAAGAACAAGACGAAACCTTCAAATCAATTAAGAAGAAGTTCTTAGAAGCCGTAATGCTCAACCATCCGGATTTTAACCAACCCTTCTTTCTAAACTGTGACGCTAGTAACATTAGCTTGGGATCAACACTGTACCAAGAAGATGAAGGTGGAAACCATCTAGTAGTGAGCTTTGCTAGCAGAACCCTTAACCAGTGTGAAAAGAACTATAACGTGACGGGAAAAGAACTGCTAAGTGTAGTCTTTGCCTGTGGGAAGTTTCGGACGTATATCCTCGGATATCCAGTGACCGTTCGAACAGATCACAAATCAATATCATTTCTAAGAAGATGCAAGTTAAGCCATGGTAGATTGACCAGATGGGTACTCGCCCTGCAGGAATACGATATACAGTGGGAGTATGTTCCTGGAAGTAAAAATGTAGTAGCCAACGTATTGTCAAGAGTAAATCTGGAAGAACAAACGTTCGAAGGCGAAAAGGAGAGCATCTTGAAAATCTATAATATTATTAAGGACAGATCTGATTTAGAAAAGATAGTGCAGGACATCAGCAAACACCAGCAGTCCGACCCGAAGTTAAACCACATTAAACTTCGTCTCTCCAACCAAGATGACACAATAACCAAATTTTATTGTGTACATAACGAAATATTATTCATCAAAACATCCCTTGATGAAGAGATATGGAAGATCATGATCCCTACTACAATCGAAAAGGAGATCATCCTGGACTATCATCTACGATACGGTCACATGGGAGCCATGAAGGTGATCAAGGCGATAGAAGAGATTTGTCATATAAAAAGTATAAATAGAAAGATGAGAAACTACCTCAAAACCTGTTTGATATGTCAATTGGTGAAAACCAACAATGAGAGAAAGGAGGGTATGATGATACCAATTACCTCACAAGCCAAACTGGAAAAGGTCTTTCTGGACAGCTGTGGTCCATTTCCCCGCAGTGGCGGACGCCATCGATACAAATACATTATTCTCATGATGGATCATTTCACAAAATTCACAAAACTGTACCCTGTGAACAGAGCCACCACTTTGAAGACTCTAGGAATAATAACAAATCATTACATTCCAGAGATAGGGAGCCCGGCATCCATAATCACAGACCATGGAACGCAATTTAAGGGTTGGAGGTGGAGAAACACTCTAAATACGTTGGGCATTAAGACATACAAGACATCTGTCTACCACCCCAGCAGCAATCCAGCAGAGAGGGTACTGCGAGAAGTCGGAAGAATATTACGGACTTATTGCTATAATCAACAAAAGAAGTGGCAAGAATATTTATTAGCTACTGAAGAATTCCTTAATTTGTCATATCACCCCGCTATAGGTACCACGCCATACACGGCAATGTATGAAAAACCGCCTCCAAGAGAAATACAAGACATAATAGAGTTCCCCAGGAGTCAAGAATACAAATTCAATCGAATCAGATTCTACAATAAATTGGCAGAAGACCAGGAAAGGCGCAAGAACAAGTATCAAAAGGCGATTAAGAAAATAATAAGCTATGAAGTCGGAGAAAAGGTACTGCTAAAAAACAGGGAATTACCCAGTACTTTGGAAGGCATTACCAAAAAGTTGTTACTGCTGTATACCGGCCCATACCTGATTATTAAAAACAATAATAACAATACGTATATACTAAAGGATATCATTTCAAATAAAGTAAAAGGAACTTATAATCAATTATCCATTAAAAAATATTTAGAGGAGAAATGAAAAAATATTTCCAAATTCAAAAATTTAGTAAGTACAACTTACACCAAACATTCGAAGAATTATGAAGAAACAAAAAGAATTTTGATGAATAAAAAATTTCAAAATTCAAAAAATTAGTAAGTACAACTTACACCAAACATTTGAAAGAAGACTATTATGGATGAAGAAAAAAGAATTTGATGAATAAAAAAATTTCCAAATTCAAAAAATTAGTAAGTACAACTTACACAAAACATTCGAAGAATTATGATGAAATAAAAAGAATTTGATGAATAAAGAATTTTCAAAATTCAAAAAATTAGTAAGTACAACTTACACTGATCATTTGAAGGACTATTATGAATGAAAAAAAAAAGAATTTTGATGAACGAAGAATTTCCAAAATTCAAAAAATTAGTAAGTACAACTTACACTGATCATTTGAAAGACTATTATGAATGATGAAAAAAGAATTTTGATGAATAAAAATTTCCAAAATTCAAAACAATAATAAGTACAACTTACACCAAAATATTTGAAAAACAACTATGAATAAGAAAGAATTTAGTTGAATAAAAATATCTAAAGTTAAAAAATAGTAAGCTCATATCATTACTCATACGAATGATGAGAAATAACTCATAAATATGAAAAAAGATTTTGTAAGAAAGAGATACAAAATTCTAAAGGAGAAAGGAAACCAGAATATCATATGACTTAATCGAAACAACTTAACCAAACTCACAAAGGAAATAATTTAATAAAAATGGAACAATGAAGAAGGACCAACTCAGTAAAGACCAAATAGTGAGACCAGAAACCAAAAACCCTAATACTATTAATGATAATGTTGTTGCAATACCCACTATTATAGTGAAAGTGATAAAGAATTAATCCATGTTATGCCATGAGCAATAAAAATAACTCATTGGATACCAGATGGTAGAAAAAATAAATATAAATGCTAATTACTATGTAAACATGATGAAATGATGAAAAGTATATTATACCACGTACCTAAACCACATAATATGGAATAAGCTTTAAGAGAGAAGAAGAGCCAAGTGTATAAAAGTATTAATTAATATAAAGTATTATGAAGTGAAGAATCTAAAGATGTTTATTTTAGTCAAAAGAGACTACTTTTACTGTTTATTTATTTTTATGACTGGATGTAGAAAATGCCATCAGTCTTATATTTTGAGCAGAGATGATAATGCCTCTGGACTCAATTAATTGAAGTATTGGACAGCAGGGATTGAAGCCAAAAGTGCCACTCTGAACTGTTCCAATTAATTTGTTAGGGAATGTTAGGGAGTAAACATACTGGTGAGGAAGCACCAAATAAGAAAGGATATAAAATGATAATGTTATACACAAGATTGAGAATCACTTATTAATGAAGAAAGAAACTAATGAAGGAGATACACATCATCTGAGAGGAAGCAACGGTGGAAAAAGAAGGTATATAAGGTGAAAACATGTAATCACGAAGAAAATATGGTAAATACAAAAGAATTAGTAGTAATTATTTCATCCATACTAAGAGTATGATCTGAACTAATCACTTTTACAGGAGAGCATATGTAGCATAACAAGATTATCACGCTAAACATTTAACTCAATGCAACATAAATAAAGAAGAAAAGTTCCATAGTGAGTGAGAAGAATGAATTGTTTAAAGGTTAAGAAAAAGAAACTGTATATTAAGTCAATAAAATGTGAATAAGAATAAAAAATAACAAAGAAAACCATTGATCAAAATAACTTACTATGTAAAAACCCAATAAACCAGCAGTATACCCAGTAGATTGGGGAAGCAGAAAAAAGGGAAGGACAAGAAAAAGGAAATAAAAGGGTGAAAACAGTATTAATAATGGAAATTTATAAGGTCAAGAAGCAGAGAAACCACGAGACCAGAATTACTAATATAATAATGAAGAAAGGACAAAATATGTCAAGATTCCTACAAAGAGCCTAGAAACAAGAAGAGCTATTCCAAAAAATGTTAATAATGGAATACATACCATTGAACAAAATTAAAACCAATATATTTAGACCCAGTAACTCAAGTTACAAGATACAATCCAAAGAAAACCGAATTGTAAACTAGTTATAAGTATAATATGTAAAAAATTATTTAAAAGGACTACCATTAGTGTAGACAATAATGAGTGACACACTATAATAAAGTGTAGTGTAAGAAATAGAAATCTATTAAAAAGACTACCATCAGTGTAGGGAAATATTATATAAAAAATGAAAGACAGTCTAATGACTAAGATCAATTGTAATAATAAAAGTGTTTTAATAAAAAATTAAGTAGTATAAGATTGTAATAGGTATAAGACGTTTTTATTTTATTGAGTTACCAAGACAGTTATAGTAATTGAAAGAGACAGTTAATAACTGAAGGTGTCATTAGTTATAAGATGTTTTTATTTTTATTTCATTGTGTTACCAAAATAATTATAGTGAACACTAGAGACAGTTAATAACTGAAGGTGTCATTAGTTATAAGATATTTTCATTTCATTATATTACCAAAATAGTTATAGTGAACACAAGAGACAGTTGATAACTGAAAGTGTTATTAGGCATAAGATGTTTTTGTTATGTTTAAATTATATAAAAAAAAAGTTTAGTAGATATAAGATATTCCATTGTATTTTAAAATCATGTTATTTAATTTTCAAGTTTGTAAGGCAGAGAGGCAAGTAGGAAAATAGAAATGTAATAATTTTATTCAAAACTGTAAACCATATGAAAGGTACAAAGCAGATTAGCTAAGACACCACTTTAGAAAACACAGACCAGTAATGTAAACCCAAAACTATTTATCAGAGAATCAAACTACATAATAGGGGATAAAATTCAATACATACAACACAGAAATTGAAAATGTAATTAATACAGATACAATTAGTAACGAATAGAATGACAAAGGAAAGAAAATTAACTTCCTTTGGAAACAAATAATACTAGGCCTATAATGGTAATCAAATCAGACTAAACAGTAAATTAATCAACATTGAAGTGTTTTAACAACAAAATTATTAACAACAAAGATAATCACGGAGTTATTAAGATTATTCCATGGAAATATTATCAGAAAAAACACTTAAAAACCATTTAAACACTAAATTTGTACAAAATATGAGGCCTACAATAATTATAAAAAATTGTAATTTTTGGGCTTAAATGAACTTGAAACAAACCCAGCTATATACCCAAATATATAAAATTAATTAATCAATATTGCTGAATAGTTAGATTTTTGTAAAATTAAGAAATATTTGAAATACAGTAAAAAATAAGAAAACTTATTATGTATATTTAGATGATGAACCAAGTCTGAGACATGTATTTTTATAAATGAACAATAGAAAGAGGAAAAAGACATATCACAAATTACCCTAAAACGACGACGTTCAGAGTTTAGTCTATTGTTAATCGTGAAGACGACTAGTTGAGAATGTACTAACAGAATATCGAAAAAGAATAATTTTGTGTAAAACCGAGTGTGGTTATAAAGAGTGTAACAGAGGTTAACTAAAAAATGAAAATAACATTAACCATTAATATTTAACACCTCACTAATTCCAAACAACAGTAATAACACCATCAAACACAAGCACAAGAAATCAACGGCCATTTTGAGAAGATTTTGGACCATATTAGCAGAACACGAATACACATATTTGAACACCGGACACTTCACTAGTAACCCATCACGAAACGACATCGCAGGAGAAGAGAGGACACTCTACACCATATTCCTGGACCAACACTACTTCGCAGAGAAGGGAATATTCATTTATTTCTGCGGGAGAAGCCCAACCAGTTCCAGCAGTTCATAGCAGCTAAAATCGAGGTGACGGCAGCCATACTTGATTTCTGAACCAGCACAAGACATGGCCAGCTTGAAGGGAGTGACGTCATTTCGACGAATGGTTCGATATTAATTTTCATAATTGACAATTTAAATAATAATATTGTTTTATTTCAGCCATAATAATTTAGTTTAAGAATACCTGTAAGAATGTATCTTGTTCCTTGCCCTCTGACCATTTCGACTCGTTAAAAGAACCATAATTGTCCTAACAACGAGAATCGTGAAGGAATTAACTTCAGGTTTTATAAAAACAAACCGATGGAGTTCCTAGCCAGAATCGAAGAGTACTTCACCAAACACAGGGGCAATCGCTGGAGGGAGAATAAAGAAGTACTTGACGAATCGTTCAAGGAGATAGCCGATAATTGGTGGATGGCGATAAGAGACGAAGTGACCGACTACCAACAATTCAAAAGGCTATTCAAAGACAAATATTGGTCTGAATCGACACAAAATATCGCCAGAGACGGGATCTGTCATGGAAAATACAACCCGTATGGAAACCAGACTCTAACGGCGTACTTTTTGGGAAAGGTGTGCGTGGCCAAACATCTAGAGCCCAGAATACCGGAAGAATGCCTGGTCAGCAAGCTCTCATACCATTATGAGGAAGATATAATAAGAGCTAGAAGAAACAGTCAAATAAAGACTGTACAAGCAATGACCGAGCTCTTAGAAATGTATGAGCATGAGGATTATTACCGCCAAAGTCGCAGGAGATATGAAAAGCCGGAACCAAGAAGTAACACCAATAATTCGAATAATAATAATCGGCAGAATTTGGGCAACAACAATAATTATAATTCCGCAAATCGGAATAATGCCGAATACAATTATAACACCCGTAATAACAATAATGTACCTAGATTTAATAACAATAATAATAATAATCATGTTCCTCGCATTAATAATAATGACAGCAACAACAACAATAATAATAATAATCATGTTCCTCGCATTAATAATAATGACAGCAACAACAACAATAATAATAACCGTCCACAAAACAACAACGGTTATTATAATAATAACCGTAATTATGTTCCAAATGGTCAGAGGAACCCCAACCCCTCTAATAACAATTATCATAGTAATTATAACAGGAATTACCTGACTGGAGGTAATAACAATAATTACAGGACATATACCACATCAGAGCGGAAGGCAGCGGACAGAGAAGGTACCAGCCTCAACGAAGGAGCCGATATTATGAGTACGAGACCTTTCAAGGAAGTCAGGGAAGTAATCGTTACAGAGAGTACGAGCCCAGACGTAGTTCCAGCCTGGACAATCAACGAAGACTACCTGTAACGGAAGCCCAACAGGACGATCGTGCTGAACCAAACGAAGCAGTTTCAGGACTCCAAGCTGATGCTTCCAACGGCCTAATCTGTAATGATGTGGAACATTTAAACGAACGGAGGCAGTAATAAACTCCAATAACCCTTTACTGCTCCAATCTGCTGGGTTTGACCAAGGAATAAATTTGAAGAAAGAAAGAAAAAATTTTACAATAATATACAGTAATTATTTGAAAGATATCCGTAAGGACCTGCTAGAAGAAAGCGAAATTAACATTAATAATAATGACAATGAAATAATATATATAATTGCAGAAATTGAGGGTATTTCTGTTCCTATAATGATAGACACTGGAGCCAATGTCTCTATAATAAATCGTAATGAGTTGGACCGGATACAGCAGGAATGCCACAAAAACTTACTGGTACTACCTATTAATAATATTGTACTTGTAGGAGCTACCGGCCGACAGAACAAGACCATAAGAAAACAAGTATCCCTAAGTGTCAACAGTCAGGGCATTAGTGTGGATATGATATTTCTTGTTGCAGCCGGATTACCTTTCAACATCATGATAGGATGTGACATATTGCGCAGAAACTCAGCAGTTATCGACTTGTGCCGAGGAAAGGTATCACTTTTTGCTGAAGGTTCAACCTGGGTTGCCAATTTAACTAACAACAAGATGTTAGACTCCAGACAACTCCTCGACCACAAAAATAAGGTGAATTACTTGTCAAACTACTCGACAAACAACAAGCCAGTACATCAGGATTCGGAGGATGACCTATGGCAACAAAAGATTCAGGAGATACGTAACTTCCAGTGCCATAATACTACCGAGCAATTAGAGGAAAACCAGCTGAATCAATTAGTCAACATATATGAAAAATATCGAGCTGTATTTTCGGACGAACCTGGAAAGATCCGGAACTACCAATGTTCCATACGATTCAGAGAACCGGTAGAATTTAACCGAAAGTCGTATCCCATAGCACAATCTTTGAAGGAAGCCGTACGCACAGAGATCCAGAATATGATCAGTAAAGATATTATCGAGAGCAGTCAATCGCCATACACTAGCCCAATTGTGGCTATACAAAAGAAAAATGGGAAGGTAAGGCTTTGCCTTGACGCACGTGAGATAAATAAAATGATTATTAACGATCGTACCTCACCTGGCGAAATTGATGAGATATTGAAGAGATTTCACGGAACGAAGTTCATTACCACGTGGGATACCGTTTGCGGCTATTGGCAGGTGGAGTTGCACCCAGCCAGCCGGCAATACATGGCGTTCATCTTCGAAGGGCACAATTATCAGTTTAAGAGGTTGCCCTTCGGGTTGGTGAACTCAGTAGCTGTTTTTGTCGCCTGTATGGATCATATACTCGGACCAGAAGCGCTCCAATTCACGACTGTCTATGTTGATGATCTCCTAATAACATCAACCAATTGGGAAGAACACTGTTACCGTGTGGAGCATGTCTTGAAGAAGCTTGCTGAAAATAATGTTACCCTTAAACTAGACAAGTCCATGCTTATAGCTAAAGAAGTACAATTCTTGGGTTTCCAGTTAAACAGTCAAGGAATAACACCATCAACAGAAAAGGTAGACGCCATACAACGATTCCCTATACCAAAAAACAGAAGGCAACTACAATCATTTTTAGGCCTGTGTAACTACTATAGGAAGTTCCAAAATAATTATTCCGAACTGACGGCCCGGTTTCAGTACCAGTTATCGTCCAAGAATAAATGGCGATGGGGTCAAGAACAAGACGAAACCTTCAAATCAATTAAGAAGAAGTTCTTAGAAGCCGTAATGCTCTACCATCCGGATTTTAACCAACCCTTCTTTCTAAACTGTGACGCTAGTAACATTAGCTTGGGATCAACACTGTACCAAGAAGATGAAGGTGGAAACCATCTAGTAGTGAGCTTTGCTAGCAGAACCCTTAACCAGTGTGAAAAGAACTATAACGTGACGGGAAAAGAACTGCTAAGTGTAGTCTTTGCCTGTGGGAAGTTTCGGACGTATATCCTCGGATATCCAGTGACCGTTCGAACAGATCACAAATCAATATCATTTCTAAGAAGATGCAAGTTAAGCCATGGTAGATTGACCAGATGGGTACTCGCCCTGCAGGAATACGATATACAGTGGGAGTATGTTCCTGGAAGTAAAAATGTAGTAGCCAACGTATTGTCAAGAGTAAATCTGGAAGAACAAACGTTCGAAGGCGAAAAGGAGAGCATCTTGAAAATCTATAATATTATTAAGGACAGATCTGATTTAGAAAAGATAGTGCAGGACATCAGCAAACACCAGCAGTCCGACCCGAAGTTAAACCACATTAAACTTCGTCTCTCCAACCAAGATGACACAATAACCAAATTTTATTGTGTACATAACGAAATATTATTCATCAAAACATCCATTGATGAAGAGATATGGAAGATCATGATCCCTACTACAATCGAAAAGGAGATCATCCTGGACTATCATCTACGATACGGTCACATGGGAGCCATGAAGGTGATCAAGGCGATAGAAGAGATTTGTCATATAAAAAGTATAAATAGAAAGACGAGAAACTACCTCAAAACCTGTTTGATATGTCAATTGGTGAAAACCAACAATGAGAGAAAGGAGGGTATGATGATACCAATTACCTCACAAGCCAAACTGGAAAAGGTCTTTCTGGACATCTGTGGTCCATTTTCCCGCAGTGGCGGACGCCATCGATCCAAATACATTATTCTCATGATGGATCATTCACAAAATTCACAAAACTGTACCCTGTGAACAGAGCCACCACTTTGAAGACTCTAGGAATAATAACAAATCATTACATTCCAGAGATAGGGAGCCCGGCATCCATAATCACAGACCATGGAACGCAATTTAAGGGTTGGAGGTGGAGAAACACTCTAAATACGTTGGGCATTAAGACATACAAGACATCTGTCTACCACCCCAGCAGCAATCCAGCAGAGAGGGTACTGCGAGAAGTCGGAAGAATATTACGGACTTATTGCTATAATCAACAAAAGAAGTGGCAAGAATATTTATTAGCTACTGAAGAATTCCTTAATTTATCATATCACCCCGCTATAGGTACCACGCCATACACGGCAATGTATGAAAAACCGCCTCCAAGAGAAATACAAGACATAATAGAGTTCCCCAGGAGTCAAGAATACAAATTCAATCGAATCAGATTCTACAATAAATTGGCAGAAGACCAGGAAAGGCGCAAGAACAAGTATCAAAAGGCGATTAAGAAAATAATAAGCTATGAAGTCGGAGAAAAGGTACTGCTAAAAAACAGGGAATTACCCAGTACTTTGGAAGGCATTACCAAAAAGTTGTTACTGCTGTATACCGGCCCATACCTGATTATTAAAAACAATAATAACAATACGTATATACTAAAGGATATCATTTCAAATAAAGTAAAAGGAACTTATAATCAATTATCCATTAAAAAATATTTAGAGGAGAAATGAAAAAATATTTCCAAATTCAAAAATTTAGTAAGTACAACTTACACCAAACATTCGAAGAATTATGAAGAAACAAAAAGAATTTTGATGAATAAAAAATTTCAAAATTCAAAAAATTAGTAAGTACAACTTACACCAAACATTTGAAAGAAGACTATTATGGATGAAGAAAAAAGAATTTGATGAATAAAAAAATTTCCAAATTCAAAAAATTAGTAAGTACAACTTACACAAAACATTCGAAGAATTATGATGAAATAAAAAGAATTTGATGAATAAAGAATTTTCAAAATTCAAAAAATTAATAAGTACAACTTACACTGATCATTTGAAGGACTATTATGAATGAAAAAAAAAAAGAATTTTGATGAACGAAGAATTTCCAAAATTCAAAAAATTAGTAAGTACAACTTACACTGATCATTTGAAAGACTATTATGAATGATGAAAAAAGAATTTTGATGAATAAAAATTTCCAAAATTCAAAACAATAATAAGTACAACTTACACCAAAATATTTGAAAAACAACTATGAATAAGAAAGAATTTAGTTGAATAAAAATATCTAAAGTTAAAAAATAGTAAGCTCATATCATTACTCATACGAATGATGAGAAATAACTCATAAATATGAAAAAAGATTTTGTAAGAAAGAGATACAAAATTCTAAAGGAGAAAGGAAACCAGAATATCATATGACTTAATCGAAACAACTTAACCAAACTCACAAAGGAAATAATTTAATAAAAATGGAACAATGAAGAAGGACCAACTCAGTAAAGACCAAATAGTGAGACCAGAAACCAAAAACCCTAATACTATTAATGATAATGTTGTTGCAATACCCACTATTATAGTGAAAGTGATAAAGAATTAATCCATGTTATGCCATGAGCAATAAAAATAACTCATTGGATACCAGATGGTAGAAAAAATAAATATAAATGCTAATTACTATGTAAACATGATGAAATGATGAAAAGTATATTATACCACGTACCTAAACCACATAATATGGAATAAGCTTTAAGAGAGAAGAAGAGCCAAGTGTATAAAAGTATTAATTAATATAAAGTATTATGAAGTGAAGAATCTAAAGATGTTTATTTTAGTCAAAAGAGACTACTTTTACTGTTTATTTATTTTTATGACTGGATGTAGAAAATGCCATCAGTCTTATATTTTGAGCAGAGATGATAATGCCTCTGGACTCAATTAATTGAAGTATTGGACAGCAGGGATTGAAGCCAAAAGTGCCACTCTGAACTGTTCCAATTAATTTGTTAGGGAATGTTAGGGAGTAAACATACTGGTGAGGAAGCACCAAATAAGAAAGGATATAAAATGATAATGTTATACACAAGATTGAGAATCACTTATTAATGAAGAAAGAAACTAATGAAGGAGATACACATCATCTGAGAGGAAGCAACGGTGGAAAAAGAAGGTATATAAGGTGAAAACATGTAATCACGAAGAAAATATGGTAAATACAAAAGAATTAGTAGTAATTATTTCATCCATACTAAGAGTATGATCTGAACTAATCACTTTTACAGGAGAGCATATGTAGCATAACAAGATTATCACGCTAAACATTTAACTCAATGCAACATAAATAAAGAAGAAAAGTTCCATAGTGAGTGAGAAGAATGAATTGTTTAAAGGTTAAGAAAAAGAAACTGTATATTAAGTCAATAAAATGTGAATAAGAATAAAAAATAACAAAGAAAACCATTGATCAAAATAACTTACTATGTAAAAACCCAATAAACCAGCAGTATACCCAGTAGATTGGGGAAGCAGAAAAAAGGGAAGGACAAGAAAAAGGAAATAAAAGGGTGAAAACAGTATTAATAATGGAAATTTATAAGGTCAAGAAGCAGAGAAACCACGAGACCAGAATTACTAATATAATAATGAAGAAAGGACAAAATATGTCAAGATTCCTACAAAGAGCCTAGAAACAAGAAGAGCTATTCCAAAAAATGTTAATAATGGAATACATGCCATTGAACAAAATTAAAACCAATATATTTAGACCCAGTAACTCAAGTTACAAGATACAATCCAAAGAAAACCGAATTGTAAACTAGTTATAAGTATAATATGTAAAAAATTATGAGTGTAGACAATAATGAGTGACACACTATAATAAAGTGTAGTGTAAGAAATAGAAATCTATTAAAAAGACTACCATCAGTGTAGGGAAATATTATATAAAAAATGAAAGACAGTCTAATGACTAAGATCAATTGTAATAATAAAAGTGTTTTAATAAAAAATTAAGTAGTATAAGATTGTAATAGGTATAAGACGTTTTTATTTTATTGAGTTACCAAGACAGTTATAGTAATTGAAAGAGACAGTTAATAACTGAAGGTGTCATTAGTTATAAGATGTTTTTATTTTTATTTCATTGTGTTACCAAAATAATTATAGTGAACACTAGAGACAGTTAATAACTGAAGGTGTCATTAGTTATAAGATATTTTCATTTCATTATATTACCAAAATAGTTATAGTGAACACAAGAGACAGTTGATAACTGAAAGTGTTATTAGGCATAAGATGTTTTTGTTATGTTTAAATTATATAAAAAAAAAGTTTAGTAGATATAAGATATTCCATTGTATTTTAAAATCATGTTATTTAATTTTCAAGTTTGTAAGGCAGAGAGGCAAGTAGGAAAATAGAAATGTAATAATTTTATTCAAAACTGTAAACCATATGAAAGGTACAAAGCAGATTAGCTAAGACACCACTTTAGAAAACACAGACCAGTAATGTAAACCCAAAACTATTTATCAGAGAATCAAACTACATAATAGGGGATAAAATTCAATACATACAACACAGAAATTGAAAATGTAATTAATACAGATACAATTAGTAACGAATAGAATGACAAAGGAAAGAAAATTAACTTCCTTTGGAAACAAATAATACTAGGCCTATAATGGTAATCAAATCAGACTAAACAGTAAATTAATCAACATTGAAGTGTTTTAACAACAAAATTATTAACAACAAAGATAATCACGGAGTTATTAAGATTATTCCATGGAAATATTATCAGAAAAAACACTTAAAAACCATTTAAACACTAAATTTGTACAAAATATGAGGCCTACAATAATTATAAAAAATTGTAATTTTTGGGCTTAAATGAACTTGAAACAAACCCAGCTATATACCCAAATATATAAAATTAATTAATCAATATTGCTGAATAGTTAGATTTTTGTAAAATTAAGAAATATTTGAAATACAGTAAAAAATAAGAAAACTTATTATGTATATTTAGATGATGAACCAAGTCTGAGACATGTATTTTTATAAATGAACAATAGAAAGAGGAAAAAGACATATCACAAATTACCCTAAAACGACGACGTTCAGAGTTTAGTCTATTGTTAATCGTGAAGACGACTAGTTGAGAATGTACTAACAGAATATCGAAAAAGAATAATTTTGTGTAAAACCGAGTGTGGTTATAAAGAGTGTAACAGAGGTTAACTAAAAAATGAAAATAACATTAACCATTAATATTTAACACCTCACTAATTCCAAACAACAGTAATAACACCATCAAACACAAGCACAAGAAATGAACGGCCATTTTGAGAAGATTTTGGACCATATTAGCAGAACACGAATACACATAATTGAACACCGGACACTTCACTAGTAACCCATCACGAAACGACATCGCAGGAGAAGAGAGGACACTCTACACCATATTCCTGGACCAACACTACTTCGCAGAGAAGGGAATATTCATTTATTTCTGCGGGAGAAGCCCAACCAGTTCCAGCAGTTCATAGCAGCTAAAATCGAGGTGACGGCAGCCATACTTGATTTCCGAACCAGCACAAGACATGGCCAGCTTGAAGGGAGTGACGTCATTTCGACGAATGGTTCGATATTAATTTTCATAATTGACAATTTAAATAATAATATTGTTTTATTTCAGCCATAATAATTTAGTTTAAGAATACCTGTAAGAATGTATCTTGTTCCTTGCCCTCTGACCATTTCGACTCGTTAAAAGAACCATAATTGTCCTAACAACGAGAATCGTGAAGGAATTAACTTCAGGTTTTATAAAAACAAACCGATGGAGTTCCTAGCCAGAATCGAAGAGTACTTCACCAAACACAGGGGCAATCGCTGGAGGGAGAATAAAGAAGTACTTGACGAATCGTTCAAGGAGATAGCCGATAATTGGTGGATGGCGATAAGAGACGAAGTGACCGACTACCAACAATTCAAAAGGCTATTCAAAGCCAAATATTGGTCTGAATCGACACAAAATATCGCCAGAGACGGGATCTGTCATGGAAAATACAACCCGTATGGAAACCAGACTCTAACGGCGTACTTTTTGGGAAAGGTGTGCGTGGCCAAACATCTAGAGCCCAGAATACCGGAAGAATGCCTGGTCAGCAAGCTCTCATACCATTATGAGGAAGATATAATAAGAGCTAGAAGAAACAGTCAAATAAAGACTGTACAAGCAATGACCGAGCTCTTAGAAATGTATGAGCATGAGGATTATTACCGCCAAAGTCGCAGGAGATATGAAAAGCCGGAACCAAGAAGTAACACCAATAATTCGAATAATAATAATCGGCAGAATTTGGGCAACAACAATAATTATAATTCCGCAAATCGGAATAATGCCGAATACAATTATAACACCCGTAATAACAATAATGTACCTAGATTTAATAACAATAATAATAATAATCATGTTCCTCGCATTAATAATAATGACAGCAACAACAACAATAATAATAATAATCATGTTCCTCGCATTAATAATAATGACAGCAACAACAACAATAATAATAACCATCCACAAAACAACAACGGTTATTATAATAATAACCGTAATTATGTTCCAAATGGTCAGAGGAACCCCAACCCCTCTAATAACAATTATCATAGTAATTATAACAGGAATTACCTGACTGGAGGTAATAACAATAATTACAGGACATATTATACCACATCAGAGCGGAAGGCAGCGGACAGAGAAGGTACCAGCCTCAACGAAGGAGCCGATATTATGAGTACGAGACCTTTCAAGGAAGTCAGGGAAGTAATCGTTACAGAGAGTACGAGCCCAGACGTAGTTCCAGCCTGGACAATCAACGAAGACTACCTGTAACGGAAGCCCAACAGGACGATCGTGCTGAACCAAACGAAGCAGTTTCAGGACTCCAAGCTGATGCTTCCAACGGCCTAATCCGTAATGATGCGGAACATTTAAACGAACGGAGGCAGTAATAAACTCCAATAACCCTTTACTGCTCCAATCTGCTGGGTTTGACCAAGGAATAAATTTGAAGAAAGAAAGAAAAAATTTTACAATAATATACAGTAATTATTTGAAAGATATCCGTAAGGACCTGCTAGAAGAAAGCGAAATTAACATTAATAATAATGACAATGAAATAATATATATAATTGCAGAAATTGAGGGTATTTCTGTTCCTATAATGATAGACACTGGAGCCAATGTCTCTATAATAAATCGTAATGAGTTGGACCGGATACAGCAGGAATGCCACAAAAACTTACTGGTACTACCTATTAATAATATTGTACTTGTAGGAGCTACCGGCCGACAGAACAAGACCATAAGAAAACAAGTATCCCTAAGTGTCAACAGTCAGGGCATTAGTGTGGATATGATATTTCTTGTTGCAGCCGGATTACCTTTCAACATCATGATAGGATGTGACATATTGCGCAGAAACTCAGCAGTTATCGACTTGTGCCGAGGAAAGGTATCACTTTTTGCTGAAGGTTCAACCTGGGTTGCCAATTTAACTAACAACAAGATGTTAGACTCCAGACAACTCCTCGACCACAAAAATAAGGTGAATTACTTGTCAAACTACTCGACAAACAACAAGCCAGTACATCAGGATTCGGAGGATGACCTATGGCAACAAAAGATTCAGGAGATACGTAACTTCCAGTGCCATAATACTACCGAGCAATTAGAGGAAAACCAGCTGAATCAATTAGTCAACATATATGAAAAATATCGAGCTGTATTTTCGGACAAACCTGGAAAGATCCGGAACTACCAATGTTCCATACGATTCAGAGAACCGGTAGAATTTAACCGAAAGTCGTATCCCATAGCACAATCTTTGAAGGAAGCCGTACGCACAGAGATCCAGAATATGATCAGTAAAGATATTATCGAGAGCAGTCAATCGCCATACACTAGCCCAATTGTGGCTATACAAAAGAAAAATGGGAAGGTAAGGCTTTGCCTTGACGCACGTGAGATAAATAAAATGATTATTAACGATCGTACCTCACCTGGCGAAATTGATGAGATATTGAAGAGATTTCACGGAACGAAGTTCATTACCACGTGGGATACCGTTTGCGGCTATTGGCAGGTGGAGTTGCACCCAGCCAGCCGGCAATACATGGCGTTCATCTTCGAAGGGCACAATTATCAGTTTAAGAGGTTGCCCTTCGGGTTGGTGAACTCAGTAGCTGTTTTTGTCGCCTGTATGGATCATATACTCGGACCAGAAGCGCTCCAATTCACGACTGTCTATGTTGATGATCTCCTAATAACATCAACCAATTGGGAAGAACACTGTTACCGTGTGGAGCATGTCTTGAAGAAGCTTGCTGAAAATAATGTTACCCTTAAACTAGACAAGTCCATGCTTATAGCTAAAGAAGTACAATTCTTGGGTTTCCAGTTAAACAGTCAAGGAATAACACCATCAACAGAAAAGGTAGACGCCATACAACGATTCCCTATACCAAAAAACAGAAGGCAACTACAATCATTTTTAGGCCTGTGTAACTACAATAGGAAGTTCCAAAATAATTATTCCGAACTGACGGCCCGGTTTCAGTACCAGTTATCGTCCAAGAATAAATGGCGATGGGGTCAAGAACAAGACGAAACCTTCAAATCAATTAAGAAGAAGTTCTTAGAAGCCGTAATGCTCTACCATCCGGATTTTAACCAACCCTTCTTTCTAAACTGTGACGCTAGTAACATTAGCTTGGGATCAACACTGTACCAAGAAGATGAAGGTGGAAACCATCTAGTAGTGAGCTTTGCTAGCAGAACCCTTAACCAGTGTGAAAAGAACTATAACGTGACGGGAAAAGAACTGCTAAGTGTAGTCTTTGCCTGTGGGAAGTTTCGGACGTATATCCTCGGATATCCAGTGACCGTTCGAACAGATCACAAATCAATATCATTTCTAAGAAGATGCAAGTTAAGCCATGGTAGATTGACCAGATGGGTACTCGCCCTGCAGGAATACGATATACAGTGGGAGTATGTTCCTGGAAGTAAAAATGTAGTAGCCAACGTATTGTCAAGAGTAAATCTGGAAGAACAAACGTTCGAAGGCGAAAAGGAGAGCATCTTGAAAATCTATAATATTATTAAGGACAGATCTGATTTAGAAAAGATAGTGCAGGACATCAGCAAACACCAGCAGTCCGACCCGAAGTTAAACCACATTAAACTTCGTCTCTCCAACCAAGATGACACAATAACCAAATTTTATTGTGTACATAACGAAATATTATTCATCAAAACATCCCTTGATGAAGAGATATGGAAGATCATGATCCCTACTACAATCGAAAAGGAGATCATCCTGGACTATCATCTACGATACGGTCACATGGGAGCCATGAAGGTGATCAAGGCGATAGAAGAGATTTGTCATATAAAAAGTATAAATAGAAAGACGAGAAACTACCTCAAAACCTGTTTGATATGTCAATTGGTGAAAACCAACAATGAGAGAAAGGAGGGTATGATGATACCAATTACCTCACAAGCCAAACTGGAAAAGGTCTTTCTGGACATCTGTGGTCCATTTTCCCGCAGTGGCGGACGCCATCGATCCAAATACATTATTCTCATGATGGATCATTCACAAAATTCACAAAACTGTACCCTGTGAACAGAGCCACCACTTTGAAGACTCTAGGAATAATAACAAATCATTACATTCCAGAGATAGGGAGCCCGGCATCCATAATCACAGACCATGGAACGCAATTTAAGGGTTGGAGGTGGAGAAACACTCTAAATACGTTGGGCATTAAGACATACAAGACATCTGTCTACCACCCCAGCAGCAATCCAGCAGAGAGGGTACTGCGAGAAGTCGGAAGAATATTACGGACTTATTGCTATAATCAACAAAAGAAGTGGCAAGAATATTTATTAGCTACTGAAGAATTCCTTAATTTATCATATCACCCCGCTATAGGTACCACGCCATACACGGCAATGTATGAAAAACCGCCTCCAAGAGAAATACAAGACATAATAGAGTTCCCCAGGAGTCAAGAATACAAATTCAATCGAATCAGATTCTACAATAAATTGGCAGAAGACCAGGAAAGGCGCAAGAACAAGTATCAAAAGGCGATTAAGAAAATAATAAGCTATGAAGTCGGAGAAAAGGTACTGCTAAAAAACAGGGAATTACCCAGTACTTTGGAAGGCATTACCAAAAAGTTGTTACTGCTGTATACCGGCCCATACCTGATTATTAAAAACAATAATAACAATACGTATATACTAAAGGATATCATTTCAAATAAAGTAAAAGGAACTTATAATCAATTATCCATTAAAAAATATTTAGAGGAGAAATGAAAAAATATTTCCAAATTCAAAAATTTAGTAAGTACAACTTACACCAAACATTCGAAGAATTATGAAGAAACAAAAAGAATTTTGATGAATAAAAAATTTCAAAATTCAAAAAATTAGTAAGTACAACTTACACCAAACATTTGAAAGAAGACTATTATGGATGAAGAAAAAAGAATTTGATGAATAAAAAAATTTCCAAATTCAAAAAATTAGTAAGTACAACTTACACAAAACATTCGAAGAATTATGATGAAATAAAAAGAATTTGATGAATAAAGAATTTTCAAAATTCAAAAAATTAGTAAGTACAACTTACACTGATCATTTGAAGGACTATTATGAATGAAAAAAAAAAGAATTTTGATGAACGAAGAATTTCCAAAATTCAAAAAATTAGTAAGTACAACTTACACTGATCATTTGAAAGACTATTATGAATGATGAAAAAAGAATTTTGATGAATAAAAATTTCCAAAATTCAAAACAATAATAAGTACAACTTACACCAAAATATTTGAAAAACAACTATGAATAAGAAAGAATTTAGTTGAATAAAAATATCTAAAGTTAAAAAATAGTAAGCTCATATCATTACTCATACGAATGATGAGAAATAACTCATAAATATGAAAAAAGATTTTGTAAGAAAGAGATACAAAATTCTAAAGGAGAAAGGAAACCAGAATATCATATGACTTAATCGAAACAACTTAACCAAACTCACAAAGGAAATAATTTAATAAAAATGGAACAATGAAGAAGGACCAACTCAGTAAAGACCAAATAGTGAGACCAGAAACCAAAAACCCTAATACTATTAATGATAATGTTGTTGCAATACCCACTATTATAGTGAAAGTGATAAAGAATTAATCCATGTTATGCCATGAGCAATAAAAATAACTCATTGGATACCAGATGGTAGAAAAAATAAATATAAATGCTAATTACTATGTAAACATGATGAAATGATGAAAAGTATATTATACCACGTACCTAAACCACATAATATGGAATAAGCTTTAAGAGAGAAGAAGAGCCAAGTGTATAAAAGTATTAATTAATATAAAGTATTATGAAGTGAAGAATCTAAAGATGTTTATTTTAGTCAAAAGAGACTACTTTTACTGTTTATTTATTTTTATGACTGGATGTAGAAAATGCCATCAGTCTTATATTTTGAGCAGAGATGATAATGCCTCTGGACTCAATTAATTGAAGTATTGGACAGCAGGGATTGAAGCCAAAAGTGCCACTCTGAACTGTTCCAATTAATTTGTTAGGGAATGTTAGGGAGTAAACATACTGGTGAGGAAGCACCAAATAAGAAAGGATATAAAATGATAATGTTATACACAAGATTGAGAATCACTTATTAATGAAGAAAGAAACTAATGAAGGAGATACACATCATCTGAGAGGAAGCAACGGTGGAAAAAGAAGGTATATAAGGTGAAAACATGTAATCACGAAGAAAATATGGTAAATACAAAAGAATTAGTAGTAATTATTTCATCCATACTAAGAGTATGATCTGAACTAATCACTTTTACAGGAGAGCATATGTAGCATAACAAGATTATCACGCTAAACATTTAACTCAATGCAACATAAATAAAGAAGAAAAGTTCCATAGTGAGTGAGAAGAATGAATTGTTTAAAGGTTAAGAAAAAGAAACTGTATATTAAGTCAATAAAATGTGAATAAGAATAAAAAATAACAAAGAAAACCATTGATCAAAATAACTTACTATGTAAAAACCCAATAAACCAGCAGTATACCCAGTAGATTGGGGAAGCAGAAAAAAGGGAAGGACAAGAAAAAGGAAATAAAAGGGTGAAAACAGTATTAATAATGGAAATTTATAAGGTCAAGAAGCAGAGAAACCACGAGACCAGAATTACTAATATAATAATGAAGAAAGGACAAAATATGTCAAGATTCCTACAAAGAGCCTAGAAACAAGAAGAGCTATTCCAAAAAATGTTAATAATGGAATACATACCATTGAACAAAATTAAAACCAATATATTTAGACCCAGTAACTCAAGTTACAAGATACAATCCAAAGAAAACCGAATTGTAAACTAGTTATAAGTATAATATGTAAAAAATTATGAGTGTAGACAATAATGAGTGACACACTATAATAAAGTGTAGTGTAAGAAATAGAAATCTATTAAAAAGACTACCATCAGTGTAGGGAAATATTATATAAAAAATGAAAGACAGTCTAATGACTAAGATCAATTGTAATAATAAAAGTGTTTTAATAAAAAATTAAGTAGTATAAGATTGTAATAGGTATAAGACGTTTTTATTTTATTGAGTTACCAAGACAGTTATAGTAATTGAAAGAGACAGTTAATAACTGAAGGTGTCATTAGTTATAAGATGTTTTTATTTTTATTTCATTGTGTTACCAAAATAATTATAGTGAACACTAGAGACAGTTAATAACTGAAGGTGTCATTAGTTATAAGATATTTTCATTTCATTATATTACCAAAATAGTTATAGTGAACACAAGAGACAGTTGATAACTGAAAGTGTTATTAGGCATAAGATGTTTTTGTTATGTTTAAATTATATAAAAAAAAAGTTTAGTAGATATAAGATATTCCATTGTATTTTAAAATCATGTTATTTAATTTTCAAGTTTGTAAGGCAGAGAGGCAAGTAGGAAAATAGAAATGTAATAATTTTATTCAAAACTGTAAACCATATGAAAGGTACAAAGCAGATTAGCTAAGACACCACTTTAGAAAACACAGACCAGTAATGTAAACCCAAAACTATTTATCAGAGAATCAAACTACATAATAGGGGATAAAATTCAATACATACAACACAGAAATTGAAAATGTAATTAATACAGATACAATTAGTAACGAATAGAATGACAAAGGAAAGAAAATTAACTTCCTTTGGAAACAAATAATACTAGGCCTATAATGGTAATCAAATCAGACTAAACAGTAAATTAATCAACATTGAAGTGTTTTAACAACAAAATTATTAACAACAAAGATAATCACGGAGTTATTAAGATTATTCCATGGAAATATTATCAGAAAAAACACTTAAAAACCATTTAAACACTAAATTTGTACAAAATATGAGGCCTACAATAATTATAAAAAATTGTAATTTTTAGGCTTAAATGAACTTGAAACAAACCCAGCTATATACCCAAATATATAAAATTAATTAATCAATATTGCTGAATAGTTAGATTTTTGTAAAATTAAGAAATATTTGAAATACAGTAAAAAATAAGAAAACTTATTATGTATATTTAGATGATGAACCAAGTCTGAGACATGTATTTTTATAAATGAACAATAGAAAGAGGAAAAAGACATATCACAAATTACCCTAAAACGACGACGTTCAGAGTTTAGTCTATTGTTAATCGTGAAGACGACTAGTTGAGAATGTACTAACAGAATATCGAAAAAGAATAATTTTGTGTAAAACCGAGTGTGGTTATAAAGAGTGTAACAGAGGTTAACTAAAAAATGAAAATAACATTAACCATTAATATTTAACACCTCACTAATTCCAAACAACAGTAATAACACCATCAAACACAAGCACAAGAAATCAACGGCCATTTTGAGAAGATTTTGGACCATATTAGCAGAACACGAATACACATATTTGAACACCGGACACTTCACTAGTAACCCATCACGAAACGACATCGCAGGAGAAGAGAGGACACTCTACACCATATTCCTGGACCAACACTACTTCGCAGAGAAGGGAATATTCATTTATTTCTGCGGGAGAAGCCCAACCAGTTCCAGCAGTTCATAGCAGCTAAAATCGAGGTGACGGCAGCCATACTTGATTTCCGAACCAGCACAAGACATGGCCAGCTTGAAGGGAGTGACGTCATTTCGACGAATGGTTCGATATTAATTTTCATAATTGACAATTTAAATAATAATATTGTTTTATTTCAGCCATAATAATTTAGTTTAAGAATACCTGTAAGAATGTATCTTGTTCCTTGCCCTCTGACCATTTCGACTCGTTAAAAGAACCATAATTGTCCTAACAACGAGAATCGTGAAGGAATTAACTTCAGGTTTTATAAAAACAAACCGATGGAGTTCCTAGCCAGAATCGAAGAGTACTTCACCAAACACAGGGGCAATCGCTGGAGGGAGAATAAAGAAGTACTTGACGAATCGTTCAAGGAGATAGCCGATAATTGGTGGATGGCGATAAGAGACGAAGTGACCGACTACCAACAATTCAAAAGGCTATTCAAAGCCAAATATTGGTCTGAATCGACACAAAATATCGCCAGAGACGGGATCTGTCATGGAAAATACAACCCGTATGGAAACCAGACTCTAACGGCGTACTTTTTGAGAAAGGTGTGCGTGGCCAAACATCTAGAACCCAGAATACCGGAAGAATGCCTGGTCAGCAAGCTCTCATACCATTATGAGGAAGATATAATAAGAGCTAGAAGAAACAGTCAAATAAAGACTGTACAAGCAATGACCGAGCTCTTAGAAATGTATGAGCATGAGGATTATTACCGCCAAAGTCGCAGGAGATATGAAAAGCCGGAACCAAGAAGTAACACCAATAATTCGAATAATAATAATCGGCAGAATGTGGCAACAACAATAATTATAATTCCGCAAATCGGAATAATGCCGAATACAATTATAACACCCGTAATAACAATAATGTACCTAGATTTAATAACAATAATAATAATAATAATCATGTTCCTCGCATTAATAATAATGACAGCAACAACAACAATAATAATAATAATCATGTTCCTCGCATTAATAATAATGACAGCAACAACAACAATAATAATAACCGTCCACAAAACAACAACGGTTATTATAATAATAACCGTAATTATGTTCCAAATGGTCAGAGGAACCCCAACCCCTCTAATAACAATTATCATAGTAATTATAACAGGAATTACCTGACTGGAGATAATAACAATAATTACAGGACATATTATACCACATCAGAGCGGAAGGCAGCGGACAGAGAAGGTACCAGCCTCAACGAAGGAGCCGATATTATGAGTACAAGACCTTTCAAGGAAGTCAGGGAAGTAATCGTTCCAGAGAGTACGAGCCCAGACGTAGTTCCAGCCTGGACAATCAACGAAGACTACCTGTAACGGAAGCCCAACAGGACGATCGTGCTGAACCAAACGAAGCAGTTTCAGGACTCCAAGCTGATGCTTCCAACGGCCTAATCTGTAATGATGCGGAACATTTAAACGAACGGAGGCAGTAATAAACTCCAATAACCCTTTACTGCTCCAATCTGCTGGGTTTGACCAAGGAATAAATTTGAAGAAAGAAAGAAAAAATTTTACAATAATATACAGTAATTATTTGAAAGATATCCGTAAGGACCTGCTAGAAGAAAGCGAAATTAACATTAATAATAATGACAATGAAATAATATAAATAATTGCAGAAATTGAGGGTATTTCTGTTCCTATAATGATAGACACTGGAGCCAATGTCTCTATAATAAATCGTAATGAGTTGGACCGGATACAGCAGGAATGCCACAAAAACTTACTGGTACTACCTATTAATAATATTGTACTTGTAGGAGCTACCGGCCGACAGAACAAGACCATAAGAAAACAAGTATCCCTAAGTGTCAACAGTCAGGGCATTAGTGTGGATATGATATTTCTTGTTGCAGCCGGATTACCTTTCAACATCATGATAGGATGTGACATATTGCGCAGAAACTCAGCAGTTATCGACTTGTGCCGAGGAAAGGTATCACTTTTTGCTGAAGGTTCAACCTGGGTTGCCAATTTAACTAACAACAAGATGTTAGACTCCAGACAACTCCTCGAACACAAAAATAAGGTGAATTACTTGTCAAACTACTCGACAAACAACAAGCCAGTACATCAGGATTCGGAGGATGACCTATGGCAACAAAAGATTCAGGAGATACGTAACTTCCAGTGCCATAATACTACCGAGCAATTAGAGGAAAACCAGCTGAATCAATTAGTCAACATATATGAAAAATATCGAGCTGTATTTTCGGACGAACCTGGAAAGATCCGGAACTACCAATGTTCCATACGATTCAGAGAACCGGTAGAATTTAACCGAAAGTCGTATCCCATAGCACAATCTTTGAAGGAAGCCGTACGCACAGAGATCCAGAATATGATCAGTAAAGATATTATCGAGAGCAGTCAATCGCCATACACTAGCCCAATTGTGGCTATACAAAAGAAAAATGGGAAGGTAAGGCTTTGCCTTGACGCACGTGAGATAAATAAAATGATTATTAACGATCGTACCTCACCTGGCGAAATTGATGAGATATTGAAGAGATTTCATGGAACGAAGTTCATTACCACGTGGGATACCGTTTGCGGCTATTGGCAGGTGGAGTTGCACCCAGCCAGCCGGCAATACATGGCGTTCATCTTCGAAGGGCACAATTATCAGTTTAAGAGGTTGCCCTTCGGGTTGGTGAACTCAGTAGCTGTTTTTGTCGCCTGTATGGATCATATACTCGGACCAGAAGCGCTCCAATTCACGACTGTCTATGTTGATGATCTCCTAATAACATCAACCAATTGGGAAGAACACTGTTACCGTGTGGAGCATGTCTTGAAGAAGCTTGCTGAAAATAATGTTACCCTTAAACTAGACAAGTCCATGCTTATAGCTAAAGAAGTACAATTCTTGGGTTTCCAGTTAAACAGTCAAGGAATAACACCATCAACAGAAAAGGTAGACGCCATACAACGATTCCCTATACCAAAAAACAGAAGGCAACTACAATCATTTTTAGGCCTGTGTAACTACTATAGGAAGTTCCAAAATAATTATTCCGAACTGACGGCCCGGTTTCAGTACCAGTTATCGTCCAAGAATAAATGGCGATGGGGTCAAGAACAAGACGAAACCTTCAAATCAATTAAGAAGAAGTTCTTAGAAGCCGTAATGCTCAACCATCCGGATTTTAACCGACCCTTCTTTGTAAACTGTGACGCTAGTAACATTAGCTTGGAATCAACACTGTACCAAGAAGATGAAGGTGGAAACCATCTAGTAGTGAGCTTTGCTAGCAGAACCCTTAACCAGTGTGAAAAGAACTATAACGTGACGGGAAAAGAACTGCTAAGTGTAGTCTTTGCCTGTGGGAAGTTTCGGACGTATATCCTCGGATATCCAGTGACCGTTCGAACAGATCACAAATCAATATCATTTCTAAGAAGATGCAAGTTAAGCCATGGTAGATTGACCAGATGGGTACTCGCCCTGCAGGAATACGATATACAGTGGGAGTATGTTCCTGGAAGTAAAAATGTAGTAGCCAACGTATTGTCAAGAGTAAATCTGGAAGAACAAACGTTCGAAGGCGAAAAGGAGAGCATCTTGAAAATCTATAATATTATTAAGGACAGATCTGATTTAGAAAAGATAGTGCAGGACATCAGCAAACACCAGCAGTCCGACCCGAAGTTAAACCACATTAAACTTCGTCTCTCCAACCAAGATGACACAATAACCAAATTTTATTGTGTACATAACGAAATATTATTCATCAAAACATCCCTTGATGAAGAGATATGGAAGATCATGATCCCTACTACAATCGAAAAGGAGATCATCCTGGACTATCATCTACGATACGGTCACATGGGAGCCATGAAGGTGATCAAGGCGATAGAAGAGAATTGTCATATAAAAAGTATAAATAGAAAGACGAGAAACTACCTCAAAACCTGTTTGATATGTCAATTGGTGAAAACCAACAATGAGAGAAAGGAGGGTATGATGATACCAATTACCTCACAAGCCAAACTGGAAAAGGTCTTTCTGGACATCTGTGGTCCATTTCCCCGCAGTGGCGGACGCCATCGATACAAATACATTATTCTCATGATGGATCATTTCACAAAATTCACAAAACTGTACCCTGTGAACAGAGCCACCACTTTGAAGACTCTAGGAATAATAACAAATCATTACATTCCAGAGATAGGGAGCCTGGCATCCATAATCACAGACCATGGAACGCAATTTAAGGGTTGGAGGTGGAGAAACACTCTAAATACGTTGGGCATTAAGACATACAAGACATCTGTCTACCACCCCAGCAGCAATCCAGCAGAGAGGGTACTGCGAGAAGTCGGAAGAATATTACGGACTTATTGCTATAATCAACAAAAGAAGTGGCAAGAATATTTATTAGCTACTGAAGAATTCCTTAATTTGTCATATCACCCCGCTATAGGTACCACGCCATACACGGCAATGTATGAAAAACCGCCTCCAAGAGGAATACAAGACATAATAGAGTTCCCCAGGAGTCAAGAATACAAATTCAATCGAATCAGATTCTACAATAAATTGGCAGAAGACCAGGAAAGGCGCAAGAACAAGTATCAAAAGGCGATTAAGAAAATAATAAGCTATGAAGTCGGAGAAAAGGTACTGCTAAAAAACAGGGAATTACCCAGTACTTTGGAAGGCATTACCAAAAAGTTGTTACTGCTGTATACCGGCCCATACCTGATTATTAAAAACAATAATAACAATACGTATATACTAAAGGATATCATTTCAAATAAAGTAAAAGCAACTTATAATCAATTATCCATTAAAAAATATTTAGAGGAGAAATGAAAAAATATTTCCAAATTCAAAAATTTAGTAAGTACAACTTACACCAAACATTCGAAGAATTATGAAGAAACAAAAAGAATTTTGATGAATAAAAAATTTCAAAATTCAAAAAATTAGTAAGTACAACTTACACCAAACATTTGAAAGAAGACTATTATGGATGAAGAAAAAAGAATTTGATGAATAAAAAAATTTCCAAATTCAAAAAATTAGTAAGTACAACTTACACAAAACATTCGAAGAATTATGATGAAATAAAAAGAATTTGATGAATAAAGAATTTTCAAAATTCAAAAAATTAGTAAGTACAACTTACACTGATCATTTGAAGGACTATTATGAATGAAAAAAAAAGAATTTTGATGAACGAAGAATTTCCAAAATTCAAAAAATTAGTAAGTACAACTTACACTGATCATTTGAAAGACTATTATGAATGATGAAAAAAGAATTTTGATGAATAAAAATTTCCAAAATTCAAAACAATAATAAGTACAACTTACACCAAAATATTTGAAAAACAACTATGAATAAGAAAGAATTTAGTTGAATAAAAATATCTAAAGTTAAAAAATAGTAAGCTCATATCATTACTCATACGAATGATGAGAAATAACTCATAAATATGAAAAAAGATTTTGTAAGAAAGAGATACAAAATTCTAAAGGAGAAAGGAAACCAGAATATCATATGACTTAATCGAAACAACTTAACCAAACTCACAAAGGAAATAATTTAATAAAAATGGAACAATGAAGAAGGACCAACTCAGTAAAGACCAAATAGTGAGACCAGAAACCAAAAACCCTAATACTATTAATGATAATGTTGTTGCAATACCCACTATTATAGTGAAAGTGATAAATAATTAATCCATGTTATGCCATGAGCAATAAAAATAACTCATTGGATACCAGATGGTAGAAAAAATAAATATAAATGCTAATTACTATGTAAACATGATGAAATGATGAAAAGTATATTATACCACGTACCTAAACCACATAATATGGAATAAGCTTTAAGAGAGAAGAAGAGCCAAGTGTATAAAAGTATTAATTAATATAAAGTATTATGAAGTGAAGAATCTAAAGATGTTTATTTTAGTCAAAAGAGACTACTTTTACTGTTTATTTATTTTTATGACTGGATGTAGAAAATGCCATCAGTCTTATATTTTGAGCAGAGATGATAATGCCTCTGGACTCAATTAATTGAAGTATTGGACAGCAGGGATTGAAGCCAAAAGTGCCACTCTGAACTGTTCCAATTAATTTGTTAGGGAATGTTAGGGAGTAAACATACTGGTGAGGAAGCACCAAATAAGAAAGGATATAAAATGATAATGTTATACACAAGATTGAGAATCACTTATTAATGAAGAAAGAAACTAATGAAGGAGATACACATCATCTGAGAGGAAGCAACGGTGGAAAAAGAAGGTATATAAGGTGAAAACATGTAATCACGAAGAAAATATGGTAAATACAAAAGAATTAGTAGTAATTATTTCATCCATACTAAGAGTATGATCTGAACTAATCACTTTTACAGGAGAGCATATGTAGCATAACAAGATTATCACGCTAAACATTTAACTCAATGCAACATAAATAAAGAAGAAAAGTTCCATAGTGAGTGAGAAGAATGAATTGTTTAAAGGTTAAGAAAAAGAAACTGTATATTAAGTCAATAAAATGTGAATAAGAATAAAAAATAACAAAGAAAACCATTGATCAAAATAACTTACTATGTAAAAACCCAATAAACCAGCAGTATACCCAGTAGATTGGGGAAGCAGAAAAAAGGGAAGGACAAGAAAAAGGAAATAAAAGGGTGAAAACAGTATTAATAATGGAAATTTATAAGGTCAAGAAGCAGAGAAACCACGAGACCAGAATTACTAATATAATAATGAAGAAAGGACAAAATATGTCAAGATTCCTACAAAGAGCCTAGAAACAAGAAGAGCTATTCCAAAAAATGTTAATAATGGAATACATACCATTGAACAAAATTAAAACCAATATATTTAGACCCAGTAACTCAAGTTACAAGATACAATCCAAAGAAAACCGAATTGTAAACTAGTTATAAGTATAATATGTAAAAAATTATGAGTGTAGACAATAATGAGTGACACACTATAATAAAGTGTAGTGTAAGAAATAGAAATCTATTAAAAAGACTACCATCAGTGTAGGGAAATATTATATAAAAAATGAAAGACAGTCTAATGACTAAGATCAATTGTAATAATAAAAGTGTTTTAATAAAAAATTAAGTAGTATAAGATTGTAATAGGTATAAGACGTTTTTATTTTATTGAGTTACCAAGACAGTTATAGTAATTGAAAGAGACAGTTAATAACTGAAGGTGTCATTAGTTATAAGATGTTTTTATTTTTATTTCATTGTGTTACCAAAATAATTATAGTGAACACTAGAGACAGTTAATAACTGAAGGTGTCATTAGTTATAAGATATTTTCATTTCATTATATTACCAAAATAGTTATAGTGAACACAAGAGACAGTTGATAACTGAAAGTGTTATTAGGCATAAGATGTTTTTGTTATGTTTAAATTATATAAAAAAAAAGTTTAGTAGATATAAGATATTCCATTGTATTTTAAAATCATGTTATTTAATTTTCAAGTTTGTAAGGCAGAGAGGCAAGTAGGAAAATAGAAATGTAATAATTTTATTCAAAACTGTAAACCATATGAAAGGTACAAAGCAGATTAGCTAAGACACCACTTTAGAAAACACAGACCAGTAATGTAAACCCAAAACTATTTATCAGAGAATCAAACTACATAATAGGGGATAAAATTCAATACATACAACACAGAAATTGAAAATGTAATTAATACAGATACAATTAGTAACGAATAGAATGACAAAGGAAAGAAAATTAACTTCCTTTGGAAACAAATAATACTAGGCCTATAATGGTAATCAAATCAGACTAAACAGTAAATTAATCAACATTGAAGTGTTTTAACAACAAAATTATTAACAACAAAGATAATCACGGAGTTATTAAGATTATTCCATGGAAATATTATCAGAAAAAACACTTAAAAACCATTTAAACACTAAATTTGTACAAAATATGAGGCCTACAATAATTATAAAAAATTGTAATTTTTGGGCTTAAATGAACTTGAAACAAACCCAGCTATATACCCAAATATATAAAATTAATTAATCAATATTGCTGAATAGTTAGATTTTTGTAAAATTAAGAAATATTTGAAATACAGTAAAAAATAAGAAAACTTATTATGTATATTTAGATGATGAACCAAGTCTGAGACATGTATTTTTATAAATGAACAATAGAAAGAGGAAAAAGACATATCACAAATTACCCTAAAACGACGACGTTCAGAGTTTAGTCTATTGTTAATCGTGAAGACGACTAGTTGAGAATGTACTAACAGAATATCGAAAAAGAATAATTTTGTGTAAAACCGAGTGTGGTTATAAAGAGTGTAACAGAGGTTAACTAAAAAATGAAAATAACATTAACCATTAATATTTAACACCTCACTAATTCCAAACAACAGTAATAACACCATCAAACACAAGCACAAGAAATCAACGGCCATTTTGAGAAGATTTTGGACCATATTAGCAGAACACGAATACACATATTTGAACACCGGACACTTCACTAGTAACCCATCACGAAACGACATCGCAGGAGAAGAGAGGACACTCTACACCATATTCCTGGACCAACACTACTTCGCAGAGAAGGGAATATTCATTTATTTCTGCGGGAGAAGCCCAACCAGTTCCAGCAGTTCATAGCAGCTAAAATCGAGGTGACGGCAGCCATACTTGATTTCCGAACCAGCACAAGACATGGCCAGCTTGAAGGGAGTGACGTCATTTCGACGAATGGTTCGATATTAATTTTCATAATTGACAATTTAAATAATAATATTGTTTTATTTCAGCCATAATAATTTAGTTTAAGAATACCTGTAAGAATGTATCTTGTTCCTTGCCCTCTGACCATTTCGACTCGTTAAAAGAACCATAATTGTCCTAACAACGAGAATCGTGAAGGAATTAACTTCAGGTTTTATAAAAACAAACCGATGGAGTTCCTAGCCAGAATCGAAGAGTACTTCACCAAACACAGGGGCAATCGCTGGAGGGAGAATAAAGAAGTACTTGACGAATCGTTCAAGGAGATAGCCGATAATTGGTGGATGGCGATAAGAGACGAAGTGACCGACTACCAACAATTCAAAAGGCTATTCAAAGCCAAATATTGGTCTGAATCGACACAAAATATCGCCAGAGACGGGATCTGTCATGGAAAATACAACCCGTATGGAAACCAGACTCTAACGGCGTACTTTTTGGGAAAGGTGTGCATGGCCAAACATCTAGAGCCCAGAATACCGGAAGAATGCCTGGTCAGCAAGCTCTCATACCATTATGAGGAAGATATAATAAGAGCTAGAAGAAACAGTCAAATAAAGACTGTACAAGCAATGACCGAGCTCTTAGAAATGTATGAGCATGAGGATTATTACCGCCAAAGTCGCAGGAGATATGAAAAGCCGGAACCAAGAAGTAACACCAATAATTCGAATAATAATAATCAGCAGAATGTGGGCAACAACAATAATTATAATTCCGCAAATCGGAATAATGCCGAATACAATTATAACACCCGTAATAACAATAATGTACCTAGATTTAATAACAATAATAATAATAATCATGTTCCTCGCATTAATAATAATGACAGCAACAACAACAATAATAATAATAATCATGTTCCTCGCATTAATAATAATGACAGCAACAACAACAATAATAATAACCATCCACAAAACAACAACGGTTATTATAATAATAACCGTAATTATGTTCCAAATGGTCAGAGGAACCCCAACCCCTCTAATAACAATTATCATAGTAATTATAACAGGAATTACCTGACTGGAGGTAATAACAATAATTACAGGACATATTATACCACATCAGAGCGGAAGGCAGCGGACAGAGAAGGTACCAGCCTCAACGAAGGAGCCGATATTATGAGTACGAGACCTTTCAAGGAAGTCAGGGAAGTAATCGTTACAGAGAGTACGAGCCCAGACGTAGTTCCAGCCTGGACAATCAACGAAGACTACCTGTAACGGAAGCCCAACAGGACGATCGTGCTGAACCAAACGAAGCAGTTTCAGGACTCCAAGCTGATGCTTCCAACGGCCTAATCCGTAATGATGCGGAACATTTAAACGAACGGAGGCAGTAATAAACTCCAATAACCCTTTACTGCTCCAATCTGCTGGGTTTGACCAAGGAATAAATTTGAAGAAAGAAAGAAAAAATTTTACAATAATATACAGTAATTATTTGAAAGATATCCGTAAGGACCTGCTAGAAGAAAGCGAAATTAACATTAATAATAATGACAATGAAATAATATATATAATTGCAGAAATTGAGGGTATTTCTGTTCCTATAATGATAGACACTGGAGCCAATGTCTCTATAATAAATCGTAATGAGTTGGACCGGATACAGCAGGAATGCCACAAAAACTTACTGGTACTACCTATTAATAATATTGTACTTGTAGGAGCTACCGGCCGACAGAACAAGACCATAAGAAAACAAGTATCCCTAAGTGTCAACAGTCAGGGCATTAGTGTGGATATGATATTTCTTGTTGCAGCCGGATTACCTTTCAACATCATGATAGGATGTGACATATTGCGCAGAAACTCAGCAGTTATCGACTTGTGCCGAGGAAAGGTATCACTTTTTGCTGAAGGTTCAACCTGGGTTGCCAATTTAACTAACAACAAGATGTTAGACTCCAGACAACTCCTCGACCACAAAAATAAGGTGAATTACTTGTCAAACTACTCGACAAACAACAAGCCAGTACATCAGGATTCGGAGGATGACCTATGGCAACAAAAGATTCAGGAGATACGTAACTTCCAGTGCCATAATACTACCGAGCAATTAGAGGAAAACCAGCTGAATCAATTAGTCAACATATATGAAAAATATCGAGCTGTATTTTCGGACGAACCTGGAAAGATCCGGAACTACCAATGTTCCATACGATTCAGAGAACTGGTAGAATTTAACCGAAAGTCGTATCCCATAGCACAATCTTTGAAGGAAGCCGTACGCACAGAGATCCAGAATATGATCAGTAAAGATATTATCGAGAGCAGTCAATCGCCATACACTAGCCCAATTGTGGCTATACAAAAGAAAAATGGGAAGGTAAGGCTTTGCCTTGACGCACGTGAGATAAATAAAATGATTATTAACGATCGTATCTCACCTGGCGAAATTGATGAGATATTGAAGAGATTTCACGGAACGAAGTTCATTACCACGTGGGATACCGTTTGCGGCTATTGGCAGGTGGAGTTGCACCCAGCCAGCCGGCAATACATGGCGTTAATCTTCGAAGGGCGCAATTATCAGTTTAAGAGGTTGCCCTTCGGGTTGGTGAACTCAGTAGCTGTTTTTGTCGCCTGTATGGATCATATACTCGGACCAGAAGCGCTCCAATTCACGACTGTCTATGTTGATGATCTCCTAATAACATCAACCAATTGGGAAGAACACTGTTACCGTGTGGAGCATGTCTTGAAGAAGCTTGCTGAAAATAATGTTACCCTTAAACTAGACAAGTCCATGCTTATAGCTAAAGAAGTACAATTCTTGGGTTTCCAGTTAAACAGTCAAGGAATAACACCATCAACAGAAAAGGTAGACGCCATACAACGATTCCCTATACCAAAAAACAGAAGGCAACTACAATCATTTTTAGGCCTGTGTAACTACTATAGGAAGTTCCAAAATAATTATTCCGAACTGACGGCCCGGTTTCAGTACCAGTTATCGTCCAAGAATAAATGGCGATGGGGTCAAGAACAAGACGAAACCTTCAAATCAATTAAGAAGAAGTTCTTAGAAGCCGTAATGCTCAACCATCCGGATTTTAACCGACCCTTCTTTGTAAACTGTGACGCTAGTAACATTAGCTTGGAATCAACACTGTACCAAGAAGATGAAGGTGGAAACCATCTAGTAGTGAGCTTTGCTAGCAGAACCCTTAACCAGTGTGAAAAGAACTATAACGTGACGGGAAAAGAACTGCTAAGTGTAGTCTTTGCCTGTGGGAAGTTTCGGACGTATATCCTCGGATATCCAGTGACCGTTCGAACAGATCACAAATCAATATCATTTCTAAGAAGATGCAAGTTAAGCCATGGTAGATTGACCAGATGGGTACTCGCCCTGCAGGAATACGATATACAGTGGGAGTATGTTCCTGGAAGTAAAAATGTAGTAGCCAACGTATTGTCAAGAGTAAATCTGGAAGAACAAACGTTCGAAGGCGAAAAGGAGAGCATCTTGAAAATCTATAATATTATTAAGGACAGATCTGATTTAGAAAAGATAGTGCAGGACATCAGCAAACACCAGCAGTCCGACCCGAAGTTAAACCACATTAAACTTCGTCTCTCCAACCAAGATGACACAATAACCAAATTTTATTGTGTACATAACGAAATATTATTCATCAAAACATCCCTTGATGAAGAGATATGGAAGATCATGATCCCTACTACAATCGAAAAGGAGATCATCCTGGACTATCATCTACGATACGGTCACATGGGAGCCATGAAGGTGATCAAGGCGATAGAAGAGAATTGTCATATAAAAAGTATAAATAGAAAGACGAGAAATTACCTCAAAACCTGTTTGATATGTCAATTGGTGAAAACCAACAATGAGAGAAAGGAGGGTATGATGATACCAATTACCTCACAAGCCAAACTGGAAAAGGTCTTTCTGGACATCTGTGGTCCATTTCCCCGCAGTGGCGGACGCCATCGATACAAATACATTATTCTCATGATGGATCATTTCACAAAATTCACAAAACTGTACCCTGTGAACAGAGCCACCACTTTGAAGACTCTAGGAATAATAACAAATCATTACATTCCAGAGATAGGGAGCCCGGCATCCATAATCACAGACCATGGAACGCAATTTAAGGGTTGGAGGTGGAGAAACACTCTAAATACGTTGGGCATTAAGACATACAAGACATCTGTCTACCACCCCAGCAGCAATCCAGCAGAGAGGGTACTGCGAGAAGTCGGAAGAATATTACGGACTTATTGCTATAATCAACAAAAGAAGTGGCAAGAATATTTATTAGCTACTGAAGAATTCCTTAATTTGTCATATCACCCCGCTATAGGTACCACGCCATACACGGCAATGTATGAAAAACCGCCTCCAAGAGAAATACAAGACATAATAGAGTTCCCCAGGAGTCAAGAATACAAATTCAATCGAATCAGATTCTACAATAAATTGGCAGAAGACCAGGAAAGGCGCAAGAACAAGTATCAAAAGGCGATTAAGAAAATAATAAGCTATGAAGTCGGAGAAAAGGTACTGCTAAAAAACAGGGAATTACCCAGTACTTTGGAAGGCATTACCAAAAAGTTGTTACTGCTGTATACCGGCCCATACCTGATTATTAAAAACAATAATAACAATACGTATATACTAAAGGATATCATTTCAAATAAAGTAAAAGGAACTTATAATCAATTATCCATTAAAAAATATTTAGAGGAGAAATGAAAAAATATTTCCAAATTCAAAAATTTAGTAAGTACAACTTACACCAAACATTCGAAGAATTATGAAGAAACAAAAAGAATTTTGATGAATAAAAAATTTCAAAATTCAAAAAATTAGTAAGTACAACTTACACCAAACATTTGAAAGAAGACTATTATGGATGAAGAAAAAAGAATTTGATGAATAAAAAAATTTCCAAATTCAAAAAATTAGTAAGTACAACTTACACAAAACATTCGAAGAATTATGATGAAATAAAAAGAATTTGATGAATAAAGAATTTTCAAAATTCAAAAAATTAGTAAGTACAACTTACACTGATCATTTGAAGGACTATTATGAATGAAAAAAAAAAGAATTTTGATGAACGAAGAATTTCCAAAATTCAAAAAATTAGTAAGTACAACTTACACTGATCATTTGAAAGACTATTATGAATGATGAAAAAAGAATTTTGATGAATAAAAATTTCCAAAATTCAAAACAATAATAAGTACAACTTACACCAAAATATTTGAAAAACAACTATGAATAAGAAAGAATTTAGTTGAATAAAAATATCTAAAGTTAAAAAATAGTAAGCTCATATCATTACTCATACGAATGATGAGAAATAACTCATAAATATGAAAAAAGATTTTGTAAGAAAGAGATACAAAATTCTAAAGGAGAAAGGAAACCAGAATATCATATGACTTAATCGAAACAACTTAACCAAACTCACAAAGGAAATAATTTAATAAAAATGGAACAATGAAGAAGGACCAACTCAGTAAAGACCAAATAGTGAGACCAGAAACCAAAAACCCTAATACTATTAATGATAATGTTGTTGCAATACCCACTATTATAGTGAAAGTGATAAAGAATTAATCCATGTTATGCCATGAGCAATAAAAATAACTCATTGGATACCAGATGGTAGAAAAAATAAATATAAATGCTAATTACTATGTAAACATGATGAAATGATGAAAAGTATATTATACCACGTACCTAAACCACATAATATGGAATAAGCTTTAAGAGAGAAGAAGAGCCAAGTGTATAAAAGTATTAATTAATATAAAGTATTATGAAGTGAAGAATCTAAAGATGTTTATTTTAGTCAAAAGAGACTACTTTTACTGTTTATTTATTTTTATGACTGGATGTAGAAAATGCCATCAGTCTTATATTTTGAGCAGAGATGATAATGCCTCTGGACTCAATTAATTGAAGTATTGGACAGCAGGGATTGAAGCCAAAAGTGCCACTCTGAACTGTTCCAATTAATTTGTTAGGGAATGTTAGGGAGTAAACATACTGGTGAGGAAGCACCAAATAAGAAAGGATATAAAATGATAATGTTATACACAAGATTGAGAATCACTTATTAATGAAGAAAGAAACTAATGAAGGAGATACACATCATCTGAGAGGAAGCAACGGTGGAAAAAGAAGGTATATAAGGTGAAAACATGTAATCACGAAGAAAATATGGTAAATACAAAAGAATTAGTAGTAATTATTTCATCCATACTAAGAGTATGATCTGAACTAATCACTTTTACAGGAGAGCATATGTAGCATAACAAGATTATCACGCTAAACATTTAACTCAATGCAACATAAATAAAGAAGAAAAGTTCCATAGTGAGTGAGAAGAATGAATTGTTTAAAGGTTAAGAAAAAGAAACTGTATATTAAGTCAATAAAATGTGAATAAGAATAAAAAATAACAAAGAAAACCATTGATCAAAATAACTTACTATGTAAAAACCCAATAAACCAGCAGTATACCCAGTAGATTGGGGAAGCAGAAAAAAGGGAAGGACAAGAAAAAGAAAATAAAAGGGTGAAAACAGTATTAATAATGGAAATTTATAAGGTCAAGAAGCAGAGAAACCACGAGACCAGAATTACTAATATAATAATGAAGAAAGGACAAAATATGTCAAGATTCCTACAAAGAGCCTAGAAACAAGAAGAGCTATTCCAAAAAATGTTAATAATGGAATACATACCATTGAACAAAATTAAAACCAATATATTTAGACCCAGTAACTCAAGTTACAAGATACAATCCAAAGAAAACCGAATTGTAAACTAGTTATAAGTATAATATGTAAAAAATTATGAGTGTAGACAATAATGAGTGACACACTATAATAAAGTGTAGTGTAAGAAATAGAAATCTATTAAAAAGACTACCATCAGTGTAGGGAAATATTATATAAAAAATGAAAGACAGTCTAATGACTAAGATCAATTGTAATAATAAAAGTGTTTTAATAAAAAATTAAGTAGTATAAGATTGTAATAGGTATAAGACGTTTTTATTTTATTGAGTTACCAAGACAGTTATAGTAATTGAAAGAGACAGTTAATAACTGAAGGTGTCATTAGTTATAAGATGTTTTTATTTTTATTTCATTGTGTTACCAAAATAATTATAGTGAACACTAGAGACAGTTAATAACTGAAGGTGTCATTAGTTATAAGATATTTTCATTTCATTATATTACCAAAATAGTTATAGTGAACACAAGAGACAATTGATAACTGAAAGTGTTATTAGGCATAAGATGTTTTTGTTATGTTTAAATGATATAAAAAAAAAGTTTAGTAGATATAAGATATTCCATTGTATTTTAAAATCATGTTATTTTATTTTCAAGTTTGTAAGGCAGAGAGGCAAGTAGGAAAATAGAAATGTAATAATTTTATTCAAAACTGTAAACCATATGAAAGGTACAAAGCAGATTAGCTAAGACACCACTTTAGAAAACACAGACCAGTAATGTAAACCCAAAACTATTTATCAGAGAATCAAACTACATAATAGGGGATAAAATTCAATACATACAACACAGAAATTGAAAATGTAATTAATACAGATACAATTAGTAACGAATAGAATGACAAAGGAAAGAAAATTAACTTCCTTTGGAAACAAATAATACTAGGCCTATAATGGTAATCAAATCAGACTAAACAGTAAATTAATCAACATTGAAGTGTTTTAACAACAAAATTATTAACAACAAAGATAATCACGGAGTTATTAAGATTATTCCGATGGAAATATTATCAGAAAAAACACTTAAAAACCATTTAAACACTAAATTTGTACAAAATATGAGGCCTACAATAATTATAAAAAATTGTAATTTTTGGGCTTAAATGAACTTGAAACAAACCCAGCTATATACCCAAATATATAAAATTAATTAATCAATATTGCTGAATAGTTAGATTTTTGTAAAATTAAGAAATATTTGAAATACAGTAAAAAATAAGAAAACATATTATGTATATTTAGATGATGAACCAAGTCTGAGACTTTTATAAATGAACAATAGAAAGAGGAAAAAGACATATCACAAATTACCCTAAAACGACGACGTTCTGAGTTTAGTCTATTGTTAATCGTGAAGACGACTAGTTGAGAATGTACTAACAGAATATCGAAAAAGAATAATTTTGTGTAAAACCGAGTGTGGTTATAAAGAGTGTAACAGAGGTTAACTAAAAAATGAAAATAACATTACCATTAATATTTAACACCTCACTAATTCCGAACAACAGTAATAACACCATCAAACACAAGCACAAGAAATCAACGGCCATTTTGAGAAGATTTTGGACCATATTAGCAGAACACGAATACACATATTTGAACACCGGACACTTCACTAGTAACCCATCACGAAACGACATCGCAGGAGAAGAGAGGACACTCTACACCATATTCCTGGACCAACACTACTTCGCAGAGAAGGGAATATTCATTTATTTCTGCGGGAGAAGCCCAACCAGTTCCAGCAGTTCATAGCAGCTAAAATCGAGGTGACGGCAGCCATACTTGATTTCCGAACCAGCACAAGACATGGCCAGCTTGAAGGGAGTGACGTCATTTCGACGAATGGTTCGATATTAATTTTCATAATTGACAATTTAAATAATAATATTGTTTTATTTCAGCCATAATAATTTAGTTTAAGAATACCTGTAAGAATGTATCTTGTTCCTTGCCCTCTGACCATTTCGACTCGTTAAAAGAACCATAATTGTCCTAACAACGAGAATCGTGAAGGAATTAACTTCAGGTTTTATAAAAACAAACCGATGGAGTTCCTAGCCAGAATCGAAGAGTACTTCACCAAACACAGGGGCAATCGCTGGAGGGAGAATAAAGAAGTACTTGACGAATCGTTCAAGGAGATAGCCGATAATTGGTGGATGGCGATAAGAGACGAAGTGACCGACTACCAACAATTCAAAAGGCTATTCAAAGCCAAATATTGGTCTGAATCGACACAAAATATCGCCAGAGACGGGATCTGTCATGGAAAATACAACCCGTATGGAAACCAGACTCTAACGGCGTACTTTTTGGGAAAGGTGTGCATGGCCAAACATCTAGAGCCCAGAATACCGGAAGAATGCCTGGTCAGCAAGCTCTCATACCATTATGAGGAAGATATAATAAGAGCTAGAAGAAACAGTCAAATAAAGACTGTACAAGCAATGACCGAGCTCTTAGAAATGTATGAGCATGAGGATTATTACCGCCAAAGTCGCAGGAGATATGAAAAGCCGGAACCAAGAAGTAACACCAATAATTCGAATAATAATAATCAGCAGAATGTGGGCAACAACAATAATTATAATTCCGCAAATCGGAATAATGCCGAATACAATTATAACACCCGTAATAACAATAATGTACCTAGATTTAATAACAATAATAATAATAATCATGTTCCTCGCATTAATAATAATGACAGCAACAACAACAATAATAATAACCATCCACAAAACAACAACGGTTATTATAATAATAACCGTAATTATGTTCCAAATGGTCAGAGGAACCCCAACCCCTCTAATAACAATTATCATAGTAATTATAACAGGAATTACCTGACTGGAGGTAATAACAATAATTACAGGACATATTATACCACATCAGAGCGGAAGGCAGCGGACAGAGAAGGTACCAGCCTCAACGAAGGAGCCGATATTATGAGTACGAGACCTTTCAAGGAAGTCAGGGAAGTAATCGTTACAGAGAGTACGAGCCCAGACGTAGTTCCAGCCTGGACAATCAACGAAGACTACCTGTAACGGAAGCCCAACAGGACGATCGTGCTGAACCAAACGAAGCAGTTTCAGGACTCCAAGCTGATGCTTCCAACGGCCTAATCCATAATGATGCGGAACATTTAAACGAACGGAGGCAGTAATAAACTCCAATAACCCTTTACTGCTCCAATCTGCTGGGTTTGACCAAGGAATAAATTTGAAGAAAGAAAGAAAAAATTTTACAATAATATACAGTAATTATTTGAAAGATATCCGTAAGGACCTGTGCTAGAAGAAAGCGAATTTAACATTAATAATAATGACAATGAAATAATATATATAATTGCAGAAATTGAGGGTATTTCTGTTCCTATAATGATAGACACTGGAGCCAATGTCTCTATAATAAATCGTAATGAGTTGGACCGGATACAGCAGGAATGCCACAAAAACTTACTGGTACTACCTATTAATAATATTGTACTTGTAGGAGCTACCGGCCGACAGAACAAGACCATAAGAAAACAAGTATCCCTAAGTGTCAACAGTCAGGGCATTAGTGTGGATATGATATTTCTTGTTGCAGCCGGATTACCTTTCAACATCATGATAGGATGTGACATATTGCGCAGAAACTCAGCAGTTATCGACTTGTGCCGAGGAAAGGTATCACTTTTTGCTGAAGGTTCAACCTGGGTTGCCAATTTAACTAACAACAAGATGTTAGACTTCAGACAACTCCTCGACCACAAAAATAAGGTGAATTACTTGTCAAACTACTCGACAAACAACAAGCCAGTACATCAGGATTCGGAGGATGACCTATGGCAACAAAAGATTCAGGAGATACGTAACTTCCAGTGCCATAATACTACCGAGCAATTAGAGGAAAACCAGCTGAATCAATTAGTCAACATATATGAAAAATATCGAGCTGTATTTTCGGACGAACCTGGAAAGATCCGGAACTACCAATGTTCCATACGATTCAGAGAACCGGTAGAATTTAACCGAAAGTCGTATCCCATAGCACAATCTTTGAAGGAAGCCGTACGCACAGAGATCCAGAATATGATCAGTAAAGATATTATCGAGAGCAGTCAATCGCCATACACTAGCCCAATTGTGGCTATACAAAAGAAAAATGGGAAGGTAAGGCTTTGCCTTGACGCACGTGAGATAAATAAAATGATTATTAACGATCGTATCTCACCTGGCGAAATTGATGAGATATTGAAGAGATTTCACGGAACGAAGTTCATTACCACGTGGGATACCGTTTGCGGCTATTGGCAGGTGGAGTTGCACCCAGCCAGCCGGCAATACATGGCGTTCATCTTCGAAGGGCGCAATTATCAGTTTAAGAGGTTGCCCTTCGGGTTGGTGAACTCAGTAGCTGTTTTTGTCGCCTGTATGGATCATATACTCGGACCAGAAGCGCTCCAAATCACGACTGTCTATGTTGATGATCTCCTAATAACATCAACCAATTGGGAAGAACACTGTTACCGTGTGGAGCATGTCTTGAAGAAGCTTGCTGAAAATAATGTTACCCTTAAACTAGACAAGTCCATGCTTATAGCTAAAGAAGTACAATTCTTGGGTTTCCAGTTAAACAGTCAAGGAATAACACCATCAACAGAAAAGGTAGACGCCATACAACGATTCCCTATACCAAAAAACAGAAGGCAACTACAATCATTTTTAGGCCTGTGTAACTACTATAGGAAGTTCCAAAATAATTATTCCGAACTGACGGCCCGGTTTCAGTACCAGTTATCGTCCAAGAATAAATGGCGATGGGGTCAAGAACAAGACGAAACCTTCAAATCAATTAAGAAGAAGTTCTTAGAAGCCGTAATGCTCAACCATCCGGATTTTAACCGACCCTTCTTTGTAAACTGTGACGCTAGTAACATTAGCTTGGAATCAACACTGTACCAAGAAGATGAAGGTGGAAACCATCTAGTAGTGAGCTTTGCTAGCAGAACCCTTAACCAGTGTGAAAAGAACTATAACGTGACGGGAAAAGAACTGCTAAGTGTAGTCTTTGCCTGTGGGAAGTTTCGGACGTATATCCTCGGATATCCAGTGACCGTTCGAACAGATCACAAATCAATATCATTTCTAAGAAGATGCAAGTTAAGCCATGGTAGATTGACCAGATGGGTACTCGCCCTGCAGGAATACGATATACAGTGGGAGTATGTTCCTGGAAGTAAAAATGTAGTAGCCAACGTATTGTCAAGAGTAAATCTGGAAGAACAAACGTTCGAAGGCGAAAAGGAGAGCATCTTGAAAATCTATAATATTATTAAGGACAGATCTGATTTAGAAAAGATAGTGCAGGACATCAGCAAACACCAGCAGTCCGACCCGAAGTTAAACCACATTAAACTTCGTCTCTCCAACCAAGATGACACAATAACCAAATTTTATTGTGTACATAACGAAATATTATTCATCAAAACATCCCTTGATGAAGAGATATGGAAGATCATGATCCCTACTACAATCGAAAAGGAGATCATCCTGGACTATCATCTACGATACGGTCACATGGGAGCCATGAAGGTGATCAAGGCGATAGAAGAGAATTGTCATATAAAAAGTATAAATAGAAAGACGAGAAACTACCTCAAAACCTGTTTGATATGTCAATTGGTGAAAACCAACAATGAGAGAAAGGAGGGTATGATGATACCAATTACCTCACAAGCCAAACTGGAAAAGGTCTTTCTGGACATCTGTGGTCCATTTCCCCGCAGTGGCGGACGCCATCGATACAAATACATTATTCTCATGATGGATCATTTCACAAAATTCACAAAACTGTACCCTGTGAACAGAGCCACCACTTTGAAGACTCTAGGAATAATAACAAATCATTACATTCCAGAGATAGGGAGCCCGGCATCCATAATCACAGACCATGGAACGCAATTTAAGGGTTGGAGGTGGAGAAACACTCTAAATACGTTGGGCATTAAGACATACAAGACATCTGTCTACCACCCCAGCAGCAATCCAGCAGAGAGGGTACTGCGAGAAGTCGGAAGAATATTACGGACTTATTGCTATAATCAACAAAAGAAGTGGCAAGAATATTTATTAGCTACTGAAGAATTCCTTAATTTGTCATATCACCCCGCTATAGGTACCACGCCATACACGGCAATGTATGAAAAACCGCCTCCAAGAGAAATACAAGACATAATAGAGTTCCCCAGGAGTCAAGAATACAAATTCAATCGAATCAGATTCTACAATAAATTGGCAGAAGACCAGGAAAGGCGCAAGAACAAGTATCAAAAGGCGATTAAGAAAATAATAAGCTATGAAGTCGGAGAAAAGGTACTGCTAAAAAACAGGGAATTACCCAGTACTTTGGAAGGCATTACCAAAAAGTTGTTACTGCTGTATACCGGCCCATACCTGATTATTAAAAACAATAATAACAATACGTATATACTAAAGGATATCATTTCAAATAAAGTAAAAGCAACTTATAATCAATTATCCATTAAAAAATATTTAGAGGAGAAATGAAAAAATATTTCCAAATTCAAAAATTTAGTAAGTACAACTAACACCAAACATTCGAAGAATTATGGAGAAACAAAAAGAATTTTGATGAATAAAAAATTTCCAAATTCAAAAAATTAGTAAGTACAACTTACACAAAACATTCGAAGATTTATGATGAAATAAAAAGAATTTGATGAATAAAGAATTTTCAAAATTCAAAAAATTAGTAAGTACAACTTACACTGATCATTTGAAGGACTATTATGAATGAAAAAAAAAGAATTTTGATGAACGAAGAATTTCCAAAATTCAAAAAATTAGTAAGTACAACTTACACTGATCATTTGAAAGACTATTATGAATGATGAAAAAAGAATTTTGATGAATAAAAATTTCCAAAATTCAAAACAATAATAAGTACAACTTACACCAAAATATTTGAAAAACAACTATGAATAAGAAAGAATTTAGTTGAATAAAAATATCTAAAGTTAAAAAATAGTAAGCTCATATCATTACTCATACGAATGATGAGAAATAACTCATAAATATGAAAAAAGATTTTGTAAGAAAGAGATACAAAATTCTAAAGGAGAAAGGAAACCAGAATATCATATGACTTAATCGAAACAACTTAACCAAACTCACAAAGGAAATAATTTAATAAAAATGGAACAATGAAGAAGGACCAACTCAGTAAAGACCAAATAGTGAGACCAGAAACCAAAAACCCTAATACTATTAATGATAATGTTGTTGCAATACCCACTATTATAGTGAAAGTGATAAAGAATTAATCCATGTTATGCCATGAGCAATAAAAATAACTCATTGGATACCAGATGGTAGAAAAAATAAATATAAATGCTAATTACTATGTAAACATGATGAAATGATGAAAAGTATATTATACCACGTACCTAAACCACATAATATGGAATAAGCTTTAAGAGAGAAGAAGAGCCAAGTGTATAAAAGTATTAATTAATATAAAGTATTATGAAGTGAAGAATCTAAAGATGTTTATTTTAGTCAAAAGAGACTACTTTTACTGTTTATTTATTTTTATGACTGGATGTAGAAAATGCCATCAGTCTTATATTTTGAGCAGAGATGATAATGCCTCTGGACTCAATTAATTGAAGTATTGGACAGCAGGGATTGAAGCCAAAAGTGCCACTCTGAACTGTTCCAATTAATTTGTTAGGGAATGTTAGGGAGTAAACATACTGGTGAGGAAGCACCAAATAAGAAAGGATATAAAATGATAATGTTATACACAAGATTGAGAATCACTTATTAATGAAGAAAGAAACTAATGAAGGAGATACACATCATCTGAGAGGAAGCAACGGTGGAAAAAGAAGGTATATAAGGTGAAAACATGTAATCACGAAGAAAATATGGTAAATACAAAAGAATTAGTAGTAATTATTTCATCCATACTAAGAGTATGATCTGAACTAATCACTTTTACAGGAGAGCATATGTAGCATAACAAGATTATCACGCTAAACATTTAACTCAATGCAACATAAATAAAGAAGAAAAGTTCCATAGTGAGTGAGAAGAATGAATTGTTTAAAGGTTAAGAAAAAGAAACTGTATATTAAGTCAATAAAATGTGAATAAGAATAAAAAATAACAAAGAAAACCATTGATCAAAATAACTTACTATGTAAAAACCCAATAAACCAGCAGTATACCCAGTAGATTGGGGAAGCAGAAAAAAGGGAAGGACAAGAAAAAGAAAATAAAAGGGTGAAAACAGTATTAATAATGGAAATTTATAAGGTCAAGAAGCAGAGAAACCACGAGACCAGAATTACTAATATAATAATGAAGAAAGGACAAAATATGTCAAGATTCCTACAAAGAGCCTAGAAACAAGAAGAGCTATTCCAAAAAATGTTAATAATGGAATACATACCATTGAACAAAATTAAAACCAATATATTTAGACCCAGTAACTCAAGTTACAAGATACAATCCAAAGAAAACCGAATTGTAAACTAGTTATAAGTATAATATGTAAAAAATTATGAGTGTAGACAATAATGAGTGACACACTATAATAAAGTGTAGTGTAAGAAATAGAAATCTATTAAAAAGACTACCATCAGTGTAGGGAAATATTATATAAAAAATGAAAGACAGTCTAATGACTAAGATCAATTGTAATAATAAAAGTGTTTTAATAAAAAATTAAGTAGTATAAGATTGTAATAGGTATAAGACGTTTTTATTTTATTGAGTTACCAAGACAGTTATAGTAATTGAAAGAGACAGTTAATAACTGAAGGTGTCATTAGTTATAAGATGTTTTTATTTTTATTTCATTGTGTTACCAAAATAATTATAGTGAACACTAGAGACAGTTAATAACTGAAGGTGTCATTAGTTATAAGATATTTTCATTTCATTATATTACCAAAATAGTTATAGTGAACACAAGAGACAATTGATAACTGAAAGTGTTATTAGGCATAAGATGTTTTTGTTATGTTTAAATGATATAAAAAAAAAGTTTAGTAGATATAAGATATTCCATTGTATTTTAAAATCATGTTATTTAATTTTCAAGTTTGTAAGGCAGAGAGGCAAGTAGGAAAATAGAAATGTAATAATTTTATTCAAAACTGTAAACCATATGAAAGGTACAAAGCAGATTAGCTAAGACACCACTTTAGAAAACACAGACCAGTAATGTAAACCCAAAACTATTTATCAGAGAATCAAACTACATAATAGGGGATAAAATTCAATACATACAACACAGAAATTGAAAATGTAATTAATACAGATACAATTAGTAACGAATAGAATGACAAAGGAAAGAAAATTAACTTCCTTTGGAAACAAATAATACTAGGCCTATAATGGTAATCAAATCAGACTAAACAGTAAATTAATCAACATTGAAGTGTTTTAACAACAAAATTATTAACAACAAAGATAATCACGGAGTTATTAAGATTATTCCGATGGAAATATTATCAGAAAAAACACTTAAAAACCATTTAAACACTAAATTTGTACAAAATATGAGGCCTACAATAATTATAAAAAATTGTAATTTTTGGGCTTAAATGAACTTGAAACAAACCCAGCTATATACCCAAATATATAAAATTAATTAATCAATATTGCTGAATAGTTAGATTTTTGTAAAATTAAGAAATATTTGAAATACAGTAAAAAATAAGAAAACATATTATGTATATTTAGATGATGAACCAAGTCTGAGACTTTTATAAATGAACAATAGAAAGAGGAAAAAGACATATCACAAATTACCCTAAAACGACGACGTTCTGAGTTTAGTCTATTGTTAATCGTGAAGACGACTAGTTGAGAATGTACTAACAGAATATTGAAAAAGAATAATTTTGTGTAAAACCGAGTGTGGTTATAAAGAGTGTAACAGAGGTTAACTAAAAAATGAAAATAACATTACCATTAATATTTAACACCTCACTAATTCCGAACAACAGTAATAACACCATCAAACACAAGCACAAGAAATCAACGGTCATTTTGAGAAGATTTTGGACCATATTAGCAGAACACGAATACACATATTTGAACACCGGACACTTCACTAGTAACCCATCACGAAACGACATCGCAGGAGAAGAGAGGACACTCTACACCATATTCCTGGACCAACACTACTTCGCAGAGAAGGGAATATTCATTTATTTCTGCGGGAGAAGCCCAACCAGTTCCAGCAGTTCATAGCAGCTAAAATCGAGGTGACGGCAGCCATACTTGATTTCCGAACCAGCACAAGACACGGCCAGCTTGAAGGGAGTGACGTCATTTCGACGAATGGTTCGATATTAATTTTCATAATTGACAATTTAAATTATAATATTGTTTTATTTCAGCCATAATAATTTAGTTTAAGAATACCTGTAAGAATGTATCTTGTTCCTTGCCCTCTGACCATTTCGACTCGTTAAAAGAACCATAATTATTTAACCTTGTAAAAAATGTATTTTGTTAATCTTGTTCGCTACCGACTGGAGCAAATAATCAGCCAATGCCTTGGCCATGCGCAGTTTGAATGGCGCATAATTTTAAATGTCAATAAATGAACATCATTATTCAGTTACCAGAGTTGTATTTATTTGTATAATGAATGTTAACTATTTTTTTTCTAAACAAAAAATAATTTACAGTGCTAGAATAAATATCTGGGGAAAGTACACACACAATTAATTAATTATTTATTAATTAATTAAATTAACCAATTAAACAAAAAACTAAATATTAGTAAAAATTTCATAACTTACAAAATTTTATTTTATTATCAATCAATCACACTTAATTATAAAACATTATTTATATTTAATTTATTCTTTGTAGTTGGTGAATCCAAAGTGGAGCTGTATCATCGGCGAGTTCAACACCGAGATTCAGACAACATAATTCTTGCTATCTTTAAGGAGACTAATCCTGTGATTAAGAACAATAATTATATCTTATATCTTATTTATTTTATATTTGTAATAATAATATATTACAATATATAAGTTTGTTTGAATATATAATTTGTTCAAATAAATATATATAATCATATTTATTTCATATATACCGGTATATGCCAAGATTGCAATAAATGTTACATAGGACAAACAAAAAAACAGCGGAAATAACATTATTTTGAACACCTAAATGCATAAAAAAAAAACAGAAATATACAAATCTAATTTGGCTACACATGCAATAAACACTGGACATGAATCTCAGACATAACCAATATGACACTAATAAAACACATACCACACAAAGGGACCATAATGAACATTTGAGAAAATTTACAAATATACAAACACAAAACAAACTAATACTTGAACAAATACAAATCAATACAAAACATGACACAATTTTCAAAGCACTTAACACAAAAAATACACAAAATACTAATATATACACCACAATCACACTCAATAATACCAATTTAAAGCACCAGAGACCAATAGGAAACCACAGCAACAACCAGTCAACACACAAATACCTCACAAGGCTCAAAATCAGGAAGGCTGAAGATGGGAACACAAGGCTTCCCGAAACATGATGCAAATAAGAAGAAAACATCTTGAGGAAAAGTCATCATAAAATATATATTATATACATCAAGAAACAGACTGTAGCAAAAAGTGTTTGAATATATATTGCAAGGATACAAATTTAAAACTGCATAGATATGTATTATAGAAATTATTACAACAAAGTCTATGTATGGAGGTAGGAAAATTTATTAAATTAAAACATTAAAATTTACTATTGTCTTAATAATGTATACTGTAAAACTGTTTATTTAAAATTTTGTCTTTCAAAATTGAGTCTATTGGCTTGCTTTACAATTATGTTACTTGTTCTGTTGAAATCCACTGTTTGCGTAGCTAACCGACGCTCTGCACTCGTAGTTCGACTGGTGACTGCTACAACTCTGCCCGTAGACCGTTCGAAGATCACTACTGCAGACACTTCACGTCGTTGCACCCACGCACACTGTGATACGAACTGTTATTGTTTATAAAATTATCTCAGGGGTTTAAAACTGGGTAAAATAGATCTGTGTGTATTGACCTTACACAAATCCGGCCTCTTGAAGAGTTCTCGCATTAACTCAAAATATCTTGGTAGATATTTTGTACCTAGCGGACAGTGGCGGCGCTAACGAAACGGGGGCCCCCCCGCGAAACTAATTAGGGGGCCCTATAAAAATGGTTAAATTTTGTATACGTAATAGGGGAAAACACTCAAATGAGTTTCTATTTACGTGTGTTTCACAACAATGGTTTGTGAATACTTTCTCGTCTATCACAAAGCGTTTGCAATTTGCAAAGGACGTTTTACACATGTACAAACTCTTAAAATTCATTGTTGCTAAACAGACAAAGTTTTATACAAACTATAAAAAAACCAAAATAAAATGAATGATTTATTTTCACGTCAAAGATCTAAATTCAGACTATGAAACAGTACCGCACACAGAGTGTTAAAAATTTATTATTTAAAAACGAATATCAAAGTAACATTCTAGCTTTTTTCAAACATTTAAATTAGTTTGTAACTGAATTGTAAAATTCTTGAATATGCTCTATACAAGTTCTCCTTAAGTCTAATCCAATTCAATAACACTCGAACTCAAGTAATGTACAATATTTACAGATGAGGATCAACCAAAGTTCACTGTTTTCCTAAGCCTAGTCTTCTTTTTTTAATAGCTAAGAACTTTTCAACCACTTCGTTGATATTAGTTTTCTGTGTCTCTTCATGCTCAATGCTTAACAGTGCCAAGTCACTCAACCGAGTTTGGGCCATGGTACTTCTTAAGTATGACTTAATTAATTTAAGTTTTGAAAAGCTTCTTTCCGCTGTAGCTGCTGTGACAGGTATGGTTAAATAAAGCTGCAAAGCTGTAGTTAAGTCTCGGAGGCAACTCATAAGGCAGCTGTTTTCTTCAACCAGTAAATTCATCATTTCTCGAATTCTTTTCTTGTGTAAAATTTCTTTGGCCATCAGAGCTTTGAAGGATATTACTTGGTCAGGCAGTGATGTGGAAAGGTCACCAGGATACACATTTACCAGAGCCTTACTTTTCTCCACTATTGTCTCTTGTGAGAAGTTTACTAAATTCTGAGGCGTCAGGAATGAAAACCTATCAACAATGCAACGCAATCCTTCGAATCTCATGTGTAGCTGAGCTATTACAATATCTAGTGTTGCATTGAAAACTTTTACTTCAAATGATTTCACTGGGTCGTCAATTCTATGGTCAACTGATAATTCCACAAAGAAGCGTTTTACAACTCGTTTACACTTATTTTTCATGTTACAAGTTATGTCCCATGACTGGGCCAACTGGGGCCCCCCATGAAGGTCGGGGCCCCCCCGCGCTGCGGGGGCCTTATCGCCGCCACTGCTAGCGGATATCTTCTACTATACGCAAAAAGCACTAGAGTATGATGATCTATTTAAATTTAGTCCTGTAAGTGGTAATGGTTATGAAGAACTCGAACCGTGACATCTAAGTTTACAGGAAAACGACCTGTCTGGTCACAAAAACCTCGTGGCAGCGAGTATGTCTTTATATAATGAGTCTTTGGAAGGAAATGCGCGATTCGTATGCAAAAAGTGTCCATCTCAAATGAATTTAGATGCTCGGATTGGTTTAAACTTTAGCAATGTCACGGATGAGAACACTGATAGACTGAAATCAGGCTTAAACTCTGTCCGATTCTGCAAAGGCCTGTCTAGATCTAATCTATAAATTTTATTACTTCCTTGAAGATAACGAAAATAAAAGAAGATTGAATTCATTAAAAAAAACATAAAATTTATAGGTGTGGAGAATTGAGTATATGGAAAATGTAGCTTATAACCGTCAGAAAAATCTTTCCAAGTTTCAGAACAAAATGTTAATTTTCTTCGAAGTTATTAAATAAAATGTAAATCACATGCGCACCTACGCACTTACACACAAATATTTCACATGGCATGAAAGAGAATAAAATTGTGAACATTTTGACATAACATACTTTTTAAAACATAGCTTGGTTCAAAACTTATGACTACTTTATAAAAAAAGAACAAACTCAATTTTAAACATGTCTATGGCCATCAGAAAATGTTATATAGGATTAGTATTCAACTTAAAAAAACTTCCTATCCTGTATACGGTTGCAATATATATATATATATATATATATATATATATATATATAGTAACGTGTAAAAGTGTTCTTACAAAGCTTATGATCGTTCTTTCTAAATTATATTTTATTTAGCCTCACTATTAACCTCCGCTCAACAGTCCGTTAAGGACCAAGGTGTACCGCACGGCTTTTGTGTTAGTGTGACGGTGTATGGCTAGTACTACGCGCCACCAGCCGATAGTTGCGGTATTCACAGCCAGGAGGCGGCGATGTTATCTCAGCGCCTACTCAGTTTGCCTCACGACGCTGAGTGCACGCCGTACGGAACCTCCGCCGGGAATTGAACCCGGGACCACGAGCGCATCAATCGCCCGCGTTAGCCACTAGACCACCTGGAGGCTCACTATTGGGATAGCCAATTTGTTACATCTAGACTCGAATCTATGGTTATTTATCTGAATTTGTGTCTTGTTTAACTCTGTTATTATTTGTATATATTTTAGTTAATATTAAATTAAGGATGAGTATCTGTTCAGGGGGATGTTTGTTGAGCGCCAATTTGCAATCACCGTTTGCAAATAAAATTTTATTGGTGAAATATCAATAATAAATTTTTGATATTTCAAATTTATGTAAATAGTATATGGTCTCTTTACTCTGTAATGGACTCTCTTTTATTCTTTTCTTTCAGCAATGGATATGATAACTTGTGCTCATCACCACAGTTTTTAAAAGAAATCTGCTAAGATTTTCAATTGATGAGTGTTGCCAACTTAATCTAATTACTGAAGTCAACTCACAGTATCAGATATTTTGTTCAGAATATCATACCCTTTTTGTTTTCATGAAATAAGAAACAAATAAACCTTTTTCTGTATTTTGTAAACTCAAATCCTTTATTTATTCTTTAATTTGTTCTAAATATAAAACATAATTTTTAACAAAGTTTGGCCAGCTGTATTTTAATAAGCTCAGAGTGGCAGCAGTAACTCTTAGATCTCAGGCTTTTAAACATTTCATATTTTGTATTTAATAAATAAAATACAATTATAATGTTCAGTAGGTCCTTTCGACTACGATATAACAACAGTATTGACAGGGAAAAATACCAAAATACATATGATGAGAAATAGTCACAATGTATCTTAAAAGGATTATATTAAGAGTGTAAAACAGTTCAGTGTATAGGTTAAGTTATAAAAATGTTTTTTAGACTTAATTAGCTTTAAATTATGTTAGCACTATACATCAATGGTGGCTTATGCTTATGTGCATATTATTAATTATTATTGTTCTCAGTGAAAGTTAATTATGGTTTTTATAAAAAGCGTATTCAAAGTTTTTTGAAACCTTTAGATCAGGTTTAACAGGGAATATTTCAGATTAATTTTAGATCAAAAAATACTTCTCTCCCTGTGTCAATTGGTCCAATTTCTTCAGAGATGTCCTGGTTTAATTCTGTAGAGTCTTGTAGCAATTCTTTCTTCTATTTTAATCTTGATATATATAATTATTCAATTGTTTATCTGGAGATGCACTGATATCACATATATTCTAATTTATTTTTCACTGTAAGTATTTAAATCAACCTGTTTGCATTCAGTTTTTTTATAATCAATCTATTTTCTTCCTCAACATATTAGTTGCTAAGGCCTCTCTTAGATATCTCCTTGGTTTCCAAGTAACATTTTTATATCATCCTGGTGACATCATAAGAATAATATAAACAAACCTTTTACTATTTTATAAGTCATTTTCTTTTAAAAGGATATACCTTTTTTATAAGAGCTCTTATCTTCTTTTTATTTGTTTCTTTGTTCTTCTGATAAAAAACTGATCATTTTGACATCACTCTTGACTATTTTCTGTTCTATATTTCCTGAGTTAATGATTTACATTTTTTTTTAATTTTTGTTCCAAACTTATTTATTATTTCTTTTTGTACCTTTCACTTTCTTAAATTTATTTTATACATTTGGTAATCTTTTAACATAAACTGACATTGTTTCCTTATTATTTTAATAGAAATCTTATTCATATAATTTGACTGACTATGATTATGGTACTTTCTTGTTAAGACTAACATTAGTGTTATTAACACTAGTATACATAATATTAATAAATGTGACAAAAACTGATTACTAATAACTATTAGTAATATGTTATAATTCCCCTTAACTGACAGTGTTTATAACTTTACAGTCTGCACACAAAAAACAAATTTCATAAGTAAGTTCTTACTTTAATTATAATAAACATAACATACAATAAACAATTAAAATTAAACATATTCAATTAAGTCTTTCTTAAAAATTATGTCTCCTGGTACTTTTTAATAATATAATCATGGTATATTTATGTTACTAGGGCATGGTAAAAATGTCTTGTAATATAATGCCCCTCCAGAAAACAGGTTATTTTAGTAATCATTAGATTGCTTAAATAAGCTGATTGACTTCACCATTTTTTTCCTTAATTTCCATAATACTTTTTTATTTCAGCACCTAAAACTTGATATTGATTCTTCATACTTTTCACACCTCGAGTCATATTGTCATATTTATTTTTTATTTCTTTACCTCATCGTTTGTATCATCCCTGAAATACCATAATTCCCTAACATTAAATACTACATATGGGTTCGGATTCGGAGGGGCACTATTGGCTTCCATTACTCCGCCGTTTTCCCTAAATATATCATCTGAAATCAGAGGAACTTCATCTCTGTCCAGGAAAAAATAAAGTTGTAGTATCACAACACAATATATATAATAAATACCTACAAGGTAGCTCTTTTGCTACAAACTTAGATTCTAGGGATTGTTACATTATTTCTTTGAGGTCTATTCACATTTTTATTCTATGACTATTTCACTTCTAGTGCTTTATCAGTTCAAAATAATTTTCTATCTTTCACATGTAATTGGTTAACCTTACTCAACCTACATGTTGTATTATTTCCATCTTGGTGCTGTCAATCAATAATATTTTAGATTCTATTTTCATCTAAATCATTCTAACTCTTCTTAATAAATTCAAAATGATTTCTTCCGAAACACATGGTAAGCTGTTCTTACTTAATTTATTTCTTGGGGTTTTCTTCTTAAAAAATTCAAAATAATTTCTTTTTAATAAATTCAAAATAATTTCTTCCTAATAAACTCAAAATAATTTCTTCCGAAACACATGGTAAGCTGTTCTTAGTTAATTTAGAATTTTGATGTTTTCTTCTTAATATATTCAAAATAATTTCTTCCAAAACACATGGTATGCTGTTCTTACTTAATTTAGAATTTTGATGTTTTTTGTTCATGTTTTTTGAAATCTTCATTGGTCATTACTTTTATCATCACATTTTCTTCTCAATTCTCCCTATCTTCTGCAAGTTCATTTGTTTTAATTACTTATTTATCTTTTTATGCGTTCCATCTGTCAGCCGTTTCTTCTTTTTCATCTTCTGGTTTAAACCGGATTACTCCACTATTATTTTTTCCCCGTGGTGGATTCTGTCGGTTAAATGCATCAACAAACTTTGCTATGGGATTGCCCCATTTTGGATCACTCCCATACATTTCAATGTTGTCGTATGAGTATATTCGTTCGTCTTCATTACTGGGACCAGGCTCAGGTTCTTTGTTTTCATGACGGTTACCTCGTTTGTCCACCTTTCTTGGTCGTTGTTTATCATGTCTCCTCGAGTCCCTCTCCTCAGCCATTATATAATTTACCTGGGCTTGATTGGTTCCCTGATTGTTACTTGGTGGATCTTCCGGAGGTATATCCCTATTTCTGTCCCCACTTCTTAACATCATATAATCATTGTGATCATTCCACTGTCTCCTGTTGTCGTCATGTCTTCCATATCGTCTGTCATAATTTCTGTCATTATTAAAATTCTGACGTCTTCCTTGAAATCGCCTGTTATTCGGATTTCTATTATATCCCTCCGTCTGTACGTGGTTTATTGGCTGTCGACTGTCGTGTGGTTGTTCATTGTTCCTATCATTCCAATCCTCAGTTTTTCTTCGACTCCTGTAATAATAATTTTCTCTCAAAACCTTCTAAGAGAACCTCCATCACTCCAATAGTTTTTATCTGTCCACACCGACGAGCCCGTACAATGTCTTCTCCAAAATGATATGATAATTTGGCTATGAGACACTCTTCAGGGATTTTTGGTCGTAAATGTCGAGCTACCCAGACTTCGCCCAAAAAATAAGCAGTTATTTTCTGTCCTCTTCTAGCATCACATCTGCCAGTGCTCAAATTGTCTCGGGCTATATTTTGGATGGATTCCGACCAATACTTCATTTAAAAAATTTTTGAAACTCATTATAATTGGTGATTTCATTTCTTACTGACTTCCACCAGTTATCATTACTATTTTTAAAACTATCATCTAGGAGATCTTTATTATTGGCCACCGATTTTCGTTGGTTCTATTCAAACCTTCTTCTAACCTCTCCAAAAATTCTAGAGGGTTCTGATGATATTCTTTAAAGTTTATCACTTCTTTACTTTCTTCGATTAGTGTAGGTATATAGTTTATTGGTCTAACTTTTAGTACCGCTATCTCTTCCTTAAGGTTGTTTATATCCTTCTGTTGAATTTCATCTATCTTCTCCCTGTTGTTGGTAACTTGATTTTGTACCTGTATTATCTTGGTTTCTGCCTGATTGTATTGTTCCCCTACCTTATTTTGGCATATTTCTAATTGCTCCTGAGTATCCTTGTGAAGTATAACAATACTAGTTTTACTGTTATCTTCCACTTCAGTTATTTTGTTTATCAACTCTTCTCGCAGTTGACTTAAATTTTCCTCGGTTTTCTCAACCTTCTGGTTAGTTTCTGAAATTCTATTCCTTATTTCATCTTTATACTCTTCTAACTGCTGTTTTAATTCCTCTTTATTCTTCTCACTCTCTTCCTTCAGTAGTTCTTTTAATTCTTCGTTACTTTGTCTAATATCCTCCTTCAACTGTTGTTGTAATGTTTCATTATTACTTTCAATTTTTTTATTTAATTCCTCATGATCTTCCCTCATTTGTTTCTTTAATTCTTCATTATTTTGTCTTAATAAGGTTTCATTATCTTCCCTCATTTTTTCTTTAAACTTTCATTATTACTGTCCATTTTTTCAATATCCTCCTTCATTTCCTGTTTGTTCTTATCCAATTTCTCATTTATTTGTTTCAATAATATTTCACTGGTTTTGTTATTCCCTTCCATTAGAATTCTCAACATCTCCTGCATGCTCATGTCTTCCTTTTGTATGGGTTTATCTGGTTGATCCCCTGGTGTATCTCTTACCACCGTTTCCCTTTCATCAGTCACAGTTATTGGAGTATCTCTTACCATTACTTCTACTTCTGCAACTGTGGTTGCTTCCTTATCTTATATATTTTACTCTATCTCTTCTTCTTCCATTCGTTTCCGTGACGTTGATCTTCTCCTTGACATCTCTGTTGTTAATCGTAGCCGCCACTAGAGTAGAAATCACTGTAAACTCACAATAAGAATACAAAGCTATTCTATTTCTAGCCTCACTAGTTGGGCTCCAATCTGTAACGTGTAAAAGTGTTCTACCCTTACAAATCTTATGATCGTTCTTTCTAAATTATATTTTATTTAGCCTCACAATTGGGATAGCCAATTTGTTACATCTAGACTGGAATCTATGGTTATTTATCTGAATTTGTGTCTTGTTTAACTCTGTTATTATTTGTATATATTTTAGTTAATATTAAATTAAGGATGAGTATCTGTTCAGGGGGATGTTTGTTGAGCGCCAATTTGCAATCACCGTTTGCAAATAAAATTTTATTGGTGAAATATCAATAATAAATTTTTGATATTTCAAATTTATGTAAATAGTATATGGTCTCTTTACTCTGTAATGGACTCTCTTTTATTCTTTTCTTTCAGCAATGGATATGATAACTTGTGCTCATCACCACAGTTTTTAAAAGAAATCTGCTAAGATTTTCAATTGATGAGTGTTGCCAACTTAATCTAATTACTGAAGTCAACTCACAGTATCAGATATTTTGTTCAGAATATCATACCCTTTTTGTTTTCATGAAATAAGAAACAAATAAACCTTTTTCTGTATTTTGTAAACTCAAATCCTTTATTTATTCTTTAATTTGTTCTAAATATAAAACATAATTTTTAACAAAGTTTGGCCAGCTGTATTGTAATAAGCTCAGAGTGGCAGCAGTAACTCTTAGATCTCAGGCTTTTAAACATTTCATATTTTGTATTTAATAAATAAAATACAATTATAATGTTCAGTAGGTCCTTTCGACTACGATATAACAACAGTATTGACAGGGAAAAATACCAAAATACATATGATGAGAAATAGTCACAATGAATCTTAAAAGGATTATATTAAGAGTGTAAAACAGTTCAGTGTATAGGTTAAGTTATAAAAATGTTTTTTAGACTTAATTAGCTTTAAATTATGTTAGCACTATACATCAATGTTGGCTTATGCTTATGTGCATATTATTAATTATTATTGTTCTCAGTGAAAGTTAATTATGGTTTTTATAAAAAGCGTATTCAAAGTTTTTTGAAACCTTTAGATCAGGTTTAACAGGGAATATTTCAGATTAATTTTAGATCAAAAAATACTTCTCTCCCTGTGTCATTTGGTCCAATTTCTTCAGAGATGTCCTGGTTTAATTCTGTAGAGTCTTGTAGCAATTCTTTCTTCTATTTTAATCTTGATATATATAATTATTCAATTGTTTATCTGGAGATGCACTGATATCACATATATTCTAATTTATTTTTCACTGTAAGTATTTAAATCAACCTGTTTGCATTCAGTTTTTTTATAATCAATCTATTTTCTTCCTCAACATATTAGTTGCTAAGGCCTCTCTTAGATATCTCCTTGGTTTCCAAATAACATTTTTATATCATCCTGGTGACATCATAAGAATAATATAAACAAACCTTTTACTATTTTATAAGTCATTTTCTTTTAAAAGGATATACCTTTTTTATAAGAGCTCTTATCTTCTTTTTATTTTTTTCTTTGTTATTCTGATAAAAAACTGATCATTTTGACATCACTCTTGACTATTTTCTGATCTATATTTCCTGAGTTAATGATTTACATTTTTTTTTTATTTTTGTTCCAAACTTATTTATTATTTATTTTTGTACCTTTCACTTTCTTAAATTTATTATATACATTTGGTAATCTTTTAACATAAACTGACATTGTTTCCTTATTATTTTAATAGAAATCTTATTCATATAATTTGACTGACTATGATTTTGGTACTTTCTTGTTAAGACTAACATTAGTGTTATTAACACTAGTATACATAATATTAATAAATGTGACAAAAACTGATTACTAATAACTATTAGTAATATGTTATAATTCCCCTTAACTGACCGTGTTTATAACTTTACAGTCTGCACACAAAAACAAATTTCATAAGTAAGTTCTTACTTTAATTATAATAAACATAACATACAATAAACAATTAAAATTAAACATATTCAATTAAGTCTTTCTTAAAATATTATGTCTCCTGGTACTTTTTAATAATATAATCATGGTATATTTATGTTACTAGGGCATGGTAAAAATGTCTTGTTTGATTGGTTCCCTGATTGTTACTTGGTGGATCTTCCGGAGGTATATCCCTATTTCTGTCCCCACTTCTTGACCTCATATAATCATGTGATCATTCCACTGTCTCCTGTTGTCGTTGTGTCTTCCATATAGTCTGTCATCATTTCTGTCATTATTAAAATTCTGACGTCTTCCTTGAAATCGCCTGTTATTCGGATTTCTATTATATCCCTCCGTCTGTACATGGTTTATTGGCTGTCGACTGTCGTGTGGTTGTTCATTGTTCCTATCATTCCAATCGTCAGTTCTTCTTCGACTCCTGTAATAATAATTTTCTCTCAAAACCTTCTAAGAGAGCCTCCATCTCTCCAGTAGTTTTTATCTGTCCACACCGACGAGCCCGTACAAAAACTTCTCCAAAATGATATGATAATTTGGCTATTAGACACTCTTCAGGGGTTTTTGGTCGTAAGTGTCGAGCTACCCAGACTTCGCCCAAAAAATAAGCAGTCATTGTCTGTCCTCTTCTAGCATCATATCTGCCAGTGCTCAAATTGTCTTGGGCTATATTTTGGATGGATTCCGACCAATACTTTATTTTAAAAATTTGTTTAAATTCATTATAATTGGTGACTTCATTTCTTTCTGCCTTCCACCAGTTATCATTACTATTTTTAAAACTATCATCTAGGAGATTCTTTATTATTGGCCACCGATTTTCTTTGGTTCTATTCAAACCTTCTTCTAACCTCTCCAAAAATTCTAGAGGGTTCTGATGATATTCTTTAAAGTTTATCACTTCTTTACTTTCTCCGATTAGTGTAGGTATATAGTTTATTGGTCTAACTTTTAGTACCTCTATCTCTTCCTTAAGTTTGTTTATATCCTTCTGTTGAATTTCATCTATCTTCTCCCTGTTGTTGGTAACTTGATTTTGTACCTGTATTATCTTGGTTTCTGCCTGATTGTATTGTTCCCCTACCTTATTTTGGTGTATTTCTAATTGCTCCTGAGTATCCTTGTGAAGTATAACAATACTAGTTTTACTGTTATCTTCCACTTCAGTTATTTTGTTTATCAACTCTTCATGCAGTTGACTTAAATTTTCCTCGGTTTTCTCAACCTTCTGGTTAATTTCTTATTACTGTCCATTTTCTTGTCCATTTTTTCAATATCCCTTCCATTTGTTTTGTTATTCCCTTCCATTAGAATTCGCAACATCTCCTGCATGCTCATGTCTTCCTTTTGTATGGGTTTATCCAGTTGATCCCCTGTGTAACGGGGCTAAAATGAGGGGTTTTTTATTTTTATTAAAATATTTTAAAATTCCTTTTCCACCTGTGTGATCAGCCACGTGTTAAAAGTTTTGTTTAAACAAAGAATGCATAATGCGAAGTTAATACAATGGAATGCGTCAACGTGCGACCACGCCATACCATTCTGAGAATTTTGAGACTGTGTGACACTTACCCACAAACACGCAAGCACCAACTTCTGCGGAGCGCCTAAACGACGCCAAGAAGCGAAAAAACAAAATGGCTTAAAGAAGAATTTTGCTAAACACGTGGTCAGAGACATGACGGAAACGAAACTAGACCACGCCCTTACCGTGACGTAAACCACTGGACAACAAATATCGCCAACGTCCAGCACTCGGGAGTTTGCACTTATTAAAGGCGCCACAGCTATGACTTTAAAGTACCAGGCATTGGTTTCCGCCTTGTCCGAAGCAATCCAGTTTGTGGGGATTTAGTGAACGCTCTTCCCAGTTTCTCACTGACGCTCGCCTGCGCAGGCAGCCTGTCTAACATGGCTTATCAATAAATTTTCAATATCAAACCAAAGTGAGTTCCGTTTAGTCAAAAATGTGGAAGTGCGTATACTTTTTGGCAGAAAAGATGAATTCATAAATTGTTTTCGGACATAGAACGAACTTGTAAGTGAGAAACCACGAGGTCGGAGAAGCACCACGCTACCGGCAACGTATTGCACAAAGTATCCAATAATGTTTCTTAATAAATAAAAAGGGGGGTTTATTTTATTTGTAATGGAATGAATGTTGTGTGCGAGCAGGCTGGGCTGTTTTAATTAAGGTAAGGTGTTGAATTAAGTTAATTGTAGCAGATCATGCAATAATTATTTCAAGCATACTATATGTATTTTTAAAGTTGTGTTGTTATGGCTCTTTTTATTACAAATTTAAAACTTAATTAATCTTTTATATTAACCATGGTTCATTTTCTAACTCTTCGGGCGCCACCTCGCCATTTTGCGAGAATATTAACGATTGAAAAAAAATAATTGTACTTACCATATTTCTCGGGTTCTTTTCGGCGAACAGGAGATCAGAATGGTTTGTTCTCAGTAAATAACTCTTTTATTTATTTGTTACCAAATGATGTTTCCTTTTATTTTTTATTTCACTCCCACAGTTGTACATTTTATTTCGTTTAAACCATTTTGAACATATTTGGCCACGAGGCTTAATTAATAAAACAACTAACTATTTAATTAATTATTAACTAATTGTAAAGCAACAAATTAAATGAATTTAATTATTATATAAATAATGCGCAACCAGCACTTCTATATTAACATCCTTCTCTCTCACTCACGCACACTCAAACATCCTATACCCTTAAGAGATCTCGTTTTTATTCTTTTTAAACAAATTTAAAGAAATTGGTATCATTATAATTTTAGTTTAGCCCGTTTTTATGTTTTACTCTACCCCATTTATTACTTAACTGCTGCTGAGTTTCGAAAACGCCGCATTGTCCGTGCACTAGATAGATTGTTGTTTTCACTGAATTTATGTTTTTATCAAATTGACGTTATTTATTTCACATTCTTTATAACTTTAGGCGTATCGTATTTAAATTTGATATATGTTATTCACATTTTTTGGTGTTATGCGGGCCCGCAATTTACGTTCTGGAACTTTTACGTATGTTACTCGCGCGAGTGGTGAAGTTAGACTGGGGATAGGCAAACGGCACTCTTTTATAAGTCGCCGTGGTTGTATGACCAATCCTTATTGTTCAGAGGTTCGTATTACTACGCCAGCAGACTGTTTTTGTTTTCTGTGTGCAACGAAAACTGCTAGCGTTGCTACACCCACATTCCTCGTTATGTAAGGCGCTGACGTAACATCGCCTGATGCTCAGTTACATAATTTGTTTACAGTTTTGTATGTCATTGTCTGACCTTGGCACAGTTTCAGCGGTCTGTTGATTTTGTCGTTTCAATATTCATGAATAATTGTCACACTCAGTGTTACCACTAAATATACCTTTCTTTACGTTTTGTCCCAATTATCGAAGAAATGTTATTTGCTTTATTAAAAAATACAAATTTCTTATTACCCCAAAAATAGGCCCAAAATGTCCCGTTACAATACCCCCTCAATGAGATATTTTATGCCGAAGCATAAAAAATCTCATTGACACATTCATACTTGCTAAAGGGATCAGCCAGGATATGTCGCCACAACCCCCTTTACGGTTTACAAAAAATATAATCAACTCACCCTTGGTCCGGTGACTGTGACCGCACCTGAATGACAATACTGGACGTCTCTCTCGAGATCCCAACACCATAGAGTCAGACAGATACTTAACGCCCCTGCTCTGACGCGCTGGCCAGCTCAGGTCCGCCGCCACAGCATCACCAAACACTGAAACAACAAATCAAGTATCAACTAGTGGCCTTATACAACACCATATCCCCAACTGATCTGTTTCCCCCTAGCGGTGCTGGTTTGCGCTAAGAAGCACTGGTTTTGTTTTTTACTTATTTCTAACATATATCAGAATACCTAACAACATAACATAACATAAGAAAACATAGTACATTCATAATTCACATTGTTATTATTATCAATTTCATCTTAAAAATTTACACACTTTACATCATTAAATTTGCATATAAAATCATAAAAATTGCATTTTAATCTCAATTTAACTTTTATTAATTCGTTTCTCAAAAAAAAAATTTTTTTTTTTTTTTTCAATATTCGTTTTACACATCATTTCATTTATTATTCCCTTTCATTAATTTGGGTGATTCTCAGTTATTCATCATAATTCACTTTATCAACTTGGCATTTACCCATAATCTTACCCTTTTTATGACTCTAACGCTCCCTTACAAAATCTTTAACTAGTATGACACCCCTCTCTACCAAAAAATTTACTAACCCTTCTCTACACCCAACTACTTACTACTTTAACTCAATTCGCCACCTTCTCTCAATATATAAAAAAAATACTCTCTAACCCTTTGTACTTAGGATAAGTGTTTCCCCCCCAAAAACTCATTTCCCTTATCTGGCCCCTGGATTCTACCTAAGGCGGCCCCGTCCCACTAAATCGATCCCATCCCGTCCCAACTTATCATTATGTTGCGGACTCCCACATTACACTACCCCCTACTACAAAATTGCCATCCCCAAAATCTCAATCTCATTACCTTACTTCAACTACAACAAAATAACATCATTAATTATAAATATCAATATATCAATCAAAATTTACATATATTCTCCATTACTACTGTGTCTGCACTTATACTCAAATTCTCTATTACTTGTATTTCATCTCGTATTCTCTTTAATACCCCAATATATTCAACTTGGACTGACTCGAACGTTTTACTCAAACAATTACTATCACCCAACTTCTATCTTTTGCAACCCATAGAAAATTTTACCTATCACAACTTTATTTCATTTTATTTTAAAATCTATAAACACATTGAAAACATATTATTATATTTTTATAATCCTTATTCCTAACATACTACATGCAATTAACACAATAAGACATAATAAACACAATATAGGAAGTATATAGTGCATCTATTTTTCAAATCAAAACAAAATTATTTAGTAGCGAGTCATCATTATTAAAATACAACAAATTTCTAATTCGTTACCCCCCCTGGATAACCTCCCTGCCACACACACTATGACCCCCCTGGACTGTGGCGTCCAGTTGCGTCCACAAGGACTGAAATTTTGGAGGAATTTGACATCTCCGTGTCCTTGCTTCTGCATTATATTTGAAAGGTTTAGATATCAACATATCTTTGTTATATTGTTATGCGCCCTTAATGCGGGTCGACCACCTGGCTTTGCTGTTCCTCCTCGAACAGAGTGGCAGCCGCTGTTCCATAGTTCCGGGATTTCCCCTAGCGTCACCCCCCATTAATTTCTAATATAGACCAATTTCAAGCCAGCTATGGTCAAGGGACTTGGTATGACCATAGTTGACCGCTAGCCAAAACCACGATTAGTGCTGGTAAGGCAGTAATCGCCCGAAAAGTTGGGGAAATCATCTCTTCCTTCAGGCATGTACTCATCATCATTAATTTGCACGGCACGGCAATTTATCAAGTTACAATATAAAATTGTACAAACGGGTGTGCCGTGCATTTTCGCCATGTTGGCCTCCGATGGAGGTAACACTCTCTGTTACCCCCAACACTTTCCGCTATCTACTGGGGCACATGCCACCCCAGCAACAGCAACTTAATAACTAATTAATTAAAATGATAAACTAAAACTTTCAACCGTTGCAGTTCCACACTCCACTGTTCTATCACTTCTTTGAGCACCAATCTACCCCCCAAAATTATCCCCACATCTTGTATTGATAACAAGTTTTTATTTTATTACACATCTTTTCAAAACATTCCCATACTCACTGATACTAAAACTTGACAATTATATTTGGTCACTTAATTCTAAAATTTATTTAAATTTAAAATTATACACATCCAAAATTGTTTTGGTATTTTTTTTTTTTTTTTCAAAAATTCTATTTACATTGAAGGCTGACTCTATCTTAACTTTCATTACGTCTAGGAAGGTCGCAGTCGCCTGAAATGGGGGTGCTCCGCGATGAAGTATATAAAAATGCCAGAGCAGATCTACTTCGTGCAGTTACTTCCCCTTCTATGCAACTGTGCTACCTTAACTTCTCATCTCCACTAACCCATTGTCTGATCCGGCATTAATTATACTTCTCCGCAAAGCTCTTCGTTTCGGGTGTAAGCAAAACTATTGTCAATGGCTCAACTTGAATTTTGCCATTGACACTAAAATATTTAAGTTTGTATGCACTGCCCTGTATTTAGGCGCAGCCTCCATTATGTACAACACTCTAAGGCAGTGCAGGCACGTGACAGGTACACCGATCTTGTTGCACCTGGAGTGTATTAAAAAATTAATTCGTGTCACGTACCTGGTGGGGTCCCCCTCCCCGTGCAAATGTGTAGTTAAATTTTCTAGTTTATACCAATTTTGGTGGAGCCGGACCATCGTTGTTTTCACCGCCCGAAGGAAGATCCGCCAACTATGGCCCGCCTCCAAGTTCCGAATTAAGATCGTGACCACCCGAAAATGGGGGAGGATCCCTTCTGTAAACAAACAACAATATTTGAAATCTTATTTATAAACATATAAACCTAATTAAAGTGACCGATATAATTTTAAATTCGTTGCATTTTGAGTACCTACTATTTCCTGCGTCGCTGGGTTCCTCAGCACATACGCATTCTGCATTTTTATTTCTACAATTTCATAGGGTCCTTCATACAACAACAAGAACTTCTTTATTTCTCTATCTTGAGCACTGGACAAATCATGCCTTTTTACTAACACTAATTGACCTACCTCATACTTGGTCCATTTACCCTTGGCATCATGTTTCTGTTTTCTTCGCTCTCCTCTCGTGAGTAAGTTCTCGTTTGCCAATCTAATTTTCATGTTCCTGTCCAAAACCTGACCTTCTGGTGGGTATTCGAAAAGTTGTTCCAATATCCTGGGCGGTCTTGTTCCCCTGATCAGCTCATGCGGCGTAAATCCCGTGGACTCATGGGTGGTACAATTCAGCCACTCCTCTACTCTTTTCACGTAGGATGGCCATTCTGTGTGTTTGGCGTGACAGTACGCCCGAAATATCCTACCAATCTCTCTCATCACCCGTTCTGCTTGGTTCGACTGAGGATGATATACTGCCGTATGCTTGGGTATGATGCCTTCCCATCCAAGCATCTGCCGCCACTTGCCGCTTATAAATTGTGGACCATGGTCAGATAATATAATTTTCGGTTTTCCAACATTAAGCATGTAGTCTTTTACTATTTTCTCACTGAGTACTTTACTCGTCGCTCTCTTAATGCTATATAACTTTACAAATTTTGAAAAAGTGTCTAGAACTACAAATACATATAACACACCCCCTCTACCTCTGGGTAATGGTCCATATAAATCTACTGCAACTAAATCAAACGGTTTCTCTACTTTTATGTAATTCATCTCCCCTTCTACTTTATAATTCACTACTTTCGATTTTTGACATAAATCACACACTCTCAACACTCTTCTAACTCTCTTCTCCATATTCTTAAATATACATGATTCTTTCAAAACATTTGCACACTTTCTCGCACCAAAATGACCATACCTTATATGACAATCCCAAACAATTTTATCTATCAACCCCTCCAATCACTATTGGAGGTATAACTAACCTCCAATCACGCACGCTCCCCACTATCTACTTTTTTAAACAAAATGCCTTGATATACTTAAAATCGCTCATTATATTCAGATCCCTCTACCTATGTCTCTAAACTAACAATTACTTTACCCAATTTACTTTCAGATCTTTGCATGTTTTTAATATCACTTAATTCTTCACCAAAAATTCTATCTTCTCTAGTTAACCTAAAAATTTCTATTTCTTTAAGGTCCCTACCAGTTTTATTGTCTATAACATCTACTCTAGAGAGTGTATCTGGTACCTTATTATCTGACCCCTTTATATACTCCCAGGAAAAGTTATATTCTTGTAAGGCTAATACCCACCTGGTTAATCTGCTATGTGTCAGCTTACATGAATTAAGGAATGATAATGCCTTGTGGTCCGTCCGGATTATTGTGGTATTTCCTAGGATGTAGGTCCGGAATTTACCCACGGCGAACACAATACTTAAGAGTTCTTTTTCTGTCGTCGTATAATTTTTCTCAGCCGACAACAGCGATCTACTGGTGAAGGCGACCGTCAGATGTTCCTTGTCGCAACCCTCCTGGTAGAGCTCCGCCCCTAGCACTACATTGCTGGCGTCGGTCTGCAAATAAAAAGTTTTATTAAAATCGGGATGATTCATCATGATCATGTGACTAAACTTTCTCTTAATTTCATTAAACGCATTTCGTTCCGTATCGCCCCATCTCCACTGTTTATTCTTCTGCAGTACAGCACTCAATTTAGATGTTGTGTGTGCGTAGTTCTCCTGAAATTTCCTGTAAAAATTGCATAGGCCTAAAAAGCTTTGTAATTGCTTAATGTTTCTAGGTTTGGGGAATCGCATTATGGCTTCTACTTTGTCAGGGTTGGCTAATATCCCCTCCTGTGTAATAATAAATCCTAAGAAATGTATTTCTGTCTGCAGAAACTTAGACTTGTCCCAATTCGCTGTTAAACCCCCTCTTTGTAGCTTATCTAATACATATTCTATGTGTTCTAAATGTTCAGTGAATGTTCTAGAGGCTATCAAGATATCATCGACATATACGGTTAAAAAATCTAAATCCTTCGGTTGTAAAATATTATCTAAACATTTAATAAAACTGGCAACACTGGTGTTTAATCCAAAAGGTAAGTGTTTGAACTGGTAATTCTTACCGTTAAAAAGAAAAGCCGTGTATTTTCTGCTCTCTGTTGCTAATGGTACCTGCCAGTATCCAGCTGTCAGGTCTAAGGACGTCATGTATTTGACTCCGCTGAACTTCTGTAAAATCTCATTTATGGGTTCCGGAGATTCCCTGTCAGGTATAATAATTTGATTAATTTTCCCAGCATCTAAACATAACCTTACCTTCCCATCCTTTTTTATCACTACTACCAAAGGGTTTGAATAGGGTGATACTGAGCGTTCAATTATGCCTTGAAGCTTCTCAATTAATTACATTATAATTAACTCTTACCTTAGGGTTCTTATTCCAAGGGTCGTTCAGACGAAACTGCTGCAAAAAGGATTATTTGGATTTGATATGGGCAAAGATCAACTACACCGTTTGTGCTAAAACAAATTGCCTCTGGTTTATTATGCAAAATAACTACTTCGTCTCTCTTTCATGACATTTAAATTAAATACTTGTTGAATGAGTAACAATTTGTGAAATCAAATTTAGTAACAAAATATTTCTTAATTAACTAGCTTATGACAACTACGGTATACCACAACTATTTATTATTTGCAATGAACCAATACGTGCTTTAGCTACACACTCACACACATTCGTTCTTTGATTTTATCGTTCTATTAAACCCCACTTTGAGATCTCTGATGTACATTTTAGATTTACAATTTATTTATGTTGACTTATACTCTGTGAAAAAAGGGAAAATAATCTTGTTTAAAACTCAGTTAATACTTAACGTCTGAAGAACTCCGCTGTTTTACACCTCTGCTGTGAATGCACTGTTTAACACACCATGATTTAGTTTTTCACTGTTTAACCGCGGTACTGTTATTGCTTATTTCTAATTAAGTTGATGCGCCACTATTACTTTAATTCACTTTAAAATAGCATTCCGTTTTATTTTTGTCGGCCGACATAAATTTTCGAACACTTAGCTCGCTTAGGCTGGCCGCGCGGCCCTGTGTCACAACTGGCACTGGCGTTGGTTCGCTAAATTGCATACAGTGTTTTTTGGTCACGTGGTCGTGCATATGTGCTCCCATTGGTGCTATTGAAAGGGCGCCTTAGCATAGGCGGGAAGGTGAGCAATGTTTTTGCCGCCTGGCGCAATGTGCAGTTACATTACTTTCTTTCGTGATTCACGGCTGAGGCGCAGGTTGATGTTATTTCACAATCGGTCTGCGTTGCATGAGTACAGAGACAAAACATAGACGTTTTTCTGCAATAAACACAGCCTATCTGGTTGACTAACTCGGGGTTCTACAAGGGTGAACAATGACTGCATAGAGAATGTAATTTTAAAATGTTATCTTGGCCCTACAATCTCGTACCGTTACAGCCTCCCTGCATCATCCGGTCTAGTTCCTCCTGTACAGCCCTCCTCTTCGAAAACGGCACCGGGTAACTCCTCTGCATGTATGGTGCGTGGTCCCGAACTTTCAGCTCGCAGATGTAGTCCTTCGCTTTCCCTGGTGATTCATCAAACACCTCTCTGAACCGCTCCACAACCGCCCACAGCTCCTCTCGCTGAGTATTTCCTACAACTGTATCTTCATTAAAAAATTTGTCGGCTCTATCTGCCCACACACTCTCATTACGCTCATGCATTTCTCCCTCCTCATTCTCTAGGCTATCACTCTCTAGACATATATTTATCTTGGTCTCTATCTCTCTATCGCTTATCTGCTTATGTAACATTTTTATTCCCGTGACTTTACTTTCATTTACTACTTTCTTAAACTCTATTCTGACTGGTTTATTCCCCTTTTCAAATTTTACTATTTGTTTATTGAAATCTATTACTGCTCCGTTTCTTTCCAAAAAATCATTCCCCAATATTACATCTAGACTCAACCCTTTAACTACTAGGAAAGTATTATCAAATTCAACTTCATTTATTAAAATATTTAATTGTACTTGTCTGGTTATTCTCTTACTTCTCACCCAGTTACCCCCACTACTGTAACCCCGGCAACTGGTAAGGATGGTATATTCTTATTTATCTCTTTTAATTCACCCATAACATTTTCCGAAATTACTGAGATCTCGCTACCGGTATCAATTAAAGTTTTATAATTCTTACCTTCAATGTTAATTGTCACCTCTGTCAATCCTGCTCTGCGTTCCATCACCTTGTTCTCCTCTTCTTCTAACAATTCTTTTGCCATGTCTACCTTGATAACATTGTTCGCATATTCATCGGTTACTTGGACCCTGTTCTCCGTTGACAATGGTTGGGCCCGCTTCTCCATTGTCTTCCTTAGTTTCCCGAGGATGGGCCTGCTACCGCCGGATGATTTCCTCCTCTTCCTCTATTATAATGTCCTCCTCCTCGGGGCGCTCCTCTATAAAATTCTCCTCCCCTCGACTGTTGATTTGGTGGTGGGTTCGTTCTCTCGTTCCTGGCGCACTCCCTGTTTTGATGACATCTAAAACAATTGGTTCTATTAGCATAATTGTCAGTTTCACAGTCTCTACACCTCCAACTCTCGCCCCTATTATCAAAAGTCCTTCCCGCGCTCCCCGGTGCAAATTGTGTATTCCCCTTGGTTGATTCTGATTCCCATTTATATGTGATACTGGCGTGTTTATCCGCCTACTCATATCCCGTTCTCTTATATTCTGAAATATGTCTAAGATTTTCTCTAATTCCGTGATCTCTACAATCTCTCGAGTCATTAATGTAATTTGTATTTCTCTCGGTAAGTGTTTGCTTATGTGACGGACAAATGACCCAAATGGTAATGGTGGCTCTAAATATTTTGCCTCATTATATAGTCGCATTACGTACATAGTTACGTTACCCCCTTGGGTCCCAAAATTACCTGGTCCCATAATTTTACTCCGTAATATCTCTTGTTCCTCCTCCGACCAATATTTCTCTCTAAAAGCCGTTTCAAAACACTGATAATTTACCCAGTCTACTTTATGCACCTCCGCCCATACCGCGGAATTCCCTCTAAAACACTTCATGATTTTTAACAATTGTATCTCCCAGCTACTTCTACAAAATTGATTAAATTCTCTGACTCTATTCAAAAACTGCATAGGGTGTACCCCCCTGTTTTCGCAATTAAATAACTCCAAATCAATATCGCTATTCATATCTTTAGCAATGACTATGTGTTCAGTAACCCTATTAAGTTTTTCGTTTATAGCTATGTTCAATTCATCCTTAACATTAACTATACTCTGCTCAATTGACACAAGTTTATTATTATTTAAATACTCAAATTGTTTATTATTTTTATCTATAGTATTTACTGTATTTTGTATAGCTTGTATCTCTGTTTTGCAATTACTTTCTACCTCATTCCTAACATTTTTGACTATTGCTATTTGTGATTCTAATTCACTGCTACGGTTATCTATAACATGTATTGTGTTAGTTAAGCACTGCATCTCACTCTCAATACTCTCAACTTTATCACCTACTTTACTTACAAAATTTTCTAATTTGTCATTTACTGTAATTATTTGTTGTCCAATCTCTTTCTGATTGGATTCTAACATATTTGTTTTGCTGTCTACCACACACACATACTCTCTCAACTCATCTGTTTCTCTTTTTGTTTCACTACGTATTTCATTCATTCGGTCATCAATGCTACACAGTGAATTAGTTAATACATCAAATTTAGCATCATAGGTATCAAAACGACTATTCATCACATTAAATTTTTTTCTCGAAAATTTTTTCGTTATTGTCAAATTTACTGAGCATTTCGTTTTTTTTGTTCATCTAATTTATTATTCTGAACGTCAAACTTCACGTTAAAACTACTATTCATTTTACTGATATCATTACTCAAATTCTCAGACATTGTTTTCATTAAATTAAATATATCTTCCATCGACAACTCTTTAGCTCGTGTTGTCGATGGGGTAGATTGTGCCGATACATTGTCAATTAACATTGACTCTGTAAGAGTGATTTCTAAATTTAATTCTTGATTCTCCATTTTACAATTTTTAAATCAAAATACTAACATATATAACATCTACTTTTCACACAACAATGTATTCTACTTACATAACGCTTTACGTGACTTCTCGTAACCTCCTATGTACCTTATTTATACTTCATTCATTTCAAAAATTATTTATATAATATCCTTTTTACTTTAATTAAATACAGCCATCTTATCTGCTACAAAACATAACCAATATTTACGTCTTTTTTACATATAAAAAAAAAATTTATTTTTTACCTCCAACCATTCTGCTCTCCCAGTAGGCCTATATTTTATATAAATTTCTTTATATAAAATTCTCCCTCAGTTCCGGGCGCCATTGTTATGGCTCTTTTTATTACAAATTTAAAACTTAATTAATCTTTTATATTAACCATGGTTCATTTTCTAACTCTTCGGGCGCCACCTCGCCATTTTGCGAGAATATTAACTATTGAAAAAAAAAAATTGTACTTACCATATTTCTCGGGTTCTTTTCGGCGAACAGGAGATCAGAATGGTTTGTTCTCAGTAAATAACTCTTTTATTTATTTGTTACCAAATGATGTTTCCTTTTATTTTTTATTTCACTCCCACAGTTGTACATTTTATTTCGTTTAAACCATTTTGAACATATTTGGCCACGAGGCTCAATTAATAAAACAACTAACTATTTAATTAATTATTAACTAATTGTAAAGCAACAAATTAAATGAATTTAATTATTATATAAATAATGCGCAACCAGCACTTCTATATTAACATCCTTCTCTCTCACTCACGCACACTCAAACATCCTATACCCTTAAGAGATCTCGTTTTTATTCTTTTTAAACAAATTTAAAGAAATTGGTGTCATTATAATTTTAGTTTAGCCCGTTTTTATGTTTTACTCTACCCCATTTATTACTTAACTGCTGCTGAGTTTCGAAAACGCCGCATTGTCCGTGCACTAGATAGATTGTTGTTTTCACTGAATTTATATTTTTATCAAATTGACGTTATTTATTTCACATTCTTTATAACTTTAGGCGTATCGTATTTAAATTTGATATATGTTATTCACATTTTTTGGTGTTATGTGGGCCCGCAATTTACGTTCCGGAACTTTTACGTATGTTACTCGCGCGAGTGGTGAAGTTAGACTGGGGATAGGCAAACGGCACTATTTTATAAGTCGCCGTGGTTGTATGACCAATCCTTATTGTTCAGAGGTTCGTATTACTACGCCAGCAGACTGTTTTTGTTCTCTGTGTGCAACGAAAACTGCTAGCGTTGCTACACCCACATTCCTCGTTATGTAAGGCGCTGACGTAACATCGCCTGATGCTCAGTTACATAATTTGTTTACAGTTTTGTATGTCATTGTCTGACCTTGGCACAGTTTTAGCGGTCTGTTGATTTTGTCGTTTCAATATTCATGAATAATTGTCACACTCAGTGTTACCACTGCCGCTACCAATAAATATACCTTTCTTTACGTTTTGTCCCAATTATCGAAGAAATGTTATTTGATTTATTAAAAAATACAAATTTCTTTATTACCCCAAAAATAGGCCCAAAATGTCCCGTTACAGTGTAAGAAGTAACCGCTGGGGTTAAGAGGCAAAGAAATGATACAATTTGAAGTTTAAAAAATTTAAAGAATAAAAATAAAATCTTAATTTGATTCTCTTCACAAAATGCGAGTTGCGTCTGTTATTACATAACCTTTAATCACTCTTGCATCTCGACGTTCGTGTGACGTAACTCTGGTAATGAAGAAGATTTTAGAGGTAAGTGGAATAACAAATAATTTTATTTATTTGTATTTGTATTTTGTATAAAGTAACTAACATAACAAATGGCGCCACGAAAGGGACGAATTTTATTAATTGAAGGGCATTAAAATTCCACACCTACAACAGATGCAAGTGTGATGTAAGGTTAAGTAACGGCACGTAGAAAATTATGCAAAGTACACAAAACATGAATTAAGATGCTGTATATGTAAATTAAGAATTAGTTAAACAAAAATCAGTAAATTTACAACCTAAAAATGGCAGGAAATAATGAAAACAATAGCAATGAGATAACTAATGTTGACAGTTTTGATGAGTCAGTTGTTATGCATAATATTGGAGTCCACTCGACTCCAAACGTGAGTCAGGACAATAAAACAAAAATCAGTGTAGATGAAACAAATAGTACAGATGATTCAGGGATTCAAGTAACCCCAAAATTGAGTAGGGAAAGTAAAACTAATGATAACGAAGTCAGCTTCACTGACGATAAAACAGAAAGTCCGTCAACACCTATCCAAAATAAAAAACCGGACGATAGCTATGAAATGTTCAAAATGATACAAACAATGTTAGATATGAAATTTAATGAACAAAAGAGGGATTCTGATGTTAAATTCAATAAAATTAATAGCAAGTTCGATGAACAGAATGTTAAATTCCATGAGTTGAAAAGTGAAATACACGAACAGAAAATAAAGTGCGAAAGCAATTTCACTGAGTTAAAAAAACCATATAAACAAAATCAATAAAAATGTCGAGAAAACCAAGGAGATATTTACCAGTAACGTTAGTAAATTAGAACAGAATATTGAGAGAATGGGAGTGTGGGTGATAAATACAGGTAAGAGTAAAACAAGTGAAAATTACAATGATATGTATAAAAATGTGGTATTAGAGAATAAGATAACAAATGATAAAAATGATAGTGAAAATGGTAATGTAATTGAAAAGGTGGTATCAGAGAGTAATACGTTGAAAACAGTTAGTGAGTGAGAGTGAGAGAGCAATGGGTTGTAACGGAGTAGTAATTAGTGTTGATGAATTAGAGAAAGAGTGGCAAGAGAGATTAGATGAGTATGTAGGGCAGAGGGTAAAGTTTCCCCATATTTATGGTGAACCAAGGTGTTCACAAATGTTATTGTTGAAGGGCAAGAGTCCCTTGTTATTGGAAGACATGAGGTTTTTGAGTTGTTCCCCAAGTTTTTATGAGTTAGTACCCTCTGTGTGGGATGGTGTCGAAAGTGTGAGATGGTGTTATGGTGAGAGAGATTTAGATAGAGAATTGTGTGTTGATAGAGAGATAGAATTATATAAGTTAAAGAGAAATTATAAAGAGTTGAAAGAGAGGTTAGAAGTGGTAAAGATAAATGATATGAAATACTTACCTTATAAAGTAGAGCTTGAGAATTGTTTTGATGATACCTGTTTAAATAATAATAATTTACCTGATATTGTAATGAGTGTAGTAGAAAAATCTGATGAGAAAATAACTGACTTTAGATTCAATAAAAATAATTATGGAGACCAGACCAAAATCAATGATGTAGACAGGTTTTATGATTTGATAATAATGTGGAATAATCCAGTAAATTATTATGTGGGTTTTACGGAACGATTTGAAGTATTAGAAAATTATTATATTAAACTTAATAAATTGAGTGTGGACAAGAACGATTTATGTTATAAGAATATTAGATTATTATTCAATGATGGAGGCTGAACATAAACTTAATAAATGGACATTTTAAATATTTTGATTTATGGTTCTGACCTTGCTTACTTAGAAAATGAAGTGTGGAAAACTGAACAATTAATGACGAATAATTTGTAAATAATTGATAGTGAAATTAGTTGTGTGTATTGTAACAAGGATGTAATGTAAACAATGTGTGTATGTAGTAGAAATTGTTGTGATAATAATAATAATATTTGTGCAGTCTAAATAAATAACAAAAATAATTTGGAAGAGGATAACAAAGGAATTGTAATTATTGTAATTGGTGAAAGTAATTTAAAATGTTGTGTTTTCAATAATTAATTTAATTAAAATAATTTGAGATGTTTAAATATTTTTGATTGATTTAAGATGTTATATAATGATGGATTTAAATTGTTTTATGAGATGTAAATTTGCTAATAATTAATAAATAAATAAATGTTAAATTGTTTAGTATGGAATAACATTGTTGTTAAAATGTTGCAGAAGGTACAGGGAGTTGTGTGGTGTTAATAATATTTGTGTGCTTATGACAGGGTATGAGCAATGTACTGTGAGTATAAATTTTGATAATACAAGTTCAATAGAGTAAAATGTTTACAGTTGTTGAGATTTTAAACTAAATGATGAAACTAATTTGAGATAATTGTACTAAATAGAAACCATAGTCAGAAGGTAATAATAATTGAAATATGAGATAAAATAAATGTTAATAATAAATTTGAAATTTTTGAGAAATCTAATTGTAGTAAATGATAAATAATGAAATGATGATATATTAAAGAGTTAATAAAAATTTCAAGTAATAATGTTTATAATTTTCTGTATAAATTATTTAAAAGAGAATTGTTTGTTTAATGTGAGTGTAACAATGTTAATGATCAAGGTTAATGTCTATTTGTTTATTATGTTATGTTATGTTTTCATACGAAATGTTGGTAATTTTGGGGGGTTGAGTGGTTTTAATAGAAGTGCTACAGGCCTACCTAGGGAGTGTAGAAACAGCAAGTGTAGAAGGTCTAGTTTAGTTATTAATTGGCTAGTACGGTGGCGGCATGTGCCACCGTAGGTAGCGATAAGTGTTGGGGGTAACAGAGAGTGTTACCTCCATCGGAGGTTTTAATGGCGTAAGATACACGGCACACCCTTTTATATAATTTTATATTATATACTGATAGATTGCCGTGCCATGTATAATAATGATGTAGAGAACATGCCTGAAATTAGAGTTGATTTCCCCGACATTTCGGGCGATTACTGCCTTACCAGCACTAATCGTGGTTTTGGATAGCGGTCAGCTATGGCCATAAAATAAGAACCTTGACCATAGCTGGCTTGAAATTGGTGTATATTTGAAATTATTGGGGGGTGAATTTAGGGGAAATCCCCGGAACTATGGAACAGCGGCTGCCACTCTGTTCGCGTGGGGGAATAGTAAACCAGGTGGTAGACCCGCATTAAGGGCGTATAATCTGTAACTTTAGTTATTATGATATCTAGTTTTTTAAAAAATGTAACGCAGAAGCAAGGACAAGGAGATAACAAAATTCCTCCAAAACTTCAGTCCTTGTGGAAGCAACTGGACGCCACAGTCCAGGGGGGGTCATAGTGTGTGTGGATAAAGGAGGTTACCCAGGGGGGTAAAGAATTAAAGATTTGTTGTAATTTAATAATGATGACTCGCTACTGAGGTAACTAAATTGTTTTGTTTTGATTTGAGAAATGGGTGCACTAGATATTTCTTATATTGTGTTTATTATGTTTTATTGTGTTAATTGTATGTACTATGTTAGGAATAAGGATTATAAAAATGTAATAATATTTTATAGAATAAGTTTTTACTGTGTTTAAAGATTTTAAATAAATAATGAAATAAATTTGAGATAATTAAAATTTTTCAATGGGTTGTAAAGATAGAAGTTGGGTGATAGTAATTGTTTAAATAAGACAGTTGAGTCAGTACAAGTTGAATATAATTGGGTGTTAAAGAGAATAAGAGATGAAATACAAGTAAGGTAGAATTTGAATATTGATGGTGACACAGTAGCTATGGGGAAATATGTAGAATAATGAGTGATATATTGAGGTAATAAATAAATGGAGATATTTTGTAGGTGAAGGTGATATAATGGGAGAGTAATTATTAGGTAAGTGGGAATTTTGTAAGGGGGTGGTGTAAGGAGTCCAACGAAAGGCGTTGGGACGGGAGGGGACCGTTTAGCGCCGGAAAGGGTTGCCTAGGGGGAGTCCAGGGACCAACATAAGGGAATGAGCTTTTGGGGGGAGGGAAACACACATCCTGAGTACAAAGGGGTAGAGAGTATTTTTGTTATATATGGGTAGAATGATGCGAATTGAGTTGAGTAGTAAGTTGGGTTTAGAGATTGTTTGATAAATGTTTTTGATAGAGATGGGTGTCATATTAGTTAAAGTTATTAGTGATGTTAGAGTCAGGAGGGGATTATAAATGTATACATGCCAAGTTGTGAATCAAGTTATTATGAATAATTAAATCACCCAAACTAATGGAGATTGAGAATGTTAAAGAAAGAGAGTCATAGTAAAAATATAAAATTAATGGAAACAAGTGACCGATTTTAATAGAAGTTGAAACTAATTAGAGCAATAAATGTGTAACTTTTTAATTAGTTTAAATGTCAATTTTATTGTTAATTGTAATAATAACCATGTTAATTTTGAATGTCTTATTATATTATGTTTGAAGATAAAATTTTTAAAGAGGTTTAATGTATTTTATGATGTAGCCTATGTAGGTCAAGGTCGTTGACTTGACCCAGTTTGATCAGCTGATGGTTGATGTTATAAACTAGACCAGTTTTGGCAATGAAGTGATGCAAATTTTGTTGTTTAATTGATTTAAATAATTTTAAATTCTCTGAATATTGAGAAAAGTATATTTTAATAAATTTAAATTTTTTGGAAAAAAAACTTTTGATTTTTGTGCCTGCCATCTAATTGATGTTTTGAATTTTGATTATATTATTGTTTGTGTGTATCAATAGTGTTATTGAATTATATTGTTTAGAATATATGTATAATCAAATGTTAGGATGAGGGAGTTCATGTTTAATTAGATGTTCAATTTATTTGTTTTTCTGATTATTAATAGTAACGAAGAGAATTAATCAATTCAGATAAAAGATTTTTATTTTTTGATTTTGAAGAAAGTAATGGAGATAGAGCAGTTTGCTTTCAACTTAAATGAACTTTTTGAATGTGAGAATAAAATTTTGTTTAATGAGTATTTATAAGTGTGTGTACGAGCCCAGTAACTGCTAAAGGCAGCCCAGTGTGCATGGTAAGGGGAAACATATCGGTTGAGGATCTGGCATGGTATAAGACCAGGGGTTTGGATTTTGGGGCGGCATGTTAGAAGGTTAGGTGCGCTATGGTGCGCGTCTGTTCGATGTTATGGTGTTGGGATCTCGTACAGAGAAGTCCAGTAATCTCGTTCAGGAGCAGCCATGGTCGCCGAGCCAGGGGGGGTAGTTTACCCATGATGTTAAGAACTAAAGGGGGGTTGTTGGCACCATATCCTCACCGGTCCTCTTAGGGGTTTAACAATGAGATTTCTTCTGTTTCGACAGAAGATCTCTCATTGGGGGGTATTGTAACAGGGCTAAAATGATGGGTTTTTTATTTTTATTAAAATATTTTTAAATTCATTTTCCACCTGTGTGATCAGCCACGTGTTAAAAGTTTTGTTCAAACAAAGAACGCATAATGCGAAGTTAATACAATGGAATGCGTCAACGTGCGACCACGACATACCATTCTGAGAATTTTGAGACTGTGTGACACATACCCACAAATGCGCAAGCACCAACATCTGCGGAGCGCCTAAACGACGCCAAGAAGCGAAAAAACAAAATGGCTTGAAGAAGAATTTTGATAAACACGTGGTCAGAGACATGACGGAAACGAAACTAGACCACGCCCTTACCGTGACGTAAACCACTGGACAACAAATATCACCAACATCCAGCACACGGGAGTTTGCACTTATTAAAGGCGCCACAGCTATGACTTTAAAGTACCAGGCATTGGTTTCCGCCTTGTCCGAAGCAATCCAGTTTGTGGGGATTTAGTGAACGCTCTTCCCAGTTTCTCACTGACGCTCGCCAGTGCAGGCAGCCTGTCTAACATGGCTTATCAATAAATTTTCAATATCAAACCAAAGTGAGTTCCGTTTAGTCAAAAATGTGGAAGTGCGTATACTTTTCGGCAGAAAAGATGAATTCATAAATTGTTTTCGGACATAGAACGAACTTGTAAGTGAGAAACCATGAGGTCGGAGAAGCACCACACTACCGGCAACGTATTGCACAAAGTATCCAATAATGTTTCTAAATAAATAAAAAGGGGGTTTATTTTATTTGTAATGGAATGAATGTTGTGTGCGAGCAGGCTGGGCTGTTTTAATTAAGGTAAGGTGTTGAATTAAGTTAATTGTAGCAGATCATGCAATAATTATTTCAAGCATACTATATGTATTTTTAAAGTTGTGTAAGAAGTAACCGCTGGGGTTAACAGGCAAAGAAATGATGCAATTTGAAGTTTAAAAAATTTAAAGAATAAAAAATAAAATCTTAATTTATTCTCTTCACAAAATGCGAGTTGCGTCTGTTATTACATAACCTTTAATCACTCTTGCATCTTGACGTTCGTGTGACGTAACTCTGGTAATGAAGAAGATTTTAGAGGTAAGTGGAATAACAAATAATTTTATTTATTTGTATTTGTATTTTGTATAAAGTAATTAACATAACACCTGGTGTATCTCTTACCACCATTTCCCTTTCATCAGTCACAGTTTTTGGGTATCTCTTACCATTACTTCTACTTCTTCAACTGTGGTTGCTTCCTTATCTTCTATATTTAACTTTATCTCTTCTTCTTCCATTCGTTTCCGTGACATTTATCTTCTCCTTGACATCTCTGTTGTTAATCGTAGCCGCCACTAGAGTAGAAATCACTGTAAACTCACAATAAGAATACAAAGCTATTCTATTTCTAGCCTCACTAGTTGGGCTCCAATCTGTAACGTGTAAAAGTGTTCTACCCTTACAAATCTTATGATCGTTCTTTCTAAATTATATTTTATTTAGCCTCACAATTGGGATAGCCAATTTGTTACATCTAGACTCGAATCTATGGTTATTTATCTGAATTTGTGTCTTGTTTAACTCTGTTATTATTTGTATATATTTTTGTTAATATTAAATTAAGGATGAGTATCTGTTCAGGAGGATGTTTGTTGAGCGCCAATTTGCAATCACCGTTTGCAAATAAAATTTTATTGGTAAAATATCAATAATAAATTTTTGATATTTCAAATTTATGTAAATAGTATATGGTCTCTTTATTCTGTAATGAACTCTCTTTTATTCTTTTTTTTTCTGCAATGGATATGATAACTTGTGCTCATCACCACATTTTTTAAAAGAAATCTGCAAAGATTTTCAATTAATGAGTGTTGCCAACTTAATCTAATTACTGAAGTCAACTCACAGTATCAGATATTTTGTTCAGAATATCATACCCTTTTTGTTTTCATGACATAAGAAACAAATAAACCTATTTCTGTATTTTGTAAACTCAAATTCTTTATTTATTCTTTAATTTGTTATAAATGTAAAACATAATTTTTAACGAAGTTTGGCCAGCTGTATTCTAATAAGCTCAGAGCGACAGCAGTAACTCTTAGATCTCAGGCTTTTTAAACATTTCATATTTTGTATTTAATAAATAAAATACAATTATAATGTTCAGTAGGTCCTTTCGACTACGATATAACAACAGTATTGACAGGGAAAGTACCAAAATACATATGATGAGAAATAGTCACAATGTATCTTAAAAGGATTATATTAAGAGTGTAAAACAGTTCAGTGTATAGGTTAAGTTATAAAAATGTTTTTTAGACTTAATTAGCTTTAAATTATGTTAGCACTATACATCAATGGTGGCTAATGCTTATGTCCATATTATTAATTATTATTGTTCTCAGTGAAAGTTAATTATGGTTTTTATAAAAACCGTATTCAAAGTTTTTTTAAACCTTTAGATCAGGTTTAACAGGGAATATTTCAGATTAATTTTAGATCAAAAAATACTTCTCTCCCTGTGTCATTTGGTCCAATTTCTTCAGAGATGTCCTGGTTTAATTCTGTAGAGTCTTGTAGCAATTCTTTCTTCTATTTTAATCTTGATATATATAATTATTCAATTGTTTATCTGGAGATGCACTGATATCACATATATTCTAATTTATTTTTCATTATAAGTATTTAAATCAACCTTTTTGCATTCAGTTTTTTTATAATCAATCTATTTTCTTCCTCAACATATTAGTTGCTAAGGCCTCTCTTAGATATCTCATTGGTTTCCAAGTAACATTTTTATATCACCCTGGTGACATCATAAGAATAATATAAAGAAACCTTTTACTATTTTATAAGTCATTTTCTTTTAAAAGGATATACCTTTTTTATAAGAGCTCTTATCTTCTTTTTATTTGTTTCTTTGTTCTTCTGATAAAAAACTGATCATTTTGACATCACTCTTGACTATTTTCTGGTCTATATTTCCTGAGTTAATGATTTACTTTTTTTTTTTATTTTTGTTCCAAACTTATTTATTATCTCTTTTTGTACCTTTCACTTTCTTAAATTTATTTTATACATTTGGTAATCTTTTAACATAAACTGACATTGTTTCCTTATTATTTTAATAGAAATCTTATTCATATAAATTGACTGACTATGATTATGGTACTTTCTTGTTAAGACTAACATTAGTGTTATTAACACTAGTATACATAATATTAATAAATGTGACAAAAACTGATTACTAATAACTATTAGTAATATGTTATAATTCCCCTTAACTGACTGTGTTTATAACTTTGCAGTCTGCACACAAAAAACAAATTTCATAAGTAAGTTCTTACTTTAATTATAATAAAAATAACATACAATAAACAATTAAAATTAAACATATTCAATTAAGTCTTTCTTAAAATATTATGTCTCCTGGTACTTTTTAATAATATAATCATGGTATATTTATGTTACTAGGGTGTGGTAAAAATGTCTTGTAACATAATGCCCCCCTCCAGAAAACAGGTTATTTTAGTAATCATTAGATTGCTTAAATAAGCTGATTGACTTCACCATTATTTTCGTTAATTTCCATAATAATTTTTTATTTCAGCACCTAAAACTTGATATTGATTCTTCATACTTTTCACACCTCGAGTCATATTGTCATATTTATTTTTTATTTCTTTACCTCATCGTTTGTATCATCCCTGAAATACCATAATTCCCTAACATTAAATACTACATATGGGTTCGGATTCGGAGGGGCACTATTGGCTTCCATTACTCCGCCATTTTCCCTAAATATATCATCTGAAATCAGAGGAACTTCATCTCTGTCCAGGAAAAAATAAAGTTGTACTATCACAACACAATACATATGATAATTACCTACAAGGTAGCTCTTTCGCTACAAACTTAGATTCTAGGGATTGTTACATTATTTCTTTGGGGTCTATTCACATTTTTATTCTATGACTATTTCACTTCTAGTGCTTTATCAGTTCAAAATAATTTTCTATCTTTCACATGTAATTGGTTAACCTTACTCAACCTACATGTTGTATTATTTCCATCTTGGTGCTGTCAATCAATAATATTTTAGATTCTATTTTCATCTAAATCATTCTAACTCTTCTTAATAAATTCAAAATAATTTCTTCCGAAACACATGGTAAGCTGTTCTTACTTAATTTAGAATTTTGATGTTTTTTGTTCATGTTTTTTGAAATCTTCATTGGTCATTACTTTTATCATCATATTTTCTTCTCAATTCTCCCTTTCTTCTGCAAGTTCATTTGTTGTAATTACTTATTTATCTTTTTATGCGTTCCATCTGTCAGCCGTTTCTTCTTTTTCATCTTCTGGTTTAAACCAGATTACTCCACTATTATTTTTTCCCCATGGTGGATTCTGTCGGTTAAATGCATCAACAAACTTTGCTATGGGATTGCCCCATTTTGGATTACTCCCGTACATTTCAATGTTGTCGTATGAGTATATTCGTTCATCTTCATTACTGGGACCAGGCTCAGGTTCTTTGTTTTCACGACAGTTACCTCGTTTGTCCACCTTTCTTGGTCGCTGTTCATCATGTCTCCTCGAGTCCCTCTCCTCAGCCATTATATAATTTACTTGGGCTTGATTGGTTCCCTGATTGTTACTTGGTGGATCTTCCGGAGGTATATCCCTATTTCTGTCCCCACTTCTTGACCTCATATAATCATTGTGATCATTCCACTGTCTCCTGTTGTCATTGTGTCTTCCATATCGTCTGTCATAATTTCTGTCATTATTAAAATTCTGACGTCTTCCTTGAAATCGCCTGTTATTCGGATTTCTATTATATCCCTCCGTCTGTACGTGGTTTATTGGCTGTCGACTGTCGTGTGGTTGTTCATTGTTCCTATCATTCCAATCCTCAGTTCTTCTTCGACTCCTGTAATAATAATTTTCTCTCTCAAAACCTTCTAAGAGAGCCTCCATCTCTCCAATAGTTTTTATCTGTCCACACCGACGAGCCTGTACAATGTCTTCTCCAAAATGATATGATAATTTGGCTATGAGACACTCTTCAGGGATTTTTGGTCGTAAATGTCGAGCTACACAGACTTCGCCCAAAAAATAAGAAGTCATTGTCTGTCCTCTTCTAGCATCACATCTGCCAGTGCTCAAATTGTCTCGGGCTATATTTTGGTTGGACTCCGACCAATACTTTATTTTAAAAATTTGTTTAAATTCATTATAATTGGTGATTTCATTTCTTTCTGCCTTCCACCAGTTATCATTACTATTTTTAAAACTATCATCTAGGAGATCTTTATTATTGGCCACCGATTTTCTTTGGTTCTATTCAAACCTTCTTCTAACCTCTCCAAAAATTCTAGAGGGTTCTGATGACACTTTAAAGTTTATCACTTCTTTACTTTCTTCTATTAGTGTAGGTATATAGTTTATTGGTCTAACTTTTAGTACCTCTATCTCTTCCTTAAGTTTGTTTATATCCTTCTGTTGAATTTCATCTATCTTCTCACTGTTGTTGGTAACTTGATTTTGTACCTGTATTATCTTGGTTTCTGCCTGATTGTATTGTTCCCCTACCTTATTTTGGAGTATTTCTAATTGCTCCTGAGTATCCTTGTGAAGTATAACAATACTAGTTTTACTGTTATCTTCCACTTCAGTTATTTTGGTTATCAACTCTACGCGCAGTTGACTTAAATTTTCCTCGGTTTTCTCAACCTTCTGGTTAGTTTCTGAAATTCTATTCCTTATTTCATCTTTATACTCTTCTAACTGCTGTTTTAATTCCTCTTTATTCTTCTCACTCTCTTTCTTCAATGGTCCTTTTCATTCTTCGTTACTTTGTCTAATATCCTCCTTCAAATGTTGTTGTAATGTTTCATTATTACTTTCAATTTTTTTATTTAATTCCTCATGATCTTCTCTCATTTGTTTCTTTAATTCTTCATTATTTTGTCTTAATAAGGTTTCATTATCTTCCCTCATTTGTTTCTTTAAACTTTCATTATTACTGTCCATTTTCTTGTCCATTTTTTCAATATCCTCCTTCATTTCCTGTTTGATCTTATCCAATTTCTCATTTATTTGTTTCAATAATATTTCACTGGTTTTGTTATTCCCTTCCATTAGAATTCTCAACATCTCCTGCATGCTCATGTCTTCCTTTTGTATGGGTTTATCTGGTTGATCCCCTGGTGTATCTCTTACCACCGTTTCCCTTTCATCAGTCACAGTTATTGGGGTATCTCTTACCATTACTTCTACTTCTTCAACTGTGGTTGCTTCCTTATCTTCTATATTTAACTCTATCTCTTCTTCTTCCATTCGTTTCCGTGACGTTGATCTCCTCCTTGGCATCTCTGTTGTTAATCGTAGCCGCCACTAGAGTAGAAATCACTGTAAACTCACAATAAGAATACAAAGCTATTCTATTTCTAGCCTCACTAGTTGGGCTCCAATCTGTAACGTGTAAAAGTGTTCTACCCTTACAAATCTTATGATCGTTCTTTCTAAATTACATTTTATTTAGCCTCACAATTGGGATAGCCAATTTGTTACATCTAGACTCGAATCTATGGTTATTTATCTGAATTTGTGTCTTGTTTAACTCTGTTCTTATTTGTATATATTTTTGTTAATATTAAATTAAGGATGAGTATCTGTTCAGGGGGATGTTTGTTGAGCGCCAATTTGCAATCAGTGTTTGCAAATAAAATTTTATTGGTGAAATATCAATAATAAATTTTTGATATTTCAAATTTAAGTAAATAGTATATGGTCTCTTTATTCTGTAATGAACTCTCTTTTATTCTTTTTTTTTCAGCAATGGATATGATAACTTGTGCTCATCACCACATTTTTTAAAAGAAATCTGCACAGATTTTCAATTGATGATTGTTGCCAACTTAATCTAATTACTGAAGTCAACTCACAGTATCAGATATTTTGTTCAGAATATCATACCCTTTTTGTTTTCATGAAATAAGAAACAAATAAACCTATTTCTGTATTTTGTTAACTCAAATTCTTTATTTATTCTTTAATTTGTTATAAATGTAAAACATAATTTTTAACGAAGTTTGGCCAGCTGTATTCTAATAAGCTCAGAGCGACAGCAGTAACTCTTAGATCTCAGGCTTTTTAAACATTTCATATTTTGTATTTAATAAATAAAATACAATTATAATGTTCAGTAGGTCCTTTCGACTAGATATAACAACAGTATTGACAGGGAAAGTACCAAAATACATATGATGAGAAATAGTCACAATGTATCTTAAAAGGATTATATTAAGAGTGTAAAACAGTTCAGTGTATAGGTTAAGTTATAAAAATGTTTTTTAGACTTAATTAGCTTTAAATTATGTTAGCACTATACATCAATGGTGGCTAATGTTTATGTCCATATTATTAATTATTATTGTTCTCAGTGAAAGTTAATTATGGTTTTTATAAAAAGCGTATTCAAAGTTTTTTGAAACCTTTAGATCAGGTTTAACAGGGAATATTTCAGATTAATTTTAGATCAAAAAATACTTCTCTCCCTGTGTCATTTGGTCCAATTTCTTCAGAGATGTCCTGGTTTAATTCTGTAGAGTCTTGTAGCAATTCTTTCTTCTATTTTAATCTTGATATATATAATTATTCAATTGTTTATCTGGAGATGCACTGATATCACATATATTCTAATTTATTTTTCATTATAAGTATTTAAATCAACCTTTTTGCATTCAGTTTTTTTATAATCAATCTATTTTCTTCCTCAACATATTAGTTGCTAAGGCCTCTCTTAGATATCTCATTGGTTTCCAAGTAACATTTTTATATCACCCTGGTGACATCATAAGAATAATATAAACAAACCTTTTACTATTTTATAAGTCATTTTCTTTTAAAAGGATATACCTTTTTTATAAGAGCTCTTATCTTCTTTTTATTTGTTTCTTTGTTCTTCTGATAAAAAACTGATCATTTTGACATCACTCTTGACTATTTTCTGGTCTATATTTCCTGAGTTAATGATTTACTTTTTTTTTTTATTTTTGTTCCAAACTTATTTATTATCTCTTTTTGTACCTTTCACTTTCTTAAATTTATTTTATACATTTGGTAATCTTTTAACATAAACTGACATTGTTTCCTTATTATTTTAATAGAAATCTTATTCATATAAATTGACTGACTATGATTATGGTACTTTCTTGTTAAGACTAACATTAGTGTTATTAACACTAGTATACATAATATTAATAAATGTGACAAAAACTGATTACTAATAACTATTAGTAATATGTTATAATTCCCCTTAACTGACTGTGTTTATAACTTTGCAGTCTGCACACAAAAAACAAATTTCATAAGTAAGTTCTTACTTTAATTATAATAAAAATAACATACAATAAACAATTAAAATTAAACATATTCAATTAAGTCTTTCTTAAAATATTATGTCTCCTGGTACTTTTTAATAATATAATCATGGTATATTTATGTTACTAGGGTGTGGTAAAAATGTCTTGTAACATAATGCCCCCCTCCAGAAAACAGGTTATTTTAGTAATCATTAGATTGCTTAAATAAGCTGATTGACTTCACCATTATTTTCCTTAATTTCCATAATAATTTTTTATTTCAGCACCTAAAACTTGATATTGATTCTTCATACTTTTCACACCTCGAGTCATATTGTCATATTTATTTTTTATTTCTTTACCTCATCGTTTGTATCATCCCTGAAATACCATAATTCCCTAACATTAAATACTACATATGGGTTCGGATTCGGAGGGGCACTATTGGCTTCCATTACTCCGCCATTTTCCCTAAATATATCATCTGAAATCAGAGGAACTTCATCTCTGTCCAGGAAAAAATAAAGTTGTACTATCACAACACAATACATATGATAATTACCTACAAGGTAGCTCTTTCGCTACAAACTTAGATTCTAGGGATTGTTACATTATTTCTTTGGGGTCTATTCACATTTTTATTCTATGACTATTTCACTTCTAGTGCTTTATCAGTTCAAAATAATTTTCTATCTTTCACATGTAATTGGTTAACCTTACTCAACCTACATGTTGTATTATTTCCATCTTGGTGCTGTCAATCAATAATATTTTAGATTCTATTTTCATCTAAATCATTCTAACTCTTCTTAATAAATTCAAAATAATTTCTTCCGAAACACATGGTAAGCTGTTCTTACTTAATTTAGAATTTTGATGTTTTTTGTTCATGTTTTTTGAAATCTTCATTGGTCATTACTTTTATCATCATATTTTCTTCTCAATTCTCCCTTTCTTCTGCAAGTTCATTTGTTGTAATTACTTATTTATCTTTTTATGCGTTCCATCTGTCAGCCGTTTCTTCTTTTTCATCTTCTGGTTTAAACCAGATTACTCCACTATTATTTTTTCCCCATGGTGGATTCTGTCGGTTAAATGCATCAACAAACTTTGCTATGGGATTGCCCCATTTTGGATTACTCCCGTACATTTCAATGTTGTCGTATGAGTATATTCGTTCATCTTCATTACTGGGACCAGGCTCAGGTTCTTTGTTTTCACGACAGTTACCTCGTTTGTCCACCTTTCTTGGTCGCTGTTCATCATGTCTCCTCGAGTCCCTCTCCTCAGCCATTATATAATTTACTTGGGCTTGATTGGTTCCCTGATTGTTACTTGGTGGATCTTCCGGAGGTATATCCCTATTTCTGTCCCCACTTCTTGACCTCATATAATCATTGTGATCATTCCACTGTCTCCTGTTGTCATTGTGTCTTCCATATCGTCTGTCATAATTTCTGTCATTATTAAAATTCTGACGTCTTCCTTGAAATCGCCTGTTATTCGGATTTCTATTATATCCCTCCGTCTGTACGTGGTTTATTGGCTGTCGACTGTCGTGTGGTTGTTCATTGTTCCTATCATTCCAATCCTCAGTTCTTCTTCGACTCCTGTAATAATAATTTTCTCTCTCAAAACCTTCTAAGAGAGCCTCCATCTCTCCAATAGTTTTTATCTGTCCACACCGACGAGCCTGTACAATGTCTTCTCCAAAATGATATGATAATTTGGCTATGAGACACTCTTCAGGGATTTTTGGTCGTAAATGTCGAGCTACACAGACTTCGCCCAAAAAATAAGAAGTCATTGTCTGTCCTCTTCTAGCATCACATCTGCCAGTGCTCAAATTGTCTCGGGCTATATTTTGGTTGGACTCCGACCAATACTTTATTTTAAAAATTTGTTTAAATTCATTATAATTGGTGATTTCATTTCTTTCTGCCTTCCACCAGTTATCATTACTATTTTTAAAACTATCATCTAGGAGATCTTTATTATTGGCCACCGATTTTCTTTGGTTCTATTCAAACCTTCTTCTAACCTCTCCAAAAATTCTAGAGGGTTCTGATGACACTTTAAAGTTTATCACTTCTTTACTTTCTTCTATTAGTGTAGGTATATAGTTTATTGGTCTAACTTTTAGTACCTCTATCTCTTCCTTAAGTTTGTTTATATCCTTCTGTTGAATTTCATCTATCTTCTCACTGTTGTTGGTAACTTGATTTTGTACCTGTATTATCTTGGTTTCTGCCTGATTGTATTGTTCCCCTACCTTATTTTGGAGTATTTCTAATTGCTCCTGAGTATCCTTGTGAAGTATAACAATACTAGTTTTACTGTTATCTTCCACTTCAGTTATTTTGGTTATCAACTCTTCGCGCAGTTGACTTAAATTTTCCTCGGTTTTCTCAACCTTCTGGTTAGTTTCTGAAATTCTATTCCTTATTTCATCTTTATACTCTTCTAACTGCTGTTTTAATTCCTCTTTATTCTTCTCACTCTCTTTCTTCAATGGTCCTTTTCATTCTTCGTTACTTTGTCTAATATCCTCCTTCAAATGTTGTTGTAATGTTTCATTATTACTTTCAATTTTTTTATTTAATTCCTCATGATCTTCTCTCATTTGTTTCTTTAATTCTTCATTATTTTGTCTTAATAAGGTTTCATTATCTTCCCTCATTTGTTTCTTTAAACTTTCATTATTACTGTCCATTTTCTTGTCCATTTTTTCAATATCCTCCTTCATTTCCTGTTTGATCTTATCCAATTTCTCATTTATTTGTTTCAATAATATTTCACTGGTTTTGTTATTCCCTTCCATTAGAATTCTCAACATCTCCTGCATGCTCATGTCTTCCTTTTGTATGGGTTTATCTGGTTGATCCCCTGGTGTATCTCTTACCACCGTTTCCCTTTCATCAGTCACAGTTATTGGGGTATCTCTTACCATTACTTCTACTTCTTCAACTGTGGTTGCTTCCTTATCTTCTATATTTAACTCTATCTCTTCTTCTTCCATTCGTTTCCGTGACGTTGATCTCCTCCTTGGCATCTCTGTTGTTAATCGTAGCCGCCACTAGAGTAGAAATCACTGTAAACTCACAATAAGAATACAAAGCTATTCTATTTCTAGCCTCACTAGTTGGGCTCGAATCTGTAACGTGTAAAAGTGTTCTACCCTTACAAATCTTATGATCGTTCTTTCTAAATTACATTTTATTTAGCCTCACAATTGGGATAGCCAATTTGTTACATCTAGACTCGAATCTATGGTTATTTATCTGAATTTGTGTCTTGTTTAACTCTGTTATTATTTGTATATATTTTTGTTAATATTAAATTAAGGATGAGTATCTGTTCAGGGGGATGTTTGTTGAGCGCCAATTTGCAATCAGTGTTTGCAAATAAAATTTTATTGGTGAAATATCAATAATAAATTTTTGATATTTCAAATTTAAGTAAACAGTATATGGTCTCTTTATTCTGTAATGAACTCTCTTTTATTCTTTTTTTTTTCAGCAATGGATATGATAACTTGTGCTCATCACCACATTTTTTAAAAGAAATCTGCAAAGATTTTCAATTGATGATTGTTGCCAACTTAATCTAATTACTGAAGTCAACTCACAGTATCAGATATTTTGTTCAGAATATCATACCCTTTTTGTTTTCATGAAATAAGAAACAAATAAACCTATTTCTGTATTTTGTTAACTCAAATTCTTTATTTATTCTTTAATTTGTTATAAATGTAAAACATAATTTTTAACGAAGTTTGGCCAGCTGTATTCTAATAAGCTCAGAGCGACAGCAGTAACTCTTAGATCTCAGGCTTTTTAAACATTTCATATTTTGTATTTAATAAATAAAATACAATTATAATGTTCAGTAGGTCCTTTCGACTACGATATAACAACAGTATTGACAGGGAAAGTACCAAAATACATATGATGAGAAATAGTCACAATGTATCTTAAAAGGATTATATTAAGAGTGTAAAACAGTTCAGTGTATAGGTTAAGTTATAAAAATGTTTTTTAGACTTAATTAGCTTTAAATTATGTTAGCACTATACATCAATGGTGGCTAATGCTTATGTCCATATTATTAATTATTATTGTTCTCAGTCAACTCACAGTATCAGATATTTTGTTCAGAATATCATACCCTTTTTGTTTTCATGAAATAAGAAACAAATAAACCTTTTTCTGTATTTTGTAAACTCAAATCCTTTATTTATTCTTTAATTTGTTATAAATGTAAAACATAATTTTTAACAAAGTTTGGCCAGCTGTATTCTAATAAGCTCAGAGTGACAGCAGTAACTCTTAGATCTCATAGTCCAGTCGCCAGAGATTTTGACTTGATAAAAAATTGGGGCAAAGCAATATTTGGTGCACGTGTTAAATAAACGTTAATAATTATTATAAAAAAATCTTTGCATGTTTACCTTTCTAGGGTTTTCTGAAAATGGTCTGGAAATTTCGTAAAGACAGATTTTCTTAAAGCACTCCGTAAATATGTACAGTTGGAAGAAATAAACGGTGTATATTGAAGAGCAAACAATTTCCTTCAGAAAGTCTCCTTGCATATTTTTACGTTAATGGAACTGTTTTCCTGAAAATTGGTAATGATGAGCGCTGCGTTTTAAAAAGAGCGTTTGCCCCCGATCCTGCATAATTCGCTAAATTAGCCAGGCGCGTCTATTCAAAAATATCATAACTTTTTTAATCTAAGCGTAGCCAGTTAAATAAAGGCTAGTTTTGAAGGGAACAGTATAGCTTTCAAAATTTATTGATTTTTACATAAATATTTTATTTGAACATAAAGAATATAGTGTATAAATATTTACTGTAGATACAAAAAGAAGTGAAACCACAAAATTACAAGTACTATACAATAAAATTAAAAAAAAATAGTAGTTCTTTACTAATTTACCTTTAAAAGAGATAAACTTTTTATTTTATAATAATGAAAACTACTTTTGAAGTTGTTATTTAAAAAAAAAAAAACCTTTTCAAAAGTGAGTATTTCGACGTATTTTAAATTTACTCTAAAATTCAGAGTTTATCTGCCTTTATTAATCTTAAAAATAGAGATATCGAAATACAAAAAATTGTATTTGAAAACTGCAAGTGTTCTGCATCAAAACTACACTCATGAAAATTAAAATCATTTTCAAAATTAAAAAAAATAAATAAAAATTGTGTATACTAAAAAAAGGTCCCTCCTTTGCATTACATACATGTATCTTTTAAGTGGGTTTATTTGAGTACTTGAAATTAACGTTATAGCTACTACAATGCTAAATCTATCTATTCATGTTATTTCTCTTACCTGATTATACCTATACTCTAAAAACAAGACCCTAGAAAACAGGTAAAATTTTTAAACGGCGCGGCGTTCTATTCCCCTCGAGTGTGCAACTGTATATGTAGCTGCGCGTGCAACACCCATTGTTGTGGTGTGGCATACAAACATCTGCTATACAAGAACGGAGCAGTAACGCAGTTGATATTTCTTCAAAGGTTATAATCAAAACATTACAAATATTTTTGTTTTTATCATATAAAACAGGTAAAAAAAATTGCAGTTTAAAGTTTTTATTTACACTTTTTATACATGCTAATATTTATTTATTTGTGAACACGTGTAGTGGAGTCAAAATAAAAATCAAATGTGAATTGTTATGGGAGTCATTTTTTGTATGCTAAATTGGTTAATGGGATCAAGTTGAGCTAACAGTTAAGTTTTGTGTCAAATCAACCCGTTTATTTTTTTATTAACAATTTAAGTTGCAAAATAGCGTTTTTATAAATATCTTTGGACCTAACAAGCCAATTTTAATGTGAATTTTTTTCAGTATTCTATAATAAATGAATAACATTTTTAGCCTTAATACGGCAGTTGATATTATTATTATTGTTAATGTGCTATCAATAAATAAAGTGGCGATGGCGTTTATAAACAAATTGCTGTTGTTTTAACACAAATTATTGAAAGTTGATAAAACTTGAGGGAAAGGTAACCTTTGTGGAGTACTATAAACCCCACAAATTTCATATTGAAATGTTTAATATAACCTCAAAAAAATCGCAATTCACAAAAAAACTTTGAGTGCTCATAAAGTATGGCAAGATTGTGGCACAAAGGTGTACGACGGCTTAAATTAAAGCTTATTAAAAATATTTTCGGGTGGTTAATTAACAAAATTTGTTGGCCTTTCTGACACCATTTTTTGACCATTTAAAAAATTAAACGTAAAGAACGCATTTTTCTAAAAAAAAAATTATTTGTACTGATCATTTTTTACATACATTAAAAGTTTATAAAAGGCACATATTTAAAAAACAAATTTGGTAAAAACGGTGGATTTAAAATTGAAAATAAAAAAATTTTTAAAAGAGATATTTTGACTTCATTAGTGGTGAAGTTTTAAAGAATACTTTTACTGAACATAAGTGCTACATAAGGTTTTTTGATTTTTAGGTATTAAATATGGACCAGTGTGATACTGAAATATGTTTTATTTGTAATGCTGATCTTTGTATTGAAGATACAGAAAAAGTGACTCGAGGACTACGAATTTAATAAGAGTTAGCTCTGAGAGAAACGATGGAAAATATGAAATGTCAAAAAAAGTTGATTCAATTTTAGTACACAGGAAATGTCGAGAAAAATATACGTTAAAAAGGAATGATGTTTTGTGTTATAAGGATTTAGGCACTTTGTCGAAAAAAAGTAAATATAGCCCAGTCAAGAGTAAAGTCAGAAAGAGTAAAGAATTGTTTGATTTCAAAAAACTTTGTATAATTTGTGGATTAGATGCCGATAAAAGTAATACGAGATTAAGTATTAATCAACGCAAAAATATTTCTATAATTCAAAGTCCTACTTTTAAAGAAAAATTATCAGAAATGATTGCAGAACATAATGACGAATTAGGAAAAGCAATTCTACGACGAATTTCTTGTGATGATTTGGTAGCTGTACAAGCGAGATATCACCGCAGTTGTCACAAAAAAGTTTAAACAGTTACACTCGTGACACAAGTGATGCTAAAGGTCCACCCAAGGATGTAAAAATCTCACGTCAAATGGAATTGATTTTTGATTATTTAAGTGACAGTGATGATACCCAGTTTACGCTCACAGAATTAATTGCATTATTAGGTAAATATATTGCTTAATTATAAATTATAATTATACTATTTTTTAAATTAAATTTTCATGTTTATTTTATTTAATATCTAATTTTCTTAAACAGGACATGATGCTTGTCATCCAAATACCATTATTGCTAAATTAAAAGAAAATTATGGCGATTGCATAAGAATTATATCCAGAAAAGGTGGCTCAACCCTCATATGTCTTGTAGATCGTGAATACAATGTCATGCGTCAAGCATGGATAGCCTCAAAAAAAGATGAAATTGAAGAAAAAAGAAAAATCTTAAAATCTGCAGCAGCAATTATTCGAAACGATGTTAATCTGAAGAAAAGTAATACAGAATTTTATCCTCCAAGTGATAATATATTCCAAAATATTAATGAGAATATCCCAGAATCCCTTCAGTTTCTGATAGAAGAAATAATTTTAAAAAATAAAAAAGGTAATATTAGTTCATATGAAACAAAATGCACAGCAATTACTCATTCAATTATGAGTTGCATAAGACCTAGAACCTTTCTATCACCATTGCAAGTTGGTCTGTCTGTAATGTTGCATAGGAAATTTGCTTCAAAACGAATTATAGATATATTGTCGCATCTGGGAGTGTGTTCATCATACAAAGAAGCAGCACTTTATGAGGATAGTGTATTGCTTAGTCCACGTTCTCCATTTAGATCTGGTTGTTTTGCACAATTGGCATTTGACAATTCAGATATTAATATCAATACTATAGACGGGAAAAATACTTTTCATAGTATGGGAGGTATTATGATTATAAGTCCAAGAGATTGTTATTATAAGAAAGTTCCCTTAAAACGATTGACAGTTAAGCCTACTGCAAAAGAAATCAGCAAAATTGACAAAATACCGTTCCAAATTTTTGAAAATATTAATACACATGCACTCCAAAACATTGTTTTTGAAAAAGTAGATAATCTGAGTTTTAATAATATAGATTTTTCTAATGCTGACTTGCTTTGGATTTATGGAGTGACCAAACCAGGCATTACTGGCTGGAATGCCTTTATGTCCAAGCTTTTGGAAAATATGACTTATACATTATCTAGAATTGTTTGCTTGCCTTTTGTACACTCTCCTCCAACTGACAAAAATACAATATACACCGTTTTAAAATACGCTGTAAAACTAGTGAAAAACTTAAATCTATTTAATTGTTTTGTTACTTTCGATCAACCTTTGTATCAGAAAGCGTTTGAAATGGTCCAATCCTCACCTGATGATGATATACATAATGTAATTGTTTGACTTTGAGGATTTCATCTGCTTATGTCTTTTCTTGGTTCAATCAGTTATGTGATGGCAGGAAGCGGTTTAAAAGAAGCATTAAGCTGTTGCTATGCGCCAGGAACAGTAGATAAGATGTTAGATGGCCATGCTTATGCTAGGCAGTACGAGGCCACACATTAATTTGGATAGTTTTGTGTAAAAAGATTATTGAGGAAATGAATCTTTCAGAAGTTGAATATTCAAATATGAAATCTTTACTACAAGAATTTTTAGATGACAATCTTACTTACAAAGAAGTACAAGATCATAATTTTTTAAACATCTTAAATGGTTAATTTCTAGAAAAAATGATTGAAATTGAGGAACGCGGTAAAACTGCAAAATTATGGATACAATACATACGAATGATCTCTATTGCAAAAGCATTTGCGCGCTCTGAAAAAATGGGTTTACTAAAAATTCAATTACAAGTTATTCAGCAAATGTTGCCATATTTTTATGCAACTGGACATTTTAATTATACGAAATTAGCCTTATTATATGTACAATATATGAATCAATTTATAAAAGAATCTGAAAAACTTTTCACCTCAATGCAAAACCAAGATGTAATTCTAGAAACTACCGCTTTAAAAATTAAAGAACTTCAAAATTTTATAAATAACGGATTTTGTACTGTAAGACGAACTGAGAAATTCTGGTCAGGAACACATACTGATATGACAATCGAACAGGACTTAATGAGAGTCATGAAAGTTGATGGTGGTATGATTGGACGGGGAGTAACTACCAGTACTGCAAATAAATGGATTTTAGCAATGCCATATACACATTATATACCATATACATATGTTATGTAACGCAACATAGTTGAGGTTCCCCAACGTTACATAAAAGACTGAATGAAATATGGTCAAAGACGATACCCTGACTTAAGGTTGTTCGATAGTTCATATGTTTGAGAAGGACCTCAAGTAAAAAGGAGGCAATGACTAATATTAAATGTATAAAACCCAGACTAATGAATGATTGGATGTAATGAAATGTTTGTTTTGTACTGTGACATGTTAAGGTCTACAGAATATTTATATTGTATGTTGAATGTGTTAAAAATGAAATGATGTTGTTTGATAATAATACTTACTCAATAATTATGTTTATATTTTATATTAGATTTGTTTTTATACAGCACAATATAGTTACCAATGTTAGGCACGGTACTAAGTTGTCAGTATTGTATAAAATTGAAAGATACTGTTGATCTAATTAATGTTTATAAACTGGATCAGGAGTGTGACCAGTGTTTCAAGTCTAACAAGTAGTTCTGACAATTATGTCATAAATTAATAAAGGGTTCCAGAACCAATTGATTAAAGTAAAAACAAATAACCACCAGTAAATTAAAATTCATGTAGTTAACTATGTAATCAATAATTAATTGTACAGTAGGTCAGGTAAAAAGAAAATTAAGTTAAAAACCAAATAATGTTATAATGGTTGTAAATGAATCTATAGGCCTAAATTCCATATTAGTGAAAGGAAATTAATACCTTTTTAGTAAACCCAGTCCAACGAAACTCTAGTAAAACATTTACTGTTTAATAAGGAAGGTTAGGGGAGAATTTTATGTGATTCAATATTAATCCAAGCATGGAGTATTTTATTGGAAAGGAGTAGTAATATTCTATAATGCCGGCTCAAGGATATATAGAAAACATGGTTGTTAAGGGCAACTGATTTTTTAGTAACTTGTTGATTTTGAATAGATGGTACTGATTGTTACAAGCTATTAGGTTGAGATGAACCGATATATTTAAAAATATATGAATAAATATAAAGAAAATATATATCCTAATTGAAAAAGCATTTTTGCAAAACAATTATACTGGAATGTTAATGAATCATACAAATTAAATAACCCTATAAATTATCAATGAATACAATAAAAAAGAACTGAAAGCGTCTCACCTCATTCACTAAACAATTCCGCTGAATTTGGTATCAAACCAATTCATGCTATAAATTGAAGACCAATAAAGAGTTGAAGCCTTAATTAACGGAAATATTTGGAAATACAGAAGATTCGGTTGACGAAATAACCTTCATTGGCAGCAGAAGCTGAGATCCTAATTCCAATTCACTGGGACCAAGACTTGTGAAGACCGCAAAAGAAGAATAGAAGCCAGAAGATCTCATAAGGGGTTACCAGTACACACCACCATCAATTTTATTGAAAATCAGAGCAGTTTCACTGGATGAAGACGATATAAACTGGATTTTGATCGTTGTTGACAAACGTTCACCGCCTAACGAAGTTTCGTCGATTTGGTAAAAAACAACTTATTTTCATTCCATTGTAATTTAAGTAAATAATATTATTTTGTAAATTGAACAACCTTAATTATGCGTTTTACCTGGCCTTACTAATGGTTCAAAGAACTACACGAACCCTGGTATAAGAATTATTTGTCATTATTTTCAAAGTATATATGTTTTTCTTATTAGAATTCGAATAATTAAGAATCGATACATGTTGGGATAGTCGATTGTATTGTCTTATTGTTTGTCTGAGACAACGTAACTGGTTAAATACCAGAGGAAAATAAATAAAGTACATTTGTTGTATGAGTTAACGTTTTAATCATTGCAGAGAAAATACTATATGTAATTGGCGTAATAATTTATTAACAGATTGATACAAACACTCAGAATAACTAACCTATACGCACACATATTTACAATAACAGCGCTCGAAGCTTGCAGCTGGTGAGACGGGAGATTGCTGAACTAACGGGTTTTGCCATACTAAATTTGAATGGAATTTTTATCGTTGAGGGACTAGGGTTGAGACAAAAACCACTTACATTCAGTAAATACTCCATATAAATTGCTCATATTAAACAACCACTGAGGATTAAATTAAGACTACAGAATAATACCATTATAAATTCAGGAATATAATTCTAAGTTTGTGGACTTAATAATCTGTATCCTGAGGGTTTCACTGGTCACAACCGCAAGGTATATTTAATTAATAACATATTAATTAAATCAGGTAACAGCATTTTAATTGTTACGAATCGCTACCTACAACGTACTACTTGGCGTTTGTTACACCGGAGTCTCTTATAACTAATTACACTCATAGACAAGATCTCTTTATAATTTGACGTCTCCAGCTGGTATCATACATTATTACATACGTCCTCACATAATTAACAAGCAGTTCGTTACTAAATTGATTACAACAGTGAGGTTTGAATAAGACGGACATCTCCGCTAGCACCGGCACATAATTAGTCTCTTTACAAATTGGCGCATAACAACGTGGAACTTATTTAAACACGTACTCGACACCTCCTATATATTTTCATTTCTTTACAAATTGACGCTCGCAACGTGGGGCATCATCGTCGCATCTTAACACACACCTTAGATCTCTTTTTATTACAAATTGGCGCTCAACGAGTGGGCTTTAGTTAAGTAAAAACTCATATTATTTGTTACTTAACTTGAGCAGGCAACCATTAGAGGCACAGGAATGCAATAAAGAGCTTACGAACGAAATTACGAATAACGAAATTGCCCGAACAAAAAAGACGACTAAGCTACGCGGAATGGATGACGGCGCTATTTAAAAAATTCAGCTTGCATATGGAGTATATTAACAAGAACGCCACCGATCACGAAAGAGCGCAAATGAGTCGTGCGAATGCAATGGGAACACCAAACGACAAAATGACTTTGAGAGACATTTATGATGAAATGTGGGAGTTAGATGCCAGGTGTAATAAAGAAAAGACTATTGGGACGAATAACGAAAAAGACGATAACAAGGTGGAAAGGATGACTGAAGAAGATTGGGAAAGATGGGACGATAATGTAGAACAAATGAAAACCGAAAGAACAGGAGTATACGCCCAAGTGACAGAACAATATACTCAGGAAGACTATGAACAATGGAAACGAGAAATAAGACCACCTGAAAACCAAATACAAACAGAAAACAAAGAATTAAAGGAATGGATCAGGGTGATGTTTGAACTATCCCGAGAAGATATGTGTCACTGGAGGAAAGAACATAATCAAATAGATGAATTTATCGGAATGCCAAATCATAAAAAGCTAGAACAATCCAATGTACAAAAAGAAGTAAATATAGTCAAAGTGAAGCAACAGAAGAAAATATCAAAACCACAGGCGAGCAATAAAGAAGATGCTCAAGGGGATCAACCAGATAAATCTGCCCGAAAGGAAGACATGAGTATGCAGGAGATGTTAAGAATTATAATGGAAGGGAATAACAAGATCCAAGAAGATAATAGACAAACTAATGAAAAAATAGACAGTATCAAAGAAGATTCCAGGAAACAGAAGGAAGAATTAAATAAAAAATTTGAAGAAAACTCAGAAAAGCTAGAAAAAAAAATAGACAGTATTAAGGAAAGTACTAGTGAACTTTTAAGGCAAACCATAAATGAAAATAATGAAAAATTGAAGGCCGACTTCAGACAAATCAGTGAGAAGCTGGAACATAAAATAGACAGTATTAATGAAAACTCAAGAAAACAAAACGAAATTTTGAGCGAAAATTTAATCAAGCAAATGAATAAAAGGTTTGACAGGAATGATGAGAGTTTGAGGCAGATTCTGGAGAATAACAAACGAATGGATGAGAAAATTGAAAACCATAATAAGGAGTTGCGGCAAATCATCAATGAACAAGGCCTAGCGTTGAGGGAAGTCATCAATGGAAGTATTATAATTGTCAATGAAACACGGAGCAAAGGAGTTGATAGCTATGAAGTGGAGGTAAGACAGCAAATAAATGAAGTTAAGGTGGATCTGGAAAAGACAGATGAACCCATCATGCAACTCAGAGTAGAAGTAGAGACCAAAATTACTCAAATAGGAAACATACAAGTGAAGACCCAAGAAAAATTTGACAAGATACCAATTGATAGAACCGGAAGAATAGAACGGGTTCATGATGAAATGAAGATAGTGAGAATAAGACAAATGTGTAAAAGGAAATTAATAGATACACGGGAAGAATTGGAAATGATTAAAGGGGGATTAGTTAAACTGCATAATAGACCAATTACGGAAAACAGAGAAGTAAGGCAAGTGAGAAACTTTAAACGAACCACACTTGAATTCCCAGATGGACTAGAAGGACCAAAAAGGCCAAAACTAACTAAGGAGCATGGAGGACTTGTGGAATTTATGTATGAACCATCAGAAACATTAAGAGACAGTACAGAAGAATCAATTCAAAGGACGATGATGAGCTTGACTATAAATGACAATTTTATAGTGACAAGAGGCAAGAACTGTACAATAATGAGATATGTCACAAGGACAGAAATAACTCTATACACTAGAGAGACCCGAACAACCAGTATAGACGAAATAATGGACCACGGTTAAACAGATTCCAAACAGAATATAGTGAAAAGGGACGGATTTTATGGATACAGGACCAAGCAACCCATTGTTAATAAAAAAAAAAACCCAAAATTCTAAAAGCATGTAAGGACAACTTACTCAAGTAATTTCGAAACGATATAATATAAAATGAAGAGACTAAAACCCAAAATTCCAAAGGATGTTAGAACAACTTACTCATAATTATTCAGAAACAGTATGATTTAAAATAAAGAGAATAAATACCCCAAAATTCAAAAAATGAAGTAAGCTCAACTTACAAACAAGTATCTAAGAAAACAATTTATGAATTATATAAGAAAGAGAATTTTGAAGATAAAAAGAACAACCAAAGTCGAAAAATAAGTAAGAACACCTTACAATACAATTTAGAAGAAATTGCTTTAAACTGATATGAAAGAAGAAAAAAATTTTACACTAATTCAACTTAATAAAAATCATCAAAACCAAAAGACGAAATGAGTTTATCTAATGTAACATAATAGTGAGAAATGTAATTTAGAATGTAAAAGAAATAATAATGATTGTGCCAGAAGAATATAGCTACATAATGTAATGTATAGTACTGACCAAAATCTCATAACCAGCTGTATTGATCACAAAGGAATATGAGCCAATGAAGACAAGAGAATGAAGAAGCCAAAATGGAACCATCAAAAGGATCACAAGAAAAGAAAAAAAAAACTAATGGTTAAGAATTATCCGTAAACAAAACCCAATTAATAAATGTCAATAAAATAGCCAAGTATTGGAGAGAAAAAGTGTATAATAGAAGGAAGAATTAATATGAAGAAATAATATGATCTGAGTTAAAGTACAGTGAATAATCCCTAGAATATGATTATTATTTATTATTTTATTGAAGGTCACATGATGACTACCTTACGAGGTTTATTAATGAAGATTGACTGTAGAATATTCCAGCAATCATTTGACTGGGCAGAGATGATGTTCCTCTGATCCCAGAAAGTATGTAACGGACGACGGTAATTGGTTAGCCGATAGAGCACCACCGATTCGATTCCAGTTATAATGTTAGGGAGGTTTAGGAAAATTAAATATTAGAGGGAAAACTCACAAATAAATATAGAGAATTAAATAAAACCAGATCCAAAATGTATAATTAATGAAGAATGTCACAAGAATGATTATAGAAATAAGATTTAAACTTGGGAAATAATTGACTTTAAGAAGGAACGAAGAAATGATAATAAAATAACGAATAATTGGGAAATATAAAAGTACTATAAATAGGAAACCAATTGGCCAGATACAAATTAGAAGTTTATTTCTTGCTAAACTTTGTTTATACCAAAATAAACTTATTTCGAAGGGGGGGTGTTATGTAACGCAACATAGTTGAGGTTCCCCAACGTTACATAAAAGACTGAATGAAATATGGTCAAAGACCATACCCTGACTTAAGGTTGTTCGATAGTTCATATGTTTGAGAAGGACCTCAAGTAAAAAGGAGGCAATGACTAATATTAAATGTATAAAACCCAGACTAATGAATGATTGGATGTAATGAAATGTTTGTTTTGTACTGTGACATGTTAAGGTCTACAGAATATTTATATTGTATGTTGAATGTGTTAAAAATGAAATGATGTTGTTTGATAATAATACTTACTCAATAATTATGTTTATATTTTATATTAGATTTGTTTTTATACAGCACAATATAGTTACCAATGTTAGGCACGGTACTAAGTTGTCAGTATTGTATAAAATTGAAAGATACTGTTGATCTAATTAATGTTTATAAACTGGATCAGGAGTGTGACCAGTGTTTCAAGTCTAACAAGTAGTTCTGACAATTATGTCATAAATTAATAAAGGGTTCCAGAACCAATTGATTAAAGTAAAAACAAATAACCACCAGTAAATTAAAATTCATGTAGTTAACTATGTAATCAATAATTAATTGTACAGTAGGTCAGGTAAAAAGAAAATTAAGTTAAAAACCAAATAATGTTATAATGGTTGTAAATGAATCTATAGGCCTAAATTCCATATTAGTGAAAGGAAATTAATACCTTTTTAGTAAACCCAGTCCAACGAAACTCTAGTAAAACATTTACTGTTTAATAAGGAAGGTTAGGGGAGAATTTTATGTGATTCAATATTAATCCAAGCATGGAGTATTTTATTGGAAAGGAGTAGTAATATTCTATAATGCCGGCTCAAGGATATATAGAAAACATGGTTGTTAAGGGCAACTGATTTTTTAGTAACTTGTTGATTTTGAATAGATGGTACTGATTGTTACAAGCTATTAGGTTGAGATGAACCGATATATTTAAAAATATATGAATAAATATAAAGAAAATATATATCCTAATTGAAAAAGCATTTTTGCAAAACAATTATACTGGAATGTTAATGAATCATACAAATTAAATAACCCTATAAATTATCAATGAATACAATAAAAAAGAACTGAAAGCGTCTCACCTCATTCACTAAACAATTCCGCTGAATTTGGTATCAAACCAATTCATGCTATAAATTGAAGACCAATAAAGAGTTGAAGCCTTAATTAACGGAAATATTTGGAAATACAGAAGATTCGGTTGACGAAATAACCTTCATTGGCAGCAGAAGCTGAGATCCTAATTCCAATTCACTGGGACCAAGACTTGTGAAGACCGCAAAAGAAGAATAGAAGCCAGAAGATCTCATAAGGGGTTACCAGTACACACCACCATCAATTTTATTGAAAATCAGAGCAGTTTCACTGGATGAAGACGATATAAACTGGATTTTGATCGTTGTTGACAAACGTTCACCGCCTAACGAAGTTTCGTCGATTTGGTAAAAAACAACTTATTTTCATTCCATTGTAATTTAAGTAAATAATATTATTTTGTAAATTGAACAACCTTAATTATGCGTTTTACCTGGCCTTACTAATGGTTCAAAGAACTACACGAACCCTGGTATAAGAATTATTTGTCATTATTTTCAAAGTATATATGTTTTTCTTATTAGAATTCGAATAATTAAGAATCGATACATGTTGGGATAGTCGATTGTATTGTCTTATTGTTTGTCTGAGACAACGTAACTGGTTAAATACCAGAGGAAAATAAATAAAGTACATTTGTTGTATGAGTTAACGTTTTAATCATTGCAGAGAAAATACTATATGTAATTGGCGTAATAATTTATTAACAGATTGATACAAACACTCAGAATAACTAACCTATACGCACACATATTTACAATAACAGCGCTCGAAGCTTGCAGCTGGTGAGACGGGAGATTGCTGAACTAACGGGTTTTGCCATACTAAATTTGAATGGAATTTTTATCGTTGAGGGACTAGGGTTGAGACAAAAACCACTTACATTCAGTAAATACTCCATATAAATTGCTCATATTAAACAACCACTGAGGATTAAATTAAGTCTACAGAATAATACCATTATAAATTCAGGAATATAATTCTAAGTTTGTGGACTTAATAATCTGTATCCTGAGGGTTTCACTGGTCACAACCGCAAGGTATATTTAATTAACATATTAATTAAATCAGGTAACAGCATTTTAATTGTTACGAATCGCTACCTACAACGTACTACTTGGCGTTTGTTACACCGGAGTCTCTTATAACTAATTACACTCATAGACAAGATCTCTTTATAATTTGACGTCTCCAGCTGGTATCATACATTATTACATACGTCCTCACATAATTAACAAGCAGTTCGTTACTAAATTGATTACAACAGTGAGGTTTGAATAAGACGGACATCTCCGCTAGCACCGGCACATAATTAGTCTCTTTACAAATTGGCGCATAACAACGTGGAACTTATTTAAACACGTACTCGACACCTCCTATATATTTTCATTTCTTTACAAATTGACGCTCGCAACGTGGGGCATCATCGTCGCATCTTAACACACACCTTAGATCTCTTTTTATTACAATATATATATATACACCATATAAATGCCATATACACATATCTGCGAAGAAGTAGAAAAATTTTGTGGTATAACATTTTCTACTTCCGATCAGCATGTAGATGCTAGAGATTCTTGAATAAAACGAGATACTGAAGATATTCTCAAAATAAAATCCTGGTTTGATTGTCACGAGCCATTTCCTTATCAAGATTCAATAATGTCTATATCTACTGGAGTTACTGGCGGTAATAATATTAACTGTCATAATGCTTTTGAGGTTGGAAAAGCAGGATTAGAAGAAATTGCTGGTACAAACTTCCATAAATTTTCGTTTAAATGAAAAAATAGAGTACTGTCATTAAAAAGTGTTAATAGTAGTCTGAAAATTCAAGAGGAAATTGTCCCTATAGATCCAATGTTTATATTTCAACGCATTTGTGTAGCAAGAAAAAGTGACGACGAATTAAAAGAATACATGCGTTATGAACTTGCACCTTACCCAACATCTATGTTTTACGAAGGTGTATTTCGGAAAACAGATAAGTCTAAACTATATGATATGTTTGAAGTAGACCGCACTGAGATTAACCTTGAAGATTGCATTTACGTCATTGATGGTGGTATGTTACTGCATAGAGTAGTATGGTCAAAAAATGACAAGTTCAAATGTATTTTTCAAAGATACGTAAATTATGTCAAGAGACACTTTGGATCAAAAGTTACTGTAGTTTTTGATTGCTATACAAACAATTCTAACAGCATCAAAGCTATGGAGCGTTATCGCCGTACCAATCAAAATTCCTCTCCAGATATTTTATTCCATGAAGATATGTGTGTCACAGTGACCCAAGAGCAATTTCTTTCGAATAAAAATAATAAAACTCTATTTATTGAAATTCTAACGAGATATTTGGAAGAAGAAAGCATAAACGTTAAACAAGCTGACGATGATGCAGACTTATTAATTGTGAAAACAGCCTTAGAATTATATGATAAACCTCCAGTTATTGTTGCAGAGGACGTAGATATTTTGGTGCTCATTACTGCGCTTACACCTAGTAATAAGAAAATTTATCTCTTAAAACCCACGAGAGGAACCATGAGTGCTAGTCTATTTTCTTCTGATAACAGCTTTAGAAAGCATAAATTTTGCAAAGAGAATATACTATTTTTGCATGCTCTAACCGGCTGTGACACAACATCATGCTTTTATGGTAAAGGTAACAAATCGGTTTTTAATTCGATTGAAAAAAAATCAATAAACTCAGATTTAAAAGAAGCGATCGAAGCATTTAAACTGGAAAATCAACCTCAAACATCTATATATAAAAATGGTCTATTAATTCTCCTGTATATGTATAATGCACCAAAAAAAATTACATGTGTTGATAAATACAGACATACAAGTTTTACTAAAGCGATTTCAAAAAAGAAAAAAAGCTTAAAACCTGTAAAGTTAGAAAGTCTGCCACCTACTTCTGATGCTGCCAAGCAGCACTTTTACAGAGTATATTTACAAGTCCAGCAATGGCTCGGCAATGATCTAATACCAAAAGACTGGGGTTGGAATGTTGGAGAAATTTTATCGCCTATAAAAATGACACAGCCAGCTGCCCCAAAATCTTTATTAAAAATGATCTTTTGTAAATGCAAAACTGGCTGCAAAAAAGGATCGTGTACATGCAGAAGCGCTGGTCTTTTATGTTCATCGGTTTGTGGTACATGCTCAACTGAAACTTGCAAACACTTTCCAATTGTTGACGAGATTGATTTTGATGATAATGACTTTGATGATAGTTAGGAAAAAATCCTCGAAGAAGAAGAAGAAGAAGAAGAAGAAGAAGAAGAAGAAGAAGTCACTAACTAAATTCTCAACATCAATAATTTTTAAAATTCCAAATTAAAAAAAATATATATATTCTTGTATAATGTTATTTTGTTTGTATTCGTTTTACCTTTTATTAAAAAGAGAGCTTTTCTTTGAAATATTTTATTTATTACTGGAGGATTTGCCCGGGTTTGCTTGGGAGAAAGTGGTGTCATATTCTTACTTGCTAGGAAATTCACTTTAATTTGATACCATTTATGCTGTTTTTTTCACATCCACCAAGCAGGGGGGGATATTTATAATAATCCAAATCAATATGCACGTCAAATTGTTACTTACATTGAAATTCCCTTTAATTTGATACCCCACGTGCGGTATTTTCATATTTTCCATTTTTGACATCACCCCTCCTCCAATTCCACCAATTTATTGAGCCCCGGAGACCAAAATTTTTAATAGTGCGTATATGCATGTCACATACGGTATTTCATATTTTCAATTTTTGACACCCCTCCACTACAACCCATTTATTGAGCCCCAGGGCCCAAACATTTTCAATAGTACGTATATGCATGTAAAATTGTTACTTGCATTGAAATTCCCTTTAATTTGATACTCCACAGTATTTTCATATTTCATATTTTTCATTTTTGACATCCCCCCCCCCCGGGCCCAAAACACCTATCTTATGTTGGTTCTCCCGTTGCGTAAAAAATTTGTGCCAAGTTTGGTGGAAATCGGTCCAGTGGTTTTTCATATTTTCCATTTTTGACCTCCCCCAAAACCACCCATTTATTAAGCTCCAGGGCCCAAGAATTTTCAATAGTGCTTATATGCATGAAAAAGTGTTACTTGCATTGAAATTCCCTTTAATTTGATACCCTACATGCGGTATTTTCTAATTTCCATTTTTGACATCCCCAGGGCCCAAAACACCTATCTTATGTTGGTTCTCCCGTTGCATAAAATATTTGTGCTAAGTTTTGTTGAAATCGGTCCAGTGGTTAAGTAGGAGGTGTGGAATATAAATACACACAATGACTTTTATGTATATTAAGATACACATATTTAATAATATTATTCAACAGAGGAAGATTTGTTAAAATCGACCATTCCGTCTATAGATTTAATACTCCTAACGATGAAATAATAACAAAATCGTTATTTTGATTTTATTACTATTAAAATTTGAACTATTTTAAACAAAAAGAATGAAGACTTTATCATGATCCAATGGTTTATTTAGTAGTAAGGAAAGAAATTCACTGAATGTAAACGTTTTTATCTATTTTACCGCGTGCTGCCCTTAAACAAGGTTTTTTTTTTTTAAAAAGCCTGACCTTATAAACATGCAAAGATGATTTTAAACCGATATTTAGACCTTTTTCAATAACTATACCAAATATCATTTTGCCTCAATTTTTTAAGAAATTTTACCGTTATTTTTACTCTGGCGACTGGACTATCAGGCTTTTTAAACATTTCATATTTTGTATTTAATAAATAAAATACAATTATAATGTTCAGTAGGCCCTTTCGACTACGATATAACAACAGTATTGACAGGGAAAGTACCAAAATACATATGATGAGAAATAGTCACAATGTATCTTAAAAGGATTATATTAAGAGTGTAAAACAGTTCAGTGTATAGGTTATTGTAAAACAGTTCAGTGTATAGGTTAAGTTATAAAAATGTTTTTTAGAGTTAATTAGCTTTAAATTATGTTAGCACTATACATCAATGGTGGCTAATGCTTATGTCCATATTATTAATTATTATTGTTCTCAGTGAAAGTTAATTATGGTTTTTATAAAAAGCGTATTCAAAGTTTTTTGAAACCTTTAGATCAGGTTTAACAGGGAATATTTCAGATTAATTTTAGATCAAAAAATACTTCTCTCCCTGTGTCAATTGGTCCAATTTCTTCAGAGATGTCCTGGTTCAATTCTGTAGAGTCTTGTAGCAATTCTTTCTTCTATTTTAATCTTGATATATATAATTATTCAATTTGTTTATCTGGAGATGCACTGATATCACATATATTCTAATTTATTGTTCATTATAAGTATTTAAATCAACCTTTTTGCATTCAGTTTTTTTATAATCAATCTATTTTCTTCCTCAACATATTAGTTGCTAAGGCCTCTCTTAGATATCTCCTTGGTTTCCAAGTAACATTTTTATATCACCCTGGTGACATCATAAGAATAATATAAACAAACCTTTTACTATTTTATAAGTCATTTTCTTTTAAAAGGATATACCTTTTTTATAAGAGCTCTTATCTTCTTTTTATTTGTTTCTTTGTTCTTCTGATAAAAAACTGATCATTTTGACATCACTCTTGACTATTTTCTCATCTATATTTCCTGAGTTAATGATTTAAATTTTTTTGGTACTTTCTTGTTAAGACTAACATTAGTGTTATTAACACTATTATACATAATATTAATAAATGTGACAAAAACTGATTACTAATAACTATTAGTAATATGTTATAATTCCCCTTAACTGACTGTGTTTATAACTTTGCAGTCTGCACACTAACAACAAATTTCATAAGTAAGTTCTTACTTTAATTATAATAAAAATAACATACAATAAACAATTAAAATTAAACATATTCAATTAAGTCTTTCTTAAAATATTATGTCTCCTGGTACTTTTTAATAATATAATCATGGTATATTTATGTTACTAGGGCATGGGAAAAATGTCTTGTAACATAATGCCCCCTCCAGAAAACAGGTTATTTTAGTAATCATTAGATTGCTTAAATAAGCTGATTGACTTCACCATTATTTTCCTTAATTTCCATAATAATTTTTTATTTTCAGCACCTAAAACTTGATATTGATTCTTTATTTTTATATTTATTTTTTATTTCTTTACCTCATCGTTTGTATCATCCCTAAAATACCATAATTCCCTAACATTAAATACTACATATGGGTTCGGATTCGGAGGGGCACTATTGGCTTCCATTACTCCGCCGTTTTCCCTAAATATATCATCTGAAATCAGAGGAACTTCATCTCTGTCCAGGAAAAAATAAAGTTGTACTATCACAACACAATACATATGATAATTACCTACAAGGTAGCTCTTTCGCTACAAACTTAGATTCTAGGGATTGTTACATTATTTCTTTGGGGTCTATTCACATTATTATTCTATGACTATTTCACTTCTAGTGCTTTATCAGTTCAAAATAATTTTCTATCTTTCACATGTAATTGGTTAACCTTACTCAACCTACAGGTTGTATTATTTCCATCTTGGTGCTGTCAATCAATAATATTTTAGATTCTATTTTCATCTAAATTATTCTAACTCTTCTTAATAAATTCAAAATAATTTCTTCCGAAACACATGGTAAGCTGTTCTTACTTAATTTATTTCTTGGGGTTTTCTTCTTAATAAATACAATATAATTTCTTCTTAATAAATTCAAAATAATTTCTTCCTAATAAATTCAAAATAATTTCTTCCGAAACACAGGGTAAGCTGTTCTTACTTAATTTAGAATTTTGATGTTTTTTGAAATCTTCATTGGTCATTACTTTTATCATCATATTTTCTTCTCAATTCTCCCTTTCTTCTGCAAGTTCATTTGTTTTAATTACTTATCTATCTTTTTATGCGTTCCATCTGTCAGCCGTTTCTTCTTTTTCATCTTCTGGTTTAAACCAGATTACTCCACTATTATTTTTTCCCCGTGGTGGATTCTGTCGGTTAAATGCATCAACAAACTTTGCTATGGAATTGCCCCATTTTGGATTACTCCCGTACATTTCAATGTTGTCGTATGAGTATATTCGTTCGTCTTCATTACTGGGACCAGGCTCAGGTTCTTTGGTTTCACGAAGGTTACCTTGTTTGTCCACCTTTCTTGGTCGCTGTTCATCATGTCTCCTCGAGTCCCTCTCCTCAGCCATTATATAATTTACTTGGGCTTGATTGGTTCCCTGATTGTTACTTGGTGGATCTTCCAGAGGTATATCCCTATTTCTGTCCCCACTTCTTGACCTCATATAATCATTGTGATCATTCCACTGTCTCTTGTTGTCGTCGTGTCTTCCATATCGTCTGTCATAATTTCTGTCATTATTAAAATTCTAACGTCTTCCTTGAAATCGCCTGTTATTCAGATTTCTATTATATCCCTCCGTCTGTACGTGGTTTATTGGCTGTCGACTGTCGTGTGGTTGTTCATTGTTCCTATCATTCCAATCCTCAGTTCTTCTTCGACTCCTGTAATAATAATTTTCTCTCTCAAAACCTTCTAAGAGAGCCTCCATCTCTCCAATAGTTTTTATCTGTCCACACCGACGAGCCTGTACAATGTCTTCTCCAAAATGATATGATAATTTGGCTATGAGACACTCTTCAGGGATTTTTGGTCGTAAATGTCGAACTACACAGACTTCGCCCAAAAAATAAGCAGTCATTGTCTGTCCTCTTATAGCATCATATCTGCCAGTGCTCAAATTGTCTCGGGCTATATTTTGGTTGGACTCCGACCAACACTTTATTTTAAAAATTTGTTTAAATTCATTATAATTGGTGATTTCATTTCTTTCTGCCTTCCACCAGTTATCATTACTATTTTTAAAACTATCATCTAGGAGATCTTTATTATTGGCCACCGACTTTCTTTGGTTCTATTCAAACCTTCTTCTAACCTCTCCAAAAATTCTAGAGGGTTCTGATGATATTCTTTAAAGTTTATCACTCCTTTACTTTCTTCGATTAGTGTAGGTATATAGTTTATTGGTCTAACTTTTAGTACCTCCATCTCTTCCGTAAGGTTGTTTATATCCTTCTGTTGAATTTCATCTATCTTCTCCCTGTTGTTGGTAACTTGATTTTGTACCTGTATTATCTTGGTTTCTGCCTGATTGTATTGTTCCCCTACCTTATTTTGGAGTATTTCTAATTGCTCCTGAGTATCCTTGTGAAGTATAACAATACTAGTTTTACTGTTATCTTCCAATTCAGTTATGTTGTTTATCAACTCTTCGCGCAGTTGACTTAAATTTTCCTCGGTTTTCTCAACCTTCTGGTTAGTTTCTGAAATTCTATTCCTTATTTCATCTTTATACTCTTCTAACTGCTGTTTTAATTCCTCTTTATTCTTCTCACTCTCTTCCTTCAATGGTCCTTTTCATTCTTCGTTACTTTGTCTAATATCCTCCTTCAACTGTTGTTGTAATGTTTCATTATTTCTTTCAATTTTTTTATTTAATCCTCATGATCTTCCCTCATTTGTTTCTTTAATTCTTCATTACTTTGTCTTAATAAGGTTTCATTATCTTCCCTCATTTGTTTCTTTAAACTTTCATTATTACAGTCCATTTTCTTGTCCATTTTTTCAATATCCTCCTTCATTTCCTGTTTGATCTTATCCAATTTCTCATTTATTTGTTTCAATAATATTTCACTGGTTTTGTTATTCCCTTCCATTAGAATTGTCAACATCTCCTGCATGCTCATGTCTTCCTTTTGTATGGGTTTATCTGGTTGATCCCCTGGTGTATCTCTTACCACCGTTTCCCTTTCATCAGTCACAGTTATTGGGGTATCTCTTACTATTACTTCTACTTCTTCAACTGTGGTTGCTTCCTTATCTTCTATATTTAACTCTATCTCTTCTTCTTCCATTCGTTTCCGTGACGTTGATCTTCTCCTTGACATCTCTGTTGTTAATCATAGCTGCCACTAGTGTAGAAATCACTGTAAACTCACAATAAGAATACAAAGCTATTCTATTTCTAGCCTCACTAGTTGGGCTCCAATCTGTAACGTGTAAAAGTGTTCTACCCTTACAAATCTTATGAGCGTTCTTTCTAAATTATATTTTATTTAGCCCCACAATTGGGATAGCCAAAAATGTTACATCTAGACTCGAATCTATGGTTATTTATCTGAATTTGTGTCTTGTTTAACTCTGTTATTATTTGTATATATTTTTGTTAATATTAAATTAAGGATGAGTATCTGTTCAGGGGGATGTTTGTTGAGCGCCAATTTGCAATCACCGTTTGCAAATAAAATTTTATTGGTAAAATATCAATAATAAATTTTTGATATTTCAAATTTATGTAAATAGTATATGGTCTCTTTATTCTGTAATGAACTCTCTTTTATTCTTTTCTTTCAGCAATGGATATGATAACTTGTGCTCATCACCACATTTTTTAAAAGACATCTGCTAAGATTTTCAATTGATGAGTGTTGCCAACTTAATCTAATTACTGAAGTCAACTCACAGTATCAGATATTTTGTTCAGAATATCATACCCTTTTCGTTTTCATGAAATAAGAAACAAATAAACCTTTTTCTGTATTTTGTAAACTCAAATCCTTTATTTATTCTTTAATTTGTTCTAAATGTAAAACATAATTTTTAACAAAGTTTGGCCAGTTGTATTCTAATAAGCTCAGAGTGACAGCAGTAGCTCTTAGATCTCAGGCTTTTTAAACATTTCATATTTTGTATTTAATAAATAAAATACAATTATAATGTTCAGTAGGTCCTTTCGACTACGATATAACAACAGTATTGACAAGGAAAGTACCAAAATACATATGATGAGAAATAGTCACAATGTATCTTAAAAGGATTATATTAAGAATGTAAAACAGTTCAGTGTATAAGTTAAGTTATAAAAATGTTTTTTAGAATTAATTAGCTTTAAATTATGTTAGAACTATACATCAATGGTGGCTAATGCTTATGTCCATATTATTAATTATTATTGTGCTCAGTGAAAGTTAATTATGGTTTTTATAAAAAGCGTATTCAAAGTTTTTTGAAACCTTTTGATCAGGTTTAACAGGGAATATTTCAGATTAATTTTAGATCAAAAAATACTTCTCTCCCTGTGTCAATTGGTCCAATTTCTTCAGAGATGTCCTGGTTTAATTCTGTAGAGTCTTGTAGCAATTCTTTCTTCTATTTTAATCTTGATATATATAATTATTCAATTGTTTATCTGGAGATGCACTGATATCACATATATTCTAATTTATTTTTCATTATAAGTATTTAAATCAACCTTTTTGCATTCAGTTTTTTTATAATCAATCTATTTTCTTCCTCAACATATTAGTTTCTAAGGCCTCTCTTAGATATCTCCTTGGTTTCCAAGTAACATTTTTATATCACCCTGGTTACATCATAAGAATAATATAAACAAACCTTTTACTATTTTATAAGTCATTTTCTTTTAAAAGGATATACCTTTTTTATAAGAGCTCTTATCTTCTTTTTATTTGTTTCTTTGTTCTTCTGATAAAAAACTGATCATTTTGACATCACTCTTGACTATTTTCTGATCTATATTTCCTGAGTTAATGATTTACATTTTTTTTTTTATTTTTGTTCCAAACTTATTTATTATCTCTTTTTGTACCTTTCACTTTCTTAAATTTATTTTATACATTTGGTAATCTTTTAACATAAACTGACATTGTTTCCTTATTATTTTAATAGAAATCTTATTCATATAATTTGACTGACTATGATTATGGTACTTCCTTGTTAAGACTAACATTAGTTTTATTAACACTAGTATACATAATATTAATAAATGTGACAAAACTGATTACTAATAACTATTCGTAATATGTTATAATTCCCCTTAACTGACTGTGTCTATAACTTTGCAGTCTGCACAAAAAAACAAATTTCATAAGTAAGTTCTTACTTTAATTATAATAAGCATAACATACAATAAACAATTAAAATTAAACATATTCAATTAATTCTTTCTTAAAATATTATGTCTCCTAATACTTTTTAATAATATAATCATGGTATATTTATGTTACTAGGGCATGGGAAAAATGTCTTGTAACATAATGCCCCCCTCCAGAAAACAGGTTATTTTAGTAATCATTAGATTGCTTAAATAAGCTGACTGACTTCACCATTATTTTCCTTAATTTTCATAATACTTTTTTATTTCAGGACCTAAAACTTGATATTGATTCTTCATACTTTTCACACCTCGAGTCGTATTGTCATATTTATTTTTTATTTCTTTACCTCATCGTTTGTATCATCCCTAAAATACTATAATTCCCTAACATTAAATACTACATATGGGTTCGGATTCGGAGGGGCACTATTGGCTTCCATTACTCCGCCGTTTTCCCTAAATATATCATCTGAAATCAGAGGAACTTCATCTCTGTCCAGGAAAAAATAAAGTTGTGTTATCACAACACAATACATATGTTAATTACCTACAAGGTAGCTCTTTCGCTACAAACTTAGATTCTAGGGATTGTTACATTATTTCTTTGGGGTCTATTCACATTTTTATTCTATGACTATTTCACTTCTAGCGCTTTATCAGTTCAAAATAATTTTCTATCTTTCACATGTAATTGGTTAACCTTACTCAACTTACATGTTGTATTATTTCCATCTTGGTGCTGTCAATCAATAATATTTTAGATTCTATTTTCATCTAAATCATTATAACTCTTCTTAATAAATTCAAAATAATTTCTTCCGAAACACATGGTAAGCTGTTCTTACTTAATTTATTTCTTGGGGTTTTCTTCTTAATAAATACAATATAATTTCTTCTTAATAAATTCAAAATAATTTCTTCCTAATAAATTCAAAATAATTTCTTCCGAAACACAGGGTAAGCTGTTCTTACTTAATTTAGAATTTTGATGTTTTTTGAAATCTTCATTGGTCATTACTTTTATCATCATATTTTCTTCTCAATTCTCCCTTTCTTCTGCAAGTTCATTTGTTTTAATTACTTATCTATCTTTTTATGCGTTCCATCTGTCAGCCGTTTCTTCTTTTTCATCTTCTGGTTTAAACCAGATTACTCCACTATTATTTTTTCCCCGTGGTGGATTCTGTCGGTTAAATGCATCAACAAACTTTGCTATGGAATTGCCCCATTTTGGATTACTCCCGTACATTTCAATGTTGTCGTATGAGTATATTCGTTCGTCTTCATTACTGGGACCAGGCTCAGGTTCTTTGTTTTCACGAAGGTTACCTTGTTTGTCCACCTTTCTTGGTCGCTGTTCATCATGTCTCCTCGAGTCCCTCTCCTCAGCCATTATATAATTTACTTGGGCTTGATTGGTTCCCTGATTGTTACTTGGTGGATCTTCCAGAGGTATATCCCTATTTCTGTCCCCACTTCTTGACCTCATATAATCATTGTGATCATTCCACTGTCTCTTGTTGTCGTCGTGTCTTCCATATCGTCTGTCATAATTTCTGTCATTATTAAAATTCTAACGTCTTCCTTGAAATCGCCTGTTATTCAGATTTCTATTATATCCCTCCGTCTGTACGTGGTTTATTGGCTGTCGACTGTCGTGTGGTTGTTCATTGTTCCTATCATTCCAATCCTCAGTTCTTCTTCGACTCCTGTAATAATAATTTTCTCTCTCAAAACCTTCTAAGAGAGCCTCCATCTCTCCAATAGTTTTTATCTGTCCACACCGACGAGCCTGTACAATGTCTTCTCCAAAATGATATGATAATTTGGCTATGAGACACTCTTCAGGGATTTTTGGTCGTAAATGTCGAACTACACAGACTTCGCCCAAAAAATAAGCAGTCATTGTCTGTCCTCTTATAGCATCATATCTGCCAGTGCTCAAATTGTCTCTGGCTATATTTTGGTTGGACTCCGACCAACACTTTATTTTAAAAATTTGTTTAAATTCATTATATTTGGTGATTTCATTTCTTTCTGCCTTCCACCAGTTATCATTACTATTTTTAAAACTATCATCTAGGAGATCTTTATTATTGGCCACCGACTTTCTTTGGTTCTATTCAAACCTTCTTCTAACCTCTCCAAAAATTCTAGAGGGTTCTGATGATATTCTTTAAAGTTTATCACTCCTTTACTTTCTTCGATTAGTGTAGGTATATAGTTTATTGGTCTAACTTTTAGTACCTCTATCTCTTCCTTAAGGTTGTTTATATCCTTCTGTTGAATTTCATCTATCTTCTCCCTGTTGTTGGTAACTTGATTTTGTACCTGTATTATCTTGGTTTCTGCCTGATTGTATTGTTCCCCTACCTTATTTTGGAGTATTTCTAATTGCTCCTGAGTATCCTTGTGAAGTATAACAATACTAGTTTTACTGTTATCTTCCAATTCAGTTATTTTGTTTATCAACTCTTCGCGCAGTTGACTTAAATTTTCCTCGGTTTTCTCAACCTTCTGGTTAGTTTCTGAAATTCTATTCCTTATTTCATCTTTATACTCTTCTAACTGCTGTTTTAATTCCTCTTTATTCTTCTCACTCTCTTCCTTCAATGGTCCTTTTCATTCTTCGTTACTTTGTCTAATATCCTCGTTCAACTGTTGTTGTAATGTTTCATTATTTCTTTCAATTTTTTTATTTAATTCCTCATGATCTTCCCTCATTTGTTTCTTTAATTCTTCATTATTTTGTCTTAATAAGGTTTCATTATCTTCCCTCATTTGTTTCTTTAAACTTTCATTATTACTGTGCATTTTCTTGTCCATTTTTTCAATATCCTCCTTATTTCCTGTTTGATCTTATCCAATTTCACATTTATTTGTTTCAATAATATTTCACTGGTTTTGTTATTCCCTTCCATTAGAATTGTCAACATCTCCTGCATGCTCATGTCTTCCTTTTGTATGGGTTTATCTGGTTGATCCCCTGGTGTATCTCTTACCACCGTTTCCCTTTCATCAGTCACAGTTATTGGGGTATCTCTTACCATTACTTCTACTTCTTCAACTGTGGTTGCTTCCTTATCTTCTATATTTAACTCTATCTCTTCTTCTTCCATTCGTTTCCGTGACGTTGATCTTCTCCTTGACATCTCTGTTGTTAATCATAGCCGCCACTAGTGTAGAAATCACTGTAAACTCACAATAAGAATACAAAGCTATTCTATTTCTAGCCTCACTAGTTGGGCTCCAATCTGTAACGTGTAAAAGTGTTCTACCCTTACAAATCTTATGAGCGTTCTTTCTAAATTATATTTTATTTAGCCTCACAATTGGGATAGCCAAAAATGTTACATCTAGACTCGAATCTATGGTTATTTATCTGAATTTGTGTCTTGTTTAACTCTGTTATTATTTGTATATATTTTTGTTAATATTAAATTAAGGATGAGTATCTGTTCAGGGGGATGTTTGTTGAGCACCAATTTGCAATCACCGTTTGCAAATAAAATTTTATTGGTAAAATATCAATAATAAATTTTTGATATTTCAAATTTATGTAAATAGTATATGGTCTCTTTATTCTGTAATGAACTCTCTTTTATTCTTTTCTTTCAGCAATGGATATGATAACTTGTGCTCATCACCACATTTTTTAAAAGACATCTGCTAAGATTTTCAATTGATGAGTGTTGCCAACTTAATCTAATTACTGAAGTCAACTCACAGTATCAGATATTTTGTTCAGAATATCATACCCTTTTCGTTTTCATGACATAAGAAACAAATAAACCTTTTTCTGTATTTTGTAAACTCAAATCCTTTATTTATTCTTTAATTTGTTCTAAATGTAAAACATAATTTTTAACAAAGTTTGGCCAGCTAATAAGATCAGAGTGACAGCAGTAACTCTTAGATCTCAGGCTTTTTAAACATTTCATATTTTGTATTTAATAAATAAAATACAATTATAATGTTCAGTAGGTCCTTTCGACTACGATATAACAACAGTATTGACAAGGAAAGTACCAAAATACATATGATGAGAAATAGTCACAATGTATCTTAAAAGGATTATATTAAGAATGTAAAATAGTTCAGTGTATAGGTTAAGTTATAAAAATGTTTTTTAGAATTAATTAGCTTTAAATTATGTTAGAACTATACATCAATGGTGGCTAATGCTTATGTCCATATTATTAATTATTATTGTTCTCAGTGAAAGTTAATTATGGTTTTTATAAAAAGCGTATTCAAAGTTTTTTGAAACCTTTAGATCAGGTTTAACAGGGAATATTTCAGATTAATTTTAGATCAAAAAATACTTCTCTCCCTGTGTCAATTGGTCCAATTTCTTCAGAGATGTCCTGGTTTAATTCTGTAGAGTCTTGTAGCAATTCTTTCTTCTATTTTAATCTTGATATATATAATTATTCAATTGTTTATCTGGAGATGCACTGATATCACATATATTCTAATTTATTGTTCATTATAAGTATTTAAATCAACCTTTTTGCATTCAATTTTTTTATAATCAATCTATTTTCTTCCTCAACATATTAGTTTCTAAGGCCTCTCTTAGATATCTCCTTGGTTTCCAAGTAACATTTTTATATCACCCTGGTGACATCATAAGAATAATATAAACAAACCTTTTACTATTTTATAAGTCATTTTCTTTTAAAAGGATATACCTTTTTTATAAGAGCTCTTATCTTCTTTTTATTTGTTTCTTTGTTCTTCTGATAAAAAACTGATCATTTTGACATGTAGATGCTAGAGATTCTCGAATAAAACGAGATACTGAAGATATTCTCAAAATAAAATCCTGGTTTGATTGTCACGAACCATTTCCTTATCAAGATTCAATAATGTCTATATCTACTGGAGTTACTGGCGGTAATAATATTAACTGTCATAATGCTTTCGAGGTTGGAAAAGCAGGATTAGAAGAAATTGCTGGTACAAACTTCCATAAAGTTTCGTTTAAACGAAAAAATAGAGTTCTAAATTAAAAAGTGTTAATAGTAGTCTGAAAATTAAAGAGGAAATTGACCCTATAGATCCAATGTTTATATTTCAACGCATTTGTGTAGCAAGAAAAAGTGACGACGAATTAAAAGAATACATGCGTTATGAACTTGCACCTTACCCAACATCTATGTTTTACGAAGGTGTATTTCGGAAAACAGATAAGTCTAAACTATATGATATGTTTGAAGTAGACCGCACTGAGATTAACCTTGAAGATTGCATTTACGTCATTGATGGTGGTATGTTACTGCATAGAGTAGTATGGTCAAAAAATGACAAGTTCAAATGTATTTTTCAAAGATACGTAAATTATGTCAAGAGACACTTTGGATCAAAAGTTACTGTAGTTTTTGATTGCTATACAAACAATTCTAACAGCATCAAAGCTATGGAGCGTTATCGCCGTACCAATCAAAATTCCTCTCCAGATATTTTATTCCATGAAGATATGTGTGTCACAGTGACCCAAGAGCAATTTCTTTCGAATAAAAATAATAAAACTCTATTTATTGAAATTCTAACGAGATATTTGGAAGAAGAAAGCATAAACGTTAAACAAGCTGACGATGATGCAGACTTATTAATTGTGAAAACAGCCTTAGAATTATATGATAAACCTCCAGTTATTGTTGCAGAGGACGTAGATATTTTGGTGCTCATTACTGCGCTTACACCTAGTAATAAGAAAATTTATCTCTTAAAACCCACGAGAGGAACCATGAGTGCTAGTCTATTTTCTTCTGATAACAGCTTTAGAAAGCATAAATTTTGCAAAGAGAATATACTATTTTTGCATGCTCTAACCGGCTGTGACACAACATCATGCTTTTATGGTAAAGGTAACAAATCGGTTTTTAATTCGATTGAAAAAAAATCAATAAACTCAGATTTAAAAGAAGCGATCGAAGCATTTAAACTGGAAAATCAACCTCAAACATCTATATATAAAAATGGTCTATTAATTCTCCTGTATATGTATAATGCACCAAAAAAAATTACATGTGTTGATAAATACAGACATACAAGTTTTACTAAAGCGATTTCAAAAAAGAAAAAAAGCTTAAAACCTGTAAAGTTAGAAAGTCTGCCACCTACTTCTGATGCTGCCAAGCAGCACTTTTACAGAGTATATTTACAAGTCCAGCAATGGCTCGGCAATGATCTAATACCAAAAGACTGGGGTTGGAATGTTGGAGAAATTTTATCGCCTATAAAAATGACACAGCCAGCTGCCCCAAAATCTTTATTAAAAATGATCTTTTGTAAATGCAAAACTGGCTGCAAAAAAGGATCGTGTACATGCAGAAGCGCTGGTCTTTTATGTTCATCGGTTTGTGGTACATGCTCAACTGAAACTTGCAAACACTTTCCAATTGTTGACGAGACTGATTTTGATGATAATGACTTTGATGATAGTTAGGAAAAAATCCTCGAAGAAGAAGAAGAAGAAGAAGAAGAAGAAGAAGAAGTCACTAACTAAATTCTCAACATCAATAATTTTTAAAATTCCAAATTAAAAAAAATATATATATTCTTGTATAATGTTATTTTGTTTGTATTCGTTTTACCTTTTATTAAAAAGAGAGCTTTTCTTTGAAATATTTTATTTATTACTGGAGGATTTGCCCGGGTTTGCTTGGGAGAAAGTGGTGTCATATTCTTACTTGCTAGGAAATTCACTTTAATTTGATACCATTTATGCTGTTTTTTTCACATCCACCAAGCAGGGGGGATATTTATAATAATCCAAATCAATATGCACGTCAAATTGTTACTTACATTGAAATTCCCTTTAATTTGATACCCCACGTGCAGTATTTTCATATTTTCCATTTTTGACATCACCCCTCCTCCAATTCCACCAATTTATTGAGCCCCGGAGACCAAAATTTTTAATAGTGCGTATATGCATGTCACATACGGTATTTCATATTTTCAATTTTTGACACCCCTCCACTACAACCCATTTATTGAGCCCCAGGGCCCAAACATTTTCAATAGTACGTATATGCATGTAAAATTGTTACTTGCATTGAAATTCCCTTTAATTTGATACTCCACAGTATTTTCATATTTCATATTTTTCATTTTTGACATCCCCCCCTGGGCCCAAAACATTTATCTTATGTTGGTTCTCCTGTTGCGTAAAAAATTTGTGCCCAGTTTGGTGGAAATCGGTCCAGTGGTTTTTCATATTTTCCATTTTTGACCTCCCCCAAAACCACCCATTTATTAAGCTCCAGGGCCCAAGAATTTTCAATAGTGCTTATATGCATGAAAAAGTGTTACTTGCATTGAAATTCCCTTTAATTTGATACCCTACATGCGGTATTTTCTAATTCCCATTTTTGACATCCCCAGGGCCCAAAACACCTATCTTATGTTGGTTCTCCCGTTGCATAAAATATTTGTGCTAAGTTTTGTTGAAATCGGTCCAGTGGTTTAGTAGGAGGTGTGGAATATAAATACACACAATGACTTTTATGTATATTAAGATACACATATTTAATAATATTATTCAACAGAGGAAGATTTGTTAAAATCGACCATTCCGTCTATCGATTTAATACTCCTAACGATGAAATAATAACAAAATCGTTATTTTGATTTTATTACTATTAAAATTTGAACTATTTTAAACAAAAAGAATGAAGACTTTATCATGATCCAATGGTTTATTTAGTAGTAAGGAGAGAAATTCACTGAATGTAAACGTTTTTATCTATTTTACTGCGTGCTGCCCTTAAATAAGGTTTTTTTTTTTTTAAAAAGCCTGACCTTATAAACATGCAAAGATGATTTTAAACCGATATTTAGACCTTTTTCAATAACTATACCAAATATCACTTTGCCTCAATTTTTTAAGAAATTTTACCGTTATTTTTACTCTGGCGACTGGACTATCAGGCTTTTAAACATTTCATATTTTGTATTTAATAAATAAAATACAATTATAATGTTCAGTAGGTCCTTTCGACTACAATATAACAACAGTATTGACAGGGAAAGTACCAAAATACATATGATGAGAAATAGTCACAATGTATCTTAAAAGGATTATATTAAGAGTGTAAAACAGTTCAGTGTATAGGTTATTGTAAAACAGTTCAGTGTATAGGTTAAGTTATAAAAATGTTTTTTAGACTTAATTAGCTTTAAATTATGTTAGCACTATACATCAATGTTGGCTAATGCTTATGTCCATATTATTAATTATTATTGTTCTCAGTGAAAGTTAATTATGGTTTTTATAAAAAGCGTATTCAAAGTTTTTTGAAACCTTTAGATCAGGTTTAACAGGGAATATTTCAGATTAATTTTAGATCAAAAAATACTTCTCTCCCTGTGTCAATTGGTCCAATTACTTCAGAGATGTCCTCGTTTAATTCTGTAGAGTCTTGTAGCAATTCTTTCTTCTATTTTAATCTTGATATATATTCAATTGTTTATCTGGAGATGCACTGATATCACATATATTCTAATTTATTGTTCATTATAAGTATTTAAATCAACCTTTTTGCATTCAGTTTTTTTATAATCAATCTATTTTCTTCCTCAACATATTAGTTGCTAAGGCCTCTCTTAGATATCTCCTTGGTTTCCAAGTAACATTTTTATATCACCCTGGTGACATCATAAGAATAATATAAACAAACCTTTTACTATTTTATAAGTCATTTTCTTTTAAAAGGATATACCTTTTTTATAAGAGCTCTTATCTTCTTTTTATTTGTTTCTTTGTTCTTCTGATAAAAAACTGATCATTTTGACATCACTCTTGACTATTTTCTGATCTATATTTCCTGAGTTAATGATTTACATTTTTTTTATTATTTTTGTTCCAAACTTATTTATTATCTCTTTTTGTACCTTTCACTTTCTTAAATTTATTTTATTCATTTGGTAATCTTTTAACATAAACTGACATTGTTTCCTTATTATTTTAATAGAAATCTTAGTCATATAATTTGACTGACTATGATTATGGTACTTTCTTGTTAAGACTAACATTAGTGTTATTAACACTAGTATACATAATATTAATAAATGTGACAAAAACTGATTACTAATAACTATTAGTAATATGTTATAATTCCCCTTAACTGAATGTGTTTATAACTTTACAGTCTGCACACAAAAAACAAATTTCATAAGTAAGTTCTTATTTTAATTATAATAAACATAACATACAATAAACAATTAAAATTAAACATATTCAATTAAGTCTTTCTTAAAATATTATGTCTCCTGGTACTTTTCAAAAATATAATCATGGTATATTTATGTTACTAGGCATGGTAAAAATGTCTTGTAACATAATGCCCCCCTCCAGAAAACAGGTTATTTTAGTAATCATTAAATTGCTTAAATAAGCTGACTGACTTCACCATTATTTTCCTTAATTTTCATAATACTTTTTTATTTCAGCACCTAAAACTTGATATTGATTCTTCATACTTTTCACACCTCGAGTCGTATTGTCATATTTATTTTTTATTTCTTTACCTCATCGTTTGTATCATCCCTAAAATACTATAATTCCCTAACATTAAATACTACATATGGGTTCGGATTCGGAGGGGCACTATTGGCTTCCATTACTCCGCCGTTTTCCCTAAATATATCATCTGAAATCAGAGGAACTTCATCTCTGTCCAGGAAAAAATAAAGTTGTGTTATCACAACACAATACATATGTTAATTACCTACAAGGTAGCTCTTTTGCTACAAACTTAGATTCTAGGGATTGTTACATTATTTCTTTGGGGTCTATTCACATTTTTATTCTAAGACTATTTCACTTCTAGCGCTTTATCAGTTCAAAATAATTTTCTATCTTTCACATGTAATTGGTTAACCTTACTCAACTTACATGTTGTATTATTTCCATCTTGGTGCTGTCAATCAATAATATTTTAGATTCTATTTTCATCTAAATCATTATAACTCTTCTTAATAAATTCAAAATAATTTCTTCCGAAACACATGGTAAGCTGTTCTTACTTAATTTATTTCTTGGGGTTTTCTTCTTAATAAATACAATATAATTTCTTCTTAATAAATTCAAAATAATTTCTTCCTAATAAATTCAAAATAATTTCTTCCGAAACACATGGTAAGCTGTTCTTACTTAATTTAGAATTTTGATGTTTTTTGTTCATGTTTTTGAAATCTTCATTGGTCATTACTTTTATCATCATATTTTCTTCTCAATTCTCCCTTTCTTTTGCAAGTTCATTTGTTTTAATTACTTATTTATCTTTTTATGCGTTCCATCTGTCAGCCGTTTCTTCTTTTTCATCTTCTGGTTTAAACCAGATTACTCCACTATTATTTTTTCCCCGTGGTGGATTCTGTCGGTTAAATGCATCAACAAACTTTGCTATGGAATTGCCCCATTTTGGATTACTCCCGTACATTTCAATGTTGTCGTATGAGTATATTCGTTCGTCTTCATTACTGGGACCAGGCTCAGGTTCTTTGTTTTCACGAAGGTTACCTCGTTTGTCCACCTTTCTTGGTCGCTGTTCATCATGTCTCCTCGAGTCCCTCTCCTCAGCCATTATATAATTTACTTGGGTTTGATTGGTTCCCTGATTGTTACTTGGTGGATCTTCCGGAGGTATATCCCTATTTCTGTCCCCACTTCTTGACCTCATATAATCATTGTGATCATTCCACTGTCTCCTGTTGTCATTGTGTCTTCCATATCGTCTGTCATAATTTCTGTCATTATTAAAATTCTGACGTCTTCCTTGAAATCGCCTGTTATTCGGATTTCTAATATATCCCTCCATCTGTACGTGGTTTATTGGCTGTCGACTGTCGTGTGGTTGTTCATTGTTCTTATCTTTCCAATCCTCAGTTCTTCTTCGACTCCTGTAATAATAATTTTCTCTCTCAAAACCTTCTAAGAGAGCCTCCATCTCTCCAATAGTTTTTATCTGTCCACACCGACGAGCCTGTACAATGTCTTCTCCAAAATGATATGATAATTAGGCTATGAGACACTCTTCAGGGATTTTTGGTCGTAAATGTCGAGCTACACAGACTTCGCCCAAAAAATAAGCAGTCATTGTCTGTCCTCTTCTAGCATCATATCTGCCAGTGCTCAAATTGTCTCGGGCTATATTTTGGATGGACTCCGACCAATACTTTATTTTAAAAATTTGTTTAAATTCATTATAATTGGTGATTTCATTTCTTTCTGCCTTCCACCAGTTATCATTACTATTTTTAAAACTATCATGTAGGAGATTCTTTATTATTGGCCACCGATTTTCTTTGGTTCTATTCAAACCTTCTTCTAACCTCTCCAAAAATTCTAGAGGGTTCTGATGATATTCTTTAAAGTTTATCACTTCTTTACTTTCTTCGATTAGTGTAGGTATATAGTTTATTGGTCCAACTTTTAGTACCTCTATCTCTTCCTTAAGGTTGTTTATATCGTTCTGTTGAATTTCATCTATCTTCTCCCTGTTGTTGGTAACTTGATTTTGTACCTGTATTATCTTGGTTTCTGCCTGATTGTATTGTTCCCCTACCTTATTTTGGAGTATTTCTAATTGCTCCTGAGTATCCTTGTGACGTATAACAATACTAGTTTTACTGTTATCTTCCACTTCAGTTGTTTTGTTTATCAACTCTTCGCGCAGTTGACTTAAATTTTCCTCGGTTTTCTCAACCTTCCGGTTAGTTTCAGAAATTCTATTCCTTATTCCATCTTTATACTCTTCTAACTGCTGTTTTAATTCCTCTTTATTCTTCTCACTCCCTTCCTTCAATGGTCCTTTTCATTCTTCGTTACTTTGTCTAATATCCTCCTTCAACTGTTGTTGTAATGTTTCATTATTACTTTAAATTTTTTTATTTAATTCCTCATGATCTTCCCTCATTTGTTTCTTTAATTCTTGATTATTTTGTCTTAATAAGGTTTCATTATCTTCCCTCATTTGTTTCTTTAAACTTTCATTATTACTGTCCATTTTCTTGTCCATTTTTTCAGTATCCTCCTTCATTTCCTGTTTGATCTTATCCAATTTCTCATTTATTTGTTTCAATAATATTTCACTGGTTTTGTTATTCCCTTCCATTATAATTCTCAACATCTCCTGCATGCTCATGTCTTCCTTTTGTATGGGTTTATCTGGTTGATCCCCTGGTGTATCTCTTACCACCGTTTCCCTTTCATCAGTCACAGTTATTGGGGTATCTCTTACCATTACTTCTACTTCTTCAACTGTGGTTGCTTCCTTATCTTCTACATTTAACTCTATCTCTTCTTCTTCCATTCGTTTCCGTGACGTTGATCTTCTCCTTGACATCTCAGTTGTTAATCGTAGCTGCCACTAGTGTAGAAATCACTGTAAACTCACAATAAGAATACAAAGCTATTCTGTTTCTAGCCTCACTAGTTGGACTCCAATCTGTAATGTGTAAAAGTGTTCTACCCTTACAAATCTTATGATCGTTTTTTCTAAATTATATTTTATTTAGCCTCACAGTTGGGATAGCCAAAAATGTTACATCTAGCCTCGAATCTATGGTTATTTATCTGAATTTGTGTCTTGTTTAACTCTGTTATTATTTGTATATATTTTTGTTAATATTAAATTAAGGATGAGTATCTGTTCAGGGGGATGTTTGTTGAGCGCCAATTTGCAATCACCGTTTGCAAATAAAATTTTATTGGTAAAATATCAATTATAAATTTTTGATATTTCAAATTTATGTAAATAGTATATGGTCTCGTTATTCTGTAATGAACTCTCTTTTATTCTTTTCTTTCAGCAATGGATATGATAACTTGTGCCCATCACCACATTTTTTAAAAGAAATCTGCTAAGATTTTCAATTGATGAGTGTTGCCAACTTAATCTAATTACTGAAGTCAACTCACAGTATCAGATATTTTGTTCAGAATATCATACCCTTTTCGTTTTCATGAAATAAGAAACAAATAAACCTTTTTCTGTATTTTGTAAACTCAAATCCTTTATTTATTCTTTAATTTGTTCTAAATGTAAAACATAATTTTTAACAAAGTTTGGCCAGCTAATAAGATCAGAGTGACAGCAGTAACTCTTAGATCTCAGGCTTTTAAACATTTCATATTTTGTATTTAATAAATAAAATACAATTATAATGTTCAGTAGGTCCTTTCGACTACGATATAACAACAGTATTGTGCCGGCGTGAATCCGGCTATCGAGGATTTTAGTTAAAGTTTTTTTTTTGTAATATAATGCACACGAGAGTATGCTAGGCGACCCTTTTATTATGAGATAAAAGGACGGTTGCGTGCGCAGCTTATGGTTGGGGGTCAGCTTGCTTTGTCGGGTGCAGCGGCAGACTACACTTCGCCTGGTTCAGAGAAATAACCGTCTCTCTCTCTTCGAATAATACGACGCAGTTTTCTGTCTCCTTATGACTGGCTAAGGCTTAAACGACTCCCGGTAAGAATTTTATTATTTTGTGTCTATAAGTAATTATATATATATATGGTTAATTAATAACTATATGCAACCGTATAAAATACGTAATGATGTGTGTGTGCGACCCGACAAGTTTTATATTAAGAGAGAACTTAGTATTCAGTGATTAACTTAATGCTCAGTATATAGCCCATTCTCTTTTTTATTATTATTACTGTAATAATGTGAGAAGTTTTTCAAGTGTCATTGTCATAGTAAAAGTGTACAACATTCAAAAATTAATGACTAAAGTTAATGCGTATCAGGTCGTGAACTGTGTCAATTCATGCAGTAGACTGTCGGGGGGAGCTCTTTAATTAGCTTAACAGTAGAGAATTATGTGTGAGAACTTCCCTGGATGATATTTTATTAATGTTAAAACATCCTTAGTGCTGTGAGTGCCTTGCAGTTGAAGTTTTTTTGGTCAAATACGATTATCACTCGCCACGTGGCGCATAACCTGTAAATTTCTGTCGAAGCACGTTCAGCAAGTGCTGATCACTTATATGTTAAGCCACATTTAATAAGGTCTGTTCATTATGCAAATTTATTTATTCCATGGCTGATTTCTCTGCTCTTCCAGCTGGTTGCAAAAACTTTATTAGTAAAAATTGTGCTTTTATGGAGAGTTAGTTGGAGGCCCGTTATGAGGTCAAATTTTGTCAACTACATGATGGCGCGCTGCCACAGATGCCAGAGCACCACCACCTTATTGTAATTTTGATTTTTATTATGTATATAGCCATTCGGGGTTAATAGAAATAATTCGCTAATTTTCTGGAAATATTTTAGCTGATTTTGCTCCTTGCACAAGGGCTATACTGATTGTATTTGTTAACTGGCAAAACACATACTCATTGACTCTCACTGGTAGTAACAGCTGTTTAATTTTCTTTAACTATAAAACATGTACTCTTTTTTTTTTTGTAAAACATATATTGTCAAAATTCTCTGAAATTGTAAAGCCCCAAATGATTAATTTCTGATTGTTAAAATACATAAGGATTTTTGATTCCTTCGGAATTTGTGCAGTAAAATAACCGTTTAGAATTCTATAATCACTGTTTGAAATCAGGTGATGTAGTTCTGTCAATTTTTATTTGATCCTGTGAAAGGAACTTAAGGTTCATACGCTCATGAGGGGTCATTGATCAGTGGAATGCTAGACAAATGTGCGGTCCGGTTTTATTCATGCGTTATGAATTATTATCATCTTTCTGGGGTGGCGTTTATGTAATTCTACAAAACGGGTTGTTGATTGGCAAATATTTTATCACTGCTGGGTTATAAGATTGTAGTTACATGGCCTGCAGGGCGGTTGCATTCCTGGGGCATTTGTGTTCGAATTGATGTAATTGTGAGTTTGTGTGCCTTATGTTCTGTATGTATTTGTTTGTCTGTGTCTAGCTAGCCACAATAAAGGGGGGAATTTTCTATTTATATATATATATATATATATCTGTTTCCTGCATTTATACATATTGGTTATGCTATTATATATATATATCTGCTTACTGCAAATTTACACAATTTGTTATGCTATACACCTGTTGTTTCTTTAATATTGTTGAAGCAGGACTTAAATTATGCATGTATGAATTCTGGGAAAACAATAAATTGTTATTGTTACATTAAGGCTGAGTTTCATTGCAAGTCCCGTCATACTGGACCCGGCACAAATTTGCTTCTCTAGGCTCCAGCCTAGTCCTAATTGACTTGTGGCTTCTCTTTCAAAAAAAATATTAAAATAAAACAAGTTGTTTCTATACTCATAAAAAAAAAGACATAAAAGGAAAGAGGGGTTACAAATGGTAGCAGAGCGTGGTTCATTCTGGGCTTGAACCCTTGGGTCCTGGTGTGTGACGGGGCTTGCAGACTCGGAAGAATTAATGCGATTGTGGTGACATAGTTGATATAGGCCCGTGTAGGCTAGTTATAAGTTGTTTAATTTGTGAGTCGGGTCGCACCACTGAGGCGGTTATTTGTGTTTGGAAAAATTGATAGGTTGTATGGCCGGGGAGTCTTGAGCGTGGTCTGGAAGATGGAATGTTGATCCGGGCTCGGAGTTTGGCGTGTTATATTGGTGGGATGCGGTATGGCCCGATCGGAAATCGGTACCGGAACCGACTTGTGTCCGGTTGATGTCGAAGTATTAATTCCCAGATTATCACTTTTAGTTGTTAGTTGGTTGTTGTGAGTTATGTGTTGGTACGTCGTGTGTGTCGAGTTGCTGTTTGATGTTATGTGTGTTTAGTATTGTTGCTTGTCTCTTGTCTCCTTCGGTCGTGGGTTGCATGGTTCAGAATAGGCCAGGTTTCCGCAGCGCTAGAGAACCCGGGGGTCTACTCAAAGGAAGGACAGTACTTGAGTTTTTCCGTTTCTTGTAAATATGCTTTTGTGGGTTATGTTTTGTGTTCAGTGTATTGTGTGATTCTGGTGGGGGTAGGGTATCAAGGACTACCCAATCCTATTTCCGGCATCCTCCAGAGACTTCCGGTGGTGGATGGAGAAGATGAGGGCAAATTGTTGGTTTTTCTGGACATCGTCCTGGAGTTGGCGGATTTTCCGGGGCTGTCCGATGAGGTCCTCTTGTCCGTTATATATCCGTACTGCCGGGGTTCATTGGCTGAGCTGGTCACCCGCACTCTGCGTCGTGGTGGCAGTATCGACTCTCTCCATGGGGAGGTGTTGGACTCTTTCATACCCCGTCGGCGACGTGAGCGTTTGGAACTTAGCCGGTTCTATCTTGCACAGGCCAACGGAGAGGCGTTGGGGGATTTTGTGCAGGATATCCGTAAATGTGCTCGGGTTTTGAGGTTGGGGTTGCCAGAGAAGGAGGTCGTTAGAAGAATTTTAGAAGGGGTGACGCCCCAAGAGAGATCCCGTTTGGTGTTCGCGGACCGTCCACGTTGTTTTGCGGACCTCGAACGGCTATGTGTGTTTTCTAGAACGGTCCAGGGGATTGACAAGTCCCGTGAGCATGTGATCCATGATAAGTTAAGACACGAGAGGCATGGGGGGCGAATTGTTCCATCCTCATGTGGTAATGAAAATAGAATTACAAACTCTTGTAGCGAGAGGCGCCGTCGTTCGCCTAATGTGACTTGTTTTAAGTGTGGTAGGTTGGGCCACGTCAGACGATTTTGTACCGGGGTTGGGTCGAGTCCAACGTCCCTCCCCAGGGCGCCCAAGGTCATTCAGAAAAGGGTCAATGAGGGGAAGATATGTCGGAGGTCTTCCCCTACCTGTCGCGGGTCTTCTAAGGTACGCGCCTCCAGGCCAGTTGTAGGTCCCAAGTCTTTGGGCATCAAGGTCCTCCAAACCATCTCTAGACCCACTTCCGTATGCCCCTTCTTGCTGTTGGAGTTGAAAAAGAGTTAACTCAGAGCATTAGTTGACTCCGGATCAGCAAGATCTATAATTTCATCCAAAGTGAGCGAGGACCTTGAACGACAGGGTTTAATTAAAAGGTCGGAACAGTCTTCCGTAGTGTGCTGGACGGCATCCCAGGAAATTCTGCCCATTTCCCGGGTAGTTTCTTTCAAGTTCAAAATCGAGGGATTTTCTTGGGTGTGGAGCTTTCTGGTTTCTCCTGCTCTGGGAGTTGAATGCATTATTGGTGCCGATTTCATCTGCAAAAGTGGTCTCGTTATTGACATCCAAGAGCACCAATGCTATTTTAAATTTAATCGGGGAGTTGTAATCACTTTCCTTGGATATCAGGGCACCAGGCAAGATATCCAAGAGGTTAAGTGCCCCGACACATCTAGAGACCACCTCTCCCAGTCCCAGCGGTCCGCTTTAGATCAGTTGTGTGAGCGTTTCCCCACTGTATTAACTCCGGCCCTTGGGCTCACACATCTCTTGGAGTATAAGATCCGCCTAACGGACTCCAAGGTGGTGCGCTCCCACCCTTATAAGTTTGCCCCTCCGAAGATGAGCATCTTGAGGGAGAAGGTTCAAGAATTATTAGATCAAGGGGTGATTGAACCTTCTCAGTCCAGTTATGCCAGTCCAGCGTTCCTAGTGCCCAAGCCTGGAGGTAAGCACAGGATGGTCATCGACTACCGCAAGCTGAACGCTAACATCGAGGTAGATTCGGTCCCACTTCCTGACCTTCATTCCGCGTTCGATTGGTTCAGTGAGGCGAGGTATTTTACCATCATTGACCTCAACTCTGCATATCACCAAATTCCCTTGACGAAAGAAAGTAGGCCCTACACGGCATTCTGTGTTCCGTGGAACCTCTATCAGTATACTAGGGTTCCTATGGGTCTAGCGGTAGGGGCCCAAACACTCACCCGTTTGCTTGACACCGTTTTTCACGATGTCAAGTTCAAGTACGTTTTCAATTATCTTGATGACTTGCTGGTGTACAGCAGGGGGTACGAGGAACATTTGGGTCATCTTGAAGAGGTGATGTGCAGGTTGAGGGGTGCCGGCCTCACTGTCAATCCCGAAAAAGTGAAGTTCGCCCAGACTCAAATTTCTTTTCTGGGCCACCTGATTTCCCATAGAGGTGTCACTGTGGATCCTGAGCGAACACAGGGAATCAGGGACTTTCCCCCACCAAAGGATGCCAAAGGCATCGCGAGATTTGTGGGGATGGTCAATTTCTATCGACGTTTCATCCCAAACGCGGCGGAGATTGCGGCACCTCTGAATGAACTCCGGAAAAAGGGCGCCAAATTTGTATGGGGGGAAAAGCAACAGAAGGCTTTCGAGACTCTGAAGGAAGCCATTATTTCCCCTCCAGTGCTGAGAATGCCAGACTTCTCGAGACAGTTCATCTTACAGACGGACGCGAGTTCGGTGGCGCTCGGGGCGGTTCTGTCCCAAGTTGTTGATGGTGCTAGGCAGCCTGTGGCCTTCAATTATAGAACTTTGACCCAACAAGAACGGAAGTCTTCAGTGTATGAGCTAGAGTGTTTGGCTGTTGTATACGCTCTAGATAAGCTCAGGCGTTTTCTGGAACACGCTGAGTTCCTGCTCGAGACCGACAACCAGGCTCTCTCTTGGCTTCTCGCTCATCCCCGGCAGCTGGGTAAGATTGGACGATGGGTGGTTAAAATCTCATCCTTTAAATTTAAGGTGCAACACATTCGGGGAACTCAAAATGTGGTTGCAGATGCTTTGTCCCGTATGTTTTCCCAGCCCAGCGAAGCCCAGCCGGAGCAACCCTGTTCTGTTCTACTGGACTTTCCTTTAGCTTTTACTGATGTGTTGCCCCATCAGTTAAATGATGAAGAGTTGGGTCCGATCATCCAAAATCTAAAAGAGGGTAACGTGCAGGTCCCCTACTTCTTGTCCAGGGGCGTCCTATGTTGCAGAGAGAAGAAGGGACGGGCCCCGAAGATAGTGCTGCCTAGCAAACTCGTGCCCATGGTCTTCAGCTACTATCACAATTCCCCGGTAGGTGGACATAAGGGGATTTCGAAGACCATTTCCAGTATTAGAAAAAACTTCATCTGGAAGGGCATGGATAGGGACATAGCAACTCGGGTGAAGGCATGTCATCTCTGTGGCTTAAGCAAGCCTGCCCAAAACACAAAGTTGGGGCTGTTGTCATCTGATGTGGCGAGCAGACCGATGGAGAAGCTATTCATCGACTACGTGGGACCTTTCCCGCGTAGCAAGTCAGGTAATGCTTACCTACTTGTCTGTGTGGATGCTTTTTCGAAGTTTGCCTGGCTACTGCCCTTACGGCAGGCAACTGCTCGATTGACCATAAGCGCGCTCCAGAGTCATGTATTTCAGCACTTCGGTCTTCCGGCCATCATTGTCTCGGACAATGGTCCACAGTTTATTTTAGGCGATTTTCGGCGAATGTGCTTCGCCAATGGCATCAAACATGTAACCACTTCCCCCTATTACCCACAGCCGTCCCACGCGGAGAGATTCAACAGGAATCTCCGGTCCGCACTCATCGCCTATCATGCGGAACAACAGACCACCTGGGACCAGAACCTTAAGTGGTTACAGCTAGCTTTCAATACGGCCCTGCATGACAGTCATAAGGCCGTTCCTTTTGAAGTTATGTTTGGTTTCTCGCCTACGCTTCCCTTGGCCAACTTATGGAACATAGACGATCTTCTGCCGAGTAATCCGGACATTAGGACGGCAGATAGGTGGAAAGAGGCCCGGAAGAATTTGCTTCGTGCGCACGAGCGCGTCCGTAGTCGGTATAATCAGGGGCGTATTCCAAATCCCTTTAAGGTAGGAGAATTGGTCTACTGCCAAAGCCATCCGATCAGCTCAGCTGCCGATAAAAGAGCCGCCAAATTATGCTATCGTTGGTCGGGGCCGTACCGTATCCTCGGGTTTATGTCACCGGTGACGGCGCGATTGGAGGAGCCGGGTGGTGATGCTAAAGAGATTACTACACATATCTCCAAATTGAAATTGTGTAGAAAAGGGTAAACGGGCTGAGAGAAAAGGGGGGGGGGGAACGGTGGCGGTCTCTGTGCGAGTGGGGATGTTGTCGGTTTTGAGAGGGTGTGCTCCGGGGGCGGTATTGAGAATGTAAGGTAGCGGGTAGATGTTTCCCACAGTCCCAGTAGGGTTCCTCTACTTCAGGGATGCGCCCCTACCTGCGCGAGCCTTGGGTTTCTCCAATTGTCCTTATGTCCGGAGGGAGCCAGGTCCTTACCTTCAATCCTAACCTATGACCGTTTAATCATCCTTTCCCATTCACCTTCCGATTTTCCTGACCTTACCAAAAAAAAAAAAAAAAAAAAACCTAGAAAAAGCAAAAAAAAGGAGTTAGAGAGAGGAGTGAAACCTACCGCGTGGACGGGGGCGGTTGTGCACCTCATCCACGCGGTACGTTTTGGCATGCCCTTGGAGCACACTTGTAAAACTCGTATATATATGTCGTAAAGGGTGCCATAGTCACAGTTGACATGGTTTTCCGTCAGGTCCCTAGTGGGGACCACCGCATCATGGTGACTGTCATCGCCCCCTTTTCCCCTTGGCCCGTGCAGTATGGTATTGTGTAGAATGGGGGGTATTGTATTACAGAATTACCCCGTAGGTATATGGGGCAGATGCCCTGTTTAGGTGGCTATCGTGTTCTGGCTTCGGTGGACAAGCCTCAGGAGGTCGGAACTCAGGGAGCTCCCGGACTTTTCTTTCGTCTTTCTTCTCTGTCCCTCTTGGCTGTGGGCTGGCCCTGATCAGGTCAGCGTGCAGCTACCGCACACTTACACTCTACACGTCTTCTTTCGTCTCTTTCGTTTTCCCTTCTGAGCCTCTGTTCTCCTGGGAGCAAGTGCCGCCGGGCCAACTTACCCACGATGTCCAACAGAGTATTTTAAGAAAGGGGGTACACTGCAGGGTACTTTCCCGAGTTTCAAAGTGGGGCAACCAGGTTGCCCTTTCGGGGTGGGGGTGTGCCGGCGTGAATCCGGCTATCGAAGATTTTAGTTAAAGTTTTTTTTTTGTAATATAATGCGCACGAGAGTATGCTAGGCGACCCTTGTATTATGAGATAAAAGGACGGTTGCGTGCGCAGCTTATGGTTGGGGGTCAGCTTACTTTGTCGGGTGCAGCGGCAGACTACACTTCGCCTGGCTCAGAGAATTAACCGTCTCTCTCTCTCTTCGAATATTACGACGCAGTTTTCTGTCTCCTTATGACTGGCTAAGGCTTAAACGACTCCCGGTAAGAATTTTATTATTTTGTGTCTATAAGTAATTATATATATATATGGTTAATTAATAACTATATGCAACCGTATAAAATACGTAATGATGTGTGTGTGCGACCCGACAAGTTTTATATTAAGAGAGAACTTAGTATTCAGTGATTAACTTAATGCTCAGTATATAGCCCATTCTCTTTTTTATTATTATTACTGTAATAATGTGAGAAGTTTTTCAAGTGTCATTGTCATAGTAAAAGTGTACAACATTCAAAAATTAATGACTAAAGTTAATGCGTATCAGGTCGTGAACTGTGTCAATTCATGCAGTAGACTGTCGGGGGGAGCTCTTTAATTAGCTTAACAGTAGAGAATTATGTGTGAGAACTTCCCTGGATGATATTTTATTAATGTTAAAACATCCTTAGTGCTGTGAGTGCCTTGCAGTTGAAGTTTTTTTGGTCAAATACGATTATCACTCGCCACGTGGCGCATAACCTGTAAATTTCTGTCGAAGCACGTTCAGCAAGTGCTGATCACTTATATGTTAAGCCACATTTAATAAGGTCTGTTCATTATGCAAATTTATTTATTCCATGGCTGATTTCTCTGCTCTTCCAGCTGGTTGCAAAAACTTTATTAGTAAAAATTGTGCTTTTATGGAGAGTTAGTTGGAGGCCCGTTATGAGGTTAATTACCTGAACTCGGGTGTACATTTTAGTGAACAGTTCTCTAATTTATTTGAATGAACAGGGTTCTTGAACTAAGCCGGATTCCTGGCTCGCTGATGGCTGTACACCTGCCTAAGCCGTGAACCATGAACAAGATCCTGTCGGAAGAGGGAGATGGCGACTCGTTCTCAATGCTGCACTTCCCAGCTGTGATGAGGTGATATGCACTCTATTATTTTCTTACCAATTATCATTACATCTATGGGCCCACGTGTGCAGACTTTCGGCTGGATTGGGAAGCCGCTGTTCATGACTCAGAACTTTACTGGTTAAATTCAAGTACACTTTTTTTAATAATTGAATTACAGAACGCTAAGTGCACTGCCTGTAAGTGGGTGATGCACTGCGGGAGTGTGCCAGAGATATATCTTCACTTTTGCACATTGTACAGGTTGCTGACCATTCTCATATTAGTTTTTACAAAATTTATTGAACAGGTTAGTTTCTGTTCTGGCTGAAACAGAGATGAAAGGGGACTTAGTTTTTCTCTGACTCATGCTGGGGCAACCTCAGACATGTTGGAGGCCTGTCAAATTTTGTCAACTATATGCTGGCGCGCTGCCACAGATGCCAGAGCACCACCACCTTATTGTAATTTTTTTTTTTATTATGTATATAGCCATTCGGGGTTAATAGAAATAATTCGCTAATTTTCTGGAAATATTTTAGCTGATTTTGCTCCTTGCACAAGGGCTATACTGATTGTTTTTCTTAACTGGCAAAACACATACTCATTGACTCTCACTGGTAGTAACAGCTGTGTAATTTTCTTTAACTATAAAACATGTACTCATTTTTTTTTGGTAAAACATATATTGTCAAAATTCTCTGAAATTGTAAAGCCCCAAATGATTAATTTCTGATTGTTAAAATACATAAGGATTTTTGATTCCTTCGGAATTTGTGCAGTAAAATAACCGTTTAGAATTCTATAATCACTGTTTGAAATCAGGTGATGTAGTTCTGTCAATTTTTATTTGATCCTGTGAAAGGAACTTAAGGTTCATACGCTCATGAGGGGTCATTGATCAGTGGAATGCTAGACAAATGGGCGGACCGGTTTTATTCATGCGTTATGAATTATTATCATCTTTCTGGGGTGGCGTTTATGTAATTCTACAAAACGGGTTGTTGATTGGCAAATATTTTATCACTGCTGGGTTATAAGATTGTAGTTACATGGCCTGCAGGGCGGGTGCATTCCTGGGGCATTTGTGTTCGAATTGATGTAATTGTGAGTTTGTGTGCCTTATGTTCTGTATGTATTTGTTTGTCTGTGTCTAGCTAGCCACAATAAAGGGGGGGAATTTTCTATTTATATATATATATATATATCTGTTTCCTGCATTTATACATATTGGTTATGCTATTATATATATATATATATATATATCTGCTTACTGCAAATTTACACACTTTGTTATGCTATACACCTGTTGTTCCTTTAATATTGTTGAAGCAGGACTTAAATTATGCATGTATGAATTCTGGGAAAACAATAAATTGTTATTGTTACATTAAGGCTGAGTTTCATTGCAAGTGCCGTCATACTGGACCCGGCACAAATTTGCTTCTCTAGGCTCCAGCCTAGTCCTAATTGACTTGTGGCTTCTCTTTCAAAAAAAATATTAAAATAAAACAAGTTGTTTCTATACTCATAAAAAAAAAAGACATAAAAGGAAAGAGGGGTTACAGTATTGACAGGGAAAGTACCGAAATACATATGATGAGAAATAGTCACAATGTATCTTAAAAGGATTATATTAAGAATGTAAAACAGTTCAGTGTATAGGTTAAGTTATAAAAATGTTTTTTAGACTTAATTAGCTTTAAATTATGTTAGCACTATACATCAATGGTGGCTAATTCTTATGTCCATATTATTAATTATTATTGTTCTCAGTGAAAGTTAATTATGGTTTTTATAAAAAGCGTATTCAAAGTTTTTTGAAACCTTTAGATCAGGTTTAACAGGGAATATTTCAAATTAATTTTAGATCAAAAAATACTTCTCTCCCTGTGTCAATTGGTCCAATTTCTTCAGAGAGGTCCTGGTTTAATTCTGTAGAGTCTTGTAGCAATTCTTTCTTCTATTTTAATCTTGGTATATATAATTATTGAATTGTTTATCTGGAGATGCACTGATATCACATATATTCTAATTTATTTTTCATTATAAGTATTTAAATCAACCTTTTTGCATTCAGTTTTTTTATGATCAATCTATTTTCTTCCTCAACATATTTGTTGCTAAGGCCTCTCTTAGATATCTCCTTGGTTTCCAAGTAACATTTGTATATCACCCTGGTGACATCATAAGAATAATATAAACAAACCTTTTACTATTTTATAAGTCATTTTCTTTTAAAAGGATATACCTTTTTTATAAGAGCTCTTATCTTCTTTTTATTTGTTTCTTTGTTCTTCTGATAAAAAACTGATCATTTTGACATCACTCTTGACTATTTTCTGATCTATATTTCCTGAGTTAATGATTTACATTTTTTTTATTATTTTTGTTCCAAACTTATTTATTATTTCTTTTTGTACCTTTCACTTTCTTAAATTTATTTTATACATTTGGTAATCCTTTAACATAAACTGACATTGTTTCCTTATTATTTTAATAGAAATCTTATTCATATAATTTGAATGACTATGATTATGGTACTTTCTTGTTAAGACTAGCATTAGTGTTATTAACACTAGTATACATAATATTAATAAATGTGACAAAAACTGATTACTAATAATGATTAGTAATATGTTATAATTCCCCTTAACTGACTGTGTTTATAACTTTACAGTCTGCACACAAAAAACAAATTTCATAAGTAAGTTCTTACTTTAATTATAATAAACATAACATACAATAAACAATTAAAATTAAACATATTCAATTAAGTCTTTCTTAAAATATTATGTCTCCTGGTACTTTTTAATAATATAATCATGGTATATTTATGTTACTAGGCATGGTAAAAATGTCTTGTAACATAATGCCCCCCTCCAGAAAACAGGTTATTTTAGTAATCATTAGATTGCTTAAATAAGCTGATTGACTTCACCATTATTTTCCTTAATTTCCATAATACTTTTTTATTTCAGCACCTAAAACTTGATATTGATTCTTCATACTTTTCACACCTCGAGTCATATTGTCATATTTATTTTTTATTTCTTTACCTCATCGTTTGTATCATCCCTAAAATACCATAATTACCTAACATTAAATACTACATATGGGTTCGGATTCGGAGGGGCACTATTGGCTTCCATTACTCCGCCGTTTTCCCTAAATATATCATCTGAAATCAGAGGAACTTCATCTCTGTCCAGGAAAAAATAAAGTTGTACTATCACAACACAATACATATGATAATTACCTACAAGGTAGCTCTTTCGCTACAAACTTAGATTCTAGGGATTGTTACATTATTTCTTTGAGGTCTATTCACATTTTTATTCTATGACTATTTCACTTCTAGTGCTTTATCAGTTCAAAATAATTTTCTATCTTTCACATGTAATTGGTTAACATTACTCAACCTACATGTTGTATTATTTTCATCTTGGTGCTGTCAATCAATAATATTTTAGATTCTATTTTCATGTAAATCATTCTAACTCTTCTTAATAAATTCAAAATAATTTCTTCCGAAACACATGGTAAGCTGTTCTTACTTAATTTATTTCTTGGGGTTTTCTTCTTAATAAATTCAAAATAATTTCTTCTTAATAAATTCAAAATAATTTCTTCCTAATAAATTCAAAATAATTTCTTCCGAAACACATGGTAGCTGTTTTTACTTAATTTAGAATTTTGATGTTTTTTGTTCATGTTTTTTGAAATCTTCATTGGTCATTACTTTTATCATCATATTTTCTTCTCAATTCTCCCTTTCTTCTGCAAGTTCATTTGTTTTAATTACTTATTTATCTTTTTATGCGTTCCATCTGTCAGCCGTTTCTTCTTTTTCATCTTCTGGTTTAAACCAGATTACGCCACTATAATTTTTTCCCCGTGGTGGATTCTGTCGGTTAAATGCATCAACAAACTTTGCTATGGGATTGCCCCATTTTGGATTACTCCCGTACATTTCAATGTTGTCGTATGAGTATATTCGTTCGTCTTCATTACTGGGACCAGGCTCAGGTTCTTTGTTTTCACGAAGGTTACCTTGTTTGTCCATCTTTCTTGGTCGCTGTTCATCATGTCTCCTCGAGTCCCTCTCCTCAGCCATTATATAATTTACTTGGGCTTGATTGGTTCCCTGATTGTTACTTGGTGGATCTTCCGGAGGTATATCCCTATTTCTGTCCCCACTTCTTGACCTCATATAATCATTGTGATCATTCCACTGTCTCCTGTTGTCGTCGTGTCTTCCATATCGTCTGTCATAATTTCTGTCATTATTAAAATTCTGACGTCTTCCTTGAAATCGCCTGTTATTCGGATTTCTATTATATCCCTCCATCTGTACGTGGTTTATTGGCTGTCGACTGTCGTGTGGTTGTTCATTGTTCCTATCATTCCAATCCTCAGTTCTTCTTCGACTCCTGTAATAATAATTTTCTCTCTCAAAACCTTCTAAGAGAGCCTCCATCTCTCCAATAGTTTTTATCTGTCCACACCGACGAGCCTGTACAATGTCTTCCCCAAAATGATACGATAATTAGGCTATGAGACACTCTTCAGGGATTTTTGGTCGTAAATGTTGAGCTACACAGACTTCGCCCAAAAAATAAGCAGTCATTGTCTGTCCTCTTCTAGCATCATATCTGCCAGTGCTCAAATTGTCTCGGGCTATATTTTGGATGGACTCCGACCAATACTTTATTTTAAAAATTTGTTTAAATTCATTATAATTGGTGATTTCATTTCTTACTGCCTTCCACCAGTTATCATTACTATTTTTAAAACTATCATCTAGGAGATTCTTTATTATTGGCCACCGATTTTCTTTGGTTCTATTCAAAACTTCTTCTAACCTCTCCAAAAATTCTAGAGGGTTCTGATGATATTCTTTAAAGTTTATCACTTCTTTACTTTCTCCGATTAGTGTAGGTATATAGTTTATTGGTCCAACTTTTAGTACCTCTATCTCTTCCTTAAGGTTGTTTATATCCTTCTGTTGAATTTCACCTCTCTTCTCCCTGTTGTTGGTAACTTGATTTTGTACCTGTATTATCTTGGTTTCTGCCTGATTGTATTGTTCCCCTACCTTATTTTGGAGTATTTCTAATTGCTCCTGAGTATCCTTGTGAAGTATAACAATACTAGTTTTACTGTTATCTTCCACTTCAGTTATTTTGTTTATCAACTCTTCGCGCAGTTGACTTAAATTTTCCTCAGTTTTCTCAACCTTCTGGTTAGTTTCTGAAATTCTATTCCTTATTTCATCTTCATACTCTTCTAACTGCTGTTTTAATTCCTCTTTATTCTTCTCACTCTCTTCCTTCAATAGGCCTTTAGTTCTTCGTTACTTTGTCTAATATCCTCCTTCAACTGTTGTTGTAATGTTTCATTATTACTTTCAATTTTTTTATTTAATTCCTCATGATCTTCCCTCATTTGTTTCTTTAATTCTTCATTATTTTGTCTTAATAAGGTTTCATTATCTTCCCTCATTTGTTTCTTTAAACTTTCATTATTACTGTCCATTTTCTTGTCCATTTTTTCAATATCCTCCTACATTTCCTGTTTGTTCTTATCCAATTTCTCATTTATTTGTTTCAATAATATTTCACTGGTTTTGTTATTCCCTTCCATTAGAATTCTCAACATCTCCTGCATGCTCATGTCTTCCTTTTGTATGGGTTTATCTGGTTGATCCCCTGGTGTATCTCTTACCACCGTTTCCCTTTCATCAGTCACAGTTATTGTGGTATCTCCTACCATTACTTCTACTTCTTCAACTGTGGTTGCTTCCTTATCTTCTATATTAAACTCTATCTCTTCTTCTTCCATTCGTTTCCGTGACGTTGATCTTCTCCTTGACATCTCTGTTGTTAATCGTAGCCACCACTAGAGTAGAAAACACTGTAAACTCACAATAAGTATACAAAGGTATTCTATTTCTAGCCTCACTAGTTGGGCTCCAATCTGTAACGTGTAAAAGTGTTCTGCCCTTACAAATCTTATGATCGTTCTTTCTAAATTATATTTTATTTAGCCTCACAATTGGGATAGCCAATTTGTTACATCTAGACTCGAATCTATGGTTATTTATCTGAATTTGTGTCTTGTTTAACTCTGTTATTATTTGTATATATTTTTGTTAATATTAAATTAAGGATGAGATCTGTTCAGGGGGATGTTTGTTGAGCGCCAATTAGCAATCACCGTTTGCAAAGAAAGTTTTATTATCATAATGATCACAGTTGCACACCGCTATATAAAAATTATCCCGATTAGTGCTTTCAAGCCTCACAGCCCATCATCAGAATAGGCAGAAATTATGTGAAAACAAACCCTTCACCCCTCTCCCCCACCCTGCTCCCACAGAACAAGCTACAATATAAATGACCCTTCCCCACCCACTAAACCCTGTCACACCATCTGTACAGTTACATATTTTTCCAGCAAATTCCTTGTGTTTCTGTGTTGTGTGTGTGTGTGTGTGTGTGTGTGGGAGATGGGTGGGGGAGCAGGCAAGCTGGGTGGTGGAGAGGGGTGAAGGGTTTGTTTTCACATAATATCTGCCTATTCCGATCTGACGATGGCCTGTGAGGCTTGAAAGCGCTAATCGGGATAATTTTTATATAGTGGTGTGCAACTGTGATCATTCTGATTGTGATTTCAACCACTAACACAAATTTCTTCATTAAAATTTTATTGGTGAAATATCAATAATAAATTTGTGATAATTCAAATTTATGTAAATAGTATATGGTCTTTTTATTCTGTAATGAACTCTCTTTTATTCTTTTCTTTCAGAAATGGATATGATAACTTGTGCTCATCACCACATTTTTTAAAAGAAATCTGCTAAGATTTTCAATTGATGAGTGTTGCCAACTTAATCTAATTACTGAAGTCAACTCACAGTATCAGATATTTTGTTCAGAATATCATACCCTTTTTGTTTTCATGAAATAAGAAACAAATAAACCTTTTTCTGTATTTTGTAAACTCAAATCCTTTATTTATTCTTTAATTTGTTCTAAATGTAAAACATAATTTTTAACAAAGTTTGGCCAGCTGTATTTTAATAAGCTCAGAGTGGCAGCAGTAACTCTTAGATCTCAGGCTTTTTAAACATTTCGTATTTTGTATTTAATAAATAAAATACAATTATAATGTTCAGTAGGTCCTTTCGACTACGATATAACAACAGTATTGACAGGGAAAGTACCAAAATACATATGATGAGAAATAGTCACAGTGTATCTTAAAAGGATTATATTAAGAGTGTAAAACAGTTCAGTGTATAGGTTAAGTTATAAAAATGTTTTTTAGACTTAATTAGCTTTAAATTATGTTAGCACTATACATCAATGGTGGCTAATGCTTATGTCCATATTATTAATTATTATTGTTCTCAGTGAAAGTTAATTATGGTTTTTATGGAAAGCGTATTCAAAGTTTTTTAAACCTTTAGATCAGGTTTAACAGGGAATATTTCAGATTAATTTTAGATCAAAAAATACTTCTCTCCCTGAGTCAATTGGTCCAATTTCTTCAGAGATGTCCTGGTTTAATTCTGTAGAGTCTTGTAGCAATTCTTTCTTCTATTTTAATTTTGATATATATAATTATTCAATTGTTTATCTGGAGATGCACTGATATCACATATATTCTAATTTATTTTTCATTATAAGTATTTAAATCAACCTTTTTGCATTCAGTTTTTTTATAATCAATCTATTTTCTTCCTCAACATATTAGTTGCTAAGGCCTCTCTTAGATATCTCCTTGGTTTCCAAGTAACATTTTTATATCACCCTGGTGACATCATAAGAATAATATAAACAAACCTTTTACTATTTTATAAGTCATTTTCTTTTAAAAGGATATACCTTTTTTATAAGAGTTCTTATCTTCTTTTTATTTGTTTCTTTGTTCTTCTGATAAAAAACTGATCATTTTGACATCACTCTTGACTATTTTCTGATCTATATTTCCTGAGTTAATGATTTACATTTTTTTTATTATTTTTGTTCCAAACTTATTTATTATTTCTTTTTGTACCTTTCACTTTCTTAAATTTATTTTATACATTTGGTAATCTTTTAACATAAACTGACATTGTTTCCTTATTATTTTAATAGAAATCTTATTCATATAATTTGACTGACTATGATTATGGTACTTTCTTGTTAAGACTAACATTAGTGTTATTAACACTAGTATACATAATATTAATAAATGTGACAAAAACTGATTACTAAATAACTATTAGTAATATGTTATAATTCCCCTTAACTGACTGTGTTTATAACTTTACAGTCTGCACACAAAAAACAAATTTCATAAGTAAGTTCTTACTTTAATTATAATAAACATAACATACAATAAACAATTAAAATTAAACATATTCAATTAAGTCTTTCTTAAAATATTATGTCTCCTGGTGCTTTTTAATAATATAATCATGGTATATTTATGTTACTAGGCATGTTAAAAATGTCACGTAACTATATATATATATATATATATATATTGTTACGACGTCACAGAACAATCTACGTGTTTGTTGAACGTTCAAGAGTGTAAGCGTGTGGCGTACGTGCTTGTAGACGCATCTACGAGAAAGTTCTCGATGCCGCCAGCCGTCCGGACTGTGTCAAGGCCGCAGTTAATTACGTAGTTCATACGCACGCTACGACGCAATTAGGAATCGTCTAGATATTCGACTAGCTAGCTATAAATACCGGTACTCAACGACGTTCAGTTTAGTATTAGGCGAATTTTAATAGAGAAAGTCACTTTGCCTGCAGTAGGGACAGTTCATGTCAAATCTCCAACCTTTGACGGAAGCAGTCACTGGGCAACGTACCTCCGCCAATTTGAAGCTCCTGCATGCGCAAATAATTGGACAGAGAAAGACAAGGCTGTTTCACTCGTTCTTTCATTAAAAGGACCTGCGGCAGAATTACTACAGAAAGTACCACCTGACAGCCAGAACATCTATGCCGAGTTGATAAAAGCTCTAGAATTACGGTATGGTGATAAACATTTGCGAGATGTGTACTGCACCCAGTTGAGAGGAAGGCGACAGCATTCCGGGGAAAGTCTTCAAGAGTTTGAAGCAAGTATCGACAAACTAATTACACTGGCCTATCCTGAAGTGCCAGAAGATTTTCGAACGAGTTTTGCGATGCAGACATTTACTGCCAGCGTCCGAGATAACGAACTACAGCAAGTGTTACGAATGCCAAGACACCTGAACAGTGCGGACGCCCTGGTACATGCTTTGCTATTTGAGGCCGCCAAATCAGCGTCTGGTTAGACAAGTCATAAAGTGCGCGCGCTAAAAGATCGCGACGGCACAGACGATGAGGAAGAAGAACAAGGAACAGAGACTCGACGGTCGGCGCCACAGAATAAAATAAGAAAGGATGGAAGACCGAAGTGTTATAGATGTGGGAAACCTGGACATCTACAACGAGATTGTCGGGTTAGAATTTAGCAGCAGGGAAACGAGCAATAACACAACGGGGCCGTGTGCTGACTAACTGGAGGAACGAATCCCCTAGACAATACGCAATTTCTACACTTTAGAAAAACAGCGAGAGCTTGGTAGTTACAGGATTTGTTCAAGAAAGGCCAACCTCGATTACAGTTGACACAGGCGCAACAGTTTCTATTGTGCGCCCCGACGTGGTGAAAGATCTCAAGCCAATCTGGTGCTCTTGCAGCTTGCGAACAGCTACTGGACGGCCTGTAAAAGTGTATGGAAAAGTTGAGATACACCTACGCCTCGGTAGACTTGAGTTTAATCAAGTACTTGTTGCAGACATTGTGGATGAAGCAATTCTTGGTGTGGACGTTTTGAACGCATACGGATTTATAGTCGACTTCAAAAACAATGTCTTGAGAATCGGAGACGAAGAGGTAATGCTATCAACAAAACACAACAGCAGAGTAATCGAACCTTCGTCAAGTGCTTGGTCTTCTCCTGTAGTACTGGTAACGAAGAAGGATGGTGGATTGCGTTTCTGCGTAGACTACCGGAGGTTAAATGACGTTACAAAGAAAGACTGCTATCCATTACCTCGCGTTGACGATACACTCGACACGTTGTCCGGAGCACAGTGGTTTTCCACATTGGACCTGAAGAGTGGATATTGGCAAGTGGGTCTTCATCAAGAAGACAAGGAAAAGACCGCTTTCTCGACCCCCAGTGGCTTATTCCAATTTAACGTCATGCCATTTGGACTCTGTAATGCATCGGCAACATTTGAGAGATTTATGGACCTGGTACTCCGAGGCCTGACGTGGAAAACTTGCCTTGTTTACTTAGACGATGTCATAGTGATCGGGAAGACTTTCGAAGATCATTTGGAAAACCTTAAGAAAGTTCTAACTAGAATTCACGGTGCACAACTGAAGCTGAGCCCGAAGAAGTGTTCTCTATTCCAGAAGGAAGTACAGTATCTGGGCCATCTGGTTTCAGCATGGGGTGTTAGCATGGATCCTAATAAAGTAAGAGACTGGCCAGTTCCGAAGAGTAAACACGAAGTTCGGAGTTTCCTGGGGTTATGCTCATTTTACCGACGTTTTGTGAAAGGCTTCGCTACTATTGCTAAACCACTACATGAGCTAACGGAAAATAAACGAAACTTCCAGTGGTCGAGAGAGTGTGACCAAGCATTTAGGACTTTGAAGATTGCATTATGTTCCTAGCCAATTTTCGCTTTTCCAGCTTCCGAAGGGAAGTACATCGTAGACACAGACGCAAGCAATACTGGTCTAGGAGCAGTTTTGTCTCAAGTGCAGAACGGTGATGAACGAGTAATAGCGTATTACAGCAAGACGCTTTCTAAACCAGAGAGAAATTATTGTGTTACAAGGAGAGTTGTTGGCAATTGTCAGAGCTTTGGAGCTCTTCCATAAACATCTCTATGGGAGAGAGTTTTCACTACGTACCGACCATGCCGCGCTTGCATGGCTCTTGAGATTTAAAAATCCGGAAGGACAGTTGGCAAGGTGGCTCGAACGTCTGCAAGAGTACAACTTCAAGGTACAACATCGGCGGGGGCGCCTCCACGGTAATGCAGATGGCTTATCACGAAGACCGTGCCCGGAAGACTGCCGACAATGCCACAGAAAGGAAGAACAAAACTCAAGCGAACATGTTCAAGTCATCACTGTAGATTTCCTGGCTGACGGCTGGACAACACAAGACTGTCGACAAGAACAGATGACTGATGAAGACATTGGACCGATCTTGACAGCAAAAGAGGAAGGTCGCCGCCCGGATTGGCAAGATATCTGCCATGGTACCGAAGTGCTGAAGGGCTACTGGGCACAATGAGAATCTCTCAGCTTAGAAAACGGATTGCTGAAAAGGGCTTGGGAAAGTGCAGATGGACGAGACGTGGTCATGCAGTTAATAGTTCCCCGAAGTAAAGTGCAGTCTGTTTTGAAGGAGATGCATGATGGAACATCTGGAGGCCATCTTGGCGTTAACAAACCCCTTGACAAAATACGGAAGCGAGTCTATTGGCTTCATCTTCGCCACGACGTAGAGGAATGGGTTCGGACGTGTGAAATATGTGCTGCAAGCAAGGGCCCACAAACCAGAAGCAGGGGAAAAGTGAGACAGTATAACGTTGAACTACCTTTCGAGAGAATTGCCATAGACATTGCTGGACCATTCCCAGTTACTGACGATGGAAACCGGTACATCGTGGTTGTAGGTGACTACTTTACTAAGTGGATGGAAGCCTACGCAATTCCAAATCAGGAGGTTACCACTGTGGCAAAGCAGTTAGTTCACAACTTCTGTTGCCGTTATGGAGCCCCTATGGAAATCCATACGGATCAAGGGAGAAATTTCGAATCAGGAGTGTTTAAAGCATTATGCCGTCTACTCGGAATTCGGAAGACCAGGGGACAACGCCTCTGCATCCTCAGTCGGACGGGATGGTTGAGAGATTCAACAGGACACTTGAGCAGCATCTTTCAAAAGTTGTTGACGAGAACCAAACAGACTGGGACCAACGTATACCACTATTCCTTATGGCGTATAGGTTATCAGTACACGACACAACCGAGTCCAGCAAAATTGGTGTTTGGGCGGGAGATTCGTCTTCCTGGGGACTTGATGTTTGGACCACCTGAGACTCAGTCCCAAGAGGCAAAGAACTATTCCTCGCAATTATTAAACAATCTGCGAGAAATGAATCGCTTGGTAGAGGACGGCTGAAGACTGCCAGTGATAAAATGAAAACTCGGTATGACATTCGCAGCAATAGTGTGGGTTTGCAAGAAGGAGATCAGGTCTGGTTGTTCAATCCAAAGCGCCGTCGTGGTCGTTCACCTAAGCTTCGTTCTAACTGGGGAGGACCCTACACTGTGAAAAAAAGAATTAACAATGTTGTTTATCGGATTCAACAGGAAGGACAGCGAAAGTTCAAAGCCGTCCACCTAGATTGCCTGGGTAAGTACAACTTTAGAGACGGTTTGCCAGTTCGGGACGAACAGGCTTAAGGAGGAGGCAGTGTTACGACGTCACAGAACAATCTACGTGTTTATCGAACGTTCCAGAGAGATCCAGAGCGTAAGCGTGTGGCGTACGTGCTTGTAGACCTATCTACGAGAAAGTTCTCGATGCCGCTAGTCGTGAGGACTGTATCAAGGCCGCAGTTAATTACGTAGTTCATACGCACACTACGACGCAATTATGAATCGTCTAGATATTCGACTAGCTATAAATACCGGTACTCAACGACTTCAGTTTAGTATTAGGCGAATTTTTGACTGTGCGGTTCGAGAGTATTAGTGCGATATATTTACAGAGCGGTTCGAGTTATTACTGTGTACGTTCTAGTAGTTATTAGTGAAGTGTTGTGTTTTATATTCGGACGATATAATTATAATACAATTGAGTTTTAATATTAGTGGACATTTTATTGCGGGTGAATAATTTCCATTTGATTTGTTGTAGACACTGTGTTGTTAATTACGAACTGTTTAACTGTAAAAATTAAAGGTGTGATTAGTGACTTAATTGTTGTCTTGTACTTATTTTGTTTCCACTGTACATACGACGATCGAGTAGACCGTCGTAACAATATATATTTATTGCAACGTTACAAGTATTATTAAAAATTACACAAATACAATATCATGTACTCAACGCAACTATGAAGTGTATCACACCGGCCAGGTCGCAGGATGTTTTTATTCTCGTTGCAAGTATATGTAGTTGCACAATAATAAAATAATTTTCAAAGAGGAGTGAGATGTTGTTGACATGAAATAATTAAATACAACCGTTTCAAAATAATCATTCTATGATTTATTAATATTAATAGAAAATATGCAAATATTAAAAATTCGAATTTTAGATAAATAAAAATATTCTCTTTTATAAGTTTACAAAAATACAATGTAACCTTCTATGCTGTTCATGACATATAAAAATAAACAACCATATAATCTTAATAGATAAACAGACATGTTAAACAAATTATCTAAACACTTTTTATTCCAGTGTGTCTGACTTTGACTCAAATATTTAATAATAATAGCAACTCATTTACAAACAAAAATTATATTAAATCTCAAGGATAAAACTAATTGTTGCTATAAACAAAATAAAATACAATTACTTGCAACCTATTATTTGTTTCTACTGACACACCCAAATTTTAACATACAACAGAAGATTAGTATTTTTAAATTTTCTTGTTAAATTAAATTATTTTCTTATTAAATTATTCATCACCTGCGTACTGCCGACGTTACCGTTGCGCTCGCGCGCTTGCGTGTGTGTGTGTGTGTCCTGAATCCTGAGAATTTGATGATGATGATGATTATGCTGATGCTGTGTTCTCTGTCTCTACAATTTGTTGTTTGTGATGGTCTTGTGAAGATATCTTGAGTCTGAGACCGCCCCAAAATTGACGGTGGTATTTATACTGGACGGCAATCTGACAAGTCCAGGACTGTTTTCGACCTGTTAGATATTGTCACTTCCTGCAAAGCGTCCTTTTAATTTCAAATCACTTTTTGGTTCATTTTCGCGATTTCCTAAATATACTCGTAGCAGGAGTAATATCATCGTTTGCGTAATTTTTTTTTCTGGTCACTCACATGTAACGCACTTATTAATTACTATTTAATTCCACTAGTAATTAACATTAAATTACCTAGCGTCTTTATTATTGCAAATTTCTGCAATACTTTTACATCACTATATTCGTTAAAAATTCCTCAATGTAATGGTGGTTTATAATTGGGATAAGTCTTTGTTCACAGGTTTAAAATGTATAATTAGTTTATTTTTATCCGGTTAAAACCTGAATACAGAGAATTCGTACGCATCACTCCATCGTAGACTCTTGCCTGTCGTAGCTTGCGTTCACACACACAAACACACAAGCGCTCTAATCACTCGCGGGGCAGGTGTACGCTTTCTAACAATTCTTAGCCTGCATAGTATTGTTTAAAACTGTTCTTCATATATTTTCTGTGCTAAATATTTACACAAACATACCGCCCTGGGCAAATATGCAAATATATGTATTGTTGTATATATTCCCCAGGTGGGTTTAAATAAAATTTGACTGTTGTTCAAATTTTATTTACACAGATTTAGGCCTATATGTGTACTAGAATTATAATTACATCTTATTATCTACATTACAATTGGTTTTTTTAAAACTCCATATAAAAGTAAATATTTTTATCGGTATGTACGAACAAACCCCTCTGTGGTGGGGGACTAAATTCTTTCCCCCTACCCATACAAACATAGCAGTAGTTTACATCCTGCTTTTCTGTGTCCCATTGTTATACGTATCGACGCACTGGTTCACTGTACATTTTTGTTGTCGGCTTATTTCTACATGTTTCCCTCTCCAGTGGCGGCGCTAACGAAACGGGGGCCCCCCCGCGAAACTAATTAGGGGGCCCTATAAATATGGTTAAATTTTGTATACGTAATAGGGGAAAACACTCAAATGAGTTTCTATTTACGTGTGTTTCACAACAATGGTTTGTGAATACTTTCTCGTCTATCACAAAGCGTTTGCAATTTACAAAGGATGTTTTACACGTGTACAAACTCTTAAAATTCATTGTTGCTAAATAGACAAAGTTCTATACAAACTATAAAAAAACCAAAATAAAAAGAATGATTTATTTTTACATCAAAGATTTAAATTCGGACTATGAAACAGTACCGCACACAGAGTGTTAAAAATTTATTATTTAAAAACGAATATCAAAGTAACATTCTAGCTTTTTTCAAACATTTAAATTAGTTTGAAACTGAATTTGTAAAATTCTTGAATATACTCTATACAAGTTCTCCTTAAGTCTAATCCAATTCAATAACACTCGAACTCAAGTAAAGTACAATATTTACAGATGAGGATCAACCAAAGTTCACTGTTTTCCTAAGCATAGTCTTCTTTTTTTATAGCTAAGAACTTTTCAACCACTTCGTTGATATTAGTTTTCTGTGTCTCTTCATGCTCAATGCTTAACAGTGCCAAGTCACTCAACCGATTTTGGGCCATGGTACTTCTTAAGTATGACTTAATTTAATTAATTTAAGTTTTGAATAGCTTCTTTCCGCTGTAGCTGTTGTGACAGGTATGGTTAAATAAAGCTGCAAAGGTGTAGTTAAGTCTGGGAGGCAACTCATAAGGCAGCTGTTTTCTTCAACCAGTAAATTCATCATTTCTCGAATTCTTTTCTTGTGTAAAATTTCTTTGGCCATCAGAGCTTTGAAGGATATTACTTGGTCAGGCAGTGATGTGGAAAGGTCACCAGGATACACATTTACCAGAGCCTTACTTTCTCCACTATTGTCTCTTGTGAGAAGTTTACTAAATTCTGAGGCGTCAGGAATGAAAACCTATCATCAATGCAACGCAATCCTTCGAATCTCATTTGTAGCTGAGCTATTACAATATCCAGTGTTGCATTGAAACCTTTTACTTCAAATGATTTAACTGGGTCGTCAATTCTATGGTCAACTGATAATTCAACAAAGAAGCGTTTTACAACTCGTTTACGCTTATTTTTCATGTTACAAGTTATGTCCCATGACTGGGCCAACTGGGGCCCCCCATGAGGGTCGGGGCCCCCCCGCGCCGCGGGGTCTGCGGGGGCCTTATCGCCGCCACTGTCCCTCTCTCTCTATATGCGTTCCTGCATTAAGAGAATCAATCATACTACACCAGTTATTTTTTTCTACTGGAAATATTTCCTCATCGATGAAGCATGTTACTTGCCAATTTCTTTTTGTCTTTCAGTGTCATATACCATAAAGGTTTGTGCTCCCCGTCTTGTTTGCAGAACATAGGGACCTTCGTATAATGTAAAGAACTTTTTGACGGTGTTGTTTATTCTCTTCCCTACTGGATTACTTCGTATCAATACCATATCTCCAACTTTAAATTCCACTAACTTGTGTGTTCGATTGAATCTCTCTACCCTCTTCATACCCTTATCTTTTATCCTATTTTTTGCGTTATCTAATTTTTGACTCACAGGTGTAGGTAGTTTCTGATTTCCAGGTTTACTAACGAAGTTCTTCCAAAATCTAGTTAGTTTCTGCCCTTCTCCCTATTCAATTGGTGGGTATCCGGTAGCTTCACTATAATTTTCATTAATAGATTTTTCAAAGAACGGCAAGTATTCAACCCATTTGTTATGCTGATCATGACAATATATACGCATATACTTGTCCAATTCTTTATTAACACGTTCGGCAAGGTTACTCTGCGGAAGCCTAATTGATGTGAGCATGGGTTTTATTCCTTGCTGCGTTAACGTTTCAGACCATACCTTATTCCTAAATTGTTTGGCTTGATCCGTAATTATCTTCTTTACGTGACCATATGTGGATACATACATTTGCAGTATTATCTTCAGAACAGTCTTTGTGGTGGGTCGCATAATAGTGTATACCTGGACAAACATATCTACACATACAAGAATGTGTCTTAACACCCCGACTTGATCGTAGCAGCGGACCCAAGAAGTCAAGAGCTAACAACTCCCCTTTCTCCTTTGCTCTGATGCTTTGCATAGATACATAGGTATGTAAATTTGGATGTCTAGCGGTCTGGCAATCATGACACCTTTTTAAGACGGCTTTAATCCTCCTAAACATATTATTGATGGTGAAATCTTCTCTCAAAGTCCAGTAACATTTTAATGCTGAAGCATGGGATAGACTTTCATGACATGGTGTAATTAACTGTTGTAACATTTCTGGTGATAAGATTACTTTCCAGTCTTGGTCCATTAATTTAAATAGTATGTTACTTTTAACTGCATACTTATCGTGAGATGGTTGTTGTTTTAATTGCTGGAGCACTGGATCTTTATCTTTCTCTCTTGCTAAGTTCTGGAGTAGCTGTTTTACTTCGTCGTTTGCTTTATACTGGATATGCAGTAATTTCAAATCTTTATCATTGGAGAAATGAGTCTCTTCCTCCTTCTCCGTGACATATCGACTTAGTGTATCGGCTGTCTTGTTGTCGGTTCCTCTGCAGTATTTAATGGTAACAGAATATTCTTCTATGGCCAGAATCCATCTCATCAGTCTGGCATTTGTGATTCTGCACCTCAGTAGGAATGATAGAGCTTGGTTTCAATGCATATACGATGGCCAATATTTCCTTCTCCGAAGTACAGTAATGTTTCTCGGCACCTTTGAACACTCTGCTTGCGTAGGCGATCACTCGAAGTTCTCCTTTCGAATGTTGTTCCCACTTCCACTTCACTTTCTTCTTTGTAAGCTCCAATAGTGGTTAGATTTCTTCTGCATATAGTGGTGAAAATCGTTTATAGTATCCCGTTAGACCTAGGAATGCTCTTAACCCTTTCACATTTCTCGGTATTGGGAACTTGGTGATACTGCTTATTTTGCATGGATCTGGTCGTATACCTTCCTCAGATACAATGTGACCCAAAAATTTTGTAGACGATCGCATAAATTCACATTTATCTAAATCTAATGAGATGCGAGCTTGTAAAAACTTCTCAAAAATAGCGCGTAAATTGATTATATGTTCTTCAATGTTTTCGATATGACCAATATGTCATCAACAAAAATCATGGTGTAAGGTTCTACTTCCGGACCTAATGCAATTTCTAAACATTTTACAATGGCTGCTAGGCTTGTGCTTAGACCAAAAGGTACTACCTTATGCTGGTAGCATTTATTTTTATGCAGTATATTTTCTATCGCTTTCTCGAATGGGAATCTGGCAAAAACTAGAGGTTAAATCGAGCTTAGTTAAATACTTAGCTCCTTTGCACTCATCTGCCGTGGGTGCACAGTCGAAATCCTTTTCTACGATGCTATTCAAATTCCTCATGTCCAAACATAGTCGAATTTCATAATTCTTTTTTTTAACCTCAACCAACGGGTTTAAGAATTTACTGTTTGATCGTTCTATGACTTCATTATCCAGCATTCTTTTGATTTCTTTCTCGACTTGCTCGTCATACTTCATTGGAATTGGATACATCCTCCTCACGAATTTTGACGGATCTGTGACCTTGATGCGATGTTAATATACGTTTGTTTGTGTAGGCAGTTCGCTAAATATGTCTGCATACTCTTTAATTAAGGTGTCTATTTGTTCTACCCCTTGGTGTTAACCATTGTTTTCTTCGCTGCGATGTTTTTCATTCGCATAGGTTACTGAAGGTCTGGAGATAGTTACCGGTTCACTTATATTTGACGACTGATCATTTTCGGTTACATTCAATTTAATATTTTGTGTGACATTATTCAGAGTGTACGTTATCGTTTGATCTGCTATATTTATTACAGCCTTCATTTTATTTAAATCATCTATTCCTAATATACAGTGACAGACTAGTTTATTTCCTACTAACATAGTTAATTCATATTGTACATTCCCACACGTTATATTCGCATATATTTGTTGCTTAACTCGTTCCCTGGTACGGTTACCAGTGGTTATGTAAAATTCATTAACAGGTAGAGTGGGTGTCGATTAAAAATATTGTTTGTTGCTGTGTAGCCATGTCTTACTAATAACAGATATTTCGCTTCCGGTGTCGATCAATGCCTGCACTTTACAGTTGTACAGTAACGATGATTATTGTACTCTCTGTGTACTGTTATGTCGCTACTTCGTTCTCTTATTCTGCGTCTTTTGCGGTGTTCTCCTTCCTTACCTGGATTCAGAGTGTCAGTTGTATTACAACACTTAGTTTTTCCCTCTTCACAGTAATTATCTTCTCTCTCATAACTTACTCTTCTCTCTCGCAGTTCGTCTCGGTTAGTGTGTGAGTCGTTCACTCTGTGCTCCGATTGTGCGAGTAAAATTAATACTTCTTCAATAGTTTTAATTCCTTGTGAATAAATGGCTAATCTAATATCTCTGTGGAAGTGATGGGCTAATTTAAGTACCAATTCGTGTTGTGTAAATGTGGGTCTTAAGTGTTTACTTCTTTCCACGATTTGTATGACATACTCCACTAAGATAAGTCTACCATTATGTTGATATTTACCATATTCTAATTCGTCTCGTATTTGTTTTTGCATGTGAATATTCCAATAGCGATCTTCAAATGAGTTTTAAATTGTTTGTAAGTAGTTAAATTATCTCGAACAATAGTATACCATCGTGCAGCAGAATCTTGGAAATGTTTACTAACAAAATCAATTTTCTCTTTATCAGTTAAAGCATTACCTATTAACTCCATTTCTTGTTCACAGTTCAGTAAGAATTTAATTGGCTTGCATCCCTTTAATCCTTTGAAGATTAACAATTTTGTACTCTCATCAATCGTGTTGGAACCCTATCACCTGCGTTGGTCCCCTCTTCAATTCCGTTTCTAGACGCTCTACTTCTCCATGTAGATTTTCCTTTAGTGTATTTATTTCACTTGAATATTCCTTTGTGGATTTATTAGACTCTACTATGGCAGTTTCCAACATCATTCTTCAGGCTTCCAACTCCTGTGACTTATTGATGTTTCGTGTACTTGTTCACTGACTGCTTTTATTTTCATTACCTGCTCACAATTTGATACTATAAACTTCTCATTTTTTGACCATTCTGCTTTATATTCTTTAAATTTATTCTCCATCTTTAAAGCTTGTTAGTTTAGTGACTGTTCTACTCTAGCTCCTAATATTTCTATCGTGGTATTAGTTTCTTCGAGTTTTGTAGTCAACTGTTCTTTAAACTCTTTGAATTCAGATTTAAATTCGGCCCTAGTTTCTTCGCTATACTTTTGAATTTGTTCATTATTTTTCGCTAATTCAGCTTTAAATTCGGCTTTAATTTCGTATTTATTTTTCGCTAATTCATCTTTAACTTCTTCCCTATTCTTTTTTAATTCTTCATTATTCTTTTGCATTTGTTCCTGGAGACTTCTAAACATAGCCTCAATATCAACTCCTTTCTGCGATGTAGTCATTTCGTTGTATTAGAATTAAATTTAAATTCGTTTTATTATTAATTATGATTGGTAAATTGGTTTTTATTTTGGTTATTATAAATTGGTTATTATAAACTCAATTGGTTTTTATTTAATATTATTTATTTATGTTTATTATTATTATAAATTATCTCATACCAAGAATTTATCTCCTCTTTCAGTTTTGTTGAGCGCCAGTTGTAAAATACACAACAATATTACAATTACAATACAATAATATTAATAACAATAATAATAATAATAATAATACACTTATTAATTATGAACACATACAATAATTAACATATATCGAACCCCATGTTGGGCACGCCAATTTATTGTGCAACGTTACAAGTATTTCAAAAATTCACACATATACATTACCATGTACTCAACACAACTATGAAGTGTATTACACCGGCCAGGTCACAGGATTTTTTATTCTCGTTGCGTCAAGTATATGTAGTTGCACAATAATAAAATAATTTTCAAAGAGGAGTGAGATGTTGTTGACATGAAATAATTAATTACAACCGTTTCAAAATAATCATTCTATGATTTATTAATATTAATAGAAAATATGCAAATATTAAAAATTCGAATCTTAGATAAATAAAAATATTCTCTTTTATAAGTTTACAAAAATACAATGTAACGTTCTGTGCTGTTGATGACATATAAAAATAAACAACCATATAATCTTACTAGATAAACAAACATGTTAAACAAATTATCTAAACACTTTTTTACTTCCATGTTCCTTAAGGAAATGGAAGTATGGTGATTATTTCAGTGTATCTGACCTTGACTCAAATTTTTAATAATAATAGCAACCTTTTTACAAACAAAATAATATTAAATCTTGTGAAGCAATTACTGTAGAGAATTTTTTTTTGGGTAAACGGCACTGTAGCTGGCGTCAACTGTCAAGAGTGGTATATGTTATAGCCAAACGGCCGCCGTTAGACAATGACTTAAGAAAGACAATGCCTCAGCACAGCAGATGTTAGACGTGAATGAACGACATAAGCGCAAAAGGCTACGATAACAAAGAAACAAAAGACTACTTCTTTTCGTCACAATTACCGAGAAAACGTGTACTAAGGGGACGCAAGTATTTGTCGACCTACACGTGGGAGTTAGCGACTGCACATGGACATGACATATTCCACAAAGGCAGTATACGAACGGATGCAATTAAGAACAAAAGACCATGCATAGCTGCACAGCGGGTAACTTGTTTACTGGCACAAAGTACGGAGCATCTTGGAGGGCTGCAGAGCAGATGTTCATTCCTGGAAGATGACCACCATCAGCGTGTGAACATAACAAGGGAAGTCGAGGACAATACGTCGATTCGACACACCCGAGTTAGGGAACACACATGTGCTGGACGGAAATTGCTTGGGAAGGACAGAAGGGAACGTAAGACAATCGCGTGACAGACAACCGTGTAATTAGGTCCGTCGTCATACGTGGAGGTGGTGCGAACAGCAAGACTTTTAGAGAGGTGTCTAGACTGACCTATCAGGAACAAGGAGTCCGGTAAAGGCGGGTGTTAAGAAGACATCACCATGGAGACGAGGGTGAAGAGCTAATGGGAAGTAGACCAGGGACCCCAGCCCGACTATCTAGGAGGAGTCTTCGCAGAATCGGAGGCGAGAAGCCAATCATGACGGAGATAGAGTAAGGGTATGCGATCCGTGGAGAGAGTCGTGTTGCTGGAGAAATAAAATTAGGTGTTCGCCGAGAACGAGAGAGCAGTCTTATTTCAAATTTCAGTTCGGTGCAGTCTTATTTTAATTTTCATCAGTCTATTTTAAATCTTAGTTCAGTCGATTTTCAATTTTCAAACGGTCAATTTGGATTCAGTTCTTATTGTAATTTTGGACAGTTTCAGTCTATTTTAAATCTTACTCCAATTAGCAGTGTAGTTTTATTTCAATTTCAATCAGTCAGAGTCTTTCAGAAGGACTGTAGTAAAGTGTATTCATACAAGCAGATAGATCGTTCGGGAGTGAGTCAGAAACTATGTAAAACTGTAGTACGCCGAAATTAGGTAGTGGAATGATGAAGTAGTAAATTAACTGTAGAACTTACCCGTGCGTTAAGAGAGAATTCATTAGATCGTGGGAGTTAAATATTAAGACAATGTAGAGTTAACTTCAATCAGACTTTGTTATATATATCCAATCTTATGAATCGAACGCGTGTGATTAAGTATTGATAGTATATCACTTTACCGTGACGTAAGTGACATGGAACAATATAGTGAGATTACGCCACGAATTAACTTACTGAAGTGCAAATAAAACCATTTATATTCGCATAATAAAATTCATCATAAATGGCACAATCGCACTAATTGAAAGCGGCATAAACTATTAACGCATGTACACCGAGAGTGACAGAGAACCCGCACGCGAAAGTGTTCTAAGACAATGAAGTAATATTCGAATGACCGCTATTAGTCATTTCCGTTAATGAGCGTATCCGAATCAAATGTGGAACAAATAGTGTCATCGACGGAGTGTCAAGTGAAGTGGAGTTGGAGTATCACAATTCAATGACGTGGAGTAGATTAATCTTCTTATCTACAGCCAGGACCTCGTCGCAGAATGAGGAACTACGCAGTTAGTCACCGCAAATCGGATACAAACGCCAAGTAAATTATTATTATTCACGTACTATTAGATTAGGTTGCCACTGTCCTGCCACTCAAAAAGAACTCGCCACTGAGTAGCCTATACATTTATTCAATTGCTCTGAGTAAAGCCAATTGAGAAATATGAATCTATAGAGTAGGGTATATTGAAATTTGTAAAGTAATTAATTAACCTTAATTGATTTGTAGATGAGGATTCACAGATGTTAGAGACAATATAGCAGCATTGTGTATTTTAATGTATAGTATAGTAACGCTAACTTTATTTCAGAATTTAAAATGACTTTGAATATATAAAATAAATTTGTATTGTCCACAAATGTTCATAGTGTCTGAGTCATATAATTGCTATTGACCTAAACACCTGTTTACATATGGTGCTCCAGAACGCGGGACGTATTTAAATTCAGTGATATCCAAGTGTATCATTATATATGGTATGCCCGACCTGGAGCATTAAGCACGATCAGTAGTGAAAACACGCAGTTATGGAAAGCTCCTTAGAATGGAACACTATTAACTATCATTTCTTACATGGTTTTATATGTCAATTAGGCAATGCAAACATAACATTGTAACAACACGCCAATGTGTAGTTAGAATCAAATGGATTAAGTGAGTAGTAGACATAACTCATTATATGAAACATAAAACAATTAGTTTATACGCGTAGTGAAGTTTCTATGAACAGATATATATATATATATATATCATCAATAGTAAACAATTTATTAAAACTGATAAAGAATTGTCAATCATTGTAATCAAGATAATTTAATTAATTGAACAATTAACATTTACAATCATAAATTCGCATAAAAATAACATTGTATATGGCTTCCCAACGCGGGCAACAAGCAAGAGTTAGTGGAAGAATCAACAGTCGTATATGACCTCCCAAACTTGAGGTTAGTTACACTTTAATTACGACATATAATTAAAAGATAATTAATTAATTTATGCAAATAAGTTTGCATATACAATATAAATGTTGTACATGGCGTCCAACTGCGGGGCTAAATACACGTAAGTACGACAAAGTTCGTACAGGCAGCACTTTCATAAATACAGATACAAATTTATATAATTAATGGAATAATTAATTTATGCAAATACATTTGCATAAAACATATAATGTTGTACATGGCGCCCAACGCGATTGCACGAAGCGATTGCTCGATTAATTAATAATAATTATTATTAGTGAGTAGGCTGAGGACAGGCAGTGGCTATAAGCAATTGTTAGACAATAAGTCAATAGTAGAAAATAGACTTAGTTTAAGCTTACTTGAATGATTACGCGAAGTCGCGCGAAAATGACAACCAACAATTCGGATAGTATGGAGTTCGACGTGAACAACCAGCTAGGCGTCGAAGGACGTGAGGCAGATACGACGCAGAGTGTAAACACCAGTGCCGACGAGACCACAAGGGCGGGGGGACAGTCGTTAGTACCTCGCGAGATGAATTTCCAGTTATTGCTCGAGTTCATTAAACAACAGAATGAAGAAATGAGTGAAAAAATGAGCGAGAAAATGAGACAACAGAATGAAGAATTAAGCGAGAAACTGAGCGAGAGACAGAAACAACAGCATGAAGAACAGATTGGAAAAATAAAAGTAGAATTGCAAGAACACACCAAGAAATGGGAAGAGAAAATTAGCGAGTTACAGAAAAAGAATGAACGTGGAATAAAAGAGTTGAAGAATGAATTAACAAGACATACCAAAGAAAGTAAAGAATTGAGAGAGAAAGACCGACAAGAATGGCAGGAAGCAATTAATAATACACAGAAGACAGTAGATCAAATAAATAACAAAATAGACACAAATATACAAGAAACCAACAGCAGGAATGAAGAATTGAAAGGAGTTGTCATGAACAACGTAGAAATACTACGGATAGAACAAGGAGAAGCAGTAAACTAGTTAAAACAGAAGATCGTAGAGGTAGATGACAGACAACGATCGGCTGTACAGAAAATCAGTGAGACAGATAAAGAAAAGGAGACACGAATAGAAGTATTAAGAAATCACATCGCCAAAGTTAAAGAAGGCCAAGAAAGACTACAGCGTCAATTAGCTAACGCAGAAGTCGGAACGGCCGCAAGAACAGGTGGGCCGCATAACAGCGAATTAAAATACAACGGCACAGACCGATATCCCATCGAATTTCTCAAAAAATTGACCGAAATACAGAACACATTCTACCCAAGTGACGATGTCAAATGGATCGGTCGACATTTAGAAGCAGACGCCGCAATTTGGTGGAGGGTGATACGAGACCAAATCCGTAATTTTGATGAATTTAAAGACCTCTTTATACAAAAGTATTGGGGAGAAGAAAGACAGGACGCAGTCAGAGACAGCCTAGAATTTGGCCGGTTTAATTGGAAGGGCAATCTAAGCGCAATACAGTACATGGAGCGTAAGCTACTTGAAAGCCGCCAACTAACACCAGCAATCACTGACCGTCAGTTAATCAAAAAAATAGCGCGCCATTTTGGTAAAAATATCGAAATTGCTGTGGTGACAAGGGGAATTAATTCCATCCAAAACCTTGAATCATTGATTGCAGAATACGCCACGATTAACCAACGAACAAACGAGACAGCGACTTTGTAGGGAGTCACGAAAAGGTGAACGCCCGTGGTGTGGGGGAAGCAACGAATACACCCCAACCATTTCACAATAAGGGTATCAGCTGGAAACAAAAACAACATGGGCCAAACAAGGAAAGTGAAAACGGTCACAACATTAAGGGGTTTGGACGACACACTAACCGACAGCCCATACACTCCTTGGAATTTGTAAATAACGGTGCGTCGACCTTAACTGGTAAGGGGAACGATGTAGATAAAGAAAAAAAATAACCCTACAATACAAAGAGATAGCCGATATACTGACTAAGAACCGACTTCACGAAACTAGCATACTTTTACCAGATATCAGAAATGAATTGATTTATGAAGATGAAATAAAATTTGAACAACGGATTTCTAAATGTCCAGAAATAATAATTAAGTTCAATAATAATATTTCAGTTGCTGCCTTATTGGACACGGGGAGCGCGATAAATGCATTGTCAGAAGAATGGTTCAACCAAAATAAACATTATTTAGAACCTTATGAAGAATTAAGCATGACAAATACACTGATTATTAGTGCAGTAGGTAGTAAATCTAAGCTAGTACGGAAACAGATTTTATGAGACATTTACATTAATGATATCAAGATGGACTGTGTATTTTTAGTTATTCCAAATTTAATTAGAAATTGTATATTAGGTATTAGCTTTTTGAAAGATGTTTGATTGACGTGGAAAAGGGGGTCGTCGAATTTAGAGGAAGAGAGGAAGAACAAAATGTCAGCATACCCATCGTACACATGGAAGTATTGGAAGCAGATGAAGAGGGTGAAATCGAGAAGAAAATAAACGCGAAAGTGGACAACATAACAGGTGTAGTTGAGGAAACATTAGAAAATCTGAGAGAAGTCTTAATGAATAATAAGAGTTTATTAAGTGGGTAGTTGTATGTAGTATGGATTAAGTGAGTAGTAGACATAACTCATTATATGAAACATAAAACAATTAGTTTATACGCGTAATGAAGTTTCTATGAACAGATATATATATATATATATATATATATATATATATATATATATATATATTGTAGCGTGACAGATGTATGCATAATATTGAATGGCAATTGATCATTAGAATAATGAAGTTATAATATTTAAATTTGGAAGAAAGCATTAAGTCTAATATAAATAGATTAATTCATATCAACTGTGGAAAGAAATCATTATTATAAGGAAAATACAAGTTCAGGTAAAAGGAGTTACTAGTGATGAGTCATCCAAAACCAGTCTCATAACCAAAGGTTTTCAAGGTATAACCCAGGAAGGTAAAATAGTAAATAACAAAGCAGTACACAATATGACCAAACCCACAACGAGGGAGAATAAATAGAATAGAAACCCTAAAATAAGCCAAGATCAACCAATACAGGTGGTGTATTTCTGAAATAAAGAAGAAGATGGAGAAGATCCCAAGAAACCTGATGGCAACAAGAAGAAGATGGAGAAGATACCAGTCCCAGAAGGCAGGAGAAAAGAAGACTGAAGAAAGAAGAAGAGGGCAGCATCCTGAAGAAGATGTCATGCTCTTATAAAAGACACCCAAATCCCAATATCCCCAAAATAAATATCTAAAAACAAAAGTATAACGAAATAAAAACCACATGTATATAAATTTAAGAGAGAGGAGTGTATAAAGTAAAAGTTTCCTGTGAACTAAGATGAAACAATAATATAGTACCCATGGAACAAATCTCCATTGAAAAACGCTAACCAATTTATTATGTTGATAAGACTATACGACCATTTAGCATTAACATACTATATAAGTGAAAGTGAACCAGTGATAGTTTTGGGTATTATAAAAAATGAACCTTGTGTTTCATTCTTGGCAATCACAAACATTGGATGCAATGAAATATGCATTTTTCAATGACTTAAAATATGTACTGTGACAATATGTTGTTCATAAGACATGAATCTGTTTAAAATAACATTTTGTTTTACATGAAAAAAGAAAAACAGAGTTCATAATACCTTTTGAACAATTAATACTATTTATTTGTTAATGACAGGGTACAATTCCCCAAAGACAATGTAAAAGACGGTATAAAAACTGTAGAATCCTACTTATAATAATAGTTAGAAATAAGAATATAAATATAAGGTTTTAATGTATATAGTACAAGAATGTTTAAAAATGTTTTAGATATAAGGCCATTTGTTTGGGTCTGAAACAACTAACATCAGAACTATAAAAATAATTACCACTTGTAAATAGTAGAGAGTAATTAAGATGTTAGTTAGTACAAAACCTTTTTTATAAACCATGTTTCCATGTTGGAAATGGGAATTTTGTTGCAAAATGTCTGATTTGAAGACAACCATTTATTTAAAAAAAAATGTTCTTTATTCTGTTTAACTATTATTTGTATTGTAACCAATACTAATTGTTTTTGTGTAATTTGAAAACATGTTTAATTTATAATACTATTTGTAAAAAGTCAGAGAGGGTATCACACATCATATATTGTTTGTAAATTATTTTGTAAGAGAAATTGTTAAAAAAATCATAGGCCAAAAGAAAGGAAACCAAACTTCATCAAAACAGAGAAATTGCTCAATTAAATGCAAATAAACAAAAGTGGTTTAGACAAAATAAACTTGAGATCATGCCATATAATTGCACATACCATTTAGAGAGATTTTAATAAATTATATTCAGAATTATGAATAAAAATAAAATGACTAAACTCAGAAATTTAGACATGGGAGTCATATATTTCAGAATAATGTTTCAGAATACAACTAATTCAATTAATTACCAGAAAATAAGGGAATAGGAACCTTTTAATACAATATAGGATTATTAATATTAAATATAACTGATAAAATGGCTGAATTTAGATAATGACAGGAAGTAAATTTTGATGTTTTGACTCTTCACAGTATACCAAACTGAAAGTGAAATTACTATTTTTTTGGACAGAAAACACTATAAAATGGCATTATTTAATCTGAAAATAACCAGAATGAACTGAAAGATTAATTTAAATCAAATCTAGTGAATAAAATTGACAAATAACCAAAGTTTAGGCATTCATATAGTGAAATAGTAAAATGTACACAGGATGTGAAAATATTTTTGAACAATGTTAAGGATAATATTATATGGGCTAAGAGTTTAATTGAAACTGGAGGAAACAGTTAGTTAATTATTGGTAGTTGAACGGTTAACATGAAATACGTTTAATAACGTGGATAACCTAACCTATAATCGTCATACAAAGCGAGTGTATAGTGAGTTATTGTGAAATCGCGAGTGACTTGTAAAATACTTCTGAAACTATCATATTATAACAGAAACGATCAAGTAACACTCCATAACACAGAACAATATAAATCTACTCCGAAAAACACCATAAAACACTAGAAAACTGTATAATACATTAAACCAAATTAGTGACAGAATCGGAGAAAGTGTTTGAACTAATAATTATACAGATACACTAAATACAACCCAGAATCACTACACCAGTCACTACACAACATATAACAAGAGATTTGCGGACACGAGAACAGAAATATTGCGTCAAAAATACATTATTTGGAATGCAGCAGTAACGAGCAACATTTTCATCGACTTGACGGCAGCCATCTTTCTTTGACGATTTCAGTGCCTCTTCTTGGTTCAGCACAGCTGTTTGGTGAAAACAATTCTTATATTTACAATTTATTATTCAATGTCTGTGTTTATTAATAACTATTAATTTGATTGTAACGTTATACTTTTTAAATATTAGCCCGATTTCTCTGACTTTGGTAATAACTGACTGTTTAAAGAACCCTATATAATTTTTATAACATATACTTGTAATTTTTTTCGATATCCTGAGAATCGATACTAATCGATAAGAGTCAATATTGCTGTTACTTAATAAAACATTAATACTTTTCAATACTTAATAGTTCTTTATTTCTTCAATAATACTAATTACCTATAATATAATTCTAATTGATAATCTACAAGGACTTTACCACCCGTAAGTGAAGATAACCTAAAAAATAGAAAGGTAAACAAATATCGATTGGTTTACAGACAGTCTTATGAGTGGTGATAGATTATTTAAATTATACTAAAACTTTAATAAAAATTTTCAGAAGAGCATTACACTGTTTAAAACTTCACAGCCCTATATTAATTAATTGATCCTAATTAATTAATTAATAAAATTAAAATTTTTTTTTATTATTTTTTTTTTTATAAACATAATTTTTTTTTTAATTTTCTTCAAAACAATAATTTTTGTTTTGAAACTTTCGGTGAAGCTGAGCATATATATTTCTTCATCAACTTTACGCTACTCGACCGGTCTTGCTACCATTGGGACTCGACCAGCTGGGAAACTTAAGGAAGTGTTTCAGGCCAGTAAGACGTCGAGAGCCACACCAATTAAACATATTATATTGAACTTGATTACATCGGAGTCACATACTCCACAATAGCTATTATCATCAAAACACACATCAATCCTTTAATTTGTATTATTACAAATTGGCGCACAACTTTAGGGGCTTTAATTAGCGATTGGAAGGCCAATACATTCTGCCCAATCACTAGTTGGAGCTAGGCAACAGCTACAAAGCCAGAGAATTTCAAGGGAAAATGCAACGACATGCGACATCTAAGAAACGGGCGGCGGAGGCCGAAAAAGAAATAGAAGTCGATATGGACAACAAAGAGGCAACGCCAGTAGAGGTGGAAGAGGTATTACAATCGGTGTTGTCCAAACAAACTGAACCATCAGAGGAACAACCGGAGATACCCACGCAGACAGGGGAGATCAACATCCAGGAAAGACATTTAGAGAAATCCAAGGTAACAGCAGAAAGTAAAATGGACAGACTAATGGAAATGTTCATGAAAATGGATAAGAAATTGGACTCTACGAAGGAAGACTTGAGTAAGAAAATGGGGAATGATAACCAGTCCTTGAAAGAAGAATTAAGTGGGATGAACAAGAACATGGAAGGGTTGAAGGAAGACAACCAGTCCCTGGGTAAGAAGATTGATGAAACTAATAAGAAACTGGAAGAGGACATTAAGGAAATAAGAGAGGACAGATTAAAAAGGGAAGAATTAAGAAAGGAGAAGACCGAAGAAATAGAATATGATAGCAAACCAGAAAGAGAAGAAGTACCAAATGATAAAACGCAGGAACAAGTAGTGGTATTACCTGGAATTAGAATTAGCGGAAACAAGGAAGATATTAAACCTAGGAAAAGGAGAATGTATCCAAGAAGTGTAATAAAAACGAAGGAAGAGTTGGAGATGATGAAACATGGGTTAATTGATGGCAATAATATCCCAATTACCTATGACAAAAACATCATGAATGCTATGAATTATAGAAGGAGAATCGAAGTAATTTCAGAAATAATTTACCACAAGACAGTAGTCTACCAATGGGAAAGGACCAGAGGTAAACAGAATACAACATGTGAACCTGATCAATTTCAGCGCAAGACTGGACAGTGGATTTCAGAAAGATGGAAATGTGATATCGTACCAAACTGTAATGATGATACAGATGAATCACCAGAATGTATTCCATTAGCGTGCCATCTAGGACAGTTCCAGGGTACGGTTAGACTAAAATATATTCCTTCAGAGTGGATATATGATGGTAAACCAGCTTATGGTGTTTCAGATAAACAAATAATAAGTGATAACCCAGATGAAGATCCTCACATATATTTGTCAGGTAACACAAAACATGGACCAGAGAAGTATTGGTGTATACAATACGATGATAGAGGGAACCAGCCCAGTAATTACGACGGCCCTAACAACCCGCCGTGTAATAACCAGTTTATCGGTAAATTTAACGGCGTCAGGAATAACAACCCCTATACAATTAATAGAAACAAGTTTTATCAACATAATAATAATATTCCATACAGTCAGAGAAATCCATATCCCAACAATAATGGTGACAGACCTTACCCACTTAACCGAAATTACTATTATGATAATATTAGTAATAACAATAATAATAACCGAGTGTCGCGCCCTAGGGTAAATTTTATAAGAGCAACTGAGATGATGGACCCTGGTTGACACAAATACCACACACCATCAAGAAAAGGGACGGAGATCATGATAACCGACTACGGCAAAAAACAATGTTGAAGAAGACGAAATAAATATCATTGAAAGGAAATGATACGAAGAATAAACATAGAAACAAAACTGGGTTTTATGAGTGAAGACTATTTAAGAAAATGCACATTATGAATAAGAATATGAGCAATGGAACGACATAAAGAAAATCGTCCATCTTCCTGGGTATATAAAAGAAAATTTATGAGAAAAGAAAAAGTGAAGATCAACTTATTAAAATATAAATAATATGGGCCAGTGTAGAGTACAATATAACCCCATATGTTGTGGTAAATGATAAGCATAACAACACATATGAGTTGAAGGAAATCGTTTCAGGAAAAATCAAAGGAGTGTACAATCAAGCTTCTATGAAGAAATATTATGAAGAATGAGTTGTGAGTTTTAGAATTTTGAATTTTTATATTTTTAAAAATTCAAAAATAATGTAAGTACATCTTACAACCTAATATTTTGAGAAGAACATTCTGGAGAATTAAAAGAATTTTTTAATTAATTTTAAAAAATTTAAAATAATGTAAGTACATCTTACAACCTAATATTTTGAAAAGAACATTCTGGAGAATTATAAGAAGAAGGAATTTAGAATTTATATTTAAAAAATTCGAAAATAAAGTAAGTACATCTTACTACAACCTAATAATTTTGGAACAAACTTTATGGAAGAAAGAATTTTGAATATAACTTATTCTAAAATATGTAAGTACATTTTACTACAACCTGATAATTTTGGAACGAACTTTATGGAAGAAAGAAAAAGAAAGACTTTTGAATTGAAATATAATTATAAAAATTTAAAATTGAGTAAGTACTTCTTACTACAGCCTGATAATTTAGAACAAAACTTTATGGAAGAAAGAGAAAGAGAGAGAATTTTGAACTTAATTTTAAAAAATTTAAAATTAAGCAAGCACAGTTTACTACCACTGAATTTTGAGAAAAACTTTATGGAAGAATTAAGAAGAAAGGAATTTTGAAGTTAATATACAAAAAATTTAAAAATAAAGTAAGACCAACTTACTATAACTAAGTTTATGAGAAAAACTTTATGGTAAATAATTAAGAAGAATTTGAATTTGGAGAAATACCAAAACTTTCAGAAATAATAGTAAAATCACACTACTATAAACAATTCTGAATGAAACAATTCTGGGAATAAATGAATTAAACAGAATTTGAATGTTGATAGAACGTCAGAACTTTGAAACAAGATAAGATCAACATATTACAAGGATTTATGAGAAATATTTTTCAATTAAATAAAAAGAATAGTTTGAATTTTACATTAAAACTAACCAAGTTCCAAAAAATAATTATGTGTTAATTATAATTGAATTGAGAAGAAAATAAAGTGATTAATTCAGAAAAGAGAATTAATTTTAATCCAGAATAAATGCTAGATATTCACAATAGCATTTGAAGGAGTAGAGAAGAATAACAAAAAAGAGTGTAATATGCCAGAGAAGAAAAAAAAAATTTGGAAGCAAAGAGACTAATTACCTATGAAACGATAATGAAAACAGTTAATTAAGAGCAAAGAAGAACAACTCATACCAAACATATGGAGAAGATGATTTTGAACCAATGATAATAATAAAACCTGTATGAAATGCAAAGAGAATAAATACCACATGAAATATAATATAAATGAATTAATGCTAATGAATGCGAAGGCGGATTAATAACTTTCTAAGAGAAAGGAAAGAACCAAAATGTTTAAATAAAATGATCAATAACAACCTGTATATCTAATGTAAAGATACAATGTTAAAAAATTAAATATAATATATTAAGACCATTCAAATAATGAATACGAAAGACTATTTATAAAGACCATGCTAATACTATGAATAACCAGAAGAAAGTATAAAGAGAATTCAGATGGAGAAGAAAGAGAGTTACACTGTAAACAGTAACGAGAATTATTAGAAGAAAGGTTTTCAACCATAATTAAATTAAATATATCAGACAAGTTAAGAGTTTTGAAAAAATATATATGTAATGAGTATAATAATGATTATGAAGATTTATTAAGATAGAAAATGTGAGATAATCTGAGAGACTACGAAGTGGAGAATCCAAAGATATTTTTATTAGTCGAAAATGAGACTACTTTTTATTTATTTATTCGATGACTGACTGAAGATAATTCCAGCAGCATTATGTTTTTTGAGCAGGGATGGATATGCCCCTGTACTCAATTTATAGAAGTGGTGTATGGCCAGCAGAGAAGTAGCGTACAGTGCCCCTCTGATCTGCCCCAGCCCACGTGATAGGGAATGTTAGGGAACTAATATCCCAAGGATACAACACGAAGTTGATATAGAAAGAAAATGTATTACAATAATAATATATCTCAGAAGACACTAACTATCCGAAAAGGATCAGTAGTAAAACAAATAATTATATATATAAAATTAATAAAACTCTAATTATAGAAAAGTCGATATAAAAATGGAGAAGAAAATGAATTATAAGAAATGATGAAATTATCATAAGAAATTATTTCATCCATAAACATGTCTGAAATAATTACTTCTGGAGGAGAGCAATCTGTAGCGTGACAGATGTATGCATAATATTGAATGGCAATTGATCATTAGAATAATGAAGTTATAATATTTAAATTTGGAAGAAAGCATTAAGTCTAATATAAATAGATTAATTCATATCAACTGTGGAAAGAAATCATTATTATAAGGAAAATACAAGTTCAGGTAAAAGGAGTTACTAGTGATGAGTCATCCAAAACCAGTCTCATAACCAAAGGTTTTCAAGGTATAACCCAGGAAGGTAAAATAGTAAATAACAAAGCAGTACACAATATGACCAAACCCACAACGAGGGAGAATAAATAGAATAGAAACCCTAAAATAAGCCAAGATCAACCAATACAGGTGGTGTATTTCTGAAATAAAGAAGAAGATGGAGAAGATCCCAAGAAACCTGATGGCAACAAGAAGAAGATGGAGAAGATACCAGTCCCAGAAGGCAGGAGAAAAGAAGACTGAAGAAAGAAGAAGAGGGCAGCATCCTGAAGAAGATGTCATGCTCTTATAAAAGACACCCAAATCCCAATATCCCCAAAATAAATATCTAAAAACAAAAGTATAACGAAATAAAAACCACATGTATATAAATTTAAGAGAGAGGAGTGTATAAAGTAAAAGTTTCCTGTGAACTAAGATGAAACAATAATATAGTACCCATGGAACAAATCTCCATTGAAAAACGCTAACCAATTTATTATGTTGATAAGACTATACGACCATTTAGCATTAACATACTATATAAGTGAAAGTGAACCAGTGATAGTTTTGGGTATTATAAAAAATGAACCTTGTGTTTCATTCTTGGCAATCACAAACATTGGATGCAATGAAATATGCATTTTTCAATGACTTAAAATATGTACTGTGACAATATGTTGTTCATAAGACATGAATCTGTTTAAAATAACATTTTGTTTTACATGAAAAAAGAAAAACAGAGTTCATAATACCTTTTGAACAATTAATACTATTTATTTGTTAATGACAGGGTACAATTCCCCAAAGACAATGTAAAAGACGGTATAAAAACTGTAGAATCCTACTTATAATAATAGTTAGAAATAAGAATATAAATATAAGGTTTTAATGTATATAGTACAAGAATGTTTAAAAATGTTTTAGATATAAGGCCATTTGTTTGGGTCTGAAACAACTAACATCAGAACTATAAAAATAATTACCACTTGTAAATAGTAGAGAGTAATTAAGATGTTAGTTAGTACAAAACCTTTTTTATAAACCATGTTTCCATGTTGGAAATGGGAATTTTGTTGCAAAATGTCTGATTTGAAGACAACCATTTATTTAAAAAAAAATGTTCTTTATTCTGTTTAACTATTATTTGTATTGTAACCAATACTAATTGTTTTTGTGTAATTTGAAAACATGTTTAATTTATAATACTATTTGTAAAAAGTCAGAGAGGGTATCACACATCATATATTGTTTGTAAATTATTTTGTAAGAGAAATTGTTAAAAAAATCATAGGCCAAAAGAAAGGAAACCAAACTTCATCAAAACAGAGAAATTGCTCAATTAAATGCAAATAAACAAAAGTGGTTTAGACAAAATAAACTTGAGATCATGCCATATAATTGCACATACCATTTAGAGAGATTTTAATAAATTATATTCAGAATTATGAATAAAAATAAAATGACTAAACTCAGAAATTTAGACATGGGAGTCATATATTTCAGAATAATGTTTCAGAATACAACTAATTCAATTAATTACCAGAAAATAAGGGAATAGGAACCTTTTAATACAATATAGGATTATTAATATTAAATATAACTGATAAAATGGCTGAATTTAGATAATGACAGGAAGTAAATTTTGATGTTTTGACTCTTCACAGTATACCAAACTGAAAGTGAAATTACTATTTTTTTGGACAGAAAACACTATAAAATGGCATTATTTAATCTGAAAATAACCAGAATGAACTGAAAGATTAATTTAAATCAAATCTAGTGAATAAAATTGACAAATAACCAAAGTTTAGGCATTCATATAGTGAAATAGTAAAATGTACACAGGATGTGAAAATATTTTTGAACAATGTTAAGGATAATATTATATGGGCTAAGAGTTTAATTGAAACTGGAGGAAACAGTTAGTTAATTATTGGTAGTTGAACGGTTAACATGAAATACGTTTAATAACGTGGATAACCTAACCTATAATCGTCATACAAAGCGAGTGTATAGTGAGTTATTGTGAAATCGCGAGTGACTTGTAAAATACTTCTGAAACTATCATATTATAACAGAAACGATCAAGTAACACTCCATAACACAGAACAATATAAATCTACTCCGAAAAACACCATAAAACACTAGAAAACTGTATAATACATTAAACCAAATTAGTGACAGAATCGGAGAAAGTGTTTGAACTAATAATTATACAGATACACTAAATACAACCCAGAATCACTACACCAGTCACTACACAACATATAACAAGAGATTTGCGGACACGAGAACAGAAATATTGCGTCAAAAATACATTATTTGGAATGCAGCAGTAACGAGCAACATTTTCATCGACTTGACGGCAGCCATCTTTCTTTGACGATTTCAGTGCCTCTTCTTGGTTCAGCACAGCTGTTTGGTGAAAACAATTCTTATATTTACAATTTATTATTCAATGTCTGTGTTTATTAATAACTATTAATTTGATTGTAACGTTATACTTTTTAAATATTAGCCCGATTTCTCTGACTTTGGTAATAACTGACTGTTTAAAGAACCCTATATAATTTTTATAACATATACTTGTAATTTTTTTCGATATCCTGAGAATCGATACTAATCGATAAGAGTCAATATTGCTGTTACTTAATAAAACATTAATACTTTTCAATACTTAATAGTTCTTTATTTCTTCAATAATACTAATTACCTATAATATAATTCTAATTGATAATCTACAAGGACTTTACCACCCGTAAGTGAAGATAACCTAAAAAATAGAAAGGTAAACAAATATCGATTGGTTTACAGACAGTCTTATGAGTGGTGATAGATTATTTAAATTATACTAAAACTTTAATAAAAATTTTCAGAAGAGCATTACACTGTTTAAAACTTCACAGCCCTATATTAATTAATTGATCCTAATTAATTAATTAATAAAATTAAAATTTTTTTTTATTATTTTTTTTTTTATAAACATAATTTTTTTTTTAATTTTCTTCAAAACAATAATTTTTGTTTTGAAACTTTCGGTGAAGCTGAGCATATATATTTCTTCATCAACTTTACGCTACTCGACCGGTCTTGCTACCATTGGGACTCGACCAGCTGGGAAACTTAAGGAAGTGTTTCAGGCCAGTAAGACGTCGAGAGCCACACCAATTAAACATATTATATTGAACTTGATTACATCGGAGTCACATACTCCATAATAGCTTTATATCATCAACACACATCTATACTTATTTTTTTATATTTATTACAATATATATCATCAATAGTAAACAATTTATTAAAATCAGAATGATCACAGTTGCACACCACTATGTAAAAATTATCCCAATTAGCGCTTTCAAGCTTCACAGCCCATCGTCAGATTGGAATAGACACAACACATTGAAATTGGAATTGAAATCACATTGATTGTGATTTCAACCACTAACACAAATTTCTTCATTAAATTTATTAAAACTGATAAAGAATTGTCAATCATTGTAATCAAGGTAATTTAATTAATTGAACATTTAACATTTACAATCATAAATTCGCATAAAAATAACATTGTATATGGCTTCCCAACGCGGGCAACAAGCAAGAGTTAGTGGAAGAATCAACTGTCGTATATGACCTCCCAAATTTGAGGTTAGTTACACTTTAATTACGACATATAATTAAAAGATAATTAATTAATTTATGCAAATAAGTTTGCATATTCAATATAAATGTTGTAATCTCAAGAATAATAGTCTACTAATTGTTGCTATAAACAAAATAAAAAATAAAATACAATTACTTGCAACCTATTATTTATTTCTACTGACACACCCAAATTTTAACATACAACAGAAGATTAGTATTTTTAAATTTTCTTGTTAAATTAAATTATTTTCTTTAACTAGCCTACCATTTATATTTATGTATAGTGATTATATTTAAAACTTTAAGTCTTTACTGTTTTCGTATAAGTTTCTTTTTAAGAGTTCTTTTCACAAACAAAAAAATATAAATATCACTATAATATTGACGACTCGGAACACAAAGTTTTTTATAAGTAAAAACGTAAAGTTTTACCTTACAGCCTAAACCGGCTTTCACCTATAGAAGGCTTCATCAGAGGCTGTCGTTAGTAGGCTACTAACGACAGCCTCTGATGAAGCCTTCTATAGGTGAAAGCCGGTTTAGGCTGTAAGGTAAAACTTTACGTTTTTACTTATAAAAAACTTTGTGTTCCGAGTCGTCAATATTATAGTGATATTTAGTTAAGTAACGGACACGTCATGGACAACGAAATCCAAGAAAAAAATATAATTGTTTATTCATCACCTGCGTACTGCCGACGTTACCGTTGCGTGTGTGTGTGTCCTGAATCCTGAGAATTTGATGATGATGATTATGCTGATGCTGTGTTCTCTGTCTCTACGGTTTGTTGTATGTGATGGTCCTCCATAAGTCTTGGTGTGTGTGGTAAAGATGTTCGATCGGTCGGCAGATCAGCAGCGTGTCGTTGTGTGAAGTTATCTTGAGGCTGAGACCGCCCCAAAATTGCCGGTGGTATTTATACTGGACAGCAATCTGACAAGTTCAAGACTGTTTTTGACCTGTTAGATATTGTAACTTCGTGCAAAGCGTCCTTTTAATTACAAATCACTTTTTGGTTCATTTTCCCGATTTCGTAAACATACTCGTAGCACGAACGATATCATCGTTTGCGTAATTTTCTCTGGTCATTCACATATAACGCACTTTTAATTACTATTTAATTACACTAGTAATTAACATTAAATTACCTAGCGTCTTTATTATTGCAAATTTCTGCAATACTTTTACATCACTATATTCGTTAAATATTCCTCAATTTAATGGTGTTTTTATAATTGGGGTAAGTCTTTGTTCACACGTTTAAAATGTAGGCTATTAATTAGTTAATTTTTATCATGTTAAAACCTAATTACAGAGAATTCGTACGCATCACTCCATCGTAGACTCTTGCCTGTCGTAGCTTGCGTTCACACACACAAGCGCTGTAATCACTCGCGGGGCAGGTGTACGCTTTCTGACAATTCTTAGCCTGCATAGTATTGTTAAAAACTGTTCTTCATATATTTTCTGTGCTAAATATTTACACAAACATACCGCCCTGGGCAAATATGCAAATATATGTATTGTTGTATATATTCCCCAGGTGGGTTTAAATAAAATTTGACTGTTGTTCAAATTTTATTTACACAGATCTAGGCCTATATGTGTACTAGAATTACAATTACATCTTATTATCTACATTACAATTGGTTTTTTAAAACTCCATATAAAAGTAAATATTTTTATCGGTATGTACGAACAAACCCCTTTGTGGTGGGCGACTAAATTCTTTCCCCCTACCCATACAAACATAGCAGTAGTTTACATCCTGCTTTTCTGTGTCCCATTGTTATACGTATCGACACACTGGTTCACTGTACATTTTTGTTGTCGGCTTATTTCTACATGTTTCCCTCTCTCTCTATATGCGTTCCTGCATTAAGAGAATCAATTATACTACACCAGTTATTTTTTTCTACAGGAAATATTTCCTCATCGATGAAGCATGATATTTGCCAATTTCTTTTTGTCTTTCAGTGTCATATACCTTAAAGGTTTGTGCTCCCCGTCTTGTTTGCAGAACATAGGGACCTTCGTATAATGTAAAGAACGTTTTGGCGGTGTTGTCTATTCTCTTCCCTACTGGATTACTTCGTATCAATACCATATCTCCAACTTTAAATTCCACTAACTTGTGTTTCGATTGAATCTCTCTACCCTCTTCATACCCTTATCTTTTATCCTATTTCTTGCGTTAACTAAGTTTTGACTCACAGGTATAGGTAGATTCTGATTTCCAGGTTTACTAACGAAGTTCTTCCAAAATCTAATTAGTTTCTGCCCTTCTCCCTATTCAATTGGTGGGTATCCGGTAGCTTAACTATAATTTTCGTTAATAGATTTTTCAAAGAACAGCAAGTATTCAACCCATTTGTTATGCTGATCATGACAATATATACGCATATACTTGTCCAATTCTTTATTAACACGTTTGGCAAGGTTACCCTGCGGATGCCTAATTGATCTAGGCATGGGTTTTATTCCTTGCTGCGTTAACGTTTCAGACCATAGCTTATACCTAAATTGTTTGGCTTGATCCGTAATTATCTTCTTTACGTGACCATATGTGGGTACATACATTTGCAGTATTATCTTCAGAACAGTCTTTGTGGTGGGTCGCATAATAGCATATACCTGGACAAACACATCTACACATACAAGAATGTGCCTAACACCCCGACTTGATCGTGACAGCGGACCCAAGAAGTCCAGAGCTAACAACTCCCCTTTCTCCTTTGCTCTGATGCTTTGCATAGATACATAGGTATGTAAATTTGGATTTCTAGCGGTCTGGCAATCATGACACCTTTTTAAGACGGCTTTAATCCTCCTAAACATATTATTGATGGTGAAATCTTCTCTCAAAGTCCAGATACATTTTAATGCTGACGCATGCGCTAGACTTTCGTGACATGGTGTAATTAACTGTTGTAACATTTCTGGTGATAACATTACTTTCCAGTCTTGGTCCATTAATTTAAATAGTAGGTTACTTTTAACTGCATACTTACCGTGAGATGGTTGTCGTTTTAATTGCTGAAGCACTGGATCTTTATCTTTCTCTCTTGCTAAGTTCTGGAGTAGCTGTTCTACTTCGTCGTTTGCTTTATACTGGATATGCAGTAATTTCAAATCTTTATCATTGGAGAAATGAGTCTCTTCCTCCTTCTCCGTGACATATCGACTTAGTGTATCGGCTGTCTTGTTGTCGGTTCCTCTGCAGTATTTAATGGTAAAAGAATATTCTTCTATGGCCAGAATCCATCTCATCACTCTGGCATTTGTGATTCTGCACCTCAGTAGGAATGATAGAGCTTGGTGATCAGTTTGGATTTCAAAGTTCGTTCATAGATGTAATATCGGAATTGTTTCAATTCATATACGGTGGCCAATATTTCCTTCTCCGAAGTACAGTAATGTTTCTCGGCACCTTTGAACACTCTGCTTGCGTAGGCGATCACTCGAAGTTCTCCTTTTGAATCTTCTTGGTAGAGTACGCTCCCTATTGCATAGTCGTTGGCGTCCGAGTAGATGACGTACTTTCCTTCACGTTGTGGATGGTGTAGCATAATATTTTCCAAAAACAGTGCCTTGACTTTATTGAATGCATTGGTGTGATGTTGTTCCCACTTCCACTTCACTTTCTTCTTTGTAAGCTCCAATAGTGGTTAGATTTCTTCTGCATATAATGGTGAAAATCGTTTATAGTATCCCGTTAGACCTAGGAATGCTCTTTACCCTTTCACATTTCTCGGTATTGGGAACTCGGTGATACTGCTTATTTTGCATGGATCTGGTCGTATACCTTCCTCAGATACAATGTGACCCAAAAATTTTGTAGACGATCGCATAAATTCACATTTATCTAAATCTAATGAGATGCGAGCTTGTAAAAACTTCTCAAAAATAGCGCGTAAATAGATTATATGTTCTTCAAATGTTTTCGATATGACCAATATGTCATCAACAAAAATCATGGTGTACGGTTCGACTTCCGGACCTAATGCAATTTCTAAATTTTACAATGGCTGCTAGGCTTGTGCTTAGACCAAAAGGTACTACCTTATGCTGGTAGCATTTATTTTTATGCAGTATATTTTCTATCGCTTTCTCGAATGGGAATCTGGCAAAAACTAGAGGTTAAATCGTGCTTAGTTAAATACTTAGCTCCTTTGCACTCATCTGCCGTGGGTGCACAGTCGAAATCCTTTTCTACGATGCTATTCAAATTCCTCATGTCCAAACATAGTCGAATTTCATAATTCTTTTTTTTAACCTCAACCAACGGGTTTAAGAAGTTACTGTTTGATCGTTCTATGACTTCATTATCCAGCATTCTTTTGATTTCTTTCTCGACTTGCTCGTCATACTTCATTGGAATTGGATACGTCCTCCTCACGAATTTTGACGGATCTGTGACCTTGATGCGATGTTAATATACGTTTGTTTGTGTAGGCAGTTCGCTAAATATGTCTGCATACTCTTTAATTAAGGTGTCTATTTGTTCTACCCCTTGGTGTTAACCATTGTTTTCTTCGCTGCGATGTTTTTCATTCGCATAGGTTACTGAAGGTCTGGAGATAGTTACCGGTTCACTTATATTTGACGACTGATCATTTTCGGTTACATTCAATTTAATATTTTGTGTGACATTATTCAGAGTGTACGTCATCGTTTGATCTGCTATATTTATTACAGCCTTCATTTTATTTAAATCATCTATTCCTAATATACAGTGACGGACTAGTTTATTTCCTACTAACATAGTTAATTCATATTGTACATTCCCACACGTTATATTCGCATATATTTGTTGCTTAACTCGTTCCCTGGTACGGTTACCAGTGGTTATGTAAAATTCATTAACAGGTAGAGTGGGTGTCGATTAAAAATATTGTTTGTTGCTGTGTAGCCATGTCTTACTAATAACAGATATTTCGCTTCCGGTGTCGATCAATGCCGACACATTACACACACGATCACACTTTACAGTTGTACAGTAACGATGATTATTGTACTCTCTGTGTACTGTTATGTCGCTACTTCGTTCTCTTATTTTGCGTCTTTTGCGGTGTTCTCCTTCCTTACCTGGATTCCTTATATATCTTCAGGATCACTTAGGAAACACTTAACCACAAACGAAGATGTCGAACAACTGGCTACATTCACGGGCCATACTACCCTTACTCATAGACAAAATTATCTTTTACCCGACCATGTATTTTAAACAGCCAAAGTAGCAAAACGTCTACTTCTGTTGGAGAAGGGGCAAGGTGATGAGTTTAAAGGTAACTCCCTAGAGGATATAGACCTTGATCTGGACTATGACTGTGAATCATGTACAGAAGAAGATGACGATGATAACGTATTCCTATTGCCATTAAAGGATGTGATTGATGCCGTATTGAATATTAACATTCAGTCAACATCAACGCTTTAAACAAAAAATAGTTGTAGCTGAGTTTTCAAAGAAGAAATTAAGAGCCTCCACCCCCAAGAAAGTACAAGTACGTGTATATAGATTATATAATATGAACACATTCCAAGAAAATGAGTTAAGGTAAAGATGTACATAAAAAATATTTACACCATCAAGACCCGTATAACAAAATCAAAATAAAAGTAAGCTGAAAACTTTAAAAAACTCAAATTGAAAAATATGTCATTTTTCAATTTTTCAAACATAATCTGTACAGTTTATTAAATCTGTACTATCTTTTAGGGTTATTGTATTTATTAGGGCTTGTATTTACAGTGTATTCGCAATTAACCGACATTTACTTACCTGATGTAGTGCTACGAAAACTTACGGCACTAAATTTTAATATAAACACTGGTCAAAAATTGTGTAATCTTCGCGAATTAAGTGAGAAACGTGTGATATTTGTTTCAAACTTAAAACATTATGTCAAACTGATAAACAGTGATTTTAATACTGTTATTATTCGTGTAACGTTCACATGTGTATAAGGAAAATATTCGTTAAAAAATAGAGTGCGCGGATTACTGACCTTAAGGAATTTGTCTGTTACTGGCATACGTAACATGACGCACGTTCACAATAGTTGTTTTCCACTCTCGATTCACCGAGATAATGCTATCTGGATTCTGGATGGCAGTGAGAACATGTGTTTACTGTATTCAAAACAGACGTGACTAATCACCGTCACGGACACCAAACACACACACACATTTTCTCTCAGCCTAGACGTTTGTCCTTCCAAGAAATTCAGATGTGTAATGATTTATTAACACTTGTCCGTATAGCACCGTGTGTTGAACTTTAAGTTTTAGGCCTACCGTAGGGTGACCAGATTTTTTATGATGTAAAACAGGACATTTCTGAAATATGGAAATAAAAAAACAGGACAAAACAGTACACGAGTTACAAAGAAAATGTGCTTCATATATGACTGCACTGCACTAAGACAAATAAAAACTACTTTTTACGCATAAAAAGACATATATTTTAATAACCAACTTAAAAACATACTTATCATGCCACTGGATCATATTATAATTGATCAAGTTTTTTCAAGAATTATAAAATTATACTTATTCAAATATAAATATTCAAATTCTTAACAACTATAAAATTACATGGATGTGATTCATAGATATCAACAACCTGCTGAACATGAACTTGTGGCTTCTGAATCAGGAACATCACTATTAACTTTGTACTTATCACAAGACCTGATATCTCGCAAGAGCTTTGAATTACTTAATAGCAGGTTGTAGAATTCCTTACAGCTAAGGTCTTGAAAATGAGTTTTTAAAATTACAATTGCTTGAATAGTTTTGGTAGTAAAACGGTTTCTTTCATCAATCCAAAGGGAGTTCACAATTGAAAAGACTCTTTCCACAACAGCATTTGTGCCTGGTACAGCCAGAGCAAAACTCACAACCACCTCTATGTTTTTACATGGAATGCCTATACTTTTAAGTATGTGGAAGACATCACACCATTTCTTATCAATCTCCACATTAACTTTTTCCCATTCCTCAAATTTTCTGGATAAAACTTTGTTCACATGTCCTATCTCATCAAATAATTCATCATCATGTACCTGAATTGTTGAACATGAATCTACTGTCTTAAGAATTTTCAGACTTTTTAAAACCTCATCCCAAGATACAGAATTTGTCAATGTTATCCAATGAAATGATTTCAGAGGCTGATATGGAGAGACCCACTTGTTTAAATAACTTAAAAAAGTGTCATAAAATAAATTGGTAATCGTTTCATATTTCGATTGGGTGAAAAGACCTTCATTTTCTAAGTTAATTAAAATTGAAGAAACAACTGAAGTTTGAAACTTACTACATTTCCTGTTATTGACTTTTTTTGTAAGCAATTCTAATTCTTCAGCTACTTCAGTGGCTGAAATGTTGGTTCTTTCCAACTTTTGGATTGAATTTGAAAACATTTTCAGTTGGCTTTGTATGAAATGAAGCCAAAGAAGTGACTGTGGGTTCTCAAAAAATTGTTTTAGCAATGTAGGACACCTATTCTGAGACATGAAATAAGACTTTAGAGGTTCATAAATATCAATAACCCTTGTAACTCCTGGCAACAATGACAACCATCTAGTTTTAACACTACCCAGAACCTGCTTATATTCAGTAGCAACAAAATCACAAAATAATTTCAATTCCTCCACACGCACGGTATAAATGTGAAAATATTGAAATATTTTATTCACTACTGTTTCTATGTCGATAGGAAGAACGTCTGCACTTGTTTGTACACCATTGTGTACCACATGAGCTGCACAACCAATGCCTTGAATATTCATTTTGAGCACACAGTTCAATTTAGAAAAAACGTTGTTTGTTCCGGCCCTCTTGTACCCACCAAAGTTAGTGTTACAGTTATCTGCACAAAACGCGATGATCTTGTCAACTAAATGATGTTTCTTTAAGATGTCCAGAACATGATTAGCTAATAATTCTGCTGTTTCTCCACCAACGTTCTGAAAACAGATTACTTTGCACTGAACACCTTTGGTAGGAATGAAACAGTGGCGGCTGGTAATGTTTTAGACGGGGGGGGGGGGGCAAAATTTAGTTGTACCCATATATTATGTAAAAAAAGTCACCAGTAGAAACTAAATTATTGCTATTATCATCAAATAATTGTAAAATTGAATCTTTTGCTTCACTACTAAAATTATTGTTAATATCAAAAACCTACCTTGCAAACTACCAATATTTAAACAGTGTTTGAAACAAATTATTTATATACCTAAGCAGTTCACGTTCCTAAACTTAAATATTTAAGAAATTATATTATTAAATGCATGCATTATTAAATAAAATATATTTGTTCCCTACCTTGGATTAGTTTATTTGCTTGAACATGAAATCCATTCTCCTCTCCTTTTGTTTGGCAAAATGGTCAATAACTAATTCATTGAAGTTAGGAGTTATTTCTAACATTTTTTTTTCTATTGAACACATTCCCAGAGCACTTCGTCTGTCCTTTTTCATTGTATTACGTGTAAATGTTTTAATGCGTTTGAGAGTTGAGAAACATCGTTCACTTTCTGCTGTAGTCATAGGGATTGTACAAATAATTTTTAATAGTTTTACCAGTTCGGGAAAAACAGTAACTAGATTGTTTTCATATACAAAATTGAGTAGAACCAATGCGCCAGTTGCCTTTGTGAAGTCAGGCCTGCTGTATAGAACTACCAGTTCATGTCTTAATGAAGTTTCATTTAAATTAAATTCTTTAGCAGCAATTTGTAACTGTGTTTCTGGAAAGATAAGCTGATGTTTAGAAAACAGGGTTGGTTGCAACAAAACTGCTATTGCTAAATGGTCTGAAAATAAAAATCTGTCGTCTATGTTGGTAACTATTATGTCACAAACTTCTTTAGCTGCAGTCTTCTTGCTTTCATCAAAACGTGACCTTTTTGGATTTTGTGATGATTCTCCAAAATCATTTGTTGTAGACAGACTGGCATCAAAATCAATATAATCTCTGACGTTTTGAATGTGTGACTTGAATGAGGCAACATACTGGTGTGTTTTAATACTGTCAATTTCTACTTGCTGTAATTGATTAAACAAAATGTCACAGGCTGGCATAATTTTGTTGAAAAATGTTAACCAAAAATTAAAATCATCATTATTTAATGTGTTTTTCAGTCCTAGTGCTTTTTGAACAGTGGACTTGTCACTCTCGTCATCTATGATTTTTTCAAGAACAGCGGAAATGTTATTTTTATGAATAAAAATTCACAAAATTTATGAAACAGTTATGAAACTGTTGTCACACAACGGGATTTAAAATTCCACCTGTTATTAGAAAATTTTGGGAGACGTTTTTTTACTACTTTATCCAGTATGGCAGTTCGCTTGGAAAATCTTGAAAAAAATGATGTAAAGCCATCTAAATTACAGAAAAATATTTTTACTTGCTTGTTTTGTGATGCAGCGCGCTCAATAATTAAGTTTAGTTGATGGGCATAGCAGTGTATATACTGGGCATCCTTGTACACAGCTTTAACTTTTGCTTGAACACTGTTATGTTTTCCACTCATTACTGCTGCCCCATCGTAACTTTATGCAATAATTTTACTAGGCATCTTATCAAGTTCTAATTTTGCTAATTCTTCAAAAATAGTATTACTAATACCTTCAGCGGAGTGATCTTGTGGACTGACAAAACTGAAAAATCTCTCATGTAATTTTCCGTTCAATTCATACCTCACAACTAACACAATTTGTGACAGAGTGGCACAATCCGTGGTTTCATCTGCTTCAATTGAAATGTAGTCAGTTTCATTTATTTCTTTTTTTATTAGTTCAATGCACACTGCATAAATAGAATCCAAAATTTCATTTTGAATTGTTTTAGAAAGACCAACGAAAACCCTATTGTTTGTTTTTTCAATATGCTCTCTTAAGGTGCTATCTAGGCCTGCCATTAAATTTACTAAGCCCCTAAAAATACCTGGATTCTCAGATGTGTTTGTTTCATCATGTCCCCTTAAAGCTAGTTCAAATATTCCACAAAACTTTACACAGTCAATTAACTTACTTAGGATGTATCTGTTCTTAGAGACTTCTTCATTATGCTGTTTAATTTTTAATCTATATGCACTGTCTAACTGGCAACTAATATTGACTTTTCCTAACAATGAATATTCAATACAATTGTTCATATGAGTTTCACTAATTTTGTTTTTTAATTTTTTCTCCCAAATGTTTCAAGTCCTTAATTCCATTTTCAGTCCAGACTGAATCACTGTTTAGGTTCATCACCAAACATACATAACAAAAAAAGGAATTGATCACCTCACATCCACATATCCAATCAGCATGTAAGTAACAGTTTCTATTAAATTTTCTTGTGTAGTTTTTTTTGCTTGATGCTGGTCTGTCCGTTTTATAATTTTGTTGTGTAATATCTGAATTCGGTTTTGGTGGCCTTAATTTTTTTACTTCTGTTTTCTTTTCGCAAGTAAGTAAATTTGAAATAATCAAACGTTTAATATTACTTACCGAATTCATAGCCATTTTAATCGTTTCTAACAAATACGCACGGAACACACAGGCTTAGGCCTACACAGAATAAGTTACACGTTTATGTACACAAGGTTCGACAAAAACACTATCGTACACAGAATACACTGCCTAATAAAGAATAAATTATTAGAACATTACTTTTACACAAAAAGTACAACAAGAACACAATCAAAACTATATAAAACACAAGAGAAAATATATGCACTTTAAACAGCAACAGAGAAGTTTTGAACAACGCTCTTTTTCTCTATGAATTTAGCTGCGAAACAGAAAGCGGCCACAGTCCCACCTGTAATGGTGGATGCTCATTTAAATGCATAGACATGTGTACACGTCTCTTGCCCCGCTCCCCGAAAGAACGGCCTATGCAGGGAGGACGACAGCGAAACCGTCCCGGCTACGGTGCCATGCCGAAAACATCGGGTGATCGCTATTAGTCGCCCCAAAAATATCTTTCAATAAGAATACTACACATTATAGTTATATTATTGACAAGTGTAATTTGCAAATTTAGTGGGAGGGCTGCGACCTTTTGCCCTCCTTGTACGAGCCGCCACTGGAATGAAATACCTAACTAGAATCGGCACTAATTTTAAGCTTTTGTGATTTGATGCATCAACCATCACAGACACATACTTAGCATCTTCAAGTTCTGATTGCACTTCATGCAGGGCCGGAACTAGGGGGGGGCAGACGGGGCATGTGCCCCGGGCGCCGGCTTGGAGGGGGGCGCCGGCTTGGAGGGGGTGCCGAAGGCGCCAGCCCAGACACGGGGCGCCGAAAAAGCTAAGAAATAATAAAATTTTTTTCTATATCGCCTATATGTTACAATTTTTCAAATAATAAAGCATTATTTGTGCGATTTAGTTTTTAACGTCTTCAATTTTATTTTTATTTAATTTGATGTAATTTAAAAAGCAGTAATCATATCACATAGATGTTAAGAATTCATTATTAATTGAGAATTATCCCCGCCCGTTTCAATCGGCCATATACAAGTTACAACCGATCTTCGTAATTGCTCGAGCGTGTTCGGCTACTTCCGGCTCGTTGCGATTAATGCAGATAAATTTTTGGAGGGAAGAGAAAAGATTGTGCCAAAGTTGCCAAGGAAACCACTGTTCAGTAGTTCAGTTTATCATTTACGTGAAAGGTGCAAGTAGTGAAATCGTTCCATTGCTGATATTTTTGTAATAAATACGAATAATTAGATTAATTTTCTTTATATTTCTCGGTACCATTAGCCGAATTAGTCACTCAATACAACAAAAATGTCAAGGAAACCTTCTGGAGCACAATACAGGAAAAAAGCCAAGGAGCGGCATCACAATGAAAACAGATTATCATCATTTATGTCGTCGTGGTTGACAGAAAAAGGTAAGCCCAGTATTTTTTGAATTTTTAAAAATTAGTTTAATTTATAACATTAATTGTTGATCCTAGGCTTTGAAATGTTAAAAATGTTTGCCTTTTATCATGACAAAACTGTTTACGGGAAAATTAACAGACAACTCCAATTCCTTATTGTTCATATATCGCTCCACCCAGGGACGTATCAACTAATTTTGAGATAGTTTACTGGCCGGGGGGGGGGATAGGAAAAGTTTCGAAAATTGGATGGAAATTGGAAGTTTTCGAGGTTTTCTGCAGCGAAATTCAGCTCGTAATTTAACTCATTCTTAGAATAGATTTAAAAATCGTAAACAGTTGGGGAGTTTAGGGGATCTTTAAAGAAGAATTCAGCTCGTTATATAATTTTGTTTTCCCAGGGCATTTTTTGGGCTTTCTGGATCAACCGCGCAGCCAGGAATTTCTCCTGGGGGGGGGGGGATTTGAGATTCTCTTTGTAGAAACACTGAAACTCACCCAATCCCTCAAACCCCACCACTATTGTGCGCCTCACGGCCGAAGTCAGCCGATCGCTTACAAACATTCCCAATAATTTGCGTATTTTCCTACATTCTACACATAGCGGCGGCAAACACTCATCGAGTGAACTTGCAAAGTCGCAGTTTACGATCATGGAATTGACATTAATACTCCTTAGTCCACTGTCAGCATGTTTTGATATGAGAACTTCTTAAACTTTTTTAAATTCTTTAAAAATTAAAGATTAGAATTTAACTTATTCTAATTTAGCCCAACCAAGAAAATTAGACGCAAATTGGGGAGCATTAAAGCTTTCTGGAGCACTTCTTGTAATTTAGCCTTTTACTAGAATAATTTTGAAAATTGTACGCACATTTGGCATTTTTGGCGCTTTCTAGAGCGGAATTCAACTAGTTCCAATTTATCCCTCCCCCAGAAAACTAGACGCGAATCGGAGGATTTAAAGCTTTTTAGAGCACTCCTGATTTATTCCTTTTCTAAGGTATTTCAACTCGATCTAACTTGGCCTCTTTACCGAAATTATTTTTATACTCTTAGAGGAGAAGGAGGTGGGGCTCGAGCACCCAAACCTCCCCCTTGGGTGCGCCCATGGCTCCAATATTTAGTTAAGCTTAGCTTCTCTTCTTTCTCCCACCTTACAACCCATAGAGACCTTGCCAAGATTTGTCCTCTTCGTAAATCTAGATTCATAGTTAAGTTGATGATAGTTATAACGGTACAACCCATGGGCGATGTTGTGAGATGTTTTCAATAAAAACAAGAAGATTTTTTCTCACAGTTTTTATTTTTATTTTCGTATCTTTTGGATCCAATAAAACTGATTAAAAAAAAAAAATTTTGTCTAAGTTTGAAGATGAGGAAACATTGAGGATGTATCTATTATGAATTCAAAAGCTACCTCCGTTAAAAAAATTTTCTTGCTTTTATTTTCTAATAGTAACCTATTACCTAATAGTGACCAATAAACGGTTCTAACTTTTAGGTGAGGTAAGCTGCCAACAACGAGAAGAAGAAGGTTCACAAGGAGAAGAACATCCAGTTGAGGCCGACCAGTCTAACTATGTACATATGGAAGCCTCGAACACTGACACTGTAAGTACTGCTAAAGATATAGAAATCGCTGAACAGCTAGCTCTCAGTAAAACGGACGATTCTGCAGTTTCGAGCATGATAGATAATAGCTCAAACATTTATAGAAACAAAGAGCTTCAGGACTCACAGTTAGATTTTGATATTAACGACCCAGGGTCATGGCCAAATACAATATCTGATCATCAGAGATGTTACATAACGAAAATGAGGTTAGATAAAGATAATGAACAAGAGCTAGATCTAAGTAAAAGTATGAGGGAGGGCCGTAGCCTCACAAAGGACTGGTTTTTCAAACTGTTGCCTAATGGAGAGCAAGTAAAAAGATCCTGGCTAGGTTATAGCAAGATTAAAAATGCACTATTTTGCATCCCATGTAGGCTATTTTCACAAACTTTTAAAGAATCTACAACTAGCTTGTCATTTTTAGCTAAAGAAGAGGGTTTCACCCAATGGAAAAAGGTGAGTGAAAGAATTCCAGATCATGAAAATTCGCAAAATCACAAGCGTTGTTTTTGTTCTTGGAAATCACTTGAAACGTCAATGAAAAGGGGAGGAATAGATAAAGAACTACAGGAACATATAGCAAGAGAAGAAACTCACTGGCGACAAGTGCTTCGCTGTATCATTGACGCAATAGTTTTTTCAGCAAAACAAGGAGGGCCATTAAGAAGATCATCTGAGCTAGATAATTTTGGTGATCCAAGAAGTGGGAGGTTTTTAAACACAATCGATTTGATTTCCCATTACAATGCTGATTTACGTGTTCATATCAATCGCCATAGAAAAGGTCAGATTGGGTATTTTTCCCACATGATTCAAAATGAATTTCTCACGTTAATTAGCAGCAAAGTAAGAGAAGATATTCTCAAAGATGTGAAAGATGCCAAATATTTTTCAATTATATTTGATGCTACTCCCGATATAAGCCACAAAGAACAGATGACCCAAATTGTTCGGTAGGTGAAAATGACTGAAACTGGGCCTGAAATAACAGAGAGTTTTATAGATTTTTTCATTATCCGTGACAAAACGGGGTTAGGAATATCGGAAGAAATTTTAAAAAAATTAGAAAATGACGGATTGGACATCAAAAATTGCAGAGGCCAGTCTTACGACAATGGAATTAACATGGCCGGCATCTATAAGGGAGTTCAAACTAGAATTCTAACAGAAAATAAGCTGGCATGTTTTGTACCATGCTCAGCTCATTCATTAAATTTAGTTGGTGTGCATGCTGCTGAGCTCTCTCCACAGGCCCAATCTTTTTTTGGCATAGTAAATCGTCTGTTTGTTTTTTTCTCATCTTCTACTTCAAGATGGGAAATTTTAAAGAAGCATGTGCCGATTTCCTTAAAATCCCTGAGTAAGACCAGATGGTCAGCAAGGAAGGAGTCGGTGGATGTTTTTCATAAGCATTTAAACGATTTGAATTATGCTTTAGAGGAATTGGTCGAAAGTTCGCTCTGTAACGCTGAAACAAAAGCGGAAGCTAGATGTTTGGCACAAAACATTTGCAAATTTGAATTTATTGTCCTAACCTGCTTCTGGAGCAAAATGCTGCAAAAAATTGATCGCGTAAATAAATACCTACAAAGGGATGATGTCACCGTAGACACAGCTGTGAGACACATCAAGGGCTTAATAACATATTTAGAATCAATAAGGAGCAATGCACCAGAAGATGCTATTTCGGAAGCCAGAATAATAGCTGAAAGCCTTGATGTCCCTCAAGAATTTGAGGAAAAACGGAAAAGGAAAAAAAAGAAAATGTTTGACGAGAGGTGTGAAGATGAGATCAGTGGATTATCGCAAGAAGACTTTTTTAAAGTGGGATTGAGGGGAATATTTGACAGCATTTTAAACGACATGAATGTCCGATTTAAAGCTCTGGAAGAAGTAAACTTTAAATTTAGTTTCCTGAATGGAAAAATAATGAATAAAATGAGTGTTGCAGAGCTAAGGTTAGAAGCTGAAAAAGTCGCGGATTCCTACAAAACGGATTTGAACAAAGAAGAACTTTTTCAAGAAGTAGAAAGCTTCTCAAGCACCATGCGATGGAAATTGACGACGGATTAAAAACGGCACATGCAAAGGCAATGCTCCAGATTATTTATAAACATGGGCTTCAAGATGCTTATCCAAACTTGACTACGGCATTGAAGATTTTTCTAACTTTACCAGTTACAGTTGCTTCAGCCAAAAGAAGCTTCAGTAAATTGAAAATAGTCAAAAACTACTTGAGGAGCACAATGGAACAAGACAGACTCTCTAACTTGAGCATCATTTCTATCGAGCACCAGAGAACATCATCTATTTCTTTTGATGACATTATTAACACCTTTGCTGCCAAAAAAGCTCGAAAAGTGACAATTTGATTTATTTAGATTCAAGAATGAATAAGGACTGTTAGTAAATTTAGTACCCAAAACTCATGTAAAAATCTAATTTGTTTTCAATGTGTTCCAAATTGAAATAGTAAAGTACTACATGAATACTGTACCAATTTATAACCAAAATACCAAATAAACTTAAGAATGATTTGAAGTTTAACTGAATGTCTCATTTCTTAATGTGTTACCCACTTCTGTAATTTCAGATTAACAAATGAAGAAAAAACCTTTTACTTTTTAGATTCCGTTAAAAATTATTACACAAAATACAATAGAGGAGTGCTGTAATTTCACAACTGAATTTCACTTGATCTGTTTGCACTATAGTGTAGTGTGTTGATGAGTAAAGCTACGAAGCTGTAATTAATAGAATTGACTTAAGTACAGGAAAGTATATGCTTTTGTTTTTTGTTAAATAGTTTTGAATGGAGTGATTATGGTGGGGAGGGGGAGGAGGGGGCGCCGAAATATACCCTTGCCCCGGGTGAAAGGAGGGCTAGTTCCGGCCCTGACTTCATGCATTGCATACGGCGATAAAACGTTCACTAAAATCGACTCGCACTTTGTCCTGGAACACGTGAATTTCTTCTCAAATAGTTCTCTGATGATAAGAGATGTGCAGTCCATTGAACGGAAAGAATGGTTGTGTTTTGCAGTATGAAATGCAAACAGCCCTTCTTCAGCAGCGACACGTTTATCTTCCTCAGTTCGTAGTCCATTCCAACTTACAAAGAAAGTTATACTACTAGAAGTTCTCGCGCAAACTGCCAACATGTGTTTCTTTTTCTTAATGTGCTGTGAAATATCGGCACGTCCTCCATGTTCAATGGAAAAAACTGATCGACATAAAGTACATTCTACTTTTGTAGGTGTGGTGTCGTCCTTCAAGAAAGGAAACACTTCTTTCAGGGTTTTGGAGAAAGTACACTTTCTTTTCCCCATATTAATATTGTTACGGAACGAATGTCGGTCTAATCTTAAACGTGTATAAGTGTAATGGGTGTAACGTGTCTTATCAATCCGTCTTCGCTTTGGAACGTAACTTACGCTGATTGTGTCCGTTGCGAACGTACGAATAACCATGTATCGAAGTCCTTACCTGTTGTTCACTATGGGTGTGAAAATCCCGGGTGGCGCCAAATTGTTTAATTGAAACAATTAAAAAATTTTATGATGATATGGCAAGCTCAGCTCAGGCGGTGTGGAGAATTCAATATATTCCCGCCTCGACTTGACCTTCTTAATCGGGCCAGTAGTTCGTTGAGTTGGCTACGTGAGCGCTTGCCGTCAATACTAGCTCTTCGCTAAAATGTACACAAATTATAATACACCTTCCTAATGAAATTAAAACACAGGGGTTACACTCAGTACTTGTTTATTATTTGGTGATTACTAATTATTCAGTTAACACAAATTATATTTTGTTTTGTAATACATTTGCACCGGTAAATAATATGAGACAATTTCTCTAGGGTTTGACAAATCGATTTTGAACGTAACAGACAGACAATGATGGCGTCTGTTGAAGTTGTACACAAATATTTTCGTTCAAACGTTTGGATTCTTGCGATTACGATAAAATGATTATTAACGATTACAATAATAAAAAAACACTACCTTACATTATTTAGACTTATATAATATAATGTGTAGCTATAACTTGTTCTTGGAGTGTAGTAAAAGTGTTGCAAAATTTCGTAAACTAACAACAGGTTAACTTTACAAGTTGACAAATTTTCAGTGTCTTAGTTTTTTATTTAATCTTTGAAAGAAATTATATGCAGTTTAGTGACAGTTCAGTTTACGGTGAGAAATATTTAAAGTGAGTTTATTCGGAAATTTGGGTAATTTAAATGATACTTAACACAACAGTAGACCGGGTGTACTTTCCTGCGGCCAAAGAGAACTTCCGTCTCCACGTTTGTATTTCTTTTCCGTGTTCTATGTGTACTAGAACTGTTTTCTTCACAAGTAACTAATGCCAGGTTATGGAGGTTATGTAGACAATGTAACTTAAATAAAATTTACTTTGTTAGTGTATAATAAAAGGGTGTATTTACTGGAAGTACAGAAATAATTTTCCATTTATCGCACATAATTACGGTACACAGACGATTTTTGGAGGTTGTGTCTACGTTTAACAATGCAACTTAACCTTTTAGATTTTTAAAATTAATTAGATTTAACAAAAATTTCCTTTGTTAGTGTACATTAAATTATTGTATGCATACAAGGCTGCTGTACATAACATTAAAGGCTGTATTTATTCGAAGTACCGGAATTAAAACCTAGTTCCAATTTAGAACGTAGACCTATAACCTATTTGCATATTTTATTGGGGTTTATTGGCACATATTTTATTAAAAGGGTGTATTTATTGGAAGTACAGAAATTATTTTCCATTTATTGCACATAATTACGGTACACAGACGATTTTTGGAAGTTGTGTGTACGTTTAACAATGCAACTTAACCTTTTAGATTTTTAAAATTAATTAGATTTAACAAAAATTTCCTTTGTTAGTGTACATTCAAAGGCTGTATTTATTGTATGGATAAAAGGCTGTATATACATTAAAGGCTGTATTTATTCGAATTAAAACCTATCGGTACTTCCAATTTAGAACGTATAACCTAGTAGGCTACGTTATTCGTACATACAGTATTTTATTGGAGTTTATTGGTACATATTTTATTAAAAGGGTGTATTTATTGGAAGTACAGAAATTAGTTTCCATTTATCGCACATAATTACGGTACAGAGACGATTTTGGGAGGTTGTGTCTACGTTTAATTATCTAACTTAACCTTTTAGATTTTTAAAATTAATTAGACTTGCAGGGGTGTGCATGGCAGAACTACTTGTAGGGGTGTGCACCCACTTTATAATCATATTTTTGGTAACACTGACAACTTTAAGCCTTCTTTTATGCTTAAACAAATTATATATACACTTAATTATATAAAAGCAAAAAGCAAATATGTAATTCAAAAGACTAATTTGCTCTAATAAACACATGCTGAAGTTAAAAACAAAAGAGTTTTTACTTGCCTAACTAATCATTAGTTACTAATGTGACAGTTGGAGCTGCTTTTTCTGCAAAAGCTGGGGTATGTTGGATTCAAGAGTGGTTAAATTAAGTCATAAATCTGAGTGTGCGTCAAGTCTATTTGTGTGCTTGCTTTTCACTTGAGATGAAAATCCCATTTCACTCAAGAATGAGGTGGTGAATGGGATGAGCAACTCCGAAAGTTCAGGATATTCATCTCTTAAAGATATCCAGGACTTTGTTAAGTCAGAATCTAAAAGTTTATGGATTTTGTTGTCCATGACATGTCTCATGTTATCACTAACTATACAAAATAATTTACTAAAAATTTAGTTTTAATCCCAGCATCACAGATGATATCACACAATTGCTCATTTAGTTTTACTGACAACATGTTAGAACTTTCAAAATACAAGAATGGGTCTTGAATCCAATTGAATTCACTGTATCCCTCTGGGAAGCAACTTTCAATCTGGTTATAGAGAGTTAAACATCAGAGCTGGTAAAAAACAATGGTAGAGCATGAATAACAAAAATGTACAGTTTAGACTATGTACAAAACAGGTTGAATTTAAATTGTTAAAATGATATATCTTAGTTATTTACATGTAGTAGCTTTTTAAGACACAGTAAATAAATTTCCGAACCTGACTTTGCAACCCACCAAATGCCCTCTCGGGACCCTGCAGTGGCTCATGCCCAATAGGTTAAGAAATGCTTAACTAAAGGCATGTTTGTGGAGTGAAACATAAAAGATAACCCAGACTTCTAAAATGCTCTTAGTGAAATGGGATTTTCAGGAGTAACAACACACTATTTGGTTAACAAGCACATTTTACTAATATTCTAATACCAAGTCAATTAGATAGCTTAAATGTGTAGTACTCTATGTGATGCTGATCACATACTGTTAATCAGCAGCACTGCAGAATATTCTAGAGCCACACTCTTGGCATTCATCTGGAACTTTATCACATTAGCCTGATAATTAGGATGTTGCCACCAGCTGAGTTTTAGAAAGTTGGTGTAGTAGGTTGTGCATTCATATAGGATGATATTAGACAGCAGTTTTTAATAAAAGTGACAAATGATCAATTGTTTACTTGTGTTGTAAACTATTGTGATTTTTTTATTACTGTTTGTAGGCTATACAGTGTGTCCTGGATAATTATATAAAGAGAACTGTTGTAATATAAGTGTGTTTGTTTTAGCAATTGAGAGTATCTGGTATTCAGTAATTCATTCCACTGTTTTAAGTTCATAATTCTTGTCACTGGTTGTAAGAATATTATTCTCATTAATTTTCCAATTCTATGAAGTCTTCAGTAGTTTTACCACGATGAGACTCAACTTTATCACTGAAGATGCCACATCACTGAATGAGCAAAACTTTTCTTTAATAATCTCAACAAAGCATGGTTATCAGCTGAAAAAAAGTTTTAGTATTAAAAGTTTTGATCACGCAAATCTATAAGGGATACTAAAAAGAAATAACATAATAATTGTATTGGACATAAAGTTATGTCCACAAAACAGATTTTGTTTGAAATAAATAAAACACAATGTGACACAAATATTAATTTTATGAATACTTGTTTGGCACATATTACAGAAGGTTACACCATTAAATGAGTTTGCCTAAGTATAAAATTCTTGTCAGATGAAAAACGTGTACAGTCAGAATACTATTTGTTATGTACAATACAAATGATTCACTATGGGTAGCAGTGACACATAAACACTAGACATTGACACTGAATTGTACTTGTTTTGAATGATTCATTGTGTGCTACCTGACCAGAGTACAGGTATTAACCAAGAGATGTTTAGTATACTGCTGTGTAACTGCTACAATGATGAATTATAAGTAGTACTTTTTGTTTTGGTCATCAACCTTGAAAAGGATAATAGAAACTTTGTATACCATGCTTCCAGCAGTTTTACATGATACATTCCTAGCACAAATAAGAAAAGTTTAAATCTGCTGATGATCTAAAGGAGTGATAGTTATTTGCAGACTGACAGGGTTATAAAATAATTCTGAAAGAATTGTTGCTTTTACAATACCATCCTTTATCAAGTGGCTACTCAAATCTGCCAGCTTTTCACAGAAACTGAAGTTTGATTATTAGATCCATCATGATGACCTAGTGATGCTCCAAACATTTCAAGGATTCTCCTAGCCTTAAAAAACTAGACTGGCCTCATTGATTGACATGATTAATGTTAAATTTACTTTGGGATACTTCCAAACATAATACAGTTTACAATAAACAAAAAAATTTTTAACAAGTTTTTTTAAACAAAGATCAAGAAAATAAATTTAAAACCTCAGTCATGTACCCAGTATTAGAGTTTGTAATGGGCAACATAAAAACACGATTCACTTCAATTAGTTCAATTCGTGACTTGTTTCCACCAGTATTGAACATTACGGACATGGAAAATGATGAATTAGAATTGAAAGTAAAAGTTCTCATTAGCAAGTTTAAAAAGGAATTGGCAATGGATCTATTTGAAGAAATATTACACTTGAAGAACATTTATAAAACAGAGTTTGAATCAGAAAGGATCCACTAAGCCTACTCCAAAAACCTTCAAGCTGTATTTGTGAACTTCTGTCTTGCCTATAGGCTTTTCTGTACTATTCCAGTTACAGTTTCGTCTCCTGAAAAATCTTTGAGCAGTATAGCGAATTCACTGAAAACTTGGCAGAGAAGCACTACCTACCAAGAAAGGCTTAATAATTTGGCAATTTTAGCTATTAAAAATGAATTGGCTAACAGTATTAATTTATCAGTCAGATGTTATTGACCAGTTTGCTCAAATGAAAGCGGAAGAAAAAAACTTTGCACTACTTAAGCCGTTTTAGAAACGGGTCTCTCACTTATAATTGGTTATAGCCTACTCTTAGACATGTTTTTGTTTATCTTTGTAACAACTGACTTATGTATCACTTATGTATTGATAAACACAGATTATGTTTATTTTTTGTCTTCAATTTAGACCATAGTAACATTGAATTCCACTTCATTATTAATACTTAATCATTTGGGTGTTAACAGAAACTGCACATTGCTTTTTATTGCATTATGTTGAAAAAAGGATTTTAATGTACTTGTTTGGTTATAGGCCTACGTTAGATTGTACTGTGTTCTAAATTGGAAGTAGGTTTTAATTCCGGTACTTCGAATAAATACAGCCTTTTATCCATACAATAAATACAGCCTTTGAATGTACACTAAGTAAGGAAATGTTTGTTAAGTCTAATTAATTTTAAAAATCTAAAAGGTTAAGTTAGATAATTAAACGTTGACACACCCTCCCAAAATCGTCTCTGTACCGTAATTATGTGTGATAAATGGAAACTAATTTCTGTACTTCCAATAAATACACCCTTTTAATAAAATATGTGCCAGTAAACCCCAATAAAATATGCACCAATAACGAAGCCTACTATCTAAGTTAGATAATTAAACGTAGACACAACCTCCCAAAAACGTCTCTGTACCGTAATTATGTGCGATAAATGGAAACTAATTTCTGTACTTCCAATAAATACACCCTTTTAATAAAATATGTACCAATAAACTCCAATAAAATATGTACGAATAACGTAGCCTACTAGGTTATATGTTCTAAATTGGAAGTACGGATAGGTTTTAATTCGAATAAATACAGCCTTTAATGTATATACAGCCTTTTATCCATACAATAAATACAGCCTTTGAATGTACACTAACAAGGAAATTTTTGTTAAATCTAATTAATTTTAAAAATCTAAAAGGTTAAGTTACATTGTTAAACGTAGACACAACCTCCAAAAATCGTCTGTGTACCGTAATTATGTGCAATAAATGGAAACTAATTTCTGTACTTCCAATAAATACACCCTTTTAATAAAATATGTGCCAATACTCTGAATTCAAATTAAATAAAGAAAAAAGGAAATGTGTGTGTGTGTGTGTTTTCTGTGGTTGAGGCTGAAGATAGAAGTAGTTTCTGTAGAAATATTTCATTTCTAAAACGATTTTAAATATAAATCTTAAAACATGAAAGTCATGTATAGTTCTCCACACGGATATTTTCATTATTTGCATCAAATAGTATTATTGTTTAATACACGTTCTATCCAGATCAAATTATGTGTATACAGTTCTGGAAAAATTAGAAATACAATTTTTTATGTTTATTTTAAACTCTATTATGTTTGGAAGTATCCCAAAGTAAATTTAACATTAATCATGTCAATCAATGAGGCCAGTCTAGTTTTTTAAGGCTAGGAGAATCCTTGAAATGTTTGGATCATCAGTAGGTCATCATGATGGATCTAATAATCAAACTTCAGTTTCTGTGAAAAGCTGGCAGATTTGAGTAGCCACTTGATAAAGGATGGTATTGTAAAAGCAACAATTCTTTCAGAATTATTTTATAACCCTGTCAGTCTGCAAATAACTATCACTCTTTAGATCATCAGCAGATTTAAACTTTTCTTATTTGTGCTAGGAATGTATCATGTAAAACTGCTGGAAGCATGGTATACAAAGTTTCTATTATCCTTTTCAAGGTTGATGACCAAAACAAAAAGTACTACTTATAATTCATCATTGTAGCAGTTACACAGCAGTATACTAAACATCTCTTGGTTAATACCTGTACTCTGGTCAGGTAGCACACAATAAATCATTCAAAACAAGTACAATTCAGTGTCAATGTCTAGTGTTTATGTGTCACTGCTACCCATAGTGAATCATTTGTATTGTACATAACAAATAGTTTACTGACTGTACACGTTTTTCATCTGACAAGAATTTTATACTTAGGCAAACTCATTTAATGGTGTAACCTTCTGTAATATGTGCCAAACAAGTATTCATAAAATTAATATTTGTGTCACATTGTGTTTTATTTATTTCAAACAAAATCTGTTTTGTGGACATAACTTTATGTCCAATACAATTATTATGTTATTTCTTTTTAGTATCCCTTATAGATTTGCGTGATCAAAACTTTTAATACTAAAACTTTTTTTCAGCTGATAACCATGCTTTGTTGAGATTATTAAAGAAAAGTTTTGCTCATTCAGTGATGTGGCATCTTCAGTGATAAAGTTGAGTCTCATCGGTGTAAAACTACTGAAGACTTCATAGAATTGGAAAATTAATGAGAATAATATTCTTACAACCAGTGACAAGAATTATGAACTTAAAACAGTGGAATGAATTACTGAATACCAGATACTCTCAATTGCTAAAACAAACACACTTATATTACAACAGTTCTCTTTATATAATTATCCAGGACACACTGTATAGCCTACAAACAGTAATAAAAAAATCACAATAGTTTACAACACAAGTAAACAATTGATCATTTGTCACTTTTATTAAAAACTGCTGTCTAATATCATCCTATATGAATGCACAACCTACTACACCAACTTTCTAAAACTCAGCTGGTGGCAACATCCTAATTATCAGGCTAATGTGATAAAGTTCCAGATGAATGCCAAGAGTGTGGCTCTAGAATATTCTGCAGTGCTGCTGATTAACAGTATGTGATCAGCATCACATAGAGTACTACACATTTAAGCTATCTAATTGACTTGGTATTAGAATATTAGTAAAATGTGCTTGTTAACCAAATAGTGTGTTGTTACTCCTGAAAATCCCATTTCACTAAGAGCATTTTAGAAGTCTGGGTTATCTTTTATGTTTCACTCCACAAACATGCCTTTAGTTCAGCATTTCTTAACCTATTGGGCATGAGCCACTGCAGGGTCCCGAGAGGGCATTTGGTGGGTTGCAAAGTCAGGTTCGGAAATTTATTTACTGTGTCTTAAAAAGCTACTACATGTAAATAACTAAATTCTTGGATTTCGTTGTCCATGACGTGTCCGTTACTTAACTAAATATCACTATAATATTGACGACTCGGAACACAAAGTTTTTTATAAGCAAAAACGTAAAGTTTTACCTTACAGCCTAAACCGGCTTTCACCTATAGAAGGCTTCATCAGAGGCTGTCGTTAGTAGCGCTGCTCGTCTTGTTGTTGACAAACACTCCTTGATAAAGGCCTAAAACATAACATACATTACAAACATAACAACCAAACACTAACAAAGCTCATAATTGACACAGAAACAAATATACAAAACACAGCACCAGAACATCAAGACACATTAAGACATAATATAAACAACACAATAGGAGTACATAAGACACCAGACAACAACAACCACAACTCAGAAATACACACAGCCATCAAACTGAGGGAAAAGGCACACAAACACAACATCACATTTGTAAAAGCTGACAAAGGCAACACGACTGTAATTATCCCCACAGACAACCTACACAAAAAAGTACAAGACTTCATAGAACAGAACAACATCACAGAACTAAAACACGACCCCACCGACAGATACCAAAACTCAGTAAAACAAATAGTCAACAAAGCCAAACACATTATGACACATAAACAAAAGCCCTACATGAAACAAATCCGACCATCTGCACCTACACTCCAAGCGCTTCCCAAAATCCATAAAGAAGACATTCCGATCCGCCCCATTATCAACTACCGTAATGCCCCTGCACACAAACTGGCAAAATATCTAGACAAAATTATTAGACAACACACACAAATAGACAACAACATTGCAGTAAAAAACAACACTGACCTAGTAACAAAAATAAAAGACATACACATCCCCCATAACGCCACATTAGCCTCCTTTGACATTAAAAACCTGTACACAAACATCCCCATACCTGAAACAATCACCATCCTACAAAACAAACTCAAACAGAACAACACACCAGACGAACTTATCAATGAAATAACAGAAACTCTGAACATTATCACAAAACAAAACTACTTTACTTACAACAATAAATACTACACACAGAACGACGGCCTACCCATGGGCTCCCCCATATCCAGCATTCTAGCAGAAGTCTTCCTCCAACACTTAGAAAAAACAAAAATACTCACAAACAATGACAGACACTCACATAAAATACTATATTGGCATAGATACGTTGATGACATTCTCATACTATACAGGGGAAACAAAAGACAATGTGAACAGTTACTAACGCACATAAACAAAATACATAAAAACATAACCTTCACTGCCGAATACGAACACAACAATACCATAAACTTCTTAGACCTCTCCATCACAAAACTAGAACACAGGCACAAATTCAGTATATACAGAAAACCAACTACAACTGACACACTAATACACAACACCTCCAATCACCCAATACAACACAAACTAGCTGCTTTTAGAACCATGATACATAGACTTAACAACATCCCCTTAGATGAAATAGACTACAAAGACGAACTAAACACGATAAAATATCTAGCAGAATCTAATGGTTATGACAGAACAATAGTCAGTAAATTCCTACACAAAACACAAAACAAACAACAGACAAAGACAGAAAACAACAAATTCATAACACTAACATACATCAACAAACAAACAGAAAAAATTGCCCACAAATTCAAAAAAGCAGGATACAGAATCGCTTACAAAACTACTAACAAAACAGAACACACACTATCAAAACGCATGCCCAAAGCACAAAACAAATTCGATCTACCCGGTGTATATAAACTAAATTGTTCAAATTGCAGTAAATTCTACATAGGCCAGACAGGACGTAGCTTCAAACAGAGATACATTGAACACACTAAAGCACTCCACACCACTACAGAATCTACCTTCGCAAACCACCTCATTGAAGCAAACCACACATATAAAAACATCGACAATAACATGAACATACTACACGTACACACAAAAGGCCGAAAACTAGACACTCTAGAACAATTAGAAATATACAAACACACAAAAACAAATAAAAATGACATCCTAAACGAACAGACACAATTCAAATCGCACGCATTATTCGAACACATCTCACCACACACACACACAGCTTCAATCTTTCGAAACACTTTCTCGTCGCCAACAACAAGACGAGCAGCGCTACTAACGACAGCCTCTGATGAAGCCTTCTATAGGTGAAAGCCGGTTTAGGCTGTAAGGTAAAACTTTACGTTTTTGCTTATAAAAAACTTTGTGTTCCGAGTCGTCAATATTATAGTGATATTTATTTAAATAACTAAGATATATCATTTTAACAATTTAAATTCAACCTGTTTTGTACATAGTCTAAACTGTACATTTTTGTTATTCATGCTCTACCATTGTTTTTTACCAGCTCTGATGTTTAACTCTCTATAACCAGATTGAAAGTTGCTTCCCAGAGGGATACAGTGAATTCAATTGGATTCAAGACCCATTCTTGTATTTTGAAAGTTCTAACATGTTGTCAGTAAAACTAAATGAGCAATTGTGTGATATCATCTGTGATGCTGGGATTAAAACTAAATTTTTAGTAAATTATTTTGTATAGTTAGTGATAACATGAGACATGTCATGGACAACAAAATCCATAAACTTTTAGATTCTGACTTAACAAAGTCCTGGATATCTTTAAGAGATGAATATCCTGAACTTTCGGAGTTGCTCATCCCATTCACCACCTCATTCTTGAGTGAAATGGGATTTTCATCTCAAGTGAAAAGCAAGCACACAAATAGACTTGACGCACACTCAGATTTATGACTTAATTTAACCACTCTTGAATCCAACATACCCCAGCTTTTGCAGAAAAAGCAGCTCCAACTGTCACATTAGTAACTAATGATTAGTTAGGCAAGTAAAAACTCTTTTGTTTTTAACTTCAGCATGTGTTTATTAGAGCAAATTAGTCTTTTGAATTACATATTTGCTTTTTGCTTTTATATAATTAAGTGTATATATAATTTGTTTAAGCATAAAAGAAGGCTTAAAGTTGTCAGTGTTACCAAAAATATGATTATAAAGTGGGTGCACACCCCTACAAGTAGTTCTGCCATGCACACCCCTACAAGTCTAATTAATTTTAAAAATCTAAAAGGTTAAGTTAGATAATTAAACGTAGACACAACCTCCCAAAATCGTCTCTGTACCGTAATTATGTGCGATAAATGGAAACTAATTTCTGTACTTCCAATAAATACACCCTTTTAATAAAATATGTACCAATAAACTCCAATAAAATACTGTATGTACGAATAACGTAGCCTACTAGGTTATACGTTCTAAATTGGAAGTACCGATAGGTTTTAATTCGAATAAATACAGCCTTTAATGTATATACAGCCTTTTATCCATACAATAAATACAGCCTTTGAATGTACACTAACAAAGGAAATTTTTGTTAAATCTAATTAATTTTAAAAATCTAAAAGGTTAAGTTGCATTGTTAAACGTACACACAACTTCCAAAAATCGTCTGTGTACCGTAATTATGTGCAATAAATGGAAAATAATTTCTGTACTTCCAATAAATACACCCTTTTAATAAAATATGTGCCAATAAACCCCAATAAAATATGCAAATAGGTTATAGGTCTACGTTCTAAATTTGAACTAGGTTTTAATTCCGGTACTTCGAATAAATACTGCCTTTAATGTTATGTACAGCAGCCTTGTATGCATACAATAATTTAATGTACACTAACAAAGGAAATTTTTGTTAAATCTAATTAATTTTAAAAATCTAAAAGGTTAAGTTGCATTGTTAAACGTAGACACAACCTCCAAAAATCGTCTGTGTACCGTAATTATGTGCGATAAATGGAAAATTATTTCTGTACTTCCAGTAAATACACCCTTTTATTATACACTAACAAAGTAAATTTTATTTAAGTTACATTGTCTACATAACCTCCATAACCTGGCATTAGTTACTTGTGAAGAAAACAGTTCTAGTCCACATAGAACACGGAAAAAATATACAAACGTGGAGACGGAAGTTATCTTTGGCCGCAGGAAACAGTGAAAGACCCCTCAGTTGTTCTAGTAAAAAGGAATTGGGCTGCAATCGTATTCGATTTTCAATTGTCTAGGGTGTCTGGCATCTTTTTCAAATTAATCGTGGCAATTTGTTCGTTTCTTTTTTTATTTAATTCGTCTTCGACATCAGTTAAATGGTTTCAGTCATCGTCTGCTTCCTTCTTGTTCATTTGTGGTAATTTTGTTTACTATTTTGACGTTTTAAATTAGAATTTTGAACGTTCAAGATTTGGCTTCTATTCTGCAAGAGCGTCACGTTACGAGTAAAAATCTAACGGAAAAATTCGTAACCAACGTCTGTTGTCATGGTAACAAATTAATTCTGATTGGTTAATCTGGTCTTATAACCATTGTTATCAAATTTGAAGTATTATTCAAAATAGCTGTATATCTTCTGATTGCTTTTATTCTTCTGTCTTCTTCCCTACACAGATTTGTTCCTTCTGCCTTGGATTCGTTAATTTCTTTGTTGATTTCATACAATTTGTTTTTTACAGTTAGGCATTTCATAGGCCTAAGTAGCCATTGATTATATTTATTTATTTTATACCAATTATATCTCATTTTACTCTAAAGTGTTTTGTTTGGTGATTATAATTGCTTCGTTTATTGGTTACTGTGTTTTGAATTTGTTTTTGTACTGATTATGTGTCAATATTATTTTCTACATCTTGGCATGTCAATTATTTCCTAACTGATTTTCCAGTGTATATTATTTCTGTATCGATTTACCTTCTTATTTATTTAACTCGCCATTGTCAACAATATGGCTATTATTTACTATTCTTTATTACATAAAATATAACAACTAGGCCTATGGACTGTATACTTCCTTCAGCCATATCCTATTCATAAATTTAAATGAACAATCTTTACCAGTTATTAGGTAATGTTGGTTTACAATACATTTCATTCTTTTACTATTATTTTGGGTGAGAAACATCATCACTCCTTTTAAACTTACTTAATCTATTATCCCTTATAACATGGGGTGTTTATTGATTGCTTTCTTAATTTCTTATTTCTTTACTAATCTCTCTCTCCAATCCATGGTAACACTAACTGTTTACCTTACATGGGCTTTCTCCCCTGAATAACATCGTATCCTTCATTTATATCTAATCTAAATTCTATTTTTAATTACTGTTAACAATACAATTTTTTAAGTTCACTATTAAATCATTTAGTGTTTTATCATTGATTTACTAAGTGTTTTCTTATATATCACTATTTTTTATCATACTATCATTTACAATATCCTTTTTTATTCATCACCTTCACTTTTAACTAATTAGTGTTTATCACTGATTTACTCATTATTTGGGGTTTTTACACTTTCACTATTGGCACTTCATAAATTTTTTATTTCAAGTGTTTATTAGTGGGTAATCCCTATCATTACTTTTCTTTGTCACTTAGTTATTATCAGTTTATTTCTCACTATCTCACTATCTCTCTCTTTCTTTACAAATATTATTTATACTTATAAGTTCATGTCTTTCTAGATTTCTTACTTACATATACTTCTAATTCTTGGGTTAGTGTATTTTTATTTATCGGGTTTTATTAATTATTAATTACATTTGTCACTTATTCAATACTAAAATTTATTTTTTATATTGGTTATTTACTGGTTTCGTTTCCTTTATGATATTTGATTGTATCATTTCTCCCTTCCCTATTCTATACTATTTGTCTGTGTTTTATCACCTTGTTTCACTTTATTTCATTTATAGTTGGTTTGTTCCATTTTTATTTTCATATATCTTCTCCTTCACTTCCATCTTGTTTCATTTTATTTTGGTTTTTATCTGGCCAATCTCTGGGGTTGGGTCAAAGTCATTTGTCTGTCAGTCTAGTCTGTAATTTTATTTAATAATCACTTTTGGTTTACCATTCTTCGTCCTTCCTTCTTATTTACATTTTATCTCTTTATTCTCTTCATTATTTATTTATTAAAATATATTACTTTTTAGCATTTCTTACATACTTATAGATATCAAATATGATCTGAATTTGGCGATGTTATATAATGCCCTTCCACCAAAATTGATCATTTTATTAAAACATGATTCTAATTTTGATGAAATTATCAATTGTATTGTATCATTTTCTTCTTACATTCTCCTGCTTCTTGTTCAGTTTTATGTTCAATTCTGTATCTTCTACTTCCTTTCTTCTGAGTTTTTTCTTCATTATTTTCTCTTATTACGATCTGGCTTATTGATTTTTTATTATAAATTATTCCCTGTAAATCTTATTTTCCCTAACTATCCCTACTTTGTAGCTCAAATCGATTCGGATGGGCTCTATTGGCTTACCTAACTCCGTCGTTCAAAACTACTCTTTTTCTGAGGTCAGGGGAACATCATCCCTGCTCAGTTAAATGATTGCTGGACTTATTCAACAGTCAGTCTCAATTAATGAATCTTCAATACAGTCATCTTGTGATTAACAATAATAATAATAATAATAATATTTGTTGGGAATCTTTTACTTTTTTATTTCATTATTGCTCAGTTCGAGTCATATGTATTTGTCATCTTTCTTATTGATACCATTTGATAATACTTGAAGCGTTGATTTTTTATTGATACAATTAACATTTTTATTCATTGTCAATTACTCTGTGTTTCATCTCATTTTATATTATAACTCTTAGAATATTTATTTTATTTATTTCATTTTTGATCATTGGTATGTTTATGTATTTTTACTTCCCGTATTTTTCTAAACTGTTGTGGAAGTTGATCATTTTGATTGTTTTTTTCATATTTTTCAAATATCATAGTAAGTTTGTCGTTCTTACTAGTTAGGAATTGTTGTAGCTTATTCCTTTATTTTATGTTTTACTTCTTAGCCTCATATGTTGGCTAAAGATTATTATGGTAAGGTGATCTTACTACTTCTTTTTTATTATTATTTATCATTTTTTATTTTATCTCATATATGCTCTAAATAATTTTGTAAGTTGGTCTTACATAATTTTTTGAATTTTAAAATGCCATCTTACAACTTTTTTCTTTATTATCTATTTGCAAACTTATTCGTTTGTTTTGTTATCTCTTTTTTAATTACTTCGGTTGGTTATCAGCAAATCAGTCCCATATTTCAGTGTTTATCTGCAGTTGGTTTACCCATGGTCCATGATTACATGAGTTACCCCCGTTGTTCGGACTGCTCTGGTGTGCCTAACTATTTCTGTCCGTGTTATATATGTCTCTTCTATCTGGTACAGCCATTCTTCTAATGCCATGTGTTCTTTATTATCAGTTTCTATCTTAATTCCTTTAGCATTTTGGTTATTACTCAACGAAGTTACTTGTACCTCCATCATTGATCTTCTCACTGATATTGGTCTATTTTGCGTTTCTATTTCTGTTGTATTCCATTTTCTGATCGATCTTCTTAATGTGTTACACCCAGTTTGGTAGTGATTCCTTTCTAAAGTTTCTATTAAGTTCCTTCTGTTATTTTTAAAATTCATTATTTCATTCTGGTCGGTAATTGGTAGATTAAACATCTCAAGTAGTCCGTTCTTCATCATCTCCAATTCTTCTCGTGTTTTTATTAGTTTCCTTTTACCTATTTTCCTATATCTTTTTTTTCTTAATTTTCTTAATTATTTGTTTCTTCTGTATTCCTCTACGGTTGGTTTCTATGTGTTTAATTTTCTCTTGGTTTTTGTTACTTTTATTTTGAGATAACAATGTACTTATGTCTTCATTAATTTCTATTTTTTCATTACTTCCTTCAGAAGTGCTGTCTAGCGTTACATTCAATTTCTGGAACCCGTTATCTAATGTCTCATTAAGTTGATCTATTTGGTAATTGGTTTCTTCCCATTTCTTATTCATCTCCGTTTTTGTCTGTTCGCTTTCTTCACGATATCCTCTTAATATTAGTCTAATTTGCTGCTTCATTTCTTCTTTAGTCTTTTCATTGATTTCCTTCAGCTGTTGTTGGAGGGTTTCGTTATTTTTGTTAATTGTCTGCCTTAATTCTTCTTTAGTACTTTCGTTTGTACTAACTATTTTTTCAAACTCTCCTCACTCTTGTCAAATTTTTTGTTCTGTTTCTGAAAATTTTCATTGGTTTCTTTCTTCATACTATTCATACTCTCCTCATTCTTGTCTAATTTATTGTTCATACTATTCATCATTTCCACTAATTTTAGTATGTTTGGGTCTCCTCTAACTTCTCCCTTGTCATCCGCCTGTAGTTCCATTTCTTTGTCTTGGGTTGGTTCTTCTGTGATTATTATTGTTTCCACCTGTTCAACCGATGTTCCTTCTTCTTCTTCCCCTCTATTTTCTTCCTTGTCAGCCTCCTTCTCGCGTTGTTTAGTTTGGTATCTTGTGTTGTGCATCTTGTTATCCTTTCGTAATCGCCGCTAGAATTTTGTATTTCCCTTTCTTCTAACCTCACCAGTTGGTCGCCAATTTGTTACGGAACGAATGTCGGTCTAATCTTAAACATGTATAAGTGTAATGGGTGTAACGTGTCTTCGCTTTGGAACGTAACTTACGCTGATTGTGTCCGTTGCGAACGTACGAATAACCAGGTATCGAAGTCCTTACCTGTTGTTCACTATGGGTGTGAAAATCCCAGGTGGCGCCAAATTGTTTAATTGAAACAATTAAAAAATTTTATGATGATATGGCAAGCTCAGCTCAGGCGGTGTGGAGAATTCAATATATTCCCGCCTCGACTAGACCTTCTTAATCGGGCCAGTAGTTCGTTGAGTTGGCTACGTGAGCGCTTGACGTCAATACTAGCCCTTCGCTAAAATGTACACAAATTATAATACACCTTCCTAATGAAATTAAAACACAGGGGTTACACTCAGTACTTGTTTATTATTTGGTGATTACTAATTATTCAGTTTTTTTTTTTTTTTTTTTTTTTTTTTTTTTTTTTTTTTCCGGCAGGGCAGGTGAAAATCTCTATAGACACACTGGAGCCCCGTAGCTCCAGGTAGTGTGGGACCCTAACCCATTAAAAACACCTCCCTTTGCAACAACTGAGCGAGCCCAACAAGTTGCTTTTCTTTAATATTACGTCACGGTTTATGGGGTAGAAGCCCACTGGCTGTTCCCCGGGTTGAGATTATTGTCTTTCTCTCTTTTAGAGTTTTACAGATTTAAATGCACTAATGTGTCACCAAATCTTGGGGCTTCAATCTTTTAAGACTTCTTAGTGTGTGCGGAGCTTCTTCCACCACGCAAAGCATTTCAGGATTTATATGAGTCTGAATTCTCATGTCATGGTTAACTGCATATTTTGTTACGATTTCACTGACATATTCTACTTTGAGATATTCAGTTAACACAAATTATATTTTGTTTTGTAATACATTTGCACCGGTAAATAATATGAGACAATTTCTCTAGTGTTTGACAAATCGATTTTGAATGTAACAGACAGACAATGATGGCGTCTGTTGAAGTTGTACACAAATATTTTCGTTCAAACGTTTGGATTCTTGTGATTACAATAAATGGATTATTAACGATTACAATAATAAAAATACACTACCTTACATTATTTAGACTTAAATAATATAATGTGTAGCTATAACTTGTTCTTGGAGTGTAGTAAAAGTGTTTCAAAATTTCGTAAACTAACAACAGGTTAACTTTACAAGTTGACAAATCTTCAGTGTCTTAGTTTTTTATTTACTCTTTGAAAGAAATTATATGCAGTTTAGTGACAGTTCAGTTTACGGTGAGAAATATTTAAAGTGAGTTTATTCAGAAATTTGGGTAATTTAAATGATACTTAACACATCAGTAGACTGGGTGTACTCAGTTGTTCTGGTAAAAAGGAACTGGGCTGCAATCATATTTGATTTTCAATTGTCTAGGGCATCTGGCATCTTTTTCAAATTAATCGTGGCAATTTGTTCGTTTCTTTTTTTATTTAATTGGTCTTCGACATCAGTCAAATGGTTTCACTCATCGTCTGCTTCCTTCTTGTTCATTTGTGGTAATTTTGTTTACTATTTTGACGTTTTAAATTAGAATTTTTATCGTTCAAGATTTTTCTTCTATTCTGCAAGAGCGTCACGTTACGAGTAAAAATCTAACGGAAAATTCGTAACCAACGTCTGTTGTCATGGTTACAAATTAATTCTGATTGGTTAAGCTGGTCTTATAACCATTGTTGTCAAATTTGAATTTTTATTCAAAATAGCCGTATATCTTCTGATTGCTTTTATTCTTCTGTCTTCTTCCCTGCACACAAAATATTATCACTACTGTTATTATTTCCTTTCAAAGATTATTTTGATATCCCATAAGGTTGGGTTCTTCAAATTATTAATGTTTGTACAATTATTTTAATATTTGTTAACTATATTTCTCTTTTAATTTAAGTCCTTATTCTAACATTTTTCTTTTAATAAGATTTACAAATTATACTTGGTTGGTTATTCGCCTTGGATTTGTTAATTTCATTGTTGATTTCATACAATTTGTTTTTTACAGTTAGGCATTTCATAGGCCTAAGTAGCCATTGATTATATTTATTTATTTTATACCAATTATATCTCATTTTACTATAATGTGTTTTGTTTGGTTATTATAATTGCTTCGTTTATTGGTTACTGTGTTTTGAATTTGTTTTTGTACTGATTATGTGTCAATATTATTTTCTACATCTTGGCATGTCAATTATTTCCTAACTGATTTTCCAGTGTATATTATTTCTGTATCGATTTACCTTCTTATTTATTTAACTCGCCATTGTCAACAATATGGCTATTATTTACTATTCTTTATTACATAAAATATAACAACTAGGCCTATGGACTGTATACTTCCTTCAGCCATATCCTATTCATAAATTTAAATGAACAATCTTTACCAGTTATTAGGTAATGTTGGTTTACAATACATTTCATTCTTTTACTATTATTTTGGGTGAGAAACATCATCACTCCTTTTAAACTTACTTAATCTATTATCCCTTATAACATGGGGTGTTTATTGATTGCTTTCTTAATTTCTTATTTCTTTACTAATCTCTCTCTCCAATCCATGGTAACACTAACTGTTTACCTTACATGGGCTTTCTCCCCTGAATAACATCGTATCCTTCATTTATATCTAATCTAAATTCTATTTTTAATTACTGTTAACAATACAATTCTTATAAGTTCACTATTAAATCATTTAGTGTTTTATCATTGATTTACTAAGTGTTTTCTTATATATCACTATTTTTTATCATACTATCATTTACAATATCCTTTTTTATTCATCACCTTCACTTTTAACTAATTAGTGTTTATCACTGATTTACTCATTATTTGGGGTTTTTACACTTTCACTATTGGCACTTCTTAAACTTTTTATTTCAAGTGTTTATTAGTGGGTAATCCCTATCATTACTTTTCTTTGTCACTTAGTTATTATCAGTTTATTTCTCACTATCTCACTATCTCTCTCTTTCTTTACAAATATTATTTATACTTAATAAGTTCATGTCTTTCTAGATTTCTTACTTACATATACTTCTAATTCTTGGGTTAGTGTATTTTTATTTATCGGGTTTTATTAATTATTAATTACATTTGTCACTTAGACAATACTAAAATTTATTTTTTATATTGCTTATTTACTGGTTTCGTTTCCTTTATGATATTTGATTGTATCATTTCTCCCTTCCCTATTCTATACTATTTGTCTGTGTCTTATCACCTTGTTTCACTTTATTTCCTTTATAGTTGGTTTGTTCCATTTTTATTTTCATTTATCTTCTCCTTCACTTCCATCTTGTTTCATTTTATTTTGGTTTTTATCTGGCCAATCTCTGGGGTTGGGTCAAAGTCATTTGTCTGTCAGTCTAGTCTGTAATTTTATTTAATAATCACTTTTGGTTTACCATTCTTCGTCCTTCCTTCTTAATTACATTTTATCTCTTTATTCTCTTCATTATTTATTTATTAAAATATATTACTTTTTAGCATTTCTTACATACTTATAGATATCAAATATGATCTGAATTTGGGGATGTTATATAATGCCCTTCCACCAAAATTGATCATTTTATTAAAACGTGATTCTAATTTTGATGAAATTATCAATTGTATTGTATCATTTTCTTCTTACATTCTCCTGCTTCTTGTTCAGTTTTATGTTCAATTCTGTATCTTCTACTTCCTTTCTTCTGAGTCTTTTCTTCATTATTTTCTCTTATTACGATCTGGCTTATTGATTTTTTTATTATAAATTATTCCCTGTAAATCTTATTTTCCCTAACTATCCCTACTTTGTAGCTGAAATCGATTCGGATGGGCTCTATTGGCTTACCTAACTCCGTCGTTCAAAACTACTCTTTTTCTGAGGTCAGGGGAACATCATCCCTGCTCAGTTAAATGATTGCTGGACTTATTCAACAGTCAGTCTCAATTAATGAATCTTCAATACAGTCATCTTGTGACTAACTATAATAATAATAATAATAATAATATTTGTTGGGAATCTTTTACTTTTTTATTTCATTATTGCTCAGTTCGAGTCATATGTATTTGTCATCTTTCTTTATTGATACCATTTGATAATACTTGAAGCGTTGATTTTTTATTGATACAATTAACATTTTTATTCATTGTCAATTACTCTGTGTTTCATCTCATTTTATATTATAACTCTTAGAATATTTATTTTATTTATTTCATTTTTGATCATTGGTATGTTAATGTATTTTTACTTCTCGTATTTTTCTAAATTGTTGTGGAAGTTGATCATTTTGATTGTTTTTTTCATATTTTTCAAATATCATAGTAAGTTTGTCGTTCTTACTAGTTAGGAATTGTTGTAGCTTATTCCTTTATTTTATGTTTTACTTCTTAGCCTCATATGTTGGCTAAAGATTATTATGGTAATGTGATCTTACTACTTCTTTTTTATTATTATTTATCAATTTTTATTTTATCTCATATATGCTCTAAATAATTTTGTAAGTTGGTCTTACATAATTTTTTGAATTTTAAAATGCCATCTTACAACTTTTTTCTTTATTATCTATTTGCAAACTTATTCGTTTGTTTTATCTCTTTTTTAATTACTTCGGTTGGTTATCAGCAAATCAGTCCCATATTTCAGTGTTTATCTGCACTTGGTTTACCCATGGTCCATGATTACATGAGTTACCCCCGTTGTTCGGACTGCTCTGGTGTGCCTAACTATTTCTGTCCGTGTTATATATGTCTCTTCTATCTGGTACAGCCATTCTTCTAATGCCATGTGTTCTTTATTATCAGTTTCTACATTTTGGTTATTACTCAACGAAGTTACTTGTACCTCCATCATTGATCTTCTCACTGATATTGGTCTATTTTGCGTTTCTATTTCTGTTGTATTCCATTTTCTAATCGATCTTCTTAATGTGTTACACCCAGTTTGGTAGTGATTCCTTTCTAAAGTTTCTATTAAGTTCCTTCTGTTATTTTTAAAATTCATTATTTCATTCTGGTCGGTAATTGGTAGATTAAACATCTCAAGTAGTCCGTTCTTCATCATCTCCAATTCTTCTCGTGTTTTTATTAGTTTCCTTTTACCTATTTTCCTATATCTTTTTTTCTTAATTTTCTTATTTATTTGTTTCTTCTGTATTCCTCTACGGTTGGTTTCTATGTGTTTAATTTTCTCTTGGTTTTTGTTACTTTTATTTTGAGATAACAATTTACTTATGTCTTCATTAATTTCTATTTTTTCATTACTTCCTTCAGAAGTGCTGTCTAGCGTTACATTCAATTTCTGGAACCCGTTATCTATGTCTCATTAAGTTGATCTATTTGGTAATTGGTTTCTTCCCATTTCTTATTCATCTCCGTTTTTGTCTGTTCGCTTTCTTCACGATATCCTCTTAATATTAGTCTAATTTGCTGCTTCATTTCTTCTTTAGTCTTTTCATTGATTTCCTTCAGCTGTTGTTGGAGGGTTTCGTTATTTTTGTTAATTGTCTGCCTTAATTCTTCTTTAGTACTTTCGTTTGTACTAACTATTTTTTCAAACTCTCCTCACTCTTGTCAAATTTTTCGTTCTGTTTCTGAAAATTTTCATTGGTTTCTTTCTTCATACTATTCATACTCTCCTCATTCTTGTCTAATTTATTGTTCATACTATTCATCATTTCCACTAATTTTAGTATGTTTGGGTCTCCTCTAACTTCTCCCTTGTCATCCGCCTGTAGTTCCATTTCTTTGTCTTGGGTTGGTTCTTCTGTGATTATTATTGTTTCCACCTGTTCAACCGATGTTCCTTCTTCTTATTCCCCTCTATTTTCTTCCTTGTCAGCCTCCTTCTCGCGTTGTTTAGTTTGGTATCTTGTGTTGTGCATCTTGTTATCCTTTCGTAATCGCCGCTAGAATTTCGTATTTCCCTTTCTTCTAACCTCACCAGTTGGTCGCCAATTTGTTACGGAACGAATGTCGGTCTAATCTTAAACGTGTATAAGTGTAATGGGTGTAACGTGTCTTATGAATCCGTCTTCGCTTTGGAACATAACTTACGCTGATTGTGTCCGTTGCGAACGTACGAATAACCAGGTATCGAAGTCCTTACCTGTTGTTCACTATGGGTGTGAAAATCCCGGGTGGCGCCAAATTGTTTAATTGAAACAATTAAAAAATTTTATGATGATATGGCAAGCTCAGCTCAGGCGGTGAGGAGAATTCAATATATTCCCGCCTCGACTTGACCTTCTTAATCGGGCCAGTAGTTCGTTGAGTTGGCTACGTGAGCGCTTGCCGTCAATACTAACTCTTCGCTAAAATGTACACAAATTATAATACACCTTCCTAATGAAATTAAAACACAGGGGTTACACTCAGTACTTGTTTATTATTTGGTGATTACTAATTATTCAGTTAACACAAATTATATTTTGTTTTGTAATACATTTGCACCGGTAAATAATATGAGACAATTTCTCTAGGGTTTGACAAATCGATTTTGAACGTAACAGACAGACAATGATGGCGTCTGTTGAAGTTGTACTCAAATATTTTCGTTCAAACGTTTGGATTCTTGTGATTACAATAAATGGATTATTAACGATTACAATAATAAAAATACACTACCTTACATTATTTAGACTTAAATAATATAATGTGTAGCTATAACTTGTTCTTGGAGTGTATTAAAAGAGTTTCATAATTTCGTAAACTAACAACAGGTTAACTTTACAAGTTGACAAATTTTCAGTGTCTTAGTTTTTTATTTAATCTTTGAAAGAAATTATATGCAGTTTAGTGACAGTTCAGTTTACGGTGAGAAATATTTAAAGTGAGTTTATTCAGAAATTTGGGTAATTTAAATGATACTTAACACATCAGTAGACTGGGTGTACTCAGTTGTTCTGGTAAAAAGGAACTGGGCTGCAATCGTATTCGATTTTCAATTGTCTAGGGCATCTGCCATCTTTTTCAAATTAATCGTGGCAATTTGTTCGTTTCTTTTTTTATTTAATTGGTCTTCGACATCAGTTAAATGGTTTCAGTCATCGTCTGCTTCCTTCTTGTTCATTTGTGGTAATTTTGTTTACTATTTTGACGTTTTAAATTAGAATTTTTATCGTTCAAGATTTTTCTTCTATTCTGCAAGAGCGTCACGTTACGAGTAAAAATCTAACGGAAAATTCGTAACCAACGTCTGTTGTCATGGTTACAAATTAATTCTGATTGGTTAAACTGGTCTTATAACCATTGTTATCAAATTTGAATTTTTATTCAAAATAGCCGTATATCTTCTGATTGCTTTTATTCTTCTGTCTTCTTCCCTACACACTAAATATTATCACTACTGTTATTATTTCCTTTCAAAGATTATTTTGATATCCCATAAGGTTGGGTTCTTCAAAATATTAATGTTTGTACAATTATTTTAATATTTGTTAACTATATTTCTCTTTTAATTTAAGTCCTTATTCTAACATTTTTCTTTTAATAAGATTTACAAATTATACTTGGTTGGTTATTCGCCTTGGATTTGTTAATTTCTTTGTTGATTTCATACAATTTGTTTTTTACAGTTAGGCATTTCATAGGCCTAAGTAGCCATTGATTATATTTATTTATTTTATACCAATTATATCTCATTTTACTCTAAAGTGTTTTGTTTGGTTATTATAATTGCTTCATTTATTGGTTACTGTGTTTTGAATTTGTTTTTGTACTGATTATGTGTCAATATTATTTTCTACATCTTGGCATGTCAATTATTTCCTAACTGATTTTCCAGTGTATATTATTTCTGTATCGATTTACCTTCTTATTTATTTAACTCGCCATTGTCAACAATATGGCTATTATTTACTATTCTTTATTACATAAAATATAACAACTAGGCCTATGGACTGTATACTTCCTTCAGCCATATCCTATTCATAAATTTAAATGAACAATCTTTACCAGTTATTAGGTAATGTTGGTTTACAATACATTTCATTCTTTTACTATTATTTTGGGTGAGAAACATCATCACTCCTTTTAAACTTACTTAATCTATTATCCCTTATAACATGGGGTGTTTATTGATTGCTTTCTTAATTTCTTATTTCTTTACTAATCTCTCTCTCCAATCCATGGTAACACTAACTGTTTACCTTACATGGGCTTTCTCCCCTGAATAACATCGTATCCTTCATTTATATCTAATCTAAATTCTATTTTTAATTACTAACAATACAATTCTTATAAGTTCACTATTAAATCATTTAGTGTTTTATCATTGATTTACTAAGTGTTTTCTTATATATCACTATTTTTTATCATACTATCATTTACAATATCCTTTTTTATTCATCACCTTCACTTTTAACTAATTAGTGTTTATCACTGATTTACTCATTATTTGGGTTTTTTACACTTTCACTATTGGCACTTCTTAAACTTTTTATTTCAAGTGTTTATTAGTGGGTAATCCCTATCATTACTTTTCTTTGTCACTTAGTTATTATCAGTTTATTTCTCACTATCTCTCTCTTTCTTTACAAATATTATTTATACTTAATAAGTTCATGTCTTTCTAGATTTCTTAGTTACATATACTTCCAATTCTTGGGTTAGTGTATTTTTATTTATCGGGTTTTATTAATTATTAATTACATTTGTCACTTAGTCAATACTAAAATTTATTTTTTATATTGGTTATTTACTGGTTTCGTTTCCTTTATGATATTTGATTGTATCATTTCTCCCTTCCCTATTCTATACTATTTGTCTGTGTTTTATCACCTTGTTTCACTTTATTTCCTTTATAGTTGGTTTGTTCCATTTTTATTTTCATTTATCTTCTCCTTCACTTCCATCTTGTTTCATTTTATTTTGGTTTTTATCTGGCCAATCTCTGGGGTTGGGTCAAAGTCATTTGTCTGTCAGTCTAGTCTGTAATTTTATTTAACAATCACTTTTGGTTTACCATTCTTCGTCCTTCCTTCTTAATTACATTTTATCTCTTTATTCTCTTCATTATTTATTTATTAAAATATATTACTTTTTAGCATTTCTTACATACTTATAGATATCAAATATGATCTGAATTTGGGGATGTTATATAATGCCCTTCCACCAAAATTGATCATTTTATTAAAACGTGATTCTAATTTTGATGAAATTATCAATTGTATTGTATCATTTTCTTCTTACATTCTCCTGCTTCTTGTTCAGTTTTATGTTCAATTCTGTATCTTCTACTTCCTTTCTTCTGAGTCTTTTCTTCATTATTTTCTCTTATTACGATCTGGCTTATTGATTTTTTATTATAAATTATTCCCTGTAAATCCTATTTTCCCTAACTATCCCTACTTTGTAGCTCAAATCGATTCGGATGGGCTCTATTGGCTTACCTAACTCCGTCGTTCAAAACTACTCTTTTTCTGAGGTCAGGGGAACATCATCCCTGCTCAGTTAAATGATTGCTGGACTTATTCATCAGTCAGTCTCAATTAATGAATCTTCAATACAGTCATCTTGTCACTAACTATAATAATAATAATAATATTTGTTGGGAATCTTTTACTTTTTTATTTCATTATTGCTCAGTTCGAGTCATATGTATTTGTCATCTTTCTTTATTGATACCATTTGATAATCCTTGAAGCATTGATTTTTTATTGATACAATTAACATTTTTATTCATTGTCAATCACTCTGTGTTTCATCTCATTTTATATTATAACTCTTAGAATATTTATTTTATTTATTTCATTTTTGATCATTGGTATGTTTATGTATTTTTACTTCCCGTATTTTCTAAATTGTTGTGGAAGTTGATCATTTTGATTGTTTTTTCATATTTTTCAAATATCATAGTAAGTTTGTCGTTCTTACTAGTTAGGAATTGTTGTAGCTTATTCCTTTATTTTATGTTTTACTTCTTAGCCTCATATGTTGGCTAAAGATTATTATGGTAAGGTGATCTTACTACTTCTTTTTTATTATTATTTATCATTTTTTATTTTATCTCATATATGCTCTAAATAATTTTGTAAGTTGGTCTTACATAATTTTTTGAATTTTAAAATGCCATCTTACAACTTTTTTCTTTATTATCTATTTGCAAACTTATTCGTTTGTTTTGTTATCTCTTTTTTAATTACTTCGGTTGGTTATCAGCAAATCAGTCCCATATTTCAGTGTTTATCTGCACTTGGTTTACCCATGGTCCATGATTACATGAGTTACCTCCGTTGTTCGGACTGCTCTGGTGTGCCTAACTATTTCTGTCCATGTTATATATGTCTCTTCTATCTGGTACAGCCATTCTTCTAATGCCATGTGTTCTTTATTATCAGTTTCTATCTTAATTCCTTTAGCATTTTGGTTATTACTCAACGAAGTTACTTGTACCTCCATCATTGATCTTCTCACTGATATTGGTCTATTTTGCGTTTCTATTTCTGTTGTATTCCATTTTCTAATCGATCTTCTTAATGTGTTACACCCAGTTTGGTAGTGATTCCTTTCTAAAGTTTCTATTAAGTTCCTTCTGTTATTTTTAAAATTCATTATTTCATTCTGGTCGGTAATTGGTAGATTAAACATCTCAAGTAGTCCGTTCTTCATCATCTCCAATTCTTCTCGTGTTTTTATTAGTTTCCTTTTACCTATTTTCCTATATCTTTTTTTTCTTAATTTTCTTAATTATTTGTTTCTTCTGTATTCCTCTACGATTGATTTCTATGTGTTTAATTTTCTCTTGGTTTTTGTTACTTTTATTTTGAGATAACAATGTACTTATGTCTTCATTAATTTCTATTTTTTCATTACTTCCTTCAGAAGTGCTGTCTAGCGTTACATTCAATTTCTGGAACCCGTTATCTAATGTCTCATTAAGTTGATCTATTTGGTAATTGGTTTCTTCCCATTTCTTATTCATCTCCGTTTTTGTCTGTTCGCTTTCTTCACAATATCCTCTTAATATTAGTCTAATTTGCTGCTTCATTTCTTCTTGAGTCTTTTCATTGATTTCCTTCAGCTGTTGTTGGAGGGTTTCGTTATTTTTGTTAATTGTCTGCCTTAATTCTTCTTTAGTACTTTCGTTTGTACTAACTATTTTTTCAAACTCTCCTCACTCTTGTCAAATTTTTCGTTCTGTTTCTGAAAATTATCATTGGTTTCTTTCTTCATACTATTCATACTCTCCTCATTCTTGTCTAATTTATTGTTCATACTATTCATCATTTCCATTAATTTTAGTATGTTTGGGTCTCCTCTAACTTCTCCCTTGTCATCCGCCTGTAGTTCCATTTCTTTGTCTTGGGTTGATTCTTCTGTGATTATTATTGTTTCCACCTGTTCAACCGATGTTCCTTCTTCTTCTTCCCCTCTATTTTCTTCCTTGTCAGCCTCCTTCTCGCGTTGTTTAGTTTGGTATCTTGTGTTGTGCATCTTGTTATCCTTTCGTAATCGCCGCTAGAATTTCGTATTTCCCTTTCTTCTAGCCCGCCAATTTGATACGGAACGAATGTCGGTCTAATCTTAAACGTGTATAAGTGTAATGGGTGTAACGTGTCTTATCAATCCGTCTTCGATTTGGAACGTAACTTACGCTGATTGTGTCCGTTGCGAACGTACGAATAACCAGGTATCGAAGTCCTTACCTGTTGTTCACTATGGGTGTGAAAATCCCGGGTGGCGCCAAATTGTTTAATTGAAACGATTAAAAAATTTTATGATGATATGGCAAGCTCAACTCAGGCGGTGTGGAGAATTCAATATATTCCCGCCTCGACTTGACCTTCTTAATCGGGCCAGTAGTTCGTTGAGTTGGCTACGTGAGCGCTTGCCGTCAATACTAGCTCTTCGCTAAAATGTACACAAATTATAATACACCTTCCTAATGAAATTAAAACACAGGGGTTACACTCAGTACTTGTTTATTATTTGGTGATTACTAATTATTCAGTTAACACAAATTATATTTTGTTTTGTAATACATTTGCACCGGTAAATAATATGAGACAATTTCTCTAGGGTTTGACAAATCGATTTTGAACGTAACAGACAGACAATGATGGCGTCTGTTGAAGTTGTACACAAATATTTTCGTTCAAACGTTTGGATTCTTGTGATTACAATAAATGGATTATTAACGATTACAATAATAAAAATACACTACCTTACATTATTTAGACTTAAATAATATAATGTGTAGCTATAACTTGTTCTTGGAGTGTATTAAAAGAGTTTCATAATTTCGTAAACTAACAACAGGTTAACTTTACAAGTTGACAAATTTTCAGTGTCTTAGTTTTTTATTTAATCTTTGAAAGAAATTATATGCAGTTTAGTGACAGTTCAGTTTACGGTGAGAAATATTTAAAGTGAGTTTATTCAGAAATTTGGGTAATTTAAATGATACTTAACACATCAGTAGACTGGGTGTACTCAGTTGTTCTGGTAAAAAGGAACTGGGCTGCAATCGTATTCGATTTTCAATTGTCTAGGGCATCTGGCATCTTTTTCAAATTAATCGTGGCAATTTGTTCGTTTCTTTTTTTATTTAATTGGTCTTCGACATCAGTTAAATGGTTTCAGTCATCGTCTGCTTCCTTCTTGTTCATTTGTGGTAATTTTGTTTACTATTTTGACGTTTTAAATTAGAATTTTGATCGTTCAAGATTTTTCTTCTATTCTGCAAGAGCGTCACGTTACGAGTAAAAATCTAACGGAAAATTCGTAACCAACGTCTGTTGTCATGGTTACAAATTAATTCTGATTGGTTAAGCTGGTCTTATAACCATTGTTATCAAATTTGAATTTTTATTCAAAATAGCCGTATATCTTCTGATTCCTTTTATTCTTCTGTCTTCTTCCCTACACACTAAATATTATCACTACTGTTATTATTTCCTTTCAAAGATTATTTTGATATCCCATAAGGTTGGGTTCTTCTAAATATTAATGTTTGTACAATTATTTTAATATTTGTTAACTATATTTCTCTTTTAATTTAAGTCCTTATTCTAACATTTTTCTTTTAATAAGATTTACAAATTATACTTGGTTGGTTATTCGCCTTGGATTTGTTAATTTCTTTGTTGATTTCATACAATTTGTTTTTTACAGTTAGCATTTCATAGGCCTAAGTAGCCATTGATTATATTTATTTATTTTATACCAATTATATCTCATTTTACTCTAAAGTGTTTTGTTTGGTTATTATAATTGCTTCATTTATTGGTTACTGTGTTTTGAATTTGTTTTTGTACTGATTATGTGTCAATATTATTTTCTACATCTTGGCATGTCAATTATTTCCTAACTGATTTTCCAGTGTATATTATTTCTGTATCGATTTACCTTCTTATTTATTTAACTCGCCATTGTCAACAATATGGCTATTATTTACTATTCTTTATTACATAAAATATAACAACTAGGCCTATGGACTGTATACTTCCTTCAGCCATATCCTATTCATAAATTTAAATGAACAATCTTTACCAGTTATTAGGTAATGTTGGTTTACAATACATTTCATTCTTTTACTATTATTTTGGGTGAGAAACATCATCACTCCTTTTAAACTTACTTAATCTATTATCCCTTATAACATGGGGTGTTTATTGATTGCTTTCTTAATTTCTTATTTCTTTACTAATCTCTCTCCCCAATCCATGGTAACACTAACTGTTTACCTTACATGGGCTTTCTCCCCTGAATAACATCGTATCCTTCATTTATATCTAATCTAAATTCTATTTTTAATTACTGTTAACAATACAATTCTTATAAGTTCACTATTAAATCATTTAGTGTTTTATCATTGATTTACTAAGTGTTTTCTTATATATCACTATTTTTTATCATACTATCATTTACAATATCCTTTTTTATTCATCACCTTCACTTTTAACTAATTAGTGTTTATCACTGATTTACTCATTATTTGGGGTTTTTACACTTTCACTATTGGCACTTCTTAAACTTTTTATTTCAAGTGTTTATTAGTGGGTAATCCCTATCATTACTTTTCTTTGTCACTTAGTTATTATCAGTTTATTTCTCACTATATCTCTCTTTCTTTACAAATATTATTTATACTTAATAAGTTCATGTCTTTCTAGATTTCTTAGTTACATATACTTCTAATTCTTGGGTTAGTGTATTTTTATTTATCGGGTTTTATTAATTATTAATTACATTTGTCACTTAGTCAATACTAAAATTTATTTTTTATATTGGTTATTTACTGGTTTCGTTTCCTTTATGATATTTGATTGTATCATTTCTCCCTTCCCTATTCTATACTATTTGTCTGTGTTTTATCACCTTGTTTCACTTTATTTCCTTTATAGTTGGTTTGTTCCATTTTTATTTTCATTTATCTTCTCCTTCACATCCATCTTGTTTCATTTTATTTTGGTTTTTATCTCGCCAATCTCTGGGGTTGGGTCAAAGTCATTTGTCTGTCAGTCTAGTCTGTAATTTTATTTAACAATCACTTTTGGTTTACCATTCTTCGTCCTTCCTTCTTAATTACATTTTATCTCTTTATTCTCTTCATTATTTATTTATTAAAATATATTACTTTTTAGCATTTCTTACATACTTATAGATATCAAATATGATCTGAATTTGGGGATGTTATATAATGCCCTTCCACCAAAATTGATCATTTTATTAAAACGTGATTCTAATTTTGATGAAATTATCAATTGTATTGTATCATTTTCTTCTTACATTCTCCTGCTTCTTGTTCAGTTTTATGTTCAATTCTGTATCTTCTACTTCCTTTCTTCTGAGTCTTTTCTTCATTATTTTCTCTTATTACGATCTGGCTTATTGATTTTTTATTATAAATTATTCCCTGTAAATCCTATTTTCCCTAACTATCCCTACTTTGTAGCTCAAATCGATTCGGATGGGCTCTATTGGCTTACCTAACTCCGTCGTTCAAAACTACTCTTTTTCTGAGGTCAGGGGAACATCATCCCTGCTCAGTTAAATGATTGCTGGACTTATTCATCAGTCAGTCTCAATTAATGAATCTTCAATACAGTCATCTTGTCACTAACTATAATAATAATAATAATATTTGTTGGGAATCTTTTACTTTTTTATTTCATTATTGCTCAGTTCGAGTCATATGTATTTGTCATCTTTCTTTATTGATACCATTTGATAATACTTGAAGCGTTGATTTTTTATTGATACAATTAACATTTTTATTCATTGTCAATTACTCTGTGTTTCATCTCATTTTATATTATAACTCTTAGAATATTTATTTTATTTATTTCATTTTTGATCATTGGTATGTTTATGTATTTTTACTTCCCGTATTTTTCTAAATTGTTGTGGAAGTTGATCATTTTGATTGTTTTTTTCATATTTTTCAAATATCATAGTAAGTTTGTCGTTCTTACTAGTTAGGAATTGTTGTAGCTTATTCCTTTATTTTATGTTTTACTTCTTAGCCTCATATGTTGGCTAAAGATTATTATGGTAAGGTGATCTTACTACTTCTTTTTTATTATTATTTATCATTTCTTATTTTATCTCATATATGCTCTAAATAATTTTGTAAGTTGGTCTTACATAATTTTTTGAATTTTGAAATGCCATCTTACAACTTTTTTCTTTATTATCTATTTGCAAACTTATTCGTTTGTTTTGTTATCTCTTTTTTAATTACTTCGGTTGGTTATCAGCAAATCAGTCCCATATTTCAGTGTTTATCTGCACTTGGTTTACCCATGGTCCATGATTACATGAGTTACCCCCGTTGTTCGGACTGCTCTGGTGTGCCTAACTATTTCTGTCCGTGTGATATATGTCTCTTCTATCTGGTACAGCCATTCTTCTAATGCCATGTGTTCTTTATTATCAGTTTCTATCTTAATTCCTTTAGCATTTTGGTTATTACTCAACGAAGTTACTTGTACCTCCATCATTGATCTTCTCACTGATATTGGTCTATTTTGCGTTTCTATTTCTGTTGTATTCCATTTTCTGATCGATCTTCTTAATGTGTTACACCCAGTTTGGTAGTGATTCCTTTCTAAAGTTTCTATTAAGTTCCTTCTGTTATTTTTAAAATTCATTATTTCATTCTGGTCGGTAATTGGTAGATTAAACATCTCAAGTAGTCCGTTCTTCATCATCTCCAATTCTTCTCGTGTTTTTATTAGTTTCCTTTTACCTATTTTCCTATATCTTTTTTTTCTTAATTTTCTTAATTATTTGTTTCTTCTGTATTCCTCTACGGTTGGTTTCTATGTGTTTAATTTTCTCTTGGTTTTTGTTACTTTTATTTTGAGATAACAATGTACTTATGTCTTCATTAATTTCTATTTTTTCATTACTTCCTTCAGAAGTGCTGTCTAGCATTACATTCAATTTCTGGAACCCGTTATCTAATGTCTCATTAAGTTGATCTATTTGGTAATTGGTTTCTTCCCATTTCTTATTCATCTCCGTTTTTGTCTGTTTGCTTTCTTCACGATATCCTCTTAATATTAGTCTAATTTGCTGCTTCATTTCTTCTTTAGTCTTTTGATTGATTTCCTTCAGCTGTTGTTGGAGGGTTTCGTTATTTTTGTTAATTGTCTGCCTTAATTCTTCTTTAGTACTTTCGTTTGTACTAACTATTTTTTCAAACTCTCCTCACTCTTGTCAAATTTTTCGTTCTGTTTCTGAAAATTTTCATTGGTTTCTTTCTTCATACTATTCATACTCTCCTCATTCTTGTCTAATTTATTGTTCATACTATTCATCATTTCCACTAATTTTAGTATGTTTGGGTCTCCTCTAACTTCTCCCTTGTCACCCGCCTGTAGTTCCATTTCTTTGTCTTGGGTTGGTTCTTCTGTGATTATTATTGTTTCCGCCTGTTCAACCGATGTTCCTTCTTCTTCTTCCCCTCTATTTTCTTCCTTGTCAGCCTCCTTCTCGCGTTGTTTAGTTTGGTATCTTGTGTTGTGCATCTTGTTATCCTTTCGTAATCGCCGCTAGAATTTCGTATTTCCCTTTCTTCTAGCCCGCCAATTTGATACGGAACGAATGTCGGTCTAATCTTAAACGTGTATAAGTGTAATGGGTGTAACGTGTCTTATCAATCCGTCTTCGCTTTGGAACGTAACTTACGCTGATTGTGTCCGTTGCGAACGTACGAATAACCAGGTATCGAAGTCCTTACCTGTTGTTCACTATGGGTGTGAAAATCCCGGGTGGCGCCAAATTGTTTAATTGAAACAATTAAAAAATTTTATGATGATATGGCAAGCTCAGCTCAGGCGGTGTGGATAATTCAATATATTCCCGCCTCGACTTGACCTTCTTAATCGGGCCAGTAGTTCGTTGAGTTGGCTACGTGAGCGCTTGCCGTCAATACTAGCTCTTCGCTAAAATGTACACAAATTATAATACACCTTCCTAATGAAATTAAAACACAGGGGTTACACTCAGTACTTGTTTATTATTTGGTGATTACTAATTATTCAGTTAACACAAATTATATTTTGTTCTGTAATACATTTGCACCTGTAAATAATATGAGGCAGTTTCTCTAGGGTTTGACAAATCGATTTTCAACGTAACAGACAGACAATGATGGCGTCTGTTGAAGTTGTACACAAATATTTTCGTTCAAACGTTTGGATTCTTGTGATTACGATAAAAGGATTATTAACGATTACAATAATAAAAATACACTACCTTACATTATTTAGACTTAAATAATGTAATTTGTAGCTATAACTTGTTCTTGGAGTGTAGTAAAATTGTTTCAAAATTTCGTAAACTAACAACAGGTTAACTTTACAAGTTGACAAATTTTCAGTGTCTTAGTTTTTTATTTAATCTTTGAAAGAAATTATATGCAGTTTAGTGACAGTTCAGTTTACGGTGAGAAATATTTAAAGTGAGTTTATTCAGAAATTTGGGTAATTTAAATGATACTTAACACATCAGTAGACTGGGTGTACTCAGTTGTTCTGGTAAAAAGGAATTGGGCTGCAATCGTATTCGATTTTCAATTGTCTAGGGCATCTGGCATCTTTCTCAAATTAATCGTGGCAATTTGTTCGTTTCTTTTTTTATTTAATTGGTCTTCGACATCAGTTAAATGGTTTCAGTCATCGTCTGCTTCCTTCTTGTTCATTAGTGGTAATTTTGTTTACTATTTTGACGTTTTAAATTAGAATTTTTATCGTTCTAGATTTTTCTTCTATTCTGCAAGAGCGTCACGTTACGAGTAAAAATCTAACGGAAAATTCGTAACCAACGTCTGTTGTCATGGTTACAAATTAATTCTGATTGGTTAAGCTGGTCTTATAACCATTGTTATCAAATTTGAATTTTTATTCAAAATAGCCGTATATCTTCTGATTGCTTTTATTCTTCTGTCTTCTTCCCTACACACTAAATATTATCACTACTGTTATTATTTCCTTTCAAAGATTATTTTGATATCCCATAAGGTTGGGTTCTTCAAAATATTAATGTTTGTACAATTATTTTAATATTTGTTAACTATATTTCTCTTTTAATTTAAGTCCTTATTCTAACATTTTTCTTTTAATAAGATTTACAAATTATACTTGGTTGGTTATTCGCCTTAGATTTGTTAATTTCTTTGTTGATTTCATACAATTTGTTTTTTACAGTTAGGCATTTCATAGGCCTAAGTAGCCATTGATTATATTTATTTATTTTATACCAATTATATCTCATTTTACTCTAAAGTGTTTTGTTTGGTTATTAGAATTGCTTCGTTTATTGGTTACTGTGTTTTGAATTTGTTTTTGTACTGATTATGTGTCAATATTATTTTCTACATCTTGGCAAGTCAATTATTTCCTAACTGATTTTCCAGTGTATATTATTTCTGTATCGATTTACATCATTATTTATTTAACTCGCCATTGTCAACAATATGGCTATTATTTACTATTCTTTATTACATAAAATATAACAACTAGGCCTGTGGACTGTATACTTCCTTCAGCCATATCCTATTCATAAATTTAAATGAACAATCTTTACCAGTTATTAGGTAATGTTGGTTTACAATACATTTCATTCTTTTACTATTATTTTGGGTGAGAAACATCATCACTCCTTTTAAACTTACTTAATCTATTATCCCTTGTAACATGGGGTGTTTATTGATTGCTTTCTTAATTTCTTATTTCTTTACTAATCTCTCTCTCCAATCCATGGTAACACTAACTGTTTACCTTACATGGGCTTTCTCCCCTGAATAACATCGTATCCTTCATTTATATCTAATCTAAATTCTATTTTTAATTACTGTTAACAATACAATTCTTATAAGTTCACTATTAAATCATTTAGTGTTTTATCATTGATTTACTAAGTGTTTTCTTATATATCACAATTTTTTATCATACTATCATTTACAATATCCTTTTTTATTCATCACCTTCATTTTTAACTAATTAGTCTTTATCACTGATGTACTCATTATTTGGGGTTTTTACATTTTCACTATTGGCACTTCTTAAACATTTTATTTCAAGTGTTTATTAGTGGGTAATCCCATTCATTACTTTTCTTTGTCACTTAGTTATTATCAGTTTATTTCTCACTATCTCACTATCTCTCTCTTTCTTTACAAATATTATTTATACTTAATAAGTTCATGTCTTCCTAGATTTCTTACTTTTATATACTTCTAATTCTTGGGTTAGTGTATTTTTATTTATTGGGTTTTATTAATTATTAATTACATTTGTCACTTAGTCAATACTAAAATTTATTTTTTATATTACTTATTTACTGGTTTCGTTTCCTTTATGATATATGATTGTATCATTTCTCCCTTCCCTATTCTATACTATTTGTCTGTGTTTTATCACCTTGTTTCACTTTATTTCCTTTATAGTTGGTTTGTTCCATTTTTATTTTCATTTATCTTCTTCTTCACTTCCATCTTGTTTCATTTTATTTTGGTTTTTATCTGGCCAATCTCTGGGGTTGGGTCAAAGTCATTTGTCTGTCAGTCTAGTCTGTAATTTTATTTAATAATCACTTTGGTTTACCATTCTTCATCCTTCCTTCTTAATTACATTTTATCTCTTTATTCTCTTCATTATTTATTTATTAAAATATATTACTTTTTAGCATTTCTTACATACTTATAGATATCAAATATGATCTGAATTTGGCGATGTTATATAATGCCCTTCCACCAAAATTGATCATTTTATTAAAACGTGATTCTAATTTTGATGAAATTATCAGTTGTATTGTATCATTTTCTTCTTACATTCTCCTGCTTCTTGTTCAGTTTTATGTTCAATTCTGTATCTTCTACTTCCTTTCTTCTGAGTTTTTCATCATTATTTTCTCTTATTACGATCTGGCTTATTGATTTTTTATTATAAAATTTCCCTGTAAATCTTATTTTCCCTAACTATCCCTACTTTGTAGCTCAAATCGATTCGGATGGGCTCTATTGGCTTACCTAACTCCTTCGTTAAAAACTACTCTTTTTCTGAGGTCATGGGAACATCATCCCTGCTCAGTTAAATGATTGCTGGACTTATTCAACAGTCAATCTCAATTAATGAATCTTCAATACAGTCATCTTGCGACTAACTATAATAATAATAATAATAATATTTGTTGGGAATCTTTTACTTTTTTATTTCATTATTGCTCAGTTCGAGTCATATGTATTTGTCATCTTTCTTTATTGATACCATTTGATAATACTTGAAGCGTTGATTTTTTATTGATACAGTTAACATTTTAATTCATTGTCAATTACTCTGTGTTTCATCTCATTTTATATTATAACTCTTAGAATATTTATTTTATTTATTTCATTTTTGATCATTGGTATGTTTATGTATTTTTAATTCCCGTATTTTTCTAAATTGTTGTGGAAGTTGATCATTTTGATTGTTTTTTTCATATTTTTCAAATATCATAGTAAGTTTGTCGTTCTTAATAGTTAGGAATTGTTGTAGCTTATTCCTTTATTTTATGTTTTACTTCTTTGCCTCATATGTTGGCTAAAGATTATTATGGTAAGGTGATCTTACTACTTCCTTTTTTTTATTATTTATCATTTTTTATTTTATCTCATATATGCTCTAAATAATTTTGTAAGTTGGTCTTACATAATTTTTTGAATTTTGAAATGCCATCTTACAACTTTTTTCTTTATTATCTATTTGCAAACTTATTCGTTTGTTTTGTTATCTCTTTTTTAATTACTTCGGTTGGTTATCAGCAAATCAGTCCCATATTTCAGTGTTTATCTGCACTTGGTTTACCCATGGTCCATGATTACATGAGTTACCCCCGTTGTTCGGACTGCTCTGGTGTGCCTAACTATTTCTGTCCGTGTGATATATGTCTCTTCTATCTGGTACAGCCATTCTTCTAATGCCATGTGTTCTTTATTATCAGTTTCTATCTTAATTCCTTTAGCATTTTGGTTATTACTCAACGAGTTACTTGTACCTCCATCATTGACCTTCTCACTGATATTGGTCTATTCTGTGTTTCTATTTCTGTTGTATTCCATTTTCTGATCGATCTTCTTAATGTGTTACACCCAGTTTGGTAGTGATTCCTTTCTAAAGTTTCTATTAAGTTCCTTCTGTTATTTTTAAAATTCATTATTTCATTCTGGTCGGTAATTGGTAGATTAAACATCTCAAGTAGTCCGTTCTTCATCATCTCCAATTCTTCTCGTGTTTTTATTAGTTTCCTTTTACCTATTTTCCTCTATCTTTTTTTTCTTAATTTTCTTAATTATTTGTTTCTTCTGTATTCCTCTACGGTTGGTTTCTATGTGTTTAATTTTCTCTTGGTTTTTGTTACTTTTATTTTGAGATAACAATGTACTTATGTCTTCATTAATTTCTATTTTTTCATTACTTCCTTCAGAAGTGCTGTCTAGCGTTACATTCAATTTCTGGAACCCGTTATCTAATGTCTCATTAAGTTGATCTATTTGGTAATTGGTTTCTTCCCATTTCTTATTCATCTCCGTTTTTGTCTGTTCGCTTTCTTCACGATATCCTCTTAATATTAGTCTAATTTGCTGCTTCATTTCTTCTTTAGTCTTTTCATTGATTTCCTTCAGCTGTTGTTGGAGGGTTTCGTTATTTTTGTTAATTGTCTGCCTTAATTCTTCTTTAGTACTTTCGTTTGTACTAACTATTTTTTCAAACTCTCCTCACTCTTGTCAAATTTTTCGTTCTGTTTCTGAAAATTTTCATTGGTTTCTTTCTTCATACTATTCATACTCTCCACATTCTTGTCTAATTTATTGTTCATACTATTCATCATTTCCACTAATTTTAGTATTTTTGGGTCTCCTCTAACTTCTCCCTTGTCACCCGCCTGTAGTTCCATTTCTTTGTCTTGGGTTGGTTCTTCTGTGATTATTATTGTTTCCACCTGTTCAACCGATGTTCCTTCTTCTTCTTCCCCTCTATTTTCTTCTTTGTCAGCCTCCTTCTTGCGTTGTTTAGTTTGGTATCTTGTGTTGTGCATCTTGTTATCCTTTCGTAATCGCCGCTAGAATTTCGTATTTCCCTTTCTTCTAGCCCGCCAATTTGATACGGAACGAATGTCGGTCTAATCTTAAACGTGTATAAGTGTAATGGGTGTAACGTGTCTTATCAATCCGTCTTCGCTTTGGAACGTAACTTACGCTGATTGTGTCCGTTGCGAACGTACGAATAACCAGGTATCGAAGTCCTTACCTGTTGTTCACTATGGGTGTGAAAATCCCGGGTGGCGCCAAATTGTTTAATTGAAACAATTAAAAAATTTTATGATGATATGGCAAGCTCAGCTCAGGCGGTGTGGAGAATTCAATATATTCCCGCCTCGACTTGACCTTCTTAATCGGGCCAGTAGTTCGTTGAGTTGTCTACGTGAGCGCTTGCCGTCAATACTAGCTCTTCGCTAAAATGTACACAAATTATAATACACCTTCCTAATGAAATTAAAACACAGGGGTTACACTCAGTACTTGTTTATTATTTGGTGATTACTAATTATTCAGTTAACACAAATTATATTTTGTTTTGTAATACATTTGCACCTGTAAATAATATGAGACAGTGTCTCTATGGTTTGACAAATCGATTTTCAACATAACAGACAGACAATGATGGCGTCTTATGAAGTTGTACACAAATATTTTCGTTCAAATGTTTGGATTCTTGTGATTACGATAAAAGGATTATTAACGATTACAATAATAAAAATACACTACCTTACATTATTTAGACTTAAATAATGTAATTTGTAGCTATAACTTGTTCTTGGAGTGTAGTAAAATTGTTTCAAAATTTCGTAAACTAACAACAGGTTAACTTTACAAGTTGACAAATTTTCAGTGTCTTAGTTTTTTATTTAATCTTTGAAAGAAATTATATGCAGTTTAGTGACAGTTCAGTTTACGGTGAGAAATATTTAAAGTGAGTTTATTCAGAAATTTGGGTAATTTAAATGATACTTAACACATCAGTAGACTGGGTGTACTCAGTTGTTCTGGTAAAAAGGAATTGGGCTGCAATCGTATTCGATTTTCAATTGTCTAGGGCATCTGGCATCTTTTTCAAATTAATCGTGGCAATTTGTTCGTTTCTTTTTTTATTTAATTGGTCTTCGACATCAGTTAAATGGTTTCAGTCATCGTCTGCTTCCTTCTTGTTCATTTGTGGTAATTTTGTTTACTATTTTGACGTTTTAAATTAGAATTTTTATCGTTCATGATTTGGCTTCTATTCTGCAAGAGCGTCACGTTACGAGAAAAATCTAACGGAAAATTCGTAACCAACGTCTGTTGTCATGGTTACAAATTAATTCTGATTGGTTAATCTGGTCTTATAACCATTGTTATCAAATTTGAATTTTTATTCAAAATAGCTGTATATCTTCTGATTGCTTTTATTCTTCTGTCTTCTTCCCTACACATTAAATATTATCACTACTGTTATTATTTCCTTTCAAAGATTATTTTGATATCCCATAAGGTTGGGTTCTTCAAAATATTAATGTTTGTACAATTATTTTAATATTTGTTAACTATATTTCTCTTTTAATTTAAGTCCTTATTCTAACATTTTTCTTTTAATAAGATTTACAAATTATACTTGGTTGGTTATTCGCCTTAGATTTGTTAATTTCTTTGTTGATTTTATACAATTTGTTTTTTACAGTTAGGCATTTCATAGGCCTAAGTAGCCATTGATTATATTTATTTATTTTATACCAATTATATCTCATTTTACTCTAAAGTGTTTTGTTTGGTTATTAGAATTGCTTCGTTTATTGGTTACTGTGTTTTGAATTTGTTTTTGTACTGATTATGTGTCAATATTATTTTCTACATCTTGGCATGTCAATTATTTCCTAACTGGCTTTCCAGTGTATATTATTTCTGTATCGATTTACATCATTATTTATTTAACTCGCCATTGTCAACAATATGGCTATTATTTACTATTCTTTATTACATAAAATATAACAACTAGGCCTGTGGACTGTATACTTCCTTCAGCCATATCCTATTCATAAATTTAAATGAACAATCTTTACCAGTTATTAGGTAATGTTGGTTTACAATACATTTCATTCTTTTACTATTATTTTGGGTGAGAAACATCATCACTCCTTTTAAACTTACTTAATCTATTATCCCTTATAACATGGGGTGTTTATTGATTGCTTTCTTAATTTCTTATTTCTTTACTAATCTCTCTCTCCAATCCATGGTAACACTAACTGTTTACCTTACATGGGCTTTCTCCCCTGAATAACATCGTATCCTTCATTTATATCTAATCTAAATTCTATTTTTAATTACTGTTAACAATACAATTCTTATAAGTTCACTATTAAATCATTTAGTGTTTTATCATTGATTTACTAAGTGTTTTCTTATATATCACTATTTTTTATCATACTATCATTTACAATATCCTTTTTTATTCATCACCTTCATTTTTAACTAATTAGTCTTTATCACTGATTTACTCATTATTTGGGGTTTTTACACTTTCACTATTGGCACTTCTTAAACTTTTTATTTCAAGTGTTTATTAGTGGGTAATCCCTATCATTACTTTTCTTTGTCACTTAGTTATTATCAGTTTATTTCTCACTATCTCACTATCTCTCTCTTTCTTTACAAATATTATTTATACTTAATAAGTTCATGTCTTCCTAGATTTCTTACTTTTATATACTTCTAATTCTTGGGTTCATGTATTTTTATTTATCGGGTTTTATTAATTATTAATTACATTTGTCACTTAGTCAATACTAAAATTTATTTTTTATATTGCTTATTTACTGGTTTCGTTTCCTTTATGATATTTGATTGTATCATTTCTCCCTTCCCTATTCTATACTATTTGTCTGTGTTTTATCACCTTGTTTCACTTTATTTCCTTTATAGTTGGTTTGTTCCATTTTTATTTTCATTTATCTTCTTCTTCACTTCCATCTTGTTTCATTTTATTTTGGTTTTTATCTGGCCAATCTCTGGGGTTGGGTCAAAGTCATTTGTCTGTCAGTCTAGTCTGTAATTTTATTTAATAATCACTTTTGGTTTACCATTCTTCGTCCTTCCTTCTTAATTACATTTTATCTCTTTATTCTCTTCATTATTTATTTATTAAAATATATTACTTTTTAGCATTTCTTACATACTTATAGATATCAAATATGATCTGAATTTGGCGATGTTATATAATGCCCTTCCACCAAAATTGATCATTTTATTAAAACGTGATTCTAATTTTGATGAAATTATCAATTGTATTGTATCATTTTCTTCTTACATTCTCCTGCTTCTTGTTCAGTTTTATGTTCAATTCTGTATCTTCTACTTCCTTTCTTCTGAGTCTTTTCTTCATTATTTTCTCTTATTACGATCTGGCTTATTGATTTTTTTATTATAAATTATTCCCTGTAAATCTTATTTTCCCAAACTATCCCTACTATGTAGCTGAAATCGATTCGGATGGGCTCTATTGGCTTACCTAACTCCGTCGTTCAAAACTACTCTTTTTCTGAGGTCAGGGGAACATCATCCCTGCTCAGTTAAATGATTGCTGGACTTATTCAACAGTCAATCTCAATTAATGAATCTTCAATACAGTCATCTTGTGACTAACTATAATAATAATAATAATAATAATAATAAAAATATTTGTTGGGAATCTTTTACTTTTTTATTTCATTATTGCTCAGTTCGAGTCATATTTATTTGTCATCTTTCTTTATTGATACCATTTGATAATACTTGAAGCGTTGATTTTTTATTGATACAGTTAACATTTTTATTCATTGTCAATTACTCTGTGTTTCATCTCATTTTATATTATATTTCTTAGAATATTTATTTTATTTATTTCATTTTTGATCATTGGTATGTTTATGTATTTTTACTTCCCGTATTTTTCTAAATTGTTGTGGAAGTTGATCATTTTGATTGTTTTTTTCATATTTTTCAAATATCATAGTAAGTTTGTCGTTCTTAATAGTTAGGAATTGTTGTAGCTTATTCCTTTATTTTATGTTTTACTTCTTTGCCTCATATGTTGGCTAAAGATTATTATGGTAAGGTGATCTTACTACTTCCTTTTTTTTATTATTTATCATTTTTTATTTTATCTCATATATGCTCTAAATAATTTTGTAAGTTGGTCTTACATAATTTTTTGAATTTTGAAATGCCATCTTACAACTTTTTTCTTTATTATCTATTTGCAAACTTATTCGTTTGTTTTGTTATCTCTTTTTTAATTACTTCGGTTGGTTATCAGCAAATCAGTCCCATATTTCAGTGTTTATCTGCACTTGGTTTACCCATGGTCCATGATTACATGAGTTACCCCCGTTGTTCGGACTGCTCTGGTGTGCCTAACTATTTCTGTCCGTGTGATATATGTCTCTTCTATCTGGTACAGCCATTCTTCTAATGCCATGTGTTCTTTATTATCAGTTTCTATCTTAATTCCTTTAGCATTTTGGTTATTACTCAACGAAGTTACTTGTACCTCCATCATTGACCTTCTCACTGATATTGGTCTATTTTGCGTTTCTATTTCTGTTGTATTCCATTTTCTGATCGATCTTCTTAATGTGTTACACCCAGTTTGGTAGTGATTCCTTTCTAAAGTTTCTATTAAGTTCCTTCTGTTATTTTTAAAATTCATTATTTCATTCTGGTCGGTAATTGGTAGATTAAACATCTCAAGTAGTCCGTTCTTCATCATCTCCAATTCTTCTCGTGTTTTTATTAGTTTCCTTTTACCTATTTTCCTCTATCTTTTTTTTCTTAATTTTCTTAATTATTTGTTTCTTCTGTATTCCTCTACGGTTGGTTTCTATGTGTTTAATTTTCTCTTGGTTTTTGTTACTTTTATTTTGAGATAACAATGTACTTATGTCTTCATTAATTTCTATTTTTTCATTACTTCCTTCAGAAGTGCTGTCTAGCGTTACATTCAATTTCTGGAACCCGTTATCTAATGTCTCATTAAGTTGATCTATTTGGTAATTGGTTTCTTCCCATTTCTTATTCATCTCCGTTTTTGTCTGTTCGCTTTCTTCACGATATCCTCTTAATATTAGTCTAATTTGCTGCTTCATTTCTTCTTTAGTCTTTTCATTGATTTCCTTCAGCTGTTGTTGGAGGGTTTCGTTATTTTTGTTAATTGTCTGCCTTAATTCTTCTTTAGTACTTTCGTTTGTACTAACTATTTTTTCAAACTCTCCTCACTCTTGTCAAATTTTTCGTTCTGTTTCTGAAAATTTTCATTGGTTTCTTTCTTCATACTATTCATACTCTCCACATTCTTGTCTAATTTATTGTTCATACTATTCATCATTTCCACTAATTTTAGTATTTTTGGGTCTCCTCTAACTTCTCCCTTGTCACCCGCCTGTAGTTCCATTTCTTTGTCTTGGGTTGGTTCTTCTGTGATTATTATTGTTTCCACCTGTTCAACCGATGTTCCTTCTTCTTCTTCCCCTCTATTTTCTTCTTTGTCAGCCTCCTTCTTGCGTTGTTTAGTTTGGTATCTTGTGTTGTGCATCTTGTTATCCTTTCGTAATCGCCGCTAGAATTTCGTATTTCCCTTTCTTCTAGCCCGCCAATTTGATACGGAACGAATGTCGGTCTAATCTTAAACGTGTATAAGTGTAATGGGTGTAACGTGTCTTATCAATCCGTCTTCGCTTTGGAACGTAACTTACGCTGATTGTGTCCGTTGCGAACGTACGAATAACCAGGTATCGAAGTCCTTACCTGTTGTTCACTATGGGTGTGAAAATCCCGGGTGGCGCCAAATTGTTTAATTGAAACAATTAAAAAATTTTATGATGATATGGCAAGCTCAGCTCAGGCGGTGTGGAGAATTCAATATATTCCTGCCTCGACTTGACCTTCTTAATCGGGCCAGTAGTTCGTTGAGTTGTCTACGTGAGCGCTTGCCGTCAATACTAGCTCTTCGCTAAAATGTACACAAATTATAATACACCTTCCTAATGAAATTAAAACACAGGGGTTACACTCAGTACTTGTTTATTATTTGGTGATTACTAATTATTCAGTTAACACAAATTATATTTTGTTTTGTAATACATTTGCACCTGTAAATAATATGAGACAGTGTCTCTATGGTTTGACAAATCGATTTTCAACATAACAGACAGACAATGATGGCGTCTTATGAAGTTGTACACAAATATTTTCGTTCAAATGTTTGGATTCTTGTGATTACGATAAAAGGATTATTAACGATTACAATAATAAAAATACACTACCTTACATTATTTAGACTTAAGTAATGTAATTTGTAGCTATAACTTGTTCTTGGAGTGTAGTAAAATTGTTTCAAAATTTCGTAAACTAACAACAGGTTAACTTTACAAGTTGACAAATTTTCAGTGTCTTAGTTTTTTATTTAATCTTTGAAAGAAATTATATGCAGTTTAGTGACAGTTCAGTTTACGGTGAGAAATATTTAAAGTGAGTTTATTCAGAAATTTGGGTAATTTAAATGATACTTAACACATCAGTAGACTGGGTGTACTCAGTTGTTCTGGTAAAAAGGAATTGGGCTGCAATCGTATTCGATTTTCAATTGTCTAGGGCATCTGGCATCTTTTTCAAATTAATCGTGGCAATTTGTTCGTTTCTTTTTTTATTTAATTGGTCTTCGACATCAGTTAAATGGTTTCAGTCATCGTCTGCTTCCTTCTTGTTCATTTGTGGTAATTTTGTTTACTATTTTGACGTTTTAAATTAGAATTTTTATCGTTCATGATTTGGCTTCTATTCTGCAAGAGCGTCACGTTACGAGAAAAATCTAACGGAAAATTCGTAACCAACGTCTGTTGTCATGGTTACAAATTAATTCTGATTGGTTAATCTGGTCTTATAACCATTGTTATCAAATTTGAATTTTTATTCAAAATAGCTGTATATCTTCTGATTGCTTTTATTCTTCTGTCTTCTTCCCTACACATTAAATATTATCACTACTGTTATTATTTCCTTTCAAAGATTATTTTGATATCCCATAAGGTTGGGTTCTTCAAAATATTAATGTTTGTACAATTATTTTAATATTTGTTAACTATATTTCTCTTTTAATTTAAGTCCTTATTCTAACATTTTTCTTTTAATAAGATTTACAAATTATACTTGGTTGGTTATTCGCCTTAGATTTGTTAATTTCTTTGTTGATTTTATACAATTTGTTTTTTACAGTTAGGCATTTCATAGGCCTAAGTAGCCATTGATTATATTTATTTATTTTATACCAATTATATCTCATTTTACTCTAAAGTGTTTTGTTTGGTTATTAGAATTGCTTCATTTATTGGTTACTGTGTTTTGAATTTGTTTTTGTACTGATTATGTGTCAATATTATTTTCTACATCTTGGCATGTCAATTATTTCCTAACTGGCTTTTCAGTGTATATTATTTCTGTATCGATTTACATCATTATTTATTTAACTCGCCATTGTCAACAATATGGCTATTATTTACTATTCTTTATTACATAAAATATAACAACTAGGCCTGTGGACTGTATACTTCCTTCAGCCATATCCTATTCATAAATTTAAATGAACAATCTTTACCAGTTATTAGGTAATGTTGGTTTACAATACATTTCATTCTTTTACTATTATTTTGGGTGAGAAACATCATCACTCCTTTTAAACTTACTTAATCTATTATCCCTTATAACATGGGGTGTTTATTGATTGCTTTCTTAATTTCTTATTTCTTTACTAATCTCTCTCTCCAATCCATGGTAACACTAACTGTTTACCTTACATGGGCTTTCTCCCCTGAATAACATCGTATCCTTCATTTATATCTAATCTAAATTCTATTTTTAATTACTGTTAACAATACAATTCTTATAAGTTCACTATTAAATCATTTAGTGTTTTATCATTGATTTACTAAGTGTTTTCTTATATATCACTATTTTTTATCATACTATCATTTACAATATCCTTTTTTATTCATCACCTTCATTTTTAACTAATTAGTCTTTATCACTGATTTACTCATTATTTGGGGTTTTTACACTTTCACTATTGGCACTTCTTAAACTTTTTATTTCAAGTGTTTATTAGTGGGTAATCCCTATCATTACTTTTCTTTGTCACTTAGTTATTATCAGTTTATTTCTCACTATCTCACTATCTCTCTCTTTCTTTACAAATATTATTTATACTTAATAAGTTCATGTCTTCCTAGATTTCTTACTTTTATATACTTCTAATTCTTGGGTTCATGTATTTTTATTTTTCGGGTTTTATTAATTATTAATTACATTTGTCACTTAGTCAATACTAAAATTTATTTTTTATATTGCTTATTTACTGGTTTCGTTTCCTTTATGATATTTGATTGTATCATTTCTCCCTTCCCTATTCTATACTATTTGTCTGTGTTTTATCACCTTGTTTCACTTTATTTCCTTTATAGTTGGTTTGTTCCATTTTTATTTTCATTTATCTTCTTCTTCACTTCCATCTTGTTTCATTTTATTTTGGTTTTTATCTGGCCAATCTCTGGGGTTGGGTCAAAGTCATTTGTCTGTCAGTCTAGTCTGTAATTTTATTTAATAATCACTTTTGGTTTACCATTCTTCGTCCTTCCTTCTTAATTACATTTTATCTCTTTATTCTCTTCATTATTTATTTATTAAAATATATTACTTTTTAGCATTTCTTACATACTTATAGATATCAAATATGATCTGAATTTGGCGATGTTATATAATGCCCTTCCACCAAAATTGATCATTTTATTAAAACGTGATTCTAATTTTGATGAAATTATCAATTGTATTGTATCATTTTCTTCTTACATTCTCCTGCTTCTTGTTCAGTTTTATGTTCAATTCTGTATCTTCTACTTCCTTTCTTCTGAGTCTTTTCTTCATTATTTTCTCTTATTACGATCTGGCTTATTGATTTTTTTATTATAAATTATTCCCTGTAAATCTTATTTTCCCAAACTATCCCTACTATGTAGCTGAAATCGATTCGGATGGGCTCTATTGGCTTACCTAACTCCGTCGTTCAAAACTACTCTTTTTCTGAGGTCAGGGGAACATCATCCCTGCTCAGTTAAATGATTGCTGGACTTATTCAACAGTCAATCTCAATTAATGAATCTTCAATACAGTCATCTTGTGACTAACTATAATAATAATAATAATAATAATAATAAAAATATTTGTTGGGAATCTTTTACTTTTTTATTTCATTATTGCTCAGTTCGAGTCATATTTATTTGTCATCTTTCTTTATTGATACCATTTGATAATACTTGAAGCGTTGATTTTTTATTGATACAGTTAACATTTTTATTCATTGTCAATTACTCTGTGTTTCATCTCATTTTATATTATATTTCTTAGAATATTTATTTTATTTATTTCATTTTTGATCATTGGTATGTTTATGTATTTTTACTTCCCGTATTTTTCTAAATTGTTGTGGAAGTTGATCATTTTGATTGTTTTTTTCATATTTTTCAAATATCATAGTAAGTTTGTCGTTCTTAATAGTTAGGAATTGTTGTAGCTTATTCCTTTATTTTATGTTTTACTTCTTTGCCTCATATGTTGGCTAAAGATTATTATGGTAAGGTGATCTTACTACTTCCTTTTTTTTATTATTTATCATTTTTTATTTTATCTCATATATGCTCTAAATAATTTTGTAAGTTGGTCTTACATAATTTTTTGAATTTTGAAATGCCATCTTACAACTTTTTTCTTTATTATCTATTTGCAAACTTATTCGTTTGTTTTGTTATCTCTTTTTTAATTACTTCGGTTGGTTATCAGCAAATCAGTCCCATATTTCAGTGTTTATCTGCACTTGGTTTACCCATGGTCCATGATTACATGAGTTACCCCCGTTGTTCGGACTGCTCTGGTGTGCCTAACTATTTCTGTCCGTGTGATATATGTCTCTTCTATCTGGTACAGCCATTCTTCTAATGCCATGTGTTCTTTATTATCAGTTTCTATCTTAATTCCTTTAGCATTTTGGTTATTACTCAACGAAGTTACTTGTACCTCCATCATTGACCTTCTCACTGATATTGGTCTATTTTGCGTTTCTATTTCTGTTGTATTCCATTTTCTGATCGATCTTCTTAATGTGTTACACCCAGTTTGGTAGTGATTCCTTTCTAAAGTTTCTATTAAGTTCCTTCTGTTATTTTTAAAATTCATTATTTCATTCTGGTCGGTAATTGGTAGATTAAACATCTCAAGTAGTCCGTTCTTCATCATCTCCAATTCTTCTCGTGTTTTTATTAGTTTCCTTTTACCTATTTTCCTCTATCTTTTTTTTCTTAATTTTCTTAATTATTTGTTTCTTCTGTATTCCTCTACGGTTGGTTTCTATGTGTTTAATTTTCTCTTGGTTTTTGTTACTTTTATTTTGAGATAACAATGTACTTATGTCTTCATTAATTTCTATTTTTTCATTACTTCCTTCAGAAGTGCTGTCTAGCGTTACATTCAATTTCTGGAACCCGTTATCTAATGTCTCATTAAGTTGATCTATTTGGTAATTGGTTTCTTCCCATTTCTTATTCATCTCCGTTTTTGTCTGTTCGCTTTCTTCACGATATCCTCTTAATATTAGTCTAATTTGCTGCTTCATTTCTTCTTTAGTCTTTTCATTGATTTCCTTCAGCTGTTGTTGGAGGGTTTCGTTATTTTTGTTAATTGTCTGCCTTAATTCTTCTTTAGTACTTTCGTTTGTACTAACTATTTTTTCAAACTCTCCTCACTCTTGTCAAATTTTTCGTTCTGTTTCTGAAAATTTTCATTGGTTTCTTTCTTCATACTATTCATACTCTCCACATTCTTGTCTAATTTATTGTTCATACTATTCATCATTTCCACTAATTTTAGTATTTTTGGGTCTCCTCTAACTTCTCCCTTGTCACCCGCCTGTAGTTCCATTTCTTTGTCTTGGGTTGGTTCTTCTGTGATTATTATTGTTTCCACCTGTTCAACCGATGTTCCTTCTTCTTCTTCCCCTCTATTTTCTTCTTTGTCAGCCTCCTTCTTGCGTTGTTTAGTTTGGTATCTTGTGTTGTGCATCTTGTTATCCTTTCGTAATCGCCGCTAGAATTTCGTATTTCCCTTTCTTCTAGCCCGCCAATTTGATACGGAACGAATGTCGGTCTAATCTTAAACGTGTATAAGTGTAATGGGTGTAACGTGTCTTATCAATCCGTCTTCGCTTTGGAACGTAACTTACGCTGATTGTGTCCGTTGCGAACGTACGAATAACCAGGTATCGAAGTCCTTACCTGTTGTTCACTATGGGTGTGAAAATCCCGGGTGGCGCCAAATTGTTTAATTGAAACAATTAAAAAATTTTATGATGATATGGCAAGCTCAGCTCAGGCGGTGTGGAGAATTCAATATATTCCTGCCTCGACTTGACCTTCTTAATCGGGCCAGTAGTTCGTTGAGTTGTCTACGTGAGCGCTTGCCGTCAATACTAGCTCTTCGCTAAAATGTACACAAATTATAATACACCTTCCTAATGAAATTAAAACACAGGGGTTACACTCAGTACTTGTTTATTATTTGGTGATTACTAATTATTCAGTTAACACAAATTATATTTTGTTTTGTAATACATTTGCACCTGTAAATAATATGAGACAGTGTCTCTATGGTTTGACAAATCGATTTTCAACATAACAGACAGACAATGATGGCGTCTTATGAAGTTGTACACAAATATTTTCGTTCAAATGTTTGGATTCTTGTGATTACGATAAAAGGATTATTAACGATTACAATAATAAAAATACACTACCTTACATTATTTAGACTTAAGTAATGTAATTTGTAGCTATAACTTGTTCTTGGAGTGTAGTAAAATTGTTTCAAAATTTCGTAAACTAACAACAGGTTAACTTTACAAGTTGACAAATTTTCAGTGTCTTAGTTTTTTATTTAATCTTTGAAAGAAATTATATGCAGTTTAGTGACAGTTCAGTTTACGGTGAGAAATATTTAAAGTGAGTTTATTCAGAAATTTGGGTAATTTAAATGATACTTAACACATCAGTAGACTGGGTGTACTCAGTTGTTCTGGTAAAAAGGAATTGGGCTGCAATCGTATTCGATTTTCAATTGTCTAGGGCATCTGGCATCTTTTTCAAATTAATCGTGGCAATTTGTTCGTTTCTTTTTTTATTTAATTGGTCTTCGACATCAGTTAAATGGTTTCAGTCATCGTCTGCTTCCTTCTTGTTCATTTGTGGTAATTTTGTTTACTATTTTGACGTTTTAAATTAGAATTTTTATCGTTCATGATTTGGCTTCTATTCTGCAAGAGCGTCACGTTACGAGAAAAATCTAACGGAAAATTCGTAACCAACGTCTGTTGTCATGGTTACAAATTAATTCTGATTGGTTAATCTGGTCTTATAACCATTGTTATCAAATTTGAATTTTTATTCAAAATAGCTGTATATCTTCTGATTGCTTTTATTCTTCTGTCTTCTTCCCTACACATTAAATATTATCACTACTGTTATTATTTCCTTTCAAAGATTATTTTGATATCCCATAAGGTTGGGTTCTTCAAAATATTAATGTTTGTACAATTATTTTAATATTTGTTAACTATATTTCTCTTTTAATTTAAGTCCTTATTCTAACATTTTTCTTTTAATAAGATTTACAAATTATACTTGGTTGGTTATTCGCCTTAGATTTGTTAATTTCTTTGTTGATTTTATACAATTTGTTTTTTACAGTTAGGCATTTCATAGGCCTAAGTAGCCATTGATTATATTTATTTATTTTATACCAATTATATCTCATTTTACTCTAAAGTGTTTTGTTTGGTTATTAGAATTGCTTCATTTATTGGTTACTGTGTTTTGAATTTGTTTTTGTACTGATTATGTGTCAATATTATTTTCTACATCTTGGCATGTCAATTATTTCCTAACTGGCTTTTCAGTGTATATTATTTCTGTATCGATTTACATCATTATTTATTTAACTCGCCATTGTCAACAATATGGCTATTATTTACTATTCTTTATTACATAAAATATAACAACTAGGCCTGTGGACTGTATACTTCCTTCAGCCATATCCTATTCATAAATTTAAATGAACAATCTTTACCAGTTATTAGGTAATGTTGGTTTACAATACATTTCATTCTTTTACTATTATTTTGGGTGAGAAACATCATCACTCCTTTTAAACTTACTTAATCTATTATCCCTTATAACATGGGGTGTTTATTGATTGCTTTCTTAATTTCTTATTTCTTTACTAATCTCTCTCTCCAATCCATGGTAACACTAACTGTTTACCTTACATGGGCTTTCTCCCCTGAATAACATCGTATCCTTCATTTATATCTAATCTAAATTCTATTTTTAATTACTGTTAACAATACAATTCTTATAAGTTCACTATTAAATCATTTAGTGTTTTATCATTGATTTACTAAGTGTTTTCTTATATATCACTATTTTTTATCATACTATCATTTACAATATCCTTTTTTATTCATCACCTTCATTTTTAACTAATTAGTCTTTATCACTGATTTACTCATTATTTGGGGTTTTTACACTTTCACTATTGGCACTTCTTAAACTTTTTATTTCAAGTGTTTATTAGTGGGTAATCCCTATCATTACTTTTCTTTGTCACTTAGTTATTATCAGTTTATTTCTCACTATCTCACTATCTCTCTCTTTCTTTACAAATATTATTTATACTTAATAAGTTCATGTCTTCCTAGATTTCTTACTTTTATATACTTCTAATTCTTGGGTTCATGTATTTTTATTTTTCGGGTTTTATTAATTATTAATTACATTTGTCACTTAGTCAATACTAAAATTTATTTTTTATATTGCTTATTTACTGGTTTCGTTTCCTTTATGATATTTGATTGTATCATTTCTCCCTTCCCTATTCTATACTATTTGTCTGTGTTTTATCACCTTGTTTCACTTTATTTCCTTTATAGTTGGTTTGTTCCATTTTTATTTTCATTTATCTTCTTCTTCACTTCCATCTTGTTTCATTTTATTTTGGTTTTTATCTGGCCAATCTCTGGGGTTGGGTCAAAGTCATTTGTCTGTCAGTCTAGTCTGTAATTTTATTTAATAATCACTTTTGGTTTACCATTCTTCGTCCTTCCTTCTTAATTACATTTTATCTCTTTATTCTCTTCATTATTTATTTATTAAAATATATTACTTTTTAGCATTTCTTACATACTTATAGATATCAAATATGATCTGAATTTGGCGATGTTATATAATGCCCTTCCACCAAAATTGATCATTTTATTAAAACGTGATTCTAATTTTGATGAAATTATCAATTGTATTGTATCATTTTCTTCTTACATTCTCCTGCTTCTTGTTCAGTTTTATGTTCAATTCTGTATCTTCTACTTCCTTTCTTCTGAGTCTTTTCTTCATTATTTTCTCTTATTACGATCTGGCTTATTGATTTTTTTATTATAAATTATTCCCTGTAAATCTTATTTTCCCAAACTATCCCTACTATGTAGCTGAAATCGATTCGGATGGGCTCTATTGGCTTACCTAACTCCGTCGTTCAAAACTACTCTTTTTCTGAGGTCAGGGGAACATCATCCCTGCTCAGTTAAATGATTGCTGGACTTATTCAACAGTCAATCTCAATTAATGAATCTTCAATACAGTCATCTTGTGACTAACTATAATAATAATAATAATAATAATAATAAAAATATTTGTTGGGAATCTTTTACTTTTTTATTTCATTATTGCTCAGTTCGAGTCATATTTATTTGTCATCTTTCTTTATTGATACCATTTGATAATACTTGAAGCGTTGATTTTTTATTGATACAGTTAACATTTTTATTCATTGTCAATTACTCTGTGTTTCATCTCATTTTATATTATATTTCTTAGAATATTTATTTTATTTATTTCATTTTTGATCATTGGTATGTTTATGTATTTTTACTTCCCGTATTTTTCTAAATTGTTGTGGAAGTTGATCATTTTGATTGTTTTTTTCATATTTTTCAAATATCATAGTAAGTTTGTCGTTCTTAATAGTTAGGAATTGTTGTAGCTTATTCCTTTATTTTATGTTTTACTTCTTTGCCTCATATGTTGGCTAAAGATTATTATGGTAAGGTGATCTTACTACTTCCTTTTTTTTATTATTTATCATTTTTTATTTTATCTCATATATGCTCTAAATAATTTTGTAAGTTGGTCTTACATAATTTTTTGAATTTTGAAATGCCATCTTACAACTTTTTTCTTTATTATCTATTTGCAAACTTATTCGTTTGTTTTGTTATCTCTTTTTTAATTACTTCGGTTGGTTATCAGCAAATCAGTCCCATATTTCAGTGTTTATCTGCACTTGGTTTACCCATGGTCCATGATTACATGAGTTACCCCCGTTGTTCGGACTGCTCTGGTGTGCCTAACTATTTCTGTCCGTGTGATATATGTCTCTTCTATCTGGTACAGCCATTCTTCTAATGCCATGTGTTCTTTATTATCAGTTTCTATCTTAATTCCTTTAGCATTTTGGTTATTACTCAACGAAGTTACTTGTACCTCCATCATTGACCTTCTCACTGATATTGGTCTATTTTGCGTTTCTATTTCTGTTGTATTCCATTTTCTGATCGATCTTCTTAATGTGTTACACCCAGTTTGGTAGTGATTCCTTTCTAAAGTTTCTATTAAGTTCCTTCTGTTATTTTTAAAATTCATTATTTCATTCTGGTCGGTAATTGGTAGATTAAACATCTCAAGTAGTCCGTTCTTCATCATCTCCAATTCTTCTCGTGTTTTTATTAGTTTCCTTTTACCTATTTTCCTCTATCTTTTTTTTCTTAATTTTCTTAATTATTTGTTTCTTCTGTATTCCTCTACGGTTGGTTTCTATGTGTTTAATTTTCTCTTGGTTTTTGTTACTTTTATTTTGAGATAACAATGTACTTATGTCTTCATTAATTTCTATTTTTTCATTACTTCCTTCAGAAGTGCTGTCTAGCGTTACATTCAATTTCTGGAACCCGTTATCTAATGTCTCATTAAGTTGATCTATTTGGTAATTGGTTTCTTCCCATTTCTTATTCATCTCCGTTTTTGTCTGTTCGCTTTCTTCACGATATCCTCTTAATATTAGTCTAATTTGCTGCTTCATTTCTTCTTTAGTCTTTTCATTGATTTCCTTCAGCTGTTGTTGGAGGGTTTCGTTATTTTTGTTAATTGTCTGCCTTAATTCTTCTTTAGTACTTTCGTTTGTACTAACTATTTTTTCAAACTCTCCTCACTCTTGTCAAATTTTTCGTTCTGTTTCTGAAAATTTTCATTGGTTTCTTTCTTCATACTATTCATACTCTCCTCATTCTTGTCTAATTTATTGTTCATACTATTCATCATTTCCACTAATTTTAGTATGTTTGGGTCTCCTCTAACTTCTCCCTTGTCACCCGCCTGTAGTTCCATTTCTTTGTCTTGGGTTGGTTCTTCTGTGATTATTATTGTTTCCACCTGTTCAACCGATGTTCCTTCTTCTTCTTCCCCTCTATTTTCTTCCTTGTCAGCCTCCTTCTCGCGTTGTTTAGTTTGGTATCTTGTGTTGTGCATCTTGTTATCCTTTCGTAATCGCCGCTAGAATTTCGTATTTCCCTTTCTTCTAGCCCGCCAATTTGATACGGAACGAATGTCGGTCTAATCTTAAACGTGTATAAGTGTAATGGGTGTAACGTGTCTTATCAATCCGTCTTCGCTTTGGAACGTAACTTACGCTGATTGTGTCCGTTGCGAACGTACGAATAACCAGGTATCGAAGTCCTTACCTGTTGTTCACTATGGGTGTGAAAATCCCGGGTGGCGCCAAATTGTTTAATTGAAACAATTAAAAAATTTTATGATGATATGGCAAGCTCAGCTCAGGCGGTGTGGAGAATTCAATATATTCCCGCCTCGACTTGACCTTCTTAATCGGGCCAGTAGTTCGTTGAGTTGGCTACGTGAGCGCTTGCCGTCAATACTAGCTCTTCGCTAAAATGTACACAAATTATAATACACCTTCCTAATGAAATTAAAACACAGGGGTTACACTCAGTACTTGTTTATTATTTGGTGATTACTAATTATTCAGTTAACACAAATTATATTTTGTTTTGTAATACATTTGCACCTGTAAATAATATGAGGCAGTTTCTCTAGGGTTTGACAAATCGATTTTCAACGTAACAGACAGACAATGATGGCGTCTGTTGAAGTTGTACACAAATATTTTCGTTCAAACGTTTGGATTCTTGTGATTACGATAAAAGGATTATTAACGATTACAATAATAAAAATACACTACCTTACATTATTTAGACTTAAATAATGTAATTTGTAGCTATAACTTGTTCTTGGAGTGTAGTAAAATTGTTTCAAAATTTCGTAAACTAACAACAGGTTAACTTTACAAGTTGACAAATTTTCAGTGTCTTAGTTTTTTATTTAATCTTTGAAAGAAATTATATGCAGTTTAGTGACAGTTCAGTTTACGGTGAGAAATATTTAAAGTGAGTTTATTCAGAAATTTGGGTAATTTAAATGATACTTAACACATCAGTAGACTGGGTGTACTCAGTTGTTCTGGTAAAAAGGAATTGGGCTGCAATCGTATTCGATTTTCAATTGTCTAGGGCATCTGCCATCTTTTTCAAATTAATCGTGGCAATTTGTTCGTTTCTTTTTTTATTTAATTGGTCTTCGACATCAGTTAAATGGTTTCAGTCATCGTCTGCTTCCTTCTTGTTCATTTGTGGTAATTTTGTTTACTATTTTGACGTTTTAAATTAGAATTTTTATCGTTCAAGATTTTTCTTCTATTCTGCAAGAGCGTCACGTTACGAGTAAAAATCTAATGGAAAATTCGTAACCAACGTCTGTTGTCATGGTTACAAATTAATTCTGATTGGTTAAGCTGGTCTTATAACCATTGTTATCAAATTTGAATTTTTATTCAAAATAGCCGTATATCTTCTGATTGCTTTTATTCTTCTGTCTTCTTCCCTACACACTAAATATTATCACTACTGTTATTATTTCCTTTCAAAGATTATTTTGATATCCCATAAGGTTGGGTTCATCAAAATATTAATGTTTGTACAAATATTTTAATATTTGTTAACTATATTTCTATTTTAATTTAAGTCCTTATTCTAACATTTTTCTTTTAATAAGATTTACAAATTATACTTGGTTGGTTATTCGCCTTAGATTTGTTAATTTCTTTGTTGATTTCATACAATTTGTTTTTTACAGTTAGGCATTTCATAGGCCTAAGTAGCCATTGATTATATTTATTTATTTTATACCAATTATATCTCATTTTACTCTAAAGTGTTTTGTTTGGTTATTAGAATTGCTTCGTTTATTGGTTACTGTGTTTTGAATTTGTTTTTGTACTGATTATGTGTCAATATTATTTTCTACATCTTGGCAAGTCAATTATTTCCTAACTGATTTTCCAGTGTATATTATTTCTGTATCGATTTACATCATTATTTATTTAACTCGCCATTGTCAACAATATGGCTATTATTTACTATTCTTTATTACATAAAATATAACAACTAGGCCTGTGGACTGTATACTTCCTTCAGCCATATCCTATTCATAAATTTAAATGAACAATCTTTACCAGTTATTAGGTAATGTTGGTTTACAATACATTTCATTCTTTTACTATTATTTTGGGTGAGAAACATCATCACTCCTTTTAAACTTACTTAATCTATTATCCCTTATAACATGGGGTGTTTATTGATTGCTTTCTTAATTTCTTATTTCTTTACTAATCTCTCTCTCCAATCCATGGTAACACTAACTGTTTACCTTACATGGGCTTTCTCCCCTGAATAACATCGTATCCTTCATTTATATCTAATCTAAATTCTATTTTTAATTACTGTTAACAATACAATTCTTATAAGTTCACTATTAAATCATTTAGTGTTTTATCATTGATTTACTAAGTGTTTTCTTATATATCACTATTTTTTATCATACTATCATTTACAATATCCTTTTTTATTCATCACCTTCATTTTTAACTAATTAGTCTTTATCACTGATTTACTCATTATTTGGGGTTTTTACACTTTCACTATTGGCACTTCTTAAACTTTTTATTTCAAGTGTTTATTAGTGGGTAATCCCTATCATTACTTTTCTTTGTCACTTAGTTATTATCAGTTTATTTCTCACTATCTCACTATCTCTCTCTTTCTTTACAAATATTATTTATACTTAATAAGTTCATGTCTTCCTAGATTTCTTACTTTTATATACTTCTAATTCTTGGGTTCATGTATTTTTATTTTTCGGGTTTTATTAATTATTAATTACATTTGTCACTTAGTCAATACTAAAATTTATTTTTTATATTGCTTATTTACTGGTTTCGTTTCCTTTATGATATTTGATTGTATCATTTCTCCCTTCCCTATTCTATACTATTTGTCTGTGTTTTATCACCTTGTTTCACTTTATTTCCTTTATAGTTGGTTTGTTCCATTTTTATTTTCATTTATCTTCTTCTTCACTTCCATCTTGTTTCATTTTATTTTGGTTTTTATCTGGCCAATCTCTGGGGTTGGGTCAAAGTCATTTGTCTGTCAGTCTAGTCTGTAATTTTATTTAATAATCACTTTTGGTTTACCATTCTTCGTCCTTCCTTCTTAATTACATTTTATCTCTTTATTCTCTTCATTATTTATTTATTAAAATATATTACTTTTTAGCATTTCTTACATACTTATAGATATCAAATATGATCTGAATTTGGCGATGTTATATAATGCCCTTCCACCAAAATTGATCATTTTATTAAAACGTGATTCTAATTTTGATGAAATTATCAATTGTATTGTATCATTTTCTTCTTACATTCTCCTGCTTCTTGTTCAGTTTTATGTTCAATTCTGTATCTTCTACTTCCTTTCTTCTGAGTCTTTTCTTCATTATTTTCTCTTATTACGATCTGGCTTATTGATTTTTTTATTATAAATTATTCCCTGTAAATCTTATTTTCCCAAACTATCCCTACTATGTAGCTGAAATCGATTCGGATGGGCTCTATTGGCTTACCTAACTCCGTCGTTCAAAACTACTCTTTTTCTGAGGTCAGGGGAACATCATCCCTGCTCAGTTAAATGATTGCTGGACTTATTCAACAGTCAATCTCAATTAATGAATCTTCAATACAGTCATCTTGTGACTAACTATAATAATAATAATAATAATAATAATAAAAATATTTGTTGGGAATCTTTTACTTTTTTATTTCATTATTGCTCAGTTCGAGTCATATTTATTTGTCATCTTTCTTTATTGATACCATTTGATAATACTTGAAGCGTTGATTTTTTATTGATACAGTTAACATTTTTATTCATTGTCAATTACTCTGTGTTTCATCTCATTTTATATTATATTTCTTAGAATATTTATTTTATTTATTTCATTTTTGATCATTGGTATGTTTATGTATTTTTACTTCCCGTATTTTTCTAAATTGTTGTGGAAGTTGATCATTTTGATTGTTTTTTTCATATTTTTCAAATATCATAGTAAGTTTGTCGTTCTTAATAGTTAGGAATTGTTGTAGCTTATTCCTTTATTTTATGTTTTACTTCTTTGCCTCATATGTTGGCTAAAGATTATTATGGTAAGGTGATCTTACTACTTCCTTTTTTTTATTATTTATCATTTTTTATTTTATCTCATATATGCTCTAAATAATTTTGTAAGTTGGTCTTACATAATTTTTTGAATTTTGAAATGCCATCTTACAACTTTTTTCTTTATTATCTATTTGCAAACTTATTCGTTTGTTTTGTTATCTCTTTTTTAATTACTTCGGTTGGTTATCAGCAAATCAGTCCCATATTTCAGTGTTTATCTGCACTTGGTTTACCCATGGTCCATGATTACATGAGTTACCCCCGTTGTTCGGACTGCTCTGGTGTGCCTAACTATTTCTGTCCGTGTGATATATGTCTCTTCTATCTGGTACAGCCATTCTTCTAATGCCATGTGTTCTTTATTATCAGTTTCTATCTTAATTCCTTTAGCATTTTGGTTATTACTCAACGAAGTTACTTGTACCTCCATCATTGACCTTCTCACTGATATTGGTCTATTTTGCGTTTCTATTTCTGTTGTATTCCATTTTCTGATCGATCTTCTTAATGTGTTACACCCAGTTTGGTAGTGATTCCTTTCTAAAGTTTCTATTAAGTTCCTTCTGTTATTTTTAAAATTCATTATTTCATTCTGGTCGGTAATTGGTAGATTAAACATCTCAAGTAGTCCGTTCTTCATCATCTCCAATTCTTCTCGTGTTTTTATTAGTTTCCTTTTACCTATTTTCCTCTATCTTTTTTTTCTTAATTTTCTTAATTATTTGTTTCTTCTGTATTCCTCTACGGTTGGTTTCTATGTGTTTAATTTTCTCTTGGTTTTTGTTACTTTTATTTTGAGATAACAATGTACTTATGTCTTCATTAATTTCTATTTTTTCATTACTTCCTTCAGAAGTGCTGTCTAGCGTTACATTCAATTTCTGGAACCCGTTATCTAATGTCTCATTAAGTTGATCTATTTGGTAATTGGTTTCTTCCCATTTCTTATTCATCTCCGTTTTTGTCTGTTCGCTTTCTTCACGATATCCTCTTAATATTAGTCTAATTTGCTGCTTCATTTCTTCTTTAGTCTTTTCATTGATTTCCTTCAGCTGTTGTTGGAGGGTTTCGTTATTTTTGTTAATTGTCTGCCTTAATTCTTCTTTAGTACTTTCGTTTGTACTAACTATTTTTTCAAACTCTCCTCACTCTTGTCAAATTTTTCGTTCTGTTTCTGAAAATTTTCATTGGTTTCTTTCTTCATACTATTCATACTCTCCTCATTCTTGTCTAATTTATTGTTCATACTATTCATCATTTCCACTAATTTTAGTATGTTTGGGTCTCCTCTAACTTCTCCCTTGTCACCCGCCTGTAGTTCCATTTCTTTGTCTTGGGTTGGTTCTTCTGTGATTATTATTGTTTCCACCTGTTCAACCGATGTTCCTTCTTCTTCTTCCCCTCTATTTTCTTCCTTGTCAGCCTCCTTCTCGCGTTGTTTAGTTTGGTATCTTGTGTTGTGCATCTTGTTATCCTTTCGTAATCGCCGCTAGAATTTCGTATTTCCCTTTCTTCTAGCCCGCCAATTTGATACGGAACGAATGTCGGTCTAATCTTAAACGTGTATAAGTGTAATGGGTGTAACGTGTCTTATCAATCCGTCTTCGCTTTGGAACGTAACTTACGCTGATTGTGTCCGTTGCGAACGTACGAATAACCAGGTATCGAAGTCCTTACCTGTTGTTCACTATGGGTGTGAAAATCCCGGGTGGCGCCAAATTGTTTAATTGAAACAATTAAAAAATTTTATGATGATATGGCAAGCTCAGCTCAGGCGGTGTGGAGAATTCAATATATTCCCGCCTCGACTTGACCTTCTTAATCGGGCCAGTAGTTCGTTGAGTTGTCTACGTGAGCGCTTGCCGTCAATACTAGCTCTTCGCTAAAATGTACACAAATTATAATACACCTTCCTAATGAAATTAAAACACAGGGGTTACACTCAGTACTTGTTTATTATTTGGTGATTACTAATTATTCAGTTAACACAAATTATATTTTGTTTTGTAATACATTTGCACCTGTAAATAATATGAGACAGTGTCTCTATGGTTTGACAAATCGATTTTCAACATAACAGACAGACAATGATGGCGTCTTATGAAGTTGTACACAAATATTTTCGTTCAAATGTTTGGATTCTTGTGATTACGATAAAAGGATTATTAACGATTACAATAATAAAAATACACTACCTTACATTATTTAGACTTAAATAATGTAATTTGTAGCTATAACTTGTTCTTGGAGTGTAGTAAAATTGTTTCAAAATTTCGTAAACTAACAACAGGTTAACTTTACAAGTTGACAAATTTTCAGTGTCTTAGTTTTTTATTTAATCTTTGAAAGAAATTATATGCAGTTTAGTGACAGTTCAGTTTACGGTGAGAAATATTTAAAGTGAGTTTATTCAGAAATTTGGGTAATTTAAATGATACTTAACACATCAGTAGACTGGGTGTACTCAGTTGTTCTGGTAAAAAGGAATTGGGCTGCAATCGTATTCGATTTTCAATTGTCTAGGGCATCTGGCATCTTTTTCAAATTAATCGTGGCAATTTGTTCGTTTCTTTTTTTATTTAATTGGTCTTCGACATCAGTTAAATGGTTTCAGTCATCGTCTGCTTCCTTCTTGTTCATTTGTGGTAATTTTGTTTACTATTTTGACGTTTTAAATTAGAATTTTTATCGTTCATGATTTGGCTTCTATTCTGCAAGAGCGTCACGTTACGAGAAAAATCTAACGGAAAATTCGTAACCAACGTCTGTTGTCATGGTTACAAATTAATTCTGATTGGTTAAGCTGGTCTTATAACCATTGTTATCAAATTTGAATTTTTATTCAAAATAGCTGTATATCTTCTGATTGCTTTTATTCTTCTGTCTTCTTCCCTACACATTAAATATTATCACTACTGTTATTATTTCCTTTCAAAGATTATTTTGATATCCCATAAGGTTGGGTTCTTCAAAATATTAATGTTTGTACAATTATTTTAATATTTGTTAACTATATTTCTCTTTTAATTTAAGTCCTTATTCTAACATTTTTCTTTTAATAAGATTTACAAATTATACTTGGTTGGTTATTCGCCTTAGATTTGTTAATTTCTTTGTTGATTTTATACAATTTGTTTTTTACAGTTAGGCATTTCATAGGCCTAAGTAGCCATTGATTATATTTATTTATTTTATACCAATTATATCTCATTTTACTCTAAAGTGTTTTGTTTGGTTATTAGAATTGCTTCGTTTATTGGTTACTGTGTTTTGAATTTGTTTTTGTACTGATTATGTGTCAATATTATTTTCTACATCTTGGCATGTCAATTATTTCCTAACTGGCTTTCCAGTGTATATTATTTCTGTATCGATTTACATCATTATTTATTTAACTCGCCATTGTCAACAATATGGCTATTATTTACTATTCTTTATTACATAAAATATAACAACTAGGCCTGTGGACTGTATACTTCCTTCAGCCATATCCTATTCATAAATTTAAATGAACAATCTTTACCAGTTATTAGGTAATGTTGGTTTACAATACATTTCATTCTTTTACTATTATTTTGGGTGAGAAACATCATCACTCCTTTTAAACTTACTTAATCTATTATCCCTTATAACATGGGGTGTTTATTGATTGCTTTCTTAATTTCTTATTTCTTTACTAATCTCTCTCTCCAATCCATGGTAACACTAACTGTTTACCTTACATGGGCTTTCTCCGCTGAATAACATCGTATCCTTCATTTATATCTAATCTAAATTCTATTTTTAATTACTGTTAACAATACAATTCTTATAAGTTCACTATTAAATCATTTAGTGTTTTATCATTGATTTACTAAGTGTTTTCTTATATATCACTATTTTTTATCATACTATCATTTACAATATCCTTTTTTATTCATCACCTTCATTTTTAACTAATTAGTCTTTATCACTGATTTACTCATTATTTGGGGTTTTTACACTTTCACTATTGGCACTTCTTAAACTTTTTATTTCAAGTGTTTATTAGTGGGTAATCCCTATCATTACTTTTCTTTGTCACTTAGTTATTATCAGTTTATTTCTCACTATCTCACTATCTCTCTCTTTCTTTACAAATATTATTTATACTTAATAAGTTCATGTCTTCCTAGATTTCTTACTTTTATATACTTCTAATTCTTGGGTTCATGTATTTTTATTTATCGGGTTTTATTAATTATTAATTACATTTGTCACTTAGTCAATACTAAAATTTATTTTTTATATTGCTTATTTACTGGTTTCGTTTCCTTTATGATATTTGATTGTATCATTTCTCCCTTCCCTATTCTATACTATTTGTCTGTGTTTTATCACCTTGTTTCACTTTATTTCCTTTATAGTTGGTTTGTTCCATTTTTATTTCCATTTATCTTCTTCTTCACTTCCATCTTGTTTCATTTTATTTTGGTTTTTATCTGGCCAATCTCTGGGGTTGAGTCAAAGTCATTTGTCTGTCAGTCTAGTCTGTAATTTTATTTAATAATCACTTTTGGTTTACCATTCTTCGTCCTTCCTTCTTAATTACATTTTATCTCTTTATTCTCTTCATTATTTATTTATTAAAATATATTACTTTTTAGCATTTCTTACATACTTATAGATATCAAATATGATCTGAATTTGGCGATGTTATATAATGCCCTTCCACCAAAATTGATCATTTTATTAAAACGTGATTCTAATTTTGATGAAATTATCAATTGTATTGTATCATTTTCTTCTTACATTCTCCTCCTTCTTGTTCAGTTTTATGTTCAATTCTGTATCTTCTACTTCCTTTCTTCTGAGTCTTTTCTTCATTATTTTCTCTTATTACGATCTGGCTTATTGATTTTTTTATTATAAATTATTCCCTGTAAATCTTATTTTCCCTAACTATCCCTACTTTGTAGCTGAAATCGATTCGGATGGGCTCTATTGGCTTACCTAACTCCGTCGTTCAAAACTACTCTTTTTCTGAGGTCAGGGGAACATCATCCCTGCTCAGTTAAATGATTGCTGGACTTATTCAACAGTCAATCTCAATTAATGAATCTTCAATACAGTCATCTTGTGACTAACTATAATAATAATAATAATAATAATAATAAAAATATTTGTTGGGAATCTTTTACTTTTTTATTTCATTATTGCTCAGTTCGAGTCATATTTATTTGTCATCTTTCTTTATTGATACCATTTGATAATACTTGAAGCGTTGATTTTTTATTGATACAGTTAACATTTTTATTCATTGTCAATTACTCTGTGTTTCATCTCATTTTATATTATATTTCTTAGAATATTTATTTTAATTATTTCATTTTTGATCATTGGTATGTTTATGTATTTTTACTTCCCGTATTTTTCTAAATTGTTGTGGAAGTTGATTATTTTGATTGTTTTTTCATATTTTTCAAATATCATAGTAAGTTTGTCGTTCTTAATAGTTAGGAATTGTTGTAGCTTATTCCTTTATTTTATGTTTTACTTCTTTGCCTCATATGTTGGCTAAAGATTATTATGGTAAGGTGATCTTACTACTTCCTTTTTTTTATTATTTATCATTTTTTATTTTATCTCATGTATGCTCTAAATAATTTTGTAAGTTGGTCTTACATAATTTTTTGAATTTTGAAATGCCATCTTACAACTTTTTTCTTTATTATCTATTTGCAAACTTATTCGTTTGTTTTGTTATCTCTTTTTTAATTACTTCGGTTGGTTATCAGCAAATCAGTCCCATATTTCAGTGTTTATCTGCACTTGGTTTACCCATGGTCCATGATTACATGAGTTACCCCCGTTGTTCGGACTGCTCTGGTGTGCCTAACTATTTCTGTCCGTGTGATATATGTCTCTTCTATCTGGTACAGCCATTCTTCTAATGCCATGTGTTCTTTATTATCAGTTTCTATCTTAATTCCTTTAGCATTTTGGTTATTACTCAACGAGTTACTTGTACCTCCATCATTGACCTTCTCACTGATATTGGTCTATTCTGCGTTTCTATTTCTGTTGTATTCCATTTTCTGATCGATCTTCTTAATGTGTTACACCCAGTTTGGTAGTGATTCCTTTCTAAAGTTTCTATTAAGTTCCTTCTGTTATTTTTAAAATTCATTATTTCATTCTGGTCGGTAATTGGTAGATTAAACATCTCAAGTAGTCCGTTCTTCATCATCTCCAATTCTTCTCGTGTTTTTATTAGTTTCCTTTTACCTATTTTCCTCTATCTTTTTTTTCTTAATTTTCTTAATTATTTGTTTCTTCTGTATTCCTCTACGGTTGGTTTCTATGTGTTTAATTTTCTCTTGGTTTTTGTTACTTTTATTTTGAGATAACAATGTACTTATGTCTTCATTAATTTCTATTTTTTCATTACTTCCTTCAGAAGTGCTGTCTAGCGTTACATTCAATTTCTGGAACCCGTTATCTAATGTCTCATTAAGTTGATCTATTTGGTAATTGGTTTCGTCCCATTTCTTATTCATCTCCGTTTTTGTCTGTTCGCTTTCTTCACGATATCCTCTTAATATTAGTCTAATTTGCTGCTTCATTTCTTCTTTAGTCTTTTCATTGATTTCCTTCAGCTGTTGTTGGAGGGTTTCGTTATTTTTGTTAATTGTCTGCCTTAATTCTTCTTTAGTACTTTCGTTTGTACTAACTATTTTTTCAAACTCTCCTCACTCTTGTCAAATTTTTCGTTCTGTTTCTGAAAATTTTCATTGGTTTCTTTCTTCATACTATTCATACTCTCCACATTCTTGTCTAATTTATTGTTCATACTATTCATCATTTCCACTAATTTTAGTATTTTTGGGTCTCCTCTAACTTCTCCCTTGTCACCCGCCTGTAGTTCCATTTCTTTGTCTTGGGTTGGTTCTTCTGTGATTATTATTGTTTCCACCTGTTCAACCGATGTTCCTTCTTCTTCTTCCCCTCTATTTTCTTCTTTGTCAGCCTCCTTCTTGCGTTGTTTAGTTTGGTATCTTGTGTTGTGCATCTTGTTATCCTTTCGTAATCGCCGCTAGAATTTCGTATTTCCCTTTCTTCTAGCCCGCCAATTTGATACGGAACGAATGTCGGTCTAATCTTAAACGTGTATAAGTGTAATGGGTGTAACGTGTCTTATCAATCCGTCTTCGCTTTGGAACGTAACTTACGCTGATTGTGTCCGTTGCGAACGTACGAATAACCAGGTATCGAAGTCCTTACCTGTTGTTCACTATGGGTGTGAAAATCCCGGGTGGCGCCAAATTGTTTAATTGAAACAATTAAAAAATTTTATGATGATATGGCAAGCTCAGCTCAGGCGGTGTGGAGAATTCAATATATTCCCGCCTCGACTTGACCTTCTTAATCGGGCCAGTAGTTCGTTGAGTTGTCTACGTGAGCGCTTGCCGTCAATACTAGCTCTTCGCTAAAATGTACACAAATTATAATACACCTTCCTAATGAAATTAAAACACAGGGGTTACACTCAGTACTTGTTTATTATTTGGTGATTACTAATTATTCAGTTAACACAAATTATATTTTGTTTTGTAATACATTTGCACCTGTAAATAATATGAGACAGTGTCTCTATGGTTTGACAAATCGATTTTCAACATAACAGACAGACAATGATGGCGTCTTATGAAGTTGTACACAAATATTTTCGTTCAAATGTTTGGATTCTTGTGATTACGATAAAAGGATTATTAACGATTACAATAATAAAAATACACTACCTTACATTATTTAGACTTAAATAATGTAATTTGTAGCTATAACTTGTTCTTGGAGTGTAGTAAAATTGTTTCAAAATTTCGTAAACTAACAACAGGTTAACTTTACAAGTTGACAAATTTTCAGTGTCTTAGTTTTTTATTTAATCTTTGAAAGAAATTATATGCAGTTTAGTGACAGTTCAGTTTACGGTGAGAAATATTTAAAGTGAGTTTATTCAGAAATTTGGGTAATTTAAATGATACTTAACACATCAGTAGACTGGGTGTACTCAGTTGTTCTGGTAAAAAGGAATTGGGCTGCAATCGTATTCGATTTTCAATTGTCTAGGGCATCTGGCATCTTTTTCAAATTAATCGTGGCAATTTGTTCGTTTCTTTTTTTATTTAATTGGTCTTCGACATCAGTTAAATGGTTTCAGTCATCGTCTGCTTCCTTCTTGTTCATTTGTGGTAATTTTGTTTACTATTTTGACGTTTTAAATTAGAATTTTTATCGTTCATGATTTGGCTTCTATTCTGCAAGAGCGTCATGTTACGAGAAAAATCTAACGGAAAATTCGTAACCAACGTCTGTTGTCATGGTTACAAATTAATTCTGATTGGTTAATCTGGTCTTATAACCATTGTTATCAAATTTGAATTTTTATTCAAAATAGCTGTATATCTTCTGATTGCTTTTATTCTTCTGTCTTCTTCCCTACACATTAAATATTATCACTACTGTTATTATTTCCTTTCAAAGATTATTTTGATATCCCATAAGGTTGGGTTCTTCAAAATATTAATGTTTGTACAATTATTTTAATATTTGTTAACTATATTTCTCTTTTAATTTAAGTCCTTATTCTAACATTTTTCTTTTAATAAGATTTACAAATTATACTTGGTTGGTTATTCGCCTTAGATTTGTTAATTTCTTTGTTGATTTTATACAATTTGTTTTTTACAGTTAGGCATTTCATAGGCCTAAGTAGCCATTGATTATATTTATTTATTTTATACCAATTATATCTCATTTTACTCTAAAGTGTTTTGTTTGGTTATTAGAATTGCTTCGTTTATTGGTTACTGTGTTTTGAATTTGTTTTTGTACTGATTATGTGTCAATATTATTTTCTACATCTTGGCATGTCAATTATTTCCTAACTGGCTTTCCAGTGTATATTATTTCTGTATCGATTTACATCATTATTTATTTAACTCGCCATTGTCAACAATATGGCTATTATTTACTATTCTTTATTACATAAAATATAACAACTAGGCCTGTGGACTGTATACTTCCTTCAGCCATATCCTATTCATAAATTTAAATGAACAATCTTTACCAGTTATTAGGTAATGTTGGTTTACAATACATTTCATTCTTTTACTATTATTTTGGGTGAGAAACATCATCACTCCTTTTAAACTTACTTAATCTATTATCCCTTATAACATGGGGTGTTTATTGATTGCTTTCTTAATTTCTTATTTCTTTACTAATCTCTCTCTCCAATCCATGGTAACACTAACTGTTTACCTTACATGGGCTTTCTCCCCTGAATAACATCGTATCCTTCATTTATATCTAATCTAAATTCTATTTTTAATTACTGTTAACAATACAATTCTTATAAGTTCACTATTAAATCATTTAGTGTTTTATCATTGATTTACTAAGTGTTTTCTTATATATCACTATTTTTTATCATACTATCATTTACAATATCCTTTTTTATTCATCACCTTCATTTTTAACTAATTAGTCTTTATCACTGATTTACTCATTATTTGGGGTTTTTACACTTTCACTATTGGCACTTCTTAAACTTTTTATTTCAAGTGTTTATTAGTGGGTAATCCCTATCATTACTTTTCTTTGTCACTTAGTTATTATCAGTTTATTTCTCACTATCTCACTATCTCTCTCTTTCTTTACATATATTATTTATACTTAATAAGTTCATGTCTTCCTAGATTTCTTACTTTTATATACTTCTAATTCTTGGGTTCATGTATTTTTATTTATCGGGTTTTATTAATTATTAATTACATTTGTCACTTAGTCAATACTAAAATTTATTTTTTATATTGCTTATTTACTGGTTTCGTTTCCTTTATGATATTTGATTGTATCATTTCTCCCTTCCCTATTCTATACTATTTGTCTGTGTTTTATCACCTTGTTTCACTTTATTTCCTTTATAGTTGGTTTGTTCCATTTTTATTTCCATTTATCTTCTTCTTCACTTCCATCTTGTTTCATTTTATTTTGGTTTTTATCTGGCCAATCTCTGGGGTTGGGTCAAAGTCATTTGTCTGTCAGTCTAGTCTGTAATTTTATTTAATAATCACTTTTGGTTTACCATTCTTCGTCCTTCCTTCTTAATTACATTTTATCTCTTTATTCTCTTCATTATTTATTTATTAAAATATATTACTTTTTAGCATTTCTTACATACTTATAGATATCAAATATGATCTGAATTTGGCGATGTTATATAATGCCCTTCCACCAAAATTGATCATTTTATTAAAACGTGATTCTAATTTTGATGAAATTATCAATTGTATTGTATCATTTTCTTCTTACATTCTCCTGCTTCTTGTTCAGTTTTATGTTCAATTCTGTATCTTCTACTTCCTTTCTTCTGAGTCTTTTCTTCATTATTTTCTCTTATTACGATCTGGCTTATTGATTTTTTTATTATAAATTATTCCCTGTAAATCTTATTTTCCCTAACTATCCCTACTTTGTAGCTGAAATCGATTCGGATGGGCTCTATTGGCTTACCTAACTCCGTCGTTCAAAACTACTCTTTTTCTGAGGTCAGGGGAACATCATCCCTGCTCAGTTAAATGATTGCTGGACTTATTCAACAGTCAATCTCAATTAATGAATCTTCAATACAGTCATCTTGTGACTAACTATAATAATAATAATAATAAAAATATTTGTTGGGAATCTTTTACTTTTTTATTTCATTATTGCTCAGTTCGAGTCATATTTATTTGTCATCTTTCTTTATTGATACCATTTGATAATACTTGAAGCGTTGATTTTTTATTGATACAGTTAACATTTTTATTCATTGTCAATTACTCTGTGTTTCATCTCATTTTATATTATATTTCTTAGAATATTTATTTTATTTATTTCATTTTTGATCATTGGTATGTTTATGTATTTTTACTTCCCGTATTTTTCTAAATTGTTGTGGAAGTTGATTATTTTGATTGTTTTTTCATATTTTTCAAATATCATAGTAAGTTTGTCGTTCTTAATAGTTAGGAATTGTTGTAGCTTATTCCTTTATTTTATGTTTTACTTCTTTGCCTCATATGTTGGCTAAAGATTATTATGGTAAGGTGATCTTACTACTTCCTTTTTTTATTATTTATCATTTTTTATTTTATCTCATATATGCTCTAAATAATTTTGTAAGTTGGTCTTACATAATTTTTTGAATTTTGAAATGCCATCTTACAACTTTTTTCTTTATTATCTATTTGCAAACTTATTCGTTTGTTTTGTTATCTCTTTTTTAATTACTTCGGTTGGTTATCAGCAAATCAGTCCCATATTTCAGTGTTTATCTGCACTTGGTTTACCCATGGTCCATGATTACATGAGTTACCCCCGTTGTTCGGACTGCTCTGGTGTGCCTAACTATTTCTGTCCGTGTGATATATGTCTCTTCTATCTGGTACAGCCATTCTTCTAATGCCATGTGTTCTTTATTATCAGTTTCTATCTTAATTCCTTTAGCATTTTGGTTATTACTCAACGAGTTACTTGTACCTCCATCATTGACCTTCTCACTGATATTGGTCTATTCTGCGTTTCTATTTCTGTTGTATTCCATTTTCTGATCGATCTTCTTAATGTGTTACACCCAGTTTGGTAGTGATTCCTTTCTAAAGTTTCTATTAAGTTCCTTCTGTTATTTTTAAAATTCATTATTTCATTCTGGTCGGTAATTGGTAGATTAAACATCTCAAGTAGTCCGTTCTTCATCATCTCCAATTCTTCTCGTGTTTTTATTAGTTTCCTTTTACCTATTTTCCTCTATCTTTTTTTTCTTAATTTTCTTAATTATTTGTTTCTTCTGTATTCCTCTACGGTTGGTTTCTATGTGTTTAATTTTCTCTTGGTTTTTGTTACTTTTATTTTGAGATAACAATGTACTTATGTCTTCATTAATTTCTATTTTTTCATTACTTCCTTCAGAAGTGCTGTCTAGCGTTACATTCAATTTCTGGAACCCGTTATCTAATGTCTCATTAAGTTGATCTATTTGGTAATTGGTTTCTTCCCATTTCTTATTCATCTCCGTTTTTGTCTGTTCGCTTTCTTCACGATATCCTCTTAATATTAGTCTAATTTGCTGCTTCATTTCTTCTTTAGTCTTTTCATTGATTTCCTTCAGCTGTTGTTGGAGGGTTTCGTTATTTTTGTTAATTGTCTGCCTTAATTCTTCTTTAGTACTTTCGTTTGTACTAACTATTTTTTCAAACTCTCCTCACTCTTGTCAAATTTTTCGTTCTGTTTCTGAAAATTTTCATTGGTTTCTTTCTTCATACTATTCATACTCTCCACATTCTTGTCTAATTTATTGTTCATACTATTCATCATTTCCACTAATTTTAGTATTTTTGGGTCTCCTCTAACTTCTCCCTTGTCACCCGCCTGTAGTTCCATTTCTTTGTCTTGGGTTGGTTCTTCTGTGATTATTATTGTTTCCACCTGTTCAACCGATGTTCCTTCTTCTTCTTCCCCTCTATTTTCTTCTTTGTCAGCCTCCTTCTTGCGTTGTTTAGTTTGGTATCTTGTGTTGTGCATCTTGTTATCCTTTCGTAATCGCCGCTAGAATTTCGTATTTCCCTTTCTTCTAGCCCGCCAATTTGATACGGAACGAATGTCGGTCTAATCTTAAACGTGTATAAGTGTAATGGGTGTAACGTGTCTTATCAATCCGTCTTCGCTTTGGAACGTAACTTACGCTGATTGTGTCCGTTGCGAACGTACGAATAACCAGGTATCGAAGTCCTTACCTGTTGTTCACTATGGGTGTGAAAATCCCGGGTGGCGCCAAATTGTTTAATTGAAACAATTAAAAAATTTTATGATGATATGGCAAGCTCAGCTCAGGCGGTGTGGAGAATTCAATATATTCCCGCCTCGACTTGACCTTCTTAATCGGGCCAGTAGTTCGTTGAGTTGTCTACGTGAGCGCTTGCCGTCAATACTAGCTCTTCGCTAAAATGTACACAAATTATAATACACCTTCCTAATGAAATTAAAACACAGGGGTTACACTCAGTACTTGTTTATTATTTGGTGATTACTAATTATTCAGTTAACACAAATTATATTTTGTTTTGTAATACATTTGCACCTGTAAATAATATGAGACAGTGTCTCTATGGTTTGACAAATCGATTTTCAACATAACAGACAGACAATGATGGCGTCTTATGAAGTTGTACACAAATATTTTCGTTCAAATGTTTGGATTCTTGTGATTACGATAAAAGGATTATTAACGATTACAATAATAAAAATACACTACCTTACATTATTTAGACTTAAATAATGTAATTTGTAGCTATAACTTGTTCTTGGAGTGTAGTAAAATTGTTTCAAAATTTCGTAAACTAACAACAGGTTAACTTTACAAGTTGACAAATTTTCAGTGTCTTAGTTTTTTATTTAATCTTTGAAAGAAATTATATGCAGTTTAGTGACAGTTCAGTTTACGGTGAGAAATATTTAAAGTGAGTTTATTCAGAAATTTGGGTAATTTAAATGATACTTAACACATCAGTAGACTGGGTGTACTCAGTTGTTCTGGTAAAAAGGAATTGGGCTGCAATCGTATTCGATTTTCAATTGTCTAGGGCATCTGGCATCTTTTTCAAATTAATCGTGGCAATTTGTTCGTTTCTTTTTTTATTTAATTGGTCTTCGACATCAGTTAAATGGTTTCAGTCATCGTCTGCTTCCTTCTTGTTCATTTGTGGTAATTTTGTTTACTATTTTGACGTTTTAAATTAGAATTTTTATCGTTCATGATTTGGCTTCTATTCTGCAAGAGCGTCATGTTACGAGAAAAATCTAACGGAAAATTCGTAACCAACGTCTGTTGTCATGGTTACAAATTAATTCTGATTGGTTAATCTGGTCTTATAACCATTGTTATCAAATTTGAATTTTTATTCAAAATAGCTGTATATCTTCTGATTGCTTTTATTCTTCTGTCTTCTTCCCTACACATTAAATATTATCACTACTGTTATTATTTCCTTTCAAAGATTATTTTGATATCCCATAAGGTTGGGTTCTTCAAAATATTAATGTTTGTACAATTATTTTAATATTTGTTAACTATATTTCTCTTTTAATTTAAGTCCTTATTCTAACATTTTTCTTTTAATAAGATTTACAAATTATACTTGGTTGGTTATTCGCCTTAGATTTGTTAATTTCTTTGTTGATTTTATACAATTTGTTTTTTACAGTTAGGCATTTCATAGGCCTAAGTAGCCATTGATTATATTTATTTATTTTATACCAATTATATCTCATTTTACTCTAAAGTGTTTTGTTTGGTTATTAGAATTGCTTCGTTTATTGGTTACTGTGTTTTGAATTTGTTTTTGTACTGATTATGTGTCAATATTATTTTCTACATCTTGGCATGTCAATTATTTCCTAACTGGCTTTCCAGTGTATATTATTTCTGTATCGATTTACATCATTATTTATTTAACTCGCCATTGTCAACAATATGGCTATTATTTACTATTCTTTATTACATAAAATATAACAACTAGGCCTGTGGACTGTATACTTCCTTCAGCCATATCCTATTCATAAATTTAAATGAACAATCTTTACCAGTTATTAGGTAATGTTGGTTTACAATACATTTCATTCTTTTACTATTATTTTGGGTGAGAAACATCATCACTCCTTTTAAACTTACTTAATCTATTATCCCTTATAACATGGGGTGTTTATTGATTGCTTTCTTAATTTCTTATTTCTTTACTAATCTCTCTCTCCAATCCATGGTAACACTAACTGTTTACCTTACATGGGCTTTCTCCCCTGAATAACATCGTATCCTTCATTTATATCTAATCTAAATTCTATTTTTAATTACTGTTAACAATACAATTCTTATAAGTTCACTATTAAATCATTTAGTGTTTTATCATTGATTTACTAAGTGTTTTCTTATATATCACTATTTTTTATCATACTATCATTTACAATATCCTTTTTTATTCATCACCTTCATTTTTAACTAATTAGTCTTTATCACTGATTTACTCATTATTTGGGGTTTTTACACTTTCACTATTGGCACTTCTTAAACTTTTTATTTCAAGTGTTTATTAGTGGGTAATCCCTATCATTACTTTTCTTTGTCACTTAGTTATTATCAGTTTATTTCTCACTATCTCACTATCTCTCTCTTTCTTTACAAATATTATTTATACTTAATAAGTTCATGTCTTCCTAGATTTCTTACTTTTATATACTTCTAATTCTTGGGTTCATGTATTTTTATTTATCGGGTTTTATTAATTATTAATTACATTTGTCACTTAGTCAATACTAAAATTTATTTTTTATATTGCTTATTTACTGGTTTCGTTTCCTTTATGATATTTGATTGTATCATTTCTCCCTTCCCTATTCTATACTATTTGTCTGTGTTTTATCACCTTGTTTCACTTTATTTCCTTTATAGTTGGTTTGTTCCATTTTTATTTCCATTTATCTTCTTCTTCACTTCCATCTTGTTTCATTTTATTTTGGTTTTTATCTGGCCAATCTCTGGGGTTGGGTCAAAGTCATTTGTCTGTCAGTCTAGTCTGTAATTTTATTTAATAATCACTTTTGGTTTACCATTCTTCGTCCTTCCTTCTTAATTACATTTTATCTCTTTATTCTCTTCATTATTTATTTATTAAAATATATTACTTTTTAGCATTTCTTACATACTTATAGATATCAAATATGATCTGAATTTGGCGATGTTATATAATGCCCTTCCACCAAAATTGATCATTTTATTAAAACGTGATTCTAATTTTGATGAAATTATCAATTGTATTGTATCATTTTCTTCTTACATTCTCCTGCTTCTTGTTCAGTTTTATGTTCAATTCTGTATCTTCTACTTCCTTTCTTCTGAGTCTTTTCTTCATTATTTTCTCTTATTACGATCTGGCTTATTGATTTTTTTATTATAAATTATTCCCTGTAAATCTTATTTTCCCTAACTATCCCTACTTTGTAGCTGAAATCGATTCGGATGGGCTCTATTGGCTTACCTAACTCCGTCGTTCAAAACTACTCTTTTTCTGAGGTCAGGGGAACATCATCCCTGCTCAGTTAAATGATTGCTGGACTTATTCAACAGTCAATCTCAATTAATGAATCTTCAATACAGTCATCTTGTGACTAACTATAATAATAATAATAATAAAAATATTTGTTGGGAATCTTTTACTTTTTTATTTCATTATTGCTCAGTTCGAGTCATATTTATTTGTCATCTTTCTTTATTGATACCATTTGATAATACTTGAAGCGTTGATTTTTTATTGATACAGTTAACATTTTTATTCATTGTCAATTACTCTGTGTTTCATCTCATTTTATATTATATTTCTTAGAATATTTATTTTATTTATTTCATTTTTGATCATTGGTATGTTTATGTATTTTTACTTCCCGTATTTTTCGAAATTGTTGTGGAAGTTGATTATTTTGATTGTTTTTTCATATTTTTCAAATATCATAGTAAGTTTGTCGTTCTTAATAGTTAGGAATTGTTGTAGCTTATTCCTTTATTTTATGTTTTACTTCTTTGCCTCATATGTTGGCTAAAGATTATTATGGTAAGGTGATCTTACTACTTCCTTTTTTTTATTATTTATCATTTTTTATTTTATCTCATATATGCTCTAAATAATTTTGTAAGTTGGTCTTACATAATTTTTTGAATTTTGAAATGCCATCTTACAACTTTTTTCTTTATTATCTATTTGCAAACTTATTCGTTTGTTTTGTTATCTCTTTTTTAATTACTTCGGTTGGTTATCAGCAAATCAGTCCCATATTTCAGTGTTTATCTGCACTTGGTTTACCCATGGTCCATGATTACATGAGTTACCCCCGTTGTTCGGACTGCTCTGGTGTGCCTAACTATTTCTGTCCGTGTGATATATGTCTCTTCTATCTGGTACAGCCATTCTTCTAATGCCATGTGTTCTTTATTATCAGTTTCTATCTTAATTCCTTTAGCATTTTGGTTATTACTCAACGAGTTACTTGTACCTCCATCATTGACCTTCTCACTGATATTGGTCTATTCTGCGTTTCTATTTCTGTTGTATTCCATTTTCTGATCGATCTTCTTAATGTGTTACACCCAGTTTGGTAGTGATTCCTTTCTAAAGTTTCTATTAAGTTCCTTCTGTTATTTTTAAAATTCATTATTTCATTCTGGTCGGTAATTGGTAGATTAAACATCTCAAGTAGTCCGTTCTTCATCATCTCCAATTCTTCTCATGTTTTTATTAGTTTCCTTTTACCTATTTTCCTCTATCTTTTTTTTCTTAATTTTCTTAATTATTTGTTTCTTCTGTATTCCTCTACGGTTGGTTTCTATGTGTTTAATTTTCTCTTGGTTTTTGTTACTTTTATTTTGAGATAACAATGTACTTATGTCTTCATTAATTTCTATTTTTTCATTACTTCCTTCAGAAGTGCTGTCTAGCGTTACATTCAATTTCTGGAACCCGTTATCTAATGTCTCATTAAGTTGATCTATTTGGTAATTGGTTTCTTCCCATTTCTTATTCATCTCCGTTTTTGTCTGTTCGCTTTCTTCACGATATCCTCTTAATATTAGTCTAATTTGCTGCTTCATTTCTTCTTTAGTCTTTTCATTGATTTCCTTCAGCTGTTGTTGGAGGGTTTCGTTATTTTTGTTAATTGTCTGCCTTAATTCTTCTTTAGTACTTTCGTTTGTACTAACTATTTTTTCAAACTCTCCTCACTCTTGTCAAATTTTTCGTTCTGTTTCTGAAAATTTTCATTGGTTTCTTTCTTCATACTATTCATACTCTCCACATTCTTGTCTAATTTATTGTTCATACTATTCATCATTTCCACTAATTTTAGTATTTTTGGGTCTCCTCTAACTTCTCCCTTGTCACCCGCCTGTAGTTCCATTTCTTTGTCTTGGGTTGGTTCTTCTGTGATTATTATTGTTTCCACCTGTTCAACCGATGTTCCTTCTTCTTCTTCCCCTCTATTTTCTTCTTTGTCAGCCTCCTTCTTGCGTTGTTTAGTTTGGTATCTTGTGTTGTGCATCTTGTTATCCTTTCGTAATCGCCGCTAGAATTTCGTATTTCCCTTTCTTCTAGCCCGCCAATTTGATACGGAACGAATGTCGGTCTAATCTTAAACGTGTATAAGTGTAATGGGTGTAACGTGTCTTATCAATCCGTCTTCGCTTTGGAACGTAACTTACGCTGATTGTGTCCGTTGCGAACGTACGAATAACCAGGTATCGAAGTTCTTACCTGTTGTTCACTATGGGTGTGAAAATCCCGGGTGGCGCCAAATTGTTTAATTGAAACAATTAAAAAATTTTATGATGATATGGCAAGCTCAGCTCAGGCGGTGTGGAGAATTCAATATATTCCCGCCTCGACTTGACCTTCTTAATCGGGCCAGTAGTTCGTTGAGTTGTCTACGTGAGCGCTTGCCGTCAATACTAGCTCTTCGCTAAAATGTACACAAATTATAATACACCTTCCTAATGAAATTAAAACACAGGGGTTACACTCAGTACTTGTTTATTATTTGGTGATTACTAATTATTCAGTTAACACAAATTATATTTTGTTTTGTAATACATTTGCACCTGTAAATAATATGAGACAGTGTCTCTATGGTTTGACAAATCGATTTTCAACATAACAGACAGACAATGATGGCGTCTTATGAAGTTGTACACAAATATTTTCGTTCAAATGTTTGGATTCTTGTGATTACGATAAAAGGATTATTAACGATTACAATAATAAAAATACACTACCTTACATTATTTAGACTTAAATAATGTAATTTGTAGCTATAACTTGTTCTTGGAGTGTAGTAAAATTGTTTCAAAATTTCGTAAACTAACAACAGGTTAACTTTACAAGTTGACAAATTTTCAGTGTCTTAGTTTTTTATTTAATCTTTGAAAGAAATTATATGCAGTTTAGTGACAGTTCAGTTTACGGTGAGAAATATTTAAAGTGAGTTTATTCAGAAATTTGGGTAATTTAAATGATACTTAACACATCAGTAGACTGGGTGTACTCAGTTGTTCTGGTAAAAAGGAATTGGGCTGCAATCGTATTCGATTTTCAATTGTCTAGGGCATCTGGCATCTTTTTCAAATTAATCGTGGCAATTTGTTCGTTTCTTTTTTTATTTAATTGGTCTTCGACATCAGTTAAATGGTTTCAGTCATCGTCTGCTTCCTTCTTGTTCATTTGTGGTAATTTTGTTTACTATTTTGACGTTTTAAATTAGAATTTTTATCGTTCATGATTTGGCTTCTATTCTGCAAGAGCGTCACGTTACGAGAAAAATCTAACGGAAAATTCGTAACCAACGTCTGTTGTCATGGTTACAAATTAATTCTGATTGGTTAATCTGGTCTTATAACCATTGTTATCAAATTTGAATTTTTATTCAAAATAGCTGTATATCTTCTGATTGCTTTTATTCTTCTGTCTTCTTCCCTACACATTAAATATTATCACTACTGTTATTATTTCCTTTCAAAGATTATTTTGATATCCCATAAGGTTGGGTTCTTCAAAATATTAATGTTTGTACAATTATTTTAATATTTGTTAACTATATTTCTCTTTTAATTTAAGTCCTTATTCTAACATTTTTCTTTTAATAAGATTTACAAATTATACTTGGTTGGTTATTCGCCTTAGATTTGTTAATTTCTTTGTTGATTTTATACAATTTGTTTTTTACAGTTAGGCATTTCATAGGCCTAAGTAGCCATTGATTATATTTATTTATTTTATACCAATTATATCTCATTTTACTCTAAAGTGTTTTGTTTGGTTATTAGAATTGCTTCGTTTATTGGTTACTGTGTTTTGAATTTGTTTTTGTACTGATTATGTGTCAATATTATTTTCTACATCTTGGCATGTCAATTATTTCCTAACTGGCTTTCCAGTGTATATTATTTCTGTATCGATTTACATCATTATTTATTTAACTCGCCATTGTCAACAATATGGCTATTATTTACTATTCTTTATTACATAAAATATAACAACTAGGCCTGTGGACTGTATACTTCCTTCAGCCATATCCTATTCATAAATTTAAATGAACAATCTTTACCAGTTATTAGGTAATGTTGGTTTACAATACATTTCATTCTTTTACTATTATTTTGGGTGAGAAACATCATCACTCCTTTTAAACTTACTTAATCTATTATCCCTTATAACATGGGGTGTTTATTGATTGCTTTCTTAATTTCTTATTTCTTTACTAATCTCTCTCTCCAATCCATGGTAACACTAACTGTTTACCTTACATGGGCTTTCTCCCCTGAATAACATCGTATCCTTCATTTATATCTAATCTAAATTCTATTTTTAATTACTGTTAACAATACAATTCTTATAAGTTCACTATTAAATCATTTAGTGTTTTATCATTGATTTACTAAGTGTTTTCTTATATATCACTATTTTTTATCATACTATCATTTACAATATCCTTTTTTATTCATCACCTTCATTTTTAACTAATTAGTCTTTATCACTGATTTACTCATTATTTGGGGTTTTTACACTTTCACTATTGGCACTTCTTAAACTTTTTATTTCAAGTGTTTATTAGTGGGTAATCCCTATCATTACTTTTCTTTGTCACTTAGTTATTATCAGTTTATTTCTCACTATCTCACTATCTCTCTCTTTCTTTACATATATTATTTATACTTAATAAGTTCATGTCTTCCTAGATTTCTTACTTTTATATACTTCTAATTCTTGGGTTCATGTATTTTTATTTATCGGGTTTTATTAATTATTAATTACATTTGTCACTTAGTCAATACTAAAATTTATTTTTTATATTGCTTATTTACTGGTTTCGTTTCCTTTATGATATTTGATTGTATCATTTCTCCCTTCCCTATTCTATACTATTTGTCTGTGTTTTATCACCTTGTTTCACTTTATTTCCTTTATAGTTGGTTTGTTCCATTTTTATTTCCATTTATCTTCTTCTTCACTTCCATCTTGTTTCATTTTATTTTGGTTTTTATCTGGCCAATCTCTGGGGTTGGGTCAAAGTCATTTGTCTGTCAGTCTAGTCTGTAATTTTATTTAATAATCACTTTTGGTTTACCATTCTTCGTCCTTCCTTCTTAATTACATTTTATCTCTTTATTCTCTTCATTATTTATTTATTAAAATATATTACTTTTTAGCATTTCTTACATACTTATAGATATCAAATATGATCTGAATTTGGCGATGTTATATAATGCCCTTCCACCAAAATTGATCATTTTATTAAAACGTGATTCTAATTTTGATGAAATTATCAATTGTATTGTATCATTTTCTTCTTACATTCTCCTCCTTCTTGTTCAGTTTTATGTTCAATTCTGTATCTTCTACTTCCTTTCTTCTGAGTCTTTTCTTCATTATTTTCTCTTATTACGATCTGGCTTATTGATTTTTTTATTATAAATTATTCCCTGTAAATCTTATTTTCCCTAACTATCCCTACTTTGTAGCTGAAATCGATTCGGATGGGCTCTATTGGCTTACCTAACTCCGTCGTTCAAAACTACTCTTTTTCTGAGGTCAGGGGAACATCATCCCTGCTCAGTTAAATGATTGCTGGACTTATTCAACAGTCAATCTCAATTAATGAATCTTCAATACAGTCATCTTGTGACTAACTATAATAATAATAATAATAAAAATATTTGTTGGGAATCTTTTACTTTTTTATTTCATTATTGCTCAGTTCGAGTCATATTTATTTGTCATCTTTCTTTATTGATACCATTTGATAATACTTGAAGCGTTGATTTTTTATTGATACAGTTAACATTTTTATTCATTGTCAATTACTCTGTGTTTCATCTCATTTTATATTATATTTCTTAGAATATTTATTTTATTTATTTCATTTTTGATCATTGGTATGTTTATGTATTTTTACTTCCCGTATTTTTCTAAATTGTTGTGGAAGTTGATTATTTTGATTGTTTTTTCATATTTTTCAAATATCATAGTAAGTTTGTCGTTCTTAATAGTTAGGAATTGTTGTAGCTTATTCCTTTATTTTATGTTTTACTTCTTTGCCTCATATGTTGGCTAAAGATTATTATGGTAAGGTGATCTTACTACTTCCTTTTTTTATTATTTATCATTTTTTATTTTATCTCATATATGCTCTAAATAATTTTGTAATTTGGTCTTACATAATTTTTTGAATTTTGAAATGCCATCTTACAACTTTTTTCTTTATTATCTATTTGCAAACTTATTCGTTTGTTTTGTTATCTCTTTTTTAATTACTTCGGTTGGTTATCAGCAAATCAGTCCCATATTTCAGTGTTTATCTGCACTTGGTTTACCCATGGTCCATGATTACATGAGTTACCCCCGTTGTTCGGACTGCTCTGGTGTGCCTAACTATTTCTGTCCGTGTGATATATGTCTCTTCTATCTGGTACAGCCATTCTTCTAATGCCATGTGTTCTTTATTATCAGTTTCTATCTTAATTCCTTTAGCATTTTGGTTATTACTCAACGAGTTACTTGTACCTCCATCATTGACCTTCTCACTGATATTGGTCTATTCTGCGTTTCTATTTCTGTTGTATTCCATTTTCTGATCGATCTTCTTAATGTGTTACACCCAGTTTGGTAGTGATTCCTTTCTAAAGTTTCTATTAAGTTCCTTCTGTTATTTTTAAAATTCATTATTTCATTCTGGTCGGTAATTGGTAGATTAAACATCTCAAGTAGTCCGTTCTTCATCATCTCCAATTCTTCTCGTGTTTTTATTAGTTTCCTTTTACCTATTTTCCTCTATCTTTTTTTTCTTAATTTTCTTAATTATTTGTTTCTTCTGTATTCCTCTACGGTTGGTTTCTATGTGTTTAATTTTCTCTTGGTTTTTGTTACTTTTATTTTGAGATAACAATGTACTTATGTCTTCATTAATTTCTATTTTTTCATTACTTCCTTCAGAAGTGCTGTCTAGCGTTACATTCAATTTCTGGAACCCGTTATCTAATGTCTCATTAAGTTGATCTATTTGGTAATTGGTTTCTTCCCATTTCTTATTCATCTCCGTTTTTGTCTGTTCGCTTTCTTCACGATATCCTCTTAATATTAGTCTAATTTGCTGCTTCATTTCTTCTTTAGTCTTTTCATTGATTTCCTTCAGCTGTTGTTGGAGGGTTTCGTTATTTTTGTTAATTGTCTGCCTTAATTCTTCTTTAGTACTTTCGTTTGTACTAACTATTTTTTCAAACTCTCCTCACTCTTGTCAAATTTTTCGTTCTGTTTCTGAAAATTTTCATTGGTTTCTTTCTTCATACTATTCATACTCTCCACATTCTTGTCTAATTTATTGTTCATACTATTCATCATTTCCACTAATTTTAGTATTTTTGGGTCTCCTCTAACTTCTCCCTTGTCACCCGCCTGTAGTTCCATTTCTTTGTCTTGGGTTGGTTCTTCTGTGATTATTATTGTTTCCACCTGTTCAACCGATGTTCCTTCTTCTTCTTCCCCTCTATTTTCTTCTTTGTCAGCCTCCTTCTTGCGTTGTTTAGTTTGGTATCTTGTGTTGTGCATCTTGTTATCCTTTCGTAATCGCCGCTAGAATTTCGTATTTCCCTTTCTTCTAGCCCGCCAATTTGATACGGAACGAATGTCGGTCTAATCTTAAACGTGTATAAGTGTAATGGGTGTAACGTGTCTTATCAATCCGTCTTCGCTTTGGAACGTAACTTACGCTGATTGTGTCCGTTGCGAACGTACGAATAACCAGGTATCGAAGTTCTTACCTGTTGTTCACTATGGGTGTGAAAATCCCGGGTGGCGCCAAATTGTTTAATTGAAACAATTAAAAAATTTTATGATGATATGGCAAGCTCAGCTCAGGCGGTGTGGAGAATTCAATATATTCCCGCCTCGACTTGACCTTCTTAATCGGGCCAGTAGTTCGTTGAGTTGTCTACGTGAGCGCTTGCCGTCAATACTAGCTCTTCGCTAAAATGTACACAAATTATAATACACCTTCCTAATGAAATTAAAACACAGGGGTTACACTCAGTACTTGTTTATTATTTGGTGATTACTAATTATTCAGTTAACACAAATTATATTTTGTTTTGTAATACATTTGCACCTGTAAATAATATGAGACAGTGTCTCTATGGTTTGACAAATCGATTTTCAACATAACAGACAGACAATGATGGCGTCTTATGAAGTTGTACACAAATATTTTCGTTCAAATGTTTGGATTCTTGTGATTACGATAAAAGGATTATTAACGATTACAATAATAAAAATACACTACCTTACATTATTTAGACTTAAATAATGTAATTTGTAGCTATAACTTGTTCTTGGAGTGTAGTAAAATTGTTTCAAAATTTCGTAAACTAACAACAGGTTAACTTTACAAGTTGACAAATTTTCAGTGTCTTAGTTTTTTATTTAATCTTTGAAAGAAATTATATGCAGTTTAGTGACAGTTCAGTTTACGGTGAGAAATATTTAAAGTGAGTTTATTCAGAAATTTGGGTAATTTAAATGATACTTAACACATCAGTAGACTGGGTGTACTCAGTTGTTCTGGTAAAAAGGAATTGGGCTGCAATCGTATTCGATTTTCAATTGTCTAGGGCATCTGGCATCTTTTTCAAATTAATCGTGGCAATTTGTTCGTTTCTTTTTTTATTTAATTGGTCTTCGACATCAGTTAAATGGTTTCAGTCATCGTCTGCTTCCTTCTTGTTCATTTGTGGTAATTTTGTTTACTATTTTGACGTTTTAAATTAGAATTTTTATCGTTCATGATTTGGCTTCTATTCTGCAAGAGCGTCACGTTACGAGAAAAATCTAACGGAAAATTCGTAACCAACGTCTGTTGTCATGGTTACAAATTAATTCTGATTGGTTAATCTGGTCTTATAACCATTGTTATCAAATTTGAATTTTTATTCAAAATAGCTGTATATCTTCTGATTGCTTTTATTCTTCTGTCTTCTTCCCTACACATTAAATATTATCACTACTGTTATTATTTCCTTTCAAAGATTATTTTGATATCCCATAAGGTTGGGTTCTTCAAAATATTAATGTTTGTACAATTATTTTAATATTTGTTAACTATATTTCTCTTTTAATTTAAGTCCTTATTCTAACATTTTTCTTTTAATAAGATTTACAAATTATACTTGGTTGGTTATTCGCCTTAGATTTGTTAATTTCTTTGTTGATTTTATACAATTTGTTTTTTACAGTTAGGCATTTCATAGGCCTAAGTAGCCATTGATTATATTTATTTATTTTATACCAATTATATCTCATTTTACTCTAAAGTGTTTTGTTTGGTTATTAGAATTGCTTCGTTTATTGGTTACTGTGTTTTGAATTTGTTTTTGTACTGATTATGTGTCAATATTATTTTCTACATCTTGGCATGTCAATTATTTCCTAACTGGCTTTCCAGTGTATATTATTTCTGTATCGATTTACATCATTATTTATTTAACTCGCCATTGTCAACAATATGGCTATTATTTACTATTCTTTATTACATAAAATATAACAACTAGGCCTGTGGACTGTATACTTCCTTCAGCCATATCCTATTCATAAATTTAAATGAACAATCTTTACCAGTTATTAGGTAATGTTGGTTTACAATACATTTCATTCTTTTACTATTATTTTGGGTGAGAAACATCATCACTCCTTTTAAACTTACTTAATCTATTATCCCTTATAACATGGGGTGTTTATTGATTGCTTTCTTAATTTCTTATTTCTTTACTAATCTCTCTCTCCAATCCATGGTAACACTAACTGTTTACCTTACATGGGCTTTCTCCCCTGAATAACATCGTATCCTTCATTTATATCTAATCTAAATTCTATTTTTAATTACTGTTAACAATACAATTCTTATAAGTTCACTATTAAATCATTTAGTGTTTTATCATTGATTTACTAAGTGTTTTCTTATATATCACTATTTTTTATCATACTATCATTTACAATATCCTTTTTTATTCATCACCTTCATTTTTAACTAATTAGTCTTTATCACTGATTTACTCATTATTTGGGGTTTTTACACTTTCACTATTGGCACTTCTTAAACTTTTTATTTCAAGTGTTTATTAGTGGGTAATCCCTATCATTACTTTTCTTTGTCACTTAGTTATTATCAGTTTATTTCTCACTATCTCACTATCTCTCTCTTTCTTTACATATATTATTTATACTTAATAAGTTCATGTCTTCCTAGATTTCTTACTTTTATATACTTCTAATTCTTGGGTTCATGTATTTTTATTTATCGGGTTTTATTAATTATTAATTACATTTGTCACTTAGTCAATACTAAAATTTATTTTTTATATTGCTTATTTACTGGTTTCGTTTCCTTTATGATATTTGATTGTATCATTTCTCCCTTCCCTATTCTATACTATTTGTCTGTGTTTTATCACCTTGTTTCACTTTATTTCCTTTATAGTTGGTTTGTTCCATTTTTATTTCCATTTATCTTCTTCTTCACTTCCATCTTGTTTCATTTTATTTTGGTTTTTATCTGGCCAATCTCTGGGGTTGGGTCAAAGTCATTTGTCTGTCAGTCTAGTCTGTAATTTTATTTAATAATCACTTTTGGTTTACCATTCTTCGTCCTTCCTTCTTAATTACATTTTATCTCTTTATTCTCTTCATTATTTATTTATTAAAATATATTACTTTTTAGCATTTCTTACATACTTATAGATATCAAATATGATCTGAATTTGGCGATGTTATATAATGCCCTTCCACCAAAATTGATCATTTTATTAAAACGTGATTCTAATTTTGATGAAATTATCAATTGTATTGTATCATTTTCTTCTTACATTCTCCTCCTTCTTGTTCAGTTTTATGTTCAATTCTGTATCTTCTACTTCCTTTCTTCTGAGTCTTTTCTTCATTATTTTCTCTTATTACGATCTGGCTTATTGATTTTTTTATTATAAATTATTCCCTGTAAATCTTATTTTCCCTAACTATCCCTACTTTGTAGCTGAAATCGATTCGGATGGGCTCTATTGGCTTACCTAACTCCGTCGTTCAAAACTACTCTTTTTCTGAGGTCAGGGGAACATCATCCCTGCTCAGTTAAATGATTGCTGGACTTATTCAACAGTCAATCTCAATTAATGAATCTTCAATACAGTCATCTTGTGACTAACTATAATAATAATAATAATAATAATAAAAATATTTGTTGGGAATCTTTTACTTTTTTATTTCATTATTGCTCAGTTCGAGTCATATTTATTTGTCATCTTTCTTTATTGATACCATTTGATAATACTTGAAGCGTTGATTTTTTATTGATACAGTTAACATTTTTATTCATTGTCAATTACTCTGTGTTTCATCTCATTTTATATTATATTTCTTAGAATATTTATTTTATTTATTTCATTTTTGATCATTGGTATGTTTATGTATTTTTACTTCCCGTATTTTTCTAAATTGTTGTGGAAGTTGATTATTTTGATTGTTTTTTCATATTTTTCAAATATCATAGTAAGTTTGTCGTTCTTAATAGTTAGGAATTGTTGTAGCTTATTCCTTTATTTTATGTTTTACTTCTTTGCCTCATATGTTGGCTAAAGATTATTATGGTAAGGTGATCTTACTACTTCCTTTTTTTATTATTTATCATTTTTTATTTTATCTCATATATGCTCTAAATAATTTTGTAATTTGGTCTTACATAATTTTTTGAATTTTGAAATGCCATCTTACAACTTTTTTCTTTATTATCTATTTGCAAACTTATTCGTTTGTTTTGTTATCTCTTTTTTAATTACTTCGGTTGGTTATCAGCAAATCAGTCCCATATTTCAGTGTTTATCTGCACTTGGTTTACCCATGGTCCATGATTACATGAGTTACCCCCGTTGTTCGGACTGCTCTGGTGTGCCTAACTATTTCTGTCCGTGTGATATATGTCTCTTCTATCTGGTACAGCCATTCTTCTAATGCCATGTGTTCTTTATTATCAGTTTCTATCTTAATTCCTTTAGCATTTTGGTTATTACTCAACGAGTTACTTGTACCTCCATCATTGACCTTCTCACTGATATTGGTCTATTCTGCGTTTCTATTTCTGTTGTATTCCATTTTCTGATCGATCTTCTTAATGTGTTACACCCAGTTTGGTAGTGATTCCTTTCTAAAGTTTCTATTAAGTTCCTTCTGTTATTTTTAAAATTCATTATTTCATTCTGGTCGGTAATTGGTAGATTAAACATCTCAAGTAGTCCGTTCTTCATCATCTCCAATTCTTCTCGTGTTTTTATTAGTTTCCTTTTACCTATTTTCCTCTATCTTTTTTTTCTTAATTTTCTTAATTATTTGTTTCTTCTGTATTCCTCTACGGTTGGTTTCTATGTGTTTAATTTTCTCTTGGTTTTTGTTACTTTTATTTTGAGATAACAATGTACTTATGTCTTCATTAATTTCTATTTTTTCATTACTTCCTTCAGAAGTGCTGTCTAGCGTTACATTCAATTTCTGGAACCCGTTATCTAATGTCTCATTAAGTTGATCTATTTGGTAATTGGTTTCTTCCCATTTCTTATTCATCTCCGTTTTTGTCTGTTCGCTTTCTTCACGATATCCTCTTAATATTAGTCTAATTTGCTGCTTCATTTCTTCTTTAGTCTTTTCATTGATTTCCTTCAGCTGTTGTTGGAGGGTTTCGTTATTTTTGTTAATTGTCTGCCTTAATTCTTCTTTAGTACTTTCGTTTGTACTAACTATTTTTTCAAACTCTCCTCACTCTTGTCAAATTTTTCGTTCTGTTTCTGAAAATTTTCATTGGTTTCTTTCTTCATACTATTCATACTCTCCACATTCTTGTCTAATTTATTGTTCATACTATTCATCATTTCCACTAATTTTAGTATTTTTGGGTCTCCTCTAACTTCTCCCTTGTCACCCGCCTGTAGTTCCATTTCTTTGTCTTGGGTTGGTTCTTCTGTGATTATTATTGTTTCCACCTGTTCAACCGATGTTCCTTCTTCTTCTTCCCCTCTATTTTCTTCTTTGTCAGCCTCCTTCTTGCGTTGTTTAGTTTGGTATCTTGTGTTGTGCATCTTGTTATCCTTTCGTAATCGCCGCTAGAATTTCGTATTTCCCTTTCTTCTAGCCCGCCAATTTGATACGGAACGAATGTCGGTCTAATCTTAAACGTGTATAAGTGTAATGGGTGTAACGTGTCTTATCAATCCGTCTTCGCTTTGGAACGTAACTTACGCTGATTGTGTCCGTTGCGAACGTACGAATAACCAGGTATCGAAGTCCTTACCTGTTGTTCACTATGGGTGTGAAAATCCCGGGTGGCGCCAAATTGTTTAATTGAAACAATTAAAAAATTTTATGATGATATGGCAAGCTCAGCTCAGGCGGTGTGGAGAATTCAATATATTCCCGCCTCGACTTGACCTTCTTAATCGGGCCAGTAGTTCGTTGAGTTGTCTACGTGAGCGCTTGCCGTCAATACTAGCTCTTCGCTAAAATGTACACAAATTATAATACACCTTCCTAATGAAATTAAAACACAGGGGTTACACTCAGTACTTGTTTATTATTTGGTGATTACTAATTATTCAGTTAACACAAATTATATTTTGTTTTGTAATACATTTGCACCTGTAAATAATATGAGACAGTGTCTCTATGGTTTGACAAATCGATTTTCAACATAACAGACAGACAATGATGGCGTCTTATGAAGTTGTACACAAATATTTTCGTTCAAATGTTTGGATTCTTGTGATTACGATAAAAGGATTATTAACGATTACAATAATAAAAATACACTACCTTACATTATTTAGACTTAAATAATGTAATTTGTAGCTATAACTTGTTCTTGGAGTGTAGTAAAATTGTTTCAAAATTTCGTAAACTAACAACAGGTTAACTTTACAAGTTGACAAATTTTCAGTGTCTTAGTTTTTTATTTAATCTTTGAAAGAAATTATATGCAGTTTAGTGACAGTTCAGTTTACGGTGAGAAATATTTAAAGTGAGTTTATTCAGAAATTTGGGTAATTTAAATGATACTTAACACATCAGTAGACTGGGTGTACTCAGTTGTTCTGGTAAAAAGGAATTGGGCTGCAATCGTATTCGATTTTCAATTGTCTAGGGCATCTGGCATCTTTTTCAAATTAATCGTGGCAATTTGTTCGTTTCTTTTTTTATTTAATTGGTCTTCGACATCAGTTAAATGGTTTCAGTCATCGTCTGCTTCCTTCTTGTTCATTTGTGGTAATTTTGTTTACTATTTTGACGTTTTAAATTAGAATTTTTATCGTTCATGATTTGGCTTCTATTCTGCAAGAGCGTCACGTTACGAGAAAAATCTAACGGAAAATTCGTAACCAACGTCTGTTGTCATGGTTACAAATTAATTCTGATTGGTTAATCTGGTCTTATAACCATTGTTATCAAATTTGAATTTTTATTCAAAATAGCTGTATATCTTCTGATTGCTTTTATTCTTCTGTCTTCTTCCCTACACATTAAATATTATCACTACTGTTATTATTTCCTTTCAAAGATTATTTTGATATCCCATAAGGTTGGGTTCTTCAAAATATTAATGTTTGTACAATTATTTTAATATTTGTTAACTATATTTCTCTTTTAATTTAAGTCCTTATTCTAACATTTTTCTTTTAATAAGATTTACAAATTATACTTGGTTGGTTATTCGCCTTAGATTTGTTAATTTCTTTGTTGATTTTATACAATTTGTTTTTTACAGTTAGGCATTTCATAGGCCTAAGTAGCCATTGATTATATTTATTTATTTTATACCAATTATATCTCATTTTACTCTAAAGTGTTTTGTTTGGTTATTAGAATTGCTTCGTTTATTGGTTACTGTGTTTTGAATTTGTTTTTGTACTGATTATGTGTCAATATTATTTTCTACATCTTGGCATGTCAATTATTTCCTAACTGGCTTTCCAGTGTATATTATTTCTGTATCGATTTACATCATTATTTATTTAACTCGCCATTGTCAACAATATGGCTATTATTTACTATTCTTTATTACATAAAATATAACAACTAGGCCTGTGGACTGTATACTTCCTTCAGCCATATCCTATTCATAAATTTAAATGAACAATCTTTACCAGTTATTAGGTAATGTTGGTTTACAATACATTTCATTCTTTTACTATTATTTTGGGTGAGAAACATCATCACTCCTTTTAAACTTACTTAATCTATTATCCCTTATAACATGGGGTGTTTATTGATTGCTTTCTTAATTTCTTATTTCTTTACTAATCTCTCTCTCCAATCCATGGTAACACTAACTGTTTACCTTACATGGGCTTTCTCCCCTGAATAACATCGTATCCTTCATTTATATCTAATCTAAATTCTATTTTTAATTACTGTTAACAATACAATTCTTATAAGTTCACTATTAAATCATTTAGTGTTTTATCATTGATTTACTAAGTGTTTTCTTATATATCACTATTTTTTATCATACTATCATTTACAATATCCTTTTTTATTCATCACCTTCATTTTTAACTAATTAGTCTTTATCACTGATTTACTCATTATTTGGGGTTTTTACACTTTCACTATTGGCACTTCTTAAACTTTTTATTTCAAGTGTTTATTAGTGGGTAATCCCTATCATTACTTTTCTTTGTCACTTAGTTATTATCAGTTTATTTCTCACTATCTCACTATCTCTCTCTTTCTTTACATATATTATTTATACTTAATAAGTTCATGTCTTCCTAGATTTCTTACTTTTATATACTTCTAATTCTTGGGTTCATGTATTTTTATTTATCGGGTTTTATTAATTATTAATTACATTTGTCACTTAGTCAATACTAAAATTTATTTTTTATATTGCTTATTTACTGGTTTCGTTTCCTTTATGATATTTGATTGTATCATTTCTCCCTTCCCTATTCTATACTATTTGTCTGTGTTTTATCACCTTGTTTCACTTTATTTCCTTTATAGTTGGTTTGTTCCATTTTTATTTCCATTTATCTTCTTCTTCACTTCCATCTTGTTTCATTTTATTTTGGTTTTTATCTGGCCAATCTCTGGGGTTGGGTCAAAGTCATTTGTCTGTCAGTCTAGTCTGTAATTTTATTTAATAATCACTTTTGGTTTACCATTCTTCGTCCTTCCTTCTTAATTACATTTTATCTCTTTATTCTCTTCATTATTTATTTATTAAAATATATTACTTTTTAGCATTTCTTACATACTTATAGATATCAAATATGATCTGAATTTGGCGATGTTATATAATGCCCTTCCACCAAAATTGATCATTTTATTAAAACGTGATTCTAATTTTGATGAAATTATCAATTGTATTGTATCATTTTCTTCTTACATTCTCCTCCTTCTTGTTCAGTTTTATGTTCAATTCTGTATCTTCTACTTCCTTTCTTCTGAGTCTTTTCTTCATTATTTTCTCTTATTACGATCTGGCTTATTGATTTTTTTATTATAAATTATTCCCTGTAAATCTTATTTTCCCTAACTATCCCTACTTTGTAGCTGAAATCGATTCGGATGGGCTCTATTGGCTTACCTAACTCCGTCGTTCAAAACTACTCTTTTTCTGAGGTCAGGGGAACATCATCCCTGCTCAGTTAAATGATTGCTGGACTTATTCAACAGTCAATCTCAATTAATGAATCTTCAATACAGTCATCTTGTGACTAACTATAATAATAATAATAATAATAATAAAAATATTTGTTGGGAATCTTTTACTTTTTTATTTCATTATTGCTCAGTTCGAGTCATATTTATTTGTCATCTTTCTTTATTGATACCATTTGATAATACTTGAAGCGTTGATTTTTTATTGATACAGTTAACATTTTTATTCATTGTCAATTACTCTGTGTTTCATCTCATTTTATATTATATTTCTTAGAATATTTATTTTATTTATTTCATTTTTGATCATTGGTATGTTTATGTATTTTTACTTCCCGTATTTTTCTAAATTGTTGTGGAAGTTGATTATTTTGATTGTTTTTTCATATTTTTCAAATATCATAGTAAGTTTGTCGTTCTTAATAGTTAGGAATTGTTGTAGCTTATTCCTTTATTTTATGTTTTACTTCTTTGCCTCATATGTTGGCTAAAGATTATTATGGTAAGGTGATCTTACTACTTCCTTTTTTTTATTATTTATCATTTTTTATTTTATCTCATATATGCTCTAAATAATTTTGTAAGTTGGTCTTACATAATTTTTTGAATTTTGAAATGCCATCTTACATCTTTTTTCTTTATTATCTATTTGCAAACTTATTCGTTTGTTTTGTTATCTCTTTTTTAATTACTTCGGTTGGTTATCAGCAAATCAGTCCCATATTTCAGTGTTTATCTGCACTTGGTTTACCCATGGTCCATGATTACATGAGTTACCCCCGTTGTTCGGACTGCTCTGGTGTGCCTAACTATTTCTGTCCGTGTGATATATGTCTCTTCTATCTGGTACAGCCATTCTTCTAATGCCATGTGTTCTTTATTATCAGTTTCTATCTTAATTCCTTTAGCATTTTGGTTATTACTCAACGAGTTACTTGTACCTCCATCATTGACCTTCTCACTGATATTGGTCTATTCTGCGTTTCTATTTCTGTTGTATTCCATTTTCTGATCGATCTTCTTAATGTGTTACACCCAGTTTGGTAGTGATTCCTTTCTAAAGTTTCTATTAAGTTCCTTCTGTTATTTTTAAAATTCATTATTTCATTCTGGTCGGTAATTGGTAGATTAAACATCTCAAGTAGTCCGTTCTTCATCATCTCCAATTCTTCTCGTGTTTTTATTAGTTTCCTTTTACCTATTTTCCTCTATCTTTTTTTCTTAATTTTCTTAATTATTTGTTTCTTCTGTATTCCTCTACGGTTGGTTTCTATGTGTTTAATTTTCTCTTGGTTTTTGTTACTTTTATTTTGAGATAACAATGTACTTATGTCTTCATTAATTTCTATTTTTTCATTACTTCCTTCAGAAGTGCTGTCTAGCGTTACATTCAATTTCTGGAACCCGTTATCTAATGTCTCATTAAGTTGATCTATTTGGTAATTGGTTTCTTCCCATTTCTTATTCATCTCCGTTTTTGTCTGTTCGCTTTCTTCACGATATCCTCTTAATATTAGTCTAATTTGCTGCTTCATTTCTTCTTTAGTCTTTTCATTGATTTCCTTCAGCTGTTGTTGGAGGGTTTCGTTATTTTTGTTAATTGTCTGCCTTAATTCTTCTTTAGTACTTTCGTTTGTACTAACTATTTTTTCAAACTCTCCTCACTCTTGTCAAATTTTTCGTTCTGTTTCTGAAAATTTTCATTGGTTTCTTTCTTCATACTATTCATACTCTCCACATTCTTGTCTAATTTATTGTTCATACTATTCATCATTTCCACTAATTTTAGTATTTTTGGGTCTCCTCTAACTTCTCCCTTGTCACCCGCCTGTAGTTCCATTTCTTTGTCTTGGGTTGGTTCTTCTGTGATTATTATTGTTTCCACCTGTTCAACCGATGTTCCTTCTTCTTCTTCCCCTCTATTTTCTTCTTTGTCAGCCTCCTTCTTGCGTTGTTTAGTTTGGTATCTTGTGTTGTGCATCTTGTTATCCTTTCGTAATCGCCGCTAGAATTTCGTATTTCCCTTTCTTCTAGCCCGCCAATTTGATACGGAACGAATGTCGGTCTAATCTTAAACGTGTATAAGTGTAATGGGTGTAACGTGTCTTATCAATCCGTCTTCGCTTTGGAACGTAACTTACGCTGATTGTGTCCGTTGCGAACGTACGAATAACCAGGTATCGAAGTCCTTACCTGTTGTTCACTATGGGTGTGAAAATCCCGGGTGGCGCCAAATTGTTTAATTGAAACAATTAAAAAATTTTATGATGATATGGCAAGCTCAGCTCAGGCGGTGTGGAGAATTCAATATATTCCCGCCTCGACTTGACCTTCTTAATCGGGCCAGTAGTTCGTTGAGTTGTCTACGTGAGCGCTTGCCGTCAGTACTAGCTCTTCGCTAAAATGTACACAAATTATAATACACCTTCCTAATGAAATTAAAACACAGGGGTTACACTCAGTACTTGTTTATTATTTGGTGATTACTAATTATTCAGTTAACACAAATTATATTTTGTTTTGTAATACATTTGCACCTGTAAATAATATGAGACAGTGTCTCTATGGTTTGACAAATCGATTTTCAACATAACAGACAGACAATGATGGCGTCTTATGAAGTTGTACACAAATATTTTCGTTCAAATGTTTGGATTCTTGTGATTACGATAAAAGGATTATTAACGATTACAATAATAAAAATACACTACCTTACATTATTTAGACTTAAATAATGTAATTTGTAGCTATAACTTGTTCTTGGAGTGTAGTAAAATTGTTTCAAAATTTCGTAAACTAACAACAGGTTAACTTTACAAGTTGACAAATTTTCAGTGTCTTAGTTTTTTATTTAATCTTTGAAAGAAATTATATGCAGTTTAGTGACAGTTCAGTTTACGGTGAGAAATATTTAAAGTGAGTTTATTCAGAAATTTGGGTAATTTAAATGATACTTAACACATCAGTAGACTGGGTGTACTCAGTTGTTCTGGTAAAAAGGAATTGGGCTGCAATCGTATTCGATTTTCAATTGTCTAGGGCATCTGGCATCTTTTTCAAATTAATCGTGGCAATTTGTTCGTTTCTTTTTTTATTTAATTGGTCTTCGACATCAGTTAAATGGTTTCAGTCATCGTCTGCTTCCTTCTTGTTCATTTGTGGTAATTTTGTTTACTATTTTGACGTTTTAAATTAGAATTTTTATCGTTCATGATTTGGCTTCTATTCTGCAAGAGCGTCACGTTACGAGAAAAATCTAACGGAAAATTCGTAACCAACGTCTGTTGTCATGGTTACAAATTAATTTTGATTGGTTAATCTGGTCTTATAACCATTGTTATCAAATTTGAATTTTTATTCAAAATAGCTGTATATCTTCTGATTGCTTTTATTCTTCTGTCTTCTTCCCTACACATTAAATATTATCACTACTGTTATTATTTCCTTTCAAAGATTATTTTGATATCCCATAAGGTTGGGTTCTTCAAAATATTAATGTTTGTACAATTATTTTAATATTTGTTAACTATATTTCTCTTTTAATTTAAGTCCTTATTCTAACATTTTTCTTTTAATAAGATTTACAAATTATACTTGGTTGGTTATTCGCCTTAGATTTGTTAATTTCTTTGTTGATTTTATACAATTTGTTTTTTACAGTTAGGCATTTCATAGGCCTAAGTAGCCATTGATTATATTTATTTATTTTATACCAATTATATCTCATTTTACTCTAAAGTGTTTTGTTTGGTTATTAGAATTGCTTCGTTTATTGGTTACTGTGTTTTGAATTTGTTTTTGTACTGATTATGTGTCAATATTATTTTCTACATCTTGGCATGTCAATTATTTCCTAACTGGCTTTCCAGTGTATATTATTTCTGTATCGATTTACATCATTATTTATTTAACTCGCCATTGTCAACAATATGGCTATTATTTACTATTCTTTATTACATAAAATATAACAACTAGGCCTGTGGACTGTATACTTCCTTCAGCCATATCCTATTCATAAATTTAAATGAACAATCTTTACCAGTTATTAGGTAATGTTGGTTTACAATACATTTCATTCTTTTACTATTATTTTGGGTGAGAAACATCATCACTCCTTTTAAACTTACTTAATCTATTATCCCTTATAACATGGGGTGTTTATTGATTGCTTTCTTAATTTCTTATTTCTTTACTAATCTCTCTCTCCAATCCATGATAACACTAACTGTTTACCTTACATGGGCTTTCTCCCCTGAATAACATCGTATCCTTCATTTATATCTAATCTAAATTCTATTTTTAATTACTGTTAACAATACAATTCTTATAAGTTCACTATTAAATCATTTAGTGTTTTATCATTGATTTACTAAGTGTTTTCTTATATATCACTATTTTTTATCATACTATCATTTACAATATCCTTTTTTATTCATCACCTTCATTTTTAACTAATTAGTCTTTATCACTGATTTACTCATTATTTGGGGTTTTTACACTTTCACTATTGGCACTTCTTAAACTTTTTATTTCAAGTGTTTATTAGTGGGTAATCCCTATCATTACTTTTCTTTGTCACTTAGTTATTATCAGTTTATTTCTCACTATCTCACTATCTCTCTCTTTCTTTACAAATATTATTTATACTTAATAAGTTCATGTCTTCCTAGATTTCTTACTTTTATATACTTCTAATTCTTGGGTTCATGTATTTTTATTTATCGGGTTTTATTAATTATTAATTACATTTGTTACTTAGTCAATACTAAAATTTATTTTTTATATTGCTTATTTACTGGTTTCGTTTCCTTTATGATATTTGATTGTATCATTTCTCCCTTCCCTATTCTATACTATTTGTCTGTGTTTTATCACCTTGTTTCACTTTATTTCCTTTATAGTTGGTTTGTTCCATTTTTATTTTCATTTATCTTCTTCTTCACTTCCATCTTGTTTCATTTTATTTTGGTTTTTATCTGGCCAATCTCTGGGGTTGGGTCAAAGTCATTTGTCTGTCAGTCTAGTCTGTAATTTTATTTAATAATCACTTTTGGTTTACCATTCTTCGTCCTTCCTTCTTAATTACATTTTATCTCTTTATTCTCTTCATTATTTATTTATTAAAATATATTACTTTTTAGCATTTCTTACATACTTATAGATATCAAATATGATCTGAATTTGGCGATGTTATATAATGCCCTTCCACCAAAATTGATCATTTTATTAAAACGTGATTCTAATTTTGATGAAATTATCAATTGTATTGTATCATTTTCTTCTTACATTCTCCTGCTTCTTGTTCAGTTTTATGTTCAATTCTGTATCTTCTACTTCCTTTCTTCTGAGTCTTTTCTTCATTATTTTCTCTTATTACGATCTGGCTTATTGATTTTTTTATTATAAATTATTACCTGTAAATCTTATTTTCCCTAACTATCCCTACTTTGTAGCTGAAATCGATTCGGATGGGCTCTATTGGCTTACCTAACTCCGTCGTTCAAAACTACTCTTTTTCTGAGGTCAGGGGAACATCATCCCTGCTCAGTTAAATGATTGCTGGACTTATTCAACAGTCAATCTCAATTAATGAATCTTCAATACAGTCATCTTGTGACTAACTATAATAATAATAATAATAATAATAATATTTGTTAGGAATCTTTTCCTTTTTTATTTCATTATTGCTCAGTTCGAGTCTTATGTATTTGTCATCTTTCTTTATTGATACCATTTGATAATACTTGAAGCGTTGATTTTTTATTGATACAATTAACATTTTTATTCATTGTCAATTACTCTGTGTTTCATCTCATTTTATATTATAACTCTTAGAATATTTATTTTATTTATTTCATTTTTGATCATTGGTATGTTTATGTATTTTTACTTCCTGTATTTTTCTAAATTGTTGTGGAAGTTGATCATTTTGATTGTTTTTTTCATATTTTTCAAATATCATAGTACGTTTGTCGTTCTTACTAGTTAGGAATTGTTGTAGCTTATTCCTTTATTTTATGTTTTACTTCTTTGCCTCATATGTTGGCTAAAGATTATTATGGTAAGGTGATCTTACTACTTCTTTTTTATTATTATTTATCATTTTTTGTTTTATCTTATATATGCTATAAATAATTTTGTAAGTTGGTCTTACATAATTTTTTGAATTTTTAAATTCCATCTAACAACTTTTTTCTTTATTATCTATTTGCAAACTTATTCGTTTATTTTGTTACCTCTTTTTTAATTACTTCGGTTGGTTATCAGCAAATCAGTCCCATATTTCATTGTTTATCTGCACTTGGTTTACCCATGGTCCATGATTACATGAGTTACCCCCGTTGTTCGGACTGCTCTGGTGTGCCTAACTATTTCTGTCCGTGTGATATATGTCTCTTCTATCTGGTACAGCCATTCTTCTAATGCCATGAGTTCTTTATTATCAGTTTCTATCTTAATTACTTTAGCATTTTGGTTATTACTCAACGAAGTTACTTGTACCTCCATCATTGATCTTCTCACTGATATTGGTCTATTTTGCGTTTCTATTTCTGTCGTATTCCATTTTCTGATCGATCTTCTTAAAGTGTTACACCCTGTTTGGTAGTGATTCCTTTCTAAAGTTTCTATTAAGTTCCTTCTGTTATTTTTAAAATTCATTATTTCATTCTGGTCGGTAATTGGTAGATTAAACATCTCAAGTAGTCCGTTCTTCATCATCTCCAATTCTTATCGTGTTTTTATTAGTTTCCTTTTACCTATTTTCCTATATCTTTTTTTTCTTAATTTTCTTAATGATTTGTTTCTTCTGTATTCCTCTACGGTTGGTTTCTATGTGTTTAATTTTCTCTTGATTTTTGTTACTTTTATTTTGAGATAACAATGTACTTATGTCTTCATTAATTTCTATTTTTTCATTAGTTCCTTCAGAAGTGCTGTCTAGCGTTACATTCAATTTCTGGAAAACGTTATCTAATGTCTCATTAAGTTGATCTAATTGGTAATTGGTTTCTTCCCATTTCTTATTCATCTCCGTTTTTGTCTATTCGCTTTCTTCTTGATATCCTCTTAATATTAGTCTTATTTGCTGCTTCATTTCTTCTTTAGTCTTTTCATTGATTTCCTTCAGCTGTTGTTGGAGGGTTTCGTTATTTTTGTTAATTGTCTGCCTTAATTCTTCTTTAGTACTTTCGTTTGTACTAACTATTTTTTCAAACTCTCCTCACTCTTGTCAAAATTTTCGTTCTGTTTCTGAAAATTTTCATTGGTTTCTTTCTTCATACTATTCATACTCTCCTCATTCTTGTCTAATTTATTGTTCATACTATTCATCATTTCCATTAATTTTAGTATGTTCGGGTATCCTCTAACTTCTCCCTTGTCACCCGCCTGTAGTTCCATTTCTTTGTCTTGGGTTGGTTCTTCTGTGATTATTATTGTTTCCACCTGTTCAACCGATGTTCCTTCTTCGTCTTCCCCTCTATTTTCTTCCTTGTCAGCCTCCTTCTCGCGTTGTTTAGTTTGGTATCTTGTGTTGTGCATCTTGTTATCCTTTCGTAATCGCCGCTAGAATTTCGTATTTCCCTTTCTTCTAACCTCACCAGTTGGTCGCCAATTTGTTACGGAACGAATGTCGGTCTAATCTTAAACGTGTATAAGTGTAATGAGTGTAACGTGTCTTATCAATCCGTCTTTGCTTTGGAACGTAACTTACGCTGATTGTGTCCGTTGCGAAAGTACGAATAACCAGGTATCGAAGTCCTTACCTGTTGTTCACTATGGGTGTGAAAATCCTGGGTGGCGCCAAATTGTTTAATTGAAACAATTAAAAAATTTTATGATGATATGGCAAGCTCAGCTCAGGCGGTGTGGAGAATTCAATATATTCCCGCCTCGACTTGACCTTCTTAATCGGGCCAGTAGTTCGTTGAGTTGGCTACGTGAGCGCTTGCCGTCAATACTAGCTCTTCGCTAAAATGTACACAAATTATAATACACCTTCCTAATGAAATTAAAACACAGGGGTTACACTCAGTACTTTTTTATTTTGTGGTGATTACTAATTATTCAGTTAACACAAATTATATTTTGTTTTGTAATACATTTGCACCTGTAAATAATATGAGACAGTTTCCTAGGGTTTGACAAATCGATTTTCAACGTAACAGACAGACAATGATGGCGTCTGTTGAAGTTGTACACAAATATTTTCGTTCAAACGTTTGGATTCTTGTGATTACAATAAAAGGATTATTAACGATTACAATAATAAAAATACACTACCTTACATTATTTAGACTTAAATAATATAATTTGTAGCTATAACTTGTTCTTGGAGTGTAGTAAAAGTGTTTCAAAATTTCGTAAACTAACAACAGGTTAACTTTACAAGTTGACAAATTTTCAGTGTCTTAGTTTTTTATTTAATCTTTGAAAGAAATTATATGCAGTTTAGTGATAGTTCAGTTTACGGTGAGAAATATTTAAAGTGAGTTTATTCAGAAATTTGGGTAATTTAAATGATACTTAACACATCAGTAGACTGGGTGTACTCAGTTGTTCTGGTAAAAAGAAATTGGGCTGCAATCGTATTCAATTTTCAATTGTCTAGGGCATCTGGCATCATTTTCAAATTAATCGTGGCAATTTGTTCGTTTCTTTTTTTATTTAATTGGTCTTCGACATCAGTTAAATGGTTTCAGTCATCGTCTGCTTCCTTCTTGTTCATTTGTGGCAATTTTGTTTACTATTTTGACGTTTTAAATTAGAATTCTGAACGTTCAAGATTTGGTTTCTATTGTGCAAGAGCGTCACGTTACGAGTAAAAATCTTACGGAAAATTCGTAACCAACGTCTGTTGTTATGTTTACAAATTAATTCTGATTGGTTAATCTGGTCTTATAACCATTGTTATCAAATTTGAAATTTTATTCAAAACAGCTGTCTATCTTCTGATTGCTTTTATTCTTCTGTCTTCTTCCCTACACATTAAATATTATTACTACTGTTATTATTTCCTTTCAAAGATTATTTTGATATCCCATAAGGTTGGGTTCTTCAAAATATTAATGTTTGTACAATTATTTTAATATTTGTTAACTATATTTCTCTTTTAATTTAAGTCCTTATTCTAACATTTTTCTTTTAATAAGATTTACAAATTATACTTGGTTGGTTATTCGCCTTGGATTTGTTAATTTCATTGTTGATTTCATACAATTTGTTTTTTACAGTTAGGCATTTCATAGGCCTAAGTAGCCATTGATTATATTTATTTATTTTATACCAATTATATCTCATTTTACTCTAAAGCGTTTTGTTTGGTTATTATAATTGCTTCGTTTATTGGTTACTGTGTTTTGAATTTGTTTTTGTACTGATTATGTGTCAATATTATTTTCTACATCTTGGCATGTCAATTATTTCCTAACTGATTTTCCAGTGTATATTATTTCTGTATCGATTTACCTTCTTATTTATTTAACTCGCCATTGTCAACAATATGGCTATTATTTACTATTCTTTATTACATAAAATATAACTACTAGGCCTATGGACTGTATACTTCCTTCAGCCATATCCTATTCATAAATTTAAATGAACAATCTTTACCAGTTATTAGGTAATGTTGGTTTACAATACATTTCATTCTTTTACTATTATTTTGGGTGAGAAACATCATCACTCCTTTTAAACTTACTTAATCTATTATCCCTTATAACATGTGGTGTTTATTGATTGCTTTCTTAATTTCTTATTTCTTTACTAATCTCTCTCTCCAATCCATGGTAACACTAACTGTTTACCTTACATGGGCTTTCTCCCCTGAATAACATCATATCCTTCATTTATATCTAATCTAAATTCTATTTTTAATTACTGTTAACAATACAATTCTTATAAGTTCACTATTAAATCATTTAGTGTTTTGTCATTGATTTACTAAGTGTTTTCTTACATATCACTATTTTTTATCATACTATCATTTACAATATCCTTTTTTATTCATCACCTTCTCTTTTAACTAATTAGTCTTTATCACTGATTTACTCATTATTTGGGGTTTTTACACTTTCACTATTGGCACTTCTTAAACTTTTTATTTCAAGTGTTTATTAGTGGGTAATCCCTATCATTACTTTTCTTTGTCACTTAGTTATTATCAGTTTATTTCTCACAATCTCACTATCTCTCTCTTTCTTTACAAATATTATTTATACTTAATACGTTTATGTCTTCCTAGATTTCTTACTTTTATATACTTCTAATTCTTGGGTTAGTGTATTTTTATTTATCGGGTTTTATTAATTATTAATTACATTTATCACTTAGTCAATACTAAAATTTATTTTTTATATTGGTTATTTACTGGTTTCGTTTCCTTTATGATATTTGATTGTATCATTTCTCCCTTCCCTATTCTATACTATTTGTCTGTGTTTTATCACCTTGTTTCACTTTATTTCCTTTATAGTTGGTTTGTTCCATTTTTATTTTCATTTATCTTCTCCTTCACTTCCATCTTGTTTCATTTTATTTTGGTTTTTATGTGGCCAATCTCTGGGGTTGGGTCAAAGTCATTTGTCTGTCAGTCTAGTCTGTAATTTTATTTAATAATCACTTTTAGTAGTAATAAAAGGTTGGTTCTGGGACAGCCACGCCCCCCTCGTTTGTTTATGTTTACATTTTTTCACTCCCTCCACCCCCGTCTTCACCTACATACCGCCCGCGCGGTCACTCAACTCCGCTCGTTTGTTTACGTTTTTTTCGGTTTGTTTACATTTTTTCTCTCTCGCCACGCCCCCCACTCCTCTGTTTATGTTTACATTTTTCCTTCCTCCCCACCCCCGCCCTACCCCGCACCCACCGCGCGGTCATCGACCTCTTCGTGTTTATGTTTACGTTTGTTTCTCCACCGCGTGTCCCAGCTTTGCGTTGTTTACGTTCTCTCCTCTGTTTATGTTTACATTTTTTCCTTCCTCCTCACCCCCGCCCCGCCCCGCACCCACCGCGCGGTCATCGACCTCTTCGTGTTTATGTTTACGTTTTTTTCCACCGCGTGTCCCAGCTTTGCGTTGTTTACGTTCTCTCCTCTGTTTATGTTTACATTTTTTCCTTCCTCCTCACCCCCGCCCCGCCCCGCACCCACCGCGCGGTCATCGACCTCTTCGTGTTTATGTTTACGTTTTTCGTGTCCCAGCTTTGCGTTGTTTACGTTTGTCGGAATGTTTATGTTTACGTTTTTTTCTCTCTCGCCGACGCGGCGGCTATCACCACGTGCTCGTTGTTTTCTTTGGCCGCCGATCGACGGCACGCTGACCCAGTAACAAACGTAAACATAAACATTCCGACAAACGTAAACAACGCAAAGCTGGGACACGAAAAACGTAAACGTAAACATTCGGAGTTCGGCGACCGCCGCCGGAGCGCGTCTGTTTGTAAACAAATGTTTAGGAGAAGGGATAATGGCGTGATATATTTTTTTATTAATGTGGTATTGTTTACGTATCAATTTTTTCAGTTAATACGAGATTTTCGTTTATGATGTCTGTAACGCGTGTTACACCCGTCCAGATTGTGCTAGATTTTTTTGTCAACGAAGGTTTTGTTTTTATAACTAATTCAGATAATATTAAATGCAGCAAGTGCGGTTTTAAAACAAAAGTATATCTGACAATCGCGCATATCCAGTTCATGCATAAACTTTTATATCCGAAATGCGGAATGATTCGCGATAGGTATTATAAATTTGAAGATTACGCTAAATCGAGAGAGTGTATTACAAATTATCCAATCGCTGTGAAATGTGTTCGAGAAGCGCGGAAACAGATGGAAGCATCATTTGCGTTTCCTCGATGGCGAAAACGTTACCCGTCAGTCGAGAGACTGGTATCAGCGGGATTTTATTACACCGGAACGGAAGACGACGTAATATGTGTTGAATGCGGAATAGTACTTTGTGATTGGAAGGAGACTGACGATCCTTGGCTCGAACACGCGAAAGCTTCGCCAGACTGTGTATTAATTAAATTGCACAAGAGACAGTGTGCGGAAAAATAGTAGTAGTAATAAACAAGTTTTATCTGGAAATGTATGCGCTTTTTTTATTTTGAATTATTCGTTTAGTATCGTTTTAAAATTATTATTTATCAAATATGATTTGGTCGTGTGCGTTAATTGTATCCTATAACGGTTTTATCAGTATTATTAGTTCGTAGGTTCGATCCCTCGCATTACCAAATCATATTTTTTTTTTATTAATTAAAATATATAAAGAACAATTTTCAGTTCCCGATTAAACAAATGTTTATTCTCTGTCAGTAAATAGCTTGCGGTCTTAGCGGCAACATTGTGTTTTTACGAGCGCAGATTTTTCGTCAGATTTATTTTGTAAATAATGAATTTTCTGAGACAAATGTTACTCGCTAAATCAAAAGAGTGTATTGCTAATTATCAGAATGCGATAAAATGTGTTGAAGAAACAGAAGAAATGATGAAGTTGACATTTTATACATGGCCAAAACGTTCACCGTCAGCCGATAGACTCAGATCAGCGGGATTTTATTATACCGGAATTGAAGATGACGTAATGTGTGTGGAATGCAAAGCGGTTCTTTGTGAGTGGGAGGAGACTGACGATCCTTGGATTGAGCATGCGAAAGCCTCGCCATATTGTTTATTAGTTAGAATATATAAAGAATTATTTTCTATCCCCACCTAACCGAATATTTAGTATACGTTCAATTTTATTGTCAGTGTTCAGTTTACAGTCTCTGTGAGAACATGTTAACGAAAGAATGGACGGTAGAAGTATAATCGACTTATTAAAACGCGAATTTTCAGAAGACGTTGTATTAAGGTTATCAAATATTATTAAAGTAACGAGTTTAGACGATTTGGTGATAGATCATTTTCGAACGTGCCAACTGAAGGGAATATATGATTGCTTAAAAGAAATTATTTTTTATTGTGAAGTAAAAAAGTTATCTGAAGACGGGTGTTGTTGTAGTGATAAGTTTACTGACGTTATAGACGGTCCGTGCCCGTGCGCTATTTTTGAAAGAAATAAAAATAAATTACTGTGTTGTTTACAGTTGATTGAAAGTCATGATGATTCAGAAATTAAATTATTTTTTGTAGATAGATATCTTCGATTTTTAAAAACAAAATGACTGATAAATTTGAAAACAGTATTTCCGCATTTAATTGGCAAATATATTATTTCGGCCCGCCGCTCGATGGAGAATTAAATTTTAACGAAATTTGTTGTTTGATAGTGAACGAATTTACACGAGCAAATGTTGTTAAAATTGAAAGGAATAAGCAGATTATTAAAATCAGTTTACCGATTACTTATACGTACGGTGCTGTATTGAAAAAATTAAAAAACTGTAGTCGTCAAACACTACTGAGTATCGATCATGAAGAAGAAGAAAAATTGTATAAAGTAAAATCAGTTCGTGCGTCACCAGTCGCTGTGAAGACGTCGGTTAAAAAACAATGTCAAAACAAGCGCTGCTGTGTGAAAGATTAATCAATCATTCGATAAACGAATTGTTAGAATCCGGTTTTGTTTTTAAACGATATTTAGATAGTGTTCAGTGTTCTTTGTGCGGGTTTCAGACAAGAGGAACTTTACCTATCGAACATATTCAGTTTATGCATAAATTATCGAAGCCGAATTGCGAGATGGAGCAATGTATAATGTATAATTTCAATAATTATAGGAATGCGAAAAGATGTATTGCAGAGACTAAAAAAGTGATGTTATTATCATTTAAAAGTTGGCCTACACTCGAGCCCAATTTTAAAAAACTGGTTAACGCCGGATTTTATTATACCGGCGTTGGTAGTAAATTATCATGTATAGAGTGTAGAGTCATTTTAAACGGTTGGAAATGTTCTGACGATCCTTGGACTGTTCATGAAAAAGTATCACCACACTGTTTTTTGGTGAAAATTCACAAAGGTGAAGATTGTATGTAATTAATTATTATTATTATTATTATTATTATTATTAAAAAATAATAAAAAATAGTATTGATGTATTTGTGTTTGTTGTTTTTTATTCATTTTCTTATCATAGTTAGAACCGTCAACATATATAATGAGTGTAAGAGAGAATATCAGTAACGAATTACATAAACAAGTTAGAAAAAATTTTTTAACTCGTAGTGTTGAGCTCAAAGGTCTTGATGATTTATATCAAGCCGATCTTGTAGAAATGATTCCATATGCAAAGTTGAATAGAGGTTATAAGTATATATTAACGATGATAAATTGCTTCAGTAAATACGCATTCGCTGTTCCAATAAAAACAAAATCGTCTGAAAATGTTGCGCGAGTACTTAAAATTTTATTACAAAATAATAAAATGAATCATTTACAAACAGATAAAGGTAAAGAATGGTACAACGAACGTGTGCGTAATTTGTTGAAGCAATACAATATAAATCATTATTCTACACATTCAGATAAAAAAGCTTCTATTATCGAACGGTTCAACCGTACTTTGAAAAATAAAATGTGGAAATGGTTTACAACTAACGGTAAGTATACGTGGTTGAATGTCCTTCCTGATTTATTGAGAGACTACAATAATACTGTGCACAGAACAATTAAAATGAAACCTGTAGATGTAAACAAGAATAACGAAAAAGAAGTATTGTTACGAATAAATAAAATAAAACAATTAACGTTCAATAAGAAACCTCCAAAATTTAAAATCGGCGATAGAGTAAGAATTAGCAAATATAAAAAGGTGTTTGCTAAAGGTTATCTTCCCAACTGGACAAACGAGTTATTTACTATTTATAACGTTAAATCTACAGCGCCGAGAACGTATATTCTGAAGGACGATAAAGGTAATATATTAGAAGGTGGTTTTTATGAACAAGAAATAAGTAAAACAAAATTTGGTGACGTATATTTAATTGAAAAAATTTTAAAACGTAAAGGCGAGAAAGTACTTGTACGTTGGTTGGGTTATGATAAATCACACGACAGTTGGATTAATAGAAATAATATTATATAATAACGTGTGTAAAAAAATAGACGTCAGTGATGAAGCTTAAACGGCAGAAACATAAAATAAATATTCGCGATATTGATACGATTGTGTGTAATTGTAGTGATCTGAAGAAAAAGAGAAAAAAACATAGTAAATTATTACCAGATAATATTAGATGTTTAATTACAGGCTCATCAGACATGGGGAAGAATAATTTAATGCTTAATTTGTTATTCGATCCGAACGGATTATGCTTTGAAAATATATATGTGTTTTCAAAATCGTTGTATCAGCCTAAATACAAGTTTTTAAATAGAGTGTTTTCAAAAATACCGTTTATAGGTTATCATACGTTTACAGATAATGACGAGGTTATACATCCGAATGAAGCTAAACCTAATTCTGTAATAATTTTCGACGATATAGCTTGTGAACGGCAGTATAATATACGAAATTATTTTACAATGGGGAGACATAATAATATTGATGTTTTTTATTTGTGCCAGTCGTATAGTAAAATTCCAAAACAACTGATACGAGATAACGCAAATTTAATAGTTTTATTTCGGCAAGATGAACTAAATTTAAAACATGTTTTTGCCGATCATGTTAACACGGATATGAGTTTTGATTGTTTTAAAGAAATTTGTAATAAAGCATGGATACGTGGTAAACATCATTTTTTAGTAATAGACAAAGAGAGTGATATGCGTCGCGGTCGTTATCGTATTGGATTCGATATTTATATAGATACATAAGGATTGATAAATTATTGTACAAGATGACGTCGCGAGCGAAACGTGAACAACTTGCGAAAGAGATTAAACTCAGTCGAATTTGGAATAACAATTATTTGCCTAATATCATACCCTAATTGGCGGACGATAAAATGAGAATCATAATTTGAACTAGCGTGAATAAAAACGGGAACAAATTTTTGATTTTGTCTCCTCAGATTACAATTATTACATAATGCGGAACGGTAACGACCGGTAATATGACAATGATCTCTAACGGGTCTGTAAAATAACGTGAATTCGCGTTTACACATTTCGCAATGTGTAGTAGATTTATATTTGATTTTATCTTGTTTTGTCATTTTTAACGGTATAATATTATTAAGAAGCAAACCTAATAAATTTATGTTTTCAACGAGATATGATACGAATTTTTCCGCAGCATTTTTACCTCTATATAAGAACGGTTCTGATGGCAAATGTTTTTTAATATTAGCGGGAATTGAATTTTCTACAACGAAATAAACGCAAAAACTCATAGGTTCGTGTAGTTCATTCGCGACTGTAAAAGAATATTTCCGATCAGGGTAACAAGTACTTATCGGTTTTAATATACATTCAAAATCCGCGTAAACTACTATTGGAAGTTTATATTGGTATTGGAAATTTTGAAATTTTAAATTATCAGTCGGCATTATCACTCGTGTAGGTGTATTTTTTTGACAGTTTCGTTTATGTATTTTTAACTTTTTAGATTTAACAGTGAAGTAGGTTAGACATCGTTTACAAAATTCTATATCATTAAAACTTTTAGTTACTTGCGATCTAATTAATTTGGTGAAATTTTTAATATAACAATAATGGGTCGTATTATTTTTATTTAATAATAAAAGATCGAAATGGTTTGATTTTTCATTATCACATACTTTTAACGGGTAAATTGTGATATCGTTTTCAACACCATACACGTTAATCGAAACGTTATTATTTTTTTCAAAAATTTTTATTTGTGTTAACGGAGTAGGAAAATCGATATTATTAAAAGTAAATTTATTTTCTAAATCCTTATAACGAAAATTTATGCGTTCCGGGTGTGAACCGTTTACGAATTTACAAAGAATCGCCCATTTAAAACAATAATTATCTGTATTTTTAGGATTAATTATGCTTTTTTTAGCAGTCAGTTTTGGTGAAAGCGGAATATACGAACTACCTCTTAAAGGCTTAAAACGATTAATTCGAATTAATATCCCGTCAATTGAATGTAACGACCATCCAGAGCCTTTTTGTACATATATGTCTTCTTCATTACAAATACTGTTTATCATACTGTCTATTTCAGATGGTATAGACGAACTATGAAGTAAAATAATATTTTTGGTTTTAAATGTTCTGTCCTGATATTCATTAATATTATTTTTAACGTATGTACATTCAACTAAAATATTGAATTTTATAGCGTTATATATTACAATCATATTACTTAAAATGTTTAATATTTCTAATTTTAAATAAATTAATAATAGACATATGTCTTTAATTACGTTATTATTATTTTTATAAAAATACGTTCTTAAATTACCCTTAAACGCATTTTCTATTTCTATAAATTTATTTTCTAAAATTATATGTTTTAATCTATTATTTTTTAAATGTAAATTATTATTATTAGATGATAATGATGATGATGATGATGATGATGATGGTGATGATGTGGAAGAATAACTTGGATGTTGTATATAAGATGGCCCAGGCTGAGGATCTTGTCTGGATGAAGATCCCGGTTCAGGTGTGCGAGTATTTGCGTCATTATCGGTTCTCACAGACAATCTCTTTTTGAATGGGAGTTGTTTGTCCATTATAATCTAAAAAAAGTAAAATCATTCATTTTTTAAAAAGTAAATATTTACTATTGAATTAGTCTAACAGTAAAATAAATAATTCCAATACCTATAGGTTGCTGTTGTTCAATAAAGCTGAGTAATAGTTTTGAAGGTACACAAAATTCGTTGATTTTGTTATGAAGCGATTGTATCTCTCTATCTGTCCTGTAACGAATTTGATGAATTTGTCTTCATACTGATGTAGAGAAATAAAATCATAGTATTTAAATGTTTTGCGTCTATAACAGTAAAATACAAATTGAGAAAAAAAAAATATTTACGTCATTTCAGTTAATTGGCGCCGTACATAAATGGAAAAACCAATTTGCGATAATTCCGGGTTGTTTAATCGACAGTACTCTTAATTATATTATTTTTTGTTTTGTTTTTTATATTACAATCTGTAAATAACAAGTTTCACGTGTATATCACACGATTATTAATTACAGTTATTAAAATAATTGGTTCGATAACGAAATCCGGGTCCAGAGTTTTAATTATTATTCTCTCTACTGTATTCTTACATATTATTTTTGTTTTGTTTTGACATTACAACCTATAAATAACAAGTTTCACGTGTATGCCACATGATTATTAATTGCAGTTGTTTGTACAATTACGTAAATGGAATTAGCTTGATAACGAAAACAGTAAACAAAATCTGGATACAAAGTCCTAATTATTATTCTTTTTACAGTATTTTTATTTCTTTATATTATTTTTTTGTTGTTTTGACATTACAATCTGTAAATAGCAAGTTTCACGCGTATATCACATGATTATTAATCACAGTTTTTTTGTATAATTATGTAAATGGAAGTGGCTTGATAACGGAAAACAGTAAACAAGTCTCTGTACAGAGGTCATAATTGGTATTCTCAAAAATGTATATAAAGTAAATTGAATTTTACTGATCTATGTACAATTCTTCGTTCGACTCGACGTGTTGTACTGCTGCTATCTCAGGTAAGAGACAATTTTTTGTATACACTAACATTGTTGATGGTGATAGATTTTAAATAGATAATGTTAAGTTGTGAAATTAATACTTTTTTTTATTTTTATACAGATATCATCTGCTTACTACTACTACTACTACTACTACTACTACTACTACTACTATTTTTGGTAAGCGGATATTTTTATTTAATATAAAAACATTAGCGCTGTTGATAGTAATAGATTTTAAGTTGTAAAATTAATACAGATATTATCAGCTTGTTTCGTCTCCCTTCGTACGTTTTTATCAATCGACTACCGTCACTTTTGGTAAATGATTATTTATATTATAAACACTAACGCTACTGGTGGTTATGATAAGTTATAAAACTAATACTTTATTTTGTTTTATACAGATATTATCAGCTTGTATTTATATCAGCTTTCGTCTCCCTTCGTACGTTTTTTATCAAGCGACTGACTACCGTCACTTTTGGTAAATGATTATTTTTATTAAAAAATACTAACGCTACTGGTGATTATGTTAAGTTATAAAACTAATACTTGATTTTGTTTTATACAGATATTATCAACTTGTTCTTCTTCTCTTTTTTGTACAACAACTTCATACATCAATTCAGTAAGTAATTGTTTAAAATTGTTTTTTAATATATGTTAATATTATCCGATAATGTAATTGTTTTTGTATATAGATATTATCATCGCTGAAGGCAGTATAATTTGTTTTTTGTGTTGCAGGCATAATGGCAGTTCCAACTCTGTTTTTTGTCAAGTTATCTGATAATGCTTATCCTCCAGTCAAAATGAGCGCATATGCTGCGGGTTTCGATCTCAGAAGCGCGTATGATTGTATGATCGCTCCTCATGACAATGCGTTAGTTAAAACTGATTTGGCTGTTAAAATTCCAGAGAAATGTTACGGACGAATTGCACCACGTTCTGGGTTAGCGTTAAAACACCATATCGCCGTCGGTGCAGGCGTTATTGACAGAGACTATCGCGGAAATGTTGGTGTAATTTTATTTAACCATTCTTCTGAAATTTTTTACATTCGAAAAGGAGATCGTATAGCGCAGTTAATATGCGAACAAATAGCTGAGCCAAAATTACAAGAATTAGCGAGTTTAGATTCAACAGCTCGCGGCTCTTGTGGTTTTGGTTCGACAGGAGGAACAAGCGTTGCAGATAACTATGATGATGATGAAAACTTATTGCTAGAAATAGAAAAATTTTTAACAGATTTCTAAATTTTCTTTTTTTCTAACAATATTATTTATTTTTTTAAAAATGTTGTTAGAAATTAATTATGTTATTTTTTTTCTGTTTCTAGTAATGGAACGCGAAGCATCCAATACTTCTCCTTCAGCATCCGCCGGCCCATCGACGTATTTTTCAATTAAAGACGTGATTCAATGTCTTTACATAACGGGGCTGGTAAAAATAGTGCTGTGGGAGGAGGCATTAGAAAATTTGAAAGCGATTGTACTGGACCAACCTTCAATTATTATTAATTTATATTTAATTATTCAGAATGCGGTCATGCATATATTTGATGATGAACCGTCAGAAATCGATATTTTCCGTAGGAAACAAAAAGAAATGACCTTAGCGGAAATTATCGATTATTTTAATTCTCAGATTGATGACGAACTTTACAATAGCAAAAATTTAGATCATGATAGTATTAAATTGTTTCGTGAATTAATTAGTATAAAGAAATCGGCCGAGACGATTGAACTCAATAAAAACAGCGATAGTAGTACCGATACTCAATCAGATAGCGAAGACGATTTTGATAAAATTTTTAACTCTTTTTCCAAATCTAAAAAATCTAAAAAATCTGAAAAATCAAAAAAAATCAAAAACACTAAATTTGAACAAAAGTTTGAGATATTAAAAGACGGCATGAAGAAATGGGTTAAAACACCAGGTGAGGAAGGTCCATATTTGATCGAGGTAAAATTAACGCAGACGGCTGACATCAAACGTGTACCTTCCGACAGCTGGTGGCAAAAAGTATCCCGTAAAGTGACTGTTTTAGCATCGTCACAACAAGACCCGCTGTTCGTGGCAACAGCCGATTTATTTAAATCGGCTTTAAACAAAATTAAAAATGTTAAAGATGTAGCACACGGCTCGTACAAGACGCGGTATAAGCCGTATTAAAATAATTTAAGGTTGGTCTGTTAGTTGATTGATTGATGTATGTAAATATGTATATATTATAAATAAGTATTTAATTGTATGTATATATATATATATATAAATAATTTAATTTTAATATATATAATAAAAATAATATGTTTTACACAAGAACGTGTATAATAATTCTTGTTTTTTTTGGTCACCTGTAAAATAAGTGTGTTCTTTTTATATCATTTTTAATATATGTATTATTACAAGGTATAACGTGTTTTACATTTCTCTATTCAAAAAATTAATTTGTTTTTGTTATAAGACTTTCCTATGTTATTTTTAAACCGTATTTAATTTTACATAGAACACATTTACAGCTGTTTTTGACCTACTTCTATTTGCGTCTTTGATGGAAATGAACACGTCATCAAAACAGGAGGAGGAGAGTCGTCTTCTCCATAAATGGTTTTTTTCGCCAAAAAGATTAACACCTGGAGAAATTGTGAAATTGAAAGCGATAGTCGACAGACCAGGCTCGACTATACAACCGTTTATAAAAGAATTAATAAAAAAATTATAGAATTTTTGTAATTTTATATATATATGTATAAATAAATAGCATATAAAAAAAATTTAGTGTTGGTGTTTAATACTTTCACAAAATCCTTTCCTTTGTTTGGTATTTATCATGGATTCCCGGATTAATAATAATGTGATGTTCTAGCATAGTAATAGTGAAGAAAAAAAATATGTTTATACAGACTGTTTTAAGACACTTAATGAGGGACACTTCAACCGACTTGTAGTCGATCATAGATTAATAATAGTGAAGGAAAAAGATGTGAAATAAATACATTAAAAAAATACATTTTAAATTTTATTATTCAATATCCAATTTGCTATATGAAATACATTATTTAGCGCACAATGATCAAGATTATGTTTATATGGACAATCGACACGTGCCACAGTCTGCTGTTGTAAGACACTTAATGATGGACACTTAAGCGCTTCGAGATCTATTACTTCAACCGACTTGTAGTCGATCATGTCCTGGATGAGTCTCTGTTTTTCTGCTCCTTTAGTGTACACATATTCACCTTCAGTAACGATGCTGTTTAAAATATTGTGAAGTTCGTCATAGCTGTGAATTCCACAATTCCAGCTGAAACCATGAAAAAATCTTTTCAACCACTCTACTTGTTTTTTTCTATTTTTTGATAAATAACGATAATCGAATGGTGGTAAAAACAAAAAATGTTCTCTCACACCGGTACAGTTGTGATTTTCTATTCTTTGTACACACAATTCTTTAACAATATAATTTTTAGCGTCGTCGAAAAAACATTGAACATCAACAATAAAACCGATCATTATTATAAAGCGCTAACACTACAAGTGATTATAAAATGTGTATGACAAGCGAATAAATATAATGTTAACAATCGATTCATTCTATCGATTTTCTTATAACACCAGATAAAGGTAAATATACAAGCAAATTATCAGATATCAGTAAGCAGTATGCGGTCGTTTTCGACGGAAAATTCTGCGCTGATTCTATTTCTAAACGAACATCAACAGATCCGGTTTTTAAAAGGTCGCTCTGATGAGAGCAGTCAATAACAATTATCGGCGCGTATAATAAATAATCGGTCCTGTCCAGAACAGGTTCGTTCTCGCTACCATCATAATACGATGATTGAAACCCTTTATACATTTCGTATAACGTCTCTTTACTTCCGTTTAAATTATCATACGGATAGTATTGCGAATTCAAATATAATTTAATATTATGCAAGTTGCATAAATCAAAATGAGAGGCATTTTTTGTTATGTTATTTTTTCTATCTGTTTGAAAACCTACAATTATATAACGCGGTTTATCAGTCTGTGCTACAGTTTTTATCGTCCACGTCAACTGTTTAGTTTCTGGTAAAGTCGGGTATTCTTGCAACTCCCATCTACGAAACGCTAATTTTATTGGCGTATCTCTATCAACAATACTCAATAATCTGTGTCTATACTCATCGCTAACATAAATATAAGGAATTCGCCAATTGATTTTTGTTAATTGTAATTTATATTTATCGATAGCGTTTAAAACTACAGCGTTATTATCAGACGATGATCGTATTAAAATCAGTTCTTGTTTCACATTTAAAATTATGCGTTTGTATTGTTCAGCAAAACCGAGTAATAATTTTAAAGGAATACAAAACACGAAATTCGTTGAATCTGTTGTGAAGCAACTTTTTACATCTCCCGTCCATCCTGCATTAGTTATTTTCTTCATATCACTGGGTTTGAATGTTAAAATATTCTTCATTACTGATGTGATACCAACATTTTTAACACGATCTACTTCCGTAGCACATATTTCGTACCGTATTTCATCGAATAAAAACGCTAATCCGTTACTAATTAATTGAATATTTTCGTTTTTCTGATTGTTTTCACCCATTAATTTACCTTCGATATGTAGATAACTCTCGCAGGGAAGTGTATAATGATCTTGTTGATGAACAGGAATACGTATCTCATCATTATTATTTAATGTAGTAGATGCGTAAGGAGTGTGTGTATGATACGCACGTCCGATGATACTATCGTCATCATAGACAGCGCTATTTAACACGTCCAATATACTCATTGTTAATAAGTACTTTATACCCTAACGATTTTAAAAATTTTCTATTAAGAGATGTTAACTGATTAGCATCCCGTATTTTACTGACACTATTTACGGGCTTAACTATTGTTTTATTTTGCCCATATGGAAAAATTAGCCTCATCTCGTCTTTTTCTTATATGTAATCGCAAAGAAATCGTTTCTTCTCTAAAATTTATTAACTTTCCGTCTTGATCTTCTAATCGTATTGTAATATTATCTAATCTATTTGTATTCACTGGTAAATAGATAACGTTTGTCGGTGATTCTACTAATTTATACCCCGGTCCGACTGTCGGATAAAATTCGTGTAATATATGAGATTCTCGGCCGTTCTTCAATGATCCAACCACAGCACTGCAGACAAGTCTCACAACATCTGTCTTTACAATGTTGATTGTCGACTGTGATGAATGCCATATAAGCGGTTCGAGTTTGGCAGTATTAGCGAATCCGAGAAGAGAAGCCAAAGAATTCGGTTTAGTGAAATCTATCGTTTCACTCGAATAGATTTCGCTTTTCAAAGTATTATTATTAGCACGTATTAATAATTTAATAATTTTCTTTTTATTACTTTTTGGTAATTTTTGATTTATATAAGTGTTTATATCCTCGATTTCATAAGAGCCTGTAGGTAATGCAATCACTCCATCGTCACCGAAATAAAACATATTATTTACATTTTCTTCAACATTCGGTATGGAATTGTATGTCATGAAATTAATCAACCCGAGTTCCCAATTTCCTTCGAGTTCGATGGGAGGAAATATATCACAACTAAGCGACGATCCTACTCCGTTTAAGCTAAACATTATTACTAAGAAACTGCAAACACAAACGTCCACAATTAACTGTATTCGATCGCTGATAACGTTTATAATTATAGTTTATATTGACGGGTTGTTGCTCCGATGTTTGAAAGTAACGAACTAATTCAATTGGCGGTCTTAAATTACCAAAACTATCGAAATAGTTTATTGTCTTATTTTGTTTACGGTAACATACCCAATGCGTACCTGACCCGCGTATACTATCTAAATTAACAATACCGGTTTCATTTTTCTGAATTTTTAACGGTAAAGTATCTTTCATAAAAACACCTCTAAAATTAGATACATTCAAGAGTTTAGCGTAGGAAAACAATTCATTATTGGTGAGAGCGTGTGAAGGAATCTTTATTTCTTTCGATGTTTTTTTTTTTATTCCCACCACCACCAGATTTTTTATACGGTCGTAAGTATAATCCCCTTCCCCTCCTTTTTCTTTTTTTTGATTTAGAAATTCGCTTATTTTTTTTCTTTTTTTTCTTTTTAATACCGCCGCCGAATTTACTTTTCGCTTTCATAATATTAGTTAACGCCCAAGCAGCAGCTTTTTCACCGATAGACGAGTCTCGTGCTTTTACACGTTGCCAAGCTTTTTCCGCTAATTCACGATCGGCTTTAGAACGATTTTCAGTATCTCGATATTTCGAGTATATTATATCGTGTTCCTTACAAGCCGCGTCTAATTTATTAATACCCGAATCTCCGCGCTGTAATCGTTTACTTAATTTCGTACCCGGTCCGCAGTATTGATAACCAGGAACATGTAGTTCGATAGGTAAAATATCGACCGCTTTATTCAGTAAATTTCCGATTAATCCTCGACCGCGACGGACATCTTCTGCACTCTTCTGATATGCACGCATTTGTGACGGCGATAAATAATAATTTACAAATATATATTTTTTTTCCAATCTTCTATATCTCTGACAGGATTATCTTTCGTTGTTTTTACATAAACATTATATAATATACTATACACGTGATTGTTTAATATATTAACAAAATTGTCTAATCTGTCTTCAACTCTCTGTTGAACTATATTAACTGTATCGAGTATAAACTGTTTGCTTACAGCATCTGTCGGAACCGATGGATAACCTATGTTATTTAACCTATAACCTTCGAAGTTACAAATTCCATTTGATACGGTCGGAATTTTTGTATCTACATACGATTTAGTCGCTGCGTCAGTAAGTAATTTCGGATCGGCTAAATTAATTATATTTTTCAAAGCAACGTCGTACTGATTATCAATTTGATATAAACAATTTTCTTTTAAAATTTTAAAAGTAACAGCATCTTCTTCCGAAACAGCGTTACCGACATTACAGAGTCTTTTATTATCTATATCATAATCACCCTCATCTGTTAAACGAAAACCTTCACCAGTAGGACCGCGAACAACGTTTATCCGCATATGTCTATTGTAACGTCCGAATTTATCGATACTCATTTTGTAAATGACAAAATTAACGTTACTACACGTTATTTTATTATATTCGCTTCTCGCAATTCTTCGATAATTGATATGATTTCATTTTCATGACCGGAATGACCGGTATTCTTAGATGCTATTAATAAACGTAATCTGTCGCATAACTCGTTCGGATCATCCCAATATACATAATTCGGCTTATCATCGTTAGTTAACGATAAAACACCGCGTCCTTCAATACGTTTCAGTTTCGATTTAGTAGACGTTGACTCTGATACCAGATTTTTAATTATATTATTATATTTATGCCCTTTGTTACTCTTAACTCGATCAGAGTGACTCTGTTTATGAGCATTTGTCGCTTTTAGTATCAAACCGTACGTATGCAGATCCTCTTCTGAATATATATAATCGTCAGGTATTTTCATAAAAAGAAGTTCATAAAGTCCAGGCGTACCTTCATACGTTACATTATCGATAATAATATTATCGCCCTCGAAATTAATAGTTGAATTGCCTATCTTTATCGAATCATCGTCTCCAAAATAAACACCGTAAGTATGATCGATTTCCTTATTTTTATCATTAAACAATTTACGTAAATATAGTCTAGGCAATTTTCCTGTGACAGCGTTATCAATCCAATAATTTGCTCTACTAAGACCAGTAGATGTTGATAGTACTTCTTGTAATGTCGGCGGTGTTTCATATATTTCCGTAGCACCTTCGTTAACATCCATTTCAGGTGTACTAGTTATCGATCCAATTTTTCTCATTTTAATCGGCGTAATTCCTACTTCTTTTTGTTCTTCTATTTTATTTCCACGACGTTTATGTTTTTTTAAACGCGTTTCTACATCATCCATTTTTTCATCCGTATCGTAAAGCACATCACGTAAATTTATTAACTTTTTTAAAGGTTGAACTATCGGTTCTAATTGTTTCTCTAATTCCTGTTGTTCGCTGATAGCACTTTGAGTCAAATTAGCGTGTTTCCGTCTAATATCTTTCCTAATTTGTTTAATCTCTTTCGCAAGTTGTTCACGTTTCGCTCGCGACGTCATCTTGTACAATAATTTATCAATCCTTATGTATCTATATAAATATCGAATCCAATACGATAACGACCGCGACGCATATCACTCTCTTTGTCTATTACTAAAAAATGATGTTTACCACGTATCCATGCTTTATTACAAATTTCTTTAAAACAATCAAAACTCATATCCGTGTTAACATGATCGGCAAAAACATGTTTTAAATTTAGTTCATCTTGCCGAAATAAAACTATTAAATTTGCGTTATCTCGTATCAGTTGTTTTGGAATTTTACTATACGACTGGCACAAATAAAAAACATCAATATTATTATGTCTCCCCATTGTAAAATAATTTCGTATATTATACTGCCGTTCACAAGCTATATCGTCGAAAATTATTACAGAATTAGGTTTAGCTTCATTCGGATGTATAACCTCGTCATTATCTGTAAACGTATGATAACCTATAAACGGTATTTTTGAAAACACTCTATTTAAAAACTTGTATTTAGGCTGATACAACGATTTTGAAAACACATATATATTTTCAAAGCATAATCCGTTCGGATCGAATAACAAATTAAGCATTAAATTAGTCTTCCCCATGTCTGATGAGCCTGTAATTAAACATCTAATATTATCTGGTAATAATTTACTATGTTTTTTTCTCTTTTTCTTCAGATCACTACAATTACACACAATCGTATCAATATCGCGAATATTTATTTTATGTTTCTGCCGTTTAAGCTTCATCACTGACGTCTATTTTTTTACACACGTTATTATATAATATTATTTCTATTAATCCAACTGTCGTGTGATTTATCATAACCCAACCAACGTACAAGTACTTTCTCGCCTTTACGTTTTAAAATTTTTTCAATTAAATATACGTCACCAAATTTTGTTTTACTTATTTCTTGTTCATAAAAACCACCTTCTAATATATTACCTTTATCGTCCTTCAGAATATACGTTCTCGGCGCTGTAGATTTAACGTTATAAATAGTAAATAACTCGTTTGTCCAGTTGGGAAGATAACCTTTAGCAAACACCTTTTTATATTTGCTAATTCTTACTCTATCGCCGATTTTAAATTTTGGAGGTTTCTTATTGAACGTTAATTGTTTTATTTTATTTATTCGTAACAATACTTCTTTTTCGTTATTCTTGTTTACATCTACAGGTTTCATTTTAATTGTTCTGTGCACAGTATTATTGTAGTCTCTCAATAAATCAGGAAGGACATTCAACCACGTATACTTACCGTTAGTTGTAAACCATTTCCACATTTTATTTTTCAAAGTACGGTTGAACCGTTCGATAATAGAAGCTTTTTTATCTGAATGTGTAGAATAATGATTTATATTGTATTGCTTCAACAAATTACGCACACGTTCGTTGTACCATTCTTTACCTTTATCTGTTTGTAAATGATTCATTTTATTATTTTGTAATAAAATTTTAAGTACTCGCGCAACATTTTCAGACGATTTTGTTTTTATTGGAACAGCGAATGCGTATTTACTGAAGCAATTTATCATCGTTAATATATACTTATAACCTCTATTCAACTTTGCATATGGAATCATTTCTACAAGATCGGCTTGATATAAATCATCAAGACCTTTGAGCTCAACACTACGAGTTAAAAAATTTTTTCTAACTTGTTTATGTAATTCGTTACTGATATTCTCTCTTACACTCATTATATATGTTGACGGTTCTAACTATGATAAGAAAATGAATAAAAAACAACAAACACAAATACATCAATACTATTTTTTATTATTTTTTAATAATAATAATAATAATAATAATAATTAATTACATACAATCTTCACCTTTGTGAATTTTCACCAAAAAACAGTGTGGTGATACTTTTTCATGAACAGTCCAAGGATCGTCAGAACATTTCCAACCGTTTAAAATGACTCTACACTCTATACATGATAATTTACTACCAACGCCGGTATAATAAAATCCGGCGTTAACCAGTTTTTTAAAATTGGGCTCGAGTGTAGGCCAACTTTTAAATGATAATAACATCACTTTTTTAGTCTCTGCAATACATCTTTTCGCATTCCTATAATTATTGAAATTATACATTATACATTGCTCCATCTCGCAATTCGGCTTCGATAATTTATGCATAAACTGAATATGTTCGATAGGTAAAGTTCCTCTTGTCTGAAACCCGCACAAAGAACACTGAACACTATCTAAATATCGTTTAAAAACAAAACCGGATTCTAACAATTCGTTTATCGAATGATTGATTAATCTTTCACACAGCAGCGCTTGTTTTGACATTGTTTTTTAACCGACGTCTTCACAGCGACTGGTGACGCACGAACTGATTTTACTTTATACAATTTTTCTTCTTCTTCATGATCGATACTCAGTAGTGTTTGACGACTACAGTTTTTTAATTTTTTCAATACAGCACCGTACGTATAAGTAATCGGTAAACTGATTTTAATAATCTGCTTATTCCTTTCAATTTTAACAACATTTGCTCGTGTAAATTCGTTCACTATCAAACAACAAATTTCGTTAAAATTTAATTCTCCATCGAGCGGCGGGCCGAAATAATATATTTGCCAATTAAATGCGGAAATACTGTTATCAGTCATTTTGTTTTTAAAAATCGAAGATATCTATCTACAAAAAATAATTTAATTTCTGAATCATCATGACTTTCAATCAACTGTAAACAACACAGTAATTTATTTTTATTTCTTTCAAAAATAGCGCACGGGCACGGACCGTCTATAACGTCAGTAAACTTATCACTACAACAACACCCGTCTTCAGATAACTTTTTTACTTCACAATAAAAAATAATTTCTTTTAAGCAATCATATATTCCCTTCAGTTGGCACGTTCGAAAATGATCTATCACCAAATCGTCTAAACTCGTTACTTTAATAATATTTGATAACCTTAATACAACGTCTTCTGAAAATTCGCGTTTTAATAAGTCGATTATACTTCTACCGTCCATTCTTTCGTTAACATGTTCTCACAGAGACTGTAAACTGAACACTGACAATAAAATTGAACGTATACTAAATATTCGGTTAGGTGGGGATAGAAAATAATTCTTTATATATTCTAACTAATAAACAATATGGCGAGGCTTTCGCATGCTCAATCCAAGGATCGTCAGTCTCCTCCCACTCACAAAGAACCGCTTTGCATTCCACACACATTACGTCATCTTCAATTCCGGTATAATAAAATCCCGCTGATCTGAGTCTATCGGCTGACGGTGAACGTTTTGGCCATGTATAAAATGTCAACTTCATCATTTCTTCTGTTTCTTCAACACATTTTATCGCATTCTGATAATTAGCAATACACTCTTTTGATTTAGCGAGTAACATTTGTCTCAGAAAATTCATTATTTACAAAATACATCTGACGAAAAATCTGCGCTCGTAAAAACACAATGTTGCCGCTAAGACCGCAAGCTATTTACTGACAGAGAATAAACATTTGTTTAATCGGGAACTGAAAATTGTTCTTTATATATTTTAATTAATAAAAAAAAAATATGATTTGGTAATGCGAGGGATCGAACCTACGAACTAATAATACTGATAAAACCGTTATAGGATACAATTAACGCACACGACCAAATCATATTTGATAAATAATAATTTTAAAACGATACTAAACGAATAATTCAAAATAAAAAAAGCGCATACATTTCCAGATAAAACTTGTTTATTACTACTACTATTTTTCCGCACACTGTCTCTTGTGCAATTTAATTAATACACAGTCTGGCGAAGCTTTCGCGTGTTCGAGCCAAGGATCGTCAGTCTCCTTCCAATCACAAAGTACTATTCCGCATTCAACACATATTACGTCGTCTTCCGTTCCGGTGTAATAAAATCCCGCTGATACCAGTCTCTCGACTGACGGGTAACGTTTTCGCCATCGAGGAAACGCAAATGATGCTTCCATCTGTTTCCGCGCTTCTCGAACACATTTCACAGCGATTGGATAATTTGTAATACACTCTCTCGATTTAGCGTAATCTTCAAATTTATAATACCTATCGCGAATCATTCCGCATTTCGGATATAAAAGTTTATGCATGAACTGGATATGCGCGATTGTCAGATATACTTTTGTTTTAAAACCGCACTTGCTGCATTTAATATTATCTGAATTAGTTATAAAAACAAAACCTTCGTTGACAAAAAAATCTAGCACAATCTGGACGGGTGTAACACGCGTTACAGACATCATAAACGAAAATCTCGTATTAACTGAAAAAATTGATACGTAAACAATACCACATTAATAAAAAAATATATCACGCCATTATCCCTTCTCCTAAACATTTGTTTACAAACAGACGCGCTCCGGCGGCGGTCGCCGAACTCCGAATGTTTACGTTTACGTTTGTCGTGTCCCAGCTTTGCGTTGTTTACGTTTGTCGGAATGTTTATGTTTACGTTTGTTACTGGGTCAGCGTGCCGTCGATCGGCGGCCAAAGAAAACAACGAGCACGTGGTGATAGCCGCCGCGTCGGCGAGAGAGAAAAAAACGTAAACATAAACATTCCGACAAACGTAAACAACGCAAAGCTGGGACACGAAAAACGTAAACATAAACACGAAGAGGTCGATGACCGCGCGGTGGGTGCGGGGCGGGGCGGGGGTGAGGAGGAAGGAAAAAATGTAAACATAAACAGAGGAGAGAACGTAAACAACGCAAAGCTGGGACACGAAAAACGTAAACATAAACACGAAGAGGTCGATGACCGCGCGGTGGGTGCGGGGCGGGGCGGGGGTGAGGAGGAAGGAAAAAATGTAAACATAAACAGAGGAGAGAACGTAAACAACGCAAAGCTGGGACACGCGGTGGAGAAAAAAACGTAAACATAAACACGAAGAGGTCAATGACCGCGCGGTGGGTGCGGGGTAGGGCGGGGGTGGGGAGGAAGGAAAAATGTAAACATAAACAGAGGAGTGGGGGGCGTGGCGAGAGAGAAAAAATGTAAACAAACCGAAAAAAACGTAAACAAACGAGCGGAGGTGAGTGACCGCGCGGGCGGTATGTAGGTGAAGACGGGGGTGGAGGGAGTGAAAAAAATGTAAACATAAACAAACGAGGGGGGCGTGGCAGTCCCAGAACCAACCTTTTATTACTACTAAAAGTGATTATTAAATAAAATTACAGACTAGACTGACAGACAAATGACTTTGACCCAACCCCAGAGATTGGCCACATAAAAACCAAAATAAAATGAAACAAGATGGAAGTGAAGGAGAAGATAAATGAAAATAAAAATGGAACAAACCAACTATAAAGGAAATAAAGTGAAACAAGGTGATAAAACACAGACAAATAGTATAGAATAGGGAAGGGAGAAATGATACAATCAAATATCATAAAGGAAACGAAACCAGTAAATAACCAATATAAAAAATAAATTTTAGTATCGACTAAGTGATAAATGTAATTAATAATTAATAAAACCCGATAAATAAAAATACACTAACCCAAGAATTAGAAGTATATAAAAGTAAGAAATCTAGGAAGACATAAACGTATTAAGTATAAATAATATTTGTAAAGAAAGAGAGAGATAGTGAGATTGTGAGAAATAAACTGATAATAACTAAGTGACAAAGAAAAGTAATGATAGGGATTACCCACTAATAAACACTTGAAATAAAAAGTTTAAGAAGTGCCAATAGTGAAAGTGTAAAAACCCCAAATAATGAGTAAATCAGTGATAAAGACTAATTAGTTAAAAGAGAAGGCGATGAATAAAAAAGGATATTGTAAATGATAGTATGATAAAAAATAGTGATATGTAAGAAAACACTTAGTAAATCAATGACAAAACACTAAATGATTTAATAGTGAACTTATAAGAATTGTATTGTTAACAGTAATTAAAAATAGAATTTAGATTAGATATAAATGAAGGATATGATGTTATTCAGGGGAGAAAGCCCATGTAAGGTAAACAGTTAGTGTTACCATGGATTGGAGAGAGAGATTAGTAAAGAAATAAGAAATTAAGAAAGCAATCAATAAACACCACATGTTATAAGGGATAATAGTTTAAGTAAGTTTAAAAAGAGTGATGATGTTTCTCACCCAAAATAATAGTAAAAGAATGAAATGTATTGTAAACCAACATTACCTAATAACTGGTAAAGATTGTTCATTTAAATTTATGAATAGGATATGGCTGAAGGAAGTATACAGTCCATAGGCCTAGTTGTTAAACTTTTAGTAGTAATAAAAGGTTGGTTCTGGGACAGCCACGCCCCCCTCGTTTGTTTATGTTTACATTTTTTTCACTCCCTCCACCCCCGTCTTCACCTACATACCGCCCGCGCGGTCACTCAACTCCGCTCGTTTGTTTACGTTTTTTTCGGTTTGTTTACATTTTTTCTCTCTCGCCACGCCCCCCACTCCTCTGTTTATGTTTACATTTTTCCTTCCTCCCCACCCCCGCCCTACCCCGCACCCACCGCGCGGTCATCGACCTCTTCGTGTTTATGTTTACGTTTTTTTCTCCACCGCGTGTCCCAGCTTTGCGTTGTTTACGTTCTCTCCTCTGTTTATGTTTACATTTTTTCCTTCCTCCTCACCCCCGCCCCGCCCCGCACCCACCGCGCGGTCATCGACCTCTTCGTGTTTATGTTTACGTTTTTTTTCCACCGCGTGTCCCAGCTTTGCGTTGTTTACGTTCTCTCCTCTGTTTATGTTTACATTTTTTCCTTCCTCCTCACCCCCGCCCCGCCCCGCACCCACCGCGCGGTCATCGACCTCTTCGTGTTTATGTTTACGTTTTTCGTGTCCCAGCTTTGCGTTGTTTACGTTTGTCGGAATGTTTATGTTTACGTTTTTTTCTCTCTCGCCGACGCGGCGGCTATCACCACGTGCTCGTTGTTTTCTTTGGCCGCCGATCGACGGCACGCTGACCCAGTAACAAACGTAAACATAAACATTCCGACAAACGTAAACAACGCAAAGCTGGGACACGACAAACGTAAACGTAAACATTCGGAGTTCGGCGACCGCCGCCGGAGCGCGTCTGTTTGTAAACAAATGTTTAGGAGAAGGGATAATGGCGTGATATATTTTTTTATTAATGTGGTATTGTTTACGTATCAATTTTTTCAGTTAATACGAGATTTTCGTTTATGATGTCTGTAACGCGTGTTACACCCGTCCAGATTGTGCTAGATTTTTTTGTCAACGAAGGTTTTGTTTTTATAACTAATTCAGATAATATTAAATGCAGCAAGTGCGGTTTTAAAACAAAAGTATATCTGACAATCGCGCATATCCAGTTCATGCATAAACTTTTATATCCGAAATGCGGAATGATTCGCGATAGGTATTATAAATTTGAAGATTACGCTAAATCGAGAGAGTGTATTACAAATTATCCAATCGCTGTGAAATGTGTTCGAGAAGCGCGGAAACAGATGGAAGCATCATTTGCGTTTCCTCGATGGCGAAAACGTTACCCGTCAGTCGAGAGACTGGTATCAGCGGGATTTTATTACACCGGAACGGAAGACGACGTAATATGTGTTGAATGCGGAATAGTACTTTGTGATTGGAAGGAGACTGACGATCCTTGGCTCGAACACGCGAAAGCTTCGCCAGACTGTGTATTAATTAAATTGCACAAGAGACAGTGTGCGGAAAAATAGTAGTAGTAATAAACAAGTTTTATCTGGAAATGTATGCGCTTTTTTTATTTTGAATTATTCGTTTAGTATCGTTTTAAAATTATTATTTATCAAATATGATTTGGTCGTGTGCGTTAATTGTATCCTATAACGGTTTTATCAGTATTATTAGTTCGTAGGTTCGATCCCTCGCATTACCAAATCATATTTTTTTTTTATTAATTAAAATATATAAAGAACAATTTTCAGTTCCCGATTAAACAAATGTTTATTCTCTGTCAGTAAATAGCTTGCGGTCTTAGCGGCAACATTGTGTTTTTACGAGCGCAGATTTTTCGTCAGATTTATTTTGTAAATAATGAATTTTCTGAGACAAATGTTACTCGCTAAATCAAAAGAGTGTATTGCTAATTATCAGAATGCGATAAAATGTGTTGAAGAAACAGAAGAAATGATGAAGTTGACATTTTATACATGGCCAAAACGTTCACCGTCAGCCGATAGACTCAGATCAGCGGGATTTTATTATACCGGAATTGAAGATGACGTAATGTGTGTGGAATGCAAAGCGGTTCTTTGTGAGTGGGAGGAGACTGACGATCCTTGGATTGAGCATGCGAAAGCCTCGCCATATTGTTTATTAGTTTCAATATATAAAGAATTATTTTCTATCCCCACCTAACCGAATATTTAGTATACGTTCAATTTTATTGTCAGTGTTCAGTTTACAGTCTCTGTGAGAACATGTTAACGAAAGAATGGACGGTAGAAGTATAATCGACTTATTAAAACGCGAATTTTCAGAAGACGTTGTATTAAGGTTATCAAATATTATTAAAGTAACGAGTTTAGACGATTTGGTGATAGATCATTTTCGAACGTGCCAACTGAAGGGAATATATGATTGCTTAAAAGAAATTATTTTTTATTGTGAAGTAAAAAAGTTATCTGAAGACGGGTGTTGTTGTAGTGATAAGTTTACTGACGTTATAGACGGTCCGTGCCCGTGCGCTATTTTTGAAAGAAATAAAAATAAATTACTGTGTTGTTTACAGTTGATTGAAAGTCATGATGATTCAGAAATTAAATTATTTTTTGTAGATAGATATCTTCGATTTTTAAAAACAAAATGACTGATAAATTTGAAAACAGTATTTCCGCATTTAATTGGCAAATATATTATTTCGGCCCGCCGCTCGATGGAGAATTAAATTTTAACGAAATTTGTTGTTTGATAGTGAACGAATTTACACGAGCAAATGTTGTTAAAATTGAAAGGAATAAGCAGATTATTAAAATCAGTTTACCGATTACTTATACGTACGGTGCTGTATTGAAAAAATTAAAAAACTGTAGTCGTCAAACACTACTGAGTATCGATCATGAAGAAGAAGAAAAATTGTATAAAGTAAAATCAGTTCGTGCGTCACCAGTCGCTGTGAAGACGTCGGTTAAAAAACAATGTCAAAACAAGCGCTGCTGTGTGAAAGATTAATCAATCATTCGATAAACGAATTGTTAGAATCCGGTTTTGTTTTTAAACGATATTTAGATAGTGTTCAGTGTTCTTTGTGCGGGTTTCAGACAAGAGGAACTTTACCTATCGAACATATTCAGTTTATGCATAAATTATCGAAGCCGAATTGCGAGATGGAGCAATGTATAATGTATAATTTCAATAATTATAGGAATGCGAAAAGATGTATTGCAGAGACTAAAAAAGTGATGTTATTATCATTTAAAAGTTGGCCTACACTCGAGCCCAATTTTAAAAAACTGGTTAACGCCGGATTTTATTATACCGGCGTTGGTAGTAAATTATCATGTATAGAGTGTAGAGTCATTTTAAACGGTTGGAAATGTTCTGACGATCCTTGGACTGTTCATGAAAAAGTATCACCACACTGTTTTTTGGTGAAAATTCACAAAGGTGAAGATTGTATGTAATTAATTATTATTATTATTATTATTATTATTAAAAAATAATAAAAAATAGTATTGATGTATTTGTGTTTGTTGTTTTTTATTCATTTTCTTATCATAGTTAGAACCGTCAACATATATAATGAGTGTAAGAGAGAATATCAGTAACGAATTACATAAACAAGTTAGAAAAAATTTTTTAACTCGTAGTGTTGAGCTCAAAGGTCTTGATGATTTATATCAAGCCGATCTTGTAGAAATGATTCCATATGCAAAGTTGAATAGAGGTTATAAGTATATATTAACGATGATAAATTGCTTCAGTAAATACGCATTCGCTGTTCCAATAAAAACAAAATCGTCTGAAAATGTTGCGCGAGTACTTAAAATTTTATTACAAAATAATAAAATGAATCATTTACAAACAGATAAAGGTAAAGAATGGTACAACGAACGTGTGCGTAATTTGTTGAAGCAATACAATATAAATCATTATTCTACACATTCAGATAAAAAAGCTTCTATTATCGAACGGTTCAACCGTACTTTGAAAAATAAAATGTGGAAATGGTTTACAACTAACGGTAAGTATACGTGGTTGAATGTCCTTCCTGATTTATTGAGAGACTACAATAATACTGTGCACAGAACAATTAAAATGAAACCTGTAGATGTAAACAAGAATAACGAAAAAGAAGTATTGTTACGAATAAATAAAATAAAACAATTAACGTTCAATAAGAAACCTCCAAAATTTAAAATCGGCGATAGAGTAAGAATTAGCAAATATAAAAAGGTGTTTGCTAAAGGTTATCTTCCCAACTGGACAAACGAGTTATTTACTATTTATAACGTTAAATCTACAGCGCCGAGAACGTATATTCTGAAGGACGATAAAGGTAATATATTAGAAGGTGGTTTTTATGAACAAGAAATAAGTAAAACAAAATTTGGTGACGTATATTTAATTGAAAAAATTTTAAAACGTAAAGGCGAGAAAGTACTTGTACGTTGGTTGGGTTATGATAAATCACACGACAGTTGGATTAATAGAAATAATATTATATAATAACGTGTGTAAAAAAATAGACGTCAGTGATGAAGCTTAAACGGCAGAAACATAAAATAAATATTCGCGATATTGATACGATTGTGTGTAATTGTAGTGATCTGAAGAAAAAGAGAAAAAAACATAGTAAATTATTACCAGATAATATTAGATGTTTAATTACAGGCTCATCAGACATGGGGAAGACTAATTTAATGCTTAATTTGTTATTCGATCCGAACGGATTATGCTTTGAAAGTATATATGTGTTTTCAAAATCGTTGTATCAGCCTAAATACAAGTTTTTAAATAGAGTGTTTTCAAAAATACCGTTTATAGGTTATCATACGTTTACAGATAATGACGAGGTTATACATCCGAATGAAGCTAAACTTAATTCTGTAATAATTTTCGACGATATAGCTTGTGAACGGCAGTATAATATACGAAATTATTTTACAATGGGGAGACATAATAATATTGATGTTTTTTATTTGTGCCAGTCGTATAGTAAAATTCCAAAACAACTGATACGAGATAACGCAAATTTAATAGTTTTATTTCGGCAAGATGAACTAAATTTAAAACATGTTTTTGCCGATCATGTTAACACGGATATGAGTTTTGATTGTTTTAAAGAAATTTGTAATAAAGCATGGATACGTGGTAAACATCATTTTTTAGTAATAGACAAAGAGAGTGATATGCGTCGCGGTCGTTATCGTATTGGATTCGATATTTATATAGATACATAAGGATTGATAAATTATTGTACAAGATGACGTCGCGAGCGAAACGTGAACAACTTGCGAAAGAGATTAAACAAATTAGGAAAGATATTAGACGGAAACACGCTAATTTGACTCAAAGTGCTATCAGCGAACAACAGGAATTAGAGAAACAATTAGAACCGATAGTTCAACCTTTAAAAAAGTTAATAAATTTACGTGATGTGCTTTACGATACGGATGAAAAAATGGATGATGTAGAAACGCGTTTAAAAAAACATAAACGTCGTGGAAATAAAATAGAAGAACAAAAAGAAGTAGGAATTACGCCGATTAAAATGAGAAAAATTGGATCGATAACTAGTACACCTGAAATGGATGTTAACGAAGGTGCTACGGAAATATATGAAACACCGCCGACATTACAAGAAGTACTATCAACATCTACTGGTCTTAGTAGAGCAAATTATTGGATTGATAACGCTGTCACAGGAAAATTGCCTAGACTATATTTACGTAAATTGTTTAATGATAAAAATAAGGAAATCGATCATACTTACGGTGTTTATTTTGGAGACGATGATTCGATAAAGATAGGCAATTCAACTATTAATTTCGAGGGCGATAATATTATTATCGATAATGTAACGTATGAAGGTACGCCTGGACTTTATGAACTTCTTTTTATGAAAATACCTGACGATTATATATATTCAGAAGAGGATCTGCATACGTACGGTTTGATACTAAAAGCGACAAATGCTCATAAACAGAGTCACTCTGATCGAGTTAAGAGTAACAAAGGGCATAAATATAATAATATAATTAAAAATCTGGTATCAGAGTCAACGTCTACTAAATCGAAACTGAAACGTATTGAAGGACGCGGTGTTTTATCGTTAACTAACGATGATAAGCCGAATTATGTATATTGGGATGATCCGAACGAGTTATGCGACAGATTACGTTTATTAATAGCATCTAAGAATACCGGTCATTCCGGTCATGAAAATGAAATCATATCAATTATCGAAGAATTGCGAGAAGCGAATATAATAAAATAACGTGTAGTAACGTTAATTTTGTCATTTACAAAATGAGTATCGATAAATTCGGACGTTACAATAGACATATGCGGATAAACGTTGTTCGCGGTCCTACTGGTGAAGGTTTTCGTTTAACAGATGAGGGTGATTATGATATAGATAATAAAAGACTCTGTAATGTCGGTAACGCTGTTTCGGAAGAAGATGCTGTTACTTTTAAAATTTTAAAAGAAAATTGTTTATATCAAATTGATAATCAGTACGACGTTGCTTTGAAAAATATAATTAATTTAGCCGATCCGAAATTACTTACTGACGCAGCGACTAAATCGTATGTAGATACAAAAATTCCGACCGTATCAAATGGAATTTGTAACTTCGAAGGTTATAGGTTAAATAACATAGGTTATCCATCGGTTCCGACAGATGCTGTAAGCAAACAGTTTATACTCGATACAGTTAATATAGTTCAACAGAGAGTTGAAGACAGATTAGACAATTTTGTTAATATATTAAACAATCACGTGTATAGTATATTATATAATGTTTATGTAAAAACAACGAAAGATAATCCTGTCAGAGATATAGAAGATTGGAAAAAAAATATATATTTGTAAATTATTATTTATCGCCGTCACAAATGCGTGTATATCAGAAGAGTGCAGAAGATGTCCGTCGCGGTCGAGGATTAATCGGAAATTTACTGAATAAAGCGGTCGATATTTTACCTATCGAACTACATGTTCCTGGTTATCAATACTGCGGACCGGGTACGAAATTAAGTAAACGATTACAGCGCGGAGATTCGGGTATTAATAAATTAGACGCGGCTTGTAAGGAACACGATATAATATACTCGAAATATCGAGATACTGAAAATCGTTCTAAAGCCGATCGTGAATTAGCGGAAAAAGCTTGGCAACGTGTAAAAGCACGAGACTCGTCTATCGGTGAAAAAGCTGCTGCTTGGGCGTTAACTAATATTATGAAAGCGAAAAGTAAATTCGGCGGCGGTATTAAAAATAAAAAAAATAAAAAAATAAGTGAATTTCTAAATCAAAAAAAAGAAAAAGGAGGGGAAGGGGATTATACTTACGACCGTATAAAAAATCTGGTGGTGGTGGGAATAAAAAAAAAAACATCGAAAGAAATAAAGATTCCTTCACACGCTCTCACCAATAATGAATTGTTTTCCTACGCTAAACTCTTGAATGTATCTAATTTTAGAGGTGTTTTTATGAAAGATACTTTACCGTTAAAAATTCAGAAAAATGAAACCGGTATTGTTAATTTAGATAGTATACGCGGGTCAGGTACGCATTGGGTATGTTACCGTAAACAAAATAAGACAATAAACTATTTCGATAGTTTTGGTAATTTAAGACCGCCAATTGAATTAGTTCGTTACTTTCAAACATCGGAGCAACAACCCGTCAATATAAACTATAATTATAAACGTTATCAGCGATCGAATACAGTTAATTGTGGACGTTTGTGTTTGCAGTTTCTTAGTAATAATGTTTAGCTTAAACGGAGTAGGATCGTCGCTTAGTTGTGATATATTTCCTCCCATCGAACTCGAAGGAAATTGGGAACTCGGGTTGATTAATTTCATGACATACAATTCCATACCGAATGTTGAAGAAAATGTAAATAATATGTTTTATTTCGGTGACGATGGAGTGATTGCATTACCTACAGGCTCTTATGAAATCGAGGATATAAACACTTATATAAATCAAAAATTACCAAAAAGTAATAAAAAGAAAATTATTAAATTATTAATACGTGCTAATAATAATACTTTGAAAAGCGAAATCTATTCGAGTGAAACGATAGATTTCACTAAACCGAATTCTTTGGCTTCTCTTCTCGGATTCGCTAATACTGCCAAACTCGAACCGCTTATATGGCATTCATCACAGTCGACAATCAACATTGTAAAGACAGATGTTGTGAGACTTGTCTGCAGTGCTGTGGTTGGATCATTGAAGAACGGCCGAGAATCTCATATATTACACGAATTTTATCCGACAGTCGGACCGGGGTATAAATTAGTAGAATCACCGACAAACGTTATCTATTTACCAGTGAATACAAATAGATTAGATAATATTACAATACGATTAGAAGATCAAGACGGAAAGTTAATAAATTTTAGAGAAGAAACGATTTCTTTGCGATTACATATAAGAAAAAGACGAGATGAGGCTAATTTTTCCATATGGGCAAAATAAAACAATAGTTAAGCCCGTAAATAGTGTCAGTAAAATACGGGATGCTAATCAGTTAACATCTCTTAATAGAAAATTTTTAAAATCGTTAGGGTATAAAGTACTTATTAACAATGAGTATATTGGACGTGTTAAATAGCGCTGTCTATGATGACGATAGTATCATCGGACGTGCGTATCATACACACACTCCTTACGCATCTACTACATTAAATAATAATGATGAGATACGTATTCCTGTTCATCAACAAGATCATTATACACTTCCCTGCGAGAGTTATCTACATATCGAAGGTAAATTAATGGGTGAAAACAATCAGAAAAACGAAAATATTCAATTAATTAGTAACGGATTAGCGTTTTATTCGATGAAATACGGTACGAAATATGTGCTACGGAAGTAGATCGTGTTAAAAATGTTGGTATCACATCAGTAATGAAGAATATTTTAACATTCAAACCCAGTGATATGAAGAAAATAACTAATGCAGGATGGACGGGAGATGTAAAAAGTTGCTTCACAACAGATTCAACGAATTTCGTGTTTTGTATTCCTTTAAAATTATTACTCGGTTTTGCTGAACAATACAAACGCATAATTTTAAATGTGAAACAAGAACTGATTTTAATACGATCATCGTCTGATAATAACGCTGTAGTTTTAAACGCTATCGATAAATATAAATTACAATTAACAAAAATCAATTGGCGAATTCCTTATATTTATGTTAGCGATGAGTATAGACACAGATTATTGAGTATTGTTGATAGAGATACGCCAATAAAATTAGCGTTTCGTAGATGGGAGTTGCAAGAATACCCGACTTTACCAGAAACTAAACAGTTGACGTGGACGATAAAAACTGTAGCACAGACTGATAAACCGCGTTATATAATTGTAGGTTTTCAAACAGATAGAAAAAATAACATAACAAAAAATGCCTCTCATTTTGATTTATGCAACTTGCATAATATTAAATTATATTTGAATTCGCAATACTATCCGTATGATAATTTAAACGGAAGTAAAGAGACGTTATACGAAATGTATAAAGGGTTTCAATCATCGTATTATGATGGTAGCGAGAACGAACCTGTTCTGGACAGGACCGATTATTTATTATACGCGCCGATAATTGTTATTGACTGCTCTCATCAGAGCGACCTTTTAAAAACCGGATCTGTTGATGTTCGTTTAGAAATAGAATCAGCGCAGAATTTTCCGTCGAAAACGACCGCATACTGCTTACTGATATCTGATAATTTGCTTGTATATTTACCTTTATCTGGTGTTATAAGAAAATCGATAGAATGAATCGATTGTTAACATTATATTTATTCGCTTGTCATACACATTTTATAATCACTTGTAGTGTTAGCGCTTTATAATAATGATCGGTTTTATTGTTGATGTTCAATGTTTTTTCGACGACGCTAAAAATTATATTGTTAAAGAATTGTGTGTACAAAGAATAGAAAATCACAACTGTACCGGTGTGAGAGAACATTTTTTGTTTTTACCACCATTCGATTATCGTTATTTATCAAAAAATAGAAAAAAACAAGTAGAGTGGTTGAAAAGATTTTTTCATGGTTTCAGCTGGAATTGTGGAATTCACAGCTATGACGAACTTCACAATATTTTAAACAGCATCGTTACTGAAGGTGAATATGTGTACACTAAAGGAGCAGAAAAACAGAGACTCATCCAGGACATGATCGACTACAAGTCGGTTGAAGTAATAGATCTCGAAGCGCTTAAGTGTCCATCATTAAGTGTCTTACAACAGCAGACTGTGGCACGTGTCGATTGTCCATATAAACATAATCTTGATCATTGTGCGCTAAATAATGTATTTCATATAGCAAATTGGATATTGAATAATAAAATTTAAAATGTATTTTTTTAATGTATTTATTTCACATCTTTTTCCTTCACTATTATTAATCTATGATCGACTACAAGTCGGTTGAAGTGTCCCTCATTAAGTGTCTTAAAACAGTCTGTATAAACATATTTTTTTTCTTCACTATTACTATGCTAGAACATCACATTATTATTAATCCGGGAATCCATGATAAATACCAAACAAAGGAAAGGATTTTGTGAAAGTATTAAACACCAACACAAAATTTTTTTTATATGCTATTTATTTATACATATATATATAAAATTACAAAAATTCTATAATTTTTTTATTAATTCTTTTATAAACGGTTGTATAGTCGAGCCTGGTCTGTCGACTATCGCTTTCAATTTCACAATTTCTCCAGGTGTTAATCTTTTTGGCGAAAACAACCATTTATGGAGAAGACGACTCTCCTCCTCCTGTTTTGATGACGTGTTCATTTCCATCAAAGACGCAAATAGAAGTAGGTCAAAAACAGCTGTAAATGTGTTCTATGTAAAATTAAATACGGTTTAAAAATAACATAGGAAAGTCTTATAACAAAAACAAATTAATTTTTTGAATAGAGAAATGTAAAACACGTTATACCTTGTAATAATACATATATTAAAAATGATATAAAAAGAACACACTTATTTTACAGGTGACCAAAAAAAACAAGAATTATTATACACGTTCTTGTGTAAAACATATTATTTTTATTATATATATTAAAATTAAATTATTTATATATATATATATACATACAATTAAATACTTATTTATAATATATACATATTTACATACATCAATCAATCAACTAAACTAACAGACCAACCTTAAATTATTTTAATACGGCTTATACCGCGTCTTGTACGAGCCGTGTGCTACATCTTTAACATTTTTAATTTTGTTTAAAGCCGATTTAAATAAATCGGCTGTTGCCACGAACAGCGGGTCTTGTTGTGACGATGCTAAAACAGTCACTTTACGGGATACTTTTTGCCACCAGCTGTCGGAAGGTACACGTTTGATGTCAGCCGTCTGCGTTAATTTTACCTCGATCAAATATGGACCTTCCTCACCTGGTGTTTTAACCCATTTCTTCATGCCGTCTTTTAATATCTCAAACTTTTGTTCAAATTTAGTGTTTTTGATTTTTTTTGATTTTTCAGATTTTTTAGATTTTTTAGATTTGGAAAAAGAGTTAAAAATTTTATCAAAATCGTCTTCGCTATCTGATTGAGTATCGGTACTACTATCGCTGTTTTTATTGAGTTCAATCGTCTCGGCCGATTTCTTTATACTAATTAATTCACGAAACAATTTAATACTATCATGATCTAAATTTTTGCTATTGTAAAGTTCGTCATCAATCTGAGAATTAAAATAATCGATAATTTCCGCTAAGGTCATTTCTTTTTGTTTCCTACGGAAAATATCGATTTCTGACGGTTCATCATCAAATATATGCATGACCGCATTCTGAATAATTAAATATAAATTAATAATAATTGAAGGTTGGTCCAGTACAATCGCTTTCAAATTTTCTAATGCCTCCTCCCACAGCACTATTTTTACCAGCCCCGTTATGTAAAGACATTGAATCACGTCTTTAATTGAAAAATACGTCGATGGGCCGGCGGATGCTGAAGGAGAAGTATTGGATGCTTCGCGTTCCATTACTAGAAACAGAAAAAAAATAACATAATTAATTTCTAACAACATTTTTAAAAAAATAAATAATATTGTTAGAAAAAAAGAAAATTTAGAAATCTGTTAAAAATTTTTCTATTTCTAGCAATAAGTTTTCATCATCATCATAGTTATCTGCAACGCTTGTTCCTCCTGTCGAACCAAAACCACAAGAGCCGCGAGCTGTTGAATCTAAACTCGCTAATTCTTGTAATTTTGGCTCAGCTATTTGTTCGCATATTAACTGCGCTATACGATCTCCTTTTCGAATGTAAAAAATTTCAGAAGAATGGTTAAATAAAATTACACCAACATTTCCGCGATAGTCTCTGTCAATAACGCCTGCACCGACGGCGATATGGTGTTTTAACGCTAACCCAGAACGTGGTGCAATTCGTCCGTAACATTTCTCTGGAATTTTAACAGCCAAATCAGTTTTAACTAACGCATTGTCATGAGGAGCGATCATACAATCATACGCGCTTCTGAGATCGAAACCCGCAGCATATGCGCTCATTTTGACTGGAGGATAAGCATTATCAGATAACTTGACAAAAAACAGAGTTGGAACTGCCATTATGCCTGCAACACAAAAAACAAATTATACTGCCTTCAGCGATGATAATATCTATATACAAAAACAATTACATTATCGGATAATATTAACATATATTAAAAAACAATTTTAAACAATTACTTACTGAATTGATGTATGAAGTTGTTGTACAAAAAAGAGAAGAAGAACAAGTTGATAATATCTGTATAAAACAAAATCAAGTATTAGTTTTATAACTTAACATAATCACCAGTAGCGTTAGTATTTTTTAATAAAAATAATCATTTACCAAAAGTGACGGTAGTCAGTCGCTTGATAAAAAACGTACGAAGGGAGACGAAAGCTGATATAAATACAAGCTGATAATATCTGTATAAAACAAAATAAAGTATTAGTTTTATAACTTATCATAACCACCAGTAGCGTTAGTGTTTATAATATAAATAATCATTTACCAAAAGTGACGGTAGTCGATTGATAAAAACGTACGAAGGGAGACGAAACAAGCTGATAATATCTGTATTAATTTTACAACTTAAAATCTATTACTATCAACAGCGCTAATGTTTTTATATTAAATAAAAATATCCGCTTACCAAAAATAGTAGTAGTAGTAGTAGTAGTAGTAGTAGTAGTAGTAGTAAGCAGATGATATCTGTATAAAAATAAAAAAAAGTATTAATTTCACAACTTAACATTATCTATTTAAAATCTATCACCATCAACAATGTTAGTGTATACAAAAAATTGTCTCTTACCTGAGATAGCAGCAGTACAACACGTCGAGTCGAACGAAGAATTGTACATAGATCAGTAAAATTCAATTTACTTTATATACATTTTTGAGAATACCAATTATGACCTCTGTACAGAGACTTGTTTACTGTTTTCCGTTATCAAGCCACTTCCATTTACATAATTATACAAAAAAAACTGTGATTAATAATCATGTGATATACGCGTGAAACTTGCTATTTACAGATTGTAATGTCAAAACAACAAAAAAATAATATAAAGAAATAAAAATACTGTAAAAAGAATAATAATTAGGACTTTGTATCCAGATTTTGTTTACTGTTTTCGTTATCAAGCTAATTCCATTTACGTAATTGTACAAACAACTGCAATTAATAATCATGTGGCATACACGTGAAACTTGTTATTTATAGGTTGTAATGTCAAAACAAAACAAAAATAATATGTAAGAATACAGTAGAGAGAATAATAATTAAAACTCTGGACCCGGATTTCGTTATCGAACCAATTATTTTAATAACTGTAATTAATAATCGTGTGATATACACGTGAAACTTGTTATTTACAGATTGTAATATAAAAAACAAAACAAAAAATAATATAATTAAGAGTACTGTCGATTAAACAACCCGGAATTATCGCAAATTGGTTTTTCCATTTATGTACGGCGCCAATTAACTGAAATGACGTAAATATTTTTTTTTTCTCAATTTGTATTTTACTGTTATAGACGCAAAACATTTAAATACTATGATTTTATTTCTCTACATCAGTATGAAGACAAATTCATCAAATTCGTTACAGGACAGATAGAGAGATACAATCGCTTCATAACAAAATCAACGAATTTTGTGTACCTTCAAAACTATTACTCAGCTTTATTGAACAACAGCAACCTATAGGTATTGGAATTATTTATTTTACTGTTAGACTAATTCAATAGTAAATATTTACTTTTTAAAAAATGAATGATTTTACTTTTTTTAGATTATAATGGACAAACAACTCCCATTCAAAAAGAGATTGTCTGTGAGAACCGATAATGACGCAAATACTCGCACACCTGAACCGGGATCTTCATCCAGACAAGATCCTCAGCCTGGGCCATCTTATATACAACATCCAAGTTATTCTTCCACATCATCACCATCATCATCATCATCATCATCATCATCATCATCTAATAATAATAATTTACATTTAAAAAATAATAGATTAAAACATATAATTTTAGAAAATAAATTTATAGAAATAGAAAATGCGTTTAAGGGTAATTTAAGAACGTATTTTTATAAAAATAATAATAACGTAATTAAAGACATATGTCTATTATTAATTTATTTAAAATTAGAAATATTAAACATTTTAAGTAATATGATTGTAATATATAACGCTATAAAATTCAATATTTTAGTTGAATGTACATACGTTAAAAATAATATTAATGAATATCAGGACAGAACATTTAAAACCAAAAATATTATTTTACTTCATAGTTCGTCTATACCATCTGAAATAGACAGTATGATAAACAGTATTTGTAATGAAGAAGACATATATGTACAAAAAGGCTCTGGATGGTCGTTACATTCAATTGACGGGATATTAATTCGAATTAATCGTTTTAAGCCTTTAAGAGGTAGTTCGTATATTCCGCTTTCACCAAAACTGACTGCTAAAAAAAGCATAATTAATCCTAAAAATACAGATAATTATTGTTTTAAATGGGCGATTCTTTGTAAATTCGTAAACGGTTCACACCCGGAACGCATAAATTTTCGTTATAAGGATTTAGAAAATAAATTTACTTTTAATAATATCGATTTTCCTACTCCGTTAACACAAATAAAAATTTTTGAAAAAAATAATAACGTTTCGATTAACGTGTATGGTGTTGAAAACGATATCACAATTTACCCGTTAAAAGTATGTGATAATGAAAAATCAAACCATTTCGATCTTTTATTATTAAATAAAAATAATACGACCCATTATTGTTATATTAAAAATTTCACCAAATTAATTAGATCGCAAGTAACTAAAAGTTTTAATGATATAGAATTTTGTAAACGATGTCTAACCTACTTCACTGTTAAATCTAAAAAGTTAAAAATACATAAACGAAACTGTCAAAAAAATACACCTACACGAGTGATAATGCCGACTGATAATTTAAAATTTCAAAATTTCCAATACCAATATAAACTTCCAATAGTAGTTTACGCGGATTTTGAATGTATATTAAAACCGATAAGTACTTGTTACCCTGATCGGAAATATTCTTTTACAGTCGCGAATGAACTACACGAACCTATGAGTTTTTGCGTTTATTTCGTTGTAGAAAATTCAATTCCCGCTAATATTAAAAAACATTTGCCATCAGAACCGTTCTTATATAGAGGTAAAAATGCTGCGGAAAAATTCGTATCATATCTCGTTGAAAACATAAATTTATTAGGTTTGCTTCTTAATAATATTATACCGTTAAAAATGACAAAACAAGATAAAATCAAATATAAATCTACTACACATTGCAAAATGTGTAAACGCGAATTCACGTTATTTTACAGACCCGTTAGAGATCATTGTCATATTACCGGTCGTTACCGTTCCGCATTATGTAATAATTGTAATCTGAGGAGACAAAATCAAAAATTTGTTCCCGTTTTTATTCACGCTAGTTCAAATTATGATTCTCATTTTATCGTCCGCCAATTAGGGTATGATATTAGGCAAATAATTGTTATTCCAAATTCGACTGAAAAATATATATCATTTTCAAAAAAAACGTGTAACGGAATAACTATTAAATTTGTTGATACTTTTCGTTTTCTAAATAGATCCTTAGCGGAACTAAGTAATAATCTACCAAAAAATCAATTTTTTCATACTAGCAAATTTTTTTCAAATAATGATATGGATTTAGTCACTCGAAAAGGTGTATATCCTTATGAATATACCGATTCGTGGGAAAAATTGGAAGTACAAGAACTACCTCCTAAAGTCGAATTTTATAGTAAATTAAATGCGAAACATATAAGCGATGAAGATTATAATCACGCGGTTCAAGTTTGGAATCATTTTAAAATTAAATCGTTAGGCGACTACAGTGATTTATATTTGAAAATTGACGTATTGCTTTTATGCGACGTTTTTGAAAGTTTTCGTTTGCTTTGTTTATCTTCACATAATTTAGATTGCGCGCATTATTTAACCGTTCCAGGGTTTGCTTTTGATGCGATGCTATTTTGTACTGGTATTGAACTTGAGTTGCTTAACGAATACGAAATGTATATGTTTTTTGAGGCCGCTGTAAAAGGAGGAATATCGTCATGTATTAAAAAACATTCAAAAGCCAATAACGAATATATAAAAGAAACATATAATCCAAATTATCCTAAAACATTTTTAGCATATTTAGACGCGAATAATCTATACGGGTGGGCGATGAGTGAATATATTCCGTATTCTAACTTTGTATGGACTGATAAAATTACTATTACAGATATATTAAATACCCCTAATAATTCTAAAACAGGGTATATATTAGAAGTCGATATAGAATACCCTGAAAGTTTACACGATAACCATATGGATCTACCATTTCTTCCAATTAATAAAAGTATAAATCACACAAAACAAACAAAATTACTAACTACATTAGAACCAAAAGAACATTATATTTGCCATTATATCAATTTAAAACAAGCTGTCAATCACGGGTTGAAAGTAACTAAAATTCACAGAACGTTAAAATTTTATCAAAAACCATGGTTAAAACCGTATATCGATTTAAATACGGAAAAACGACGAATTGCAACAAACGAGTTTGAAAAAGATTTTTTTAAATTGTTAAATAATTCTGTCTTTGGTAAGTGTATGGAAAATGTAAGAAAAAGAATGAAATTAGATCTTGTAAGTGAAAATAAAAAATTATTAAAACTTATTTCTAAGCCGACTTTCAAAGACAGAATTATATATGATAAATCACTTTGTGCTGTATTATCAAACAAAACGTCTATTTATTTTAATAAACCAATTTATGTAGGTTTCGCGGTATTAGAATTGAGCAAAACCTTAATGTATGAATTTCATTATGATATAATGAAAAAAAAATATGAAAACAAAATTTCGTTATTATATACTGATACTGACAGTTTGTTTTATGAAATATTGACAAATGATTTTTATGACGATATGTTAGATCCAGATTTGAAAATGTTTTTTGATACTAGCGATTATCCTCCTGATCATAAATGTTATTCTACTATAAATAAAAAAGTAATTGGCAAATTTAAAGACGAATGTAACGGTATTCCGATTAAGGAATTTATTGGTTTACGATCAAAATTATATACCTATACTACGCGTGACAATAATATTCAAAAGAAAGCGAAAGGAATTAAAAAATGTGTAATTAATAACGAGATCGCGTTTAACGATTTCAAAAATTGTCTTCATAATACTCTTTCGGAAACAGAAAAACGTAGAATTATGAAATTAATAAGATCGAAAAAACATATAGTAGAATCGGTATCAATTAATAAATTAGCGTTAAGCAATAATGATGATAAGAGAGTATTATGTGATAACGGGATAAATACAATCCCGTACGGTCATTATTCATTAAGCCATTCAAGTTGATACTTTATAGTCGAACTATGAATCGTCTTTTTATGTTGCAAAATAAACACAATCAACGTAAAAACATCGTTTTTAATATTTACGATACTCAGACTATGGGACTTAAAAATTTTAATATCTGTTATTCTAAAATATTTAAATTTCTTCGTGAAAAAGTAGAAGAATATGATAATAATGTGGAGTGTGTTAAAAATTGTACAAAGTTTGATGTGTATCAAAATACTTGTTGTAATAATCATTTAAAATGCGATCAACGTGTTACTCAACTTTGGAATACTATATCTCAATTATTTTAACATATTTTAATTTACCATGACATTTTATGTATATATTTTTAATACCTGAACAAAAAAAACGATATCGACAATATTCAAATAATTTCCTACACAAAAAAATGTTCATTGAAACGCATACTGGAAACGTGATTGTGTTAATTGCAATGAAACCAATAATAAATTAATCTTTTGACCTTCTACTTATAACACGTACTGACGATAATGCGTTTTCTGTCTATATAAACCGATTAAAAATTGTGGCTCAGCATCCAGAAGCATACCAACTGTTGTAATGTATAATCACACAGAATTTTTGAAACGCTTAAAGACGTTTTATAAAATTGAAAAAGCTGGACGAAAAAAACATTATCATAGATTTTATCCTAATAGGAATCAAAATCCTCACAATCTGGCAGCCGCTGGATTTGTTTATGAAGGCGATGGCGACACCGTTCGATGTCTGACATGTAGAGTCAGATTTATGGAATGGACGGCGGAGGATTGCCCTATAGCATTACATAAGAAAAGAATGCCGCAATGCCAGTTTGTGATAACACAACTTGGATGTGATCATTATCATCTTTAAGGTATTTTTTTTTAAAATAATTTTTACTATTTTAAAAAAATAGGTGATTATATTAGTTTCACAATATAATTTAATTCGTTACCTGTAAAATAAGTAGGTTCTTCATATGTCGTTTTTACATTTCTCTATTCCAAAAATTTTGTCTTATAAGTCTTTCCTATATCATTTTTTTAAATATGTAATTATTAAAATATATAATGTATTCTGTACGTTTCTCTAATACTTTTTTTATCTTTAGTTAATAGGATTCAATTTTTAGTTCTTAAAAGTTTAGTTTATCTTTTGTTCAATTTTTAAAAAAATATGACTTTTTTTTCAAAGGATTCTTGGTGCGTTTAATTAACAAATTATTATTTTTGTTTGTTATAGGTTGGGGAGGACTGACTTCCAACTGCTGACAAAAAAAAAATAAAAATAAAAAAAAATAAAAAATAAAAATAAAAAAAAATAAAAAATAATATGTTAATATAATCTTAATTATTTTATTATCATAGTTCAAATAGTTATTTTGTATGTACTTATTAATATAGTTAATGTAATCTCAATTATTTTGTTATCACAAAATTTGTTAGTCATTTTGTATGTACATAGTTATTTTGTATGTACTTGTTAATATAATCTCAATTATTTTGTCGTCATAAAATTTGTAACTGTTCAAATAGTTAGTTTGTATGTACTTGTTAATATAATCTCAATTATTTTGTTATCACAAAATTTGTAACTATTCAAATAATCATTTTGTATGTACTTATTAATATAATCTCAATTATTTTGTTATCACAAAATTTGTAACTATTCAAATAATCATTTTGTATGTACTTATTAATATAATCTCAATTATTTTGTTATCACAAAATTTGTAACTATTCAAATAATCATTTTGTATGTATTTGTTGATATAATCCGATCATTATATATGTATTTAATGGTATGATAATAAATATTGTGATCTGCTTTGATTTGTTATTATTATTTCGTAGGAATAATTAAAATAAAACCAGTATTTTGTTAACAATACAATTTATTACACTCTTTACAACAATGAAATATTTCTCAATACAAAAATTCGAGTCATATCAATTTGAAGGTTATAGGTTGTCCATCGACTGTAACGTAAACAAGCGTCGACAATAATACATATCAACTCTATTTTTATAAATTTTATTTACAAACTGAACTTTTATTCTTCTTCATCGATATTACTATCAATTATTGTGTGAAATCGATTGGTCTTTCTTTTGAATTATCAATTGTAATATTAATTCTTTCAATTTGTATAGTACATCATCATTTGCACATTTCAATCCGAATATCGATAGATTATTTTGTTCTGTTCTAACTAATCCGCCCGTAAATTCATTAAAGACATACACAGTGTTATTCTTAAAAAAGTATAAATTGCCATCAGAAAATCTAAATGATGAATCGATTTTAGGCGGTATTCCAGGAAATGTATCGGATATATAACCCCATGATTTAGTAGTGAACATACACTCATTGACTTCTCTATAATAATTATCATCATGAAATATATAAGTTTTACCTGTATAACTGTTAAATACCGCATGCAAATTATTCGGTTGTATGTTAAATAAAGACTGGATATGCTTCGGATAACCATGACTTAATTTAAGACTCATTAAATCAAACATGAATACCAAAGAATCTATAAACATAACTATCTCGCCAGATGGCCGTTGATATACAGCTAAAATTTTTGTGAAATTTCTTGGAAGAAACGTTAACCAATGCTTTATTATAAGCGGTTTGGTGTACATCATCTCTGTCGGATTTAATATCCACAGCCATTTTTCATGTAATATATATAATCGTTTATCGGCAATTAAAAATAAATTAATATTTTTAAAATTACAAAGATCAATTTTATTTGTATCTATAGGACGCTCGTCTTCCGTCTCTGGTATTGAAGAAGATGGTGACATCGGCATGAAAGACGTCATAAAAGTGTTTTGTGTCTTACCATACAAATTTTGAATAGCTAAAATATCATCATCACCTAACTCGATTTTACCGTTGTAATAAGCATACATTACAGAATCTGATACATCTGAATGTGATAAACCTATAGCATGACCGATTTCGTGTATTAAAGTTGCATACAAACTTGATTGGCCAAGAGGAACGACTTTACCAGTCGAATATGACCAATTTTCATCTTCATCAATATGAATTTCTCGTCTTGAATTATTATAATCAGGAAAATATGCGTGCGCTAATGTTCCGCCTTTGCCGTCAAACATTCTCGTACATTGCCATGATTCTTTTTGCATCATATGTTTCAATCGTTTATTAGAAATTAAAATATCTGTATTCACTCTATCATGTTTGAAACGTATACCAGACTTTTCCTCCCATACTGCGAAAGATTGTTTAGTCAATTCTAACACCTCTTGATTCGCTAAATAATAATGCCATGTTACTTCGGGCTTGTTCCATTTGAAACTAGATACTCGATAATCGATAATATCACTGTTACCGCACCTAGTTTTCGACATTAAGTTTATAGTTTCATTATTTAATTCGCCATCAGTAGGCAATTTATAGTATTCTTGAAATATAAGTAACGCGTTAGCAATATCTGATTCATTTACCGCTTGCAACGAAAATTCATCATATGTTTTAAGATAACCATAGTCATATAAATATCGCTTAACTTTATCCATTTCAATCTGTGTTGTATTATCGGCCGAAGAATTTGCTAGTAATATTTGATCGCATTTTGCCCATAATGTTAAAAAAAATATTACAGATTTAAGCGGCGTCATAGTTTCCGATTGTACTGTACAATGACAAATACCAAATAACGTTATTAATAAAAAAAATATATCACGCCATTATCCCTTCTCCTAAACATTTGTTTACAAACAGACGCGCTCCGGCGGCGGTCGCCGAACTCCGAATGTTTACGTTTACGTTTTTCGTGTCCCAGCTTTGCGTTGTTTACGTTTGTCGGAATGTTTATGTTTACGTTTGTTACTGGGTCAGCGTGCCGTCGATCGGCGGCCAAAGAAAACAACGAGCACGTGGTGATAGCCGCCGCGTCGGCGAGAGAGAAAAAAACGTAAACATAAACATTCCGACAAACGTAAACAACGCAAAGCTGGGACACGAAAAACGTAAACATAAACACGAAGAGGTCGATGACCGCGCGGTGGGTGCGGGGCGGGGCGGGGGTGAGGAGGAAGGAAAAAATGTAAACATAAACAGAGGAGAGAACGTAAACAACGCAAAGCTGGGACACGCGGTGGAAAAAAAACGTAAACATAAACACGAAGAGGTCGATGACCGCGCGGTGGGTGCGGGGCGGGGCGGGGGTGAGGAGGAAGGAAAAAATGTAAACATAAACAGAGGAGAGAACGTAAACAACGCAAAGCTGGGACACGCGGTGGAGAAAAAAACGTAAACATAAACACGAAGAGGTCGATGACCGCGCGGTGGGTGCGGGGTAGGGCGGGGGTGGGGAGGAAGGAAAAATGTAAACATAAACAGAGGAGTGGGGGGCGTGGCGAGAGAGAAAAAATGTAAACAAACCGAAAAAAACGTAAACAAACGAGCGGAGTTGAGTGACCGCGCGGGCGGTATGTAGGTGAAGACGGGGGTGGAGGGAGTGAAAAAAATGTAAACATAAACAAACGAGGGGGGCGTGGCTGTCCCAGAACCAACCTTTTATTACTACTACTTTTGGTTTACCATTCTTCGTCCTTCCTTCTTAATTACATTTTGTCTCTTTATTCTCTTCATTATTTATTTATTAAAATATATTACTTTTTAGCATTTCTTACATACTTATAGATATCAAATATGATCTGAATTTGGCGATGTTATAATATGCACGTGTATCTCGAACCAAGCGAACAACAGACAACGGATCAAACTCGCCACGCCAAGCGTTAAAACTAACAAAAAAAAATTTTTTACCTTGATTGCCTCACTCTCCCTTGACGCACTCTGGCGGAAACCAGAGATCATCATTTCTTTTCGCGATTGCGTTCCCTTAACCATTCGAGACCCGTCTTGACGTCAGTAAGAAAGTTTAAACGAACTAGACCAAAATGACACAAGCAAATAAAAACTCAAAACGAAGCGAAGATAAAAGATTAGGTTATCCGTTATTGCAAGTTCGGAAAAACGGGACATTTGACGTCCTGTTAATAATTTGCCGGGACAACGGGACACATAATGAAAAAAAGGGTCAATCCCGTTAAAAACGGGACGTCTGGTCACCCTAGCCTACCGTTTATTCAATTAATTTCTTTTCAGTTTCTATACTGCTACCAAATAAAATAATTGAGAATCTCTGTTCTAACACATTCTTTAGGCCTATAGTTAGATATTCTTACCATCTCAACCTAATTGGTTGAAACAAGAATTTACAATAAATTTTGTGAAACTAACAAGCGTTTAGGTTTTTTAAATTTTTTATTAAGGTAAGTAAACACTCTTTACAATTAATGAGCCGTTTTTGTTTTTAACTAAACATTCTTATTGCTAGTATTTTTTATAAGGAAAGACAGGAGCCCGAGAGGAATCCATCCCCATATCCATGAGCGTAACTTGGGGCCTAACTTTGGGGGGGGGGGCAAGTTTCTTTCATTCAAAAACTGCAGTAGGTTGATGTTGAATTTATGTAGGTCTATGTGTATATATTGTAATATAACTAAATTTTTTGACCTTAGTTTTTCTCTTTTTAATAGCTACCTTGCTTTATTTGGAAAATTTTTATTTTATAAAAAAATAATTAGAAAATTTTATTTTTTATTTTTTTTTTTCTTTAATTTATTTTATTTTAATGAAAATTATTTCGTTTAATCATTTAATTCGAAATTGTTCGGTTAAATTTTATTAATTAATACTTATTTGACTTTCACTGGTTTGGTACAAAATTATTAAAATAAATGTTTTGTGTAAGTTCAGTTCGATTGTGATATCGAATTGGCTAATAGAGGTTATCTGCTTACTCTCTCATTTCCGATGACGTTCCATTTGTCAGTGTTAGTTCACTCTTCTTTTAGTACCTAAAAATCTTTTAATCTAAATTTATTTCATAAATAAAACTCATTTAAAACCAATTAATTATATTCATCAACTGTTATTATTCTTAAAATCAGTCTGACGACTCTTAAGTCGAAATTGTTTATTTCCCGGATCAACTCCTTCTCTCAGTTCGATTGTAACAAAAATTATTTTTTATTTTATAATATTAATTCTAGGGTTCATTTTTTGATCAGTCTACTTAGTACGATCTCTATTCGTTGACAGTGTTCCTCCCATGTCGTAGATGTTATTAACAGGTCATCTACATAGACTGTTGTAAATTCAAGTGCTTCTATCCCAAGAATCTGATCCATGCACTTGACAAATATTGCAACTGAGTTCACTAAACCAAACGGAAGTCTCTTAAATTGATAATTTCTGCCTTCAAAAATAAATGCGACATACTTTCTGCTATTAGGGTGTAGCTCTACTTGCCAATAGCCACATACAGCGTCCCATATATTCATATACTTGCAACCCTTAAATTTTTTCATGATTTCGTCTATCTCTCCTGGCGAAGTTCTGTCATTAATTATGTTTTATTAATCTCCCGTGCATCAAGGCACAGGCGTACACCCCCATCCTTCTTCTGTACTGCTACAATTGGGCTTGTGTAAGGTGATGAACTATATTCTATTATGTCTTGTTCCATCATACGTTGTATTTCTTTCTTAACCGCTGGTTTCAAAGACTGTGCTATGGGGTACGATTTTTTGTTGAAGTTAATAGGTGTGTGGAATGATAGTTCGCAACGAAAGTTCTTTGCCTTTCCTGGCAGATCTGAAAATACTTTCTATACTTTTGATATATTCCAATAAGTTGTTTCTTTTGTATAGTGGTGATTTCGCTCATATTTGTTGTTGTAAATGAATCAATTTCTGCTATTTTCTTGTCCCATTCGTCATTCTCTATTTGGGCTGATTCCCTAATTGGTGCTCTAAATTTCTCCCTCTCATTACTGAATAAGGTAAATGTCTGTCGATCGTGAGTGGCACATTTGCGGCCCTTTATCTCACTCGACCATTCCCCTTGTGCATTGTACAGTGTTTTATCTTTCCACTGCACATGTCAATGACTGCTGAGTGGCGCCGTAGCACGTCACACCCTATCATTGCTTTAAATGGTAAGCCTTGCGCTACCAAAAACACCATTTGAATCATTTGGCCCTGACTGGACACTTCTAACATGGCTTGTTACCTGACTGTTTTGTTCAATCTCCCAGTAGCTCCCACTATCACCATGTTGCTTATTGGAAGTGTTGATATTTCTTCTTTACATTCAATTAGTATACATTCGGTTAAATTCCACAAGTCTATTAATGACACGTTGGCCCCTGTGTCGACCATTATTTCTGCTGGTACCCCTTGTAACTCAACTGTTGTGAATATTATTTCATTATTTTCCTTATTTTCCGATGTACTTTCGACTTCTAATAGTCCCTCGCGTATGTTCCTTAAATAGTTGTTTTTTCTTATAATTTTAATTTCTTTGTCCCCATGATCATTGGTCATCTGCCTGTTTAGGTCCTGCAGTATGGGCTATCTGTTGTTCTCACTACAGACTCAAGTTTCCCACTATCTTCTGTGGTTGAGTATTTCCTGCAGCTTCTTCATTATTCCTATTGTCCGTTCTAAATTCCCTTCCTACTTCTTGATTCCTTACAGAGTGATCTTCGCTACTTCTACTCCTAGGTGGGTACCTCCTCTCTTCATAATATCTGTTGTTATTTCTATAATTTCTACCGTTATCGAAACTCCTCCTTCTTGTTCTATATTGGTTATTATTATTATTATTTCTATAATGATTATTGTTATTTTGGTTTCGACTATTAATATGATTATTATTATTAGTGTTATTATTATTAAAATGGTTATTATTATTACTGTTTTCTCCTCCGCGGACATAGTTTATACGTTGGCGTTGGTCCCGGTTTTGGTCCCCTCTGTTTGTGTTCGGTCTGTCATATTGCCTCCGAGAACTGCTGTAGTATCCCTCTTGCTCATAATTACCCAATAGTGCCTCCATGGCTCCTATTGTCTTCACCTGTCCACAGAGTCGAGCTCGGCTTATACCCTCTTCAAAATGGTAGGATAGTTTTGTCACTAGGCACTCGTCAGGGATTCTTGGTTCTAAGTTACGGGCTAAACATACCTTCCCTAGGAAGTATGCGGCTGGTGCCTGGCCTCGGGTTGCGTCGAATTTACCATTGCATAAGTTGTTCCTTATGATGTTCTGGAACGACTCCGACCAGTACTTCTCCCGGAACATTTGTTTAAATCCATCATAGTTGTGCACTTCATTTCTGATGGCTGACTAACAATTGTCATTCATCACCTTAAATCCTTCATCTAGGAAGTTCTTTATAATGCTCCATCTATTCTTCCTTGTTCGGTTGAGCCATTCACTTGCCCTTTCAAGGAACTCCGTAGGGTTTCTCTTGTAGTCTCTGAAATTGATAGTCTCTCTATGGTCCGGCACGACATTTTGATGACAATGCATTGGCCTATTCTGGAAAATTCCCAGTTCTTCCTGGATGTGGCCTACTTGACCTTTTACTTGGCCTACTTCACTATTGATGGTTTCGATTTGACCGGATACCGTCTCCTGTACTTTGTCTAGTTTCTTTCGTGTTTCTTCTTGTATCTGTGTTATACGAATTTTGTTGTTATCTCCGACGTTACTTACTTGGGTAGTTACATTCTCTTTGAACAATAGAAGTTCCTCATTTGGTCGATCTACTCTTTGATTAATTGTTTCTTTGATTTCTATTATTTTTTCATCAGTATCTTAGTTAATTCTTCCTATCCTTTCATTTATGCTTTCGTTTATGCTATTTATTTTCCATGTATTTCCCTAAACTCTTCTTTAGTACTTTCACTGGTACTGTCTATTTTTTTCATTTATTTATTAACTTCCTTAATTTGTCTTAAATTTTCATGAGTACTCTCTATTTTTTTATCAATTATTTGCCTAAAATCTTCTTTGATTTGTCGATTATTTTCATTAGTATTTTCGTTAATATTGTCTATTTTTTCATTTATTTGTTTATTATTTTCTTCGATTTTTTTGTTTATACTTTCCTTCTGTTCATTTATAATTTTTCTTAAGTCTTTATTAGTGTGGGGTTCTTTTTTATTAGCAGTGGACTGTATATTGGAAAATAAATAGTTATAAGGATTTATTCTCATGTAATCAACAATGCATAAATATTAAGCGTTCACTGACCTTGTCCTTGTGCGCTGTAAATGTCCCGTTGTAAGCAACACTTCGATGATTTTTCAGGCAGTCCTAAACTTCACAATAATATTCTAATAAACGTTAAACACATAAAATAAAATAAACACATGAAATAAGCACAAAGTAAAATAACAACAGCGGTGAATAGATTTTCTATTCTTGCGGTATGCGTGTATAAACCAAAAAGAACTGAACTGCACGTTATGTCTTACACTACAGGAAAGAAAACGCTCTAATCATGCCTGCTGATTACTAGGTGAATTGTACTTTGAAACAGTTAATGGGAGTGCACTCTATTAGAGAACTAATGAAGTAGAGATAGGGTGAGTTTAACTATTGTTATGAAAACAAAATATCTGACATACCGGCCCCTTTGAACCAACTGGTTCAACAAGAAACATTAAAAGAACATAAAAACAAATTTGATCCTTTGGAATATTATAATAAAACTAAATTATAAGGGGCAGTAGCCAATTGACTGGTCAAGGATTTTAGTAAATGGGAAGACGGGAAACCTTAACAGAAGGACGGGTCAAGGTTCCACCGGCAGTCTGCATGTTGACGACACGTACCACTCCATCATTCCCTGGAGATACGGAGATGACTCTCCCGAGCTTCCACTTGAGGGGTGGCAGGTTGGTTTCATGAATAACGACTAAATCTCCTATTTTGAGATTTTCTTGAGGTCTGATCCATTTGGACCGTTCTTGAAGTGTGTGGAGGTACTCCATTTGCCATCTTTTCCAGAGATGTTGTGTGAAGGCTTGAACCAATTTCCAGCGTTTTATGTGATTAAGTGGTGCATTAGTGAGTTGAGGTTCGATCAGGGCATTAAGAGGTTCTCCAGTTAGAAAATGTCCTGGTGTAAGAGGTTGAAGATCTGAAGGGTCATTCGAGAGAGGAGCTATCGGCCTCGAATTAAGGATAGCTTCAACACGCACAACTAAGGTGGTAAATTCTTCGTACGTTAAAATGTGTTCACCTATGACTCTGGTGAGATGATATTTTGCACCTTTAATGGCAGGTCCCCAAAGTCCACCTTGGTGAGGTGCACGCGGAGGAATGAAATGGAATGTGATACTGTTGTTCGTAGCAAAATCTTGCATCTCTGATTGCTTCATGAGATCTTGAAAACATTTTTTGAGCGAAGAAGCAGCTCCTATGAAGTTAGTCCCACAATCAGAGTACAGGTCTGATACAAGACCTCTCCTAGAGATGAATCTCGTAAGGGCTGCAATGAAGGCGTCTGTAGTTAAATCAGTAACCACTTCCAAGTGTACAGCTTTTGTTGCAAAACAGATGAACAGGCAGAGGTACACCTTTATAGGCTGTATCCTGCGAAGTGTAAAAAACTTGACCGTGTAAGGGCTAGCATAATCAACCCCAGAAGCGTTGAAACAACGAGTAGGGGTAACACGACCGGCTGGTAGATCACCCATGAGCGGAGACGTGTTTGTTGATTTTGTACGAAAACATTGTACGCATTTAAATATTCTTGAGCGTATAACACTGCGAGCGGAGAGGATCCAAAAGCGTTGAGATAATGTTGCTTGGAGGAACTGGGGACCACCGTGCAGGTACATGCCATGATAGTAATCGATGAGTAAATGAATAGCGACATGATTTTTTGGCAGAAGAATAGGATGTTTGGCATTGTAAGTAAGCGCAGAGTTCTTCAGTCGACCTCCGACACGGACTATTCCTGCATCATCAATAAAGGGTGCTAGACGTTGGATGCGGTTTGAGCATGTCCTTTTCTTGGAGAGTAGATCTATGTCTTCTGCAAAGTGAAGTCTCTGAATGAGCCAGCAAATGCGGTTACAGGCGTTATTTAATTCAGTTACTGTAAATGATCCACTTATGGTGGTTTTAAATTTCAAACGGGTTATAAAGCGAAGGACATAAGCCATTACATGAAGAAGAGTCTTCCAAGAAGAAAATTTTGTAAGAAATCCAAATGTTGGGACTTCTTTTGTGGTCATCATAAGATTAAGCACATTTGGTTTCATTTCGGGAATAGACTCCTCCGAAATTGGATGAAGGATAGATTGTGGCCAGGTCTGCGTTGATTTAGCGAGCCATGGTGGTCCTAGCCACCACTGACTATGTTTCATCAGAACCGTGGGTGTCAAGCCTCGAGAAGCACAATCAGCAGGATTGTCAACAGTTGAAACATATTTCCAGACGTGCGGTGAAACTAAGTCTTGTATTTGTGCCACACGATTAGCAACATACACCTTGAGACGAAAAGATAGAGTGCGTATCCAAGGTAGAACTACTGTAGAGTCGCACCATGCTGAAATGTTGTCAATCTTGTGATGTTGTGAGAGCTGTTCTGTACAGTAATGTAGCAATTTGGCTAACATGTGCGCACCACAAAGTTCCAAGCGGGGAATAGTCACACGCTTCAGTGGAGCTACTCTTGATTTTGCGATCAGCCGTCGTATGTTGACATCTCCTTCTGCGTCTTCTGTGCGCAGGAAAACACAAGCTGCATATCCGGATTCACTTCCATCTGAAAATCCATGAAGCTGGATATTGACTGCAGTTGCTAAGGATATGAAACGTGGTATCCTTAGCTTTTCTATTTCTGGAAGTTCTTTCACGAATCGTGACCACTTCTCGGAAATATGATCAGGTAATGGAGAATCCCAATCTAAGCCTAAGCTCCATACATGCTGCATTAAGACTTTAGACCAAAAAACTATTGGGTATATCCAACCACAAGGGTCATAAATCTGAGCAATTGATGAAAGTAAAGTTCTTTTTGTGTAATTACTTGAAGGTGTGTGCATCAAATATGAAAAGACATCAATATCTGGGATCGATTTTAGCCCTAATACACTTGAAAATGGCTGTTCTGACGTGCGTAACATGAGGGGTGTCTCATGGTTATCTTGCATGACATTTTCTAAGAGTTTAGGATGGTTTGAAGACCACTTGCTCAGTTCGAATCCACCCTTTTTCAAAAGTAAAACAACATCCTCTTGAAGGTGGAGAGCTTCTTCCAGAGAATTGCTCCCTAATAGAGCATCATCAACATATATTTGCTGTTGGAGTGCTTCAGCAGCAAATGGATGATTTTTTCCTTCGTCCATAATGAGCTGTTGTACTACTCTATTAGCAAGGTAAGGCGAGGACGTCATAACATAAGTGACAGTAGTCAATTGGTAGACCTTTAGCGGGACTGAAGTGTCTTCTCTCCAGTATATTAGCTGAAAGATCTGATCATCTTCATGGATGGATATCTGCCTAAACATTTGTTTGATATCACAAGAGAAAACAAATTTATGTTGACGAAAGCGAAGAATTATATCAGTAATGTCATTGTGCAACTTTGGACCCTGATGTAGAACGTGGCTCAGTGAGACACCTGAAGAAGATGGTGCTGATGCATTGAAAACAACACGGATTTTCCTATCTTTAAAAACGCCATGATGTGGCAAAAGGTAATGCGGCTTGTTCAGAGACGGCACAGATGTGCACAGTTTCATGTGCCCACATGCTAAGTAGTCATTCATAAAATTGACATACTTCTGTTTAAACTCAGGTTGAGATCAAATTTGCGTTCAAGTGTATTAAACAGGCGTTTTGCCAAAGTTGTAGAGTCACCTAGTTGAGCAGGGTTTCCGCTGAAAGGCAAGTGACAAACATATCTGCCGGAGGCATCTCTCTTATGAGTAGAGACGAAGTGAGATTCACATTTTTCATCTTGTGGAGCGAGTTTTGTAGTGTGAGGTGGTTCCTCTATGGACCAAAAACGTTGCAATGTTGCGTGCAGATCATGATCATTCGTCGATAAAAGAGTCACTAAGCCTGAGTAAGGCTTAGACTTAAGTGAAACAGGTGTCGGACCAAGCACAACATATCCAAAGATTGTATTGACAGCGTATGGCATATTCTTGCCGAGATTGATAAAGGTACCATTAAGAGTCAATGCAAATAAATCTGCTCCAATCAGAAGGTCAACTGGACCCGGAATATCAAAAGTGGGATCCGCTAGCATATAACCTTTGAGTCGCTCTTTAATTTCTGGTGGGAGCTGAACACGAGGCAGATTGCATGATATTTTATTAAGAATCATGACTGGGTGAGATTTTGCTAAAATATTCCCACTGAGCGAAGACAATGTCACAAAGGTAAGTCCCTTTGTTTTCACTGGGGCGGTAGAGATGTCACTAAGTTCTGGAACATCTGTTTGAGAGCGGTACAAACACAAAGTCTTTGCACAACTTTCTGAAATAATTGACGTTTGGGATGCACTATCAAGCACAGCTCGTACAACTGCTGCATTTCCATTGGCAGATGTGATATGCACCAAAGCGTTTGCGAGTAACACAGTGTTATTCTGATTGCAAGAAACACCTATCAAGGTAGTATCCTGGTGACACTCTGCAGAGTGGTTTTGCTTATGCATCGTCGTTTCAACAGAAGGGCACAAGGTAGGTCTATTTGACTGAGTCAATTTTTGTTGCGGTTGTGCGGAGCGGTTCTGAACAAAAAAATGTAGTAGGCTTTGGTGACGCCTATGACATACATTGCATGTGTGGACGGACTTACAGGTGACTAACTTATGTGATCCAAAACAATTTTGACACAAGTTCTTATTTTTAACAAAAGTTTGTCTGTCTTGTACAGTAAGTGCGGAAAAATCTGCACATCTATATATGTTGTGTGAATTTGATGAACAGAAGATACAATGCTGAGTGTGAGTAGTGACCATCGCTATTTTGTGCGGTTTAAACTGGTTTGTATTCATTTTAAAACCACTGATTTTTTGAGAGGTTTGAAGAGAAGGTTCATTTTTTGAGATGATATTAGTTAAACCCGCTGCTTCTTTGCGAGAACATTCATTTTCTAAGAATGTAATTACTTCTGTAATGGTAGGAACATTTTGTAAATTATCTCGAGAACGTTCAAGTTTGGTCCTGAATTCCGTGTCAAATCTACGCAAAATATATGAGGTCAACAACAAACTTTCGCTAGCAATATCATGTCCTAGTGCTTTGAGCGCTTGATAATTTTCATCGTAGGTCGACAGAAAATTCCTCATTTGTTTAACTGAAGGATTGTGCAATTGTGGTAAATCAAATATATTGTTTACGTGAAGTGTTATCAACAATCTAGAATTTTGATATCTTTTTAGCAAAGTTTGCCAGGCTATGGCATAGTTTGTATTAGTGACAAGTAACGATTTAATTAAATTTAGCGGCTCATTAGTCACACAAGAAAGCAAGTATGTAAACTCCTCCACATTAGAAATGGTTTCATTTTTATGCACTGCATTTTCAAACAGACTGTGAAAGGCTACCCATTTCTCAGGTTGTCCAGTAAATGTTTCCAAGTTTAAACGAGGTAAATTTACGGTGGGAGTGGGCGCAACTAGTTGTGATGCACCAGTGTGAGACTGATCCAAGGTTTCCTGCGGTAGCGATGGTAGAAGAGGAGCACACGAACTTTGTATAGCTATATTTAAGTCTGATATAGAAAATTGTATAATCTTGGATTCTGTTCATTATCCAGATCTTCTGGTAAAGGTGTTGTACTAAACAGTTTATTTATAAGCCTTTCAAATTCAGCATATTTATTTTCTGCGGTGGAACTAAGCAAACTAACTTTTCGTGTTTGCTGTTCAGTTAAATTACCTATACCGATAACCTCAAGAGCAACAATTTGCTTGTTAATATTATGAAGCCTACTCTCAATCAGTTCACTTTGCTTCACAAAAGAAGAAAATCTGATTTTGGTAATTTATTAATACACTCGCTTTAAAAAACAGATTCTGATGTAAATAACAAAAGAGTTCTAAGTAAAAGTTGTAATTCACAATGTTCTTCCAGTATTCAGTAATTTCCAGTCCAAATAATTTTAATTTATTTATTTTTTATCACTCTAAAATACCAATAGCGTAGATGAAAGTAATAATGGTAATATGGTAATAAAGGAATATGGCTACTGTATTTTATAGAAACTAATACATAGGTCGGTTTTGAAGAAACACACTACACTTCAGAACTATGCTTGCTAGATAAAACATGAAATAACACACGCTGCACAATGAATCAATAAAACTATGCTTGCGTGAAAAAACATGAAATAATCATAACAAAATGAAAAGAGCACTGAGTATTCGCAATACTTGCCAGTAGTAAATAATTGGATTTTTTTTTTTTTAATATTTAAGCGTTACAATAATTCAATAAACGTAATAATAAAAAGCGTAATAATTAATAAAAATCTTGCTTTCCAACGTGCTGGATTCAGAATGAAAGATGCTATCCGGGCTGGACGGACCAAAAATGTGGGGTTCTTTTTTATTAGCAGTGGACTGTATATTGTAAAACTAAATAGTTAAAAGGATTTATTCTCATGTAATCAACAATGCATAAATATTAAGCGTTCACTGACCTTGTCCTTGTGCGCTGTAAATGTCACGTTGTAAGCAACACTTCGCTGATTTTTCAGGCAGTCCTAAACTTCACAATAATATTCTAATAAATGTTAAACACATAAAATAAAATAAACACATGAAATAAGCACAAAGTAAAATAACAACAGCGGTGAATAGACTTTCTATTCTTGCGGTATGCGTGTATAAACCAAAAAGAACTGAACTGGACGATATGCCTTACACTACAGGAAAGAAAACGCTCTAATCATGCCTGCTGATTACTAGGTGAATTGTACTTTGAAACAGTTAATGAGAGTGCACTCTATTAGAGAACTAATGAAGTAGAGATAGGGTGAGTTTAACTATTGTTATGAAAACAAAATATCTGACAATTAGTGTTCTCAATTTTTTCGTTAATTTGTTTTATATTTTCTTCATTTATTTGCGTCAAGTCTTCTTTCATTTGTTTTAAATTCTCCTCACTCTCTCGTACTTTAGTATATCTACTTTAGGATATCGAACGTTCCAGAGAGATCCAGAATGTAATGCGGTGATGTACGTGCTTACTGACGCATTCGCGAGATTTTTCTAGAGGCCGCCAGCCGCGCGGACTGTGTCAAGGCCGCAATTAATTACGTCGTACACTGGCGCTAAGACGCAGTTTGGAACGTTCTGGTCTGTTACCGGAGGTATAAATACATGGCGGCAGCGGCCTTAGTTTTCAGTATAGTAGCGATATATTTACAGTGCGGTTCGAGAGTTATTATCGGGCGAGATTACTGTGCGCGTTCAAGTGGTTATTAGTTAAGTCTTGTGTTTTATAATCAGACGGTATAATTGTAATAACAATTGTGTTTAATATTAGTTGACATAAAATTTGCGTGTGAACAATTTTCATTTGATTTGTTATAAGAGACTGTGTTGTTAATTACGAACTGTTAACTGTGAAAAATAAAGCTGGTGATTAGTGACTTCATGGGTGTCGTGTACTGATTTTGTTTCCACTGTACCTACGACGATCAAGTAGACCGTCGTAACAGTGGTGTCAGAACTGGGATAGAACAGTTAACAGTGGAAAGAGTGGACACTTTGTACAAGACGAGTGTAATTCGTAATTAATCGGAAAACAATGGATGCAAGTCAGATGATGGAAGCTTTCCAAACGCTGCTGTGGCAGGCACAGGAAGAAGTAGAAAGACGACAAAAAGAAGAACGAAGACAAGAAAGAGAAGAAGCAGGAAAACGACAGGATGAGAGTAGTGTGTTGGTGAGAATCCGGAGCCAATGACGGAGGTGGTGGTGATGACGTGACGATCCTGACCTACCTCAACAGCCTGACGTCACTGGAACAACAATGGGGTCATTGTTTCAGTAGCTTCTATTGTTTCAGTTCTAAAACAATGTGGCCATTGTTTCAGTAGCGCCTATTGTTTTAGTATCGTCTATTGTTTCAATGACAACACTGGCTGTTGAGGTAGGTCATGATCGCGAGGTCTCCCCCCCTGGTCAACTGGCTCCGGATTCTCCTCTCCATGTTGTACCGAGAGGGGGTGGCGCGTCATTGTTCCAGTAGCGTCTATTGTTTTAGTATCGTCAATTGCTTCAATGACAACATTGGCTGTTGAGGTAGGTCGTGATCGCGAGGTCACCACCACCACCACCACCCAGGGTCCACTGGTTCCGGATTCTCTCCATGTTGTACCGAGAGGGCGTGGCGCGTCATAGTTTCAGTAGCGCCTATTGTTTCAGTAGCGTCTATTGTTTTAGTATCGTCAATTGCTTCAATGACAACATTGGCTGTTGAGGTAGGTCGTGATCGCGAGGTCACCACCACCACCACCACCCAGGGTCCACTGGTTCCGGATTCTCTCCATGTTGTACCGAGAGGGCGTGGCGCGTCATAGTTTCAGTAGCGCCTATTGTTTCAGTAGCGTCTATTGTTTTAGTATCGTCTATTGTTTCAATGACAACGCTGGCTGTTGAGATACGTCATGATCGAGAGGTCACCCCCCCCGGTCAACTGTTTCCGAATTCTCCCCATGTTGTAGGCCTACCTGGGGGGAGCAAGGGCTGTGTGTGCGCGCGCGCGCGAATTTGACGTAAAATATTTCGCAATCGTTCATTTCGGTCTAGGTCTCGGACATCTCGGGGTCGATGCCGGAGTCAAGCTCGAGCTCCGTACGAAGTGGCGCTAGCGACTGTTGATACAAGACTGAACGGGATTTATTTTTCCCTCTGGGCTGTGCGGTTGTGCGTCGCAGAGACGAACCGCTCGGGATCTGAGTTCCGAGCTACCTTCTGGAGCTCCTGCCTCGTGGCCCTGCCCAAGTAGGGCGTGTGCTCTATAGCAGGCCGATTCTCGGCTGTTGTGCTGGCCTACACTAGCGCAGTATACACCGAGGGCGTTTCCACGAATCACCTGGACGTATACGGTACCTTCCCAGCTCAGTCACTAGAGGATTGTCTGGGAACCGCGCCGCACGTGCATAAAATTTGCGTGCAAGCCGCCTGAAAGTTTCGTCTAAGGAGCAAACGCCAAGTCCTCTCCTTAGAAGGCGTGATGAAAAGCGACGGGGGACTTTGGTCGCTAGCCGAAGACCCCTGTCGAGGACGCTCTGCAACTTCTTTTATGCATTGCGGCGAGGTAACCCCAGACCGGGCAGGCGTAGGTAATGACCGGCAGCAGATACGTGCCGAGATCATCCTGCCCAATTTCCTGGTCATGGCTGAGCTGATCAGGAGTGGAAACAATGCGCATTGACGAGTGGATGCTCGCTTGAGAACTGTCTGCGCGTGGGTACGCCAGGTGAGCCGACGGTCGAGGTGTAATCCGAGGTACTTGACCTCTTTGGACCAGCGCAAGTACGTTCTGCCGATACGTAACTGCCTAACAGGGTTCTTCCGTCGCTTAGAGAATTCGACGGCTACACTCTTGGTAGCGTTGAGTTGCACTCTCCAATTCTCAGTCCAGTCCACGAACGTGTCGAGCTGGCGCTGCAGTCGTAGGACGGCCCTTCCCACATGACGATCGGCCGTAAATACGGTTGTGTCGTCCGCAAAGAGGGCCATCTGGACTCCAGGCTGTCTCGGCACGTCGTTGACGTAGATCGAGAACAGAAGGGGCCTAGAACACTACCTTGAGGGACGCCGGCTGTGATTCGTCTCTCGGAAGAGACTGAATCTCCAACTCTCACGCAGAAGGTCCTCTCCGTCAGAAAGCTAGCAACCAGATGGTGGTAGCAGTCCGGGAGCTGGACTTCCCTAAGCTTGAATAATAGGCCATCATGCCATACGCTGTCGAAGGATTTTTCAACATCTAAGAAACAGCCAACGGTCCGTTCTTTCCGACACCCGGCTTCCGTGACGCTTTCCACCATTCTCATCAGTTGATGAGTGGTCGAATGCCCCACACGAAAGCCGAACTGTTCGGGGACCACCACGTCAAAGTTGGTTAGATGTTCTCGTACACGACGCTGCACGAGGCGCTCAAAAACCTTGGACGTAGCGGAGAGTAGGCTGATAGGCCGGAGGTTTTCAGAGCGTGTGGTATCCTTTCTCTGCTTCGGGATCACGATGACCGTCGCCTTTCGCCATTTCTTGGGAAAGTAGGCCAGTCTAAGACACGCGTTGAACAAATCAGCCAAGAATTGAACTCCAGGCTCGGGAAGAAGTCGTAGAGCGGTGTTCGTAACACCTTTTCTTGGCTGAAGTTCAGCGAGCCGATCTGAGACCTCTTCCAAAGAGATGGGTTCGAGCTCTGCCGTGATCGGAAGAGACAGAAAGTCTTCCACAGCCATCTCGACTTGTTCGTCGAAGTCCCAGTCCATGGGCGGGTTGGGAGCGAACTGTCGCTCGAAACACAAGCCCAAGTACTCGGCCTTCTCCTCCGGGCGACCCAGGAGTCGTCCGAACGGTCCAACAATGGCGGGGAATGGAGGTCGTCGCCTCCGTCCCGTCAATGCGGTAGGTATTCTGTACGGGTGACTTTGCGGGTCCACATCCCCCGTTCGGGCCACAGCGAGTTCCCAACAGCTACGTCGGAACGCCTTCAAACTGCCACGCAGTCGTCCGGTGAGCCGATTGCATGCTGCCTTATCGGCTGGATCACTGGTCCTCTGCCAACGTTTCCGGAAGTAATTCCTCTCGCGAGCTAGAAGAGAGACTTCCTCAGAGATGCGTTGGTAGTCAGGCGTGAAACCAGCTCGCGTAAGTGAAGACACGCCTATAGCCGAGATGATTGCCTCTTCGATTCCCGCTACTGCTTCGTCTAGGAGGCGAACGGAATCGAGTGGGGCCACTGGCGGCAATCTACGGCACAAGGCCGGGCCGTAGCGATCCCAATCGATAACCTTCTTCTGGTCAGAACGTGCATAGACGTGCTGGGTAGCGACGTGGACCAAGATAGGGTTGTGGTCGGATGTCAACTCCGTAAGTGAGAATACCTCGACCGGACAGACGACTCCTTGGGTCACCGCGATATCCAGAACATCGGGAGCCGCGTTAGGCAGTGTCGGAAAGAATGTGGGTTGCGCTGGACCAAATACCATCGCCCGGCGCGATTCAACAAAACTGAGCAAGCGCCTCCCGCTCGGAGTAGTCAAGCGACTATTCCAAACGCGATGCTTGCAATTCAGATCGCCGGCCAAAATTACCCTTCGGTGGGAATCGAAGATGACGTCCAGGTCACCGACAAGGAGTTCAGCTTGTGGGAGCTTGTATGCTGAAACCACGAGGACGCCGCCAAGAGCTCCGTGGACCTCAATGGCGGTGGCCTCTAGGTTGGTTAGCTGCGGCAAAACGACATGATGATGACCTATGGAGGTCCTCACCGTGATCGCCGTGCCGCCTCTCGTCGGCCAACTCGGTCATCCCGATAGACCAAGTAATTTGGTAATCGAAACCGGTTCGCCGGGGTCAGGTGGGTTTCAGAGAGGAGAAGTACGTCGGATTTGAACCGAGCCAGGAATTCTAGAAGGTCGGAATGCTTGGAACCGATGGAGTTAGAATTCTAGGCTATGAGCGAGAGGTCTCGTCTAAGGGCTTGGTTCATAGAAGACCTATGACTTGTAACGACACCAAAATTCTAAAAGAAATAAGCACATCTTATTAAATCAAGCATAAATAATACATATAGTAATATAATAATAATAACGGGACCCAATATTAATGACAATAGGCCTAAGAGAAATTTAATAAACTAATTAGAAAATGAACTTGCTGAAGAAGAGTTGCAGTGTAAAAACAGATAGAATAATAGAAGGATAATTAAAACTACTATATTACAAGAGGTATTGAATAACAAAGGTGAATGACATTAAGGCTAATAAATCATTGAACTCTGAAGTGAAGTTATATAAAAGAGAAAGAAATCTACTTAAGAAATATACCAACAGTAATATTGAATATAATAAATAAATGGAGTTATTGGAAGGCAATGTAGAATAAGAAAAAATATTCAGAAGATAAAAGATTCCAATGATGTGTATAATGATAAGATTTATAATTATTTTATTTATAGAGTGAGAAAGCACTTTAGAATTATTTTATGGGCAGCAGCCAAAGTTCACTGTACCAGGTATGTGAATGTTCGGATGAGCAATTGGACATAAAAGGGCCACTCAACGCCGATATTCATTCATAATACCATATTAATATATAGGGAATCATTTAACATTAGTTTGGAATCAATGTGAATAAAAGAATGTAATATATAAATAGAATATACAATGAACCAAGAGAAAACTCAAGAATTACAATTCGTTAAAGCCACCAATACAAATAAACAAACTCCAGAGATAAAGAAGGAAATAATTGGTATCGATAAGAAAGGTAGGTTTCAATTTGCCTATAATAATGAAGAATTTGTTTAATAAATGTCAATTTTATCACCAAGCAATATTAATACCATAGTATCATACACTTCAACTATTGAAGACATCAGCAAGCAATAACAACAAGTTATCTAAACAAATCGAAATCAAAATAATTTAAAAGAAGAAACAAAAATAAATAAAAGTGTGAACCTATTTCAAACCAAAAGTCCTACAACAGACATTACTATGACAGATTACTATACTATATAGACAGTACCCAGTTAGATTTGGAGTAGTCCATAAACAAATAAATAATGATAATAAATTTAATGAAATGAATTACTAATCCATAGTAGCAGATGATACTGACATTAACATTTAGTTTTTTCTTTATTAGTGTTTGAGTTATATAAGTTTAATAGATATTAATCACACAGACAATGGTTTAAAAGTGTGCATTCAGTTAAGCCCTAAAGGGAATTATAGTAATTTGAGAATAATTGTTAATTAACAGTTTGTTTATATTTAAAGAAATTAATTAATATAAAACAAGTGTAAGCAGGATCGATTATGAGTCTTCCAATATAAAAATATAATCAGTCAACATAGGCCTAGATGATTATGTTCAGTAAATAATAAATTATTCAAAAATATTTGTCAAATTACAAATAACTATAATATTTGATATTAAAATTGTTCATAGTTTTGTCAGATAAAATAATATGTAAATTGTATTAAGTATTATGATGTAATAACAAAAAAGCAACTTGTATGTAGAAGGTAAAATAATGTATTATATAAAAATAATATCCTATGACAACTAAATCTCAATTTGAACAAGATATGACCAGAGTATTTATGTGTATCCAGGAAACCAAAAGAGAGAAAAAGAATGTTGTTGATTATTATTAAAAAATAATAAGCCAAGAAGGGGAGTTGAGTGTAATTTTTGAAAACAAACTAAATATTTATACAGAAAACGTATGAATATTATTAAAAAATAATATAATACAAGGTAAAAACACTATATACAACCTATAACAGAATATAAAATTGGAGCATATAAAGAAACATCATACACAAATCACCTTTAAAACATTACTGATCCAACAACCAGAAGGAACAACTACACTTGGATTGAATTAATAACAAGACACTGGACTTTAATCACAATATTCCAACAGAAGGCTTCGGACCACGAAAGTGACAAGATAAACATTTATTGAACACCAAAAGAAGTGGATTCCTTCACTTGGACAACATAAACAAACTAACATTGGAATTTTTCATCACTGAGACCAGGAGGCTGTGTGAAACCAAACTGAACTGATAAACATTGTGTAACGTATACAGTATATATTATTATAATTAATACTCAATTTATATTATTCATTATTATTATTGTTTGTAATGTAATGTACTTTCTGTACTTGTTTTTCTTTATAATCACTGAACCTTTATATCAGCCAAAAGAACCGAAAAATAATATAAACAAAGAGAAGAGAATCGACCCTGAGATTTATAAATTATATTAATAGTTACACTAAATAGACTATAGCAATTTTTTTGAATAAAATTACAATATTAGTATTATTATTACCAGATACTATTCCATGTGTTTTATTTATGTAGAAATAGAATTAACAAGCGTTGTAAATTGACACATCCAAAGTGAGGCATAAAGAACCTGTAATTCCTGAAGGGTGATAGATTGGCGAACCCAGCAGTGGGGAATAATCCCGTCTGGTTACAGACTTCGCAGGCTTCCACCAAGAGCATGAATCTCTCAGTTGGGTCAGCAGTTTCCAGGCGGTCTCAGATGGACCTGAAGGTGGATGCGACTTTCTTGAGGTCGTAGCCAGACAGAAAGTCGCGTCCGAACTGTGCGTCATCGGATATGACGGACTGGGCTGTTTGCCTGGAAACTGAGGCCGCGTAAGAGCGACCAGGTTTTACGGCAGATCGGGTCGTGGTGGAAGCCACAGGGCCAGGGGCAGACGGTTTTGAGTTAGCGACAGGAAAAGTACGCTGTTGCGCTTGGTCGGACTTATACCGGGAAGCAGGAATTTGGGCTGTGGGCAGGCAGGAGCTCGGGGCCGTGCATCCGGTGTGGTTATCCCTTTGTTTTTGTGTTTAATGATACCTGCACGCGGAAATCGCGGAGGTGGCTGTGGTGGCGAGGCTACCTCTGGTTCAGAGGCGGGAGTTGGTGGTTCCGCGGAGGTGGAGGGTTGATTCTCCGGCTCCATAACCGAGATGGCGGCTACAGGGCTAGTCTCTGCTACAGAAGGCGACGCGGTACGTTTTTGTGCCTTTGTAGGGGCTGGAGGTGGAGCCGGAGAAGGCGCGCACCGTGCCGGTTGTGCCTTTGGTTGCGGCCTAGCCTGTGTTTTAGGCTGCCTCTGTGGTTGGGGCTGCGAAACTGGCTGCCGTGGCTTCGGAAGGGGCCCCTGCGGCTTTTGCTTCCGCAGGAGCTCCGCCTTGTAGACCGGGCAGTTAATATTATTTGCTGCATGGCCTTGGCCACAATTTATGCAGCGAAAATTGGACTTGTCCGCCACAGTGCAGGCCTGCGTGGAATGTTCCAAGGAACAACGTAATCAGGCCGGGGCACTGCGACAGACGTCGGTATGATGGCCGAACCTCTGGCACCGGTGGCACTGCGCGAGCTTGCCCGGGGGACGACTGGATTCCACCCTGACACGGAAGCCAAACAGCCGCGTCAGTTGGAATATTTTATCTGCAGCCTCGCCCTTCTCGAACTGGAGACGGAGGAGTGGGAGAGGTACTCGGGTTTCTGAGTTGGTGAACAGGCGGAAAATTGCCTGGACCGGGTACCCAAGTTCTCGGAGTTCCAAAAGGATCTCCTGAGGATTAGTATCCGCGTCAAGCCCACGCAGAATTACTGACAAGGGCTTGACTCGCTTAGGAGAGAAGGTGTGGTATTGCAGGCTGTGCGCCTGCAGAAAGGCCTCGACCAAGCGATGGTCCTCGAGCCGACGGACGACAACCTTGACCGTAACACCGCCAAGCAGCTTCAGATCAAGTTTGTCGGCCGATAGGCCGTGGGCCGCGATCAGCCGCCTGTATAAGGCGGCGACATTGGACACCCCGTGGACGAACAGGGGCGGCGCGCGACCAACAGCGGCAGCAGCCGGAGCTGTTACCGAAGCAGTCGGAACCGCGGCCTGTTGGCCCTGAGAAGGTCCGATGTCCATGGCCGAGGTCCGAGAGGATGCGGATCCGGTAGAATGGGTCCTCTTCGGTTTCTTAGTCGGACGTCTACGCCGACCAACGGTCGCGAATTCGTCCGACTCGTCCACCGGGAGAGGGGAAGTGGGTTGGGGAGAGAATCTTCCGTCTCCATCGCCCGAGGCGATTCTGGCGAGTCGCCCGCGTGGGGCAAGGCGGAGCTAAGCGACTCGGCACTCGAGCCGTTGCCCGTAGTGGGCATGCTGGCCAGGTACGGCTGCCGGGCAGGGACTGCTAGGCAGTCACTGCCAGACGCCAGGGATCTCGGGTCCGGCCGAAGCCGGGTTACCCGCGCGACTTCCCTGCTCACGACGATGCGGGAGGAGCTGGGCTAACGACCAGCTTCGTTGAATACCAGTCCTTACCAAGACTGGTGTCCACTGGTCCCTTTACCCTGGCGATATCCAAGCTCGCTTACCACTGGTGGGGGCTTGCAAGGATCGTCCGGGGCAGCGCTACCTAACAGTCGCGAGCAGGTTAGGATTTACACACTGATAAACGGCACTCACCAGGAGCCCAGAGCAATCCTCTTCAATCCTGTCCGGGAAGATGGTTTCCGGCGCAGGTGGTCCTAAAAGGGCAACTTCGGCCAGCTGCTTCTTCTACCAGCTACTCAATTCACTGGCAGCAGCTGGCTCCTGGGTCTTCTTTCCCTCGAAGAGAAAGGCGATTCCTCGTCCAGCGGCGAGGTGGGCGAAGGCAGCAAAGCTGTAGCAGCGTCCAGCGGAGAGAGCTGAAGAGAGCGGTCCAAAAGAGCAGTCCTGTGTGACTCTCGACTGAGACGGAGACGGTGAGACGGTGTGTTATATAGACGGAGGGGGAAAAATAACATGCATACCAAAAGAAAAACATACGTACACATAGAAAACTGTTGGAAGGGCATCGTTAGGAATTGTACAACCCGATTATCGAATGAGCCTAAAATAATTGAAAACAAGCAATATTTTATGTAACATAAACAAACCAGGTAGCACAATTTTTAGTCATTAACAAATAAGTAATAAAAAAAATAATTAAGCAATAAACAGATATTTAAGATAAAAAAAAAGTGCATTATGTCATATCAAAAGACCCACCTACTCGGAAACAACGATAGAATTGCACGACAACGCGTAAATAATTAACGAAACGAGAAGGGAAAAAACCTGTTAATACCAAAATATATCTGAATGACCGTTACTCAAATCGTATACCCTTAAGATTACTGAACCAGTACTCCCTCCCCACAAAAGTTAGTTTCATGCAACTATAAACAAAATAAATGATTCCAGCTGCAAGAAATGCAAAGCTAAAAAAATTACAAAACATCCAAAGAAGTGGGTACTGGAACGTAAAATGCTGTTTCTGTACACGTGGGCATTCGAACACAAAATTTACCCTGCTAAAAGTTAGTAAAACGTATTACCAACCTCTTAAAACTAAAAAGATGAACAAATAAAAAATGTAATAAATAATTTGAGACATTATAAAAGTAATAGGCTATATACAAAAATAAACAATTGTAATGTTAATCAATGTACACAGGTGGTAAGCGTTTAAAAAGTATAATTAAGAAAAATAATCGTAGATATTACAAAAATAATATACACAAAAAATACAAAAATACACAAAAGTAATGACTAAAAATATATACAAAACATATTATCTCCAATGGTACAAGTAATCATACACATATACAAATCATTGAGGAGAAAAAACGGATGATCAATTACTCGATTCAATTACCGAAGCCGATAAGAAGCGAAGGTAGGAAACAATACGACATTGCGGTAAAAAAAATATAAACGTGTGCGAGCGTGCACCCTTTGTGGAATGTCGGAAATAAGACCTGGCACTCAATGGCACGCGAAAGAAAACAAAAAATAAACGCGGTGTTCACGCTCCCTTCACCAACAGAGCGACATTTGCACAATTTCATTCTCGCTGATGGCGCGCGGGTGGACGGGGGAGAATTGTTTCATGTGCTAGAGTGTGAGTCTGTGTGTGTGTGTGTGTGTGTGTGTGTGTGTGGACAACCCCAATTAGCTCGTTGAATAGGCGAGGTAACGAGGTGAAGAGGTATCTATGTACTTGCAAAAAAATTGTAATCTTTAAATTGTCTTACTTTAATCGCAGTAATTGAATTTGCATCGTTTTTAGCTATACTAACTACCACGGTAAAACCAAACTTTATTACTTGTAGAACAGCCATACTTCTAACAAGAAGCACATTTACTGAGAATAATTTACAACACTTTCTCAATGCACGTTTTATAAAATGTTATACGTACTATGAACACAACTACCATTCAAACGCTAAACGTTTCCTATGGATAAAACTACAGGGGCTACGCCTTCAAATACAGTTGCAAATTGTTAAATAAACATCACCAAAATTACAAATTATGCTTAAAGGCCCACACTTTCTACAAAATACAGAATATCACAATGCGAAAACATGAAAGTCACAATATTTGACAAGTTAATCGTTAAACGTATTGAACTTCTAAAATCGAAAATAACGTAAGTTGTTCTCATCCCCACAGACGACTCTCATCTCAAAACTTAAAAACTGAATTGACGTTCACCCTGTGAACGAGCTCACTCAGTAGAAATTATAAAGCTGAACTAAACCACAAAAAAAGATACTTTTCAGAGGTGCACGTGACGTGATTTGCTCGATTTCTACAAGCAAAATGATCATACACACGCGCGCGCGCACACATGTTAAAAGCGAAACAACTTGAATTTTTATGTCTATGGAAAACAGTTGAAGGAATCTTTTATGAAAAGAGAAATATAAAATTGTGTTAAATAAAATAAAAGTAACAACAGCGAGTTGTGTGTGTGTTCGACTTACCGAATCCGGCCGATGTTCGTGAAACTTCTGTAGAAGTGATAAGAAGCCGAGAATGTAGGGTAACAACACACGCGCAATCACGACTGTATTACCCGAAGGAATCACACGTACTGAAAGCATACATTCTTGTGCTGCACTACAAGTACATTCCAAACCTTCAGACGTTTGTTGATGATTGACAAAAAACAGATGGCCATCATCTCGTAGGAATGAGAGAGAACAAATAATATAAACAATTGTGCAATAGTACGGTGTTATTGACCCCTCTCACAGAGCGTGTACAAATGTAGAACGCAAACAGAGTACCCTTTGTTCTCAAACGGAACAGGCGAATGCAGGACCTTCCCACGCTGTAAACGGAAGTGAATTCAAAGCTTTGTATAAGGTTGTGCAATAACGTTATCACCATATCATCTAAATTTCACAACGTACTAACAGCCGTGCGCGCGCAAAGATGCCCGCGCCTATATACTGTACAGATTTACCGCTTAGGCCTCAGTTAGTAGCTGGACACACTGCTGAACACAGCTACAATATTTGTTGGTGATATTAACTGTTTGTTACAAAGTGCCCGTAGACATTGACGAAAACTAGTGCGTGTTTAACCTAAAAAAAGTGTGCTTTATTTAATTAAGATCGCGTATTCCAGAGTATAGAACCATGGCAGTATACGCAAATCGTACAATCGCGTTTAACGGGAGTGTAAACACAATAAAGTATAAATACTTTGAAGACGGAGTGGACTCGGTATCCGTATTGTTGGAGAGAATGGCGGACGTTATTGCGGAAGAGGTGCGCGCGGAATCACACGATATGGGGGAAAGTTTCAAGTGGTACTTATTAAAAAACTCGTATCCGATCACGAACTGGTGCAGACGGGAGTGTTTCGGTCGTGTACGCAACTCGTTGTACCCGCGGACGCGGAAGGCGTGAACGAACAGTACAGGGAGTGCGTGGAAAAAGTGCTGGAATCGGTATCAAAGTTTACTCTTGAAGGTAGCGGATGGGTCGAGAATGGGATCGTAGCCGTCGAAGTGAACTTGTTAAAATTTCGTCGTCTGGCCGGATCCAGTTACATACCAACATCGAAGAAATTATTGATTAAGAAAGCGTTAGTGAACGTGCAGAATCTATACGACGATAAATGCTTCCTCTGGTCCGTTCTAGCCGAGTTACCTCCGATCGCTTCTCACCCGTACTGCGTGTCTCAATACAGACAGTACGAAAACGAGCTGAATATGAAGGGGATCGACTATCCGGTGCCGGTGAATCAAATTAAAAAATTTGAAAAACAGAACGCGAATATTTCGGTGAACGTGTTCGGTTACGAAAGCGACAGTAACGAGTTCGGATACAGAAAAGACGAAGTGTACCCTATACGGATAACCGAGCGCAAAGGTAGGACGCACGTGAATCTTCTATTACTGGTCAACGACGAAGGGCTCAAACAATACTGTGTTATTAGAAACCTGCCTCGTTTGCTGCACACCACAATGAGTGCTAACAATCCGGCTTTCTTCTGTAATTACTGTTTGCATCGATTTCGCGATAAAACGGATCCTGAGGAAGCGCGGAAACGGATGAAAGAGCATGAGGTACTCTGCACCCCGCACGGAGCGCAAAACGTCGAACTCCCGGCAGGAAAATACAGCCACATGTATTTTAAAAACTACACAAAGTGTCAGAGTACCGTACACGGTTTACGCGGACTTTGAATCTTTTCTTCGCCCCGTGTTCGGATGTACGCACGAAGAGGACAGATCGCACTCGCAGGACATCGCGCATCACGTACCGTGCAGTTTCTGCTATGTGATCGTCGATTGGACGGGGAAAGCCGTGAAAGAACCCGTCTTGTACCGCAGCGGCGGCTGTGGTAATGACGTGGTGGAGACGTTTTCCGGACTCTGCGCGAAGACGTGAATCGACTCGAACGTGACTTCAACGGACCCCTCCGCATGACTGAAGACAACGAACGCCAGTTTCCAAACGCCACCGAGTGCCATTTGTGCAAGAAGAGTATCGAGCGCGGCGGCAACGAGGGGGACAAAGTGCGAAACTACGATCACGTGACTGGCGATTACTTAGGAGCCGAGCACAACGCGTGTAATTTAAACTATAAATTACGCGCGGTTGCGATTGCCACCATCTCATCCAAGCGTTCGGGAAATTCAAACACGACGAAATCAAGTGTATAGCCACGACCAGCGAGCGGTACGTGTCCGTGTCCCTCGGCCCTCTCCGGTTTCTCGATTCCGCGCAGTTTATGAACGCGCCGGAATTCGTTGGAGAATCTGGTAAAGAACATGCGGAAAGACAAATTTAAAATATTACGACAGTGCATGCAACCGGACGGAAACGAACAAGAACAAGACGGAGAAGACGAACGCGCTAAAATGCTGGTCAGGTAGGGGGTCTACCCGTACGAGTAAATGACGGACGAAAGTAAGTTCGAGGACGCTTCTCTGCCCGCGCCGAAACGCTTTTACAACCGCCTAACCGAGACGCCCGTGTCGGACGAAGATTACGCGCATGCGCAAAACGTTTGGACGGCTTTCAGGATGCGAACGTTAGGCGATTATCATGACCTCTAGCTGAAAACCAACGTATTGCTGTTGGCCGACGTGTTTGAAAACTTTCGCGAAACCAGCCTGCAGTATTACGAGATCGATCCGTGTAACGTATATTCCGCGGCGGGGCTCGCGTGGAACGCGATGTTGAAAATGACGGGAATTCGACTCGAACTACTCCGGGATATAGACATGCACCTGTTCGCAGAGAGCGGGGTAAGAGGGGGTACCCGATGGTACCCACCAGATACGCCAAGGCCAACAACCCTTACTTACCGGACTACGATCGCGAACGCGAAAACAATTACCTTCTCTACCTGGACTGTACAAACATGTACGGCACCGCGATGAGAGAGCCGTTACCTCACTCCGGATTCCGATGGAGGGAACTTGAAGAAATCGACGCGTTAGATTTGAGTACGGTAGGCGCGGAAGACGAAATCGGTTACATTCTCGACGTCGATCTAGGTTATCCCCGCCGTCCACACGACCTTCATTCGGACTACCCGCTGGCGCCGGAACGTAGAAAAGTCGGTGAGCACGAGTTGTCCGCGTATAGCAAACGTTTCAAGTATTTAAAGAGCTTCAATTTGCCCGCCACCGGCACTGTCGAAAAACTGATCACCAGCCTTGAGGATAAGGAAAACTATATCGTACATTCCAGAACGCTGCAGCTGAACCTTAAACTCGGGATGGAACTGAAAGTCGTCAATCGCGTATTAGCGTTCCGTCAGAGCGCGTGGATGAAGCCGTTCATAGACTTTGTTACAACACAAATAAGCCACCCCCAATACCAGGGATAAAAAAGATGAATCAACAATATAATAAGTAGTTCATAATATAAAATGTTTAAAATAATGAAGATAAAAAGACAATGACACGACAAACGACGACATGACCTAACCCAAGTGATTGACCCAACAAAAGGAAACAAAACAAGAAGGGAAGAACCAAACCAAATGAAGAAGAAAGCGATTGACCCAACAAAAGGAAACAAAACAAGAATTGAATGACTCAATGCAACTAAATAAAATAAAACCAAAGGAGAAGGTGAGAACCAAGATATAAATCAAATACACTGAAGGTGAAGAAGGAGAAAAAATGAAAAAGAAACAAACCTAAGATAAAGGGAAATAAATAAAAAGGAAATCAAATGTTAAGAAACAAACAAGTAATAAAGAATAAAAGCAGGAGAAATGGTACACTCAATGTAATATTGAAAAAGGAACCAATAACTAACCTAAGTAATAAATAAATATTATTATCAATTAAGTAGTAAAGGTAAATGATATTTGATGAAACTCAATGAAAGAATGTTAAATGTAAAAGCAAACTAACCCACAAATTAGAGTTAGATGTAATGATGAAAAATAGAGACATAAAATTGTTAATATTATTAATGATATTTGTAATGAAAGAGATAGTACGATAGTGAGAAAGTAATTATAAGGATTACCCATTTAGAAACACTTAAAACAAAAACATTTAAGAAGTGCAAAAGTGGAAGTGTAAAAACCCCAAAGTAAAGTGATAAAGAAAAAACACTAAATAAATTGTAATAAACAATAGATAATTTAAAAGTGAAGGTTATGAATAAATAAGAATAATGTATAACAAAGAATGTTAGTATTGTAAAAAATAGTGAAGGATAAAAGCATAAACACTTAATAAATCAATAAGAAACACTAAAGGATTAACAGTGAAAAATATTAGTAATTAAGAAAGTTGTTAAGAATAGTATTAAGTGTAAACAATTAATTAAGATGTAATGAACACTGAAAAGTGATGATAACAGTATTAATTAAAATAGGAATCACATTGATAAGATTAAAAGTATCCAATAGTATTTAAAAGGGAGAATCCCATGAAAGAGGAAACAGATAGTGTTACCATGGAGTGAAGGTAAAGATTATTTAAAAAATAAGAAGTTAAGACAAATCAATAAACACCCCATGTTATAAGGGATAATTATTTAAGTAAGTTCAAAAAGTGTGATGTTGTTTATCACCCTAAAATAATGTAAAATGATATGAACTGTAAACAAATATTATCTAATAATTGTTAAATGATTGTTTCAGCAAATTTAAGAATAGGATATGGCTGGAAGAATTATACAGACCATAGGCCTAGATGTTGTATTTTATGTGATCAAAAATAGTAAATATAGCCACATTGTTATTATTGGCAAATTAAACAAGTATGACTTAGAAAACGAGAAAACCAGTTAGTAAATAATTAGCAATCCATGATGTATAAAATAATAGTAACATAATAATAACACAAAAACAGCTCCAAAACACATCAACAAATAACATAACCAATTATAATAACAAAACAAAGCTCATTAAGCTAAAATGAGATGTAATTTGTACGAAATAAGTAAATACCAATAAAGGCTACTAAGGCCTAGGAAATGCCTAACTGTCAAAACAAACAACTACAAATTGTAATAAATTAACAAAGAAATTAGCAAATCCAAGGCGAATAACTAACCAAGGATAATTTGTAAATCATATTAAAAGCAAAATATTAGAATAAGGATTTAAATTAAAAGAGAAATGTAATTAGCAAATATTAAAATAATTGTAAAATTATAAAACATAAAATAACCCAATCTTATGGGATATCAAAATAATCTTTGAAAGGAAATACAAATAACAGTGATAATAGTTAATACTTAGGAAGGAAGATAGAAGAATAAAAGCAATCAGAAGATATACAAGGATTTTGAAAAGAATTCAAATATGATAACAATGGTTTTTTGTCAATCTAAGCTAATCAGATTTAATTAGTAACCTTGACAACCACCGTTAGTTACGAAATTACGGTTGAATATCGTTACTCGTAAACTGACGCTCTTGCAGAACAGAAGTCAAATTTTGAACGGCCAAATTTTTAATTTAATATGTCAAAAAAGTAAACAAAATTCCAAACGATGATCCAATAAGAAGCAGACGAACCACCAGAACATTTAACTGATGCCAAGGACCATTTTACCAGGAAATTAAATGAAAATATGACTGCATCCAAATGAAAAGGACGCAAGACATACTTAAGCCCCAAGATTAACGAAAATTGAATACGATTGCAACCCAATCCAATTATGACTGACAACTATTTATACCAAGTCATCTGATTCGATAAGTATCCTCGATTTACCCAAATTCTAAAAAATAAACTCACTTTGAATATTTCTAAAAGTAATTTGAACTTTCACTATAAACCGAATATTCTCTTTTAAAGATTAATTAAGGAAAACAAAACACCGAAAATTTGTTAACTTAGAATATAACCTGTTGATCGAATACGAACTTTAGAAACACACTTAACTACACCACAGAACAAATTATAACCAAACACTATATTATTGAAGTACATAATATTATAAGGTAATGTACTTTTTATTGTAGTCATAGAAAATATTTGTCCTGTAATCAAAAGAACTCCAGATTTTGAACGATACAATTGTTAACTAACAAAACGGCAGCCATGCTGGATTGATTCACTCGTTATAAAATCGATTCGTCAACACTAGAGAAAGACGTCTCAAAACTAATGTCGGTGCAAATTTATTAATCAACAAGCATAATATTATTGTCAAACTGAAACATTGCAAATCAACCACTAAAATAACTAGTACAGAGTGGAACCATTGTTTTTATTTCATAGGGAGTGTATCATATAATTTGTGTTTATTAGCGAACTATATTTGACGGCCAGCGCTCACAGTGCGACTCGACAAACTACCTGATCGAGTCAGTAAGTCTAACCAAGGCGGGAAGTATTTGAATGCCCCGGCCGTCATCGCTGAGAACTTCTTTATAACATATTATTTAATAATTTTAATTGTTTTCCAAAAACATTTTGGCACCACCCGGGATTCACAAACCCCTATTTAAGAACAGGTAAGGTTACTACCGCGTTGTACTGGTAATTATAGCATCGCTACGGACTTCGTTAGCGCAAGGATAGATGTAACGACACCAGTGTGAGGCGAACACACTACACTATAAATACACTTTTTTACCGAGACGACCGAGTCTAAACGTTACAGATTGGCTTCCATCGCGGGGCTTAAACGAGACGGACGTCATTATATAAACGTTACAACTTTAATACGGAGAAACGCTCGAAAAAGACTTCTTTAAACTGGTGATTAACGCGGAGTACGGAAAATAGTTAGAAAACGTCCGGAAACGTATAGATTTTCGGTTAGTATCCAACGAACGCGAAATGATAAAACTGAGTGCGAACCCGAGATTCGTGCACGCAAACGTGTACAACAAAAACTTGGTAGGCGTGATGATGAAAAAGAGAACCGTGTATCTCAACCGTCCGCTGTACATAGGATGCACCGTGCTGGACTAGTAACACGTGATGTACTGTTTCCACTACGAGTTCTGTGCCGGGCCTTGAAATTTTCCCGGCATGTTTGAAAAATCGCGCCGAGGCGAGGTAGGCTGTGGCTGTTGGCGGCAATGCCGCTTTGATAAGTGACCCGCGACCGTCCAGTATGCAGTGAGCGGCGACGCAATAAAGTATGCCGGTTGACCAACTGATCGATAATTTTTAGCAGGTATTTCCAAAGCCTCGTGGCTTTGGAGAAACCGTGAATCGGTCTCATTCCAATTTCAACTCTCCGACGGGTATTACGTGGTCTGGCGGCTGAGAAAAATTCTCTTTGATCTATTATGCTTGCTTAATTTGAAAGTGTCTCAGGTAAGAATAATTACATTATTCCATGTTATGTTAATGGGGGTTAGGTGTGTAATGTCTGTGTGTGTGTGATCCAAACGTGTAAAGTTATTTTAGTTGTTAACACTTACAACCGTAAATTAAATTGCGCGTTATTTCTGGCACGTGTCGACCTGGCACTTAACCGTCTTGAGAAAATTAAATGTAAATGTAAGAAACCTAAATTCAAAAGTAAATATGCAAGGAAAATGTAAAGGTAATTCAATGTAAATGTGTTCAATTTGGTGAATGCTAATGGATAGGCACATGTGAATTTTCAAGCTAATAACAGCATTACTAATAATAGAGGCGTAGTGTCAACAGAATTGTGACAGTGTATGTATGTGGTGCCTGTGTTTAGAGGCGAGAGAGAGTGGTGTAGTTGTACTTTCCTGATGTCCCACTACAAATAAAAAACTGTTACATGGTCCCCGACCAGTCTGGAGAAAGGAAGGGGAATGACATGAACATCCGACACCATCGGCAGAGATGCGTACTAGAAAGCTACCCCCTCCCCAACGCCGTCAACCACATTACTCCTGCTCCAGAAAACCAAAAGGACCGCTATCTAGAAGGAGGATGACCATGCACTCAACAACTACCAGCACCACTCCTAACCAGCAGCATCACAGGTTCTTACTGGAATCCGCATGCTTCAGAATACAGGTGGGAAGTTTCCGTATATTAAAACGCAACCACAACTACACTTCACCAGTTTCAAAAGCAGAAAGGACATGCATATAAACGAATAAAGTTTTCAATTAGAACCTGTCTAATGGACATATACTTGTGATTTCTTATAACCCTTCGAATACCATGGGGTCGTTAATGACCCCAGTCTCACGGAAGTTTTACGAAAATATATTGAAAAACTGGAAGGAATTAATTGTGGCTCTGTGACTTTTTTTAAAACTATATACTGCCACTTTCATCTTCATTCCCGCTGAATACTTCAATATTACAACTGTAATCACGTAGTGTTTCCTAAAAAATGTGGCTGGGGTCCTCGCGAGACCCCCGTGGTATTCTGTGTACCCTTTTTCTGAAAATGAAATCGTTGTGTAGTTTCATAATATTGCGTCACTCGAGTCAGTTCATGAAGTGTAAACACAGCTGCGGTTCCAAAAAGTCATTTTCCCCTTTTTACAAACAAGATGTTCCTAGAAATTGGGAGTATCGAGTTGTAGCTACGTCTACCTACTCATAATAAACTTTGCCCTCACTCACTGTTGTTCACTCACTGCTCTTTGTCCTACTCGTTGTTTAGTTATCTCTTTCCTTCCAGTTCAGTTTGATTCTAAGTTCAGTGTGTACGTGTTGTGAAATGGATAGTCTTGTGTCTTCAAGAACCAAACTTCTTGTGGAGAGCTCTAGAGTTGTAGCCAATGACCTTCTCGATGAGGTACAAGAAACTACAGAATGTTCTGCAGCTGAGGATCGTTGTTGAAATAGCTGATGAAGCAGATAATTAAATTCAAGGCGATGAATTTGATGAAGAAATTGTGGGAGACTTTGGAGGTATGTTTGTCTCAAAGGGTGATACTTTTTGGCTGAAAAACACTACACTTCATAATTGTCACTTTTTCCAAATAAATACTTTCTGAGCAAATATTATTAATTTTAATCATTTTCTAAGATGGTTTTCCTTTTCCTAAGTACCAACAGGTGTGAAGTGAAAGATTTGAACCACCCGACACACAAAACGTCGTCAAGAACCAAAATTAAGAATGGGGTCTCACAAAGACCCCCGTGGTATTCTATTTTCCATCTGGACCGTGGTATTCGGAGGGTTAACTGTGTTAAAGCATCCACTCAGGTGGTTTGATTAAAGTTCGTCGTTAATAGTATTACTAATTAAGGGTATTAATGGCCATTAAAGATATATAGCAGTTAAAAGTAAAAGATAGTGAATGCTATGATAATGATGTGATGAAACAAAAGAATTTTTTTTATTGCTTAGAACAAGTCTTGTGAACATGTGTATGTGTTGGAATTCACATGGTTAACTGTGTTAAAAGCATTCACTTGTTGTACTCTTTTGATTAATTTGATTGTTGATAGCATTGATAATTGTTTCTAGGAAGAAGGGTGTACATATAACAGCATTTTCATACTGATGATGATTAAAAATTTGCTAGAACATGCCCTGTTGATGTATATTGTCATTTTATTATTATTGGTACAAAAGCATAGAATGGTTAAACTGATTGTTAGTTGTAGTTAATAGAGATTGAAAATATTTATAGTTGTTGATAAAATGAGAACTAGGAACTGCTATCAGAATACAAAAATTCAATCAATTGAATAATGTGTAAAATATGTCATATTGGTATAAGAAAACACGAATAAAAGAAACTTGTTACTGTTAAATGAGTCTTTTATTGCAAGTCCTGTCAGCCTGGGAAACAGCACATTTTCGCTCCATCTAGGCCAAGTGTCTAGTTATTAAATTTTACGTAACGGCTTAACAGGGGACGTTAAAATTCATAGTCGCGAAGTACGGACCGCGTGTTCGATTGTGTATGACGGATACCAACTCTTTGCTGTACGATATACGTACCGATAACGTGTACGACATTAAGGAGAACCTACATCTATTCGATACGTCGGAATATCCCGCGACTCATCCCTGTTATAGCGCGGTAAAGAAAAAACGTTTGGGAACGTTCAAGGACGAGACGCGCGCAAAACCTATTATCGAATTCATCGGCTTGCGAGCGAAATCGTATTCGCTGCTGGTGTTGCAAGACAACGGCGATAAAAAGGAGAAGGGCGTAGCAAAAGGGTACCACGAAGTGGCTATACAAAACCGATTGACTCACGCGGATTACAAACGCTGTTTGCTGTCACTGACAACGACGACGTCAACTAACCGACAAACGTACACGTCCGCGCAGATCATACGCAGCGAAGACCATCGACTCTACACGCGCCAGATAGTGAAACTGTCTTTGTCACCGTACGACGACAAGAGATACGTCTTCGACGACGGGCAGAGGACGTTAGCCTATGGTCATTACAGAATTCGCGAGATGGAAGAGGGACGTGCTACGACGGTTCAACGAGCCAGCTTGATACGGACCGCGAACCGCGAAAGCGTGATTCGGTACGCGTGAAGAGCGTTAGAGGCGGAGGAGGAGGAAGAAGATAGCCTATACATATATGTATATACATATATATATATAGAGAGAGAGAGGAAGCGAATTACGCGCGCGCGCGCTGTATGACTGTACACTACACAATGCGGTGTAGGTGTAGTTTATTATAAGTACAGGTACAGTAGTTAAGTGTATACGTTTGTGTATCGGGTAAGATATCGAGGTGCGTTGTCCGAGTTTGTTCACGTTATGTGCGAGAGAGAGAGAGAGAGAGAGAGAGAGAGAGAGAGAGAGAGAGAGAGAGATGAACGATTGTAACCGGCTACGTCACTGTCGCGATAGAGATACTCATAAACATGTACGAGTTGTCCGAGACGAGTCACTGGCACGGTGGAAACACCTGTAAACTCGTCTCGTATTAACAGAATCTGTGTGCGTGCGTGCGCGCGCGCGCGTGTGTGATATTTGTAAAAGGCGCTTCTCGATATTCCAACCGTATACCAAACTATTAGCTTAAGTGAAAAAAAGTTATAAAAAATGTATAAAAAAATAGCTATAGTCAGCATTGTGTAGTGTACGTTTGATTTTTTACCCAACACTGTACACGTTAAAAGTTCTGAGTTCTTAGCGTGCTAGGTGTTTGGTAACGCTGGTGTAGGCCTGTTTCGTTTGTTCGTGAAACGGGGAAACTACGTAAAAAAAGCGAAGCACATCTTGTATCACCTCGTGGGTCGCTTGGAAGGGACGAGAGTACATAACGCTGTTTTAATTATACGTAATTACCAGAACAATATGTACATACAGAATACAGAATATGTACGGCGCTAATTATAAAATTCACTACAAAAAATTTATGTCAGTGTTTTTTACAATACTCAACCGGCTCCTCCGACGATAGAAGTACGTTAAATTGAGTCCTCTGGTAGTACGATTTTTGTTAAGAAGACTGAACACTACTGTTAACAAGCCTGAACATCTGTTCACGTTTGTTGCCCACCTGTTTACGTTTCGTGCGCACCTGTTCACGTTTGTTGCCCACCTGTTTACGTTTCGTGCCCACCTGTTCACGTTTGGTGCTCACCTGGTCACGTTTGGTTCACATTTCTTAACGTTTGGTCCGCACCTGTTTGCGTTCGGTTCCCACCTGTTTAAGTTTGGTTCCCACCTGTTTACGTTTGGGGACCAAACGTATTCAGGTGGGCGCCAGCATAAACAGGTGGCGCCAACACACACGCACACATACACACTCACACACGGTCAAGTACGAGGGGGTATCGAGCCAGGAAGCATGACGTCACGATCTATTCTGACCAGATCAACAACCTCACGATCGGCTGCTAATTACCTACCTCAACAGCCAATGACGTCACTGTTTCAGTAGCGCCATTGTTTCAGTGGCGTCATTGTTTCAGTGGCGCCATAGTAAACTGGTGGGAACAAAACGTAAACAGTTGGGCACCAACCGTGACCAGGTGTGCACCAAATCTGAACAGGTGGGCACGAAACGTGAACAGGTGCGCACGAAACGTAAACAGGTGGGCAACAAACGTGAACAGATGCGGACCAAACGTAAACAGTTGTGGACCAAACGGAAATATGTGGGAACCAAACGTGAACAGGTGGTAACCAAACGTAAATAGGTGGGAACCAACCGTGACCAGGTGTGCACCAAACGTGAACAGGTGGGAACGAAACGTAAACAAGTGGGCAACAAATATGAACAGGTGTGCAACAAAGGTGCAGGTGCGTACCAAACGTAAACAGGTGGGAACCAAACGTAAACAGGTGGGAACCGAACGCAAACAGGAGCAGACCAAACGTTAAGAGATGAGAACCAAACGTAATCAGTTGGGAACCAAACGTTATCAGTTGGGAACCAAACGTAAACAGTTGGGCATCAACCGTGACCAGGTGTGCATCAAACGTGAACAGGTGGGCACGAAACGTAAACAGGTGGGCAAAAAATGTGAACAGGTGCGCACGAAACGTAAACAGGTGGGCAACAAACGTGAACAGGTGTTCAGGCTTGTTAACAGTAGTGTTCAGTCTTGTTAAAAAAATCGTACTACCAGAGGACTCAATCCAACGTACTTCTATAGTCGGACGAGCCGGTTGAGTATTGTGAAAAACACTGACATACATTTTTTGTAGTGAATTTTATAATTAGGGCCATACATATTGTTCTGGTAATTACGTATAATTAAAACGACAAGCAGAATTATCACTGTTGCACACCACTATATAAAAATTATTCCGATTAGCGCTTTCAAGTTTCACAGCTCATCGTCAGATCGGAAATGAACAACAGACATGAAAACAACCCTTCACCCCTACCCCACCCCACCCTGCTCACACACAACAAGCTATAATTCAAATGTCCCTCGTCCCACCCTCTGAGTCCTGTCACCTCCATCTGGACAGTTACATATTTTTCTAGCAAATTCCTTGTGTTTCAGTGTTTTGTGTGTGTGTGTGTGTGTGTGTGTGTGTGTGTGTGTGTGTGTGTGTGTGTGTGTGTGTGTGTGTGTGTGTGTGTGTGTGCATTCCTTTTAAACCTGACCGTCTTTCTCATTCACACTTGTGGGCCAGTCACACACCCTTATTTTAAAAACATCCAATTAGTCCTATGCAATTTAATTCTTAATCTTATCAATCTGTCCTCTATCATTTACTTCTTAATTATGTTATAAAATATTTCTTCATTATCAAATTTAATTTTACTATTAATTAAATTGTCTAACCCTTTTTCTCTTTCTTTCAATATTTCTAACTCCTCCCTAAGCTTCCTTTCAACTGTGTTATTTACTACTTTTACAATTTCGTTGTCTTCCAAAGGATTAACTAACTTATGGTTGTCTTCTATGAAATGTTTTGCATATAACGAATTCGTTGTTCTATTACCTTCCCCACGTTTGTGGTCAGACAACCTGCATACGAATTTTCGTCCTGTGTCACCCAGGTACACTTTGTTGCAGTCTTTACATTTTAATTCATAAATTCCGCTTTTCTGTAATACTGGGATTTTTTCTATATTTTTATTCCTTATTTTATCAAATACCATTTCACATTTTTTAATAGCTATATCTACTCCGTATTTATTAAAACATTTCATAATTTTTCTAGTATGTGAACCTAGGTAAATCAATGAACCAGCATAATTCTTTTATTCTGGTTCTATTTTAGCTTTTTGTATGCTCACACTTTTCATAACTTTATCCACTATGTTGGTGTTATAGTTATTATTCCTTACAATTCCCTTTATCGTTTTTAACTCCCTATCTTTCGATTCGGTCTCTCTTAAACACTTTTGAGCTCTATAACAAAATGAATTGATTGCCGCCATTTTATATCTATAAGGGTGGTAAAACCCTCTTGGTATAATTATATCAGAATACAATTCTTTCCTAAATATCCCAAACTGTAGTTTCTCGTTATCTTTAATTTCTATGTTTAAATTAAAATTAAAACAACGTTATGTACTCTCGTCCCTTCCAAGCGACCCACGAGGTGAGACAAGATATGCTTCGCTTTTTTTTACGTGGTTTCCCCGTTTCACGAACAAACGAAACAGACCGACACCAGCGTTACCAAACACGTAACATACTAAGAACTCAGAACTTTTAACGTGTACAGTGTTGGGTAAAAAATCAAACGTACACTACACAATGCTGACTAAAGCTATTTTTTTAATAAATTTTTTTATTGTTTTTTAAATTTATTTTTAATATTTTTTCACTTAAACTAATAGTTTGGTATATGGTTGGAATATCGAAAAGCGTCTTTTTCACATATCACACACACACACGGGCGCGCGCGCACACACACAGATTCTGTTGAATCGATACAAGTTTACAGGTGTTTCCACCGTGCCAGTGACTCGTCTCGGATAACTCGACTACGTTTATGATAATCTCTACCGCGATAGTGACATAGCCGGTTACAATCGTTCATCACTCTCTCTCTCTCTCTCTCTCTCTCTCTCTCTCTCTCTCTCTCTCTCTCTCTCTCTCTCTCTCTCTCGCACATAACGTGAACAAACTCGGACAACGCACCTCGATATCTTACCCGATACACAAACGTATACACTTAACTACTGTACCTGTACTTATAATAAACTACACCGCATTGTGTAGTGTACAGTCATACAGCGCGCGCGCGCGTAATTCGCTTCCTATCTATATATATATATATATATATATATATATATATATATGTATAGGCTATCTTCTTCCTCCTCCTCCTCCGCATCTAACGCTCTTCACGCGTACCGTATCACGCTTTCGCGGTTCGCGGTTCGCGGTCCGTATCACGCTGGCTCGTTGAACCGTCGTAGCACGTCCCTCTTCCATCTCGCGAATTCTGTAATGACCATAGGCTAACGTCCTCTGCCCGTCGTCGAAGACGTATCTCTTGTCGTCGTACGGTGACAAAGACAGTTTCACTATCTGGCGCGTGTAGAGTCGTTGGTCTTCGCTGCGTATGATCTGCGCGCAAGTCTTCCGGAATAACGTCCGCCATTCTCTCCAACAATACGGATACCGAGTCCACTCTGTCTTCAAAGTCGTTATACTTTATTGTCTTTACACTCCCGTTAAGCGCGATTATACGAGTTGCGTATACAGCCATGGTTCTGTACTCTGGAATACGCGATCTTAATTAAATAAAGCACACTTTTTTTAGGTTAAACACGCACTAGTTTTTGTTCGAATAAAGCACACTTTTTTTTAGGTTAAACACGTACTAGTTTTCGTCAATGTCTACGGGCACTTTGTAACAAACACAGTTAATATCACCAACAAATATCGCAGCTGTGTTCAGCAGTGTGTCCAGCTGCTAACTGAGGCCTAAGCGGTAAATCTGTACAGTATATGGGCGCGGGCATCGTTGCGCGCGCACGGTGTGACGTCTCCCTTGTTAAGACATTACAAAAGTCGGGAACCAGTTCAATTTGTTACCTGTTAATTAAACTAGCTGCCGTTGTTAGTAAACCTTACTTACTAACAAATTATAACACATTATTACATAGGAATTAGTCAAGGATTGCATAAATTTATTCACTCGCTGGGTGTTAGCAAAAACATCTCTTTATTATTATATTTGAATCTCATAGTTTACTTTACTTTTAAAAGAATTACTCTAGTAAATTCTGCATTTAATATTTTATAAATTTTTATGTCTTATTCCTTTTATCTCAAAAGTATTCATCTAGATATTGTTTTAAGTACCACGGATCCGGGTCTCAACTCTGTTATGTTTTAATTTATCACAACTTTAACCAAATTATTTGAAGAATAATTTTGGTTGTAAATTTTAGAATTACCTTACATTTAGATATCGTAATGTTATTACTACTGCGTTACAGAAATTACAAATCTTATGAGTTATTCTTTAAATTATCAAAAGTTCTTTACTGTTCTTTTGTTACTTCTCTTGTTGAAACAAATTTTTACAAATGTTATGTTTGGATATCACCAGAATTTAACATGAGGTTGCGGTGGGGTTCATGATGGTCATCTTCAGTTGTCTCCTAGGGTGCAATACACGGTTCCTCTTGATGCTCCATTAGGTTGATTGTTTCTGGTAGTCTCGTACTAGACGATCGGATTTTTGTACTAGAAGTTCATACTGTTGTTGTTTGAGTTTTCCACTTATTTACTGGAATTTCCTTATTTATTTAGTACGTATTTTGTTTAATTAACGTAATTATTATTATTAGCTAAATAACACCGTTCTTTGCGTGTTGGTACGGGACAATTTCAAGTTGATGCAGGAATCTAGGTATAGGTAAGGGGTGGATAATACTCTTACTTGTTATAAAGCAAAATTTTTTATTTGTGCGATTTAAACATTTTTTTAAATCGTCACATCCTCCTGCACCTAACGATGAAAACGGGGTGGTGGGGTAATAATAGAAAATCTAATAAACACAATTACATTTTTATCTTTCGTGAAATTCCCTTTTTCTCGTTTCTTAACTACTACCTTAATATTATTTACCCATAAATAAATATTCTTTATTTATCTATTTATTACTCTTAGTTTCCGTAACTTCACAATATCTTGGCCCGACTGATTACATTGCATACTCTAACTATATTGGTTAGCTTTCTGCACTTTCTTTACCCCTTGTAAAGAACCTTTTTTAGTGCGGCGCCATTGTGACTGTGTTACGTATTTATCCCTATATCTCTTAATTCTACTACAGTAATCTAAAGTCAATCCCATACTTGACCTTAGATCCTATCTTAACACTAATTTCTTATTCTACTGAGATAAGCGCAATTTCACAAAGGGGAATCTTTATTTACTTTTAAACATTCGGCTTTTACAATCTAAGAGGGGTCAGACACTTTACACTGGACGCATTGTATTATACACTGGGGTGGTGTTCATTGTTTAGCGATGCTGCCATTTATAACAATAGGGGATGACTTACTACAATATTTCCTGCACGAACGAGTTTGTCTCTTACTGGCAAGCTGGGGGAATTATTTTTGAACAGGCCACGACCGGGTGTTTACACGATTCAAATGTACTTTTATTATTATTATTATTTTTTTTCTTAGTTTACTATAACACTTTACACTTTTATTACACGTTATTTTTATTTAAGCTATTATTAAACTTTTTTTATTTAAAGTACTTATTATTTATTTTATATCAAACACTTATAAAATTTGAATTCATTTAAACACACACATATATAGCTCTTATTACATATAGCATCTTATACTAATTAATCAAATTAAATTTATCTCACAACAATTCAATTTTCTGTACTGTCATATATAATCAGTCAAAACAAAACGCTAACATCATTTTATAGTGGAGAGAAATTTTACATACGAAGAGTTCATTGCTTTAACAATAGCACAAAGGGTCAGCTGATTGGGGGAGTCTTATTGTTCGCATAGGGAGGTTTAACAAGTAGGACAATTCAGAACAGGAAATTATCGTGTTTAGGAATGTCTGTTATGTCCGCGAGGGGAGTTTTGTATGGGATGCGTACGTACCAAGGGGAGAGTTTACATTTCTCGACACGCTTTTAACATGAAACAGCTTGTCAATACCGACAGGTTTAAAATGGAATATTTACCAGTGATGACTTGTTTATTACGGCAATGTCCCAATACTAATATTATTATATCTTAATTAAAACTTTACTCATTTATTTGTTCCCGATTTCAGAGTGAATAAATTTATATTCGACAAAGTACTGTCAATGAATTATAACAATGTACACAATTATTTCTTTTTTTTTTACAAGATAGCAGAGTGGCGCAATTTTGTGTGACACTCTGTAAACAATTAACTATCAAAACAACAACACAATACACAATTTTTTTTTTTTAAAGCAGAGTGGTGCAATTTTGTAACGTCTCCCTTGTTAAGACATTAAAAAAGTCGGAAACCAGTTCAATTTGTTACCTGTTAATTAAACTAGCTGCCGTTGTTAGTAAACCTTACTTACTAACAAATTATAACACATTATTACATAGGAATTAGTCAGGGATTGCATAAATTTATTCACTCGCTGGGTGTTAGCAAAAACATCTCTTTATTATTATATTTGAATCTCATAGTTTACTTTACTTTTAAAAGAATTACTCTAGTAAATTCTGCATTTAATATTTTAAAATTTTTATGTCTTATTCCTTTTATCTCAAAAAGTATTCATCTAGATATTGTTTTAAGTACCACGGATCCGGGTTTCAACTTTGTTATGTTTTAATTTATCACAACTTTAACCAAATTATTTGAAGAATAATTTTGGTTGTAAATTATAGAATTACCTTACATTTAGATATTGTAATGTTATTACTACTTCATTACAGAAATTACAAATTTTATAAGTTATTCTTTAAATTATCAAAAGTTCTTTACTGTTCTTTTGTTACTTCTCTTGTTGAAACAAATTTTTACAAATGTTATGTTTGGATATCACCTGAATTTAACATGAGGTTGCTGTGGGGTTCATGATGGTCATTTTCTGTAGTCTTCTAGGGTGCAATACACGGTTCCTCCTGATGCTCCATTAGGTTGATTGTTTCTGGTAGTCTCGTACTAGACGATCGGATTTTTGTACTAGAAGTTCATACTGTTGTTGTTTGAGTTTTCCACTTCTGGAGTCAGTTGTTCACATTTTACACCTTAATTACAGTTCTTATTTTTGCAGTACTAAAATCTGGTAAGTAACATATCTTACCACTTACAGTTTTTTCTTTAAGAGATGTGTCGGCTAAGTTTTCCTTTCTTTTTTTTTTATATTTCTTCACACACTACAGTATATATTTTTTTATTATTTCCACGCTACATTGATCAAAACGAGATCACCACAAACTGGATAGAATCTTTTTAACGGTATACACCTACGTGTATATTGACAACACAGTACCGACATCTTTACATGTCAAAGTTTCTCCAGCGAATGTGTGCATAGTTTAGCGGGTATTTAATGTTAAATAAGATGCTGTCAAACCGTTCTGGTTGAGTAGACTGTGTCGCTTTGGATTGTGGGAAATCAGTAATGGCTGCCACTAGTAGTCCAGATGTAAGACGAAGTCACCTCGCTGTTTCGACGACTAATAAAATATGCTTTCTCTACGATTTTTCGTTCCAGGGGCTGCGATTCTGCTTTCTTGTGTTGGTGGAGTGTTGCTTGTTAAGTTTTAGTGTTGCACTTCGAAAAATGGTGTAGTATTAAGTTAATTTCACTTTTGTCAGTTAGGTCGAAAATTGCACTTTTGTATTGTGAAGTGTTATTACTGTTTTAATCGTTTAAAATGTATTTCCACTATGTTCTGTTCTTATTTGTAGTTGTTTTAATGTTTGTTGGTGTTTATTTCACTATATTTGTGTTAAAAAGGTGTTTTCACAAAACTCGCGTTTTTCGTCAAACTAGGCTTAGTAAAACATGCGCCATTAATGTATCAGCATTTAGGTTAAAATTTCCTTAATCGCTCGTCAAGTGTGCTTCACGGTTTCTAATAATGAACTAATTAACTTCCTCCGTCTTGTCCAAAAGTCTTAGCCAAATTAATATTATTCAATCCATTGTTTCAATATTATTTGCATCCTGTGCATGTGAGAATTTTACATTATATAACTGATTATATTTTTGCTATTATTCAAATTTATTAACTATTAAACACATAATCTTCTTCTTCAGTTCATTCTGCTTAATTTGATACCAAATAATGTAGTTTTATTAAGTTTTTGATCTAAAATGGTATTTTTTACCTCATTTTGAAAATTATAAGTTTTAAAAATCACTTCCTGTCCTTTTCCAAAAATCTGCCATCTTCTAAGTTATATAAATGATCGTATTAAATCTCAGATTGTAATAAAAGGTTTATCTTCCCTTAATTTCTTGTAATTAGATTAATTGGCTATGTTTTAAAATATTATACAGTAATATATGACTCCCCTATCTGAATTTTGAGTTTTTACGTTTGCATTTTTAACAATAATTCTGGCTATCTTTTTACAAAATCTTTCTTAACTATATTTCCAATTACATGACTTTCTGACTGATTTACCTTGTATAAATTCTTTCAGTTTAATTGTTTTTCTGTACTTATTTTATCAGTTTTGATGATGTTTAGTTTTTAACATTTGGCCTAGATTTCTAACAGTTTTTACATACAAAGTTTTTTAAATAATACATGTTGGTTTATACTCTCTCTGACTTTCTTTGCTATCATGACATTAATTAACATTTTCTTATTTTAACACAAGAACAATTAGTATATAATTATACTCTAAATACATAACACATAATTAAAATTAACATTGGTCTTTAAAATTCAGACATTTTATACTTAATGATTGACACTAATACATAATAAATATATTATAAATAAAGAATGTTGTTTGACTCTGACATCTTATACTTGATTATTAACAATAATACATAATAACTATTTCATAAATAAAGAATGTTAGTTGATTCTGACAATTTTAAACTTGATTATTTCTATTACCTTATTCTACATAAACAAAACATAATTATCATAATCTTATACTCTATTTCTTATTAGGTTCTACTTTCAGTTTTTATCTGTTTTTTATTTATGGGGTAATGACTCTTTGTCACTTCACTTTTATTATGTATGCCCTGCTCTTGTTTTATTTTGGTCATTCTAATGAATGTTATATAAAAAAGAGTGGCAGTTATTTAAAAAACACATGTATTACCTGTCATGATAATACTTTATTTCACATTATTCATAGACACAATATAAGCACTTTAAAGTTGTAATATTTCACCATTTACTTAGTTTGTGAACTTCAATATTGAAACATAAGGTTTATTTATTTTAACACCAAAACTTGCACTGATTCTCTTTTTATTCCTTGATTTTATTTCTAAATAGTTATATAGTTTTGTTAAAATCAAGAAATCTATTTATAGAATATAATGAAGGTTTGTTTTTTGGTATTATATAATTATTTCACATTGGTTCACTTTCAATTCTACTTTATACACTTTTTGGCTTACATCTATTTTACATGTGGTTTCTACATTTGATAGTTTGTTATACTTTTATTTATTATTATTTTTATCAGTTTCTTTTGGGGTTTGGGGTTTTTTATAAGAGCACTCCTTCTTGTTGTGGATGCTGTCTTGTTCTGGTTTTCTTCATTGATTCTTTCTATTCTTCTTGTTTCTTATATATGTATCACCTTCTATGGTGGATCTTGTCTTGTTCTGGGTTTCTTCCTTACCTACTCTTCTTGTTCCTTATAAATGTATCACCTTCTATGGTGGATCTTGTCTTGTTCTGGGTTTCTTCCTTACCTACTCTTCTTATTCCTTATAAATGTATCACCTTGTATGGTGGATCTTGCCTTGTTTTTGGGTTTCTTCCTTACCTACTCCTATCCTACCTGGGTACTACCTTTTTCATATTTAGTTTTTAAATTTATTTTGATGATTCATCACTCATGCAACATTGGTTTTATGTAAACTTTTGCTTTAATCTATGATTGTACTTCATGGTGGTTCTTAATTAATTCTTTATTTTGCTTTCTCGGATTTAACAATGTTTTTATTTTATTTTTATGATCATTTTACCATTCAGAATTATTGGCATTATCTGTCATGCTACAATATATATATATATATATATCTATAAATAAATATATATATATATTGTGATGGTACATCTCATCACATATGTATAAGATATATTACCACAATAAGATATAAATAACAAGTACTAGCACAAGCCATGAAAGGGAAAAAACTTATTAAAAAGTATGTGACTAAGATTAAATTATCAATTCCAACATCCAACAAAAGTAACCAAAGAAGATTATATTAATATTATGTAAGAAACAGTAGTTATAAAAACAAATTCAGAAATGAACAAACAAAGAAAAATTTCTAATAACGTGACAAACCCCAATAGTTATGGTAGGTGAGGGGCATGAACAGATCCTATATGAACAATAACACAAACTACAAATGGACTGATAATAAAAGAAAAATGAAACGGGCGACTATGAATATCACAAGAAAAATCAACATTGAATAGAAGAAATGAGAAGAGGCAAAGAACCAGAATTAGAACTGAGAAACAGAAGTTTGTACCAAAAAACATGACAAATTGACCCAACTTAATGAATAAACTAATCCCATTCTTTTAATAAACAATACAATTGATAGGAGTACCCAATAAAGATAATATAAAATTAAGAATGCAATGCAGTAGAGTAAATAATAACAAAATGTGTAATAATTTAAGAAACCAGTGTAAATCTATGAGTTCAAACAAGTGAAAATAGTGAGAGCCCAAAATAATTAAATGATGATCAAAAGATCATAATATAAACCAGTGGGGAAGTGAAAGCCAGTGGGGGTTATCATTAAAGTGATAAAGGTCTTATGAACCACATATATGGAAATAAGAACCAAAATATAGTGACAAAGTATTTTTGTATTAAGTGTTTTGATAAAATCCAATGTTCTATGTCATATATAATTATTTATTCATGAGGATTGAACACCTTATCATTTTTAAATAATGCACAGTTATTGGCTTATGCTATAATTTAAATAATAAGATATAGTAACATATAAAAGAGTTAGGGTAATAAACACCCATGTTCAGTTATATTAGAAATAGTTAATATGGGAGCCTGTGTGCACCATTAATTTATATGTTATAAAGTTTTGTTAAAAAAAAAAATGTTACTTATTTAGTGAACAGAATGTTCATAAACTGTTCAAAATGTTAATCAGGTAATTGGGAAAGATCTAATATTATAAAAAGGATATTGTACAGAAATAACTAACTGTTAAACATATAGGCCCAAGGAATTGAGCCAGACCCAAGCAACATTGAAATAGTTAGATAAACACTACTAAATTAAATAAAACTAAAAACAAAAGCTTGGTTTTGATAAAATATAAAGATGTTAATGGAGGGAGATGTATAAACCATCCATTGCTATCATAATATAGATAATGAACATAATTGTAAAGTGTTTAGTAAGCCACTAAGCTGACATGGCTTCAGTATTATTGTTATTGTCAGAAAAATAGGTACAGGTATTCAAATTAATGATATTGTATGTAAAGCAGAAATACTCAGAATTATATTTAGTAGTAAGAATAACAATATTAGAAGATATTAGATCTGTAAGACATACAACAAAAATGTCAAACAAGATTAGGTCAATGCCTCAAAACACAAAAGTATAAACCTGCCAAAACAGTAGATAAGAGGCCAAAATGGGGCGAGATTAGTATCAAAACTATTTAATTTTAATGAACAATAAAATGGTACTAATTAAAAATAAATTTAAATCAAAATAAATGAAACGTAATCTGAGGTGACAAAATTAAAAACGCCAATTTTCAAAAATAACTTAGTCACGTGACGTGGGGTCAAGGGCCAAGACCACTCAAAAACACCAAAAAGCTAGGTCACCAAGGAGATTTAAATATTTTTAGAGAGACAGTTGATTGTTAGATATAAAACTGAAAACTTCAACAGCATATTGCTGGCAGTAAAAGATTAATATTAAAAGAGTGAAAACTTACTCCAGGAGAGGCACTTCCGATAAAAGTAATACCGAAAAGATCGACAACACATGACACAACACCAGAACCTAGAAAAACAACACACTAACGAGAATCTGAGAAAATAGATACCCAACTCAAAAGCGTCCATTCCGTATATACGAAGACAACGGTGAGAAATTTTGGTTAATTCCAGCAGAATACTACATAACATCACAACACAATTTCCACTAAAAAACATAGCTGTTCCAGATAAAGGAGGCTATATACAAACTATTACTATAAACTACTATAACTAAGACTTTATTTAAAACACTTTAATTGGAATTTAAAAAACATATGTTTCTGAGGTGAGAACTCGATAGTCCGCCATGTTGTGTTACTGAAAGCGAACAATTTTGGAAAACATTATTATATACATTTTGTTAGTCGATAAGAAGTAAATATATTTTGTAATGCATTGTATTTTTAAGTGGAAGCATATTTCCTATCTTTCCTAGCAACTCCAAGTACCCATTACCTGAGAAACATAAAATATATATATTGTGAATTTTTTGTTGTTGTTACGGACTATTTGTTACGGCGGATGAACTCATCCAATTGTAAATCCTCGACTAATGGAAAGGTAATTTGACCAATGTTTCAAAGAAATTACGAATAAAAGATATAATTTGTCAATCGTACCAGTCCTATTTTATTCCAATAAAGTAATTATAAAGACTATTAATTACTGGAAACAGCAGAGAAAATTTGAAGTGGGCGCAAGGACATCCAGACACGAAAGTAGATCCAGTGGGCTGCTTACACGATCTATTTGACCATTACTGAACAAATATTATTCACGCGCCGATTTCAAACGGACGGTGACACTAAATTCTCGTTCCTATAAAATCGTTGTTAATCATCGAATACTGAAAAACAACACAGTAAACGATAACAAAATAACTAATAAAATAATAGTCGCAACACAAGGACATTTACGAACCGATTAACGAGTACAACCAAGTTTTGAAGGGTAACTATTTCGTTATCCGCAGTTCGTAAAACACGCCCGTAACATTACAAATTAAACGTTATAGACTGACGCATCCAACGTGGGCTTTAAGGCTCACAGATAAACCGTAACCAATACTGTATGTTATAGATTGACGCCTGCAACGTGGGGCTTTACAAGTCAACTCCACACATCATTTCAAATCTGTATGTTACAGATTGGCGCACCAACGTTTCGGGCTGAAACAAGAAGAAAGAAAAATAAATTTGTATTTTAATAACTGTATTACAGGTCACTCATTTTTAGCCGGCAGTTGTTAGAAGATAAGGAAAATGCACAGAAGAGCTACGTCGAAGAAACGCGCGGCGGAGGCCGAAGAAGAGATCAACGTGGAAGAGAAGGAGGTAACTTCAGTGGAAGAAATAGAAATGACGGGAAAAGAAGAAGCCAGTGGAGGACCAGATTGGAATAAATTCATGGAACAAATGATGGACAGTATGACGGATTTTTTTGACGAGATGGACGAAAAATTAGACAAAAATAAAGAAGAAATCAGAGAAGATTTAATGAAACGAATGGATAAAAATAAAGAAGAAATCAGCGAAGATTTAATGAAACGAATGGATAAAAATAAAGAAGAAACCAGAGAAGATTTTAAACGCTTGGGAGAAAATAATAAACAGACCAGCGAAAATTTTAAACGCTTGGAAGAAAATAATAGGCAATTGAAAGAGGAGTTGAAGCAAATCAATGAGAACAACTTCAGACAAATCAATGAACGGATTGAACATACTAACAAGGAAGTGAGGGACACTATCAACGGACAGAATGAAGAAATAGGACAAACAGTCAACAAGAAAATAGAGGAAGCCAGTAAAACCATTAATCAAAAGATAGACAAAAAAGACGGTGAAAGAAGACAGGAGATAGCTGAGACAAATAGAAGGCTGGAAGGAATCGACGCAGTTGTTACACTGAATAGGGCCGAACTAGAGGTCAAGATAGACCAGGTAGGAGATGAAAACCGAACTTAAGTAGAACAACTACAGACAGACTTCGGAAATCAGTACCGAAATATAAGTGCAGTCGTCAACGAAGTCCAGGTACAGGGACATCGCAACCATGAAAGGATCGAAAACCTTCAACGATGAGTTGACAACCGACCAGCGACAATAGCATATACCCAACCCATGGAAAATCGGGAGACTATCAATTTTAAGTCTTTTAGAGGAAACCCGATGGAATTTTTGCAACGAGTTAGCGAGCAATTGACAAGAACCGGAGAGAACAGGTGGCCAGTAATCCGGAGCTACCTGGACGAGCATTTTAAAGAAACAAATGATAACTGGTGGATAGCCACCAGGCACGATTTGCGAAACTATGAAGAGTTTAAAGAGGCATTTAAAAAGAGATACTGGTCAGATGCCACGCAAAACATGGTAAGGGAAAGCATCAGCTATGGAAGGTATGATCCTAACAGGGGTAACACACCGACCACATACTTCCTTGGAAAAGTGTGTGTGGCAAAACACCTTGAGCCGAATATCCCGGAAGGAATATTTGTCGCCAGATTGGCATACCATTACGACAGCGGGATATCTACAGCACGTTCGGGAGGGCAAATAAAGACAATACAGGCAATGACAACATTAATAGAAGAGCGTGAACGCGAGGAGTACTTGAGAAGAAGCCGTCAGAGGAACGACCAATACAGGAGCAGGAACATTCCGGATTACGAGAACAGAAACAATAATAATAATAATGGTAATAATCGTAATAATAACGGAATGTACAACCAAACAAACTATAACAACAGGCCAAGTAATAATAACACCCATAATAATAACCATGGGGCATACCAACGGCCAAACTACAATAACGGCCCAAGGAACAATGGGAATAACTATGGCAACAGGCAAAACATCCCGAATAACCAGTATAATCGGCCATATAATACAAATCAACCGAACCAGTATAACAACAACCGGAATTTTAACCATAATAATAATAACAACCGCAACCCGAACGATCAAAATCAAAACTATCGGAGGGTCAATCATATATGGGCGGATAACAGTGGCAACGGTAGATCATACTATCGCGGGCGTCGAAGCTTTAGTCGGGATGACGACTGGAACCAAGGTAACCATGACAATAATCGAACTAACGGAGGCAGGAGTCGAAGTCAGGAGGACTACCGACGAGTGAATTATGAGGAGGATCACCAACGGCCCCAACCCAGATCGACGAGCAACGAAAATGTTCAAGCGAACCAAAACGGCAGAGGAGATGAAGGATCCGAGCCGCCTTTAAACTCTACACGGCAGTGAAAACACCATCGGGACCCTCACTGAACCACACTATTGGGTTTAACAGCGTCAACAGTCACGTTAAAAATAATAAAAATCATATTACAATAATTCATAACGTAGCGTGCTCAGAGCGCCCGTGCTCTGAGCGCCAACGATGAAATCGTGCTCTGAGCGCCGATACTGATAAACCCGTGTTCTGTGCGCCGACCTTATCTATGCATCATTAGACAACTGGCTGCATATCTGTATATCCGCTGTTCGCCAACTTCGTAGTCAACACTAGTGGTCCAACGAAAATTTGTACACGTCATTACTAAAACCATTATCACAGCACTAGTAAGGTCCCAGAACAAAATACATTTATTATTAAGTTAGTTAATTCCAATATTGGACAATTATTCATATTATCAGAAAAATTACGAAAACCCAACTATTCTACAATTTTATTAGTAACATAACTGTAGAGCAGACAATCAAAAAATAAATACTAAACGTTTTGGACTATTGCGTTAGTTTTTAGTTAAATTTGCAACCATAAACCTAAATGACAAATAATTTAGTCATACTACAGTGTCACAACGATTGTCAAACTACAACTAAGGAAAGGTGCAAGTAACAAGCTCATTTACGAATCATATGGTCAGCAAATTTAAGGTACGCGGCTATCTAAGCCGTATAGACGACCATACTAGCAAGTTTTGCGCTCTTATCAACCCACTTCCATTGTACATCCCGTGTTTACGCACATATACAGCTCAGGTCTCCGTCTCATAATCGTATTCTCCTTTATTATTTAGAGTTATGTTTAACCAACTTCTTTTATTTCTTCTCAAATGTTTTCGTCCCAACCAAAGAGGATTATTCGCCAAAGATGCATGTGCAGAGGCACTATTACAGGCATAATAAAAAATTTCAAAGTGAAATTTGCAGACTTCTGAAAAAAGTAAAGGAATAAGATAATAATATTTATTAGTTCCCTTTAAACAGCAGTAGACCTGAAGTATTCAACTACTTTTAAGACTTCCGCGGATATAAGTTATTTTATTTCTCTTTGACTGGCGCGCGCGCGCACACACACACACAAACTCATGTGTATACGAGTATAGAGTCGGTTTTAGTATGTGTAGATGCGTGAAGCAGATGTATTCGTATAGGCCCACCTGGCTGCTAAAACGTAAAGAACTCTACATGAATATTATCTGTACCTACGATATGTGGAATATGCGTAATTGTGATTTGAGTGTGTTGGAGGGGGGGAATCTTTGTGTTTTTGATAGGGGAGAGAGAGAGAGAGAGAGAGAGTGAGAGAGAGTGTGAATGTCGACGTCTGCATAATTTAACAGTAGACTATATTACTCTGTATAGACGATGTACTCGGTAAATATTATTTTACAACAATATAAATAATAAGTAATAACCATTGTCACATGATTGATTTGTTTACCATAATTTTGTGTTTGTAATATCAGTAGTTCTGTTATTTTGTACATAATTCTCTAATTTATGGATAAGTGTGTTCAGTCCTAGTAGTAATAATATACGTTATTGAACATCTTACAATCTGCATTCAGCTATAACATATTTTTAGACATGTATTGCTATTTGCACCAATTCCAATAAACATTCAATGATTACTGGATCTATAATTATTTACAAACGTAATTAAGGGATTATTATATATCAATAATTAAAATTGTAATACTATATTAATTAGGTTTTGGAATATTGTAATTATGTCTATCCATTTAAGTAAAATAATGTGTAAGAAGAGTTATTATTTTGCCGATGTAAAACAAAACTGTCTTAGCCCCCCCCCCCACACACACACAGGTATAAACTCTGCGTAAGCGTAAAATATGAAAGACGCGGATTGACAACTGCAACGAGTTTAAAACTAATCGAATATGTGTCATTATTAATTACTCATACCTACTTTGAAACTAACTGATACTAGACAATATTATGACTGTCTACAACTGTAAGGTGCCTACAATACACACTCTATTTATAAACACAAACCAGAAGACATTTGTACAGCGTCCTTTTGACCTGTAAAGTTAATTAAAAGAACATATGTTTAGAAGGCAGTAGGGTGTTCTGGTTGGTAGTTATGTTATGTGTTTGATTTTTCTCTATTGTCTGTACACAGGTTCTAATGATGACAATAAATATTGTCGAAACGTCGATACAAACAATGTAAAATTTGTGTAATATTTATTGACCGACCCTCACTTTACATCGTTAATATTTATTGACGATGTAAATAGGTCACCACTAAAATTAAGAATTTTATTATTATTTTTATTTAGTATTTTTAATATTATTTAATAATTATAAATCACACTTAACTACAGAGATCTGTGTGTGTGTATGTGTGTGTGTTTTGTGTTTGTACCTGTCAATGAGAAATAAAATAACTTACATCCGCCGAAGTTGAGTATTTCAGGTCTACTGCTGTTTAACGGTAAAGGGTGAATATTGCCTTACAGATTTTTCAGAAGCCTGCAACTTTCATTTTGAAAATTTTTATTATGCATATTGGTGCCTTTGGACATCGATCATTAGCGAATAATCCTACTTATTATGTCAGGATTTCTCATTTGGTTGGGACGAACAAATCTGAGGAGACAATAAAAAAAAGTGATTAAATACAACTGTAATTAAGAAATTGAAAATACAATTATGAGACAGAGAGCTGAGCTTTATATATGCGTAAACACAGGATGTGCAATGTAAGCGGATTGATAAGGAAGGCAAAACTCACTTGTATGGTTATCTACCCGCATACCTTAAATCCGCTGACCATACGATTCGTAGATGAACTTGTTATTCGCACCTTTCCTTAGTTGTGGTTTGACAATCGTTGTGACACAGTAGTATTAAGACGTGAATTTTGATCTAGATCTTTTTCACGAGGAATATCAGTACCGGGTTCAAATGAGTATATTACATTCTGAGCGTGTCAAGGGTACATGAAAACAAAAAACTAAGTTTAGAAGCACCAAGGGTCTAAAATAGAACTCAAAATTTAAAAATTATAAAAGTTATTTGGGGTTAAAGTTATGAGGAATTTTAGTTAAAATACAAAATCTGTATCTGTAGTCTGTACTTTCAATTTGTAGTACTTAATTTGACAGAATTAGCATGTCTCAACACTCGTTTTGAATCGCTTTCAAAACGATTTGTGAAATAAGTCTCAAAAACCTCATATTTTGTTATCAGTTACAAGTATCTGTGAATAACGTTAGAGGTAGACCTATAGATATCTATAGAAACATACATAAACTGAAAATATACGACTAAATTATTTGTCATTGAGGTATTGTGGTTAAAAATTTAACTAAAAATCTAATACAGAAGTTCGGAAATTTTATTATTTATCTTATAATTGTCTGCTTTAAATTGTTATGTTACTAATAAAATAATAGCGTAGTTGCGTTTTCATAATTTTTCTGATAATATAAGAAAGTTTCTAATATTGAAATTTAACTAACTTAATAATAAACGTATTTCGTTCAAAACAGTTAGATAGTTCTGCAGCTCCGGGAGTTTACTAGTGGTATAATAATTCGTTTTACCAATCATTGTACATAGAACCGCTAATGTTGACTACGGAGTTGAAGAAGAACGGACAGACAGATATGCAACCACGTGAGTAGAGGGAAAGTGAGCGTTAGAAAACACTTCCGGGTTCCAGTTGAAAACACTACCGGGTTCCAGTTCATGACGTCATAGAGGCACTGGCAGCTGGTGTCCGAGCTGTCCATGTGACGTCACTGTTTTGTGTGTGTGTGTGTATGTGTGTGTATGTGTGACTGAAACACTTCCGTGTTCCAGTTCATGACGTCATACAGAGGCTCAAGTCGCTGGCGTCCGCATGGCTAAAACCTGTTTCAAGACGTCACGGAGGCCGTGGTTTCTGCATGTTCAAAATTTGGTAGCCGAAAACAATGTGTAGCGGATGGGGGTACCCGGAATTCGGCGGTTGCCCGGACGCGCAGAGGCTATGTCATCGGGTACCGTTACTCGAAATTTTGGGGGCATCGGGTACCGTTATCCGAAATGTTTAAATCAACGGATGGGGGTACCCGAAATTTGTGGGTACGCCCTAACCGGGTTCCAGTTCATGACAGAGGCCCTGGCAGCTGGTGTCCGAATGTTAAAACACTTCCGCGTTCTGGTTTATTTTGATGTAACAAAATAATCGTTCTCTCTCGACATTTTTTTAATGTCAGAATTTTGGTACCCTAAATGATTAAAACAACGGATGGGGGTACCCGAAATTTGTGGGTACGCCCACATGACGACGACGTAGAGGGCGTGATGTCTGAAATGTTTAAATCAACGGATGGGGGTACCCGAAATTTTCGGTGTCTGAAATTTAGTACCCGAAATGTTTAAATCAACGGATGGGGTTACCCGAAATTTTTGGTGTCCGAATTTTGACACCCGAAATGTTTAAATCAACGGATGGGGGGTACACCCTAAAACAAGTCCTGTATGTCTAAACTCTGGACGGGGAGGAGAAACCGTTACGCGAAATTGATCGGTTAAAATTTGGGACAATAGGTACCTGACGGGTTCCGAAATTTGGTGATTAATGACATCCCGACGCGGTTCCTCCGGTACTCAAAACCGGATATTGTATTATTATAATGTTTATATTGTGTTAATATAAAACAGATGCATCGATTTGAATACTGTTTAGAAAACATATATTCTTATTATGCGTTACTAAAATTGTTAACTGAATAAATATATTTACTCCTGTGACGATTCTCCTGTAAACCAGTCAAACAGCATCTAAGCTGGTACAAGCGGTGTGTGTGTGAAACACTACCACGTTCCGTTAATGTATTCAAAGAGGAACTGATAGCTGGCGTCCGTGTTTTATAAAGCTGTGTGTGTGTGTGTGTGTGTGTGAGGTTGACGTAGAGTTGGCTCAGGCAAGCTGTTGTAACTTGCAGCGCTCTTTCTCTACTATAAAAACCGGTTTCTTTGCTGTTACATTCCATATGAGAGACTTACATCTCTACTGCTTTTGCGATTATTCAAGTATGATAGGAATAATTGTTTTGTATAAGGGGTATAATAATAAAAATAACATAGGTTATGGTTTATATGTATATATAATTTTTAATAATATCAAAAGCTTTTACAATCAAATCATAAGCTATAAGTTTTTTCTCTCTCTACACACACATGTTCTATATTCACAAGACAATTATAATTGAGCAAAACATACGCCCTCTCTCTATATACATAACTAAACAAAATAGACACTTTATCTATATATATATATATATATATATATATATATATATTTACATAATTATACAAAATAATCTTTTTTCTCTCTCGCTTTCTCTCTCTTTTGCAGCCTTGAAGGTTCTCTCTCTCTCTCTCTCTCTATATATATATATATATATATGTATATATACACACATACACACACACATATAATTAACAAAATAATAATTACATTTACTACAACCAAAACAAGCCTTATATGTCTAACAATAATAATAATAATTAATAACATACAATATTACAATGTTGATGTGTAATATATTAATAATAACATACTGAATGTAGACACACATCAAATGATAATTAATATGGTGTTAACTACATGTGTAAAATGGTACACCAAAACCTTGAATTCAACTCTTTTTAGTATTTTAGATAATAACAGTGGTAACAACGCTTATAAAGCGCACATCCAGTGGAATTATGCCTTAACCAATTACATTTTTTCGTCAAAATAATTTTTTAAAACAATTGTTCTTCAGAGTGTAAATTCTCTCCACTCACAAGCACTCAGAATGTTACAGTGGTCACCATATGGTGGTGAACGACATACATCTCCCTCGCATTCGCACAAACACATAACATCGAAACAAGGTTTCTGTAACTATGAGAGAAATCTTTTAAAAAATTTAATTACACATAAAAATTTAACTAACACTTTAATGATTGTTTATCTCAACTTTTTATGTTATAAACCACATACGTTTTTTAATAATTAAAAATAGAATATAATTTCCTAAAATTAATAATACTTGATCAAATACAAAAGAATGTAGACACATCAAATGATAGTTAGTGTGGTATTAAAAAAACATGTATTCTGAATTAAAGTCATTTTGATATCTTAGATAACAACAGACGCGACAACGGTTACGAAGCGGACATCCGCTAGAGTCATGCCTTGACCACTCATATTTTTTTACTAGCGAGGTATACGCTGTACCAGTAAAATTATACATCATATAGTATATCTGATTAACCAGCTTTGTTTTAGCAATTAGCAAATCTTTTATTTGAAGATATTCAATATTATGGTTGTTACAATAACTAATTGATGTTTTGAAGAGTTTGAAAAACTCATTACGAATAAATACTTTCATTTTGTAAATATTCTTTTCGTTTCGTATTGATATCCATCTACTCAGTGTCTTACGATTATTTCTAAAATTATAATCGAATTTAATCATGTTGCATTGACAATATAATCTATTATTACCATTTATTTCTCTGTTTAAAAGTTTTTCTACAATATTAGATCCAAGCAACACCTTGTTCTTTCTCTGAAAATGAATAGTTAACATTAAAAAACGACAAAAAAAATAGAGAAGTCTACTTCATCATTTAAAAACATTTTACTATTAATGTTATTATTACTATTATTATTATAATAAATCAATCCTGTTCTCGTTTATTTGGTCTGGAAAAAAAGAGAAAAAATTAATACATAACCACTTCTGTATAAGTAATTATTAGTGGTACTGAAATATCATACTCACATAATCAATATCCAACTGCACGCTCACTTTCTCGTTCGCCAGCGGAGTGTGTGAGGTTACGCATAGTGATAGGACACAAGGCTTCACAGCTTTCAATTGCTCCTCTGTAAATACGTCACACCATCTTTTAGGTAGGTATACATAGAAAAGTTTATCCTCCGGCTGAGGACAGGCTCCGGTATCTTCCAAATCTACCACAACTGACTCCCCGAATTTCGTTTTCACAAATTTCATGTGAATTATATGATACTTTACTCCTAAAGAAAGACTTGACAAGTCTCTTTTTGGTAAAAAATTTTCAACTGTCTTCGCGTTCGCAACGATTCCTTCCATGGCGAGTACTGATGACTGCACAGGGAAACACTGGCGTATTTATTCTGTTTCCCCCGACCACGTTCCTTCCTTCTAAAGCGTCATCTCCTTCGGTCACGACACCCTACCCCGCACCTCCACCGCAACGATAACGGCTATAATTTTGCTTCCTACCCCACCCCGCGTCGTCACGGGCCACCATCTGCTTTCGGTCACGACCGGACGATGACATCCTACCCCGCACCCCCACACCGCACCCAAAGCCTCACCACCACCCCGCACCTCGCCTACATATTTTGTTCAATTACTTTGTCTGTCGCTCCGCAACGACCGGGTTTCCCCCACCCCACCCCACCCCGCACCCCACTCGAGTCCGTCGGTCACGGTCACCCCGCACCCCACCCCGCGTCGTCTCGGGCCACCATCTGCTTTCGGTCACGACCGGTCGTACAACCCAGCCCCCCGTACCCCGCACCCTACATCCCGTGGGAGGCGACTCAACGAGCGCGCTTCGGTCAAGGTCGCCGGCATCCTGTACCCCGCACCTCGCCTACCTCTCGGTCACGGACACCGGCTGCAACCTAGCTCCCTACCCCGCACCACCATCCCACACCTTTACCCCGCACCGCATCGGTCACGGACGTCAGCTTCCTACACCGCACTCCCCACCCCACCCAGCCCTCCGCAACGCGCGTCATCGGTCACGACCGGACGATGACATCCTAGCCCGCACCCCCACCCCGCACCTCCAGCACATACCGCATCGGTCACGACAACCCCGCACCCCACCCCGCGCAGCTGCTCCTCGCGAGCGGAGCGCGGCGACAGCGTTACCGGTCACCGGACTGTCTATATAGGGAACCGACTACGCGAAGCCGGCCTCACTCCTTTCACAATGACCGACAGCAGCAGCAGCAGCGGCGGCAGCAACAGCGAACACCGTGCTATCAATGGTAATGTAATTACTATAAAATTTATGATACTTGACAATACACTAAACACACAAACAGTATTATTAGATTACAAACACACGGTTATTGATAAGATTTGTAGCGAAGCCGTTGCATTAAATAATTATATAAAGTGGTATTTAGCAGTTCGTGTATCTTTTAAAAAATTAATAAACACCGAAAATATTTATTGTAATGCGGTATTTAGATCACGTACAGAACTTAAGTCACAGTATGACGATATCGATGAACAGTATTCGATAGCTAGCGAGAAAATAATGGAATCCGTTGACAAATTCACGCGTGACGGAAGCGGGTGGGTCGAAAATGGTGTCGAGTCGGTGGAAATAAATATTACAAAATACAATCCTCTTGTGGGGTCGAGCTTTCTACCTACACCATCGAAATTGTCACACAGTAAGAAAGGAATTATTAATGTGAAAAATTTAGAAGATGAAAAGTGTTTCTTGTGGTCTGTGCTCGCCGGTATACACCCGATCGCGTGTAACCCGCATCGCGTTAGCCATTACCTTCCGTACGAAGAAGAAATAAACATGAAGGACATACCTTATCCCGTCGCAGTCAATAAGATAAAACGTTTTGAAAAATTAAACGAAAACATATCCGTTAACGTTTTTGGCTACGAAGGCGAGGTATATCCTTTACGTATTACTGAACACCGCGGTCGAAAGTACCACGTAAACCTACTGCTACTGTCCGACGCGAACACTACTCACTACTGCCTCATACGGAACCTTTCGCGTATGCTTTCGTCGTTGTCAAAACGAAACGGCGCTTCGTTTTACTGCAACTACTGTCTACACCGATTTTCGGACAATAAAGATACTAACGCGGCGCGAAAACGAGTTGAAGAACACGAACGCAACTGTTCTCAGCATGCAGTACAGAAAGTAAAACTTCCTGACGAGAACGAAAAGTGGATGTATTTTAAAAACTTTTCACTTTGTCACCGCGTACCTTATACGGTATACGCTGACTTCGAATCGTTTATTGTTCCGACCACCGGTAAAAACGTGGCACATCATATACCAGCCAGTTTCTGCTATGTGATAGTTGACTGGATGGGAAACGCTGTCAAGGAACCTGTAATATACCGCGGTAAAGACGTGGTGGACACGTTCCTTCGTGTGCTTTTAGTCGACGTTCAACGACTCGATAGAAAGTTTAATAAACCGATCCAAATGACAGCGGCCGATGAACGGTCATTCCGAAACGCTACGCACTGTCATCTGTGCAAGCAGCCGTTAACGGACGACACGGTTCGAAACCATTGCCACATAACGGGAAACTATTTAGGCGCTGCTCACAATGCGTGTAATATAAATTACAAAATACCAACACACGTTCCGGTTTTTTTCCATAATTTAAGTGGCTATGACTCGCATCATTTGATGCAAGGTTTCGGAAAGTACAAGGAAGATGAAATAACGTGTATCGCTACTACAACCGAACGTTACATCTCCGTTACACTCGGTCAGCTCCGGTTTCTCGATTCTCTGCGGTTCATGAACGCGTCACTTGAAAAACTCGTCTCCAACTTATCCGCGGATAAATTTAAAATCCTTAATCAATTTTACACGCGTAATGTTAATTTACTGTTGCGTAAAGGCGTGTACCCTTACGAATACGTTACGGACGATTCAAAATTTGACGAGAGGCAGTTACCGGACCGCGAACATTTTTACAACGGGTTGACAGAGTCGGATATAAACGAAGAAGATTACGCGCACGCTCGAGCGGTTTGGTCGGCTTTCGACATGCAAACGTTCGGTGATTATCATGACCTTTATTTAAAAACGGATGTACTACTGCTTGCTGATGTATTTGAAAACTTTCGAAACATGAGCCTACAGTACTACGAACTCGATCCGTGTAACGTTTTTACCACCGCCGGTTTAGCGTGGAACGCGATGCTGAAAATGACAGGAGTTAGGTTAGAGTTACTCCGCGATATAGACGTACACCTGTACATCGAAAGAGGTATCCGTGGCGGCTTAGCAGCAATTTCTAGTAGGTACGCCAAGGCCAACAACCCGTACATTCCCGATTATGACGCAAGCAAGCCGCATAACTATTTACTTTACCTCGATTGTACCAACCTGTACGGAACGGCTATGACACAGCCTTTACCACTGTCCGGTTTTCGATGGTTGGAACGTACAGTGATCGATACGTTGAACGTGCACACGTTACGCGACGATGGTGACACCGGTTATATCCTGGAAGTCGATCTGGGGTATCCACATTACCTACACGACTTACACAGTGACTACCCTTTAGCACCTGAAAAGCGTACTATTACGGACAGTATGCTTTCACCGTACTGCTATCGCATGAAGCTGTTAAAAGACTTTGTGTGCAGTAACGGTAAGGTAGAGAAACTGATAACGTCCCTCGAGGACAAGACAAAATACATTGTTCATTACAGAACATTGAAACTCTACCTCGAACTAGGAATGGAGTTGAAAGCGATTCACCGTGTGTTAGCATTCACACAGTGCGTATGGTTGAAACCTTTCATCGATTTTAATACGGAGCGACGAAAGGAAGCCAGAAACACCTTTGAAAAAGACTTTTTTAAGTTAATGAATAACGCACCGTACGGAAAATCGTTGGAAAACGTACGGAAGCGAATCGATTTCAAGTTAGTTCCAAACGAGAAGAAACTTCACAAACTAACCGCTAACCCCAGGCTACAACATTTTTTCATCTATAACGAGGACCTGGTAGGTCTCACGATGAAAAAAATATCCATTACACTGAACCGACCTTTGTACGTTGGGTTCAGTGTATTGGATATTAGTAAGCTGATTATGTATCGGTTCCATTACGGATTCACGATGAATACGTACGGGTCACGTGCACGTCTATGTATGACGGACACTGACTCTCTGTTGTACGACATTCGCACCGACGATGTGTACAAAGACATGGAGGAGCATCACGAACTCTTTGACACGTCGGAGTACCCTAAGGCACATCCGTGCTATAGTGAAACAAACAAGAAAAAGTTGGGTACTTTTAAAGACGAAACAAATGGAATACCGGTACTTGAATTTGTCGGGTTGCGCGCAAAATGTTATTCATTCGTTACGGCAAACGATAAAGAGAAAAAGGTAGCGAAAGGTGTGCCACGTTCCGCGATAGCTACACAGTTGAAACATCAACTTTATAAACAATGTGTAAAGACCACTTCTCAAACTTATACTACGGCGCAGACTATCCAAAGCGAAAAACATAACATATACACAAGAAAGCTTACAAAATTATCGCTGTCACCATACGATGACAAACGATATGTCTTGGATGACGGTGAAACAACACTGGCGTACGGTCATTATAAACTCTGTCAACCCAGACGCGAGATAATTCAGCAAGCGAGAAAATCCGTTATAAATTATGCGTTCGATATACGTTGATATAAGACTCGCTTGCAGGAGCAACACACTGTCAGTAACGACGATGAAGTCGGTGAGGTTCAGTGAAAACGTAACGGTATATCTCGTACCAAAATTTTGCGATTCGCGTTTCGGGTAGCGATATGGAAAACGTACGCAAAACTATTGCAAAGGAATTGCACAGACCGGTGAGAAGGAACTTTCCCAGACGTGCGGTGGAGGTGAAGGGGTTACACGATCTCTACCAAGCAGATTTGGTGGAAATGATACCGCATGCCAAGTTGAACAAGGGGTACAAATATCTAATGACGGTAATAAACGCATTTAGCAAGTATGCATATGCGATTCCCTTAAAAACTAAATCGGGTGTTGAAGTAGCACATGCTCTCGAACCAATAATTGTAAAAAATAAAATGAAATACCTGCAAACGGATAAGGGGAAAGAGTACTTTAACACTACCGTACAAGCTTTACTAAAGAGATTCAACGTCAAACACTATTCAACGTATAGCGAGAAGAAAGCGTCCATCGTAGAGCGATTTAATCGTACGTTGGAAACGAACATGTACCGCGCGTTCAGCGAGCAAGGCCATTATCGGTGGTTGTCGCTTTTGCCTAAACTGGTGATGGAATACAACGACAGAGTGCATAGAACTATAGAGATGAAGCCGCGACAAGTCGACAAGAGCAACGAACAAATTGTGTTGGAACGAATAAGAAAAAATATCGTACCGCGGAAAGTGAGCAAGAAACATAAGTTTAAAATAGGCGATCGAGTGCGTATCAGTAAATACAAAATCACATTCGCTAAAGGTTATACACCAAACTGGACGAACGAGATATATACAGTGCACAGAGTTCAGCCAACCGTACCGGTTACGTACTTGTTGAAAGATCACACGGGTGACGTTGTGGAAGGTGGGTTTTATGAACAAGAATTGAGTAAAACCAGCGTTGGTGATGTGTATCTCGTTGAAAAAATATTACAACGTAAAGGTGATCGCGTGCGAGTGCGCTGGCTCGGCTTTGACGGTAAACACGATTCGTGGATACATAAAAAAGATCTGATATAATAACATTACCACAGTATTTAACCGAACGTAAACGAGTTAAGATGAAGATTGAACAACAATCGTTAAAGTTAAATGTTAAGAACGTAGACTCTGCTAAGTACAACGGTGAAGTTGCATATAATAAACACAGTCCACTGTTTCCAAACACAGTTCGATGTATCGTGTGCGGCGGGTCATGTAGCGGGAAGTCAAACGTTGCCTTTAACATGTTATTCGATTCAAACGGACTGCGATTTCAGAACCTGTACGTGTTCTCCAAATCGTTATTTCAACCAAAATATCGTATGTTGGAAGACGTTTTTAATGCTCTCGCTGACGAAGGAATGATGTACTTCACATACAGTGAAAACGATGAAGTACCACCTCCGCACGAAATTGTACCTAATTCAATCATGTTGTTCGATGATGTGGTATGTGAACGGCAGAATAACATACGAAAATATTTCGCTATGGGACGGCATAGCGGTGTGGACACTTTGTACCTTTGTCAGACGTACAGTCTGGTGCCAAAGCAACTGGTGCGTGATAATGCCAATTTCTTGGTTTTTTTCAGGCAAGATGATCTCAATTTACGTCACGTTTACAACGATCACGTTAACACAGATATGAAATACGAAGAGTTCAAAGCGATGTGCGCCGAAGCGTGGAAGGATCGTTACGGATTCATAGTCATCAACAAGGACTCACCGATAAACGCGGGTAGATACAGAGTGGGTTTCGATCGTTTTATACATAAATAGAATAGTTTGTGCGAGAAAGTCATCAGTGTCAAGATGGATGACAAGCAATTGACACATGAAATCGATGCAATTAGCGATAACATAAGACAAAAGTATCGCGCGTTGAAACATGACATCAGAGAGAGCGATGAAGCGTTAACGAGAAAGTACAAACCTCTTTTGGAACCGTTAACCCAGATTTCGGAAAAGTTGAATGTCTCCGGTGATAAAATTAAAAAAATAAATGTTGAAGATGAAGATACGAAGACAGCTGTCGAGATGACACCACCACCATCACAACCTCGATTCCTTAGAACGGAAGTGTTGGCACAAACTCCTGATGTCGAAACATCGAACGTGACTCTTGAAGAGTTTTTAGCAACACCCGAAGGTCGACAGGAAGCACAAGAATACGTTGAACAGTCTGTCGAAGGTCCGCTCGCGAGGAAATACTTACTACTCGCTTTATCTGATGATCGAGACAAAAAGATGGCAACGTACGATTAAATCGCTCTACGATGGACGCTTTCTTCTCGCTATACGTTGAATAGTGTTTGACGTTGAATCTCTTTAGTAAAGCTTGTACGGTAGTGTTAAAGTACTCTTTCCCCTTATCCGTTTGCAGGTATTTCATTTTATTTTTTACAATTATTGGTTCGAGAGCATGTGCTACTTCAACACCCGATTTAGTTTTTAAGGGAATCGCATATGCATACTTGCTAAATGCGTTTATTACCGTCATTAGATATTTGTACCCCTTGTTCAACTTGGCATGCGGTATCATTTCCACCAAATCTGCTTGGTAGAGATCGTGTAACCCCTTCACCACCACCGCACGTCTGGGAAAGTTCCTTCTCACCGGTCTGTGCAATTCCTTTGCAATAGTTTTGCGTACGTTTTCCATATCGCCACCCGAAACGCGAATCGCAAAATTTTGGTACGAGATATACCGTTACGTTTTCACTGAACCTCACCGACTTCATCGTCGTTACTGACAGTGTGTTGCTCCTGCAAGCGAGTCTTATATCAACGTATATCGAACGCATAATTTATAACGGATTTTCTCGCTTGCTGAATTATCTCGCGTCTGGGTTGACAGAGTTTATAATGACCGTACGCCAGTGTTGTTTCACCGTCATCCAAGACATATCGTTTGTCATCGTATGGTGACAGCGATAATTTTGTAAGCTTTCTTGTGTATATGTTATGTTTTTCGCTTTGGATAGTCTGCGCCGTAGTATAAGTTTGAGAAGTGGTCTTTACACATTGTTTATAAAGTTGATGTTTCAACTGTGTAGCTATCGCGGAACGTGGCACACCTTTCGCTACCTTTTTCTCTTTATCGTTTGCCGTAACGAATGAATAACATTTTGCGCGCAACCCGACAAATTCAAGTACCGGTATTCCATTTGTTTCGTCTTTAAAAGTACCCAACTTTTTCTTGTTTGTTTCACTATAGCACGGATGTGCCTTAGGGTACTCCGACGTGTCAAAGAGTTCGAGATGCTCCTCCATGTCTTTGTACACATCGTCGGTGCGAATGTCGTACAACAGAGAGTCAGTGTCCGTCATACATAGACGTGCACGTGACCCGTACGTATTCATCGTGAATCCGTAATGGAACCGATACATAATCAGCTTACTAATATCCAATACACTGAACCCAACGTACAAAGGTCGGTTCAGTGTAATGGATATTTTTTTCATCGTGAGACCTACCAGGTCCTCGTTATAGATGAAAAAATGTTGTAGCCTGGGGTTAGCGGTTAGTTTGTGAAGTTTCTTCTCGTTTGGAACTAACTTGAAATCGATTCGCTTCCGTACGTTTTCCAACGATTTTCCGTACGGTGCGTTATTCATTAACTTAAAAAAGTCTTTTTCAAAGGTGTTTCTGGCTTCCTTTCGTCGCTCCGTATTAAAATCGATGAAAGGTTTCAACCATACGCACTGTGTGAATGCTAACACACGGTGAATCGCTTTCAACTCCATTCCTAGTTCGAGGTAGAGTTTCAATGTTCTGTAATGAACAATGTATTTTGTCTTGTCCTCGAGGGACGTTATCAGTTTCTCTACCTTACCGTTACTGCACACAAAGTCTTTTAACAGCTTCATGCGATAGCAGTACGGTGAAAGCATACTGTCCGTAATAGTACGCTTTTCAGGTGCTAAAGGGTAGTCACTGTGTAAGTCGTGTAGGTAATGTGGATACCCCAGATCGACTTCCAGGATATAACCGGTGTCACCATCGTCGCGTAACGTGTGCACGTTCAACGTATCGATCACTGTACGTTCCAACCATCGAAAACCGGACAGTGGTAAAGGCTGTGTCATAGCCGTTCCGTACAGGTTGGTACAATCGAGGTAAAGTAAATAGTTATGCGGCTTGCTTGCGTCATAATCGGGAATGTACGGGTTGTTGGCCTTGGCGTACCTACTAGAAATTGCTGCTAAGCCGCCACGGATACCTCTTTCGATGTACAGGTGTACGTCTATATCGCGGAGTAACTCTAACCTAACTCCTGTCATTTTCAGCATCGCGTTCCACGCTAAACCGGCGGTGGTAAAAACGTTACACGGATCGAGTTCGTAGTACTGTAGGCTCATGTTTCGAAAGTTTTCAAATACATCAGCAAGCAGTAGTACATCCGTTTTTAAATAAAGGTCATGATAATCACCGAACGTTTGCATGTCGAAAGCCGACCAAACCGCTCGAGCGTGCGCGTAATCTTCTTCGTTTATATCCGACTCTGTCAACCCGTTGTAAAAATGTTCGCGGTCCGGTAACTGCCTCTCGTCAAATTTTGAATCGTCCGTAACGTATTCGTAAGGGTACACGCCTTTACGCAACAGTAAATTAACATTACGCGTGTAAAATTGATTAAGGATTTTAAATTTATCCGCGGATAAGTTGGAGACGAGTTTTTCAAGTGACGCGTTCATGAACCGCAGAGAATCGAGAAACCGGAGCTGACCGAGTGTAACGGAGATGTAACGTTCGGTTGTAGTAGCGATACACGTTATTTCATCTTCCTTGTACTTTCCGAAACCTTGCATCAAATGATGCGAGTCATAGCCACTTAAATTATGGAAAAAAACCGGAACGTGTGTTGGTATTTTGTAATTTATATTACACGCATTGTGAGCAGCGCCTAAATAGTTTCCCGTTATGTGGCAATGGTTTCGAACCGTGTCGTCCGTTAACGGCTGCTTGCACAGATGACAGTGCGTAGCGTTTCGGAATGACCGTTCATCGGCCGCTGTCATTTGGATCGGTTTATTAAACTTTCTATCGAGTCGTTGAACGTCGACTAAAAGCACACGAAGGAACGTGTCCACCACGTCTTTACCGCGGTATATTACAGGTTCCTTGACAGCGTTTCCCATCCAGTCAACTATCACATAGCAGAAACTGGCTGGTATATGATGTGCCACGTTTTTACCGGTGGTCGGAACAATAAACGATTCGAAGTCAGCGTATACCGTATAAGGTACGCGGTGACAAAGTGAAAAGTTTTTAAAATACATCCACTTTTCGTTCTCGTCAGGAAGTTTTACTTTCTGTACTGCATGCTGAGAACAGTTGCGTTCGTGTTCTTCAACTCGTTTTCGCGCCGCGTTAGTATCTTTATTGTCCGAAAATCGGTGTAGACAGTAGTTGCAGTAAAACGAAGCGCCGTTTCGTTTTGACAACGACGAAAGCATACGCGAAAGGTTCCGTATGAGGCAGTAGTGAGTAGTGTTCGCGTCGGACAGTAGCAGTAGGTTTACGTGGTACTTTCGACCGCGGTGTTCAGTAATACGTAAAGGATATACCTCGCCTTCGTAGCCAAAAACGTTAACGGATATGTTTTCGTTTAATTTTTCAAAACGTTTTATCTTATTGACTGCGACGGGATAAGGTATGTCCTTCATGTTTATTTCTTCTTCGTACGGAAGGTAATGGCTAACGCGATGCGGGTTACACGCGATCGGGTGTATACCGGCGAGCACAGACCACAAGAAACACTTTTCATCTTCTAAATTTTTCACATTAATAATTCCTTTCTTACTGTGTGACAATTTCGATGGTGTAGGTAGAAAGCTCGACCCCACAAGAGGATTGTATTTTGTAATATTTATTTCCACCGACTCGACACCATTTTCGACCCACCCGCTTCCGTCACGCGTGAATTTGTCAACGGATTCCATTATTTTCTCGCTAGCTATCGAATACTGTTCATCGATATCGTCATACTGTGACTTAAGTTCTGTACGTGATCTAAATACCGCATTACAATAAATATTTTCGGTGTTTATTAATTTTTTAAAAGATACACGAACTGCTAAATACCACTTTATATAATTATTTAATGCAACGGCTTCGCTACAAATCTTATCAATAACCGTGTGTTTGTAATCTAATAATACTGTTTGTGTGTTTAGTGTATTGTCAAGTATCATAAATTTTATAGTAATTACATTACCATTGATAGCACGGTGTTCGCTGTTGCTGCCGCCGCTGCTGCTGCTGCTGTCGGTCATTGTGAAAGGAGTGAGGCCGGCTTCGCGTAGTCGGTTCCCTATATAGACAGTCCGGTGACCGGTAACGCTGTCGCCGCGCTCCGCTCGCGAGGAGCAGCTGCGCGGGGTGGGGTGCGGGGTTGTCGTGACCGATGCGGTATGTGCTGGAGGTGCGGGGTGGGGGTGCGGGCTAGGATGTCATCGTCCGGTCGTGACCGATGACGCGCGTTGCGGAGGGCTGGGTGGGGTGGGGAGTGCGGTGTAGGAAGCTGACGTCCGTGACCGATGCGGTGCGGGGTAAAGGTGTGGGATGGTGGTGCGGGGTAGGGAGCTAGGTTGCAGCCGGTGTCCGTGACCGAGAGGTAGGCGAGGTGCGGGGTACAGGATGCCGGCGACCTTGACCGAAGCGCGCTCGTTGAGTCGCCTCCCACGGGATGTAGGGTGCGGGGTACGGGGGGCTGGGTTGTACGACCGGTCGTGACCGAAAGCAGATGGTGGCCCGAGACGACGCGGGGTGGGGTGCGGGGTGACCGTGACCGACGGACTCGAGTGGGGTGCGGGGTGGGGTGGGGTGGGGGAAACCCGGTCGTTGCGGAGCGACAGACAAAGTAATTGAACAAAATATGTAGGCGAGGTGCGGGGTGGTGGTGAGGCTTTGGGTGCGGTGTGGGGGTGCGGGGTAGGATGTCATCGTCCGGTCGTGACCGAAAGCAGATGGTGGCCCGTGACGACGCGGGGTGGGGTAGGAAGCAAAATTATAGCCGTTACCGTTGCGGTGGATGTGCGGGGTAGGGTGTCGTGACCGAAGGAGATGACGCTTTAGAAGGAAGGAACGTGGTCGGGGGAAACAGAATAAATACGCCAGTGTTTCCCTGTGCAGTCATCAGTACTCGCCATGGAAGGAATCGTTGCGAACGCGAAGACAGTTGAAAATTTTTTACCAAAAAGAGACTTGTCAAGTCTTTCTTTAGGAGTAAAGTATCATATAATTCACATGAAATTTGTGAAAACGAAATTCGGGGAGTCAGTTGTGGTAGATTTGGAAGATACCGGAGCCTGTCCTCAGCCGGAGGATAAACTTTTCTATGTATACCTACCTAAAAGATGGTGTGACGTATTTACAGAGGAGCAATTGAAAGCTGTGAAGCCTTGTGTCCTATCACTATGCGTAACCTCACACACTCCGCTGGCGAACGAGAAAGTGAGCGTGCAGTTGGATATTGATTATGTGAGTATGATATTTCAGTACCACTAATAATTACTTATACAGAAGTGGTTATGTATTAATTTTTTCTCTTTTTTTCCAGACCAAATAAACGAGAACAGGATTGATTTATTATAATAATAATAGTAATAATAACATTAATAGTAAAATGTTTTTAAATGATGAAGTAGACTTCTCTATTTTTTTGTCGTTTTTTAATGTTAACTATTCATTTTCAGAGAAAGAACAAGGTGTTGCTTGGATCTAATATTGTAGAAAAACTTTTAAACAGAGAAATAAATGGTAATAATAGATTATATTGTCAATGCAACATGATTAAATTCGATTATAATTTTAGAAATAATCGTAAGACACTGAGTAGATGGATATCAATACGAAACGAAAAGAATATTTACAAAATGAAAGTATTTATTCGTAATGAGTTTTTCAAACTCTTCAAAACATCAATTAGTTATTGTAACAACCATAATATTGAATATCTTCAAATAAAAGATTTGCTAATTGCTAAAACAAAGCTGGTTAATCAGATATACTATATGATGTATAATTTTACTGGTACAGCGTATACCTCGCTAGTAAAAAAATATGAGTGGTCAAGGCATGACTCTAGCGGATGTCCGCTTCGTAACCGTTGTCGCGTCTGTTGTTATCTAAGATATCAAAATGACTTTAATTCAGAATACATGTTTTTTTAATACCACACTAACTATCATTTGATGTGTCTACATTCTTTTGTATTTGATCAAGTATTATTAATTTTAGGAAATTATATTCTATTTTTAATTATTAAAAAACGTATGTGGTTTATAACATAAAAAGTTGAGATAAACAATCATTAAAGTGTTAGTTAAATTTTTATGTGTAATTAAATTTTTTAAAAGATTTCTCTCATAGTTACAGAAACCTTGTTTCGATGTTATGTGTTTGTGCGAATGCGAGGGAGATGTATGTCGTTCACCACCATATGGTGACCACTGTAACATTCTGAGTGCTTGTGAGTGGAGAGAATTTACACTCTGAAGAACAATTGTTTTAAAAAATTATTTTGACGAAAAAATGTAATTGGTTAAGGCATAATTCCACTGGATGTGCGCTTTATAAGCGTTGTTACCACTGTTATTATCTAAAATACTAAAAAGAGTTGAATTCAAGGTTTTGGTGTACCATTTTACACATGTAGTTAACACCATATTAATTATCATTTGATGTGTGTCTACATTCAGTATGTTATTATTAATATATTACACATCAACATTGTAATATTGTATGTTATTAATTATTATTATTATTGTTAGACATATAAGGCTTGTTTTGGTTGTAGTAAATGTAATTATTATTTTGTTAATTATATGTGTGTGTGTATGTGTGTATATATACATATATATATATATATATATATATAGAGAGAGAGAGAGAGAGAGAACCTTCAAGGCTGCAAAAGAGAGAGAAAGCGAGAGAGAAAAAAGATTATTTTGTATAATTATGTAAATATATATATATATATATATATAGATAAAGTGTCTATTTTGTTTAGTTATGTATATAGAGAGAGGGCGTATGTTTTGCTCAATTATAATTGTCTTGTGTATATAGAACATGTGTGTGTAGAGAGAGAAAAAACTTATAGCTTATGATTTGATTGTAAAAGCTTTTGATATTATTAAAAATTATATATACATATAAACCATAACCTATGTTATTTTTATTATTATACCCCTTATACAAAACAATTATTCCTATCATACTTGAATAATCGCAAAAGCAGTAGAGATGTAAGTCTCTCATATGGAATGTAACAGCAAAGAAACCGGTTTTTATAGTAGAGAAAGAGCGCTGCAAGTTACAACAGCTTGCCTGAGCCAACTCTACGTCAACCTCACACACACACACACACACACACACACACACACACACACACACACACAGCTTTATAAAACACGGACGCCAGCTATCAGTTCCTCTTTGAATACATTAACGGAACGTGGTAGTGTTTCACACACACACCGCTTGTACCAGCTTAGATGCTGTTTGACTGGTTTACAGGAGAATCGTCACAGGAGTAAATATATTTATTCAGTTAACAATTTTAGTAACGCATAATAAGAATATATGTTTTCTAAACAGTATTCAAATCGATGCATCTGTTTTATATTAACACAATATAACATTATAATAATACAATATCCGGTTTTGAGGACCGGAGGAACCGCGTCGGGATGTCATTAATCACCAAATTTCGGAACCCGTCAGGTACCTATTGTCCCAAATTTTAACCGATCAATTTCGCGTAACGGTTTCTCCTCCCCGTCCAGAGTTTAGACATACAGGACTTGTTTTAGGGTGTACCCCCCATCCGTTGATTTAAACATTTCGGGTGTCAAAATTCGGACACCAAAAATTTCGGGTAACCCCATCCGTTGATTTAAACATTTCGGGTACTAAATTTCAGACACCGAAAATTTCGGGTACCCCCATCCGTTGATTTAAACATTTCAGACATCACGCCCTCTACGTCGTCGTCATGTGGGCGTACCCACAAATTTCGGGTACCCCCATCCGTTGTTTTAATCATTTAGGGTACCAAAATTCTGACATTAAAAAAATGTCGAGAGAGAACGATTATTTTGTTACATCAAAATAAACCAGAACGCGGAAGTGTTTTAACATTCGGACACCAGCTGCCAGGGCCTCTGTCATGAACTGGAACCCGGTTAGGGCGTACCCACAAATTTCGGGTACCCCCATCCGTTGATTTAAACATTTCGGATAACGGTACCCGATGCCCCCAAAATTTCGAGTAACGGTACCCGATGACATAGCCTCTGCGCGTCCGGGCAACCGCCGAATTCCGGGTACCCCCATCCGCTACACATTGTTTTCGGCTACCAAATTTTGAACATGCAGAAACCACGGCCTCCGTGACGTCTTGAAACAGGTTTTAGCCATGCGGACGCCAGCGACTTGAGCCTCTGTATGACGTCATGAACTGGAACACGGAAGTGTTTCAGTCACACATACACACACATACACACACACACACACAAAACAGTGACGTCACATGGACAGCTCGGACACCAGCTGCCAGTGCCTCTATGACGTCATGAACTGGAACCCGGTAGTGTTTTCAACTGGAACCCGGAAGTGTTTTCTAACGCTCACTTTCCCTCTACTCACGTGTTACTGCGTCTAATTATGGACAGATAAGCTCGGCGCACAGAACACGGGCTTATCAGTATCGGCGCTCAGAGCACGATTTTAGCGTTGGCGCTCAGAGCACGGGCGCTCTGAGCACGTAGCCATTCATAATAACTACCTGAAAATTTTAAGAGAAGAATTGTTGGAAGAAGAAGAAGGGAATCTGAATAAAATTAATAATGAAATTATATACATAACTGCAGAAATCAACAGTGTACAAACAACAATTATGATCGACACTGGAGCTAACGTGTCATTGATCGACGTAGTAGAATTAAACAAAATAATTGAAGAAGGGAAGAAAAACGTACTTACTCTACCGATCAACAACATTGAGTTAATTGGGGCGACGGGACGCCCGAATAGAACAGTCCGAAAACAAGTAAGTCTAGAACTGACCAGCAATAATGAAACAGTTACAATGAATTTCTTAGTAGCCAGTAGCTTGCCATTTAAAATGCTAATCGGGTGTGACATGTTGAAAAAGTATTCCGCTATCATTGACATGAATAAATCAAAATTATTTCTAAAAATGGAACACAGAGAATGGACGGCTAATTTAGTGGACAGTGATAGAACATCAACCCGAATAACGTATCATATACAGGGAAGCTTAGAACAGCTAGGGCAGTTACAAGACAATGAAATCCTTTACGAGTTGGACAATGAACAATTATGGCGTGACAAGATTAACGAAATTCGTACTTTCAAATGTGATATATCTGATGTGCAAAAGGAAAAACTGATTAATGTGTACAATAGGTATCGCCACGTGTTTTCGGATACGCCTGGCAAGGTGAGAAACTACCAGTGCAAAATAGAGTTTCGAGAATCAGTGAACTTTAATAGAAAGTCATACCCGATCGCCTACTCACAAAAGGAAGCTGTGAGGGCGGAAATCAATCAGTTAATAAGCGAAGATATCATAGAACCAAGTCGCTCCCCTTATACAAGCCCTATCCTCGCCGTTCCGAAGAAAGGTGGCAAAGTAAGAATCTGTTTGGACGCTAGGGAAATCAACAAGGTAATAGTGAACGACCGAACATCCCCAGGGGAGATCGAGGAAATAATAAAAAAGTTCTATGGGATTAAGTATATCAGCACTTGGGACACTGTCTGTGGGTATTGGCAGGTTGAACTCCACCCAGATAGCCGCAAATACATGGCGTTTATATTCGAAGGCCATAATTATCAGTTTAAACGATTACCGTTTGGACTGGTAAATTCAGTGGCCGTGTTTGTGAAAATAATGGACCAAATCCTTGGACAGGACACTCTGCCATATACAACCGTCTATGTAGACGACGACATTTTAATCACTTCTACCGATTGGGATGACCATTGTCAACGAGTAGAGCAGATACTGGAACGGCTGTCAGAAAACCACATTACACTGAAGTTGGGGAAATCAAAATTGATAGCAAGGGAGGTACAGTTTCTAGGGTTTAACTTGTCAGAGAAAGGGATCACTCCATCCGAAGAGAAAGTCGAATCCATCCAGAAATTCCCAACACCAAGGAATCGAAAGCAACTTCAATCATTCCTCGGATTGTGTAATTACTACCGAAAATTCCAAGGTAATTATTCGGAATTAACAGCAAAATTCGCAAGACAGTTATCGTCAAAAGACAAGTGAACGTGGGGAGAAGAGCAAGATACCACGCTTAAACTAATCAAAGATAAGTTTCTGGAATCAGTGATTTTACACCATCCAAATTTCAACAAACAATTTTTTATGAACTGCGATGCCAGCGATGTCAGTTTGGGAACCGTTCTCTATCAGGAAGACGATGAAGGGAGCCACCAAGTAATCAGTTTTGCCAGTCGAGTTCTGAATAGCTGTGAAAAGAACTATAATGTCACAGAGGAAGAGCCTCTAAGCGTTGTGTTCGGTTGTAGCAAATTCAGAACGTACATATTAGGATATAGGACTACCATCAGAACTGATCACAAGTCAATATCATTCCTAAAAAATTGCAAGTTGAATCATGGAAGGTTAACCAGATGGAGCTTGTTACTTCAGGAATACAACCTAAATTGGGAGTATATTCCTGTGAAGAAGAACATTGCTGCAGACACGTTATCAAGAATTAATATCAGGGATCAAACGTTCGAGGGCGAAAAAGAAACTATAATTAAACTATACAACATCATTAGCAGTAGATCAGACCTGGCTAACACCATAAAAGGACTAGAACAACGACAGAAGCAGGACACCAAATTGAGTAAAATCCTTGACAGACTTGCCAAACAAGATGACCGCATAAAACCATTTTACTGCACACACCAGCAAATCTTATTTATCAGGACCCAATACGAATTTAATAAATGGAAAATTGTGATACCATGTAATATGGAGAAAGACCTCATCATCGATTACCACGTCAGGTATGGCCACATGGGAGCATTAAAAGTTGTAAAGGCGCTCCAGGAGCATATATATATCAAAGACGCCAATAGAAAAGTACGAAACCAAATTAAACACTGTCACATATGCCAACTCGTAAAGATAAATAATGACAAGAAAGAAGGTACCAAGATGCCCATAACATCAGCAAGCAGATTAGAGAAGGTATTCGTGGATATTTGCGGCCCATTCGTGGCGGGAGGCACCAATATAAATATTTTGTAATATTGTTCGACCATTATACTAGATACACAAAACTGTACCCAATCAACCGGGCAACAACGCAAAAGATTTTGACCATTATTCTCCAGCACTATGTAAATGAGGTAGGAACACCTAAGTCCATTATTACCGACCATGGGACGCAGTTTAAGGGTAACAGATGGAAAGAGACACTACGGGAGGATGGAATCAAAACATACAAAACATCTGTATACCACCCGAGCAGTAACCCGGCCGAACGAGTTTTAAGGGAAGTAGGAAGGATCCTAAGAACGTATTGTTTCGACCAACAGAGAAGGTGGGCGGAGTATTTGCCAGCTGCTAAGGACTTCTTGAATTTATCATACCATCAGTTTATTGAAACTACTCCGTATACTGCAATGTTTCAGAGACCACCACCCAGGGAGATCACAGAACTAATTCAGTTCCCTAACGAAAGTGAATATCAATTTGACAATGTAAAATTCTATGAAAAAATATTAGAACGGACTGAGAAGACGAGAAGAAAATATCAGCAACTACAACCGAAGCCAGAACGTTACCTAGTGGGAGACAAAATACTGCTGAAAAACCGGGAATTGCCCAGCACAATGGAAGGCATTGCAAAGAAACTGTTGTTATTGTACACTGGACCGTATACTGTAAACAGAGTTAACGGTAACAATACTTATGAGATTGTAGATCCCCATACGTTAAAGAAGAAAGGCACATATAATCAATCATCTATGAAACGATACTACTAAATCAGTGATAACAAGATTATTACGTTAATATTAACTAGTACAGAATATGAAAAAAAAAATAAATAAATAAATAAAATAAAATAAAAATCTTATACATATAACTAAAAAGAAAGATATATACCACCCATCACTAAAATGAAAGAACAGAAAGCTAAAATAATATGAAAGAAGAAAGTGAATATTAAACATGATTAATGTTCAAATAACTGAAATAAAACCAGCACAAGTAATCCCAGAATGATTTTTTGTCATAATTAAGACTATTTTTTTTTTTAGATTTTAATTGAAATGAGTTGACTGTAGATGATTTCCAGCAACCATGATCATGAGCAGACGATACGTTCCTCTGAACTCATAAGGTGAAACTTTGGACAGCGGTGAATTAGAGCCAAAAAGTGCCTACCGGAACTGTACCAACTCACATAAGTAGGTAAATTTTATTATTCAAGGGATGAAACAAAGAAGGAAGAAAATTGTGTAAACAGAAGGAAAAATACAATATATGTGAATCTATATAAGGAATAAAATAAAAAGAGCTCGAATAAATAAACTGAAAAAATTAATGATTATTTCTTCAGTATCTGAAAGATATCTTCTGAAATAATCAGTTTTAGTGACAGGGCAATATGTGATCTCATCACATATGTATAAGATATATTATCACGATAAGATATAAATAACAAGTACTAGCACAAGCCATGAAAGGGAAAAAACTTATTAAAAAGTATGTAACTAACATTAAATTATCAATTCCAACATCCAACAAAAGTAACCAAAGAAGATTATATTAATATTATGTAAGAAACAGTAGTTATAAAAAGAAATTCAGAAAAGAACAAACAAAGAAAAATTTCTAATAAACTGACAAAACCCAATAGTTATGGTAGGTGAGGGGCATGAACAGATCCTATATGAACAATAACACAAACTACAAATGGACTGATAATAAAAGAAAAATGAAACGGGCGACTATGAATATCACAAGAAAAATCAACATTGAATAGAAGAAATGAGAAGAGGCAAAGAACCAGAATTAGAACTGAGAAACAGAAGTTTGTACCAAAAAACATGACAAATTGACCCAACTTAATGAATAAACTAATCCCATTCTTTTAATAAACAATACAATTGATAGGAGTACCCAATAAAGATAATATAAAATTAAGAATGCAATGCAGTACAGTAAATAATAACAAAATATGTAATAATTTAAGAAACCAGTGTAAATCTATGAGTTCAAACAAGTGAAAATAGTGAGAGCCCAAAATAATTAAATGATGATCAAAAGATCATAATATAAACCAGTGGGGAAGTGAAAGCCAGTGGGGGTTATCATTAAAGTGATAAAGGTCTTATGAACCACATATATGGAAATAAGAACCAAAATATAGTGACAAAGTATTTTTGTATTAAGTGTTTTGATAAAATCCAATGTTCTATGTCATATATAATTATTTATTCATGAGGATTGAACACCTATTCATTTTTAAATAATGCACAGTTATTGGCTTATGCTATAATTTAAATAATAAGATATAGTAACATATAAAAGAGTTAGGGTAATAAACACCCATGTTCAGTTATATTAGAAATAGTTAATATGGGAGCCTGTGTGCACCATTAATTTATATGTTATAAAGTTTTGTTAAAAAAAAAAAATGTTACTTATTTAGTGAACAGAATGTTCATAAACTGTTCAAAATGTTAATCAGGTAATTGGGAAAGATCTAATATTATAAAAAGGATATTGTACAGAAATAATTAACTGTTAAACATATAGGCCCAAGGAATTGAGCCAGACCCAAGCAACATTGAAATAGTTAGATAAACACTACTAAATTAAATAAAACTAAAAACAAAAGCTTGGTTTTGATAAAATATAAAGATGTTAATGGAGGGAGATGTATAAACCATCCATTGCTATCATAATATAGATAATGAACATAATTGTAAAGTGTTTAGTAAGCCACTAAGCTGACATGACTTCAGTATTATTGTTATTGTCAGAAAAATAGGTACAGGTATTTAAATTAATGATATTGTATGTAAAGCAGAAATACTCAGAATTATATTTAGTAGTAAGAATAACAATATTAGAAGATATTAGATCTGTAAGACATACAACAAAAATGTCAAACAAGATTAGGTCAATGCCTCAAAACACAAAAGTATAAACCTGCCAAAACAGTAGATAAGAGGCCAAAATGGGGCGAGATTAGTATCAAAACTATTTAATTTTAATGAACAATAAAATGGTACTAATTAAAAATAAATTTAAATCAAAATAAATGAAACGTAATCTGAGGTGACAAAATTAAAAACGCCAATTTTCAAAAATAACTTAGTCACGTGACGTGGGGTCAAGGGCCAAGACCACTCAAAAACACCAAAAAGCTAGGTCACCAAGGAGATTTAAATATTTTTAGAGAGACAGTTGATTTTTAGATATAAAACTGAAAACTTCAACAGCATATTGCTGGCAGTAAAAGATTAATATTAAAAGAGTGAAAACTTACTCCAGGAGAGGCACTTCCGATAAAAGTAATACCGAAAAGATCGACAACACATGACGCAACACCAGAACCTAGAAAAACAACACACTAACGAGAATCTGAGAAAATCGATACCCAACTCAAAAGCGTCCATTCCGTATATACGAAGGCAACGGTGAGAAATTTTGGTTAATTCCAGCAGAATACTACATAACATCACAACACAATTTCCACTAAAAAACATAGCTGTTCCAGATAAAGGAGGCTATATACAAACTATTACTATAAACTACTATAACTAAGACTTTATTTAAAACACTTTAATTGGAATTTAAAAAACATATTTTTCTGAGGTGAGAACTCGATAGTCCGCCATGTTGTGTTACTGAAAGCACTATTGCAAACTGAAAGCGAACAATTTTGGAAAACATTATTATATACATTTTGTTAGTCGATAAGAAGTAAATATATTTTGTAATACATTGTATTTTTAAGTGGAAGCATATTTCCTATCTTTCCTAGCAACTCCAAGTACCCATTACCTGAGAAACATAAAATATATATATTGTGAATTTTTTGTTGTTGTTACGGACTATTTGTTACGGCGGATGAACTCATCCAATTGTAAATCCTCGACTAATGGAAAGGTAATTTGACCAATGTTTCAAAGAAATTACGAATAAAAGATATAATTTGTCAATCGTACCAGTCCTATTTTATTTCAATAAAGTAATTATAAAGACTATTAATTACAGGAAACAGCAGAGAAAATTTGAAGTGGGCGCAAGGACATCCAGACACGAAAGTAGATCCAGTGGGCTGCTTACACGATCTATTTGACCATTACTGAACAAATATTATTCACGCGCCGATTTCAAACGGACGGTGACACTAAATTCTCGTTCCTATAAAATCGTTGTTAATCATCGAATACTGAAAAACAACACAGTAAACGATAACAAAATAACTAATAAAAATAATAGTCGCAACACAAGGACATTTACGAACCGATTAACGAGTACAACCAAGTTTTGAAGGGTAACTATTTCGTTATCCGCAGTTCGTAAAACACACCCGTAACATTACAAATTAAACGTTATAGATTGACGCATCCAACGTGGGCTTTAAGACTCACAGATAAACCGTAACCCACTATTCAATGTTATAATATATATATATACTATAAAATACCATATTTTCGGCTGTATTAATCTTTGAAACAACTTGAATATTCAGCCATGAACCTGCCCGCCACGTGCTCGCACTTTAAACATTATCGACTCGCATCCACTCTAATTTTAGGCTAAATGTAAATCTTTTTATGATAAAATGAACCAAATATGTTTAACACACTTACCGGAGACCACTTAGCGTTTATTTATCCATGGAAGATAGTAATTTACAACAAATAAGAAACTCGCTCCGCCAGGAAGTCGCTGTTGACGCTCGCCACCGCCGCCAGGTACGGACTGACTTAAACCCGCATCGAAAACCCTAATCACACCGCACCGTCACCAGAGCGCGTGGGGATTCAGTAAAACGACGTACTGCCAATACCGTACGCTACGCTACTATAATTAATTAATTAATTCGGCGATTAAGCATTTCATATTATTCACTTTTATAGAACAGCCGGGTTTTCACCAAAAACACGGCACACCCCCACCCCAAAAGGGCAACCTCGTTGCCCCATACTTGGACTCAGGGGTACCCTGCAGTGTACCCCTATAGTCTTTTAAAACACGAGTTTCAATCAGTAATCTCAGTGGTCCTTGCTCCCAGGAGAACAGAGGCTCAGAAGGAAAACGAAAGAGCAGAAAGGAGAAAACCAAGGCTCGCGTAGGCAGGGTCGCATCCCTGAAGTAGACGAACGTCACCGAGACTGTGGGGAACATCTACCCGCTACGTTATCATTCTCGATGACACCCCCGGAGCACACCCCTTCAGAATGACAAGATCCCTACTAACACAGAGACCATCAAAAATCCCCCCCCATATCAGCCCGTCTACCCCCTTCGACAGAGCTTCAGTTTAGAAATATGTGTAGTAATTTCCTTAGAATCACTTCCCGGTTCGCCCAACCGAGCCGTCACCGGCGACGCGAACCCCAGGATACGATATGGCCCCGACCAGCGATAACATAACTTAGCGGCTCTCTTGTCCACAGCTGAGCTGATCGGATGGCTCTGACAGTAGACCCAGTCTCCGGGCTGAGAGGGGTTACGAATTCGCCCCTGATTATATCGTCGACGGACCCGCTCGTGCGCCCGCAGCAAATTCTCCCGAGCCTCCTTCCACCTCTCTGCTGTTCCACTCCCGTGGCAGAAGATCCTCAATGTTCCACAAGTTAGTCAACGGGAGTGCGGGCAAGAATCCAAACATGATTTCAAAGGGAACGGCCTGGTGACTGTCATGTAGGGCCGTATTAAATGCTAGCTGTAACCACTTCAGATTCTGGTCCCAGGTGGTCTGTTGCTCAGCATGATAAGCAATAAGTGCGGACCTGAGATTCCTATTGAATCTCTCCGCATGGGACGGCTGTGGGTAATAAGGAGAAGTGGTTACATGTTTGATCCCACTGGCAAAACACATCCGCCGGAACTCACCCGAAATGAACTGGGGGACATTGTCAGAGACAATGATGGTCGGAAGACCGAAATGCTGAAAGATATGATTCTGGAGCGCACTTATGGTAAACGAGCCGTTGCCTGCCGTAAGGGCAATAGCCAGGCAAACTTCGAAAAAGCATCCACACATACAAGCAGGTAAGCATTACCAGACTTGCTACGGGGGAAGGGCCCCACGTAGTCGATGAATAACTTCTCCATCGGTCTGCTCGCCACGTCAGATGACAACAATCCTAACTTGGTGTTCTGGGCAGGCTTACTCAAGCCACATAGATGACAACTCTTAACCCTCGTCGCAATGTCCCTATCCATGCCCTTCCAGATGAAATATCGCCTAATGCTGGAAATGGTCTTAGAAATACCCTTGTGGCCCCCGACTGGGGAATTATGATAATAGCTGAAGACCATGGGCACTAACTTGCTAGGCAGCACGACATTAGGGGCACGTCCCTTTCTCTCTCGGCAACACAGGACGCCCTTGGACAGGAAGTAAGGGGCCTGTACGTTACCCTCCTTTATGTTCTGGATGATAGGACCCAGCTCTTCGTCGTTCAACTGATGGGTTAAACACATCAGTTAAGGCTAACGGAAAGTCTAGCAGAACGGAACAGTGTTGCTCAGATTGGACTTCACTGGGCTGGGAAAACATGCGTGACAAAGCATCTGCAACCACATTTTGAGTTCCCCTAATGTGTTGCACCTTGAACTTGAAGGATGAGATCTTGACCACCCATCTACGGATTAACCGTGAGGCCCGCGCTCTTCAATCTGCACATCACCTCCCTTAGATGACATAGATGTTCTTCATAAGTCTTGCTATACACGAGCAAGTCATCTAAGTAGTTAAAAATGAATTTGAATTTAACGTCATGAAATACACGGTCGAGTAGACGCGTGAGGGTTTGGGCGCCCACTGCCAGTCCCATAGGAACTCGAGTATACTGATACAAATTCCACTGCACACAGAACGCCGTGTAAGGTCTACTTTCCTTGGATAAAGGGATCTGGTGATATGCAGCATTGAGGTCAATCACGGTGAAGTACTTGGCCTCACTAAACCAGTCAAAAGCCGAGTGGAAATCCGGAAGGGGAACCGAATCCACTTCAATATTTGCGTTTAGTTTTCTATAATCTATCACCATGCGGTGCTTACCCCCAGGCTTGGGTACCAGAAACGCTGGACTTGCATAACTAGAATTGGAAGGTTCAATGACCCCTTGCTCTAACAGCTCTTGAACCTTCTCCCTTAGAACGGCCATTATCGGAGGGGCGAATTTATAAGGGTGTGACCTCACATTTTGGAGTCAGTAAGACGAATTTTGTACTCCAACAAATGTGTGAGTCCCAGGGTAGGAGTTAACACCGAGGGAAATTCCTCACACAGTTGGTCTAAGGCCTTCTGCTGGGACGGAGTGAGATGGTCTCGTGCAGAATCGGGACAAGCCACCTCTTGGATACCTCCCTTGGCTCCCTGGTATCCAAGGAACAGAATAACGACTCCCCGATTAAACTTTAAATAACATTGGTGCCCATGGATGTCCAACACGAGACCACTTTTAGCGATGAAGTCTGCACCAATGATACAATCAACTTCCAGAGCCGGAGAAACCAGAAAAGGCCACACCCAGGAAAAACCGTCGATTTTGAACTTAAAGGAAATCACCCGGGAGATGGGCAGAATTTCCCGTGACGCAGTCCAGCATACCACTGACGACGGATCCGACCCCTTTATTAAGCCCTGCTTCTCAAGGTCCGCACACACTCGAGAGGAGATGATAGATCGGGCTGAACCGGAGTCAACCAAAGCTCTGAGCTGACCCCCTTTTACCTCGAGCGACAGGAAGGGGTATATAGAAGTCTGTTGCGGGATAGTAGCAAGGACCTTGATGTTAGAAGAGTCGGGTCCTATCCTTGGCCTGGAGGTAGTAGGACACAGAAAAGACTCAGTGCGAGGGGAAGACATCCTCCGACATATCTTCCCCTGACTGTTTAGTTTTTTGGAGACCGTACCCTCGGGGAAAGCGTCGGACGCACACCACCCTCCGGCCAATTGCGGGCAACATGCCCTGTCTTCTACAGCGGAAACAAACTACACCTCTCGAAAGTCCGCCCCGATCGCCGGCGGATCTTTCCGGTCGGGGTTGAGACTGAACTGCACGTCGCTCCTCCCCTCGAAACTCGGACTGACTCGTCCTTACGGATCCTCGGGACTCATCATTCACCTGAATAGCCGGGGATAACATACACAGCTTGTCCAGATCTCCAAAACTGCGCGGCCGCTTAGCAAAACGTAAACGTGACCTCTCCTGGGGAGTGACCCTTCGTAAATAATTTGTACGACCTCCTCCTCGGGCAGTCCCAACGCTAAGATTCTTGCAGAATCGCGGATGCTGAGCACAAACTCAGCGAAACTCTCCCCGTTCGCTTGTACACGATAACAATGTCTATATCTTAATTGCTCCCGCAATCTCCCAGGCACGCATGCGTCCAACACCCCCCGATGGAACGACGTCACACTGCCGCCGCATCGTATAGACTGCGCGACCCGCTCAGCCATGGATCCACGACAGTAGAGATACACAAGCTCGAGGATAGTGCCGTCTGACATCCCCGGGAAGTCAAACAGCTGGAACAAAATTTTGAAAAACAACATTAACTTGCCCACATCCAGGCCATCTACCACCGGTAGCTGCTGGATGATTGTAGAAAGAGGATTCGGAAATTTGTTATAAGCCGCGCACGACATGCCTGAGAAAGCAGGCAACTGAGCCGGCAGACTCTACGTCTGCTCCACGTCCAACTTAGGAGGCTGGGGAGAGTCCACGGGAGTGTGAGATTGCCCCGGTTCAAAATTCCGCAACGCCTTCACCACTTGGTCCGTAAGCGCCTTGAGTATAGCGCTGACCTCGGCGATCGTCGTCTGGGCAGGCAAGTTCTCTAGTCGGTGTTCCAACCGCTGCCGGACCCTCTGCCTCGCCCTCAGGGTGGATGGGGCCGACTCCAGTTCCTCCATCAACTCCCGCAACTCCCCCCACTTCTCCTGGCATAGTTCCATTTCTGCCGTCACCTCTGTTACTTTACCAATGGACGTCGCTCCTCCAGCGGAGAGGGCGTCCCTTAACTGCTTCCTCAAGGAAGCGACATCCCCTTGGGGCCTCCCACCCCGGGTCTTAATCTCGAACTCGAGCTCGTGCTTGAGAAACAAGTCAGGATTGATCCCGCTCATCCCTAAACCGCTCGAATAGTATTACACACACAACACGCAACAACAATTCATAAGAAATCAAATCAGAAGACCTCGAGTACTATCCTTCCATCAAGAGGACCCCCAGGTTCCCTAGCGCCGCGAACACCTGACTCACTCCAGAACCAGCTCCATTCCAGACACCACACACAAGAGGAGAAACAACATCAGACACTAACAAAGACATGCAATCCACACCACCGAACACCTATCATAACATATAACATTTCACCAACACTTAGCTAACAGCCTTCAACATCTAATCAACATAAATTTCCCAAAAATTTCACACATGAATCCAGTCGGTGACGGTACCGACTTCCGATCGCGCCATACCGCATCCCGCTAAACTCACGCGCAATTACTTCCATATCCATGGATAATGCAGCCTACTCCCCCAGCAACGCCCCAGATCTCCGGTGATTCCGAGCCTCAAAAGAAAGTATCCCCCCAAAACGCATGCCAGGTGGCGGCACCAGGTTTACAATTTCCAACAGGCTAACCATTATATTCACAATATATACATAAAAAACATAAAACATGACATAACATCTACATATGTGTGTTAATCTCTCTTTTTTCGGAAGTTTCATTTTGCCCCAAATGTTTCCGAGTTTGCAAGCCCCGTCACACCAAAGGACCCACGGGTTAAACCCTAAACCTAAATCTAACCACGCTCTGCTACTATTTGTAACCCCTCCTCCTCATCCTCCTTTTTTTTTTAGGAGGGGCTACTAGTTATTTAAAACTAGGCAGAAGGCCTAGGAGAAGCATAAAATGCGCGAGACGGGACTTGCAATTAAAACTCACTATTAACAAACAATAACAACTTTTATTATTTTTATTATATCAGAAAAGCCTTCTGTATTTATACATATTAATTGCAATTTCTGAAAAGGTACTATCACAATTCACATTTAATATATCATTCTGCACAATTCTTTAGTATCCCAAAACTCCCCAAATTTGCAATTTAAAATTACCCTCATAATTCAATATCTAATATCACGATTCAAAATTCCTTTAATATCTCTTAATACTGATAATCATATAGTTGTATAAATATTCCCTGTTTATAACACACTGACATAAAGAATACATAATACACATATCACAGACACATGTTCAACCTGGCAGACAGCCTGTATATTTCTATCATACCCAAACATGAATGTGGAGAACATCTGGAACAGTCAACATGACCCAAGACTACAGTAATCAGTTTAAGTGGCCGGCACAGCCTTATATAAATTTTCATAAAAAAAAAACAAAACCCCTTAACTCATAAGAGTATAACAGAATTTAAAAAAAACTGAATTAATTATAAGGACTAGAATTTACCAATTTAAATTGGCCTAACAGCCTGTACAAACTCCCAAGTTACGATTTATAATTAAAAATTCCTTTTGGGTTTGCCCCCTGATAGTAAGTACCATCACAAGGTTAACGTGTCTGTATTGGTTTATAAATTGTAAGTTTTCACTTTCTTTTATGCTTTTATGAGAATTCAAAATTTTAAAGAAAATCCAAGTGGAACATAACCACCAGAAAATAAAATATAAACTGAAGCGGATTTTATAACTTTACAATTATAAAATGAAATAGTGAGAAACTAATATTATAAATATATGTAAAAAAAACTGTGCCGGTATAATACCGGCCCTCGAAAGTTACAGAATTCAATTGTAAAATAACGTGACAATAACGGGTCGGAAAACGACCCTTGTACGGCTATGTAAAGCTGCGCGCGCACCTCGTAGGGAGGTTTGGCTTTGTTGAACTGTAACAGCTGAATTCAGTTATCGCCCGGCCAGCAAGAAGCTGCCACTACCTACTCCGGCAGGTATTACTACGCAGTTTTCTTCCACTCTTATGGCAGGCTGAAATTTACGAGACTCCCGGGTTCTCGCTTAAGCCGGAGATGTGGCCTTGCTGATTGAACTCCATCCTCATCAGCCATGAACCATTAGAAACGAACCTGTTCGGAGAAGGAGTCGGGTGACTAGCTCAAGATGTAACTCTTATTCAGCACAATTAAGGTGATATGCACTCTTTTATTTTCCTTTTGGGGCCGGGCCTGCAGTGCTCCTGATTTACCGTAAAAATCTTTTGAAACCATGTGCCCATGTGGCCAGACAGTCTGCTATAGGTGTGTCAGTTGAACATTCATTCTGAACATTATGTGTTAATTTCAAGGAACACTTTAATAACTTAATTTCATAACACTAAGTACAATGCTTGTAATTGTGTGCTGCACTGGGGGAGCGTGCTAGAGATATTTCGTACACTCAAACATTTTCACTGATTGCCTATAGTCATCACCTTACTCACTACAAAATTTATATGACATGTTAGGAATTCTGTTCCGGCTGGAACAGAATGGGGGTTAATATTAATTTCATTTTGGGTTTAATAGGTAAGGGCTGGGGCGTTTTTCGTTTTCTTTTTGGCTGTTTTCTGGGGTATAAAAAGGGACATAGTTTTTGCCTGGCACATGTTGATACAGTTTAAGGCAGGTTTGATTCCTGTCACATAAGGTTAAGCGCAAGCTGGCGCGCTCCCACAGCTGCTAGGGCACAACCGTCCTTATTGTAAATTCATTTATATATATATAGCTAGTCGGGCTTTAATAGAAAAGAACTTTCACATTTTTTCTGGGCATATACTAATTAATTTTTGTACCTTATAAAGGTCTATACTGATTAATTTTTTTTAACTTGTAAAGCATCTACTGATTAATTTTTCTACTTGGAAGGTATATACTGATTAATATTTAATTGTAAAGCACACTCTGATTAATTTTTCTACCCTGTAAAGCATATACTGATACATGAATCCATCTGAATTTGTAAAACAAATTAACATTTTAGAACCGCATAACAATTGCTTAAAATCAGGTGATGCAGTTTTTTTTATTGTTATTTTATGCTGTTGAAGAAACTTAAAGATTTCATATGCTCATGATGGGGCAATTATCAGTGGATATCTATACATATGGGCGGTCCGGTCTCTCTTATGGGTTATGAACGATTATCATTCTTTCAGGGGTTTTTCGTATTTATGCAACTTAATGGAAATTGATGAATGACGGTGACTGAAGGGCGAATATTTATGACTGCTGGTTTTAGGGCATGGTAGTAACACTGCCTGCAAAGCAGGTGTGTTCCAGGGGTATTAGTGTTTATAATATTTGTGTATAATTATGAGTATATGTGCCTTTATATTTCTGTACGTGTTGTTATGTTTCTGTCTATGTTAAGCTAGTCACAAAGAAGGGGAGAATTATATATTTACTGAACGTTATTCTATATACATATATATATAAATACTTGTTACTGATATACAGAACTTGTCTTTGGCACTATTATTAAAATGGGGCTTATTAATTTATTATGTATTTTGGGTGTTACTCCTTGTATTCGGGGACAACTGATGTGATAATTTTTCACAATAAAAACTGTTATTGTTATATTATGTATTTATTACAGACGAGTTTCATTGCAAGTCCCGTCATACTGGACCCAGCACAATTTTGGCTTCTCTAGGCTCCGGCCTAGTTCTAAATAACTTGTGGCTTCTCTTTCAAAAAAAAAAAAATTAAATAAAAAGAAATATAAAAAGAAATAAAAAGAAGTTTGTTTTATACATATAAAAAGTCATAAAAGGAAAGAGGGGTTGCAAATGGTGGCAGTGAGTGTGGTTCATTCTAGGGTTGAACCTTGGGTCCTGGTGTGTGACGGGGCTTGCAAACTCGGAAATATTAGGCTATTGTTATGGCATTGTTTTCTTAGGTATATGCCCGTGTAGGCTAGTTGTAGGTAGTATAACTTGTGAGTCTGGTCGCACCACTGAGGCGGGTATTTGTGTTCGGAAAATGTGATAGGTTGTACCGCCGGGGAGTCTCAAGGGTGGCCAGGGTGATAGAATGTTGCGGATTCGGGGTCGGAGTTTAGCGTGTGACATTAGCGGGATGCGGTATGGCCCGATCGGAAGTCGGTACCGTCACCGACTTATGTCCTGTTTACGTTGGGTCACTAATTCCCGAATTATGAATTTTGATTGTTAGTTGGTTTTTGTGAGTTCTGTGTTGGTGAGACGTGTGTGTCGGATTGATGTTTGATGTTGTGTGTTTTCAGTATTGTTGGTTGTCACTTGTCTCCTTCTGTGGTGTGAGTAGATGGTTCGAAGTAGGCCAGGTCTCCGCAGCGCTAGAGAACCCGGGGGTCAACTCAAAGGAAGGACAGTACTTGGGTTTTTCTGATTCTTGTGAATATGTTTTTGTAAGTATGTTTTTGTGTTAGGTGTATTGTGTGATTCTGGCGGGGGTAGGTTACCAAAGACTACCCAACCCTATTTCCGGCATCCTCCAGAGACTCCCTGTGGTGGATGGAGAAGATGAGGGCAAAATTGTTGGTTTTTCTGGACATCGTCCTGGAATTGGCGGATTTTCCGGGGTTGTCCGATGATGTCCTCTTGTCCCTTATATATCCGTACTGCCGGGGTTCATTGGCTGAGCTGGTCACCGGCACTCTGCGTCGTGGTGGCAGTATCGACTCTCTCCATGGGGAGGTGTTGGACTCTTTCATACCCCGTCGGCAACGTGAGCATTTGAATCATAGCCGGTTCTATCGTGCACAGGCCAACGGAGAGGCGTTGGGGGACTTTTTGCAAGATATCCGTAGAGTTGCCCGGATTTTGAGGTTGGGGTTGCCCTGTTTGGCGTTGTTGAACTGTAACAGCTGAATTCTGTTATCGCCCGGCCAGCAAGAAGCTGCCACTACCTACTCCGGCAGGTATTACTACGCAGTTTTCTTCCACTCTTATGGCAGGCTGAAATTTACGAGACTCCCGGGTTCTCGCTTAAGCCGGAGATGTGGCCTTGCTGATTGAACTCCATCCTCATCAGCCATGAACCATTAGAAACGAACCTGTTCGGAGAAGGAGTCGGGTGACTAGCTCAAGATGTAACTCTTATTCAGCACAATTAAGGTGATATGCACTCTTTAATTTCCTTTTGGGGCCGGGCCTGCAGTGCTCCTGATTTACCGTAAAAATCTTTTGAAACCATGTGCCCATGTGGCCAGACAGTCTGCTATAGGTGTGTCAGTTGAACATTCATTCTGAACATTATGTGTTAATTTCAAGGAACACTTTAATAACTTAATTTCATAACACTAAGTACAATGCTTGTAATTGTGTGCTGCACTGGGGGAGCGTGCTAGAGATATTTCGTACACTCAAACATTTTCACTGATTGCCTATAGTCATCACCTTACTCACTACAAAATTTATATGACATGTTAGGAATTCTGTTCCGGCTGGAACAGAATGGGGGTTAATATTAATTTCATTTTGGGTTTAATAGGTAAGGGCTGGGGCGTTTTTCGTTTTCTTTTTGGCTGTTTTCTGGGGTATAAAAAGGGACATAGTTTTTGCCTGGCACATGTTGATACAGTTTAAGGCAGGTTTGATTCCTGTCACATAAGGTTAAGCGCAAGCTGGCGCGCTCCCACAGCTGCTAGGGCACAACCGTCCTTATTGTAAATTCATTTATATATATATAGCTAGTCGGGCTTTAATAGAAAAGAACTTTCACATTTTTTCTGGGCATATACTAATTAATTTTTGTACCTTATAAAGGTCTATACTGATTAATTTTTTTTAACTTGTAAAGCATCTACTGATTAATTTTTCTACTTGGAAGGTATATACTGATTAATATTTAATTGTAAAGCACACTCTGATTAATTTTTCTACCCTGTAAAGCATATACTGATACATGAATCCATCTGAATTTGTAAAACAAATTAACATTTTAGAACCGCATAACAATTGCTTAAAATCAGGTGATGCAGTTTTTTTTATTGTTATTTTATGCTGTTGAAGAAACTTAAAGATTTCATATGCTCATGATGGGGCAATTATCAGTGGATATCTATACATATGGGCGGTCCGGTCTCTCTTATGGGTTATGAACGATTATCATTCTTTCAGGGGTTTTTCGTATTTATGCAACTTAATGGAAATTGATGAATGACGGTGACTGAAGGGCGAATATTTATGACTGCTGGTTTTAGGGCATGGTAGTAACACTGCCTGCAAAGCAGGTGTGTTCCAGGGGTATTAGTGTTTATAATATTTGTGTATAATTATGAGTATATGTGCCTTTATATTTCTGTACGTGTTGTTATGTTTCTGTCTATGTTAAGCTAGTCACAAAGAAGGGGAGAATTATATATTTACTGAACGTTATTCTATATACATATATATATAAATACTTGTTACTGATATACAGAACTTGTCTTTGGCACTATTATTAAAATGGGGCTTATTAATTTATTATGTATTTTGGGTGTTACTCCTTGTATTCGGGGACAACTGATGTGATAATTTTTCACAATAAAAACTGTTATTGTTATATTATGTATTTATTACAGACGAGTTTCATTGCAAGTCCCGTCATACTGGACCCAGCACAATTTTGGCTTCTCTAGGCTCCGGCCTAGTTCTAAATAACTTGTGGCTTCTCTTTCAAAAAAAAAAAAAATTAAATAAAAAAAATATAAAAAGAAATAAAAAGAAGTTTGTTTTATACATATAAAAAGTCATAAAAGGAAAGAGGGGTTGCAAATGGTGGCAGTGAGTGTGGTTCATTCTAGGGTTGAACCTTGGGTCCTGGTGTGTGACGGGGCTTGCAAACTCGGAAATATTAGGCTATTGTTATGGCATTGTTTTCTTAGGTATATGCCCGTGTAGGCTAGTTGTAGGTAGTATAACTTGTGAGTCTGGTCGCACCACTGAGGCGGGTATTTGTGTTCGGAAAATGTGATAGGTTGTACCGCCGGGGAGTCTCAAGGGTGGCCAGGGTGATAGAATGTTGCGGATTCGGGGTCGGAGTTTAGCGTGTGACATTAGCGGGATGCGGTATGGCCCGATCGGAAGTCGGTACCGTCACCGACTTATGTCCTGTTTACGTTGGGTCACTAATTCCCGAATTATGAATTTTGATTGTTAGTTGGTTTTTGTGAGTTCTGTGTTGGTGAGACGTGTGTGTCGGATTGATGTTTGATGTTGTGTGTGTTCAGTATTGTTGGTTGTCACTTGTCTCCTTCTGTGGTGTGAGTAGATGGTTCGAAGTAGGCCAGGTCTCCGCAGCGCTAGAGAACCCGGGGGTCAACTCAAAGGAAGGACAGTACTTGGGTTTTTCTGATTCTTGTGAATATGTTTTTGTAAGTATGTTTTTGTGTTAGGTGTATTGTGTGATTCTGGCGGGGGTAGGTTACCAAAGACTACCCAACCCTATTTCCGGCATCCTCCAGAGACTCCCTGTGGTGGATGGAGAAGATGAGGGCAAAATTGTTGGTTTTTCTGGACATCGTCCTGGAATTGGCGGATTTTCCGGGGTTGTCCGATGATGTCCTCTTGTCCCTTATATATCCGTACTGCCGGGGTTCATTGGCTGAGCTGGTCACCGGCACTCTGCGTCGTGGTGGCAGTATCGACTCTCTCCATGGGGAGGTGTTGGACTCTTTCATACCCCGTCGGCAACGTGAGCATTTGAATCATAGCCGGTTCTATCGTGCACAGGCCAACGGAGAGGCGTTGGGGGACTTTTGCAAGATATCCGTAGAGTTGCCCGGATTTTGAGGTTGGGGTTGCCCGAGGAGGAAATCGTTCGAATCATTTTAGAAGGGGTGACGCCCCAAGAGAGATCCCGTTTGGTGTTCGCGGACCGTCCACGTTGTTTTGCGGACCTCGAACGGCTGTGTGTGATTTCTAGAACGGTCCAGGGGATTGACGAGTCCCGTGAGCACATAGCACATGATAAGGTAAGACACAAGGCGCATGGAGGGCGAATTGTTCCGTCATCATGCGGTGGCGACATTGAAATTATAAACTCTTGTAGCGAGAGGCGCCGTCGTTCGCCTAATGTGACTTGTTTTCGGTGTGGCAGGTTGGGCCACATCAGACGATTTTGTACCGGGGTTGGGTTGAGTCCAACGTCCCTCCCCAAGGCGCCCAAGGTCATTCAGAATAAGGTCAATGAGGGGAAGATATGTCGGAGGTCTTCCCCTACCTGTCGCGGGTCTTCTAAGGTACGCGCCTCCAGGCCAGTTGTAGGTCCCAAGTCTTTGGGCATCAAGGTCCTCCAAACCATCTCTAGGCCCACTTCCGTATGCCCCTTCTTGCTGTTGGAGTTGAAAAAGAGTCAACTCAGAGCATTAGTTGACTCCGGATCAGCAAGATCCATCATTTCATCCAAGGTGTGCGAGGACATTGAACGACAGGGTTTAATTAAAAGGTCAGAACAGTCTTCCGTAGTGTGCTGGACGGCATCCCAGGAAATTCTGCCCATTTACCGGGTAGTTTCATTTAAGTTTAAAATCGAGGGATTTTCTTGGGTGTGGAGCTTTCTGGTTTCTCCTGCTCTGGGAGTTGAATGCATTATTGGTGCCGATTTCATCTGCAAAAGTGATCTCGTTATTGACATCCAAGAGCACCAATGTTATTTTAAATTTAATCGGGGAGTTGTAATCCCTTTCCTTGGATATCAGGGGACCAGGCAAGATATCCAAGAGGTTAAGTGCCCCGACACATCTAGAGACCACCTCTCCCAGTCCCAGCGGTCCGCTTTAGATCAGTTGTGTGAGCGTTTCCCCACTGTATTAACTCCGGCCCTTGGGCTCACACATCTCTTGGAGTATAAGATCCGTCTAACGGACTCCAAGGTGGTGCGCTCCCACCCTTATAAATTTGCCCCTCCGAAAATGAACATCTTGAGGGAGAAGGTTCAAGAGTTATTAGATCAAGGGGTGATTGAACCTTCTCAGTCCAGTTATGCCAGTCCAGCGTTCCTAGTGCCCAAGCCTGGAGGTAAGCATAGGATGGTCATCGACTACCGCAAGCTGAACGCTAACATTGAGGTAGATTCGGTCCCACTTCCTGACCTTCATTCCGCGTTCGATTGGTTCAGTGAGGCGAGGTATTTTACCATCATTGACCTCAACTCTGCATATCACCAGATTCCCTTGACGAAAGAAAGTAGGCCCTACACGGCATTCTGTGTTCCGTGGAACCTCTATCAGTATACGAGGGTTCCCATGGGTCTAGCGGTAGGGGCCCAAACACTCACCCGTTTACTTGACACCGTTTTTCACGATGTCAAGTTCAAGTACGTTTTCAATTATCTTGACGACTTGCTGGTGTACAGCAAGGGGTACGAGGAGCATTTGGGTCATCTTGAAGAGGTGATGTGCAGGTTGAGGGGTGCTGGCCTCACTGTCAATCCCGAAAAGGTGAAGTTTGCCCAGACACAAATTTCTTTTCTGGGCCACCTGATTTCCCATAGAGGTGTCACTGTGGATCCGGAGCGAACACAGGGAATCAGGGACTTTCCCCCACCAAAGGATGCCAAGGCATCGAGAGATTTGTGGGGATGGTCAATTTCTATCGGCGTTTCATTCCAAACGCGGCGGAGATTGCGGCACCTCTGAATGAACTCCGGAAAAAGGGCGCCAAATTTGTATGGGGGGAAAAACAACAGAAGGCTTTCGAGACCCTGAAGGAAGCCATCATTTCCCCTCCAGTACTGAGAATGCCGGACTTTTCTCGGCCGTTTATCTTGCAGACGGACGCGAGTTCGGTGGCGCTCGGGGCGGTTCTGTCCCAAGTTGTTGATGGTGCTAGGCAGCCTGTGGCCTTTATATCTAGAACTTTGACCCAATAAGAACGGAAGTCTTCAGTCTATGAGCTAGAGTGTTTAGCTGTTGTTTACGCTCTAGACAAGTTCAGGCGTTTCTTGGAACACGCTGAGTTCCTGCTCGAGACCGACAACCAGGCTCTCTCTTGGCTTCTCGCTCATCCCCGGCAGCTGGGTAAGATTGGACGATGGGTGGTCAAGATCTCATCCTTTAAATTCAAGGTGCAACACATTCGGGGAACTCAAAATGTGGTTGCAGATGCTTTGTCCCGTATGTTTTCCCAACCCAGCGAAGCCCAGCCGGAGCAACCCTGTTCTGTTTTACTGGACTTTCCTTTAGCTTTTACTGAGGTGTTACCCCATCAGTTAGATGATGAAGAGTTGGGTCCGATCATCCAAAATCTAAAAGAGGGTAACGTGCAGGTCCCTTACTTCTTGTCCAGGGGCGTCCTATGTTGCAGAGAGAGAAAAGGACGGGCCCCGAAGATAGTGCTGCCTAGCAAACTCGTGCCCATGGTCTTCAGCTATTACCACAATTCCCCGGTAGGTGGACATAAGGGGATTTCGAAGACCATTTCCAGTATTAGGAAACACTTCATCTGGAAGGGCATGGATAGGGACATAGCAACTCGGGTGAAGGCATGTCATCTCTGTGGCTTAAGCAAGCCTGCTCAGAACACCAAGTTGGGGCTGTTGTCATCTGATGTGGCGAGCAGACCGATGGAGAAGTTATTCATAGACTACGTGGGACCCTTCCCGCGTAGCAAGTCAGGTAATTCTTACCTGCTTGTTTGTGTGGATGCTTTTTCGAAGTTTGCCTGGCTACTGCCCTTACGGCAGGCAACTGCTCGTTCAACCATAAGCGCGCTCCAGAGTTATGTATTTCAGCACTTCGGTCTTCCGGCCATCATTGTCTCGGACAATGGTCCACAATTTATTTCAGGCGATTTTCGGCGAATGTGCTTCGCCAATGGCATCAAACATGTAACCACTTCCCCCTATTACCCACAGCCGTCCCACGCGGAGAGATTCAACAGGAATCTCTGGTCCGCGCTTATTGCTTATCATGCAGAGCAACAGACCACCTGGGACCAGAATCTTAAGTGGTTACAGCTAGCTTTCAACACGGCCCTGCATGACAGTCATAAGGCCGTTCCCTTTGAAGTTATGTTTGGTTTCTCGCCTACGCTTCCCTTGGCCAACTTATGGAACATAGACGATCTTCTGCCGAGTAATCCGGACATTAGGACGGCAGATAGGTGGAAAGAATTTGCTTCGTGCGCACGAGCGCGTCCGTAGTCGGTATAATCAGGGGCGTATTCCAAATCCCTTTAAGGTAGGAGATTTGGTCTACTGCCAGAGCCACCCGATCAGCTCAGCTGCCAATAAAAGAGCCGCCAAATTGTGTTACCGCTGGTCGGGGCCATATCGTATCCTGGGGTTCTCGTCGCCAGTGACGACTCGGTTGGAAGAGCCCGGTAGTAATCCTAAAGAGATTACTACACATATTTCAAAATTGAAACTGTGTAGAAGAGGGTAAACGTGGGACAGGGGGGGAATGATGGTGGTCTCTGTGTGAGTAGGGATGTTGTCAATTTTAAAAGGGTGTGCTCCGGGGGGCGGTATTGAGAATAGGGTAGCGGGTAGATGTTCCCCACAGTCCCAGTGGTGTTCGTCTACTTCAGGGATGCGCCCCTGCCTGCGCGAGCCTTGGCTTTCTCCATTCGTCCTTATTGTCCGGAGGGAGCCATGTCCTTACCTTTAGTCCCAGCTCATGACCTTTCAATGATCCTTGACCTTCCACCTTCCGATTTTCCTAACCTTCCCCTTAGAAAAAAAAAAAACTTAAAAAGCAAAAAAAAGGAGTTGGAGAGAGGATAGACAACAAGGAGGTGCTCAGGGGCGGTTGTGCGCTTTGGGGGCCTCCTTGTTGTTCACATGCCCTGGGCACACCTTTGGATTATAGTTTCATGGAGACTATGCGTCATGTTCCCCTTTTCCCTTCCCCCCTGCGCGCGCACCTCGTAGGGAGGTTTGGCTTTGTTGAACTGTAACAGCTGAATTCAGTTATCGCCCGGCCAGCAAGAAGCTGCCACTACCTAATCCGGCAGGTATTACTACGCAGTTTTCTTCCACTCTTATGGCAGGCTGAAATTTACGAGACTCCCGGGTTCTCGCTTAAGCCGGAGATGTGGCCTTGCTGATTGAACTCCATCCTCATCAGCCATGAACCATTAGAAACGAACCTGTTCGGAGAAGGAGTCGGGTGACTAGCTCAAGATGTAACTCTTATTCAGCACAATTAAGGTGATATGCACTCTTTTATTTTCCTTTTGGGGCCGGGCCTGCAGTGCTCCTGATTTACCGTAAAAATCTTTTGAAACCATGTGCCCACGTGGCCAGACAGTCTGCTATAGGTGTGTCAGTTGAACATTCATTCTGAACATTATGTGTTAATTTCAAGGAACACTTTAATAACTTAATTTCATAACACTAAGTACAATGCTTGTAATTGTGTGCTGGACTGGGGGAGCGTGCTAGAGATATTTCGTACACTCAAACATTTTCACTGATTGCCTATAGTCATCACCTTACTCACTACAAAATTTATATGACATGTTAGGAATTCTGTTCCGGCTGGAACAGAATGGGGGTTGATATTAATTTCATTTTGGGTTTAATAGGTAAGGGCTGGGGCGTTTTTCGTTTTCTTTTTGGCTGTTTTCTGGGGTATAAAAAGGGACATAGTTTTTGCCTGGCACATGTTGATACAGTTTAAGGCAGGTTTGATTCCTGTCACATAAGGTTAAGCGCAAGCTGGCGCGCTCCCACAGCTGCTAGGGCACAACCGTCCTTATTGTAAATTCATTTATATATATATATATATATATATATATATATATATAGCTAGTCGGGCTTTAATAGAAAAGAACTTTCACATTTTTTCTGGGCATATACTAATTAATTTTTGTACCTTATAAAGGTCTATACTGATTAATTTTTTTAACTTGTAAAGCATCTACTGATTAATTTTTCTACTTGGAAGGTATATACTGATTAATATTTAATTGTAAAGCACACTCTGATTAATTTTTCTACCCTGTAAAGCATATACTGATACATGAATCCATCTGAATTTGTAAAACAAATTAACATTTTAGAACCGCATAACAATTGCTTAAAATCAGGTGATGCAGTTTTTTTTATTGTTATTTTATGCTGTTGAAGAAACTTAAAGATTTCATATGCTCATGATGGGGCAATTATCAGTGGATATCTATACATATGGGCGGTCCGGTCTCTCTTATGGGTTATGAACGATTATCATTCTTTCAGGGGTTTTTCGTATTTATGCAACTTAATGGAAATTGATGAATGACGGTGACTGAAGGGCGAATATTTATGACTGCTGGTTTTAGGGCATGGTAGTAACACTGCCTGCAAAGCAGGTGTGTTCCAGGGGTATTAGTGTTTATAATATTTGTGTATAATTATGAGTATATGTGCCTTTATATTTCTGTACGTGTTGTTATGTTTCTGTCTATGTTAAGCTAGTCACAAAGAAGGGGAGAATTATATATTTACTGAACGTTATTCTATATACATATATATATAAATACTTGTTACTGATACACAGAACTAGTCTTTGGCACTATTATTAAAATGGGGCTTATTAATTTATTATGTATTTTGGGTGTTACTCCTTGTATTCGGGGACAACTGATGTGATAATTTTTCACAATAAAAACTGCTATTGTTATATTATGTATTTATTACAGACGAGTTTCATTGCAAGTCCCGTCATACTGGACCCAGCACAATTTTGGCTTCTCTAGGCTCCGGCCTAGTTCTAAATAACTTGTGGCTTCTCTTTCCAAAAAAAAATTAAATAAAAAGAAATATAAAAAGAAATAAAAAGAAGTTTGTTTTATACATATAAAAAGTCATAAAAGGAAAGAGGGGTTACAAAACTTAACAGATCCTAAACTGATTATGGCAGTAAAAAAAGACAATGATGAATTTAATTATTAAAGAATTATTAAAGAAACGAAATAATTTTATAAAATTGTACAATCTATAATTTAAGCTTTATAAAAATATATAAAAGACTTCACAGAGAGCTGAATTGACCCAGCCGCAGACATGCGCCAGTACCAGATCCAACAAAAAATAACATGTCAGGTACCTGCAGACAACTGCACCAACAGGTGACTGCCTCCGGTTAAAGAACCACAAAACCCTTAAAACCCATTAAAAAAAACCCAACCCCTTTTTAAATTATAAAAATATATATATCAATAAAACACCCACTTGTAATAGGGACTCGACCAGCCGGTTAAGTCCCCCAGCAGATATGAATAGCACCCACATAAATCACCAAAATTATGATTCCCCACAACTTTTATCGGTAAAAAAATATAACATTAAAGATCGCCGGACACATGGCCCCGGCCGGGTCTACACTTATTCTGGGGCGTAATTACATTCAGAGAGTAATACAGAAAGTTTGTAACCATTATGTCCAGCTGGACGTGAGCACAATTGAAAATCGAACTTTAGAGTTATTCTGAGAATAATGTCACAACACATGGTATTTGCTGCAGCGGCCTAGAGTATATTTAAAGCATAAATATCACCTGCGTATAATCCAGAACATGTCTCGTGGGTATTGTGGCGTGGCGTCCAGTCGTTCCTCCCGTAGCGGCCAAGATGGAGTAAACAGTAAAGCTATGTTTATGGCATTGTGGCAGATGGTTTAACCACACGTGGAGTAAATCAGATTTTCGACTAAATCAGGAACCCTAAACATTCATAATGATAATTACTTCAGTGTCCCATAATTCACAACACCCACATCCCACAGCATAAAAAACCCAGTCTGCTCATCATAACCCGTTTTAATATTTTTCACTTTAAGTTTTTCTTTTAAACCACTATAACACCCTCAAGGCCTCAATGCTTCATAATCTACAATTTCAATATAATTAACAAACTAGAACAGGTATGCGGCATGTAGCCCAATGTGCTCACAGACAGTTTCGTAAAGTACGCCAGCCCCACAAAAATCACAAAATAATTTCCTTACGCCCCTTTGTGTCCAATTGAAATGATATGTATATATATATATATATATACTATAAAATACCATATTTTAGGCTGTATTAATCTTTAAAACAACTTGAATATTCAGCCATGAACCTGCCCGCCACGTGCTCACACTTTAAACATTATCGACTCGCATCCACTCTAATTTTAGGCTATATGTAAATCTTTTTATGATAAAATGAACCAAATATGTTTAACACACTTACCGGAGACCACTTAGCGTTTATTTATCCATGGAAGATAGTAATTTACAACAAATAAGAAACTCGCTCCGCCAGGAAGTCGCTGTTGACGCTCGCCACCGCCGCCAGGTACGGACTGACTTAAACCCACATCGAAAACCCTAATCACACCGCACCATCACCAGAGCGCGTGGGGATTCAGTAAAACGACGTACTGCCAATACCGTACGCTACGCTACTATAACTAATTAATTAATTCGGCGATTAAGCATTTCATATTATTCACTTTTATAGAACAGCCGGGTTTTCACCAAAAACACGGCACATTATGTCTCAAATTATTTATTACGTTTTTATATTTTTCATCTTTTTAGTTATAAGAGGTCGGTAATAAGTGTTACTAACTTTTAGCAGGGTAAAATTTGTGTTCGAACGCGCACGTGTACAGAAACAGCATTTTGCTTTCTAGTACCCACTTCTTTGGATGTTTTGTAATTTTTTTAGCTTTGCATTTCTTGCAGCTGGAATAATTTATTTTGTTTATAGTTACATGAAACTAACTTTTGTGGGAGGAAGTACTGGTTCAGTAGTCTTAAGGGTATACGATTTGAGTGACGGTCATTCAGACATATTTTGGTATTAACAGGTTTTTTCCCTTTCGTTCCGTTAATTATTTACGCGTTGCCGTGCAATTCTATCGTTGTTTACGAATAGGTGGGTCTTTTGATATGACATAATGCACGTTTTTTGATCTTAAATTGTTGTTTATTGCTTAATTATTATTTTTATTACTTATTTGTTAATGACCAAAATGGTGCTACCTGGTTTGTTTATGTTACATAAAATATTGCTTGTTTTCAATTATTTTAGGCTCATTCGATAATCGGGTTGTACAATTCCTAACGATGCACTTCCTACAGTTTTCTATGTGTACGTATGTTTTTCTTTTAGTATGCACGTTATTTTTCCTCCTCCTCGTTTGTTTCCCGGTTGCTCACCGTTTATATGAAAATCTGTTGCTGTTTATTGCTTAATTAGTTACGCGTTGCTGTGCAATCCACTTGTTAGAACTGTTCCATCATGTCACCGTGAAACATTATGGTGCAATACGTGTTGTGTAGTTACACTCATTAGTAGAACAAGAGGGGGTTTGTGCGTTCATATAAACAGACCTTATTGGATATCCCGTTCAGTCTTGGATATCAACAGTCGCGAGCGACGCTTTGTACGGAGCTCGAGCTTGACCCCGGCATCGACCCCGAGATGTCCGAGACTTAGACCGAAATGAACGAGTGCGAAATATTTTGCGAAAAATTCGCACACACACAGCCCCCCGCCACCAGTACAACATGGGGAGAATACGGAAACAGCGGTCCGGCGGGGGTGACCTCGCCATCATGACCTACCTCAACAGCCAGTGTTGTCATTGAAACAATAGGCGATACTAAAACAATAGACGCTACTGAAACAGTAGGCGCTACTGAAACAATGATGCGCCATGCCCTCTCGGTAGAACATGGAGAGAATCCGGAGCCTATGGACCGGGGTGGTGGTGGTGGTGACCTCGCGATCATGACCAACCTCAACAGCCAGTGTTGTCATTGAAACAATAGACGATACTAAAACAATAGACGCTACTGAAACAATGGCCCCATTGTTTCAGCACTGAAACAATAGACGTTACAAAAACAATGACCTCATCGTTGTTCCAGTGACGACACTGGCTGTTGAGGTAGGTCAGGATCGTGACGCCCCCCCCGTCCATTGGCTTTGGATTCTCACCAACACACTACTGATGAGAAATCGTGGTTTCGCTGAGACCATCTTTCATTCTCATTCCATTCTCAGCCCTTCAAGTGCTCGGTTCGTGGTCTGGCGGCCTGGTTATGTGCTTAGTATTCTCATCTACTATGCACGAGTAGTTTTAAGTGTCTCAGGTAAGCAGCTACCTAATCGCCGTTAATTTAATTTAATAATGAGAGTTAGCCTTATTAATTAATAATGAGAATTTGTGTTGATTGGCGTGTCTGTGTGTGTTCTACTCGTTAATTCATGTGTTTGCGAGCCCTAAAATCTTGAACTTAACTATCAAGAATTAAATGTAAATTCTTTTAAAAGCTAAATTTAAATTTAGGGTGCTAAACAAAAGTGTTAAGTAATTTAAAGTGAATATTTAATTTTGACAAGCTTGAAGAAAGTACAAGGGTGAATTCTTAAGTTGACAAAGTGATGGTTTCAATAAAAGTGTCACAGAGTGGTGCATGTGTTCCGAGGAGAGAGAGAGAGAGTGACCTAGTTGCATTTCCTGACACCCAGTACAAGTAAATGTTTTACAGAGTTCTCGAGCAGCCAAGACATGGGGTGTGAACGTGATGATGACTGTCCAACCGTCATCATTGGCAGAGAGCAAGCAGTAGAGGCTCCTCCACGCCGCCAGCCACGCACAGGATCACGTACCCAACAAGACTGATCTAGAAGGAACACTCGGACATGATTATTGGCACCTCTGTTAACCATCTTAATCACGGACTCAAACTCAACCTCCACTCTCCAGAACACAAGGTGGGATCTTTCTATTATTAACTTTTGACACCCTCAACATTTCTACAGTTTTCAAGCAGGAAGACATGTCTACATAAACTTGTAAATTTTGTGAGAACATGCCCAAGGCATGTGCAAGACTGATTCAAGACTGATTGACTGTGTAAAAGGGGATCACATCCTTATATTGCCCGATTAAGTTACATTGTTTAAATTGTTTTCTATTTTGATGTTATTAATGCAAAGCAGGATATATATATTGTAACGATACAATTAAGCCAAATCTCGTACCAGTGATAAAAAAGATAATTCTTAATATAAAATTTACTTCATATGAAATAAAATGTGTAAAAAATGATTAAAATGTAAATACTTTGACAAGACGTACCACGATATTACCCAACCCAAGTGATTGAGCCAAAAAACATAAACATAAAGAAGGGAACCACGTAACATACTTATTAAAATGTAAATATTTTAACATGATTGAGCCGACAAGCCAAACATACTTAAGAAAATGTGATTGACAAAACAATGATGGACATAGAACTAAAGGAGAACCAAACCAAGATGAAGAATGAAGATGAAGATTATTGAAGAAGAAGAAGAGGAAGAATGAAGAGGAGACAGATAAAACCCAAGGGGAAACTAACACACATATATAAAAGGGAGAGATTGTATGTTAAAGATAGAATACGGTCAATAAACCTTAAATAATTATATATTAATAAAACCAATGTTATCATTAGCATTAATTTAACATATGTATCCAATTTTTAAGACAATACAATTGTAAAACAATGTAGTATAGGAAAGGTACACTAACCCTGTCAGAAAGGTTAGATTCAACCCAAAACACAACTAGCCTAATATTGTTTATAGTAAAAATAATACTAAAACAAAAATAGTGAGAAATGGTAGGAGAAGGTATAGGGGTTACCCATTAAATAACACTCATTACAAAACAGTGAACCAAAGTGAAGTGCTTTAGTGAAGTGTTAATGCCCTAAAAAATAGTGAAAGTGAATGTGAAACATTCAAATTAGAATACTAAGGAAATAGACACTCTTTAAAACATTGATAAACCACCAATGATTGGAGTGGAACTATAATTAGTTGTATACCTAGAAGTAATTAAAAATAGTAGTTAAAATTAATATAAGGGAAGCATGTGACATATCAGGGAGAAAGCCCAGTACCATAACTTGTGTTAACATGGCATGATAGGATAGAAGTAAAGTTTGTTATTAAAGATTAAAATTATAAAGAATACAACACCCCATGTTGAAAGGGGAATTAACCTTCATAATATTAGAGAAAGTGACAATGTTTATCACCCTAGTTTATAAGACAAGAAAGAAATCAATGTTAGTACTAAGAATAATTTATGACTTATAAAGAATAATTGATTCAATGTTAAAGAAGGAATATGACTGAAAGGGGACTTACAGTCCATAAACCTAACTATTATATTTTAAATGAAAAGTAATGAAAATGTATGTTGAATAATAATTAAAACACAAACAAATAAATGAAGCCGATCAGGCTGAATTCAGAATGTAATTTAAAAAGGAAATACACTAGAAAACAATCATGGCTGTTTGTAACTAGGAAAACAGTTAACTGCCAAGAACATTCAAATGCAAATTGTATCAATTTCACAAAAAATCTTACTAATCTAAGAACAGTGAATGGACAATAATTGTATATCAGTTATTTCAACACAGAAATATTATTGTAATAATTTAATTCAAGAAAGATATGTTATTTATTAAATGTCAACTAATTAGACTATAGTTAAAGTGTAACAGAATATGACCTTATGAGGTATCATTGTAAACTTTGAAAGGAAAGAAAAATAATAGTGATGTCATTTATTATCCCAAAGGAATTATAAGGGAATAAAATCATTAGGAAAATACTTAATAAATTTGAATAAAAATTCAAATATCTCTAACAATGTAAGTAAGGAGTAATTAAACCAGCATTGAATTATTAGTTACTATGACAACGAGTCGTTGAGGCTTATTTTTCCGTTAAAAATAAGAGACGCTGAAGAAACGAAGCGTGGGTACGCCACACAAGAAATTGGACAAACTAAAACTTTAATTTAAACAGTTACAACAAGTCAACTAGTGAACCAAAATGATCCAATATGAAGAGACGTCGATCTATACAGAATTAATGATGACCAGGAGCGAAATTAAATAAACTAATTAAATAAAAAACCCAGACCAGTTTGAAGAAGATGCTGGAAGCCTTCAACCAGCCCAAATTCGAGAAATATACGCCTATCCTGATGACGACCCTTCAACGTGAGACGAACTGATAAGTACTGAATAATTTCTTACTCCCAAAAAACCCTAAATTACTTGAATTATTTTCAAATGATAAAATTTCTCACTATTTAAAAAATAGTATTTTCTTTCAAAGGTAAAGGCACAATTTACTTACATTAAAAAACATTTGACTAACTTATAGAGATAACCTTATTTGTGAACATAACTACTGTAACAGAAGTACGACACTACTGAACAAATTGTACAAACACATTATAAATCCTAAGTACGTATAAGGTATAATAGTGTACTTTCTTTTCATGTAATCAACGTTTATGTCTATTTTCATGATCAAAAGAACTCCAGGTTTTAAAAACATAGTAATTTTGTTAAAAGTAAATGAACGATAGTGTTTTGAAACCAATTTTGCCAACCTGAGATATTTTGTGTTTCAAGCTCTAAGCCGGAGCATAATATTATAAATTTGTTTGTGATTCAATTGTCATGTTTATTAATAATTAAATGTGTATTAAAAAACGCAGTACAGTACATTACTATCTTGTTATTTCATAGGATTTTTTGTAAATATATGTGTGTTAGCGAAGTTTTAAGTCATAGCCAACTAGCGCTTGTCACGATTGGCCGAGTCGACAACCTGTGTAGCAGCGGGAATAATTCGAACGCCACAGCTGTCCATGCTAATACCACATATTACTTTAAAAATTAAATGTTTTAATTGTTTTAACAAAAACAATTTGGCGCCACCCGGGAATCGTAATCCCTATGAATTAGCAGGTAGGTTGTACTGGTGACATTGACAACGCTACGGACTCCAGTAGTGACGTCGATTTATGTAACAACCAGTGTGAGGCAAACACACTACATTCACACTAATACACCAAATAAACAAGTGTGATACATTTTAACAGGTACGACCCATATATTTATTGTTACATATTGACGAACCCAACGAGGGGCTTTAAGAATAAAGGAAGTACCCCTAATATACGTTACATGTTGGCGACCAACAACGTGCGGCTGGTAAGAATAACTAGCGGCGATCATGAATAGACACGGGATGGTTACGAGACGCAAAGGGAAGGAAACATCAAACCAAGAAGGAAACCCAGAAGAAGTGGAGGAAGTTGAAGAAGTAGAAATGGAGGAAACGACTGGAGAATTGTCAGAAGAAAACCCACAGGAGGACCAAACGGAAAATCCAAATCCACCTGAACCTGAACCTGAACCGGAAATAGAAGCAGAAGTCATGGTAAACCAACAACCAGTCGAACCAACAGAAGAAACGAATTTAGATAGTATGATGAAGTTCATGATGGAACAATTTGGACAAATGAATAGGAACCAGGAAGGTTTGAATAAAAAACTGGAGAAACTGGAAAAACTGGACCAAAACGTTGAAGAGTTGAAGAAGCAAATGAAGGAGAGTATAGAATTCCTGAATGACAAGATAGAGAGCAACCATGAAGACTTGAAGAGAAGCCAGGAGGCATTGGAGAAGAAGAGTGAAGAGTTGAAGAAACAGATCAAGAATGATCTAGAATTAGTAAATAAAAAGATGGAAAACAATCATGATATTCTCCAACAGAAGATAGAGGAAGCAAGGGAGAAAACCAAGGAGGAATGGGAGCAACAATTGGTCGAGTGTCGAGAGGAAACCAAGCAATCGGTAGCAGAGGCCAACGAAGCCTTGTTACAAGTACGAGAAGAAATGAATTATAAAATCATTGATATCGAAGAAGAAAATAAGTTGAGAGTGATTGAATTCTACCAAGCCCTTACCGAAAGATGCCAGAAGAAGAAACAGGAGGTGGCCAAGGAATTGGAGGAGAGGCACAAAGAGCTACAACTGGATGTAAACAATCGGGTGGAGAAAGTGTACACCGTCATAGATAAAGTCGACGGACTGACCCGAGAAAACCGAGAAAAAATCCAGGGAATCAGTATGCGAGAGAAACAGATGCAGGAGGAATTAGATGCATTAAGAGAAAAACCATATAATCACACACAATTCATAACCAGTGAACCTCGAGAAATGATTAATTTTCGTAGCTACAGGAGAAACCCGATAGAATTCCTCAAACAGGTAGAAGAGCTGATAGAGAAGAACAAAGAAACCAGATGGTCCAATGTAAGAAGTATGATCGACGAGATGTTTCGTGACACCCATGACAATTGGTGGACGGCCACAAGACCTGAGATAAATGATACTCAAGAGTTCAAGAAACAGTTCAGGGAGAAGTATTGGTCCGAATCAACACAGAACGTGGTCCGCAATGACATCAGTAACGGAAGGTACGAGACACAAGGAGGACACACATTAACATCGTACTTTCTGGGAAAGGTATGTTTAGCCAGAAATTTGGAACCCAGGATACCGGAAGAGTCGTTGGTGATACAACTGGGTTACCATTACGAAGAGGCCATCCAGAAGGCCAGGCGACAAGGCCAAATTAAAACAATCCAAGGAATGGTTAATTTGCTAGAGGACATGGAGAATGATAACCAATATCGAAGAAACAGGATCACAAACCAAAGGTAAAATAAGTGGAATGAAAATAACAATGCCACTAATTTCCATGGACCATACAATTATCCACAAGGCAATAATTGAAATAACTGGGGCCGGAATAACAACAATAATAATGCAGAACCAACATTCAATGGAAACGATCAGCATCGCCATCCAAATAACCAGCCTGGTAACCGAGGACAACAGAACCATCACCCAGGAAGTCCAAACAATAATAGAAACAGCCCAAATAGTAATTACCGACAGAATGATAATTACCGAGGAAATGGACCTGAACGACGTACCAATGGTCACCTCAATGACCATAATTACTACGGCAATCGGTATCATCCCAATGACCAGTACAACCGGGGACCCGGGGGTAATCAGTATAGAAATGACGACAGACGTCGAGTAAACTTCATCCGTGGACAAAAACAGAATAACCAAAGGAGATATGGCCAGAACTATCGTCCTAACTGTTATTATCAGGTCTCAAATAATAATAACCCACCAGCAGAGGATAGGAATGATGAACCACCTCGCAATGAAGATAACCAATGCCAGGAACCCAATACCAACCAAAATAATAGCGGAAATTGGGTAACAGTTCATGAGAATCCGGGTTTTTCAATACGGCATGATACAACGAGTAATGACGAAGGACCCCGGATAGCTCAAGTAAACACCATAAGGGCCGAACCCAGCCAAGAACCACCTGATAACCACAGGAATGGAGGTAATAGAGAAGATGATTTAAGTTTTGGAGAGAGGGTATGGCCCCAACATGTGGTAAGGTGGTGATGACTTCAATAATATCATCCAGAATAAGTGTGTCTATCAAGCACTTGAAGGAGAAGAGATGCATAACAACAAAGAGTCGAACAAGAGAAGGAAATAATAAAGGAAAGAAAAGGAGAAGTCAACTTACAAAAATATAAATAACGGACCAGTATATAGCAATATGAATAAACAATTATGTATATCATAATAATCCGTATATCATCACAAGAGACAATGGTAATAATACTTACCAAATCAGTAATATCAATACAAGGAAAATCAAGGGAGTTTACAACCAAACTTCAATAAAAAAAGTTTTACGAAGAAGAATAAAACCATTGTGAAATGAAACCGATTTCAAAATTCTAAAAGAGATTGTAAGAGCAGCTTACTCAAATATTTAGATGATATATGCAGAACAATAAAAAGGTTTGAATGAAAAAAAAAAAAAAAACAACAAAGGAAACAGTTACACAAATTCCTTTCAATTTAAATCAGTTTAAAATATAACAAAAGATTGATATATGAAGTATGAAGTAAAAAGTGAGATAATCAGGAATAAGTTACACACATTCCTATGTAATAAAAATGTAAGAAGCACAAACTTACAATTATAATTAAAAAAAAAATATATATATATATATAGCTAAAAAGGAATACGCTACAAACATTCCTTCAAGGTAAGACCATTAACTTACCAAAGAATTATCAAAAATGATGTTGAATACAGAGTAAAATAAACAAAAATAAAATCAAGTTCAAATTACTGAGATAAATACTTGAAATTATACTGAATCAAAAGTATTATCAGAAAAAATAAATAAAACTTTACCTGGTACAAGGAGAGAGAGAGAAATTGTATATAAAACAAATATACAAATATGGCTAAAGCAGAATCCTGCTAAATGACTAAAAAAATGTCTAAAACAATTAAAATGATCCCAACGAGCATTGAAAACAAAATAATGAAAAGTGAGATATGATGAAATTAACATATGAACAAAGATAAAATTTCTCAATATAGTATATGAGTAGATGATAGTGTATAGTTAAGGTATAGCGGAAGGAAGAATGAGTAGTAAGGATAAAGTGATCTAAAGTCAAACCACAAGGTGGACAATCCCAATTATATTATTATATTATTATTATTATTAAGTCACAAGTTGACAAAGATTTAAGATTGACTGTTGAAAAGTCCAGCAATCTATGTGAACTGAGTAGAGAAGATGTGCCTCTAGTCTCAGAAAAATGAGTAGTAATGGGAGAAACCAGCTACTATATAAAGTTAGGGAAATAAAATTTGTGTATGAGGGAATATGCACCAATGGAAATAAATAAAAACAGATCCAAATAAAATGGAGTGAATTAAGTAAGAAGAGAAATGGAGAATGGAGAAACAAACAAGGAAGAGAAGGAAAAAAGTTATCTATAACTGATAATTTCATAAAAAACTATGCTAGTATTTTATTAAATGATCAATTTTAGAGGAGAGGCATTATGTAACGATACAATTAAGCCAAATCTCGTACCAGTGATAAAAAAGATAATTCTTAATATAAAATTTACTTCATATGAAATAAAATGTGTAAAAAATGATTAAAATGTAAATACTTTGACAAGACGTACCACGATATTACCCAACCCAAGTGATTGAGCCAAAAAACATAAACATAAAGAAGGGAACCACGTAACATACTTATTAAAATGTAAATATTTTAACATGATTGAGCCGACAAGCCAAACATACTTAAGAAAATGTGATTGACAAAACAATGATGGACATAGAACTAAAGGAGAACCAAACCAAGATGAAGAATGAAGATGAAGATTATTGAAGAAGAAGAAGAGGAAGAATGAAGAGGAGACAGATAAAACCCAAGGGAAACTAACACACATATATAAAAGGGAAAGATTGTATGTTAAAGATAGAATACGGTCAATAAACCTTAAATAATTATATATTAATAAAACCAATGTTATCATTAGCATTAATTTAACATATGTATCCAATTTTTAAGACAATACAATTGTAAAACAATGTAGTATAGGAAAGGTACACTAACCCTGTCAGAAAGGTTAGATTCAACCCAAAACACAACTAGCCTAATATTGTTTATAGTAAAAATAATACTAAAACAAAAATAGTGAGAAATGGTAGGAGAAGGTATAGGGGTTACCCATTAAATAACACTCATTACAAAACAGTGAACCAAAGTGAAGTGCTTTAGTGAAGTGTTAATGCCCTAAAAAATAGTGAAAGTGAATGTGAAACATTCAAATTAGAATGCTAAGGAAATAGACACTCTTTAAAACATTGATAAACCACCAATGATTGGAGTGGAACTATAATTAGTTGTATACCTAGAAGTAATTAAAAATAGTAGTTAAAATTAATATAAGGGAAGCATGTGACATATCAGGGAGAAAGCCCAGTACCATAACTTGTGTTAACATGGCATGATAGGATAGAAGTAAAGTTTGTTATTAAAGATTAAAATTATAAAGAATACAACACCCCATGTTGAAAGGGGAATTAACCTTCATAATATTAGAGAAAGTGACAATGTTTATCACCCTAGTTTATAAGACAAGAAAGAAATCAATGTTAGTACTAAGAATAATTTATGACTTATAAAGAATAATTGATTCAATGTTAAAGAAGGAATATGACTGAAAGGGGACTTACAGTCCATAAACCTAACTATTATATTTTAAATGAAAAGTAATGAAAATGTATGTTGAATAATAATTAAAACACAAACAAATAAATGAAGCCGATCAGGCTGAATTCAGAATGTAATTTAAAAAGGAAATACACTAGAAAACAATCATGGCTGTTTGTAACTAGGAAAACAGTTAACTGCCAAGAACATTCAAATGCAAATTGTATCAATTTCACAAAAAATCTTACTAATCTAAGAACAGTGAATGGACAATAATTGTATATCAGTTATTTCAACACAGAAATATTATTGTAATAATTTAATTCAAGAAAGATATGTTATTTATTAAATGTCAACTAATTAGACTATAGTTAAAGTGTAACAGAATATGACCTTATGAGGTATCATTGTAAACTTTGAAAGGAAAGAAAAATAATAGTGATGTCATTTATTATCCCAAAGGAATTATAAGGGAATAAAATCATTAGGAAAATACTTAATAAATTTGAATAAAAATTCAAATATCTCTAACAATGTAAGTAAGGAGTAATTAAACCAGCATTGAATTATTAGTTACTATGACAACGAGTCGTTGAGGCTTATTTTTCCGTTAAAAATAAGAGACGCTGAAGAAACGAAGCGTGGGTACGCCACACAAGAAATTGGACAAACTAAAACTTTAATTTAAACAGTTACAACAAGTCAACTAGTGAACCAAAATGATCCAATATGAAGAGACGTCGATCTATACAGAATTAATGATGACCAGGAGCGAAATTAAATAAACTAATTAAATAAAAAACCCAGACCAGTTTGAAGAAGATGCTGGAAGCCTTCAACCAGCCCAAATTCGAGAAATATACGCCTATCCTGATGACGACCCTTCAACGTGAGACGAACTGATAAGTACTGAATAATTTCTTACTCCCAAAAAACCCTAAATTACTTGAATTATTTTCAAATGATAAAATTTCTCACTATTTAAAAAATAGTATTTTCTTTCAAAGGTAAAGGCACAATTTACTTACATTAAAAAACATTTGACTAACTTATAGAGATAACCTTATTTGTGAACATAACTACTGTAACAGAAGTACGACACTACTGAACAAATTGTACAAACACATTATAAATCCTAAGTACGTATAAGGTATAATAGTGTACTTTCTTTTCATGTAATCAACGTTTATGTCTATTTTCATGATCAAAAGAACTCCAGGTTTTAAAAACATAGTAATTTTGTTAAAAGTAAATGAACGATAGTGTTTTGAAACCAATTTTGCCAACCTGAGATATTTTGTGTTTCAAGCTCTAAGCCGGAGCATAATATTATAAATTTGTTTATGATTCAATTGTCATGTTTATTAATAATTAAATGTGTATTAAAAAACGCAGTACAGTACATTACTATCTTGTTATTTCATAGGATTTTTTGTAAATATATGTGTGTTAGCGAAGTTTTAAGTCATAGCCAACTAGCGCTTGTCACGATTGGCCGAGTCAACAACCTGTGTAGCAGCGGGAATAATTCGAACACCACAGCTGTCCATGCTAATACCACATATTACTTTAAAAATTAAATGTTTTAATTGTTTTAACAAAAACAATTTGGCGCCACCCGGGAATCGTAATCCCTATGAATTAGCAGGTAGGTTGTACTGGTGACATTGACAACGCTACGGACTCCAGTAGTGACGTCGATTTATGTAACAACCAGTGTGAGGCAAACACACTACATTCACACTAATACACCAAATAAACAAGTGTGATACATTTTAACAGGTACGACCCATATATTTATTGTTACATATTGACGAACCCAACGAGGGGCTTTAAGAATAAAGGAAGTACCCCTAATATACGTTACAATATATATATATATATATATATATATATATATATATATATATATATTAGTCACTTTCTGCTACAGTCCGTTTCTTGATGTATATAATACATTTAATATTTATAATTAAATTTACCTCAAGATGTTATTTTTTTTCCTTTTTTGGAACATGTTTCGGGTACTATCTTGTACCCATCCTCAGCCTTCCGGTTTTTTTGTCTGGTGAAGTACATATGTGTTGTTGGTTGACTATTATTATTGTGGCTTCCTGTTGGCTTCTGGTATTTCAAATTGGTTTTATTGTGTGTTATTGTGGTGTATGTGTTAGTTTTTTGTGTATTTTCAATGTTGAGTGCTTTCAATATTGTGTCATGTTTTGTATTGATTTGTATTTGTTCAGGTATTAGTTTGTTTTCTGTTTTATGTTTGTATATTTGTAAATTTTCCCAAATGTTCATTATGGTGCCTTTGTGTGGTATATGTTTTATTAGTGTTACATTGGTTATGTCTGGGAATTCATGTCCTGTGTTTATTGCATGGGTGGCTAAATTGGATTAAGGCACCACACAAAGGCACCATAATGAACATTTGGGAAAATTTACAAATATACAAACATAAAACAGAAAACAAACTAATACCTGAACAAATACAAATCAATACAAAACATGACACAATATTCAAAGCACTCAACATTGAAAATACACAAAAAACTAACACATACACCACAGTCACACACAATAAAACCAATTTGAAATACCAGAAGCCAACAGGAAGCCACAATAATAATAGTCAACCAACAACACATATGTACTTCACCAGACAAAAAAACCGGAAGGCTGAGGATGGGTACAAGATAGTACCCGAAACATGTTCCAAAAAAGGAAAAAAATAACATCTTGAGGTAAATTTAATTATAAATATTAAATGTAGTATATATATGTGTGTGTGTGTGTGTGTGTGATGGAACAAATTTAAATGAAATTTGATTACATAATAACAAGTAGTGATTGGCTAAAATAAGTCCAGTAGAAAACTATATGCATCATGTTGTCAATTGTCAATTGGGTGAAATCATCCACTATTCTGATTGTTTTATTAAAATTGTTCCTGATGGCATGGGTTATGCTAATCAGAGTAAGGACATACACTTAAATGGTGTTTCGTAATTGTAACTTTTAGCTTTTGCATATCCCTGTAAATTATATTTTGATGTTATCGTGGGTTGTCTTAGGGGTTACCACTTGTGAAGCCATTTGATTCTTGGGTGGTTGGTAGTGATGTTAGTTATTGTTCACTCGAATTAAAATAATTGTGTGTATGTACGTGTATGTCTATATATATATATGTGTGTGTGTTTCCAGAAAGGTCAAAGATGAGAATTGCTGTATAGCTGTATATGTGTATATCAAATAATCCAGTAATTATTTTTTGTAATGATTGAGAAAATTAAGAAACGTAAGAGCAATAATTAAATTTGGTCAGAACTGTTATAAAAAATGTAATGATAATGTTAAAGGAAAAATTATGAAGAAAGAAACACCAATAAAAGAAAGAAATTGTTACTGTTATAAGAGTGTTTTATTTGCAAGTCCTGTCACTATGGGCCTCGGCACAATTTTCTTCCATCTAGACCAAGCGTCTAGTTTTAAATATTTATTGTAACCGAAGTACGTTACAGTGTTTAAAGAATTATGCCATCTACTCGGAATTCGAAAGACCAGGACAACGCCTCTGCATCCTCAGTCGGACGGGATAGTTGAGAGATTCAATAGGACACTTGAGCAGCATCTTTCGAAGGTTGTTGACGAGAACCAAACAGACTGGGACCAACGTATACCACTATTCCTCATGGCGTATAGATCATCAGTACACGACACAACCGGCATGACTCCAACAAAATTGGTGTTTGGGCGGGAGATTCGTCTTCCTGGGGACTTAATGTTCGGATCACCTGAGACTCAGTCCCAAGAGCCACAGAACGATTCCTCGCAATTAGAAAACCAACTGCAAGAAATGAATCGCTTGCCAAGAGGACGGCTGAAGATTGCCAGTGATAAAATGAAAACTCGGTATGACATTCGCAGCAATAGTTTGGGTTTCCAAGAAGGAGATCAGGTCTGGTTGTTTAACCCAAAGCGCCGTCGTGGTCGCTCACCTAAGCTCCAGTGTAACTGGGAAGGACCCTACACTGTGAAAAAAAGTATCAACGATGTTGTTTATCGGATTCAACAGGCAGGGCAGCGAAAGTTCAAGGTCGTCCACCTAGATTGCCAGGCTAAGTACTACTTCAGAGACGGGTTGCCAGTTTGGGACGAACAGGCTTAAGGAAGAAGTGTTACGAGATCACAGAAAAATCTACGTGTTTATCGAACGTTCCAGAGAGATCCAGAATGTAATGCGGTGGTGTACGTGCTTATTGACGCATTCGCGAGATTTTTCTGGAGGCCCCCAGCCGCGCGGACTGTGTCCAGGCCGCAATTAATTACGTCGTACACTGGCGCTAAGACGAAGTTTGGAACGTTCTGGTCTGTGACCGGAGGTATAAATACATGGCGGCAGCGGCCTTAGTTTTCAGTATAGCGGCGATATATTTACAGTGCGGTTCAAGAGTTATTATCGGGCGAGATTACTGTGCGCGTTCAAGTGGTTATTAGTTAAGTGTTATGTTTTATAATCGGACGGTATAATTGTAATAACAATTGTGTTTAATATTAGTTGATATAAAATTTGCGTGTGAACAATTTTTATTTGATTTGTTATAAGGACTGCGTTGTTAATTACAAACTGTTAACTGTGAAAATTAAAGCTGATGATTAGTGATTTAATGGGTGTCTTGTACTGATTTTTTTCCACTGTACCTACGACGATCAAGTAGACCGTCGTAACAACATAGTTTTGACGATACCTTTTAGACCCACAAGGAATTTACATGTTTAATAGAACATTGTTATGTTATATATTTACATTTTTTATATTACTGCATTTTATAGTTTACATTTTTTACTATACAAACTGAATACAGGTAATATTATATCTAATTTCTCAATTTTGACTTAACAAAAATTCTTAATACGTTTGCTGGACGTGTTTTCATTCAAAAATCTACACATTTGCATTTATTAAGTACTTTGTTTCCTGGATGGTTCTTCGTTTTTGGTATTTTGTCCCTTTTCAATTGCGAAGGCGAGGCGGCCGATGATCTCATTGCCCCGGGCGCAAAAAAGCCTAGCTACGCCACTGACTATAGTTATATATTTTCCACTCTCATCGAAAGTGCTGCCATAAACAAAATTAGACGGTGAAATTCATTTAACCATACACGTGCTTTATTCAAGTGAGATAATGTTGACTGGATGGCAGTGAGAACAGGTGTTTACCGTATTTAAAACTTACAGCAGACATGACTAACCACCATCACACACATCAAACACACACACATTTTTTTCAATCATAGCATTTCTTCCAAGAAAAACTCAAATGTGATCTTGTGTAATTCTATAGGCCTATAGTGGAGTAGCCTTGAGATGTGTACTGATTTATTAACACTTGTGTGCATTGGCGTAACTTGGGAGGGGCAAGGGGGCACTCGCCCCTCCAATGTTCCGAGCATTATAAAATTTGGTTTCCAGTTATTACAAATAAAAACTAACAAATAGTCAAACAGGAGACAGATTCTATGCTTGCGAGCACACTAAGCACTATTTATCAACCTCTGTGCTGTTAACAGACGACTAGTTGCCATAAATTTATTATTCTTATTTCTCTCGAAGAAACTTGTAAAGGGAATGTTTGACAGATTTGAATGACATACGTCAAAATAATATTTCTGTTCGAAAAAAAACGCTAGAGACCTAATTAACTGGAATACAATGCGTGCCTTTTACACAAACAAAGAGTTGTTTTGGAACACCGTAATGAAATAATAAGCGCACCTGTACTTCTAAGAATTTACTCTCTTTTTTTTCCACTCTTTGTCACACATATTCTTCTGAGTCATCATCTCTGTGCTCGGATTATTTGCTGTTTGATTCGATATTATTGCTGTTTTCAGTTCATCAGAATTTCGCAAACACTACAGGCCAGTGTAAAAGAGAGCGGTATGGTAGGGGTAACAGCAGTGGCGGCGCTAACGAAACGGGGGCCCCCCCGCGAAACTAATTAGGGGGCCCTATAAAAATGGTTAAATTTTGTATACGTAATAGGGGAAAACACTCAAATGAGTTTCTATTTACGTGTGTTTCACAACAATGGTTTGTGAATACTTTCTCGTCTATCACAAAGCGTTTGCAATTTACAAAGGATGTTTTACACGTGTACAAACTCTTAAAATTCATTGTTGCTAAATAGACAAAGTTCTATACAAACTATAAAAAAACCAAAATAAAAAGAATGATTTATTTTTACATCAAAGATTTAAATTCGGACTATGAAACAGTACCGCACACAGAGTGTTAAAAATTTATTATTTAAAAACGAATATCAAAGTAACATTCTAGCTTTTTTCAAACATTTAAATTAGTTTGAAACTGAATTTGTAAAATTCTTGAATATACTCTATACAAGTTCTCCTTAAGTCTAATCCAATTCAGTAACACTCGAACTCAAGTAAAGTACAATATTTACAGATGAGGATCAGCCAAAGTTCACTGTTTTCCTAAGCCTAGTCTTCTTTTTTTATAGCTAAGAACTTTTCAACCACTTCGTTGATATTAGTTTTCTGTGTCTCTTCATGCTCAATGCTTAACAGTGCCAAGTCACTCAACCGATTTTGGGCCATGGTACTTCTTAAGTATGACTTAATTTAATTAATTTAAGTTTTGAATAGCTTCTTTCCGCTGTAGCTGTTGTGACAGGTATGGTTAAATAAAGCTGCAAAGGTGTAGTTAAGTCTGGGAGGCAACTCATAAGGCAGCTGTTTTCTTCAACCAGTAAATTCATCATTTCTCGAATTCTTTTCTTGTGTACAATTTCTTTGGCCATCAGAGCTTTGAAGGATATTACTTGGTCAGGCAGTGATGTGGAAAGGTCACCAGGATACACATTTACCAGAGCCTTACTTTCTCCACTATTGTCTCTTGTGAGAAGTTTACTAAATTCTGAGGCGTCAGGAATGAAAACCTATCATCAATGCAACGCAATCCTTCGAATCTCATTTGTAGCTGAGCTATTACAATATCTAGTGTTGCATTGAAAACTTTTACTTCAAATGATTTAACTGGGTCGTCAATTCTATGGTCAACTGATAATTCAACAAAGAAGCGTTTTACAACTCGTTTACGCTTATTTTTCATGTTACAAGTTATGTCCCATGACTGGGCCAACTGGGGCCCCCCATGAGGGTCGGGGCCCCCCGCGCCGCGGGGTCTGCGGGGGCCTTATCGCCGCCACTGGGTAACAGTCTCGGCAGCTTGCTCGGCAGTATGAACAAAGCTGGCTTACTGTCCAAGACGTCGATGGCTTTGTTCACGAATCTTAAAAGACGGTCGTTTGGAACTGTTATTTGTTAATGATTACTGATACAAGTGCGGTCGGTTACTCGGTCGTGTACGTAGTCCGTTAAAGTACACATCGCTTGTCTCTTTCTTAATTCGTTATTGTTGTGATTGTTTTTGATTTCTGTGTTCATAAGTTCTGAGAAATGGAAGATAAGAAACGCGAAGGAGTAACACTGCTTAATTTCTTTGAAAATTGCCTGACTGACAATTTGAAAATTTCTTTGTGTTGTGACTGATTCGGCTTACTGCTGCTACTGCCGAGCATTTTGTGACAGTGTGCCTAAGGGAGAGGATCCGTTTACGAAAACTGGGTATAAGAACTGGAAGAACTGAAATTGTTTATGTTTATAGGCCTACAGTATATTTGTTCTAGGTAAACATAACTGGAAGTACAACTTATGAAGTAAAGCTTGTTGATCATTAAAAAATGGAATTGTCCCTCGTTTACTAACTAAGAATTATGACTAAACTTTCTAATTTTATATATAATATATTTTATTAATTTTATTATATAGATGGTCTCACTACACACTTGAATTTATGAAGCTTTACCCCCCCCCCCCAATTTAGGCCACAAGTTACGTACATGCTTGTGTGTATAGCGCCGTGTGTTGAGCTGACCTTTTAGGCCTGCCGTTTATTCAGTTAATTCTTTTCAGTTTCATTCACCGGTTCTAGTTGTGCATTTTTTCTGTAGTTTTTCAGTATCAACAATTTTTCATTTATGTTTTTAAACGACACATAAAAAAAATCACAAAAATATGAAAGTGTGTAATACACAGCGTTTTAGAGATTATTAAATTAGTCGGGATATAGGATTATTTTATATAGGCCTAAATTAAATGGAATGGTATAACAACAGGCTAAATAAGTAAAATTTAATTAAAAATTGCCGATAACTCACCTTTTTTGAAACGTAACGCGTTTCGGGCTCTTTAACCCATCTGATTTTTGTCAAATCATCACGTGAAAACACCAACGTCGAAGACAAAATTACACGTACACAAACCACACACTATTAACATTTTGTTTAATAGAATATAACAATTTTTTTTTAAGAATATAATTGTTTCATTACACAAGTCTATAAATATTACCACTGAAAGTATATTCTTCAGACGCTTTCACTGTTGTTCATTAAACTTGTTACTTGCTATAATTGCTGTATAACAAATCAAGTTCTGATTTGATCAAGGTCTGAATCTGAGGAACTACCACTTTCTACATCATCCTTGTCACTTGCTTCTACACCAACCAGTTCAATAACAAACTTGTCAATGATATCTTCAATTAATCCGTCCTTTTGCCAGATATTTTCTATTTTAACAGTGCAGTTGTTAAACCCCTCCAGATCAGTTTTAGTTACAGACAGAACAGCATTTGTTGTTACTTCCTCAAGTTTCTTAAGAGATAAATCTCCTCTTATATTATTTTCTCTCACATTCCTTTCGATTTTTGCCCTGGCTAGTTCGATGGGATTCAAGTCGCACGTGTACGGTAGCACACGAGGAACTCTTACTCCGTTACACTTTAAAACTTTGTCTATTCGATACACTTTCTTAGGGTCCTTTTGGCTTTCAGTCAACTCCAGCTATTTAATTTCATCATGTTTTCTGATCAGGCAGTTTTGTTTTTACTGCGTAAGCAAGTCGAAAATATCTTTCGAAAAAAATATTTTATAAAAAATAATTTTTTTATTTTGCAAACGGCGACAAGGGGCGTTGTCGAGTACAATTACGATGTGGTAAGAAAGATTTGGCAAAAGTTTTTCACAGACCCACTTTTCAAAATTTATGCCGTAATCTTTGGCGATTAAACCTTTCTGGCTTCGTAAATTAAACCTGGAAACTAAGAGAAACCCGTTTTTGAACTAGCGTTTACGAGTATTAACCTGTTCGCCAAACTAGTGTTTGTCAGCATCCCCTTGAGTAGTATCGCTGTACCAGGATTTCCCAAACGTAAGATTATTGTCAACCCACAACTCATCAGTGTAACAGATATTTCTGCTTTGGTCTCTGTATTGTCGTATTGTTCTCAAAACCCGAGCGCATCAATTCACTATGGCCGTTCAATCAATATATTTTTAAATTTTCCCACACCTTCTTCATTTGAAACCCATGTCATCCAATAAGAGTCTTAGTGCGTGGATCTTCCATGGGAACTGCATTTTTTTACTGAATTTTACAGGTTAGGTGCTGTTGGTACTTTTCTGTACTAAATAAAAGTCTTGAATGGTATCTCTTCTGCATCCACTTTTTTGTTATTGTAACGGAAAATTTGATCTATTTATAATTTTAATAAATACGAATTCAACCAATCTGCTTAACTAAAACTTCCCGCGCAACGTATGACGCTTTTTCTTATTCGCCCAACGTTTTTCCGTGTACACGTGTTTACAGAAACTAACGTCTATCGCTCTCTCTCGCACAACAAGATCGCTTTCCCAGCAAACGATAACAGCCGCAAATTTAAACAGAACCAAATAATTTTTTGCATACAGTCCTGATTTGTAGAGTACTCACGACCTATTGTTTTTGGTGAAGATCGGTTGAGGGAAAGGGGTAGTTTAACTGCAACGGTTTTTTTATCAAGGGTAATTTTTTTACTTCCATATTCCTTAAGGAAATGGAAGTATGGTGATGGCAAAAAAATCGTGTTCGAGATTATTGCAGATTCTGATTGTACTACACTCAAAACATGAAAAAAGTCGTTTTCCGAAAAGTGTGTGTGTGTGTGTGTGTGTGTCTGTCTGTGTGTAGATTTTTTTTCTATGGCAAACGATAACTGCCGCAAATTCAAACAGAATCAAATATTTTTTTCCTTCAGCCCTGATTTGTAGAGTACTCACGACCTATTGTTTTTGGTGAAGATCGGTTGAGGGAAAGGGGTAGTTTACCTGCAACGGTTTTTTACTTCCATATTCCTTAAGGAATGGAAGTATGGTGATGGCAAAAAAAATCGTGTTCGAGATTATTGCAGATTCTGATTCTACTACACTCAAAACATGAAAAAAAGTCGTTTTCCGAAAAGTGTCTGTGTGTCTGTCTGTGTGTCTGTCTGTCTGTCTGTCTATAGATTTTTTTTCTATGGCAAACGATAACTGCCGCAAATTCAAACAGAATCAAATAATTTTTTGCATACAGCCCGGTTTTGCAGAGTTCTCGCGACCTATTGTTTTTGGTGAAGATCGGTTGAGGGAAAGGGGTAGTTTACCTGCAACGGTTTTTTTTTAGCAAGGGAAATTTTGTTTGTTTGGCAAACGATAACAGCCGCAAATTCAAACAGAATCAAATAATGTTTCGCATACAGCCCTGAATTGTAGAGTTCTCAAGACCTATTGTTTTTGGTGAAGATCGGTTAAGGGAAAGGGGTAGTTTACCTGTAACGTTTTATGTTTTAACAAGGGTATTTCCTATGGCAAACGATAACAGCCGCAAATTCAAACACAATGAAAAGATTATTTGCATACAGCCCTAAATTGTAGAGTTCTCAATACCTTTTGTTTTTGGTGAAGATCGGTTAAGGGAAAGGGGTAGTTTACCTACAACGTTTTTTTAACAAGGGTATTTTCTATGGCAAACGATAACAGCCGCAAATTCAAACAGAATCAAATAATTTTCTGCATACAGCCCTGATTTGTAGAGTACTCAAGACCTATTGTTTTTGGTGAAGATCGGTTGAGGGGAAGGGGTAGTTTACCAGCAACGTTTTTTATCATGCGTATTTTCTATGGCAAACGACAACTGCCGCAAATTCAAACAGAATCAAATAATTTTTTGCATACAGCCCTGATTTGTAGAGTACTCGCGACCTATTGTTTTTGGTGAAGATCGGTTGAGGGGAAGGGGTAGTTTACCTGCAACGGTTTTTTTTATCAAGGGAAATTTTTTTTTTTGGCAAACGATAACAGCCGCAAATTCAAACAGAATCAAATAATGTTTCGCATACAGCCCTGAATTGTAGATTTCTCAAGACCTATTGTTTTTGGTGAAGATCGGTTGAGGGAAAGGGGTAGTTTACCTGCAACGTTTTTTTAACAAGGGTATTTTATATGGCAAACGATAACAGCCGCAAATTCAAACAGAATCAAATAATGTTTTGCATACAGTCCTGATTTGTAGAGTACTCAGGACCTATTGTTTTTGGTGAAGATCGGTTAAGGGGAAGGGGTAGTTTACCTGCAACCTTTTACGTTTTATTTTCTATGGCAAACGATAACAGCCGCAAATTCAAACAGAATCAAATAATGTTTTGCATACAGCCCTGATTTGTAGAGTACTCAAGACCTATTGTTTTTGGTGAAGATCGGTTAAGGGGAAGGGGTAGTTTACCTGCAACGTTTTTTTATCAAGCGTATTTTCTATGGCAAACGATAACAGCCGCAAATTCAAACAGAATCAAATAATTTTTTGCATACGTCCCTGAATTGTAGAGGTCTCAATGACTTTCGATTTTGGTGAAGATCGGTTAAGGGGAAGGGGTAGTTTACCTGCAACCTTTTACGTTTTAACAAGAGTAAAGTACTTGAAAATTTATTTAAACTTTTTGAAACAATGGTAATTGTTAAAAATAAAATAATTTTGTTGCCAGGCAATAAAATTATAATTTTTTCATTTTAATGTAATATAATATTTTTCATTTAATACAGCAATAAAAAGGCAGGTAAGACACAGCCTGGCTGTTTGGCTGAAAATGATTTTAAATATAAATCTTAGAATATGGAAGTCATGTATGGTTCTCCATACCGATATTTTATCAAGGGAAATTTTTTTTTGGCAAACGATAACAGCCGCAAATTCAAACAGAATTAAATAATGTTTCGTATACAGCCCTGAATTGTAGAGTTCTCAAGACCTATTGATTTTGGTGAAGATCGGTTAAGGGAAAGGGGTAGTTTACCTGTAACGTTTTATGTTTTAACAAGGGCATTTCCTATGGCAAACGATAACAGCCGCAAATTCAAACAGAATCAAAAGATTATTTGCATACAGCCCTAAATTGCAGAGTTCTCAAGACCTATTGTTTTTGGTGAAGATCTGTTAAGGGAAAGGGGTAGTTTACCTGCAACGTTTTTTTATCAAGGGTATTTTCTATGGCAAACGATAACAGCCGCAAATTCAAACAGAATCAAATAATTTTTTGCATACAGTCCTGATTTGTAGAGTACTCAAGACCTATTGTTTTTGGCAAAGATCGGTTAAGGGGAAGGGGTAGTTTACCTGCAACGTTTTTTTATCAAGCGTATTTTCTATGGCAAACGATAACAGCCGCAAATTAAAACAGAATCAAATAATGTTTTGTATACGTCCTGAATTGTAGAGGTCTCAAGGACTTTCGATTTTGGTGAAGATCGGTTAAGGGGAAGGGGTAGTTTACCTGCAACCTTTTACGTTTTAACAACAGTAAAGTACTTGAAAATTCGTTTAAACTTTTTGAAACAATGGTAATTGTTAAAAATAAAATAATTTTGTTGCCAGGCAATAAAATTATAATTTTTTCATTTTAATGTAAATTATGTATGAGTTAATATCTTTATATATATAATTCTTCTGTACGTGTGTATGTCACTGAACTAAAAAGGCAGGGAACACACACACACAAAATTCGCGTTATTTCTGGCCTCATTCATGTTTATTTTCTTACATTTTCACGCTTTTTAAATGGAAAGTGCTGAACCCATACCAACATAACGCATGCAAGCCGAAAAAGTGTCCAGCGTGGATAGCGATTTGCTTCCTGTGGATCGCTGGGCAGTGTAACTGCACGTGTTTACAGAGGAACGATTCATAGACAGACTTTTCGTCTTTAGGGAATGAACCCTCTGCAAGATGCTGAGGGTCCATGAGCGACTTCGGAGCGCTCCTTCTTTTCCGCGTGTTTGTTCTGTGAAACGTACACTGTAGATTCGCAGCTTTATTCTAAGCAACGCTCAATAGGAAATGTTGAAAATTTTTGTCCACGGTGTACCCTCATACACACTAAACCTGCTCTGATGTTTTAATTACGGACATCATAATATTAAAACTTTGGAAACTTGAGCACTACTTAACGGAGATCAAACATTAACTTATACAAGCCATTAATTTTATGCATATTTTTTATATATATATATGTGTACAACATTATCGGCAACAAAGAAGTAGTTTTTGTTAAAATTCCTTCCCGGGATATTTGGCCGTAGTCCAATGTTTTCTACAAAACCAGACGTTTCGGCAATGCCATCGACTTCCATCATCAGTGAAAATCGAGTGCGATAACGTGAGGTGGTATACGTTAGTGACCACAGTACTGTGGTTAAGGCTGAAGCAGTAAGTAGAAAGAAGTAGTTTCTATGGTAATATTTCATTTCGAAAATGATTTTAAATATAAATCTTAGAATATGGAAGTCATGTATGGTTCTCCATACCGATATTTTAGGTATTGTAACGAAATTCAAAATATTAATAGCTACTGAATTTATCTTTCTTTTTCAGTACTGATTTATAAAACTCTAATTTTTACTTAAATAATTTGCATTCTTTTCATTTCAATACTAATTTGAGCTCTTGTTTACGTTAATCTTACTTCAATAATATCAACCATTTTAACTCTATATTTACAAGAAACATTGGCTCTTAACTTTAAAGTAAAACAAGAATGTCTTTAATTGTCTTTGAGTTAATTGTTCGACTAAGAGATAAATAAGTTGTTTATCACCTTATTTTTGTCAATCATACTCAATCGCAATCGATCCATCGGTAATCGTTCTCGTCTCGAACTCCAGCATCAATTCCTCTTGTCCAGCGTCGCTTCCAGACTTCAGTAACGTTCCTCTTGTCCAGCGCAGCCGCTCTAGACTCCAGTACCATTCCACTTGTCCAGCGTAGTCGCCTCTAGACTCCAGCGTCGTCTCGCTCTCTGGAGCTAAGTCGTCAGCTCTCTCGCTCTCCGGAACTTCATGTTACTTCTTCTCGTGCTGTTTCGGACGTCAGTTGATCATCTTATATGGATTTTCTTCTCGTGTAATTCTGTTACTATTTAAAAGTGATTGTATTTACAACTTAGTTGTATGTAACTGGATGAATGAAACTATTTACAAAAAAATAAATACGCCGTGCGAACGGACAGAATCTCCCGCCGCAACTGTGGGTGATCAAAAGAGATACAACTGTAGCGTGTGTGTCCTATTTATACCCACGCCTTGGTTAACACCTGCGTTGTACGAAATCGACATGTCTGAAATTGTCTCTGGGCTTTGTTCCCCCACTCCTCGTTAATTTCGCTATTTCTTATATTTCTGCGAATTGCAGAGTCCTGTGAGTATACTCTTATACCAATCTTATAACTATTTTCACTACACATGTTCACTGTACTTTTGGACATTGTAACTTAACCCTTGCGATCTGTAGCAGTTTATTTCACACTACACTCGTACGGTGTGTCCCTTTCACGTGGTTTTTCGTACACAGTATGTAGTTAATTTTATTACATTTTATTGTGTCTTTGGATTTTACTCCTTATTTATAGTTTATGAATAATTACGGAAAACAGTAATTACATAATTATTCATACTGGGGTGGCAAACTCGCCTGCATAGACCTGCGTCACACACACACATTCAAAATTCTATTGTACACTCTCAGTTACATCTGTGTGTGTGTGTGTGTGGACAAGTCGATTCAGGTCGAAACACCTGTCCATATTTTTGTCTGAGCCAAGCTTGCAATCCCTGACATGCTTACTTGTAATATATTCTTAATTATTTTACAAATTATTATGTATATTTAAATTTTTATATTCAATGCTCAGTACAGCACTTATCTCTACTGTCGCAATATATATATATATATATATATATATATATATATATATATATATTATAACAATACAAATTACCAGTTTAAATGTATTTTAAATTGTATAGCCCCACGCTTTTGGGAGACAAAATTATACAACGACACATTGAGTTGCAAATTTAATTTGAGTGTACATAAAATTTATATAACATTTCTGTTAGAATGTACCAATAACTGGGGTTTGGGTGTAATAGTAATAAGAGTAGTCATTAATTAAATTGTACGTGTTTACATTAATTTATTCAAAAAAATCATAAGTGTTTTTAAAATCGCATTTACTTCTCCATAAAATATTCATTATTGTTTATTTAAACGTTTCTTTGTTGCAATACATTCATCATAAAATAAATCTTATATCATATATTAACAAAAGTATATGCTAAACATTTATTTGTTAATCTAAAATTTCTCGACCGCTCAGTCTGACTGTGTGCTTTATTGCAGTTTTGTTTTCTTTGCTTTATATATTTTTTTATTACATTACTTTATGCATTGCATACATCTTAATGTTTTATAAAAATTTAAATTGACTAGAGAATTGTTATTCACTTTCTATAACTTCCCAACTACTTTACTTTCTGCATTGCGTGTAATATTATTCATTGATTTATAAGCTTTAAATAAAAATTCACATTTACTAAATTACTTGTTAATCATCCAAGCAAATTCTTATTGACTTTAAATTATACTCTCTTATCTCTATCTACATTTAACATAACTTTTATTTATTTTTAAAATGTCTTTTCAATGTCTTTATTCTCTCATTTACAAATTATAAATTGGTTATTTGTCACCTCGATTCTGTAGATTGTACCCATGTCCTCCTTTGATCTGTAGGTCCCCTTCAAATGGAGTTCCCTGCACGTTCTCCGGTTCCACTTGTCGTCCTCCAGTTACTCGTCCCTCATGGTCCCATCTGGTTGCTGTAGTGTACTGTAGAGTGATATGTTGCTCTGCATCAGCTGCTGTTGTCCTAGCATACGCCTTTATTGCTCTGCATAGCGTTCCTCTGCCTGATGTGACTCGTCGGGTGTCTAGAGTGCTGAACGTTTGTGGTTGTAGACTTGTAGAGTATGTTCGATATTGAACATAGCGTCCCGCCGCTTCTGAAGAGTGATTGAGAGTAAAATTGGCTCTCCTGGGCCCGTATTTATATTAAATCAAGAAACCACACCTGTCAGAACAGAATTCTGCATGTCAGAAACTGTCCGTGGCGTCAGTTCCTACACTATCGTCCAATTTCATATTTTCGCACAATTGCAACTTCTAATGCGGATTTCAAGGTGTTCTAACATTGTCTGATTTAATTACACGTATTCTATGTAATTACTATTGGACTCGCATAATTAGTGTAATTACTACGCTCTTAAAATCGCACAGAATTCGCACTGAACGTCCTAATCACACCGTTTTCGCACTGCACATGTGTATTATTTTTATGCATATTTGAAAGTCTTTGCAATTTTTCTAACATTTACGGTTTGCTTATAATTAAATAAAACTATAATTTAGCATCTACTTGGGGTGAGATTGCAAACTTTCAGTCTTGAACAGGCTTCACGCACACACTCTATTTACTAGTGTACACACTCTCAGCGGCAATCGCGTGATTGTGCCTGTCGATTCCTGTGTATAAACTCAGCTTTCAATTTCACATCGCTTATCTATTACATATTAATAAAATTAATCTAAATATTTATTTTATTTAATAAATGCACAGTACAGCCTATGCTTGTATTGTTGTAATATATATACATATATTCAAACACTTTTTGCTACAGTCTGATTCTTGATGTATAAAATATATTTATTCAAACACTTTCTGATACAGTCCGTTTCTTGATGTATATAATATATATTTTATAATGACTTTACCTCAAGATGTTTTCTCCCTATTTGGAACATGTTTTGGGAAGCCTTTGTTCCCATCTTCAGTCTTCCTAATTTTGAGCCTTGTGAGGTATTTGTGTGTTGGCTGGTTGTTGCTTTGGTTTCCTGTTGGTCTCTGGTGCTTTAAATTGGTATTATTGTGTGTGATTGTTGTGTATATATTAGTATTTTCTATGTTGAGTGCTTTGAAAATTGTGTCATGTTTTGTATTGATTTGTATTTGTTCAGGTATTAGTTTGTTTTGTGTTTATAAATTTGCAAATTTTCCCAAATGTTCATTATGGAAAATATGTATATATATAATATTTAAAATTTATATTTACTTTACCTCAAGATGTTATTTTTCCCTTATTTGGAACATGTTTCGGGAACCTTATTGATCCCATCATCAGCCTTTTTAATTTCGAATCTTGTGGAGTACCTGTGTGCTGGTTGGCTGTTGTTATGGCTTCCCATTGGTTTTTGGTTTTTTAAATTGTTATTATCGTGTGTGATTGTGGAGTAGGCTATATATTAGTATTGTGTGTATTATGAATGTTGAGTGCTTTGAAAATTGTATCATGTTTTGTATTGATTTGTATTTGTTCAGGTATTAGTTTGTTTTGTGTTTGTATATTTGTAAATTTTCCCAAATGTTCATTATGGTGCTTTTGTGTGGTATGTGTTTTATTAGTGTCATGTTGGTTATGTCTGAGAATTCATGTCCAGTGTATATTGCATGTGTGGCCAAAATACATTTATATATTTCTGGTTGTTTGTATGTGTTAGATGTTCAAAATAACGTTTTTTCAGTTGTTTTTTTGTTTGTCCTATGTAACATTTATTGCTATCTTGGCATTCAATTTTGTATATACCATTGGTTGTTGTATTATCTTTGTTGTGTGTGCTATTTAGTTTTTTAAAATTATTTTTATTAGTTTTGTACACTATTTTAATGTCTGTGTTTTTAAATAGTTTTGTTAGCTTAGTAATTTTTTAATCTGTTGAAATTATTAACAAAGAAGAAATGACGAAGGAATTAAAAGCCCCTTTACTAATTTTTACTTACCTACAGAAGATTCCAAAGAACACCAAACGCCCCAGGGTCACCACCACATTTTTAAAGGAGGAAATGTGGAAACCATAAATACTTTCCCCGTGAAAACGATTTAAAATAAAAATTTTCCTCACAGGAAATTCCAAGCCCTTTAGACGAATTTTTGGACACAGAGAATGGGTTACTGGAAGGTGGCGTAAGAAATTAACTTAAGACATTGTAATAGAAATTCTTATTTTATTTTAATAACATGTTATTATTGAAATGTTATTTGACACTACAAATATTATTTTGTTATTATAAAACATAAAAAACAAAAGAAAAAACTACAGCAAATCAGTACTTTTTGGTTTGCTATTACCCCCTTCTCTCTCTCAATCTCTCTCTGATTTTCTATATAATTTTATTTCACAATTATTCGTTTATTGGCCAAATGTTTTCCCCACACTCGTTGTTTAAATTTTTTGTCTTTCTTCATTACTTATTTGTCTCGATGTCGGTGAGTCTCACTGTAGTTGCGCTACCCGGGCGAAATCGTGCACTTTTCTGATAACTATTGTTCTGATGAAAAATACAAAAAAAAATCCGAACGTCCTGTAAATTACTGTTCACAAACCCACAATTTCACATGGTTTTTTTACTTTGATATCGGTAGGCCTATCTTGGCTGCCCGGCCTACCCTGGTTGTTCAAGCGCACTAAAAATGCGTGTTTTCTGGTTGACGACCATCGTGAGACTGAGAGTTTTTCGTTATCTTGCAGAGCAGTATGTCCATTCAACTGTGCACTCAAACCAGTTTTTTTTTTACACCCCAGCATCGTTTAGCGCAAATACATAACTCTGCAATTCTGCTCCACACCCAACAATAATAATGTAAACAAATTCCATTTAGCGTACATAATTATGATTCACTCGTCAACCACTAATGTAGGCTGCGTAATGTAGGCCTACTGTTACAATTTTATTATTTATGTATGTGAATGTGGCCCATTTTTACTTCCATGTTCCTTAAGGAAATGGAAGTATGGTGATGGCAAAAAAAAATCGTGTTCGAGATTATTGCACATTCTGATTGTACTACACTCAAAACATGAAAAAGTCATTTTTCGAAAAGTGTCTGTGTGTGTGTCTGTCTATCTGTGTGTCTGTCTGTAGATTTTTTTTCTATGGCAAACGGTAACAGCCGCAAATTCAAAAAGAATCAAATAATGTTTTGGATACAGCTCTGAGTTGGAGAGTTCTCAAGATTTATTGGTTTTGGTGAAGATCGGTTAAGGGAAAGGGGTAGTTTACTAACAACGTTTTATGTTTAACATGGGTATTTTCTATGGCAAACGATAACAGCCCCAAATTCAAACAGAATCAAATAATTTTTTGCATACAGCCCTGAATTGTAGTGTCCTCAAGACATATAGGTTTTGGTGAAGATCGGTTAAGGGAAAGGGGTAGTTTACTGGCAACGTTTTTTTATCAAGGGTAATTTTTCCTATGGCAAACGATAACAGCCGCAAATTCAAACAGAATCAAATAATGTTCTGGATACAGCCCTGAATTGTAAAGTTGTCAAGACCTGTTGGTTTTGGTGAAGATCGGTTAAGGGAAAGGGGTAGTTTACCAGCAACATTTTATGTTTTAACAAGGGTAATTTTTTCTATGACGAACGATAACTGCCGCAAATTCAAATAGAATCAACTACGTTTTTGCATACCATCTTGAATTATACAGAACTCAAGGTTTGTTGAAGATCGGTTAAGGAAATGGGGTAGTTTACCTGCAACGTTTTATGTTTTAACAAGGGTAATTTTTTCTCTGACGAACGATAACTGCCGTAAATTCAAAGAGAATCAAATAATATTTTGCATACAGCCCTGAATTGTAGAGTTCTCAAGACTTATCGATTTTGGTGAAGATCGGTTAAGGGAAAGGGGTAGTTTACCTGCAACTTTTTTATCAAGGGTAATTTTCTTCTATGGTAAACGATAACAGCCGCAAATTCAAACAGAATCAAATAATGTTTTGCATACAGCCCTGAATTGTAGAGTTCTCAAGACCTTTTGGTGTTGTTGAAGATCGGTTAAGGGAAAGGGGTAGTTTACCTGCAACATTTTATGTTTTAACAGGGGTAATTTTTTTTATGACGAACGATAACTGCCGTAAATTCAAACAGAATCAACTACTTTTTTGCATACCTTTTTGAATTATAGAGAACTCAAGAGGTCTATTGATTTTGTTGAAGATCGGTTAAGGGAAAGGGGTAGTTTACCAGCAACGTTTTATGTTTTAACAAGGGTAATTTTTTTTACGAACGATAACTGCCTCAAATTCAAATAAAATCAAATAATGTTTTGCATAATGTCCTGAATTGTAAAGAAGTGAAGGCCTGTTGATTTTGGTGAAGATCGGTTAAGGGAAAGGGGTAGTTTACCGGCCACTGTTCATGTTTCAACAAGAGTAATTGTTTCTATGACGAACGATAACTGCCGCACATTCAAACAGAATGAATTATTTTTTTGCATGCGTTCCTGCATTGTAGAAGACTGAAGGTCTATTGATTTTTGTGAAGATCGGTTAAGAGAAAGGGGTAGTTTACCTGCAACATTTTATGTTTTAACAAGAGTAAAGTACTTAATTTTGATAAACAAAGTATCCTGATAAGAAGCTCATAATAATCCACTGTAGAAACGTAGATGAAATATCTATAAATGAAGAGGCTAGTTGAATGGGGTGGGGGTAATTTTCTATTAATGAAAATTATAGTTGAAGAGGGAGGGGAGAATTTTTTATATGTGTACTACGTTATCGGAAACAAAGAAGTAGTTTTTTGTTAAAATTCCTTCCCGGGCTTTTTAGCCGTAGTCCAATGTTTTCTGCAAAACCAGACGTTTCGGCAATGCCATCGACTGCCATCATCAGTGAAAATCGAGTGTGAAAACGTGAGGTGGTATACGTTATTGACCACAGTACTGTGGTTAAGGCTGAAGCAATAGAAAGAAGTAGTTTCTATGGAAATATTTCATTTAGAATATGATTTTAAATATAAATCTTAGAATATATATATGGATCTCCATACCGATATTTTATTGTTGTTATTATTTATGTGTTGTTCATTTTGATTGATTCTTAATTTTCAGTTCTTATTTTATATTTTATTTAATTTTATATTTTGTTTACAGTGTTTTTGTTGTATCCATTTTCATAAGCAATTTGGTAAATTATATTTCTTTCTTTCTGCAAGGTGAGTGGCGACCCGGGGTATCTATTTTCTTCACAACAGATGACTGATGAAGACATTAGTCCGATCTTGACGGCAAAAAAGGAAAGTCCCCGCCCGGGTTGGTTAGATGTCTCTGCCACGGTTCCGAAGAGCTAAAGAGCTACTGGACACAATGAGAATCTCTAATCTTCAAGAACAGATTGTTGAAAAGATCTTGGGAAAGTGCAGACGGACGAGATGTGGTTATGCATCTGATAGTTCCCCGAAGTAAAGTGCAGTCTGTTTTCAAGGAGATGCATGATGGAGCATCTGGAGGTCATCTTGGCATTAATAAAACAATTGGGAAAATATGGAAACGATTCTATTGCCTTCATCTACATCACAATGTAGTGTGAAATATGTGCTGCACGCAAGGGCCCACAAACCAGAAGCAGGGGAAAAATGAGACAGTATAATGTTGGACTGCCTTTCGAGAGAATTGTCATAGACATTGCTGGACCGTTTTCAGTTACTGACGATGGAAACCGGTACATCATGGTTGTAGGTGACTACTTTACTAAGTGGGTGGAAGCCTACGCAATTCCAAATCAGGAGGTTACCACTGTGGCAAAGCAGTTAGTTCACAACTTCTGTTGCCGTTATGCGGCCCCTATGGAAATCCATACGGATCAAGGGAGAAATTTCGAATCGGGAGTGTTTAAAGAATTATGCCGTCTACTCAGAATTCGAAAGACCAGGACAACGCCTCTGCATCCTCAGTCGGACGGGATGGTTGAGAGATTCAATAGGACACTTGAGCAGCATCTTTCGAAGGTTGTTGACGAGAACCAAACAGACTGGGACCAACGTATAACACTATTCCTCATGGTGTATAGGTCATCAGAACACAACACGACCAGCATGACTCCAGCAAAGTTTAGTGTTTGGGTGGGAGATTCGTCTTCCTGGGGACTTGATGTTCAGATCACCTGAGACTCAGTTCCAAGAGCCACAGAACTATTCCTCGCGATTAGAAAACCAACTGCGTCAAATGAATCGCTTGATAAGAGGATGGCTGAAGATAGCCAGTGATAAAATGAAAACTTGGTATGACATTTGCAGTAATAGTGTGGGTTTCAAAGAAGATCAGGTTTGGTTGTACAGCCAAAGCCCCATTGTGGTCGCCCAAGTAAAATTCAAACTAACTTGAAAGGACCTTACACTATCAAGAAGAGAATCAACCATGTTGTCCGATTCCACAGGAAGGTGAGCGGAAATTCAAGGTCATCCACCTAGATCCAGAGACGGTTTGCCAGTTTGGTACGAACAGGCTTAAGGACGGGCAGTTCTACAAAATTACATACTGCTCTCGAAAATTCGGCACGTGCAGTTACATGAAAGTTGTACACATTTCTTTGCTAGCCGAGCAGATGCAGTGTCTGCGTCAACACCCACGCAGTAAAGTATCTTATAGACTGTTCGAGTACTTGTGACTACGCAAATTATGCTGGCACTCTGCCAAAAGAATGGAAATTATTCTGGAACATCTGTGGGACCTATACAAACAACTGTGGCTGGCTTAGTGGATTAGTTACACCTGGCGAGATTGTATGGTGCGGATCAATAGGTTGCTGCTGATTAGTGGAAAGTGATTATTGTGTTCGAATAATGGGGATTATCATTATCAGTTATTATTATTATTATTATTAACAGCTATCTAATAACTGACATTATTATTGTGTGTGAACAAATTTAACTAGTATTATTTGTAAAGGTACTAAACAAATTTACAAATACACACGCCAGAATATTACCTACCTCCGATCTTTTGTTCGCACTTACCTTAAACACCACTAGAAGATTACAGGGCCGCCAGATATTTTGAAGTTGAAATATATAAACTTTAACACTCTTCCCATTAAAAGACACTTGAATAATTTTGATAACTTATTCTCCCTTAATTTAGAACTTACTCAGGCTCGTTAGACGAGTTTGTCAGCACAGAAAACTAGGATTTGGTTATGGCGAAATAATTCAGCTAACACATGGTTATGCTATTCAAACAGACTATTTTATATTTTACTCAATCTTAAATTCTTTCTTTCTTTCTATATGTTACTTCAACTAATCTCTATTATACAAAATTTCCTTATACTAATCGCTATTTACAAACCAGTACTCTTTTACTTTCTATTTCTCCCTTTTTTCCCTCACGTCCTTTATATTTCTGAATACCCCCCGTTTTATTTATTGAGCTCTTTATTATTTATTGTATTAATGTATAAACTTGGGCCAATTGGTCTTTTACAGTGTACTTATCTGGACTTGTACCCAATCGTTACGTACTATTACGTTGCAAGTCACTCAAACACTCAACGTTTTAAAACTGTTTATTTAATCATCACTATTCTGCACTGCCACATTATTAACGGTGTTTTAATACCTCATTACTACCTTTTACTTAATTTTGGGGGCAGGCCGCGCGTACTTACACGCGCAGGCCTCCCGACACTATTCCACTGCAACTGTACTGTTTGATGAGTTGTGCTGAACTGCGCGAGCTTGAAGCTCGCAATTGTAACTATACGGGCTTTCCACACCCTGGTCACGTGGTTCCCCCGAAGCCCCACTTCGTCTCTTGTCCTGGACACATGGAAAATTCTGGAAGTCAGAAATGCGTTGTAAGATTGAAAGCACGTGATCCGCTCATGGTACCATCGTGACGTCAGACTAATTTCGGACGTACCTTACCTTCTACGGTAAGGTATTTTGTCCCGTGCTGTGTGGTCCAGTTAAATATAGCCGTTGACTCACCTATGCTTGGTTCCAATTCCTAACGCGTATTTACCGTAAAATGGGGTGAATAGAAACAAAACTTTCCAAAACGTTTGATGCCATTTGACACAGTGTAAAACTAGTGGCACAAAGGTAAATTTTTTTACGTGGGTTGGCCAAACTGTAAGTTTGATGATATATATATTTGTTTCTGAGGTTGGCAGCACTGAGTTGGATTCATGGAAAGTGGAAGTGTGTTTCGTTTTTGCAGCTTTTTTGTGGATTCCAAAACTTTACATGTAAGTACTAAACTATATTCACTCATGCAGTGACAATATAGTATTTGTTATACTTAGTTAACTATAAGAAGATGTACATAAGTTAATATTGCGTAAACTACTTCGTTTTTATGTAACAATAATTTAATGAAGTTATGTAAAATATTTAAGATGTGTGGGGTGAATAGAAACGCTGATATTCATTGTTTCTATTCACCCCACAAATCAAATTTCCTATCTTTTTATGTATAAATCCATATAAAAAGCAGTAATGCAATAATAATTTTTGCTTGAGGTGTTATAATCGACAAGGTTTATAATGTGTTCGTTTTTTTAGCATGCCACGGAGTTATAAACGTCTCAAGCCAAACAAACAGCATTCTTTAGAGGCATAAAGAAAGCAGTTGCAGTCATAGATAATGGCCTCAGCCTTCGAAATGCGGCAGAGAAATATAACATCCACTACAGTGTCCTCTATAGACATCACAAAAAGCGTGATAAGATAAAGAAAAAAGGGGGACAAACGGCTTTGACCGAAGAAGATGAAAAAACACTGGTGAGTCGTCTTATTATTTGCGCTGACGGGTTATCCTGTTGATTCATGGACTTTAAGAATTTTGATAAAGGAATCACTTGATCGTCGCGGCAGGACAATCAAAGAATTCAAAGACAAATTGCCTGGTCGGGATTTGGTTTACTCTTTTTTGAACAGACAAAAGTCTGAATTGTCATCAAGATTATGTCAATATATCAAAAGGGCAAGAGCATCTATCACCCCAGACACGATAAATGAATACTTTGACAGGCTAGAGTCAGAACTTAAAGATATTCCTCCATCTACTATAGTTAATTATGATGAAACAAATCTTTGCGATGACCCGGGTAGAGCCAAGTTATTACTAGACGAGGATGTAAATATCCTGAGAGAATTATGAACTCTACCAAATTCTCAACCTCAGTGATGTTTGCTGCTACAGGTGATGGTCAAATACTACCCCCTTATGTTGTATACAAATCCCTACACCTTTATGAAAGTTGGCGAGAGGGAGGTCCTGAAGGCAGTAGATACAATCGAACTAAGAGTGGTTAGTTTGACAACTTCGGTTTCTCTGATTGGGTCGAATCTGTAGCCCTTCCATTTTTGAGGCGTTTAGATGGAAAAAAATTCCTAATCGGAGACAATTTGGCCAGTTACTTATCACTGGACGTCATCCAAAAAGCTGCTGAGAGTAATGTCCATTTCATTTTTTTGCCAGGAAACTCAACGCACCTCACACAGCTTTTGGACGTAGCTTTTTTTCGTCCGATGAAAATGGCCTGGCGTGCTATTCTTCAAGATTGGAAAAAAGGAACTGGCCAAAATTAACCTACTATACCGAAAAACAAGTTTCCTAGTTTGTTCAAAAAACTGATTGAAACCCTCAAAGCAGAAAATGTTATTTCTGGGTTTAGGAAATGCAGTATTGTGCCTCTGGATCATAAACAAGTTTTGAATATGCTACCTTCAACTGATGTCTTTAGTGAATCCAACCACCCTGAAATACCAGAAGCCGCAGCTTCGGCATCAGTACCAGCATCTCATGCTGCCATTGACGAAAGCGTCAAGGAACTTTTGAAAGCTCTGAGAAAATCAGAATCACCGAAACCTAGGAAACAGAAAGTGAAAGTTGCTGTTGAGCCAGGGAAGTGTTTCTGTGACAGATTTTACACCAACAGAGGATACAGAGCAAGATAAGCCCAGTACATCTGGTACAAGCACTAGCAATGCCAATACCAATATTAGAAAATTGACTGCTTCTAAAAAAAAGACAAATAAAAGAGCTGCACATCAATCATCAACAGAAGATGACTCAGATTACTCCATTCAAGACAGTGACCCTGATCTCATTTTGTTCACCACTTCGGAAGAGCTTGATCAGTTTCCAAGTGACTTTCAAGAAACCGACAGTTGTCTTCTACCTGGTGATTTTTCAGTTGTCAAAGTGTATGGGAAATCCAAAAAGGTATACAGAATGTACATTGCCAAAGTAATTGAGCTTCAAGATGACGGTTATGTTCGACTTTTTTACAAAAAGTCTCTTAATACTAAAACATTTACACCAACTACTGAAGAGAGTTATTTTAACAAAGAAGATGTCATCAAGAAGCTGATGGCACCTATTGACGCATCTAAGTCTTCCTCTCGTTCAAGAGACAAGATCAGTTTTGCTGACGATCTGAGTGGGTTTACCCCTAGTCCATAGAAATATTCACCCCTCCCGATAGGGTGAATAGAAACAGCATGTTTTTCATTTTTTTTTAATTTTAATTTACAATTAATGTAAAAAAACATAATATAGGCTTAAAGAGGACTGCGAGACCCACAAACCAAGGTAAGTTTCAATTACATGTGTCTCATAATACTGAAAGATATTTAAGTTCAAAGTTGAAAATTGTTTCTATTCACCCCATTTTACGGTACCTAGTACGGGTTGTCACCAAATCTTAGATAGACAGGTTTATTGTTAAAAATGATTAAAAAATGGTTTTACACCTTTTGCCCCATTACATATTGTATGAGATTACCTTGTTCATTTCAAATTGTTATTTCTGACTAATTAAAGCTGGTAATTAGTGACTTCACTGGTGTATGTATTTTGCTTCCACTGTACAATACAATGTTCTGTGAGACAGTCATAACAGTATTATAGCAGACTATTCACACACTTACACAAAAAAAAAACATACATCTCTGTATGTGTGTGTCCATAGTATACTGTTGTAGCCAATGCCTGTATCCATGTATGGCTCAAGCTCAAGTCATATTCTATTTGTTGTAAACCATTTCAATAATATAAAACGAGTTGATTATTATTAAACATTGAAGAGCCAATGAAGAGAAGGCAATACACATAGATAACATACACAACAATGTATAATCATTTATTTATTGTACAACAATGTGGAATGCAAAACAGTGTTTACATAGCACAGGTAATATATATAATTATTACAATTTGTGCTTTGTCGTTTCAAGCGTATGGCATAGCATTCTCGCTGCTATATTATGTATACACACATCAATTTAGGAAGTTGCCTAGTTAGCGCATGCGCAATGAATGAGCGTCTCCCACCATACAGTGTGACTGTAAGGGTGGTGTTGTTTACACGTACAGTCTGCAAGCATTCCAAAATTTACTGAGTTGCTGGGTTTTGTATTTTAATAGCTATCTTAGTGATTAGGTTTACCTTTCTGTGACGTTATTTAAAACTAATTTGTTTGTATTGTTTTTCGTCGTGGTACATTTTATATCTTTAATTTTTGTTATTAGTGATTGCTTAACAATGAGTAAGTTGTCGGGAAAGGTGCTTAAAAGCCAAACTCGCGAAGTTATATACAATGTGATGGAGTTTATGAAGAAGGAAGCAGATCATGGAGGGTTTTTAATAGACTGTAAAAAAGTTAGAGAAAGAGTGTCGGCTGCAGTTGGTGTAAGTCGGATGACACTAGCGAGAATAAACCAGGAAGCGAAGAGGCAGAGAAGCGAGGGGCAATCAATATTTGAAACGCCAAATAAGAAAAGGAAGAGAGAAAAGCCTGTGACAGATTTGGACGATTTTGATAAATCTGTTATACGCCGAATGATCAACGGCTTTTACCTCGTTGAAAAATGTCTACCTACACTACCAAAATTACATTCAAAATTAGTGAAAGATATAGGGTTTAATGGAGGGAAGACAAGTTTAAGGACAGTAATCCAACAGTTGGGTTTTAAATGGAAAAAGACGAGAAACAACAGACATGTACTTATTGAACAACAACACAGAGCCTTCCACAGACACGAATATTTAAAAAAACATTAGGAAATACAGAGAAGAAGGGCGACCAGTAGTTTACATGGACGAGACTTATATTCACTCGTCACATGTGAGCCAGAAATCGTGGGCAGACAATAACAATGATGGTGTCGCTATACCCCTCACTAAAGGAGCAAGACTTATAATAATTCATGCGGGAGGAGAGATGGGTTTTATTGAAAACTGCTTCACCATGTGGAAATCAAGTCTGTGTTCAGGAGACTATCACAGTTCAATGAACATTGATAACTACCAAAAGTGGTTGACAGAAAAATTAATACCAAACCTGCCAGAAAAAGTGTACTTGTCATTGACAATGCACCATACCATAATGTGCAGTCAAAAAAGTGTCCAACCTCCGCTTCAACTAAAAGTAAAATGCAAGAGTGGCTTCGAAGTAACCGAATACCTTTCGATGATTCGATGCTGAAGGTACAGTTACTGCAGTTGATTTCGTTACATAAACGAAGGATCAAAGAATATGGAATCGATTCGCTCCTTCAACAACATGGCCACACTGTATTGCGCTTACCTCCATACCATCCGGAGCTCAACCCAATAGAACTTATTCGGGCCGAGGTGAAGAACTGGGTAGCAACCAACAACACAACGTTTACAATTGAAGACGTGAAGCAGCTAACAGTACAAAAATTCGAGGAAATCACCAGAGAATCCTGGCAAAAAAAATGTGACCATGTAAAAAAGGTTGAAGAAGACTACGTTACATCTCAACCACAAATAGAAAACGCTGTTGAAAATTTCATCATTCAACTTGGAGGGGAAACCAGTGACACAGATGAGGATGACGCCAGCGGATGTAGTCAAATGGACACGGACAGTGAAGAAACTCTATCAGGAATTGAAGACTTAATGTGAAGTGTGGTTTACCTGCTGTCATAGCTGTTAAATTTGTTGAAAATTTTTTTGTTACAATAAAGTACATTACTATAAAAAAAGTCATATTACTATATGACTTGCACAGTAAAAATTTTATTATTTTCTATTTGAACAGTTAGCAATTATTTGTGACCATAGGACTGCATATTACTGATCGTCTACTGAAATGAAACGAAAAAGAGCCCTGAAGATGGCCTTGGAATCATGAAAGGTAATTTGTATAAACATAATTCCATTTTTCATTTTTGTTGTCTTGTGTAGGCCTACTTCTATAGTACGTAGTTCCAATGATATTTTACTGCATAAATAGGAGCAAGTGGGGTGAGGTGATGAATGGATTAATTTGATGTCGGCATATTTATAGGCCTACAATAATTTTCGGTATGCTTTGTTAGTGTTCTGTGTTTAATTTGTAGTACGTTAACGATTATAAATGTTGTTCTTTAGATCCAAAAACATTAAATAGAAAATAATTTGCATTACAAAATTTAGAAATTACAGTAGTACATAATTACCAGTAGTATTTGCATTTCGTTGTTTGGTTCTATTTTTAAAGTGACAGTGGATATTTTTCTTAAGACATAAAAATATAAGGCATATTTGTTACCACCTGGGGGCTATGAGCGCACGAGTGTGCAATTTTTATATTTAAAACAGCTCTTAAATTATTGATATTTAAACAAACACTGACAAAAACAAAGCGTTCCGAACACTGCTTGCAGTGGTGACTGTACCAACTAGTACACGCGTACTCACGTAGTAGTGGGAAGTTTGTCAGCGGAGGGGAAATTTCCCCTCTGTGGGTTTCCAGCTACGTTGATGTATGTATACTAGTTACTAAGTTGTAAATACAATATACAATTTGTTTGATTACATAATTTACAAAGCATATTAATATTTATTTGTAGTGTTAAGTCATTGAAAGTCAGTCACTTTACTCATTCATTGTTTTGTATCTAGAGAAGATTCATTATAGTCATGACAATTTAGCTAAGTCTTAACATAACATTTACACTTGACTTTTCATTTAGTCATACATGCATGTATTATGTGCTTACATACCACTGACTGGGGTTTAACAACGTTAAAGCTACCCTTCTTCAAAAAGGTGCATATTAATGATTTTAGAACATTAAATATAATGCTTTTAAAAATATTAAGTTTCAAATATTAAACTGAAGCAAATGCGGTACAGTGGGGATGTCAATAAATGCCTTAATAATCAGTATGCGTCATATTGGTCTGGAGGTTTCTGCAAGTAAAATACTATAGAAAATTGGCTGGAATCTTTGGATAGCTAAGAAATTAAGAGGGCTCAGATCAAGAATATGATCAAAAAGTTGAATATGTCCAAAAATGGCAAACCCCACTTGTCAGTGTTGAAGTCTATATCCAAAGGGAGACAGGATAGGATTTTACTGCCTCACTTTAACCATTAATGTTGGCACTCAAAGTAACTATTATCAATATTATATTTTTATCTTTACCCATATAGTTGTGCTCATGACATGTGTGTGTGAATGCCACTTCACAAAAACCTATATAAAGAGCAGAATGACAAAACACAATGGTCAGCTTCATTAAAGGTGATAAGCTCCAGCCTATGAATACCACTGTGGTAACACTATATCTATGTGGACTGAACACAATAATGTCATTTTAACACTGAGACAAACTCAGAGACAGTGCTGCAGTTTAAAGGTAATATTATTATATCAAAGGCTTTTGGCTGAAGCAGTATTAACAAGATTTGAACTTTGACATCTAAGAACCAATTCTAAACAATAAAACTATATATATATATATATATATATATATATATATATTATATATATATATAATATATATATTTATTTATTTATATACGTTCACGTCAGTTTAAATTACCCCACTGATAATGCATGATCAGAATTAAGAAGAAACATAAATTTAAAAACAATCGCAAATACCCAAATTATATGGCTCTGACATTTGCATAAAATCTTTTGATCAGAAACATTTACAGCTAGTTTTCAACAAACAAACAATAATAACTTTAAGATACACTTATTCATTTCCTAATCACCATTACACCACATTTGTTGGAACTGATGTTTAAAAGTAATTAAGAAGAGTTTTATCTTTAAATAACACACTACAATAAATAACTATTAAGTACATTTAATTTGTTAAAAATGAAACACTTAAATACTGCTGTAAATACTGTACAACTGAAAATTATTCAAGATAAGTTGACAAACGTGAAATCAAAACTACAGTAGAAATCATTTATAACCATTTCTGATTGAATTATATAACCAGTAGTCACTATTCACATCATTCTTTTTTATTTTTACCTGGCTTTGGGCTACAAAGAAGAGTAATGTTTTTCGTCAGCAAATTGTGTTCTTGCAAAAAGCAAAGAATTAGATGGATTTTGATAAATCAGGTATCAAATGATTCACTCACATCTCCTGAATATCGCTTGCTATGAATGTAGAATTTGTTATCCAACTATGACCAATCAAGGCGGAGGATAATGTTTTTTGGACTGGAGATACTTGTTTCAACTTCTATATTATCAAAACCACTTGACCAATTGTAATGAAACAAACATCAATTTTACAGAATGTATTTACACATAATATTTTAAAAATTTTGAGGAAAACCCCAACAAAAGGACAGATGCCATCTAGACTGACAAAAGGAGGGAGAGACATCAATCAAGAATGAAGGAGATATGGGAGAGTAGGAAGAGAGAGGAGAAGAAGGGAGTAACAGGTTGAACCAAACGTAGTCCATAGTGGCTCATACGGAAAAAAATATTAAAAAAAAAATAACAGGATGATAAATCCAGGATGTGATTTTTACAGTTTTTTATTATACAACACCTAATTTTTGGTCTTCCATTTTTTTAATTTTTTGTATTTATCTATGCTAGGACAATAAAAATGAAATTTGCAGTCTTTGTTCATCTAAATTGGTTAAGCAACCTGACTCTACTAGGACATAACTATATTGGATTTCAAATAAAAATGTTTCAAGCTTTGTATCTGCAGAACTTAATCAATTTTATGAAACAAACAATACATTATTACTTTTCTTTTAATTCACAATGCATTTGAAGTAATTAATCTGTTGATGGTAAACACTTTTTCTCCTACTGCAGTGATTCCCAAGCACTACAGGATTGTTTCACAATCTTAAGGTGACCACAGACTACTGAATCAAAAAGTATGTAAGGTTCAAGCGTTTCGCAACTACTAAAATCTTCTGGGCTACTAAGGGAAAGCACAAAATTTATTGTTTAAATGTATTATTAACTAAAGTAGAGTTTAATTACTAAAATAATGAAACTGTCCTGTCTTATTTGCGATTAATCAATGTGATTTTTCAACAGCTGTGGAATTTTTGGACTCATACTGTTGCTCAAAGCTAGTTGTATGCTCTCACCTTTGTTCAGCTAATTTATTTGTTTACTTTTTATCAACCAATTGCTTTCACTTCATACATACAATTTGTTTACCCTGAACTTCATAAGGTATACTACAAATTTTTTTTCTTTTAATGGATAACCCCACGGACAAATTATTATCTTCTTAAAGACCACCTCTAGTCCGTCAACAACCAGTTGGGAACCACAGTGCTATAGCACTATGTAATAGTTGTTTTACTAATTATAACTTGTTTGAGCTATTCTTTGCTTGTTTTTATTAGTTATTAAAATGAAAAAAAAAATTTTGATTGACAATGGTAGCCACTACTGCCAAATGTTTGTTATAGCTAATATTTCTTCAAAATAAGGTGACACTTATTTACAACTATACGGTACCCCAAGGACATGGTCAATTCATCGTTACAACTGAACTGTAAGAAACAATGTCTACTGTATATAATGATTATAGGTTTTAATTCAAATTAAGTATTAGAGGCATTACTACTACTGTAAATGAAAATAATACTTCAAATGAAAACCCTCTAAATAAGCAGTGGAACAGGTGTGGCATTAAATCACAATGATGCCATGCCAAGCATGCTTTCAACATGGTTGGGAAGTAAAGTTACACCAGATGGAATGATAATGATGACAGAATTACTTTAATAGAGGGAAGACAATGCTAGGGAGGTAGTTTATAACGGTGTGATGTAGGTAATAGGAGCTGGGAACTGCAGAAATTAACAAATTGTACAAAAATCGCAAGGACACAAAAATAGTCTTCTACTAGTCTCCTAGGATTGAGAGCTAGAGATAGGAATGCCCTCCATATTTGGAGGTATTTGCATGAGAAAGAAGAATGAATGTTTTCATACTGAATGAATTACAGAGCAGGTTACTAAAACAGATTAATAAGACACACCTAATTCTACCTTAGACAGACAGCTAGAACACTTCAAATAGAAAATCCTCATCACCTACTTTCAGGAATTAGGCATGTATCCTGTCCATCTGGAATCTGTTGTACCCTTATAGCTTTTGGGCACCGGATTTCACCTATCGCTTGCTATATACTGTAAGTTTTCTTGACAATGTAATCATTGGTTTTTTTTTTTTTGGTGAAGTACTCTATTATTTTTCATTTATTGAATTCCTTCCTGATACCACTGTCCTCTTATATCTATTAATGTTCATGCTACTGACTGTAAATCTGCAGCCTTTACATTTACAGTTTTGTTACATTTACAGTCCTTCTTGTTAATGCCTAGATCTCATAACCTTATATACCAGAGTAGGTACTGGCATTAATCTATAAATTTCAATAAATCATAAATTAGAACTTTTCTTTTAAGGGATCTTATAGTTGTACTACACATATTTGGAAACATGGATATTTTATTTTCAAAATCATAATTAAAGTTATAACTCACATTAATCTTGCATAATTAGAGACCTTCACTTGTTATATCACATAACAGAAAAAAAAGTTAACCAACTGTACTAAAACGAAAAAAAAGACCACAGAGGTAGACCTGGCAATCAGATGAAGGTAGAACATGATGTTTACTACATATAGAAAATGCAGCTAGCCCACAGGACAGAGTTGTGCAGAATAAACAGATACTGGAAACTAATACGACACGAAAACCTCTTCTTCTGCGACTACAACTGACCTACACATGCATCTCAAATCACTTGAACCTACCTTCTACACACCCTTCTAATGCCCTGCTTAGGAATATCCTTCATGTTGTTCAAAGGCAACAGAGTCCCCAGAAAGAAGACCTTCATCACCTATTTCGTCCATGCACCATATATGGCCATGCTATTTCATCACTGCATTTTTCTGTATGCAGACAATGGGATATTTGTACACTTCGTATAATTATTGACTTCTTCTTTTGGCGCCACAGTCCACAGTACCTTCCCTGATAGGGATAATTATCTTTCTCAGAGTTTTTCTTTGTCAGGCTGTCCCCAAGTTTTCTCTCCGAAAATCCAAATCTCTCTGACTTACAGAAAACAAGGCCAAACAAATGAATATTATCCAGTGGCTTCTCACAACTCTCTGTAGTAAAAAATATGCTCTGCTACCAGCTAAAATTCTCTTCATAACTTCCTCTGTTCAATCTGCTGTTTTATTCATGGTGGAGCCTAGATTTAAAAGAGTCCATCAAATTGGTATTTTCTAATTAAAAAAACTGGTGGAGGTGATCTTTTTTTTTCTTTCAACCACAGTCACTTTATTGACTTCCACACCCACAGCTACTGCAGTAGCTTAAGCAGTTCACTTAAATCTAAGAAGGTATTCTTACTGCTTTCGTTGACCTACTTACTATGACAACCCAAACCCTCAAAAGCATAAACATATAGAACAGTATGAAGTGCTAGGGAAAAATTACAACTATTAGCTGTATCATATATTTAAAGTGTCTGTGTAATAAAATTGACTAAAATTAACAGACTGCTCAAAAAGATTATTGCATATACAGAAGAAAGATGTTGGAAGACCACTTGAAAGAAGATGGTTGAAACTTAACAAGTGAAATGTGTAAGTTCACTTAATCCTTGAATGGCGAAAAGAAGATGAATCAAAATAGCAATTTATAGCCTTCTGTGTGATAACAAAATAAAATTCAGTGTTCAACAATCTCTTTGTAATTTCATCCTGAAACTGTCAGGCGTTTGATACTTGTCCTACATACATACATACAAGATTAACAACGTGATAGAGCATAATGTACAGCTTATTATTACTACTATTAATAGTAGTAATTCAATTTATCTGACAATATATCCTAACATAACAACATAATAAACCGAAGTTACCGAACACTTCAATTTTCGCAGAATTTTAACTACGTATTATCATGACTGTAAAAATTCTTTCAGTTCAACTATTAATTCAGTAAACACAGCAATTCTTACAGTAAATATATTTTAATGTTTACATCTTTACATTTAAATTTGGGAAGACCTTTTTTTTTGAACCTTCACAGCTCCAAAAGTGGATCACAATATTCATTATGTGCTCACACTAAATAAATATTGAAATTGGCCTACTCAAAAGTTACACTACAAAACACAACTAATTACAATGCCCAATTTTCAAACACATTTGATTTAATAACTGATTATATAAATTTAACATCATCTACTCAAAAAATTATCACATAATCAACAATACTTTTTATTTAATATATAATGTTGTATATCCGACTATGGAATGCTAATTTTCTAGTTTTAATAAAATTTCAGTATTATTCAAAATTAATATTTTAATAATTATTAAAATAATAATATTAATAGCTTATTTAAATATAATAAATAAAATATTGATATTTTATTATAATATTATAAATACTATTGTAAGAGTATAATAGTCATGACAGTAAAGCCACAAATTTAACTTTTTTTGTTTGTTGAATACCTAGGTAATAAGTTCCTAAAACAATAATCTGGCATTTATGGAATGTATTAAAATTAATTTAAGTAATTAATTTAATTAACAAACTGCTGACTGGGTCATTCCATTTCAAATCATCCACCTAAAAGTTTAAATGAAACCCATAGTCTCAGATTTTCATGAACATTTTTTTATTTGTTCCTTTTATTAATCATGTAAAATTTTATTTTTATATCTTGATTACTTTTGGATAAAACATTTTTAAAATTTTAAAATTTAATGAAAAAAGGCGTAAATGCCATTTCCAAGGCTTTTAGCTTCAGTGAAACTGTTTCAAGGAAAAAACATAACTTTGCCAATTTTTAACATATCACAGTGATCTTTGCACTTAAATTTTCAAGAAAAACCTGCAGATCAAGGAAAAATGCATTTAACAACTCAGCTCTTAAGTACTACACAAAATATTAGCTCAAACCTGGGTTTCATGAACTGTTTAAAACGAAAAACATAAAATTTTCAAACGCAATTTTAGATAAAAGGCAGTGCAGTAACAAGAGTAAATTTTTTTTTTAATTAATCCTAAAAGTATGAACTAAAAGATTGCAGAAGAAAATTAGCTTTTTTTAATGCCAGTATTGGTTTTTATTTGGTTTTTCAACAGCTGCTCTCTTCATCGAGCTGTGATCTACACACGTGTTGACAACAGTGAAGATCTAGTAGTTTCAAGTTTGTGCATAGTGTCTGATGACTTGTAGCATGATGAAACACAAAAGATTGTTGTGCAATACATCAAAGACACATTTACAAATGTGAACAGTGCGCATTATTTCAGTGATGGGTGTGCAGCGCAATATAAAAACTGCAAAAACTTTCTCAATTTGTCCCATCATAAAAATGACTTTGGACTAAAAGCTACACGGTCTTTTTTTTCCACCAGCCAAGGGCAGTCTCATTGTGATGGTATTGGTGGCACTGTCAAACACCTTGTGACAAAAGCAAGTATCTAAATGAGCCCTGGTAATGCCATTGACAATGTTAAAAAATTCTTTGATTTTTGCAAGACAAAAATAGAAAACATAAAATTAATGATTAAAAGATTAAAAGAGAAACAATCACAGAGACACATCAAAAATTCGAAACTCGTTTTCCAAAGCCAAAACAGTTCCTGGCACAGTAGTTTTCACCACTTTGTACCCAAATCTGAAGTACTCAGAGTACTTCTTACTCAATTGCAACAAAACATGTAAGTTTTGATGAAAACTTTTGAACTATCTTCAATTTTTCTGGAAAACCCCCATCAGTGAAGATATCTGACATTGGTCCGCACAATTATATTGATTCCAATTATTGATTGGATTAATAATTTTTGGATTAGTTTTTTCACATTACAATGAAGGTGATGTTAAAGTTAAATTTCTGTGGCCCTGCTCCATCTTTTCACTGGCCCTCAAAAGAAGATTTGCTGGATTCCTGTGTGCAACATAATTTCATGTGTCAACCGCCCAGTTATAAAAGGATCAGGGAGTATGTATTATTTTTCCTGAGAAGGAGGTTAATTCAATTTTGCAACAAGATGTTAAAACAAACACGAAGCTGTAAATAAGATATGGGTGTTTCATTAAAAACACTACTAGTGTCAATTTCCTATATTCGTAATTTTATTGACTAACAGTTGTAAATAGCAAGTGAGCCTACCTAAAGACTTTAAGAAACATTTGTAAGTTCATGTTTTATTTGCTCACTCTTTAAGCTTATTATTTATAAATCTTTTGTGTCATCAAAAATAAATTAATTTCAGATCTTATAGTTTACATATAAAAATACTGTAGTCAGCTTTTTATACAAAATAAATAAATACCATGTTCTTTGTTAAAAATATACACAAAGGAACCATAAGTTTAGTTTTTTAGGATATATATATTGATATATTTACTCAAGTTGTATCATTTAATGATGCGAATTATCTGACTTTTTTATTCATGCTATATTAAATGTATTGGCATTACAAAACCACTGACTTTCTTCCACATCCTTTTAGTTCATACTTTCAGGATTAATTAAAAAAAAAATTACTTTTGTTACTGCTCTGCCTTTTATTTAAGACCGTGTTTGAAAATGTTATGTTTTTTTATTAATACATTTCATGAAACCCAGGTTTGAGCTAATATTTTGTGTAGTACTTAAGAGCTGAGTTGTTAAATGCATTTTTCCTTGATCTGCAGGTTTTCTTGAAAATTTACATGCAAAGATCACTGTCATATATTAAAAATTGACAAAGTTATGATTTTTTCTTGAAACAGTGTCACTGAAGCTAAAAGCCTTGGAAATGGCGTTTATGCCTTTTTTCATTAAATTTTAAAAATGTTTATCTCAACAAGTATTGAAGATACAAAAATACAATTTTACATGGTTAATAAGTACAGCAAAAGGAATAAATAAAACAATTTCATGAAAATCTGAGACCATGGGTTTCATCCCCTGGATGATTTGATATGGAATGACCAGACTTTAAATGGACTAATATCATTTTATAACAAACTAGCCGATTTATCCAGCGTTGCTTGGGTTCATAATTTATTTATAGGCTCATACATTTCTTTTTCAAAAATTATCACTAACTTTCAGCGATGAAAAATAATCCTCTTTTCCATGCTATTTTAAATTTAAATCTTTCAAATGTAGCTTGAATACTACAATAGTTATTACAATAGTTTGTTATACAACATTGCAACAATTAGAATAGAATATTACAATAGTTTTTGTTTAAATGAAAATGCATGTAGTTTTAAAAGAAACATGTATTTGAAACTTGCACAAAGGTACAAAAACAATAACTTATACAAATATACGATATACATACAAATAAATACAATTTTCAAAATACAATACAGCAGTAAATTTAAGGGTGCAACGACAAAGTCTATCGCAATGCTTGCCTGTAAACGACATTTTTCGTCTTACCTCCTGGAGCTCTAATAAAGAGGTGTTTTTGTGAGCCAACTCTGGAGCACGCTACATAGAGCTGTCCGTGAGAAAAACACGGGGATTCTAGGTGAACACCACACCACTTGATTGATTGCCCCTGCGCCTTGTTAATTGTGATGGCAAAAGCAAGTCGCACAGGGAATTGCAATCGCTTGAAACTGAAGGGCATATCAGTTGGGATCAATGGTATTCGAGGAATTAATACGTCCTCACCTTTTTCTTTGCCTGTTAAGATTGTAGCTTCTATTACATCAGCTAAAAGTCTTTTCACGCTGAGTCTGGTACCGTTGCAAAGTTTCGGTGGATCTAAATTACGTAACAGCAGGATAACATAACTGATTTTAAGCTGAAGGGGATGTGGTGGCATTCCAGTAGGGTCTAGTGAGTTCAGAAATTCTATGGGAAAATTCACTGCGTCATCAGCGTCCACTACTGTATCTATAGATTTGTACTCAGTGACTGGGCCTGGAATCATATTTTGAATTCGGCTGTTCAACTCGTGCACGGCATCATTTTTAGCTGCAAGAATGGCTCTTTCGCATAACCATTCGTGATTTCTGTAATTTTCAGGTATACCTGGATAAATTTTGTCAATCAGTTCTTCAACCGTTGCAACCAGAGTGCAAAAATCATGTGGAAAGCTAATTTCGCTGTTTGATTCAGTTGGAAATGTGCCTTCACCAATTTGTAGAAGTTTATCTGCAAAATGTTGGGCCGTCTCATCTTCAAAGAGCCGAACTCTCATGTTTGTTTTTAATGTGAATCTTTTAACAAACTTCCACAAAGACGACGTTTTCAGGCAAGCATTGAGTTCACCCACCAGAGTTGATTTCGGTATGACTGGAGGAGTTTGTCGAAAGTCACCAGCAGAGATCCTCCCAGCAACTGATCATTCTTTCTCAGGTCCTGCTGAGTCCTGTCAAGGGCTTTTAGGGATTTATTATGGGCCATTGTGCATTCATCCCACACACTAATTTTGCACATTCGTAGCACCGTTGCCTGGGCACTTGTTTTGCTAATATTGCAAACAGGGTATTCTTCCAGATTCACTTTTAGAGGCAGTTTTAATTCAGTAAGTTTTCACATGAAAAAGTTCATTTTAGTTAAGTGTAGTTAAGTAGTTAAGTGTTTAATGCCGAGTGCGCCGTCCATCCACCATCCAGGAGAGTAGCCGCTATGCCAGAGGAAGCAATCCAAGTGCTATGTCATTTTTTGATCAAATTTCGGTGAGGATCAAAGTAATCAAAATAGTTTTACCAGTTCCCCCTGGAGCGTCTAGGAAAATGATACCTCCCTTTTCTCTGTTGACACATTCCATGATGCCGTCATAAGCTTTCCTTTGATCATCCATCAATAGTGGTTTACTGGATTCAATAAATTTTTTCAATTCTGTGGTATTGTAATTTTGTTCACAGAGAAGATCTGCATTATTTGCGTTGCTATAGTTTCTTTCCTGAGCTGGTAGCCCAAACTGTAGCAAAGGTTTGCTACAAATCGATACACATTTGTGCTCTAGTATAATGAGAACTTCGTTAAATATTTCTGCAGAAAATTGTATGTTATCGTTGACGTTGTTTAGGCGCAGTCTGGCAAGTATGTCTTCACTCATGCTTTTGCGGTATTTCTCCCACAAAATTCTGGGATTAGATGGATTGCAGGTAGTCAAGATAATTGCAATCTCCTGAGCGTATTTGCTCAGGAGATGACATTAACGTTCCTTCGGACATTGCTTTGCCCCAGTGTTCATCATCTTCCAGCAAACCCATTTTTTGACAGGCTTCCTTGAAGGTGTTGCATACTTCACCATTCACAGTTTTAAGCATTTCATAAGAAGCTGGTCCCCGGACTATATGAAGCAGCATTCTTAAGAAAAATCATTCGGCATTATTCGGGTGAACAGTGTAGACATGCCCTAAAGCCTCACTTGCAACGTCACTGGCCAAAACAGGTACTCCTTTTTTTCTTTTGGAAAAAACTTTCCTTCCAGAATCCCGGGTATAGTAGCGAAGAACTTCCGAACATAATAATGTCCTTGCAAATGCATCCTGTTGACATAACTGAAAGAAGGCTGTCAAAGTTGTCCTGGGCGGTTCAGCAGCAACTGCTTGTGCATTTTCTCTTGTGAAGTAGACTCTTTGGCCATTCTCTAAGTGTATGTTCAGATGAAGGACTGTAGGATGCCTCTCATGAATGGGAAAACTCAGTATTCGCCAAACTGCCTCATTGCTGCTTATGTATCATCCCAACTGATAATTTGATATCTCATCATGCTCACTGGCCTTCGTCAAACCAGACAGCCATATCACTGCCCTTATTGATATATTTGCATATGCACTTTATGGATTTTACTGAATTACAGTATTCAACATTTATGTGAGCCTGGAACATTTTAGAAAGCGGAGGTGAGTACGGAACTACCCACTTGCTGTCGATCTCGATTTCCTTGCCTCGAACACTTAATTTTACTGTGTATCCACCATCTTCTGGACCCCTTCTCCTATACTTGGGGTAACCATCATCCCCAGTTTGTGTCTCCTTAATCAATTGTCTAGGATATTTCTTCCTACATCTCCCGTCTTTCACGGAAGGTGCATTCTGGTTAATGTTTCCACATGGCCCGTGTACCATGTTTTTTTTCACTACATCCGAAAGAACTTGATCTACTTCTGGATTTGTAAATCTGCAGAAATAGCATCGTCTATTTGGGTGGGATGGATTTTTTCTTTCAGCCAGATTAAGTTATGAGAATGCAGAAGTCCTCTTTTCTGCCACTCAATAGAATACATCCAACATCTGGTTTCTCCAAAGACGTGGCTCTTGGTCAATACATTGATTAACTTTTGTTCTTTTTGTCGAAAAACTCTGGCCAATAAGTCATGACGTTCATTTGATGTTTGCCCATGAGTAGTTCTTCCTTTAATTCTGGCCAAGCTGGATTACATGTAAATGTAATAAACAGGTTGGGACATCCGTATGATCTGACGTAGGTCATAGCATCTTGTGCATACTGATGCATTTGCCTGGGACTTCTTGTAAAAGTGGCGGGCAAAATCTACATTTTCTCAATATTGTCAACATTTCTCTCACTAGCAATGGCGTCTCTTAAATGAATATATTCTTCACTCCGAAGCTTTTTTTGGTTAAGTTTTATGAAAAGAAGACGCTCAGCCTCAATTTTAGCGTATATATCAACGATAAACTGATGAAATAGTTGTTGAGCGTTTAAAATATGATTATATGAGTTGTTTTGAATAATTATCCTGTATGCATAAAAGCTCACCATTGAAACTTTCTTATCAATTGGTGACTCCGTATTTGGATTGTATTGCTTGATGTTAAAGTGATATCCATCCTCACCTAGACAAAATATAATGGGATACTGCAGAGTATCATATGAGCGATGCGTCTCTGCAATGCGTTGTAGCGAGCCGCCTCGTCTTTGTATTATTATGTCCCTTCTGTCGCAGTCACTGGCGGCTATGACGACTGCCACCTCATTTATTTGGGGACTGTTGAAGCACCACTCATGTTCTCCAACTGGTGTTTTATCGGCACGGATGACTAATTTACACTCATCCGAAGGCATATCCTCTAAAGCTGTCTTGAACGTTTTTATGAGTTTGTTATGTTCGTGAAACATTCGTTGGAGATGTACCACAATATCACGTCTCACCCCTGTTGTGTAGTCACATTGTTGATCCACTTCCAGATCTTCGTTTCCGAGAAAATAAATTTGTAAAAACTTGGCATTTTCACTCGGAAGAGGGAGGAGAGAACCCACCTTATGGTATATTTGACCCTGAACCTTGAAGGTGGTTTGAAACCCACTTTGTCCTTCTATGGATGAGGCTCCAAACGAAGTCATTTGAAAACATGAATTGTACCTCCCGATATTCTTGAGGAAATGTTTGGAATGTGAAGTAGTCCCAGACTTGCAACAGAGTAACGGCTCTGGTGGCGTTTCGAGTGCTGGTAGACGGACTTTCCCGCTGCAACAGCACATACCCTGAGGTTCGCCTTTATATTTCTTGGCAAAACAGTACTTACATATTTGGTCCATTCCTCCAATAACAACACTTTTATGTTTGCTGTACTCTTTTCTTGGATTGTAATGAAAACCTTCGAGAAATAAATTGGAATGCCATTCAGCCGCCCGCGATGTGCTAGCGTGTTCCCGGATTTCTTGAAGACAGCGTTCACGTTGGTTGTCTGATTCAGTGGCCCGCGATATGCTAGCATGTTCCCGCATTTCTTGAAGATGATGTTCACGTTGTTCCTCAGATTCAGTCACCCGGGATGTGCTAGCATGTTCCCACATTTCTTGAAGACGACGTTCGCGTTGATCCACAGATTCAGCCACCCGGGATGTACTAGCATGTTCCCGCATTTCTCGAAGACGACGTCCGTGTGATTCTCAGATTCAGCCGGCCGGGATGTGCTAGCATGCTCCCACATTTCTTGAAGACGACGTTGGCGTTGATCCTCAGATTCAGCCGGCCGGATTGTGCTAGCATGCTCCCGCATTTCTTGAAGACAACGTTGGCATTGATCCTCAGATTCAGCCGCCCAGGATGTTCTGGCATATTTCCGCATGTCCTGAAGCCATTGCTGGCGTTGATCATCTGTTTCGTCTGTTTGCAAAAGCTTGGCTTTGTTTGCTTTCGGTTGAATTTGACAGATGGACTTTCTTTTCCTTATAGGCATCACCAGATAACAATGCTAAAGTATATACGCTGATAATATTGATCGAACACTATAATCTGATTTCACGCGCTATCAAGGAATTGATTTTTATGCTCGCTTATATCTTACTTCAATTTGCAGTGCACCTGCTTAAGAATCTGTCATAAAACTTATTCTTATACCTCGAGAAGAATTCTGTTGCGCATAATGCGCATGCTCGATTTCTGCATTCGTGTGAGTGCGAACGGCGAATTTAGTTATCCATAAAATGCACCTATTCTTGTTCTAACGTTATATTACTTCTATATTGTATAATCTTCCTTATATTGTTACATTCGCATTCTCGCTGGAGGAATACTCTGTAGCGTACCTGCTTAAGAACATGTCATAAACTTTATTCTTATATCTGGAGAAGAATTCTGGTGCACGTGATGCTCCTGCTCAATTTCTAACTCTGGGAGAGGGCGAACAGCTAAATTAGTTTTCAATAAAATGTCTACAGTACTTGCACGCGCTGCGTATCTAACTTGTGATGATTTAAAGGAAATTTAAATAGCACAAATTAATTTTTTTGTTCTTATAACAAGTGAGAGTATAATCCACCCTCCCTCTGTACCCAGATACCTGTATCAACTTGTAAAAAGGCTAGTACGAACATGCAAAGTACAATGTTATTAAGCGAAAACTAATAATCCTTCTATTTAAATAAAAGACGTAATAATAATAAATGAAATACCTAACTCCTAACTAAGAAAAGGTAGGATAATTTATAGTAATTAATTAATGGACAATTAATAATAATAAAGGTATGAACTACTTTTCTCTCGGCGTGTAAACTGCGCCCACTTCCATACTCCCTGCCGCTAAACTAACGACCAGTCGACCTAGAATCTCTGACATGTAAGCAGCTCGAAAATGTGTCGTAAAGTTAAACTTACGCTTATGTCGCTAAAACCGATGTAACAAGAATTTAGTGCTTCTCATTTAATTAATCCACATGTAGCTAAAGCGAAATGAAACTTAAAACTAGTAATGTAGTTCAGATGTTGAGAAAATGTTATTAATAAATAAAAACTTAGGCGACACATCTCATTATGAAAAGTAAGTGGTAAGATATGTTGCACACCATGTAAAAGGTAACACCAGTGCTATTTAAAAACAAAAATTAAATGTGAAAAGTGAACACGAATATCAGGAGAGAAGTTACGACAACAACTGTACGAACTCCAAGTAGCAGAATCACAGCGGCATGACCTAGACCACAATTCAGAAACAATAAACTAAATGGAGGACCCAGATGGACAACGAACTACATCCAAGAAGACCTACTGAAGAGGATCATCTCGACCACCAGCCGCAGACTCACGTTATACTCAGGTGTGACACTAAACCGTAACTTCTGTGCATACATTGTTTTTAACAACCTCAACAAAAGAACAGTAAAGTTTCTTGTAAAGACTTTTAAATCACATAAATATTAACATTAATGTTTGTAGTTTTTGTAATGAGATAGTAATAATCTCATAATGCTTAAAGGTAAAGTTAATATGAAATTACATCAGGCTATTCTTCAAATAGTTTGGATGATGTTGAAGTATGTTAGAATATTATAAAGTCAGAACCCGGATCCGTGGTAATCAAAGTAATACACAGCTGTATGATTTTGAGATACTAAGAGTAACAATTTAAAGAGTATTTGATGCAGAATCTATAAGAATTTTCCTTTAAAAGTAAAGTAAAAACAAAAAGATGACCATTAAAGGTATTATGTTTATATCCGTAGTTAAGATACAATAATAAAGAGATGTTTTCGCTAATATCCAGAGAGTGTAATAAATTTATGTAACCATGGACAAATTCCTGATATATAGATTGTCATAATTTGTTGGCAAGTAATTTTTACTAACTACGGCAGCTAGTTTAATTAACAGCAAACAATTAAACTGGTTCCCTATTTTATAATTTCGTTAACAGGATTTTACGGTACTAAAGTGCGCCACTCTGCTGTTGTGTAAAAAATTTATTGTGTACTATCTGCTAATTAATTAACAGTAACTTGCAGAAAAGGCGTAAATTTATTCACTCTGAATTTGTGAAATAAACAAATAGTTTTAATTATAAAATAATAATATTAGTATTAGGATATTGCCGTAATAAACAAGTCCCTGCTGGTAAAAATATTCCATTTTAAACCTGTCGGTATTTACAGGCTATTTCATGTTAGATACGTGTCGAGGAATGTACGCTCTCCCCTGTAAACAAAATAAGGTGTTTGAATGGCATTCCCAAGTGGACAACATAGACAGTCCTGAACAGGAAATAATCGTGTTTCGTATTGTCCGAATTCACCCTCCTTTGTTAACAACACACCCCAACGCAAACAATAAGACTCCCCAAACAGCTGATCTATTGTGTTATTGTAAAAACAATGAACTCTTCGTGCAAAATTTCTTTCCACTATAAAAAGATATTATCACTTTGTCTCGACTGATAATTGCTAGAAGTACATAAAGTTGAATTGATTTGAGATAATTTTAATTTGATTAATTAGTATAAGATTCTTATTATCTATATGTGTGTGTGTGTTTAAATGAATTCAAATTTCATAAGAGAGTGTAAAATAAAATAAAGTTCCTCTTCGTGAAATTCCGCTTGTCTCAGTAGTATAAGATATTAGAGTTAGAAATAATCTGAGGTTGAGTATGGGATCAACTTTAGATTACTGTAGTATAATTAAGAGATATAGGGATAAATACGTAACACAGTCACAATGGCGCCGCACTGAAAAGGGTTAATGATAGAGCAGAAAACTAACTAATTGAGTTAGAGTATGCTAGCAAAATCAGTCGGGCCACGATATTGTGAAGTTACAAAAACTAAGAGTAATAAATAAATAAATAATATTTATTTATATATAAATAATATTAAGTTAGCAGTTAAGAAACGAGAGAAAGGGAACTTCACGAAAGAAAAAGATATCACAGTAGTATTCACTAATGTCATCCCGTCGTCATCTTTAAGTAGAGGAGGATGTGATGATTTAAAGGAAATTTAAATAGCACAAATTAATTTTTTTGTTCTTATAACAAGTGAGAGTATAATCCACCCTCCCTCTGTACCCAGATACCTGTATCAACTTGTAAAAAGGCTAGTACGAACATGCAAAGTACAATGTTATTAAGCGAAAACTAATAATCCTTCTATTTAAATAAAAGACGTAATAATAATAAATGAAATACCTAACTCCTAACTAAGAAAAGGTAGGATAATTTATAGTAATTAATTAATGGACAATTAATAATAATAAAGGTCGAACTACTTTTCTCTCGGCGTGTAAACTGCGCCCGCTTGCATACTCCCTGCCGCTAAACTAACGCCAGTCGACCTAGAATCTCTGACATGTAAGCAGCTCGAAAATGTGTCGTGAAGTTAAACTTACGCCTATGTCGCTAAAACCGATGTAACAAGAATTTAGTGCTTCTCATTTAATTAATCCACATGTAGCTAAAGCGAAATGAAACTTAAAACTAGTAATGCAGTTCAGATGTTGAGAAAATGTTATTAATACATAAAAACTTAGCCGACACATCTCATTATGAAAAGTAAGTGGTAAGATATGTTGCACACCATGTAAAAGGTAACATCAGTGCTGTTTAAAAACAAAAATTAAATGTGAAAAGTGAACACGAACGTCAGGAGAGAAGTTATGACAACAACTGTACGAACTCCAAGTAGCAGAATCACAGCGTCATGACCTAGACCACAATTCAGAAACAATCAACTAAATGGAGGACCCAGATGGACAACGAACTACATCCAGGAAGACTTACTGAAGAGGATCATCTTGACCATCAGCCGCAGACTCACGTTATACTCAGGTGACACTAAACCGTAACTTCTGTGCATACATTGTTTTTAACAACCTCAACAAAAGAACAGTAAAGTTTCTTGTAAAGACTTTTAAATCACATAAATATTAACATTAATGTTTGTAGTTTTTGTAATGAGATAGTCATAATCTCATAATGCTTAAAGGTAAAGTTAATATGAAATTACATCAGACTATTCTTCAAATAGTTTGGATGATGTTGAAGTATGTTAGAATATTATAAAGTCAGAACCCGGATCCGTGGTAATCAAAGTAATACACAGCTGTATGATTTTGAGATACTAAGAGTAACAATTTAAAGAGTATTTGATGCAGAATCTATAAGAATTTTCCTTTAAAAGTAAAGTAAAAACAAAAAGATGACCATTAAAGGTATTATGTTTATATCCGTAGTTAAGATACAATAGTAAAGAGATGTTTTCGCTAATATCCAGAGAGTGAATAAATTTATGTAACCTTGGACAAATTCCTGATATATACATTGTCATAATTTGTTGGTAAGTAATTTTTACTAACTACAGCAGCTAGTTTAATTAACAGCAAACAATTAAACTGGTTCCCTATTTTATAATGTCTTAACAGGAGAGACGTTATAAACTGTCATTTTATAATTCATTGTGTTAATGTTGAAATAAGGTATTTGTTAATTAGTGTCTCCTAAACTTATTCTAACAATACAATACTTCTATAGATTTCAGCTTATCAATTTTTAAATTCAAACTGAAGCAAGCGCGTTTATATTGTCTGAACACTACGATCTGAATACATTCGCTATCAAAACGTTTTTTATACTCGCTTATAACTTACTTCGATCTTAACTTATCCACTTTTAAATTCAAACTGAAACAACTCTGAATTCACGCACTATTAAGAAGTTTCTAAGATGTATACACCACCTTCGATATCAAAACCTATATCTTTATGTATATTAATGCTGGTATGAACTTAGAAACCTTGGTTAAATTGTCGGATGTGGTGCACGATTTTTCGCCAAGCAAAAAGAGCAACAATAATATTAGAAATGTAAGGTTAACAGAATCGTGAAATTTTCTCATTAAACTACAAAGGTATTTATTTTGTTGGTTGCTATGGCAACCAGAATGTATTCTATTGGGTTGCCATGGTAACCAGATCTAATAGTTTTTTTTATACCCCAAAAGACCCCCCCAAAGGATCGTATCGAAAAAACACCTGTCCTATGTTGGTTCTCCCGTTGTGTAAAATATTTGTGCCAAGTTTGGTTGAAATCGGTCCAGTGGTTTAGGAGGAGATGTGGAACATACATACATACATACATACTGTTACGATACCAAAAGCAGCCCCAATACCAGAGAAGGAATATAAAATAAAAAGGCATGAAAATAAGAATTAACAATTTTAAATCAAGAAAAAATAAAAAGACTATAACTTATACGAGACAAATGACAATGACCCAACCCAAGTGATTGGCCCAATGACAAAAAGAAATAATGAAATGAACACATGAATTCCAAGTAAAGATTATTAAAAGTACCATTAATCAGGGAAAGTACAAGCCCAAAGAAAAATACTGTATTAGCAATTAAGTAAATATTGAATGATAAAAAAATGAACAAACAATAACACACACTAACTATGATACAAAGAACAAATGTGAAATTTAATAAATAAAATAATACTAACCAAACTAAAATGAACCAAGAGTGCATGATAGGAGTAGGAAGTGATTTATCAATTAACTATATAATAAGGGTGAGTACACCAAAGTGAATTGAGTTAGAGAAATAAAATAATATAGAATAACCACTGTAAACACTAAATTGTACTGTGAAAACCTTACAAAGTGCCTGTGTGACCCCAAAGATAGACAAACATAGTTACTTATAAGCAAGAACTCATCTAGAAGTGAGAGTCCCTAAAGAAAGTGGATAAGTAAAATTATAAACCACAAAAATATATGTAAAAACACTCAAAGAAGTGAATAATTAAATAAGATTAGTGATAAAAAGGAACTAATATCATTCAATTAAATGTTAGTCCAAATAATAGTTTTTCAGTTAGAAATAAGTATTAAAAAGAACTAAGCCAAACTTTACACCAATAACATGGTATAAAGGAAGGGTATATCAAAAAAGAGAAATGAATGTTTAAATGCAAAAGTTATATGTTAAATGTTTAAAGTTATTGTAATGATGTTATAAGGAGGTGCAGAGATGATAGTGATAGTAGAATTGTTCAAATGTTATAATTGTTGAATTAATATTAAGAATAAGCTGTATTAATGATGATAAAAGCATAAGGAACAAATCATGTTAAAATTATAAAATTAGTTATAAAAAGCAGTAAAATGTCAGAGAAGCTGTAATAGCCATATACTAAAGAATGTAAATCAATGATTAATGTAAAATACTCAAAACAAAATGATAAAAAACTAGTATTAAGAGTAAAATTAAAATAAAAACATTATGATAAGAATAGGTAAGGGTAGGCCTCAAACTAGGTGAACCAAAATTATAAAATATCCACTAATAACAGTAAACAGTGAGAGAAAAAGATAAGGAAACACAAAATAACAAACCAAGAAACAATATAAATACAAAATAATTGCATAAAACATCATAATAACAAAATTAAGTAAAAAGAATTATAGCCAAATGTTAAAATAGGGCAGAGATAACAAAACATAATCTTGTTTGATGTCTAAATAAACTACATCAAAAAAGCTATGCAATGATGATAACAATAATAATCAGATTGGTAATAAGACAAGGAAAATATCTTAGAAAATATTTATTCATTTTGAACAAAAACTCAAGCTTTATAACAATGAGTACAAAATACTTTCAACCAACAGAGTAGTCTGGTTGCTATGACAACAAAATATTATTATATGAAAACCGTTAAAAAATGAATTAAGAGTCCATTTTTAGCATCAGAAGAGGGCAGATGATAAAATTGTCGATCCAAAGAAAACAGTAAAAATAAACCAAATAGATGAAGGAAAATACTTATTAACAATGATGAGACAATTATTAACAATATTAATATTGATAGAACATTTCAACAAAAGTAAACCAAATTAAATCCGCAATTACAAGAAATAACACCCATATTAGAGAAGGATGACTCGAACACCAGAACTGATGAAATTAATCCACCAAACATCAATGAATTTGTAAAGTATAATACTAACTTACTTAACTATACCCACAAGACTTTTCACAACACTTAACGAATTTATGCACAATTTCAAAACTTGGTTCAAATTTAATAAACACTGAATAATTATTGAAATATTCAATAACTAGTATTAAAAGATTGTTCAAATTCACTATTAACACTTTTAGAAATAAGAAACGATTTATATACAATCCGAATTTAACCTATGTTGTAAAGTGAACTCACTATTGTTTTAAACCATAAGAAACTGTTGTAAAGGAAGATTATTATATTTGATTAACTTGATGTCAAGGATTGTACTTCCAAAAATCATTTTGTAAACCTTTTTTGGCCGTAATCATAATAACTTATTGAATGACCACATGTCTGATTAAAATAGAGGAGACATTTTAGCATGTCATCAATCGACCCAAAATCGAATACAGCCAACCGCTGAGTGATAAAATATTTATAGCCGGAGCATAACAAGTACAAAAGTAATATAATTTTATAATTTTATGTTAGCGTAATTATTAACAGCAGAATTTGACCATCAATAAACCAATACTTATTCTAATACCTGTTCATTATTTCACAAATTAATTTTTATGTGTTTAATTCATTAATCTAGCACTGTAACAATTCTTTCTACAAGAAATACAGGTTGGTAAGACTTCGCGGGTAAAAAGATTGAATTTCTCCGACGACCAACAGTGCAAGATACGGTTGCGCTAGACGACAACTTTTTAATTGTTTTGGGACAAACAATTTGGCGCCTATCAACGGGAAATTCACCATTAAGAAAGAAAACAGGTATTGGTGAGGTCACATACGACGAAAGAAAGTCGTTACGTAATTACGACGCAACGTGAACTTTAACGAAGCGTAACACATTTATCGTTACAAATTAACTACAATTACACGAAACATTCAGACCGAACAGAGTCTGGTTGTTACAATACATACATACATACAATGACTTTTATTTATATTAAGATGAATATTTTGAATATATCCATTTATTTATTAACTGTGTACACTTCGTTTTTAGTTTACTTATTTCAGTTTTAATCATAATATTGTATTAGTTTTTCAGGGTGCCATTTTAATGACTAAATAAGTATATGTAAGTTACAAAAATTAATGAATTAATTTAGCAATACTAACAATAATAAAACAAAAGTAATAATAATAGCTATAATAACAGTATAAACAATAATAACAACAATAACAATAGTAGTACTAGTAGTAGTTAATAATATTAATAATAATGATAAAAATACAAAAATAATGAAACTATATTCACAATTAATCTAATGTGTTACAAAGTACACATATTTGTCTAATGTTTACAAAGTATTTGATAACCATACTGTAACCCTCTCCTTAATTAATACATTATTGGTAACTGTTTCCTTAGAATGACATGACTATCATTATTTCAGTTAACCATGTACTAACAGATGGCAATGAATAATTTTCAGCAGTTTTTTTTTTTTTTTACAGTATTCTTTAGCCACCAGTGAATGGTAACCTTAAGAAATGACTAAATTCAGTACTTGTGACATTAAATTTGAACTTAATTATGTACTATACTATCATTTTCTTAGTGTTATTAGTCATATTATCACATTTTTTACCTGAATAAATACAATTAATTACGTCACATTATATTTCAAGCAACCTACATAATGTCAATTACTAATGATGAGCAAATAATTATTGAAGTTAGCTTGATTTTTCTTATATTATACTCAATATACACTATTTGGTAAGAAAAAAATGTCATATTATAAACAGAAGATGACTAGAAGTACCGAATTATAGTTATACTGTGGATTCAAAGAATTTTATTCATAGGTTTAAGTCTGAAACATATTATACATTACAGGCACCCTATAGAACTTCCACAAAGAGAAATCTTATGAGTGAAAATCTCTGTACATGTGTGTGTGTGTGTGTGTGTGAGAGAGAGAGAGAGAGAGAGAGAGAGAGAGAGAGAGAGAGAGAGAGAGAGAGAGAGAGAGAGAGAGAGAGAGAGAGAGAGAGAGAGAACTTCCACAAAGAGAAATCTTATGAGTGAAAATCTCTGTACATGTGTGTGTGTGTGTGTGTGTGTGTGTGTGTGTGTGTGTGTGTGTGTGTGTGAGAGAGAGAGAGAGAGAGAGAGAGAGAGAGAGAGAGAGAGAGAGAGAGAGAGAGAGAGAGAGACTGTGTGCTTCAACTGTGTAAATGCTAATTTATTTTCTTTTTGACAGTTTTATATATATTAATATTCACACATAGTTATTGTAGTCATTTAAATTTATAGACACTGTAGCAATGGAACTCAATACAAAATATGAGGTGGATCGTTGTTTTTAAACAACTGATTTTCCACTTATACAAAAAACAGTACTTATATAAGAAACAACAAATATTACTTTTTAGGCAATTTGGTATGATGTTAACACAAGATGTAGATGACAGTAATATATCAGTGGCAGAATAAAACAAAGGGAAATGCTGATAGGGCAGCTGAATTTAGAGTAGAAAAATAACCTACAAAACCAAAAGTATTATTTACTCTGCTTCTTAGAAAGCACAGTCACCTATGGCTCTGAAACTTGGAAGACAAACCAAAGGTTCTAATCTGTTAGTAATTAAGATATCGGGAGACAAATTTGGGAAGACAAAGAGAATTTTACGTACCACAAATATGAAGCACCTTGTATGGTATGGCCACACGGAAGGAACGCCAAAAAGAAACTGGGTTCCAAATAGAATAAGACAAAGAGGCAGACCCAGGAGATTGTAAAAGGACAACATCTATGATGAGATAGAGAAAAGAGGCTTACAACGAGTATAATGGAAAACGGAAACCTCTCATGCGTAGGATGTGAGAGAAGGCAGGAGCTGTACATGCACCACATGTGGGTAGAAAAGACTAGCTAAGCATGTTTAAAATATAAGTCTAAAGGGAGGGTAAGATTTAGGAAGAACACTTATAAGATGGTTAAATAAAATCAAACTACATTTGATGAGTCACATAATAATGTAATGCAAAAGGAAGACTCAATTTTTTCATAGGAAACATTCAACACTACCATTGGTACCACTCACAGTTATATATTGCAGATTCAGTACACAAAGTAGGCTGAACAGAAGCCGTTTAAGATTTTAGAATCTTAAAACTGTTTAAAATATGTAAATTGTTTATTTACACAAGCTGAAAGCCTGGATATCCCTATTCTGTTACTAAAAATCTGGTCCATTTGAATCTCACAGTATACATAAACGTAGAAAAACTATTTATTAAAACCCTTAGATTTCATATTAAAACTAGAAGAAATCCAATATATTTAATTTAATTTATTCTACTATAAGATGAAATAATATTTACACTTTTACATGTTTAAGTTATATAATCACTACGTCTCTTTATCACTTTCCATAATTTTCTCCTTCTGTCTTCCTATTTTCCTTTTGAGTTTCATTGAGAATAAGAAAATCAAAGATAACTGATGACAGTTGATAGGCTAATACTGTAGAAGCTGTTTACTTCTTTTTCATTTGCTTTGGGTCTGTTCCCTATTTATATACAAACGTGTGAAAAACTAGGGAAAGTTTAATGTTTACATAGTTTAGCATAAAGTGCAGATAAAATACAATTTCTAATATTATATTAAACACAGTGCAAACTGCTGCATTCATTTAATGAAATTAAAAATGGAGGCTCATACATCTATCTACATGAAGATCGAAGCTAGGTTCATTTTATTAATTGCTCTGTGATTTTATATAAGTATTTCAACAACAAGAAACAATGTATAATTCAATTTTGCAGGAAAAATTGCTTGAAAAACATCAAACCATGGGGCCCTTCTTATTTACAATTCTTTGCTTTAATAAAAATATGAAACTACATTTTTCAGACACTTTTAAAGAAGATAAACTGAACTGTATAATAATTAATTGGCCGTGCCACCAAAACATATTAAATTAAATCTTGTATACACATTACACTTGTAACATTTTAAAATTATTTCTGTAGTATTTAACATCATTCTTAAATACAAATACCACTGACAAGAAACAATAAGTCCAATATCAATAATAATAGAATAAAGAACTGTTGAAGTCGTCCACTCAATATTTCTTTTTATATTTATATTATTTTTGGTAAATATGTAGATATTCTGTTTTTGTATTTATTTTGACTAAATATAATTAATTCACTACCGACTCGGACCACAAAGTTTTTTATGGGTAAAAACATAAAAGCTATACCTTATAGCCTGAACCAGTTTTCGCTTTTAAAAAGCTTCTTCAGAGCCAAGAATTTATTTTGACATATCATACATGAAAATACAATCTGTCATTCTATTATACACATACATCATCAGGTATATGCCACACATAATTACACTACCATGTCGGGCTGTTTTCATTCTTTTCATATTGTTTCTATATACTTTATAACTATCTTTATAAATAACATATGCGTTATGATTATAGGTGTGTGTGTGATGCTTTATTATATTTTCAAGTGTTGACTGTTCCTGTTCTGATTAAATATTATGCCCACTACATTTGATCATCAAAGTAAGAATTTATTGGCTACAGTCAGTTAGCCATTCAATCTTGCCTCACAGTTTCCGAGACTGTAAGAAGTGTATCGATCTTGTACACACTGTAAGATGTGTATTGCAATTACATCTGCCCCACTAAGCAGAAATGCATTTATATTTTTATTTAGTCTGTCTACTAAACTTTAAAAAAAATGTACTGTAAACAAACGCTTAGGCAAATTGCAATAGGGTATTAATAATCCAGAGATAAAGAATCTGGAATACCAAAACTCCAAACTGCCCTCCAAAAAAAACAACTTTGTTTTTTTTTTAATTTAAAAAGGGCTTACCCTTTACCAAATGGATGTGGTACTTGGTCATTCATCTAGTCATGGATTTGATTCCCACAGCATCAAGATGTGTTTTTGGCCCTCAGGTCAACTTAACTTCTGGAAATGATTAACTGGAATCAGAATGAGTGAAATATAGCATTGATCATACTACCTGGTTTGTAGCCAGGCAGCTCAAGCTGGCAGTCTATGCTGCTTCTCCTACACCATTTATCAGGAACATGGCATCCAAATACACCAATCCACCTCACCATACTTTTATACATTCTTGTTTTCATTTTCCAATCTGAAAATTTATTGTCTCAGATAACTAGGACATATTTACAAAAGATGTGCACCTGCAATACTTGATTCATGACACATTACACAGTTTGGCTTGATAATATGAGAATATACCTTTTGTGCATGAAATGACTGCTGTTCCTAAACAAAAGTTACTTGGTCTGTAGTGTATCTGTGTTGATCATATGTATACAAATTTTAGGATAAATTAATGTTTCCAGAATACCAGTACTTGGTGGGAGGGAGTGTACTTGGCACCCGGCCTCACAGTTTCCTGAATGTAAACTCTCACGGGGAATTGCAAATAAAGGTTAGAGAAACCGTTTTTTTCTCTACAAAAAGCAAGTTTTCTAAATTATTCCGAGTGTTCGAAATATATCTAGAAAACAATCCAAAAAACCATCAACAGAAAAGATTTTAAACAAAAAGAAGACATAAAATAATATTTAAAGTTACTATATAAGTAAATGAAATAATATTTTAATAAAACAAATACGTAATATTAGTCATTATTGATGCAGAAAATGGATAAGAATGGTACTACTTTAACAGCATAATATCACTCACACACACACACACACACACACACACACACATGTATACCACATAATAAGTACACTTAATTTTATAAACTAAACAATATATAACGTATACAAAACCTGTATAGGGTATCAGTATACATTTGTTCACAAAAGCTTTAAGACTACTACTGTACTCTGTTTTACATAATTAATTTTCTCCATGTTAATTATGCAATACTATTCATAATACTGGCAACAAAAATTTACAAAACAAAATATCAAATTACTGGTGAATATCATATATAAATGCATACAAAGTAAGAAAATGCATTCTGGCACACTGTCAGTACTCATGCTGTGATGTATAAGTGAATATACAAATAGAAAATTTTGATTCATTCCTTGTCACTGATATTCCCGTAATGTTCACCCTGTTTCGTACTCCACTTCAGCGGGTAATTCAACTGCTTGGCCATTCTTTTTATAATACTTTTTAAAGAGAAACTGACCCATCAAATATATAAATGCCAACGATATCACATACAGAAGGAATGTACAAATTTTAACATCTATTTGGACATTGTCATTTGATACTACAGAATATGTCAGTGCAGTACCATACCCTATTCTCATTATGACAAAGCATGTGATAAACGTTATTTCAACGATGGTGTGAAGCACTGTTCGGTTGTATCCATACGTTCGCAGGAACCATCGACACTGTAACAACGGGTTCGTACATTCCATACTGCCGATCCCTGCGACAGCTTCCGCACCGGACACTCTCTTGAACAGGATTAAACCAATCGACACAATGCTAAGAACATGATGAACAATCATGATTGGTGGTTCTGTCTTGTGGTACATGCACCAACAGAAGTCATAAATGAAGTAACCAAGACTGAGGACCATAGTTATATCTTGCCGTAACGTGTTTGGCTCCCCTGAAACAAAACTGATTCAGTGTACATAACTAGCCATGAAAAATAATAATTTTCAAGTTACCTTTTCTGGGTTGATGCTACATTTAATAATCTCCATTGTTGTTTCAGAAGGTTTTTGCATATTATATCAGTCATCCATTATCTTATATGTTCTGATTTATTACAAGTTTGGCCTGCACACATGTCAGACACCTGATCTAATTTATATCTACACATTGCCTGAGTTTTAGACCAGGTAGCCTGTACTCTACTTGCTAGCCAACAACTAGTGCAGTCCTGGGCATACTGTAGATATAAATTGGCTCAGGTCTCTATACACATATGGTAGTTTGTGTATGTTTTGTTTTTGTTGTTTGGTATACATTTTTTATGATTTTCTATATTATTCTGATGAGGAGCCAGGATTGTGATAAATGAAAACATTAGTACGAAGAAAAATAGAAAAGATTCTATTAGAAGTACTCATAATGTTTGACCATTGGAAAGCAGTTATAAAGAAAGTTACGTCAATTCATTGTTGATGTCGTTGAACGAACATGTTTTATCCTAATTATTATAGCCTGTGTCATCATATTATGACTTTCATGCTCACTGAAACAGTGATTTATGGAAAATACTTTGTCCACAAATTTATGTAATGACTGTAAAACTCATACTACCATCTTGATTAAACATATTTTCTTGACATATACATACTACATTTCATACTGCATGTGCACCTTACCTGGACTTCTCAATGGATTTGGTCCTTGGATAAGACAAGCATATGCAAATGCTGTTACAATGACTGCGTGGATGGCAGCCACTACATGACTGTTGTATTCTGCTGTTTGTTTCCACTTGAGAGAAATGTGCGTGTACAAAAGCCACCATAACACAGCACTTATCACAGCACACACAAATATAATCACCATTCTTTCTTCTGTATAATTTTTTATTCTATTTTAAATTACATTAGAACAATGAATTCATATATCAACTAATAAAAATTCTTTTTTTTAGAGTGCCCTGAGTTTTGACATTCATAAAGAACATAGATGACTTCGTCACACAATAATTTCTTTAAAAATTATTAAAATATTGGGAAGCCTTTCTTGGAATACTGTAAATTATCACATCTTGATATATCACAATTTATGGGCCACTTCAGGTATCAACTTCTAACCACCAACATTTTAAATACGCAAAATATAAAAAACGTTTTGTAGACAATAAGTAAATATCAAAGTAATGATATCAACGGACACAATAATCAACAAATACAGTAATGACAAAGTTTCGAACAAATTAAAAGCTAAACGTTTCAAATTTTACCAGCAGATGATAACTTGCACAAATGTGAATCAGCTGATAGTTTTTGTACTTCAGTATCTGGATTTGAATGTAACATGTAAATAAAAATTCCCATCGTTTTACGATTAATCGATTATTTTATTTCAGAATTTAGTTTTCAATATTTAAAATGTGTACATTACACTCAATACCTGTACGAGTTTCAAATTTTCATGGTAATTTTGTAAAACACACACACAGTAAAGGATATGTAATGTAATGATACATAGAAATGAAAAGCTTCAAAACAATTGAAAATTATGTATGAATATGTTAAATGTTGGTTAATCTGTATCCTGTACGAGACAAAATCTACTTAATACGTATGTAATTTATTTAGAAAAACAAATATTATTTCTCCAAGGCTATACTAAAATATACGTTATAAATAATTATTAATATACTTTAATATTTTGATTAAAGTTACTGTAAACAAACAGCGAGTTATATGAAATTTTAAAGCACACACACGCTTAAATGTTCTTAATTGTGTATAAGAAATATGAGACAGTAGAAAATCTATTTTCAAAGGTTATCGATAAAATTATAATTGAATGTTTCGTAATAATATAAAATATATTATGAATTCTTCACTCATTTGTAGGAGTTCGGTCTGTGCCATATGTATTTATTTTCATTCTCATTTAGTACCAAAAACGTTCCGTTATGGAATGAGACGTTAGTGCATTTCTCTATAAATCAAACCGGGATTCCTTTTTCTTAATCATTAATCGCTTTTACAGCATTCTTAATATTTATTAGCGTTTAACATGTAAGCACTTTTTGTGACCAGTTATTCACATGGTTGGTTTTTTGAGTCATATCGGAGGGTTGCTGCAGTCGCCATTTCCTCGCCTCGGCGCGAAAACGTCTGCGAGCGTGCACCAGTTATTCGGCCATGAGCGTTCGCGAAGCTTTGCGGTTTGGAATTTTCGGCTGTGGTCTTCGTATAAAATAAAATGTAAAAAGTCCTTCATTCCCTAGTGGACAGGACCGTTAATAATACAGGTGAGTACGATAATTTATGTTGACGTAGACATTCATAGGATAACGGCAAGTTTTCTTACCTAGGTGAACCGCATCAGGCATTGTTATAGGTCCAGTCCTCGCTGAAAATGGAGATTAAATAATAATAATCTGCGATTGTTACTAGTGGCAGTCTTTGGTTTTAATAAGAAAGCTTGTATAAATGTAGGGATTGACAATTTATTTCGTATAGTTCATTAAATTTCTGTTATAATTCCTGTAACCTGTGGCTATATAGGCCACGTTCTTTGTACATTAAAATCCTGTGTTAAAGGTTTCGAATTTAAGCTGTTCCGTTCAGAAATAAAGTAGTCCGAGTTGGCATGTTAAATTAATTGGTTAATATTTGTAGAGAATGTGCAAGATTAGTTGGCCCGTTTTTTAGTCCTAGAGGAAATCAGGTTTTAAAAAAAATATTAATTTGTGTGTATCAGACGGAAAGGGAAAACTATTTTTCGACAGTTAATTTAGATAGAAGAAAACGTTAATAATAAAGAACTGGTTAGTACATGAGTGGTTTCTTGTTAAACATGCAGTGACATGAGCATGTGGCTGCCCCCATACATGAAGTGAAATCTATATACCGGTAGGTCTACTCATTAAATTTAATTTGTAGAATGTGAAAAATAATATTGCAAGATTATAAAATGCGTAAATGAACGTTTTAAAAAATGGTTATTAATTATCGTGGTTATATTTCCTGTAAGTGAAATAACCGGATTTGTGTGTTTTTATTTACAAGTTTCTGCAGTTTCATTGCACAACACTTCAATAGTGTAGTGTATCTTTGTCAAGGTGTGGGGGGGGGGATCCAATGTGCTACACATATTACTGTGAGTTTGTACTATGTCAGTCAAATTCAGTAATGAATTATCCAGTTTGTTCTGAAAATACTGTCCCATCTTTTTAATTACCCCAAACCTGCATAGTTTTACAAACCATTAATATGGCCCACATTAATGAATTGAGCATACACAATAATTGATTGGTAAATTTGTTCTGTGTTCTCTTTTGTCTACCAGTAATATACCGGTACCATGAATACATAATTTATATATGCACCGCTATATAAAGCATTTATATATTAGTTGTGCTGTTTTAATTTGGAATGTTTATGCCAGTCTATTAAGTTTGTCAATCAAATAAAGGTAATTGTTCCATATCAATAAACTACACCTTTTGCCAACATTTTGTGAAAAGGACTCCAAATACTCATGTCTAGCTTTATAGTTCAGATGAAATGTTTCAGAAACTCAGAACGAAAAACAACTCATGTCAGACCACTGTGCTCACTTCACACCGCATGGATATAAAAGCACTGCCTATCAATGTGCAGTTTACTAAAAATATCACTCATAATGTGTCACAGAAATGGAAGGATTAGATTGGCAATGTTTGGCCCGTTTACAAGCCATTTCTGCTCAACAAGAGGATATCATCTGTGGGTCCACCTAACCTATATGCTTATGTGTATGCCAACAGGGACATAACATCCCAGATTTAAAATTGAAATCTTATTTTGCTAGAAAAGATTTTGAAGTCTTATAACTGCATTGTCAAACATAAGTTTTTTTTCCAATAGGTACAATGTTTTTTCCAATCTCCCGTTATAATGAACTAATAGGGGCTCTGATGTGTCGATTATATTGAACATCCATTGCAACTATATAGCAAGGAGTCCTTATAATATGGATATGACTCATTGAGACTATGTGAATAAAAATAGAAATTATTTTACTGTATTTATATAAAATAGATAACAGTACAGCAATAAATAAGTTATATCTTATACAAAATACTGTATACATAATTGTAATAATAAAAACTTAGCCATATGTATATAACCGCTTACATTTTACACAAAATATTTATAATTATAGTAAAAACTGTCCAGCGTCTATCTTCTTCGAAATCTTCATGGCTGTATATCAGAATGACTTTCCATTTACTGGTTTAAAAAAAAATAACTAATTTTTTTTAGATCAATTAATTTCTTCACATGCATGAAGGCGTCCCAAGTGATCATAATAGGACAATGTGTTTTAATTGTTTGAATGCTGAATATATTCAGTGACAAGTTCAAGTAGTCTTTTACTTCGTTTACTTTAAATTTTGGCTGAAATTGTCGTCTTCTTCCTGTGAACTTTCTAGCACTTGTGTTACACTATCAGCAATCCCCTCTTCAGTCATGGTGTGGTAGCAAGGACTCGATGTTTTCTAATAACACAACGTCACCTCGTTGGAGGGTCTTCTGGTTCACATTCATCTATTTTTGGAGGAGTTAAGTTCTTCATCCAAGAGAAGTTTTTGCCTTGTATTTGCTAAAGTTGTAGATTTTCTTTTACAGCATCTGCAAAGTTGTAAATCGTAGATCATGTTATATGACTTTTAATCTCTTCTGTCTTCTTCTCCATCAGGAGGTAGCTCCTTGACTTCTAAAACGACATTGGGAACTTTCTTTTTGTAGATCTGCTTTGCCATGTACATCACTCGTTGGTCCATTGGCTGAAACACAGCCATTATGTTTGCTATCAGGATCAAGGAACTCATCTTTTTATCTCTACTACAAAGTTTTTCAACATCACAATGGGTTGTTGCATTATCACAAGTATTGAGGCCTACACTTTGTCTTGTGGGAATGTAAAATGTTCAATTTTTTTTTATATATTTTTCTGTGCAGCTTTCATTTGTATAGTGTAGGCTGTATATTATTTTGTAATACCATTTACTACAAAATTTCAAGTACATAGGTTTTTACTCCACAATACATTACACTATTACACATCACACTTCAAGCTGTATAAAAATTATGAATTATAATAAAATGTTCAGTATAATAACGAAGGGTTTTTAGGTACTGTACATGTTTTAATTGTAGACATAATAGGCCTGCAAGTAGCTTAGGCACATTTGATAGGAAAAAATCACTTATGTTTGTGGATAATATTCAAACAACTTTCTTTGCGGTTTGGCCTTCTATCTGTTTTAAGAACAGTTTCTCTGTTTTCAAATTCCTTTCTGAAAAGAACATGAAATGGTGATGATTCCTTACCTTGTCTATCCTATCTTGTTAATTACTGTTTGTTTATTTTGTCTATATATGCCGAAAGTATTGCTGTATTTAAAAAAAATCAAACAGTCACTCTTTCCTTTTAATGATATGCAGTGGTAATACATTAGGTAATAATTAACATACAGCCAACAACAATTAGTATATCAAATTTCTAAATTTTCCAATGAGTTCAGATGTTAGGGTAGTAATTGGTGGTCTGCTGTATCTCAGCAAACCCCTCAACATTTTTTATATCGTCTTACAGGCCTTGCCATATGCCCCTTTCTGTTAGTTTTTATATCATTTAGAGGTATCATTTAAACTGTTGAGTTTTATTTGCAGACAGAATTTGTAAACATCCCTTGTTCTTCTCAACCCTTCTATCTAGGGGCTTCTGTTTTTTTAATATCTGTCAGTATTTTAACAACTTCTTGTAAAATGTATGGATGCCATGAAAATATGTAGGCTTTCATGATCTGAGTCATCTGTGCCATTTAAAACTTCCAGGTTTGTTGACCACGGTCGATAATAAAAACGATTTCTATATCACCCACTTGGCATTTTAGCGGCTTGGATGACACCCAACTTCAGTCTCCCTTCTTCAGTCACAGAGACATTGTTTTTAATTATTGAGTATAGCCTACAAGCTCAGAAGTTTTAAATAATGACATGTCTAGAATGTCGTTATTCGGTTATTTTATTTGGAATGTCCCTATGTGTAGTGAAATTATATGATTTTCACTTTTCTGTTTTACTGTATTACAGTAGGAGTATTCATATATTCCAATAAAATTTCATATTTCTTTTGTCTCTGATTACTCTTATATTTTTATCTTTTTAGTTACCTTCTAGTTGTTTCATTGTCCATATACAGGGTCCGGCATAAAGACCTCTCCCATTTGGAGAGGCCACTGGACGAGCGGTGGTGGGGGTACGGCTGTGGAGGGGGTATCGATCGCTAGTGGTGTACGTGCCGTTTTCAGTGAGCGCAATGGCTTGGCTTGGTGAGCATCGCACTTTTGTTGTGGAGGAATTTATTCGTAATGGTGGTTCTGTGATTACTACACAGTGTGCATTTTGTATTCGGTTCGCACTTGGCCGACATGAGTCTGTTCCGGATAGAAAATCAATTCATGTTTGGGTATCAAACTTTAGAGCAACAGGTTCAGCATTAAAAAGAAAATCTGGCCGACCTCGGACCGTAACAACGCCGGACAATGTGGCACGTGTGAGAGCTTCCGTCCTGCAATCGGGTCATTCCACACCAAATCAACCAATAAAAAAATAATTTTAGACTCAAGGTTATTCAAAATGAGTGAAACTTGGTATTTATGTTCTATGCATAAATATAGTCAAAAATACAAAGTTTCAATTTTTTTTCTCTTTTGGTTTTTGAATTATAGGCCTACATGTTTAAAAACAAAAAAACGTCGCTTTTCGCTTTGTTTGTAAATCTTCAAAAGCCTGTAACTCAAAAACTATTTGTCCTATAAAGCTAAAACTTGCGCCATTCTCTTCAGAATTACAAGGGCTTTAATTTGATATATCACTCATATATTATAACCAAACGAATATTAGGGGTTGTGTTTAAACTGATTGTTTATTTGTTTATAGTAATTATATTAAAATAATGTTTAATTCCGTTTAAAAGCCACACTGTTGGTCTAACCTATTTGTAATAAAATGAAAACGTGTGTGTTTACAAGTAACTTGAAATAAAATAAAAGTGTTGTTGTTGTTTAAACTTAAATTCGTGGTTAAAATATTAAAAGTCTCGTTAAAACAAAGTTCAACTATGTGTGAAGTATTCTTTTGAGATAACTCTATGTTGAGAATGGTTGTTTCTAATTCAAGGTTACTAATGTAGTAAAGTAATTTAAAATACAACATTCAAAGTTACTCACAGTGTTTACAATGAGTTAATTATACTTGTTAAAGAAAATCCCCTTGTATTAAATAAATAAAATAGTGAAGTTGATTATACTTAAATGCTAGATTAACTTAAGTTAAAACATGAAGTATAGCAGTTGGTTGCTTGATAATAGTTCTCGTCTGGTTGAAACTAGTAGTAAAAACTTCTTCTCCAGGTTGCAGGTAGTCTGAGTATGTCACGTCTCGTAAAGTCTGGACAATATCATAAACAAACATATGCTTTTACGTACCTGATTGTGTTTACTAGAAGTTCACTAAACTGTCAACTCAGCTTACAATCACCAACTCCCTTTGGTTGCAAGGTTAGGTTACCTTGTTTATTAATTAGTGGGCGCCACACTGATTTATTCAGGGAAAATCCCGTGTAAAACCCATACATAAAAATTGCTGGATGATTAGAAAATTTAAAATAGTTGAGTACCACCTTTTGGCAATGCTATTCCAATGTTAAACACAACAGAAGGTTGTTTAAGCTTATTAAAAGAAAATATTCAATTATCCTAGAGAAATAAATCAAAATCAGGTGATGCTGTTAATAATGGGTTTATTTACACCCTTATAGAGAATTAAAAAAAAAAACAAATATAATGCAAACATACAAAGTTGTACAATTAAAAGTCAGTTATTATATGCCTTATACGGCTTGCTCAGAACATGAATTATAAATCTGGTTAAGTCCAGATGCTATTTATTTTTTAATATTAAAATTATGATTATCTCAGTAGTACAAAGTTGTACAATTAAAAGTCAGTTATTATATGCCTTACACGGCTTGCTCAGAACATGAATTATAAATCTGGTTAAGTCCAGAAGCTATTTATTTTTTAATATTAAAATTATGATTATCTCAGTTGTGAATTCTTTGAGACACGAAAGAAAACAATTATGCCTACACAATATCCAATAATCCTTTTGATATAAAATTGATCAACAAAGTTTTAGGTTACTTTTGCAAAGTAATTAAAAAAAACGATTGTTGAAAGATCGCGCGTTTCATCAACGCTTGCTTTTTTAGTGACAATATTTATCAAGTGAGAACCCTTACAACTAACATATAGCTTAATTACTAATAACAAATTTGTATAATAAATCGAGACGTGGTGTAATAAAAAAAAAAATGTTTTTGTGTTTTGCGTCAGTACAGGTTGTTGTTGAAAAAAAGTACAGGTTAAGGCGCTCAGATCAAGATTAGTAATGATTGCACTTTTACCTTCTGAGTTTTAATTATTTAATTAAAACTTATTAATCACTTAAGTAATCGGATTATAATGATTACTGGGTTTCGGCACTAAATTCGCACAAGAACAGAATAATGCGATCCTCTTCTGATTAAAATGGATCGTGAGTAATAACAATAAATTATTTTCTGTTCGTTATTCCCGCACACAATTAAAATGAAACTGCACTTAATCACTGTTGCTTGTTGTGGATGAACTCGAAGTAGTCGTTTGTTGTTGAACTATTGGTTCCAATGTACTATGTAACTGACGCTAAGTGTTATTAAAAAATGTAGAGATGACGGGCACACGTCTGTGCTGCACGCTAGTTAGTAAAGGTCTGTCTCAAAATTCGCTGTTTCATCTTTATATACCCCTTTCTTTGATCGGCTTTAGGTAAAAATGTTGATTAATAACTAATTTTCTGATTGGCTTTGGTAGGTGTGTCGGTGTGACGTGTCACTTTTTGACAGTTGATAACGGCTTTTTCTAACCGTCAAATGTTGTGGTGGCAGCTAGTTGTCGTTCTTGTTATTATTCATAAACAGTTTCCCGATGTACATTTTTAGAATGATGCTAACATCTCTCCCGCACTAAATACAGTTGCGATTGGGTTAATATTACTATCAAATTAAAGATTGTTCTGTTTCCTTTAATTTGATATCACTCGTTCTCGAATTACTTTCACTTTGACCGACATTGTTATAAAACCAACGTTCGGGTACATTACTCTTACTGTCGTCTGCTATTTATGAGTCGCCGATTTTACACTTTTGGTTAACATTGCTTGTATTCACATAACATTTTATTAATCAAATGTTTATGCGCGAACACCATTAATGCTGTACTGACGTTTTTTGCTGAACATTACTTGTACACCTTAACTCTATACATTGTAATAAATGATCCTACTGACTATGACATTTCGTTTTATGCTAATTCGTTTTAAGCTGCTATTTAACAATTAAAATTATGATCAAACCTATTGTTTTAATAACATTTTTTGTTATGTCAAGGCATAACCATAGTTCTGTGCATTTTAGTTTACACTTGTGATAATCCTCGATAGCCATTTTACTGACTAATGTTTGGTCTAAGCTTGCTAAGGCATATCGCCTACATTGAAATTTGGCCTTAATAATGCCTATTGGTTCTCAATTCGGTAAATTGTGGAGACATCTTATTTGTATAAGATTCTCTCTTATAAATAGTTCTCTTTTCTAACAAGTATATTTGATGCTGAAATACATCTTAGTTCTCACTATGTAGCCATTGTTAACATTAGTTTTGGCATTCATAATCTACTGGTCATTGTCACATCTATTATCAGCAAAATGCTAATTCTGCTTTCACAGTATTTAACTGCTCATTAGTTCATTTTTTGTTTACAAATGACATTCGGTTGACATCAACTATTTACTGAATTGACAGCTGAATGTAAATTTATTCTGTCCATTAGTTCGTTTTAGTCTCAGTCTAGTTGTAGTGTCAAACAGCCCTTGGGTTACTGTTTCATGTGGCACTTCTGCTTCATTCTTCTTTCTTGGTTATTTCTACTATTATATACCTATTTACATGGTTGTTTCGTTTTTATAAAATCTGATAACATACACTTAGGTTAGGTGACATCTTGTGATGTTACATATACACCCTCTTTAAAATTGATCATTTGAAAAAATTTATTTTTTGTAAAATTATCAATTCATGTCAGTTTCTTAGTATACTTCAATAAAAAATTTTTCTCTGTACTCTTTGATTTTTTAAACATATTATTGGTGTATTACTCTAGGTTGGCTTTTTATCCAATGGTACAATTCTTAATTTACTAGTATTTTCAAGTTGCTTACTCTCTAAGTCATTTAACTACAATTGATCTTGTTTCTCAAGTTAACTATTCCCTGTCTTATTCACATTCTACTTTCTCATCACATATCTTTGCATTCGTGATTATCTTAATGGTTATTATAATTCATACCTCACAGATTCTTTCATAATATTCCTTGATACAATGAAACAATATAATTCCCTAACTGTTGTAGAGGTTTCGGAATCAGGGTGGCTCACTATGGCTAACATCCTCTGCCGTTCCTCACTACACATTCTCAGATTCAGAGGCATTACTCTTCTCTGTCTGAGAAAAAAAATAAACATTGCACCTGGCAATAGTTGCACTATCACAACTCAAAAAAAAAAATCACATATCATTCATATTCAATAATATAATATAGTCACTATAATATTCAAGGTATCAGAGGTTTTCATTTAGATCACATTTCCATCTTTATACTTGCTAACATACTTTCTTTCTTACAGGTAATTACTTCTTTTAGACTTGATGTTTTTCAGCTATGCTTTTATCAGCTATATAGTTACTTATGTACTAGTTAACAATTTGCTTTGGTTCGTTTAAATATTCTTAAGATTATACACTGGTTTTGATGTTTACAGTACTTATGCATTTGGTTTGTTCTATCTAGAGTCTACAATATTTTTCTGTTTTCACCATAGTTCATTAAATCTTTCTTAACGAGTTATATTCATCCTGAATTATCAGGGCTTACCTTGTTTGTATACTAAATGTTTTTTTTTTTTTTTTTTTTTTTTTTTTTTTAATGTTCTCTGACATATTCTGGTGATGTATAATATTTGATAATTGACAAACATTTTTCTTTCCTTTCATTCCATTATAACAATAGTTATCTTTACAATTAACACTCTTTGTTATTTTTCTTCTCTACTCCTTCAAGTGATGGTGGTTTTCACTTATTCTGGATGATTTTATATACTATATACTATGCTGTAATTACAATTTCATTTGACAATATAATAACATACTAATATCTAATTTCATAGACATTCTTGGGGTTTACATGGTTTGTTTCACAAATATTATTTTTTTCTTTCCTTACATTCCATAATAATGTCCTTTTATTTTACACACTTTGTTATACTGCCTCTCTACTCCTTCAAAGGTTAGTTGGGTGAACCTTTATTCTGGACGATTTAATTTAACATTTGAGTTTTATGAGAGGTATACAATAATCATTTTATAAACATTAAGTTACATAGAATATCCATCTGGATACATATTTTTTCTCTAGGTATAGCATAGTAGTTGTATTTACAAGCCACTACTGGCTCTTTGTGACATAATAGATGTCTTTTCTTATTAAATCATTTGATTGACATTATATAATTTTCTATCCCTTGGCGTGATAGGTCTGGTAAATTTTCACCAGTAACAAATGGTTTGGGCTTACATCTTAAATCTACACACTTTTGTAACTTGATAAGGCAAATTGACTAGTTATAGTTAATTAGTTACCCTCAACATTTTTGTAGTTTAACAACAAATGAGTTTGTTTATAGCAATGGTTTTTTTTAAATATATATATTTTATCTTTTATACCCTAAACGTTTGGGTGAGGAATGTTGCTTACTATTACATATTATCCATCCTTAATATTAATCATTTTTTACTAGTTCATATTCATGGGGTTATTTGTGCTCTTCCACTCTATTGGGTCTATAATTGGGATATCTGACATATGTTCCGTACTAGTGGTTTTGGAGATACCTTACTATCAAGCGGTTCTTCCACTTGGCGGCTACCAGATAGTCATTGGCGCCCCGTTTCCTTGCCTTCTTCCTCTCATCATCTTTGGTATTCCTGTGTTCGTTGTACTCTGGGCCTGGGCTATCATTGATGTCTGGCCCATCTTCTAATCCGGGTTGACCTTTGTTCATTTCCTGGTTGGACTCTTCCACCGCTTGGTCCCTCTTTTTCCGCATTTCCCTTATTCTTTGGGCGTACCCTTCAATAAGCTGGTCCAGTTGTTCCTGGTACCTTTTTCTTTTCTTGGAACACCTTCGTTTCCTTTTAAGAATATCTGCTTTAAGTTCTTTGCTGGTCCTAGTTTTCTTGGTGGTAACACATTTCTGCTCTTTGGCCACTCCCATGATGCCCCTTCGATACTCCTTTCTGTAGACTCCTTCTCTATGGTTGTTGACTGGGACATGAACCATATTAACTAGACCACTTTGAGTCATTTCGGTTAATTCTTTGGTCACTCTAGTCTTCTTTGGGCGTAGTATCCTTCTTATCTTCCCCTCCTTTTCTTCCGTTTTCTTAATTATTTTGTTCCTTTTTTCCGGAATATTAATTTTCGAATTCACTTGTTTGGTAGCTGTATTTCCGGGTAATTCCCTTGTCTCCACGTGATCGTCATACATTGGCAAATTATTTTGTCCTAATTCCTCCTTCTCTGCCACTAACTCTTCCGTTTCTTCAATTACCTGAGTGTTCTCAATCCTCTCGGTACCGATCTCCTTATACTGAATACCTCCCTGTTGTCCGTCAAGCTCGTTTTCAGATAATAATGTATTTATGTCCTGCTGTTTTCTTGTTGGTTCATCATTAGTTTCCATTTCTTCCCTCCATTGTTGGATGATTTCTTCTCTCCATGATCTGATATCGTTCATCATTTCCTCCCTTGCCTTCTCAAAGCTATTCTCTACGTGGTGGGGGAACTGTTTCTCCCTACATTCCATCATCATCTTCTGGAAACTTAACAGCTCCGTCGATGCTATTTCCTTAGGTTGGCTTTTTATGGTGTCACTTGCCATTACTTCTTTATCTTCTGGTTTTTCGATTATATTTGTATATTCGACGCTCACGGTCGATGCGTTATCGCTTACCATCCCTTGGACTGCTTCATCATTCTCTTCCGTCGTGTCATTATCTTTACTCTCTTCTTGGTAGGGGGTTTTTATTTTCCCGTCAGTGACTTCACTGGGTTCACTTGGAGATTCATATAGCTCATTCTGGTCCTTACTTGTTATTGTTTCGGTCTGTAGGTCATCTATTAATATTTCCTCCTCTTTTACACCATCATTGACGTCTTGTTCTGGGACGTTTTTAGTCATATTTTCTTGTGGTGGTTCCATGGATTCCTTCTGGTTATGGTCTTCTTCGATTTTGTCGTTGGTATTTTTCCCATTCTTCATTAAGTCTTCACCTATCTGTCTCTGTTCGTTTCTTAATTTCTTGGCATTCCTCAATTCTCTTCGAATGCTTCCCTCCGTTTACGCTCTTCTTCTCGTCTCTCATTCTGGCGTCTTATCTCCTCTTCCTCCTGCTGTACAGCTCGACTATAGAACAATTCTTCATTTTGTCTTATCTTATTGTCTCTTAGTTCTCTTTCGACTGCTTCTCTTCTACTACGCTCATCTTCCCATCTCTGGTAATGGTAATTCCTCTTCTCTTCGTTTCGCCATGTTGGTTGGTTATTATACCATCTTGTATTCCGGTCCCTCCTTGTTTGTGGGGTTTCCCATTCGTGGAGTCTTGCAAATCCTTCTTCCCTCTTCCTTCTTAATTGGTCTGACTCCTCTTTTATCCATCTCTTCTCCTCTTCCATTTTGCGATTTAATTCTTCACCATCGATTTTCAATATTCTGTATATTTGGTCCCAGTCTGTTTCCTGGTTATAATAGTCCATTTCTCTCTCCCTTTTCGCTCTATATTTTGTGTTGTATCGATGTGTGCGTGGCATGTTAATTTTTCGTGTCTACCGGGCTAATATAAAATATAAAAAATATATTTATTTAATATTTTTTAAGCCACACTAGTTGGTGCGCCAATTTATAACCAAACGAATATTAGGGGTTGTGTTTAAACTGATTATGTTTATTTGTTTATAGTAATTATATTAAAATAATGTTTAATTCCGTTTAAAAGCCACACTATTGGTCTAACCTATTTGTAATAAAATGAAAACGTGTGTGTTTACAAGTAACTTGAAATAAAATAAAAGTGTTGTTGTTGTTTAAACTTAAATTTGTGGTTAAAATATTAAAAGTCTCGTTAAAACAAAGTTCAACTATGTGTGAAGTATTCTTTTGAGATAACTCAATGTTGAGAATGGTTGTTTCTAATTGAAGGTTAATAATGTAGTAAAGTAATTTAAAATACAACATTCAAAGTTACTCACAGTGTTTACAATGGGTTAATTATACTTGTTAAAGAAAATCCCCTTGTATTAAATAAATAAAATAGTGAAGTTGATTATACTTAAATGCTAGATTAACTTAAGTTAAAACATGAAGTATAGCAGTTGGTTGCTTGATAATAGTTCTCGTCTGGTTGAAACTAGTAGTAAAAACTTCTTCTCCAGGTTGCAGGTAGTCTGAGTATGTCACGTCTCGTAAAGTCTGGACAATATCATAAACAAACATATGCTTTTACGTACCTGATTGTGTTTACTAGAAGTTCACTAAACTGTCAACTCAGCTTACAATCACCAACTCCCTTTGGTTGCAAGGTTAGGTTACCTTGTTTATTAATTAGTGGGCTCCACACGGATTTATTCAGGGAAAATCCCGTGTAAAACCCATACATAAAAATTACTGGATGATTAGAAAATTTAAAATAGTTGAGTACCACCTTTTGGCAATGCTATTCCAATATGTTAAACACAACAGAAGGTTGTTTAAGCTTATTAAAAGAAAATATTCAATTATCCTAGAGAAATAAATCAAAATCAGGTGATGCTGTTAATAATGGGTTTATTTACACCCTTATAGAGAATTAAAAAAAAAACAAATATAATGCAAACATACAAAGTTGTACAAATAAAAGTCAGTTATTATATGCCTTATACGGCTTGCTCAGAACATGAATTATAAATCTGGTTAAGTCCAGATGCTATTTATTTTTTAATATTAAAATTATGATTATCTCAGTAGTACAAAGTTGTACAATTAAAAGTCAGTTATTATATGCCTTATACGGCTTGCTCAGAACATGAATTATAAATCTGGTTAAGTCCAGAAGCTATTTATTTTTTAATATTAAAATTATGATTATCTCAGTTGTGAATTCTTTGAGACACGAAAGAAAACAATTATGCCTACACAATATCCAATAATCCTTTTGATATAAAATTGATCAACAAAGTTTTAGGTTACTTTTGCAAAGTAATTAAAAAAAACGATCTGTTGAAAGATCGCGCGTTTCATCAACGCTTGCTTTTTTAGTGACAATATTTATCAAGTGAGAACCCTTACAACTAACATATAGCTTAATAACTAATAACAAATTTGTATAATAAATCGAGACGTGGTGTAATAAAAAAAAAAATGTTTTTGTGCTTTGCGTCAGTACAGGTTGTTGTTGAAAAAAAGTACAGGTTAAGGCGCTCAGATCAAGATTAGTAATGATTGCACTTTTACCTTCTGAGTTTTAATTATTTAATTAAAACTTATTAATCACTTAAGTAATCGGATTATAATGATTACTGGGTTTCGGCACTAAATTCGCACAAGAACAGAATAATGCGATCCTCTTCTGATTAAAATGGATCGTGAGTAATAACAATAAATTATTTTCTGTTCGTTATTCCCGCACACAATTAAAATGAAACTGCACTTAATCACTGTTGCTTGTTGTGGATGAACTCGAAGTAGTCGTTTCTTGTTGTTGAACTATTGGTTCCAATGTACTATGTAACTGACGCTAAGTGTTATTAAAAAATGTAGAGATGACGGGCACACGTCTGTGCTGCACGCTAGTTAGTAAAGGTCTGTCTCAAAATTCGCTGTTTCATCTTTATATACCCCTTTCTTTGATCGGCTTTAGGTAAAAATGTTGATTAATAACTAATTTTCTGATTGGCTTTGGTAGGTGTGTCGGTGTGACGTGTCACTTTTTGACAGTTGATAACGGCTTTTTCTAACCGTCAAATGTTGTGGTGGCAGCTAGTTGTCGTTCTTGTTATTATTCATAAACAGTTTCCCGATGTACATTTTTAGAATGATGCTAACATCTCTCCCGCACTAAATACAGTTGCGATTGGGTTAATATTACTATCAAATTAAAGATTGTTCTGTTTCCTTTAATTTGATATCACTCGTTCTCGAATTACTTTCACTTTGACCGACATTGTTATAAAACCAACGTTCGGGTACATTACTCTTACTGTCGTCTGCTATTTATGAGTCGCCGATTTTACACTTTTGGTTAACATTGCTTGTATTCACATAACATTTTATTAATCAAATGTTTATGCGCGAACACCATTAATGCTGTACTGACGTTTTTTGCTGAACATTACTTGTACACCTTAACTCTATACATTGTAATAAATGATCCTACTGACTATGACATTTCGTTTTATGCTAATTCGTTTTAAGCTACTATTTAACAATTAAAATTATGATCAAACCTATTGTTTTAATAACATTTTTTGTTATGTCAAGGCATAACCATAGTTCTGTGCATTTTAGTTTACACTTGTGATAATCCTCGATAGCCATTTTACTGACTAATGTTTGGTCTAAGCTTGCTAAGGCATATCGCCTACATTGAAATTTGGCCTTAATAATGCCTATTGGTTCTCAATTCGGTAAATTGTGGAGACATCTTATTTGTATAAGATTCTCTCTTATAAATAGTTCTCTTTTCTAACAAGTATATTTGATGCTGAAATACATCTTTTGTCTCACTATGTAGCCATTGTTAACATTAGTTTTGGCATTCATAATCTACTGGTCATTGTCACATCTATTATCAGCAAAATGCTAATTCTGCTTTCACAGTATTTAACTGCTCATTAGTTCATTTTTTGTTTACAAATGACATTCGGTTTACATCAACTATTTACTGAATTGACAGCTGAATGTAAATTTATTCTGTCCATTAGTTCGTTTTAGTCTCAGTCTAGTTGTAGTGTCAAACAGCCCTTGGGTTACTGTTTCATGTGGCACTTCTGCTTCATTCTTCTTTCTTGGTTATTTCTACTATTATATACCTATTTACATGGTTGTTTCGTTTTTATAAAATCTGATAACATACACTTAGGTTAGGTGACATCTTGTGATGTTACAATATACTAAGATTAATTTTAAAATCTGTAGGAAGAAACAAACTTTTTTTTTAAAACTCAAAATCGAAATTTTGAATTTTTTTGAAAAAAATATATGTTTAATGTGCATAATATAAGAATGCACATACCAAATTTTACGATGGTATCTCAATGGGATCATGTCAAAAAGAAAAGTTTTGTGGAAGCTCAGTCACCCATTAATGGCTCACGAATGTTGTCGGGTATGGTAAATAACTTAAAACTGCAGTATGTATAATGACTTTTAGCAAAGTAAATTTTATTGTTTAAAGTATGACATATACAGTGTATCTCCACTTCAGTTGAAAAAAAAAGTTGCATAAAAACACAAGGCTTTATTTTTTAATAGTTCAACGTTTTTGAAAATAAATTTTTCAGTTTTTTGTGTGTGAATATTTTTTATATAACTGATTTTTTAGAAAGGTGAGATAAAGATGTAGAAGGCACATCTATAAGAAGGTTGTGTGTGTGTGATGAGAGGAGGGGGGAGCAGTGAGTCACACAAACAAGTTGCAACTTGTTCAAGTATGAGTAATCCTCATCCTTTGTCAGTTTTGTTTACAGGTGGGCTAAACTGTTATTTTAAAATACTAGGTATGAAAATACCGTTCCAAAAAAATAACAGGTACAAATACCTGTTATTATATACTATATATACATAACCTATATTATCCTTTGTAAGTAACTCGTTTTGAGTTTCCTGCAGGTCTTCTATGTAATATCTTCAAATAAATACACTGCAAGTAGGTTTATTTTCACCTAGAAAAACCTATTAATATATTAATAAACGTACTTGCTGTGTATTTATTTAAAGATATTATATAACCTATACTATATAATTTGTTATATGAAATAAATTGAAACTAAAAGTATTAACAGTGTTACTTTACACTGTGACTTTATTAAACTATTACTGTTTAAATGAAAATAAGAAACAAGAGAATTTATAGGCCTATCTCCCTTTGGTAATACCAATTTAAGTTTTCACTAGTAGTAAACAAACTAACATTGGTTAGACAAATCAGTTGCGAAACTCGGGGCAATTAAATAATTTAGAGTAGGCCTACACGTAATACCACAAAAAATAATGTGAAAAAACATCAGAAACGTATAATAAAAACATAACAGTAAGCCACAAGAGTGAATGAGAATAAACAAAATTTTACAAATAAAAATAAAAAAACAAATGTTAATAAAATAAATATAAATACATAAATAAAAACTTATAAATAATAAGCAACAACAACAGTAAATTAAATTTATTACAGATATTTAAGGAACAGGACTAGATAAAGTGCATAAATGTCCATTACAACAATCTCATCATTTACGTGAGATGTGTAGTGAAGTTAAAATCACATTAATAAAAAGTATAATATAGCTTATCAACATCAGCCACTCTATAGGTTATAACTCAACATAATTAAATACAACTATTTCACTAACGACTCGGAACACAAAGTTTTTTTGACTAAAAACAAAGTTTTACCAACCGATTTTAGTTACAAGTTGGTGACTAGTATAATATATAATTTATTAGCATATAATCTGTATTATATATCTGCATATCACACGAGAATAAATGTAACAGCAGGATGAATTATTTCCTTTATTAAAAACAGCTTCGTCTCTTTGCGCAGAATGAAGTATACAGGACGAAAAAGTGGCTCGTACTATTATAGTTCCTACTCGAAATATGCTTGATACTACCTGTTCCTAAAATACTAGGTGTTCCTAAAATACTACTGTTCCTCTGATACGCTTAGTATTTGTAATACGCGTTGTTCCTTGTGTAACGGTGATACCACTAGTATTTTAATTACGCGTTACTGGCTGTTCCTTGCGTTCCAGCGATATTTTTGTACGCCTAGTATTTGGCCTTGGCGTATTCGTTTACGTGATACTTGTGTACTTTTTGTGTGTGTGTGTGTCTGTATAGGTGCGTAGGGGGTGTGCCTCGACTCGGAACAGCGAGGGCGGCGTGTCTCGACTCGGAACAGCGTCGCCGCGAATAACACTAATTTTTCAGTCACTGTTACATCCGTTCCACAAAAATATCGTTCCAAAATACCTGTTACAGGTATATCGGCCCACCTCTAGTTTTGTTTGAGCAGTCTAGTAGTGAATACATTATTGTGTTGTCTTCTTTTGCAATCAGTTTTTTTTTTTTTTTTTTTTAAGTGTAGTGTGTTAGCAGTGAATATAGTTTGGTGTTTTCTTTTGCATCTTGTTTTAAGTGTAGTGTTTTTAAATAATGTAAATAATATTAGTGGTTTTAGTTTTTATCATTTAGTTACATAATTTTCTTCTAAATAATTTTAATATTTTTAGTTCAAAGTTAGTGTTTAGGTACCGGTACCTAAAATGGACAAGAAGTGGTCTATTTTTTGTTGCAACCCATTTAAAAGAAATTCTCACTGGATTAAAAAAGATATTAGGAGTGTAAGTTCTTGGATGATAGATTTGAAACAATATGATATTAAAGAAAGTATGAAAATTTGTACAGTATGTAGATTGAAACTGGGCGATGAAAGGAAACCTGTGCAGGACGAAACCCCAGAAAAGCAAGACAATTCAAAACCAGGTACTAGTAATAAGTAAACAAAAGGAGATGAGACAGAATTTATGGATGTTGAAGAAGGCTTCAATCAATTAAATGCCTCTTTGACTTCCATAGGAGAGTCACCAGTAGTAAAAAAGAAATGTGCCAGTTCAAACAAGTATTGTAAACAAAAAATTGAAAAAATAAAGTCCAACTAGATGAAACTTTTTTTTTTGGGAAAGGCAACACACCAAAAGGTATGTGATTGGGAAGATGCTGAATCTGAAATTATTGACCAATTCAAGGAAAAGTTTAAAATTTCAAATAAAAATGAGAAGTTTCTTATATTAACATCTTTACCTAGAAGTTGGTCATGCACTAAAATTGAAAGCGAATTTGGTGTTACCAACTACATGGCAAGAAAGTCAAAAAAGTTAGTGGAAGAAGGAATACTGTCAACTCCAGATCCCAAGCATGGTAAACCACTTCCTCAAGAGACAGCCGTTTTGGTGAAAGAATTTTACTGCAGTGACGAAATCAGTAGACTAATGCCTGGTAAGAAAGACTATGTGTCAATGGGAAAGAACTTTGAAGGGAAGCCTATACATGTACAAAAAAGGTTGGTTTTAGTAAATTTACGTGAAGCTCATCAAGAATTTAAATCCAAGTTCCCCAGATGTAAAAGTGGGGTTTTCAAAATTCGCCGAATTACGACCCAAAAACTATAATAGCAGGGGCAAGTGGAACACACGTCGTATGCGTTTGTACAGCACATCAAAATGTTAAACTGATGATAGCTGGAGCAAATTTGAACAAACTAATGATTTTTGAGTATGACCAGCCACTAAAAACCTACAAAGACTGCCTCCCAAAGCTAATGTGTACCCCACCAAACAAGTCATGTTTCTTAAATGAATGCGATTACTGTCCAGAAGTAAGCATGTTCAAAGAGGACATGATTGAAAATATTACCTACAAACAATGGGTTACTGTTGATCGCTGTACTTTTGAAGCAATCACCAAATCAGCTGAAGACTTTGTCCAGGAATTTTGCAAACAGTTTGTTCATTTTAAAAAAAAACATGATTTTGTTGCCAAACAATAATCTGCCTTTTTTTTCTGAAAAGAAATCTGCTTTGGAAGAGAACGCAATTATTGTACAGTGTGACTTTTCTGATGAAGCACACTTCATTCAGGATGAAGCACAAGGCTTTCATTGGAATAACTCAAAGGCTGCAGTCCATCCATGTGTAGTTTATTTTAAGAAGAAAAATGAGAATGACAACTTTGATGTTTTGACCTACAAAAGCTTTGTGTTCATCTCAGACTGTTTTTGACCCATACTACAGGTCTAGTTCACGTTTTCCAAAGAAAATTAATTTTATCAAGCAAGACTTCATGCCAAGTTTAAAGAAAGTGTACTACTTTAGTGATGGCTCAGCTGCCCAATATAAGAACCGAAAGAACTTTTCCAACTTGTGTCACCATACTGAGGATGTTGATGGAGTGGAAGCAGAATGGCATTTTTATGCAACATCACATGGGAAGGGAGTGTGCGATGGAGTTGGAGGCACAGTGAAGAGACTTGCAACCAAAGCTAGCCTTCAAAACCCAGTAAACAACCAGATTTTAAATCCTCTCCAGTTATTTGAGTGGGGGAAAGAAAACATTCCTTCAGTTATGGTTTTTTATGTTACCAACAATGAGTACTTATTGGAAGAGAAAAACATGGAAGAAAGATTTGCTGAAGCTGTAGCTGTCGCTGGAACACAAAGTTATCATGCTTTTATTCCTGTCAGTAAAACAAAAATTGTATCCGACTCTGAAACATCAGATGTTCACAATATTCAAGTAGCTCCCTTGATGCAGATGACTCAAGGTATGCAGATGATGTGCCTTCTGAACAAACAAATGGATATGTTGCTTGTGCATACGACAGCAAATGGTGGGTAGCATGCGTATTATCAAAAAATTACTCTGAAAAAGAAGCCTTCTATAGGTGAAAGCCGGTTTAGGCTGTAAGGTAAAACTTTACGTTTTTACTTATAAAAAACTTAGTGTTCCGAGTCGTCAATATTATAGTGATATTTAATTTAGTAACGGACACGTCATGGACAACGAAATCCAAGAACTGAAAAAGAAGTTAGTGTATCTTTTCTCTACCCTAGTGGACCAGGACCTTCTTTTGCTTACCCCAGAAGACCAGATACTTTGACAGTGCCACAAAACTATTATTTGTAACATTAACCCAATCACTGAAACTAGCAGGACTTATAAATTATCTGCTGAAGAAATGACTATTATAAATTATCTATTTCTTTTACGAATTTGCTAACTGCTATAATTTTTTATTGTTCGACTAAGCTTTTCGTCATTACTGACATCTTCAGGTCTTAAACAACGTCTATCAACTGTACGTTGTAGGCTTTTATACTTTAGGCCCCTCCCCTTATGTCATCGCTCCTCCTATTGGTTCTAGCTGCTACCGCTCTTCACGGGAACTTTGTCTACCTTTTTCCGTTAGGCATTTTTCTAACGTCCGTCAAATAGTTTTAAGAATCTCCCGTTAATTTCTTCATTCTTGACTTATAATTTTTTTTGTAACCTTTTACATTTCGTCATTTTTTAGTGAATGTTTCAAAACGTGTCAAAAAACATCGATTTTTGTATTTTTTTAAATTTATAACAAAAACTAAAAATGGGAAAAATTTGAAATTTTGCATTTTTTAATCCCAACTGATAGTACTACATATGTACAAAAAATCATTGATTTCTGAGACTTCAAGTTCCAGACCATTGGTTGATTTGACATGGAATGAACCAATCTCCAAAGCGTTCAGCAGTGAAACACGCAGCTTCCCTGGGCCTGTCTGATCGGAGTGTAAGGAGAATCCTGCACAGCAATCTCAACATGCATCCCTACAAAATGATGGTTACACAAGAACTAAGCATAAGAGATTTTGAAACTCGCAGAGCTTTGTGTGAAGACATTCTTCAGAACATTCCCCCTACAGCTGTTGTGATTTTTTTCTGACGAGGCTCACTTCCACTTGGCAGGCACTGTAAATAAGCAAAATTTTCTGTACTGGGCTGAAGGTAACCCTCGAGAACTTCACCAGCGACCACTTCACAGCCCTCATGTTACTGTTTGGTGTGGCGTTGCCGAATTTGGTGTGTGTGGGGTCCGTACTTTTTTGAAGAAGATGGCCAGGCAGTAATGGTTAATTCCAATCGCTACTGTCACATGTTAGAAACTTTCCTCCAGCCCAAGTTTAACCAATTCATTGAGGACCATGAAGGAGAAGTCTGGTTCCAACAAGACGGAGCTACAGCCCACACTGCTCCGCGTTCTTGAGAAATTCTGAGAGAATTGTTTCCTGGGCGTCTGCTCTCCTTGCACGGTGACATTGCCTGGCCCCCAAGGTCGCCAGATTTAACGCCTTGTGATTATTTCCTTTGGGGATATTTAAAGGCACAAGTGTACAAACATCGCCCTAGGACCATGGAAACTCTTAATGAGGTAATCACCCATGAAGTTGCTAACATTCGCCAGAAATGACACGAAGAGCTATGGAAAACTTTCGGGAATGGCTTCGTCAGTGTGTCAATAATGAAGGCCGCCATTTACTGGACATAATTTTTTAAAAAACATTAATGTAAAATGGCATAGTGTATGTTATTCATATATAAAAATATTTTTTCTGTATCTTTCTCTGTTTGTAATTACCTATTTCAATAGGGGAGGTCTTTATGCCGGACCCTGTATCTCTTTATTGTACACCTTATATTCATATTCTTTCAATACCGTTTTATACTTTTCTGGATATATATTAATTTGGATTACATGTTTCAGGTGTTTTTCTTTGCAGCAGATACCCATACATTCAGTTTTTTATCTTCCATCACTTTTTTGTGTGTGCCATAGTAGTACAGCATCAGTTTCTGTTTTGATCAGTTACTGCTGTTGTTTTGATCGTTTTTTTACTGAAGTCTTCTATGTATTTCAGCTTGATTAAATAATCTTTGTACTTGTTTAACAGTTTCATACTCACTGTATCAGAATTGATGTTTTTACTTAGTTCAGCATATTAAGACATGAAGTGTTCATGTATTTGGCAAGCCTGCATGATTGGTCTACATATCACTCCCACGATTGGCCTGCACCAATAACCCCACCATGAGTGTCCCCTCCCAAAACTACTGTTATCATGGGTTATAGCCAGTCAGTAGGCCAGTATTTAATCAGTGTTGTGTGGGGCTTTTGTGTTTGAGGGTAGATTTTGTATTTATTATAAAGTTTATTATGATAAAAGTAATTATTATGTTTTGCCTTCTGTAAAAATGAAACCTTGGTGAAATAGTTATGAAGAAAAGCCAGGTTACTGAAATAGTTTTGACTAAATAGTTTGAATTTGATAAAATAATTTTTATTTTATAGCCTCGAAGAAATAACTATGTGGATTACATTTTACTTTATGCTTGGGAGGGTGGTTTTTCTCATCTGTGCACTTACAATAATGTCGATTCATCTGTTTAAGATACTTTTCCTTTCTTATTGGCAAGAATTTTAATTTATTATAAATTATTAGTTTTATTCCAACCACTAGTAAGTTGGAATGAAATTACTAGGAAAAGTTTACAGTTTTGTTAGTTTTTGTAAATTGGAAAAGTTGTTTTGAAAAAAGAAACTGCAATACTCATGCTTGTCTCAATGTAGGATCCTATTAAGTTCGGCTTCATCATCAGTGTGGGCCAACTGTATTGGTAAGTAATCGAAAATTGTGTGTTCATTCTGTTTTATAGCAGTGTGTGTGTGCGTGTGCATGTGCATGCGCGCGTGTGTGTGTGTGTGTGTGTGTGTGTGTGTGTGTGTGTGTGTGTGTGTGTGTGTTTTTTTATTACTGGCTATATGACAAAGATTGATAAAACAGGCTTATTGTTATTATGGGAAAATATGGCGCAACAGATTTTGCAGACCTTACAAAAACCATACATTTGTCGTTTATTCCTATTCCTCTGCACATTTTTGCAAACAAATTTTTTTACACTGTATACATAGTAACCTATCATTGGTTTGTACATTTTTGATTAGTTGGAAACTGCAATTATTCCTGTTATTTGACTCAGAAATCATAGTAGCTAGAGAACCGAACTTTCTTTTTCCACTTCAGGTAATAAGCACATGTGGCTGTTACAGTACCCATCTCCTTCTCAGTCTGCCAACATTTTTTCTCCCTCTGCTTTTGTAATTCAGCACTTTAGGAGGTAATTGATTTACGACCATTCTGTCATCAGGTGTCCTATCCATGTTCTTCTGTTTTCCTTAGTTCTCTCATCGATGTTAAATGTATTTAACTTATTTCTTATGACATATTCCTGTAACTGTGAAGTCATGTGCTCCTTTGTACTCTTAAGAGTAATTTCTTGTGTTTATATTTGTTGTTTTTTTTTCATTACTGTCAATATGTTGCTTGTATTTGGAACTGTAGTAGTATTATAGATCTTCATTTGTGTACCTTTCCTGATCTATTAACCTTCAGCTGCATCATTTTCACAGTTAGATATTAAATATATAAAGGTATGCATACTTGTTCTACCGTCTTGTTTATTACCGTTTGAGTTCTTAATCTTGGAAAAGCCGTTTTTTTTTTTTTTTTTTTTTTACTGTGTCCGTTGTTTTTGAAATTTTGTGCAGTTCACCATATTAACCATGCTAAGTGTTTTTGTTTTTCAAAAGACATTGTAAACCACTAGGCATCATCAAACTTAAAACTTAACAGTTAATGTTATTGTATAACAAGGTATATTTGGTATAGTATAATGGTATAGTAACATGGTTGGTACCCCCTGTGTTGTTAAATTTAATAATTAGACTTTGTTTACAGAGCGCAAATAAAAATTATGAACATTTTGCTAGTACGCCTTATTAAGGCTCATAGTATATGGTAGTATATATGAGGTTTGTCTAAAAAGCAATGAGACTGATAGTATAAAATTATTTGTTGATGCATTAACTACAAAACAATTTTATCTCCTTCAAACTAGCATATTTGAAACCATACACTTAACAGAGACTGTGTTCCCATTGATTGAAACTGCTGTAAGTCTTTAACTATCAATGCCTTTAGGTGGTCCATCAGTCTTTCGGATGTTCTCCACGCTTCCAAAATGGCGGATCTGGAGTGGGCCTTTGATTTTTGGAAATAATCACGTGAACTAAGATCAGGGGAGTAAGGGGGCTGGGGTACCCAAGGAATGCCCTTTTTGGCCAAATACTCAGCCAGAAAGTGTGGTGTGACATGGAGAGTTATTGTGATGAAGCATCTAAGAGTCAACAATCTCTGGCTGGACATGAATGACCCTTTTTCTGTGTCTCTCAAGAACCTGAGTTTGATTGACTTTCTGCCCTTGAGGCACAAATTCCTTATGCCCAATACCTCGAATGTCGAAAAAAGTAATGAGCATTGACTTGATCTTGGATTTGTTTTTTTTTTGCCACTCTTCACTTTGCCGTTTTGCTTCTGAGTCGTACTAAAAAAATCCACGATTCATCACCTGTTATGACACTTTTCATAAAACCTGTGTCATTTTCAGTGCACTCAAGAAGGTCAAAACACATTTTTTTGGTCGTACTTTTGTTTCTGAGTTAAATTTAGTTCATTAGCAATCATTCTTGCCATCAAATGACAATCAGACTTGATGAGATCTCATTTTCAGCACTTTTTCGTCAGTTCATGCTTGGTCGTCCAGAACAGTGTTCATCATCCACAGTCTGACAGCCATCTAAAAATGCTTTGTGCCACCTAAAAGCCTGAGCCCGGGACATGGCTTCATCTCCGTATGCTTGTTTTAACATGTTAAATGTTGCTATTGCACTGTCATGGAATTTTACACAAAATTTGATTGCATAACACTGCTCATATGACTAAGCTCCATTTTTGTGACATGAGACAGAACAAACACTTACATATATGGCACAGCCAAATCTGTTAAAGTTAAGAAGCTGAAAATTTTTACGAATGTAAACAAATGTTACAGGTATTAGCTGTTGTGCATTGTTGGTCTCACAGTGTTGCCACTTCTGGGAAAAAATTCAGTCTCATTACTTTTTAGACAAACCTCATATATACTGACTTCAAAGAAATGGAGAAATGTAGTTGCATAAAGTCAGCAGGCTTCTCCCTTTTCCCTGGCCGCTTCGTTAGCTGTTGATAGTAAACAAACTCATATTTTGGAAATGTTATGGGTGTCAGAGACTTCATGTTGATATTAAACTACAGTAAAATAGTATCATCTGCTCATGACGGGCCAGTCCATTTTGGGTCTGCTGTTATGAAATAGCATTAGTCTGACATGAGTATTATGTTGTTTTAAACAGTAGTCAATGTGCTAACCTAAAAGGCCAGCCACTCTTCTAATTATATTTTGAAGTTTAGTGATTTTGCATCCTTTGAGACACTTTATGCTGGGTCTTTTCACTTTCTTCTTGTCCGTCTCACCTCTGTTAACGTCTTATCTTCTTGATTTTCACTTCTGTATTCCTTGAGCCTGAATTTGTTTTTTCCACCATATTATTACCAAACTTTCCTTTAACTGCCTGATCTTCATATAATTGGTCTACCTCTTAATTGATCAGCACGACTTTCACTTCGTCAGTTTTCTCAATGCACAAACACCCTCCATTTAACACCCTCCATTTTTTTATGCTATAATTAATATCCTTTACAGGCTGCCCTCTGTATGGTTTGTCTTGGAAATACTAAAAATTTTCCCGATTTTTATTTGTAAGGTACATAATTTGTGTGCCATATGATACCACACATATCTTTCTGCTGTGTTATGTACTCACATTCCAGTTCTGTGTCTAGTCTTGTTTTGCATAAAAACTTTTATAATTAAAGCATCTGTATTATGCTTTGTGTATGAGCTGAATTATCTTACAACTTCCAGCACTTAGTCTTCTGGAGAATATTGCCTTGTCTGTTGAAAAGCTCAGCCTGGAACTTGAAATTCCTATCTCAATCATTTTCTATTTTCTGTTTTTACTGTAGGTACTGTAAAAAATTGTCTTTATTATTTTTTAATTTAAAGAGGTCCTGTTTTCCTAAGTTGTGGCCTGTTTCAAGAGTCTGTTCCATTTATCTGCTTCTTCATTCTAGCCTTCCAGTTTGTAATGTTAACCTGAGCCTTTAGTCTAATTCTCTATCTTCATATACTCATGAGCCTCTGAAAAACTATTTGCTTTGTCAGCACAGTTTCCTGCCTGAGTCTTTAATCCATCTGTCTATTTTAATAAGTCTTATGATGTCAGTGTCTGTGAAGAGATGATGGAATTCAGAGTTATTGTGGATGTGCCAAAAACCACCATCAACCGCTCCCTTATGTGTGTGCTTTAACATTATTATGTCAAAACCTTGCTAATAAATACAGTATTCTGTTTACTGGGAGAAATTGTCAGAATCCTTGAAAATAATTTTTTGTTTGTTTGTTAGTTTTCCAATTGTCTGTTGCCACTCAATTAACTTGTTGAGATGACTGGATTATTAATCACAGCCATAATGATTTCATGCATGAAGTATGTGACTGCAAGCAGGTTTTTTTTTTTTTTTTTATAATGTACTGTCATGCTCAGTTTTGCAATGTATCAGCAGTGCTCATGGTTAGTCAAAACAAGTGGTATCTTTGTATGCTTATGTGATAATTAGTTAGTGTTTATTGGGTATGAGGGGGGAGGGCAGGTTGTATAAACATTACTGTACTTGTCCTTAGTGTCTGTTGTCAACTTGTGATATTAAAAATACAGTAAGCTGATCTTTTCTGTTCTCTATATCCTGTGCCATGGTGACTCATTACTTCATGGCTTCTAATTACTACTGTGGTTTTTGTTGTGCTTTGGTTATTTGCACTTTTTTTCTGAGTTGCTGATAAGATATGATTCAAAACACTGCACCAGTTTCTTGTCCAGCTCATTATTCTGGATGTTCTTTATTCCCTCTGATAATTTGGTGTTGTGTGTAACATAGTACACAGTGGATATTTTACAAAATACAGTAAACTAATCTTTTCCAATTCTATATTTCATTGTGTGTTATAATGACTCACACTTTGGGCATAGATGGCTTTGAATTTTTGTATTTATTTTTTTATAGGTATTATTTTTATTGTTTTTGCTCTTTTCCTGTACCTGTGTCGTAATTGTCCATTTGTATTTAGTAGTTTATCTTATTGTCTTAACTCCTCCTTTTGCATACCATCATGTATCATCATCATCATCATCATATTGTGTTCTGCTGTTACAGATCCCAGACTGCACCGCTGTCTCAAGTAGTATCCGTTCCAGGATAACCTTTATCTCATTTGACGCTCCCCATGTGTATGTAATACAGGAGCTTCAGTCTTCTCTCCCTGTTTTCTGTCTTCAACAGCCGTTACTATTCCATTTGCTCTCAGAACATGTTCAGTCCAGGTTCCCTTTCTCCTTCTGGAACACTTAGAATTGTTCTAATCTTGTTCATTTTTTTTATGTTCACACCTCAGGCATTCCATTTTTATATTCTTCTCTTTTCCCCAGTATATATTATTTCTCTTTAACTTCATTATATCTTGGTCCATTCTATCGATGTGCTACTTCCACCTTGAATTTATTTTGTAAATGACTTATTTGCTTGCCTGATATTCTATCCCTTCCAGTGGCAACTACTCCACAAAAATTTCATTTCACTTTTTTTTACCAAGCATTTGTTACCATACATCAGCATTGGCACAGCTGTTACTTTTTTTAAAATCTCCGTTTTGTATCACTTCTTGTAATAAACCATAACGTTCTGTGTACAAGGGTAGGGTGAAAAGTTCCAAGCCTGAATAAGAAAACAACACTTTTTTAGATTAATTTGCATTTTTTCTCAACATAATCTATTTAGCCCCACATACTTTTTCCAGTGATGTTCTAAAGCAGTTATCCCAGACTGATAAGCTGATTTGTCGAGGTTCTCAAAATATCCATTTATAGCATTCTGACTTGATTGTCATCTGTAAATCTTTTTCCAGGGAGCCATTCTTTGAAGTTTTTAGAGGTAGAAGTCACTTAGGGCTAAATAGGGTGAGTATGGTGGGTGAGAGGAAGCAGCCCAAACTTAAATTCTTTGATTTTAGTCATTACAACAATTGGTGTGTAAGATGGTGCATTGCCTTGTGAAACATCAACCATGGTTTTGGTTCTTTTTCGCTAAATGAGGCTTTTTTTTACAAGGTGCAGTAGGTTTGTGTAGTACTCTTCTTAATTGTTTTCTCCTTCTTAAGGTAGATTATTTCACAGTCGTTCCAAAGAACAGTCGCCATAACCTTACCAGCAGAAGGAATTGTCTTTGCTTTCTTTGGAATTGGTTTGCCTTTCGTGGTCCATTCTTTTGAATCTTGTTTGGTCTCAAGAGTGTTGTGATGGAACCAAGTTTCATCATTGGTTAGGAATCAATACAAAACCATATACGTTGGATTCCACGTATATAGTGCCAACAATCGGTTGAAACATCCTTTTGATACTGTATTTGGTCAAGTATCAGCAAACGTGGAACCCATCTAGGGCACAGCTTTGTCGTACACAGATGTTCATGTAAGGAGTTGTGCACACATTCCGTTGATATACCAACAGTCTCAGGTATCTCACTCACTCTCTATGGTTCACAAAACGGTTTTATAGATTTTTTTCTGGCACAGTCTCTTTAATGGGACGTCCAACACATGAGTCATTGGTTGTGCTTGTCCGACCCATTCTAAATTCAGCAACCCATCGCTTACTCATTGTATTTGATGGAGAAGAGTTCCTGTGTGTTGAAGCCTGCTCATTTTTTATATTGGTTGCAGTTAAGCCTTAAAAAAAATAACGGCACAAATTTCCAGTTTACCTAATGATGCCCGAGGCGCTAACAGTGGTGGACCCGTGCCACTAAGAAATAAACAACTCAGTAGCTTCAAATCATGGAAACTAAGCTTATAAAGGATGAAATCATACAGCACAATCAAAATAATGAGCACAGTAGCACTATCTCTGTGTCAGGCCCGGAACTTTTTACCCTACCCTCATATTGTGCTATAAATTGGCTGAAACTTGTTTGTCTTCGGTGTCAGTATGCCGATTCTTGACAATAGATACATCCAGAACTTAAATAATTACATGTCAATTATTCTGTCCATCTACAACCAACCAACCACCAATCTTACAAGAAAAGTCGTCACTTTTTCTTGGAGCGTGATGTAATTAAATAATAAGACTGCTAATCAGTTCAACTTACTGCATCAGTGCAACTACGCATCAATAACTGCATACCTGTCATTTGCCTGTATGACTGCTACGTCAACCATGTGCAACAAAATGTTCAAATAATTATCCTTCCCCTAATTTATTTCCAGGGCTGAGTGTCTTCTTCAATTGTTGAATAACTAACTATATAGATATTAAATGGTATGGAATATTAGACTGTTACACCTTTGTCAAAACGCCTCGATTTGTGGTAACAGTCCTTGTTTTCCCACAACTAGTGTAGATTATCAATATTGTGTTGTATACACTTTTTATGACTTAATTAAATGTTTGTAGTATCATTTTTTGTATAATTATGACCCACCCACAGTTCGACAGCATCGACCTTCATCCATGCATCTCTTTATAAATCACATTTCCAGCACATGAATCGTATGTCAATATAACTTTACCTTGTTTACCAGTGTTTCTCTTAATTGAATTCAATTTAAAATATATGTGTGTGTATTACATTTTTTGTGTGCTTATATGTTGATGCAGGGTGTCTTATCGCTGTCTGCGTATGGCATACAGGTAGCGATGGTGGATTTCGTCGAGGGCTGGTCAATCGTCCAGACACTTGGAGAAGGAGCGTATGGCGAGTATGTCACATTAAATTTTGGTTGTCATTTACACTCTGTTACAATTAAAACAAGTACAGTAGAATGTCCTCCAACAGATTGTTGAGAATTGGACACTAGAGCTGGTAGTAATTAATGATGTAAAATACTCATGTATTTGAAATTGGCTGTAAATACTCTGGTATTAGGTAGATAATTCTTAAATATCTGTTATTTATGAATTTCCATTGAAATATCAGATTTTATATCTTTCTTTTATTTTTTTGCTTCTGTAAAAATAAAACACACCATATACAATAATATATGCAATAATCAAGTATTTATTTATTGCATACTTTCAGATAAAATCTTTGATTAAAGTCACTGATAAATAATTTTTGATGTTAAATGGCTAATGAATTGGGAAATTTTGTTATCCCTAATATTATTTATCTAAACTTGTACACTTTGGCTAAAACTAAAAATAGGATATCAGGTGAGAAAAACAGATAAGTGCCTTAAAGCAAATTTATTTTGACACAAATACACCAAAGTATTTCAGTATACTGACAATCACGACAAGCACTCAATTTACAATACAGTGTTGTCTTTTCTGAAGAAACGAACAGTAAACAACTGACTGTGACCCTGTCTGCAGAGTTGTTAGGTTCCAGTAAGAGATGGAAACCAAAATTTCCCATTCACAAGAGTTGCCCACTTTATACTCTAGAAGCAGATAACATAAATCACGATACAGCTGTTGTAGTCTGAAATTGTTAAACATTGCTCAGTTAATTTTAGTATTTATTTGTCAGTAAGTCCAGTGGTGTTAGCATTTTTTTTTTATTTGTATTAAATTAGGAAGACGCATTTTTGTGTAAACATAATTTAATGAGACCTGAGAACCTCTTTTTTAATTTTGTTTGCATTTTTGTGTGGCTAGCTACCAAACTGGAGTGTTTGTTGTTTGAATTAACCATAAAGGGTGGATTAAACAAATGTATATGATTCATGCATTGTAATTATGGAAAATGAATTGTATAGTACTACTTAGTGTCCTAAGTTAAGGTTGAAAGAATGTTCATCTTTCCTCGGTTATTTAGCACATGACTTGGTGTGCACTCTACCCATGGTACAGCTCATGTACACGGTGCAGCTGCGTGCACGTTGCCGCAACACAAAACGCAGGTTCGATGCACACACGCGTCTCCTAGCCGCAATCGGCAGCCATGTTTTGCTACATACAGCCATGGATTTATATCATAGAAAATGTGTAATGTTGTCTTATTTAGTGTACAGACGTTTTATTTGGAATCGGAGATGGTTTTGAGTGTAAACCATTTACTGATTCAAGACTTATTAGAGGTAGATTTCATATAGCTTTTGGTGATTTAAGAGAACATTTGGATAAATTTTTCAATTTACTTTCGAATGAGTGTTGACTCATGATGAGCTTGAAGGGAAAATAAGCGACAAGAGAAAATCATGAGATACGTGGATGAGACGGTCTGTATCTCCACGGGAAATGTTAACTGTAACTCTTTAGGATAGCTAAGGATATTTTTTTATTTCACAAGTAAACACCTCTATGCCCAAAAGATCTTAAGTATTTGATCCATCCATAACTATGATTATGTCAGATCACTGAATGCGTGCACTGCTCAGTAGACAACAGTGCACTGAGAGCTGGAGTAGTGTGTGCGGTGCCGCTGCGGTAAGGAGGGGAACTGTGGTGAAGATTGCACGGACAATGGACGTGCAGTGCCGCAATGTCGCCGGAGCTATGTGTACAGTGACTCATATGACTTCCAGTACTCCACCCCGCATTTGCAGGCACGCAACAGGACCGCACGGTAAAAAACCTAATGTGTGCATCGGGCCTAACTGTGTATGTTGAACTGTAGTTGTTGTGTTGCCAGTAAAGTCTATAAATTTCAGCCAGATGATTGAACTGCCTGAACATTAGAGTTGGATAAACTTGACCTTGAGTTGAACCCACAGGACATCATGATTGTACAGTAATCTCTCTTCCACTGAGCTATCCCACCCCTTAAATTGAATGTAAGGGATTAATTCAAAACAATTTATTTTTTTCATTAATAATCAAGATAATTAAACTAGCCCGGCGGTGACAACCTCTGTGGCGCATGTGACAGACATGGCTTGCAAAATGTAGCCAAGTCAACTGTTTAATAAAATATTAATGTAGAGTTTCAGACACAAGTACTTTTTAAATCTAATTTTGTTGGGAAAGATAGTAATATTAATATTAAAATATTAGCTTTATTTCTTTCTGTAGTTATGTTGTAACACCTTTCTAAAATATCGGTATGGAGAACCATACATGACTTCCATATTCTAAGATTTATATTTAAAATCATTTTCAGCCAAACAGCCAGGCTGTGTCTTACCTGCCTTTTTATTGTTGTATTAAAAGAAAAATATTATATTACATAAAAATGAAAAAATTATAATTTTATTGCCTGGCAACAAAATTATTTTATTTTTAACAATTACCATTGTTTCAAAAAGTTTAAATAAACTTTCAAGTACTTTACTCTTGTTAAAACGTAAAAGGTTGCAGGTAAACTACCCCATCCCCTTAACCGATCTTCACCAAAATCGAAAGTCTTTGAGACCTCTACAATTCAGGGACGTATGCAAAAAATTATTTGATTCTGTTTGAATTTGCGGCTGTTATCGTTTGCCATAAAAAATACGCTTGATAAAAAAACGTTGCAGGTAAACTACCCCTTCCCCTTAACCGATCTTCACTAAAAACAATAGGTCTTGAGTACTCTTCAAATCAGGGCTGTATGGAAAACATTATTTGATTCTGTTTGAATTTGCGGCTGTTATCGTTTGCCATAGAAAATACCCTTGTTAAAAAAACGTTGCAGGTAAACTACCCCTTTACCTCAACCGATCTTCACCAAAAACAATAGGTCTTGAGAACTTTACAATTTAGGGCGGTATGCAAATAATCTTTTGATTCTGTTTGAATTTGCGGCTGTTATCGATTGCCATAGAAAATACCCTTGTTAAAAAAACGTTGCAGGTAAACTACCCCTTTCCCTCAACCGATCTTCACCAAAAACAACAGGTCTTGAGAACTCTACAATTTTAAATTGTATGCGAATAATCTTTTGATTCTAATTGAATTTGCGGCTGTTATCGTTTGCCATAGGAAATACCCTTGTTAAAACATAAAACGTTACAGGTAAACTACCCCTTTCCCTTAACCGATCTTCACCAAAATCAACAGATCTTGAGAACTCTATAATTCAGGGCTGTATGCGAAACATTATTTGATTCTGTTTGAATTTGCGGCTGTTATCGTTTGCCAAACAAACAAAATTACCCTTGCTAAAAAAAAACCGTTGCTGGTAAACTACCCCTTTCCCTCAACCGATCTTCACCAAAAACAATAGGTCGCGAGTACTCTGCAAATCAGGGCTGCATGCAAAAAATTATTTGATTCTGTTTGAATTTGCGGCAGTTATCGTTTGCCATAGAAAAAAAATCTACAGATAGACAGACAGACAGACACACAGACATGCAGACAGACAGACAGACAGACACACAGACACTTTTCGGAAAACGACTTTTTTTCATGTTTTGAGTGTAGTAGAATCAGAATCTGCAATAATCTCGAACACGATTTTTTTTGCCATCACCATACTTCCATTCCTTAAGGAATATGGAAGTAAAAACATGCTCACGAACCAAATTTGTATGTACCGAGTTAGCCCATACTGACAAGTGATGGTACAGCTTATTCTCTAGCCATCTCAAGTAGTTAATGCTTTGATATAAAAGCCTATTTATTAAAAATTGGAAGTCAGTGAAATGAGGTATTACATCTATGTTATGTTGAAATTTTATTGTAGTACATTGTAATTTATTATATATTTAAATTTGAAATGAAAAGTTAAATTAATTGCTTAAGTAACTGAAATAAGAAAAATAATGAATATTTTAAACATTTGTTTGAAGTAGGGGGGAGTGTGAAAGAATGGGAGGTGGGGAAACCTGCACAACTTAAGTCAAGCAAGGTTCATTAGTCTGCTGTATACCTGTAGTATTGTAGTATGGGTTGTTTTACAGTAGATGTTTAGTCAGTTTGAATTTATTACAAATAAGAAATGTTGATTATGCAAAATATTATATGATTCTGTTTGAATTTGCGGCTGTTATCGTTTGCCATACAAAATACCCTTGATAAAACAAAAAACGTGGCTGGTAAACTTCCCCTTTCCCTTAAACGATCTTCACCAAAAACAATAGGTCTTTAGTACTCAAGAAATCAGGGCTGTATGCAAAAACTTATTTGATTCTGTTTGAATTTGCGGCTCTTATCGTTTGCCATAGAAAATACCCTTTTAAAACATAAAACGTTGCAGGTAAACTACCCCTTTCCCTTAACCGATCTTCGCCAAAATCAAAAGGTCTTGAGAACTCTACAATTCAGGGCAGTATGCAAAACATTATTTGATTATGTTTGAATTTGCGGCTGTTATCGTTTGCCATAGAAAATACCCTTGTTAAAACATAAAACGTTGCAGGTAAACTACCCTTTTCCCTTAACCGATCTTTACCAAAATCAACAGATCTTGAGAACTCTACAATTCAGGGCTGTGTGCGAGACATTATTTGATTCTGTTTGAATTTGCGGCTGTTATCGTTTGCCAAACAAACAAAATTACCCTTGATAAAAAAAAACCATTGCATGTAAACTACCCCTTTCCCTCAACCGATCTTCACCAAAAACAATAGGTCGCGAGTACTCTACAAATCAGGGCTGTATGCAAAAACGTATTTGATTCTGTTTGAATTTGCGGCTCTTATCGTTTGCCATAGAAAATACCCTTTTAAAACATAAAACGTTGCAGGTAAACTACCCCTTTCCCTTAACCGATGTTCACCAAAATCAAAAGGTCTTGAGAACTCTACAATTCAGGGCAGTATGCAAAACATTATTTGATTATGTTTGAATTTGCGGCTGTTATCGTTTGCCATAGAAAATACCCTTGTTAAAACATAAAACGTTGCAGGTAAACTACCCTTTTACTTCCATATTCCTTAAGGAATGGAAGTATGGTGATGGCAAAAAAAATCGTGTTCGAGATTATTGCAGATTCTAATTCTACTACACTCAAAACATGAAAAAAAGTCGTTTTCCGAAAAGTGTCTGTCTGTCTGTCTGTGTGTCTGTCTGTAGATTTTTTTTCTATGGCAAACGATAACTGCCGCAAATTCAAACAGAATCAAATAATTTTTTGCATGCAGCCCTGATTTGCAGAGTACTCGCGACCTATTGTTTTTGGTGAAGATCGGTAGAGGGAAAGGGGTAGTTTACCTGCAACGGTTTTTTTTTTAGCAAGGGTAATTTTGTTTGTTTGGCAAACGATAACAGCCGCAAATTCAAACAGAATCAAATAATGTTTCGCATACAGCCCTGAATTGTAGAGTTCTCAAGACTTATTGTTTTTGGTGAAGATCGGTTGAGGGAAAGGGGTAGTTTACCAGCAACGTTTTTTTAACAAGGGTATTTTCTATGGCAAACGATAACAGCCGCAAAATCAAACAGAATCAAATAATGTTTTGCATACAGCCCTGATTTGTAGAGTACTCAAGACCTATTGTTTTTGGTGAAGATCGGTTAAGGGGAAGGGGTAGTTTACCTGCAACGTTTTTTTATCAAGCGTATTTTCTATGGCAAACGATAACAGCCGCAAATTCAAACAGAATCAAGTAATTTTTTGCATACATCCCTGAATTGTAGAGGTCTCAATGACTTTCGATTTTGGTGAAGATCGGTTAAGGGGAAGGGGTAGTTTACCAGCAACCTTTTACGTTTTAACAAGAGTAAAGTACTTGAAAATTTATTTAAACTTTTTGAAACAATGGTAATTGTTAAAAATAAAATAATTTTGTTGCCAGGCAATAAAATTATAATTTTTTCATTTTAATGTAATATAATATTTTTTATTTAATACAGCAATAAAAAGGCAGGTAAGACACAGCCTGGCTGTTTGGCTGAAAATGATTTTAAATATAAATCTTAGAATATGGAAGTCATGTATGGTTCTCCATACCGATATTTTACTTCCATATTCCTTAAGGAATGGAAGTATGGTGATGGCAAAAAAAATCGTGTTCGAGATTATTGCAGATTCTGATTGTACTACACTCAAAACATGAAAAAAAGTCGTTTTCCAAAAAGTGTCTGTGTGTGTGTGTGTGTGTGTCTGTCTGTCTGTCTGTCTGTGTGTCTGTAGATTTTTTTTCTATGGCAAACGATAACTGCCGCAAATTCAAACAGAATCAAAATTTTTTGCATACAGCCCTGATTTGCAGAGTACTCACGACCTATTGTTTTTGGTGAAGATCAGTTGAGGGAAAGGGGTAGTTTACCTGCAACGGTTTTTTTTTAGCAAGCGCAATTTTGTTTGTTTGGCAAACGATAACAGCCGCAAATTCAAACAGAATCAAATAATGTTTCGCATACAGCCCTGAATTGTAGAGTTCTCAAGATCTGTTGATTTTGGTGAAGATCGGTTAAGGGAAAGGGGTAGTTTACCTGTAACGTTTTATGTTTTAACAAGGGTATTTCCTATGGCAAACGATAACAGCCGCAAATTCAAACAGAATCAAAAGATTATTTGCATACAGCCCTAAATTGTAGAGTTCTCAAGACCTATTGTTTTTGGTGAAGTTCGGTTGAGGGAAAGGGGTAGTTTACCAGCAACGTTTTATTAACAAGGGTATTTTCTATGGCAAACGATAACAGCCGCAAATTCAAACAGAATCAAATAATGTTTTGCATACAGCCCTGATTTGTAGAGTACTCAAGACCTATTGTTTTTGGTGAAGATCGGTTAAGGGAAATGGGTAGTTTACCTGTAACGTTTTATGTTTTAACAAGGGTATTTCCTATGGCAAACGATAACAGCCGCAAATTCAAACAGAATCAAAAGATTATTTGCATACAGCCCTAAATTACAGAGTTCTCAAGACCTATTGTTTGTGGTGAAGATCGGGTAAGGGAAAGGGGTAGTTTACCTGCAACGTTTTTTTATCAAGCGTATTTTCTATGGCAAACGATAACAGCCGCAAATTCAAACAGAATCAAATAATGTTTTGCATACGTCCCTGAATTGTAGAGGTCTCAATGACTTTCGATTTTGGTGAAGATCGGTTAAGGGGAAGGGGTAGTTTACCTGCAACCTTTTACGTTTTAACAAGAGTAAAGTACTTGAAAATTTATTTAAACTTTTTGAAACAATGGTAATTGTTAAAAATAAAATAATTTTGTTGCCAGGCAATAAAATTATAATTTTTTCACTTTAATGTAATATAATATTTTTCATTTAATACAGCAATAAAAAGGCAGGTAAGACACAGCCTGGCTGTTTGGCTGAAAATGATTTTAAATAGAAATCTTAGAATATGGAAGTCATGTATGGTTCTCCATACCGATATTCCCTTAACCGATCTTTACCAAAAACAATAGGTCGCGAGTACTCTACAAATCAGGGCTGCATGCAAAAAATTATTTGATTCTGTTTGAATTTGCGGCTGTTATCGTTTGCCATAGAAAAAAAAATCTATAGACACACAGACACTTTTCGAAAAATGACTTTTTTCATGTTTTGAGTGTAGTACAATCAGAATCTGCAATAATCTCGAACACGATTTTTTTTGCCATCACCATACTTCCATTTCCTTAAGGAACATGGAAGTAAAATGACTTTTTTTTCATGTTTTGAGTGTAGTACAATCAGAATCTGCAATAATCTCGAACACGATTTTTTTTGCCATCACCATACTTCCATTTCCTTAAGGAACATGGAAGTAAAATAATTAAGTAAGTATTGGCTTTTAGAATGTAGAATTACTTTAAAAATTAATTGGAATGAATAATAATTTAAAATCTGATTATTATTGGGGCTCACTTGGTACCCTTGACCACTACCAGACTTCGCTTCGAATTCTGTCAATCCGAGCACACATCTTTTTAATCTTTTATTAATAATTCCAAATAATTACAACAACTATGAATTCTAATGATAATGTGATGTATTTTATACTTACACTTATTGTTTTTTATTAATTAATGGTACCTATTAATTCGTTTACAAATATTTAATAATATTAATTAATATGAATTCGTTTACTTCAATATTCTTTTATTATAGAATAAATAAATACTCTTTACAAGTTATTAGTCAATTACCCTAGATGTATTTGTACAGAACAATATTTGTACTGTTGCCATTTAGTTCTGATAGGACGCAAATGCAAGTATGTGTTTGTATGTGGACGGGTGCCCGTTGTGTTTCGCATCTCTACTGTACATTTATATTTAAAATAAAACGCACGCATTTGTATACTGTTCATGTGTACGTATATTGTGTAGGCCAATAGAACAATATTCGTACTCCTATGGTTTATTCATTTGTTAGAGGTGGTGTGTTTGTGGATGTATGAACCTCGCACCTGCAACTGTGCATGAATTGTGAACTGTTAGTTTGTAAGTGCTCAGTACTAGCACTGTTTCTTACAACAATGACTGTGGGCAGATGTGTCAGGTATAGAGCAGGTTGTAAAATACCCTTCTGAGGTTTAATTTTATTGCACCCTAATTGCTCACTTGAGAAATATGTTCCTTCTGGCCCCACATGTGTCACTTTTGCCCCAGGATTTTTTTAATTCACTACATTACTGTATCATGTTTTTAAAACTCAAGGGCAAATAACTTGTTCAGCTTTTGCACATATTTATTTTATGATATATAATTACCTTAATATCCACTTTAGTGATACACAGTTTCGTCACTGATGAGGACATAAATATACGAGCTTCGAAGAAAATTGGAAAATTTAACAGCGTTGCATGTTTGTAAAAAGGGTAGACGGATGGATAGTCTGGAGGAATTTGAAATTTATAAAGCTTTAAAAGATAGTAACACCAAAAACAGTTTATTAAATGACCAGGTAAATTTTGCGTCAAATTACCTGTTCAACACTGCAATCAGTTTGTCTTAATCTTTGACCAGTCGCGTGACGATCGCGGTTGCAGGTGAACGCATGCGGGAGCTCCAGCTGTGGTTAGCAAAACTTATTACATGCGATTTGTAATTTATTTTATTTATTTTTGACTTGACCAGTATCATGGTCGTGATTTTAATATTTTAGTTTATTAATTATGTGTATCTGAGGATGGGACTTAGTCCCGAAACGCGTCATCAGTGACGAAACTGTGTATCACTAAAGTGGATATTAAGGTAATTATATATCATATAATAAGTGATACGGTACGCAAAAAATAAGTAATTGAATATTTATTTTATTATTTAGTCCTTTCTAAACTAGTACACAAACTAATAATAGTCTGTCACATAACTTTCTGCCAGAAAGAAAATGCTGTTAACAAATTTTACTTAGTCTTTTTTACGTTACAAGCCCATTTTCATTTTCTAAATTTTTATTTTTATTTTACTCATTCCATTATTTACTTAAATTAGATTAATCCTGCTTTACTCGTTTATATATGTGTGTGTTTAAATTTTATTTGTTAACTCTAAACTAACTTAGTACATGGTTTGGATAAATAGAAGTTTCCTTCTTATTCTGCTATACCTTCATGGGTTAGGCTAGCAGGCCCGTTGCAGAAACCATATCTTACTTGGGTGAATAACATTTCTTCATCCATGTATTTGCAAAAGCCAATGTTTCATTACTCATCCTATCCAAATGCATGCACAAATCTGACTTGGTAAATTCTGAGTTTTTTCTGAACGGATATACTCATTTCTCACTTATTGTACAAAGTGCAACCACCATCCAGAGCCCATTAACATCTCATCTCCACTGATACAATCTTACTCTGTTTTTTCTTTGATAGCAACCACGCTTCACTGCTGTATGTCAAGACAGGTGAAATTTTACAAACACAAGCTATCTTCTTATAAATCGAGGGGTTAGTGGTAAAACTATAAGTCCAAATTTTAATGATGTTTGAAAACAACATTTTTTTAAGCATCTCTTTTTTTAACACATGTGTAATCAATAAAAAGCTATTAATAATAAAAATTAACCTTGGAATAACATTTTTCTCCATCTTCCCTTCTTCATCCTTTCCACAAGTGACCTTCCTTCCTTCCATCCTTTGCATCAATTATTATTGATGTACCTACACCCATCTCTAATTGCCTCATTTTGTTGTGGTCACATAATGTAAGTCCACAACAGTATTGCCAGATTCCCATTTCCATGGGGAGTCTCTGTTTTGATTGTTTCATAGTTTTCCAGACTTCTGCACCATTATGTTACTATATTTTCTACTATTGTCTTGTAAATCCTTACTTTAGCATCTTTCCTAATCCTTTTGTTCCAAAGCTTAATATAAATCAGAATGTAACTGCCTAATGTTTGATTTCTTGTCCCTATTATCTTTCTGATCTCTCCATTACCTGTTCCTTTGTTATCAGATCACATCCAGTAAGCTGACGAATTTATACCCTTTCGTCTTCTTCCTTGTTTGAGAAGTCTATTATCTTATCACCAACAATCAACTACTCAGTTTTTTCTGTTAATGGTTGATTCCATTTCATTCAGCTTTTTCAGAATATAATTCATGCCATCATCACCTTCTGCAAACACAACCCGGTCATCAGCAAAATAGAGTGTGAACAGTCAACTATGTCCAATTGGAATTCCCATATTTTGTACACAACCATCTTGTAAATTTTAATTGCAGCACTTCCCAGTCTTGTTTTCAAATAGTCTACATCTTGTTCCACATACATGTCTATACCTGTTTAACTTACAGTCAAATCAACACGTGTTAATAAAAAAGAAACCTCAAAATTCAAATATTTACAGCATATTGTCAACTCCATAACAGTTTAGTCTAAACTTCTATTTTTGATCTCTCCTGGCATTTGCCGTTAAAGGCCGTAACTTTAAGCTTTGTTTCTGAAATCCTTAAATTATGCCTTTAAAATACTTGAGAAAACTGTAAATAACATATCCTCTGTACCTGAGTTTCAGTTTAAGGTTAAAAGATATTCCTTGGTACAACTGAATCTCCGAATCAAAAGACTAAATTCAGCATATTTCCTATAGTTTTACATTGTGCATACCACTGTTTCATTGTAAATAATTTATGTGTCTGATTTTATGAATCAATGTTATAAGCTGTATATCAACACACAATGTTGTATCCTTAGAAAAAATCTGGTAAGCAATTTATTAAACCTTACAAATTTCAAGAGACATATTCAGTATTTAAAACATTTACTTTCATTATTTGTTTCAATTATAATCCATTTCAAATTGTCTTCACTTTCACTTAACCCTTTGATCAGTAATCAAGTATATACACGTTTCTTGTCAGACAGGCCAAATTCAGTAATCATGTGTATATACGTTTTCAACTTTTGCCACCTCAGTATTGCCGACATACGATGTTTGTTGGAATGCTATTTGTGCTGCACTCTAGCGGATAGTTTTTGAAATAATTGGTGTTCAGTCCTTAGTGTGATGTAATTTACATGGCTGTGGTGACAAATGTCACACATGTTCTGCAGCGTTATGTTTGGAGATTAGGTTGTGTTTTGTTTATAAATAACTTGTATTACTCATTTTATTTAAATTATAGTGCATAAAATTTGGATTTAGTGTTGAATGTTTCTGATAAATTACCTTTGCAAAATGTCTAAATATTTTACTGAAGACGAAATTTGTGAATATGTTATGAATCAGGTGACAAAGTATCTATTTTTGACGGATCGGAGACCGCAGATGATCTGTCAAGAACAGATAGGCCAAGAAACTAATAACTTCAGATGGATACAAGATCGTAACTTCGTTCCTTCAATTTATTATTTTGATAACAGTATGAGTGAAATTCCTGCAGACGTTATTAGCAGCAATCCATTAGAAGCTGATGTTTTTGAGACTATTTTTGATAATTATTTGGTTGACCACACTGTCGAAGAGACTAATATTATAGATTTGTGAAATCAAAATTGGAAGCAACACAAGCTGGAATAAAACATAAATCCAAACTTCAAAACTGGACAGACACAAAGGTAAGTGAAATATATACACTTATAGCTACTGTCCTTATGGAACAGATAAAAAAAATAGCCTTTATGAGAATTGGACAACTGATCCACTTTTTTCGACACCAATATTTGATAATATTTGATAAAATATTGTTCGACGGTCTAACTGATCATCGTATGGTACAGTGGAAAACAAAATATAAGACACCAGTTAAGTTACTAATCACTAGCTTTAATTATCATAATTAAAGAATTTGTAATCAACAAGATAGTCTCTTACAATAAATCAAATAAAAATTGTTCACACACAATAAAATGTCAACTAATATAAAACACAATAATTGTATTACAATTGTCCCGCAGATTATAAAACACGTAACACTTCACCATAATAATTACTTTTCACTAATAACCACTTGAATGCATAGAGTAATCGCCCGACAATAACTCGCAACTCAAACTAAGTGCCACTGAAGCCTTGTATTTATATGCCGCTCAGACACCAGAACATTCCACATACTTAGCATCAGCTCTACACTAGGACGTAATTGATTGCAGCCTTGACACAGTGCACGTGGCTGGCGACGTCTAGAAAAGTCTTGTGAATGCATGTTGAAATCACGTACGCAAACAACATTACAGCCGGATTCCTCTGGAACAGTAGAGAAACATGTAGATTGTTCTGTAATGATGTAACACTGCCCCCTCGTAAAGCCTGTTCGCCCCGAACTGCAAACCCATCTCTGAAGTAATACTCGCCCAGGCGATCTACATGCGAGAAAGGTAATTCTCCAGTTCTTCGAATTCAGTCTTGTGTGATCCGAACATAAAGTTCCCAGGAATATGAGTCTTCCACTCAACCACTAGTTTTGCTGGAATCAGTCCCATTGCGTCGTGTACTGATGACCTAAACACCACTAGCTGGTCCAAATCTGTTTTGTTCTCATCAACAACCTCTTGCGTAACTTCATCTTCACCAACTATTCCCTCGGGTGCTTCTATTAACTCTGGAAAAGCAAGGGGTTTTCATCGACACCCACAGTTGGATTCCCACTCACTTCTTTTGCCATTTTTTGTACTTTTTTTGCTAGTTCTTCTTCCATTTCTGCCTGCAAAAGCAAAGGTTGCTCTTGACCAGACCTATTGATTTCTTCTGTGGGGTCATTCCACGTCAGTTCAACCACGCCATCTCAGATTTTGATGAAACTTGGCTTATTTGTTCTTCCTACAGAGATAAGTAACCATACCAAATTTTAACCCTCTATCTCTCTCTGTTTTAATTGTATAGGCTTTCAAAGTTTTGAAATTTTGGTGTTTTTAACAATCTGATGTCGCGAAACGAGACTTGGTAACCTTTTGAAAATAATTTGTAACTTTTACTTCCATGTTCCTTAAGGAAATGGAAGTATGGTGATGGCAAAAAAAAATCGTGTTCGAGATTATTGCAGATTCTGATTGTACTATATAACGTTCCGGGCTACGTTATAAATCCAGGGAACCCGTGATAATTGACGCTAGCCAATTATACAGGCTGCCTACGTTGTAACAAACTGAAAATCAACACAACACTTAGAACAATAATAATTACTCTAATTATAGGACACAAGGGAAGGTAATTTAACTGATTTATGCACTCACTTCAATATGTAACAAGATGACATCTCTTTATTAACAAATGATATATATATAGATCCCATTACATAAAAAATTTTCTCATACTGAAATAGTTAAAAGGGGTTTTCTGTCAAACAAATGATCAAACAGATCATGTATTTTACCTCGGATCCGAGTATCTTTAAATCTAGCAAAGACATCTGAAATTTATTTACTTATCAAGAAGGTTGCATTGTTACATGAACACCATTTGGAGAATGGTATTATTTAGTTAAGGGATTAAAAGTTATATCTCAAGAGTAATGTTACAACGTATGATTTTAGAAATTACTGGTTACATTTTTCTAAAACTTAATGCTTAGAGATTGTCCTTTTAAAAGTCTTTGACATGTATGAAAACTTATATTTTAAATGTACATAATTCTCGGTAGATGAGTTACCGAGTCACCTCTTAGATACGCCTTTTCTGTCCGTGTCCTGGGGCGTGAATCTTCGGTATTCTGTTAGTCGGGGTAGACATCTGGGTAGTATTTCCAGTGAAAGTCCTCTGGGTGTATTAACGAGGAGATGGATGTTATGCTGTGTGAAGTCGTGCTGATCCTCGGCGGTTCTGGTAAGTGTTGTTTAGGTGGTAGTCGTCCCTATCTGCAGTTGTGCACATCACATATTTACTGGCACCGTAGTACTGGAGTTTGCATCTTCTTCTTACATTAATATCTGAATTACATTACTCGAACAATATTCGAGAGTTCGTTTTTTAATTAACTTGAGACATCACATTATATACTAATTCTTTTTACATTATCACACTTTCTAACAAATTCCTCACTACATCTTCAATATATAACTAGCTCTCCACGCTTTTAGTGGAAGCTAACACTCAATTAAAAAATCAAAAAGAATAACAAAACATTTTATGAAGAGCCCTCGCTTGGAGGTGTTTACAGTCTGAAAAACCGCATCGTTACTCTTGCATTGTTATAACAGGTAGGTTGCGACGACGCGGAGTGAGTACTCCGCCATAATATAGTTCCAACTCTTTATTAATAATACATTCTTATAGTATGACAAAATAAACTATCTAGACTTATCTTGTTTACAGGGATTATTATTACTACTACTTGTAACTTTAAATTATTAATTATTTACATTACGATTTACAGATATTTCTAATTTACTGCCGGTTCGGTAGGCACGTTGTGTCCGGAATTGACAGGTCAACGCATGATAAATTTACTAAAGGGTTAACTGCATTATTCTTAACTTTTACATTCAGATTTTAATTACTTATTACTTCCATATTCCTTAAGGAATGGAAGTATGGTGATGGCAAAAAAAATCGTGTTCGAGATTATTGCAGATTCTGATTCTACTACACTCAAAACATGAAAAAAAGTCGTTTTCCGAAAAGTGTCTGTCTGTCTGTCTGTAGATTTTTTTTCTATGGCAAACGATAACTGCCGCAAATTCAAACAGAATCAAATAATTTTTTGCATACAGCCCGGTTTTGCAGAGTTCTCGCGACCTATTGTTTTTGGTGAAGATCGGTTGAGGGAAAGGGGTAGTTTACCTGCAACGGTTTTTTTTTAGCAAGGGTAATTTTGTTTGTTTGGCAAACGATAACAGCCGCAAATTCAAACAGAATCAAATAATGTTTCGCATACAGCCCTGAATTGTAGAGTTCTCAAGACCTATTGTTTTTGGTGAAGATCGGTTAAGGGAAAGGGGTAGTTTACCTGTAACGTTTTATGTTTTAACAAGGGTATTTCCTATGGCAAACGATAACAGCCGCAAATTCAAACAGAATGAAAAGATTATTTGCATACAGCCCTAAATTGTAGAGTTCTCAAGACCGTTTGTTTTTGGTGAAGATCGGTTAAGGGAAAGGGGTAGTTTACCTACAACGTTTTTTTAACAAGGGTATTTTCTATGGCAAACGATAACAGCCGCAAATTCAAACAGAATCAAATAATTTTCTGCATACAGCCCTGATTTGTAGAGTACTCAAGACCTATTGTTTTTGGTGAAGATCGGTTGAGGGGAAGGGGTAGTTTACCAGCAACGTTTTTTATCATGCGTATTTTCTATGGCAAACGACAACTGCCGCAAATCCAAACAGAATCAAATAATTTTTTGCATACAGCCCTGATTTGTAGAGTACTCGCGACCTATTGTTTTTGGTGAAGATCGGTTGAGGGGAAGGGGTAGTTTACCTGCAACGGTTTTTTTTATCAAGGGAAATTTTTTTTTTTTGGCAAACGATAACAGCCGCAAATTCAAACAGAATCAAATAATGTTTCGCATACAGCCCTGAATTGTAGATTTCTCAAGACCTATTGTTTTTGGTGAAGATCGGTTGAGGGAAAGGGGTAGTTTACCTGCAACGTTTTTTTAACAAGGGTATTTTCTATGGCAAACGATAACAGCCGCAAATTCAAACAGAATCAAATAATGTTTTGCATACAGTCCTGATTTGTAGAGTACTCAAGACCTATTGTTTTTGGTGAAGATCGGTTAAGGGGAAGGGGTAGTTTACCTGCAACGTTTTTTTATCAAGCGTATTTTCTATGGCAAACGATAACAGCCGCAAATTCAAACAGAATCAAATAATTTTTTGCATACGTCCCTGAATTGTAGAGGTCTCAATGACTTTCGATTTTGGTGAAGATCGGTTAAGGGGAAGGGGTAGTTTACCTGCAACCTTATACGTTTTAACAAGAGTAAAGTACTTGAAAATTTATTTAAACTTTTTGAAACAATGGTAATTGTTAAAAATAAAATAATTTTGTTGCCAGGCAATAAAATTATAATTTTTTCATTTTAATGTAATATAATATTTTTCATTTAATACAGCAATAAAAAGGCAGGTAAGACACAGCCTGGCTGTTTGGCTGAAAATGATTTTAAATATAAATCTTAGAATATGGAAGTCATGTATGGTTCTCCATACCGATATTTTAGTTAGATTTTCTTAATTTAATTTTCATTACTATTATGAGTTAGTTCAGAGGTATTTGGTTTAATCGTGTGATTTAAAGTATTTACTTACTTTCCGTTTTTTTATATTTTTATTATTAATTTTTTTTTATTTATTCATTTACCATTTAAATCGTCACAACTACACTCAAAACATGAAAAAAGTCGTTTTTCGAAAAGTGTCTCTATAGATTTTTTTTCTATGGCAAACGATAACAGCCGCAAATTCAAACAGAATCAAATAATTTTTTGCATACAGCCCTGATTTGTAGAGTACTCACGACCTATTGTTTTTGGTGAAGATCGGTTGAGGGAAAGGGGTAGTTTACCTGCAAATTTTTTTTTATCAAGGGTAATTTTTTTTCTATGGCAAACGATAACAGCCGCAAATTCAAACAGAATCAAATAATGTTTCGCATACAGCCCTAAATTATAGAGTTCTCAAGACCTATTGTTTTTGGTGAAGATCGGTTAAGGGAAAGGGGTAGTTTACCTGCAACGTTTTATGTTTTAACAAGGGTAATTTTTTCTATGACGAACGATAACTGCCGCATTTTCAAACAGAATCAAATAATTTTTTGCATACATCACTGAATTGTAGAGAACTCAAGGCCCTTTGATTTTGGTAAAGATCGGTTAAGGGGAAGGGGTAGTTTACCTGCAACCTTTTACGTTTTAACAACAGTAAAGTACTTGAAAATTCATTTAAACTTTTTCAAACAATGGTAATTGTTAAAAATAAAATAATTTTGTTGCCAGGCAATAAAATTATAATTTGATGATTTTAATGTAAATCATGTATGAGAGAAAATATATCGTTCGTGGCAGGCAAGCATATCTCAGTTATGTAATGTTTATGTTTCCATTTTATTATTATGATTACTGCAATAAAAAGGCAGGGAAGACACACACACACACACACACACACACACAATTCGCGTTATTTCTAGCCTCACTCATGTTTATTTTCTTACATTTGCACGCTTTTTAAATGGAAAGTGCCGAAACCCATACCAACATAACGCGTGCAAGCTGAAAAAGTGTCCAGTGTGGATAGCGATTTGCTTCCTGTGGATCGCTGGGCAGTGTAACTGCACGTGTTTACAGAGGAACGATTCATAGACAGACTTTTCGTCTTTAGGGAATGAACCCTCTGCAAGATGCTGAGGGTCCATGAGTGACTTCGGAGCGCTCCTTCTTTTCCGCGTATTTGTTCTGTGAAACGTACACTGTAGATTCGCAGCTTTACTCTAAGCAACGCTCAATAGGAAATGTTGAAAATTTTTGTCCACGGTGTACCCTCATACACACTAAACCTGCTCTGATGTTTTAATTACGGACATCATAATATTAAAACTTTGGAAACTTGAGCACTACTTAATGGAGATCAATCATTAACTTATACAAGCCATTAATTTTATGCGTATTTTTTATATATACGTGTACAACGTTTATCGGCAACAAAGAAGTAGTTTCTGTTAAAATTCCTTCCCGGGATGTTTGGCCGTAGTCCAATGTTTTCTACTAAACCAGACGTTTCGGCAATGCCATCGACTTCCATCATCAGTGAAAATCGAGTGTGATAACGTGATGTGGTATACGTTAGTGACCACAGTACTGTGGTTAAGGCTGAAGCAGTAAGTAGAAAGAAGTAGTTTCTATGGTAATATTTCATTTCGAAAATGATTTTAAATATAAATCTTAGGATATGGAAGTCATGTTTGTTTCTCCATACCGATATTTTTCTATGGCAAACGATAACAGCCGCAAATTCAAACAGAATCAAATGATTATTTGCATACAGCCCAGAATTGTAGAGTTCTCAAGACCTATTGTTTTTGGTGAAGATCGGTTAAGGGAAAGGGGTAGTTTACCTGCAACATTTTATGTTTTAACAAGGGTATTTTCTATGGCAAACGATAACAGCCGCAAATTCAAACAGAATCAAATGATTATTTGCATACGGCCCTAAATTGTAGAGTTCTCAAGACCTATTGTTATTGGTGAAGATCGGTTAAGGGAAAGGGGTAGTTTACCTGCAACATTTTATGTTTTAACAAGGGTATTTTCTATGGCAAACGATAACAGCCGCAAATTCAAACAGAATCAAATGATTATTTGCATACGGCCCTAAATTGTAGAGTTCTCAAGACCTATTGTTATTGGTGAAGATCGGTTAAGGGAAAGGGGTAGTTTACCTGCAACGTTTTATGTTTTAACAAGGGTATTTTCTATGGCAAACGATAACAGCCGCAAATTCAAACAGAATCAAATAATTTTTTGCATACAGCCCGGAATTGTAGAGTTCTCAAGACCTGTTGGTTTTGGTGGAGATCGGTTAAGGGATAGGGTAGTTTACCTGCAACATTTTATGTTTTAACAAGGATAATATTTTTATGATGAACGATAACTGCCGTACATTAAAACAGAATCAACTACTCTTCTGCATACCTTTTTGAATTATACAGAACTCAAGGTATGTTGATTTTGATGAAGATCGGTTAAGGGAAAGGGGTAGTTTACCTGCAAGGTTTTATATTTTAACAAGGGTATTTTCTAAGGCAAACGATAACAGCCGCAAATTCAAACAGAATCAAATGATTATTTGCAAACTGCCCTAAATTGTAGAGTTCTCAAGACCTATTGTTTTTGGTGAAGATCGGTTAAGGAAAAGGGGTAGTTTACCTGCAACGTTTTATGTTTTAACAAGGGTATTTTGTATGGCAAACGATAACAGCCGCAAATTCAAACAATCGAATAATTTTTTGCTTGCTGCCCTGAATTGTAGAGTACTCAAGACGTTTTGTTTTTGGTGAAGATCGGTTAAGGGAAAGGGGTAGTTTACCTGCAACGTTTTTTTATCAAGGGTAATTTTTTTCTATGGCAAACGATAACAGCCTCAAATTCAAACAGAATCAAATGATGTTTTGCACACAGCCCTGTATTGTAGAGTTCTCAATACCTATTGGTGTTGGTGAACATCGGTTAAGGGAAAGGGGTAGTTTACCTGCAACATTTTTAGTTTTAACAAGGGTAATTTTTTATATAATGAACGATAACTGCCGTAAATTCAAACAGAATCAACTACGTTTTTGCATACCTTTTTGAACTAAAGAGAACTCGAGGTCTGTTGATTTTGTTGAAGATCTGTTAAGGGAAAGGGGTAGTTTATCAGCAACGTTTTATGTTTTAATAAGAGTTATTTTTTTATGACGAACGATAATTGCCGAAAATTCAAAGAGAATCAAATAATTTTTTGCACACTTTCCTGAGTTGTAGAGAACTCAAGGTCTTGATTTTGGTGAAGATCGGTTAAGGGAAAGGGGTAGTTTACCTGCAACATTTTATGTTGTAACAAGAGAAATGTTTTCATGACGAACGATAACTGCCGCACATTCAAACAGAATCAAATATTTTTTTACATGCATCCCTGAATTGTAGAGGACTGAAGGTCTATTGATTTTGGTGAAGATCGGTTAAGAGAAAGGGGGTAGTTTACCTGCAACGTTTTAAGTTTTAACATGTGTAAAGTACTTAATTTTGATAAATAAAGTATCCTGATAAGAAGCTCATAATAATCCACTGTAGAAACATAGATGAAATATCTATAAATGAAGAGGTTAGGTGAACGGGATGGGGGTAATTTTCTATTAATGAAAATTATAGTTGAAGGGGGAGGGGAGAATTGTTTATGTGTACTACGTTATTGGCAATAAGTAGTAGTTTGTTGTTAAAATTCCTTCCCGGCCTGTTTGGCCGTAGTCCAATGTTTTCTGCAAAGCAGACGTTTCTACAGTGCCGTCGACTGCCATCATCAGTGAAAATCGAGTGCGATAACGTGTGGTGGTATAAGTTAGTGACCACAGTACTGTGGTTAAGGCTGAAGGAATAAATGGAAAGAAGTAGTTTCAATGGAAACATTTCATTTCGTAAATGATTTAAATTATAAATCTTAGAACATGGAAGTCATGTATGGTTCTCCATACCGATATTTTACATTAAAAATAAAATAAAATCATTAGAAAAAAAAATTTTTAAGAAACATAAATAGATTAAAACCTCATAAAATTAGCTTACAACGAGAGGCATTGAGGAAGAATAGATACATTTCGTATTAATTTAAATTTATTTTTATTTAGATTTGACCCAACAACGTGGGATAACACATCATAACAAAACACAGTTCATTTTAACTGAATTTAATCCTTTTATTTAATTATACATATTCAGCGCCGGCAACGTTAGGCGTTAAAGAAGAATTGATATATACAACAGAAGATTTAATTGAAATTTATTTTATTTTGTAATACAAATTTGGTGCTTCAAATGTGAGGCATATAAGCACATTTGAGATTTGAATTTAATTTATTTATTTCACTGTTACAACATGAATGAACAATGACTATATTCAGACATGATGCCTCAGTATATAAGGAACTAGTTCTTCCATTTCCAAAATGATGAGTGTAAGACAATACTTGCAGGTAGGAGAAGAGGCTGTAAAACTGTTCCCCAAGACTTCTCGAGGGTCATGTTTATTGCAGGCCTATTGTTCGCGCAAGGAAAGCTTTGGGGCACCATATGTATCTAGGGTGCTGTTGATAAAGGCGTTTAAGCAAAAGGGGGATAAAGAATGGAGTAAGAATAATGTTTTTAAATATTCTTACAAAACTTTTTTTTCTGCATCTCTACAGTTGCTTTTCTGCATGGTTTGTCCAGCTGTTTCAATTAACTGTCCAGTGATTCAGATAATAGTGACGCTTACTGAACGTCATTTTGAGGTCATTTACTTGAAGTGTATATGTATTAGATCACACAATATAAAGTGTGGAATTCCCCAAGGTTGCAGGATATGCATAATATGAGGAACCAGTTTTATAAATTCCCCCACTCCTCCCATCAGTGTGTACATATGGTATTGTACACATGTTGGTTATTCTATTTTTAATTTTTATATGAAACTGTTTCAGCTCTAGTCAGTCAGATGCATATATGTAACTAATCTCATTTTGGCTTATAATTTACCTTGTAATATAAACGAATGACCTTGGTTGTTAGCAAGCAGCAGTTGTTCCTTCTTGTGTGTGCACACTGCTGTAGATTTAATTTAAACACAAAGACTTTTGTGTTTAATTTGTGCGCGCACACATTTGGTTTATTCTGGTTGTATTCATAATGTATGATGACTGTAAACACATTGACATGTATTCTATTAACAGAATATAACAACTGGTTAAAATTAAAATTCTACAATTTTTGTCCACTGAAAATTGTGTAGTCAGATTTTGTAATAGAATTTTTTCAGAACTAGTTGCCAAGTGGTGTTGATTTTGTTGCCTTTCAGAATTTTGTTGTTGATTTGTAATTTATTCATTTGCAAAGAAAGTATACTTCTTTTGATTATTTGAGAAAATTTATGGCTATAGTTTTGCAGATTTTTTGTAAGGACACATAATTTTCTTTAGTTGTATAACTTTTTGTAAGTTTCAGTAATATAATTATGAATGGGCAAGTGACCACGGTTGAGAAAGAGAGTGAGAATACAGAAAACTCCCTACAAGTGAATACTGGTAATCTGAAACTGCCACCTGATCTTTTAAGAGTATAATATTTATCCACTTTTTGGAAAAAAGATTGTCTTGGTATAACGCACAGTACTATTAAAAATAATATACATAATAGTAATAAAGTTAACTTGTATAATAAAAAGTAATAATATGAAAAACCATAGTATACGAGAACCAATTTGTGTACATACGGTAATTTTATGGCTTTTGCTTTTTTTTATTGATTTTTTGAACAATTATAATTTAAACATATACAAACAATTTGTACTTAAATACTGTATCAATAATTTTCTATGAAAGTCCCACAAAATTACTATTTATTTATTATCCAAAATCGTTCATCCCCATTTTTGCGAAAAACAACAGCAAATTTCCTAACTAGAAATGAAGAAGGGGAAGAAATTGTATTAAAATACAGAGGCTTTTATTTATTTTAATGTCTTATAGTAGTGGCTCTCAAACTTTTTGAGTCCATGGATTCCTCCATCCCAAAAGAAATTTAAAAGTTTGGGATCGCTTGCGAGTTCTGTAATAAGTAAAAGAAACTGTAAATATGATACATTTTATATTTTTATTAAAGTGTATTAATATCAAAAAGTTTTTAACTTTTAAAATTGTAATGTATTAATGATATCACACATGTGCATATGTAATATGAACTGTGTGTGTGTGCTGCGCGCGCGCGTGCGTGCGCGTGCACTGGCACTTGTGCATTAATGTAATTAAAAAGGCAGCTGGTTTTAATTTTGAAGACTGCAATTGTAGTAAACCGTCAGTTGTACTTTTTTTTAAATCAGCTGCCTGGTATAACAAATATTTTTGTTTGTTATCGGAACCGTCTAATGACAGTTTTCAGCTGGATGCTCTCCATTTTTCTCAGTCCTGTGCACCTTTCTTCGTGTCTATAGCTCCCGCTTCAGATGTTATCAAGAATTCCAACCCTTCTTCCCGTCCATTTTCCTTCCACCTTTCCTCTATGATCATTAGGTGTAGATAGTTTCTACTTAATTAAATATGCCTCAAACAAGATGTTTTCCTCATTTTTGTTACTTTTAGCAGTTTTATTTCCTCTCCTATTCTCTGTAATATATCATTGTTTCTAATTCTATCAGTCCATTTTACCTTTGCCACAGCCCCACATTTTGAAGTTCTCTAGGGTACCTTTCATCTTTCTTTTTGATGGTCCATGTCTTGCTACTGTACAAAATCATACCCCGAGTAAAACATTGAAAAAGCATTTATCCTAACCGGAATCCTTTTTGGTGTCAGCAATGTGTTTACTTTTTTCTGACATTTATCTTTAAGCCTAACTCCGTCCCTATACTTACAGTACTTTCCATCATAAGTTGTAGCTCTTTTTCTTATTCCAACACTGCGTGATAATCAGCGTATTTAAAGGTCTTTATTCTTTATCTGGTGTATTCTGTTTTTCTTAAAAGTGGTGTGGAACCTCTGAAACTTTGTTAAGGTCCTCCAGGAGTCTGTGGACTCCACTTTGGGAATTGCTGTCATATACAGTAAACTTCAGAAGTCGCATAGAGAGGACATTCTATTTTGACTATAAGTAAGGGCCATGATCCACCATATTGATAACTGGTAAATCAGAGACAAAATTGTGAAACATACAAATGTATGCACTTGAATTACTGTGATAAAATCTTTAAAATTTAACAAATTTCTAAAGAGAGAGAATGAAGGATGCTAATATTGGTATTTAAATGTTATAGTTATGTTCACTTTTTTGTATTTAAAAGAATAATATTAAAAATTGCATGTTAAATGTTTAAAATTGTGACATAAAAAAAGTCACTGTGTGAACAAATTTTTTATTTTTGAGTCTGCACCATTTTGTCAGCAAGAAAGTTGTAAAAAAAGTCTGAATGTTAAAGATTTTCTGTATGTCCTCTACTTTTGTCACAATTGGAGGTTCAAATTACAGCACTTACTACATGCTTAAATGCTGCTAGAGTGACTGCTTAGGCTCTCACCGTCAAACAGTACTCAATGCCCATGCTCACAGCTTCTTAATCTACATTAACATTAAAATTAAGAACATTAAAAAGTGCAATTTTTCCATTAATAAAAGATTAGGTACTTTAAATAGTTTATTCTCTATAGGTATTATTTGAAGTTACGAAAAGAAGAAGCTGTATTAATAGTTATTAGATAGCACAAAATGGCATCTACAATTCCTGCGTAGCTTACAGACAGCATGGAATGAAATTAAGTATAACAACGATTATCATTAATCTGTTTTGTTACCAGATATGATACACATTATAGCAGTGGTTCCCAAACTTTCAGTCCGTGCCCCCCCCCCCACCAAATAATTTAAAAAATAACGGACCCCGTCTGAGTTCTGAAATAAAATAAACATTAAATATGATACAAACTCTTATATTTTAATTAAAATCAAAATTCTCTTAACTTGCAAAATTATAATCTTAATGATATCAAACAGTTTAATGTGAACAATGAAGCTGCTTTTGAACAATTATTTCTGGAATATTGGGTTTAATGTTTGACAGTAATTTCAGTGGTAAGTCACTCTCGACGTCAAGTTTATTTCTTAACTTTCACTTTAAGTACGTGAGCTGGGAAAATGTGGTTTCACACAAATAAGTAGAGGGAAACAGTTAATCATTTCAAAGCTTTTTTTCCGAGTTCAGGATAGTCAGTCATTGCATATAACCATAATTCAACTAGCTGTAATTGTGAAAACTGTAATTTTAATGAACTCTCAGTTGAAAGTTCTACCATTGAATCTTCTTCCTGTAATGTGAGAGACAGGTTAGTTGACAGCCCAGCAGCAAATGGATTCCTTATCATATGTCATTATCATCCATCACTGGAAAATATTCCCTTAGTTGCAAGTCCAGTTGCTCCAAATGAGACTTAGTAACGGTGAGTATTTCCTTTGGAACACTTTCTCCAGACATCTGGACGAAATCTTCCATGGAAGGAAATTATTCGAAGATTTCAGAATTTAATCTGTGAATCCACAGCTTCAGTTTTTTTATCATCCCCTCGGTTTTATCTCGATCCTGAAAATAGTGATGCTAGATACCTGCAGGCTTAAAGTGAGTCCATTCAGATGACTCGCTGCAAGGCATGATAGCTTCAAAATCCAGTTAAAGTCATGGAACCTGTCTTTAAGATCGAAGTTGGAGTCAAAAATAAAAATAGCTTTACTTCATCCCTCAGTCAAAAAATTGATCTTCTACCAATTGTTTTAAGAGTCTAACGTTTAGATTTTAGAGCATAAAAATCGGAGAAAATTATGGTATATTCTATTTATTCTTAAAAATGTCCGCGGACCCCCTGAAACATAGTCGCGGACCCCTAGGGGTCCGTGGCCCCCACTGTGGGAAACACTGCATTAGAGTATTAGATTTTACATTTAAAGAGGTTTATAGCCATTACTATTTAGATGTGACAAGGATCTCACTTGTAAGGATGTAAATTGGTACTTTAAAGAAAATTGTGAACTATGTTCTTCTCCACTGTACATATTAAGAAGTGGAAGTGAAAATGTGATTTAATTGTGTAGGAATATAAAAGTATGTGTTGCAAGAGCAGAGCACTAGGGTGACTCTGGTACCATTATCTTTGTCTGTCTACTGCATTCCGTACAGATGCTCTCTTTGTACACAATGTACAGTTTTTGTTTTTTATTTTATTTATTTAGAATATTCTGAATTGGATTAAATTTTAATGGCCTAATACCTCGTTGTTTGACAGCTATGGAATTACAATAAGTCTTAGGAAATGTCTGGATAGACATCTGGGTGACCAGTACATACTTTTTGCTACAAGGTCATGTACGTGTTTCACCCTGTACTAATTGTCTGGTGTGTGTGTGTTCACGCGTGCATGCACATGAAAGAGAGAGAGAAAGAGAATTTGGTTGCTTTTGTGTTTTTTTTTTAATTACAGTGAAACTTCGATTAACCGTCAGGGTCGGGACTGGGACCTTGACGGTTAATCGAATAGACGGATAACAGAAATACCTTAAACAACAACCCACCCCCATCCATTGCATATGAACGAATGATAAAAAATGCACGTTTACAAACTGGAAATACACTGTACATACATGTATTTTATTTTACAGAAACAAATAATATACAATTTACATTAAGTACAGTGCCGGTATATGTAGTATAACATATGTACTGTACATACTGTTACATGAACTTACGCTATAGACGTACATACATATTCAAATTTTAAAGTAATCTGTCATTTTCTTTTGTTTCTTCGAGGCTCGTGCTTTCTGAGCAGCAGTGTTCCATACTTTACATAGGAGAAGTATCTGCATTGCGTTTGCCTCTTCTTGCCCCTCAAACCACTCAATGCATTTTGATAACATTGTTTCTGCTTCTGTATGGCTTAACGTAGTTTTTTCATTCAAAATATAACACTCGTCTTCGTCAATTTCTTCTTCTTTGTTGTCGATCACACTGGAAACAATTTCATCGTCGTTCAAAATGTCAAAGCCTCCGTCCAATTTGTCACATCCCAGTCACTCTGTTACTTCTGCGGGCGTCTTCAGCATTCGGTACATTATTGCACAGTTGCACAATTTTGTCGACACTAACATTCCCAGTTTCCTTAGGTTCGCCATCATTAGCTTCAGGCCAGAGTTTATTCCACCCATTTTTAAGATTTTACACTTGAAGATCATCCCATGCAGCAGCAACATTGAAAATTGCATCTTTTGTGTTGTACGTTTTCCAAAACTCTTTTACAGACATTTCATCATCAGATGAAATCAAGCTTCCAATAAAAGCTTTCCTATAACGACGTTTCATGTTTTCGATTATGCCCTGGTCCATAGGCTGGATTAGTGGTGTTGTGTTTGCCGGAAGGAAGAGGCATGTTATTTTGCCATCATCACTCTTAATTCCACAAGTGGGATGTGCTGGAGCATTGTCCATTAGCAGCAATGCTTCCTGTGGTAACTGCATTTCAGCCAAATGAGCTCTAACTTGTGGCACAAACACTTTGTGGAACCAATCGGAAAAAATATCTTGAGATATCCAAGCACTCTTTTGAGCGTAATAGGTAGCAGGATGCGTTCAAATTAAAATTGTTGAATGCACGAGGTGTTTTTGCTTTTCCAGTCACAAGCAGGGGTAACCTGTGATTGCTGGTGGCATTTGCACAAACCATTTAAGTGATCCGATCTTTTTGGACTTTAAAACCCGGGGCTGATGTCTCCGAAAGTGATACCAATGTCTTTTGTGTTAAAGCTTTTCAATTGAGCCCGGTTTCGTCGCAATTGTACACGTTCCCTAACGAGGTTTAATTTGGCCACTTTCTCTTTAAATTGTTCTCTGTACTCGGCAATAACTGCGCTATTTGCACTAAGTTTTTCACCACTAATGTCTAGTTTCCGAATGCCATGGCAACACTTAAACTTATCGACCCATCCTATGCTTGCTTTAAAATTAGGATCTCCGTCAACTTTTTGTTCATTTCAACCGCCTTGGCCATTATTACGGAGCCTGAAAGTGGGATTCCTTGACTCCGTGCTTGTATAAACCATTGATACATAACAGTGTCCAGTTGGTCATATTTCATGGTTTTACGAGTCTTAGGATCTTCATCGATGTTTTGCATTTTTGAAACATGTTCTATTTTTTCAGCATCGCGTTTAATGTCATTCACTGTGGTTCTTCCAACGCTGTAAATGAGAGCAATACTAATGGGAGTTTCACCTTTTTTCAAAACTTTAATAATCCCAATTTTCTGGTTGAGATCTAACAGGACCCGTTTACGCTTTTCAGCCATTTTTTAGCTAACTATATAAAAAATATATTGTACTAACCGTCTGCGACTTCTCGTATATGATGTCCTTTCCTATTGCGACATGTTTCGAGACACTTGTCCCATTTTCCGCAGATTATTTTCTGGCTAATCTTCTTTCCAGCATTTTGGTTGCATCAGACATCTCCTTTTGGGCTAAGGTGTATGTTCGACCTGTCACATTTCTTGGTTGAACCCTTGTTAAAACTTTATTTCTTGCCACTATGAGTATATCTTCTTTACTTGGATACACAAATGAGGGTGCTGGACCTGGGGGCTCCAAGATAGTGACCGTTACTTCTTCATTATCAAAGTCTTGGGACAGTACAGTACACAAGCCAGCCACCACCTTTGATCATATTTACAAGTCACAAATCCAACCATTTCATCAATAGCTAAAGTTTTTGATCCTCCAATACTATGTTTACAATACTTATCACTCAATGAGTACACTTTTGCAATAATTTCAGTATGACATGTTGATGGAATGAAGCAGTGAAATTGTTGTGTTCCATGAATCATTGTTGCTTCTGAGAAGCGAGATTTCAAGTTCTTTTCTTCCTCAAGATGTTCCTGGCTTGTGCAAAAAAAGAACTGAATTGATGGAAGGTTTGAGTTTCTCGAGTTGAAATGTTGGAGAGGTGTCATTATTTGGTCTTCATAAGGTCTCTGAAGGCTAGCCCTGTCTGCAAGACGTTTAACTGTCCCTCCCAAACCATCGCAGATTCCTTTGCCATGAGCTGTGGCATAGAAATGCCGCTCAGCATCCACCCCAAAATCCTGCTTATGATGAGAAAGGTTGGAGAAGTTTTTCTTGTTCTTATATTGTGCAGCTGACCCATCAGAAGAGTAGAAAATCTTTTGCAATGTAGGCATCAGTCTGCTCTTAAGGAATGTAATAGGTTTTCTTTGAAACAAGTGTACAGCTACTGTGTTATGTATCAAGCACTCAGAAATAAACATAAAACTTTTGTAGATGATTTCATTTTCATCCCTGTAATATACTGCAAAAGGATGTATAGTTGCTTGATCATTAGTCCAATGATAGGATTGAGCTTCATCCTGCAATACAAAAGAGTAGTTTTCTGAAAAGTCTAAACTGATTACAGCCTCATTTACTTTAATATTTTCTTTAAGATGGTTGTAGTATACTGATTGCTGTTTAGCTATAAAAGAGTGGTTTTTTTTTCAATGTTTGTAGCTGTTCACAAAAAGAATCAACAAAAACTTCAGTACTTCTTAGAAAAATTTCAAAATTGCATCTATCAACTGACACCAATTGTCTATATGTAACACTTTATATCGTTTCCTCTTCCAGTTTGTTCATCAATTGTTCCTTTAACTGATCAGTCCCCGGACAGTTCTTGCATTCATCTAAATGGCAATCTGGAGTTGGAGGCAAGCACATTATTTTTGCTATGAATAGTTTATAATCGCTTAGATTTGATCCATCAGAATCTTTCAGTTTTGCTCCACTTATCATTAACTTATTCCGATGAGTGGTGCACACACAAACAGAATGTGTTCCACTTGCACCTGCTAATATACAGTTTTTAGTGTGTAGTTCATCAAATTTTGAGAACCCAATTTTTTCTGTTGGGTAATTTTTTTTTAACAGTTCATATGTTTCTTTCAGGTTACTCAGAATCAGTCTCTTCTGAACATGGTCACGAGTATTATGGTCTGTTTTCAAGGACACAAAGCCTTTTACCCGGCATGACTCGGGTTACATCATCGCTATTATAAAAAATTTTGTTACTTTTCTGTGACTGAATCATTGAGTTATTTTCCTGGCTTTGGATCAGGAGTTGACAAAATTCCCTTTTCCTTCACTAGAGCTTTAGCTCTTCTAGCCATTCTGTTGCTTACCATGAATTCATTTTCAATTTTTTTACATGACCAACTCATAGGAAGAAGAGTCAAGATTTGAAATTGTTCACTTCTGCTTTGTGTCTGCTCAAATTTCTTCTTCAGTTGTAGAAGAATTTCTGAATCGGGATCATTATCTTCACATTCAGAACTTCCAGTATTATTTACCAGTTTTGCCACTAGATTCTTTTTCACTTTCTCAAGTTTTCTTTTGCAGTATGCTGTGCCGTAACTAGGACAGGCGTTACGGCAACATACGAATTTTGTTTATATCGAATCTGGGCAATAGATCCATTCATCTGTGTAGTTCACGCTATCGTGGACGCTCACGCTATCTATGAGAGACTTTGGACAACTTGACTTTTCGTTCCCGCGGCGTGGAGCGGTGTTGTCGTTGAGTAGACGGGGAGCGTGTGGGAGACTGGTGGTGGCTGTCAGCTGTTCATGCCGCGAGCTGTCTTAGAGGTCAGCGTCTGGAAAAGTATTGTTTTTTTTTAATGCCGGGGTTTTTTAAATTGATTATGGAAGGCCAAGTAAAAAGTGTGCCAAGGGGTCTGAGGCCTGGCAACTGTGATCCTATGTGAGACCGAGATGTGATGTGTAAGTAGATTGAGGAACTCAATTGCAATTGACATTTTGCAAAATCAGACAGGTATGCAAAAATGAAAATTATTAAATTTTTCCTAGTAGGTGCTTTTGCACTACTTGTGTTTCGGGTCAAGTGTGGGCCGGGCGTCGTTATAACGCGGGGAGAGTCCCCAACCCTTTCAAGGTGGGCCAGTTAGTATATTGCAGGAGCCACCCGCTCAGCTCTAAGGTGGAGGGTCGCGCCGCCAAGCTTTGCTATAGATGGTTGGGACCCTTCCGGATTTCCGAGTTTGTCTCGCCTGTTACTGCCAGCCTGGTGGGTCTGGAGGATGGGATGAAGGTGAGGGTGGCCCATGTGTCACATTTGAAGGCGTGTGGTCAGGTGGAGCTTCCTTGAGTGATGGATTGGTATTGTTTACCCCAGTTAGGTTAATTAGGGTCCTCGGGTTTGGTTTTCGGGGGAGCTTCTCTGGAGGAATTGGGTTTTAATGTTTTACCTTTTAGTGTTTTATTGTTTTAGGTGGGGTTAATTAGGGTTTTAAAGTTTTATCGGTATTTTAGCTCCTCTCCTTTCCTTTCTTCTTTCTATTGCTTTAGATCGCGACCGCTCACACTCCCCGTATCTTCTACACTTACACACACCCACACACACTTTGTCCTTCCTTCTGGTGTCCTTTCGTTTTCAACTTTCGCCTGATTTTATCTTTTTATTGGTTTTTAGTTAGTCCCTGCTTTTCCTCCAGGGGTGGCAGTCCCAGTGTCGTCCAACCCGTTGGACTCCTTTTGTTGTGGGGGTGTGCCGTAACTAGGACAGGCGTTACGGCAACATACGAATTTTGTTTATATCGAATCTGGGCAATAGATCCATTCATCTGTGTAGTTCACGCTATCGTGGACGCTCACGCTATCTATGAGAGACTTTGGACATCTTGACTTTTTGTTCCCGCGGCGTGGAGCGGTGTTGTCGTTGAGTAGACGGGGAGCGTGTGGGAGACTGGTGGTGGCTGTCAGCTGTTCATGCCGCGAGCTGTCTTAGAGGTCAGCGTCTGGAAAAGTATTGTTGTTTTTTTTTAATGCCGGGGTTTTTTAAATTGATTATGGAAGGATAAGTAAAAAGTGTGCCAAGGGGTCTGAGGCCTGGCAGGTATGCAAAAATGGCAATTATTAAATTTTTCCTAGTAGGTGCTTTTGCACTACTTGTGTTTCGGGTCAAGTGTGGGCCGGGCTAGTCCTTAAAAAAAAAAACAGTTGCTTTAATTCTGGATGTGTTTTTTTTTACTTCACTGAATAACTGGAATACTCAGGTTACAGTAGTCATTGCAAATTCTTTCCTGAACGCGTTTTTTTTTTTTTTTTTTTTTTTAGAAAAAAAAAGTGTTGAACTTGACTAGCTTCTGATATTTCTTGTAAATGGTGATGTCAGCTTCTCATGCTGCTAGTAGTGACAGTAATTCCTTATGTGCAAAACTTTTTTTTACAAAAAAAAAGAAAACAAAAAACTTAAGAAAATGTGTTAGGATTTGGCCGGTGTGCCCCATGTGCCTAGTGAAGCGAAATCTAGCCCGAGTTCCTTAATCTCTCTCAGTATTATTCAGTGTTGTTCATATAAATGTCTTGTGTTTGAATTGTGAAAAGCATGTAATGTCCAGTATACATTTTGTCTATAATCTGTGTTGAACTTATATTGTGTCTGCCTTTTATTGGAACGTATAAATTTGTTTATGAAAAGAGCTGCAGATCACATACAATTGCCATAATATGTACTAGAACTGTAATTCAGAAGTATTCATCATGTTAATAGAAATGACTGAACGTTTGTACAAGATGAAATTTCCACTTTGGGATTTAGTCTTTATTTTAATTCTCTATCAATGTACAGTCACTGTTAAAAGTCTTTTGTATATGTATATACTCATAATTCTATGCACAAAACATGTTTACATTTTTGAGAGATATATACCTGATTATTTGATAGTTTTTTTTAAATAAGGGTGTGCACTCTGAAATCAGCAAGCCATTGTGCTACACAAGTTTATACAAGTTTAAGGAAAATTGAGCACACGCACTTGTGAATTCCACACAAAGTATATAATTACCTACCTTATGTTTACAGTATAATTTACTAATTATATGATTCTCCTTCCTAGCCTCTGATTGAGATTTCAGAGCGCGCATGTTGTTGTGTAATATAAGTGTTTAAATTGTTGTTGCTGTAATAATTGTTGTAGGATAAAATTGTTCGTTAAATGGTTTATAAAATTGTTTATATTATTAAAATTGTTTATAGTACAACCAGAGGGGGACTGGAAAAAAAAAAACTTATTGTTATGAAATGTATTAGCTTTCGAAAACCTCTGGATTTACTCTCTGTATTTATTAATGTTATTATAATTATTTCCAAATAGGGAACTTCTATTTGGTGAAGGTTAAAAAAAAAGGTACTGTCGAGGCTTGTTGCATGTCATGGTTATTTTGAATACCATGTAATATATTCTAAATATTTTACATATTTTATATACTTCTGATGGAATACTTTCACAGCCTGGATACTATGAACTCTCTCATTGTAAGAAAAACAAAATTTTATAGAATCAATAAATTTGTTATTTGCGGAATTTTAAAATTGAGGTCACCTCATTGGTCCAATTACCTAATGGTTACCCAGCATGTGGCCATTCTTCCACTAGGAGGTGTTAACTTACGTTTTTTTCATACATAATTAATAACAATAATATTTGTAAGATACTCAATTATTATGTAATTGCATAATCTATCTCACATCCGGAATAACACGTGTTCAGCTCATTTACATGCATTAGGCTTTTTGGTCCAGAGTTGCGTTAAGCAGAAAGAGGCCGAGGTTGTCTTGAAATTATTGAAATGACCAGTTACACAACATGAGGTTAATGAATTCTCTTTTATTCAATTATTTGTGATATACTTTATTACACTGAGAGTCAGCAATAATGGTTAAAATTCAAAATGGCGGCGACGTCATTTCCGCCCTTGCCATACTTTTAGTGTTACATGCATGTATTTTTTACTTGATTTGAATTAATTCTCTTAACTCGCTACTGCAATTATTTTCAACTCTTTTTATCTTTATGTTTTTAATGCTTATTCTTACAATTGTTCTCAAACCAACGCCTCAAGATAAGTATTTAAGTTGGCCAACAATAACTTTCACACTCTCAATTTCTCTCCCACTCATACTGTAATTTCGCACATTTTTTAATTATCTTGAATTGAGCTCATTATATTAGGTTTTAAAATTTTGAAAAAACAATTTGTAAGGGCTTTCCTGAATATGATGTGGCGTAGATTCCTCAGCAACTTTCCATGGCGGTCGGCAGATGTTCGGCCGAACCTTTACTGTTGCTTAGTCCACTGAATTTAATTGAATCTCATTTTTGTTAACCACTGACTCTACATACTGTTACTATTAACTTCTGAACACAACTATTTTATTTTTGGTAAGTAATTACTGCATTTTTGGCAAAATCTGCCCACTGCACAAGTCGAGCGTGTATGCTCGGTTGACTGTTTTTGATGAACTGGGCAGACGTTGTACTCTCTAACTTTCATCTGTCCTTTGCACTGAATTTACATGGTTGTTCTAATTACTTATTAACACTATTTACTTGTGATTACATTTTGTTGATTCAAATAAACACTTTAGCTGACTATTTTAGGCCAGCAAAATTTTAACGTGTTACCACCATGATGATGTTCTGGCGACTGGGCGGAAGCAGACGCAATTGTTATGCAAAGTGGTTGTGTCTGACATCATTATGTATTGTTCTTTTAGCCAACGCCCGGTTTAATACGTAATTGTTTCAAGCCGTCATTGTTGATTTATGACGATCTGGCTTGGTGGACCAATGAAAAGTTCGTATTATTCGTTTGTTTCGCTTATACCGCCATACGTAATTGTTTCAAGCCGTCATTGTTGATTTATGACGATCTGGCTTGGTGGACCAATGAAAAGTTCCTATTATTCGTTTGTTTCGCTTATACCGCCATTACACATGTTAAATTCCACTCGTACTCCCATGACCTTGGCTTGTCTCCTCTCTGGTGAATCTGCGTATTTATTGGGACTTGTGCAAAACTAACTTTGCCCTTGTTAACCTTTATGGTCATAATAAAATTACAATAAAAATACTCCTGAATTCCATAATTCTGGTAACAGGCAATTCTGTACTGTCACAGAGGCTTCTCCTGGTTCAAGTGAACAAGTGAGCCGGTCATCCAGGTAAGTTGTAGTTTTTTTATATATTTTTTTTTAGGAAGTCAAACTTGTAAAATGTGTTAAATTCGGAAAGTTGAAAATTGTGTTGTGATGTCATTGGTGATGAGCGGCTCAATGCAGGACTACTCATTCGCTTTTTTGCAATTGGTGATTCCTCAATACATACAGGAAAGAGATTTATTTAAATATTCAATAGACCTATTACAGTCAATGAACTCTTTATCTGCTGAAGTACCTGGCTCACACTCTTCACCCTTTTCCATTGATTGTGTTTCACCTTCCTTTGCTAGTTGTTTTCTACAACTCACAGATCTTCATGCCAGGTTTAATGGATCTGTCTGTTTAGTTCAGTCATCCAATTTTGCAGTGGCCTTAATTTTTTTATAGTTTTATGACCATCTTTCTCAAATGGATTACAACAATATATATTAAAAGACATTATACCCCCTTGTTTTGTCCCAGCCATGGCTTATGGTAGAATTTAGTGATTACAGTTCATAGGCTACACTCTTTAAGTATCACAACATACAAAATAAAAAAATAAACAGAAAACAAGTCACTCCTTCATATTTACATCTTCTTGGCACTAGACTAGTTGAAATTGTCATTATCACTCACAACAGACTAGTTGAAATTGTCATTATCACTCACAACAACTGAAAACAGACTGTGGTTCAGCTTCAAGTGATCTATTACTGCAGTTCAAACATGCCCAGGCATGCAAGGCAAGACTCTGTCATTCAGTATGAGAGACCTGAAATGACAGTAAAATCAATTGTCAATATTAAAAATGTATCAAACCAGAAATATTTCTGAATATTTGTTTTTATACTTAACTGCAATATATGAAAAATCAACAATCTTTATAGCCTACATTTTTACCATCAGTAATAAAAATAATTAAAAAAATAAATGATCCCATTGAGATCCCAACTTCAAAATTTGTAAGAATAATCTTAAAACTTCAACCAAGAAACACAATTTTTTAAACAATTTTTAGGCTAATATTTTTTTGGACACAGGTTTTTTTAATTTTTGGGCCCATAACCTAAAATGTCAACTTCCTCATATGTAGTCATGTTACATATCAAATGAAAGCCTGTTGAAATCTGAGCAAAATGGCTTTTATTTCATTTAAATATCTTTAACCTGGCCAGAGAAAATAGTATTTTTGTATATTCGGGTGTGACCAAATTCGCACATTTAAAAAAATTTCAAATTGTTATAAATAAAAAATGGGATGAGTTAAAATTGTGAAATTAAAGAGAATACATTCATTTCTGGTCATCCTGTTGGCATACCAAATTTCATCAAAATCTAAAAACCTAAGGTAAAAAATTAATTAAAAATTGGATCACTTGATATGGAATGACCCCTTAGTTATGAGTTTATAAAAGGCTTTCCGTGCAGTTGTCACAACTATCTGGCCACAAAAATTCTGCTAAAATTCATATCTGCAGACAGATGAAAAAAATCTATAATATATAGTTCTAATAGAGCAGCTTTGACCCATATTTGTCAATGTATATCTTTTGTGGTTAGGAGACAAAGTATTAATGCAGAAAACTTTTGTAATATCATTCATACATTTGAAAAAAGAAATCCTGATATTTTCTTCCAGTAAAAGATGACTGTATACAGAAATTGGGGAAAAATTGTGTGTGTGTGTGTGTGTGTGTGTGTGTGTGTGTGTGTGTGTGTGTGTGTGTGTGTGTGTGTGTGTGTGTGATATTTTGGGTTCAGAATTTGTATTATTGTAAATGTTGTGCTGGGCTGCTAGTACAATAAACCTTTTTGAAGTGAAAACTTTTATACGCGGGCCTGGAGGAACACTTTTTATTGTATGGAGAAAAACAGAGTTTCACGTCAGCATCTCATCGGTTACGCTTTTTTCATTACGGTGAGTCATCAGCTTATACATATACAGAGAGTATAGGCGGTCCCCTCTCTCTTTGAAATTATACGGTATAGAAAGAGAAAGAACAAAAGAGGGGGAGTGAGAGACAGAGAGTATTATGAAAAAGAACAGGCCAAGACGAGATGACTATGAAGTGAAAACTTTTATATGCGGGCCTGGAGAAACACTTTTTGTATGGAGAAAAACATAGAGTTTCGCGTCAGCATCTCATCGGTTACGCTTTTTGAAGTGAAAACTTTTATACGTGGGCCTGGAGAAACCCTTTTGAAGTGAAAACTTTTATACACGGGCCTGGAGAAACACTTTTTATTGTATGGAGAAAAACATAGAGTTTCACGTCAGCATATCATCGGTTTTTTTCGTTAAGGTGAGTCATACATATACAGAGAGTATAGGCGGTTCCCTCTCTCTTTGAATTTATATCGCTATCAAGTACAGTAAGTCCTCGATTAACGTCGTAGTTACGTTCCGGAAAACCACGACGTTAATCGAAACATTTTTCCCCATAAGAAAACACGTAACTTTTATAGGTTAGGTTCCAGTATTGTGCTTGACATAGACTAAGTCGCTTAAGATTCGTCGTTAACATCGTGATTTTCCGGAACGTAACTATGACGTTAATCGAGGACTTACTGTATATGCTTTATAATAAAATAAGATATATATCAGGATATATAGTAAGATCTTTGTCTTTGTATACCAACGTTATTAGAGAAAAAAATTAATGATTATACATTGATTTCTATTATATTATATAATCATTTATTATTTCAAAATTTTTAAACTGTAAAATTATCAAAAACTTTTACTTATGTAGATACTATAGAACTTTAACATTTCCTTCCAAAATAATTAGTGTCATAGAATGATTCATAAAATATCAAAAATATATCAAATAAAAAATTATCAAAATATATCAGGATATATTTTACATTATATTATATACACATTATCATGTTTAATTTGTTATTACTTTTGGTATAAATATGGATACTTTAAATAATAATTTCACATATTCATCAATACTTACTACAAAAGTATTTAAAATGTAAAAATAATTAAAAAAATAAAAATAAATTTAGCAAAAAATAAATGATTATAACAGAAATTATATTGTATAGTATAAAAACTTTAACTTATGTATATACTATAGATCTTATAATAATCATTTCCTTCCTAAATAATAAGTGTCATAGAATGATTTATAAAATATAAAAATTTATCAAACATATCATTATCATTACATACCATTCACCACTTGTTATCTGATGATGAAAATCTATTACATATTTTTTTCACAGGCCCAGCTGGCTGTGGAAAAACTTTTGTAATCAAATTAATAATGGAAATATACAATAGATTTACAGATACTGATGGATACTGTAATGCGTACATAGCCTGTGCATCTACTGGAAAAGCTGCTGTAGCTATCGATGGTACCACAGTCCACACTGCATTAAAAATTTCACTATCAAAACTGCTTCCATTAAGTATTGAAGTTGCCCATCAGTACAGAGCGCTATTTAAATTTGTTAAAGTTCTTATAATTGATGAAGTTAGCATGATTGGAGCTGAACTGCTGGAGCAAATTGATTCACGCTTAAAGCAAATAACTGGAAATTTTTCGAAAAATTTTGGAGGTTTGGATGTTATATTTATCGGAGATTTGAGACAATTACCTCCAGTAAGAGCAACTCCTATTTACAAGCAGATTAAAAGAAGAATGACTGGGCCAACTTTATGGCGAAGCTTAAAATTTTTTGAATTGACCGAAGTAGTAAGGCAAAATAACGTCATGTTTTCAACAGCTCTCACAAAAGTTGGTAATGGGATAAAACTTACAAATGAAGAATTAGAACTCATTGAATCAAGATTTTTTACAAAAGAAGAAGCTCGCCAATTGTGTCCGAATTATGAAGACTTTTCTTCACAAATGATGAGGTACAGAAATACAACAATGAAATTTTGAATAGTGCAGAAGATAAAGTGGTTTCTGTAGCAGAAGATATTTTCATTGGTTGTCGCAATGCTGAGCAGGAAAATTTTGTTAGAAAGAAGTTGCACAAAATGTCTACAATAGATACAGGTGGATTGCCATATGAATTAATATTTGTAATAGACAAGTATTACATGATAACTACTAATATTGATCTTTCGAATGGATTAGCAAATGGCACTGTAGGAAAACTATGCCATGTTGATAGAAATGAGAATGGTGATATAACCAAACTTTGGATGTTATTTCCTAAAAAAGTTGGACGAAAACTCAGAAACAAATGTAGAGATTATATGAGACGGCATAATATCAACCCTTTTGCTGTAACAATTGCTCCTCGTACTTCGACCATACCTCTCAATAACAACAAAACAATAGTTGCAAAAAGACAACATTTTCCTCTTCTTTCTGCGTGTGCAATCACAATTCATAAATCACAAGGAGGTACGTTTGATGAAATAGTTTATGAATATGATAAAAGTCAAAATTTGGAATTGGTCTACGTCGCTTTATCAAGAGTTACAAATATTCAAGGATTCTACATAGTTACTAAAGACAATAGCAAAACATTTCACCATGGTAGAAGAAACTCTACATCAGTACAAAACTTACAAGATGAATTTAAAAGATTGGCTTTGAATCCACTGCAAACCGCAACCAAAACATTAATTGACTTTATTTCAAACAGAAGAGGATTATCTATTTTCTCACTTAACTGCCAAAGCTTAAATGCACATGCACTTGATCTAAATGATACTATCTTGGGAAAATCGAATGTGTTGATTTTAACAGAAACTCATATGGCAAATGAACAGAGTATAGATATTCCAAATTTTAATTGCATTGTACAATATAAAAGACCTCAAGTTAAAGCGGCCGGAGTGGCTATTTATCACAATGTACAACACACAACGCATATTGTTAGTTCTTACATGGATATACATGTAAGAAACACTCCAGAATTTGGATTCAACGTATCTGAAATTGATAAAATATGCATCGCTCGTTGCACTTCGGAAAATGAACAAACAATAATGATGGTTGCAGTTTATATTTCACCAAATAATTCAATTAATACTATTATAAACTTTCTACAAAAACATTTGCTTATATACACAATAGCAGGTTCAAGATTACTTCGAGATAAATCAATTGAATATGATAAAATACCAATAATTTTGAGTGGAGATTTCAATGTCAATTTTGCAGAAGATTCATCTCAACCATTAATTGAGTTCTTAAATGATGATTTAGGACTAAAAATGTCAAATAATCGAAATGTAAGCACTACAAGATATGGGACAATGATAGATGCAGTATTTTCTAGATATTTAAATAGATTTCATTCTAAAATATTTATTTCGTACTTCAGTTACCATAAACCTATTGTATCATTTTTAGAATGTAATAATAATACAAATAATAATGATGTGAATATTGTTGAAATAGATAATAATGATATTAATGCTAATGATCAAATAGATTTTAATGGTGCATAATTTGAAAATGTACTAATTTTGAAATGTTAATTTATATTTCATCATAAACAATTATATAATATAATATTATTAATTATATAAATTATTTTGATATTTATTTATTTTTCACAATCATTTTTGAAGTAAAAACTTTTATACGCAGGCCTGGAGAAACACTTTTTTAAAATATAAATTTATCATAACAAAAATTTAATTTTTATATTTAAATTAATTATTATTTGAAAATTATAATTGATTAAGATTAAATTTTACATTGTTTTAATTAAATTTTATTAAAAAAAAATATTTTTCATAATTTTCAGTTGTAGATATTTCATAGCAATTTTGTAATACCACTAAATTAAATGTTTTTTCCATGCACAAAGCGTTTCTCCAGGCCTGAGTATAAAAGTTTTCACTTATGTCGGCACTCCCCCGAGTGCTAACATTCTTTTTTTTTTTTTTAAATAATTTTATGTAAATATTAGTGACACAGTTGTCAAAGCCTTAAATTTGTATTTTATATAAATATGACGTGTGAATACTAACGAAAACGTACATACCAGGAAAATTACAAAATTTGCCAGATATAAGGAGTTTACAGTAGGCCCAGTGCTAATACATGGAAAATTTGTTGTGCCCCACTTCTCACCATCAGAAGTTGTGGTCACACAATTTGAGATCTACTGGTCTATATACTGGAATAATTTAACGAACCCGATTTTAAAAGAACTGAATTGAGTCCCCAGATGAGATATTGTTTAAATCACTATGTTTAGTGGTTGTTTTATTCAGTTTCTCTCCACTGCCAGAAACTGAGCCCATTGGAAGTAAAGTTTCTGGAGTACATAAGAGAAGATAAGATTGTGTTTAAAACATGCCAGAGTCTGCATGATTAACCACCACTCTATATTTGTATCTTATGCATAAGATTCATATTTCTCAACAATATTCATCACTCATTCTATCAAGTCGTTTTCAGCTAACTTCGCATTCGTCTAACTAGAATATCACCTGATTACACACTTACATTATGGAAAACTATAAAATATGACAGCTATGAAATTGTTGAATCCATAATGAAGAGAGTTGAAAATACAATCTCAAATGTTGTTCTGTAGCGTTGTCTGTAGACTAAGCCTCTTACATGTAATTTTTGTAATCTTCCAATATTTTAAAAAGTTGTAAATATGTTGTTCAGTTTATTATAGTACCAGCACTATTGACTTATTTAATTTGTGAAAGATAAAATCATAACTGTGAAAAAACTTTAGTTTCTGAAATGTCTGCATGTTTTGACTTTAGGGTGAAGCTGCTTGTAAATAAAGTGGATGGGAATGCTGTGGCAATGAAAATTATAGACCTCAAACGTCATCCAGAGGCCAGAACAAACATTCGTAAAGAAGTTCTTATACACAAAATGTTGAATGATCCTCACATCATCCGGTATTTTGGTCAACGTGAAGACAATGGCATTGGTTACATTTTCCTAGAATATGCACCTGGTGGAGAACTTTTTGACAGGATAGGTAAACATTATTCTATATTTTCAGTAGAATCAAAATTAAATGTCTAAGTGTAAGTAGCTATTAAAAAAGAGATTGGTGTCCAGGCCTATAGTCGTAAACATTTTCAAGCACATTGACTCTGCTTGGAACCATTCAATAGTACTCTCCTTATAAACATACTTCAGCAGATTGGAACCATTCAATAGTACTCTCCTTATAAACATACTTCAGCAGAGGACATTTTCACTTCAAGAATACGGCCATGCTTACATGAACCTTTGTAGTGTAAACAAGCACTATTTAATTTAATAATAGGTTTCAATAAATTATTTACCTTAAATTATCAGAGCTTATGCGAGATCGTTAAGAAGTTAAAATGTCAAAATTTGCATATGAACCGTACGCGGATTTGGGTGCGCACCCGTTCAAGTTCATTCTGCCACTGAGCGGTTGCTACCTTATCGTAGCCCCAGCGAGCAGACTCAAGGCGGTATCGTACAATCGGTTGGATACAAAGTTCAGGTGGTCATTTAACACGATATCGCGACTCCTTGGGTTTGCATATGCACTGTAAATTTCAAATTCCTCCAAGGCATTCATGAAACGGCCCTTCTTACACACATGTAACGGTATTAAATTGGAACTAAAATCTGTGTAATTATGATTGTGTGAAGTCAGGTGTCGGGCATAATTTGATTTGATGTTGTCAATGTTTCTTATTTTCTTAGGTAAATGTTCTCGAAATCGTTTAAGGAAACCTCTCTCAGTCTGTCCAATGTAGAAGCACTCGCAATCATTACATGTTAACTTATATATGCCAGTTTTTTCTTCTGGAGGCGTGTGTTTTTTCGGTTTGAGAATATCCAGTAACTTATTATTAGTCCTGAATGAAATAGTGAAACTATTATTATTCAATACAGAAGACAAAACCTTAGGCATAAAGCTAGTGTAATTAGTAGATATAAAAATTTTGTGTGGGTTGTTGTTTATTCGGGGTTTAAGCATTCTTTTTTCATGTTTTCTCAACAGTTTGTCAATGGTTAAACTATTGTATCCATTGGCAACCGCGATATATTTTATGACATTTAGCTCATCACGGAAGTCATTATCATCCAAAGGAATTGTCAATAATCTATGAATGAAACTATTGTACGCTGCCATTTTATGTGAAAGAGGATGATGAAAGTCTGCGTGTGTTGTGGTGTCAGTGGTAGTCGGTTTCCTATAAATGTTGAACTTTAGTTTATTCATCTGTCGAGTGATGGTTAAATCTAGAAAGTTTATCTTGTTATCAACCTCTGTTTCAAGAGTAAACTGGATGTTTCTATTTATTTTATTTAAACAGTTTTTAAATAATTCGATTTGTCTTATAGTACCATCAAAAATTAAAAACGTATCGTCTACATACCGTGCTTAAAATATTATTTTATTTGCATATATATATATTATTGTTCAACAAGTGAGTATTCTCATAATAATTCAAATAAATATCGGCCAGTAGGCCGGAGAGGGGTGAGCCCATAGCTAGGCCATCATTTTGAATGTAAAACGAGCCATTAAAAGTGAAATAGTTTTGTTTCAAAATAACCTCGAGTAAATTAATTAACTCATTTATTGTCTGTGTTCATGCAACTATTGTCAGATAAATTGTTTCTCAAAATCTGTAATGTATCTATGACTGGGATGTTCGTGTATAAATTAGTTATGTCGAACGACGCCAATTTGTGGTTAGGTTGTAGTTCAACAGATTTAATCAGATTTAAACATGAATATTAAAATAGGTTTCAGATAATTTTTGTTCTATGAAAAAATTTTTACATGTATTTAAATATTTATGGATATAATCCACAACCATCCATAATCACAAACTAACAAGTTTCATGTTGATTCACTCCTTATTTGAATGAAGAAATTTGTATATCTTCACCAGTTTTTTAGCTTTCTCCTCGCCTAACTGATTTCTAAGTTTTGACCATACAAGGCCAAAAGTGGAGAAAATTCGTTCAATACTTGCAGAGCTAGCTGGGCAACTGCTGAGGCTCTTCATAAAAGAACAAAATTCCTTCAGCAAGTTTCCTTTTTTTGATGATTGTACTTCCATTAACTTCCACCATTTGGGAGGACTAAATTGGTTTACAACAGCATCTAAAAACATTGATTCAGGAAAAATCTGAGGATCTGATATCCTAAATGCCATCATGCTGGTTAACCATTCTGGATGGGTTTCTATCAGCCAGTTTTCAGCTGCCTCTTCCTGCTTTGCAGACATCCTTCTACCTTTGAATCTTGGATCCAACAAATTGGCAAGATGGAATGGCTGTAATGCTTGATTCATTCTTCTCGTTATAGCATCCTTGTAAGTTTTCAGCTAGATCAAGCCACAGTTCCACAGCCTGTGCGATATTAGTAGAGTCTGCCTGAAGAAGGTCCAACACTCTGCTCACCTCAGTCAGTTGTCGGAGAAGATGCACAGCATCCCTATATACGAGGTGCTATCGGAAAGTTCCCGGACTGTACTTGGCACGGCTGTTGGACGTGACTGTACAACCTGGCGTCCCATTGTCCGATTCCGTAATACGTAATGAGTCAGTCTGCCGAGTTTCGTTGCATTGTGAGGTTGTGTTCGGTCTACGCGTTGTGTTTTGTAATCGTGTGTTAACGTTCATTTGCTAATTTTATGATGGCTGATATATTCGAGCAACGTTTAATTTTGATAAATTAAGTTTTGTTTGAAACTTGGTAAATCGCCTACTGAAACTTTTGCAGTGCTTCAAGAGCTTTTGAAGAACATTCCCTACACAGAACACAGGTTTTTGAGTGGTACGCTTGTTTCAAGGCCGGCAGAATGTCACTTGAAGATGATCACCGTTCAGGACGACCTTCCACGAGCAAAACGGAAGAAAAAGGTGAAAAAATTCGACAACTCATTCACGAAGACCGTCGTCAAACAATCCATGAGTTGTGTACAAGTGCCGGAATAAGCTATGGAAGCTGTCAAGAAATTCTAACTGAAAATTTAGGCATGCGTCGTGTTGCTGCGAAATTCGTCCCTTGGCTTTTGTCTGTGGATCAGAAACAGCGCCGTGTTGATGTGTGCAGTGAACTCAGAGAAACGTCTGAAAATGACCCTACCTTCATCTCCAGGGTCATAACCGGTGATGAAAGCTGGTTTTATGGTTATGATCCAGAAACAAAATAGCAGTCGTCACAGTGGAAAAGTCCACAATCACCGAGACCAAAAAATGCACGGCAGGTCAGAAGTGCAACAAAAACCATGCTCATTGTGTTTTTCGACATCAAAGGCATTGTCCATCCCTAGTTCGTGCCAGCTGGTGTTACAGTGAACTCAGATTTTTATTGTGACGTTTTGAGGCGGCTGAGACAAAATGTGCGACGAAAAAGACCCAAATTGTGGGAAGACCAAAACTGGCTGTTGCATCACGACAATGCACCTGCTCACGCTTCACTGAAAACAACAGTTTTTGACCAAAAACAATATGGCCACCATCCCACACCCTCCATATTCACCAGATTTAGCCCCCTGTGATTTTTCTCTGTTCCCGAAAATAAAAATTCACATGAAAGGTCACCGTTTTGACACTGTAGAAGACATTAAGAAAAAAACGCAGGAGGTGCTTGACAGCCTTTAGCAAAAGACTTTTTTTGACACTTTCCAGGCATGGAAACAACGCTGGATTCGTTGTATCAATTCGCAGGGAGACTACTTTGAAGGAGATGGGAGCCATTAATGGCCTAGGTAAGCAAAAAGAATTTATTAGACCTAGTCCGGGAACTTTCTGATAGCACCTCGTATAGTGACATTGTCCAGGATTTTAGCAATGTTTGCAGGGATTTCACGTAAGTGTTCAGTTATAATCTCTACATACTTAGAATAATTTTCAGTGAAGGTGCTTACACACTCCTGCTGGGAGTTCCATCGTGTTGAATTTGGGAGCTGGGGCATACGACCTCCTTTTTCTCTCAACCACCCATGAGGCTGATGGTGACTGCGAAAAAACGTATGAACCTCTACTATGTGCTTTATTATCGTTTGTGGAGTTATTTCCACTTCCAAGAGATTTAGATAGTGTGCTGAGCAGCCATAGGTTAGCAAGTCAGGCAGATCGTCAGTTAGGACTTGGCGCATCTTCACCATTTTGGTTTCACTGTCTGTACAAACAGCAAACACTTTCTTTCCAAATTTCTCCTCACACATTGTAATAGATTCCTTTGCACATTCTGCACAATATTTGGCTATAGATTCCTTTGCACATTCTGCACAATATTTGGTTGTTTTTTGGTTTGATTCACAGTCCTTGGAATTTAATAAAAATGAACCCTGCCCCGTGTGAATACTGGTTGCTATGATGGGATCATTTTTTATATTAGACCAAACCATCTTGAACAAGTGTGATGCTACTCAGTTCATTGCCCAACTGCATCTTTATTTCATTATCCACCTCATCTGCAACTTTATCCAGCAACGTACCAGCTAATGCGAACCGGTCAAGACCAGCATAACCAGGCCGCAGTGCTTCAATCATCTCTTTGTACTGTTTGCTGGAGGCCACATTGAAGGCAATGTTATTGGCATAAAAAAATTTTGCTATCACATAATCTAAATGTTCTTTTTGTTTATGAGTTGTTTTTATTGCAAAATCTCCCATGCTGGTTTGTTTTCGTTTAGCTGGAGTTGAAATTTCCTGTTCAGTCACAGTCACACTAGAACTTGAACTGGAAGGGGAAGCCAGTGCCACACTGTCTCGTGACCTAACCATTGTTGAACTGGTCATAGATGGTTCATAATCTACTTCCAATTCCAATGACCTTGAAAACTGTGTTCTCTTGGGGCATTTGTGCAGGTGTACTCTTATTCTTTCTATTTTAGCACTTACCTCGCTATTACAGTGCTTACAAATAACTTTATTCTTCTTCTCATTCTCATCATCCTGCAGCATTTCAGCCCACTCTGGGGCTCCTTTTCTTCCAGAACCAAATGGCATATTGTGGTTTAAAATTTCCTGCAATAATTAATTAGAATTATGAGATATTAATTCTGGTTTTAATAGTTAGTATACACAAAAATACTATAATTTCACTTATAGATATCTCGCACGGCACTGGGTGAAACATTTTATACTGTAGAAATAAGTACAGTTAAGTCACTTGGTAACTGTTTCACAAATATAATTGTATTAAATAAAACTAACAATTGTTTCGGTCAGTCAGACCATCTTCAGAGAGTACATATACAATACTGAGGCAACGAAACAATTTGGGTGAACGTGTTGGTGATGTGAGTGTTTGCGTGCATATGTATGTATCATTTTTTATGTGAAGACTTATGATAGTTTGTTTACATCTTCAAATTATCTTTAACCACTAAAACATTCACTGATTGACGGTCACTAAAAATTTAAGGATTTAGCTACAATATTATGCTAGTTATGTACCATCTTTCTTGCTATACAGATATCACCCTTTCTGTTTCTGATTAATTTTACAACTTGTTTTAGCTGAACTTTACATGGTGATTCCCATTCTGTCTGTTTTTGGTCATTTTGTTTACATCAATTACCATATAAATAATACTCTAGGTAGTTCATCTTGGTATTGGGTAGAATACCTATTGGGTAATACCCTTACAATATCTACTTGATTTTTTGTCCAAGAGATTTTAGTTTAATTATGTTTTAGTTGTTAATTCTTATTAATCTAAGTGGAAAGTACATGTAGTTAGGTTATGTGTCTCCCCACTCTATTGCAACAGTGGGTTGACTGAGTTTATTTTTATTTACAATTTTTATATCTTTTTTACTTGTATTAGTGTTATTAATTATCACCTGTAATTTATCAATTGGTTTTTTTATCTCTCTATTATCATTTTTCATAACTTATTTGGTAATTATTACCGTTATCTGCAGGGGCGGATTTACAAATGTGCCACCTATAGGCTGAACTAAATCGCCGCCTATACTATATTTCTTACAAAACTAAAAATAGGTTATAAAATAAGGAATACGAAAGTTATACAAACGTTTATTTGAATCACATAAAATGCAACAAAAACTTCATATATTATAACATATTTACATATTATAGATATTCAACTAAATAAAAATCACCTTTCCTTTCGCTCGCAACATATATTATAACATATTTACATATTATAGATATTCAACTAAATAAAAATCACCTTTCCTTTCGCTCGCATTACTTCGTCTGAATTTATTCTCAACGAAAATTTTAATCACATCGTCAAATGAAATCGAATTTGCAGTGTCAGATTCAATTGATAAAACTGCTAAATCGTTCAATCTGCTTTCGGACATACTTGAGCGTAAGTATGTTTTAATTTGTTTCAAGCATGAGAACGAACGTTCCGAAGAACAATTGCTTATTGCCATTGATTTGTAAATTCTTAAAACTATATCGATATTAGGAAAAATATCAAGCAGATTCCGATCTCTAATCCAGTTGCACATATTGTTGATATTTACATGTTTTTTGTCTTCTAGTGCCAAATACTCTTTGAGGTGCAAGATCTCTTCAACTAGATCGTCTGAAATATCCTGTGAAAAAACTTCACATAATGTGAACGCTTCACTCCTTATTTCTCCAACAGAGAGTTCGCGAAATTTAAAGAGAACGTAGAAAATTTCGAACACTCTGTCGTACGCACATTTTCGATGGTCCAATTCCGAGATTAATCGCTCCACAATTGTAAAGAATACGTTTATTTTGAAATCATCCTTAGCACCGAACAGAACTTCATCATCGTCGCTTTCATCAGTTTCATTGAAATGTCGCTTTCTCTTTCTGGTACGCTTTTCGCTTGCAGTGTAGTTCTGCTTACCAATCAGCACCTTGGCCTCCTCTTCATAGATTGGGAAGTTCTCACGGGAAGATGAAATAAATGAAATTAAGGATTTGTACAAATCGATGACCAATCCAATATCTGCGTCTTCCTGTTGTAGTTTTTTACTGACTACATTGATGCGATTCAGAATACTACTCCAAAAAACAGTCATAAACGCAGTTTCAAATCTGGTCATTCTCTTGATTAATCCTGCTGCTTCTGCCTTCGTAATCGCCTTCTCTGAACTGTCATTTGAGATTGATTTCAGAGTATCGTGAATATCTTTCCAAGACTTCAATAAACCCTTGCAGGCATCATCTCTGCATGACCATCTCGTGGACGACAGACTCTTTGGTGTTATTTGTACATCGTTCTTCTTCAGTTTCTCCCAACGCATCGTGGATGCCGAAAAGAAGTTGTAGATTTGTTCCAGAAATGTAAAATAATTTGTAGATTCATTACAACAACTAGCCGCCGAAGTTCCAACTAGATTCAGAGAATGGGCTGAACAGGGTATAAATTCAGCAAATTTGTTTGCATTCTTAATTCTTGCTTGGAGACCGGTATAGGCTCCTGACATATTCACAGCATTATCGTACGACTGGCCTCTACAATCGTCTAAATTAATTTCAAGAGATGCCAAGGTGTTAGTTATAGCAGTGTACAATTCCTCGGATTTGTTCCAGTATTTGGTATGAATGTTAGGAATACCTGTGTTGGTGTTCCACATTCTTGGACATATCTCATGACAATCGATAACTGATCTACATGTGAGATGTCAGGTGCTGAATCCACAATTATGGAGAAATATGTAGCTGCCCTTACATTGGCAGATATAACTTCTCTGCACTTCTGAGCCATGATATGTACCACTTCTTCGTACGTCGTAGACGAAAGATAATTTGTTTTACCGCTACCCGGTCTCCCATAATTCTTTAGATGTTCCTTCAAGAATGGATCAAATTCTGCCAATATTTCCACTGCCATTAAAAAGTTTCCATTTGACATGATCCAAGAACTTCATCAGAACCTCTCAACGGGAGACCACGACTTGTTAACTTTCTTACGATGACGACAACGCGTTGTAAAACTTCCGCCCAATAATGTTTTTCTTGAGCAATCTCTGCATTTTGTATATTGCTTAAATTCTTATTGGAAACCCTTGCCCTGAGAGCAACCACAGAATTTGTGTGATTTATAGATCGTTCGTGCTGTTCTATGCATTGTTTCAGGTTTTTCCAATCATTGAATCCTTTATCTGTGCAAAAGGATGTACCCGCTTTGGATAATAAACGACAAGGCCCACAGTAAATACTACCATTTATTTCAGAATAGATTATCCATTGTCGGTTTGAAACTTCACCATTCTGAAGCTCTCTTTTGAAGATTGTTGAACTCAAAAGACGTGTTTGATCTTTGTAGACTCGTCGTGAATTCTGAAAATCAGAATCTGCATTTTGAGAGTAGCCATTTCGCGCAACAAAATCTATGAGTTCATCATTAACAATCCATTTTGCAGTGTCTTTGTCAAATTTAAAAGATTGAGACGATAATAACGATAATATTGGTTGATCCTTCTTCTCCTCTCGTTCATCATGGTTTTCTGTAGCATCTTCATCTTCACACAAGGCCGAAAGAACACTCGTCTCCTTTGATGTACTGGGTACATTATCTTCGAATTCTTCAATCGGTGGTTGCGGAACACTCTTGGTGAAGAAGGAATCAATTTTTGTAGTTCTCTCCAAGATTTCCTTTTGTTTTCTTTGTTTCTCCTCTGACTTTTTTTTTGTATTCCCATCCGCCTAAATGCTTTCTACCATCTGCCATTTGTACGTATTAGATCTATAAGGTAGGAAAATAAAAGAAAGAAGTAAGAAAGAAAACAAACCATAAACAATAAAATTATAGTGTGTTTTGAATGTATTTGGGCATTTCTATGATTCTAGTTGAACTCTGATATATGAACATAGGTTGATAATATTATCAATGATAATCACATAGAACTATGTAAATAAGAAAACTATCAACTTTCAACATAGAAAGAATTGCCCCTAATGAAACAGTTTTTCCGAAGAAAATACGCTCTTACAATAACTTGAGATGAATAAAAGAAGTTTATAATAAAAAATACTACAAAAAACTGCGGCAAAACATTACTTCTAATTATTATAATATATTTTTGAAGGACAATAATTTCATGTATTTTGGTAGAAAAGGATTAATGTATAAATGTGCAAAATATCTTTCGAATCAACACTTTATTCGTTATTATTTAAAATGAAAAATAAGCAAATTAGATGTACTTACAAGTCCGATCTCAAATAATCAATTAAATAATTGGCCTGTATAGCCTGTAGTAGACACTATTTATATTATGGATCACTGTACACTACTTTTGAATTGCACATGTAGATTCGAGGGTGTGCGATGATGTGCACTATGTTGCACTCTAGATTAATACAATGCAACTGAATTTCGTATAAAAGAAAGAAATGAAAAAATTAAACGTATAACTGTTTTATTCAAACTGATGTATGCTCTAGCTGAGAGTTCAGAGACGTCCGCTTGATCCCGAGTCTCAACCAGAAGTGATGACTTTCCAAAATGTAGAAGTCGATCGCATAAAAGTTTTAATACAAAGGGTCGCATTATACCAGGGTTGGCAGGTTTAAACCACTTGGGTTTTTTTAGAAAAAAACCAAATTGGTTTTTATTACTTTTTTATAAGATTATACTTATAAAAAAAGAAACACTAACAAACATTATTTAAATTTAAATAGCGCGCACCCAAAAGCATTTGAAGCAGAATACAAAACAGAGAGAAAGCGTTCTTGGTGACGTACACATGACCAAGCCAAGCACGTGCGGTCCGAATTTTTCTTTGATGTACCGCCTCCCGAGCGAACACGAGCGCAGGAAAACAAATGCATTCATTCGCCTTCATTTTGATGTACACACTGAGTGAACGTATGCGTTCGCTCGCGAGCGGTCGCACTCGTGCGCCTAGTGTGTACATACCCTAACGTGATTCCCCGAATTCGTGGCATATGGGATTCCCCGAATACACTTGTATGAGAAAGAGACGTGTAATTTTCATTTGCTGTTCAGAAGTGAACTGATGCGCTACAATGAGTGGAAGAAAAAGAGATTTAGTGTGGCTGTATTGCGATGAACTCGAAAATGAGGGAGGCAGAAAAGGACATAGAGCTAAATGTAAAAAATGTGGACATGAATAGAAGGCCAAGTAAGCAGATTGGACAGTAATGTTGGTATTTAATGTGGGAATTGTATAATCGAAAGGTTGGCTAATCTGATCATGGTCCAGCCATGCTCGCGTCGGCGAACATGTCGTTACAGTGCTCCGAGCGCCCGAACGCAGCAGACGTGACTTACGCTTGTTGCTTCGGCTGTCATTCCATTTCTTTAACATCACGACTTATTATGTAGGCCTTAGGCCCTACAACATTTCATTTATTTTGATTTAAGTGTTGCGTAATTGCGCCTCACCTTTATAATGTAACATTTTTTAAACCGAATGTGACCTTTCAGATTTCATAATGCGTACAAGGCTTAGCTAACCTTACGAATTTGAAATTAAATTGTAACATTTATACCTAATTCTGGGTCAAATTTTAAATTTGACATGAGTACAGTCCGCTTACTCATCATTATTCTCTTCATCCTGGCAAATTTAATTCCACTAAAATATTAATTTACAAAACATTAATTTTCTAACATTTTTTTGGTCACTCCGCGCCTGGATTCATCATTTTAACCTTCTTTCACAACTTTATACCCTACCGAGCGGCTTCTCATCATTTTTTTTTTACTTCAATTTCTGGCCATCACGGGCGATTCAGTATGTTCACTGATCCGACCGTGTCGGGATTTATTCAATATTTCTTTCGTCGTCGTCATTGAGCTTCATAGACAACACCAGTACATAAAAATCCACGTGTTAATGCCTACACGCCAGATTGAGCAGTTCCAAGTTGAGAGCAGTCATCCATCCAGTCCGTGCGTGTCTACCATTTGCTCCACGGCCTCAACGCTGCAAGACATCTCACAGAAGGTACGACATCAACGCCATCAGTAAAAGGTGCGTAAAATGACGGAAGAAGGCTTAAGAGTGTTGGTTAGAAAGAGAGGCGGCTTAAAGTCTGCCATAGTGATAATCAATTCCGCAGTACTTAATTTTGATAAAAATAGTAATACCAAACATTTTCTAACTGTGAGACTAGAAAGTTTAAAGAGTTTAGCAATAAAATATGATGAGGTCCAGTCTGAGATAGAATTAATTTCTAAAGACATAAATGCTGCCCAAGAGGATAGAGTCGAGGTTGAAGAGCTTTTATATTCAACCGAGGCTAACATCTTATGTACAACTAATAGACACTTTCAACATCCAGACTGAATCTCAAACATTAAGCAGTAACATTCAATTAAAACCTATAAGTTTGCCCTGCTTCACAGGCAACATTCTCGAATGGCAGCACTCTCGAACGTCGCTAATCATGTTGCTGAGATTCAGCGTCTCACTGAAACCCACACATGGCATCATATTGATTCGCAACATAATCCTGCTGACATTATTTCTAGAGGATGTCACCCTGACGTTTTGCGCGATTGTTCGCTTTGGTGGCATGGTCCCGCTTGTTTGTCTCAATCTTCTGAACCCAATCTTTTTTCACCTTTCTCACCTTCTAATGTGTCGCTTCCTGAATGCTCCGTTGAGGAGAAACAAACCCCCAAACTTTCTCTAATTTCTACCCTACCTATTGATCTCTCTAAGGACTTTTCCTCGTTGCATCGACTGACCCGCGTGTACACTTATTGCTTTCGATTTATCAAAAATACTAGACCCTCAAAGGCAGAGAAAATCTCGGGAGTTCTTACCCCTACCGAAATTCATTCTACTCTTTTAACTTTTTCATAAAGCAATCCCAGTCGATCCACTTCGCTACTGAGCTTAATTGCCTTCGAAATGGGGCTTCTGTCTCTATTAGGAGTAAACTGTCTTCTCTGGACCCATTTCTTGATGAGTTTGGCATCATACTTGGCGGCGGACGTCTACAGCAATCGCAACTACCCTATGATAATAAGCATCCTACTGTCTTGCATCCATCGGCTCACATCACTCGCCTTATAATCGAGAGTGAGCATATTCGACTCCTTTACGCTGGTGCTCAACTTGTCCATCATTCACTTCGTCAACGCTGGTGGATCATTAACGCCAAGATAGTGATTCGTTCCATCATTCGTAGATGCGTCAAATGTCTCCGATTTAATACCAAATATCAAGCTCAAAGGCTTGGTGTTTTGCCATCTCCCAGGGTTTCTTCTTCCCGGCCGTTTTTATTCTGCACAGTGGATTATGGTGGTCCCTTCATGAGCCGTCATGGCGGGCAGAGATCTAGGACTCTGTCCAAGTCATATGTGTCTTTATTCATTTGCTTAGCCACAAGGGCCATTCATTTGGAATTGGTTTCCGACCTCACGGCCAATGCGTTTATAGCTGCCTTACGTTGCTTCATGGCCCATACGGGCATACCTAGCCAGTTATATTCTGACAATGGCACGAACTTTAGGAAGGCCCGCAACGTTTTACATGACCTTTACAATCTCTGGCATAAAAGGGATGCCACCTCAACAATCCAATCATTTGCAACTTCTCATGGTATTAAGTGGTCATTCATTCCTCCATCGTCACCTCATTTTGGTGGTCTATGGGAGAGCGGTATAAAAAGTTTGAAGTATCATTTGCGCCGCGTTGTCGGCAAGTCCATACTCACATTCGAGGAGTTTACTACGGTTTTGTCACAGGTAGAGGCCTGTCTAAACTCACGTCCATTATTTGCCGTTTCATCGGATGTAAACGATCCAGTGCCACTTACCCCTGGCCATTTTTTAATCTCTGCACCATTAATGGCAATACCTGATCCTGACTTGTCACACGTTCCCATCTCTCGTCTCGGCCATTGGCAACTTCTCCAGAAGTTTGTCCAAGCTATTTGGAAATCATGGTCGTGCGACTACCTACACCAATTGCAACACCGTCACAAATGGAAGTTTGCTAAAGAAAACGTTTCCATTGGTGACCTGGTCCTGCTGTCGAGGATAACTTGCCTCCATTAGCATGGAAATTTGGGGTAATCACAGCCACATTTCCCAGACCAGACATTTTAATCAGAGTAGTTGACGTTCATACACCTGTTGGCACCTTTCGCAGACCAATTCATAGGTTATGTTTGGTGCCAGCGAGGGACAAACAGTAAACACTACATCAATGTAGCTACTTAACACATCAATGTAGCCATGCTCGCGTCGGCGAACATGTCTGGACCATGATCAGATTAGCCAACCTTTCGATTATACAATTCCCACATTAAGTACCAACATTACTGTCCATAACTGCCCGCAAAAATCGAACGATTTTTTATAATACATTTTTTAATAATTTATATTATAAAGAAAACACAACATGTATGTCATAATCACAAACATGAGTAATAATATATGTGCAATACATGATCGTAAAATACAAATACAAAATATGTGTAAAAATATATGCGTGATGCATAATCATAGGCAATAGATGCGGGTACAATAATATGTTTTACGTAGATACAAAGTACATAATAAAATACAATAGAAATATGTGTGTTGCATAATTACAAAATGCATGAATACAAGGCATAATAGTATAAGTGACAAGTACAGTAAATGTGTTCATACAAAAATGTAATGCATGTGTTGAGCAATTACAAGTAACACATAAAATTCATAGAATAGTGAAATAGCAATGCACAAATATTAACAAAAAATGTGCAGCAAATATGCATACATGGTTTGTATTTGTATTTTACGATCATGTATTGCACATATATTATTACTCATGTTTGTGATTATGACATACATGTCATTACGTTTATATACTTGCAACTATTCAACAATGTATAATCTATTTTCGCATGTCAATTTATTTGTGCATTCTTGCAATTGTTTGGTATAGCATGCACTATTTAATTATTATATTACAGCGTTATGCTAAATCTATGTTTTATATGCGTATAACTTTTGTAATAATCTTGTCTATTCATTTTATATTCATTACTATTATGTATAAATCAGCTGGCCTTGACTGGCTTGGACTGTCAATCATGACTTGCATAAAATATTTGCAATTTGTATCGGAACCATCAAGGGATGAGTCACCGATTATTCATTATCAAGCATTATCAGATTATTCATTATTCATGTTTTGTATTGTATACATCTTTGCTAATTCATGCACATTTATACTCGTGTATAAATCAGTTTGCAAGCCAACTATGGCCTGTTTAACCTTATCCTTATTATTAAGATTTTATCTCTGAGCAGTTTAATGTTATAATATTGTTATCTAACATTTCAATGTCGATGATCAAAACAACCTATTGATGGTTGATATCTATTAGTAAGAACGTACATGTGTTTTCTTTATAATATAAATTATTAAAGAATGTATTATAAAAAATCGTTCGATTTTTGCGGGCAGTTATGGACAGTAATGTTGGTATTTAATGTGAGAATTGTATAATCGAAAGGTTGGCTAATCTGATCATGGTCCAGCCATGCTCGCGTCGGCGAACATGTCGTTACAGTGCTCCGAGCGCCCGAACGCAGCAGACGTGACTTACGCTTGTTGCTTCGGCTGTCATTCCATTTCTTTAACATCACGACTTATTATGTAGGCCTTAGGCCCTACAACATTTCATTTATTTTGATTCATGTGTTGCGTAATTGCGCCTCACCTTTATAATGCAACCTTTTTTAAACCGAATGTGACCTTTCAGATTTCATAATGCGTACAAGGCTTAGCTAACCTTACGAATTCGAAATTAAATTGTAACATTTATACCTAATAAATGTATTAAACTACAGTCCGCTTACTCATCGTTATTCTCTTCATCCTGGCAAATTTAATTCCACTAAAATATTAATTTACAAAACATTAATTTCCTAACACAGATTGAAAAAGCATATAGAAAAGTGTAAAAGTGGAACCATCGGAACCGATAGTGATGATGATGTTATTTTAATTTTATTTTTTTTAGTGGAACCTCTCTAGAACAATATCCGATACAACAATAACTCCCTCTACAACGATGCTTTTGAAAATCCCCGGCCCATCGTGTGCCTACCGTTACAATGATATCCTGTATAACAATAAATCCCTCTACTATGATACTGATACGCAGTTTTATAACTATAATTGTCATATATTTCGGCCGAAATACAGCAAAATACTATATACAAAATTAAGTTTTCGCTGCACAAACTCTCAAGGTCAACATTGTCATGTCACTTCATGAGCTAATGTACAGTTTTGACTTTTGACGGAGCTGTACAGTGCCTGCACGTTTGGCTCGGAAATCATGCACTGAAAAACTTTTTACACTAAACTAGCAGGATGTGATGCATCTATATTTATCTAAAAATAAAAATCTAAAAAACTATATCTATATTTATCTAAAATAAATTGTGAAGTTTTTATACGCTTATTTTAATGATGCAACATCAAATAAAGGATCATAATTACAAAAACTATGGAAATTTTTCCAAAATAAAATATGTTGAAAATTTTTTTGTTTTAAACAAGAAGGGGAAAATTTTCCATGGAATCGCTCATATATTGATATAATAATGTAAAAGATTTTTTAAACATATTATATTATACATATATACATACATACACTATATCAAATAATGCATATATATTCAACAACAAAAATTGCATAAGTATGGACTAGACACTATAAAAGATGCGCGGCAAAAACAATGATTTAATTAACAAAATATTTATATTAAATAATTTTTGAAATTTTACTGTTATTTTAAGGAATCAAAACATTCTTAAAAGTTATAAATATATTAAATATTTTTAACAGTCTAATTTGTACCACTGCAGCTGTCATAATTCCTAAACTGTATTACAATAATACAAATAATATGTGTGAGTTTTTTTAAATAGATCTGATAAAATTTTTCCTGTTTTGATAATATTCATACTTTTTGAAAAAATCGCGATTTAAAATTTTCGAAAGTTGAAAATGGTCCATTGTACCCCCAACCCTATGTTTAAAAAACCTAATTTTTTGATAAATTGTATTCAGTGTACTGTCAGTTTGCAGCCAGATCATTCAACGGTAACTTACATACCGTTTAGTTCCAAACATCGTGTCGTGATTGCTGTAGTACATTCGGTTGTGCCTTATCTTTGTTCTAGTGTTGTCTGCGTAATTCAGTAAAAATAGTTCAATATGGCACCGCATACAATTAACAATTTTTTTATTTTTTCCAGACACACAGACACAAAGGGAATTAACAGATGCCAGTCAAATTTCAGTATGTACCCCAAGTAAGGCAAAAAAGGGTGCTTCATCTTCATTACATACATTTGTTGTAAAAACTACATCACAAGAAAAAGATTTATTAGATCTCCAAGTAGCTCGATTGGTTTATGCTACCAATGTGGTATTTCGCAGTGTTGAACATCCACAGTTTATTCAGTTAATGAAGCAACTGCGTCCTGGTTATAATCCTCCGAGTAGAAGAGAAATTGGAGGTACTTTGTTGGATATAATTTATATGGAAGAAAAATGCAAGTGCTCAGAAATGTTACAAAATAAAATTGTTTGTGCAGGGATTGATGGTAGGTCAAATGTCCACAATGAACCAATTGTGTGTGTTACTGTAACAACTGCAACAGGTGACATATTTGGTAGACACAGTTGATACCTCAGGAAATTCGCACACATCTGAATACTTGGCAGAGATTGCATGTAACAGCATCAAGAAATGTGAAGAAGAACTAAAGTGTGCGTTCAGTTGTGACTGATAATGCTAATAATGTTGTAAAAATTATTAGAAAATCATGATGACTTAAATGTAATAACATATGGTTGTTCTGCACACGTTTTGAATCTCCTTGCAGTAGACTGTAAATTTCCAAATATCAAGGAACGTGTTCTTGTTATTGTTAAGTATTTTCGAAACAACCATTTTGCAAATGCTCTCTATAGACAATAAGATACTCCAAACCTTATTATGCCAGCTAACACTCGGAATAGTTTAGTGGATTGTTTGCAGGCTTATATCAAAGGCTGGTCTGTGCTTTTTAAAATCTGTGAAGACCATTGAGATAAAATTGATGATAACGTGCAAAGCAAAGTCGCTAATGTTATGTTAAAAAGAAATGTGGAAGATATGATTGCTATATTAAAGCCTATTAGTGTAACACTTGATAAAGTACAACGCAATGAATCTCCTATCGCCCATGCTGTGTATTTGTGGAAACAACTTAAAAAAGAATTCTGGGATGCTACACAAGATGAAACCATCAGACAAAAATTTATCAACAGGTACAACATGGCATTAACTCCAGCTCATTTTCTTGCATACATAATTGATCCAAAACAGATTATTAATACTGAACCCCACTTACAACTAACTGAAAATGAGAAGAAAATTGGGCTGGATTTTGCATGTTCGAAGTATGCATCAGCTTATCTTCTCCCATTGATAATCAAATTTCAAGCCAAAGCTTCTCCATTCATGGAATCATTTTTTCACGAATCTGTGGTGACTGAAGTTTCTGCACATGAATGGTGGAAAAGCCAAAAAGAAGCGATTGACGCTGTTAATACCGACGTATTTTCTATCATTGAACAACTGCTGACTGCTCAAGTGTCATCTGCGAGTGTGGAAAGAATTTTTTCTTCTATTGGTTTAGTACATTCCAAGCTTAGAAACAAACTGGGAACGGAAAAAGCCTCGAGACTCACGTTTTTATTTAAAATGTTTAATAGTAGTGCCAATCCTTAGCCATGTTAGCATTTTATGAAAACTTAAATTCATATATATAAGGTGCAGATAGCCACATGCATATTTTTGTTTTTGAAGTGAAAACTTTTATATGCGGGCCTGGAGAAACACTTTATTGTATGGAGAAAAACATAGTTTCGGTTACGCTTTTTTCGTTACGGTGAGTCATCAGCTTATACATATACAGAGAGTATAGGCGGTCCCCTCTCTCTTTGAATTTATACTGTCTAGAAAGAGAAAGAACGAACGAGCGGGAGAAGAGGGGAGTGAGAGACAGAGAGAGTATTATGAAAAAGAACAGGCCAAGACGAGATGACTATGAAGTGAAAACTTTTATACGCGGGCCTGGAGAAACACTTTTTGTATGGAGAAAAACATAAGAGTTTCTCGTCAGCATCTCATCGGTTACGCTTTATATATATATATATATACTTTGTATATATGAATCTACATATTGCACTCAGAATCATGTCGACGACTTTCCCGAGCTTCGGAGAACCTTCCGAACCCCGGGAAGGTCTCTGACCAAGTCCTAGCGCGGGAGTTCGACTGGCCTGGATGCCGGAAAAAGCAGGCGGTGTCCTGGCATAGGTAGAAGCCTCCCGCATAGGGAATAGCGCGGGAGTCGTCCGACAGGCCTTCCCCGGAGTCCGTCCACGGAACACGGGGAGTCTTAGGACGGATCTAAGGAAAAACGGCCGGGCCATAGTCCCAGCTCCTCCCCCAGCATGTCGACGGCTTTCGCGGGCTTCGGAGAACCTTCCGTACCCCGGGGAGGTCTCTGACAAAGTCCTAGCGCGGGAGTTCAACCGGCCTGGATGCCGGAAAAAGCAGGCGGTGTCCAGGCATAGGTAGAAGCCTCCCGCGTAGGGAATAGCGCGGGAGTCGTCCAACGGGCCTTCCCCGGAGGCCGTCCACAGAACCCAAGGAGTCTTAGGTCGGATCTCGCGAAAACGGCCGGACCAGAGTCCCAGCTCCTCCCCCAGCATGTCGACTGCTTTCCCGGGCTTCGGAGAACCTTCCGTACCCCGGGGAGGTCTCTGACAGTCCTAGCGCGGGAGTTCGACCGGTCTGGATGCCAGAAAATGTTATTTAAGTTAACACTTCTGTGGCAGTCCCACGACTGCCCGATTTGTTTTTATATGTTATGTTGTGTTTCACATTAAAGTTGTACAAAAAGTAGTTGTGTTTTCAATGTACAAATAAAAATTCTAATGAAACAATGAGGATTGAATTAACTGGTTTAAACCAAAAAACCGGGTTTTTTTGGTTTTTATAAAAAAAACCTGGTTTTTTGCCAACCCTGCATTATACACAAAGGTTCTACATAGTTTACACATACTAATACATATACGTATAGCAAACATAAATGACAATGAAAACATTCGAGAAAACACTCGAGTTGGTCTCTGAACGTGTGATATAATTTTAAGAAAAGTAATAAAATATGTGCGTTTCCGAAAGAGTCATTTACAAGATTTACGAGCGAACTCGCTTCTACAAAATGAAAATATGACTCATTGAGATCATGATCAAATAACACCATGATTGTAGAAAATACAGAATAGAAATTATTCTTAAATATTATAATTAAACACATAGCAGTATCAAACAAAAAATACTTTCTAAATATGTTTACACGTGCGGCATTTTACAGACATTCTTAAAGGCTCGGCATCTTAAGCGCATAATTCTGGTGGTGCAGCACCTTAACCTTTATACCATGTGCAGACTTGTCGGAACAGAGGGTGTTTATTTAAATTTAAAAACTGCGAACGATACTGCAGAAGATGGCGGCCGGCGCTGTCTTTTGCTCCCGTGTGTGCTCCCGCTCTGCGGTGAATCTCGAAACAAGGAGAGAGAGGCGCTGCCGCCGTGCGGCCCATTACCGAGAACCGAGTAGAGAGATAAGAAATTCGGCGAAGTTGATACTCCGTTTTTAGTGGCCGCGGAAAAAATTTCCGCCTTCAAAAATGTGCTGCCTAGCTAGCCTGTTTAGAAATCTGCCACTGGTTATCTGACAATCTTGGTTCTCTGTTAACTTACATTAATACTGGACATAATATGTTATCATACTGTTGTTTACAGCTTCTTATTATACTAATATTCTCATTACTCTCACTCTCCGGCTATTATTGGATGCCCTACTCATTTACTAGATTAGTGGTCATATTCAGGTCATCTAATGTAGTCGGTGTTTTTGCTATCTGTCATTGTCTCTCATTCTGTACTTCACTTGTCGTTGGAAATTTATTTCACATTGGCTTTCTTATCTTATAGTTAGTGTAAGTTCTTGTTTCTTCTTGTGGCACCATATTGATTGACATCATTATTATTATTGTTTTCTTCTTTATAATATGTGTTCTTTGTTTCTTGGTTTCTCACTGACCGAATCTATTGGGTAATCACTATTTAACACATTTTCTTTCTTGTTTTATTATTATTACCATTACTGTTTTAACTCTTTAGTTGTGAGTTCACTCTTCAATTATTATTTATTTATGTAGTTTTAATGCTTGGTACACTCATCGTGACTACTTAATGGGTCTTGCCCCACTCAATTATCATGACATGTTGTGTATATTTTGATGTCCAAAATATCGTGGTCATATGTCTCGTTACAATGTATAGAGTTCAAAAGGAGACAGAGTAAATGGGGTAACAATAAGTATTCTGATGAAATTAAGGGTAGACATTTAAATTGGTATGGCCTAAAAAGGATATCAAAAACTTATGCCTGTGTGGGACGGTAAGCCCTGATTCTCCTGCTGTAAAGGAATGAGGCAAGCTGTGCAAGATAAATACATGTAAGAGAGTGATTGACAAGATAGAAGGAGATGGAGGTGTGACTGTGTGAGATGCAGCAATGTGTTGTCTTCAAACATTAATAAGTTTCACCGTAATAGTAGTAGAAAATGCCTGTCTTACTGTAAACTTCATTGCCTGCTTAATGTAGGTAAGTGCTACAGGTCATAGGTTTGTACGTTTAATGTTTCTGTCCGACATGGAGGTAGGTTGACACCTTCAGTGCTTTTTGTTAATAATAACACTTCCAGTTGAACAAGAAAGCCTCACCATCATATGAGCAAAACATTGGTTTTAAAAGAAATAAAAAAGTGCGTGTTCAACTGAAAAACAGTGTTATTAGTAGAGACCTTGATAACCGAATTTGAATGCTGAGATGCGTAGAGGTAATGAGAGAATTACCCTTGCCTAATCAGTGACTAGCGAGAGGGAGGGGGGAGAGAGAGAGAGAGAGAGTAGGTAGTAACAGTTTGCTGTCTCATTCATATGTAAATTTTATTTGTCACTCGCTGTCTTGCTTCTAAGCAAAATTTATACTCTTGATATTTGCACTAGAAATCAGTTTACATTTTAACTTTATCAATTGTAAGAATGCAAGTGATGTAAGTCAGTTAACCCGTTTTCCAGAATAAAGGGTTTTGTGTTTGACCTTATAGTCAAGTCCACAAGCTAGGTAATGATGTCCTAATCAATTCTGTCTTTTAACAATAAACTTAAAAAATATTCTTAGAAATATCTATTTAATATTGTACACCCAAATTTCGTTGCCAAGGTAACCAATGACTTACACCACTTTAAATCTTATCAAATGCTTAATCCCATTTAACTCCCATCCCCAGAATTACACCCCGTTTGGTAATAACTGGATTTTGTGACTGAACTGTTTATTAAAAAGAATTGGTAATTGATAAACAAACAGAAAATATATGAAAGAAGTACAAACTTTATTACCCAATAATTTGTTTACTCAAAAACAGTATTATGAAAGTATTATCAACCTTTACAAAAACATTTTGGCCTTTATTCTTTTAAAGAGCACAATTTTCTTCATTGCCATTAGAGAGTGGTCCATTATCTTCTTCTTTCAGTTCAATGAAGAATGGATGGTGTATAGGAGGTATGTATTTCAAAAGAGTCAGCATGTCTCGTACCTTAAGTACACTCACTGGTACAGTCGGCTTGTGTACAGTTGCTGGAGTTTTATGTTCTTGAACTGCTGTCTTCATCCTGCCTTGGCTGGTTTCAGGTTTATAGAAGAAAATTCAACATCAGTATTCAGAGTTTCTTTGTACAATATTGAGTATGGTTTTCTTTCTTCATACCTTAACCACTGAATCTTGAGCCAGTTAACATACTTATTTTCTTCATTTTTTTTTCTTTTGCTAATGTGTTTTTCCAGTAACTCTGTACTAAAAAAGTCCTTCTGCTCCATTCTCACTACCAAAAAAAAATTTTTCTTAGCTACTGTCATCACTTAATACCAATCATAGGGAACATACATTGTTTTGTTTCTGCCCGCTTTTTCAATCATTCCAAAGTCTGAATCATTCGGTAGGTATGAATTACCAGAAGTCATAAATTTATGGTCTATTACTTCAATACAGTAAAGCCCTGATTATTCGCGGAATTGGGTGGCAAGGGCACCGCGGATAGTGAAAATCGTGGATAACCCGAAAAAAGACTAAAAATGAGGTGTAAACACGAAAAAAAATGTTTCAGCATAAAAACTGTTTTATTGTACAAAAAAACATAATATGTAAAACTTTTAAAATATTAATAAATTATTTACCTTAAATTATCCGCCGTGTGATTTCTTGTGCTTCGTCTATGACGCGTTTCAGAGCTTATGCTCCATCATCAGATATTAAAAAGGTAAAACTATCACTCTTGCGAGATCATTAAGAAGTTAAAATGTCAAAATTTGCAGGTGAACCGTACGCGGATTTCTGGTAATTTATGACTTCTGGTGTGCACCCAAGGTAAATAATTTATTAATTCGTACAAGTGATTTGGTTACCATATTAAACATGAATATTTTAAAATATGTACAGTACAGCAGAAACCTTTGCTCTACGTCTAAATCACTAAAATAAAGAACAGTAAACAAAAAACAATACTGTACTGTTAACAAAAAGTGTTCAGTTACGCCTTTTTAAAAAAAATCAGTCACTCGTTTTTGCTTCTTGCTTTAGAAACACCTTTTCTTTATTCTAGATTGTACTTTCCTTAACATGAGTTTTTCTGCCAGATGTGCGTCGTCGTCTTGTTCCTCTAAATATTGAAGCAATCTGTCTACGTGCTGCAAAGCAGTTTCGTGTGTCATCCGCGCAGGCGCCTCGTCTTCTTCACTTTCACTTTGTTCTTCTTCGTTCTTGTTCACTCCCATTGCTTTGTTCGTTATCTCTACGTCAGTCAGTCGTTCAAACCCCGGCTCACTTGCGTCGCATTCCAGCCACTCTTCTATGTTCTCTTCGTCGACATTCTCACCTCTCGGAACGGATGTCACTAGGTCAACAAGTGTAGCGGTCGGCATGACTTCATTCTCTTCTTCACAAATGTTTTGGTTGACATTTGTTTCGATACTCGGAACGAGTTTTCTCATGATTTAACAAGGGTTGAGGGTTTGATGTAATCCCATGCAGACACAATATCGTAAATGCTATCCAAAATTGTATAATTCTTCCAAAATTCTTTGAGATCGCAGCCTTCTTCGAGTTTTGACAGTAACAACTTTGTTCTGTATGTTCTCTTCATGGTTGCAATGACTCCCTGGCCCATAGGTTGTATCAGTGCAGTAACATTTGGGGGCAAAAACTTTGCGAAGATTTGCCCGTCAGAAGATTTAAGCACGCATGTAGCTGGGTGTGAAGGCGCGTTGTCAATTAACAAAACAGCCTTCTTTGGCAAATTTTTTGAGTCAAGTTGTTTACGTACTTGAGGCACAAAAATGTTTTCAAACCATTCTTGAAAAATCTGCTGGTTCATCCAACTTTTTTTTTTTTTTGAATAATCAACTGGTAAATTTTCTGCTCTTGTCCCCTTAAAAGACCTCGGGTTTCTTAGATTTACCGATTACAAGAAGCCTAAGTTTGTGACTACCCGCAGCTTTGCTGCATGGCAAGATTGTAATTCTTTCCTTGCTACTTTTGTGACCTGTCGCTTGATGTTCACTTTCAAATGCTAAAGTACGAGTGGAAAGACACTTCCAAAAAAGCCCTGATTCATCAGCGTTATAAATTTGTTCATATGACAGATCTTCAGACAACACAAACTCTTCAAAATTACGTTGAAAATCATCAGCTGCTTGTTGATCACCACTCAGCTTCTCTCCGTGTAGACCAATCTCTCTAATTCCATGACGTTTCTTAAAACGATGTAACCAACCGGACGACGCATCAAAATTTCCTTCCAGGCCTAAAGATTTTTCCTTTAGCTGCAATGGTAGGACCAGACACGGGGGTGCCCTCACTTCGCACCTGAGCTAACCATTCCGCTAATGCCGAGTCAAGTTCATTATAGGTGGATTTCTTCATTGTTTTTCGTTTTTTCATCCCAGAAGCACTGTCTGACACTGATGCAAAGGCTAACAGTTTGTCTTTTTGCTTTAAAACGTCTCGCACTGTTGTTTCCCCGATCCTGTAATTCAAACACATCTGCTTCCTTGAAGCGCCATTTTCTATTTTAGAAATCATTTCAAGTTTTTGTGCAATCTTGTTAACACAACCTTCTTTCGTTTTTCAGCCATTATTAATTTCAGGAACTAACAAACTGATCACGACTGATCACTAAGCATGCTTACTGACAACTGACACCACTGGCAGACCGAGAGAATATGTATGTAGAGGGGGAAGGTTAGTGAACTTGACCAAAACAAAAGAGCAAGAGCCAAAACAAAATTCCGAGAAGGCCTATAGGATTACGATGCACAATAAACCTGTCAGAAATTTTCGACCTTCGCACTGTAGGGCCTATTGTATTTTCCCTGTTATTGGCTTGGATTAAAATTGGTTTTTTTGAGGTTCGTAATTAAAAAAAATTTTTGCGGCACGGCACTCGCGGATAATCGGGGCTTTACTATATTGGTATTTGTATAAATTTCTTCAACATTAAGGATAATTCATTATCGCGGTTTTTGCCTGTACAGGCATCATTGTACTTGGGATGTTTTTTTTATTCTCAGCATTCAGTCTCAAATGCTTTAGGGTCATTCCAAGTCAAATCATCCAGGGGTGTTCACCTCACCGTCTCAGATTTTCATGAAAAATTTTTTACAGCATCTATGGACAAATATAACAACCTGTATTTTTCATTTTTGCAAAATTCGCTTTAAGTGATTTTTTGAAAAAAGTCCATTTTTAGCAGATATTTGTTAGCCGCGGCGCGAGATATAAAGAGCACTTTTCGATAAAAACTCTACTTGTATGGTTATTATTTAATATTCAGTTATGAAACTCACAATACTTACTTGAAATTTCACAAGGAGGCCAAATATAAAGTCAAAAATAACATTTAGACTCATATAAAACTTGTTTTTCCACTTCAAAGTTGGCAATTGTGAATTTTGTTTCTCCGTGCAGTCTTATGTAAATGTTTATAACTTTTTTATGTCTGGTCCTATGAGGCTGAAAAAGGTCTCATTTGAAAGAGGATGAAATGTAATATAATATCAAAATAAAATTCATGGGTATTTAATGACATTTTATAATTTAAGTACAAAGTTTATATTTGATATTTCATTGAAATATTTTGCATAGTACCCTATCTTGTGTGGCCAATGAGGATTTTTTTTTTACTTAAGGTATGCTTATATTTTTCTGTACTAAAACCTTCAGTTAAAATTAGGCTTATCAGTGTAACAAGGCCTAACTACCTGTCAAAACTAAAAAACTATAGATTTTAAAGAAGATTTGTTGTCCGTATTTTAAAAATAATATCTTGCTTAGGTACTTACTTGTTGAGTTTGCTTACCTTTTCAGTCTTAAATGGTATTACAGGATATTTATAATATATACAGGTGCTTCTTGATTGATATGAAACTTAATTTTTCCTAGCCCAGGCAGCATTAATATTTTGAATACTTTTTTTGGATAGTCTGTAAAGCATTCGGCCCACCTAAGCACTTAATTCAGGTACATCTATGCAGCAAATTATGTTTGTAAAAGGGACCCAGCACTTATCCTCTCTCCCAACATTTCTGTGTTCTGGCCAAAAAAAAAGTTTTTGATGGCCAGTGAGGATGCATAAAATTGATGTAAGCATCTTGGTTGTCATCATCTAGCTCCAAAATTAGTCCGATATAACATTTTCTTCATAGACACAGCCTACATAGGTATTTGGTTGGAGATTTGGAAGTTGCAGTTCTTGCGAAAAGTAAGGAAAAATTTTGTCACTGCTGATACGTTATGCTGCTATTTCGGTTTTGGGTAGTGGTTGGAAATAATGAAAGGACCTTGTGCCAATAACAGTTTTATGATCACTAAAACGCAAAGTTAACATAGGTTCTACATTTTTTACATTGTCTGTATTGATGAATTGAAATGTTATTTTTGAAAAATGCTGGTCACAAATCTTGAACATTTCTTCTGGTGTACAAATCTGATCTTTATACAGCAATTTTTTTCTACAGTTGTCACAAAACTTTTTTCCAGGAATTAATATTATTCCTTTTTATCTTTTTACTTCTTTAGCATATTTAAGAGATATTGGTCTTAAACCTGCTTTGATGACCTTATTGTGGACACTCTTGGGTCGCAAACACTTTTTTGTTTATTTTCATAATATTCAGTATAGTAGAGATAATGATGTAAACATAAATTGTAACTAGGTGTCAGTGTTTTTCCTAACCTCCATAAGAATTGCTTTAACTTCATCTGGTAAATTTGGAACCAACAGTATTTCTTTCTCGTCTGTAAAATTTCTGTTGTGACAAACAGAATGAGTGATCAGCACCACATTACACTGTTCTTTAGGTACTAATAACTCTTCGTCTGAACTCATGATTATATATAGATAGTACAGTAACAAAGAAATAAATCTTTGTTTTAAACTGCACATTAATGGTTATCAATGAAACTTAATAGTACTAAATCAGACAAAATGATTGTTGAACCAGAATCACATGAATCAGACTACTCAATGTAGTTTGTATGTTTGTTCCAAACCCTACTGTCCCCTATTACACTGTATAAATTTATAGATTATAAAAAAACTATTTTATACAAAACCACTTTAAACAATGTATACACTTTTTTACAATGAACTAATTATGCACTGTTTGTATGCTACTGCAACTGTCACAACCAGTGTCACAGAGCAAACTGAGGCTTAATGTACCTATGACTGGCTGCCTGTACAGTCATGTGGTATTCATGTTGTAACTTGTAGTCCTGCCCTGTTGTAAGTCAGTCATGCAAAATATTTCAATGAAATATCAAATGTAAACTTTGTACTTCAATTTAAATGATGACATTAAATACCCATGACTTTTATTTTATTCTATTATAGTACATTTCATCCTGTGCCTATAAATAAGTGTTGTATTCAACTAATTTTGGAGCTAGATGATGACAACCAAGATGCTTACATTAATTTTATGCATCCTCACTGGCCATCAAAAACATTTTTTTGGCCAGAACACAGAAATGTTGGGAGAGAGGATAAGTGCTGGGTCCCTTTTACAAACATAATTTGCTGCATAGATGTACCTGAATTAAGTGCTTAGGTGGGCCGAATGGTTTTCAGACTATCAAAAAAAAGTATTCAAAATATTAATGCTGCCTGGGCTAGGAAAAATTAAGTTTCATATCAATCAAGAAGCACTTGTATATATTATAAATATCCTGTAATATCATTTAAGACTGAAAAGGTAAGCTAACTCAACAAGTAAATACCTAAGCAAGTTATTATTTTTAAAATAAACTTTGCACTTAAATTATAAAATGTCATTAACCCTCCGAATACCACGGTCCAGATGGAACATAGAACCACAGGGGTCTTTGTGAGACCCCATTCTTAATTTTGGTTCTTGACGACGTTTTGTGTGTCGGGTAGTTCAACTCTTTCACTTCACACCTGTTGGTACTTAGGAAAAGGAAAATCATCTTAGAAAATGATTAAAATTAATAATACTTGCTCAGAAAGTATTTATTTGGAGAAAGTGACAATTATGAAGTGTAGTGTTTTTCAGCCAAAAAGTATCACCCTTTGAGACGAACATATCTCCAAAGTCTCCCACAGTTTCTTCATCAAGTTCATCGCCTTGAATTTCATCATCTGCTTCATCAGCTATTTCAACAACGTCCTCAGCTGCAGAACATTCTGTAGTTTCTTGTTCCTCATCGAGAAGGTCATTGGCTACAACTCTAGCCCTCTCCACAAGAAGTTTGTCTACAAGACGATCCATTTCACAACACATACACACTGAACTTAGAATCAAACTGAACTGGAAGGAAAGAGATAACTAAACAACGAGTAGGACAAAGGGCAATGAGTGAACAACAGTGAGTGAGGGCAAAGTTTATTATGAGTAGGTAGACGTAGCTACAACTCGATACTCCCAATTTCTAGGAACATCTTGTTTGTAAAAAGGGGAAAATGACTTTTTGGAACCGCAGCTGTGTTTACACTTCATGAACTGACTCGAGTGACCCAGTATTACAAAACTACACAACAATTTCATTTTCAGAGAAAGGGTACACAGAATACCACGGGGGTCTCGCGAGGACCGCAGCCACATTTTTTAGGAAACACTACGTGATTACAGTTGTGATATTGAAGTATTCAGCGGGAATGAAGATGAAAGTGGCAGTATATAGTTTTAGAAAAAAAGTCACATCCACAATTAATTCCTTCCAGTTTTTCAATATATTTTCGTCGAAATTCCGTGAGACTGGGGTCATTAACGAACCCATGGTATTCGGAGGGTTAAATACCCATGACTTTTATTTTATGCTATTATATTACATTTCATCCTCTTTCAAATGAGACCTTTTTCAGCCTCAAAGGACCAGACAGAAAAAAGTTATAAACATTGTTACGATACCAAAAGCAGCCCCAATACCAGAGAAGAAATATAAAGTATTGAAAATAAAGAAGAATTAACAATTTTAAATAAAGAAAAATAAAAAGACTATAACGTATATGAGACAAATGACAATGACCCAACCCAAGTGATTGGCCCAATGACAAAAGAAATGAAATGAACTCATGAATTCCAAGTAAATATTTTTAAATGTACCATCAATCATGGAAAGTACAAGCCCAAAGAAAATATTGTATTAGCAATTAAGTAAATATAGAATGATAAAGAAATGAACAAACAATAAAACACACAAACCATGATACAAAGAACAAAAGTGAAATTTAATAAATAACAGGTTAACAAAACATTTTTTTGCTTGGTGCCTAAGGTTTTATAACTGATTTTAACTATATTTGTCATGCTGATTATAAATATAAAAACCGTTTTTCTGTAGCAGCTATACTTTTTGAGATACAGCGTTACTTAATAAGCACTTTCACTATAATGTCTGTTGAGTTGTGGTTAAGTGAATGTGTTTATACATGTGTTAGTTCCTCGTTATTTTCCCTTCTTCTTCTGTGTACAACAATCACTGACTGCAGGCTTTATTAAGATGCCATATTTGTTTATATAACCTTGTGTTTGCATCCAACATAACCTCTAAGTTTTGTTTTTGTAGTTCTATTGAAAAGATAGAAATGTATTCCCGTCGAAGGAGCTGTGTTAATCATCCTGATGTATTTTGCTACGTATGTGGTGAGTACACACTGAAAGAAAATAGAAAAACTTTCTGATTTTGTGAAAAGAGCGTACCATGGATACTTTGGCGTTAGGCTTGGTGACCAAGATGACCAAGAACAATGGGCTCCACACATTGTTTGTAAAACTTGTATCGAACACCTACACCAGTGGACTAATGGAAAAAGAAGGAACTGAAATTCGGTGTGCCGATGGTTTGGAGAGAACCCAAAAATCACATTGATGACTGCTATTTTTGTATTGTAAATATTAATGGCATCAATCGAAATAACCGCAGCAAGTGGACATATCCTGATTTAGCCTTTGCAATACCAATAGCATCATTCAGATGAAGTACCAATTCCAACGTTTCATCAGCTACCGGAGCTCTCGGAGGATGAGTTTAATCTTTCTGATGCTTGTTGTGATATAGATCAAGGTAACGATAGTGATTATGAGGGAAAATCATCAATTCCTCAACGTTTTAACCAAAGCGAGTTAAGTGACCTTATCAGAGATCTCAACCTCACCTCACAAAACAAGCTTCTGAAGTACTTGCGTCCAGGTTGAATGACAAGAATCTACTTGATCATGGAACAAAAATTACATTCTACCGTACAAGAGAAAACGATTTGTTACCCTTTTTTTTTCAAGAAAACGATCTTGTATTTTGTCAAGATATCAAAGGGCTCCTAATGAAAATGGGCCTTCCCAAATATTGTCCAGATGATTGGCGTCTCTTTATTGATAGCTCTAAGCGGAGTTTGAAGTGTGTACTTTTGCACAATGGCAACAAAATTGGATCAATACCAATTGCTCACTCAACCAGAATGAAAGAAGAATATGATACCGTAGCTTTGGTCTTGGATAAGGTTAGGTATCATGAACACGAATGAGTAATTTGTGTGGACCTAAAAATGGTAAACTTTCTCCTTGGTCATCAAGGTGGCTACACAAAATATCCTTGCTTCTTGTGCCTTTGGGATAAGAGAGCAAAACTGGGTAAGAAGAGAGTGGCCTACGAGGGAGAACATGGTTGTTGGGGAAAGAAATGTTATTCATGAACCCTTAGTTAGACGGAACAAAATCATTTTGCCTCCACTACATATAAAGCTTGGTCTTATGAAACAATTTGTGAAGGCTCTTGATCAGGATAGTCCACGCTTTGCATACAGTTGCCAAACGATGCCTGGGCTAAGTACAGAAAAACTTGAAGCTGGAATTTTCGATGGCCTTCAAATCAGACAGTTCGTAAATGATCCTCATTTCAAAGATTCTATGAATGAGGCAGAGCGAAAAGCATGGACGTCATTTGTCTTGGTTGTCAGAAACTTTCTGGGCAACCACAAAGCTGAAAACCATGAAGAACTAGTTAACAGTATGCTCAACAATTTCAGAGACCTTGGATGTAACATGAGCATAAAGGTTCATTTCTTACACAGCCACTTGGACCATTTCCCTGAAAATCTAGGTGATACCAGTGAAGAACAAGGTGAGAGATTTCACCAGGATATTAAAACGATGGAGGACCGCTACAAAGGAAGATGGGTCATTCCGTATCAAATCAACGCGCTAAAATTAAAAATTTTACCTGACCATCTCAGAATTTGATGAAATTTGGTATGTAGGTAGTCCTCATGGAGATTAATAAAAATACAAATTTTTTTTCAAATATCTCAAACGGTTTAGAAATTACGGCTATGTAAAGTTTTCAAAAAACGCACGTCCGACATATTTTGAAATCACCACAGCTGCTCTCCTAATTGAGCTAGAGAGATGGGAGTGGTGTTATTTTACTCAGTTTTTCATGCAGTTTTCATTGATATACAGCACAACATACCTTTTCATAAAAAGTTTTTTTGTAAACACAAAATCAAAATTTTAAATTTAATTTTCTCAAAAAGTGCATTTTTGAAAATTTTTTAAAAATTCCTATAAATAGTTTAAACCTTTGGTAAGTGATTCTCGAAATTTCAAAGTGGGAGGCTAATGGGTTCATAGTTAAATAATAATTTAAAAAAAGAGCGTTTTATAAAACTGATGCGTAATTTTAATTTAATTTAATTTTAAAAAAGAGACTGAGAAATGTAACATCATGGATCTTTAGTTTATTTCCTGAAATACCTAAAGAAGCTAAAATTTGTGATCTTTGTAGAAAAGATATCGGAAAGTTAAAGGTAGACAATACAAATCAACCTGGTCCCTCTGGCCTGCCTTGTTATTCAATCGACGTTAGCGAGGAATGCAGTTCTGAGCCAGAAGACCCAACCTTTTCTTTAGAATCAAAAATTGTAATTGAACAATTGAATACTTCTATTGTGGAACTAGAAAAGTCTCCTATTAACGTTAAAAAAATTCAATCTAAGCAGTTTGCTACAAAGAAAGTAAAAAAGATTAACTCTGCATTGAAGCGTAAACTCTTTTTAGCAGCTGAAGATTCATCTAGTGATGATGAGAATCTAGATGAGTTCATTTTACAAAACCTTAAAGAAAATTTTTCTAATTCAACAAATAGAGTTAAGAAGTTAATGATACTTACCTGTCTCCCAGAAAAATGGGGTATTAGAAAAATAATGCGGGAATTTAATGCACCAGATTATATGGTGAGACAGGCAAAAAAAGTGTTAAAAGAAAAGGGTATTTTAGAAAGCCCTAACCCAAAGCCTGGAAAGGCCCTTTCAAAAGCTATTGTTGATACTGTTAAGTCATTTTATGAAAATGATGAAATCAGCAGAATAATGCCCGGTATTAAGGACTGTATGACTTTAGTTGACTCGAATGGAATTAAAACAAAAATGTCAAAACGACTAATTTTGTGTAATCTTAAGGAGGCTTACTCATTGTTTAAGGAAAAATTCTCAGATATTACAATAGGTTTTTCAAAATTTGCTGAACTTCGACCAAAGCATTGCATATTGGCAGGCCAAAGTGGCACACATGCAGTTTGTGTATGCACAATTCACCAGAACGTAAAGTTAATGATAGAAAATACAAAATTAGGAGCTTTGACAAATAGACAACTAAATACATATAAACACTGTTTGGCAAAAATGCTGTGTAATCCACCAAACATTAATTGCTATATGAGTGAATGTAGAGAATGCCCTGGTGTTGCCCCAATTCGCAAAATCATTGAAGAGGCTTTTGAAGAAAATCTTATAGAAAATGTCACCTATCGTCAGTGGGTGTCTGTTGATCGTTGCAACCTTTAAACTTTACAGAAATCTAATGAAGATTTTATAAATGTTTTTTGTGACAAACTGACTCTCTTAATCAAACATGATTTTATTGCAAAGCAGCAGTCTTCATTCATTAATGACAAAAAAGAAAATTTAAAAGAGTCAGAGTTTGTAGTAAACTTAGATTTCTCTGAAAACTATAACATTGTCGTTCAGGACGAAGCTCAAAGTTATCACTGGGCAAGCGAACATGTGACAATACACCCTTTTGTGATTTATTACAGAGAAGATGATAAAATTAAACACTCAAGTTTTGTTGTAATTTCACCTTGTTTAGAGCATAACACTGTTTCTGTGTATACATTCCAAAAAAAACTTGTCGAGTTCATGACAACAAAGTTTCAAACAGTGCCAAAAAAGATTTGTTATTACTCAGATGGGTGTGCTGCACAATATAAAAATAAGAAAAATTGTATCAATTTATGTTATCACAAGCAAGACTTTGGTGTAGAGGCTGAATGGCATTTTTCCGCAACTGCACATGGGAAAGGACCATGTGATGGGGTTGGGGGCTCAGTCAAGAGACTTGCTGCAAGAGCAAGCCTGCAACGTCCATATGACAACCAAATTTTAACACCTATCCAATTTTATGAATGGGCAGTTGAAAATTTATCTGGAATTAATTTCACCTTCTCCACACAAGATGAGTATGTTGAGTCCGAAACATTTCTGAATGACCGTTTCAGCCAAGCAGTAACTATTAAGGGAACTCAACAGTATCATGCTTGTATACCTGTTCATTCAAGCGTATCAAAGATTTGTGTAAAAATATTATCTGAAGATACAACAGAAGGAACAGTGATCATTCAAAAATGCTCAGAAAAACTACAAATGTCAGAAGTAAGCGGTTATATAACGGCCGTATATGACCAAAAGTGGTGGCTGGCATATGTGTTGGAGAAGAATGCAGAAGAGGATGAACTAAAAGTGACATTTCTACATCCTGCTGGCCCTTCATCATTATTTTCATATCCAAGGAAGCCGGACGTATTGTGGATATCACTGACAGACGTGCTTAGCAAAGTTGATCCTACAACTCCTACTGGAAGGATTTATGTAATAACACCCGAAGAAGCCACAACAACTTCACAAGCTCTATCATCAAGTTCTACATAAAATTTTGCTAAAGATGTAAGTGTTAAAGATTTAATGTAAAGTGTATAAATAATTTAATATAGTAATGAAATATGTTTTAATGTCTATGCCTACTATCAGTTTTATAAAACGCTCTTTTTTTAAATTATTATTTAACTATGAACCCATTAGCCTCCCACTTTGAAATTTCGAGAATCACTTACCAAAGGTCTAAACTATTTGTAGGAATTTTTAAAAAATTTTCAAAAATGCACTTTTTGAGAAAATTAAATTTAAAATTTTGATTTTGTGTTTACAAAAAAACTTTTTATGAAAAGGTATGTTGTGCTGTATATCATTGAAAACTGCATGAAAAACTGAGTAAAATAACACCACTCCCATCTCTCTAGCTCAATTAGGAGAGCAGCTGTGGTGATTTCAAAATATCTCGGACGTGCGTTTTTGGCCGTTTTTTTTAAACTTTACATAGCCGTAATTTCTAAACCGTTTGAGATCTTTGAAAAAAAATTGTATTTTTATTAATCTCCATGAGGACTACCTACATACCAAATTTCATCAAATTCTGAGATGGTCAGGTTTATACCCTGCGTTGATTTGATGTGGAATGGCTCAGATGGGATACTCATATGATGGCAGATTACTGCTGGAACTTGCAAAGAGACTGTCCAAACAAAGTTCATTCAACAATGTCCCAAAAAAGAAGCTTCTGGAGTTTAAATTAACTTTTCCTTGTCTTTTTATCTTATTATTTTGAATATTATTTGTTATTTTAGCTACTGTAGGGATAATGATATGTTACTATGGGGTTTTTTGAGTCAATAAATTAAATTAAAATAGGGCTGTTCATTTTAAATATATCACCTATACCTTAGGCCTAATTTAAATTGGATAACGTAAATCACGCTATTGTGATTTTTTACAAACAAGAGCTCATAGGCTAAAACTAATGTCAAATTCAATTTCACCATATCAAATACACGCAAAATCAGCTGAAAAAGCCCTGGCACCAAAACATGTGTTGGGCTGTGTAATTAATGTAAACTACCCAAAACAAAACTATACAAAAATTAGTATTAAGAGTAAAATTAAAATAAAAACATTGTAATAAGAATAGGTCAGGGTAGGCCTCAAACTATGTGAACCAAAATTGTAAAACATCCACAAATAACAGTAAACAGTGAGAGAAAAAGATAAGTAAGCATAAAATAACAAACCAAGGAACAATATAAATACAAAATAATTGCATAAAACAACATAATAACAAAATTAAGTAAAAAGAATAATGATAGCTAAATGTTAAAATAGGCCAGAGATAACAAAACATAATCATGTTTGATGTCTAAATAAACTACATCAGAAAAGCTATTCAGTTATAATAATAATCAGATTGGTAATAAGACAAGGAAAATATCTTAGTTAGAAAATATGTATTCATTTTGAACAAAAACTCAAGCTTTATAACAATGAGTACAAAATGCTTTCAGCCAATAGAGAGCAGTCTGGTTACTATGACAACAAAACATTATATAAAAACCGTTAAAAACGAATTAAGAGTCCATTTTTAGCATCAGAAGAGGGCAGATGACAAAATTGTCGATCCATAGAAATTAGTAAAAATAAACCAAACAGATGAAAGAAAATACTTAATAACAATGAAGAGACAAGATTGACAGAACATTGCAACAAAACTAATCCAAAATAAATCAGAATTACTAGAAATAAAACCCATATAAGAGATGGACGACTCGAACACCAGAACTGATGAAAATAATCCATCAAACATCAATGAATTTGTAAAGTATAATACTAAATTACTTAACTACACCCACAAGACTTTTCACAACACTTAACGAATTTATGCACAATATCAAAACTTGGTTCAAACTTGATAAACACTGAATAATTATTAAAATATTCAATAACTAGTATTAAAAGATTGTTCAAATTCATTAATAACCCTTTGAGAAATAAGAAACGAATTATGTACAATCTCGAACTTAACCTATGTTGTAAAGTGAACTCACTATTGTTTTAAACCATAAGTAAACTGTTGTAAAGGAAGATTATTATATTTAATTAACTTGATGTCAAGGATTGTACTTTCAAAAATCATTTTGTAAACCTTTTTGCCGTAATCAAAAGAACTTTTTGAATGACCACATGTCTGAATAAAATAGAGGAGACATTTTAGTGTGTCATCAAACGACCCAAGTCAAATACAACCAACCGCTGAGTGGTAAATTCTTTATAGGCAGAGCATAATAAGCAAAAAAGTAATATATTTTTATAATTTCATGTTGTAATTATTGACAGCAAATTTGACCATTAATAAACCAATACTTATTTTAATACCTGTTCATTATTTCACTTATTAATCTGTATGTGTTTACTTCGTTAACATAGCACCGTAACAGTTCTTTCTACAAGAAATACAGGTTGGTAAGACTTCGCGGAAAACAGATTTGATTTCTCTGACTACAACCAGTGAGAGATACGGTTGCGCTAAACGAAGGAATTATACAGCTTTTTAATTGTTTTGGACAAACAATTTGGCGCCTATAAACGGGAAAATCACAAGAATTAAAACAGGTATTGGCGAGGTCAAACACGACGCAAGAAGTTCGTTATGAAATTATGACGCAACTTGAAACATTAACGAGACATAATACTTTCATCGTTACAAGTTGACGACAACTACGCGAGACTTTAAGACCGTGAAGAGTCTAATTGTTACAACATTTACATAAAAGCCTGCACGTAGATACAAAATTCACAATTGCCACCTTTGAAGCGGAAAATCAAGTTTTATATGAGTCTAAATGTTATTTTTGACTTTATATTTGGACTCCTTGTGAAATTTCAAGTAAGTATTGTGAGTTTCATAACTGAATATTAAATAATAACCATCATACAAGTAGAGTTTTTATTGAAAAGTGCTCTTTAGATCTCGCGCCACAGCTAACAAATCTGCTAAAAATGGACTTTTATTGTAAAAAAAAAACAAACAAAAAATCATTAAAAAACTAAAGCGAATTTGGCAAAAATGAAAAATACGGGTTGTTATATTTGTCCATAGATGCTGTAAAAAAATTTCATGAAAATCTGAGAGGGTGGGGTGAAATTTTGTTCTGGCTGGATGATTTGATTTGGAATGATCCTTTACTAAACATGATGCAATTTCCTGGGATCCTGTGGATGCCACTGTTGTATTCCAAACATAAAGTACAGCTTTTTGAGTTGCAACATTGTGCACTCCAAAATTATACAAGTACATATTTCTTCGATAATATGCCTCTGATACTGTTAAAGTAGGGAAGCACAAAGCTTTTTGTAGATCGATACTACAAGTATAAGTATTTTCAGGATCATCTAGAGCTTGTTTTGTGTCACAATTTAAACTTTCTCTTGCTTTTTCAACCTTATTCTGTAGTTCTTCTTCTGATAAAATCTTATTTTTGGACAGATCACAAATTTTACAAGTGTCCTTACATGGTGAGTGGAAGTGTTAAGTTGAATTTAGTGTTGAAAATATACCTATAATAATCTTTAACAGGAAGTAGTTGTTTTTCCTTGCAATAATCTTGGTAGAGTACATACATTTTTCTTACATGTAGTTCTGGGTTCAAATATTTCCTTAGGGGGTTATCATTTCTTGAATAATGGCTCTGGAATGCTGGAAAACTATTTATGTGATCTTTTGTAACTTCTATTGAAGTATCCGATATCTTTTGTGCATTTTTTTGCTTCCCTCTCAAGTCTTCTCCAAGTGATCTATGTTGCTGCACTTTTGCTAATGGTCGAGAAAGTCTTACATCTGATACACAATAGGTTTTTAAAAAGAACTGTTTGGAAATGCGAATAGTTTCTGACCTCTTTTGCAAATTATGCATATATGTTACTTTTTCCCTGATCTGCTATTATTTCATGGACACTTTTGTTTTACTTAAGTTTGGCGAACAAGTTCACACAAAAATGCATTTTGCTGACTAAAATTACCTATTTTCCAAAAATGATTGAACATTGTTTTCCTTTCGTCCTCATCAACATTATTAAAACATTTCTTTGGGCAGTTATAGTCAATGTGTCAAAATTTATTTCCTTCAATGACATTTTCCATCCTATTTAAGTAGGATTTACCACTATTCCGAAACTTCTTATGTTCCTATTTGTCTCATCACTATCTTCATCTTCATTCTCTTCTCTATTTACTTCATTATTGCTTGTACCTGCCAACTCATCTCAATCATGTTGTTGCCTTCTATTCAGTACTGTAACAACAGTAATTAATTGTAGTTTCTAATGATAGGTGTAATAAAAAAAGGACATTACATATTAACAACAAAACACATTAAAGAAGTCATTTTTCTTAATCCATGTTATAACTTACACACTAATATTTAACCAGCTTTCAGTAGGCCAGTATGGTATATAAAAATAACTTCAGTTCATGACCAGAAATTAACTCCAGTAAAAATTTAAATATTAAACTTACCTAATGAATTTCTACTATGGCTGCATCTGGTTCATAATCACTGTCTGCATCAGTATCATCAATATAATCTGACAAATCAGAATCAAAAACATCTTTAAGGCAGCTCATTTTCAACTCAAAACAGAAATAAACTTAAAAGGATAAGTCAGCTGTTTTCAGCCTGTTACATTTCATCTGGTGTAAGTCCTTACACCACTTAATTCTGAAAGCTAACCAGTTTTTGTTGGGAAATACAGTGAAGTGCTGATATCTCTGAGTAACCCTTGGAACTATGACTTAGTTCACTTCATTTCTTAAAAGAACTCGATATTTCTCTGCTTTCCTATGGGATAAAGTCAAAATGGAAAAAAATTGACACATCACTTCCATTCTCACCCCCTCATATTGGTATACTTTTTTTTTTCAATTCCACCAACAGAAGGGACATAATTTGATTGACTTGTTCTGATTAAGATCGTCCAGTAGAATAGGTACAATTCTTGTACAGAAATTGGAAACAGTTAAAATTATTATTATTATTGTGCTCATAATTATTATTGTGCTCATAATTGCATCTGTTGGCATTTGGAAGTGATAATCCTAATAATAATGTTTGTATTACAGAACCAGATGTTGGGATGGAATCATGGGAAGCACAGAAATATATGAAACAACTGATTTTGGGTGTGGTAAGTATTTACTTTAATACATTGTTCATTCCAGCAGCCATTTGAAAGTTACTTATTATTATTTTGGTCCCAGCCACATTTACTTAATGTCACTCCACAACATGTAAATATATTAATGATTGCAGATGTGGGATAAAAGTCAAAGAAACAACAAGTAAAGGAAAAAAGTTTTTAAACAACTGAATCTGTATTATTTTCCTCCTTGTGCTAAATCTTCAGCATTAAGTATCTACTGGCCGTTATCATTTTTGCCAAACCAAATTAACCGGGGTATAGTAGTAACTGGGGTAAGTTTAAACTAACAGATGGCAGTACTGTCTTGAAATTTTAATTTTCTTGATTCATCATTTTCCCCTTGACCTTTCATAAATATGGTTATGAGGTTGTGATAGCATATGATTTTGTGTGGTATATAAAAATCTTATCATTAATAATAAAATATTATGAGACCTAGTAGATAAGTGGGTGTGGTACTTGGTTGTCTCAGATCTGATTCCTGGGTAATACCATAAATCAAATGCATTTTCACCCCTTGTCCTATCCTCCTCCAGCGATCATCAGTAATAATTGCCAGCTGAAGCATTGTGTTAGCCACACTGCCTCTCCTAATCCACCGCATTGGGCAAAAATGTGTCATCTGTGTTGAGAAATGTGAATGAGCTCCCAATCTCCAGACTGTTCATGAAATCTACTGGGTTAGAGTCAGTTTTCATTCAGACTATCAGTCCCAGTGCTGGAGACGCGAATGTCTGAATGTCCCTATTGTTTGCTACAGAGATTATTCCACTTGAACACTGTGATTGTTACAAATCAGGCCGTCTTGTCTCTTGTTAGTTTGTTGATCTATAAAAGGGAACAGTTGGTTTGGTTGGCTTATGGATCAACCTAACAGGAACATCCAGATTTGGGTAAGCAAGAACTATATTTTTCAGGACATGTCTTCTCATATCTGCTTCTGTTTAAATCATCATGTTTAAGTCATTTAAAAGTAGTGTGTCATGGAGTGTAACATTACTCATTTTTTTAATGTATTCCTAAACAGTAGGATGATGTGTACATGTGGTGTATTGGATTGAGTTAATAGTAGTACGTGTATTGTAAAAATGTAAATATAATTAACACTGTTGACTGTGAGCATGATGAATCAGTGTACTAGTATAACACAAAATAATATGAATTGTTTACACAGTTTCTCAATGGCTTAGTATTATGCTGTTTCAAGTTTTTTTAATTATCAAAATAGGTTTTGTAGCAGAATTATACCTATTTAAATTTTTTGAAAGATGACGTGTGAAATATGATCATAGTTGACTTATTAAAAAGTTTGTTTGCCTTATATTGGAAGTGTGTGCCATTAGGGCTTGTTGTGTCTAGCATAGAGGGCTTTTTTGCAGTGTCTAGCTGAAGAAAAAACAATTATCTGTTAAAGTTATTATTGCATCACAAAAAAAGAGATGTCTTCAGTGTTCTCTCCCCTCCTCCTATTTCAGAACTCCATTAATACAAATTTCAGTTTTACTTCAGTTAGGAGTTTAGATTTTTCAATGACTGTGGGTTATTCCAATAACACAGCAGTTTGTTGGTAGTTTCAAAACAGTTTGGCTTTCTTTGTTATCAGGTACTGCTTTGTTCTTGGCATGTAAACATATACGAGAGGGGACCCAAAAGTAACGAGAATTTTTCTCTGGCAGTTGGTTCGTGGTTCGTCTTCAATTGACATTTGACCACTTTTAAAACGAGAAAACCACTCGTAAATCCTTGCCTGGCTCAAAGCTTCATCCCCATAAGCCGTCCGAAGCTTTGCGACAGTTTCTGCTGCTGATTTCCCTAACAGGAAACAGAACCTGATGTTAGCACGTTGGTATTTAATGTCTGCCATTCAAAAAATCGCCGAAAACGTGAAACAGCGCTTACAAAATAGTCACACTGACCGCGCTAATGTTTCCACAACAATGCTGCTAGGGCAACTGATACAAAATGGTGTCTAGTGAAGGCACCTAGCGGGAGAAGTCGGAACTAGCGTTCTACCAACTGCCAGAGAAAAATTCTCGTTACTTTTGGGTGCCCCCTTGCATATATACGCTGTAAGCAGATTCTAGGCAGTCTCTCTCTCTCTCTCTCTCTCTCTCTCTCTCTCTCTCTCTCTCTCTCTCTCTCTCTCTCTCTCTCTCTCTCTCTCTCTCTCTCTCTCTCTCTCTCTCTCTCTCTGCTCTCTCTCTCTCTCTCTCTCTCTCTCTCTCTCTCTCTCTCTCTCTCTCTCTCTCTCTCTCTCTCTCTCTCTCTCTCTCTCTCCCCCCACACACACACACACACACACACACACACAAAGTCCAATACACTATACAGACCAAGTTCATTCATAGTACTCTCTATGCTTGACAGTTCTATCTAAAACTCTGATTTTGTCTGGCTGTAGTACTGCATCTTCAAAATGCCAAGATGACGTTAGAACAGCAACATCCCAGACTCATATCTTTCAAAAGTCTGCTAGTTTCACAGTTATCTAAAAAAAACCAATATTATTTTTACCTTTATTGTTATTAATGTAGTTATTTGTAGTTGACTATTCATTTCATGTATACATACAAGATTTGATTCAAAAAGTTTGTGCAGTTTTTGGGTTTTTCCAAAATTTTGCGTTTACTTTTATTCATCAATATTTCAGTCGCCCTCTTCAATGTAATCTCCGTCAGATATAATACAATTTATGTTAACGTTTTTTCAAGCTTCAAAAATTTTTGAAATAAAGTTTCTGTTATAGCCTTGAACTTGCTAGCAAGTTTTATGTATTCAGCAGTCACAAAAGTTGCCCTTTTATTTTTTATGTATCTGAACAGATAGTAGTGGGATATAGCTGGCAAATATGGTAGTTGCAGCATCATTATTGTGGTTTTGTTTTTCATTAACAAACAATTTTGTGTGTGCAGCTGTATCATCCGAAATGCAGTTGCCATAACTTATCCTTCCATAAAACAAATCTGTTGACAAACGTGATCATAATATGCTGTATTATTAGTTCATATTAGCCGTAGAATCTAGTCATCAAAATTAATAGAACATAGTACTACACTTGTCACCTTTCAACTCGTTCACAACTGCTTTTGAAGCTTGAGTACCATTTGTAAACCGCTTGGTTGTCAAAAAGTTGCCCATTGCTTGTGCCATATGCAGACTCGCCATCTATAACACCTTCCACAAAATTTAATGCATGTTCTTTGAGCTGGTATTGTAAAATGATGAAAGAAAAACTCCATTTATTGTACCAAAGCATAACTTAACTCAGTTAGCAGGAAAATGTAAACTATGTGTCCCATATATCGTTAAAAACTTGGACAGTACTTACAAACATTATACCAACATCACAAAGATCGGTTTTTGAATTGGACCGTTCTAGCACAGGAAGTTCCAAAATTGCTGAACTTTTGTGTGCCTTGCTATAGTTTGCTGAAGTGTGTAACTGTTTACTATGTGTGCATAGGAGTATTTACACAGCTGTGGAGTTGCACACCGTGACCTGAAGCCAGAAAATCTGCTGTTAGATCAACATGACAATTTGAAGATAACCGACTTCGGAATGGCCACAGTTTTCAGGAGTATGGGTAAGGTATGTATAGTGTGTCATTGATTTCTAGTATATCTTAGTAGTGAGCAAGTGTTGTGTTGTTAAAGCTGAAGTTTTGGGCCCGGAATTAAACTAATAATAAATTCCTGTTCCCAACAGATTTTTGAGGAATATTACTTCGTCTGCATTTACAATATAATCTGTTCATAAACATTTTGTTGTGTACAGGCACAGATCTGTGAAGGGGGGAATTCCAAATGGTGACTTCAGACGAAATTTTTTCATTTTGTGATTTGTAATTATGATAATTGTGAGTAGGATAATGATTTGCTCTACATTACTTCAAATTGTAACCATAACTTACCAGTATGTTAATTTTTTATACATACCATAAATGAGTAGTGCCCAAGTGAATATTGGTAAAAGAACAATGAACTGGCACATATTTTATGCTTGTATGCCAATAAACATATTGTGTTGATAATAAGTTGTATTTGTATTTAACTCATTTATATAGTTTGTTCTTTAGGCCTTTAAAGAATGGTCCAACTTTCCATAATTCCCCCACCCCTATCGCTAATAAAAGTAATTAATATAGTCTTACTTAATATTTATTTCAAAAAGGAACAAGAAAAAATATTTAAAAGCTTAAACATTTATTTTACAGGGAATCTGTTGGCTTATGCCTCACAATAAAACGTTTTAGTTTCTAATGGAAGTTGCTTGCGTTTCTTGTTTTTTATGTTTGTTAGTGTTGAAAAGCCCAGCTTCCTCACTTCCAAAACCAAAAAAATGGTAGTTTGCTATATTTCAGTTGAAGTATTTGGTCGAACTGAAGTTCTGCGAGTTGCTCTTCTTTCTCCAGAAGGTCGATGGTAAATGTGAGCGCTGGCACATATTCTGGATATAGCAGAAAACAATTTTTTTTAAATTAGTACAGTATTTACAATAGTTTTATAAGTTTGTCTATTCCAATATAACCCAATTATGTATTATCAATAATTTTAACTTTATTTAATCGTCTTCAAATTATTTTCAAAATTGGTTAGTGTTTGTCTTAGTTAATTGGCGAACAGCTGTTTTATAACTGAGTGAATATTATGGTAAGTAATACCATAGGGGTGGGGTATTTTTTTAAATGAAATTTTTCCTATTTGTTTGATAAAGTTTTTCTGATAATTCTCCTTCTTGTTATGAGAGATTTTGGAAATGGGAAGGTTTTACTTTACATTAATTAATCTCTTACAGTACTGAAGATGACAATCAAAAACACTCAAAACAAAAAATAGTTGTCCACCAACTATATTCCCTAATAATAAAAATTAAGATTTATAAAAAATAATCGCAAAACAGAAGGATTGTATAGCAGTGTTAACTGAATACTGACTTAGATTAACAATTTTACCATTTGTTGTTTACAGGCGAGGACTCTAGACAAAAAATGTGGCACACTGCCATACATGGCTCCTGAGGTGCTGATACGCAGTTATCTGGCAGAGCCTGCAGATGTGTGGTCATGTGGCATCATTTTGGTGACAATGTTAGCTGGAGGTAACCATTAGGCAGACTAGGTTTATATTAGTACTTGTTTCATTTATTATGTACATGTCAGTTCATCTTTTCTTTTTGAGAAATTAGTGCCTTATACAATTTTTTGAGTTATTCCAATTTCCTACTATTTTTGTCAGACGTGGGCCAGTCTTTAAAGAATACTTTAGTGATTCTAAAGACATTTACCATGATAAAAACAGAGCATTATAAATTAAAGCTATTTTAACAGTTCTGAAGACATTCGTAGTATAAGACAATGTGTTTGATTGTGCTTTAGCATTGTATGTTGATTTTTGTAACATTTTTTAATATCCATACATACTTGTGCATGAAAATAGTACTTTTACAATAGAAACAGTTTTTTTTTTTTTTTTACAATACTTATAGGTACAGTAGAGCATCGATAATTCGGACTAATTGGTGTTCGACCCAGTCTGGATTATCGATTTGTCCGGATTTTCGAACATATAACTTACAAAAAATTACTACTTAATGTATAAGGATAGACGGGGTACTTATGAAAACTCAGCGTTAGGTTAGAAACATTTTCGATATACTTATTCCAAACACTTACACAAATATTGTATAAAACATTTTTTAATCACAAATTCTGAAGAAATTTCATTGCGCAGCTCAAAACTACGAAAAAAAGACGCTAATTTTTGTTTAAACAAGGCTTGAGGTGGGTTTATTGGAGGCCAGGTCTCCGAGTCTCTTGAGTAACAAAAGTTGGATAGTAGAGCATTCGGGCTGCTTTTCCAGCCAAGACATTGCAGTTTCCAATGCATTGAATGCATCGACATGCACGGGTGATGCCTCATCAGCGATGTCTTCACTTTCGTCCTTTTCATTACCATCTGGGGGCTCGACCTCAGCTATAGTGTTAGTTATTTCTTCATAATTTAAAATTTTATATCCATGGTCATTTTTATCACTTTCTAACTATTCACTTACATTGTTTTCGTCGCAGTCTTCGAAACCTGGCATTAACTTTAATAATGACGTAACTTCATCTAAAACATTTTCTTCCACCCGTTCGTCTACTAAAACACTGCATAGAAGCTAGGCTCAAAGACATTCAGTAATTTGAACAAGCTTGTGCAAAACGTTCCCGATTTATCGGAATCTCGATATTTTGATACCGCTGCCGACGAATTGAATTTTTCTGTGGACAAGGTCCGGATTATCGACACTCTACTGTAATTGTATATATTACAGTGTTGTTTTACCTGATTAAATTACATGATTTTTATTTAAGGTTGCATATACATGGTAACATTTTATGACTCACTAATTAATTTGAATGTTAATTTTCAAAGTTTGGTGGATATGTCTGGGCCATTGTCGCAGGTATATAGTATAAAGTAGCAGGTATAAAGTCATACATTATGTACCCAGATAGTTGGCTTCTTGGTGGCCGGAGACTTTTGTGTTTGTAAGGGTAAACAAAGTGTAAAATTCGACACGTCCATTCATAGTTATACATTCTTGGCAAAATCAAAGCCATACAATTCAGGTCTTCTGATACTTCAGCGTCATAGTGGTAATGAGTTATTCCACCTCCCTCTTCTTTCCTTCGTCATTCACCGTAGTCTGTGTCTTCAAGGTTCAACCTTCTGTACCTTTTTAGCATGCATGTTTTCAATGGTATCCAAGTCACACTTGTATGAATGGATAAACTAACCTTTACAATCTGCCATGTGACTTTTTGATTTACAATTAATGATGTGCTTCATCATCAGATAATTTAAAAAAATCCCTCATATGAGGTTGTCACAGGTTTTAAACTACTATGTTACATTTTCACTGTGCACGTTAATAGGTGCACACCTATTCATGTTTGGTCGACTACTGAGCAGACGTTTGTCTCTATCTATTAAACTAGGCTCAAGGTGGTTGGAAAGCAGGTACAGCGGATTGGATTTAAAATTCAGCTGATCATTCTATATGAAACTGTTAACTTCTTATGTTTGTGTGTGCTCTAAATTTCAAACTACTCCAAGGGGTTCATGATTAGGCCCTTTTCACAGATGTGTAGTGGTTTCAGGTTATACTTGAAATCCATGTACTTTTGGTTGTGTAAGACTTATTGGCGAGGAGAGTTAGACTTTTATGTTGATGCAGGTAAGATTTTCTAAATGTGTAGTTGTTATGTGTTATGTTTCTCATGGTCTGTTAATCTTCAGTGCATGTCTTCACATATTTTCTTTGTTCCATATTTGCAAAATAATATAACAATTTTTGTATTAAATGTTAATATTAATCAAATTTTGTATTGAAAATTGATTAATTGTTATTCTTTGTTTTATTACTATTTTTTGTTATTATTTAAGTTTTATTTGAATTGGTTTTATCATTGCATTTAAAGTACTGGATAAATTGTAATGAACCATTCTAATTTTTGTTAAATGTAACTGAAAATGTTTGTTTTAATGAATTTTCATTAAGTTGATAAGACTTTTTTGTTAAGACTGAAGTGCTTCATTTTCAGTAAATGTATGTAAGAAATATATGTACTAATTATTTGTTAATGTTTACTGAAGATATGTTACACAAACTTGACTGTATACATAAGTTTGCATTTATGACAATCTAGATCAGTGATTCCTGAAGGGAATACTCCAAGACTTAGGCTTGAAGAATTAAAATGGAAATATTTAAGTAAAAATGTTTGCAGTAAGATAGATTTTGTTTTAGCGTGTAAAATGAAGATTGATTTTAATTCTAACACCCTTCAAGTATATTTTGCAATTATGTCATAGATAAGGAATGCCAAAATTTATAACTAATAATAACCAATGAGACCCAATATATTTCAAGCAGTTTTGAAAGGATATTGAGAAACCCTGCTTCTGATAGTCTATGTTTGTTGGCTTAAACATAAGGATTTTTATTCATGGATATGTCCAAATGAACATATGTCTGTCCATTTTGTGTTAGAAATAAAATATGTTAGTATACAAATCACCATTAATGTTGTGTTTATGTAGATATGTTTGCATATGTAAAATAGAACGTGTTGTGGAAAAGGAAGAAAGGCCCAGTTGGTCCGAGTCTTTGGTATCCTAGCTGTAGGCGGGAATTGAGATCCCTAAAGCTAGCATACCAAAGTCATGGTTCTGCTGTACACCTCATCTGTGTTCAAGAGGAGGAAGAGGAATAAGAATGTGGTCTCTACTGATAAGTAGATATAGTATAGTCAGATAAAAATCTAGATAATTGTGGTTGTTGTTAATTTAGTGTTGATATCAAATTTTATATTGTAACATGACAAAATGGGCTGAACCAGTGTTTTTAATAATTTTCCGTAATTAACCATAGGTAATAATTTTGTGAAAGCCAGTGTTAGGTACGCATTGAAAGTTATAACGCAGTAAGTGACTCATGTTCCAAGTCGAAAAGACATTACCGTATAAGGTGAGGAATTTCTTTAATTAGTCTGACGTCACGCTGGGATCATGAGAGAACCACGTGTTTTCCAATATTAAAACGCAGTTCCGGCTTCAAAATACTTCTGGAATGTTCGATGTGTGATGGCAGGGGACGAAGTGGAAGTCCGGTGGAACATGTGGTCGATGCGCAGAAGGTTCGGATAGTATACAATTGCGTGCCCCAACTCGAGGCAGTCGACAGAACACTTTGATACCGTACGGTCGTGTTTTAAAACGCCTGCGGGCAATTAAGAGTAGGCCTACCAATGTTGGTTGTATAAGTATAATACAGCAGTTAACAATCTTTAATAATGAGAAAAATGTAATAGTGAACACTATATAACAGTTTTAAACATTTTGTGGTGTGTTTAACAAAAAACTGCGATGCATCTGATGGCATAACAACTGGGATATCATCAGCAGCTAAGTACTCGTAAAGACTAGATTGACTGGCCAAAATTTAATAACAATTTGTCTTTTCTTAAATTCAAAGTCCTAAAGAATAACGAGATCTCTAATTTAGGGGGGTATAAAGAGTGAGAGAAGTTTATAATTTATTCTGAATAGTTTTTATGTGCTCTCAATGTCGAGCAATTTGTTAAGAAATGAATTTGATTGGTAATTTTTGAACTACCTAAAAATAAAATAAAATAGACTTCTGTACTACCATAACCATGTGTTAAGAGTAATTATTGCGCCAAAACCTAACCTATTTTCTGTGTCAAAATCTCGCCTAATCGGACCTGTGAGTTTTCTGAATTAAGGGAAGTAAAATTAACAAGTGTTTTTAATGGGAAGAGTGTAAAAGGTTTCCACATTTCCTTTTCCAAATGTTGGTGGCGACCTTGAATAATTTGGGATCGTCTGTTTGTGTTTTAAGGTAAGTGCGTAAAAGGATCGAGGAAGTAAGTAATATTCTTCATGTGGGTGGTTGTAAAATCGTTTATACCATTACAATATGTGTATTCCTGACACTTGAGTACATACAGTGTTGTGGATGGTAAGGTACTGGTACCTTAAAAGTTCACTGATAATTTTAATTTTGCAAATATTTCTCATTACCATTATCACTTTGAGGATTAGGTTCACTGAATTAGATACCCTTCTGGAACCATGGTACTTTCTATACCATTAGCAAGGCTTGCATGTATCATGTAAGTGCATGTTAGTTTGATTTAGTAAATCACAAGTAAAATTAATGAGGAGGGGTAGTGACACTTCTGTATGGGTTACCATTCTTTAGCTGAGGCCTCCACTGTTAGAACAATTGACCTGCACCCATCTTGTACTGAGATAGAGTTTGTGCCCCTCCCTCTTTTGTTCAAATGTTGGATATTCCTTAGTATGCCCTAATACACTTGCGGTTGCCATAGAGCACAGTGGGCACCATAAAGCTCTAGGCCATTCCTTCCCATTGACGAGAAGGGGCAGAAGGGATCAAATATAGGATCGTAGAAGACATTGAAAAACTGAGTGTTATGGGAGCTTAGATAGTACAAAAAAGCCATGTGCAACGATAATGAAAGTAGTGCAGCAAATAGTTCCATCTGACGCATCACTCGATCGTTGTCAGCCATGAAAATAACATCACTTACCCAGTACGTGGCAAAATAAATCCCTGTATAAACCATTAAAATCCAAAATTCTAAAATGTGTGCATGAGTGAAGTCAAGAACCAGTTCCATTTAATGCAAATAGTGTAAACTCGGTAATGAAAACAGGCTACAAATGAAAAAACGACGAGACAAAAGGGGAATGTCAGGGGACATGTGTAGTAACCTTTGCCGATGAAAGAAACTAAAATTGTGGTGAGACAATTTTAATGATGACTTGAGTGGTAAATTACAATAGAAAATAAAAGTTTAGATGTTCATGCAATAAATTAGAAAATAAAACATTACATTGTGCCCTGTTGCACAACATGGGGCAATGCCACATAGCAGTATGTTTCGGCTTTAAGTAGCCGGTATTTTAACCAAAGGGCAAAAGAGAGAAAATAATTCAGAATCAAAAAATTATAGATAATTTCAACTATAATGTGATATAGCCTCGTGCAAGACTGGTGTCTACACTTGATGTGGCATGTTTGGTGCCGTCAGTACTTGGGAATGCCATTGTCTACGTAGCATCTGGAGAAACGTCCTGTGGAAGTGCAACAACTGCAGTGGAATGCTCATCAAATAGTGGCCCATACACACACATGCACGTTTTTTTTCTTTGTTTCTGTATGGGAACAGCATTTCCAGCATGGGGCGTTCGGTTTCCAAGGGAAAGAACATGTGTGTATGGACAAAATCTGTCATTTGTCATGGTGCGTCGTCGTCACCTACAAATTTTCAACATTTATGATTTATCCCTTGGTATTTCCTGTGTACAGCCATGAGTACCCTACTTGGCAAGTTGGTGAGAGAAGTTCTCCCTTTACGATTCATAGTTTACAGAACGGTTTAAATCACTCATACGAGGTCTGACACAAAAATAATGAGACTGATGCTGTAATTTTTTTTATTTACCTGATATGTACAATTACTGGTGGTTGCCTTCAAAGTAGGACCCCATTGAATCCACACACTACTGCATACGTTCCTTCCACTGCTCAAAACATTTCTGCATATCGCTTTCTGTCAGGCTGCGCAGGAGCTCTGCCGTTTTTGCCTGTACCTCTTCCACTGTTGAAAAATGGATCCCTTTTAGCGCCGGCTAGATTTTGGGGAATAGCAAAAAATCGCATGGTGCTAAATCGGGGGAATATGGAGGATGTTCAAGGACTGTGATGTTTTTACTGGCCAAAAATTGTTTTACTGATAACGCATTGTGGCCAGGCGCAGTGTCCTGGTGCAAGATCCACCCATTCTGCCACAATTCAGGGCGCTTCTTTCTAACATGTTCATGCAATTTTTCCAAAACTTGTTTATAATATTGTTGGTTAACTGTTTGACCACTGGGTACCCATTCTGCCATAACGATGCCCTGGATATCGAAGAAAACAATAAGCATTGCCTTGAACTTCGAACGACTTATGCGTGCTTTTTTTGCTCTTGGGGAAGATGGTGTTTTCCAATGCATTGATTGCCGCTTTGTTTCTGGATTGTACGTAAATATCCACATCATCAGCTTTAATGACACTTTAAAAAACTGGGCTCTCCATAAGGTCACAACAAAGTTCCGTGCTCCTTTCCTTCTGTTCATCTGACAAAACTTTTGGCACCATTTTTGCACACACCTTCCTCATGTTCAACTCTTCTGTTAAAATGCGTCGAACACTTTCTCTGTTCATATGCAACATTTCAGCAACACCACGGACACTCAATCTTTGGTCTTTTCGTATTGTGTCTCGAACTTTTACGTTTTCGTCGATTGTTGATGTGTGTGGTCGGCGTGGACGGTCGTCATCTTTCACGGAGTCCCTGCCTTCAAAAAATCTCTTATGCCATTCAAAGACATGTGCACGCGTCAAACATTTATCGCCATAAGCTTCCAACAACATTTGGTAAGTCTCTGTTCCCGACTTTTTAAGTTTCACGAGAAACCTGATGTTAACACGCTGATCACTTTTCGTATCCGACATTTTCCAGCGAAGCGTAAAAACACGACTGTATTCAACTGCTCTCTCACTGTGACTGAGTCAACCGAGCGACTTGTAACTTGTCACCACGTAAGAATACAGTTCAAGGTCGAACACAGTGCACGCGCAATACAACACGATAAGTAGTTCCTTGTAACGGTATTGTTCTTTTGCCATTATTATATAATACAATAATAATCATCAAACTCGCTGCTGCCAGAATATTACTTACCGTCATAATCCCGTTAAACTTACCTTATTAAACTGCCCAGGTCGCCACGATATTTTATGGTTTAATATGGAAACCTTTACACTCTTTCCCTTATAAAAAATTAAATATTCCCGCGATCTGACTACACTTAAACTCAGAAAATTCCACAGAACGTTAGACGAGGTTTTCAGCACAGCATAGGAAATGGTTATTGCTTAATAACTTACCACTAACACATGTTTAAGTAAAATCAAATATAATTTTATTAATTCAAAATTTGTAGTCTGTCTCGTTATTTCTTTTTAATGGTACTTTGCTAACTAACTTCTGTTTTATAAAAATGTTCCTATCTATACTTACAACCAGTACTCTCATTAACTTTTCTCTTTCTCCCCATTTTACTTCACACACTCTCATTATGTTTACACTTTTTATTTACCAACTTTTATCGAGCTCTTTTAACACTTATTATTCACTGATACACTTCTGGCCAACATAAAGGATCGTTTACATTAACTACATCGTGGTACCGGGCAATGCGAGGTGTCCGGTGTTGCACACTATATTGTTTAACTGTTTTTTACGTAAATATTCAAACTTCCTCTCTTCAAAACCTTTTTTACACAAACTGCTTGTTGTTACATTACTGAACTCCACTCTTTGGTAGACCTACTTAGACATTTTCGGTCTACCAAAACTTTCCCGAGGCGGACGTTACGTTTTCTCTGGTTAACGACTGCTATTCAACTGTGTCAACAACTGTTGTTTTAGGCGTTGGCCTATCTGCGCGCCTGATTTCGCCTTCTCTGATTGACCGACGCTTAGCCCGGGAATTCGGATCTTCTTCACTGCCTGTTGAAACTGGCGTTTTTTGTAATTCACGGCCGCATGAGTTGCCAGCGGTTACGTAATCCGTCTAGACTAGTTGGCTCTGGACATAAACATAGACGTATGTTTTGTAATAATGTTGCATGTGTGGCTGGTTAAATCGAGGTTCCACAAAGGTGAACACTGACTGCTTTGAATTATTTTCAATTATTAAAATTTATCCCCGTCCCAGATATGTCCCGTTACATCCTTAGTAATCCTAACAGTCTCGTTATTTTTGTGTCAGACCTCGTATGTTGCCATTAATAACGCCAATTTAACCCAAAGTAGTATTAAAGATGTTTTTTATGGTAGTATAGTGACAATAAAATATGAATAAGAACCATTACGATTTTGTTAATTAAAAATAACTCTTTTTAAAGAATCTGTGCAATGTAGCCTCCATCAACCAAACACACTCCTGCTTGTTTTCAGGCATCTTATTGCTTTCAGAGATAGTTATGTAAATTTTCTTTATTACAAATAAAACTGTTAGAGTATAATTAACAATTTTCACACATAACATGTGGTAGAATCTGATTTCAGTTGTACTTCAGATTATGGTTGACTTGTTAACTGTGAAATACGAGGTTGTTTGGCTAAAAGCTACCTTACCTTAAAGGTAATGTAGCAGTAATAGGTTTGGGTAATAGGCACTATTATTAATAAAAGACGTAACAAAAAATCCATAAGTGGAAGCAAATATGTACATCGTGGTCATCTGTAGATGCATTACTTTTTTAATTAAACTAAATATTTCTTCAACTCCTTCCTAAATGAGCCTCTCATGGACTGGACTTTTTTTACCACAAAGTCACGATCAGGATTACGCTTTGTTAAAACTGGACAAGTAGGCCTATGTTGCATCCGATATTTTTTAAAGTTCTGGTAATGTATTCTTTTGATAAATTAATATTAATATTTACCTTATTATCCGTCTTGTGACTTCACTTTTTTAAACAACACTACGCGTTTCGGAACGTATGTTCCATCATCAGGTGTAATTACTCTTGCGAGGTCGTCGAAACATTAAGAGATATCATAAACACTAAACATAAGTTCGTATTCAGTACCTAACACGCGCGATACGTTTTCGGTGCGCACTTTGACGACACTGAACTCCAGCTATCACTGCTCGCGCATGATGTGTGACGTGGACCTTAGTTGTTCTGAGATTTGCATCGCAGTGTCATACAAAGAGTTAGAGTGAAAATTTAACTGGTCATTTAATAAATAATCTGGACTGGTTTTAAAGGCCTTATATATTTCAAATTCTTCATTAGCATCCATATTCCTACCTTTATTGCATATGTGTATCGGTTTAAAGTTTGTACTAAAATCTGTATAATTGTGATTATTGTCAATCAAATGTCGTCCAAAATTGGATTTAGTTTTTCCAGAGTCTTTTTTGGGGAGATGTTCTTTGAATCTCTTTATGAAAGGTCTCCCTGTCTGGCCTACATAAAAACAGTTACAGACAGGGAGACCTTTCATAAAGAGATTCAAAGAACATCTCCCCAAAAAAACTTTGGAAAAACTAAATCCAATTTTGGACGACATTTGATTGACAATAATCATAATTATACAGATTTTAGTACAAACTTTAAACCGATACACATATGCAATAAAGGTAGGAATATGGATGCTAATGAAGAATTTGAAATATATAAGGCCTTTAAAACCAGTCCAGATTATTTATTAAATGACCAGTTAAATTTTCACTCTAACTCTTTGTATGACACTGCGATGCAAATCTCAGAACAACTAAGGTCCACGTCACACATCATGCGCGAGCAGTGAATGCGGGAGTTCAGTGTCGTCAAGGTGCGCACCGAAAACGTATCGTGCGTGTTAGGTACTGAATACGAACTTATGTTTAGTGTTTTATGTGTTTATGATATCTCTTAATGTTTCGACGACCTCGCAAGAGTAATTACACCTGATGATGGCACGTACGTTCCGAAACGCGTAGTGTTGTTTAAAAAAGTGAAGTCGCAAGACGGATAATAAGGTAAATATTAATATTAATTTATTCAAAGTGTGACTTGGATACGAATATCATGGATTTTATATTCTTTTGATTTCACTTTCCATAAACCTGGATGCACATGATAAATTTCTATGAATTTTGTGAGGAACTCTTTGCTCACTTGTGTAATGTCTCACCTCACACAACACGAAACAGCGGATGGCAAGGGCTGTGGAGTAGTGTGTGTGACTTTAACAGTGAATCCTACCCATTCCTATATGGCTTCGGCCATGCCCACTAACACATGCAATTTTCCACATGATTTTAAATGTGCAGCACTTTCCAAGGGAAAGAACGTGTGTGTATGGGCAGCATCTAACCTTGATTTTCATAAATTAAGTATTACCATTTATTATCTGAATATATCTATATTAAAGCATGAAATAATAATCGCTCCTGTATCTCAGGGTTGCAGTACATAACAAATTATAGACTTTGTTCAACAAATTCATTTTTGGAATTATCTCTTATTTGTATACAGATTTTTTCTTCACCATTTCATCATATACCTTTGCCATTAGTAACAAGAAATTCAAATTTTTCCCACTAGATGGCAGCAATGGCTGTTCTTAACTCAAGCAGAAACCTAGTTTCACAGTCTCTCAGATGAAGCACTATTTGATTTTTTGTAGTTATTTCATTAACATGTATTAAGAGTAGTTTGTATTTATTTTACAATTTAATGTTTTTACAAGTTATGTTGCTGTGCTAATGAATGTATTCCTTCTTAAAGTAATTATGTCTTCAGTAAAACTGAATGTTGATTAATCTGTGCGTGCACTTAATTATACATTACAAGGTTATGTTTGTTACACAGTGATTACATAAGCACTATGTTGTACCTATGTGTAATGTGTAATCTTTAATTAAGGAAATGAGACAAACACATAATGTTGTTGCTCCAGTTTTTAAGGATATACTACTTGCTTAGGTTTAATTCGACTAATCACATCTTGATTACTATTTTGATTTACTTAGCATAAACTAAATTTAAAATCATAATGGGGCTTTTTACCCTTGAATTTTATATTTTGCAATTTAGTGGACTAAGCATAGGAATTTTTTATAAATACAGTAGAATGGTCTTGGAAAAAGTCAATTCAGATTGCTGGGCTTTTCAGAAAGGCATAATTTGTATTTGAATGGTCCTCAAGTATGTCTTGATTGTTGCTATTTCTGTATATCTCGTTTATTTGTTTCAGAACTGCCTTGGGACAAACCAACAAACCAGTGCGAACAGTTTGGTAGGTGGAAAAATGGCCGTTACGTACAGGACACACCGTGGACGAAGATAGACAATCTGGCATTGGCGTTGATCAGAAAGATACTGATGCCAATACCATCTGGCAGGTACACAATAAGTCAGATCAAGGCCCACCGCTGGTGCACTAAGCGTTTCATAAAATCTAAAGGTTAGTACATGATAATTTACTATTACTATTCCTATTTACTGTACTTTAACTGAACATTACTTGCGAGGTGAGTGGTTATTAGTACTAAAAATATGACATTGCAAATAAATTGGGTTTATTATTGTGGTTACTGTTTAAAATGTAGTAGAGAAGAACAGATTTTTGTATTTGTTTATTGCATTACCATTTCAGAATAAAGCTTCAAAAATATTTGTTTTATACAGTAGAACCTCCCTAATCCGTCACCTGTGGGACTGGGGGCATGGTCGGAACGCAAAAAAGGTCGGATTATCAGAAGAATACAAAATTTTTATTATTTCATTAAATGGGACAGTCTAAAATAAAATAAAACTTATACAATAGGCTACCAAGCTATATGATTGGTTATGTACAATAAATGATAATATGTACAGTATGTACACACAGTATTAAAAGTGTAAAAAAATATTTGTAAACACTAAAACTGTCACCAATTACTACGTACACCAATTCACACCTGTGTATGTGTAGGTATCCTGTAGGACGAGTAATTAGCACGCACTAGTAAGCGTGCTTACACTGAAAAAAAGTGTAAATTAATTGGCTCTATCTATTGCGAGAGCACCCGCAATTCTAGATATGGAGTTCCATGAATTTGATGTTTTGAACAGAGTTGGCTCGATGTTTTCGATTTGCCAGAGCTCGAACTTCAGGACCGCAGAGATGTAGACATAACAACAGCTCAACACTCTTCATACCCAACACAGTTTAGCCACCAAGTGTAGTACCCTACTTATATTTTCATGTTTATCACGGCGGCTTGACATTATTACGACCTGGTGTAGGCTAGACATTACAGTTTGTTTATTCAGGTGCAGTCATGTAGTGCGATTCTGTCAGCTTGAGACTAAAGTATAAGGATTGGTCACTCTTATTTGAATAGTAGTATGGTACAATAAGTGGATATTGCAAAATGCTTATTACATCATTGTGTATGGGTGGTCATAATTATTGTTTGTGACAGGAGGAAGGAACTATACTTTTTGACAAGACCTCTTATAAACTTTTATTGAAAGCAATTATAATTGCGGTTGCAATGAAACACCAGATTTGACGTCATATCGTACGCAAAAACAAAACTCTACAAATGCGACATAGCACTGAAACGAGAGTAGGAAACAATTCGAAAGATTTACACCAAATTTCGTATTTTCTGGAACATTAAAAAAAATCGGAAGGTCTTCCGAAACTTCGGAAGACCTGACAGTACTGCGCACTAGACACTAGATGCACTGAGGCAGCAAAACAACTGACAAGTATGTAAACAAGCTGGTGAGTCATCAACAAAAGCCGGTGCCTGAGCCGCGGTCGGACCAACCCAGGGGTCGGACTAGAGAGGTTTTACTGTACTAAAGTCACCTTTTTACAAAACAACTTACAGTAGACTCCCTCTTGTCTTTCAAAATGGCCAGACGAACCGAAAATATGCTATAATGATGAAATAACGCTCTTTAATGAATGATCCATACAATAAATGACCCAATACAGTATATATAAATTACTAATAATTATAATTACTCACCCTTACTCCGTGGTAGCAAGTAAAAAACAAACAAGGAAAATTACTACAACTCACACAGATATTACTGTACGTATTTGCCAAACATAACACAACTCTTTTATAGAATATGAAAAACACATGAACATTAAAAGTGTCACTACAGAACGTAAAACTCTGAAATAAAAAAATTAAAAGAAATCAGTTATACTTAAACTGATAATAATCAGTTTAAGAGTCAGTTTACTTCTTTTATCAGTTATAAGAAAAGAAATAAGTTCTGCTTTTTTTTTGTTCAACTGTTTTGTTGAATGCGAAATCACGCCATTTCTTGATGAACATAACATCAACTGCAGTTGCCTCTGTTTGTTGCTCGATGTACATCGTTGCTAATTCCAGGGCTGCTCTTCCCTCAGCGTGGCTCATTTTCTCCTCGACATTTCCCTCTTCGTCATTGACTTCTTCTTCTTCGTCTTCTTGGCAAATGACAGCTTGCACAGTTTCATCATCGTTTAAGATCTCATTTTGAAGCTCCTCGTCTTGACCAGCAATCCATTCTGCAACGTCTTGTTATACAAGATCATCAGAGTGAGGCAATCGTTGTAGATCTTTTTACAGAGATTCGTTGTCATCTAGTTCAAAACCGTGAAGATTTGATTCATCTGCATTAGGGTTGTCCTCTTTATTCTTTTCAATGAGAAGAAAACAGTTTGGCCATTCTTTTCTCCAAGACTTTGTAAATGTAGATGATGGCTATAAATACTTAACTTCCGGGCTGAAAGGCCGTGGTCGAATGCTTGATGTTGTGTAGCTAGACGTTTCGGCCACACCACCGGTGGCCATCTTCAGTAGCAAAAATGTTCGTAATAGGTGGTATGCCGAACAGTCGCCCAATGAACTGGGAACAAGCAACAGTGAGAGAAGGCTACGCTGTTTCTATTTATAACTTTTTTTTGGGACGCTTAAGATGAATAACGCGGACCAATCAGAAGCCAGTTCATCATTCTCCACTCTGATTGGCCGTGGAAAATAAACCATTCCAATCAGAGTGGAGAATGATGAACTGGCTTCTGATTGGTCCGCGTTATTCACCTTAAGTGGCCAAAAAGTTATAAATAGAAACAGCGTAGCCTTCTCTCACTGTTGCTTGTTCCCAGTTCATTGGGCGACTGTTCGGGATACCACCTATTACGAACATTTTTGCTACTGAAGATGGCCACCGGTGGTGTGGCCGAAACATCTAGCTACACAAGCATTCGACCACGGCCTTTCAGCCCGGAAGTTTTAAGTATTTATAGTGACACCGGCAGTGAAAGCCTACGTAGTAGATGATGGCATTTCATCGTATGCCTTAGCTACCATATAGATCACGTCTTTCATGTTGATTGTTTTTAAGGCCGGAATGAGCCCTGTGCTGCCTTCATTGTCCAGTTTACCTAGAATTTCTGAAAGAAGCTTTCTGCGGTACCTTCTCTTAAAAGACTCGATGACCCCTTGGTCCATTGGTTGTCAAAAACTTGTGACGTTAGGTGGCAGGAATAATAATTTTATCACTGTAACCTTCACATTCAAGTTCTTGCGGGTGGGTAGGTGCATTGTCTAGCACTAAAAGTGCTTTAACTGGTCACTTCAAATGATGTTTCACTTTAGGAACAAATTCGCTTTCGAACCACTCCTTAAACAGATACGAATCCATCCAGGCTGATTTTTGTACTCTGTAGTACACTGGAAGGGATGACATGTTTAAATTCTTAAAAACTCTGGGTTTTGCTGATTTTCCGATTACAAACAAAGGCAGCTTGTGGGACCCTGAGGCATTTGAACACAAAGCCACCGTGATTCTCTCTTTACTGGCTTTAAATCCTGGGGCTGAATTTTCCTTAGCCTTAGCAAATATTTTCTTGGGCAAGAGTTTAAAATGGCAACCCCATCTCGTCAATATTATAGACTTATTCTGGACAAAGATTTTCACTAGCAGTGATGTCAGACAGTTTTTTTGAAAAATTTCTAGCTGCTGATGGGTTCGCCAACAATTTTTCACCACAAACGCCAATGAAATGAACTCCATGGTGCTTTTTCCAGCGTGTTAGCTATCCTTCACTTGCCGAGAATGTACTAGCATCTTGAAGTTTTGAGTGTAGGATAACTGCTTTTTCTTTTAAAATTGGTCCACTTATCGGAGTGCCTCTTCGGCGTTCCTGCATAAACCATAACCACAAATTTATTGTGGTATTGGAGTGTTAGTGGTCTCAAATATTTCTACTAGTAATTTTGTACAAACCACTATGTTATCCATTATGTATTGTCCATTATGTAAACCATTATGTATTGATGAGCGCTTTCGGCAGTCAAGCCATCTTCAGGTCATTTACCAACCTGAAGATGGCTTGACTGCCGAAAGCGCTCGTCAGTACCAAAGATAACATAGTGGTTTGTACAAAATTACTAGTAGAAACATAACCACAAAGCATCGTCTACTAATTCGTTATTTGGTTTTTTTTTTTAAAGTGCATCGCGTCGAAAGCACTTTTTCAGTTTCAATTTAAGTGCAGAAAGTCTCAATCGATTTTCTGTTTTGGCGCCAATCATTAACAGTACTCTTCCCTACATTAAACTCCTCTTGGCAAATACGCTGGACCGATTCACCCTTATCGAGACGCTGAAGGACTTGTAATTTTTGGTCTATAGTCACGAACGTGTGTTTTCGTTTCGCACTCATCGGAAAACGTTTTTATTTACACAGATACATACAGTAACTATATACACAGATATATTTACACAGACTATATACACAGAACTCACAACGTAAGACATACATCCGCACATGAACAAAACCGTGAGTCAGCTGAGCTACTGTACATATATTTTCCGTTTAACAAGTTGGGGCCTGTCATTGGAGGCTCGTCTAGACTGTGTGACTCACCGTATGGCTGGCCGAACCATCCGATGGCCGATCTAACCGAGGTCGGATGAGAGGGAGTCTACTGTATTATATTTGTTGCCATAGTCTTTATAATCATTTAGCGCCAACTGTGAAACGCGTGTGGCCAAAGGATTCCATGTGCATGAACAACTTTACTTTCCATAATGATTCTGTGTTTACAATGCTGACTATTTTGCTTTTACACATAAACATTTCTATTCATTTCTTCTCCTAGTTATTTAGTGTACTGTAAAATTATTGTCAATTTTTTTTGATGGGCTAATAATTTATCAAAGCTAAATACAATAGGTAGATGACCCTGCACAATGGAGGCAACAGCTTCATTTGAATTAGGAAACACTGTGCTCTCAGTGTTGCCTTAGCACCATGCCGTGTTTTACCGTTTATATATTTGGCAACTGTACATTTTTCAGCTACCTGCCAGATTTGTGACTCCTAATGTAATATCATATAGTTTCTGTACCTTATACGTCTTGTTAATATATTTTGAATGTTATACACAATTGTACGTCAGTTCATCTCCTCATGTCTTAACACATAAACTTTGTAATACATTTTAGGTTAGTTGTCTCCAAGTCGCTTATATTAATATAATAGATATTTACCATATATCCGTCGTGCGACTTCGTTTTTCTCGTCTTATTTTGACGCGTTTCGGCAACGAATTGCCATCTTCAGAAATCTTAATCACTCATTAGAGATCGTTAAAAAATTAAAAACACTAAAATCATTATAGTAAAAGTGCACTTTTACGACATTGGAAACTCACAGACGCGAACATGAAAGTTTATGTTTCTCGCGTGGACAATATCGATCGACTGCTTTCGCGTGGACAATATCGATCGACTGATTCACTGTTTATATAGCCACTGATAAACCTGTTTTGCTTATTATAGCCCGTATGTACTGTGACATTCCATTTACCGGCGCCCGTGTGCAAGTATTGCCGTGTCGTACAATATGTTATGTGAAAATGTAAGTTTATCATTCAAGACATAATCACTGTTGATTTTGACGGCTTTATATATTTCGTATTCCTCAAGCGCGTCCATGTATTTTCCTTTCCTGCAGCAATGCAAAGGCTGGAAATTTGTCTCAAATCACTGTAGTTATGATTACATAGTATCAGGTGCCTGGCAAAATTAGATGTTGTTTTATGTAATTCCCTTCTAGGAAGATGTTCGTTATATCTTTCTTCAAATGGTCTGCCTGTTTGGCCTATGTAGAACATGTCGCATGAGCTGCAATTCATCTTGTATACGCCGGTTCTTTTTCTTTCTGGTATACTGTTTTTCCGGCTAAGAAGTCTGTGAATTTTGTTATTTGTATCGTTAGACGTAACTAATTTGTACACTAATATCCCCGTGAGGGAAACTATAGAAATTGTAAATAACAATTTAAAGGAAGTAGCTCAACTTAGCATGCAAAAAATCAACGAACTTATAAAACTACTTACAGTCGTCTTGGAACAAAATTACTTTACATTTGACAACGGGTTTTTTACACAAGATGACGGTCTGGCTATGGGTTCGCCACTGTCAGGACTATTAGCTGATATATATTTAAATTATTATGAGAATATAAACATAATATCGAATAAATTATACAAGAATAAAATCATTTTTTATTGTAGATACGTCGATGATACGTTTATGATATTTAATGGAACAAAAAGACAAATACAAAACGTAAATAGTCACATAAACAGCATACACCATAAGATTAAATTCACATCTGAAATAGAAGAAGAAAATCAATTAAATTTCTTAGATTTAACCATTTTAAAAAACGAAGGAAAACTTCAATTTAAAATCTATAGAAAGGCCACAACAATGGACATCACAATTCATGCCGATTCATATCATCCCACCTCGCATAAAATGGCAGCTTACAATAGTTTTGTGCATAGGTTGCTAACTATACCGTTAAGTGAAAAAGACTACATTGAAGAGGTTAATACCATCAAGCACATAGCAGTGGCTAACGGATATAAAAGTTCATTAGTGGATAAATTAATAAGTAAACACAAAGAGAAGAAATTAAAAAAGTCAAACAATGATAACACACTTCCGGTTAATAAATACATATCTGCAGATTACACAAACATTTTACCAAATATTCTAGTTAACGAACTCAAGAAACACCATGTAATTGTAACTTTCCATACAAATAACAACATTCAGAGACTTCTTAGCCGGAAAAACAGTATACCAGAAAGAAAAAGAACCGGCGTATACAAGATGAATTGCAGCTCATGCAACATGTTCTACATAGGCCAAACAGGCAGACCGTTTGAAGAAAGATATAACGAACATCTTCCCAGAAGGGAATTACATAAAACAACATCTAATTTTGCCAGGCACCTGATACTATGTAATCATAACTACAGTGATTTTGAGACAAATTTCCAGCCTTTGCATTGCTGCAGGAAAGGAAAATACATGGACGCGCTTGAGGAATACGAAATATATAAAGCCGTCAAAATCAACAGTGATTATGTCTTGAATGATAAACTTACATTTTCACATAACATATTGTACGACACGGCAATACTTGCACACGGGCGCCGGTAAATGGAATGTCACAGTACATACGGGCTATAATAAGCAAAACAGGTTTATCAGTGGCTGTATAAACAGTGAATCAGTCGATCGATATTGTTCACTCGAGAAACATAAACTTTCATGTTCGCGTCTGTGAGTTTCCAATGTCGTAAAAGTGCACTTTTACTGTAATGATTTTAGTGTTTTTAATTTTTTAACGATCTCTAATGAGTGATTAAGATTTCTGAAGATGGCAATTCGTTGCCGAAACGCGTCAAAATAAGACGAGAAAAACGAAGTCGCACGACGGATATATGGTAAATATCTATTATATAAACTTTGTGTTTGTGCTCATTTAAAAGAAATGTGTAATATTGTTACGACATCACAGAACAATCTACGTGTTTCTCTAACGATCCATGGCAATCCAGCTATAATGTTGCGTGCGTATGTGATGTCAACATGTGCTCGCGTGACTTTTCTCCAAGCCGCCAGCCGCGCGGACTGTGTCAAGGCTGCAATTAATTACGGCGTAGTTTGGAATCTTCTAGTCTGTGAGCGTTGTATAAATAATAGGCGTAAGCGGCCATAGTTTTCAGTTATTATCGGGTGATATTACTGTGTACGTTCAAGTGGTTATTAGTGAAGGGTTGCGTTTTATAATCGGACAGTATATTGTAATACAATTGTGTTTTAATATTAGTTGACATTTTATTGCGTGTGAACAATTTTTATTTGATTTGTTGTAAGGGACTGTGTTGTTAATTACTAACTGTTTAACTGTGAAAATTAAAGCTGGTGATTAGTGACTTAATTGGTGTCTTGTATTTTGTTTTCCACTGTACCTACGATGATCAAGTAGACCGTCATAACAATATTTAAAAAATTTAGTTTTACAAATGTATGTACAAAGATGTGTGTTTTAATTAAGTATAAAAATATTAGTTGTAAGTAATGGAAACTTATTCATGTGCAATGCAATCTGCTTGTACCATAGAATGCTGAAGTCTCTTCTACTGTCTTTTGCAAAAACCTTGTACCTTTTTTAATCCTTTGCCGAAACTGTTGTTTCTGTTTTCCCCTACTTCCTGGAGTACTGTTTTTGTTGCACTGTAGGACATTGGTTTTCCTTTCCTATTCTGACGCTGTTGTAGTGAAATATTACAAACATTAGATAGCTTTTTTTTTTTTTTTTGTACAATGTTACATAAGTGCTAGATATTCTCCTCACATCGTTATCAGTACCTAAGGATTAGATAGTGATATAGACAGACATACCTATATCCTTATAGTTATAAAGAAATAGACATTTCTAGTTCTAGTTTCCAAATATCCTCCAACTTTCTGGATATTTTATATTTAGTGTATCTCTGTTTATATATCATCATCATTACAACTGGGATTAGTAGACCATTACTTGATCCAACCTCACAAAGGTTGTTACCTACCCCACTAATACACACATTTATTTTTATATATATTTACTTTTATTGATATAAGGTAAACACATGTACTTACCATTTCAATGTATATGTGAGCACGTGGTTCCTTTCTACTGTAAATCTCTCTTTAAGGGGCCAGGGTTCACTCTCGGCGAGATTCAGATACAAAGAGGTAATAGAAATGATAACACTGATTCTCATTTGAATGTAATAACTAGGTTTTAATTGCCAGAATAAAATAAACATATACAGTGGAAATCGTTTAACGCGAAAACGGTTACCACAAAATATCGGTTAACACGAAATACCACTCGGGTACCGATCGCCGTTTGTTATGTACAGTGTATTATTTGTACGGTTAACACGAAAGGTTTACCTGAAAAATATCGGTTAACACGAAAAATTTTTGTTAAAAATAATTTTTTTTTGGCTGGCTTTTAAGTAACTGCATACAAAATAAAGCCACACAAGTACGCCCAAAAGCTTGTTTTCGATGTAACGGAATCCATTCTTCATCTCTAAAAGAGAAAGAGCAGGTAGTGACCATAGTTTGTTTTGTCTACCTGTTTTGTTTTGTCTTCATACCAAGTTCTATTTACAGTACGTACTGTATACAGTGTACCGTTGTTTACGAGAAACCATAGCCTCTCCTTCAGCACCAAATATGTTGTTCATTGACCGCAAATAAACCGTTATCGCTTACATTAACTACCTACTCTATAGGGTGTGGCGAGTTCAGTTCAGTTGTATTCTGTGTGTGTACAGCGGTGGTACCGGTAAAGTTTGCGGTACGGTACCGGGTACCGATAACATTTTATTGTAAAAAATTTACTCAGTTGTGAGGATTAACTGTTTACTTTTTTACTGTACAAACTTCTTAGTCTTTTACAGCCAGTTAAGTGACGTTAAGCGTGTGACGTGTACGTGTTAAGTAAAGTTACGCTTTCGTAAATTTCGTTTTTGCAGTCCGGAAGTAAAATGGAGAAGAAAGTGCGTAAACAAAGTGCCCTCTCTTTAGAAAAATAGTTGAACTCCTCCAAGCTGTTAATGAGGGTATTTGAACTAAAACAGAAATCGGTAAAACATTCGGTATACCAAACTCGACGTTATCCACAATTATAAAAAATAGAGATAAAACTTTAGAACTGTATGAGTCGGGCAAGTTTGAACCAGGTAGAAAACGTTTCCGTAAGGCAAACCACGAAAACTTAGAGGCTGCTCTTCTTGTTTGGTTTAAGCAAGCAAGATCACAAGATGCTCCTATTTCTGGACCACTACTGATGGAGAAAGCAAACGTTTTTGCTGAACACATGAACTTAAATTTCACTGCAAATCCTGGCTGGCTAGAAAGGTTTAAAAAACGAAATGGCATAACCTTTAAAAACATCTGTGGCGAATGAAGACAGGTCTCACAAGAAATGACATCATCGTGGTTGCAATCTACACTGCCTGCAATTTTAAAAGACTATCCACGTAAGGATATTTTCAACGCCGATGAAACAGGACTATTTTTCCGTTGTATGCCCGATAAAACACTTTAATTCAAAGGGGAGCAGTGCTCTGGTGGTAAAAAGTCCAAAGAGAGAGTGACAGTGATGGTAGGTTGCAATGCTGATGGGTCAGAAAAACTTCTGTTACTTTTTATAGGAAAAAGTTTAAAGCCGCGCTGTTTTAAAAATGTTAAAAAGTTGCCAGTAGAATATAGAGCTAACAAACGAGCGTGGATGACGTCTAAAATTTTTACCGAATGGCTGGTTTCGTTAGAAAAACATTTCACTTCTCAGAAGAGGAAAATTGTGTTAATTATTGACAACTGTCCTGCCCACCCATGTGACCTAAAATTGATGGGAATTAAACTTGTTTTTCTACCACCGAACACGACTAGTGTCCTACAACCTTGTGATCAAGGTATTAATCAAAATTTAAAATTTCAGTACAGAAAGTTACTTCTGCGGAAATACTTGGCCACTATTGAGGGGAAAAAAGATTTCTGTGTAAATGTTCTGGATGCTTGTAACTTGTTAAGAACAGCGTGGAACCTCGTGACGCCTACAACAATTCAATATTGTTTCGCTCATGCTTGATTCATTTTGAATTCAGAAACTGAACAACCCGAAGAAAATGAAATTGATCCTACACTATCTGAAATGTTTAATCGTGTGTCATCTGTATTAAATGTTTCAATTTCTCTAAATGAGTACGTGACTGTCGATGAGAACGTAACTACGGCTCCCGTATTAACAGATACCGATATCGTGGAAACAGTGCAAGTTGACAGCTGTGAAGGCGATGATAGTGACGACGAACTTGACACGGAAAATGATAGTGAAAATGTTCCTACCGCTACCGATATGCTTTCGTTGCTGAGCCGTGTTCGTCGATATTTTGAAGCCAACTCGGAAGGTGAAATGTTTGAACACGTTGATAAATTAGAACAATTTGTTGAAAATAAAATAGTGCAAAAGAAAATAACGGATTATTTTAAATAAAGATAAACACGAAAACTACGGTAAAGTTGAAAGACATACAGTAGTCTATAAGAAAACCTAAATCATAGGACTAAATTTAGAACAGCTAATAATAATTTTAAGAAAAATTAACAATAATAAACCATGAGGATAAATAAAAGGTTGTATTTGTTGCATTTTACTAGACAGTACAATAAATAATCTACAGTACACTATTTGTTCACTTCCTCATTTTGTTTCACTTTTAGTTCGCTTAACGCGAAAATCGGTTTACACGAAAAAAGTAACTGGTCCCCGTCATTTCGTGTTAACCGATTTCCACTGTATATTGAATGATACCCAAAATGGCGTCACATACGATTGCCAAAAACAAAATGGTGGTTACATTTCCTTAAACCCTATTCAGTCATAGTTACTTTGTATTATGTTGAATCTTGTTAATATTTGATATTTACGTCTGGCTGCAGCTCTGATAACACATAATTAATTATATACTGATCTACTACACAAACCAATGCCCTCTTTATTCATGAGCATGGCCATGCGTTCATTCACTCATACGCTCACTCACTCCCACTATTGCAAATACATTTTATCAAATTTATCTTTTATTTGAGCTCATTAATATGTAAAGAATGTGATAATTGTTTGACTTCTCTGTAAGTGGACCAGAGTTGCTCCCTCGCTGGTGTTTAGCTGTTGTGCAGTAGTATGGCAGGTGGTCGCCTCATATTTATCGTTATCTGTTGGTGTACACTGATTCTACATTTGATGTTTGACTGTTTACTATTAATTGAGTCTTTTACAACTCCACTGTCACATTTTTAATTCTAGATAATAACTTTCTTAAAACTTCTGCTGAAAACGGAGTCGACAGCGATACATCGCTGCTGACCCTTTGGTGTGCTGTGCGGAACTGAGAACGAGGAATATGCAAATTTTCGTATGTGTTAGTGCACTTGACGTTCACCGTCTTTTGTTTGCTGGGCCAACGCCTCGTTTCATACGTTGTTGTTCTTGCGTCATTGTCTTTTATTCATCACGACACAGCTTTATAAACCAATCACAATTGTTATTAATAGTCCGTTATCACATACACCGCCATCATCTCTGCTTGTTTCTGCTCGTCCACCGGTGACCGTGGCATCATGCTCCTCTCACTGAATATGCGTTGTTCCTTTTTACAGAGGGACAATGGACCTAACCATTCTTTAGTTAACTGTGATACAATAAAACATTATAAAATAACCTCAAATCCCATAATTAAGGTATTGGGCCTTTATGTACTGTTACAAACCCCCTCAGTGAAAGATTTTGTGTCGAGATACAAAAACTTTCATTGACTCATTCATATGGTTCTAAAAGGATCAGCCTAGATATGTCACCACAACCCCCAGTAATGTTAATATATAAAAATTTATGATCACTTACCCTTGGTCCAATGATGCTGATCGCACCCTCTGACCTTACTGGACTTCTCAGGCGAGATCCCAACACCATAAGGCCATGAGGCACTTAACGTTCCTGCTCTGACGCACCGGCCAGCTCAGGACCGTGGTCACAACACCACAAAACTCTGAAACATTGAATACAAAATTTTAAAATAGTGGTCTAATATACTTCCATATCTACAACTGATATGTTTCCTTTTAGATGCATTGGTTTGTGTCTGGGCATTGGTTTGCTCAATTAATTTTTTCAAAACAACAACAAGAATTCGACATAGACTGATTTTTTCACCAACACCAAACTCAATCTCTTCCTTATAAGAGAAAAATATTCCTATATATATATATATATATATATATATATATATATATATATATTCCTACAAATAACATAATACATAAACAATTCTTTAATATTCCCCAAAACACCATCACCTATTTATTTCTATAAGATTCAACCTACAACTACTATGGCAGACAAGTTCATTATTCAAATTTTATTACTCGACTTTCTAATCATCTTATATTTTTTTCAAATGACATCATACTATATTTTGCTCAACACCATTTCTAGCTTTATCTTTTTAATATTCAAGATCTACTATCTTTTAACATTTGTTACCGTCGTTACTAATAACAATAAAACATAACAAAACATGGAACCTCAAACATTAACATCGTTATATTTACATTAAACAATTTATATTTACACAACTTGTACCATAACTTTATAGCATTTTTATCATCAATTCTCGATTAACTTTTAATTAGTTAACATTTGTTTATATTAGATTCTATACAAAAATTTTAAATTTATCATCTGTCTTTCCAGTTACATTACCTTCCTACCCTGAATTTTCCTTTTCTAACCCTTTTATCCTTATTAGTTTGGGTGACTCTCTATTATTCACTATTCTCTCTATCTTATTTTGGCATTTGTCAACCTAACCTTACTCACCTCTTTTTTACTACTAACAACCGCTACTAACCATTAACATATTATGACACCAATATCTCTATAATAACCCCATTCACTAATCCCATTTAAAACCTCTGGCACCGCTCATTTTTTGTACTAGTATGTGTGTACCCAAACTCTAACCAACTCATTCCCTTATCGGTTCCTGACCCTTTCAGGTAACCCTTTCCGGCACTAAACGGTCCCTTCCTGTCCCAACACCTTTCGTTGCGGACTCCATACACCACTACCCTTACTACAAAATATCACCATCAACAATTATAATTACCATTCACATTACTCACCTCTACATATAATCACTAACTACTGTGTCCCTAAAATATCGAACACCTCTTTATATATTATCTGTATCTCAACATTCTTATTTTCACTAACTCCCATTGACTCTATTTAACTAACTCCAATGCCCTTATTTATAATTATTACCCAAACTCTTTTACAACATTTCACCTTAATATACCACTAGAAAATTCATCACTTATCTTACAATCTTAAAACAACTCAATATCCAAATATATAATCATTTACTAACCATTAGACTCTGAATGTCATAATATCATTTAAACTTTCTTCAGTTATTTAAAATTCTACAATGCATGGTTTACATAAAAAAATACACAACAGCAAAAATACACAAATACATTGACATTAATACACAAAAATATACAATCCAAATTATCATCTTATCATTTACCAAAATTCAGTCTATAAGCAGTCCATTTCAAAACACTGTCCACATAATTAAATGTTCATAACACAATAAAATAATTAACCTCCATCGTCAAATAATAATCGAATCTTAAAACTATATACATTGTTTAATATTAGATATCTTATCTTATCATTATACATGCACCAGCTATTCAAATTTTTATCCTTTTCCACAAATTCATATAACTCATTTTCGGGTATGGTTCTGTCACCTTCAGTATAATCAGTCATAATTGGGTAATTTATAAAATCATCGTTTCCCTTATCTCCTACTACTTCAGTTTCATTACAAGGTAAGTTCTTATTATGTTTATTATATATCATCTCTACACCTAACCTTTCCATAAACTCTTCATAATCTCTGCTTATTTTAAAAATCTCTACTTCTCTTTTTCTCTCACAATACCTCTCACTTTTAAAACATCTCTCTCTATCACACCAAGCTACATTCTCTCTCTATATATTTGCATAGGGCACTACTATTTCATAAAAACACCCCCTGGCCTCACCAGGTACACTAACACAAAAAACTAAGGGATCATTTGGAGACCACACGTCTCCCACATAAACTCTAGAAGAACCTTCATCCTCAAATAATAATTTCGGAGTCTTTACTCCAACTATACCACTGGGAAAATTTGCCCTCTGCTCACTATACTCACTTAAACTCTCCTTACCCACACTTTCACTCTCATCTACAACTGTCACCTCACCATTAACCTCTACTCTCATAAAAATCTCACTATCGCTATCAACATCCACACTATTATCTCCTATTACCATATTTTTATTTATTTTATCATAATTTCCACTACTACTTACCTTGTCTTTGTTTATATTGTAATTAACAAGATTATGATGTTTTATTTACTTATATGAGACTCCCGTGTATCAACGTTAAGCCCCACGTTGAATGCGGCAATTTGTAATAAAACGGGTTTATTGTGCTAATAGAAGATGATGATGCCCCACGTTTGGGTTCGCCAATTTGCAACGAATTATCACTAAGATCGTTTGGGGTTGCGGGGTTTAATTCAGCTCCACGTTGGTATGCGTCAATTTGTAACGAATCGTCTATTTGTTACTTGTGTTTAATCAGTCTGTTATTTATAAATATTATTTATGTTATTAATTATGTAGTCTTATAGGTGACCTGTAATTCAAATTTAATAGGCAAATATATTTGTGATTATGTTATTTTAGCTTTTAACTGTACTATAATACAGGTTTACCTAATTATTCAATAGTTACGCAATATTAACGATATACGTCATGTATTGACTGAATGTATTAAGAATTCTTGCCAACCCTAGTCCCTCTGTATTAGATAATTCCATTCAAATTTGGTACAGAAAACACGCTAGTTCGGCAATCTCCCGTTCCACCAGCTGTTGACAATTAGCGCTGTTATTTGTAATAGGCTTGCGTCTAGGTTAACCGTTCACCGGATTTTATTCACCCTTTTTCCTGTAACTTACTCCACCCACAACATATAATACCTATTCTGCAATAACATAAAACATTATCTTATACAAGAAAGATTCTTTATTAATTTTGTACTTTATTTCACACTAACAGTTCTCTTCAAGATAATAATATCATTAAATCGATTATACAATGGTAGATCGATCGTCAATTGACCAAGTTCCTTTTGACTTATACAAATTAAATATATTACTAAATATCTCTTATCCCAGGGTTCGTGAGATTCTTTTAACCATTAGTAAGGCCAGGTAATGCAAAATTAAGGTTACTCAAGTATTACAGAATTTTATTAACTCTAAATATATTGGAATTAAAAATAAGTTGGTTTTATCGGATTGGCGAATCTCAAAATGGCATTGGACGTCTGTAAACAGTTGAAGATGGTCTGCTTAGATTACATTCATCCAGGAAAAAGTGTTCTGATCCTTAATAAAATTGACGGCGTGATGTACAGGAAAGCCCCAGGAATTCTTCTGACTGCCATTCTTCTCTTACGATCCTGGTGGTTGTCAGTCCCGGTGGAATGGAAATCGTATTATAGCTTCTTCTTGAAGGTGAAGGTTAATTCTGCAGAAACGAGGTCTTCGTATATCTTCTCTATAATTCCGTTAGTTTCGGCCTTTGCTTCCCTCAATTAGTCTTCTGATTACATGGGAAATCGATTTAATACTGAATCCAGCGGAATTATCCTGGTGAATGAAGTAAGGAATTCTCGACTCTTTTAGAGGTATTTGGTTATAATTTGGAAGTCTAATTGGTTTTATTATTCATCAGTGGTGTTATAGAATTAGGTTTCAATTTAGATTTATTAATTTAGATTCATCTTTTTTCAAATTTTATCATTCTTTTTTAAACGTGTCTCCTCATCTGAACTCAATAGCATATAACAATCGAAACGAATGATTGAAAATCAACAACCTTTTATACATTTTAGTTGCCCTAACAACCACTATTTTCTGTCATTGGATGAAATTTGATATCCTAGAGCCAGAATTATAAAATATTACTACTCTTTTTTAATAAAATGCTTGGAATTATACCAAATTACCTAAAATTCTCACCCAACCTACCTTATTATACCGTATATAATTTACTACAGTTTCATTGGACTGGACTTATTAAAAAGGTATTAATTTCCTTTTACAAATATTAAATTTAGGCCTATAAGTTTTCTTACAACTGTTATAATATTGTTTGGTTTTTAACTTAATTTTCTTTACCTGACCTACTGTACAAATAGTTACTGGTTCATGGTTATTTACATTAATTTTAATTTCCTGGTTTTACTTTATTACATTAATTAATTCGTCCTGGAACCTTTCATTAGTTTACAACATAATTATCAGAACTACTTGTCAACTTTTAAACACTTATTGCCATCCTGACCAAGTTTACAAACATTAATTCAAAACAACTTCATTATTCAATTTTAGTCAATACATATAACATAGTATAATGCCTAACACAGGTAATTATACTTAATTGTCTAAAGACAATTTTAACATAAATAAAAAGATTACCACTGATTAAGTATTCCTATAAAACAACAGTTCACTCTTACTATACTCAAAACATAAAATAAATATTCTGTGAACACTACCATGCTACAGTATAAAAACAAGTACAATTTATTACATTAACCATTAATTGGTATAGTATTTTTGGTATTATACTCAACGTTATTTATTACATCTCTTAACTTGAGGTACATCTCAGATGTACTAATTACTGAGTAACCTTAATATCGGGGTATGGTCCTTGACCATAGTTAATTCATTTTTTTATGTAAAGTTGGGGACCTCAATTCTGTTACGTTACAATATCTAATTTGTCTGTTTCTCTACTCTTATTTTCTAACTCTATCTCATTAATTCTCTTGTCAACATTAAAATTCCGTTTCTGCATTTCATTTTTTAATTCTTCTAATTTCTCCTCTAATTGATTCAGTTTTACATTTTTCAAGTTATTTTGTTTCTTTAGTTCGTTCTCAAAACTATCAAAATTTGACATAAATTTACTATTCTGTTGTTCAAATTTGTCATCGAATTTACGATTCTGCTGTTCAAATTTTTCGTCAATTTGTTCTTTTAATACACTATTTTGTGTTTGAATTAATACAAATAAATCTTCCAATGATATCTTATTCTCGATTGTCTTAGGTGTTGAGTTGGCACTTATTCCGTTTAATAAAATTGATTCTGTAGCTGTATTATTTATTTCTATGCTGTCATTATTTTCTGCCATTTTGATAACTTTAATAATGAAATGACTATTTAATTACACTTGTCACGATTACACTATTTGATATGTTTTTGTCAACATAACCTCTCGTATATCAGGTTATGCACTGTTCTATCACTCTCTTCGCCTCTGAATCTGGCTTATATTTTATATAAAATAGCTTTATATAAAGTCCGCTGTTCGGGGGCCAATTGTTAACTACCACACTCTTATACACACATTTATTTTTATATATATATACTTTTATTGATATAAGGTAAACACGTGTACTTACCATTTCAATGTATATGTGAGCACGTGGTTCCTTTCTACTGTAAATCTCTCTTTAAGGGGCCAGGGTTCACTCTCGGCGAGATTCGGATGCAAAGAGGTAATAGAAATGATAACACTGATTCTCATTTGAATGTAATAACTAGGTTTTAATTGCCAGAATAAAGTAAACATATATATTGAATGATACCCAAAATGGCGTCACATACGATTGCCAAAAACAAAATGGTGGTTACATTTCCTTAAACCCTATTCAGTCATAGTTACTTTGTATTATGTTGAATCTTGTTAATATTTGATATTTACTTCTGGCTGCAGCTCTGATAACACATAATTAATTATATACTGATCTACTACACAAACCAATGCCCTCTTTATTCATGAGCATGGCCATGCGTTCATTCACTCATACGCTCACTCACTCCCACTATTGCAAATACATTTTATCAAATTTATCTTTTATTTGAGCTCATTAATATGTAAAGAATGTGATAATTGTTTGACTTCTCTGTAAGTGGACCAGAGTTGCTCCCTCGCTGGTGTTTAGCTGTTGTGCAGTAGTATGGCAGGTGGTCGCCTCATATTTATCGTTATCTGTTGGTGTACACTGATTCTACATTTGATGTTTGACTGTTTACTATTAATTGAGTCTTTTACAACTCCACTGTCACATTTTTAATTCTAGATAATAACTTTCTTAAAACTTCTGCTGAAAACGGAGTCGACAGCGATACATCGCTGCTGACCCTTTGGTGTGCTGTGCGGAACTGAGAACGAGGAATATGCAAATTTTCATATGTGTTAGTGCACTTGACGTTCACCGTCTTTTGTTTGCTGGGCCAACGCCTCGTTTCATACGTTGTTGTTCTTGCGTCATTGTCTTTTATTCATGACGACACAGCTTTATAAACCAATCACAATTGTTATTAATAGTCCGTCATCACATACACCGCCATCATCTCTGCTTGCTTCTGCTCGTCCACCGGTGACCGTGGCATCATGCTCCTCTCACTGAATATGCGTTGTTCCTTTTTACAGAGGGACAATGGACCTAACCATTCTTTAGTTAACTGTGATACAATAAAACATTATAAAATAACCTCAAATCCCATAATGGGCCTTTATGTACTGTTACAAGGTATGTATGAACACAACATTTCCTTGGTTGACCTATGTATCTCTTTCTTCCCAGTTTGTAGTTAACACTTTCTTATCAATTCTTTCCCATCCCAATACTTCTGTTTCTGCTTTTCTTTGTAGTCAGTAATCTTATCATTTATGGTGTATACACTTAGGTTTGCATTGTTATTTCGTTTCAAATTTTCATGTGCAGTCCTTCACTCTGCTCAGAAACCTCATTTGTGTTACCGTCATCATCCCCGTGTTTATCCAACGTTTGTTATCATTCATTAGTAGTGGTGCAGCTGTAATTTTATAAAACTTAAATTTTCTTATCCTTCAATCTGTTAACTACCTAAGTAATTGTTCCATGTATCATATGAAACTTTCTTGGTTTGTCTTTGCCAAGCAAAGCTTTTGTCACAATCTAAGTATGAAGAGTTAAATTTGTTCAATTGACTTGTAGATAACTATCTTTAACATCACAAGGCACTTACTTAGGAAGGCCATAACTTTTTGTGGTTTTGTATAGAAGATTTTAAGACTATTGTGATGCATCTGGTATAACCAGTACTGTAGGTTATCCATGATATCATCAGAAAAAACAACAAACATAAGTGTGTACAAAGCATTTGTGCAACTTCCAATTTTCCATCTTCCGTCTACGTATTTACTTCCTCTGTGATTGTGTGGGTTTTCTTTAAGTTCTTCAGGTGTGTGTTATGCACATGTTTTTGGAAAGGGTGCATTGCAGTTACCACAGTGACAGCTTGCTGGGTCAGGTACTGAGTGACTCTGAGCAGCATAATGTAGTTCTCAGTAGTCACTGAGTACCTAACACAGAGGGTCTTGTCTTTGCTACACTTTCACACGAGACTTCACCACACGTGGGTAAGTAGTATGCGGTAAGTAATAGAAAATTGTTAACTATGTGTACAAAGAGTGGAATGGAGTATTAAATACTGTGTGTGTGTGTGTGTGTGTGCGTGCGTGCGTGCGCGCGCGCGCGCGTGTGTGTGTCTTATCTAATGTGTTTCCATTATTTAATATGAAAAATAAATATAAACATACCCACAATATACATGTTTATTTTAAATTAATTCCAGTTTGGAATAACACTACTGTGTTTAAGTTTATTTTTAGGCTGTGTGTGTGTGTGTGTGTGTGTGTGTGTGTGTGTGTGTGTGTGTGTGTGTGTGTGTGTGTGTGTGTGTGTGTGTGTGTGTGTGTGTGTGTGTTTTACGTAGTGGAAACAGAATTTAAAATTGTGTATAACAGGCTCTGGCAAAAGGATGACAGTCAGAAGTGTTTAATGTACTGTGTTGTTCATGATACTGTTTCTGTACACTATTAGTAAGATGAGATTACTGTCTGAGTCCACACTGCCACAATTAGTATTCATTAACCGAAGTTTATCGCCCTTAATGGAACCAATCTGACATATCCATAGCGGTTGTTTAATGATGTCCAAGAACATACCAACAACGTAACTACACTGATGCGAGATAAAAAATAAGCTGCACCTGATAACAGATGCTTTGATGCTGATTGCCACATCCTTTTAGCCAAGGGAGTTATAATGGCAATTCCTACTTTTTAATACCTATAACAAGGAGGGTCTTATAACGAGAGGGTGGCGTTACAAATAGCAAAATGACAACTTGAAACATACCATTTCTGTATGTTTTTTTGTACGACACCTAAACATTTTAATAAATTTTGTTGAGTTTATTCTCAAAAAAAGTCTTTATGATGTGGTGTATGTTTCATTTGTATCAGTTGAGGCATTCAGATCATACAGGACACAACCATATTCAATTTGTGATGAAAATTAGTTTAAACATCTGTCTTTGGAACCAGTTGAATTAAATATGATGAAAGAAACTACTTTGTTACTTTTTAGTTTACAAGTTAACAATAAAATATTAATCATTAATATTTAACACTTAATTTATTCAATAATTAATATAATATTTTGAATTAACATTTCTACAATCTATTGTTCGTTATGAATGTTTTTCCTCTAGCAAATAACTCCATTCTGCAACTAAGAGTTTTGGATTTGATTTAAGAAGACTGTTGTAAAGAACTCTTTCATTGCTACATGTTTTAACTAAATTGTGAACCCCCATTGGTAAGGTTTTTTCTGATTACCAAAATCAATTGCTTTAGCAAGTAGACTGTTTTCACACAAAATGTTTTTTTCTGATGTACCATCTCTATTAAAAAAAAATACACACACACAAGTTTAATATCTATTGTCACTATAAATTGGCTTCATATGCTGGTTGCAATATCTGCATATTTTTATATGAAATGATATAAATTAACTAATTCCATGTAGTGTGACCAAAACAACTATTTAATTATCAGTGATACAAGGACTTGAAAAAATATCTAAATTTTCATTCACGTTGTCCATGTGTAGACTACAGTAATTACAGTTATAATCAAAAAGAGTGTTCATTGGTTAATTTTCATACTGAAATTCATCATCATAATTTCCCAATTCCACATAAAAATCATAGACTATTCATTATAAATAAAGTGTCACAAAATATGGTCTTGTTGATTCTTCACATCTCAGATTTGGCAGTAGTGTCCAGTTTATGGTAATAATGTAAAATGATAAATACACAAGCTCATCATTTATAAAAGTTCACTTGTGCTCTCAGTCGTTTGTGTCAAATATTTCAGCAAATAAGGTAAAATAAAAATTTCTCATTAAACTTAAAAAGTGCCAACATAACTATCTTATCAATATTTTTATATGAAAACAGGCCACAGGATTGAAACGAATTAATGTTACAGTAGCATTTGTGACAAAAATTGTTTTTGATTTATCTAAGTAGCACTGAAAGGGTTAATATGAATGTTTCATTAACATCTCTGCAAAAATTGTTTCGGACTAGCAGAATGATTGGACTGGTCACATAAGGTGTTAACAAAAAAAAAGTATGTGATATGTAAGTAACGTGAGAAGACTGAAGAGGATGAACATGGCAACAAGAAGAGCGAAGAATGTGTAGACATGCTGTTACCCTTGCTTTGGTGATATAGCTGTATGAGTGATATGATGTATCATAAAGCTAGATTACCAAAGCAGGGTTAGCCAGTGCTGTACTGCTGGGATTGCTGCCTCAACAATCAGCTGATCATACGATATTATTGTTAAAAGAACAGACCAAACCATGCTCTTGTCCTCTCTTTGGTGATCTAAGCTGTATGAGTTTGTGCGCACAACGTCATAAAGCTTGGTCACCGAAGTCAGGAAAATAGTGCGTCTGCGACTCCACTATGTCTGCTACTACAGTGTACGCTCATGTTGTAGTAATTGTGGAAATGTTGTATTGTAGCTGTAATTGTTTTGTGTTGTCCCCAGAAAATAAAAATTGCCACTTTTGCAATAAGACCTGAATTAATGTAGTTGTAGCACTACATGATCCTCTAGTTCTGGGAAAACTAGATTTATTGTGATTGTAAAGTTAACCTCCAAAGTGAAAGTGGCACTTTATTATCTTTATATGTAATTTAATTGAATTGCATCATCTCATGTTCCCACACACCACTACCATCATCCCACTTGTGTTTATTCCAGCTTGAGCCTTCATCTCTCCATACAGCATTTCATGTTGTATAATTCATCTAAGAATTGCAACCTTCTCTCTTTTATAGTCCATTAGCCCTCAGGCTATGTCCAGCCCAGTTTTCCCTTTTCCAGTTAACCCTTGAATGTGCTCTATTCTCTGATTCTTTTGAACATCTCTTCATTGTATATTTTATCCTTCCGTCCACCTCTTGAGTCAACATTTCCAGCTCCCCAATACTACAGCTATTCCTTTACTGTATTACCCATGTTTATGACCCATCAAGTATCGTTCTCCATATAAAAAGCTTTGTTAAGTGTATTAGATGCAGTATAGTTGACATAATAGTATTTTATTTATTTTTACTGTGATTTTAAGGTGATTGTTCATTTTTATTAACCATTTGGGGACCAGAGTCTGATACATCAGACTTTATTTTAAATTGCTACTCGTATTATTATTAGAATCAATTCTTAGGTCTACAAATCAGTTTGTTGTATAACAAACACTAGCAAAATACCCGTGCTTCGCTACGGAGTTTCACGTTGTACGTAATTGTACAATTATTGCTCGCTTAATAGCAGTGGTGTAGTGCTAAAATTAGCTGTGCCGGAGCTCTTAGCAGGGACGTATGCAGAAGATAATTGGGGGGGGGGGCTAATTGTACCGGGGGTATGGAATACCCCCCCGTTAAGCGGGGGGACCCTCCCTTGGAATTTTTTGAAAATCAGGAACAAAATGGTGAATTTTGAGGCTCTCTGAGTACAGTTTTTACTGCTACATGTTAAAAGGTTTTCAATGCTATTTTGAGGAAAAATTCAAATTTTTGTGGGTACACGATACACCCCCAGTACTAATACCTTTTATAGTAATAATTGAAACTATCAGATTAATTATTCGTAATATTGAACACTTTTATGTAACACCATTTTTAAATAACATATTAATATTAATACAAATTTACATTTCAGTTTCGGGGATGGAGTGGTGGGTGTCAAAATTAAAAATTTTAAGGTATAAATGAACGGACATTTTATTTATTTAAATTAGGCTAACATAAATTGGTATGAACAAATAATAATTGTTTATTTTAGCCTATTTAGTGTTTTTAAGTACCAAGTTATAAACATCATACAAGGTTACAGAAAAAATAATTTCTTTGAGATACAGAAACATGAAAATTGTGTGACGACATCTAAAGTAGACTCCAAAATGCATCACCCTTAACCTTAGTTTCTTCTTTGTTTGGATTTTCTGCTACTCTCGTGTTTGTGTCAGCTGCTGATCGATGGCTCCTCAACCATGTGATGACGTATGGCTCAGGCTCCCATTTTTGCAGAGGTGGGCCTTGGAGTTTTATAAACAATAGAGCTGAGACATGGGTTACTGTCAGTGTGTTTCTTGATGGTGTGATTATGTTGTTCATGCTGCTGAAACCTCTTTCACAGTCAGCTGAACTGCAGGGTATTATTTTAGTGCAGTTTAGTAGTTCATGCAGTCCATCAGGCACCCGTCTGCTGTTGTCCAAGTAATCCCTGTAGGCAATCACAGTTTTGCTGATGTTAAGCTTAAATCTTTTGCAAAGCCGCTCCACTTGAGTTTGGCCAAACAAAGAAGGAATCTCAGCTGGCCAGTACTCGGGTTCCAATGCTTTAAAGTCATCTAAAAGCTCCTCGTACTCGTACTCGACTTCTTCTTTTTCTAAGCTAGTCGCAAACATTCTGTATTTTAAGTTATTGATTACACTAGAAATCAATTGCTGGCCATTGAATGATACGATTTTTGGATTATCATTTAACTTAACAGAAGCAAAACTACCGTCTTTCATGGCGACTTGTGCTTCCAGTACTCTTGTCCCTGGCTTTTCCTTTAAAGATTCCAGATACCTGACTGATCTATGTATCAGTTTGTCTGCAAATACAACAGACGTGCTTCTGTTTTCCAGACTTTCAGACAACAAAGCCAATTCAGCGAGAACTTCGAACATAAAGGCTAAGTTTAGTAAAAAATTATGAGAAGTCAGCCTCTTCAACAAACCATTATACTTGCTTTTTTCAACTGGTGTTCTATCAGGGTCATTCATTGCTTTGGAAAAGTGGTTGGCTAAGGCTTGGTAACCAAACCATACAGCTGAAACAGTACGGAAACTACTAGCTACCCATCTCGTGCTTAAAATTCTACCTATCTTATTCATTTGAGTATCAAGCTCTTGTGCACATTCTTTCAACTCTCGCTTATTTTTTGGAGATGTACTGTACAAAGTGTAAACTTTGTCCATGAATGCTTGAAAATGGTTTACTCCGGCTACTTCACTTACAGCGTCCGCAATGTGAGTCATACAATGCCAATCTGTGTTGGCATACAATACAATCTTCAATTCCAGTCTGTGAGTCATACAGTGCCATATGATAATATTAGGGTACAAAGATAAAAACCTTTTTGCCACACCAGAGTGCTTTCCTAGCATGACACTAGCCCCGTCACTTGTAAAAGAAATCAAGTTTTGTTTTAAAAACTCACTGTCAAAGCCATATTTGTCAAGGCACTTTAGTGCACTACTAAAAACAGAGTCGGCCTTTTGGTCAGCAAGCTCAACTAGGTCTAAAAATAAAGTGCTTGGGGGCTGTTCTTTACTTATCTCACATTTTAAGTAAACAATTAGCACCGACTTACAACTGATGCTGGTAGCTTCATCAATGATAAGTGAAATTTTCCCAGAAATTTCCTTAACCTTGTTTAAAATTCGCAATTTCATCTCCTTTGAAATATGATCTATAATTTCTACTGCACTGTACCTTGAGTGAAGGCCTATGCCGATGTCTACTCCATTTAATTTTTGCAATTCAAGTAAACCAAAATGATCGTTATATGGCCGGTCGTTCTTAGCAATAAAATATGCTGACCTAAAAATAGCCTTTGTTGACTCATGGTGTGCTGCATTTATAGAATCAATCACTTGATTCATAGGAGTTTTGTTTGAAGTGTCAACAATTGTTTGAGCAGTTTTGTGTGCCTTTAACTGCTTGTGTTCAACAATTTTTTTCCTTAGTGATTTAAGTTGGGAGAGGGCGCCCAGTCACACGTTTCTAACTCTGGGAGAGGGCGAACAGCTAAATTAGTTTTCAATAAAATGTCTACAGTACTTGCACGCGCTGCGTATTTACTGTCTTTTATAATTCATTGTGTTAATGTTGAAATAAGGCATTTGTTAAATTAGTGTCTCCTAAACTTATTCTAACAATACAATACCTCTATAGATTTCAGCTTATCAATTTTTAAATTCAAACTGAAGCAAGTGCATTTATATTGTCTGAACACTATGATCTGAATACATTTGCTATCAAAACTTTGTTTTTTATACTCGTTTATAACTTACTTCGATCTTAACGTATCCACTTTTAAATTCAAACTGAAACAACTCTGAATTCACACACTATTAAGAAGTTTCTTAAGATGCATACACCACCTTTGATATCATAACCTATATCTTTATTTATAAGAACCGTGGACTCTGGCCCCGCCGTCTTTTGCGGGATCCGACCTAAGACTCCCCGGGTTCCGTGGATGAACTCCGGGGAAGGCCCATCGGACGACTCCCGCGCTATTTCCTATGCGGGAGACTTCCACCGATGCTATGGTAACCAGAATCGATTCTATTGGGTTGCCATAGTAACCAGATCTAATAGTTTTTAAGACCCAAAGGATCGTATCGAAAAAACACTTGTCCTATGTTGGTTCTCCCGTTGCGTAAAATATTTGTGCCAAGTTTGGTTGAAATCGGTCCAGTGGTTTAGGAGGAGATGTGGAAGACCCCAAAGGACCCCCCGAAGGATCGTATCGAAAAAACACCTACCCTATGTTGGTTCTCCCGTTGCGTAAAATATTTGTGCCAAGTTTGGTTGAAATCGGTCCAGTGGTTTAGGAGGAGATGTGGAAGACCCCAAAGGACCCCATCGAAGAAAACACCTATCCTATGTTGGTTCTCCCGTTGCGTAGTATATTTGTGCCAAGTTTGGTTGAAATCGGTCCAGTGGTTTAGGAGAAGATGTGGAATCCCCCAAAGGGCCCCATCGAAAAAACACCTATCCTATGTTGGTTCTCCCGTCGCGTAAAATATTTGTGCCAAGTTTGGTTGAAATCGGTCCAGTGGTTTAAGAGGAGATGTGGAAGACCCCAAAGGACCCCATCGAAAAAACACCTATCCTATGTTGGTTCTCCCATTGCGTAAAATATTTGTGCCAAGTTTGGTTGAAATCAGTCCAGTGGTTTAGGAGGAGATGTGGAAGACCCCAAAGGACCCCATCGAAAAAAGCACCTCACCTATGTTGGTTCTCCCGTCGCGTAAAACATTTGTGCCAAGTTTGGTTGAAATCGGTCCAGTGGTTTCGGAGGAGATGTGGAACATACAACATACAATAGGTGGGGGGTTTGCCCCTTAGGAGTGAAAGTTTTTAAAACCGTTTCTTAGTGAGCACCTAAGACCTATGATGAAGCTATGTTCAAAGTTTCATTGATATCCATTCAGTAGTTTTTGCTCTACGTTGATTCTATGTCAGTTAGTCAGGCAAACTTTTTCCCCCTTTAAAGGTCGAATTTTCAAAAATCCCTTCTTAGCGGATACCTACATCACATAAGGAACCTACATGCCAAATTTCAAGTTTCTAGGTGTTATAGTTTCGGAGATTTCGTGATGAATCAGTGAGTCAGTGGTAATTCTCTTTTATATATATATAGACTAGCAAAATACCCGTGCTTCGCTACGGAGTTTCACGTTGTACGTAATTGTACAATTATTGCTCGCTTAATAGTGTAGGATTAGATAGATTGTACAAATTCTCAACTCTTAGTTTGTCTATTTACATTCATAGCAACAGCTATTTATTATTTATTTCGAGAAAATCGTTAGAGCCGTTTCCGAGAAAAAAAGGACATACATTTATTAATTAATTGAACTTCGAAATTTTCTCGACTATAAGAACCTGCAAACAACGAAGTTTTTTCAATTTAAAACAATGATTAAAAACTCAGGACTAAATGTATTTGGGGTTTCCAGTAAACTGAGATGTCAAACCGCGATAAATTTCAGTATTTGGTTTTTTGCCCCTTAGGAGTGAAAGTTTTTAAAACCGTTTCTTAGTGAGCACCTAAGACCTATGATGAAGCTATGTTCAAAGTTTCATTGATATCCATTCAGTGGTTTCAGAGATATCGTGACCAGTGAGTCAGTCAGTGGTATTTGGCTTATATAGATATCTATATCTAGCCAATTTACCCAGCGTTGCTCGGGTTCATAATTTATTCATAGGCTCATAGGCACCTATTCTTGTTCTAACGTTATATTACTTGTATACTGTATAATCTTCCTTATATTGTTACGTTCGCATTCTCACTGGAGGAATACTCTGTAGCGCACCTGTTTAAGAACATGTCATAAACTGTATTCTTATATCTGGAGAAGAATTCTGTTGCGCGTGATGCTCCTGCTCGATTTCTAACTCTGGGAGAGGGCGAACAGCTAAATTAGTTTTCAATAAAATGTCTACAGTACTTGCACGCGCTGCGTATTTAACTGTCGTTTTATAATTCATTGTGTTAATGTTGAAATAAGGCATTTGTTAAATTAGCGTCTCCTAAACTTATTCTAACAATACAATACCTCTATAGATTTCAGCTTATCAATTTTTAAATTCAAACTGAAGCAAGTGCATTTATATTGTCTGAGCTCTATGATCTGAATACATTCGCTATCAAAACTTTGTTTTTTGTACTCGCTTATAACTTACTTCGATCTTAACTTATCCACTTTTAAATTCAAACTGAAACAACTCTGAATTCACACACTATTAAGACGTTTCTTAAGATGCATACACCACCTTTGATATCATAACCTATATCTTTATTTATAAGAACCGAGGACTCTGGCCCCGCCGTCTTTCACGGGATCCGACCTAAGACTCCCCGGGTTCCGTGGATGAACTCCGGGGAAGGCTCATCGGACGACTCCCGCCCTATTTCCTACGCGGGAGACTTCCACCGATGCTATGGTAACCAGAATCTATTCTATTGGGTTGCCATAGTAACCAGATCTAATAGTTGTTTAAGACCCAAAGGACCCCCAAGAGGATCGTATCGAAAAAAAACACCTGTCCTATGTTGGTTCTCCCGTTGCATAAAATATTTGTGCCAAGTTTGGTTGAAATCAGTCCAGTGGTTTAGAAGGAGATGTGGAAGACCCCGAAGGATTGTATCGAAAAAACACCTATCTTATGTTGGTTCTCCCGTTGCGTAAAATATTTGTGCCAAGTTTGGTTGAAGTCGGTCCAGTGGTTTAGGAGGATATGTGGAAGACCCCAAAGGACCCCATCGAAGAAAACATATCCTATGTTGGTTCTCCCGCTGCGTAAAATATTTGTCCCAAGTTTGGTTGAAATCGGTCCAGTGGTTTAGGAGGAGATGTGAAAGACCCCAAAGGACCCCATCGAAAAAAACACCTATCCTATGTTGCTTCTCCCGTCACATAAAATATTTGTGCCAAGTTTGGTTGAAATCGGTCCAGTGGTTTAGGAGGAGATGTGGAACATACATACATACAATAGGTGGGGGGTTTGCCCCTTAGGAGTGAAAGTTTTTAAAACCGTTTCTTAGTGAGCACCTAAGACCTATGATGAAGCTATGTTCAAAGTTTCATTGATATCCATTCAGTAGTTTTTGCTCTACGTTGATTCTATGTCAGTCAGTCAGGCAAACTTTCACCCCCCCTTTTTCCCCCTTTAAAGGTCGAATTTCCAAAAATCCCTTCTTAGCGGATATCTACATCACATAAGGAACCTACATGCCAAATTTCAAGTTTCTAGGTGTTATAGTTTCGGAGATTTCGTGATGAATCAGTCATGGTATTTCTCTTTTATATATATAGATTAGTAGTTTACAATCCAACCACAAAAACATTTTTTTTCTGTGACATACTAGCAGTACTGATATACTGTTGTTTCCAGATTATGTTATTGTTTGCAGAGTTAATGTTTTTTAACAGAATTTTTGTTTAATGCTGTTACACTTATTTAGTATAATTTTGTAAACATTCTGCTTAAAACAAATTGCTAACTGTGTGTGTGTGTGTGTGTGTGTGTGTGTGTGTGTGTGTGTGTGTGTGTGTGTGTGTGTGTGTGTGTGTGTGTGTGTGAAGTATTTGAATATACTCACAGAAAGTGATTGAATATATATATATATGAAATCAAGAAAACTCAAGTTGCATGAGCATTATTTATGTTTCATGTTAGAGACTTTTTACATGTATTGTATATTGTAGTTTTTATTGCATAATATATAACAGTAGTTTTGATTTTTGTTAATAAGAGATTATTTTGATTTTAGCCTCTAATTTTACAGACATCTAATAGCTAAAAAATACGTTATGTTGGTGAGGATAAATTCATATTATCTTCTTGAATTACAAATAGAGGATTTACTTTTCACATATATATTATTGTGGAAAGCCATAGATTTTGTAATTAAAGAATCAATTTAATGTAATCTTCCCCCAACCTCTGGATTATCAGTTAAATTATTTATTAATATTTGTGGTAAACAATTCATATACAATATACTGTATTTTGTACTACCAACTTATAAAAAAAGCTCTCCTATGCATGTTTCGTAGGTGCAAGAGGATGAAGAAAATTTACAGCCAGTCTAAATAATGCTCAACCGCAAAGGGTTAACATAGTATTACAAAGTATATATTGTAAAATATATTACAAAATAGAATATCGTAAGTAAATAATTTTGTGTTTTAATTAATAAACAGATTGTGAGATCAGTTGTATAAAATTCATGTCCTGTAGACATGTATTTGTTTTTAAATATTTTATGTGTGTTTGATTTGTTTACTAAATTTTGATACACGTTAAGAGACAACAAATATTTGAATAAATTTATTGGCATTAACTAGTGGTCATCCAAACTTCAACTAGAAATCACTTTTAAAAAATCACTGCACATATATTTAAAAAAGTTACTACATACATGAATATGATGAAAAGAATGAGATATTTGTTTTCAAATATAATAATATGGGTAAATTGTTATAACAAAATCCGTTGTATGTTCCACACATTCTGAATAATATGGATACAACTATATAAGTCGTTCTTAACGTAATATTAAGTGTTACTTAGTAAGTATCTAAAAATACTGTGGTATGTACCAATATAAGACACATGATGAACAAATTGTTTGATGTTTACAAGTGATTTGTATGTGTACAATTTAATGTTGTCTAAGAGGGCAAGAAGATTGTGAAGACTTTTATTAACAATCATTAGTTCTGAAAATTGTCTACAAAAAAATGTGATTAGTGATGTATTTACAGTAAGGTCGCTGTAAGAAAGTTGACTCAGCATAAAAGATGAAAGTTTCAAACATAGATGTACAGTTCAACTTTAAGTGAATCACTCTGATCAGAAATCTCCACCTGTCCCCGTTTTACAAATCTTCACATGTTATTCAAATTTCTCCATCATTTGTTGTATGGTATGGATCCATGTAGTTACAAGGTTGTCCTCTTCTGTTCCTGCAATATTCCAATTCAGAACAACTGACTTTAACAGAGCCTTCAATACTTCATTTTTCTTACATGGCTTACAATCTTAAATCTCTTTGTTTATGTCATAATTAATTTTTTTCTCTCGAATCTATCAACAACTCAACTTGAGAACCCTGTTTCAATGCAGTCAATTTGGTTCTTGTTCTTTGTTGATTTGCCCATACTTTTCTTCATATAATACTATACTACCTATGGTTGATTTATATCACACGTTTGCTTCTGATGGTAATGCTCATGTTCCTCCTTAGCATTGAGTTTAACATACTTTTGTTTTACAGACACTGCTTATCCTCTTTGTGTTTTCTTTAGTTGATGCTTTGTGTCGTCAGTTTTTGTTGAATCCAAAAAGCTGAAATTGTTCAAATTTTTTCCTTCGTTAATGAATAGTTTGTGAAATCATTTGCGAGTTGTGAGTTCTATTTTTCTAAAGTTTATGTCAGTCCCCCATTTCATATATTCAGCCAATAATGGATTACACTTATAGTATGCATCCTCTCCATCCTAGATTATAATTGACCTGGTTGTCTGTGAAGAATGTATGTCTTTAAATAAACCAAATATTAATCATTTTTGGAAAGAATGAACTCAACAATCAAGACAAAAATCAGATTGTACAACTGATAATTTTTCATTTTATTTGTAAGTAATTGAATGTATATAAAAATGTAAGTTGAAATCATAGAATGAAATAATTGGTAATTATATTTTATCAAGTGTGCAGTGTATAAAACAAAAATGTACTGACAGCCGTAAGTTTGAAAACCAAGCTGTCATTAAGGATAGTTCTTTCCCATACATATAAATATAGAAATCTGGTTGACCCTGTTTTCCATTAGTTTTAGACCTTTTATAATTGTAACTAAGTGTGAGAGTCAATCAAATTAACAATGTACTTGTTTGTGTTTCAGGGCCAGATCCTCCTAACAGTTCACAGTCACCACAACGTAAGTACCGTCGTATTGTGGACACATCGCCATCTGGTGACGATGCCAGGTTATGTCATTCTCAACCGGAACAACCAATCTCAGATGTGCTCGATTCATTGAGCTTCAATTGTCAAGCAGAAAACAAGGGTATAATGCTGATCAGCTTCTCACAGCCAGCGCAAGTTGAGGATCTCCTACTGTCGACACAGTTGTTGGCCACACAGTCCAACAATAGCAGTCAGGTATGTTGCTTGAGTGAAGTTTGTGTTGTAGTGATATGACTCCATGACATGTATTGTACCATTAAATGAAATCATTTCGAAAGTAGGTTATGGAGAATAATTAGTGGGTGACAAAACAGTGTCATAACTGGACCATCAATTAAACATTTAAATAATGAAGTTTTAAGTAATTAAATCCTCCTTATAATAAGAGTTTTCCTCTCAACCTTGAACTTTTAATGAGCAAGATAATTGCATTCACATACAAAATTCAAACTTCTTGGGATTTGGAATTCACGTAACAGATTTGGTATGTATTTCCAGTATATAGTTTTTGCAATAAGTCAGTTATTTTCAATTTTTGCCAGGTTATACAATAGGCTACTTTAGAGATTCACTGTGCTTACCCAGAAAATGTGTAGTTAAGTCTAGTTATTGTCCAGTGGGAGTAACAAAGTTTGAAGGTTTTATTATCTGTATTTTTGTGCAAAGATTATTTTGTTCTGGAAAGTCTCTATTCTGGATACCAGTATTAAATATTTGTAGTTAATAAGTTGATTTATGTGTAAACTTAAATACTGTCATGTAACAATTTTAACCTGTCTACAATCACTTACAAAGACTAGCTAGTGTTCACCATTCTTCTATATATAACATAGTAGTATAAATCAGTTAACCCAAAAGTTTATCAAACTCTGTGTTGGTTTATATTTGTCTTCCAGTTTGTGTATTCATTGGAGTTCACAGAGAAGTCACCGTCATTATGCTTATTTTGAAGCTACATCTTGATCTTTTTATGAGTTTTATTGTATATTTGTTTATGTTATAAATTATGGTTTTGTTTGTATTAGTTAAAAATTATACAATTTTCAATAATTTTTTCTTCCAAAAATATTGAAATTCTCATAACTTTATTTATCTTTCATTTGTAAGTAAAACAATTATAATAGTTTTTACTCAGATGCAGTGTGTTTATTTAGAAGCCTACAAAAAGCGTGCTTATATTACTTTTTTATTAATAAATTTTAGTAAATACTTTTTAGTGTTTAAATAGAGATTTAAAAAAAAAATGCTTGTCAGGATACAGATTATGGATTAAGAACATTAAATACAGATAAATGCTATGAACATGTTCAGAGTTATTTGTATCGATACAAATTTATTTGTTATGAATGTACTGAGCCTTCAATATTATAAATTTCATATATTCAGATACTTTTGTTTGTTTTCAGAATTCACTGCAAAAATTGGTACGCCGTATGACACGGTTCTTCGTCACCTGTGATCCTGAGGAAGCATTGGATCAGCTGAGTGTTGTTCTTGAAAAATTGAGTCTCACATATAGAATTTATACACCAGGCATTGTAAGTTACATACTTGAGTCACAATTAAGTATCATATTGTTGCTTTCAGAAATTTGTTGTAGAAAGTAAATTTATGTGTGAGGTTCAGAAAGTATCATCCATCCTTTGGCTGGGATGAAGCTTACCTACCTACTGGCCTCTAATCTTAATCTTCTTTTAAAGTAGTCCTCTTTTGGTATAGTTACTAGGATGTGTTATCAGGTCTGGTATTATGCCCTACCAGTTTCAAAGTGGCGCTCCTTCAGCAGTTATTTTAGATTGGTGAACAACTATAAATCACAAGAAGCTTTGTGTAAGAAGTTAGGGAGAAATTCTGTTATCGGCCTGGATTAGATGCAGGCCTGGGCTGTTACTACCTTGATGCAGCTGCCTCTTTTGTATTACCGTAGGCCCAGTTTATTGAAGGAATTCTGTTCTTGACCAAGAAATTCTGGATTAGAGTGACAAATTGGGAGGGGAATATTATTGTGATGCAAATTCCAATTTTTTTGATATAAACAGGTGTGGTATCTTGTGTCAAAATAATCATGGCCACCTTGCAGAACTTCCAGATAGTACTGTTTGATTGACAGTTTGGCCTTCTGATGTATATTTGTGGTGCACAGATCCGCAGTAGTATAAAACTGTCAGCATTACTTTCACTTTGCTCCTCACTTGTTTTGCTTTTGTTGGTTATTTCACATTGTGACAATCCAGCCTATACCTCGACCACAGACAAAAAGTAGTTGGAGTGGGGATTGCTACCATAACCGCATCACAACAAATGAGGAACGTTACCCCCTCCATTGTTGTTAGTCACACTCATTACTGCAGTATTTTCACTTGTTATTTGTATTGCGGCAACGACTCGTGTCCGAAAACATACACATGGTATTAATTTGTAACAGACTATTCGAAGTAACCGATCATAAAATAATTATGCACGTTTCTATTATGTATTAACAAATTCTAAAAATCCTAAAATTTCCGTACATAATTTGAAAATAATATCAGCACAACGTATCCCCAACATTTGTGAAAGGCATGCTTTACAAACAATTCTTACATAAGCAACCGCCAGTGTAAATCGAGGTGCCCTACCACTGTAGTAAAAATTAATGTTATTAAACATTTTTAACAATAAATAATGTTAATTATTGTACTTAAATATTAATAACAATAATAAGTGTTAATATTATTATATAATCCACCAAAATCTGTAAATTTTTTTATTTTTATAAATAAGGCCTTTTCGAAATTATTATAATTTCATCATCAGTTTACACTATTAGTAAATATATTAGTAAATTTACATAATGTTTAGCAAAATAATAAGTGTTAAATATTTTTGGTATTAATTTTCCGTACCTATTTGTCTTCTGAATCTGAATCTTCTCCCACAGAAATAATTAATTTGTCCACTTCTTCATCTGTAATACGATCCGTAATCCAGTATTTTTTTTCATAACAATTTTTTTTGTCATCTAAAGATAATCCACTAAAATTATGTGCAAGTTTTCATTTAATATCTCCCCAGACGAGTTCTGTAGGATTCGGATCTGGATGGTAAGGTGGCAGACAGTGAAATATGGCTTTTTGCACGAATTATTTTGTCGGCAATAAATGTTTTTTCACAGTTAATTGACTTCACTTTTTCCAGCAGCTGAAATTTCATCAACGTAAAATCTGTTTTAACACCGTGATTCACAAGCCAGTCAATTATTTCTTGTTTTAGTGAACCCAAGGTCGCGGTCTTTTATCCCTTTCTACACAATGATACTTGGCATTGCCATTACTATTTTTTTTCTGATAGCCACTTACCGAAATTATTAAAATTCATAGAGCTATGGGAGTCTCCAGATGTTGACGAAGACTTTAATATTAACAGTGCATTGTTAACATAACCAGTCTCTCCCCCACTGTGAACTATAATAAACCTATTACCTTTTCCAATTTTCGGTGTTATACCGACCTCTTCAGAAGATTGCTAACATGAAGATACTGAATGTGATGCCTGAACGTATGTTTCGTCAATATAAACTATTTTTACCCACTCGTCTGTGTTTGTTCGTATAATTTAGCAAATTCTACAAGCAACGATATCACTTCTTTCTATCAGGAGCCTTCTGTTGGATTGACAGCGAGTCCATTTAAATCCTAACTTTATAAGTCATTGCCTTAAAATATTCTCATTCACATTGAATTACATCAGCTTCTTTTAGAGATTGTAGTAAACTCTTTATTGAAGGTGAGACTTTTTTGCTGCATAAAATTCGTGCACCTTTCTCCTTATTGTACTATCTGTTAAGGAGTCCACTTAAATTTTTTTTATTTTATAAGCCTGCGATTTTCCTTTTGGTGTAGAAAATAGATTTTTTTCACAACCAGAAGTGGATAATTTCTTAACCTTTTAAAATTTTGTACACAGCAGCCTGAGAGACTCCTGTTGCTTCACTTGTACTGGCAGCAATGTTATGAGCTAAGTTGTATTCCTTTTTTTGTTTTCTTAAATACTCTACCACGTTGAAAATAATTTATCTCGCTTGACTTATTAGAGGTCTCCCAGAAGCTAGCTTATTGTTCAGTGACGATGCCATTTATAAAAAAAAACAAATAACACGCTACGGTAACAGTGCAACATAAACTAAAATACACAACACACTGTGAGTTCTAATGATTATAACGAAACCTAAATGTAAATTGTACATTTACGATAATATTAAATGAAAACAAAGAAATTGTATAAATGAAAACAAATTTCAATTTATTCATAATTACACATACGCATCTAACTGAATAACACTGCCCACTAAGACCACTTACACAGCCGAGTTGTTGACTGATATGGTGGGGGTGAGAGCACACCTGAACTATTTTTTGTTTGTAGTACACCTATACTAATACAACCAAGACGCATCATCAGTTCACTGCCTAATAAAGTCAGGAGCACCATTAGTGAACTCCAGTGTGTCCTGTGCAACATCAAAACATCTCTTTCTATTCAAGAGAAAGAAGATTTGGCACAAATTTCATGGCCGCTCTGTGCACGATCCATTAAAATTGTCTGTGCAGAGCCCTCATTAATCCCAGTGTTATTTGCAGTGTCTCAGATAGTTAACCAATGATTTTCCATTTTTGAACTGGACACAATAACATTTGGATTTTGGCTTGTTGATAGCGTACTGCTATGCTTTTCACTATTGGCCATATGTCAATGATTAAACACTCTTGTAATTTTTATGTAGTTTCCGGAAGCCTGCTTTATCTGATTAATCGTTTTGCTTAAGGGTATTGCCAAGCGTTTGGCAGAATTTGTTGCACTATGTACTGTTCAGTGCATTCTGTTGTGCAGAAAATAAAAACTGACACAGTCTAGAAGATTAAGATGTTAACTTACCTCTTTGATACTTTTATATTTTTATAATTCGTTAACATTTACACTCTGTTTACTATGGCCAGTTCAGCCGCCATGTTGTATTGTACCAACATGGAAAATTTATACTTACAAGGTCCAGGATTCTATAAACGTGCGGAGAAACACCATGGTTGCAGAGAAATAATAGACTTTAATTGCATTAGATAAAAAACTTGTGTTTATTAATCATCTGAATGTTTCATATTTTAATAACAAAACAAAATGGAATCTTTCTCCTTCTACCAATTCCAATATGGCTGCGATACATTTTCTTTACATCAGCCTCTGTTCATGATATATTTACGCAGTATATATTTAGACTTCAAATTACTCTTGTTACATATTGAAATGATTACAGAAAATGACTACTGTTTTAATAATTCAAATTATTTAGTTGTGTAAACACTTAACGTAAACCAATGCTTTTTATGTGATATTAATTTAAATAGGTACCTATGCTCACTCACTCATACCCTCACACATACTATTTTACATGGTACATTTTATATATTTTGATTGAGCTCAAATTAATAAGGGTCTGTATTTTAAATGGTATGAAAATGTCTACTTTCCTGTTTTGCTGTGTCGAAGATCGATTTCATGCGTCACTCATGTTTAAGCTGTTACTCTGCCGAACTATTAAATTTTTCTTTTTCTGACGGCACTCACTGTCTCTACTTTACATTTTATACTTTTAAATATCAGAATAGATTGAAATTCACATTTTTTGGTTACTTTGCTGCTATTGCTGGCCAGCAATTTTTGTAGCGTGCCACTCGCACGAACAATGTTTGTAGACTGAGCACGAGCTGAATGGCTTCAATTCCGATGTGGAAAGGGTGTTACGTCACCAATTTCATTGTCTTTGCTTCATGACGCCTTAGTTTTTCAAGGCGCAGCAATTACGTACTGCATTCTTTATGTGACGTTTTCATAGGTGCGGCCCCTGTTGACGAATTAGTTTTGCAAACTTGAGTTGTTGTTTCCGCACGTACACCACTGACCTTGACGCAATTTCTGCTTGCTTGGTATTACGTCGTTTCACACTTTATAAAACTTTACCCTCATGGATTATGATTTTTGAATTTACAATAAAATTTATACATGTTATTTCCCCAAAACACTATAGGGACATATTTGTACCGTTACAAAGAGCACTTGGTGTCTCCCCTCATATATTTCAAAATTATAGTGAAAGCCGGCAAATTAAACAATATTAGAAAAACCAATGTTCGTTTATCAAAAGAGCGCTGTATTTATAAACTGATAACATTAAACGCTATCATTTTATTTATACAAATTATAGGGAAAACGAAATGAAAATAGGTGTATAATCTACTTTCACCATCAGATTGAAATACGTTTTCAAAAAATGAGTGTTAATTTTTACATGTCTAGTCCAAACTTAAATGACTTTTCCAATAGAGCAACAGACAGAATCATATACTCAGTGCTGTGTTATAAGCAACCCCACATTAAAATATTCTTATGATTACTATATGTTTGTTTCTTGTATCCATAGGTAACAGTGACAACTGTGGATAGACGTAAAAGCCAGCTTGTGTTTAAAGCCAGTATACTAGACATGGATGGACAGACACTGTTGGACTTCAGATTGTCAAAGGGCTGCGGTCTCGAATTTAAGAGAATGTTCTTGGCAATCAAGAAGCGGCTTGGTGAAATTGTGAAGAATGGTCTTGTTCATTGGCCCGTTGCTATCGCGACCAATAATGTACCTTAATGCTTGTATATGGATAGTGTACATAATGTTAATTGTGATTTTTTAGAGTATTTTTGTATGACTATATAGACTGTGTAACATTTATGTATATGTTTGTGTTTATTTATATGCTATTTTAGTTCCTAGAGGACGTATGTTTATTGCATCAAATGTTAGTGTAAATTTAATAAAAATTAATATACGACAAAACAGCTCTTGTTCATTCTCTACTTTTGAAGTGAGTACAGTTGTGCACAGTGCACAAACTGGTTTTGGGCATATCTGAAGTGTAGCAGGTTTGAGAGTTGAACCCCTCTGTACAGTAGAGTGTCGATTAACTGAACATCAAACAGAATATCAGTTATCTTGCATATTTCTTGATAAATTAAAAATATGAATTTTTTCCAGATGTAACATTGTATGAATCACATCAAGAATGTTTTCTAAAATTTATGAGCTTTCTTTGCAAACAATGTGGATGGTTTCTACTCTGCTGCTCCATCTGAGGTCTTCTCATGGTATTTTGATTAACCAGCAGAAGCCTTGTACATACCTCCCCACTACTGCTCAAGTAATAATTACTGGTGTCAACATCAGTGGTCATCTCACAATATTACTTTCTGTGTATTTGTGCATTAAACACAAATTTGTACAGACTAGTTTTATTGTTTTAGTTAAAATGGTAACTAGTATTATTGTTAACAAACAGAATTATCACTGTTGCACGCCACTATAGAAAAACTATTCCGATTAGCGCTTTCAAGCTTCTCAGCTCATTGTCAGATCAGAATTATCCAGCAGATGTAAACCAAACCCTTCACCCCCCACCACCACCACCACCACTGTCCACACACAACAAGCTATTATATGGACTTGGGGGGGAGGGGTGAAGGCTATATAATAACTTGTGTGTGGTCAGTTGAGGGGGGGTGAAGGGTTTGGTTTACATCTGCTGGATAATTCCGATCTGCCGATGAGCTGTGTGAAGCTACTTTCCAACTGTAAGAAAATAATTTATGAGGGTTCTTTTTAGGCGAACAGGAGATCAGAATGGTTTATTTGTAATAATTAATTTAATTCATATTGGCAATGAACCTAAGGTTTATTTATTCTTTAATACACACAACAACAAAAAATAAAACTTCTTTTCCTACACTTACATACTATTGCCAACTTAACTATGAACTCGTGAAATGAATGTCATTAAAATTATTTTTCTTACATCTTTTTCATTATTAATTTGGTCTTATTTATTAATTATATTTCTTTGATTATATTTCACCAATAATTACATTTAATGATTATATATCTTCACAAACCAGCACTTCTTTTAAATTTCTATATTCGCTCTCTCTCTCTCTCTCTCTACATTTCTATTCCCCTCCCATGTTTAATTGATTCATTAATTTAATTTTATTTTTAGGCTGCCAGTTCTTTGTTAAACATTCTCAAAATTTGCTTTCAAAAGGTTTTAGATTTAACCAATGTTGGTTACTTATCTGCCAAAGATCTTGATGAGTCCGTCTCTACCACGTATTTCGTTTCGATTCCGCACATTTTCTTATTTTATTCACTCTCCGGAACTGTAACTCTATAAAACTGTTTATTTTTTATTGAAAGTTCACATTTTGAAACCAATTGTTATATACGGGCGCCCGATTTGCGTTCCGGAACTTATATCTGTGACCGGCCGGTTCACTGACTAATTTTATACTGGGACTTAGCCACTGGCGCTATTTTATGAAGTCGCCGTTGTTCTTTCAATTCTGATTGGTTTATATTTTGTATTCGTTCGCCAGTGGACTGTTTTTGGCTTGTTGACAGAACTGGTGACACACATCGTTATATAATTTGCTGACGCAACACATCGCCTGATGTCTGGTTGTGTAACGTGTTTACCGTTACATAACGGGTTTACGTTTTTTTGTGTTCGTCATTGTCCTTGAACTGAGTTTGGTACAGTTGCCGGTTATTAAAACTGTTTATATGAATATTGTCTAATAACTTGGTTTTCACCGTCTCAAACAATGCTGCCATCGTCTCGATCGCTCCAAATAATAAATTTACCGTTCGGTCATAACATTTTTCTATCACTCGACAAGTTATTTATTATTAAAAAATACAAATTGTGTTATTACCCCAGGTATGCCCAAAAATGCCCCGCTACAATACCCCCTCAATGAGATATTTTATGCCGAAGCATAAAAAATCTCATTGACACATTCATACTTGCTAGAGGGATCAGCCAGGATATGTCGCCACAACCCCCTGTACGGTTTACAAACAAGAATAATCAACTCACCCTTGGTCCGGTGACTGTGACTGCATCTGCATGACAATACTGGACTTCTCTCTCGAGATCCCAACACCGTAGAGTCAGACAGATACTCAACGCCCCTGCCCTGACGCGCAGGCCAGCTCAGGTCCGCCGCCACAGCATCACCAAACACTGAAACAACAAATCAAAATATTAAATAGTGGCCTTATACAACACCATATCCCCAACTGATCTGTTCCCCCCTAGCGGTGCTGGTTTGCGCTAAGAAGCACTGGTTTTGTTTTTACTCACTTATTACTACCATGTATATATCAGAATACCTAACATAACTTAACATAAGAAAACACAGTACATTAATAATTCATTTTAAAATAAACAACTTACAATTAAAATGTTACACACTTTACATCATTAAATTGACATATAAAATCAAAAAATTACTTTTAAACTTGATTTACTCTTATTAATTCGTTTCTCAAAATTACAAAAATTATTTTTTTTTTTTTTTTTTTTTTTTTTTTTTTTTTTTTTTTTTTTTTTTTATGGCCATCATTATTCCATTTCATTACTTTGGGTGATTCTACGTTATTCATTATAATTTACTTTATCCACTTGGCATTTACTCATAAACTTCCCCTTTTATTACTCTAATGCTCCCTTACAAAATCTTTAACTAGTATGACACCCCACTATCAAAATTTTACTAACCCTTCTCTACCTCTAACTACTTACTATTTTAACTCCAATCGCCACCTTCTACTCTTATATAAAAAAAAAAATACTCTCTAACCCTTTGTACATAGGATACGTGTTTCCTTCCCAAAACTCATTCCCTTATGTTGGTCCCTGGACTCACCCTAGGTAACCCTTTCCGGCGCCAATCGGTCCCTATCCCGTCCCAACCCTTGTTGCGGACTCCCCAAATACACTACCACTACTACAAAATTACCATCCCCAAAAAATCTCAATCTCATAACCTCACTACAATTACAACAAATTAACATCAACAAATAAACAATATATCGCTCCAAACTCTACATAAAATCTCCATTTCTACTGTGTCTCCACTTATACTTCTCAAATTCTATAACATTACATTAACTCAAAACAACATTGCATTATTTTCATTTCCACTATTACTTTAACTTTTACTTCGATTTGGACAAATCTATGTCCCACAAAATTCAACTTGAATTGACTCAAACATTTTATTCAAACAATTACTATCACCCACTTCTATCTTTTACAACCTATTGAAAATTTTACTTATCACAACTATTTTTCATTTTATTTTAAAATCTGTAAACACATTGAAAACATATTATTATATTTTTATAATACTTATTCCTAACATACTAAATGCAAACAACACAATAAGACACAATAACACAATATAAGAAGTATTTAGTGCATCTAATTTTTAAATTCAAACAAAATTATTGAGTAGCAAATCATCATTATTAATTAAAATATATCAAATTTTTAATACGTTATCCCCTTGGATAACCTCCCAGCCACACACACTATTTCAGAATTATGGAAGACTGTGGCGCCTTTTCGCTTCCACAGAGACTGTATATTTTGGAGCAGGGTTTTACCTCTCCGTGTCTCTGCTTCCGCTGTTAAGTTTAAAATTGTTGAACATCAACATGTTCTCGTTAATAATTATACACCCTTAAACGGATCTACCACCTGGCTCTGCTGTTCCTTCTCGAACAGAGTGGCAGCCGCTGTTCCATAGTTTGGTGATTCCCCTTTTATTACCCCCCATCAATTTCAAAATGCACCTTTACAACGATAACAGCTATGGCCAGTTATGGCAGCGCGCAATCGTAATGTGCCCCAACCATAGCTGTTAAAGCTAAACCAATTCCACGGTCAGGGTTCGGTGAGGCCGTGACCGCCCGAAAAGTTGGGGAATCACAAGTAAAATATCTTTCGTAATATTAAATTTAAGAATTTATATTTAAATGACAATATTAATTTAGATGGGGTTTTAACCCACTTTGTATGGAAGCTTAACCATTATTAACATAAAATAATTAATACAAAATCTACAACCTTCCCCCATAGCAGTTCCACACTACAATGTTATGTCACTTCATTGAGCACCAAACTACCCCCCAAAAATTATCCCCACATCTTGTATTGATAACAAGTTCTCATATTACTACACATTTCTTCAAAATGTTCCTATACCCACTAATACTAAAATCTAACAATTATATTTGGTCACCTAATGCTAAAAAAATTTAGAAGAGAAAAAACATTTTTTTTATCTTAAATTTAGAATTGTACACATTCAAAATTATTTTGGGGTTTTTTTTTTTTTTTTTTTTTTTATATAGGAGGCTGACTCTATTGTCATAATATAATTTGCTGACGCAACACATCGCCTGAAATGCCGGGTCTTGCTGCAAAACGCATCGGCACCAGGTAGATATACTACGTGAATTCACGTCCCCCCTCTAAAACACACTACCCCCTCTCTCCTACCATTTCTTCTACCCCGCCTTCTACCGTGCGCCAATACGTCCCGCCCCAAAACTCGTCGTTTCGGGCCAAACAGAAAATATTGTCAAAGGCTCCATTTTAATTTTGCCCTTGACACTAAAAAAATTTAAATAGAATGCACTGCCTTTTACTTAAATGCAGCCTCCATTATTTACAAACACTCTAAGGCAGTGCAGGCACGTGACAGGCACACCAAAACCGCTGCACCGGGAGTGTATAAGAAAATAATTTATGTCACGTACCTGTGGGGTCCCCCTCCCCGTTCAAATGTGCAGTTAGGTTTTCTACTTTATACCAATTTTGGTGGAGCCGGACCATCGTTGTTTTCACCGCCCGAAGGAAGATCCGCCAACCATGGCCCGCCTCCGAGTTCCGAATTCCACGGCCAGGACTGGTAAGATCGTGACCGCCCGAAAATGGGGGAGGATCCCTTCTGAAAACATACAATAATATCTGAAAAACTTATTTATAAACATAACAATTAAAGTGACCTATATAATTTTAAATTCGTCGCATTTTGAGTACCTACTATTTCCTGCGTCGCTGGGTTCCTCAGCACATACGCATTCTGCATTTTTATGTCTATGACTTCATAAGGTCCTTCATATAACAAGAAAAACTTTTTTATTTCCCTATCTTGAGCACTGGACAAATCATGTCTTTTTACTAACACTAACTGACCTACCTCATATTTGGTCCATTTACCCTTAGCATCATGTTTCTGTTTTCGTCGCTCTCTTCTAGTAAGTAAATTCTCGTTCGCCAATCTAATCTTCATATTCCTGTCCAAAATTTGACCTTCAGGTGGGTATGTGAAAAGTTGTTCTAATATCCTGGGCGGCCTTGTTCCCCTGATCAACTCATGCGGCGTAAATCCCGTGGACTCATGGGTGGTACAATTCAGCCACTCCTCTACTTTTTTCACGTAGGATGGCCATTCTGTGTGTTTGGCGTGACAGTACGCCCGAAATATCCTGCCAATCTCTCTCATCACCCGTTCTGCTTGATTCGACTGAGGATGGTACACTGCCGTATGCTTGGGTATGATGCCTTCCCATCCAAGCGTCTGCCGCCATTTGCCGCTTATAAACTGTGGACCATGGTCAGATAATATAATTTTCGGCTTTCCCACATTAAGCATATAATCTTTTACTATTCTCTCACTAAGTACTTTACTAGTTGCCCTCTTGATACTATATAATTTTACAAATTTTGAAAAAGTGTCTAAAACTACAAATACATATACCACACCCCCTCTACCTCTGGGTAACGGTCCATATAAATCAACCGCAACTAGATCAAAAGGCTTATCTACTTTTATATAATTCATCTCTCCTTCCACTCTATAATTCACCACTTTCGATTTTTGACATAAATCACACACTCTCAACACTTTTCTCACTCTCCTCTCCATATTCTTAAATATACATGATTCTTTCAAAACATTTGCACACTTTCTCGCACCAAAATGACCATACCTTATATGATAATCCCAAATAATTTTATCTATTAACCCATCAGGTATAACTAACCTCCAATCACGCTCCCCACCATCTACTTTTTTAAACAAAATGCCTTGATATATTTGAAATCGCTCATTATATTCAGATCCCTCTACGTCTGTTTCTAAACTAACAATTATTTTACCCAGTTTGCTATCAGATCTTTGCAAATTTTTAATGTCTCTTAATTCCTCACCAAAAATCCTATCTTCTCTAGTTAACCTAAAAATTTCTATTTCTTTAAGGTCCCTACCAGTCTTATTATCTATAACATCTATTCTAGAAAGTGTATCTGGTACCTTATTATCTGACCCCTTTATGTACTCCCATGAAAAGTTATATTCCTGTAAGGCTAATACCCACCTGGTTAATCGGCTGTGTGTTAGCTTACATGAATTCAGAAATGACAGTGCCTTGTGGTCCGTCCGGATGATCGTAGTATTCCCTAGTATGTACGTGCGGAATTTACCCACGGCGAACACAATGCTCAGAAGTTCCTTTTCTGTTGTCGTGTAATTCTTCTCTGCCGATAACAGCGATCTACTGGCGAAGGCGATCGTTAGGTGTTCCTTGTCGCAGCTCTCTTGGTATAACTCAGCACCTAGCGCTACATTGCTGGCGTCGGTCTGCAAATAAAAGATCTTATTAAAATCAGGATGATTCATCATTATCATATGACTGAACTTTCTCTTAATTTCATTAAATGCAGCTCGTTCCGCATCGCCCCATCTCCACTGTTTATTCTTCTGCAGGACAGCACTCAGTTTGGATGTTGTGTGTGCGTAGTTCTCCTGAAATTTCCTGTAAAAATTGCATAAGCCTAAAAAACTCTGTAGTTGCTTAATGTTTTTAGGTTCAGGGAATCGCATTATTGCTTCGACTTTGTCAGGGTTGGCTAATATCCCCTCTTGTGTAATAATAAATCCTAAAAAGTGTATCTCTGTCTGCAGAAACTTAGACTTGTCCCAGTTCACTGTTAAACCCCCTACTTGTAGCTTATCTAATACATATTCTATGTGTTCTAAATGTTCAGTGAATGTTCTAGAGGCTATCAAAATATCATCGACATACACAGTTAAAAAGTCTAAGTCCTTAGGTTGTAAAATATTATCTAAACATTTGATAAAACTGGCAACACTGGTGTTTAATCCAAAAGGTAAGCGTTTAAACTGGTAATTCTTACCATTAAAAAGAAAAGCTGTATATTTCCTACTCTCTGTTGCTAATGGTACCTGCCAGTATCCAGCGGTCAGGTCTAAAGACGTCATGTATTTGACTCCGCTAAACTTTTGTAAAATCTCATTTATGGGTTCCGGAGATTCTCTATCCGGTATAATAATTTGATTTATTTTTCTAGCATCTAAACATAACCTTACCTTGCCATCCTTCTTTATCACTACCACCAAAGGGTTTGAATAAGGTGATACTGAGCGTTCAATTATGCCTCCTTGCATCATCCGGTCTAATTCCTCCTGTACAGCCCTCCTCTTCGAAAACGGCACCGGGTAGCTTCTCTGCATGTATGGTGCGTGGTCCCGAACTTTCAACTCACAGATGTAGTCCTTCGCTTTCCCTGGTGATTCATCAAACACCCCTCTGTACTGCTCCACAACTGCCCACAGCTCCTCTCGCTGAGTACTTCCTACAACTGTATTTTCATTGAAAAATTTATCGGCTCTATTTGCCCACACACTCTCATTACGCTCATGCATCTCTCTCTCCTCATTTTCTACACCATCACTCTCTAGACATATATTTATTTTAGTTTCTATCTCTCTATCACTTATCTGTTTATGTAACATTTTTATTCCAGTGACTTTAGCTTCATTTACTACTTTCTTAAACTCTATTCTGACTGGTTTATTCCCCTTCTCAAATTTTACTATTTGTTTATTAAAATCTATCACTGCTCCGTTTCTTTCCAAAAAATCATTTCCCAATATTACATCCAGACTTAACCCTTTAACTACTAGGAAAGTGTTTTCAAATTCAACTTCATTTATTAAAATATTTAATTGTACTTGTCTGGTTATTCTTTTACTTCTCACCCCAGTTACCCCCACTACTGTAACCCCTGCAACTGGTAATGACGGTATATTCTTGTTTAACTCTTTTAATTCACCCATGACATTTTCGGAAATTACTGATATCTCGCTACCGGTATCAATTAAAGTTTTATAATTCTTACCTTCAATGTTAATCGTCACCTCAGTCAATCCTGTTCTGCGTTCCACCACCTTGTTCTCCTCTTCTTCTAACAACTCTTTTGCCATATCCACCTTGATGACGTTGTTTGTGTATTCGTTAATTACTTGGACCCGGTCCTCCGTTGACAATGGCTGGGCCCGCTTCCCCATTGTCTTCCTCAGTTTTCCGTGGATGGACCTGCTACAGCTTGATGATTTCCTCCTCTACCTCTATTGTGATTTCCTCCTCCCCGAGACGCTCCTCTATAAAATTCTCCTCCTCTCGACTGTTGATTTGGTGGTGGGTTTGTCCTCTCGTTTCTGGCGCATTCCCTGGTTCGATGACATCTAAAACAATTCGTTCTATTAGCATAGTTATCAATTTCACAGGCTCTACACCTCCAACTCTCGCCCCTATTATCGAAACTTCCTCCCCGCGCTCCTCTATGAAAATTCTGTGTACCCCTGTTATGATGGAAAAAATTATTATTATTATTATTATGGTGTGGTACTACTGGTGTGTTTGGACGTCGTCCCATGTCGCGTTCCCCTATATTCTGTAATACATCTAACATGTTTTCTAACTCGCTTATATTGGTAATCTCTCTAGTCATTAAAGTTATTTGCACCTCTCTGGGCAGGTGTTTGCTAATATGTCGTACAAATGATCGGAATGGCAACGGCGGTTCTAAATACTTTGCTTCGTTATAAATGGTCATCACATATATGGTTAGGTGGTTATTAATCCTACCAAAATTCCCATTACCCATTATTTTACTTCTTAGTATTTCTTGGTCTTCTTCTGACCAATATTTATTGCGAAAAGCTATCTCAAAATCTTCATAACTTTCCCATTCGGTATGGTGTACTTCCGACCATATCTCGGCACTACCTTTGAAACATTTGATAATCTTCAACAACTTAACCTCCCAGCTACTATTATTAAACCGATTAAATTCCCTAACCCTATTTAAAAATTGCATTGGGTGTACTCTACGATTGTCACAATTGAAAGTTTCTAATTCTATTTCATTATTTGTATCTCGTGTCATAAATACTCGTTCAATAACATTGTTTACATTTTGATTTTTCACTAAACTTAATTCATCTCGCATACTACTAATATTTTGTTCAAGTGAATACAATTTTTTATCATTACTATATTCAGACTGTACATTATTTTTTGCTATTATTTCAATAGATTCATTTACTGCTTGTATCTCCGTCTTATAATTACTTTCAATTTCATATATTTTTGAGTCTATCTTATTTTGGTGTTCATCAATATTCTGACTAAATTTTTCAACTGTCATTACTACACTACTCAATTTACAATCAGTTTCAGTATTACGTTTAATAATTTTAGATTCTATGTCATTGTTATACTCATTCATTGAATTTATTAATATTTCGTTATTTTCATTGATTTGCTTCTCAACTCTATCTATCTGACTATCTATTTCACTAAATTTAACATCTGTCTTTTGTATTGAATCATCTAACTTGGTTTCTACTTGACTGATTTTATTAGTACATTCTACTTTGGTATTTTCACAATGCTTATTAATTTCTTGTATCTCACTTTTCAACTCTTTATTCTGATGTTTTAACTCCTCAAGACTATTCTTTTGAATATCGAACTTTTCATTGATACTACTTTTGAACTCTTGCATATCGTTTTTCTGTTCATTAAAAAGCAATTTCATCATCTTAATCATATCATTATCTTCAGCCGTTTTATTCGCGACTGGTGTTGAGTGAACACCTTCATGCATGATTTGAGATTCAGTTATGCTTATCTGGCTTTCATCTACACTGTCAGTGACGCTGACAGTTTCCTGATTGTCTGCCATTTTTCTTAAAAAAAAAATTTTTTATATATATATTTCTTAGCAAAATATTATTTTGTCATACATAATTATTATTGAGAAAAGAAAAAAAAATGTTCTGCTCACTCATACTACAAAACATGACATAACCCTATTCTATACGTCTATTTTACGTATGCAAAAAAAAAAAAAAAATTTATTTTACCTTAAACAACCATTCTGCTTTCCCAGTGGGCCTATATTTATATAATATTATTATATAAATCGTCCCTACGTTCGGAAGCCAAATGTGAAGCTACTTTCCAACTGTAAGAAAATAATTTATGAGGGTTCTTTTTAGGCGAACAGGAGATCAGAATGGTTTATTTGTAATAATTAATTTAATTCATATTGGCAATGAACCTAAGGTTTATTTATTCTTTAATACACACAACAACAAAAAATAAAACTTCTTTTCCTACACTTACATACTATTGCCAACTTAACTATGAACTCGTGAAATGAATGTCATTAAAATTATTTTTCTTACATCTTTTTCATTATTAATTTGGTCTTATTTATTAATTATATTTCTTTGATTATATTTCACCAATAATTACATTTAATGATTATATATCTTCACAAACCAGCACTTCTTTTAAATTTCTATATTCGCTCTCTCTCTCTCTCTCTCTCTCTACATTTCTATTCCCCTCCCATGTTTAATTGATTCATTAATTTAATTTTATTTTTAGGCTGCCAGTTCTTTGTTAAACATTCTCAAAATTTGCTTTCAAAAGGTTTTAGATTTAACCAATGTTGGTTACTTATCTGCCAAAGATCTTGATGAGTCCGTCTCTACCACGTATTTCGTTTCGATTCCGCACATTTTCTTATTTTATTCACTCTCCGGAACTGTAACTCTATAAAACTGTTTATTTTTTATTGAAAGTTCACATTTTGAAACCAATTGTTATATACGGGCGCCCGATTTGCGTTCCGGAACTTATATCTGTGACCGGCCGGTTCACTGACTAATTTTATACTGGGACTTAGCCACTGGCGCTATTTTATGAAGTCGCCGTTGTTCTTTCAATTCTGATTGGTTTATATTTTGTATTCGTTCGCCAGTGGACTGTTTTTGGCTTGTTGACAGAACTGGTGACACACATCGTTATATAATTTGCTGACGCAACACATCGCCTGATGTCTGGTTGTGTAACGTGTTTACCGTTACATAACGGGTTTACGTTTTTTTGTGTTCGTCATTGTCCTTGAACTGAGTTTGGTACAGTTGCCGGTTATTAAAACTGTTTATATGAATATTGTCTAATAACTTGGTTTTCACCGTCTCAAACAATGCTGCCATCGTCTCGATCGCTCCAAATAATAAATTTACCGTTCGGTCATAACATTTTTCTATCACTCGACAAGTTATTTATTATTAAAAAATACAAATTGTGTTATTACCCCAGGTATGCCCAAAAATGCCCCGCTACAGCTGAAAAGCTTGAAAGCGCTAATCGGAATAATTTTTCTATAGTGGTGTGCAACAGTGATAATTCTGTTTGTGATTATAACCACTAACACAACTTTCTTCATTAAACTTCTAGTGTTATTGTTGTTTGTTACGGGTAGCCCAGACTCCAGTGAATCAGCCTTCTGACATCCAATACAGCTGTATGATTTTTCCTGTGGTTTGCAAAATTGCATCCAGTGTTAATAGTAAATACTATTTTAAACAAAAATAATTATTTTACTTAGGTGAAATAATGTCGAATCTGTTTTAAAAAGTGATATGGAACTTTCAAAACTTCTGTACAAACACTTCAGACATTCTTAAACATACTTTTTTCTATTACAAAAATCCTGAACAATAGAATTACTAATTAAGTTCAGGTTTTCGAGTGAAAAAATCATAATCAGACAATGTATTATAATTAAAAAGCTGATGATGCCAAGTAACACCATAATATCTTAGCACACAGTCTTATTACAATCTAATCAAAAACTGGGCTCCTTTAGGAATGTAAAGGTTTTGCTTGTAGTAATAAGACTGAGCTATTTAAAGCAATCTCTCCTTGATAGTTATTAAAATAATTCATTGTAACTGTTTTGATTCCCAGAGTGTATGTACTTTTTTGAACATGTGCATTTTACCAACTAACTTTTTGTCACGTTTTTTTTCGTGTCACATAATGTATTTCTATAAATTTCCTAGAAGAAGTACTGGTATCCTTTCTTCTACATAATCGACCATCTACTGTATAGGGAAACTTGAATAAATATGAAATTACACAATCCGAAGTTTTCTTTAAGTTAGGGTGTTGTGTACTAGAAGTATGAGGGCTATGCAGGAAATGAATTCTCTATAGGTATTTGACGAAAAGCCGATGACAAAGTTCACTCCATAAGCTGCTTCTCTTGCTGAGAGGAGTCATCAGTGCAACATTTATAAAACTTCAGTCCAGTTTACCCATTACAACTTCAAGCAGAACAACGCAAGAAATTTGAGGAAAATTATTCGAAAGCTTGCATTGACCCAATGGGTGTCAACTATTTCACGAATTTTTTCTATGAGAAATACAATTACAGACATCACTCCTTCATAATGGACAAAATTCTCAATTGTTGGACAGTTGTGTACAAATAACAGTACCAGATGCCCTGCAAGATATATACTGGATCGCTTGTGTGCCAATTAAAAAATAGTATTACCGTACTGTACTGCTTCACGCACTTCAGACAAACAAGTTATTTTCCAACAAATAGCCCTTATATACTAAAAAAAACTTACTGAAATGAGTTTGATGAACTAGAATACATTTCAGTTTATAAGGCAGTTTTAATTTCCATATTGTTTTCGTTTGTAAGGCAGGTTACTAAACCAGGTTACATTTGCTTGGGATTTCTTCAAGAAGGAAACATTCATAGAGCAAATTCAGACAATATTTATATTCCATAAATAGCTGTAGCTGTTTTAGATGTGATCATGCAATAAGGAAGATGGTTCTTCCTCCTGTAAATTACTAACGTGTTAGTTTCTGTTATGCTGTGTGTGTGTGTGTGTGTGTGTCCATTTTACAGCCAAATAAAATGTTGCATTTAAATTTGTTTTATGTTAATGATAATTCATTAGATATTAGGTTTTAACAATTTTTCATATATTTTAGGTGTTTGTTTAAAGTGGTATTGCAATAATTATTATGCAGGCTAATTAATATTAACATTAATTAGTTAATTACTAATCATTAATTTATTTTATACAAAATGACAACAAATTGGTAAAACATCCAAAAAATGTGAATTATCTTTGTAATTGAGCTTTCCCAGGCAATTGTAATTGGGTGTTTTTGAATATAATGCAATGATTTTATATTATTAATAAATTGATATAAATAAATAAAAACCGAAAGTCACAAACCAAACAATATTTTAACTGAAGATCTTGTTAAAAATTTCCGTGTTTTACCAAACATCTGTTAATTGATGATATAGTCCCTCCACTCTATTTACTCATCTAGTCCAAGAATTTTTGAGACACGTTAATGAAGAAAAGTTTTGAATAACCATTCATTTGCAAATAATTAACAGAGATCTGAAGTCTTACTTTTATAAATACATACACATGTGAGTATAACAGATATATTTGACGGGTACTTATTTAATTCTTTATTTAAAAATCAAACTTTTTTTATTGTAAGCATAGGATGTAATATGTAAAAAAGTCTGATCAAGATTTCGTTGTCCTTAAAGCAAACCTCATTAAAAAAAAACTTGTTAGGCGGTACATTAATGCGTTTCTGGTGCTGTGGTTAAACCAGTCTGGTGTGGCAGGATGACCACTCCAGGTCACAGTTGGCCTGCAAGACAGAACAAATTCGTCCTAGTAGTTGATTTTAGAGCAGAGACTGATGTCACTTATATGTAAATAAATATGAGGGGTTTTCATAATTTTAAAAAGTATGTTGTGGTGCATTTGAAGCACACAGATTATTTAAAGGTCAAGTTATTTGTGAATTTCAGGTTTATCCTTTTCATACCAAACATAGCTCAGTTAAACATTCAGCAAAATTTTATAGTAATATTTGTAAATGTAGTGGTAGTTTTTTTATTACAATTGTGTGTCAAAACATCCTACGTTGAAGATTGTCACAGATGAAGTAAGTTATAGCTACAAAACTACTGAAGTATTACTAAATGTGCTTAAAACCATGTGAATTCTCTTGAGCTTGTATTTTTGTGGTGGAGCGACACTAATGTAGCAGTACTCATTTTTCAGACAATATGTTTTTATCATTTCATCAAATTAGATTGGTTCAACTACAGTGGTTAAAACAGTGGCCTTATTGTTTGTGGTGGAAACGCATGAAATGTTCTATTTTGAGTGCCTTACTTTACTGTGAATATGGTTAATTGTGTAAGACTAAGTGCTTGTAAATATTTGTTTAGTATTTTACATAAACAGTTTTTTTTTTAAGTTTGTAAATTGTTATTGTTAGTATGGTCTCAGGTCTCATTTAGAAACAGAATTGCCAGCATATTGTGAGGCAAGTGTATTTTAGAATGTAAATAGTAAAGAGTCCACTGTCACTACCTGATCCCTGGCAGCCATGAATTTTCTGTTTGTTGTACTTCTACATATACAAAAAAATGGATTGTTTTTCTGTGTGTACGTGTTTACGATTGAGAAAAATCACAGTTACATGAGTGTTGCAGTGCAGCATTAAATTATACAAAAACTGTCTTACATAATTTATTAATTAGGCAGATTTGATTGACTGTACCCGTTTGTTTAACTCAAAAAAGGAATTTGTATAAAAAGAAGCAGCTTAAAGATGTATAGTTTGTTGGCTGGTTATGTAAATTTCTAATGTAAGCTGCAAAAAATTTGTTTCCAAACCAACACAAGTGCAAAAGGTTAGGTAGTGTTGGTATGGCAAGTTGTACAAATTGTTTATTAGTTTTCATAGGAAAATAGTGCTGTAAACAAGAAACTAGAACAAAAAACAACACTAAGTATACAAAAGTATTTTTTCTGGATTGAATATAGTACATGTTTCTGAAGAAGAATATATTATTCAAACTTTAATAGTTTAATACTGTATTTCGAGAGTTACAGAAATACTATCAGCTGCAACTATATGTGGAAATATAATAATTGTTTTTAACAAATTTATTTTTTAAATAAAATGGTATAATTGTTTAACAGTTTGTAAATGTTTTTCTTTTTTGAACTTTTATGTATTTTAAAGCTATAATAAACTGTAGAATTATGCAATATTTAAATAAGTAATATGTTCGTATTTTTAAAAAAGGTATTATGACTCGGAGAAGACATTAAAAACAGTTTCACAATGTTTTCTGAATTATATTTTGTTCTGGCCTATACTACAAATAGAAGTATAAATAAAGGAGTTTTTCTAATGTTGCAACTGCTAGGGACCAGTAGTGTCATCAAACTATTACTATGTAAATAATTTAGAATTTATTCAGGTAATCTCCATGTTCCAAAAAATCCTTTCAGCAGGTTAGGTTTATTAAATTCTGTGGTGCAGTACTAAGAAAATTAAGGTCACAACATCTGATAATGGGTGGGTTTTTTTTACCAGGAATTGGAAACCGGTGTTTTCATTATGACTGTTATTTTTTCTCCATTAGTAGATATTTTATTTGTTTAATCAGAAGTGGCTCACCCTTAGATAGGGATTATCTGAATGTCGTAAGTCTACCTTCATGTTTGTTTTCAGAACCCATAAATTTAGATAGGTATAAAACTTTTCAGTGTAAACCAACAGTTCTATAAAGACTTGCATCAAACCAATAGATTGCTATTAAATAGTATTATTAAAAATACTCACCTTCCATATTAATATCAAGGTCATTTTGGCAGCAATAGTTAGGAGTAAACGGTATCTCGAAACACAAGTTACTGGAGAGGAACGTTACTAACCTTTGCACAGATTGTCTCAAATCTCAGTTGTAAAACATAGCCCAGACCCACTGCTTCAGCAACTGATAATGTAGCGTTGCACAATTTTGAAATGGTATTGTGTGTCTGATTTCTTTTGTTTCAGACATACGGTATTGAGCACATTGGTAATATGATAACTTAGGTTTTTTTAAGCTATAAACTGTTAGGATGTTATGCAGAAGCAGGCAAAATCAATAGCAGTAGTAGTGCTGCGGTTCACCTTATTTGCTGTTGTATAGTCCATCAAACAATTTAAATTTTATTAAAGATGTTATCAATCATAAAGAGGACCGCTCCTGATTTATATAATTATTTTTGAGCCTTGTGTTGCCAAAATTTCAAATGCTGATGTGTTGTTTTTGTTTATAAGCCTCGGTGATTATTGTAGTCAGTAAGAAAGATAGCAGTCGGAAGGCTGTGATGTAATAACATGTTCTTAATTGTACGGCACTTCCTGACACTGTCTCTGTGCACTGTTGAGATTGCTGTTTTGAATCCGCATTGCCACAATTGGTATTCTCAACCACCTTCAGTAGAGCCGATGTAGCCAATGGTTAATGATATGCAGAAACAAGTCAACAATGTAACTACACTGATGCGAGTCGCTTTGATGCCAATTAGAGTTATGTGTAATTGACACGTCCCTTCACATCCTACTTCCACTATTCCTTGCTGAAGTAATACTAATCCTTACTCCTGTATATCCCCTTATTTCCTTTTCCTTCTTTTCCCATGCTGTCTTCTATCAACCTCTTTTCCTGCTATTTGGATGTATCCATTCATAAATTTTCTTAGGTGTCTTTCATTTGACCATCTTCTGAACTTACCTGTATTAGCATAACCTTTACATTCAGTTAGTTTCAGTTTGTTTGTGTTAATTATTTGTTTATTGACTGTACTTTCCTTACTCCATCCTATATGGTTAAGTGTACAACACCTCCAATAATTTGTTTCTGGAGCAAGGATTTTGGAATTATTTTTGTATTTATTTTCTGCCATATATCTGCACTAAATAATTTCTGCTAGGGTTCTGTAGGATCTTATGTTTACTTTAATAGTAATCCACTGGCCCAGCCTGATAGTTTCGTCTTTCCCTGTGCTACAAGATAATGCTTGTTGGCACATCTTGACTAGTTTCACTACTAATTTGCAAATATTCCCCTTTGTTCCCCAATAAAAAGGTATTCTATTTTTTCTGAATTAATTGTATTGTAAGTCTCGTTCTTTGTATTGTTCTTGTACTTTACAGGGCATGATCTCTATACCCCTTTTATCCTCATCTGTAATGACTGGATCAGCTAAAAATTGTAGCGTAAATGGTTTTTTATATAGTTATTCCTGTAGTGCATGAGTTTCTTCTTCATTTATCCAGACTTCTGTTTAAATGTATTTAGTGTAGCTTTCTCTGAAGGCTAAAAGGGGTAAAGCCTGACAGAATATCCTGGTTCTCAAGGTGGAAGTCAAGATATAGGACCAGCTTCCTTACACTTATAAAAAATAAGAAATTGCTAAAAGATAAAATTCAAGACTGCTGGGTGGATTAAAAAATAATATGGAATAAAATAGTATTGATAGCAAAAATTTTAAACTTAGTAAATATAATTTGAAAGATTGATATACCTCACATGTGATAATTATGACTAGTTATTGTTGAAAATTGTTCTAACAGACTTATGTTTTCAATCAGAGCAACCCTGTTATTAATTTTTTTGCTGGCTGCAAAAGGTACTTGAACTTCCTTGAGTAGTTTCCTCTTTTAGATTACGTTTATTGATTTTTGTGGGTATTCGGTTATTGTAGATAATAAGCCCACTTGCTGAATGATGTTGAATATGTGCACAAGACAGTGAAGAATGAATGACTCACTTCATGTGCATATTAGTTTTAGTATATTTATAAATAATGACGGTAATGTTATTGTAAACCATATGATTCCTCTTGATTTTATTTTATTATCACTATGTAGTGATATTTAATATTTATTGTTATTATTTGCTATAGTTATACATGTATTATACAATCATATATACACAATTTTTTAATAAAATTTTTCTCCTGTATATTCTGTTTTGTCATTATTGTCTTCCTATTTGGCCCAACATAAATTTTGTTAATATAAGCTTTGCTTTCTTCACCACTGAATAGGATTATTCTTTTGTATACTTTGAAATGTTACCATCTTTGCCCAAGAGATGTTTGTTTAACATTAATTGAATAACTGTGCTGTTTACATTTTTTTAGTCCAATTATGAGGCATTATAGAATTTTGTTAACCCTATGGGGTATACCAAAATAGTGTTTGGTATGTGTGAAAGAGACCAGCCAGTTTTTGCACTGGCTGTTAAATTTCTTCATCCTTTTGCGCATATGATATATAGGTGTGTGTGGTGGTGTTAAGTCATACGTTTTTAGTACAAAATACTGTATATTGTTATACATTAATTTCTAATTAATGCAGATATTAATAAATATTATTTGGCTGATAATCCAGAGTTTGAGAGGAGGGTGGAATTGCATTTAACTTATTTTTCAAATTACAAAAATTGGTTCTCCTAAATATTATAGGTTATACCCTACATATTGTACCAAAAATGTCTGAGGCATTTAAACTCTATTTTTAATGCAATGAAAGATAACATGTATTTATATTCTACACCCCAGCAACAACATATTTTTTTAGTCATCAAATGGCCTCTGCCAGTTTCAGGTCAGTAAAACTAGAGACCAAAATCAAAATACTCTTTTATTTAACAAGAATTTAAATTCGGTTTGCTGTTATTATACTGAGCAATAAACAAGTACAAATACTACAAAAGTGGTAAAACAATCTCTTGACATGAAACGTAAACACTTGTAGAAGTTTGAAGTTTACCTGAATTTTGTGTGTGTATGTGTGCAGTAAAATTCGTAATTATTTTTGTGAGTAAAACCTTTACAAAAGTAGACTATATAAGTGTAACAATGTTTGCTAATTAAAAAATCCATACAAACAAAAAAATTGCTAAAAACAACATTTATTTTGCAAATATGAACATAACCTGGCAACAAAACTATATCAATACTGCCAGTATCATGTCATTGCTAAAAATAAAGCTTTTTGGTGATAGGATTGTAAACTATTAATGTCTGTTATACATGTGACCGATTCTTAGACCTAAGAATTGATTCTTGTAATAACAGTGGCAGTTGTGATGAAAACGTAACATGATATATCCAATGATGGTCCCCCAAAGGGTTTAAGTTACTTCAGTGATGTTTATTAAAAAAGGAGTAGGGGAAGGCTGCACACTTAAAACATTTTCGATCAGAACACCAACGATTTTATTAATAAACACAAAAAGGATACACCATCATTTTTTTCCTAACAAAAAAATGTTAAAATTGAATCTCTGCGTGTTAAAATTGAGACGTAATGGCGTGTACAAGTAAAGACGCGCGCGATATACCACCCGATCATATTTGTCATCCAAATAGAAAAGTTGGACTTGTTACTTGTTTAATATGTGATAGTGTTTTCTGCAAGTCTGATTTTACAAGAGAAGTGAACGAAGGAAAAGGATTCTTTATTTCTAGACACATAATTGTGTGCCCTGTACATCTTAACCTATCTTTTGCTGACATTCAACCATGTGACCAGGATACTGATATTGAAAATAGTAATGTCCAAAAAAAATTGTTAATTATTCAAAAACATCTAGAAAATATTAAAAATGGTCTAAGTGTGACTCAAGATGGTGTAAGTGATACTATGGATACAGATGATAAAGGTGAGGATGATGCTATATCTATCGTATCAATTGCTAGTGAAAAAAATAAAAACCGTAAGTGTGAACAAAATTTTGAATGTGAGGATTGTCAGGACTATATAAGAGAATTAAACTATGAAAAAAAAATTAATAGTGAATTAGTGAAACAAAATAATGAGCTACGTGAACATAACCATGAGTTGCGTGAAAATAACAGTTTCTTAAGATCATCTGCTGTAAGTGTTGAAAAAAAATTATGTAGACATTAAAAATTCGTATGCTGATGCTGTGCTAAATTTACCTAAAAAGCAAGAATGTGCTCGTTTGACAATAAAGCCAAAGGAAAATTTCAAAGGTGATGCCCTAAATATTATCAAAGTGCAAATTTCAACCAAAACTAATGCCAAAGTTTTAAAAATTAAAGTCAATAATGGTACAGTTTTTCTAAAGTGTATAAATGAGCAAGATTCTGAAAAAATACTAAAGGTTATAAACAGTGAAATATTGACAGCTGAAGCATGTGTTAAAAAAATCTGCAAATAAAAATAACAAACATCAGAAGATGTCGATAAAGTAGAACTCGAGAACGATATCATACATAGAAATGAATTACTATCAAATAGTGTAAACATTGTACACAAATACAAACAGAGAAACAATAATCATGCTGCGCTAGCAGAAGTAACCTCTGATGCATATGCCAAGATAATGAAGAATAAATCTGTTTTTATTGGATATGAAAACTGCAGAGTGTATGACAATTTTAATATCAAATGTAAAAACTGTTGTGGGTATAACCATTCATTGAGAAAGTGCAAAGACACTTTTAAAAGACAACAATCATGCTACAAATGTTCAGGTAACCATGATGCTACAGTATGTACCTCTGATATAAGTAAATGTATTAATGCTAACAAATACTTAACTAAAAAAAGATCCATAGATCATTCTGCAAATGATATTCAAAACTGTGAAAGTTTTTAAGTAAGATGGGAGCAGTATATTTGTGATACAAACTACCCCTGGAAACCAGAACCTCCATTTAATTATGTTAGGCCTACAACTAGTTGATTAGATAAAATTTTGTATTTAAAAGGAAAAATAAAAACTAACCTATAAATAAATTTTTTATGGAAATACAAGAATATAACCTTAATGATGAATTAATTTTTAATAGTACAGAAGAGATAAATCTCAACCCCATTTTTTGTGACTGAGCTTCTGACCCTACATGTCAACATCAGAAGTATACAGGAAAATATATTAAAACTTGAAACTATGTTAAGTTCTTTTAAACATAAACCAGATGTGATAATATGCACTGAAGCGTGGCTCATGGATAATATTAAGCTTATAAATATAACAGGTTATACACATTTTAAAAATAACAGCAGAATAAATAAAGCAGATGGAGTGATTATTTATGTAAAAAGTAACCTACAGTATCAAACCATTAATGAACAATTTAATGATTTAAAAATCACTAGTCTGCTCATAGAATTAACAAATAAAGTATTTTCAAAATTTCTGGACTATATCGTCATGATTATGAGATTGACAAATTCATTAAAGATCATGAAAATTTTATCTTAAGTAACAAAACTGTTGCAAACCACATGATTTTGGGTGATGTTAACTTAGATCTCATTGAGTTTAATGAAAAAACAGGATTATTTCTACCAATTACTGCAAAATGGTTATGAATCGATGATAAATACTTGTACTCATCATATAAAGATGGAACTTGCATTGACCATATTTTCATGAAAGGAATATACACAGCAAAATCTGGTAAATTAATTGACTCAATCACAGACCACTACCCCGTTTTAATATCACTACATGGAAACAACATAAAATGCAAACTTACAGTATCTTTTGAAATAAACAAAAAAAGATTTTTGGAGCTGTGTGCTTCAGAACAATGGCAACAAGTCTGTAATATACCAAATAACAATGAAGCATTAGAATTGCTAATAAACAAGATTCAAACCATCAATGAACTTTCACACAAAACTAAGCCAAAAATTCAAAAACCAAGAAAGACCTGGATTACCCCAGCTCTCATTAATTCAGTTAATAACAAAAACAAATTATATAAAGCCTGGAAGAATAGTCAAGACGACTTGCTAAAAAAAGAGCTGTACTTAAATTACGAAAAACGACTTAAATCATTACTTAGGACTGCTAAAAATAGGCATGAAGAAAAACAACTACAAAACGCTGATTCTAAAAAAATGTGGAGATATGTTCATCTAAAATTGGATCGTAATTAAAAAAATAGACAAATAAATGATATTTTGATTAATAATAAACTAAACAGCAATGATTGGACAAAGGCTAATTATTTTAATGTATTTTTCAGCACAATAGTATCTAGGCTGAATGAAAGTGTGACTCCTCCTATTCTGCAGCATGAAATACCAGATATATCAATTAATCAGCATACTATGTTTCTAACACCAACAAATGAGTCTGAAGTTTACCAAACTATTCGTGAACTCAAAAATAAACCTGGTGGGTGTGATGAAATTCATGCCTATACAGTTAAGCTAACTGCTCCGTTCATAACTCCTGCTTTGACTCACATTATTAATACTGCTATGATACAAGGTACATGTCCATATCAATTTAAGAAAGCTGTAATTTGTCCTATATATAAGGAAGGTGTAAAAAGTTTGGTTAACAATTATCGACCAATCGCACTGATATCAAATTTAGCTAAGATTTTTGAAAAAATTATTTTTGCCAGATTATTTAAATTTGTAAAGAAACATAACCTGTTAAGTGCTAAACAATTTGGCTTTCTCAAGAAGAAAGGTACAGATGATGCTATAGCCCTACTTAGAAATTTATTTATGAAAATCTAAGTATTAGTTTACCAACTGTTGTAACTTTTTTGGACTACTCCAAAGCTTTTGACACTGTCGATCATGGCATACTTATATCCAAATTACAGAATATGGGAATAAGAGGTGTAAGCTTATCCCTGATAGCCAGTTATTTACATGAAAGGACACAAGTTGTAAAGGTGAATGGAACTAGAAGTCAGCCTATTAAAACAAATGTTGGAGTGCCCCAGGGCTCTATATTAGGACCTTTATTGTTTATTTTATATATCAATGACTTACTAGTGTTACAAGATGTATTAATAGCATATGCTGATGATACAACAGTACCAATGAAAGCAAAGACATGGCGTGAACTTGCAACAGATGTGTCAAATAAATTAGATATTATATACTCTTGGCTCTATCACAATAATCTAGTACTCAACATAAGCACGTCTGTTTTTATCACCTTTGGAAATTATAGAGACTGTTCCGCATGACTTTGAAATTAAGATAAATGGTCAAAAATTGAAAAGAGTTAAAACTAGTAAATATCTAGGGATAACATATGACTTTAACATGAAGTGGGATGTACATGTGGCTAATATTGTAAAAAAAACCAAATACTTAGTCTACGTTTTTTACAGACTTAAACAAATTTTATCAAAAAAGCAACTACTACAAATATACTATGGACTATTCCATAGTGTGGCAGGGTATGCTATCATAGGCTGGGGGGGTCTATATAAATCATCTCTAGACGCATTGGATCGGCTGCAAAAGTGTATTCTTAAAATTATAGGAGTCAATGAACAAGATTCGAATAAACTATTAAATATTAAACAGGTGTTTGTAGTGAATTCTATAGTTTATCAATACAATGATCTAAAAAGTGAGTTTTTACAAAATCAAATCAACACACGGTATAAAAGTATTATATTGCCGCGACACCTATTAAGTATTGGGCAAAGAAGCTATGTGTATTATGCCATAAAATATTTTAATGAATTACCTAATGAACTGAAAAATCTAAGTGTAAATATAAAAGTGCTTAAAAAAAAATCAAAGAAAAAATTAGGAACATTGTTATCGAATAATCAAAAAAACAGTCTATTATGATATGGACCTTTTTTCTCTTTTTTTTCATTTATTTATTGAATTGTATTATAGTACAAACTAAAATTTTGTTAAAATTGAAAAATAATTTATTTTTAATATATTACTATGATCACAATTAGTATTAAGTATATAAATATTAATTCTAAGGACCAACCTATGTACGGGCATTTATGCCCCCTATAGGTCCTTTATTGTATAATTTTTATTATATGTAAAGGAAAATTGGTAATAAATATTATTTATTTTTATTTATTTATCATCTCAAACTCTAATATTAAAATATGTTAAATTACAGTTTTCTAAAGTATTACATATGCACAGTCTTAGGCACTCAGTTGGGTAAGATTGCATATCAGGTTGGATAAGACTGCAAATTGTTTACATAGGGTGTTTGAGACTAACAATGATCACACACATGTGGTCCAGCACCAATATAATCTAAGCATGTCTCATGCCACCATTGTAGACGCTATCCACACTACACCCAATCATAATCAAATGATTCACCACAAAATCCAACACAAAATGTTTCTTCTTGTGAAAGATTTTTTCTTACTTTTTTGGTTTAATGTGTCACACTGTAGATATCTTTTTCCCACCTATTTCAAGTTTTCTCTTTGTACCAGATGACTTCTTTGGTTGACCATGGATCTTTTTTCCTCCCTTCCTTTCTGTCTCGCTTCTTTTTCAAGTAATTCTTAATTCCTTCACTGTTTTTCCTCAAGCATTTTTTTTTTTTAAGGAGACCTGACATTATTTCAGACTTATGTGATTTGGTCTGTTTACTATCTCATTTGGATTTTGATAGAGGATACATTTCTTGTAGTTGTATGGCAGTCTTAACACTAGTAGGACTTGTAGAAGGTCCAGGTAGACTGACAGATTCATCAAAATTATTTAACATGAAATAATATCCATGACGTGAAGAAGAAGTTACAGCTTCTTTTTGAACATTTAGGCCTTTGATTCTGAATTTATTTGATTTTCAATAACTTCACTAGAAGGAAGAGGACGAATATCTTCATAACTCTCAATGTCATCACCTTCACTCTTTGGCTTTTCAGTAGGTCTATTTTTTTCAGTGACTGTTGATGGATCAAAGTCTTCCTAAAAAACGTTGGGACTAAATGGATATATTCCAGTTGCCTCAAAGGCCTTTACAGCCTTCTCTACGGTAGCTGTTCTGTGGTATGCAACTCCAATCAGATGACTAGTTTCAGATAGATCACAGCTTGTCCAGGATTCACTTTTCTACTATAGAAATGCTGTCTTTAGAGGACCAAAGAGGCCCCTGTCAAGGGGTTGGATTTTGTAACTAGCGTGGGCAGGCAGCAAAAACATAGTTATGAAATTCTCCGTACAAAACTTTATGACATGAAAGGAAATGTGAGTGGAATGATTGTCAAGAATAGGGTAACTTTCACTTTCAGTAGGCTTTGTATGGTTTGCAAAATGCTTCAGCTAATGAAGAAAAATTTTGGTTCATGTATCCGGTGTCCGAAACAAAATTAAAGAGAGAATGCCTACAGGAGCTCCTTTGTAAAGTTCATGATTTATTCTTGTTTGTGCAAATACGAGGTGTGAGTGGAAAGTTTTAAGACGGCTTGTAATTTCAAAATGGCAGTACTTACAGGCTATTGTGATGGATCTCCTTCAAAGTAGTCCCCTTCTGACTGAACACACCGACTCCAAACGGTGTTCCCACTTTTGGAAGCATTCCTGGAAATTTTCTTTCTTAAGGGTTTTAAGAACCCTCTCCGTATTTGCCTGGATGTCTTCAATTGAGTCAAATCGATCCCCTTTCAACAAAATTTTCAATTTAGGAAACAGGTAGAAGTCGGCAGGGGCTATATCAGGGGAATAGGGGCGTTGCGGAAGCACAGGAATTTTGAATTTGGCCAAAAATTCTGTGGTCGAGAACGCACGATGAGCTGGTGCGTTGTCGTGGTGGAGGACCCAATTCTTGTCTCACCAGAGTGCAGGGCTTTTCTTCCGCAAATTTTTGCGCAAACACTGAAGGACACTTTTATAGTATTCCTGGTTGATTGTCTGCCCCCTAGGGGCAAATTCGTGATGCACGATACCCGTAGAATCGAAAAAAACCCACCAACATTGTCTTCACATGCGACCGACTTTGTCACGCTTTTTTCGGTCGTAGCGAACTTGGACCCTTCCACTGCGATGATTGTGTCTTTGTTTCTGGGTCATACCCATAAACCCATGTTTCGTCGCCTGTAATTACCTTATTTCACAAATCTGGGTCAGTTTCGGCCCGATTAAACAATTCTTGGGACACTTCAAGTCGGTATTGTTTCTGCTGGTCTGACAACAATTTTGGAATGAATTTTGCGGACACTCGACGCGTGTTCAAATCTTCACTTAAAATTGACTGAACCACGTAGATACTTAAATTCAGTTCATTAACCATCTCCCTAATTGTAAGTCTACGGTCAGAGCGCACTAAATCGCGAACTTTCACGTTTTCGTTGGTTTTTGAAGTGGAAGGCCGGCCGGACCGGGGGTCATATTCGACTAATTCGCGGCCATTTTTAAATCTGTTGAACCAGATAAAAATATTTGACTGGCTCAGACATTTATCCCTGAAAGCTGTTTGTAAGAGTTCATAAGTCTCCGAAGCTGATTTCCCGGTTTTAAAACAAAATTTGACACAAACTCGTTCTGTTTTTCATCCATTTTGCAAAATCAAAAACCAGCCAAGACCCGATCACACGTCCTCACTTACCAGGATGCCACTCTCTACTGAACAAAGATGTCGTGGTGATCGTTTCACAATGTTTCAACGACAAAACAAGCTTCCCCTTCCACACCCGCAGGCAAACCTAGCCCCTCCTATAGAGCAGTGGCGGCAGCTGTCGTAAAACTTTCCAATCACACCTCGTATGACTACAGGGGTATGTAAATACTGGGAAACATGCTGCAACAGATACAAGCTGGCTTCTTTCACCAGATGTTACCTTTCAGACACCTTTCTTCCCAACTTAAGGAGTCTTGTTTGGGACCGTTGAAACACCTGTTTCATACATTTTAAAAATGAGGTGGGGTGGAGTTTTTTTTGTTCATACACAGCCTTTGAATTATCAAAAAATCTGTTGACCTGGATCTTGTTAAAACCGATTGCTCTTCCTAAGCCGCACTGTTCAGGTTCTGAAAAGATAACATGTAACTTTTACAAAAAGCCTTCACCTTTCCAGCCATTTTTTTCTTACTGAACTGGTCACACAAACCATTCAGTTCAGCAAATTGATAGGCAATTTGCATGATCCGCTTTCTGGTTATTCCATAAAATCTTGCATCTTAATTCTTTGCATAATGTGGCAAGCCTCTCTTCCATTCCATTTTAATAGGTTGGTGGCTAAGACTGCGCACATGAGATATTGTACAGTCTTGGCCTCCCTCCTAGTGTGCAGTCTTACCTCCTTATATTAAAGAAATATAACCTGAAAAAATCTCTCCATTTCAAACATCTATGTAAACCTTATTAATTGCTTTTTAAATGGATGATAATGAAAAACTCCTGAAGTTGGTGTTTTATATTGTAACGTCACAAAATGTTCCATAAAGAAAATAATTGCAAAAGTAAATTATCATAAGAGGAAGGTGAAATGAACAGTATCGAACCCAAGTAATCCAAAAAATTTAGTAATATTGTCCAATAGTTAATATCAATAATATGTAAAAACGACGAAGACTTTGACCAAGACTCAAACCCCATATATTGTTTAAGTGAAGAACAGAATAAAACTGATATTGTATAATAAGAGAAACAAATAATCTCAGAAATGACCAAAATGAGGTCATGAAATGTTAGAAATGTAACTCTGAATAGAGCATAAAAACCAATTTATTGTGAAATAATAGACAAGATCTATTCCAATACTTTATAATATATATAAAATAGATGTATCAAATGATTTAAACACGTCATTAAATAGGATGTAAATTAAAATAAAAAAGATGTAATTTTGTAACAGAAAATCAAAGTTTTAGAGTTGAGACCAATCACTTAGATGTATGTGAAAATTAATTATTATAAAATTAAGAAAAGAACTAGATGTAAATGTCAATTAGACAAAGACAAACAAAATACTTCAAATAGAGAAAGCTGTAAATTGATTAGAAGTCAATGAAAATAATCAAAAACAGTGTTAAACTGAAAACATGTGGTGAACATGTAAAATTGTAAAATTTATGACTTTAAAGTTATCAAAATGCAACAAACTTGTATTTTAAAGCTGAGCCACAATATAAAGTAACTATACCTATAAATATGACCACCTAAAACACTTTAACAGTCAAGTTATAAAACTAGTTACATAGACCATACTAGGCTGAGATCAAAAAACAGTCACAAAATTAGTCATATTTGACAGATTAATTGTTTAATATTAGAAAGAATATAGAAAAAGATACAATTCTATAATGTACAATAGAAAAATACTTGCTCAATTGAAGACAAGCTTAATTCATAGAGAATTTTTAAATATAAAAGTGAAATTTGTCACACTCATGAAATAGCTCATCTGTACAAAGACAGTGAGATGCTAATTGAGATTACAATAAAATTAAAATGTATTAGGAAAAACCATGTATTCCCAAAGATCAACAATATAACAAACTCTAAGTGAATACCCAAAAAATCCCAGAAATAATACCAAAAAAAGACAAATTACTATAAATAACAGTGACAAGAAGACTAGGCCATATGTTATGCCTACAGAAAAATGAAATTAATTATATGTTATGTGCTTTAATATTTGTTTGTTTTGTTATGTACAGCTAATTATGTTATGTATAGTAAGAGCCGAGGAACTTAATAACATTTTATTAATAAGAAAACTAGAATTTTGTATAAATACTACAAGGTAAGGATATGTATTTTATGTTAATTTATTAGATTTAATTTATTTAAAAACAATCATGAATGGTATCATTTTAATCAGTTGAAAGCCGAGAATCTAAAAATAATAATGACATGCAGATTGTAAGTAGTTCTGTAAAATTGTTTGACAAATACCAGAATAATTTCAGTAATATCCTTTAGTATGAAGAACAAGAAGTTTTTGTTCTAAAGCTTCTACGGAAGTCGAATTTGTTCCATGATGTTCTATTTGCATATTCTCGAACGTTCCAGAAGAAAATGTTACTAAAAAATACCGGAAGTCATGAATAAAAATTAAAACAATGCACCTTACAGAGAGTATATAAGCGAGACCAAAATCGACACAAGAAGACTTTATGCTTTGAAACCACGAGAGACACTTCACATATGAATTCGAACATCTAATCCAAGGCGAACTCAAAGAAGAGGAATCCAACCCGAAAACTCAAAAAAGGCTTTTCCCCGTACCAGACGAAAGACATACTTAACCTAAAAAGGAGTATATCACTAAATCGCTAACGTGCATGTTGAATAGAGCAACAACACGCCAATTCTAATAGAACGTACACAGCCAAATATCCAGCGGCCCTGAAAAGGACCGATTTTAATAGAGAAAAATCAAATTTTGCTGGTATTAGCGACATAAACAGACTTTGACAAAGCCCCAAACAATTTACTAAACGCAAGCCTACATTGAGTTTGTAACTAGTGCTGAGACGGCAGTATAGCAAGGTCACGGAACGCAGTCAGCTGTTTTTCGCCGGCAACGATTTAAAGCATAGAAACAGTACGATTTTTATTTAAATTGTGCGGAGTTTTCAAATCGTAATTTGACTTTTAAATAGTTACAAGTGAGAGGAAGCGTAAATACAAAGAGGCGCAAGATTGGAGTCGTCCCCAAAAACAGTGTCCAGTGAAGGAAATACTTACCCACCGGAACGTGAGTTGTCCAAAATTAAAATCCTTTTACCTGGTATCTTTGTCACACAATTGTACTACATATATCAAACACCTTCAATTCACACAAATTTTGTAAAGCATCCCACTGATTTGGCTTGATAGTTCAAAGGAGTCACGTCCTGAGTATAACGTTTTTTCAAAGATTAAATTCATGCGATTCAACTGAGCAGTAAAATATTTATTAGCCGATACTTAATAAAATCTTGTCAATAATTTTTGTAACTCTGCAACTTTACATAATTTTACTGTTAGTCCTTCAGACGATTTTTATGAAAGAAAAGTCATTAAACATATGTTATTTGCAACTCAAATTGTCTTGTTTACATTTTTGTCTATAATTAATTTAACAATTAAAAAATCAATTTTTAATAATAATAATTTCTTGGACTAAATATCCAAGTGGCGCCCACACACACACATATTAGCATAAGTTGTGTTTGCAGGACTACATCTACGAAGAGAAACAGGCAATTAGTAAGTATAAGTGCGCGGAGTGTAACACCCGACAAGACACATCTCAAACGTTACAAATTGACGACGAGACGTCACACTTTTAATTTTTTATAATATGTATGCAACTATTATATTAACTTAAAAGTTACATTTAAATGATGTAAAAACAGCTTTTACCTACAAACGACCAGACAGAGCAAGGCTATTTACAATTTATCAACTAGGTGAAGTGGTGGACTGGCGGGAAGTGGAATTCCGTTGATCATGTTAGCCAACCTCTACAAAATAGTTGTATGCATTCTTACCCAACTATCCCTTAAGGTTTACTTTTAAAAAGAAGAAATAAAATGGTTATTGCAGCAACAGTCGAACCGATTTAATGCTATGACATCTTAAGGTTCATAACACACACCTTTAGCAGTGAATTGGGTGACAAGTAAATGTCAGTAAAGACAGGCAGTAGAGATGAGGTTCATTATGTACAGACAGTGAACAAATAGTGAACACAAAAACATATTGGAACCAACTGAATGTAAAGGTTATGCTAATACAGGCATGTTCAGAGGATGGTCAAATGAAAAACGCCTGAAAAAATTAATGAACGGATACATCCAAATAGGAGAAAAAGATGTTGATAGAAGACAGCATGGGAAAAGAAGGTAAAGGAAATAAGGGGGTATACAGGAGTAAGGATTAGTATTACCTCAGCAAGGATGTGAAGAGACGTGTCAACTACACATAACTCTCTAACTGGCATCAAAGTGACTGTTAAAGTTGTAATTAATTGTTTGTGGAAAAGCAATTCACATCAGTGTAGTTACATTGTTGACTTATTTCTGCATATCATTAACTATTGGCTATATTGGCAACATGATAGGTTGGATCCATTAAAGGTGATACGCTGTAGTTGAGAATACCAAAAGTTATTTCTTCCTTCGGGTCACTTAAAGTAAGAGCAGTCATAAACTGATTGGTAGTATAAAGCTCAAACACTGCCAACTTGGTATGTGATATGTTCCTGTATTTAATAAAAGTGGGATCTAAACATGAACCACATCTTGTAAGTTTATCAAAAAGATGAAAGAAACTGAGGTTTTCCATTGAATTCATGTAACTGTCCACAACAGATGAATTATTGAGAATATTAATGTTTGTCTCCCATTAAGGTAACACAATCAGTCATCTGAGTCGGGCATTTTTCAAGCTCAGATGACAGAATATTTTCCCCCATTCTTGCCATAAAGTATGACATCAGTTTTGCTGATAATGCTGAAGAAACGGACATGATATTCAAATACTGTCTAACAAATTGGTAACACTGCACAATTAACATAGAAACACCTGGTAGCTTCTATCTAAATTATGTCACTGCAAGTGATCTTTGAATAGGTTAATAAAGAACAGAGTGCCTGTAAGCAGTCCAGTTCTGCAAATCAGTTACACAGTGACAGGTATCTGACACAATCAGTTTAGTAAACAGTGTTTTGCACATTATTTTCATGAAAGACGAACTGAATGTTATATTGCAAACTAGTAGAATGCATTTAAGTTGTGTATTATTTCTTGTGTATAATGTCATGGATATCTACATAGAATAGAATTATTACTTTAATAGAAGTATGAAACTCTTGTAATATTGTTAATGAACAGTGTATCCATTTCTCTGGCATTTAAGAATCTAGAATTTTAATACCAGAATTTTTTTTTTATTTTAATGGCCATGTGTTCCATTGTTTTGCGATCACAGCTCGTGCTATCCTTGTGACAATATATTAAATTTTTTGTTGACTCAAGTATATTAAGTTAAACTCAAGCTTGAAGTACATAAACTGGTGCTATAAAAACAACGCTCATAATTTTGTATTGTTACAATCATTGTGACTCCACTTGCAAAGTCAATTATGGCACCCATGAGTACAGAAGTCTGGATAGATGACCACAAGGATAGGCAGGGGGAGACCAATTTCAGAGGCAAGTGTAGCAAAGCATAGCCAAAAGGCCCGAGTTTCTCTGCCTAAGACAGTTCTACGTATTGAAGGCCCACATCATACTAGAGGTTCCCCAAACTCACAGGACATTATACGTCTAGACCAGGAAAGGTCAGTGTCAATAAAATATCCAGTTGATGTAAGATTGGTACCCCAACTTGACAGCAGGGGCGAACTTAGGATTTCATTTGGGGGGGGGGATTTTTTCAACCACATACCGTTTTCTTAGAGTATTGTTTTTGTCATATTATTATGAAAATCGTACCAACACATTAAAAATCACAGGTAAATAATAGCTGTAATTCACTAATTTCATTATAATCAATTAAAAACACATACGTATATTCTTCCAGTTTGTCTTAGAAGTCTAATAATACCTTTCTGTGGAATATAAATACTTTAAAGAGAACGTTAAAATTAAGAAAGTGAGGGTTACCACGTACAAGAACAAAAAAAATTTTAAATGAACATGTGTTTAATTTTACAAAATTTTGTTTCTTAGAGCTAGGAAATACACAAACCATGTCGCATTATGAAAAATAATGTTGAAAAATTAAAACTCATTCACATTATGTGCTTTGTGATTAAAGTTATCAACATGTAAAATTGAGTTAAAATATATAAACATATCCTTATTTACCATCAGTTAAAAAAATAAAAATTTTTAGAAAGTTATTCCTGGCAACAGTTTTTACAGAACAAATTCAAGTCTTTGTGATTTGTTTTATGCTATTGTGTGTCCAAGCAGCCATGCACCCTGAAGGATGAGTCACCTGCTAGGCACTGGACTGCAAAACTACGAATTTTTAAAGGGTCGCTTAATCCTTCAGGGCGCATGGCTGCTTGGACACACAATAATTTGTTAAGCACTTCTTCTGGGTCAACTAAAATGTCTCTATGAATTGACAGCAAAGTCAAACCACTCAGACAATCTTGACCTGTTGCACTTCTTGTAAAACTCTTTACTCTTCTAAGGGTAGAAAAGGATCGCTCACATTTTGCTGTAGATACTGCAACCAGTTTTTAAAAATCTATGAACAGAAGGGAAAACAATTTTTTCACATCCATTTAGGCAGGTGATAAAGTACTTTGGTTTTGTAGTATCACATTCCAACCATTTCCTCTTTCACATAACTATCTCTGATTCAAAAGTCTCACTAGAGAATGCCACATCTTCAGGCCAAAACTCTGATAAATTAGATGCAATTTTCTTCACATCTTGATCACTGATGGAGCAAGAGTGCTGAGGAAGAAGATACTGAAGAGATTCTAGCAGTTTTCTGTGATTAAGGAACCGCTCATCAAGTTGTTGCAGGAAGTAGTCCAAAAATGGGTTGTATATGGCAAGGTGGTAGTAAGCTTCCGGGTCTTCTGTACCATACTGGTCTTTTTTAGTTTGCTTTGAAGCTCTGCTAGGAATCTCAATGCTCACTTCAGCGGAACTGCAAAGATCCATAAAAATAAAGTGAAATTTTGATTTCACAATTATTCTTTATTTCCTGAAATTTCTTTCCTGAGGTTGTCCGCATGTTTTAGGGAATAAACAAGGTCAACTTGTCTCTGCCTGCTCAGGGAGGCAACTTGTCTGAGAAAATGATTAACTAAAAATCCAAGTTTCACATGAGCCTCCCTTCCCACCCTCACTTATTTAATGTGTGAAATATCTGATATTCAATATACCTGTGTATTACCAATTTGCCAAAAGACTTCAACCTATAAAGAACCAAAACGTGATTTAGGTTGTTAATTTAATTTATTTTAATGTTAACTGAAGGGAATAATACAATCATTTGGATTGTTTACATTAATGTGTTAAAACTTTATTTAGGGTAATAAGAATTAGATTGTTTAAATTGACCAGGTGTCAATAATACTTAATAATAGGTCATAATAAATTGACCAACTATACCATTAGATATTAAGAAGTTATCAAAAGAAAGTTTTATTGTTTAAAGTTGGTTTGAGTTTGACCATAATGGCCTAACATTATGGTAATATGTTTGTTTTATGTCAATGCTGTTCTTCACTTTGTCAGAATCAGTTCAATGAATAATAATAACATAATAGATAATTCAATGCATGTAATAATAATAGTGTATCAAGCCACCAGGACATACAATAATATTAAATATTTAGAATTAATATTAGGCAATTACCTGTATTAACTTCCGTCTTGTGACTTATTTGGTTTTTTCTTAAAACGACGCGTTTCGAGAATAAATTCTCATCATCAGGTTCCAATACTATAAAAACATCAAATTCACCCAAAAGGGGTCGTCAACTAGTTAAAATACACAAACACAAAAACACCACACATAATTTAACACCGACAAATTTGTTTTTGTGTTTGTGTATTTTAACTAGTTGACAACCCCTTTTTGGTGAATTTGATGTTTTTATAGTATTGGAACCTGATGATGAGAATTTATTCTCGAAACGCGTCGTTTTAAGAAAAAACCAAATAAGTCACAAGACGGAAGTTAATACAGGTAATTGCCTAATATTAATTCTAAATATTTAGTAACGTGACTTGGAGACAATTAAAAAAAAATGAATAATATTAAATTGAAACTTTCTACTATAGAGAAATATAAATTAATTGGCCAATATCAAAATAGAAATTATTGTAAATCCAACTATTAAACCATCACAGCACTGTAATAAATAGTAAAACATGGTATAAATACTAATGCTTTATTAAAATGTATGCTTTATACTAATGGTATGTATGCTTTATTTAAGTGTCAGAAGCAACATTTAAATTAATTAATGGAATTTTAATGTGATTTGAAATGTCAAAAGCTACATGGAATGGCTTATGAGATGAAATTTTATAAAATGTTAAATTAATTATTAAGACACACACCTATGCCATGTGAGGCGTCTAAATTTTTGTCTTGTTATAAGGAATATTGTACTGTAAACTAATTTGAGATTTATTGTGTATTAGACAGGGAGTAATTGTAGCTAGAAAATGTAAATTTTGTATCTTAAATAATTAAGGTCATGTGACCTCCTAACCCGACGATTTTGACCAATGAGAAATTTTGGTCAAGCCCGTTGAAGGTACAAGGAAATTTCTTCACTTGATTGTTAGACTTGAAAGTATAAAGAACTAATCTATGCTGCTCTGTGTAAAAAGTATATGATAGAGACATATCCAAGTCAGAATAAGAGTGAAAGTAAAATAATTAACAGTGTCAAACTAGAACCAAGAACTGATAATATAATAATAAAACAAGAAGAAAGAAGATAATAATATTGTAAACTAACTTTCCTCCGTCCGTCTAGTAGAGGTAGCACCTGTAATGTACTCACTTGCTTACCTTCAGAAGTGCCCAGAGTCGCCAGAGTGTTTGTGGATGACACTCAACCCAAATTACGCATCTGACTTTTCAAAATCTCCCCTCAGAAGTTCCACGGTTCGTTTATGCGAAACTTTGGCTACAGTGATTGAGAAAGCAATAGGCACGCGCAAGCAAACAAATTGCACAACACCTTTTGGATATGGAAAAATTGGTTTTAATGCACTATTTTCTTCTGAAACATCATTTATCATCTTTCTAATACATTATTGTTCAGTCAATTGTGACTTAAAAATCTTACTTCACTCACTCATTCACAATTTAGATTCACAGTACCACGTGCATTCCTTTACTTTCACTCACTCACAAATTAAATAATTGTAATTACATTTCTTTAGCGCTTTATCATTCAGGGGCAATTTTTATTAGTGGAATTTAAAACAGGTACCTGTATATTTTTCAAACACTTAACAGAATGTGCACATGATGGCTGCCTTCACCGACGCCGCGTGTCCATGGAGTCTCGTTGTTTTCCAATTGCTAGGCCGAAATGTATTCCCGCGACGTATCTGTTGTTCTCACTGGCTCTGGTGGTTATTCTCTGCCATCCTGCTAGTAATTCATAGGTGATTTCCGACCTCTGATGAACTAAAGTTTTTTAAAACCGCACCACCAGACTTTTGTTACGTCTGGTTGCGGCAAAGTCCATGTTCGTAGAGCAGTGAGATGCTGGATGCAAGCCCACGGCTAACCAATTATTCGCCGCTCTCGACCATTTGAATTTTCGTCGTAACATAATTGTCTCAAACGTACGCATTATTTACTGTTCTTTATGACGCATCATCCTGTTTTGTGTGTGGTTCACGTCATTGTTGAGTGACGTGCATAAATATAATAAGACGTGTTATGCCATATATGGTAACAAAATGATGTTGGATATGCGATTGGTTGTTGACATCGTCACACAGTTAATGTCTTAGGCCAGAATAAATATGAATCATCATTGCTGCAGACCACCCTTCAACTGGTTATATTCACTTTTACAATACTTTATATATTTATTTCACAATTATTGAATAAAATGACACCTACTCAGGATTGCCCCATTACAAAACCCCCTCAAAGAAAGGTTTCGTGCCAAAGCATGAAAACTTTCTTTAACACAATCATTCCTAAAGGATCAGTCGGTATAAGGCGCCGTGACCCCCCTGAAATTTAGTAAAACATGGGTACTTACCCCCTGCTCTGACGATTGTGACCGCACCTGAATGAACTTACTGGACTTTCTCGCAAGAATCCCAACACCACAAGAACACTCAGGCGCTAGACGCTCCTGCCCTGACGCACCGGCCAGCACAGGACCGCCGCCACAACTCATCAGATTCTGAAACAACAAAATTAAAAATTACAATATGGCCTTACATCTTTCCCCATACTGAACTGATATTTTCCCTTTTTATTTCGTACTGGTTCCTCTATTTGTAGTACTGGCTTTTACGAATCTATTACTCTATCACACATTTACAAATTCTTAATATAACATAAATGGCTTAATCTAAATTCTTTTCTCTTTTCATTATACTTTTCTCCTCAATTCCAATTGGAAATAAAATATATGAGACTTATTGTCTCTTAATTAAATCACTCTTTTACCTTTATTTAGTATACCTCTTGAATTTTTCTAAACACTAGCGCAGTAACTTACCGCCTTCTTTACTTTGAATATAAACAACAGATTAGACAAATTAGGCTGCCTGGAAGCAAGGAAAATACAGATTTAAGCAATATTAAAATTTCAGTGACAACACGGTCACCCTCCTCTTTCTACTATATACCTCCTCCACTCTACATCAACTTATACTAATCCCCCAACTTAAACTAATTTCCCTTAACCCCTGATACCCCGCATTACACAATTGTCAGTGACCTCAAGGACTTTCACCTATATTAGTATGACACTATTACTCGGTCAATGAGGGCTAGATCCCCAAAGGCGGAGTCGCACCCTCACAGCGTGTAACGTTGCCACCGGCCATCCATCTTTCTATGTCCCCCCATGACTGGACTGTTGCGCCCAGTTGCTTCCACAAGGACTGAAGCGTTAAGGAGGAATTTTGTCATCTCCTGTCCTTGCTTCGGTGTTACAAATAAAAATTCAGATTATCTGACCACTAGGGTTTACAATATCTTACTAATTTTATATTTATGTGCCCTTAAGATGATCTATCCCCCTTTTTATGTTCCCATGCGAACGGGTGATAGCCGCTGTTCCATAGTTCCGGTTTGATTTCCCCTGAATCACCCCCCCTGTTAATTTTTATGTCACACCAATTTTCACAAAGGCAACCAACCATAGTCAGTTTACAATGTCTGCCCACAGCTGGTTGTCAGCCAAAACCACGGTCAGTGCTGGTGAGGCAGCGACCGCCCAAAAGTGGGGAAATCTGTCATTATTAATCATGATTTACCTTTATACATTGTTTCATCAACGTTCAAAAAGAATAATTATACACAATATATATATATATATATATATATATATATATATATATATATACCACCCTCTTCGGGTCACCCTTAAATTAAAATAACATTTATAGACGTTATACATTATAAGCGTTCATTTTTGATTCCCCATTCCCACAGTAGCACTATAGCTTCACCATGTCTTTATACACATTACACATTTTTTGGTATACATCAATAATTTACTTTTGAGTTACCATTTTTAACTTTTATCTGCACAAAACACTTGTATGTCAACGTTCATTACTAAACATTAATAATACACACCATAAATATAGCCAAAAATTAAATAAGATATTTTTTTTTAATTTCCCAGGGACTACTCTCTTATGCCCCTTATCAATCACTTACCATCCTTCAATTTGTCCAAAAAGGCCTCACATTTGTCGTGTTGTGAGTACCCACGATCTCTCTAGTGACTTGGTCCTGCAATACATAAGCGTTATTCATCTTAATTTCCACCACTTCAAAAGGCCCGTCGTATAACAAAAAGAACTTCTTTATTTCCTTGTCTTGTGCACTTGACAAATCATGCCTCTTCACCAACACTAACTGCCCTATCTCATATCTCATCCACTTACCTTTCATATCGTGCCTCTGTTTTCTCTTCTCTCCTTTTCTTAATAATCTCTCATTAGCTAATCTCAACTTCACATTTTGATCGATGGTATTCGTCTCTGGTGGATAGTCGAACAACTGCTCCAAAATCCTAGGTCGACGCGTTCCTCGTACCAACTCGTAAGATGTGAATCCTGTCGACTCATGTGTTGTGCAGTTCAGTCAGTTCTCAGTTTTTTGAACGTATAAGGGCCACTCACTATGCTTGGCATGGCAGTAAGCTCGAAAAATCCTGCCTATTTCCCTCATGACTCTCTCCGCCTGGTTGGACTGCGGATTATATACTGCGGTGTGTTTTGGGATGATGCCTTCCCATCCTAGAGTCTGGTGCCATTTTCCACTGATGAACGGTGGTCCGTGGTCTGATAGTATTACTTTCGGCTTTCCGATGTTGACCATGTAGTTGCGTGTGATTTTCTCGCTCAGCACCTTACTGGTCGCTCTCTTCACGCTGTATAACCTGACATATTTTGAAAAAGTATCAAGCACTACGAATATATACATAACACCGCCCCTACCCTTTGGCAATGGGCCATACAAATCTACTGCTACTAACTCAAATGGTTTCTAAACCTTAATATAGTTCAACTCCCCTTCTAACCTATAATTCACCGCTTTAGATTTTTGGAATAGTTCACAAATTCTAAGTATTTTTCTCACCCGCCTTTCCATATTTCTAAATACACAAGATTCTCTCAATACACTCACACACTTCTTTGCCCCAAAATGGCCATACCTATAGTGACAGTCCCACACTATTTTTTTTATCAATCCCTCCAGTATAACTAACCTCCAATCCCTTTCTCTCCCCTCTACTCTTTTAAATAAACTCCCATTAAATACTTGAAAATACTGTCTACACCCAAATTCATCTAACTCCGACTCTACACTAGCTATGATTTTGTTTAATTTATTATCTGCTCTCTGCATTGTTTATGTCTTTTAGCTCCTCCCCAAAAAGTCTATCTTCCCTTGACAATCTGTAAATCTCTATTTCCTTAATATCTCTACCTGTTCTATTCCTATCTGTGTCTACTCGTGATAGTGTGTCAGGCATCCGGTTCTCTACCCCCTTATTATATTCCCAAAACAAATTATACTCTTGGAGAGCTAGCACCCACCTTGTTAGTCTACTGTGTGTGAGCTTACAGAAACGACAGAGCTTTGTGATCCATTCTAATAATGGTGGGACTTCCCAGCAGATATGTCCTGAATTTCTTGACTGCAAACACGATGCTGAGAAGCTCTTTCTCTGTAGTAGCATAGCCTATAGAACAAGGAAGTCAGCTCACTCTCGCTGTTACCTGGCCCAGCCAGCAGATCGCACTCGTGTCGTTACAGATCCTACAAGCGAGACAGGGCAAGACAATTTGTTGTTATGATTACGTTTAATGCAGACGCCAAATAATATCTGTACGGAAATCACTGCGAGAAATAAACTTAAGAGACACAGTTATCACACATATCGACGTATTATTATTTGAGGAATCTAATAACCAGTTAACTATCTGTGAGGTAACCGGATATGTCGCGGTACGATAAGGCAACACACATCAAGATAAAAACTGCTTACATTTCTAATATCTGTGTGTCAAACCATATAAAATTACCCTGAACTCACCGTGATTGCATCAGCTGTCGGAAAACTTGGACAACTTCCGCGAAGACTTGGCTTTCTTGGATGATAGGAGCTCCTTCCTCAGTTCCTTGGTGCGGAAGAAAAAACGACACTTGAGGTAGTGGAAAATTAACTTTCCCGCAATTTCACTTCTGTGGTCACCACTGCATCCTAAATCTGAAGAGCCGACGAAGATAGAATCAATGCTATCCAAACAGTTGAAAAATATGTCGCCCCATAAACTATGTTCCGAGCGAAGTTTCTCTGAGATGACCGCCTCTGCTTGTAAAACCAACTGGAGTACGCAACGGGAGGGGTATGTTAAATACCTGACATCTTTATCGTAACCATAATCTTTCAAGGAAGTAAACATTGCTACCAAAGGGTCAGGAACTTGTTCACTAGACAGTGTACGAATACACTGTGGACAATTAATATACTTGTCACTTTTTTTCACTATGTATTAATTTTATTGCCAGATAGAACACTAAATTCTGCTTAACGAGGTCTGCTTGATATGGGAGGGTGATTTCATTTTCCCAGTCAGTCACTACAATTTTATCTTTGATTTTCATCTCTACACTGTCCTTAATTTCTTTGCTCCTCTGTGCACTTTCTCTAGCCATTGCGCACATCTGATTTACAAATGAAGTAAGGGGTGCTTCTACTTTGGGTTCGCTGTTTGCTGACGAATTTAGAACAAGTTTCGTTGGAACATATATGGATTGCAACATATGTAAATGTAAAAAGTCGACGGTCGAAGGATGATCATCACAACTTAGAGATCTCAAAATTCCGAAATGACGCTTTAAGGGATCTTGATTAAATTTAACAGTTAAAACATAGGTAAATCCTCTAGCCCACAAAAATTCCGATATTTCAAGAGTACTTGTCAGGGTTCCTCTCAATGATTCCATAGTTCTTGAGGACGCAAATGTGTTCTTCTGAGTTTTGATATTTTCTAAAAATTCTAATAGAAGTTTGTGTGAGGGAGAACCTTTGTACAGTCCTTTTACGGGCAACGTAGAGTTCAGGACATCCACAAGGTTATTGAAATCTCTGGTTAAACATTCAGTATTCTCACTGCCACGAAACTCATTAGGCTTCATTTCTCTGAAAAATGTATTTGCATTTGCTACACTGTTGCTGAATAGCTGAAAAGCCAACCTCGCGTTCATTCTTTGAAATGAGTTAGGGTCTATGTGGGAGGATGTCAACTTCGGGCAGCTTCGAAGACCGGCGAATTCACATGATGTGTCAATTTTAAATAACTTTCGATAAAATTCATAATTCACTTCTGTGCTTTTATATATCAAATTTACTTTGTCGTGGAAATGATTGCGAATGCATTTAAAAATATGAACACTATCGGAGAACGCCCATATTTTCCTTTTGTGGTCAACTGGATTTTCAATAAAGCACTTTGTTTTCCCCTCCTTTCCTGAGATCCCTAGAATCGTCCAGACCCTTTTATTAGACTGGCTACCATCACACGTGAATGCTATCACTTTCACTCCAGATTGTTCTAATTGAATAATAACTTGAATTAATATTTTTGAAAGTATGTCCCCAGGAGTGGCATTTTTACTTGCATAAATTGCCACGGGCTGGATCCAATTACACAGCAAAGGAACGAACATAAACACAAGGGCATGATTTGCTAGAATATTCTTATTGCTGTCCGGAGTCTCATCACCTAAATCAACAAAACCATCAATTTTCAAAGTGGACGAATTGAATCTAATGTGTCCCTTAATTTTACTTCATCGTAAATGAGAATTCCTAACCGTTTATTTTCATCTTTCTCATTTGCGTAAGCTTCCTTAATCACATTTATGGCATTTCCGTTCACACCATAATTACTCTTAAAACCTTTACACAGTTTTCTCAGGTGAGATTCTGAAGGCAAAGGTAGTAATTCATGCTTCAGACAATGTCTGTAACCTCTAGGCGATTTTATTTTTAACAGCAAACTGTCCAATATAAATTCATTTGAATATCACATGCCTTTGGAATGAGCATTACATTTCTTCAGCATCATGTCAACCATAAGTTTTTGTTTCTTACTTAGACAACTTAAGAGATCCTCTGCTTCAGTCGAATTGATTTGGCGCGTTTTTCTTTCAAGCAAATTTATTTTAGCTTTGTAAACTGCTAATTTATTTTGTGTTCTTTTTAAGTTCCTGTTTAAGTTTCTTATTCTTGTCTTCAAATTTTGAATAACTGGTGGATCATGAGCACTAGAATTGGTTAATTTAGATGTAGAGGGAAGATTATGATTAGGGTCGATTACTTCTAAAATATTGCATTTAGCGCTGTTGCCGCTAGCTGCGGATTCCTTGCGTGATTCCCGTTTCACAGGGGATTTCCGAACCTTTAATTTTTTACTTAAATAAGAAGGCAAGCTAGGAAAAATATGTGGAACAGCACCCGGCTTCAAGGTCCATCTAATTCTCGGAATTTCCACATGTTTCCCATCAATAACAAAGGAATCTGCTTTAATTAAAAAAGCATCAGCAAAATGGCATTCACAAATGGCAGATTTACGCGTAAGTGGGATATCTTTCCTCGGAATCGCCCTAGCCCACGCTGAAAACAGCTTCCCATCTTTAGGAGGTGTAAAGAAATGTTTACCTTTATCTGTTCTATATCCAGAGCGACATCCCGGCATGAAACAGGCCAGCATTTTTATTGATAATGATCTTACGAATATATCACACACTTCGGCTTACACACTCACACGTATACGACTTTATTTTGCACTTATCTTTTACGAAAATAGCCAGCATACACGCATGTGCACAGCCTAGCAACTACACATCTGGATCTGAGTCGACTGTGGCGCACTCTCTACAGCGTGCCTTCAGCCGTCCCATTGTCGCAATGCTTTACAAGCGGGAGTGAGCACACTTCCCCTTCTACTCGCTATGGTAGTAGTATAGTTTCTCTCAGCCGCTAGCAAGGTCCGACTGGCGAAAGCGATGGTATGATGTTCTTTATCGTCGTCCTCCTGGTATAGTTCAGCTCCTAGGGCTATATTGCTAGCATCCGTCTGTAAATAAAAATTGTTATTGAAATCTGGGTGGTTCATTAGAATCATGTTGGCGAACTTACTCTTAATTTCACAAAAAGCCTCCCTCTCGGTTTCTCCCCATCTCCATTGCTTATTCTTCTGCAATATAGCACTGAGTCTTGCTGTAGTTTGAGCGTAGTTTCGCTGGAACTTTCTGTAAAAGTTACATAAACCAGTAAACTTTGTAGTATTTTGATGTTTTTTGGCTCCAGAAATGTCATGATGGATTCCACTTTTTCTGGATTAGCTCGGATTCCCGTAGATGTTATGATGAATCCTAAAAATGAATTTCTTGTTGTAAAAATTTCGATTTATCCCAGTTTACTGTTAGGCCTCCCCGGTATAACTTATCTAACAAGTATTCCAAATGTTCTACATGCTCTTCGAACGTCCTTGAAGCTATCAAAATGTCATCCACATAGATGGTCAAAAAATCTAAATGGTTAGGTTGTAAAATTTCATCAAGGCACTTAATAAAACTGGCTATGCTGGTGTTCAACCCGAATGGTAGATGAGTGAATTGATAATTCTTCTCATTAAATAAAAATGCGGTATACTTGCGGCTACTTGGAGCTAGTGGGACCTGCCAATACCCGGCCGTCAAATCCTGTGACGTCATATATTTTACTCCACTAAACTTCTGGAAGATCTCTTCAATTGCTTCAGTTGACTCCATATCAGGAGTAATTAAAATTAAACCTTCTCTCAACAGTCCGTTAAGGACCAAAGCGTACTGCACGGCTTTTGTGTTAGTGTGATGGTGTATGGCTAGTACTATGCGCCACCAGCCGCTAATTGCGGTATTCACAGCCAGGAGGTGGCACTGTTATCTCAGCGCCTACTCAGTTTGCCTCACGACGCTATCAGGAATAATAATTTGATTAATTTTTCTTGCGTACAGACATAACCTAACTCTCCCGTCTTTCTTGATGACTACTACTAAAGGGTTGGAATAGGTCAACACCGATCTCTCTATAATACCCCCTTCTAACATCTTGTCCAACTCTAACTGTACGGCTCTCCTCTTCAAATATGATACCGGATAACTTCGTTGTACGTAGGGCGCATGTTCCCTCACCTTTAATTCGCATTCATAACCTTTTGCCCTTCATGGTTCCCCGGCAAACACTCACCTAAAACCCTCTACTACCCGCCACAACGCTTCATGTTGAGAACTCCCTATCGCGCCACCCTCACTACAAAATTTAACTGCTCTATCCTCCCATATTCGCTCCTCACTCACTTGCTCTCTGCATATATTCATACTAACCTCCGTGTCCCTATCTATAACCCAATTCGGTATAACCCTTATTCCCAAAATTTTCACTGTACCTAACACCCGCTCGAAATTAACCGTTATCTGTTTACCTTTGTTATTTAGTTCTAATATTCTGTTTTTAAAATTGATTACAGCGTTGTTCCTGATCAGAAAATCGTTACCTAAGATTACTTCTAAGTTTAATCCCCTTACCACTAAGAATGTATTTTCATAGATCTCCCCATTTATTACTATGTTCAACTGGACTTGTTTGGTCACCCTTTTACTTCTAACACCCGTAATGCCTACGATGGTTACCCCCGCAACTGGCAAAGATGGAATATGTTTATTATTCTCCCTTAACTTATCTAATATGTGTTCTGCTATTACTGAAACTTCACTGCCCGTGTCTATTAGTGTCGTAACTGGCTTACCTTCAATTTCCAGCTTTACCTCCGTCAACCACGCCTCTGGTCTAATTGCTCCCATCTCCTCTTCCTCCATCAGTTCTGTAGACATATCCGTATGAATGATGTGATTCCGGTATATGTCTTCTTGGACCCCGCAGTCATCTATCGACAATGGCCGGGCCTCCTTTTCCATTGTCTTCCTCAGTTTTCCGCCTGCTCGGCCGTACCTCCTGGTGTGTACACTCTCTCCGTTCTGTTGTTTGCTCCTCCATTTCTTGGTATTCCTGCTCGATCCTCCCCTGTTCATTGATGTGGGTTGCTATCTCTTTGCGGCATCCGGTTCTGCTGACCTGGTCTCACCTTCCTGCATCTATAACAAAAATTCCGATCGGCATAATTTTCTGTTTGACAATCCACACATTTCCACATCCGATATCGTCTGTTCGGTTCCCGTCCGTTGTATGTTGTTCCCATGTGCTGTCCTCTTTGCTGCGTATAACTCCATCCGCTGTTCGTATTTGATTGGTGTGGACATCTGTTGACTTCCCGGTCTTGAATATTCTGAAAAACATCGAACATACTCTCTAAATCATGGATATTACCCACCTCTCTCGTCATTAAAGTGATTTGCACCTCTCTAGGTAGGTGTTTGCTGATATGCTGGACGAATGACTGAAACAGCAATGGTGGCTCTAAATACTTCGCCTTGTTGAAGAGTTTCATTACGTACACAGTGATATTGTTACTATGTCCCCCGAAATTCCTTGTTCCCATTATTCGGCTACGCAATATTTCCTGCTCCTCTTCCGACCAATACTTGTTTCGGAATGCAGTTTCAAAATTTTCGTAGCTCCCCCACTCGGTTCTATGCACTTCCGCCCATATTTTGGAATTTCCTTTAAAACATTTAAAAATTTTCAAAAGCTTCACCTCTAACTATTACTGTTAAAATGATTGAACTCCTGTACTCTATTTAAAAACTGCATTGGATGTACTCTATGGTTCTCACTACAAAATGTTTCAAGTTCTACTTCGTCTTTCACGTCGCGGGTATATATTATTCGCTCCGCTACATTATTTGATTTTTGGCTTCCTACCACATGTAACTCATCTTTAATCTCGAAATTTATTCTGTTCAATTATCTTAAATTTAATAGTACTACTATCACTTTCATATTTGAGGCAATTTTCATTTATAACCCCCATGTTTTCTTGTACAGACTGTACGTCTTGTTTACACTTATTTTCTATGTCAACTATTTTATTTTGAATATCATCATTATTCTTATTAATTGTATTCATGCACTTACTCTCTACTTCTACACACTGCTCTTTAATCTGTTTATCAATCTGGTCTGTTGTTTGTTTATTTACTTTAATAATTTTATCTTATAGGTTATCTTTCAGTTCCTTGATCTGTTCACTACACTTATAGTTTACTGACTCTATATTTGTTCTTTCCAATTTTTAAAATTCATTTCATTTTTTATATTTTGTTCTTCGAATTTAACATTTAGATCACTCTGAAAACTGTCAAACTTATTATGGGTCTCAATTTTTTGTTCTTCTAATTTATTATCGATGTTTAATAGCAACTGCATCATTGCCATTATGTCTTTATTTTCATCTGTTTTACTTTCGTGTCTGGTTGAGATGGGGGTTGACTGGACTGGTGAGCCATTTACGTCAACTGACTCGGTGGAACTTCCCTCTAGCTGGCTCACTGAAGTCGAGCAGACTCCCATCTCACTCATAAATGTCTCGTCAGTTATGCTGACTTCGTTATTTTTATCTGCCATTTTTAAGTATTTATTTTTAAGAGGTTTTTTTATTTTGACACAAAATTCTTATTTTAACTATATTTTGTTAATTACGCAACCTACACTCGTTCCCAATCACTGCAACCTCCAGTGAGCATATTTCGCATAATTAAACACCTGCAAAAATCCTGACAGGGTCGCCAATTGTAAACTAACTTTCCTCCATCCGTCTAGTAGAGGTAGCACCTGTAAAGTACTCAACTGCTTACCTTCAGAAGTGCCCAGAGTCACCAGAGTGTTTGTGGATGACACTCAACCCAAATTACGCATCTGACTTTTCAAAATCTCCCCTCAGAAGTTCCACGGTTCGTTTATGCGAAACTTTGGCTACAGTGATTAAGAAAGCAATAGGCATGCACGAGCAAACAAATTGCACAACACCTTTTGGTTATGGAAAAATTGGTTTTAATGCACTATTTTCTTCTGAAACATCATTTATCATCTTTCTAATACATTATTGTTCAGTCAATTGTGACTTAAAAATCTTACTTCACTCACTCATTCACAATTTAGATTCACCAGTACCACGTGCATTCCTTAACTTTCACTCACTCACAAATTAAATAATCGTAATTACATTTCTTTAGTGCTTTATCGTTCAGGGGCAATTTTTATTAGTGGTATTTAAAACAGGTACCTGTATATTTTTCAAACACTTAACAGAATGTGCACATGATGGCTGCCATCACCGACGCCGCGTGTCCATGGAGTCTCGTTGTTTTCCAATTGCTAGGCCGAATTGTATTCCCGCGACGTATCTGTTGTTCTCACTGGCTCTGGTGGTTATTCTCTGCCATCCTGCTAGTAATTCATAGGTGATTTCCGACCTCTGATGAACTAAAGTTTTTTAAAACCGCACCACCAGACTTTTGTTACGTCTGGTTGCGGCAAAGTCCATGTTCGTAGAGCAGCGAGATGCCGGATGTAAGCCCACGGCTAACCAATTATTCGCCGCTCTCGGCCATTTGAAATTTCGTCGTTGTAACATAATTGTCTCAAACGTACGCATTATTTACTGTTCTTTATGATGCATCATCCTGTTTTGTGTGTGGTTCGCGTCATTGTTGAGTGACGTGCATAAATATAATATGACGTGGTCATATATGGTCACAAAATGATGTTAGATGTTGTAACAAGATCTAAAAGAGTTGGGTTTTCGGAGTTACAAAAAATTGTAATAAAAAAATTTTGTTTGAAAAAAAAATTATATTTATTTCTTTAATTATTTATTTATTTTTAACTATTTATTTATTTTTTATGATTTATTAATTTATTAATTGTTAATTATTTAATTATTAATTTAATCAATTTAATACCTTAGAATAACAAGAATTGTTTTTCTGCGTTGTAACGTATCAAAATAACGGTTACATAAAAATAATATAATACGTCAAATGAAAGTGTACCATAAACATATCTCATCAAACATGGAAGAAGGAACAGAAGTATGAAAATCAAACGTGTATCTATAAATGAATAATGTTAAAGCAACCCAACGAAGAAGAAAGGAAAATCATAAAAATATATCATCGAGTAGAAAGAAGAAAGAGAGAATACAATGAATCAATATAATACGTTAGCATCAAGGCCCAATAGATCAAAATAGTGAGGGGATGTACCAAGAATTAATACCATCATAAGGAAGAGACATATTAAAGGCAATTATAATAGTGAGAGGATAGACTAATTTGTCATAATAGTGAGACAAATATAAGATAATGATTATCATAATAATGAGTGAAAATGTTGAAAATTATAACTGTATTAGATGAACATGAGTTATCACAAATAGTGAGGAACCAAGAAATGCCTTACAAATGACAAACAATTAAAATGAAGAATAAACAATTGAATAACCAGAAGAAGAAGAAGAAGAAGGAGAAGAAATGTACCGTGACGAATGAAGATTAAGTATAATTAGAACAAGACACCAGCATTCCCAAAATATGGAAAGCACCACAACTAATATAATAACCAAAATAAGAATAAGGATTATAAGATTAGTAGTGATTAAACACTATCTATCAATAAAGGACATAGTGAAACCAATATAATAAAAAACCAAGTGTTGAACCTTAGTAAGTGATCACAAACAATAATAGTGAATACTTTATATAAGTGCAACAATAAATAATGTAATAACACTAACCCCAAATAAGCAACACAGACAATATGAGTGAAGTGTTTATGACTGAGGGAAGTGAATAAAAATTAATAAGTGAAAAATCAACGGTTATCAAGTGAAATACACAAACAGTTAGTGTACCAATTGTAATCCAAGATTATAAAACCACAAACATACTCAGTAAGACCACCAATTTAATGGTACTGAAAAGAGAAATAATTGCTCAGAAAAGACCAATAATAAAAGCTATATAATCCTTGATATGGAATGTGCCTGAATGTCATAGTAACACAGGACAAAATGTAGATAAATGTTATAACCAATAAGTAGTAAACAAACTAATTTGTTGAAAAGAAACAAACCAATGTATACAAGCCAAGGTGCAACCCACCAAAATGTGTAACATAGTTAGATAAAAAACCAAGTATTATTGTATAAACATATAGTGTAAAATGTGTACAGAGTGTGTAAAACATAGTAATAAACAACTGTAGTAACATGCCATAATGACATGACAGTATTTAAGATGAATACTGAATAAAGTAAGAAGCATATTGTTGCCAACTCAATAACACATAACCTCATCTGAACTGGACCTACAACATAAAATCATACACAATAATTAGATAAAGTAATTACCAGTAATTGTTTCAAACAGAGACCAAATAAGAACAAATGTATAAGACAATGAATACCATATGAACTGAAGAACACGACTATATGAGTCAGATTATTAATAATAACAATAAACAAAGTAGACAGAATCACCTGTGACCAGAGAGTTAATCAAAAAACCATAACAAAACTTGTAAAGAGAGAGTAAGAAAGTATACCAGTAGTTAGAAGAATGTTCAATTCAACTATGAGAATACCTCACAATCATTGTACAAGTAATTTAATAACTATAATATAATAAACTAGTTAACTGTAATCATATGACTAGGTGTAAACAACCATCATACTGTAACTTAAGGGAATTTCAACTAACAAAAAGTTAGTAAGTGCACTAAACAGACCATGTACAATATTTGTGCACACTTTAATTATCAATAATGCATATAATATGTGGGAAAAAATAACTAAATGAGAGTGACAGAATGGCGAAATAATAGCATAGTGTATTTTAGACAATACTATATGTGAGAATAAGATAACATTTGCTGAAGTAAAGTATCAGGAATCATATATGTAAAAGTATTAAATAACATTCTAGTACCAAAGATATGTAATAGCATAAGGAATAATGGTGATGTAAACAAATATAAATGCTTGGACATGGATGGCTTATACGCCATTAATGCATTTTACTTAAATCACAAATATGTTAATATTATGTATTAAATTACAAGAGATATGGGCTCTAAACGTTTAATTATAAGCATTAGGTAATAATAACACCAAAATATAGTGGAAAAAACTTATTTTTTATTAAGAGCCACTATATGAATTTTGAATAAAGTGAAGTGAGTTGATAATGGATGGATTTATTACTTGTTTGGACTTAAATTAAAGACACAAGTATCCGCAAAACAATGCGACTATTCAAATGACGATCAGACGATTAATAAGAAACTTATGAATATTATAATATTTCCTGTCATTTCCGAATGGGAATGAACGCGTCATAGCTGAGTCTCGAACCCAAAGCATAGACGCTAAAAATTAAAATTTTAATATAACTAAGGCATTTGGGGTAGAGAGTACAGACTTCTACACCAATAGGATGATCTGATTTTACCAGACGCGAGCAAGAGCTTCGATGAAAAGAATTAATTGTCTTCCAGCCACCGATGTGAGTGGAGCCCGCGACAGTCTTCAAGAAAAACATTTTAAAATGTGCGCGACAGATAGTATACAGTCATAACTAACCTCGACTGAACACTAATTTTTATCGTGTGACAGTGCTACGAGTGATAAAGTGAATTATTAATACATTGCCAGTGTATAATAAAGGCAATGTTAAGTGAGAAATGCAGGGAGTATTATACGTTAACAATTTTTAAAATAAAATGAAAATATAATATTCGTCAGTTGACGAACATTATAGCAGACTACGTTAGCCAAGCAAACACACTATGCATGGTTAACTAGCGAACGATGAAACATTATCAGGCACCATGAATTTAATTTAATAATGGTATTCAATTAAAATATTTTAATATTCATGTATGAAAAATAATAACAGAAGCGGAGATGATGATAAATACCGCAAACAATACTTGTAAAATATAGTCGCTTACTTGACTACGATTTCAGTAGTACTTGATAAATAATGATTTTATATACGAGAACAATCATTGCCGTTAATTATACATCTTATTACGATAAATAATGTTTTTTTTGTGAAAATAGTATTAAGATTTTAACAATATTAAACAATCTATTTTGTTAACTTACTCTCATCTATAGGTAAACTAACCTATAACCAACACAGATTTATTTGCCAACAGAGAGTCACTTCTGTCATTAATAATACTCTTGTGAATAGACCCAATAATAAGAGTTTTTCTATTTTTTATAAATTCCAGTTCATAATAATAATTAAACCTGTAATATTGTTTTATAGTGTAACGTTTATAACACGTGTACACAGCTTTGAATAACTGACTGCAACACTCCTGCCGTACGATAGTACGATAATTTTAATATCGTAACTAACTAACTATTTTTAACTTTTTAACTATTTTTAATTTTTTGTCTTTTTAATCTTTCTATATGAATGAATATTGTTTTTTAATAAACGTCTTTGTATCTTGCATCATGTAAATTCAAAGGATTCATGAAATTTGGTAACGCTTATAACCAAAATTAACATAACCTAAATTACCATATTATTGTATATTGTACCAGTGTTACCAGCCCTGAGCTGAAGAATTTTCAGAAAGTAATTAACTTTGTTGTTTTAAAGATTTAGTAATTGTTTTAAAAAAGGATTGCATTGAATTTTACTAATGTTAATAAACACCTAAATTTCTTACCAGTGAACAGAGAGTATTTATTTCTATTAAATAGGCACAAATAACTTGCATTTTAGAAGCAATTGTTTCTCAAGGTGGCGGCAATATTCAAGCGGCCAGTATTTGAATATTCAATTCACGATTGAATGTCATTGTCATTTTATTCAATGTGTATATGTTAATATCAAGGTGAAGTATTTTGTGTGTTATTCATGTATTTCCAGTGAGATAGAGCAGCCTATTAAGAAGATTGAAGACGTTCACGGATGGTAAGTGGGGAGGTGAATACATCAAGATATCAGTGATTAAAGCCCTTTCAAACATAAACGTTATTTTAAACATAAACATAACTAAATCAAATTTGAATAATTTAAAATAAGATAACTCAAATACACTCACTCTATTAAATCATATTACAACGTGACGAACCCAACGTGGGGTTTGGGATAAAAAGGAATATATCTCTAACTACATATCAAAAGTAAAATCCATTACCCAATCAAACACAACCAATTACATAGTAAGTTATATTACAACGTGACGCCCATCGCGGGGCTTGAAGAAGTCGAACATAAGTCAAACAAACATTAAATCACATTACAGCGTTAACTAGATTATAAAATGTAATAATCGATTAGTGGTCTTCCATTATTTAATGAGTGTACTCCTTCAATGATGTTATTCTCTTCTTTTCTTGGAGTCCAGGTGTCAAATATTATCTGAAATTCTTCTATCTATATGTTTACTAATAAATAAAATGCAAAAACTATCATATTCAACGAATTTATTAATGTTATCGAGACTAACTGATTTTGAATCGATCGGCTAATCGACAGCTCACAAACTCATATCTCAGGGTGATTGATTTCAGTATATAAATTATTAATGTTAAATTACAGGTTCTTTTAGCTGTTATTATAATAGTCAGAGAAAAGGTAAAGCTGAAAAGTACAACACTTACAGAAAAAACTTCTTAATTATCAAAAATAGAAATATTATTTAAGATGTAAATGTTAATAAATTAGATTTCTCGAACCCAAACTCAGGATGATGTTCTGACGTCACCGCAGAGGATGCTGGGAGTATCCCAAAATGGCTGCCCGTGCTGTATATGTACGAGGCGTCTTCACTGCAGAACTCCTTCAAATAAATGTTGGTTATTGGTGTGTTCCTCTTCCAAGCAGTATTGATTAATTCCTCTTCATCACGGTGTAATTATTCGGGATGAGTGGTCAGTTGTTCGGCACGGCAATCAGTGTTCAAAAGTGTTCTTGTTCCACTAGTTGTGAGGTTTTACAATGTCCAATTTCGTGTTGATAAAATTTTGAATTCACGTTTATATGGTTCTATTATCTGGATGACGACTTCTAATCTTCATAAATAGATTAATTTGGTTTATTCCAGGTTAACTCAGTGTTGATTAATCATATTTTTCAATTTCTCTGGGTTATTTTTTATAGGTTTAGTTATATCCAAAAATTATCTTCTCTTTTTTAATGAATTAATTTGCGTGAGCTCGTTTCGAAGTGTCCATCTCAACATGTAACAATCAACTAACTCTCTTTCTTCTCCATACAATAGGTCCTGGCCAATTTAATATTAAATCTACATCGTTTTAACCAGATGGCATTTCCGCCTAAATAATTGACTTTTACATTACCGGTATATGATTAATTACATTTTTACTATTATTTATTTTTATTAAATACTAATTACATATCCAATTTCCTTATTTAATTCTGCGTTATTTAATATCAAACATGATATACTTTATAGTATTTTCTAACTCAAAAAGTCATATTTACTGTATATTTGGATGTAGGCTTTAACTGTACTCCTGCCACATTAAATGGTTTACAATTTCTGTTAGTATCTAATTAACATTGAACAAGATCATTGATTGTCTTATTATAGGTTGATTTCTTTAAATCTCAGCAATTTTATGATTTGGTTAAATAATTTGAATATTATCATTAATTTAGGCTTTTCTTTTAGATTCCAGTGTTATTACACTTGCATTTTTTCTAATAATATTTTATACATTCCTCTAATACCTTCACAAATTATTGTTACAGTTATAATACACAGTGATTGATTTACATTATATAATTTTCATCAATTTAATTAATTTCCTTTACCTATTTACTAATTACAAGGTTGGTGAGATTTACCATTTGGCCTAGATTTTATGTTAGTTCATTTACAATGTTTATTATTATTCCAGTTTGCCAATACCCTCTCTGACCTACAATTCTTATAACATCTTAACTGAATTACCCTTATTTAATTACAGTAAGGTTTATTATTAATTAATATCATTAAAACATAATAAATACTCTATAACAAAAAAATTATACTCAATCTCAAACATTCAAGCCTTGAGTTAAATGAACTGTTAATATAAACAAAACACATCTGTTCTTTCTTCATTTAAATTATTCTTGGATTTCGTTGTCCATGACGTGTCCGTTATTTAACTAAATATCACTATAGTATTGACGACTCGGAACACTAGGTTTTTTATAAGTAAAACGTAAAGTTTTACCTTACAGCCTAAACCGGCTTTCGCCTATAGAAGGCTTCATCAGAAGGCTCTTACAGCCTCTGATGAAGCCTTCTATAGGCGAAAGCCGGTTTAGGCTGTAAGGTAAAACTTAATGTTTTTACTTATAAAAAACCTAGTGTTCCGAGTCATCAATACTATAGTGATATTTAGTTAAATTATTCATTAAAATTAATTTTTAAGCAGTCTTTTGCTGTTTTTGGTTTTAGTTTAGGGATTTCCCCTTGTTCACTTCACTATTTATTGCATACTCTTATATTATTTTTTGTCATTTTGTCTGGTATTGTATGATAAAGAATATCACTTATATGAGATCATCAGGATTCGCTTTTCATTATAAAATTAAATTGCACTGTTACATTTTTACATTTATATCTAGAACCTTTACTTACACATACTTTACATTTACTCTTATTTTATTGCATTGTACTGTTTCCTATTTATTTTCATCTTTTTGGGGGTTTCTAATTTTATTACATGTGGTTGTATTGTTTTTCCAATAGTCATTCTTTTTTATTATAGAGGTTTGTTTATCCTGGGCATTTCCTGACCTGCTCCTATACTACCTGGGTATAATTACTTTATACATTGGCCTATAATTATTTTCCTATAATTTATTATATATTGCATGGTTGGTTTTAATTTATTTTATCTCTTTGAACTATGATTTCACTTCACTGTGGTCCTTGATTAATTTTTATAGTAGTTTTCCTTGATGTCATTTTATGTTGATTTTATACATGATTATTTTTTAAATTACAACAATATTGTAATAGGACAGAAAGGGGGGGGGTTCCTTTTATTAATTTCTATATTCAAAAGTGACATCGCAAATTCCCATGCCGACTTGCACAAAGAACTACAGCAGAGCTTTTTAATCATACGTTAGTCTGGAACGGTGTGCGTGGTACAAAAAATCCGAGAATTGTCACGTGTGGAATGTGAGTCCACCCGCACGAGCGCCTCACCTGCGTTGCACAAGCGAAAAGGACGTCGTAACAAAAAATGGCTAAGCCGAAAGATTTCTTGCCATGTGCTATGGAGACGAAGGAAATGGTGAGCCACAGCCTGTGGTATCACCACAGAACAGCGTCGACGATCGAAAAGAACCAATGAACTGTCTGAACGTCATTGTATTTCCGCCAACATCATGTAGGTGGTGAAAACGGAAATGCTCGCCAGCTTTTGTAGCGAGCGTCACTTCTCACCAAGTAATAAGGCCGGCCGGTTGGGTGTGTGGAAGTCACTAAAGTAATTCGAATCAAATTACAATTCAGCTGTGTGGAAACTAAACAAAAGACTAAATGTGTAATTCAGTGTGAACCAGAACAAATCGTAATGAGTGGCGGAAGGTTAAAATGAACAAACTGCAGCGGAACAGTGCGTGAGACGTTGCATAACCCGTGGAATCCTGGCCAGAATGAGTACACTGTATTACTACCTACTATAATATAATCACAAAAGGAAATAACTTTCCAAACTAAATTCATTGTTTAACAAAATCTAAAAAATGGGGTAATTGGAATGTGTAGGTGTGTGCGATAACAAAGAATTGGTTCGTCCTAAATTATAGAATACATAATTTGATAATTAAGATTTTATAAGAAGTAAAATATATATTGTTTGTATTAGTAGCAGTTGCGTGGCGCAGAGGTCGTCACTATGTATCATGTAGTACGATAACAAGAATGGGGTTATAACAGTAGATTCGAAAAAAAAAAAAGAAGGAAAATGTCATGCTAAAGAGAATAAAGTAATATTTTATTTGAACTTATAAATACATAATTGTTAATTGCATTTACCTGTTTTTCTCTTCTAAGTACACCAGACGACACCTTGGTCAATTACCAATAAAGGTAGGTAATACAAATTTCAATATTTTAAACCTTTAATTAACTTGTAATGCTTCAAATGGCGCCCGAACAGGGATGTTGTAAATTAAAATCAAATTGAATTAATTTACAACCTGGTAAAAATGGCAGAGAAAAACAAGAGTGCAAATTTGTGTGAAAGTGTAGAGGAGGAGTCAATTTTAAATGTTACGCAAGATCATATGGTAACAACTAATGAAATTGTTAGTGAAAATGTTGAGATAGATGTAAATGAAACTGTAGTAGCGGGGGGTAGTAGAGACAACGGGGTAAATATATTTAATCAATTAACAATGATAATGGAAATGATGTCAGGAATCAAATCAGAGATAAACGCAAATAGCGTAGAAATGAAAGAAATGAATAATAAATTCGATAAGAATAACGATAATTTAAACACGAGTTTAAATGAAAAGTTTGACCAGCAAAACACGAGTTTAAATGAATTTAAATCTGAAATCAAATCCGAGATAAATGCTGTAAATATTAAACTTAACAAACAAGACGAAAGGTTAATAGAAATAAATAAAGAGTTTGCGAACATAAGAAGCGAATTAAAAATGAGTGATGTAAATATGAATAGCCGATTGGAAAGTATGAATGAGACTATTGTTGGAGTGAAAGATGAACTGACTATAGACATAAACAAAATACAAACCGAAATGAAAAATGATATAAAAACAATTAATGAAAAACAAAACGAGGAACTAATAGAGACAAACAAAAAATTTGACGCGTTAACAAATAAATTTAACGATAAAATTAAAAAACAAAATGACAAAATTGACAGTAATGTTCAAGGTGTAATTGATGAGTGTGAGCAAATTAAAAAAGCAAATAAAATACAAGAGAATATAAATGATGAATTCAGAAGTAACTTTGAGCAAATTGAGACAATTAAAACTAATGTAACTAGTTTGAAAAGTAAACAAACAGAACACGAGCAAGAAATAATTAAAGTCAGAGAAGATTTAAGTGTAGCAATTAATCAAAAATTAACTAATGTAAGTGAGAGAGTGAACATGGAAGTTGAATTAGCTTATTTCAGTAATGAAAGTAGCGGGGTGAACCCCATACAATTTTTGAACTCAGTAAAAAGTTTCAATAAATATAACTAAGAAAGTTGGGAAATTAAGTTAGTAAGAATTTTAAAATATTTTAAAGGGGATGCTAAAATATGGGCGGATGCTCATAATGATAACTGGGCAAATTTTAATGAGTTTGAACAAGCATTTAAAAATAAATACTGGTCAGAGGAGAAACAAGAGGGTTTGCACAGTACAATAATGGGATGGGGTAATTTTAATATAAAACATATGAGTATTACGTCGTATGTGACACGATTATATAGCCACGTTAAATATTTAGAACCACCAATGCCTCTTTCATCTTTTATAAGATACATTAGTACGTATTTACCCAATGACATACGGTCCACAATCAGAACCCGGGAGTTTGTTAATATAGCCGAGTTAGAAAAAATACTAGAAGTGTACCAGAGTATGAAAGAGGAAGAAGATAATAAATATCAGTTTAGAGATAGTGAAGTAAGACAACCAGACCATTTTGTTAATAATATGAGTAGACCAGAGGAGGGGGCATGGTTATGTCCAAACCCTAGTTGTAGAGCTAGTAACTATAATAGTTCACGAAATCAATGTTATAGGTGTCATGGTCCAAGGGGTAGTGCTCAAGGGAGAGTGGAGAATTATAATAGAGGTTTCGATCATAGTGAGTTTAGAGGGAGTCATAGGGGGAGAGGCTTCACCAGTAATCGGGGAATGCCGGGAAATTTTAACCACAGAGGTAGAGGGGGATATGCTGGTAACCCAAACGACACTAGGGGTGTTGAAGCACCTTCTAATAACCAAAACAGTAGAGGGGATCATAGGGAGGTTTACAGCGAACCACCACCTCCAGTACAGTTAAACTAATCAGGGCGGTTGAAAAGGAAACCCCCAACCGTCTAGAAATCACATGACAATAGGGTCACTTATTACCTACATACATAATGATTTATCCGATGAAGAAGTGGGGGAGAGTAGCAATAACTTTGGTATGGCAGAATTTGAAGCCGAAGTGTTTAATTCCAAATACATTTTTCTAGTAGATTCAGGGAGTGAACTGACCGCTATAGATGATAAAATTTTTGAAAAAATAAAAAATCAAACTACAGAGACAATTCCACAACTACCAGTACTGGGAATTAGTGTTGTAGGGGTAACAGGTGTTCGCAGTAAAAAAGTAACTAAACAAATAATGCTACAACTAAAGGTAAATAAAAACACAATAAATGTACCTTTTTTGGTCATTCCAGGGTTAAATATGGGAGCTATGGGGTAATGACTTTTTAAATAATTTCAAAGCGGAGTTAAACTATTATACACAGACTATGAAATTAAACAATGATAATAATATAATTGAAATACCATTTATAGGAAAAAAACTGCAGAAATGAAAGCATTAAAAATAATTAGTAAGGGAATTTTAATTTCTGATAATGACATACACTAATGTAGGCCCTTGATGATTAATTATTGTAACCTGAGGGTAAATAATCATGAATTATTTGAAACTGAAGATAGTTGGGGTGGAAAAATGAATAAGATCTTATATCAAGATGGGGAATTTAGTTATCAAGATAGGGAGAAAGTAGTGCAAGTAATAAATAAAAATAAATTAGTTTTTTCAGACGAACCAGGTTTAGTAAAAAATTTTAAGGGTAAACTAATCGTTAAAGAAAAACACCTTTTGCACCTAAAACCTATCCGGTACCGTACTCAAAGAGGGGGTTATTACAAGAGGAAATAAATAAGATGTTGAGAGAAGGTATAATAGAAAAATCCACTTCACCATATTCCAACCCTTTGGTAGTGGTTACCAAGAAAGATTTATCGATAAGACTGTGTTTAGACGCGAGACAGGTAAACAGAATAATTGTTCCAGACAGAGAAACGCCAGAACCAGTGAGTGAAATTCTTCAACGCTTCAGTGGAACCAAATACATTACAACATTGGACTTAACAGCCGGGTACTGGCAGATAGAGCTGGAGGAAGAATGTCGTCAGTATGTGGCCTTCTTATACAACGGCAGGAACTATCAATTTCGTAGGTTACCTTTTGAACTAAACATAAGTGTTTCAGTTTTTATTAAATGTTTAGACTACGTACTAGGGAGAGAGATTTTAGAATTCACAACCATTTATGTGGACGATATAGTTATTACATCACCAGACATTGATACACATTGCGAAAGGTTAGATAGAGTGTTAAGTAGGCTGCATGAATATGGCATAACGGTTAAAAACTAATTAGAATTAATATTAGGCATTACCTGTATTAACTTCCGTCTTGTGACTTATCTGTTTTAATTTATAAAACGACGCGTTTCGAGGTTAAATCCTCATCTTCAGGTTTTAATATTATAAAAACATCAAATTCACCCGAACGGGGTCGTCAGTTATTTAAAACACATAAAACACCACACATAATTTTACATTAATATAGTTTCGGCACAGTCCGATGCGCATCGTCTCGTTGCCAATGATTAACTGTTGTACTTTATCCTGTATGACTGTTATCATTTCCCGTGGACACATCGATATCAATTGCTGTGTTGTACAGTAGATTAGATCAAAACAAAACTTTATCATTAAGTAGTTGGTCCGCTTGTAACTTAGAAGCCTTGTATATCTCATATTCCTCCACAGCGTTCATGTATGCGCCTTTTTTGCAATTATGAAGCAGTTTAAAATTTGTGTGGAAGTCTGAGTACTTAAGATTATATAGCATTAAATGTTGAGCGTAACTAGATCTTGTTTTTGAGATATCCCTTTTGGGTAGGTGTTCCTTAAAACGTTTGGCTGATTGTCTGCCCATTTGTCCTATATAAAATTTGTCGCAGTCATCGCATTCAAGCTTGTATACTCCAGTTTTCTCTTCATCCGGGATGCGAGTTCTTTGTCCTAAACGTTTTTTGATGTTATTTGTGGTTTTGAAAGCCACTGTTATTTTACATTTCCTTAACTCATTCTTTACAATGACTGGTAGTACATTCGTGTACTCAGTTACTATAAACTTTTATAGTATCATCTACATTTTATTATGTATTTTATTTTATCTTTTTTAGCTGGGCCGTTAATCTGCTTTTATTATTGATTTTTACTGAGTGTTTTCTTACTAGCTTGTCTATGATTTCACCGTTATACCCATTAGCGATAGCTATACTTTTGATGATATTAGTCTCTTCTACTCTGTCTTTTTGCTCAAGGGGAATAGCAAGCATTCTATGAACAAACGCGTTGAAGGCTGCCATTTTTTGGGAATATGGATGGTACGATTCAGCATGAATAGTGATATTCGTAGTGGTGGGCTTTCTATAAATTTTGAATCTAAATCGGTCATTATATTTGCTAATAGTGAGATCAAGGAAATTCAGGCAGTTATTGTTCTCCATTTCCAGGGTAAATTGGATTTTCATGTTTATACTGTTCATATATCCTTTCAGATTTTCTATTTGTCTACTCATTCCATTGAATATCATAAAAGTATCATCAACGTAATGTACGTAAAATTTAATTTTATCTTGCTGTTTATTAAAACTAGACATTAAAAACATATTCTCAAAGTGGTTCAAGTATAGGTCCGCTAAAACTCCCGATAAAGGTGACCCCATTGCTAGACCATCCTCCTGCATGAAATATTCATTATCATAAGAGAAATAGTTTTGTTTAAGTATTGTTTTTAGCAATTGCATAAGCTCATCAATTTTATTTCTACCTAACCTATTTGTTGCAATTAAGCTATTTCTGAGAATTACCATTGTCTCATCTACCGGTACATTGGTGTACAGATTAGTTATATCAAATGAAGCCAACCTATATTGTGGTGCTGATTTAATAGTTTTAATTTTTTCAACGAGATCGTAACTGTTTTTTATGCAGTAGTTATTTATTATGTCAATGTTCTCTTTTATAACCTTTACTAATCTTTTAGCCACCCTATAACCAGGGGCAGTTGTGTAATTTACAACCGGGCGTATTGGCATATCTTGTTTATGTATTTTGGGTAAACCCGTAAGTTCTGGGGCCCTGGCATTTATGGGTTTTAAATAACGTCTAGTGCTTTTGTTGAGGAGATTGGGGCATTTATATATAGCGTTGTTTAATTCCTTGACATAGGCGCTGGTGGGATCCTTGTGTAGCTTTTTAATACTATTGTTTTTTATGAATTCTTGTATTTTATTGGTATATGTATTTTTGTTAATAGTAACAACCGTGTTGCTCTTATCAGCTTTCGTGACGATAGCGTTATCATGTCGTAGTTTTTCGTAAACGCTCCGTGCAATACGCACATCACGTTTGTATTTATTTTGCAGGTTAGTGATGTGGGAATCTTTCTTAATGACTTTGTTTATTAAGTGTTAGTGCTGTGAAAGAAGAGATGAATAATCAAGACAACTTTATTAACTAGTGAGAAGAACAACGGAAAAGGAGGCGCTATCAATAGTTTTTGCCTGTAGAAAATTTAGAACATACTTATTAGGAAATAAAGTAATAATAACATCAGACCATCAAGCTTTAACATTCTTAAAAAACTGTAAACTAACGCATGGTAGGTTAGTGCGCTGGATGCTAATATTACAAGAATATGACTTAACCATCGAGTATTGTAGGGGTAAAGAAAACATAGTAGCTGTGTGATGATTTCATTAATAATAATAAAAAAATAAATAATAAAATAGGAAATGTGAAAAGGTGAGAAATTTAAATTTTAATAAATCGCACATTTAAACTAATTTTAAATCCCTTAAATAACTCAAAATAATATTTAATAAAGAGATTTAATGGCAAAAAGGAATGCGAGTGTAAAGATAGGGAAACCCTTTAATAATTTACCATGCATTGACATCCGTTAACCGGAATTAACTTGCATACATACCCATAAACTAAACTAATAATACTTGTAAATTGAAATTAAATAAATAAATAAACAATAACACAGTATATACTATAATAAATTCTGAAGTAAAGCATATCTTTGGATAATTAAAAGGTTAAACTTTAATCCCGTAAATAACAAATAAAGGTGGAACTATTTTATTGTGATGCATAAACTCCACGCAGTTAACTTACCTGTCCTAACATAGTAATTCAGTCGAGATGGAGCGTTGTCGTAGTAAACAGTACCTACCGGAACCATGCCCCAAAGTACGAAAATATTTTTTTTATTTTAGAGTGCAGATATAACAATGTGCAGCGGAATGTAGTGGCAAATTAGTGTGCTAATAAGTTTAAATGTAATCTATAAAACAAAAAGGAATAAATAAGTGTGAGCAGCACCAGGTCCTCCTAGAAGTATACCACATGCAAATTTTAATCTGGACCTCTACGGAAAGATCACGCATCCAGTAGAAAAAATCATAACAGAAATTCCATACACGGATGGCTTAAGTATTACTAAACTGTTAAATTTCATCAAATACCTCCTACAAATAAAAGATTTACAGCAACTGAATGATTGGCAAATCTTGCAAGTCCTCCTACCCAAATGTAAACCACCATTAAAGGATCGTGTACTGGAATCATTAAGCTCGACTCTTCCAGTAGAAGAACTTCATACTACCATTATAAAACATTTTATTCCCACGGGAATTTATGAAGAGCTCAAAAGAAACACGGTACTTCGAGTACAAGGAGCCCATGAGAGACTGGCCCACTATATTGCAGACATCAGAGAGTCTTCCCGACTACTGCAAGTCAACTGGAGTGAGAAACAATTGGTCGATACCATTTTAGTAGGATTATCTCCGGAAGAAAGATCCCGATTAGCATTAATAAATAGGCCCAACACTTTCACAGATCTAGAACAATGCAGTATTCACTCGTCAAACGTATGGTACGCGGGTCAGAACAGACACGCGTTGCTATCCACGGCACCACGTAGAAATGAAACGCAAGCCCTGATAACAGATGCAAGAACACAGCGTGAAAGACGACCATTTCGTAGACCTACCAATTTTCACAACCATGGTAAATCTAATGAACCTCAACCTCGACAGGAAACAAGTGATACCCCTCGTAAAGAAAACCAATGTTATAACTGCAGGAAATTTGGACACATCAGTAGAAACTGTAAACGGAAACAGTACTATCAGAAAACCCCTTACCCAAAAAACATGTAAGGCAGGGAGATCCGAAATCCTGTGTCTTCCGCAGCATCGTGAAAACAGCTAAACCCCTAAAAGACAACAAATTAAAAAAAAATAACCAAAGAAAATTGGACCCCTATGTTAAGAAGTTCATTGATAAATGTAATGCTATTTAATAAGTGTGATTTCAGTAAGTGTCAATTACCATATATACAAGTAGACCTCGGTGTTACATCCACCCTCGGATTAATTGATTCCGGATCAACACGAAGCTTAATTAGTCAACAGCTAGCCGATAAATTATTTAAACACAACCTAGTTAAACGCAGTCAATCGGTGCATATTAGATGCGCTACAGCTAATAAACAAAATTTAATGATAAAACTCATCATCACGTTTAAACTAAAAATTAAAAATCTAACGTGGTATTTTCCAATGTTGGTATGCGACGAGTTAGGACCCGACTTAATATTGGGAGCTGACTTTATCAGTAAAACAGGAATAATTCTTGACATTCATGATAAGAAGTATTATTTTGGATTCGATCGTTCACAAAAATATAGTTTGGATGCTAAAACAAATAACAAAGAAAGTATTGGAACAGCTTCTACACATCTAGAACACCACGAGTCTGAATTAGCTCATCTAGAAAGTAAAGATAGACTGAAAATGCAGACACTAATAAAAGAGTTTTCCACCATCCTCACTCCGAAGTTAGGACTAATGAACCTGATAGAGTACAAAATCAACTTGAGCGACAATAAAGTAATACGTCTACCCCCATACAAGTTATCACCACCAAAAATGGAAGTAATGAGGAATCAAATCAACAAAATATTAGAACAAGGAGTCATCGAACCCTCAACTTCACCTTACTCATCACCCGCGTTTTTAGTACCAAAAGGTCACGACAAACATAACAAACATAGACTAGTTATGGACTACAGGCAATTAAATAAACGGATAGAATTCAAGTCTATACCACTTCCCGACATCCACAGTGCTTTTCATTATTTTACGAAAGCGAAAGTTTTTACCATCATGGATCTAAATCAGGCATTTCATCAAATACCCCTTTCTGAAGAATCCAAACGACTAACCGCATTTGCCGTCCCTTTCAACCTGTACCAATTTACTAGAGTACCCTTTGGAATATCCCAAGGTAGTTCTGTATGTAGCCGATTATTAGAGAAATTATTCCACGATATAAAATTTAAATATGTGTATCACTACCTAGATGACATCGTTATCTACAGCGAATAAATGGACCAACATCTTAAACATCTACGTGAAGTACTATCCGGATTAGAGAAAGCTGGATTAACAGTAAATCCCAGTAAAGTAAATTTTGCTGTCACACAATTTTCATTTTTAGGTCACATCGTAAAGGCGAACGGAAAGGTAAGGATAGACCCCGAGCGAACCCGTGCGATCAGAGAATTTTTACCACCGCGGGATGCGAAAGGAATAGCTTGATTTTTGGGAATGATAAATTATTTCCACATCTAGCCGAAATTGCAGCACCGCTGAATGCCTTAAGAAAGAAGGGAGCTAAATTTGAGTGGATTCTGCAACACCACACTGCATTCGAAAAACTAAAAGAAAGCATAATATCACCACCAGTATTACAATTAGCCGATTTTACAAGACCGTTCGTAGTGCAGACAGACAGTTCAAGTGTAGCCCTGGGTGCAGTAATATATCAGGAAGTAGATAACTCTAGACTACCTATTAGTTATGCTTCACGTACTCTGACTGACCAAGAAAAGAAATACTCCGCATATGAATTAGAATGTTTAGCTATCGTTTTCGCATTTGAGAAGTTCAAACCTTTTTTAGAACATAAAGAGTTCCTGTTGGAAATGGATAATCAAGCATTATCTTGGTTATTAAATCACCCTAAACAGTTAGGTCATATTGGAAGATGGGTATTAAGGTTAAATTGTTACAAATTTAAAGTACAACATGTTAGAGGTACCCAAAATGTAGTTGCCGATACACTGTCATGTATGTTCCAGCCGCCTAGTAAAACATATGAAACAAAGGAGAGTAGAGAAACGCCGATTATCAATACCTTAATTACCGAATTTCCCCTTGCATTTACGGACATAGCTCAGTATGAACAACAAGACCCCCTTTTAAGACCAATTATAGAACAACTCGATAAAGGAAATAAGTCAGAAAAATACATATTGAGTAAGAGAGTATTATGTTATAGAATAGCAAACGGAAAATATTTACGAATAATTGCCCCTGATATTATTAAACCTATGCTGATGGAATACTACCATTCTTCCACCATTGGAGCACATATGGGAATAAATAAAACAATACATCGAATTCGTAAAGAATATCACTGGGAAAATATAAACAGTGAGATAGCTAGTTTCGTAAAAAGGTGTAAGTTGTGTGCACTCAGCAAGCCAGCGAGAAACAGCCAAATAAGTCAATTAATCTCAGAAATTCCTACTACCCCGTTCTTGAAAATTTATTTAGACTTTTCAGGACCCTACCCTCGTTCTAAATCAGGAAATACCATGCTACTCATTTGTGTAGATTCTTTCATTCTTTCACCAAATTTGTCTGGATGTATCCCATGCGGCGAGCGTTAGCTTCGACCACCGTAAAGATATTGCAGGATAGATTATTTAAAGATTTCGGTACACCCGTATATCTAGTGTCAGATAACGGACCCCAGTTTAAGTCAAAGGAATTCAAGAACATGTGTTTCAAACTAGGGATAGACCACATTACCACTACAAAGTATCGTCCGCAAGGTAATATAGCTGAAAGGTATTTGGGAAACCTAAAATCTGCTTTAATAGCCTACCATGCAAACGACCATACGTCTTGGGACCAGAACCTATCCTGGATACAATTCGCCTTCAATTCAGCGTATCATGAAGGACATAAATCTACACCATTTGAATTATTGTATAAATACAAACCTAACCACCCATTATCCACTAAGTGGAAAATAAATGATTTACTACCCCACAAAATTAGGGATAAGAATATAAAGAAAATCTGGAATGAAGCTCGCTCTATTTTAAGAGCAAACTTAAAGAAATCGCGAAAATATCACGAGTGGATTAATAATAACAATGTAGTAAAGTACCAAATCGGTGACTTAGTAATGTATAGAACACACCCGACAAGTAGTGCAATCGATAAGACCACCTCCAATCTATCATACCGATGGTGTGGTCCTTACCAAATTCACAAATACTTAACCCCAGTAACAGTAGCCCTGTACGAACCCACTACTCAAAAATATGTACGAAGAACACATATTTCGCAGATAAAGCATTATCACGAAAAAGGAAATGGTAGAGTGCAAGCAAACTAAATGTAGTAATAGGTATACCTGCTACAGAGTACTTGAGTAACAACTTAATTACCTAATTGTATAAATAGGGATAAGGCCTGATCAACCTTGGATCCTATTCAGCGAAAGTAGAGAAAAGTGAGAAGTCAGCTGACATCGAATATAAATAATAATTAAGTAATAAATTACTTAAAGAGTAATTCTATAACAAGAGTAACTCACAACTAAAGAAAAAACCGGTAGTAGTCGTAAGTAGTAGTTTTAAGAAGAATTTAGTATGTTTTCGATATATTTTTTAAAGTGTGAATTTTATGTAGTATAAGAATTAGTTTGTAAGGCGTTGTATATGTTGATAATAGGAAGAAGTAAGTCGAGAATGACTCATGCACCTCATAAATTTGAAAAGAGAAACAAGTGAGAGAAATTTCACACAGTAATGCCAAGCATACTCCCAGTACATTACTGACCTAATAACCCATAGAAAACACATCTATTTCCTCACCCGGTGTCTTCTTTAATCGGGGGAGTATGTGATGATTTCATTAATAATAAAAAAAAAAATAATAATAAAATAGGAAATGTGAAAAGGTGAGAAATTTAAATTTTAATAAATCGCACATTTAAACTAATTTTAAATCCCTTAAATAACTCAAAATAATATTTAATAAAGAGATTTAATGGCAAAAAGGAAGGCGAGTGCAAAGATAGGGAAACCCTTTAATAATTTACCATGCATTGACATGCGTTAACCGGAATTAACTTGCATACATACCCATAAACTAAACTAATAATACTTGTAAATTGAAATTAAATAAATAAATAAACAATAACACAGTATATACTATAATAAATTCTGAAGTAAAGCATATCTTTGGATAATTAAAAGGTTAAACTTTAATCCCGTAAATAGCAAATAAAGGTGGAACTATTTTATTGTGATGCATAAACTCCACGCAGTTAACTTACCTGTCCTAACATAGTAATTCAGTCGAGATGGAGCGTTGTCGTAGTAAACAGTACCTACCGGAACCATGCCCCAAAGTACGAAAATATTTTTTTTATTTTAGAGTGCAGATATAACAATGTGCAGTGGAATGTAGTGGCAAATTAGTGTGCTAATAAGTTTAAATGTAATCTATAAAACAAAAAGGAATAAATAAGTGTGAGGGATGACATCTCTATTGACTAATATGTAAGATCTCAATGTTTGTTTAAAATAAAAAGGTACGAGTTACCTAAAGTGAGAACCTTTTATAAATAATGATGTGACGTGCATTTCTGTGGCAAACAACAACTTTTACTCGAGTTATACTACTAAAGATGCTTAGCTACCAGACTTCTGAGACCTGCATACCAGCTTCATAATGACCTAATCACTTCAGGAACTTCAGCAGGAAAGTAAACTACAATAAAGATCAACCATTGGTGGACACCCCAAGGACCAAGGACCCGGACACAGAGTAAACTTCTGGATATCACAGGTGACACGGAGACTTGTCTTCCGTGATTAATTAAAATTCAAACAAATGATTTGTAAAAGACAGTTTAAATAACTATATAAAAGACTTTAATGATAGTCACTTTGTAACATGTAGTATGTCATTCGATTCAAAAATATATGTAGTAGCAAGTAGTGCTTATATTATAAAGCTTCACTGATACAAAAAAAAATTAGATTAAGTCCATTCTTCAAATGGCCCCCAAATAGTATGATAGAATATGAGTAAGTGAGCTTAACTCACAAACAAGTTTAATATCCCAGATCCGTGGAAAATGCTAGCACACAACAATCCTTATGCTGTGGCCCCCTTTCAGAAAATATTTTATAAACTGTAAACTGTTTATTAAGAAAACCTTATGTGGGAAAATTTATGTAGAGCTGTTAAAGGAATTGTTTAATAAAGAGATGTCATTACATTACACAAAATACTGGGTGAATAAATCATCAGACATCATGTAAAATTTCCTTTAATTATAACTACAGCTGGTAAAATTAATAATTAGAAGTTGATTACGACTATGGCAGCCCGTGCAATTGATCCGAGGTAAGTATGCACAGGTTCCCCATGTTATAACGTAGGTTAGACGTTATAGCTGATGTCCTATAAAGAACCAATTTTGACAGTAGTACTGAGGTAGATATAGCAAATACTTATAAGATATTGTAATGTTACCAAATATGGCAGTTACATAAAATAAGTTAATATAACGTCAAGTAAGAGAAAAGCATGAAAGTATGTCTAGATAAATAAACCTATGTATATAAAAGTGTGTATCTACAAAGATATTAGTATAAAAATCCAACGATGAGGAAGATAATATTAAAATAGCAACATCAAATACGAAATGAAGAAAGAAAATGACCATGAGCCAAAACAAAAATATCAGTAACCAGACCCAATAGGATCCAACAGTGAGGGGAACCAACAAAATCAGGACCAATAAACTCCAACAGCAAGGGAAACAACTGAAGATAATGACTACAATGAAAATATTGAAGAAGAAGAAAGAAGAAGGACAAGGAAACGTACCATGAAGGGAGAAGAAAATGGATAGACCATACAAGGACTCAGCATAGACCAAGTGTACCAGAGACTATAATAGTAACCAAAGGAATAGTGATTATCAAATATGAAAAGAAAAACAGTGTTTAACATTTAAGGAACCACAAACAATTACAGTGAGTACTTAATATAGATGTGAAAACATGTGAACAGTTAACTAATTTCAACCGAATAAACCACACAAACAATTCCAGTGATAAGGTTTATAGTGTAAGAAAATGTGTTAATTTCATAGTGAAAACAGCAAGAATTAAATAGTCAAATATACACAGACAATTAGTGTGACTAATTTAATAAAGATTGTGATCAATATAGATAATCATAGGACCACCAGAATAGAACAAATCGAACAATTATAATATTGTTCATAGAGAACTGACAATAAAAAACCCTGTTATATATCAAACAAAAGTGACAGGAATTAAATTCAACCAATGACAAGAAAGATATTGTAATTAGTACAGAAAGATTTGTATTATTGTTTAAGAAGAAGTTGTGTAAACATGTGTATCAAAACAATTAAAATATTGTAGTAAGATACAATACTGCTGCATTAGAACATGTAGTACATTGTTACATAACCCCATAGGAAATACACCTATGAAACAGAAAATCATACATGTTAATGTAAATAAATAACCATCAACTATGATATCAATCAAGAATTTGTTATAAATAATAATACATCCTAATAGACAGCGTATTATATTGCAACACAATGTAAATAAAACAGATCAAATATGATGGCACAGAGATAGGAGAAATAGAACCTAGTATGCCAATTTAGTTAGACAAAATACAATATCAAAACAAGTACCAATGTTAAGGAAAGTATTACCAGTAGTTAGATAAACATCTGGTACTACTGTGAAAACAGATTCTGAACATAATGATAACAGTTTTGTAACAAAAATATTGTAAACTAACTAACTATGTACACATAGCCAGAGGTAAGCAGAAACATTGTATAACCAACTAGTTAAGCAAAATACTGTATTAAAGCTTGAACAAAGATTGTTAAGAGTATTACCAGTAGTAAGGGGGAAACCTAAAGCTACTTTGAGAACAGACTATGACCATGAAAATAGTCATTTTATATATAAATAATTAAAAACCAAATGACCATAATGGAGGAATCCAAATGTAAACAAACGATGAGGAACAAGTTATTTATGCAAAATGTAACATATAAACTTGTTTATAAGTAGATGAAAATGTTATCAAGAATCAGAATAATGTCTGATACTACTTTGGAAACCCAAATTAAGTGTAGTGATAACAATTCAATTATTATTTTAACAAAAATAAATGACTACCATGCTATGACACAATGTAAACAGACCCATTACTAAAAAATTGAAGGGTTCTGAGATAGCTAAAAGCTAACCATTATATGTAGGGAATTAGGTACAATGAGTGTACACTAATTACAATTATTACATAATCTAAATAGTATAGAGAAAACCAGAAGTAAAATAACAATTGTATAAAGAGAGATAGGAGGGGACTAAAATAATGTAAATAGTAGATTAAATATAGCCATGTACATATATTCAAGTGTAAAATTATGTAAATAGACGTTTCTATCATTATTAGATTGCAGTATTACTGTTAGTAGATAAGAAAAATTAGTTTTAAGTATATTTGTGAAAAATGAAATATGGACGACCAAAGACGCCATAACGAGATATTGTTTAGGGAACAATTATTCCCAAGTTTTGAATTAAACCAGTTGAGATATGGACTCAGAGTGTTTAATTGAAAGTGTTTTAATATAAATAATAAAATTTGGTGTAATAAACTTATAAATATAAGATGCACCATAAATAATTAATAAAATCGTTATAGTGATAGAAGTAATGGACGGAAAATAATCTTGTTTGGACTTAAATTAAAGCGCAGGATGTCCGCAATTTACTGACACTAACCATTTAACGATAAGACAGATTAAGAAAGTTATTGCAATTTTAAACTTTTCAATTATTTTTTGTACCTGTGCTGACGTCACGTAGCCTCAAACGCAAAGGCCAAAATTGGTAAAAAGTTAAATATTTTAAGAAAATAAAGTGCTTTGGGTTAGAGAGTATAGTTTTTTCAACCAATCGAATGAATGAATATTGGCAGACGAGCCACAGACGCTTTGAAGGAGCGTTACAGTTCACGATCAGTCATCCTACGGAAAGGTCATGTCACTCTCCGGTATGAAGAAGTTTAATTTTTTGAATTGTGCGCGACAGACACATTAGTAAATCAACATACACATAACCTGTAAACTACACAAGCATAAACGAGTGAAATGTGCGGAGTGTATACTATTTAAGTACGATTAGTGTATAATATCAATCGTACTTACGAGTGTTGTGTAAAAGATAAAAACAGGGAGTACAATTCTTTTTATTTAATTAACATTGAAACAGAAATAAATTTTTCTGTAAATACGTAAAGTTGATTACTACGCAAGTCAGTAAAAAGCGAAGTATCAAAAACGATGATGGAATTTATCAGAATTAATGAAAGTATTAATTCGCAATTATTAATATGTTGAATAAATATTTTAATTATTTGTCATGATTAAAAGAATTATATTTGAAGCATTTATTACAAAATACTAGTAATACCAATAGTCGCTCAATTGACTAAAATTGTTTTCTTGATTTTTTCGATATTTTAAAAATAAATATTTTAACTTTCATGCGAAAGAATATATATGATACTGATAATGACACATCAAAACAATTATGAATAATGTGTTTATACTTAAATTAAGAAGAAATAAATATTAAAAGATAATTAACCATAATAACCATACACGTTATAGAATAACCTTAAAGTCATAACGTTAACTTGCCAATTTCTCTGTTACAAGTCTGTTCTCAAGTAAAATCCAAACCAGATGCAAATAATAACAAGAGTTTTTAAATAAATTTTTCTCTTGTAAGTAAATAATTCTCAAAGTGAATTATTAAAATAAAGTAATACATTTTAGCTGTGCAAGCCAACGTGCTTGTTAATTGTCGAATAAACACTGTAGACTGCATGCGCATTCCCGCGTACGATAATACCATAACTATCAGTTATATGGTATTAGTTTTTGATTTTTATATTTGTTTGTTTGTATTTAATTATTGTTCATTTAATATCATTATTAATATTACATCTTGTACCTGGTATCATGCTACCTAAAAGTACCATACGAACATTGTAATTCACTGATACAAGAGGACATAACCTCTTAAAATTAAACTATTGTATAACTAACAGGTTTACCAGCCTTGAGGCTAAACAGAGTCTTATTTTAAAGTTTATTAATTGTAATTATTATCCGAAAGGTTATTAGCAACTGATTGTTAATTGTTCAAAAATTTTATAATATCTTTAATCGTTAATAAACCTCTACTTTTTATTACCAGTGAAAACAAAGGAGTATTATTTCAAATTTAAATTAACTCATTTATTCTTAGTCAGTTCTACCAAAAGGTGGCGGAAAAGTTTAAATAGTTCTAATAATTCAGAACATTACTTAGATATTATATCATTTATATTGTGTATGATAGCCATATTGAATATTCGACCAGAATATTTATTTGTATATGCAGTGTATGTATTTCAGCTGAACCGTCACTGAACAGGACTATAATATCCACTTGTGGTAAGTGAGGGAGGTTAATAACGGAGTGCGAAATATCATAAACTAAAGAAGTGAACCATTGCTACGCACCTATTCGACAATACAATCAAACTAATAACAATAATAATTATAATTAGAACATTTTATAAAACAACGTTATCGTAGATACCGGTGCGTATCTGCAATCACACTATCACACCACTACATATAAAATCAGTATCCTGTATCATCTTGTAGTGTAATACTACAAGATTGGCGCTCCATCGCGGGCAGAAGTGATTGAAGATCCACTAAGAAGAGTTATAAAATATTATCACACTATCTACGAATCATAGTATCTTGTAATACTACAAGATTGGCGCCCAACGTCTGAGCGCGGATTAGGGAAAAGCATACTATAACTAATAAACTAATCACCCCAATCCGTCGAGAGACAGCAGGTACATTGCCAGCATATCAAGATGTACACAAGGAGATCAAAGTCGAGATCAACGTCGAGAAAGAGGGCAACAGAAGCAGAGAGGAAGGCCAGAATGGAAGAAAAGGAAGCTACGTCAACGGAAGACGTGGAAGAAATTTTATTGGAAAGAAAGGACAAACCACTTGAACCGGCGGAGGAGGTTCAACAACCAGACGAGGAGGAACCGGAAGTGATACCTCAAGAAGCTCTACCGGGAACAAGCCAGCCTGAACAAACAACATCACTAGGAGAGTCAGCATTTCAAGAGTGGATGAGGAAGGTAATGGAAGGTTTGAACAACAAATTAGACGATAACAATAAGAACATAGAATCCTTGAAAGAGGACAATCGGTCATTAAAGGAAGGTCAGGAGTCAATGAAGGCGGATTTAAACAATAAAATAGAAGAAACCAGCCGATCCACGAAGGAGGACAATCAGACTTTGAAGGAGGGTTTAAACAAGCAAATAGAGTCACTAAAAGAAGGCCAGAAATCCACTGACAAGAAAATAGAAGAAGGCCAGAGAGAGAGCCAGAAAAATATGGAGTTATTGAAGGAAGAATTCAATAACAAGATAAATGAAACCAATAGGAGGATGGAAGATGGGCAGAAGAAAACCGAAGAATTATTAGAGAAGAAAATGGCCATAATGAAGGAAGACTTATCGGCAGAGTTGGGAATAAAAATTAATCAGACCAACCAGAAGATTGATGAAATTAATGCTAAATTTAGCCGAGACGTCGAAACCATACAAACTGACCACGAAAGAATATGGCAACAAATAAATATCAACAGTGACAAGGTGGAAGAAACTGCTAAGGATACGGTAGAAATGATCGAAAGAAGATTGGGAGAAAATGTTGAGGAAACCGAAAAACAAATGGCCATATTGACAACAGAAATTAATGTCAAAATTTCTGAAGTACGAAAGGAGGGAGAAAACACCAGTCTAAAACTAATACAAACGGAAGTAGACATCAACCGGCGTATTAGCGATGTCGAGAAGACACACAGTGCACAACTCGGAGTGATAGCACAGGAACAAATGGAGATGAAGATAGTGCAATCGACGCTAAATGAAAAATGCGAAGAAGTCTCTGTGAAAGTGGACGCTATTAAGCAGCAAGTGCATAACGACAAAACTCAATTAACAGAACGTCAACGGAGAGAGTTGGACGACATCAGAGACGAGATGCATCGTCTGCAAACCATCCCAAACATCCTATCCGGACTAAGTCACCTGGAAGGCAGGGACCAGATTGAATTCCGAACATATTCTAAAAACCCATTAGAATTCCTAGAAAGGATAGAAGAGGTGAAGATGGAAGAAAGAAGAACCCTACGCCCAAGGAAGGCAAGGATCACAAAAGAGTTAATTGAAATGACTCGAAGTGGTCTGATTAATATGATCAACTTACCAATCGTCAACCATGAAGAAGGGACTTTCAGGAAGGAGTATCGGAGGAGTTTCAAGACAATGGACGAAGAGGAAGATTATGTAACAACGAAGAAGAAAATGACCAGCAAAGCATTTCAACCACGGATTTCCAAAAGAAGAGTCAGATACTTTAAGAAAAAGGAAGGCTATCAAGAGAAATGGGACCGGATTGTCGAAGGATATGCCAGAGAGATAAGAGAACTGCGGAAGAAGAGGAGTCAATTAACGGAAGTACCCAATCAAAGGATAGATGACGGTACCCAAACCAAATTGAGGGAGTTACCAAACATCGGTACTGACAGCCACCAGAAGAACAATGGAAACAAACATATTGAAGAGAGAGAGAGAAGGAAGACAGAAGAATGGAAGGCAGACACAGCCCTAATAGCATTCAAATGGAAAAACCAAATGATAGCACGATATATGTCAAGAACGGACAGGATTATGGACACTAAAGAAGTCCGATCGACAAGAAGAGAGGAGAGCGATGATTATGGTTAAAATGAAAAAAAAATACACTGAATAATGGGACCGACTATTATGATAACCAGTCAACCAAGCTTCAATGAAAGATATATCGACAATTAAAATATGGGACTAAAAGTGAAAAGATAGCGATAAGAATTATTTTGTTGTGGATATTATGTAAAGGATGAAAATATTTGTTATGAAAGATGAAAATATACTTATGAATATAACTGTTGACTATATCAAGATGAAAAATGAAAAGTGGCCATGAAGATTATTGTTTATTAAAAAGTGAAAAATGAAAGTCTAATTATAAAAATAGATGTTGACTAAAGAAGAAAGGATGTATTATTGCTATGAAGATTATTATGTGTTTGTATTAAATGAGAAATAACTATATAACTATGTAATGACCATTGAATATATTGTAATTTTATAATGTGAAAAAACATGCTCCCAAAGAATTTATGTAAAGGATTCAGAACATTGTATTTATGAATAATAGAGTACTATAAAAGAAAAATAACATACGAGACTGACGCATTCCATCTTAGGCACATATAATTTCCAAGAGCCACGTCAACAAGTAAATGCTAACATCATACCCGTACTATGAATAAAAGAAAAAGGATACGAGAACGACAAATTACATCCTAGGCACAGAAAAATTCCAAGAGCCACGTCAACAAGTAAAATTTAACATCATACCCGTACTATGAATAATAGAAAAATAACATACGAGGCCGACACACTACAACTATGGCACAACTAATTCCTAGAGCCACGTCAACAAGTAAATAATTAACATCATACCCGTACTATTGAAAAAGGAAGAAGGAGCAAATGAGAAGTTGGAAGAATAAATAAACCCAAAGAAATGTATTAATGTAGACAAGCCACCACACACAACCACATTGTTTCTAGTGTATTTTACTAGAGAAAGGCCAATACCACATGGAATAAATATACCAACTAAAATCATGAAAAAGGAGAAAAAATAAATGTACTTATGAATTATATCTAGAAGAATAAAACTTGAAATGAAGAATATGACGAGATGACGTTTAATGTGATACAAAATGAAGAGATTAATCAATGATGAAGAAGAATGAAGAGTAATATACTAACGAAGATAATCATGAGAGTATACCAGTGATGAAATGTAAAACAAACTATCCCTATAATATGTGAAGAATTTAGTTGAGTTGAATCAAGAAAAAGAGAGTATAACAATGTATAAACCGCAGATGCGTGAATTAATCCCAAGGATATTTATTATTTGTCGGAAGAACGACCACTATTATTATTTTTGATGATTTGAGATGAATTGACTGATGAATAATGCCAGCAATCATTTATTATTATTGAAGGAGATGATTTGCCTCCATATTTATTGAAGTTAGTATGGCCAGTAGAGTTGAATAGCCAAAGTGAGCCGCTCTAAACTGCCCCAGCTAAGCTTATGTTAGGGAATTAGGGAACTAAATAAACAAGGGAGATGATTACATAGAGAAGAAATAATTATGATTCAAATAGAAGAAAGTGAAAGGGATATATGTAAAAAACATGTGAATCGACATGGAAACGTACAACAATTGATGAATTCTTCAATGAAAAATAAAGTATAATGATTCAGAATTAATCAATTCTTATAGGAAGGCATATGTAACGTTACCAAATATGGCAGTTACATAAAATAAGTTAATATAACGTCAAGTAAGAGAAAAGCATGAAAGTATGTCTAGATAAATAAACCTATGTATATAAAAGTGTGTATCTACAAAGATATTAGTATAAAAATCCAACGATGAGGAAGATAATATTAAAATAGCAACATCAAATACGAAACGAAGAAAGAAAATGACCATGAGCCAAAACAAAAATATCAGTAACCAGACCCAATAGGATCCAACAGTGAGGGGAACCAACAAAATCAGGACCAATAAACTCCAACAGCAAGGGAAACAACTGAAGATAATGACTACAATGAAAATATTGAAGAAGAAGAAAGAAGAAGGACAAGGAAACGTACCATGAAGAGAGAAGAAAATGGATAGACCATACAAGGACTCAGCATAGACCAAGTGTACCAGAGACAATAATAGTAACCAAAGGAATAGTGATTATCAAATATGAAAAGAAAAACAGTGTTTAACATTTAAGGAACCACAAACAATTACAGTGAGTACTTAATATAGATGTGAAAACCTGTGAACAGTTAACTAATTTCAACTGAATAAACCACACAAACAATTCCAGTGATAAGGTTTATAGTGTAAGAAAATGTGTTAATTTCATAGTGAAAACAGCAAGAATTAAATAGTCAAATATACACAGACAATTAGTGTGACTAATTTAATAAAGATTGTGATCAATATAGATAATCATAAGACCACCAGAATAGAACAAATCGAACAATTATAATATTGTTCATAGAGAACTGACAATAAAAAACCCTGTTATATATCAAACAAAAGTGACAGGAATTAAATTCAACCAATGACAAGAAAGATATTGTAATTAGTACAGAAAGATTTGTATTATTGTTTAAGAAGAAGTTGTGTAAACATGTGTATCAAAACAATTAAAATATTGTAGTAAGATACAATACTGCTGCATTAGAACATGTAGTACATTGTTACATAACCCCATAGGAAATACACCTATGAAACAGAAAATCATACATGTTAATGTAAATAAATAACCATCACCTATGATATCAATCAAGAATTTGTTATAAATAATAATACATCCTAATAGACAGTGTATTATATTGCAACACAATGTAAATAAAACAGATCAAATATGATGGCACAGAGATAGGAGAAATAGAACCTAGTATGCCAATTTAGTTAGACAAAATACAATATCAAAACAAGTACCAATGTTAAGGAAAGTATTACCAGTAGTTAGATAAACATCTGGTACTACTGTGAAAACAGATTCTGAACATAATGATAACAGTTTTGTAACAAAAATATTGTAAACTAACTAACTATGTACACATAGCCAGAGGTAAGCAGAAACATTGTATAACCAACTAGTTAAGCAAAATACTGTATTAAAGCTTGAACAAAGATTGTTAAGAGTATTACCAGTAGTAAGGGGGAAACCTAAAGCTACTTTGAGAACAGACTATGACCATGAAAATAGTCATTTTATATATAAATAATTAAAAACCAAATGACCATAATGTAGGAATCCAAATGTAAACAAACGATGAGGAACAAGTTATTTATGCAAAATGTAACATATAAACTTGTTTATAAGTAGATGAAAATGTTATCAAGAATCAGAATAATGTCTGATACTACTTTGGAAACCCAAATTAAGTGTAGTGATAACAATTCAATTATTATTTTAACAAAAATAAATGACTACCATGCTATGACACAATGTAAACAGACCCATTACTAAAAAATTGAAGGGTTCTGAGATAGCTAAAAGCTAACCATTATATGTAGGGAATTAGGTACAATGAGTGTACACTAATTACAATTATTACATAATCTAAATAGTATAGAGAAAACCAGAAGTAAAATAACAATTGTATAAAGAGAGATAGGAGGGGACTAAAATAATGTAAATAGTAGATTAAATATAGCCATGTACATATATTCAAGTGTAAAATTATGTAAATAGACGTTTCTATCATTATTAGATTGCAGTATTACTGTTAGTAGATAAGAAAAATTAGTTTTAAGTATATTTATGAAAAATGAAATATGGACGACCAAAGACGCCATAACGAGATATTGTTTAGGGAACAATTATTCCCAAGTTTTGAATTAAACCAGTTGAGATATGGACTCAGAGTGTTTAATTGAAAGTGTTTTAATATAAATAATAAAATTTGGTGTAATAAACTTATAAATATAAGATGCACCATAAATAATTAATAAAATCGTTATAGTGATAGAAGTAATGGACGGAAAATAATCTTGTTTGGACTTAAATTAAAGCGCAGGATGTCCGCAATTTACTGACACTAACCATTTAACGATAAGACAGATTAAGAAAGTTATTGCAATTTTAAACTTTTCAATTATTTTTTGTACCTGTGCTGACGTCACGTAGCCTCAAACGCAAAGGCCAAAATTGGTAAAAAGTTAAATATTTTAAGAAAATAAAGTGCTTTGGGTTAGAGAGTATAGTTTTTTCAACCAATCGAATGAATGAATATTGGCAGACGAGCCACAGACGCTTTGAAGGAGCGTTACAGTTCACGATCAGTCATCCTACGGAAAGGTCATGTCACTCTCCGGTATGAAGAAGTTTAATTTTTTGAATTGTTCGCGACAGACACATTAGTAAATCAACATACACATAACCTGTAAACTACACAAGCATAAACGAGTGAAATGTGCGGAGTGTATACTATTTAAGTACGATTAGTGTATAATATCAATCGTACTTACGAGTGTTGTGTAAAAGATAAAAACAGGGAGTACAATTCTTTTTATTTAATTAACATTGAAACAGAAATAAATTTTTCTGTAAATACGTAAAGTTGATTACTACGCAAGTCAGTAAAAAGCGAAGTATCAAAAACGATGATGGAATTTATCAGAATTAATGAAAGTATTAATTCGCAATTATTAATATGTTGAATAAATATTTTAATTATTTGTCATGATTAAAAGAATTATATTTGAAGCATTTATTACAAAATACTAGTAATACCAATAGTCGCTCAATTGACTAAAATTGTTTTCTTGATTTTTTCGATATTTTAAAAATAAATATTTTAACTTTCATGCGAAAGAATATATATGATACTGATAATGACACATCAAAACAATTATGAATAATGTGTTTATACTTAAATTAAGAAGAAATAAATATTAAAAGATAATTAACCATAATAACCATACACGTTATAGAATAACCTTAAAGTCATAACGTTAACTTGCCAATTTCTCTGTTACAAGTCTGTTCTCAAGTAAAATCCAAACCAGATGCAAATAATAACAAGAGTTTTTAAATAAATTTTTCTCTTGTAAGTAAATAATTCTCAAAGTGAATTATTAAAATAAAGTAATACATTTTAGCTGTGCAAGCCAACGTGCTTGTTAATTGTCGAATAAACACTGTAGACTGCATGCGCATTCCCGCGTACGATAATACCATAACTATCAGTTATATGGTATTAGTTTTTGATTTTTATATTTGTTTGTTTGTATTTAATTATTGTTCATTTAATATCATTATTAATATTACATCTTGTACCTGGTATCATGCTACCTAAAAGAACCATACGAACATTGTAATTCACTGATACAAGAGGACATAACCTCTTAAAATTAAACTATTGTATAACTAACAGGTTTACCAGCCTTGAGGCTAAACAGAGTCTTATTTTAAAGTTTATTAATTGTAATTATTATCCGAAAGGTTATTAGCAACTGATTGTTAATTGTTCAAAAATTTTATAATATCTTTAATCGTTAATAAACCTCTACTTTTTATTACCAGTGAAAACAAAGGAGTATTATTTCAAATTTAAATTAACTCATTTATTCTTAGTCAGTTCTACCAAAAGGTGGCGGAAAAGTTTAAATAGTTCTAATAATTCAGAACATTACTTAGATATTATATCATTTATATTGTGTATGATAGCCATATTGAATATTCGACCAGAATATTTATTTGTATATGCAGTGTATGTATTTCAGCTGAACCGTCACTGAACAGGACTATAATATCCACTTGTGGTAAGTGAGGGAGGTTAATAACGGAGTGCGAAATATCATAAACTAAAGAAGTGAACCATTGCTACGCACCTATTCGACAATACAATCAAACTAATAACAATAATAATTATAATTAGAACATTTTATAAAACAACATTATCGTAGATACCGGTGCGTATCTGCAATCACACTATCACACCACTACATATAAAATCAGTATCCTGTATCATCTTGTAGTGTAATACTACAAGATTGGCGCTCCATCGCGGGCAGAAGTGATTGAAGATCCACTAAGAAGAGTTATAAAATATTATCACACTATCTACGAATCATAGTATCTTGTAATACTACAAGATTGGCGCCCAACGTCTGAGCGCGGATTAGGGAAAAGCATACTATAACTAATAAACTAATCACCCCAATCCGTCGAGAGACAGCAGGTACATTGCCAGCATATCAAGATGTACACAAGGAGATCAAAGTCGAGATCAACGTCGAGAAAGAGGGCAACAGAAGCAGAGAGGAAGGCCAGAATGGAAGAAAAGGAAGCTACGTCAACGGAAGACGTGGAAGAAATTTTATTGGAAAGAAAGGACAAACCACTTGAACCGGCGGAGGAGGTTCAACAACCAGATGAGGAGGAACCGGAAGTGATACCTCAAGAACCTCTACCGGGAACAAGCCAGCCTGAACAAACAACATCACTAGGAGAGTCAGCATTTCAAGAGTGGATGAGGAAGGTAATGGAAGGTTTGAACAACAAATTAGACGATAACAATAAGAACATAGAATCCTTGAAAGAGGACAATCGGTCATTAAAGGAAGGTCAGGAGTCAGGAAGGAATGAAGGCGGATTTAAACAATAAAATAGAAGAAACCAGCCGATCCACGAAGGAGGACAATCAGACTTTGAAGGAGGGTTTAAACAAGCAAATAGAGTCACTAAAAGAAGGCCAGAAATCCACTGACAAGAAAATAGAAGAAGGCCAGAGAGAGAGCCAGAAAAATATGGAGTTATTGAAGGAAGAATTCAATAACAAGATAAATGAAACCAATAGGAGGATGGAAGATGGGCAGAAGAAAACCGAAGAATTATTAGAGAAGAAAATGGCCATAATGAAGGAAGACTTATCGGCAGAGTTGGGAATAAAAATTAATCAGACCAACCAGAAGATTGATGAAATTAATGCTAAATTTAGCCGAGACGTCGAAACCATACAAACTGACCACGAAAGAATATGGCAACAAATAAATATCAACAGTGACAAGGTGGAAGAAACTGCTAAGGATACGGTAGAAATGATCGAAAGAAGATTGGGAGAAAATGTTGAGGAAACCGAAAAACAAATGGCCATATTGACAACAGAAATTAATGTCAAAATTTCTGAAGTACGAAAGGAGGGAGAAAACACCAGTCTAAAACTAATACAAACGGAAGTAGACATCAACCGGCGTATTAGCGATGTCGAGAAGACACACAGTGCACAACTCGGAGTGATAGCACAGGAACAAATGGAGATGAAGATAGTGCAATCGACGCTAAATGAAAAATGCGAAGAAGTCTCTGTGAAAGTGGACGCTATTAAGCAGCAAGTGCATAACGACAAAACTCAATTAACAGAACGTCAACGGAGAGAGTTGGACGACATCAGAGACGAGATGCATCGTCTGCAAACCATCCCAAACATCCTATCCGGACTAAGTCACCTGGAAGGCAGGGACCAGATTGAATTCCGAACATATTCTAAAAACCCATTAGAATTCCTAGAAAGGATAGAAGAGGTGAAGATGGAAGAAAGAAGAACCCTACGCCCAAGGAAGGCAAGGATCACAAAAGAGTTAATTGAAATGACTCGAAGTGGTCTGATTAATATGATCAACTTACCAATCGTCAACCATGAAGAAGGGACTTTCAGGAAGGAGTATCGGAGGAGTTTCAAGACAATGGACGAAGAGGAAGATTATGTAACAACGAAGAAGAAAATGACCAGCAAAGCATTTCAACCACGGATTTCCAAAAGAAGAGTCAGATACTTTAAGAAAAAGGAAGGCTATCAAGAGAAATGGGACCGGATTGTCGAAGGATATGCCAGAGAGATAAGAGAACTGCGGAAGAAGAGGAGTCAATTAACGGAAGTACCCAATCAAAGGATAGATGACGGTACCCAAACCAAATTGAGGGAGTTACCAAACATCGGTACTGACAGCCACCAGAAGAACAATGGAAACAAACATATTGAAGAGAGAGAGAGAAGGAAGACAGAAGAATGGAAGGCAGACACAGCCCTAATAGCATTCAAATGGAAAAACCAAATGATAGCACGATATATGTCAAGAACGGACAGGATTATGGACACTAAAGAAGTCCGATCAACAAGAAGAGAGGAGAGCGATGATTATGGTTAAAATGAAAAAAAAATACACTGAATAATGGGACCGACTATTATGATAACCAGTCAACCAAGCTTCAATGAAAGATATATCGACAATTAAAATATGGGACTAAAAGTGAAAAGATAGCGATAAGAATTATTTTGTTGTGGATATTATGTAAAGGATGAAAATATTTGTTATGAAAGATGAAAATATACTTATGAATATAACTGTTGACTATATCAATATGAAAAATGAAAAGTGGCCATGAAGATTATTGTTTATTAAAAAGTGAAAAATGAAAGTATAATTATAAAAATAGATGTTGACTAAAGAAGAAAGGATGTATTATTGCTATGAAGATTATTATGTGTTTGTATTAAATGAGAAATAACTATATAACTATGTAATGACCATTGAATATATTGTAATTTTATAATGTGAAAAAACATGCTCCCAAAGAATTTATGTAAAGGATTCAGAACATTGTATTTATGAATAATAGAGTACTATAAAAGAAAAATAACATACGAGACTGACGCATTCCATCTTAGGCACATATAATTTCCAAGAGCCACGTCAACAAGTAAATGCTAACATCATACCCGTACTATGAATAAAAGAAAAAGGATACGAGAACGACAAATTACATCCTAGGCACAGAAAAATTCCAAGAGCCACGTCAACAAGTAAAATTTAACATCATACCCGTACTATGAATAATAGAAAAATAACATACGAGGCCGACACACTACAACTATGGCACAACTAATTCCTAGAGCCACGTCAACAAGTAAATAATTAACATCATACCCGTACTATTGAAAAAGGAAGAAGGAGCAAATGAGAAGTTGGAAGAATAAATAAACCCAAAGAAATGTATTAATGTAGACAAGCCACCACACACAACCACATTGTTTCTAGTGTATTTTACTAGAGAAAGGCCAATACCACATGGAATAAATATACCAACTAAAATCATGAAAAAGGAGAAAAAATAAATGTACTTATGAATTATATCTAGAAGAATAAAACTTGAAATGAAGAATATGACGAGATGACGTTTAATGTGATACAAAATGAAGAGATTAATCAATGATGAAGAAGAATGAAGAGTAATATACTAACGAAGATAATCATGAGAGTATACCAGTGATGAAATGTAAAACAAACTATCCCTATAATATGTGAAGAATTTAGTTGAGTTGAATCAAGAAAAAGAGAGTATAACAATGTATAAACCGCAGATGCGTGAATTAATCCCAAGGATATTTATTATTTGTCGGAAGAACGACCACTATTATTATTTTTGATGATTTGAGATGAATTGACTGATGAATAATGCCAGCAATCATTTATTATTATTGAAGGAGATGATTTGCCTCCATATTTATTGAAGTTAGTATGGCCAGTAGAGTTGAATAGCCAAAGTGAGCCGCTCTAAACTGCCCCAGCTAAGCTTATGTTAGGGAATTAGGGAACTAAATAAACAAGGGAGATGATTACATAGAGAAGAAATAATTATGATTCAAATAGAAGAAAGTGAAAGGGATATATGTAAAAAACATGTGAATCGACATGGAAACGTACAACAATTGATGAATTCTTCAATGAAAAATAAAGTATAATGATTCAGAATTAATCAATTCTTATAGGAAGGCATATGTAACGTTACCAAATATGGCAGTTACATAAAATAAGTTAATATAACGTCAAGTAAGAGAAAAGCATGAAAGTATGTCTAGATAAATAAACCTATGTATATAAAAGTGTGTATCTACAAAGATATTAGTATAAAAATCCAACGATGAGGAAGATAATATTAAAATAGCAACATCAAATACGAAACGAAGAAAGAAAATGACCATGAGCCAAAACAAAAATATCAGTAACCAGACCCAATAGGATCCAACAGTGAGGGGAACCAACAAAATCAGGACCAATAAACTCCAACAGCAAGGGAAACAACTGAAGATAATGACTACAATGAAAATATTGAAGAAGAAGAAAGAAGAAGGACAAGGAAACGTACCATGAAGAGAGAAGAAAATGGATAGACCATACAAGGACTCAGCATAGACCAAGTGTACCAGAGACAATAATAGTAACCAAAGGAATAGTGATTATCAAATATGAAAAGAAAAACAGTGTTTAACATTTAAGGAACCACAAACAATTACAGTGAGTACTTAATATAGATGTGAAAACCTGTGAACAGTTAACTAATTTCAACTGAATAAACCACACAAACAATTCCAGTGATAAGGTTTATAGTGTAAGAAAATGTGTTAATTTCATAGTGAAAACAGCAAGAATTAAATAGTCAAATATACACAGACAATTAGTGTGACTAATTTAATAAAGATTGTGATCAATATAGATAATCATAAGACCACCAGAATAGAACAAATCGAACAATTATAATATTGTTCATAGAGAACTGACAATAAAAAACCCTGTTATATATCAAACAAAAGTGACAGGAATTAAATTCAACCAATGACAAGAAAGATATTGTAATTAGTACAGAAAGATTTGTATTATTGTTTAAGAAGAAGTTGTGTAAACATGTGTATCAAAACAATTAAAATATTGTAGTAAGATACAATACTGCTGCATTAGAACATGTAGTACATTGTTACATAACCCCATAGGAAATACACCTATGAAACAGAAAATCATACATGTTAATGTAAATAAATAACCATCAACTATGATATCAATCAAGAATTTGTTATAAATAATAATACATCCTAATAGACAGTGTATTATATTGCAACACAATGTAAATAAAACAGATCAAATATGATGGCACAGAGATAGGAGAAATAGAACCTAGTATGCCAATTTAGTTAGACAAAATACAATATCAAAACAAGTACCAATGTTAAGGAAAGTATTACCAGTAGTTAGATAAACATCTGGTACTACTGTGAAAACAGATTCTGAACATAATGATAACAGTTTTGTAACAAAAATATTGTAGACTAACTAACTATGTACACATAGCCAGAGGTAAGCAGAAACATTGTATAACCAACTAGTTAAGCAAAATACTGTATTAAAGCTTGAACAAAGATTGTTAAGAGTATTACCAGTAGTAAGGGGGAAACCTAAAGCTACTTTGAGAACAGACTATGACCATGAAAATAGTCATTTTATATATAAATAATTAAAAACCAAATGACCATAATGGAGGAATCCAAATGTAAACAAACGATGAGGAACAAGTTATTTATGCAAAATGTAACATATAAACTTGTTTATAAGTAGATGAAAATGTTATCAAGAATCAGAATAATGTCTGATACTACTTTGGAAACCCAAATTAAGTGTAGTGATAACAATTCAATTATTATTTTAACAAAAATAAATGACTACCATGCTATGACACAATGTAAACAGACCCATTACTAAAAAATTGAAGGGTTCTGAGATAGCTAAAAGCTAACCATTATATGTAGGGAATTAGGTACAATGAGTGTACACTAATTACAACATAATCTAAATAGTATAGAGAAAACCAGAAGTAAAATAACAATTGTATAAAGAGAGATAGGAGGGGACTAAAATAATGTAAATAGTAGATTAAATATAGCCATGTACATATAGTCAAGTGTAAAATTATGTAAATAGACGTTTCTATCATTATTAGATTGCAGTATTACTGTTAGTAGATAAGAAAAATTAGTTTTAAGTATATTTATGAAAAATGAAATATGGACGACCAAAGACGCCATAACGAGATATTGTTTAGGGAACAATTATTCCCAAGTTTTGAATTAAACCAGTTGAGATATGGACTCAGAGTGTTTAATTGAAAGTGTTTTAATATAAATAATAAAATTTGGTGTAATAAACTTATAAATATAAGATGCACCATAAATAATTAATAAAATCGTTATAGTGATAGAAGTAATGGACGGAAAATAATCTTGTTTGGACTTAAATTAAAGCGCAGGATGTCCGCAATTTACTGACACTAACCATTTAACGATAAGACAGATTAAGAAAGTTATTGCAATTTTAAACTTTTCAATTATTTTTTGTACCTGTGCTGACGTCACGTAGCCTCAAACGCAAAGGCCAAAATTGGTAAAAAGTTAAATATTTTAAGAAAATAAAGTGCTTTGGGTTAGAGAGTATAGTTTTTTCAACAAATCGAATGAATGAATATTGGCAGACGAGCCACAGACGCTTTGAAGGAGCGTTACAGTTCACGATCAGTCATCCTACGGAAAGGTCATGTCACTCTCCGGTATGAAGAAGTTTAATTTTTTGAATTGTTCGCGACAGACACATTAGTAAATCAACATACACATAACCTGTAAACTACACAAGCATAAACGAGTGAAATGTGCGGAGTGTATACTATTTAAGTACGATTAGTGTATAATATCAATCGTACTTACGAGTGTTGTGTAAAAGATAAAAACAGGGAGTACAATTCTTTTTATTTAATTAACATTGAAACAGAAATAAATTTTTCTGTAAATACGTAAAGTTGATTACTACGCAAGTCAGTAAAAAGCGAAGTATCAAAAACGATGATGGAATTTATCAGAATTAATGAAAGTATTAATTCGCAATTATTAATATGTTGAATAAATATTTTAATTATTTGTCATGATTAAAAGAATTATATTTGAAGCATTTATTACAAAATACTAGTAATACCAATAGTCGCTCAATTGACTAAAATTGTTTTCTTGATTTTTTCGATATTTTAAAAATAAATATTTTAACTTTCATGCGAAAGAATATATATGATACTGATAATGACACATCAAAACAATTATGAATAATGTGTTTATACTTAAATTAAGAAGAAATAAATATTAAAAGATAATTAACCATAATAACCATACACGTTATAGAATAACCTTAAAGTCATAACGTTAACTTGCCAATTTCTCTGTTACAAGTCTGTTCTCAAGTAAAATCCAAACCAGATGCAAATAATAACAAGAGTTTTTAAATACATTTTTCTCTTGTAAGTAAATAATTCTCAAAGTGAATTATTAAAATAAAGTAATACATTTTAGCTGTGCAAGCCAACGTGCTTGTTAATTGTCGAATAAACACTGTAGACTGCATGCGCATTCCCGCGTACGATAATACCATAACTATCAGTTATATGGTATTAGTTTTTGATTTTTATATTTGTTTGTTTGTATTTAATTATTGTTCATTTAATATCATTATTAATATTACATCTTGTACCTGGTATCATGCTACCTAAAAGAACCATACGAACATTGTAATTCACTGATACAAGAGGACATAACCTCTTAAAATTAAACTATTGTATAACTAACAGGTTTACCAGCCTTGAGGCTAAACAGAGTCTTATTTTAAAGTTTATTAATTGTAATTATTATCCGAAAGGTTATTAGCAACTGATTGTTAATTGTTCAAAAATTTTATAATATCTTTAATCGTTAATAAACCTCTACTTTTTATTACCAGTGAAAACAAAGGAGTATTATTTCAAATTTAAATTAACTCATTTATTCTTAGTCAGTTCTACCAAAAGGTGGCGGAAAAGTTTAAATAGTTCTAATAATTCAGAACATTACTTAGATATTATATCATTTATATTGTGTATGATAGCCATATTGAATATTCGACCAGAATATTTATTTGTATATGCAGTGTATGTATTTCAGCTGAACCGTCACTGAACAGGACTATAATATCCACTTGTGGTAAGTGAGGGAGGTTAATAACGGAGTGCGAAATATCATAAACTAAAGAAGTGAACCATTGCTACGCACCTATTCGACAATACAATCAAACTAATAACAATAATAATTATAATTAGAACATTTTATAAAACAACATTATCGTAGATACCGGTGCGTATCTGCAATCACACTATCACACCACTACATATAAAATCAGTATCCTGTATCATCTTGTAGTGTAATACTACAAGATTGGCGCTCCATCGCGGGCAGAAGTGATTGAAGATCCACTAAGAAGAGTTATAAAATATTATCACACTATCTACGAATCATAGTATCTTGTAATACTACAAGATTGGCGCCCAACGTCTGAGCGCGGATTAGGGAAAAGCATACTATAACTAATAAACTAATCACCCCAATCCGTCGAGAGACAGCAGGTACATTGCCAGCATATCAAGATGTACACAAGGAGATCAAAGTCGAGATCAACGTCGAGAAAGAGGGCAACAGAAGCAGAGAGGAAGGCCAGAATGGAAGAAAAGGAAGCTACGTCAACGGAAGACGTGGAAGAAATTTTATTGGAAAGAAAGGACAAACCACTTGAACCGGCGGAGGAGGTTCAACAACCAGACGAGGAGGAACCGGAAGTGATACCTCAAGAAGCTCTACCGGGAACAAGCCAGCCTGAACAAACAACATCACTAGGAGAGTCAGCATTTCAAGAGTGGATGAGGAAGGTAATGGAAGGTTTGAACAACAAATTAGACGATAACAATAAGAACATAGAATCCTTGAAAGAGGACAATCGGTCATTAAAGGAAGGTCAGGAGTCAATGAAGGCGGATTTAAACAATAAAATAGAAGAAACCAGCCGATCCACGAAGGAGGACAATCAGACTTTGAAGGAGGGTTTAAACAAGCAAATAGAGTCACTAAAAGAAGGCCAGAAATCCACTGACAAGAAAATAGAAGAAGGCCAGAGAGAGAGCCAGAAAAATATGGAGTTATTGAAGGAAGAATTCAATAACAAGATAAATGAAACCAATAGGAGGATGGAAGATGGGCAGAAGAAAACCGAAGAATTATTAGAGAAGAAAATGGCCATAATGAAGGAAGACTTATCGGCAGAGTTGGGAATAAAAATTAATCAGACCAACCAGAAGATTGATGAAATTAATGCTAAATTTAGCCGAGACGTCGAAACCATACAAACTGACCACGAAAGAATATGGCAACAAATAAATATCAACAGTGACAAGGTGGAAGAAACTGCTAAGGATACGGTAGAAATGATCGAAAGAAGATTGGGAGAAAATGTTGAGGAAACCGAAAAACAAATGGCCATATTGACAACAGAAATTAATGTCAAAATTTCTGAAGTACGAAAGGAGGGAGAAAACACCAGTCTAAAACTAATACAAACGGAAGTAGACATCAACCGGCGTATTAGCGATGTCGAGAAGACACACAGTGCACAACTCGGAGTGATAGCACAGGAACAAATGGAGATGAAGATAGTGCAATCGACGCTAAATGAAAAATGCGAAGAAGTCTCTGTGAAAGTGGACGCTATTAAGCAGCAAGTGCATAACGACAAAACTCAATTAACAGAACGTCAACGGAGAGAGTTGGACGACATCAGAGACGAGATGCATCGTCTGCAAACCATCCCAAACATCCTATCCGGACTAAGTCACCTGGAAGGCAGGGACCAGATTGAATTCCGAACATATTCTAAAAACCCATTAGAATTCCTAGAAAGGATAGAAGAGGTGAAGATGGAAGAAAGAAGAACCCTACGCCCAAGGAAGGCAAGGATCACAAAAGAGTTAATTGAAATGACTCGAAGTGGTCTGATTAATATGATCAACTTACCAATCGTCAACCATGAAGAAGGGACTTTCAGGAAGGAGTATCGGAGGAGTTTCAAGACAATGGACGAAGAGGAAGATTATGTAACAACGAAGAAGAAAATGACCAGCAAAGCATTTCAACCACGGATTTCCAAAAGAAGAGTCAGATACTTTAAGAAAAAGGAAGGCTATCAAGAGAAATGGGACCGGATTGTCGAAGGATATGCCAGAGAGATAAGAGAACTGCGGAAGAAGAGGAGTCAATTAACGGAAGTACCCAATCAAAGGATAGATGACGGTACCCAAACCAAATTGAGGGAGTTACCAAACATCGGTACTGACAGCCACCAGAAGAACAATGGAAACAAACATATTGAAGAGAGAGAGAGAAGGAAGACAGAAGAATGGAAGGCAGACACAGCCCTAATAGCATTCAAATGGAAAAACCAAATGATAGCACGATATATGTCAAGAACGGACAGGATTATGGACACTAAAGAAGTCCGATCGACAAGAAGAGAGGAGAGCGATGATTATGGTTAAAATGAAAAAAAAATACACTGAATAATGGGACCGACTATTATGATAACCAGTCAACCAAGCTTCAATGAAAGATATATCGACAATTAAAATATGGGACTAAAAGTGAAAAGATAGCGATAAGAATTATTTTGTTGTGGATATTATGTAAAGGATGAAAATATTTGTTATGAAAGATGAAAATATACTTATGAATATAACTGTTGACTATATCAAGATGAAAAATGAAAAGTGGCCATGAAGATTATTGTTTATTAAAAAGTGAAAAATGAAAGTATAATTATAAAAATAGATGTTGACTAAAGAAGAAAGGATGTATTATTGCTATGAAGATTATTATGTGTTTGTATTAAATGAGAAATAACTATATAACTATGTAATGACCATTGAATATATTGTAATTTTATAATGTGAAAAAACATGCTCCCAAAGAATTTATGTAAAGGATTCAGAACATTGTATTTATGAATAATAGAGTACTATAAAAGAAAAATAACATACGAGACTGACGCATTCCATCTTAGGCACATATAATTTCCAAGAGCCACGTCAACAAGTAAATGCTAACATCATACCCGTACTATGAATAAAAGAAAAAGGATACGAGAACGACAAATTACATCCTAGGCACAGAAAAATTCCAAGAGCCACGTCAACAAGTAAAATTTAACATCATACCCGTACTATGAATAATAGAAAAATAACATACGAGGCCGACACACTACAACTATGGCACAACTAATTCCTAGAGCCACGTCAACAAGTAAATAATTAACATCATACCCGTACTATTGAAAAAGGAAGAAGGAGCAAATGAGAAGTTGGAAGAATAAATAAACCCAAAGAAATGTATTAATGTAGACAAGCCACCACACACAACCACATTGTTTCTAGTGTATTTTACTAGAGAAAGGCCAATACCACATGGAATAAATATACCAACTAAAATCATGAAAAAGGAGAAAAAATAAATGTACTTATGAATTATATCTAGAAGAATAAAACTTGAAATGAAGAATATGACGAGATGACGTTTAATGTGATACAAAATGAAGAGATTAATCAATGATGAAGAAGAATGAAGAGTAATATACTAACGAAGATAATCATGAGAGTATACCAGTGATGAAATGTAAAACAAACTATCCCTATAATATGTGAAGAATTTAGTTGAGTTGAATCAAGAAAAAGAGAGTATAACAATGTATAAACCGCAGATGCGTGAATTAATCCCAAGGATATTTATTATTTGTCGGAAGAACGACCACTATTATTATTTTTGATGATTTGAGATGAATTGACTGATGAATAATGCCAGCAATCATTTATTATTATTGAAGGAGATGATTTGCCTCCATATTTATTGAAGTTAGTATGGCCAGTAGAGTTGAATAGCCAAAGTGAGCCGCTCTAAACTGCCCCAGCTAAGCTTATGTTAGGGAATTAGGGAACTAAATAAACAAGGGAGATGATTACATAGAGAAGAAATAATTATGATTCAAATAGAAGAAAGTGAAAGGGATATATGTAAAAAACATGTGAATCAACATGGAAACGTACAACAATTGATGAATTCTTCAATGAAAAATAAAGTATAATGATTCAGAATTAATCAGTTCTTATAGGAAGGCATATGTAACGTTACCAAATATGGCAGTTACATAAAATAAGTTAATATAACGTCAAGTAAGAGAAAAGCATGAAAGTATGTCTAGATAAATAAACCTATGTATATAAAAGTGTGTATCTACAAAGATATTAGTATAAAAATCCAACGATGAGGAAGATAATATTAAAATAGCAACATCAAATACGAAACGAAGAAAGAAAATGACCATGAGCCAAAACAAAAATATCAGTAACCAGACCCAATAGGATCCAACAGTGAGGGGAACCAACAAAATCAGGACCAATAAACTCCAACAGCAAGGGAAACAACTGAAGATAATGACTACAATGAAAATATTGAAGAAGAAGAAAGAAGAAGGACAAGGAAACGTACCATGAAGAGAGAAGAAAATGGATAGACCATACAAGGACTCAGCATAGACCAAGTGTACCAGAGACAATAATAGTAACCAAAGGAATAGTGATTATCAAATATGAAAAGAAAAACAGTGTTTAACATTTAAGGAACCACAAACAATTACAGTGAGTACTTAATATAGATGTGAAAACCTGTGAACAGTTAACTAATTTCAACTGAATAAACCACACAAACAATTCCAGTGATAATGTTTATAGTGTAAGAAAATGTGTTAATTTCATAGTGAAAACAGCAAGAATTAAATAGTCAAATATACACAGACAATTAGTGTGACTAATTTAATAAAGATTGTGATCAATATAGATAATCATAAGACCACCAGAATAGAACAAATCGAACAATTATAATATTGTTCATAGAGAACTGACAATAAAAAACCCTGTTATATATCAAACAAAAGTGACAGGAATTAAATTCAACCAATGACAAGAAAGATATTGTAATTAGTACAGAAAGATTTGTATTATTGTTTAAGAAGAAGTTGTGTAAACATGTGTATCAAAACAATTAAAATATTGTAGTAAGATACAATACTGCTGCATTAGAACATGTAGTACATTGTTACATAACCCCATAGGAAATACACCTATGAAACAGAAAATCATACATGTTAATGTAAATAAATAACCATCAACTATGATATCAATCAAGAATTTGTTATAAATAATAATACATCCTAATAGACAGTGTATTATATTGCAACACAATGTAAATAAAACAGATCAAATATGATGGCACAGAGATAGGAGAAATAGAACCTAGTATGCCAATTTAGTTAGACAAAATACAATATCAAAACAAGTACCAATGTTAAGGAAAGTATTACCAGTAGTTAGATAAACATCTGGTACTACTGTGAAAACAGATTCTGAACATAATGATAACAGTTTTGTAACAAAAATATTGTAAACTAACTAACTATGTACACATAGCCAGAGGTAAGCAGAAACATTGTATAACCAACTAGTTAAGCAAAATACTGTATTAAAGCTTGAACAAAGATTGTTAAGAGTATTACCAGTAGTAAGGGGGAAACCTAAAGCTACTTTGAGAACAGACTATGACCATGAAAATAGTCATTTTATATATAAATAATTAAAAACCAAATGACCATAATGGAGGAATCCAAATGTAAACAAACGATGAGGAACAAGTTATTTATGCAAAATGTAACATATAAACTTGTTTATAAGTAGATGAAAATGTTATCAAGAATCAGAATAATGTCTGATACTACTTTGGAAACCCAAATTAAGTGTAGTGATAACAATTCAATTATTATTTTAACAAAAATAAATGACTACCATGCTATGACACAATGTAAACAGACCCATTACTAAAAAATTGAAGGGTTCTGAGATAGCTAAAAGCTAACCATTATATGTAGGGAATTAGGTACAATGAGTGTACACTAATTACAATTATTACATAATCTAAATAGTATAGAGAAAACCAGAAGTAAAATAACAATTGTATAAAGAGAGATAGGAGGGGACTAAAATAATGTAAATAGTAGATTAAATATAGCCATGTACATATATTCAAGTGTAAAATTATGTAAATAGACGTTTCTATCATTATTAGATTGCAGTATTACTGTTAGTAGATAAGAAAAATTAGTTTTAAGTATATTTATGAAAAATGAAATATGGACGACCAAAGACGCCATAACGAGATATTGTTTAGGGAACAATTATTCCCAAGTTTTGAATTAAACCAGTTGAGATATGGACTCAGAGTGTTTAATTGAAAGTGTTTTAATATAAATAATAAAATTTGGTGTAATAAACTTATAAATATAAGATGCACCATAAATAATTAATAAAATCGTTATAGTGATAGAAGTAATGGACGGAAAATAATCTTGTTTGGACTTAAATTAAAGCGCAGGATGTCCGCAATTTACTGACACTAACCATTTAACGATAAGACAGATTAAGAAAGTTATTGCAATTTTAAACTTTTCAATTATTTTTTGTACCTGTGCTGACGTCACGTAGCCTCAAACGCAAAGGCCAAAATTGGTAAAAAGTTAAATATTTTAAGAAAATAAAGTGCTTTGGGTTAGAGAGTATAGTTTTTTCAACCAATCGAATGAATGAATATTGGCAGACGAGCCACAGACGCTTTGAAGGAGCGTTACAGTTCACGATCAGTCATCCTACGGAAAGGTCATGTCACTCTCCGGTATGAAGAAGTTTAATTTTTTGAATTGTGCGCGACAGCGACAGACACATTAGTAAATCAACATACACATAACCTGTAAACTACACCAGCATAAACGAGTGAATTGTGCGGAGTGTATACTATTTAAGTACGATTAGTGTATAATATCAATCGTACTTACGAGTGTTGTGTAAAAGATAAAAACAGGGAGTACAATTCTTTTTATTTAATTAACATTGAAACAGAAATAAATTTTACTGTAAATACGTAAAGTTGATTACTACGCAAGTCAGTAAAAAGCGAAGTATCAAAAACGATGATGGAATTTATCAGAATTAATGAAAGTATTAATTCGCAATTATTAATATGTTGAATAAATATTTTAATTATTTGTCATGATTAAAAGAATTATATTTGAAGCATTTATTACAAAATACTAGTAATACCAATAGTCGCTCAATTGACTAAAATTGTTTTCTTGATTTTTTCGATATTTTAAAAATAAATATTTTAACTTTCATGCGAAAGAATATATATGATACTGATAATGACACATCAAAACAATTATGAATAATGTGTTTATACTTAAATTAAGAAGAAATAAATATTAAAAGATAATTAACCATAATAACCATACACGTTATAGAATAACCTTAAAGTCGTAATGTTAACTTGCCAATTTCTCTGTTACAAGTCTGTTCTCAAGTAAAATCCAAACCAGATGCAAATAATAACAAGAGTTTTTTAATAAATTTTTCTCTTGTAAGTAAATAATTCTCAAAGTGAATTATTAAAATAAAGTAATACATTTTAGCTGTGCAAGCCAACGTGCTTGTTAATTGTCGAATAAACACTGTAGACTGCGTGCGCATTCCCGCGTACGATAATACCATAACTATCAGTTATATGGTATAAGTTTTTGATTTTTATATTTGTTTGTTTGTATTTAATTATTGTTCATTTAATACCATTATTAATATTACATCTTGTACCTGGTATCATGCTACCTAAAAGAACCATACGAACATTGTAATTCACTGATACAAGAGGACATAACCTCTTAAAATTAAACTATTGTATAACTAACAGGTTTACCAGCCTTGAGGCTAAACAGAGTCTTATTTTAAAGTTTATTAATTGTAATTATTATCCGAAAGGTTATTAGCAACTGATTGTTAATTGTTCAAAAATTTTATAATATCTTTAATCGTTAATAAACCTCTACTTTTTATTACCAGTGAAAACAAAGGAGTATTATTTCAAATTTAAATTAACTCATTTATTCTTAGTCAGTTCTACCAAAAGGTGGCGGAAAAGTTTAAATAGTTCTAATAATTCAGAACATTACTTAGATATTATATCATTTATATTGTGTATGATAGCCATATTGAATATTCGACCAGAATATTTATTTGTATATGCAGTGTATGTATTTCAGCTGAACCGTCACTGAACAGGACTATAATATCCACTTGTGGTAAGTGAGGGAGGTTAATAACGGAGTGCGAAATATCATAAACTAAAGAAGTGAACCATTGCTACGCACCTATTCGACAATACAACCAAACTAATAACAATAATAATTATAATTAGAACATTTTATAAAACAACATTATCGTAGATACCGGTGCGTATCTGCAATCACACTATCACACCACTACATATAAAATCAGTATCCTGTATCATCTTGTAGTGTAATACTACAAGATTGGCGCTCCATCGCGGGCAGAAGTGATTGAAGATCCACTAAGAAGAGTTATAAAATATTATCACACTATCTACGAATCATAGTATCTTGTAATACTACAAGATTGGCGCCCAACGTCTGAGCGCGGATTAGGGAAAAGCATACTATAACTAATAAACTAATCACCCCAATCCGTCGAGAGACAGCAGGTACATTGCCAGCATATCAAGATGTACACAAGGAGATCAAAGTCGAGAAAGAGGGCAACAGAAGCAGAGAGGAAGGCCAGAATGGAAGAAAAGGAAGCTACGTCAACGGAAGACGTGGAAGAAATTTTATTGGAAAGAAAGGACAAACCACTTGAACCGGCGGAGGAGGTTCAACAACCAGACGAGGAGGAACCGGAAGTGATACCTCAAGAAGCTCTACCGGGAACAAGCCAGCCTGAACAAACAACATCACTAGGAGAGTCAGCATTTCAAGAGTGGATGAGGAAGGTAATGGAAGGTTTCAACAACAAATTAGACGATAACAATAAGAACATAGAATCCTTGAAAGAGGACAATCGGTCATTAAAGGAAGGTCAGGAGTCAATGAAGGCGGATTTAAACAATAAAATAGAAGAAACCAGCCGATCCACGAAGGAGGACAATCAGACTTTGAAGGAGGGTTTAAACAAGCAAATAGAGTCACTAAAAGAAGGCCAGAAATCCACTGACAAGAAAATAGAAGAAGGCCAGAGAGAGAGCCAGAAAAATATGGAGTTATTGAAGGAAGAATTCAATAACAAGATAAATGAAACCAATAGGAGGATGGAAGATGGGCAGAAGAAAACCGAAGAATTATTAGAGAAGAAAATGGCCATAATGAAGGAAGACTTATCGGCAGAGTTGGGAATAAAAATTAATCAGACCAACCAGAAGATTGATGAAATTAATGCTAAATTTAGCCGAGACGTCGAAACCATACAAACTGACCACGAAAGAATATGGCAACAAATAAATATCAACAGTGACAAGGTGGAAGAAACTGCTAAGGATACGGTAGAAATGATCGAAAGAAGATTGGGAGAAAATGTTGAGGAAACCGAAAAACAAATGGCCATATTGACAACAGAAATTAATGTCAAAATTTCTGAAGTACGAAAGGAGGGAGAAAACACCAGTCTAAAACTAATACAAACGGAAGTAGACATCAACCGGCGTATTAGCGATGTCGAGAAGACACACAGTGCACAACTCGGAGTGATAGCACAGGAACAAATGGAGATGAAGATAGTGCAATCGACGCTAAATGAAAAATGCGAAGAAGTCTCTGTGAAAGTGGACGCTATTAAGCAGCAAGTGCATAACGACAAAACTCAATTAACAGAACGTCAACGGAGAGAGTTGGACGACATCAGAGACGAGATGCATCGTCTGCAAACCATCCCAAACATCCTATCCGGACTAAGTCACCTGGAAGGCAGGGACCAGATTGAATTCCGAACATATTCTAAAAACCCATTAGAATTCCTAGAAAGGATAGAAGAGGTGAAGATGGAAGAAAGAAGAACCCTACGCCCAAGGAAGGCAAGGATCACAAAAGAGTTAATTGAAATGACTCGAAGTGGTCTGATTAATATGATCAACTTACCAATCGTCAACCATGAAGAAGGGACTTTCAGGAAGGAGTATCGGAGGAGTTTCAAGACAATGGACGAAGAGGAAGATTATGTAACAACGAAGAAGAAAATGACCAGCAAAGCATTTCAACCACGGATTTCCAAAAGAAGAGTCAGATACTTTAAGAAAAAGGAAGGCTATCAAGAGAAATGGGACCGGATTGTCGAAGGATATGCCAGAGAGATAAGAGAACTGCGGAAGAAGAGGAGTCAATTAACGGAAGTACCCAATCAAAGGATAAATGATGGTACCCAAACCAAATTGAGGGAGTTACCAAACATCGGTAATGACAGCCACCAGAAGAACAATGGAAACAAACATATTGAAGAGAGAGAGAGAAGGAAGACAGAAGAATGGAAGGCAGACACAGCCCTAATAGCATTCAAATGGAAAAACCAAATGATAGCACAATATATGTCAAGAACGGACAGGAGTATGGACACTAAAGAAGTCCGATCGACAAGAAGAGAGGAGAGCGATGATTATGGTTAAAATGAAAAAAAAAATACACTGAATAATGGGACCGACTATTATGATAACCAGTCAACCAAGCTTCAATGAAAAGATATATCGACAATTAAAATATGGGACTAAAAGTGAAAAGATAGCGATAAGAATTATTTTGTTGTGGATATTATGTAAAGGATGAAAATATTTGTTATGAAAGATGAAAATATACTTATGAATATAACTGTTGACTATATCAATATGAAAAATGAAAAGTGGCCATGAAGATTATTGTTTATTAAAAAGTGAAAAATGAAAGTATAATTATAAAAATAGATGTTGACTAAAGAAGAAAGGATGTATTATTGCTATGAAGATTATTATGTGTTTGTATTAAATGAGAAATAACTATATAACTATGTAATGACCATTGAATATATTGTAATTTTATAATGTGAAAAAACATGCTCCCAAAGAATTTATGTAAAGGATTCAGAACATTGTATTTATGAATAATAGAGTACTATAAAAGAAAAATAACATACGAGACTGACGCATTCCATCTTAGGCACATATAATTTCCAAGAGCCACGTCAACAAGTAAATGCTAACATCATACCCGTACTATGAATAAAAGAAAAAGGATACGAGAACGACAAATTACATCCTAGGCACAGAAAAATTCCAAGAGCCACGTCAACAAGTAAAATTTAACATCATACCCGTACTATGAATAATAGAAAAATAACATACGAGGCCGACACACTACAACTATGGCACAACTAATTCCTAGAGCCACGTCAACAAGTAAATAATTAACATCATACCCGTACTATTGAAAAAGGAAGAAGGAGCAAATGAGAAGTTGGAAGAATAAATAAACTCAAAGAAATGTATTAATGTAGACAAGCCACCACACACAACCACATTGTTTCTAGTGTATTTTACTAGAGAAAGGCCAATACCACATGGAATAAATATACCAACTAAAATCATGAAAAAGGAGAAAAAATAAATGTACTTATGAATTATATCTAGAAGAATAAAACTTGAAATGAAGAATATGACGAGATGACGTTTAATGTGATACAAAATGAAGAGATTAATCAATGATGAAGAAGAATGAAGAGTAATATACTAACGAAGATAATCATGAGAGTATACCAGTGATGAAATGTAAAACAAACTATCCCTATAATATGTGAAGAATTTAGTTGAGTTGAATCAAGAAAAAGAGAGTATAACAATGTATAAACCGCAGATGCGTGAATTAATCCCAAGGATATTTATTATTTGTCGGAAGAACGACCACTATTATTATTTTTGATGATTTGAGATGAATTGACTGATGAATAATGCCAGCAATCATTTATTATTATTGAAGGAGATGATTTGCCTCCATATTTATTGAAGTTAGTATGGCCAGTAGAGTTGAATAGCCAAAGTGAGCCGCTCTAAACTGCCCCAGCTAAGCTTATGTTAGGGAATTAGGGAACTAAATAAACAAGGGAGATGATTACATAGAGAAGAAATAATTATGATTCAAATAGAAGAAAGTGAAAGGGATATATGTAAAAAACATGTGAATCGACATGGAAACGTACAACAATTGATGAATTCTTCAATGAAAAATAAAGTATAATGATTCAGAATTAATCAATTCTTATAGGAAGGCATATGTAACGTTACCAAATATGGCAGTTACATAAAATAAGTTAATATAACGTCAAGTAAGAGAAAAGCATGAAAGTATGTCTAGATAAATAAACCTATGTATATAAAAGTGTGTATCTACAAAGATATTAGTATAAAAATCCAACGATGAGGAAGATAATATTAAAATAGCAACATCAAATACGAAACGAAGAAAGAAAATGACCATGAGCCAAAACAAAAATATCAGTAACCAGACCCAATAGGATCCAACAGTGAGGGGAACCAACAAAATCAGGACCAATAAACTCCAACAGCAAGGGAAACAACTGAAGATAATGACTACAATGAAAATATTGAAGAAGAAGAAAGAAGAAGGACAAGGAAACGTACCATGAAGAGAGAAGAAAATGGATAGACCATACAAGGACTCAGCATAGACCAAGTGTACCAGAGACAATAATAGTAACCAAAGGAATAGTGATTATCAAATATGAAAAGAAAAACAGTGTTTAACATTTAAGGAACCACAAACAATTACAGTGAGTACTTAATATAGATGTGAAAACCTGTGAACAGTTAACTAATTTCAACTGAATAAACCACACAAACAATTCCAGTGATAAGGTTTATAGTGTAAGAAAATGTGTTAATTTCATAGTGAAAACAGCAAGAATTAAATAGTCAAATATACACAGACAATTAGTGTGACTAATTTAATAAAGATTGTGATCAATATAGATAATCATAAGACCACCAGAATAGAACAAATCGAACAATTATAATATTGTTCATAGAGAACTGACAATAAAAAACCCTGTTATATATCAAACAAAAGTGACAGGAATTAAATTCAACCAATGACAAGAAAGATATTGTAATTAGTACAGAAAGATTTGTATTATTGTTTAAGAAGAAGTTGTGTAAACATGTGTATCAAAACAATTAAAATATTGTAGTAAGATACAATACTGCTGCATTAGAACATGTAGTACATTGTTACATAACCCCATAGGAAATACACCTATGAAACAGAAAATCATACATGTTAATGTAAATAAATAACCATCAACTATGATATCAATCAAGAATTTGTTATAAATAATAATACATCCTAATAGACAGTGTATTATATTGCAACACAATGTAAATAAAACAGATCAAATATGATGGCACAGAGATAGGAGAAATAGAACCTAGTATGCCAATTTAGTTAGACAAAATACAATATCAAAACAAGTACCAATGTTAAGGAAAGTATTACCAGTAGTTAGATAAACATCTGGTACTACTGTGAAAACAGATTCTGAACATAATGATAACAGTTTTGTAACAAAAATATTGTAAACTAACTAACTATGTACACATAGCCAGAGGTAAGCAGAAACATTGTATAACCAACTAGTTAAGCAAAATACTGTATTAAAGCTTGAACAAAGATTGTTAAGAGTATTACCAGTAGTAAGGGGGAAACCTAAAGCTACTTTGAGAACAGACTATGACCATGAAAATAGTCATTTTATATATAAATAATTAAAAACCAAATGACCATAATGGAGGAATCCAAATGTAAACAAACGATGAGGAACAAGTTATTTATGCAAAATGTAACATATAAACTTGTTTATAAGTAGATGAAAATGTTATCAAGAATCAGAATAATGTCTGATACTACTTTGGAAACCCAAATTAAGTGTAGTGATAACAATTCAATTATTATTTTAACAAAAATAAATGACTACCATGCTATGACACAATGTAAACAGACCCATTACTAAAAAATTGAAGGGTTCTGAGATAGCTAAAAGCTAACCATTATATGTAGGGAATTAGGTACAATGAGTGTACACTAATTACAATTATTACATAATCTAAATAGTATAGAGAAAACCAGAAGTAAAATAACAATTGTATAAAGAGAGATAGGAGGGGACTAAAATAATGTAAATAGTAGATTAAATATAGCCATGTACATATATTCAAGTGTAAAATTATGTAAATAGACGTTTCTATCATTATTAGATTGCAGTATTACTGTTAGTAGATAAGAAAAATTAGTTTTAAGTATATTTATGAAAAATGAAATATGGACGACCAAAGACGCCATAACGAGATATTGTTTAGGGAACAATTATTCCCAAGTTTTGAATTAAACCAGTTGAGATATGGACTCAGAGTGTTTAATTGAAAGTGTTTTAATATAAATAATAAAATTTGGTGTAATAAACTTATAAATATAAGATGCACCATAAATAATTAATAAAATCGTTATAGTGATAGAAGTAATGGACGGAAAATAATCTTGTTTGGACTTAAATTAAAGCGCAGGATGTCCGCAATTTACTGACACTAACCATTTAACGATAAGACAGATTAAGAAAGTTATTGCAATTTTAAACTTTTCAATTATTTTTTGTACCTGTGCTGACGTCACGTAGCCTCAAACGCAAAGGCCAAAATTGGTAAAAAGTTAAATATTTTAAGAAAATAAAGTGCTTTGGGTTAGAGAGTATAGTTTTTTCAACAAATCGAATGAATGAATATTGGCAGACGAGCCACAGACGCTTTGAAGGAGCGTTACAGTTCACGATCAGTCATCCTACGGAAAGGTCATGTCACTCTCCGGTATGAAGAAGTTTAATTTTTTGAATTGTGCGCGACAGCGACAGACACATTAGTAAATCAACATACACATAACCTGTAAACTACACCAGCATAAACGAGTGAATTGTGCGGAGTGTATACTATTTAAGTACGATTAGTGTATAATATCAATCGTACTTACGAGTGTTGTGTAAAAGATAAAAACAGGGAGTACAATTCTTTTTATTTAATTAACATTGAAACAGAAATAAATTTTACTGTAAATACGTAAAGTTGATTACTACGCAAGTCAGTAAAAAGCGAAGTATCAAAAACGATGATGGAATTTATCAGAATTAATGAAAGTATTAATTCGCAATTATTAATATGTTGAATAAATATTTTAATTATTTGTCATGATTAAAAGAATTATATTTGAAGCATTTATTACAAAATACTAGTAATACCAATAGTCGCTCAATTGACTAAAATTGTTTTCTTGATTTTTTCGATATTTTAAAAATAAATATTTTAACTTTCATGCGAAAGAATATATATGATACTGATAATGACACATCAAAACAATTATGAATAATGTGTTTATACTTAAATTAAGAAGAAATAAATATTAAAAGATAATTAACCATAATAACCATACACGTTATAGAATAACCTTAAAGTCGTAATGTTAACTTGCCAATTTCTCTGTTACAAGTCTGTTCTCAAGTAAAATCCAAACCAGATGCAAATAATAACAAGAGTTTTTTAATAAATTTTTCTCTTGTAAGTAAATAATTCTCAAAGTGAATTATTAAAATAAAGTAATACATTTTAGCTGTGCAAGCCAACGTGCTTGTTAATTGTCGAATAAACACTGTAGACTGCGTGCGCATTCCCGCGTACGATAATACCATAACTATCAGTTATATGGTATAAGTTTTTGATTTTTATATTTGTTTGTTTGTATTTAATTATTGTTCATTTAATACCATTATTAATATTACATCTTGTACCTGGTATCATGCTACCTAAAAGAACCATACGAACATGGTAATTCACTGATACAAGAGGACATAACCTCTTAAAATTAAACTATTGTATAACTAACAGGTTTACCAGCCTTGAGGCTAAACAGAGTCTTATTTTAAAGTTTATTAATTGTAATTATTATCCGAAAGGTTATTAGCAACTGATTGTTAATTGTTCAAAAATTTTATAATATCTTTAATCGTTAATAAACCTCTACTTTTTATTACCAGTGAAAACAAAGGAGTATTATTTCAAATTTAAATTAACTCATTTATTCTTAGTCAGTTCTACCAAAAGGTGGCGGAAAAGTTTAAATAGTTCTAATAATTCAGAACATTACTTAGATATTATATCATTTATATTGTGTATGATAGCCATATTGAATATTCGACCAGAATATTTATTTGTATATGCAGTGTATGTATTTCAGCTGAACCGTCACTGAACAGGACTATAATATCCACTTGTGGTAAGTGAGGGAGGTTAATAACGGAGTGCGAAATATCATAAACTAAAGAAGTGAACCATTGCTACGCACCTATTCGACAATACAATCAAACTAATAACAATAATAATTATAATTAGAACATTTTATAAAACAACATTATCGTAGATACCGGTGCGTATCTGCAATCACACTATCACACCACTACATATAAAATCAGTATCCTGTATCATCTTGTAGTGTAATACTACAAGATTGGCGCTCCATCGCGGGCAGGAGTGATTGAAGATCCACTAAGAAGAGTTATAAAATATTATCACACTATCTACGAATCATAGTATCTTGTAATACTACAAGATTGGCGCCCAACGTCTGAGCGCGGATTAGGGAAAAGCATACTATAACTAATAAACTAATCACCCCAATCCGTCGAGAGACAGCAGGTACATTGCCAGCATATCAAGATGTACACAAGGAGATCAAAGTCGAGATCAACGTCGAGAAAGAGGGCAACAGAAGCAGAGAGGAAGGCCAGAATGGAAGAAAAGGAAGCTACGTCAACGGAAGACGTGGAAGAAATTTTATTGGAAAGAAAGGACAAACCACTTGAACCGGCGGAGGAGGTTCAACAACCAGACGAGGAGGAACCGGAAGTGATACCTCAAGAAGCTCTACCGGGAACAAGCCAGCCTGAACAAACAACATCACTAGGAGAGTCAGCATTTCAAGAGTGGATGAGGAAGGTAATGGAAGTTTTGAACAACAAATTAGACGATAACAATAAGAACATAGAATCCTTGAAAGAGGACAATCGGTCATTAAAGGAAGGTCAGGAGTCAATGAAGGCGGATTTAAACAATAAAATAGAAGAAACCAGCCGATCCACGAAGGAGGACAATCAGACTTTGAAGGAGGGTTTAAACAAGCAAATAGAGTCACTAAAAGAAGGCCAGAAATCCACTGACAAGAAAATAGAAGAAGGCCAGAGAGAGAGCCAGAAAAATATGGAGTTATTGAAGGAAGAATTCAATAACAAGATAAATGAAACCAATAGGAGGATGGAAGATGGGCAGAAGAAAACCGAAGAATTATTAGAGAAGAAAATGGCCATAATGAAGGAAGACTTATCGGCAGAGTTGGGAATAAAAATTAATCAGACCAACCAGAAGATTGATGAAATTAATGCTAAATTTAGCCGAGACGTCGAAACCATACAAACTGACCACGAAAGAATATGGCAACAAATAAATATCAACAGTGACAAGGTGGAAGAAACTACTAAGGATACGGTAGAAATGATCGAAAGAAGATTGGGAGAAAATGTTGAGGAAACCGAAAAACAAATGGCCATATTGACAACAGAAATTAATGTCAAAATTTCTGAAGTACGAAAGGAGGGAGAAAACACCAGTCTAAAACTAATACAAACGGAAGTAGACATCAACCGGCGTATTAGCGATGTCGAGAAGACACACAGTGCACAACTCGGAGTGATAGCACAGGAACAAATAGAGATGAAGATAGTGCAATCGACGCTAAATGAAAAATGCGAAGAAGTCTCTGTGAAAGTGGACGCTATTAAGCAGCAAGTGCATAACGACAAAACTCAATTAACAGAACGTCAACGGAGAGAGTTGGACGACATCAGAGACGAGATGCATCGTCTGCAAACCATCCCAAACATCCTATCCGGACTAAGTCACCTGGAAGGCAGGGACCAGATTGAATTCCGAACATATTCTAAAAACCCATTAGAATTCCTAGAAAGGATAGAAGAGGTGAAGATGGAAGAAAGAAGAACCCTACGCCCAAGGAAGGCAAGGATCACAAAAGAGTTAATTGAAATGACTCGAAGTGGTCTGATTAATATGATCAACTTACCAATCGTCAACCATGAAGAAGGGACTTTCAGGAAGGAGTATCGGAGGAGTTTCAAGACAATGGACGAAGAGGAAGATTATGTAACAACGAAGAAGAAAATGACCAGCAAAGCATTTCAACCACGGATTTCCAAAAGAAGAGTCAGATACTTTAAGAAAAAGGAAGGCTATCAAGAGAAATGGGACCGGATTGTCGAAGGATATGCCAGAGAGATAAGAGAACTGCGGAAGAAGAGGAGTCAATTAACGGAAGTACCCAATCAAAGGATAGATGACGGTACCCAAACCAAATTGAGGGAGTTACCAAACATCGGTACTGACAGCCACCAGAAGAACAATGGAAACAAACATATTGAAGAGAGAGAGAGAAGGAAGACAGAAGAATGGAAGGCAGACACAGCCCTAATAGCATTCAAATGGAAAAACCAAATGATAGCACAATATATGTCAAGAACGGACAGGAGTATGAACACTAAAGAAGTCCGATCGACAAGAAGAGAGGAGAGCGATGATTATGGTTAAAATGAAAAAAAAATACACTGAATAATGGGACCGACTATTATGATAACCAGTCAACCAAGCTTCAATGAAAGATATATCGACAATTAAAATATGGGACTAAAAGTGAAAAGATAGCGATAAGAATTATTTTGTTGTGGATATTATGTAAAGGATGAAAATATTTGTTATGAAAGATGAAAATATACTTATGAATATAACTGTTGACTATATCAAGATGAAAAATGAAAAGTGGCCATGAAGATTATTGTTTATTAAAAAGTGAAAAATGAAAGTATAATTATAAAAATAGATGTTGACTAAAGAAGAAAGGATGTATTATTGCTATGAAGATTATTATGTGTTTGTATTAAATGAGAAATAACTATATAACTATGTAATGACCATTGAATATATTGTAATTTTATAATGTGAAAAAACATGCTCCCAAAGAATTTATGTAAAGGATTCAGAACATTGTATTTATGAATAATAGAGTACTATAAAAGAAAAATAACATACGAGACTGACGCATTCCATCTTAGGCACATATAATTTCCAAGAGCCACGTCAACAAGTAAATGCTAACATCATACCCGTACTATGAATAAAAGAAAAAGGATACGAGAACGACAAATTACATCCTAGGCACAGAAAAATTCCAAGAGCCACGTCAACAAGTAAAATTTAACATCATACCCGTACTATGAATAATAGAAAAATAACATACGAGGCCGACACACTACAACTATGGCACAACTAATTCCTAGAGCCACGTCAACAAGTAAATAATTAACATCATACCCGTACTATTGAAAAAGGAAGAAGGAGCAAATGAGAAGTTGGAAGAATAAATAAACCCAAAGAAATGTATTAATGTAGACAAGCCACCACACACAACCACATTGTTTCTAGTGTATTTTACTAGAGAAAGGCCAATACCACATGGAATAAATATACCAACTAAAATCATGAAAAAGGAGAAAAAATAAATGTACTTATGAATTATATCTAGAAGAATAAAACTTGAAATGAAGAATATGACGAGATGACGTTTAATGTGATACAAAATGAAGAGATTAATCAATGATGAAGAAGAATGAAGAGTAATATACTAACGAAGATAATCATGAGAGTATACCAGTGATGAAATGTAAAACAAACTATCCCTATAATATGTGAAGAATTTAGTTGAGTTGAATCAAGAAAAAGAGAGTATAACAATGTATAAACCGCAGATGCGTGAATTAATCCCAAGGATATTTATTATTTGTCGGAAGAACGACCACTATTATTATTTTTGATGATTTGAGATGAATTGACTGATGAATAATGCCAGCAATCATTTATTATTATTGAAGGAGATGATTTGCCTCCATATTTATTGAAGTTAGTATGGCCAGTAGAGTTGAATAGCCAAAGTGAGCCGCTCTAAACTGCCCCAGCTAAGCTTATGTTAGGGAATTAGGGAACTAAATAAACAAGGGAGATGATTACATAGAGAAGAAATAATTATGATTCAAATAGAAGAAAGTGAAAGGGATATATGTAAAAAACATGTGAATCGACATGGAAACGTACAACAATTGATGAATTCTTCAATGAAAAATAAAGTATAATGATTCAGAATTAATCAATTCTTATAGGAAGGCATATGTAACGTTACCAAATATGGCAGTTACATAAAATAAGTTAATATAACGTCAAGTAAGAGAAAAGCATGAAAGTATGTCTAGATAAATAAACCTATGTATATAAAAGTGTGTATCTACAAAGATATTAGTATAAAAATCCAACGATGAGGAAGATAATATTAAAATAGCAACATCAAATACGAAACGAAGAAAGAAAATGACCATGAGCCAAAACAAAAATATCAGTAACCAGACCCAATAGGATCCAACAGTGAGGGGAACCAACAAAATCAGGACCAATAAACTCCAACAGCAAGGGAAACAACTGAAGATAATGACTACAATGAAAATATTGAAGAAGAAGAAAGAAGAAGGACAAGGAAACGTACCATGAAGAGAGAAGAAAATGGATAGACCATACAAGGACTCAGCATAGACCAAGTGTACCAGAGACTATAATAGTAACCAAAGGAATAGTGATTATCAAATATGAAAAGAAAAACAGTGTTTAACATTTAAGGAACCACAAACAATTACAGTGAGTACTTAATATAGATGTGAAAACCTGTGAACAGTTAACTAATTTCAACTGAATAAACCACACAAACAATTCCAGTGATAAGGTTTATAGTGTAAGAAAATGTGTTAATTTCATAGTGAAAACAGCAAGAATTAAATAGTCAAATATACACAGACAATTAGTGTGACTAATTTAATAAAGATTGTGATCAATATAGATAATCATAAGACCACCAGAATAGAACAAATCGAACAATTATAATATTGTTCATAGAGAACTGACAATAAAAAACCCTGTTATATATCAAACAAAAGTGACAGGAATTAAATTCAACCAATGACAAGAAAGATATTGTAATTAGTACAGAAAGATTTGTATTATTGTTTAAGAAGAAGTTGTGTAAACATGTGTATCAAAACAATTAAAATATTGTAGTAAGATACAATACTGCTGCATTAGAACATGTAGTACATTGTTACATAACCCCATAGGAAATACACCTATGAAACAGAAAATCATACATGTTAATGTAAATAAATAACCATCAACTATGATATCAATCAAGAATTTGTTATAAATAATAATACATCCTAATAGACAGTGTATTATATTGCAACACAATGTAAATAAAACAGATCAAATATGATGGCACAGAGATAGGAGAAATAGAACCTAGTATGCCAATTTAGTTAGACAAAATACAATATCAAAACAAGTACCAATGTTAAGGAAAGTATTACCAGTAGTTAGATAAACATCTGGTACTACTGTGAAAACAGATTCTGAACATAATGATAACAGTTTTGTAACAAAAATATTGTAAACTAACTAACTATGTACACATAGCCAGAGGTAAGCAGAAACATTGTATAACCAACTAGTTAAGCAAAATACTGTATTAAAGCTTGAACAAAGATTGTTAAGAGTATTACCAGTAGTAAGGGGGAAACCTAAAGCTACTTTGAGAACAGACTATGACCATGAAAATAGTCATTTTATATATAAATAATTAAAAACCAAATGACCATAATGGAGGAATCCAAATGTAAACAAACGATGAGGAACAAGTTATTTATGCAAAATGTAACATATAAACTTGTTTATAAGTAGATGAAAATGTTATCAAGAATCAGAATAATGTCTGATACTACTTTGGAAACCCAAATTAAGTGTAGTGATAACAATTCAATTATTATTTTAACAAAAATAAATGACTACCATGCTATGACACAATGTAAACAGACCCATTACTAAAAAATTGAAGGGTTCTGAGATAGCTAAAAGCTAACCATTATATGTAGGGAATTAGGTACAATGAGTGTACACTAATTACAACATAATCTAAATAGTATAGAGAAAACCAGAAGTAAAATAACAATTGTATAAAGAGAGATAGGAGGGGACTAAAATAATGTAAATAGTAGATTAAATATAGCCATGTACATATATTCAAGTGTAAAATTATGTAAATAGACGTTTCTATCATTATTAGATTGCAGTATTACTGTTAGTAGATAAGAAAAATTAGTTTTAAGTATATTTATGAAAAATGAAATATGGACGACCAAAGACGCCATAACGAGATATTGTTTAGGGAACAATTATTCCCAAGTTTTGAATTAAACCAGTTGAGATATGGACTCAGAGTGTTTAATTGAAAGTGTTTTAATATAAATAATAAAATTTGGTGTAATAAACTTATAAATATAAGATGCACCATAAATAATTAATAAAATCGTTATAGTGATAGAAGTAATGGACGGAAAATAATCTTGTTTGGACTTAAATTAAAGCGCAGGATGTCCGCAATTTACTGACACTAACCATTTAACGATAAGACAGATTAAGAAAGTTATTGCAATTTTAAACTTTTCAATTATTTTTTGTACCAGTGCTGACGTCACGTAGCCTCAAACGCAAAGGCCAAAATTGGTAAAAAGTTAAATATTTTAAGAAAATAAAGTGCTTTGGGTTAGAGAGTATAGTTTTTTCAACCAATCGAATGAATGAATATTGGCAGACGAGCCACAGACGCTTTGAAGGAGCGTTACAGTTCACGATCAGTCATCCTACGGAAAGGTCATGTCACTCTCCGGTATGAAGAAGTTTAATTTTTTGAATTGTGCGCGACAGCGACAGACACATTAGTAAATCAACATACACATAACCTGTAAACTACACCAGCATAAACGAGTGAATTGTGCGGAGTGTATACTATTTAAGTACAATTAGTGTATAATATCAATCATACTTACGAGTGTTGTGTAAAAGATAAAAACAGGGAGTACAATTCTTTTTATTTAATTAACATTGAAACAGAAATAAATTTTACTGTAAATACGTAAAGTTGATTACTACGCAAGTCAGTAAAAAGCGAAGTATCAAAAACGATGATGGAATTTATCAGAATTAATGAAAGTATTAATTCGCAATTATTAATATGTTGAATAAATATTTTAATTATTTGTCATGATTAAAAGAATTATATTTGAAGCATTTATTACAAAATACTAGTAATACCAATAGTCGCTCAATTGACTAAAATTGTTTTCTTGATTTTTTTCGATATTTTAAAAATAAATATTTTAACTTTCATGCGAAAGAATATATATGATACTGATAATGACACATCAAAACAATTATGAATAATGTGTTTATACTTAAATTAAGAAGAAATAAATATTAAAAGATAATTAACCATAATAACCATACACGTTATAGAATAACCTTAAAGTCGTAATGTTAACTTGCCAATTTCTCTGTTACAAGTCTGTTCTCAAGTAAAATCCAAACCAGATGCAAATAATAACAAGAGTTTTTTAATAAATTTTTCTCTTGTAAGTAAATAATTCTCAAAGTGAATTATTAAAATAAAGTAATACATTTTAGCTGTGCAAGCCAACGTGCTTGTTAATTGTCGAATAAACACTGTAGACTGCGTGCGCATTCCCGCGTATGATAATACCATAACTATCAGTTATATGGTATAAGTTTTTGATTTTTATATTTGTTTGTTTGTATTTAATTATTGTTCATTTAATACCATTATTAATATTACATCTTGTACCTGGTATCATGCTACCTAAAAGAACCATACGAACATGGTAATTCACTGATACAAGAGGACATAACCTCTTAAAATTAAACTATTGTATAACTAACAGGTTTACCAGCCTTGAGGCTAATAAACTAAAGTTTATTAATTGTAATTATTATCCGAAAGGTTATTAGCAACTGATTGTTAATTGTTCAAAAATTTTATAATATCTTTAATCGTTAATAAACCTCTACTTTTTATTACCAGTGAAAACAAAGGAGTATTATTTCAAATTTAAATTAACTCATTTATTCTTAGTCAGTTCTACCAAAAGGTGGCGGAAAAGTTTAAATAGTTCTAATAATTCAGAACATTACTTAGATATTATATCATTTATATTGTGTATGATAGCCATATTGAATATTCGACCAGAATATTTATTTGTATATGCAGTGTATGTATTTCAGCTGAACCGTCACTGAACAGGACTATAATATCCACTTGTGGTAAGTGAGGGAGGTTAATAACGGAGTGCGAAATATCATAAACTAAAGAAGTGAACCATTGCTACGCACCTATTCGACAATACAATCAAACTAATAACAATAATAATTATAATTAGAACATTTTATAAAACAACATTATCGTAGATACCGGTGCGTATCTGCAATCACACTATCACACCACTACATATAAAATCAGTATCCTGTATCATCTTGTAGTGTAATACTACAAGATTGGCGCTCCATCGTGGGCAGAAGTGATTGAAGATCCACTAAGAAGAGTTATAAAATATTATCACACTATCTACGAATCATAGTATCTTGTAATACTACAAGATTGGCGCCCAACGTCTGAGCGCGGATTAGGGAGAAGCATACTATAACTAATAAACTATTCACCCCAATCCGTCGAGAGACAGCAGGTACATTGCCAGCATATCAAGATGTACACAAGGAGATCAAAGTCGAGATCAACGTCGAGAAAGAGGGCAACAGAAGCAGAGAGGAAGGCCAGAATGGAAGAAAAGGAAGCTACGTCAACGGAAGACGTGGAAGAAATTTTATTGGAAAGAAAGGACAAACCACTTGAACCGGCGGAGGAGGTTCACATCCAGACGAGGAGGAACCGGAAGTGATACCTCAAGAAGCTCTACCGGGAACAAGCCAGCCTGAACAAACAACATCACTAGGAGAGTCAGCATTTCAAGAGTGGATGAGGAAGGTAATGGAAGGTTTGAACAACAAATTAGACGATAACAATAAGAACATAGAATCCTTGAAAGAGGACAATCGGTCATTAAAGGAAGGTCAGGAGTCAATGAAGGCGGATTTAAACAATAAAATAGAAGAAACCAGCCGATCCACGAAGGAGGACAATCAGACTTTGAAGGAGGGTTTAAACAAGCAAATAGAGTCACTAAAAGAAGGCCAGAAATCCACTGACAAGAAAATAGAAGAAGGCCAGAGAGAGAGCCAGAAAAATATGGAGTTATTGAAGGAAGAATTCAATAACAAGATAAATGAAACCAATAGGAGGATGGAAGATGGGCAGAAGAAAACCGAAGAATTATTAGAGAAGAAAATGGCCATAATGAAGGAAGACTTATCGGCAGAGTTGGGAATAAAAATTAATCAGACCAACCAGAAGATTGATGAAATTAATGCTAAATTTAGCCGAGACGTCGAAACCATACAAACTGACCACGAAAGAATATGGCAACAAATAAATATCAACAGTGACAAGGTGGAAGAAACTGCTAAGGATACGGTAGAAATGATCGAAAGAAGATTGGGAGAAAATGTTGAGGAAACCGAAAAACAAATGGCCATATTGACAACAGAAATTAATGTCAAAATTTCTGAAGTACGAAAGGAGGGAGAAAACACCAGTCTAAAACTAATACAAACGGAAGTAGACATCAACCGGCGTATTAGCGATGTCGAGAAGACACACAGTGCACAACTCGGAGTGATAGCACAGGAACAAATGGAGATGAAGATAGTGCAATCGACGCTAAATGAAAAATGCGAAGAAGTCTCTGTGAAAGTGGACGCTATTAAGCAGCAAGTGCATAACGACAAAACTCAATTAACAGAACGTCAACGGAGAGAGTTGGACGACATCAGAGACGAGATGCATCGTCTGCAAACCATCCCAAACATCCTATCCGGACTAAGTCACCTGGAAGGCAGGGACCAGATTGAATTCCGAACATATTCTAAAAACCCATTAGAATTCCTAGAAAGGATAGAAGAGGTGAAGATGGAAGAAAGAAGAACCCTACGCCCAAGGAAGGCAAGGATCACAAAAGAGTTAATTGAAATGACTCGAAGTGGTCTGATTAATATGATCAACTTACCAATCGTCAACCATGAAGAAGGGACTTTCAGGAAGGAGTATCGGAGGAGTTTCAAGACAATGGACGAAGAGGAAGATTATGTAACAACGAAGAAGAAAATGACCAGCAAAGCATTTCAACCACGGATTTCCAAAAGAAGAGTCAGATACTTTAAGAAAAAGGAAGGCTATCAAGAGAAATGGGACCGGATTGTCGAAGGATATGCCAGAGAGATAAGAGAACTGCGGAAGAAGAGGAGTCAATTAACGGAAGTACCCAATCAAAGGATAAATGATGGTACCCAAACCAAATTGAGGGAGTTACCAAACATCGGTAATGACAGCCACCAGAAGAACAATGGAAACAAACATATTGAAGAGAGAGAGAGAAGGAAGACAGAAGAATGGAAGGCAGACACAGCCCTAATAGCATTCAAATGGAAAAACCAAATGATAGCACGATATATGTCAAGAACGGACAGGAGTATGGACACTAAAGAAGTCCGATCGACAAGAAGAGAGGAGAGCGATGATTATGGTTAAAATGAAAAAAAAAATACACTGAATAATGGGACCGACTATTATGATAACCAGTCAACCAAGCTTCAATGAAAAGATATATCGACAATTAAAATATGGGACTAAAAGTGAAAAGATAGCGATAAGAATTATTTTGTTGTGGATATTATGTAAAGGATGAAAATATTTGTTATGAAAGATGAAAATATACTTATGAATATAACTGTTGACTATATCAATATGAAAAATGAAAAGTGGCCATGAAGATTATTGTTTATTAAAAAGTGAAAAATGAAAGTATAATTATAAAAATAGATGTTGACTAAAGAAGAAAGGATGTATTATTGCTATGAAGATTATTATGTGTTTGTATTAAATGAGAAATAACTATATAACTATGTAATGACCATTGAATATATTGTAATTTTATAATGTGAAAAAACATGCTCCCAAAGAATTTATGTAAAGGATTCAGAACATTGTATTTATGAATAATAGAGTACTATAAAAGAAAAATAACATACGAGACTGACGCATTCCATCTTAGGCACATATAATTTCCAAGAGCCACGTCAACAAGTAAATGCTAACATCATACCCGTACTATGAATAAAAGAAAAAGGATACGAGAACGACAAATTACATCCTAGGCACAGAAAAATTCCAAGAGCCACGTCAACAAGTAAAATTTAACATCATACCCGTACTATGAATAATAGAAAAATAACATACGAGGCCGACACACTACAACTATGGCACAACTAATTCCTAGAGCCACGTCAACAAGTAAATAATTAACATCATACCCGTACTATTGAAAAAGGAAGAAGGAGCAAATGAGAAGTTGGAAGAATAAATAAACCCAAAGAAATGTATTAATGTAGACAAGCCACCACACACAACCACATTGTTTCTAGTGTATTTTACTAGAGAAAGGCCAATACCACATGGAATAAATATACCAACTAAAATCATGAAAAAGGAGAAAAAATAAATGTACTTATGAATTATATCTAGAAGAATAAAACTTGAAATGAAGAATATGACGAGATGACGTTTAATGTGATACAAAATGAAGAGATTAATCAATGATGAAGAAGAATGAAGAGTAATATACTAACGAAGATAATCATGAGAGTATACCAGTGATGAAATGTAAAACAAACTATCCCTATAATATGTGAAGAATTTAGTTGAGTTGAATCAAGAAAAAGAGAGTATAACAATGTATAAACCGCAGATGCGTGAATTAATCCCAAGGATATTTATTATTTGTCGGAAGAACGACCACTATTATTATTTTTGATGATTTGAGATGAATTGACTGATGAATAATGCCAGCAATCATTTATTATTATTGAAGGAGATGATTTGCCTCCATATTTATTGAAGTTAGTATGGCCAGTAGAGTTGAATAGCCAAAGTGAGCCGCTCTAAACTGCCCCAGCTAAGCTTATGTTAGGGAATTAGGGAACTAAATAAACAAGGGAGATGATTACATAGAGAAGAAATAATTATGATTCAAATAGAAGAAAGTGAAAGGGATATATGTAAAAAACATGTGAATCGACATGGAAACGTACAACAATTGATGAATTCTTCAATGAAAAATAAAGTATAATGATTCAGAATTAATCAGTTCTTATAGGAAGGCATATGTAACGTTACCAAATATGGCAGTTACATAAAATAAGTTAATATAACGTCAAGTAAGAGAAAAGCATGAAAGTATGTCTAGATAAATAAACCTATGTATATAAAAGTGTGTATCTACAAAGATATTAGTATAAAAATCCAACGATGAGGAAGATAATATTAAAATAGCAACATCAAATACGAAACGAAGAAAGAAAATGACCATGAGCCAAAACAAAAATATCAGTAACCAGACCCAATAGGATCCAACAGTGAGGGGAACCAACAAAATCAGGACCAATAAACTACAACAGCAAGGGAAACAACTGAAGATAATGACTACAATGAAAATATTGAAGAAGAAGAAAGAAGAAGGACAAGGAAACGTACCATGAAGAGAGAAGAAAATGGATAGACCATACAAGGACTCAGCATAGACCAAGTGTACCAGAGACTATAATAGTAACCAAAGGAATAGTGATTATCAAATATGAAAAGAAAAAGAGTGTTTAACATTTAAGGAACCACAAACAATTACAGTGAGTACTTAATATAGATGTGAAAACCTGTGAACAGTTAACTAATTCCAACTGAATAAACCACACAAACAATTCCAGTGATAAGGTTTATAGTGTAAGAATATGTGTTAATTTCATAGTGAAAACAGCAAGAATTAAATAGTCAAATATACACAGACAATTAGTGTGACTAATTTAATAAAGATTGTGATCAATATAGATAATCACAAGACCACCAGAATAGAACAAATCGAACAATTATAATATTGTTCATAGAGAACTGACAATAAAAAACCCTGTTATATATCAAACAAAAGTGACAGGAATTAAATTCAACCAATGACAAGAAATATATTGTAATGAGTACAGAAAGATTTGTATTATTGTTTAAGAAGAAGTTGTGTAAACATGTGTATCAAAACAATTAAAATATTGTAGTAAGATACAATACTGCTGCATTAGAACATGTAGTACATTGTTACATAACCCCATAGGAAAGACACCTATGAAACAGAAAATCATACATGTTAATGTAAATAAATAACCATCAACTATGATATCAATCAAGAATTTGTTATAAATAATAATACATCCTAATAGACAGTGTATTATATTGCAACACAATGTAAATAAAACAGATCAAATATGATGGCACAGAGATAGGAGAAATAGAACCTAGTATGCCAATTTAGTTAGACAAAATACAATATCAAAACAAGTACCAATGTTAAGGAAAGTATTACCAGTAGTTAGATAAACATCTGGTACTACTGTGAGAACAGATTCTGAACATAATGATAACAGTTTTGTAACAAAAATATTGTAAACTAACTAACTATGTACACATAGCCAGAGGTAAGCAGAAACATTGTATAACCAACTAGTTAAGCAAAATACTGTATTAAAGCTTGAACAAAGATTGTTAAGAGTATTACCAGTAGTAAGGGGGAAACCTAAAGCTACTTTGAGAACAGACTATGACCATGAAAATAGTCATTTTATATATAAATAATTAAAAACCAAATGACCATAATGGAGGAATCCAAATGTAAACAAACGATGAGGAACAAGTTATTTATGCAAAATGTAACATATAAACTTGTTTATAAGTAGATGAAAATGTTATCAAGAATCAGAATAATGTCTGATACTACTTTGGAAACCCAAATTAAGTGTAGTGATAACAATTCAATTATTATTTTAACAAAAATAAATGACTACCATGCTATGACACAATGTAAACAGACCCATTACTAAAAAATTGAAGGGTTCTGAGATAGCTAAAAGCTAACCATTATATGTAGGGAATTAGGTACAATGAGTGTACACTAATTACAATTATTACATAATCTAAATAGTATAGAGAAAACCAGAAGTAAAATAACAATTGTATAAAGAGAGATAGGAGGGGACTAAAATAATGTAAATAGTAGATTAAATATAGCCATGTACATATATTCAAGTGTAAAATTATGTAAATAGACGTTTCTATCATTATTAGATTGCAGTATTACTGTTAGTAGATAAGAAAAATTAGTTTTAAGTATATTTATGAAAAATCAAATGTGGACGCCCAAAGACGCCATAACGAGATATTGTTTAGGGAACAATTATTCCCAAGTTTGAATTAAACCAGTTGAGATATGGACTCAGAGTGTTTAATTGAAAGTGTTTTAATATAAATAATAAAATTTGGTGTAATAAACTTATAAATATAAGATGCACCTAAAATAATTAATAAAATAGTTATAGTGATAGAAGTAATGGACGGAAAATAATCTTGTTTGGACTTAAATTAAAGCGCAGGATGTCCGCAATTTACTGACACTAACCATTTAACGATAAGACATAGATTAAGAAAGTTATTGCAATTTTAAACTTTTCAATTATTTTTTGTACCAGTGCTGACGTCACGTAGCCTCAAACGCAAAGGCCAAAATTGGTAAAAAGTTAAATATTTTAAGAAAATAAAGTGCTTTGGGTTAGAGAGTATAGTTTTTTCAACCAATCGAATGAATGAATATTGGCAGACGAGCCACAGACGCTTCGAAGGAGCGTTACAGTTCACGATCAGTCATCCTACGGAAAGGTCATGTCACTCTCCGGTATGAAGAAGTTTAATTTTTTGAATTGTGTGCGACAGACACATTAGTAAATCAACATACACATAACCTGTAAACTACACCAGCATAAACGAGTGAAATGTGCGGAGTGTATACTATTTAAGTACGATTAGTGTATAATATCAATCGTACTTACGAGTGTTGTGTAAAAGATAAAAACAGGGAGTACAATTCTTTTTATTTAATTAACATTGAAACAGAAATAAATTTTTCTGTAAATACGTAAAGTTGATTACTACGCAAGTCAGTAAAAAGCGAAGTATCAAAAACGATGATGGAATTTATCAGAATTAATGAAAGTATTAATTCGCAATTATTAATATGATGAATAAATATTTTAATTATTTGTCATGATTAAAAGAATTACATTTGAAGCATTTATTACAAAATACTAGTAATACCAATAGTCGCTCAATTGACTAAAATTGTTTTCTTGATTTTTTTCGATATTTTAAAAATAAATATTTTAACTTTCTTGCGAAAGGATATATATGATACTGATAATGACACATCAAAACAATTATGAATAATGTGTTTATACTTAAATTAAGAAGAAATAAATATTAAAAGATAATTAACCATAATAACCATACACGTTATAGAATAACCTTAAAGTCGTAACGTTAACTTGCCAATTTCTCTGTTACAAGTCTGTTCTCAAGTAAAATCCAAACCAGATGGAAATAATAACAAGAGTTTTTTAATAAATTTTTCTCTTGTAAGTAAATAATTCTCAAAGTGAATTATTAAAATAAAGTAATACATTTTAGCTGTGCAAGCCAACGTGCTTGTTAATTGTCGAATAAACACTGTAGACTGCGTGCGCATTCCCGCGTACGATAATACCATAACTATCAGTTATATGGTATTAGTTTTTGATTTTTATATTTGTTTGTTTGTATTTAATTATTGTTCATTTAATATCATTATTAATATTACATCTTGTACCTGGTATCATGCTAACTAAAAGAACCATACGAACATGGTAATTCACTGATACAAGAGGACATAACCTCTTAAAATTAAACTATTGTATAACTAACAGGTTTACCAGCCTTGAGGCTAAACAGAGTCTTATTTTAAAGTTTATTAATTGTAATTATTATCCGAAAGGTTATTAGCAACTGATTGTTAATTGTTCAAAAATTTTATAATATCTTTAATCGTTAATAAACCTCTACTTTTTATTACCAGTGAAAACAAAGGAGTATTATTTCAAATTTAAATTAACTCATTTATTCTTAGTCAGTTCTACCAAAAGGTGGCGGAAAAGTTTAAATAGTTCTAATAATTCAGAACATTACTTAGATATTATATCATTTATATTGTGTATGATAGCCATATTGAATATTCGACCAGAATATTTATTTGTATATGCAGTGTATGTATTTCAGCTGAACCGTCACTGAACAGGACTATAATATCCACTAGTGGTAAGTGAGGGAGGTTAATAACGGAGTGCGAAATATCATAAACTAAAGAAGTGAACCATTGCTACGCACCTATTCGACAATACAATCAAACTAATAACAATAATAATTATAATTAGAACATTTTATAAAACAACATTATCGTAGATACCGGTGCGTATCTGCAATCACACTATCACACCACTACATATAAAATCAGTATCCTGTATCATGTTGTAGTGTAATACTACAAGATTGGCGCTCCATCGCGGGCAGAAGTGATTGAAGATCCACTAAGAAGAGTTATAAAATATTATCACACTATCTACGAATCATAGTATCTTGTAATACTACAAGATTGGCGCCCAACGTCTGAGCGCGGATTAGGGAAAAGCATACTATAACTAATAAACTAATCACCCCAATCCGTCGAGAGACAGCAGGTACATTGCCAGCATATCAAGATGTACACAAGGAGATCAAAGTCGAGATCAACGTCGAGAAAGAGGGCAACAGAAGCAGAGAGGAAGGCCAGAATGGAAGAAAAGCAAGCTACGTCAACGGAAGACGTGGAAGAAATTTTATTGGAAAGAAAGGACAAACCACTTGAACCGGCGGAGGAGGTTCAACAACCAGACGAGGAGGAACCGGAAGTGATACCTCAAGAAGCTCTACCGGGAACAAGCCAGCCTGAACAAACAACATCACTAGGAGAGTCAGCATTTCAAGAGTGGATGAGGAAGGTAATGGAAGTTTTGAACAACAAATTAGACGATAACAATAAGAACATAGAATCCTTGAAAGAGGACAATCGGTCATTAAAGGAAGGTCAGGAGTCAATGAAGGCGGATTTAAACAATAAAATAGAAGAAACCAGCCGATCCACGAAGGAGGACAATCAGACTTTGAAGGAGGGTTTAAACAAGCAAATAGAGTCACTAAAAGAAGGCCAGAAATCCACTGACAAGAAAATAGAAGAAGGCCAGAGAGAGAACCAGAGAAATATGGAGTTATTGAAGGAAGAATTCAATAACAAGATAAATGAAACCAATAGGAGGATGGAAGATGGGCAGAAGAAAACCGAAGAATTATTAGAGAAGAAAATGGCCATAATGAAGGAAGACTTATCGGCAGAGTTGGGAATAAAAATTAATCAGACCAACCAGAAGATTGATGAAATTAATGCTAAATTTAGCCGAGACGTCGAAACCATACAAACTGACCACGAAAGAATATGGCAACAAATAAATATCAACAGTGACAAGGTGGAAGAAACTGCTAAGGATATGGTAGAAATGATCGAAAGAAGATTGGGAGAAAATGTTGAGGAAACCGAAAAACAAATGGCCATATTGACAACAGAAATTAATGTCAAAATTTCTGAAGTACGAAAGGAGGGAGAAAACACCAGTCTAAAACTAATACAAACGGAAGTAGACATCAACCGGCGTATTAGCGATGTCGAGAAGACACACAGTGCACAACTCGGAGTGATAGCACAGGAACAAATGGAGATGAAGATAGTGCAATCGACGCTAAATGAAAAATGCGAAGAAGTCTCTGTGAAAGTGGACGCTATTAAGCAGCAAGTGCATAACGACAAAACTCAATTAACAGAACGTCAACGGAGAGAGTTGGACGACATCAGAGACGAGATGCATCGTCTGCAAACCATCCCAAACATCCTATCCGGACTAAGTCACCTGGAAGGCAGGGACCAGATTGAATTCCGAACATATTCTAAAAACCCATTAGAATTCCTAGAAAGGATAGAAGAGGTGAAGATGGAAGAAAGAAGAACCCTACGCCCAAGGAAGGCAAGGATCACAAAAGAGTTAATTGAAATGACTCGAAGTGGTCTGATTAATATGATCAACTTACCAATCGTCAACCATGAAGAAGGGACTTTCAGGAAGGAGTATCGGAGGAGTTTCAAGACAATGGACGAAGAGGAAGATTATGTAACAACGAAGAAGAAAATGACCAGCAAAGCATTTCAACCACGGATTTCCAAAAGAAGAGTCAGATACTTTAAGAAAAAGGAAGGCTATCAAGAGAAATGGGACCGGATTGTCGAAGGATATGCCAGAGAGATAAGAGAACTGCGGAAGAAGAGGAGTCAATTAACGGAAGTACCCAATCAAAGGATAAATGATGGTACCCAAACCAAATTGAGGGAGTTACCAAACATCGGTAATGACAGCCACCAGAAGAACAATGGAAACAAACATATTGAAGAGAGAGAGAGAAGGAAGACAGAAGAATGGAAGGCAGACACAGCCCTAATAGCATTCAAATGGAAAAACCAAATGATAGCACGATATATGTCAAGAACGGACAGGAGTATGGACACTAAAGAAGTCCGATCGACAAGAAGAGAGGAGAGCGATGATTATGGTTAAAATGAAAAAAAAAATACACTGAATAATGGGACCGACTATTATGATAACCAGTCAACCAAGCTTCAATGAAAAGATATATCGACAATTAAAATATGGGACTAAAAGTGAAAAGATAGCGATAAGAATTATTTTGTTGTGGATATTATGTAAAGGATGAAAATATTTGTTATGAAAGATGAAAATATACTTATGAATATAACTGTTGACTATATCAATATGAAAAATGAAAAGTGGCCATGAAGATTATTGTTTATTAAAAAGTGAAAAATGAAAGTATAATTATAAAAATAGATGTTGACTAAAGAAGAAAGGATGTATTATTGCTATGAAGATTATTATGTGTTTGTATTAAATGAGAAATAACTATATAACTATGTAATGACCATTGAATATATTGTAATTTTATAATGTGAAAAAACATGCTCCCAAAGAATTTATGTAAAGGATTCAGAACATTGTATTTATGAATAATAGAGTACTATAAAAGAAAAATAACATACGAGACTGACGCATTCCATCTTAGGCACATATAATTTCCAAGAGCCACGTCAACAAGTAAATGCTAACATCATACCCGTACTATGAATAAAAGAAAAAGGATACGAGAACGACAAATTACATCCTAGGCACAGAAAAATTCCAAGAGCCACGTCAACAAGTAAAATTTAACATCATACCCGTACTATGAATAATAGAAAAATAACATACGAGGCCGACACACTACAACTATGGCACAACTAATTCCTAGAGCCACGTCAACAAGTAAATAATTAACATCATACCCGTACTATTGAAAAAGGAAGAAGGAGCAAATGAGAAGTTGGAAGAATAAATAAACCCAAAGAAATGTATTAATGTAGACAAGCCACCACACACAACCACATTGTTTCTAGTGTATTTTACTAGAGAAAGGCCAATACCACATGGAATAAATATACCAACTAAAATCATGAAAAAGGAGAAAAAATAAATGTACTTATGAATTATATCTAGAAGAATAAAACTTGAAATGAAGAATATGACGAGATGACGTTTAATGTGATACAAAATGAAGAGATTAATCAATGATGAAGAAGAATGAAGAGTAATATACTAACGAAGATAATCATGAGAGTATACCAGTGATGAAATGTAAAACAAACTATCCCTATAATATGTGAAGAATTTAGTTGAGTTGAATCAAGAAAAAGAGAGTATAACAATGTATAAACCGCAGATGCGTGAATTAATCCCAAGGATATTTATTATTTGTCGGAAGAACGACCACTATTATTATTTTTGATGATTTGAGATGAATTGACTGATGAATAATGCCAGCAATCATTTATTATTATTGAAGGAGATGATTTGCCTCCATATTTATTGAAGTTAGTATGGCCAGTAGAGTTGAATAGCCAAAGTGAGCCGCTCTAAACTGCCCCAGCTAAGCTTATGTTAGGGAATTAGGGAACTAAATAAACAAGGGAGATGATTACATAGAGAAGAAATAATTATGATTCAAATAGAAGAAAGTGAAAGGGATATATGTAAAAAACATGTGAATCGACATGGAAACGTACAACAATTGATGAATTCTTCAATGAAAAATAAAGTATAATGATTCAGAATTAATCAATTCTTATAGGAAGGCATATGTAACGTTACCAAATATGGCAGTTACATAAAATAAGTTAATATAACGTCAAGTAAGAGAAAAGCATGAAAGTATGTCTAGATAAATAAACCTATGTATATAAAAGTGTGTATCTACAAAGATATTAGTATAAAAATCCAACGATGAGGAAGATAATATTAAAATAGCAACATCAAATACGAAACGAAGAAAGAAAATGACCATGAGCCAAAACAAAAATATCAGTAACCAGACCCAATAGGATCCAACAGTGAGGGGAACCAACAAAATCAGGACCAATAAACTACAACAGCAAGGGAAACAACTGAAGATAATGACTACAATGAAAATATTGAAGAAGAAGAAAGAAGAAGGACAAGGAAACGTACCATGAAGAGAGAAGAAAATGGATAGACCATACAAGGACTCAGCATAGACCAAGTGTACCAGAGACTATAATAGTAACCAAAGGAATAGTGATTATCAAATATGAAAAGAAAAAGAGTGTTTAACATTTAAGGAACCACAAACAATTACAGTGAGTACTTAATATAGATGTGAAAACCTGTGAACAGTTAACTAATTCCAACTGAATAAACCACACAAACAATTCCAGTGATAAGGTTTATAGTGTAAGAATATGTGTTAATTTCATAGTGAAAACAGCAAGAATTAAATAGTCAAATATACACAGACAATTAGTGTGACTAATTTAATAAAGATTGTGATCAATATAGATAATCACAAGACCACCAGAATAGAACAAATCGAACAATTATAATATTGTTCATAGAGAACTGACAATAAAAAACCCTGTTATATATCAAACAAAAGTGACAGGAATTAAATTCAACCAATGACAAGAAATATATTGTAATGAGTACAGAAAGATTTGTATTATTGTTTAAGAAGAAGTTGTGTAAACATGTGTATCAAAACAATTAAAATATTGTAGTAAGATACAATACTGCTGCATTAGAACATGTAGTACATTGTTACATAACCCCATAGGAAAGACACCTATGAAACAGAAAATCATACATGTTAATGTAAATAAATAACCATCAACTATGATATCAATCAAGAATTTGTTATAAATAATAATACATCCTAATAGACAGTGTATTATATTGCAACACAATGTAAATAAAACAGATCAAATATGATGGCACAGAGATAGGAGAAATAGAACCTAGTATGCCAATTTAGTTAGACAAAATACAATATCAAAACAAGTACCAATGTTAAGGAAAGTATTACCAGTAGTTAGATAAACATCTGGTACTACTGTGAGAACAGATTCTGAACATAATGATAACAGTTTTGTAACAAAAATATTGTAAACTAACTAACTATGTACACATAGCCAGAGGTAAGCAGAAACATTGTATAACCAACTAGTTAAGCAAAATACTGTATTAAAGCTTGAACAAAGATTGTTAAGAGTATTACCAGTAGTAAGGGGGAAACCTAAAGCTACTTTGAGAACAGACTATGACCATGAAAATAGTCATTTTATATATAAATAATTAAAAACCAAATGACCATAATGGAGGAATCCAAATGTAAACAAACGATGAGGAACAAGTTATTTATGCAAAATGTAACATATAAACTTGTTTATAAGTAGATGAAAATGTTATCAAGAATCAGAATAATGTCTGATACTACTTTGGAAACCCAAATTAAGTGTAGTGATAACAATTCAATTATTATTTTAACAAAAATAAATGACTACCATGCTATGACACAATGTAAACAGACCCATTACTAAAAAATTGAAGGGTTCTGAGATAGCTAAAAGCTAACCATTATATGTAGGGAATTAGGTACAATGAGTGTACACTAATTACAATTATTACATAATCTAAATAGTATAGAGAAAACCAGAAGTAAAATAACAATTGTATAAAGAGAGATAGGAGGGGACTAAAATAATGTAAATAGTAGATTAAATATAGCCATGTACATATATTCAAGTGTAAAATTATGTAAATAGACGTTTCTATCATTATTAGATTGCAGTATTACTGTTAGTAGATAAGAAAAATTAGTTTTAAGTATATTTATGAAAAATCAAATGTGGACGCCCAAAGACGCCATAACGAGATATTGTTTAGGGAACAATTATTCCCAAGTTTGAATTAAACCAGTTGAGATATGGACTCAGAGTGTTTAATTGAAAGTGTTTTAATATAAATAATAAAATTTGGTGTAATAAACTTATAAATATAAGATGCACCTAAAATAATTAATAAAATAGTTATAGTGATAGAAGTAATGGACGGAAAATAATCTTGTTTGGACTTAAATTAAAGCGCAGGATGTCCGCAATTTACTGACACTAACCATTTAACGATAAGACATAGATTAAGAAAGTTATTGCAATTTTAAACTTTTCAATTATTTTTTGTACCAGTGCTGACGTCACGTAGCCTCAAACGCAAAGGCCAAAATTGGTAAAAAGTTAAATATTTTAAGAAAATAAAGTGCTTTGGGTTAGAGAGTATAGTTTTTTCAACCAATCGAATGAATGAATATTGGCAGACGAGCCACAGACGCTTCGAAGGAGCGTTACAGTTCACGATCAGTCATCCTACGGAAAGGTCATGTCACTCTCCGGTATGAAGAAGTTTAATTTTTTGAATTGTGTGCGACAGACACATTAGTAAATCAACATACACATAACCTGTAAACTACACCAGCATAAACGAGTGAAATGTGCGGAGTGTATACTATTTAAGTACGATTAGTGTATAATATCAATCGTACTTACGAGTGTTGTGTAAAAGATAAAAACAGGGAGTACAATTCTTTTTATTTAATTAACATTGAAACAGAAATAAATTTTTCTGTAAATACGTAAAGTTGATTACTACGCAAGTCAGTAAAAAGCGAAGTATCAAAAACGATGATGGAATTTATCAGAATTAATGAAAGTATTAATTCGCAATTATTAATATGATGAATAAATATTTTAATTATTTGTCATGATTAAAAGAATTACATTTGAAGCATTTATTACAAAATACTAGTAATACCAATAGTCGCTCAATTGACTAAAATTGTTTTCTTGATTTTTTTCGATATTTTAAAAATAAATATTTTAACTTTCTTGCGAAAGGATATATATGATACTGATAATGACACATCAAAACAATTATGAATAATGTGTTTATACTTAAATTAAGAAGAAATAAATATTAAAAGATAATTAACCATAATAACCATACACGTTATAGAATAACCTTAAAGTCGTAACGTTAACTTGCCAATTTCTCTGTTACAAGTCTGTTCTCAAGTAAAATCCAAACCAGATGGAAATAATAACAAGAGTTTTTTAATAAATTTTTCTCTTGTAAGTAAATAATTCTCAAAGTGAATTATTAAAATAAAGTAATACATTTTAGCTGTGCAAGCCAACGTGCTTGTTAATTGTCGAATAAACACTGTAGACTGCGTGCGCATTCCCGCGTACGATAATACCATAACTATCAGTTATATGGTATTAGTTTTTGATTTTTATATTTGTTTGTTTGTATTTAATTATTGTTCATTTAATATCATTATTAATATTACATCTTGTACCTGGTATCATGCTAACTAAAAGAACCATACGAACATGGTAATTCACTGATACAAGAGGACATAACCTCTTAAAATTAAACTATTGTATAACTAACAGGTTTACCAGCCTTGAGGCTAAACAGAGTCTTATTTTAAAGTTTATTAATTGTAATTATTATCCGAAAGGTTATTAGCAACTGATTGTTAATTGTTCAAAAATTTTATAATATCTTTAATCGTTAATAAACCTCTACTTTTTATTACCAGTGAAAACAAAGGAGTATTATTTCAAATTTAAATTAACTCATTTATTCTTAGTCAGTTCTACCAAAAGGTGGCGGAAAAGTTTAAATAGTTCTAATAATTCAGAACATTACTTAGATATTATATCATTTATATTGTGTATGATAGCCATATTGAATATTCGACCAGAATATTTATTTGTATATGCAGTGTATGTATTTCAGCTGAACCGTCACTGAACAGGACTATAATATCCACTAGTGGTAAGTGAGGGAGGTTAATAACGGAGTGCGAAATATCATAAACTAAAGAAGTGAACCATTGCTACGCACCTATTCGACAATACAATCAAACTAATAACAATAATAATTATAATTAGAACATTTTATAAAACAACATTATCGTAGATACCGGTGCGTATCTGCAATCACACTATCACACCACTACATATAAAATCAGTATCCTGTATCATGTTGTAGTGTAATACTACAAGATTGGCGCTCCATCGCGGGCAGAAGTGATTGAAGATCCACTAAGAAGAGTTATAAAATATTATCACACTATCTACGAATCATAGTATCTTGTAATACTACAAGATTGGCGCCCAACGTCTGAGCGCGGATTAGGGAAAAGCATACTATAACTAATAAACTAATCACCCCAATCCGTCGAGAGACAGCAGGTACATTGCCAGCATATCAAGATGTACACAAGGAGATCAAAGTCGAGATCAACGTCGAGAAAGAGGGCAACAGAAGCAGAGAGGAAGGCCAGAATGGAAGAAAAGCAAGCTACGTCAACGGAAGACGTGGAAGAAATTTTATTGGAAAGAAAGGACAAACCACTTGAACCGGCGGAGGAGGTTCAACAACCAGACGAGGAGGAACCGGAAGTGATACCTCAAGAAGCTCTACCGGGAACAAGCCAGCCTGAACAAACAACATCACTAGGAGAGTCAGCATTTCAAGAGTGGATGAGGAAGGTAATGGAAGTTTTGAACAACAAATTAGACGATAACAATAAGAACATAGAATCCTTGAAAGAGGACAATCGGTCATTAAAGGAAGGTCAGGAGTCAATGAAGGCGGATTTAAACAATAAAATAGAAGAAACCAGCCGATCCACGAAGGAGGACAATCAGACTTTGAAGGAGGGTTTAAACAAGCAAATAGAGTCACTAAAAGAAGGCCAGAAATCCACTGACAAGAAAATAGAAGAAGGCCAGAGAGAGAACCAGAGAAATATGGAGTTATTGAAGGAAGAATTCAATAACAAGATAAATGAAACCAATAGGAGGATGGAAGATGGGCAGAAGAAAACCGAAGAATTATTAGAGAAGAAAATGGCCATAATGAAGGAAGACTTATCGGCAGAGTTGGGAATAAAAATTAATCAGACCAACCAGAAGATTGATGAAATTAATGCTAAATTTAGCCGAGACGTCGAAACCATACAAACTGACCACGAAAGAATATGGCAACAAATAAATATCAACAGTGACAAGGTGGAAGAAACTGCTAAGGATATGGTAGAAATGATCGAAAGAAGATTGGGAGAAAATGTTGAGGAAACCGAAAAACAAATGGCCATATTGACAACAGAAATTAATGTCAAAATTTCTGAAGTACGAAAGGAGGGAGAAAACACCAGTCTAAAACTAATACAAACGGAAGTAGACATCAACCGGCGTATTAGCGATGTCGAGAAGACACACAGTGCACAACTCGGAGTGATAGCACAGGAACAAATGGAGATGAAGATAGTGCAATCGACGCTAAATGAAAAATGCGAAGAAGTCTCTGTGAAAGTGGACGCTATTAAGCAGCAAGTGCATAACGACAAAACTCAATTAACAGAACGTCAACGGAGAGAGTTGGACGACATCAGAGACGAGATGCATCGTCTGCAAACCATCCCAAACATCCTATCCGGACTAAGTCACCTGGAAGGCAGGGACCAGATTGAATTCCGAACATATTCTAAAAACCCATTAGAATTCCTAGAAAGGATAGAAGAGGTGAAGATGGAAGAAAGAAGAACCCTACGCCCAAGGAAGGCAAGGATCACAAAAGAGTTAATTGAAATGACTCGAAGTGGTCTGATTAATATGATCAACTTACCAATCGTCAACCATGAAGAAGGGACTTTCAGGAAGGAGTATCGGAGGAGTTTCAAGACAATGGACGAAGAGGAAGATTATGTAACAACGAAGAAGAAAATGACCAGCAAAGCATTTCAACCACGGATTTCGAAAAGAAGAGTCAGATACTTTAAGAAAAAGGAAGGCTATCAAGAGAAATGGGACCGGATTGTCGAAGGATATGCCAGAGAGATAAGAGAACTGCGGAAGAAGAGGAGTCAATTAACGGAAGTACCCAATCAAAGGATAGATGACGGTACCCAAACCAAATTGAGGGAGTTACCAAACATCGGTACTGACAGCCACCAGAAGAACAATGGAAACAAACATATTGAAGAGAGAGAGAGAAGGAAGACAGAAGAATGGAAGGCAGACACAGCCCTAATAGCATTCAAATGGAAAAACCAAATGATAGCACGATATATGTCAAGAACGGACAGGAGTATGGACACTAAAGAAGTCCGATCGACAAGAAGAGAGGAGAGCGATGATTATGGTTAAAATGAAAAAAAAAATACACTGAATAATGGGACCGACTATTATGATAACCCAGTCAACCAAGCTTCAATGAAAAGATATATCGACAATTAAAATATGGGACTAAAAGTGAAAAGATAGCGATAAGAATTATTTTGTTGTGGATATTATGTAAAGGATGAAAATATTTGTTATGAAAGATGAAAATATACTTATGAATATAACTGTTGACTATATCAAGATGAAAAATGAAAAGTGGCCATGAAGATTATTGTTTATTAAAAAGTGAAAAATGAAAGTATAATTATAAAAATAGATGTTGACTAAAGAAGAAAGGATGTATTATTGCTATGAAGATTATTATGTGTTTGTATTAAATGAGAAATAACTATATAACTATGTAATGACCATTGAATATATTGTAATTTTATAATGTGAAAAAACATGCTCCCAAAGAATTTATGTAAAGGATTCAGAACATTGTATTTATGAATAATAGAGTACTATAAAAGAAAAATAACATACGAGACTGACGCATTCCATCTTAGGCACATATAATTTCCAAGAGCCACGTCAACAAGTAAATGCTAACATCATACCCGTACTATGAATAAAAGAAAAAGGATACGAGAACGACAAATTACATCCTAGGCACAGAAAAATTCCAAGAGCCACGTCAACAAGTAAAATTTAACATCATACCCGTACTATGAATAATAGAAAAATAACATACGAGGCCGACACACTACAACTATGGCAAACTAATTCCTAGAGCCACGTCAACAAGTAAATAATTAACATCATACCCGTACTATTGAAAAAGGAAGAAGGAACAAATGAGAAGTTGGAAGAATAAATAAACCCAAAGAAATGTATTAATGTAGACAAGCCACCACACACAACCACATTGTTTCTAGTGTATTTTACTAGAGAAAGGCCAATACCACATGGAATAAATATACCAACTAAAATCATGAAAAAGGAGAAAAAATAAATGTACTTATGAATTATATCTAGAAGAATAAAACTTGAAATGAAGAATATGACGAGATGACGTTTGATGTGATACAAAATGAAGAGATTAATCAATGATGAAGAAGAATGAAGAGTAATATACTAACGAAGATAATCATGAGAGTATACCAGTGATGAAATGTAAAACAAACTATCCCTATAATATGTGAAGAATTTAGTTGAGTTGAATCAAGAAAAAGAGAGTATAACAATGTATAAACCGCAGATGCGTGAATTAATCCCAAGGATATTTATTATTTGTCGGAAGAACGACCACTATTATTATTTTTGATGATTTGAGATGAATTGACTGATGAATAATGCCAGCAATCATTTATTATTATTGAAGGAGATGATTTGCCTCCATATTTATTGAAGTTAGTATGGCCAGTAGAGTTGAATAGCCAAAGTGAGCCGCTCTAAACTGCCCCAGCTAAGCTTATGTTAGGGAATTAGGGAACTAAATAAACAAGGGAGATGATTACATAGAGAAGAAATAATTATGATTCAAATAGAAGAAAGTGAAAGGGATATATGTAAAAAACATGTGAATCGACATGGAAACGTACAACAATTGATGAATTCTTCAATGAAAAATAAAGTATAATGATTCAGAATTAATCAATTCTTTTAGGAAGGCATATGTAACGTTACCAAATATGGCAGTTACATAAAATAAGTTAATATAACGTCAAGTAAGAGAAAAGCATGAAAGTATGTCTAGATAAATAAACCTATGTATATAAAAGTGTGTATCTACAAAGATATTAGTATAAAAATCCAACGATGAGGAAGATAATATTAAAATAGCAACATCAAATACGAAACGAAGAAAGAAAATGACCATGAGCCAAAACAAAAATATCAGTAACCAGACCCAATAGGATCCAACAGTGAGGGGAACCAACAAAATCAGGACCAATAAACTACAACAGCAAGGGAAACAACTGAAGATAATGACTACAATGAAAATATTGAAGAAGAAGAAAGAAGAAGGACAAGGAAACGTACCATGAAGAGAGAAGAAAATGGATAGACCATACAAGGACTCAGCATAGACCAAGTGTACCAGAGACTATAATAGTAACCAAAGGAATAGTGATTATCAAATATGAAAAGAAAAACAGTGTTTAACATTTAAGGAACCACAAACAATTACAGTGAGTACTTAATATAGATGTGAAAACCTGTGAACAGTTAACTAATTTCAACTGAATAAACCACACAAACAATTCCAGTGATAAGGTTTATAGTGTAAGAAAATGTGTTAATTTCATAGTGAAAACAGCAAGAATTAAATAGTCAAATATACACAGACAATTAGTGTGACTAATTTAATAAAGATTGTGATCAATATAGATAATCATAAGACCACCAGAATAGAACAAATCGAACAATTATAATATTGTTCATAGAGAACTGACAATAAAAAACCCTGTTATACATCAAACAAAAGTGACAGGAATTAAATTCAACCAATGACAAGAAAGATATTGTAATTAGTACAGAAAGATTTGTATTATTGTTTAAGAAGAAGTTGTGTAAACATGTGTATCAAAACAATTAAAATATTGTAGTAAGATACCATACTGAAGTCATGTTAGTAGTAACAAAATGCTGCATTAGGACATGTAGTACATTGTTACATAACCCCATAGGAAAGACACCTATGAAACAGAAAATCATACATGTTAATGTAAATAAATAACCATCAACTATGATATCAATCAAGAATTTGTTATAAATAATAATACATCCTAATAGACAGTGTATTATATTGCAACACAATGTAAATAAAACAGATCAAATATGATGGCACAGAGATAGGAGAAATAGAACCTAGTATGCCAATTATTTAGACAAAATACAATATCAAAACAAGTACCAATGTTAAGGAAAGTATTACCAGTAGTTAGATAAACATCTGGTACTACTGTGAGAACAGATTCTGAACATAATGATAACAGTTTTGTAACCAAAATATTGTAAACTAACTAACTATGTACACATAGCCAGAGGTAAGCAGAAACATTGTATAACCAACTAGTTAAGCAAAATACTGTATTAAAGCTTGAACAAAGATTGTTAAGAGTATTACCAGTAGTAAGGGGGAAACCTAAAGCTACTTTGAGAACAGACTATGACCATGAAAATAGTCATTTTATATATAAATAATTAAAAACCAAATGACCATAATGGAGGAATCCAAATGTAAACAAACGATGAGGAACAAGTTATTTATGCAAAATGTAATATATAAACTTGTTTATAAGTAGATGAAAATGTTATCAAGAATCAGAATAATGTCTGATACTACTTTGGAAACCCAAATTAAGTGTAGTGATAACAATTCAATTATTATTTTAACAAAAATAAATGACTACCATGCTATGACACAATGTAAACAGATCCATTACTAAAAAATTGAAGGGTTCTGAGATAGCTAAAAGCTAACCATTATATGTAGGGAATTAGGTACAATGAGTGTACACTAATTACAATTATTACATAATCTAAATAGTATAGAGAAAACCAGAAGTAAAATAACAATTGTATAAAGAGAGATAGGAGGGGACTAAAATAATGTAAATAGTAGATTAAATATAGCCATGTACATATATTCAAGTGTAAAATTATGTAAATAGACGTTTCTATCATTATTAGATTGCAGTATTACTGTTAGTAGATAAGAAAAATTAGTTTTAAGTATATTTATGAAAAATCAAATATGGACGCCCAAAGACGCCATAACGAGATATTGTTTAGGGAACAATTATTCCCAAGTTTTGAATTAAACCAGTTGAGATATGGACTCAGAGTGTTTAATTGAAAGTGTTTTAATATAAATAATAAAATTTGGTGTAATAAACTTATAAATATAAGATGCACCATAAATAATTAATAAAATCGTTATAGTGATAGAAGTAATGGACGGAAAATAATCTTGTTTGGACTTAAATTAAAGCGCAGGATGTCCGCAATTTACTGATACTGACCATTTAACGATAAGACATAGATTAAGAAAGTTATTGCAATTTTAAACTTTTCAATTATTTTTTGTACCAGTGCTGACGTCACGTAGCCTCAAACGCAAAGGCCAAAATTGGTAAAAAGTTAAATATTTTAAGAAAATAAAGTGCTTTGGGTTAGAGAGTATAGTTTTTTCAACCAATCGAATGAATGAATATTGGCAGACGAGCCACAGACGCTTCGAAGGAGCGTTACAGTTCACGATCAGTCATCCTACGGAAAGGTCATGTCACTCTCCGGTATGAAGAAGTTTAATTTTTTGAATTGTGCGCGACAGACACATTAGTAAATCAACATACACATAACCTGTAAACTACACCAGCATAAACGAGTGAAATGTGCGGAGTGTATACTATTTAAGTACGATTAGTGTATAATATCAATCGTACTTACGAGTGTTGTGTAAAAGATAAAAACAGGGAGTACAATTCTTTTTATTTAATTAACATTGAAACAGAAATAAATTTTTCTGTAAATACGTAAAGTTGATTACTACGCAAGTCAGTAAAAAGCGAAGTATCAAAAACGATGATGGAATTTTCAGAATTAATGAAAGTATTAATTCGCAATTATTAATATGTTGAATAAATATTTTAATTATTTGTCATGATTAAAAGAATTATATTTGAAGCATTTATTACAAAATACTAGTAATACCAATAGTCGCTCAATTGACTAAAATTGTTTTCTTGATTTTTTTCGATATTTTAAAAATAAATATTTTAACTTTCATGTGAAAGAATATATATGATGCTGATAATGACACATCAAAACAATTATGAATAATGTGTTTATACTTAAATTAAGAAGAAATAAATACTAAAAGATAATTAACCATAATAACCATACACGTTATAGAATAACCTTAAAGTCGTAACGTTAACTTGCCAATTTCTCTGTTACAAGTCTGTTCTCAAGTAAAATCCAAACCAGATGGAAATAATAACAAGAGTTTTTTAATAAATTTTTCTCTTGTAAGTAAATAATTCTCAAAGTGAATTATTAAAATAAAGTAATACATTTTAGCTGTGCAAGCCAACGTGCTTGTTAATTGTCGAATAAACACTGTAGACTGCGTGCGCATTCCCGCGTACGATAATACCATAACTATCAGTTATATGGTATTAGTTTTTGATTTTTATATTTGTTTGTTTGTATTTAATTATTGTTCATTTAATATCATTATTAATATTACATCTTGTACCTGGTATCATGCTACCTAAAAGAACCATACGAACATGGTAATTCACTGATACAAGAGGGCATAACCTCTTAAAATTAAACTATTGTATAACTAACAGGTTTACCAGCCTTGAGGCTAAACAGAGTCTTATTTTAAAGTTTATTAATTGTAATTATTATCCGAAAGGTTATTAGCAACTGATTGTTAATTGTTCAAAAATTTTATAATATCTTTAATCGTTAATAAACCTCTACTTTTTATTACCAGTGAAAACAAAGGAGTATTATTTCAAATTTAAATTAACTCATTTATTCTTAGTCAGTTCTACCAAAAGGTGGCGGAAAAGTTTAAATAGTTCTAATAATTCAGAACATTACTTAGATATTATATCATTTATATTGTGTATGATAGCCATATTGAATATTCGACCAGAATATTTATTTGTATATGCAGTGTATGTATTTCAGCTGAACCGTCACTGAACAGGACTATAATATCCACTTGTGGTAAGTGAGGGAGGTTAATAACGGAGTGCGAAATATCATAAACTAAAGAAGTGAACCATTGCTACGCACCTAATCGACAATACAATCAAACTAATAACAATAATAATTATAATTAGAACATTTTATAAAACAACATTATCGTAGATACCGGTGCGTATCTGCAATCACACTATCACACCACTACATATAAAATCAGTATCCTGTATCATCTTGTAGTGTAATACTACAAGATTGGCGCTCCATCGTGGGCAGAAGTGATTGAAGATCCACTAAGAAGAGTTATAAAATATTATCACACTATCTACGAATCATAGTATCTTGTAATACTACAAGATTGGCGCCCAACGTCTGAGCGCGGATTAGGGAAAAGCATACTATAACTAATAAACTAATCACCCCAATCCGTCGAGAGACAGCAGGTACATTGCCAGCATATCAAGATGTACACAAGGAGATCAAAGTCGAGAAAGAGGGCAACAGAAGCAGAGAGGAAGGCCAGAATGGAAGAAAAGCAAGCTACGTCAACGGAAGACGTGGAAGAAATTTTATTGGAAAGAAAGGACAAACCACTTGAACCGGCGGAGGAGGTTCAACAACCAGACGAGGAGGAACCGGAAGTGATACCTCAAGAAGCTCTACCGGGAACAAGCCAGCCTGAACAAACAACATCACTAGGAGAGTCAGCATTTCAAGAGTGGATGAGGAAGGTAATGGAAGTTTTGAACAACAAATTAGACGATAACAATAAGAACATAGAATCCTTGAAAGAGGACAATCGGTCATTAAAGGAAGGTCAGGAGTCAATGAAGGCGGATTTAAACAATAAAATAGAAGAAACCAGCCAATCCACGAAGGAGGACAATCAGACTTTGAAGGAGGGTTTAAACAAGCAAATAGAGTCACTAAAAGAAGGCCAGAAATCCACTGACAAGAAAATAGAAGAAGGCCAGAGAGAGAACCAGAGAAATATGGAGTTATTGAAGGAAGAATTCAATAACAAGATAAATGAAACCAATAGGAGGATGGAAGATGGGCAGAAGAAAACCGAAGAATTATTAGAGAAGAAAATGGCCATAATGAAGGAAGACTTATCGGCAGAGTTGGGAATAAAAATTAATCAGACCAACCAGAAGATTGATGAAATTAATGCTAAATTTAGCCGAGATGTCGAAACCATACAAACTGACCACGAAAGAATATGGCAACAAATAAATATCAACAGTGACAAGGTGGAAGAAACTGCTAAGGATATGGTAGAAATGATCGAAAGAAGATTGGGAGAAAATGTTGAGGAAACCGAAAAACAAATGGCCATATTGACAACAGAAATTAATGTCAAAATTTCTGAAGTACGAAAGGAGGGAGAAAACACCAGTCTAAAACTAATACAAACGGAAGTAGACATCAACCGGCGTATTAGCGATGTCGAGAAGACACACAGTGCACAACTCGGAGTGATAGCACAGGAACAAATCGAGATGAAGATAGTGCAATCGACGCTAAATGAAAAATGCGAAGAAGTCTCTGTGAAAGTGGACGCTATTAAGAAGCAAGTGCATAACGACAAAACTCAATTAACAGAACGTCAACGGAGAGAGTTGGACGACATCAGAGACGAGATGCATCGTCTGCAAACCATCCCAAACATCCTATCCGGACTAAGTCACCTGGAAGGCAGGGACCAGATTGAATTCCGAACATATTCTAAAAACCCATTAGAATTCCTAGAAAGGATAGAAGAGGTGAAGATGGAAGAAAGAAGAACCCTACGCCCAAGGAAGGCAAGGATCACAAAAGAGTTAATTGAAATGACTCGAAGTGGTCTGATTAATATGATCAACTTACCAATCGTCAACCATGAAGAAGGGACTTTCAGGAAGGAGTATCGGAGGAGTTTCAAGACAATGGACGAAGAGGAAGATTATGTAACAACGAAGAAGAAAATGACCAGCAAAGCATTTCAACCACGGATTTCGAAAAGAAGAGTCAGATACTTTAAGAAAAAGGAAGGCTATCAAGAGAAATGGGACCGGATTGTCGAAGGATATGCCAGAGAGATAAGAGAACTGCGGAAGAAGAGGAGTCAATTAACGGAAGTACCCAATCAAAGGATAGATGACGGTACCCAAACCAAATTGAGGGAGTTACCAAACATCGGTACTGACAGCCACCAGAAGAACAATGGAAACAAACATATTGAAGAGAGAGAGAGAAGGAAGACAGAAGAATGGAAGGCAGACACAGCCCTAATAGCATTCAAATGGAAAAACCAAATGATAGCACGATATATGTCAAGAACGGACAGGAGTATGGACACTAAAGAAGTCCGATCGACAAGAAGAGAGGAGAGCGATGATTATGGTTAAAATGAAAAAAAAAATACACTGAATAATGGGACCGACTATTATGATAACCCAGTCAACCAAGCTTCAATGAAAAGATATATCGACAATTAAAATATGGGACTAAAAGTGAAAAGATAGCGATAAGAATTATTTTGTTGTGGATATTATGTAAAGGATGAAAATATTTGTTATGAAAGATGAAAATATACTTATGAATATAACTGTTGACTATATCAAGATGAAAAATGAAAAGTGGCCATGAAGATTATTGTTTATTAAAAAGTGAAAAATGAAAGTATAATTATAAAAATAGATGTTGACTAAAGAAGAAAGGATGTATTATTGCTATGAAGATTATTATGTGTTTGTATTAAATGAGAAATAACTATATAACTATGTAATGACCATTGAATATATTGTAATTTTATAATGTGAAAAAACATGCTCCCAAAGAATTTATGTAAAGGATTCAGAACATTGTATTTATGAATAATAGAGTACTATAAAAGAAAAATAACATACGAGACTGACGCATTCCATCTTAGGCACATATAATTTCCAAGAGCCACGTCAACAAGTAAATGCTAACATCATACCCGTACTATGAATAAAAGAAAAAGGATACGAGAACGACAAATTACATCCTAGGCACAGAAAAATTCCAAGAGCCACGTCAACAAGTAAAATTTAACATCATACCCGTACTATGAATAATAGAAAAATAACATACGAGGCCGACACACTACAACTATGGCAAACTAATTCCTAGAGCCACGTCAACAAGTAAATAATTAACATCATACCCGTACTATTGAAAAAGGAAGAAGGAGCAAATGAGAAGTTGGAAGAATAAATAAACCCAAAGAAATGTATTAATGTAGACAAGCCACCACACACAACCACATTGTTTCTAGTGTATTTTACTAGAGAAAGGCCAATACCACATGGAATAAATATACCAACTAAAATCATGAAAAAGGAGAAAAAATAAATGTACTTATGAATTATATCTAGAAGAATAAAACTTGAAATGAAGAATATGACGAGATGACGTTTAATGTGATACAAAATGAAGAGATTAATCAATGATGAAGAAGAATGAAGAGTAATATACTAACGAAGATAATCATGAGAGTATACCAGTGATGAAATGTAAAACAAACTATCCCTATAATATGTGAAGAATTTAGTTGAGTTGAATCAAGAAAAAGAGAGTATAACAATGTATAAACCGCAGATGCGTGAATTAATCCCAAGGATATTTATTATTTGTCGGAAGAACGACCACTATTATTATTTTTGATGATTTGAGATGAATTGACTGATGAATAATGCCAGCAATCATTTATTATTATTGAAGGAGATGATTTGCCTCCATATTTATTGAAGTTAGTATGGCCAGTAGAGTTGAATAGCCAAAGTGAGCCGCTCTAAACTGCCCCAGCTAAGCTTATGTTAGGGAATTAGGGAACTAAATAAACAAGGGAGATGATTACATAGAGAAGAAATAATTATGATTCAAATAGAAGAAAGTGAAAGGGATATATGTAAAAAACATGTGAATCGACATGGAAACGTACAACAATTGATGAATTCTTCAATGAAAAATAAAGTATAATGATTCAGAATTAATCAATTCTTTTAGGAAGGCATATGTAACGTTACCAAATATGGCAGTTACATAAAATAAGTTAATATAACGTCAAGTAAGAGAAAAGCATGAAAGTATGTCTAGATAAATAAACCTATGTATATAAAAGTGTGTATCTACAAAGATATTAGTATAAAAATCCAACGATGAGGAAGATAATATTAAAATAGCAACATCAAATACGAAACGAAGAAAGAAAATGACCATGAGCCAAAACAAAAATATCAGTAACCAGACCCAATAGGATCCAACAGTGAGGGGAACCAACAAAATCAGGACCAATAAACTACAACAGCAAGGGAAACAACTGAAGATAATGACTACAATGAAAATATTGAAGAAGAAGAAAGAAGAAGGACAAGGAAACGTACCATGAAGAGAGAAGAAAATGGATAGACCATACAAGGACTCAGCATAGACCAAGTGTACCAGAGACTATAATAGTAACCAAAGGAATAGTGATTATCAAATATGAAAAGAAAAAGAGTGTTTAACATTTAAGGAACCACAAACAATTACAGTGAGTACTTAATATAGATGTGAAAACCTGTGAACAGTTAACTAATTCCAACTGAATAAACCACACAAACAATTCCAGTGATAAGGTTTATAGTGTAAGAATATGTGTTAATTTCATAGTGAAAACAGCAAGAATTAAATAGTCAAATATACACAGACAATTAGTGTGACTAATTTAATAAAGATTGTGATCAATATAGATAATCACAAGACCACCAGAATAGAACAAATCGAACAATTATAATATTGTTCATAGAGAACTGACAATAAAAAACCCTGTTATATATCAAACAAAAGTGACAGGAATTAAATTCAACCAATGACAAGAAATATATTGTAATGAGTACAGAAAGATTTGTATTATTGTTTAAGAAGAAGTTGTGTAAACATGTGTATCAAAACAATTAAAATATTGTAGTAAGATACAATACTGCTGCATTAGAACATGTAGTACATTGTTACATAACCCCATAGGAAAGACACCTATGAAACAGAAAATCATACATGTTAATGTAAATAAATAACCATCAACTATGATATCAATCAAGAATTTGTTATAAATAATAATACATCCTAATAGACAGTGTATTATATTGCAACACAATGTAAATAAAACAGATCAAATATGATGGCACAGAGATAGGAGAAATAGAACCTAGTATGCCAATTTAGTTAGACAAAATACAATATCAAAACAAGTACCAATGTTAAGGAAAGTATTACCAGTAGTTAGATAAACATCTGGTACTACTGTGAGAACAGATTCTGAACATAATGATAACAGTTTTGTAACAAAAATATTGTAAACTAACTAACTATGTACACATAGCCAGAGGTAAGCAGAAACATTGTATAACCAACTAGTTAAGCAAAATACTGTATTAAAGCTTGAACAAAGATTGTTAAGAGTATTACCAGTAGTAAGGGGGAAACCTAAAGCTACTTTGAGAACAGACTATGACCATGAAAATAGTCATTTTATATATAAATAATTAAAAACCAAATGACCATAATGGAGGAATCCAAATGTAAACAAACGATGAGGAACAAGTTATTTATGCAAAATGTAACATATAAACTTGTTTATAAGTAGATGAAAATGTTATCAAGAATCAGAATAATGTCTGATACTACTTTGGAAACCCAAATTAAGTGTAGTGATAACAATTCAATTATTATTTTAACAAAAATAAATGACTACCATGCTATGACACAATGTAAACAGACCCATTACTAAAAAATTGAAGGGTTCTGAGATAGCTAAAAGCTAACCATTATATGTAGGGAATTAGGTACAATGAGTGTACACTAATTACAATTATTACATAATCTAAATAGTATAGAGAAAACCAGAAGTAAAATAACAATTGTATAAAGAGAGATAGGAGGGGACTAAAATAATGTAAATAGTAGATTAAATATAGCCATGTACATATATTCAAGTGTAAAATTATGTAAATAGACGTTTCTATCATTATTAGATTGCAGTATTACTGTTAGTAGATAAGAAAAATTAGTTTTAAGTATATTTATGAAAAATCAAATGTGGACGCCCAAAGACGCCATAACGAGATATTGTTTAGGGAACAATTATTCCCAAGTTTGAATTAAACCAGTTGAGATATGGACTCAGAGTGTTTAATTGAAAGTGTTTTAATATAAATAATAAAATTTGGTGTAATAAACTTATAAATATAAGATGCACCTAAAATAATTAATAAAATAGTTATAGTGATAGAAGTAATGGACGGAAAATAATCTTGTTTGGACTTAAATTAAAGCGCAGGATGTCCGCAATTTACTGACACTAACCATTTAACGATAAGACATAGATTAAGAAAGTTATTGCAATTTTAAACTTTTCAATTATTTTTTGTACCAGTGCTGACGTCACGTAGCCTCAAACGCAAAGGCCAAAATTGGTAAAAAGTTAAATATTTTAAGAAAATAAAGTGCTTTGGGTTAGAGAGTATAGTTTTTTCAACCAATCGAATGAATGAATATTGGCAGACGAGCCACAGACGCTTCGAAGGAGCGTTACAGTTCACGATCAGTCATCCTACGGAAAGGTCATGTCACTCTCCGGTATGAAGAAGTTTAATTTTTTGAATTGTGTGCGACAGACACATTAGTAAATCAACATACACATAACCTGTAAACTACACCAGCATAAACGAGTGAAATGTGCGGAGTGTATACTATTTAAGTACGATTAGTGTATAATATCAATCGTACTTACGAGTGTTGTGTAAAAGATAAAAACAGGGAGTACAATTCTTTTTATTTAATTAACATTGAAACAGAAATAAATTTTTCTGTAAATACGTAAAGTTGATTACTACGCAAGTCAGTAAAAAGCGAAGTATCAAAAACGATGATGGAATTTATCAGAATTAATGAAAGTATTAATTCGCAATTATTAATATGATGAATAAATATTTTAATTATTTGTCATGATTAAAAGAATTACATTTGAAGCATTTATTACAAAATACTAGTAATACCAATAGTCGCTCAATTGACTAAAATTGTTTTCTTGATTTTTTTCGATATTTTAAAAATAAATATTTTAACTTTCTTGCGAAAGGATATATATGATACTGATAATGACACATCAAAACAATTATGAATAATGTGTTTATACTTAAATTAAGAAGAAATAAATATTAAAAGATAATTAACCATAATAACCATACACGTTATAGAATAACCTTAAAGTCGTAACGTTAACTTGCCAATTTCTCTGTTACAAGTCTGTTCTCAAGTAAAATCCAAACCAGATGGAAATAATAACAAGAGTTTTTTAATAAATTTTTCTCTTGTAAGTAAATAATTCTCAAAGTGAATTATTAAAATAAAGTAATACATTTTAGCTGTGCAAGCCAACGTGCTTGTTAATTGTCGAATAAACACTGTAGACTGCGTGCGCATTCCCGCGTACGATAATACCATAACTATCAGTTATATGGTATTAGTTTTTGATTTTTATATTTGTTTGTTTGTATTTAATTATTGTTCATTTAATATCATTATTAATATTACATCTTGTACCTGGTATCATGCTAACTAAAAGAACCATACGAACATGGTAATTCACTGATACAAGAGGACATAACCTCTTAAAATTAAACTATTGTATAACTAACAGGTTTACCAGCCTTGAGGCTAAACAGAGTCTTATTTTAAAGTTTATTAATTGTAATTATTATCCGAAAGGTTATTAGCAACTGATTGTTAATTGTTCAAAAATTTTATAATATCTTTAATCGTTAATAAACCTCTACTTTTTATTACCAGTGAAAACAAAGGAGTATTATTTCAAATTTAAATTAACTCATTTATTCTTAGTCAGTTCTACCAAAAGGTGGCGGAAAAGTTTAAATAGTTCTAATAATTCAGAACATTACTTAGATATTATATCATTTATATTGTGTATGATAGCCATATTGAATATTCGACCAGAATATTTATTTGTATATGCAGTGTATGTATTTCAGCTGAACCGTCACTGAACAGGACTATAATATCCACTAGTGGTAAGTGAGGGAGGTTAATAACGGAGTGCGAAATATCATAAACTAAAGAAGTGAACCATTGCTACGCACCTATTCGACAATACAATCAAACTAATAACAATAATAATTATAATTAGAACATTTTATAAAACAACATTATCGTAGATACCGGTGCGTATCTGCAATCACACTATCACACCACTACATATAAAATCAGTATCCTGTATCATGTTGTAGTGTAATACTACAAGATTGGCGCTCCATCGCGGGCAGAAGTGATTGAAGATCCACTAAGAAGAGTTATAAAATATTATCACACTATCTACGAATCATAGTATCTTGTAATACTACAAGATTGGCGCCCAACGTCTGAGCGCGGATTAGGGAAAAGCATACTATAACTAATAAACTAATCACCCCAATCCGTCGAGAGACAGCAGGTACATTGCCAGCATATCAAGATGTACACAAGGAGATCAAAGTCGAGATCAACGTCGAGAAAGAGGGCAACAGAAGCAGAGAGGAAGGCCAGAATGGAAGAAAAGCAAGCTACGTCAACGGAAGACGTGGAAGAAATTTTATTGGAAAGAAAGGACAAACCACTTGAACCGGCGGAGGAGGTTCAACAACCAGACGAGGAGGAACCGGAAGTGATACCTCAAGAAGCTCTACCGGGAACAAGCCAGCCTGAACAAACAACATCACTAGGAGAGTCAGCATTTCAAGAGTGGATGAGGAAGGTAATGGAAGTTTTGAACAACAAATTAGACGATAACAATAAGAACATAGAATCCTTGAAAGAGGACAATCGGTCATTAAAGGAAGGTCAGGAGTCAATGAAGGCGGATTTAAACAATAAAATAGAAGAAACCAGCCGATCCACGAAGGAGGACAATCAGACTTTGAAGGAGGGTTTAAACAAGCAAATAGAGTCACTAAAAGAAGGCCAGAAATCCACTGACAAGAAAATAGAAGAAGGCCAGAGAGAGAACCAGAGAAATATGGAGTTATTGAAGGAAGAATTCAATAACAAGATAAATGAAACCAATAGGAGGATGGAAGATGGGCAGAAGAAAACCGAAGAATTATTAGAGAAGAAAATGGCCATAATGAAGGAAGACTTATCGGCAGAGTTGGGAATAAAAATTAATCAGACCAACCAGAAGATTGATGAAATTAATGCTAAATTTAGCCGAGACGTCGAAACCATACAAACTGACCACGAAAGAATATGGCAACAAATAAATATCAACAGTGACAAGGTGGAAGAAACTGCTAAGGATATGGTAGAAATGATCGAAAGAAGATTGGGAGAAAATGTTGAGGAAACCGAAAAACAAATGGCCATATTGACAACAGAAATTAATGTCAAAATTTCTGAAGTACGAAAGGAGGGAGAAAACACCAGTCTAAAACTAATACAAACGGAAGTAGACATCAACCGGCGTATTAGCGATGTCGAGAAGACACACAGTGCACAACTCGGAGTGATAGCACAGGAACAAATGGAGATGAAGATAGTGCAATCGACGCTAAATGAAAAATGCGAAGAAGTCTCTGTGAAAGTGGACGCTATTAAGCAGCAAGTGCATAACGACAAAACTCAATTAACAGAACGTCAACGGAGAGAGTTGGACGACATCAGAGACGAGATGCATCGTCTGCAAACCATCCCAAACATCCTATCCGGACTAAGTCACCTGGAAGGCAGGGACCAGATTGAATTCCGAACATATTCTAAAAACCCATTAGAATTCCTAGAAAGGATAGAAGAGGTGAAGATGGAAGAAAGAAGAACCCTACGCCCAAGGAAGGCAAGGATCACAAAAGAGTTAATTGAAATGACTCGAAGTGGTCTGATTAATATGATCAACTTACCAATCGTCAACCATGAAGAAGGGACTTTCAGGAAGGAGTATCGGAGGAGTTTCAAGACAATGGACGAAGAGGAAGATTATGTAACAACGAAGAAGAAAATGACCAGCAAAGCATTTCAACCACGGATTTCGAAAAGAAGAGTCAGATACTTTAAGAAAAAGGAAGGCTATCAAGAGAAATGGGACCGGATTGTCGAAGGATATGCCAGAGAGATAAGAGAACTGCGGAAGAAGAGGAGTCAATTAACGGAAGTACCCAATCAAAGGATAGATGACGGTACCCAAACCAAATTGAGGGAGTTACCAAACATCGGTACTGACAGCCACCAGAAGAACAATGGAAACAAACATATTGAAGAGAGAGAGAGAAGGAAGACAGAAGAATGGAAGGCAGACACAGCCCTAATAGCATTCAAATGGAAAAACCAAATGATAGCACGATATATGTCAAGAACGGACAGGAGTATGGACACTAAAGAAGTCCGATCGACAAGAAGAGAGGAGAGCGATGATTATGGTTAAAATGAAAAAAAAAATACACTGAATAATGGGACCGACTATTATGATAACCCAGTCAACCAAGCTTCAATGAAAAGATATATCGACAATTAAAATATGGGACTAAAAGTGAAAAGATAGCGATAAGAATTATTTTGTTGTGGATATTATGTAAAGGATGAAAATATTTGTTATGAAAGATGAAAATATACTTATGAATATAACTGTTGACTATATCAAGATGAAAAATGAAAAGTGGCCATGAAGATTATTGTTTATTAAAAAGTGAAAAATGAAAGTATAATTATAAAAATAGATGTTGACTAAAGAAGAAAGGATGTATTATTGCTATGAAGATTATTATGTGTTTGTATTAAATGAGAAATAACTATATAACTATGTAATGACCATTGAATATATTGTAATTTTATAATGTGAAAAAACATGCTCCCAAAGAATTTATGTAAAGGATTCAGAACATTGTATTTATGAATAATAGAGTACTATAAAAGAAAAATAACATACGAGACTGACGCATTCCATCTTAGGCACATATAATTTCCAAGAGCCACGTCAACAAGTAAATGCTAACATCATACCCGTACTATGAATAAAAGAAAAAGGATACGAGAACGACAAATTACATCCTAGGCACAGAAAAATTCCAAGAGCCACGTCAACAAGTAAAATTTAACATCATACCCGTACTATGAATAATAGAAAAATAACATACGAGGCCGACACACTACAACTATGGCAAACTAATTCCTAGAGCCACGTCAACAAGTAAATAATTAACATCATACCCGTACTATTGAAAAAGGAAGAAGGAACAAATGAGAAGTTGGAAGAATAAATAAACCCAAAGAAATGTATTAATGTAGACAAGCCACCACACACAACCACATTGTTTCTAGTGTATTTTACTAGAGAAAGGCCAATACCACATGGAATAAATATACCAACTAAAATCATGAAAAAGGAGAAAAAATAAATGTACTTATGAATTATATCTAGAAGAATAAAACTTGAAATGAAGAATATGACGAGATGACGTTTGATGTGATACAAAATGAAGAGATTAATCAATGATGAAGAAGAATGAAGAGTAATATACTAACGAAGATAATCATGAGAGTATACCAGTGATGAAATGTAAAACAAACTATCCCTATAATATGTGAAGAATTTAGTTGAGTTGAATCAAGAAAAAGAGAGTATAACAATGTATAAACCGCAGATGCGTGAATTAATCCCAAGGATATTTATTATTTGTCGGAAGAACGACCACTATTATTATTTTTGATGATTTGAGATGAATTGACTGATGAATAATGCCAGCAATCATTTATTATTATTGAAGGAGATGATTTGCCTCCATATTTATTGAAGTTAGTATGGCCAGTAGAGTTGAATAGCCAAAGTGAGCCGCTCTAAACTGCCCCAGCTAAGCTTATGTTAGGGAATTAGGGAACTAAATAAACAAGGGAGATGATTACATAGAGAAGAAATAATTATGATTCAAATAGAAGAAAGTGAAAGGGATATATGTAAAAAACATGTGAATCGACATGGAAACGTACAACAATTGATGAATTCTTCAATGAAAAATAAAGTATAATGATTCAGAATTAATCAATTCTTTTAGGAAGGCATATGTAACGTTACCAAATATGGCAGTTACATAAAATAAGTTAATATAACGTCAAGTAAGAGAAAAGCATGAAAGTATGTCTAGATAAATAAACCTATGTATATAAAAGTGTGTATCTACAAAGATATTAGTATAAAAATCCAACGATGAGGAAGATAATATTAAAATAGCAACATCAAATACGAAACGAAGAAAGAAAATGACCATGAGCCAAAACAAAAATATCAGTAACCAGACCCAATAGGATCCAACAGTGAGGGGAACCAACAAAATCAGGACCAATAAACTACAACAGCAAGGGAAACAACTGAAGATAATGACTACAATGAAAATATTGAAGAAGAAGAAAGAAGAAGGACAAGGAAACGTACCATGAAGAGAGAAGAAAATGGATAGACCATACAAGGACTCAGCATAGACCAAGTGTACCAGAGACTATAATAGTAACCAAAGGAATAGTGATTATCAAATATGAAAAGAAAAACAGTGTTTAACATTTAAGGAACCACAAACAATTACAGTGAGTACTTAATATAGATGTGAAAACCTGTGAACAGTTAACTAATTTCAACTGAATAAACCACACAAACAATTCCAGTGATAAGGTTTATAGTGTAAGAAAATGTGTTAATTTCATAGTGAAAACAGCAAGAATTAAATAGTCAAATATACACAGACAATTAGTGTGACTAATTTAATAAAGATTGTGATCAATATAGATAATCATAAGACCACCAGAATAGAACAAATCGAACAATTATAATATTGTTCATAGAGAACTGACAATAAAAAACCCTGTTATACATCAAACAAAAGTGACAGGAATTAAATTCAACCAATGACAAGAAAGATATTGTAATTAGTACAGAAAGATTTGTATTATTGTTTAAGAAGAAGTTGTGTAAACATGTGTATCAAAACAATTAAAATATTGTAGTAAGATACCATACTGAAGTCATGTTAGTAGTAACAAAATGCTGCATTAGGACATGTAGTACATTGTTACATAACCCCATAGGAAAGACACCTATGAAACAGAAAATCATACATGTTAATGTAAATAAATAACCATCAACTATGATATCAATCAAGAATTTGTTATAAATAATAATACATCCTAATAGACAGTGTATTATATTGCAACACAATGTAAATAAAACAGATCAAATATGATGGCACAGAGATAGGAGAAATAGAACCTAGTATGCCAATTATTTAGACAAAATACAATATCAAAACAAGTACCAATGTTAAGGAAAGTATTACCAGTAGTTAGATAAACATCTGGTACTACTGTGAGAACAGATTCTGAACATAATGATAACAGTTTTGTAACCAAAATATTGTAAACTAACTAACTATGTACACATAGCCAGAGGTAAGCAGAAACATTGTATAACCAACTAGTTAAGCAAAATACTGTATTAAAGCTTGAACAAAGATTGTTAAGAGTATTACCAGTAGTAAGGGGGAAACCTAAAGCTACTTTGAGAACAGACTATGACCATGAAAATAGTCATTTTATATATAAATAATTAAAAACCAAATGACCATAATGGAGGAATCCAAATGTAAACAAACGATGAGGAACAAGTTATTTATGCAAAATGTAATATATAAACTTGTTTATAAGTAGATGAAAATGTTATCAAGAATCAGAATAATGTCTGATACTACTTTGGAAACCCAAATTAAGTGTAGTGATAACAATTCAATTATTATTTTAACAAAAATAAATGACTACCATGCTATGACACAATGTAAACAGATCCATTACTAAAAAATTGAAGGGTTCTGAGATAGCTAAAAGCTAACCATTATATGTAGGGAATTAGGTACAATGAGTGTACACTAATTACAATTATTACATAATCTAAATAGTATAGAGAAAACCAGAAGTAAAATAACAATTGTATAAAGAGAGATAGGAGGGGACTAAAATAATGTAAATAGTAGATTAAATATAGCCATGTACATATATTCAAGTGTAAAATTATGTAAATAGACGTTTCTATCATTATTAGATTGCAGTATTACTGTTAGTAGATAAGAAAAATTAGTTTTAAGTATATTTATGAAAAATCAAATATGGACGCCCAAAGACGCCATAACGAGATATTGTTTAGGGAACAATTATTCCCAAGTTTTGAATTAAACCAGTTGAGATATGGACTCAGAGTGTTTAATTGAAAGTGTTTTAATATAAATAATAAAATTTGGTGTAATAAACTTATAAATATAAGATGCACCATAAATAATTAATAAAATCGTTATAGTGATAGAAGTAATGGACGGAAAATAATCTTGTTTGGACTTAAATTAAAGCGCAGGATGTCCGCAATTTACTGATACTGACCATTTAACGATAAGACATAGATTAAGAAAGTTATTGCAATTTTAAACTTTTCAATTATTTTTTGTACCAGTGCTGACGTCACGTAGCCTCAAACGCAAAGGCCAAAATTGGTAAAAAGTTAAATATTTTAAGAAAATAAAGTGCTTTGGGTTAGAGAGTATAGTTTTTTCAACCAATCGAATGAATGAATATTGGCAGACGAGCCACAGACGCTTCGAAGGAGCGTTACAGTTCACGATCAGTCATCCTACGGAAAGGTCATGTCACTCTCCGGTATGAAGAAGTTTAATTTTTTGAATTGTGCGCGACAGACACATTAGTAAATCAACATACACATAACCTGTAAACTACACCAGCATAAACGAGTGAAATGTGCGGAGTGTATACTATTTAAGTACGATTAGTGTATAATATCAATCGTACTTACGAGTGTTGTGTAAAAGATAAAAACAGGGAGTACAATTCTTTTTATTTAATTAACATTGAAACAGAAATAAATTTTTCTGTAAATACGTAAAGTTGATTACTACGCAAGTCAGTAAAAAGCGAAGTATCAAAAACGATGATGGAATTTTCAGAATTAATGAAAGTATTAATTCGCAATTATTAATATGTTGAATAAATATTTTAATTATTTGTCATGATTAAAAGAATTATATTTGAAGCATTTATTACAAAATACTAGTAATACCAATAGTCGCTCAATTGACTAAAATTGTTTTCTTGATTTTTTTCGATATTTTAAAAATAAATATTTTAACTTTCATGTGAAAGAATATATATGATGCTGATAATGACACATCAAAACAATTATGAATAATGTGTTTATACTTAAATTAAGAAGAAATAAATACTAAAAGATAATTAACCATAATAACCATACACGTTATAGAATAACCTTAAAGTCGTAACGTTAACTTGCCAATTTCTCTGTTACAAGTCTGTTCTCAAGTAAAATCCAAACCAGATGGAAATAATAACAAGAGTTTTTTAATAAATTTTTCTCTTGTAAGTAAATAATTCTCAAAGTGAATTATTAAAATAAAGTAATACATTTTAGCTGTGCAAGCCAACGTGCTTGTTAATTGTCGAATAAACACTGTAGACTGCGTGCGCATTCCCGCGTACGATAATACCATAACTATCAGTTATATGGTATTAGTTTTTGATTTTTATATTTGTTTGTTTGTATTTAATTATTGTTCATTTAATATCATTATTAATATTACATCTTGTACCTGGTATCATGCTACCTAAAAGAACCATACGAACATGGTAATTCACTGATACAAGAGGGCATAACCTCTTAAAATTAAACTATTGTATAACTAACAGGTTTACCAGCCTTGAGGCTAAACAGAGTCTTATTTTAAAGTTTATTAATTGTAATTATTATCCGAAAGGTTATTAGCAACTGATTGTTAATTGTTCAAAAATTTTATAATATCTTTAATCGTTAATAAACCTCTACTTTTTATTACCAGTGAAAACAAAGGAGTATTATTTCAAATTTAAATTAACTCATTTATTCTTAGTCAGTTCTACCAAAAGGTGGCGGAAAAGTTTAAATAGTTCTAATAATTCAGAACATTACTTAGATATTATATCATTTATATTGTGTATGATAGCCATATTGAATATTCGACCAGAATATTTATTTGTATATGCAGTGTATGTATTTCAGCTGAACCGTCACTGAACAGGACTATAATATCCACTTGTGGTAAGTGAGGGAGGTTAATAACGGAGTGCGAAATATCATAAACTAAAGAAGTGAACCATTGCTACGCACCTAATCGACAATACAATCAAACTAATAACAATAATAATTATAATTAGAACATTTTATAAAACAACATTATCGTAGATACCGGTGCGTATCTGCAATCACACTATCACACCACTACATATAAAATCAGTATCCTGTATCATCTTGTAGTGTAATACTACAAGATTGGCGCTCCATCGTGGGCAGAAGTGATTGAAGATCCACTAAGAAGAGTTATAAAATATTATCACACTATCTACGAATCATAGTATCTTGTAATACTACAAGATTGGCGCCCAACGTCTGAGCGCGGATTAGGGAAAAGCATACTATAACTAATAAACTAATCACCCCAATCCGTCGAGAGACAGCAGGTACATTGCCAGCATATCAAGATGTACACAAGGAGATCAAAGTCGAGAAAGAGGGCAACAGAAGCAGAGAGGAAGGCCAGAATGGAAGAAAAGCAAGCTACGTCAACGGAAGACGTGGAAGAAATTTTATTGGAAAGAAAGGACAAACCACTTGAACCGGCGGAGGAGGTTCAACAACCAGACGAGGAGGAACCGGAAGTGATACCTCAAGAAGCTCTACCGGGAACAAGCCAGCCTGAACAAACAACATCACTAGGAGAGTCAGCATTTCAAGAGTGGATGAGGAAGGTAATGGAAGTTTTGAACAACAAATTAGACGATAACAATAAGAACATAGAATCCTTGAAAGAGGACAATCGGTCATTAAAGGAAGGTCAGGAGTCAATGAAGGCGGATTTAAACAATAAAATAGAAGAAACCAGCCAATCCACGAAGGAGGACAATCAGACTTTGAAGGAGGGTTTAAACAAGCAAATAGAGTCACTAAAAGAAGGCCAGAAATCCACTGACAAGAAAATAGAAGAAGGCCAGAGAGAGAACCAGAGAAATATGGAGTTATTGAAGGAAGAATTCAATAACAAGATAAATGAAACCAATAGGAGGATGGAAGATGGGCAGAAGAAAACCGAAGAATTATTAGAGAAGAAAATGGCCATAATGAAGGAAGACTTATCGGCAGAGTTGGGAATAAAAATTAATCAGACCAACCAGAAGATTGATGAAATTAATGCTAAATTTAGCCGAGATGTCGAAACCATACAAACTGACCACGAAAGAATATGGCAACAAATAAATATCAACAGTGACAAGGTGGAAGAAACTGCTAAGGATATGGTAGAAATGATCGAAAGAAGATTGGGAGAAAATGTTGAGGAAACCGAAAAACAAATGGCCATATTGACAACAGAAATTAATGTCAAAATTTCTGAAGTACGAAAGGAGGGAGAAAACACCAGTCTAAAACTAATACAAACGGAAGTAGACATCAACCGGCGTATTAGCGATGTCGAGAAGACACACAGTGCACAACTCGGAGTGATAGCACAGGAACAAATCGAGATGAAGATAGTGCAATCGACGCTAAATGAAAAATGCGAAGAAGTCTCTGTGAAAGTGGACGCTATTAAGAAGCAAGTGCATAACGACAAAACTCAATTAACAGAACGTCAACGGAGAGAGTTGGACGACATCAGAGACGAGATGCATCGTCTGCAAACCATCCCAAACATCCTATCCGGACTAAGTCACCTGGAAGGCAGGGACCAGATTGAATTCCGAACATATTCTAAAAACCCATTAGAATTCCTAGAAAGGATAGAAGAGGTGAAGATGGAAGAAAGAAGAACCCTACGCCCAAGGAAGGCAAGGATCACAAAAGAGTTAATTGAAATGACTCGAAGTGGTCTGATTAATATGATCAACTTACCAATCGTCAACCATGAAGAAGGGACTTTCAGGAAGGAGTATCGGAGGAGTTTCAAGACAATGGACGAAGAGGAAGATTATGTAACAACGAAGAAGAAAATGACCAGCAAAGCATTTCAACCACGGATTTCGAAAAGAAGAGTCAGATACTTTAAGAAAAAGGAAGGCTATCAAGAGAAATGGGACCGGATTGTCGAAGGATATGCCAGAGAGATAAGAGAACTGCGGAAGAAGAGGAGTCAATTAACGGAAGTACCCAATCAAAGGATAGATGACGGTACCCAAACCAAATTGAGGGAGTTACCAAACATCGGTACTGACAGCCACCAGAAGAACAATGGAAACAAACATATTGAAGAGAGAGAGAGAAGGAAGACAGAAGAATGGAAGGCAGACACAGCCCTAATAGCATTCAAATGGAAAAACCAAATGATAGCACGATATATGTCAAGAACGGACAGGAGTATGGACACTAAAGAAGTCCGATCGACAAGAAGAGAGGAGAGCGATGATTATGGTTAAAATGAAAAAAAAAATACACTGAATAATGGGACCGACTATTATGATAACCCAGTCAACCAAGCTTCAATGAAAAGATATATCGACAATTAAAATATGGGACTAAAAGTGAAAAGATAGCGATAAGAATTATTTTGTTGTGGATATTATGTAAAGGATGAAAATATTTGTTATGAAAGATGAAAATATACTTATGAATATAACTGTTGACTATATCAAGATGAAAAATGAAAAGTGGCCATGAAGATTATTGTTTATTAAAAAGTGAAAAATGAAAGTATAATTATAAAAATAGATGTTGACTAAAGAAGAAAGGATGTATTATTGCTATGAAGATTATTATGTGTTTGTATTAAATGAGAAATAACTATATAACTATGTAATGACCATTGAATATATTGTAATTTTATAATGTGAAAAAACATGCTCCCAAAGAATTTATGTAAAGGATTCAGAACATTGTATTTATGAATAATAGAGTACTATAAAAGAAAAATAACATACGAGACTGACGCATTCCATCTTAGGCACATATAATTTCCAAGAGCCACGTCAACAAGTAAATGCTAACATCATACCCGTACTATGAATAAAAGAAAAAGGATACGAGAACGACAAATTACATCCTAGGCACAGAAAAATTCCAAGAGCCACGTCAACAAGTAAAATTTAACATCATACCCGTACTATGAATAATAGAAAAATAACATACGAGGCCGACACACTACAACTATGGCAAACTAATTCCTAGAGCCACGTCAACAAGTAAATAATTAACATCATACCCGTACTATTGAAAAAGGAAGAAGGAGCAAATGAGAAGTTGGAAGAATAAATAAACCCAAAGAAATGTATTAATGTAGACAAGCCACCACACACAACCACATTGTTTCTAGTGTATTTTACTAGAGAAAGGCCAATACCACATGGAATAAATATACCAACTAAAATCATGAAAAAGGAGAAAAAATAAATGTACTTATGAATTATATCTAGAAGAATAAAACTTGAAATGAAGAATATGACGAGATGACGTTTAATGTGATACAAAATGAAGAGATTAATCAATGATGAAGAAGAATGAAGAGTAATATACTAACGAAGATAATCATGAGAGTATACCAGTGATGAAATGTAAAACAAACTATCCCTATAATATGTGAAGAATTTAGTTGAGTTGAATCAAGAAAAAGAGAGTATAACAATGTATAAACCGCAGATGCGTGAATTAATCCCAAGGATATTTATTATTTGTCGGAAGAACGACCACTATTATTATTTTTGATGATTTGAGATGAATTGACTGATGAATAATGCCAGCAATCATTTATTATTATTGAAGGAGATGATTTGCCTCCATATTTATTGAAGTTAGTATGGCCAGTAGAGTTGAATAGCCAAAGTGAGCCGCTCTAAACTGCCCCAGCTAAGCTTATGTTAGGGAATTAGGGAACTAAATAAACAAGGGAGATGATTACATAGAGAAGAAATAATTATGATTCAAATAGAAGAAAGTGAAAGGGATATATGTAAAAAACATGTGAATCGACATGGAAACGTACAACAATTGATGAATTCTTCAATGAAAAATAAAGTATAATGATTCAGAATTAATCAATTCTTTTAGGAAGGCATATGTAACGTTACCAAATATGGCAGTTACATAAAATAAGTTAATATAACGTCAAGTAAGAGAAAAGCATGAAAGTATGTCTAGATAAATAAACCTATGTATATAAAAGTGTGTATCTACAAAGATATTAGTATAAAAATCCAACGATGAGGAAGATAATATTAAAATAGCAACATCAAATACGAAACGAAGAAAGAAAATGACCATGAGCCAAAACAAAAATATCAGTAACCAGACCCAATAGGATCCAACAGTGAGGGGAACCAACAAAATCAGGACCAATAAACTACAACAGCAAGGGAAACAACTGAAGATAATGACTACAATGAAAATATTGAAGAAGAAGAAAGAAGAAGGACAAGGAAACGTACCATGAAGAGAGAAGAAAATGGATAGACCATACAAGGACTCAGCATAGACCAAGTGTACCAGAGACTATAATAGTAACCAAAGGAATAGTGATTATCAAATATGAAAAGAAAAACAGTGTTTAACATTTAAGGAACCACAAACAATTACAGTGAGTACTTAATATAGATGTGAAAACCTGTGAACAGTTAACTAATTTCAACTGAATAAACCACACAAACAATTCCAGTGATAAGGTTTATAGTGTAAGAAAATGTGTTAATTTCATAGTGAAATCAGCAAGAATTAAATAGTCAAATATACACAGACAATTAGTGTGACTAATTTAATAAAGATTGTGATCAATATAGATAATCATAAGACCACCAGAATAGAACAAATCGAACAATTATAATATTGTTCATAGAGAACTGACAATAAAAAACCCTGTTATATATCAAACAAAAGTGACAGGAATTAAATTCAACCAATGACAAGAAAGATATTGTAATTAGTACAGAAAGATTTGTATTATTGTTTAAGAAGAAGTTGTGTAAACATGTGTATCAAAACAATTAAAATATTGTAGTAAGATACCATACTGAAGTCATGTTAGTAGTAACAAAATGCTGCATTAGGACATGTAGTACATTGTTACATAACCCCATAGGAAAGACACCTATGAAACAGAAAATCATACATGTTAATGTAAATAAATAACCATCAACTATGATATCAATCAAGAATTTGTTATAAATAATAATACATCAAAATAGACAGTGTATTATATTGCAACACAATGTAAATAAAACAGATCAAATATGATGGCACAGAGATAGGAGAAATAGAACCTAGTATGCCAATTTAGTTAGACAAAATACAATATCAAAACAAGTACCAATGTTAACGAAAGTATTACCAGTAGATAGATAAACATCTGGTACTACTGTGAGAACAGATTCTGAACATAATGATAACAGTTTTGTAACCAAAATATTGTAAACTAACTAACTATGTACACATAGCCAGAGGTAAGCAGAAACATTGTATAACCAACTAGTTAAGCAAAATACTGTATTAAAGCTTGAACAAAGATTGTTAAGAGTATTACCAGTAGTAAGGGGGAAACCTAAAGCTACTTTGAGAACAGACTATGACCATGAAAATAGTCATTTTATATATAAATAATTAAAAACCAAATGACCATAATGGAGGAATCCAAATGTAAACAAACGATGAGGAACAAGTTATTTATGCAAAATGTAACATATAAACTTGTTTATAAGTAGATGAAAATGTTATCAAGAATCAGAATAATGTCTGATACTACTTTGGAAACCCAAATTAAGTGTAGTGATAACAATTCAATTATTATTTTAACAAAAATAAATGACTACCATGCTATGACACAATGTAAACAGATCCATTACTAAAAAATTGAAGGGTTCTGAGATAGCTAAAAGCTAACCATTATATGTAGGGAATTAGGTACAATGAGTGTACACTAATTACAATTATTACATAATCTAAATAGTATAGAGAAAACCAGAAGTAAAATAACAATTGTATAAAGAGAGATAGGAGGGGACTAAAATAATGTAAATAGTAGATTAAATATAGCCATGTACATATATTCAAGTGTAAAATTATGTAAATAGACGTTTCTATCATTATTAGATTGCAGTATTACTGTTAGTAGATAAGAAAAATTAGTTTTAAGTATATTTATGAAAAATCAAATATGGACGCCCAAAGACGCCATAACGAGATATTGTTTAGGGAACAATTATTCCCAAGTTTTGAATTAAACCAGTTGAGATATGGACTCAGAGTGTTTAATTGAAAGTGTTTTAATATAAATAATAAAATTTGGTGTAATAAACTTATAAATATAAGATGCACCATAAATAATTAATAAAATCGTTATAGTGATAGAAGTAATGGACGGAAAATAATCTTGTTTGGACTTAAATTAAAGCGCAGGATGTCCGCAATTTACTGATACTGACCATTTAACGATAAGACATAGATTAAGAAAGTTATTGCAATTTTAAACTTTTCAATTATTTTTTGTACCAGTGCTGACGTCACGTAGCCTCAAACGCAAAGGCCAAAATTGGTAAAAAGTTAAATATTTTAAGAAAATAAAGTGCTTTGGGTTAGAGAGTATAGTTTTTTCAACCAATCGAATGAATGAATATTGGCAGACGAGCCACAGACGCTTCGAAGGAGCGTTACAGTTCACGATCAGTCATCCTACGGAAAGGTCATGTCACTCTCCGGTATGAAGAAGTTTAATTTTTTGAATTGTGCGCGACAGACACATTAGTAAATCAACATACACATAACCTGTAAACTACACCAGCATAAACGAGTGAAATGTGCGGAGTGTGTACTATTTAAGTACGATTAGTGTATAATATCAATCGTACTTACGAGTGTTGTGTAAAAGATAAAAACAGGGAGTACAATTCTTTTTATTTAATTAACATTGAAACAGAAATAAATTTTTCTGTAAATACGTAAAGTTGATTACTACGCAAGTCAGTAAAAAGCGAAGTATCAAAAACGATGATGGAATTTATCAGAATTAATGAAAGTATTAATTCGCAATTATTAATATGTTGAATAAATATTTTAATTATTTGTCATGATTAAAAGAATTATATTTGAAGCATTTATTACAAAATACTAGTAATACCAATAGTCGCTCAATTGACTAAAATTGTTTTCTTGATTTTTTTCGATATTTTAAAAATAAATATTTTAACTTTCATGTGAAAGAATATATATGATACTGATAATGACACATCAAAACAATTATGAATAATGTGTTTATACTTAAATTAAGAAGAAATAAATACTAAAAGATAATTAACCATAATAACCATACACGTTATAGAATAACCTTAAAGTCGTAACGTTAACTTCCCAATTTCTCTGTTACAAGCCTGTTCTCAAGTAAAATCCAAACCAGATGGAAATAATAACAAGAGTTTTTTAATAAATTTTTCTCTTGTAAGTAAATAATTCTCAAAGTGAATTATTAAAATAAAGTAATACATTTTAGCTGTGCAAGCCAACGTGCTTGTTAATTGTCGAATAAACACTGTAGACTGTGTGCGCATTCCCGCGTACGATAATACCATAACTATCAGTTATATGGTATTAGCTTTTGATTTTTATATTTGTTTGTTTGTATTTAATTATTGTTCATTTAATATCATTATTAATATTACATCTTGTACCTGGTATCATGCTACCTAAAAGAACCATACGAACATGGTAATTCACTGATACAAGAGGACATAACTTCTTAAAATTAAACTATTGTATAACTAACAGGTTTACCAGCCTTGAGGCTAAACAGAGTCTTATTTTAAAGTTTATTAATTGTAATTATTATCCGAAAGGTTATTAGCAACTGATTGTTAATTGTTCAAAAATTTTATAATATCTTTAATCGTTAATAAACCTCTACTTTTTATTACCAGTGAAAACAAAGGAGTATTATTTCAAATTTAAATTAACTCATTTATTCTTAGTCAGTTCTACCAAAAGGTGGCGGAAAAGTTTAAATAGTTCTAATAATTCAGAACATTACTTAGATATTATATCATTTATATTGTGTATGATAGCCATATTGAATATTCGACCAGAATATTTATTTGTATATGCAGTGTATGTATTTCAGCTGAACCGTCACTGAACAGGACTATAATATCCACTTGTGGTAAGTGAGGGAGGTTAATAACGGAGTGCGAAATATCATAAACTAAAGAAGTGAACCATTGCTACGCACCTAATCGACAATACAATCAAACTAATAACAATAATAATTATAATTAGAACATTTTATAAAACAACATTATCGTAGATACCGGTGCGTATCTGCAATCACACTATCACACCACTACATATAAAATCAGTATCCTGTATCATCTTGTAGTGTAATACTACAAGATTGGCGCTCCATCGTGGGCAGAAGTGATTGAAGATCCACTAAGAAGAGTTATAAAATATTATCACACTATCTACGAATCATAGTATCTTGTAATACTACAAGATTGGCGCCCAACGTCTGAGCGCGGATTAGGGAAAAGCATACTATAACTAATAAACTAATCACCCCAATCCGTCGAGAGACAGCAGGTACATTGCCAGCATATCAAGATGTACACAAGGAGATCAAAGTCGAGAAAGAGGGCAACAGAAGCAGAGAGGAAGGCCAGAATGGAAGAAAAGCAAGCTACGTCAACGGAAGACGTGGAAGAAATTTTATTGGAAAGAAAGGACAAACCACTTGAACCGGCGGAGGAGGTTCAACAACCAGACGAGGAGGAACCGGAAGTGATACCTCAAGAAGCTCTACCGGGAACAAGCCAGCCTGAACAAACAACATCACTAGGAGAGTCAGCATTTCAAGAGTGGATGAGGAAGGTAATGGAAGTTTTGAACAACAAATTAGACGATAACAATAAGAACATAGAATCCTTGAAAGAGGACAATCGGTCATTAAAGGAAGGTCAGGAGTCAATGAAGGCGGATTTAAACAATAAAATAGAAGAAACCAGCCGATCCACGAAGGAGGACAATCAGACTTTGAAGGAGGGTTTAAACAAGCAAATAGAGTCACTAAAAGAAGGCCAGAAATCCACTGACAAGAAAATAGAAGAAGGCCAGAGAGAGAACCAGAGAAATATGGAGTTATTGAAGGAAGAATTCAATAACAAGATAAATGAAACCAATAGGAGGATGGAAGATGGGCAGAAGAAAACCGAAGAATTATTAGAGAAGAAAATGGCCATAATGAAGGAAGACTTATCGGCAGAGTTGGGAATAAAAATTAATCAGACCAACCAGAAGATTGATGAAATTAATGCTAAATTTAGCCGAGACGTCGAAACCATACAAACTGACCACGAAAGAATATGGCAACAAATAAATATCAACAGTGACAAGGTGGAAGAAACTGCTAAGGATATGGTAGAAATGATCGAAAGAAGATTGGGAGAAAATGTTGAGGAAACCGAAAAACAAATGGCCATATTGACAACAGAAATTAATGTCAAAATTTCTGAAGTACGAAAGGAGGGAGAAAACACCAGTCTAAAACTAATACAAACGGAAGTAGACATCAACCGGCGTATTAGCGATGTCGAGAAGACACACAGTGCACAACTCGGAGTGATAGCACAGGAACAAATGGAGATGAAGATAGTGCAATCGACGCTAAATAAAAAATGCGAAGAAGTCTCTGTGAAAGTGGACGCTATTAAGCAGCAAGTGCATAACGACAAAACTCAATTAACAGAACGTCAACGGAGAGAGTTGGACGACATCAGAGACGAGATGCATCGTCTGCAAACCATCCCAAACATCCTATCCGGACTAAGTCACCTGGAAGGCAGGGACCAGATTGAATTCCGAACATATTCTAAAAACCCATTAGAATTCCTAGAAAGGATAGAAGAGGTGAAGATGGAAGAAAGAAGAACCCTACGCCCAAGGAAGGCAAGGATCACAAAAGAGTTAATTGAAATGACTCGAAGTGGTCTGATTAATATGATCAACTTACCAATCGTCAACCATGAAGAAGGGACTTTCAGGAAGGAGTATCGGAGGAGTTTCAAGACAATGGACGAAGAGGAAGATTATGTAACAACGAAGAAGAAAATGACCAGCAAAGCATTTCAACCACGGATTTCGAAAAGAAGAGTCAGATACTTTAAGAAAAAGGAAGGCTATCAAGAGAAATGGGACCGGATTGTCGAAGGATATGCCAGAGAGATAAGAGAACTGCGGAAGAAGAGGAGTCAATTAACGGAAGTACCCAATCAAAGGATAGATGACGGTACCCAAACCAAATTGAGGGAGTTACCAAACATCGGTACTGACAGCCACCAGAAGAACAATGGAAACAAACATATTGAAGAGAGAGAGAGAAGGAAGACAGAAGAATGGAAGGCAGACACAGCCCTAATAGCATTCAAATGGAAAAACCAAATGATAGCACGATATATGTCAAGAACGGACAGGAATATGGACACTAAAGAAGTCCGATCGACAAGAAGAGAGGAGAGCGATGATTATGGTTAAAATGAAAAAAAAAAATACACTGAATAATGGGACCGACTATTATGATAACCCAGTCAACCAAGCTTCAATGAAAAGATATATCGACAATTAAAATATGGGACTAAAAGTGAAAAGATAGCGATAAGAATTATTTTGTTGTGGATATTATGTAAAGGATGAAAATATTTGTTATGAAAGATGAAAATATACTTATGAATATAACTGTTGACTATATCAAGATGAAAAATGAAAAGTGGCCATGAAGATTATTGTTTATTAAAAAGTGAAAAATGAAAGTATAATTATAAAAATAGATGTTGACTAAAGAAGAAAGGATGTATTATTGCTATGAAGATTATTATGTGTTTGTATTAAATGAGAAATAACTATATAACTATGTAATGACCATTGAATATATTGTAATTTTATAATGTGAAAAAACATGCTCCCAAAGAATTTATGTAAAGGATTCAGAACATTGTATTTATGAATAATAGAGTACTATAAAAGAAAAATAACATACGAGACTGACGCATTCCATCTTAGGCACATATAATTTCCAAGAGCCACGTCAACAAGTAAATGCTAACATCATACCCGTACTATGAATAAAAGAAAAAGGATACGAGAACGACAAATTACATCCTAGGCACAGAAAAATTCCAAGAGCCACGTCAACAAGTAAAATTTAACATCATACCCGTACTATGAATAATAGAAAAATAACATACGAGGCCGACACACTACAACTATGGCACAACTAATTCCTAGAGCCACGTCAACAAGTAAATAATTAACATCATACCCGTACTATTGAAAAAGGAAGAAGGAGCAAATGAGAAGTTGGAAGAATAAATAAACCCAAAGAAATGTATTAATGTAGACAAGCCACCACACACAACCACATTGTTTCTAGTGTATTTTACTAGAGAAAGGCCAATACCACATGGAATAAATATACCAACTAAAATCATGAAAAAGGAGAAAAAATAAATGTACTTATGAATTATATCTAGAAGAATAAAACTTGAAATGAAGAATATGACGAGATGACGTTTAATGTGATACAAAATGAAGAGATTAATCAATGATGAAGAAGAATGAAGAGTAATATACTAACGAAGATAATCATGAGAGTATACCAGTGATGAAATGTAAAACAAACTATCCCTATAATATGTGAAGAATTTAGTTGAGTTGAATCAAGAAAAAGAGAGTATAACAATGTATAAACCGCAGATGCGTGAATTAATCCCAAGGATATTTATTATTTGTCGTAAGAACGACCACTATTATTATTTTTGATGATTTGAGATGAATTGACTGATGAATAATGCCAGCAATCATTTATTATTATTGAAGGAGATGATTTGCCTCCATATTTATTGAAGTTAGTATGGCCAGTAGAGTTGAATAGCCAAAGTGAGCCGCTCTAAACTGCCCCAGCTAAGCTTATGTTAGGGAATTAGGGAACTAAATAAACAAGGGAGATGATTACATAGAGAAGAAATAATTATGATTCAAATAGAAGAAAGTGAAAGGGATATATGTAAAAAACATGTGAATCGACATGGAAACGTACAACAATTGATGAATTCTTCAATGAAAAATAAAGTATAATGATTCAGAATTAATCAATTCTTATAGGAAGGCATATGTAATGTTACCAAATATGGCAGTTACATAAAATAAGTTAATATAACGTCAAGTAAGAGAAAAGCATGAAAGTATGTCTAGATAAATAAACCTATGTATATAAAAGTGTGTATCTACAAAGATATTAGTATAAAAATCCAACGATGAGGAAGATAATATTAAAATAGCAACATCAAATACGAAACGAAGAAAGAAAATGACCATGAGCCAAAACAAAAATATCAGTAACCAGACCCAATAGGATCCAACAGTGAGGGGAACCAACAAAATCAGGACCAATAAACTCCAACAGCAAGGGAAACAACTGAAGATAATGACTACAATGAAAATATTGAAGAAGAAGAAAGAAGAAGGACAAGGAAACGTACCATGAAGAGAGAAGAAAATGGATAGACCATACAAGGACTCAGCATAGACCAAGTGTACCAGAGACTATAATAGTAACCAAAGGAATAGTGATTATCAAATATGAAAAGAAAAACAGTGTTTAACATTTAAGGAACCACAAACAATTACAGTGAGTACTTAATATAGATGTGAAAACCTGTGAACAGTTAACTAATTTCAACCGAATAAACCACACAAACAATTCCAGTGATAAGGTTTATAGTGTAAGAAAATGTGTTAATTTCATAGTGAAAACAGCAAGAATTAAATAGTCAAATATACACAGACAATTAGTGTGACTAATTTAATAAAGATTGTGATCAATATAGATAATCATAAGACCACCAGAATACAGTGGCGGCTGGTGGTTGAAAATTTTGGGGGTTGCAGTTGTGGGTTGGATGGTATTAAATTGTTTAAATAGAAAATGCAAAAATATCACTAAGTTTATATGACTGAACGATAAAGTTATTATTGTTTTATTTAATTCAAAATTATGACTTATATGGTAATATAACATTTTCTGTGTAACAGCATCCAAAAAATGTATTGAAATTATTTTGAAATTAGTTAACGTAATAACAGGCCTATTTATTTTAGTATTAATTCACTTTAGATAAACTATTTTACTGTGTAGACATAATTAATATTGAAAAATATAGTTATACTTGGGAATAATTTTGTCACTTACCCTTATTTGAAAAGAAAATCCATCTGCCTTTCTTTCAGACTGGCAAATTTTTCAGTCACCTTCTGATTGAAATCAGGAATTTCCATGATCAGGTCCCTTTCTATTGAGAGCATGGCCAATGCAGACAACCTCTCTTGTGACATGGTGTTCCTTAGAAATGTCTTTATTCTTTTAAGTGTCGAAAAACATCTTTCTGCTTCAGAAGAGGTCATTGGTATTGTAATCAAAATTTCTAAGAGTTTTACAGCTTCACTAAAAGTTTCTTTGAAAAAAGAGTACAAACTAACAGCCCCTGACAGTCTTCTAAAATCCGTTGCACTATAGATTGTTGCAAGTTCCGTACAGAGTTTTTTAAAATTGAGAAAATTGTAAGCGTTGCATACAGTTTTTACAGTGTCTTCTGGAAATTTAGAATTATAATCTGGAAACTTTTCTGACATGAACAAAGATGCTCCTACGAGATGGCTCGTGAATCTAAACCGTTCCTTTATTTGGCATATAATCACATCACATACTTCCTTCGCCTGTCTCTTCCGCTCAGTTTTGTCAATCTTCCTTTTCTTTGGAGGTGAACTTTGTGATGAATGTTGTGGCTCTCCAGTGTCTGTGTCAATATTATTTCTATTATTTCTGATTTTCAACACATTTTCTTCAAAACTTGTAAGAGACCGTTTTATAACAGTGAGATCAATATCTACTTTCTGGAGCTGATTAAAGAGTATGTCAGTAAGTGGCATAATTTTTCTAAAAAATGAGAGCCAAAAAATAAAGTTTTGACTTACTAAAACTTTTAAGTGGCCAGAAGCCTGTGAAAGAGTACTGTCATTTTTTATGTGATCAAAATCTAATATTGTTTTCATGCACTGTATTAGGTCCTGCCTGTGATCGTAAATTGTTGTGACACTTCTCGATTGAAAGTTCCATCTGGTAGGTACAGATCTGGGTAACCACTTTTTTACTACTGCATCTAGTATTGATGTTCTTTGCGGACTAACTGAGAAAAAAGCGCAAAGACCTTGAACATTGGCAAAGAAAACTCTAACTTCCCTGTTTATTGATGCAGCTTTCATCACAACTAAATTCAGCTGATGTGCATGACAATGAATATATTGGGCATCGGCATAACAATTTTTTACAATTGCATGTACACCACTAGAAGTTCCAGCCATTACAGATGCTCCATCATATGTCTGTGCAATGAGCTTTTGGGGAGTTTCATTTATTTTGTGGTGTTTTAACTCATCAAGAATACATGATGCTAAGGCCCTGGCATCATGACGAGAAGGGTTAAGAAAAGTCCAGAATCTTTCTACAGGTCTGTTTTTTGCTATGTACCTATAGATAACAGCTACTTGGTATAAATTAGACACATCGCTGGTTTCATCAGCAATAACAGCTAAAAAATTTGCTTGTTTAATTTCATCTGAAATTCTTTCGTGACAGACTTCTAGCATTATTTGTAGTAATTCATTTTGAATGGTTTTAGAAGTACCCCTAAACACTGTTAAAGTTTCAAGATGGTTTTTTAAAACTGTATCCAGCTCTGCACTAAAATCTATTAACCCTATAAAAATTCCTGGATTATTTGATTCTTGAGACTCATCGTGGCCTCTTAAAGCTAGTTCAAACACACCACAGAAACGAATAGGCTACAGTTGATAATAATACTTAGCACATATCTATTCTGCTTAACTTGTTCATTGTGAGCTACAATGTGAGCTCCTATAAGCTGTATCTAGTTGTTCTGCTATGTTAGTTGTTCTAACAATGCTAACTGTAAACTATTTTTTATGTGGGTACCTGAAGCCTCATGTTTTTTAGTTCTGTCATTAAAATGGTTTAAATCTTTAAATCCAGTCTTAGTCCAAGTCTCCTCCCCTCCAAACAATATACAAGGAAAGCAAAATAATGCAATTTTAGTGTCACACCCACATAACCAGGAATATTTATTGTATAAGTCTGTTGTAAATTTATGATTAAAAATTATATTACCTGAATTTACAGTTTGATTAAAACTTGAAAGATCTGATGTAGGTCTACCTACTCTCTTAATTTCAATTTTTTCCTCAATTGGACGTAAATTGAACGGTGTTTTCGTTAAGTTTTCGACAGAATTCATTGCGTCCTACGAGTTATATATAACGAATATCGTACACTATGACGCCTTAATCCTTTAATATGCACTATTATTTATATTTAACAATGAATTGTACTAACACTAACAATAAACTTCACAAAAAATTCGACCGACACTAATGAACTGAACTAATAAAACAACATAACCATAGAAATTCGAACTGTCGCACCACGTGTTATTTACAACATACTGGTGGCGCCGTGACTGACAAGCGGAGTTTGCAGTCCCTAATCACACCAGGCAAAGCTATAGCGAAGTAATAGGAACATCCTAGTGTAGTCAGCCAGAGCACAACTACATTGTGTTTCTCCATATACCAAGCGCGTCACAGCTGGTGTACATACCCGTAGTACACCGCGGCGAGAGCGTGTACGGTTTTCATTAAGTGCTCTGCACTTTTCAATCAACAAATGATTAATTACGATTATTTAGCTTGAAAACACTTATTAATTATTGTTTTTTTCATAATTTTATAATTTAAAATACAGTTTATGAGGGATTTACAGGATTTATTGGGAGTTGTGCAACCGTGCAACCTAAGCACGGGCCGCCACTGCCAGAATAGAACAAATCGAACAATTATAATATTGTTCATAGAGAACTGACAATAAAAAACCCTGTTATATATCAAACAAAAGTGACAGGAATTAAATTCAACCAATGACAAGAAAGATATTGTAATTAGTACAGAAAGATTTGTATTATTGTTTAAGAAGAAGTTGTGTAAACATGTGTATCAAAACAATTAAAATATTGTAGTAAGATACCATACTGAAGTCATGTTAGTAGTAACAAAATGCTGCATTAGAACATGTAGTACATTGTTACATAACCCCATAGGAAAGACACCTATGAAACAGAAAATCATACATGTTAATGTAAATAAATAACCATCAACTATGATATCAATCAAGAATTTGTTATAAATAATAATACATCAAAATAGACAGTGTATTATATTGCAACACAATGTAAATAAAACAGATCAAATATGATGGCACAGAGATAGGAGAAATAGAACCTAGTATGCCAATTTAGTTAGACAAAATACAATATCAAAACAAGTACCAATGTTAACGAAAGTATTACCAGTAGATAGATAAACATCTGGTACTACTGTGAGAACAGATTCTGAACATAATGATAACAGTTTTGTAACCAAAATATTGTAAACTAACTAACTATGTACACATAGCCAGAGGTAAGCAGAAACATTGTATAACCAACTAGTTAAGCAAAATACTGTATTAAAGCTTGAACAAAGATTGTTAAGAGTATTACCAGTAGTAAGGGGGAAACCTAAAGCTACTTTGAGAACAGACTATGACCATGAAAATAGTCATTTTATATATAAATAATTAAAAACCAAATGACCATAATGGAGGAATCCAAATGTAAACAAACGATGAGGAACAAGTTATTTATGCAAAATGTAACATATAAACTTGTTTATAAGTAGATGAAAATGTTATCAAGAATCAGAATAATGTCTGATACTACTTTGGAAACCCAAATTAAGTGTAGTGATAACAATTCAATTATTATTTTAACAAAAATAAATGACTACCATGCTATGACACAATGTAAACAGATCCATTACTAAAAAATTGAAGGGTTCTGAGATAGCTAAAAGCTAACCATTATATGTAGGGAATTAGGTACAATGAGTGTACACTAATTACAATTATTACATAATCTAAATAGTATAGAGAAAACCAGAAGTAAAATAACAATTGTATAAAGAGAGATAGGAGGGGACTAAAATAATGTAAATAGTAGATTAAATATAGCCATGTACATATATTCAAGTGTAAAATTATGTAAATAGACGTTTCTATCATTATTAGATTGCAGTATTACTGTTAGTAGATAAGAAAAATTAGTTTTAAGTATATTTATGAAAAATCAAATGTGGACGCCCAAAGACGCGATAACGAGATATTGTTTAGGGAACAATTATTCCCAAGTTTGAATTAAACCAGTTGAGATATGGACTCAGAGTGTTTAATTGAAAGTGTTTTAATATAAATAATAAAATTTGGTGTAATAAACTTATAAATATAAGATGCACCTAAAATAATTAATAAAATAGTTATAGTGATAGAAGTAATGGACGGAAAATAATCTTGTTTGGACTTAAATTAAAGCGCAGGATGTCCGCAATTTACTGACACTAACCATTTAACGATAAGACATAGATTAAGAAAGTTATTGCAATTTTAAACTTTTCAATTATTCTTTGTACCAGTGCTGACGTCACGTAGCCTCAAACGCAAAGGCCAAAATTGGTAAAAAGTTAAATATTTTAAGAAAATAAAGTGCTTTGGGTTAGAGAGTATAGTTTTTTCAACCAATCGAATGAATGAATATTGGCAGACGAGCCACAGACGCTTCGAAGGAGCGTTACAGTTCACGATCAGTCATCCTACGGAAAGGTCATGTCACTCTCCGGTATGAAGAAGTTTAATTTTTTGAATTGTGCGCGACAGCGACAGACACATTAGTAAATCAACATACACATAACCTGTAAACTACACCAGCATAAACGAGTGAATTGTGCGGAGTGTATACTATTTAAGTACGATTAGTGTATAATATCAATCGTACTTACGAGTGTTGTGTAAAAGATAAAAACAGGGAGTACAATTCTTTTTATTTAATTAACATTGAAACAGAAATAAATTTTTCTGTAAATACGTAAAGTTGATTACTACGCAAGTCAGTAAAAAGCGAAGTATCAAAAACGATGATGGAATTTATCAGAATTAATGAAAGTATTAATTCGCAATTATTAATATGATGAATAAATATTTTAATTATTTGTCATGATTAAAAGAATTACATTTGAAGCATTTATTACAAAATACTAGTAATACCAATAGTCGCTCAATTGACTAAAATTGTTTTCTTGATTTTTTTCGATATTTTAAAAATAAATATTTTAACTTTCATGCGAAAGAATATATATGATACTGATAATGACACATCAAAACAATTATGAATAATGTGTTTATACTTAAATTAAGAAGAAATAAATATTAAAAGATAATTAACCATAATAACCATACACGTTATAGAATAACCTTAAAGTCGTAACGTTAACTTGCCAATTTCTCTGTTACAAGTCTGTTCTCAAGTAAAATCCAAACCAGATGGAAATAACAACAAGAGTTTTTTAATAAATTTTTCTCTTGTAAGTAAATAATTCTCAAAGTGAATTATTAAAATAAAGTAATACATTTTAGCTGTGCAAGCCAACGTGCTTGTTAATTGTCGAATAAACACTGTAGACTGCATGCGCATTCCCGCGTACGATAATACCATAACTATCAGTTATATTGTATTAGTTTTTGATTTTTATATTTGTTTGTTTGTATTTAATTATTGTTCATTTAATATCATTATTAATATTACATCTTGTACCTGGTATCATGCTACCTAAAAGAACCATACGAACATGGTAATTCACTGATACAAGAGGACATAACCTCTTAAAATTAAACTATTGTATAACTAACAGGTTTACCAGCCTTGAGGCTAAACAGAGTCTTATTTTAAAGTTTATTAATTGTAATTATTATCCGAAAGGTTATTAGCAACTGATTGTTAATTGTTCAAAAATTTTATAATATCTTTAATCGTTAATAAACCTCTACTTTTTATTACCAGTGAAAACAAAGGAGTATTATTTCAAATTTAAATTAACTCATTTATTCGTAGTCAGTTCTACCAAAAGGTGGCGGAAAAGTTTAAATAGTTCTAATAATTCAGAACATTACTTAGATATTATATCATTTATATTGTGTATGATAGCCATATTGAATATTCGACCAGAATATTTATTTGTATATGCAGTGTATGTATTTCAGCTGAACCGTCACTGAACAGGACTATAATATCCACTTGTGGTAAGTGAGGGAGGTTAATAACGGAGTGCGAAATATCATAAACTAAAGAAGTGAACCATTGCTACGCACCTATTCGACAATACAATCAAACTAATAACAATAATAATTATAATTAGAACATTTTATAAAACAACATTATCGTAGATACCGGTGCGTATCTGCAATCACACTATCACACCACTACATATAAAATCAGTATCCTGTATCATCTTGTAGTGTAATACTACAGGATTGGCGCTCCATCGCGGGCAGAAGTGATTGAAGATCCACTAAGAAGAGTTATAAAATATTATCACACTATCTACGAATCAAAATATAAACATTTTGTAATACTACAAGTTTGACGAACCCAACGTGGGGCCTGACTTAATAAGACCCCAAGAACGTATCCAGCATCAAGAACGTATATACCCCTCTAGTATCATCTTGTAATAATACAATATTTATAATAAAAGAAGTGGGGGAGGTAGATATTGTAATAAATAAATAAATCAGATGTGTTGTTACTTATATGTGACTCCCGTGTATCAACGTTAAGCCCCACGTTGAATGCGGCAATTTGAAGTAAATAAATTAATCAAGATCAATAAGATTTATTTTAGGTTTGGGGTTTAATCAAACTCCACGTTGTTATGCGCAAATTTGAAATAAAACAATTTATAATGTGTGTACTGGGGTTTAATCAATCTGTTAATAATGAAAATATTTATTATGCAGTCTTAAAGGTGACCTCCTGTAACTCAATTTTAATAGACAAGTTTAATTATTATTTTGTTATTACAACTTTTATGTAGACCACAACACGGTTTTACCTAATTACTCAATGTTTACTCAATGTTAATTCTATATTTCATGTATTTAATTAATAAATTGAGAATCCTCTCCAACCCTAGTCAGTCCGTATTGTGTAAATCAATTCAAAAATTGTGCAGGAAACACGCTAGTTCGGTAATCTCACGTTCTACCAGCTGTCGACTATAAGCGCTGTTATTCGTAATTGACTTGCTTCTAGGTTAGCTTGTTTGCCAGATTTTAATCACCCTTTTTACCTGTAAATTACTCCACCCACAACATACAATACCTATTCTACAATAATATAAAACATCATCATATACAAGAAGGATTCTTTATTTGTATTACCTTTCAATTCAACTTCTAACAGTGCTCTTCATGGTTATAATATAGTTATATCGATTGTACAATGATGAATCGATTGGTTAGTTGACTATTACCTTTTTATTTTATACAAATTAAATATAATGTTAATTATCTCTTATCCCAGGGTACGTTTGATTCTTTTAACGATTAGTAATGCCAGGTAATGCAAAATTAAGGTTACTTAGTATTACAAAATGTTATTAGTTCTTACTGTATTAAAATTATGTATAAGCTGGTGTTACCGTAATGGACGATTCTCAAGGCAGCAGTGCTCGTTTGCAAACGGTTGAAGATTTACAGTTGAGGTTACGTTAATCCAGAAAAGGTGTTCCGATTATTAATAAAATTGAAGGGATGATGTCCTGGAAGGCAACGGGAAGTCTTCTAATCTTCGTTCTCCTTCACAATCCTTGTGGTTGTCGGTCCCGGTGGAATTGGTGTCGTATTATAATTTCTTTCTTGAAAGTGAGGTTTATTTCTTCAGAAACAAAGGTCCTTAAGTATATTTTTTCTATAATTCCATGAATTCAGACTTTTTATTCCATTAATGAGTCTCCTGGTTAGATGGGAAATCGAGTTCAATACTAAATCCAATGGAATTATCTTGAAGAGTGAAATAAGAATTCCTCGACCTTTTGGAGGTATATGGTTATATTTTTGAAATCTAATTCATTGATTATTCATCGGTTTAGTTTACAGGAATTGGTTTTTACTTTCGAATAATATATTAAAGTTTTTTATAAATTCTTTTCTGTGTTTTGTATGAGTTCAACTTCACCCGTTAGCATATAACAATTGAATAATTGAAAATCAACAAGATTTTTTACATTTTAGTTACCCTAACAACCACTACTTTCTGTCATTGGATAATATTTGATATCCTAGAGCCAGAATTATAAAATATTACTACTCTTTTTTAATAAAATACTCCATGCTTGGAATTATACCAAATTACCTAAAACTCTCATCCAATCTACCTTATTAAACCGTATATATTTTACTATAGTTTCATTGGACTGGACTTATTAAAAAGGTATTAATTTCCTTTTACAAATATTAAATTTAGGCCTATAGGTTTTCTTACAACTGTTATAATATTGTTTGTTTTTTAACTTAATTTTTCTTTACCTGACCTACTGTACAAATAGTTACTGGTTCATGGTCACTTACATTAATTTTAATTTCCTGGTTTTAATTCATTATATTAATTAGTTCATACTTGAACCCTTCATTATTTTATAACATAACTATAAGAACCACTTGCTAACTTTTTAACACTTATTGCCTTCCTGGCCAAATTTACAAACATTAATTCAAACATTTTCATTAATCAATTACAATAAATACATTCAACATAATATAATACCTAACCCATGTACTTATACTTAATTATTCAAATACCATTTTAACATAAATAAAAGGAGTACCACTGACTAAGTACGTCCTTAAAGCAACAACTTCGCTCTTACTATCCACAGAACATAAGATAAATATTCTGTAAACACTAAATCATGTTACAGGATAATAACAAGTACAATTTGCAACACATTAAATATTAATTTGAATAGTATTTTATACTTCATTACTACATATTAAACTCCTCCCATTAGATACAATGTTTATGTTTTGCATCCCATTTTATTTATTACATCTTTTATATTTAGGTACACTTCAGATGTCTTAATTACTTAGTAACCTTAATATTTTGGGTATTGTTCTAGACCATATTTACTTTGTTTTTTTATGTAACATTGGGGACCTTGAATCTGTTACGTTACATAACACTCCCCCTTCAAAAGAAGTTTATTTTGGCTCAACTAAGTTTAGTAAAATAAACTTATAGCTCTTCTATGATAAGGTTATCTTCTCTTTCTATCCTTCAAACTTTTAATTGCACCGTAAAACTGTGTTGATACTCCTTGTGTATCTGGTCATTAATTCACTACTGGTACCTCCCTCAGTTGTAGACCTGTTCTTTTCTCTGGAACTCATAACTTCTTCTAGCTTTTTACGCTATCATTTCTTATTATCATTTTTATATTTCATTACCTCTCTTGGTGTATAATCCCTAAAATACTATATTTCCCTAACATTTTTCCCTAATATCATAGCTGGTATGGAATCAGAGGGGCACTATTGGCTTCCATTACTCTGCCGTTTTCCTAACTATATCTTCTGAGATCAGAGGAACTTCATCTCTGTCCAGAAACAAAATAAACGTTGCACTATCACAACACAATACATATAATAAAATTATTACCTATAAGGTAGCTCCGCTCCTTTGCTACAAACTTATACTCAAGGGATGATTACTATTATTTCTGAGGTATCCTAATACTTTTCTTAAATTCTTTATCTCGTTGTTCTGTAGTTCCATTTATCATATTATTCACCAGTATATTAGTTAAAGCTGTTCAATATTCATTTTAAATTCTTCTTAGTTCCGTGCTGTCAATTAATTATTCTTTAGCATACGTATTTTACTATTTTTAATTCACTCCCATTTACTTCTGCAATTAAACACTGAATCTCCTCCTTATCATAAGTTGTATGGCATATTCTTTATTTCATTTAACTCATTTCTAACTCTTCTTTCTCTTCTTTCATTTTTATTAGTTTAAAATAATTTATTCTGAATTATATAGTAAGGTGTTCTTACTCATTTTGAATTTTGGGGTTTTTATTCTTTTTATTTATTCTTCGTCTCCTCTGCCGGTTTGGTTCGTTTGATTATTTTCATTTCCCGTTAACCTGGGTTCCGGCCGTTGACGGTCCTCTTCGTAATTAACCCGGCGGTAGTCCTCCTGACTCTGACTCCTGCCTCCATTAGTCCTAGTATCTCTTCTATCGTTATTGTTATCTTGGTTCCAGTCGGTGTCCCTATTAAAACTCTGACGTCCTTGGTAGTATGCTCTCCCGTTATCGCTATTGTACGCCCCCACATAATTAACTCTCCTGTAGTTTGGTTTTGGTTGTTCGGGTTGCGGTTATTGTTATCATAATTCCGGTTGTTTGTGTTCTGATTCTGGTAACTCGGGTTGTACGACCGGTTATATTGGTTGTTTGGAATATTCTGTCTATTCCCGTAATTGTTTCCGTTGTTCCTTTTGCTGTTGTTGTTATTTTGCCGTTGGTATGTCTCATTACCATAATTACCTGGCCTGCCATTCTAGTTCGGCCGGTTATGCGTCTCATGGTTGTTATTGTTATTGTTTCTGTTGTAGTAGTCTGGGATATCCCTGCTCCCGTACCGGTCGTTTCTCTGCCGACTCCTTCTATAATGCACCTCACGCTCGTGCTCTTCCAATAGCGTTGACATGGCCTGTATCGTTTTTATCTGTCCGCCTGATCGTGCTATTGATATCCCATTATCATAGTGGTATGCTAACCTGGTGACGAGGATTTCCTCCGGGATTTTTGGTTCAAAGTGTCTCGCCAAGCACACTTTTCCCAGGAAGTAGGCGGTGAGCGTTGTCCTCCTGCTGGCGTCATACCTTCCATAGCTGATGCTCTCCCTTACTACGTTCTGGGTGGCGTCTGACCAGTACCTGGCTTTAAATGCCATTTTAAATTCTTCGTAGCTTCGGATGTCGTGCCTGGTGGCTGTCCACCAGTTATCATAGGTTTCCTTGAAATGTTCGTCCAAGTAACGACGAATTACTGGCCACCTGTTTTCACCAATTATCATTAGTTGTTCGCCGACCCGTTCCAAGAATTCCATTGGGTTTCTCTTGTACGACTTAAAGTTGATGGTTTCCCGGTCGTCTATATGTTGTGTGTATGGAACAGTGATCGTTCGGTTGTCAACTGACCGTTGTAGGTTCTTGATTCTCTCCTGGTTACGTTGTCCTTGTTCCTGTACTTCGTTCACGACCGTATCTAGGTTTCGATGCTGGTTTCCGAAATCTGCTCGTAGTGATTCCACTTGAATCCGGTTTTCTTCTTCTATATGGCCTATCTTGACCTCTAGTTCAGCCCTATTTCATGTAACAGCTTCATCGGTCACTCTCAGTTTTCTATTTGTTTCAGCTATCTCCTGTTTTCTTTCGCCATCGTTCTTACCTACCTTCTGGCTGATTGCCTCACTGGCGTCCTCGATTTTCTTATTGAGAGCTTGTCTTAATACTTCATTCTGTTTATCAACAGTTTCCCTTAATTCCTTGTTAGAATGCTCAATTCTCTCATTATTTGTATAAGGTTGTCCTCATTGATTTTCTTAAGATCTTCTTTCATTCGTTTATTGTTTTCCTCAAGTTTTTCGTTCATTAGTTTGTTATCGTCCTGAATCTGTCTCAAACTCTTGTCATTCCTGTCAAACTTTTCATTCATTTGTTTGATTAAATTCTCGCTCAAAATTTCGTTTTGTTTCTTTGAGTTTTCATTAATACTGTCTATTTTATTTTCCAGATTTTCTGAATTTTCATTTATACTGTCTATTTTATTTTCTAGATTTTCTGAATTTTCATTTATACTGTCTATTTTTTCATTGATTTGTCTAAAATCGGCCTTCAATTGTTCATTATTTTCATTTATGGTTTGCCTTAAAAGTTCACTAGTACTTTCCTTAATACTGCTACGACAGCGTAGAACAATCTAGGCGTTTATCGAATGTCCCAGAAAGATCTCGACGTAAGCGTGTGGTGTACGTGCTACTAAAGGCATGTTGCGAGAATTTTCTCGCACTTTGCCAGCCTTCGCTCGGGCGCTCGGACTGTGTCAAGGCCGCAGCAATTACGTAGTTCGCGAGAGATAAGACGCAGTTTGGAAGCTTCTGGTGTGTGTAGCGTAACTATAAATACATCGCGTCGCGGCCTTAGTAGTTCAGTTCAATGCGAGATTTTTGACTGTGCGGTTCGAGAGTATTAGTGCGATATATTTTACAGAGCGGTTCGGGTTATTACGGTGTACGTTCAAGTAGTTATTAGTGAAGTGTTGCGTTTATATTCGGACGGTATAATTGTAATACATTTGAGTTTTAATATTAGTGGACATTTTATTGCGTACGAACAATTTCATTTGATTTGTTGTAGACACTGTTGTTAATTACGAACTGTTTTACTATAACAATTAAAGGTGTGATTAGTGACTTAATTGGTGTCTTGTACTTATTTTGTTTCCACTATACCTACGACGATCGAGTAGACCGTCGTAACAGTGGTGTCAGGTGTGGGGTAGAACGGTTAACAGTGGAAACAGTGGATACTTTGTACAAGACGAGTGTAATTCGTAATTAATCGATAAACAATGGATGCCAGTCAGATGATGGAAAATTTCCAGGCGCTGTTGTTGCAGGCAGAAGAACGACGACGACAGGATGCGGAGAAAGCAGAGGAAAGACGCAGACAGGAGGCGGAAGAAGCAGAAAGACGACAGGATGAAAAACGCAGGCAGGAAAGAGAAGAAGCTGAGGAACGTCAGAAAGCACTAATGCTAGAGACAGAAGAAAGACAAAAAGATAAAACGGAAGCTCTCTTTGAAACTATGCAGAAACAGTTACAAGAACATACTACCGCAGAATTGGGTCTCCTACGTGGTGACGTAGGTGAATTACGAGGTGAGCTCAATAATCAGATTACCAGAATATCTGACGTAGAAGAATCCATGTCAAATAAAATAGCTAAAGTAGAAAAATCTGTCTTGACTGTGGAAGAAGTTATGTCAACAAAAATATCTGCAGTAGAAAACTCAATGGCAAACATAAGAGAACAAATTAAAATTGAAGTTGAACAGTGCATGAAGATTCAACCAAAACAAATTTCTGAACAGCTGTACCAGTGATCAAGACAGAAAAATACACAGAAAATAAGTTAACAGAGAAAGTCACTTTGCCTGCAGTAGGGACAGTTCATGTCAAAGCTCCAACCTTTGACGGAAGCACTCACTGGGCAACGTACCTCCGCCAATTTGAAGCTGCTGCATGCGCAAATAATTGGACAGAAAAAGACAAGGCTGTTTCACTTGTTCTTGCATTAAAAGGACCCGCGGCAGAACTACTACAGAAAGTGCCACCTGACAGCCAGAACACCTATGCCGAGTTGATAAAAGCTCTGGAATTACGGTATGGTGATAAACATTTGCGAGATGTGTACTGCAGCCAGTTGAGAGCAAGGCGACAACATTCCGGGGAAAGTCTTCAAGAGTTTGAAGCAAGTATCGACAGACTAATTAGACTGGCCTATTCTGAAGCGCCAGAAGATTTTCGAACGCGTTTTGCGATGCAGACATTTACTGCCGGTGTCCGAGATAACGAACTACAGCAAGTGTTACGAATGGCAAGACACCAAAACAGTGCGGACGCCCTGGTACATGCTTTGCAATTTGAGGCCGCCAAATCAGCGTCTGGTTGGACAAGTCATAAAGTGCGCGAGCTAAAAGATCGAGACGGCACAGACGATGAGGAAGAAGAACAAGGAACAGAGACTCGACGGTCGGCGCCACAGAATAAAATAAGAAAGGATGGAAGACCGAAGTTTTATCGATGTGGGAAACCTGGACATCTACAACGAGATTGTCGGGTTAGAATTCAGCAGCAGGGAAACGAGCAATAGTCGGTGCAACGGGGCGTGTGCTGACTAACTGGAGGAACGAAGCCCCTAGAGAATACGCAATTTCTACGCTTCAGAAAAACACCGGGAGCTTGGTAGTTACCGGATTTGTTCAAGAAAGGCCAACCTCGATTACAGTTGACACAGGCGCAACAGTTTCTATTGTGCGCCCCGACGTGGTGAAAGATCTCAAGCCAATCTGGTGCTCTTGCAGCTTGCGAACAGCTACTGGACGGCCTGTAAAAGTGTATGGAAAAGTGGAGATACACCTACGCCTCGGTAGACTTGAGTTTAATCATCAAGTACTTGTTGCAGACATTGTGGATGAAGCAATTCTTGGTGTGAACGTTATGAACGCATACGGATTTATAGTCGACTTCAAAAACAATGTCTTGAGAATCGGAGGCGAAGAGGTAATGCTATCAACAATGACGACAGCAGAAAAATCGATGGACGTCATAAACCAAGTGGCCGTAACTGTTCCGCCAAACTCCGAAAAGATCATCATGATTAGAACTGCGGTAGATACTAGGGGCAATCAGTGCTCTATATTCGAACCCCAGGTAGTCAGCACACCGGGCATACTAATTGCCAGAAGTTTAGTAAAACCTGACGAAACCGGAAATGTACCTATTAGAGTGGCGAATATTTTGGATCAAGCTATCACTTTACAAAGCAATACGCTCCTAGGCAAATTGACTCCTGTGGCCTGGGTAGCCGGAATAACGCAATGAAAATCCAGTTCGTCGGATACTTCTAAATTACCAGAGGAACTGCAAGAATTATTGAACAGATCTTCTAACGACCTCTCAAGTGGTGAGGTAAAAGAACTCGGACAGTTTTTACACGAATTCAAAGATTGTTTTGCAGTTCGGGGACAGTCACTGGGAAGAACCTCTCTTGTGCAACATCGCATCAATACCGGGGACACAACACCGATACGCCAACCTCCTCGAAGGCCTCCATTATCTAAACAAGAGGAGATGTCTCGGTTAGTACAGGACATGTTGACAGAGGGAGTAATTGAACCTTCGTCAAGTGCTTGGTCTTCCCCTGTAGTGCTGGTAGCGAAGAAGGATGGTGGATTGCGTTTCTGCGTAGACTACCGGAGGTTAAATGACGTTACAAAGAAAGACTGCTATCCATTACCTCGCGTTGACGATACACTCGACACGTTGTCCGGAGCACAGTGGTTTTCCACATTGGACCTGAAGAGTGGATATTGGCAAGTGGGTCTTCATCAAGAAGACAAGGAAAAGACCGCTTTCTCGACCCCAAGTGGCTTATTCCAATTTAACGTCATGCCATTTGGACTCTGTAATGCACCGGCAACATTTGAGAGATTGATGGACCTGATACTCCGAGGCCTGACGTGGAAAACTTGCCTTGTTTACTTAGACGATGTCATAGTGATCGGGAAGACTTTCAAAGATCATTTGGAAAACCTTAAGGAAGTTCTAACTAGAATTCACGGTGCACAACTGAAGCTGAGCCCGAAGAAGTGTTCTCTATTCCAGAAGGAAGTACAGTATTTGGGCCATCTGGTTTCGGCAGCGGGCGTTAGCATGGATCCTAATAAAGTAGACACCGTAAGAGACTGGCCAGTTCCGAAGAATAAACACGAAGTTCGGAGTTTCCTGGGGTTATGCTCATATTACCGACGTTTTGTGAAAGGCTTCGCTACTATTGCTAAACCACTACATGAGCAAACGGAAAATAAACGAAACTTCCAATGGTCGAGAGAGTGTGAACAAGCATTTAGAACGTTGAAGATTGCATTATGTTCGCAGCCAATTCTCGCTTTTCCAGCTTCCGAAGGGAAGTACATCGTAGACACAGACGCAAGCAATACTGGTCTAGGAGCAGTTTTGTCTCAAGTGCAGAACGGTGAAGAACGAGTAATAGCGTATTACAGCAAGACGCTTTCTAAACCAGAGAGAAATTATTGTGTTACAAGAAGAGAGTTGTTGGCAATTGTCAGAGCTTTGGAGCACTTCCATAAATACCTCTATGGGAGAGAGTTTTCACTACGTACCGACCATGCTGCACTTGCATGGCTCTTGAGATTTAAAAATCCGGAAGGACAGTTGGCAAGGTGGCTCGAACGTCTGCAAGAGTACAACTTCAAGGTACAACATCGGCGGGGGCGCCTGCACGGTAATGCAGATGGCTTATCACGAAGACCATGCACGGAAGACTGCCGACACTGCCACAGAAAGGAAGAACAAAACTCAAGCGAACATGTTCAAGCCATCACTCTAGATTTCCTGGCTGATGGCTGGACAACACAAGACTGTCGACAAGAACAGATGACTGATGAAGACATTGGACCGATCTTGACAGCAAAAGAGGAAGGTCGCCGCCCGGATTGGCAAGATATCTGCCATGGTTCCGAAGTGCTGAAGGGCTACTGGGCACAATGGGAATCTCTCACCTTAGAAAACGGATTGCTGAAAAGGGCTTGGGAAAGTGCAGATGGACGAGACGTGGTCATGCAGTTGATAGTTCCCCGAAGTAAAGTGCAGTCTGTTTTGAAGGAGATGCATGATGGAACATCTGGAGGCCATCTTGGCGTTAACAAAACCCTTGACAAAATACGGAAGCGATTCTATTGGCTTCATCTTCGCCACGACGTAGAGGAATGGGTTCGGACGTGTGAAATATGTGCTGCAAGCAAGGGCCCACAAACCAGAAGCAGGGGAAAAATGAGACAGTATAACGTTGGACAACCTTTCGAGAGAATTGCCATAGACATTGCTGGACCATTCCCAGTTACTGACGTTGGAAACCGGTACATCATGGTTGTAGGTGACTACTTTACTAAGTGGGTGGAAGCCTACGCAATTCCAAATCAGGAGGTTACCACTGTGGCAAAGCAGTTAGTTCACAACTTCTGTTGCCGTTATGGAGCCCCTATGGAAATCCATACGGATCAAGGGAGAAATTTCGAATCAGGAGTGTTTAAAGAATTATGCCGTCTACTTGGAATTCGAAAGACCAGGACAACGCCTCTGCATCCTCAGTCGGACGGGATGGTTGAGAGATTCAACAGGACACTTGAGCAGCATCTTTCGAAAGTTGTTGACGAGAACCAAACAGACTGGGACCAACGAATACCACTATTCCTTATGGCGTATAGATCATCAGTACATGACACAACCGGCATGACTCCAGCAAAATTGGTGTTTGGGCGGGAGATTCGTCTTCCTGGGGACTTGATGTTTGGATCACCTGAGACTCAGTCCCAAGAGCCAAAGAACTATTCCTCGCAATTAGAAAACCAACTGCGAGAAATGAATCGCTTGGTAAGAGGACGGCTCAAGATTGCCAGTGATAAAATGAAAACTCGGTATGACATTCGCAGCAATAGTGTGGGTTTCCAAGAAGGAGATCAGGTCTGGTTGTTCAATCCAAAGCGCCGTCGTGGTCGCTCACCTAAGCTTCAGTCTAACTGGGAAGGACCCTACACTGTAAAAAAAAGGATTAACGATGTTGTTTATCGGATTCAACAGGAAGGACAGCGAAAGTTCAAGGTCGTCCACCTAGATCGCCTGGCTAAATACAAATTTAGAGACGCTTTGCCAGTTCGGGACGAACAGGCTTAAGGAGGGGGCAATGCTACGACAGCGTAGAACAATCTAGGCGTTTATCGAATGTCCCAGAAAGATCTCGACGTAAGCGTGTGGTGTACGTGCTACTAAAGGCATGTTGCGAGAATTTTCTCGCACTTTGCCAGCCTTCGCTCGGGCGCTCGGACTGTGTCAAGGCCGCAGCAATTACGTAGTTCGCGAGAGATAAGACGCAGTTTGGAAGCTTCTGGTGTGTGTAGCGTAACTATAAATACATCGCGTCGCGGCCTAAGTAGTTCAGTTCAATGCGAGATTTTTGACTGTGCGGTTCGAGAGTATTAGTGCGATATATTTTACAGAGCGGTTCGGGTTATTACGGTGTACGTTCAAGTAGTTATTAGTGAAGTGTTGCGTTTATATTCGGACGGTATAATTGTAATACAGTTGAGTTTTAATATTAGTGGACATTTTATTGCGTACGAACAATTTCATTTGATTTGTTGTAGACACTGTTGTTAATTACGAACTGTTTTACTATAACAATTAAAGGTGTGATTAGTGACTTAATTGGTGTCTTGTACTTATTTTGTTTCCACTGTACCTACGACGATCGAGTAGACCGTCGTAACAATACTGTCTATTTTTTCAGAGTTTTCTTCAAATTTTTTATTTAATTCTTCCTTCTGTTTCCTGGAATCTTCTTTGATTTGTCTTAAACTCTCATTAGTTTGTTTATTATCCTCCTTCATACTACTCATTAATTCCTTATTATCCTTCTTCATGCTACTCATTAATTCCATTAATTTTTCCCAATTTAGTCCTCCTCTGGCTTCCTCTTTATCGCCCGCCTGTTGTTCCATTCCGGTGTCTGTAACTACCTCTGCTTCTTCTTCCCGTCTATCTTCTTCTGTTTCTTGCTCCTTCTCCATCCTTTTAGTAACACCTCTCGTATGCATTCCTGTTCCTCTAATGGTTGCCTGCTCAAGTTAAGTAATAATTAAGACGATTTTTTACTTAACTGAAGCCCACTCGTTGAGAGCCAATTTGTAATAAATAAATTAATCAGATGTGTTGTTACTTATATGTGACTCCCGTGTATCAACGTTAAGCCTCACGTTGAATGCGGCAATTTGAAGTAAATAAATTAATCAAGATCAATAAGATTTATTTTAGGTTTGGGGTTTAATCAAACTCCACGTTGTTATGCGCAAATTTGAAATAAAACAATTTATAATGTGTGTACTGGGGTTTAATCAATCTGTTATTAATGAAAATATTTATTATGCAGTCTTAAAGGTGACCTCCTGTAACTCAATTTTAATAGACAAGTTTAATTATTATTTTGTTATTACAACTTTTATGTAGACCATAACACGATTTTACCTAATTACTCAATGTTTACTCAATGTTAATTCTATATTTCATGTATTTAATTAATAAATTGAGAATCCTCTCCAACCCTAGTCAGTCCGTATTGTGTAAATCAATTCAAAAATTGTGCAGGAAACACGCTAGTTCGGTAATCTCACGTTCTACCAGCTGTCGACTATAAGCGCTGTTATTCGTAATTGACTTGCTTCTAGGTTAGCTTGTTCGCCAGATTTTAATCACCCTTTTTACCTGTAAATTACTCCACCCACAACATACAATACCTATTCTACAATAATATAAAACATCATCATATACAAGAAGGATTCTTTATTTGTATTACCTTTCAATTCAACTTCTAACAGTGCTCTTCATGGTTATAATATAGTTATATCGATTGTACAATGATGAATCGATTGGTTAGTTGACTATTACCTTTTTATTTTATACAAATTAAATATAATGTTAATTATCTCTTATCCCAGGGTACGTTTGATTCTTTTAACGATTAGTAATGCCAGGTAATGCAAAATTAAGGTTACTTAGTATTACAAAATGTTATTAGTTCTTACTATATTAAAATTATGTATAAGCTGGTGTTACCGTAATGGACGATTCTCAAGGCAGCAGTGCTCGTTTGCAAACGGTTGAAGATTTACAGTTGAGGTTACGTTAATCCAGAAAAGGTGTTCCGATTATTAATAAAATTGAAGGGATGATGTCCTGGAAAGCAACGGGAAGTCTTCTAATCTTCGTTCTCCTTCACAATCCTTGTGGTTGTCGGTCCCGGTGGAATTGGTGTCGTATTATAATTTCTTTCTTGAAAGTGAGGTTTATTTCTTCAGAAACAAAGGTCCTTAAGTATATTTTTTCTATAATTCCATGAATTCAGACTTTTTATTCCATTAATGAGTCTCCTGGTTAGATGGGAAATCGAGTTCAATACTAAATCCAATGGAATTATCTTGAAGAGTGAAATAAGAATTCCTCGACCTTTTGGAGGTATATGGTTATATTTTTGAAATCTAATTCATTAATTATTCATCGGTTTAGTTTACAGGAATTGGTTTTTACTTTCGAATAATATATTAAAGTTTTTTATAAATTCTTTTCTGTGTTTTGTATGAGTTCAACTTCACCCGTTAGCATATAACAATTGAATAATTGAAAATCAACAAGATTTTTTACATTTTAGTTACCCTAACAACCACTACTTTCTGTCATTGGATAATATTTGATATCCTAGAGCCAGAATTATAAAATATTACTACTCTTTTTTAATAAAATACTCCATGCTTGGAATTATACCAAATTACCTAAAACTCTCACCCAATCTACCTTATTAAACCGTATATATTTTACTATAGTTTCATTGGACTGGACTTATTAAAAAGGTATTAATTTCCTTTTACAAATATTAAATTTAGGCCTATAGGTTTTCTTACAACTGTTATAATATTGTTTGTTTTTTAACTTAATTTTTCTTTACCTGACCTACTGTACAAATAGTTACTGGTTCATGGTCACTTACATTAATTTTAATTTCCTGGTTTTAATTCATTATATTAATTAGTTCATACTTGAACCCTTCATTATTTTATAACATAACTATAAGAACCACTTGCTAACTTTTTAACACTTATTGCCTTCCTGGCCAAATTTACAAACATTAATTCAAACATTTTCATTAATCAATTACAATAAATACATTCAACATAATATAATACCTAACCCATGTACTTATACTTAATTATTCAAATACCATTTTAACATAAATAAAAGGAGTACCACTGACTAAGTACGTCCTTAAAGCAACAACTCCGCTCTTACTATCCACGGAACATAAGATAAATATTCTGTAAACACTAAATCATGTTACAGGATAATAACAAGTACAATTTGCAACACATTAAATATTAATTTGAATAGTATTTTATACTTCATTACTACATATTAAACTCCTCCCATTAGATACAATGTTTATGTTTTGCATCCCATTTTATTTATTACATCTTTTATATTTAGGTACACTTCAGATGTCTTAATTACTTAGTAACCTTAATATTTTGGGTATTGTTCTAGACCATATTTACTTTGTTTTTTTATGTAACGTTGGGGACCTCGAATCTGTTACGTTACATAACGAAAAAGTTAATAAATAACCTAGCAACAGACCAAGAAAGAGATACCGAACTTGGTGGAATAATGTTAGCTTTAAATCAGATACCCAACATACCTCACAAGTGGGAAAAGCATTTTAGTTTGTATAATAAACATTTATTTCACCGTACAAATGAACAAAGTGATGATTGGAAAATATGCACCCCTAAAATTATAATACCTGAAGTAGTGAAAGATTGTCATTTGAGGTATGGTCATATAGGTCCCAAGAAATGCAGTGATATATTGAAAGAATCATGTAAATTTAATAATATGGAAAGAACGGTGCGTAAAATATTAAAAACATGCGAAATTTGTCTGAAAGCCAAAGTAAATAATCGTAAACAAGAGGTTTTAATGCAACATGTAATACCAGACAGTCCTTTAGCAATAGTTGCCGTCGATTTATATGGCCCTCTACCCAAAGGTCGTGGCAGAGGGGGGGGGGTGAATTACTTATTTGTTGTACTAGATGTTTTTACCAAATTTGTAAAATTGTACCCGATTAAAAAAGCTACCTCCTTGGTATTTGCTAGGAAGATAGTAAATGAATACATTACTGAAGTAGGTAAACCCAAAATAATATCAGATCATGGTTCTCAGTTTACCAGCAACACCTGGAGGGAAACGTTAGGTTGGGAAAACATTTTAGTTAAACATACATCGGTGTATCATCCACAATCAAATCCTAGTGAGCGTGTTATGCGGGAGTTAGGGCGAATGTTTAGAACTTTCTGCCACAAATACATTCATTGTGGGCTACATTTGTGTGCAAAATAGAAGGATACATTAATAGTAGTTTGCATGAGTCCACTAGCTACAGCCCGCATGAGTTAATGTTTCAGAGAAGGCCGTCACGCATATTAGAAGAACTGATAAAATTTCCAACCCGGACGGATATACCACATGGTAGGAAACTGGTGATTGCAAAGGAGCGGCTGCTAAGTAAAGCTGAACAGCATAAACGAAGACATGACAGGAATTTAACACCCATACAATACGAGGTAGGACAACTAGTATTAATAAAAAACCACGATCAATCATCAGCTTTGGACAAAGAGATTAAAAAATTCTTCCTATTGTACGACGGTCCCTATGAAGTTAGCGAAGTGAAAATGGAGAATGCTTATGTTTTAGTACATTTGCAAACCCGAGAAATAAAAGGAACGTTTAATGTGACCCAATTAAAGAAGTATTATCTAGCTGAGTGATGTTAGACATTTGGTTATAATTAAAATTTTGATACATAAACACAGATTATGGTATATTTATAGGAGAGTGGAACCTCCCCCATTTTTGGGCGGTCATGACCTTACCAATCCTGACCGTGGGTTTTGGCACTTTGGAGGCGGACCATGGTTGGCGGAACTTCCTTCGGGTGGTGAAAACGATGATGGTCCGGCTCCACAAAATTGGTATAAATTAGAAATTTAACTATATTATTGAACGGGGAGGGGACCCCTAAAGTACGTGGTAACAATATTTTTTCACTCAAGGTGCATAAAAAAAAAAAAAAGAAGTGCACAACACCACGTACCAACATTCCCTAAGAGTGTATTTAAATAATTTAGTGAGGCAATTTTAGTGAGGCAATGTTTTCAACTAATTCACTAGTGTCATTTGTGAAAATAAAACATTAGCAAATAACAGCAGTTTCATAGTATTAAAAAAGATGAATTTTGTGGGGATGGGTTTGGCGATGAGCAGACGGCGGGTTTGAATAAATGGGAGAGTAAAGAGAGTAAAATTTGTTTGCAATTAAGGTAAGGTAGGGTAAATGGTGGTTAGTAGAAAGAAGGGAGGTAAGGTTATATTTGAATGCCCTTTCAGTAAAGTAGATCGTTATGAATAACTGAGAATCACCCAAACGAATTGATTATAATGAAATAATTAATGACCAAACCAATTAATGATGAAAATTGTAAATAGAAAATCATAATTAAAATGTAATAATGAATGAAACAAGTGAAAGATTTAATAGAATTTGAAATTAAAGTAAAGCTGTAAGGTGTGTAATTTCTGATCAAACGTAAATGTGAATTGTTTATTTTTAAGGTAATAACAAGAATATTAATTATGAGTGTACTATGTTTTATTATGATGTATTAAGTTAGTGTGTAGGAATCTGAAACGAGATGATAATATAACCAAACATATAAGGATTTACCATCTGTGAATTACAGTAGCAGTGTAAGTGTAAACCTTGTATGTCTTTTAGTAGATTCCCCTACATTTCGGGCGGCCATGGCTTCACCGAACCCTGACCGTGGATTTATAATGTAAATATATTCTAAATTGGTGAACTTAGAAATACAACCGGGGGGGGGGTAACTCAGGGGAACCTACATAACTATGGAACAGCGGCTATCATCGAAGGTGGTGGTAGTGCCGTATTAAGGGTGTGTGAATCATTATAGTAGGATTACTGGTGTCCTCGGACATCAGTAATACCGAATTTTTTATATAACGCTGAAGCAAGAACGGGGTAGGCAGCGTCTACCCCTAAAAAACATTCCGTTGTTGTAGAAGCAACTGGGCGCCACAGTCCAGTGGGGGGTCATAGTGTGTGTGGTAAGGAGGTTACTCAGGGGAGTAACGAATTCAAATCTTGAATGGACATAAACTAAATGAGCTAATAAGCTACAGTAATTAAATGATGTTATTTTGATTCATGAGATGATTACAGTAGACAATTTGTACGAAAGTAATTAATTTACATGTGTTATGCTCTGTATGATAATTTTATAAATGACTTTGCTGATGGAAATGATTAATTCAAGGATAGTAGATGTTTGTTATGTTTTGTTTAGTAGGTTTTATTATGTTTTATAATGTTGTACTATGTTAGAGTGTAAGAATTATAAACATATGTTATGTATTTTACATGGTATAATTTTGTGTAGTTTATCTAGGGTAAGGTCATTCACCTGACCCAGAGAGATCAGCTGATGACTGATGTTAGAGCCATGATATGTTTCTTGTGCTTGACTTATGGATTTTTTTGATTAATTAATGTAAGTAAATAATTTTGCTGTTTTTGGAAATTTTGGAAATTGATAAAAGAAATATTTTGGAAATTAAAGTTTTTTTGGGAAAAAATTTCTATTCTTGGCAGTAAAGAATTTTATGTTAAATTTTAAGTTTCAATATAAGTAGAGAAGAGGTCAGCTGATTCATGATGTGTATTTTATGTTATCTTTGTAATCAAGTGTAGCTATTTCTGAATGTATGGTGGAAATAAGTTGTTTATTTTATTTGCTTATTATGATTGTGAGCATCTAGTTAGTAAGCGTAGATATAAAATAAATTCATTTGAAGAATTTTGGAATTAAAAAAAAAAAAATTTGATTGAAATATTGTTGGAAAATTATATTTGAAGAAAGGATAAAATTTTAATTCATGTTAATAAATGATGTAGAGTTCAAGAGTTTATGCCGATGTCCCTGGATGGTCATACTCTGTTTACATTGCTGTTAAGAATATATAAATATAACCAACTGTTTTATGTATGTATTAGAATTAAAAACAAGAACCAATGCTTTGCCTAAGGTGAACCGATACAATTAAGGGGAGACGCATCAGTGGAAGATATGGAAAATTAATAGAACCATTTATGAAATGTGTTGACGGAATGTATAAGAGTCAGGTGGTACTGTGGAACGTACCTGTTCTGGCCGGAGTGTCGGAACAGCGATGTCTTGTGTCTGTTCGGCTTTGTGGTGTTGGGATACTCAGGTAGAAAGTCCAACAAAGTCGGATAGATACGTCCATAGCCGTTTGACTAGGGGGGTGGATAAACCCATAGTGATTTTAATGAGAACTAAAGGGGGGTAATGGTTCCATATCGACACTGGTACTTTTAGAACAGACAATGAGAAATTTTATGCTTTAGGGCATGAAACCTCTCATTGGGGGGGTATTGTAATAGGACAGAAAGGGGGGGTTCCTTTTATTAATTTCTATATTCAAAAGTGACATCGCAAATTCCCATGCCGACTTGCACAAAGAACTACAGCAGAGCTTTTTAATCATACGTTTGTCTGGAACGGTGTGCGCGGTAAAAAAATCCGAGAATTGTCACGTGTGGAATGTGAGTCCACCCGCACGAGCGCCTCACCTGCGTCGCACAAGCGAAAAGGACGCCGTAACAAAAAATGGCTAAACCGAAATATTTCTTGCCATGTGCTATGGAGACGAAGGAAATGGTGAGCCACAGCCTGAGGTATCACCACAGAACAGCGTCGACGATCGAAAAGAACCAATGAACTGTCTGAACGTCATTGTATTTCCGCCAACATCATGTAGGCGGTGAAAACGGAAATGCTCGCCAGCTTTTGTAGCGAGCGTCACTTCTCACCAAGTAATAAGGCCGGCCGGTCGGGTGTGCGGAAGTCACTAAAGTAATTCGAATCAAATTACAATTCAGCTGTGTGGAAACTAAACAAAAGACTAAATGTGTAATTCAGTGTGAACCAGAACGAATCGTAATGAGTGGCGGAAGGTTAAAATGAACAAACTGCAGCGGAACAGTGCGTGAGACGTTGCATAACCCGTGGAATCCTGGCCAGGATGAGTACACTGTATTACTACCTACTATAATATAATCACTAAAGGAAATAACTTTCCAAACTAAATTCATTGTTTAACAAAATATAAAAAATGGGGTAATTGGAATGTGTAGGTGTGTGCGATAACAAAGAATTGGTTCGTCCTAAATTATAGAATACATAATTTGATAATTAAGATTTTATAAGAAGTAAAATATTGTAATAAGACGATCTCGTGGTGTATTTGTTCTTTGTCAATAGTGTTGTGATTGCACCTAATTTATCGTCTCAAACGTTGTTCGCCAATTTATTATATGACGATGTTTATAATTATTATTCTCAGGGTTATTAATTTAATAACGTCTTGTTGTTCGTTTATTATTATTTTTCAAAAGCTCGTTCTTTATTATTAAGTTGTGGGTTAGTGACTTATTCTACCCAATTCAACCTATTGTTGAATCCGGTAGTGAATAAATCGGTTACTTACACTTTTTATCGTCGTTTTAATTATCAGTTTATTTGGTTTAAAAATGCTTTTTAATTCACTTCTTCGAGTTGATTCGCTTGAAGTTCCGTTGGCTCTTCTAATATCAGCTGTGGTGAGTTGATCAGTAATGTCCTGCCTATACACTAACATAAACATACACAAACATGATATTTACTATAATTTATAATGTGTAACAATATATATAGGACGGTGCGGTTGGAAAAAATCATTCCATTTGAATGTCCGCTCTTGAAGTCTGGTACCAACCGTCTCGGTTTTCTCACTAAGCTGTATCTACTGTTTACAATAAAAGCCAACTCTTTTAAAGGTTCATATGACAATAATGGTTTATTCAACTCTTGAACAATAAAATTTGTTACAATAATATAATTTACTTTCCTTTTGGTTAACAATTAAATTAGAACATGGACTCTAAAACATTTAAAAATCTCAGGTTGGTATGACTGCATTTGGCTAGTCGAATAATTTTTGTTAGTAAACAAATAGGTTATAATATTTTATTAAACTTGTGGTGTTAGTAGTACCGTAGTAATAGTAATAGTAGTAGTAGGTCCTTTGAGTCTGCAAAATACACATATCTAATAAAAATGCTACTGTTACAATAAGTAGACAAAACATAAACTCATTGATTATTAATTTGAAATAATATAAAATATGAAAACTGTTCATGGTCAATCATTGAATTTAATACAGGTTCATGTAACCTTGTTTGTATAAAATTTATTAATTATTTTTCAAAGATGCATTGATTAGTTAGCAAGGATAATAATTATTAGAATTCAGTGTCATGTATTATAACCATCTCCTATACTGGATGTACCTAACTCAGGTACTTGTAATTCATTTGATGTATTTATGTTACCCTCTTGTGTAATTCTTAGTTGTAACGTGACGAATTTTGAGGGATTTTATTTTATTGAATTTGGGGACCTATTATAAAATATTCATAAATTCATTTTCCAACTGGGTTACGGCCACGTGTTGAATCAAAGCATGGTGCGAACAAAGAAAACGGTACGCAATCACTGTTGTGAAACAATCGCCAAAGAATGTGCCCGGCGTCGATTCTAAGAACTTTACATTTGTGTGACGTCCGCGCCCAAACGCAACACCCCAGCATGTGCGCAGACGACGCCATGGTAGTAAACTCAAAATGGCTTAGAGACGAAAGTTTGGTGCACATGGTCTCAAAACGACGGATGTAAGTCTAAGCCCAACCTCTTTTGTGACGTCAACCAGTGCTTACCAAATGTCATCCACGTCAAACACACAAAAAACCACGTGTGTTGAATGTGACACAAGAGTGGCGATGAAATAGAAGGCATTGCTTTCCACCTTGTGGGACCGCAATCTAGTTGATAGTAAGCGGAGAGACGCTCTGCCCAGTTCTCTTACAGACAGTGCCTGGCCAGGTACTTGCCCCAAGGGGTTCTTTCAAAATTTATGAGTTTCAAGTAAAAAAGTGAGTTTCAAGTAGCAGCAATGTGACAGTGGTGTTAGTGTTCAACGAAAGGACGTCAAAATCTATTTTTTGGACATCTACGAAGTTATAAATGAAGTAAATCGAGGTTGAGAGGACGCCTCGTGCCGGCAAGGGGTATATGTATTAATTTCATTAATAATGGGGCGTATTTCTATTTAAAGGGGGTTTTCCAATGAGTATGAATGAGAGAGAGAGAGCAGGCTGGGCGACCTTCATAAATATAAAATGTTTTAGGATAATTTGTATGTATATTTTAATATTATGGTTTTAATAATAAGCAAGTAAATATTTTGTAACCTTGTTAAAATATGAAAAGAAATGATTAATTCTGTTTATTTTGGTAGTATCATGTTGATAAAACTTTAAATGGAAAATATTTTAATTGATTGCACAACTACGCCTCATGGCGAAGCGCATATAACTATGTGGGGTTCAATGTGAGTAATTTTAATTTATTAAAAATTAAACAGAAGTTTTCTTTTCAATGTATATGTCGTCAGAATATTTATTTCGTACCCCCACACAGTTTCTGACCTCGCTTATGAAAGAACTCTGGGACCCAAGGAATAGCGGAATGGTGGTAAGTACGAAATATGAAACAATATTAATAAATAATAAAAAATAAAATAATAGGTTTTTATACAAATGGCTGACCGAACTATGGACCTTATATAAAATATTTATATAAAATAAGCCAGAAATCAGAAACAGAGTGGGTATCGAAAGAGTATATAAGACGTAAAAATAAGGTTATGTTGTGACTACATGTGGTAGAGTAAATAGTTCAAATAGACTATTTTTTATATATAATAAGGTTGTGTAATATTTATTATACGATAATAACAAAAATTTTGGCTTAAAAAAAATGGCAGATAATAACGAGAATGTCAGCCTAACTGACAGTGCAAATGAAAGTCAGACAAGTGTAACTGAGTCACAAATTATGAGTGGAGGAATTATTCACTCAACGCCAGTCCCGACTAACAGGGCTGAAGATAATGAAATAATGAAAATGATGCAAAAACTTTTTAATCAAAAATTTAGTAAACTTGACGAAAAATTTAACGAACAGAAAAGTGAAATTAGAGAAGTCCAAAATAATTTTAACGTAAAATTTGATGAAGTAAAAAATGAGATCAGAAAACAGAATGTTAATTTTGATAGACGAATTACTGAGATAGATGTACGTTGTACAAATATTCAAGAACAGGTAGTAGAAATAGTTAATGAGAAATTCGATGCTAAAATAAATGATTTAGATGACAGAATCAGTACAATCAATGAAACAGTAATTAACAAAGTTCAAAACCAAATAGAGACACAAAGTAAAGAAATAGAGAATAAATGTTTAACCACGGTTAATGAGCAGTTAGAGAGTAGAACTAAATGTGAAGTAAATAAACAGATAGAAATTAAGACGAATATTTTACAAGATAAATTAGAGAAATTTGAATTGAATGTAGTAAACATAACCAAAAATATTGAAACAATTGATAATACAATATTAGAATATGAAAGTAATAACAACAGTAGAATAAGTGTAATCCAGAGTAAGATCAAATAAATAGATGATTTAAATATGCAAACTAATAATGAGATCTATGACAAATGTATTTTAATTGAGAATAATTTAACGAGTGTGAAAAATGAGTTACGGGGGGGGAAATTAATAAAAAATTTACCGGAGTTACTGAAAGGGTTATAATAACTAGAGATTTACATAACGAAATTGAGTTAGAAACGTTCAGCTATGAAAACCGAACAATACATCCAATGAGATTTATAAACCAAACCCGGGAATACAACCGTTTCAACAATAGTAATTGGGAGGTACAACTAACCAAAATAATTAAGTGTTTTAAGGGTAGTTCAATAGTGTGGGCGGAAGCACATAGGTTAGAGTGGGACTGTTACGAGACATTCAAAAAAGCATTTAAGGGGAAATATTGGACAGAAGACGAACAAGAAATACTAAGAAGCCATATAATGGGAACGGGCGATTTTATAGGACACCCTAATAATAATATAACGATTTACGTGACTAAGTTATATAACGAAGCTAAGTACCTAGAGCCGCAGATACCATTTAAATCTTTTGTTAGACATGTAAGTAAGCACTTACCGAGAGATGTGCAAACCACTTTAATGACAAAAGAAATTGAAGATATGAACGAGCTGGAGAGAATATTAGATATATTACAGAGCATTAGAGATCGAGAAGTGGGTAGACGACCACAACAGAATAATAATAGTCATCATGTTGAATATAGTCAAAATAAAAATAATAATTACCATGGATATAATAATGTGCATAGAGATAGTGTAAACAAATCAGGTGAGTGGAGTTGTTCCAGGTGCAAATGGGAGAATTACGCCAGCAGACAACGGTGTTAAAAATGTAGTTTACCAAGAGAAGACCAGAGGAGGAGAAACGAAACCAAGCAGTTTAGACAACAAAACAGGGGAACAAACAATTATCACCAGGGATCGCCGCGGGATCACCAGGGACCAACCGCAAGCAATCACAGACAACAACCGGAAAACTAGAGCAGACAGTGGTAGCATGGACCAGACCACTGTACGGGGAAGCACGTGAGGTCCAACCTTTGGAGGATGTCAAGAGTAACGTAATTAAAACAGATATAGTTGCCGATTTACTGGAGGAAGAAAACAATACGATCGAGGTGAGAGCGCGACTCACGGAAATACAGGTAAATGTAGCCAATAAGTATTATAGAACACTTGTAGACACAGGTAGCGAGATTTCCGTTATTGCAGAATAACATTTTAGGAGAGTTAAGAGAAATTAAAAAGAATATTCCAATTTTACCAGTAGCAGGGGTTACAGTAGTAGGAGTTACAGGCGTACGCAGTAAAAGAATAACAAAACAGATACACTTAAGTTTTTTGATAAATGACATAGAATTTGAGAACACATTTTTGGTAGTTAAAGGGTTAAGTTTAGACATTATATTGGGTAATGATTTCCTGCAAAGAAACAAAGCTGTTGTAAATTTTAAAGAGAAAATAGTAGAGTTAGACGGGGGTGATCGGTCTGTAAAGGTTAATTTTGAACAAATAATAGATAAAGTTAGAACAACGAGGGTAAAGATACTACAAAAGAGAGTAGGCGAGAGTGATATAGATACTAGAGTAAATTTATGTAGAGAGGGTGAGTATATTGATGATTTTGAAGATGAAATGAGTAATATTAATAATGCAGTATGGGAGATAAGGGCGGATGAATTTTGTAGTGGAGGTGCGGTGGTAAGGAGTGACCAGCGTGCGGCGTTGAGGCAAGCAGATCAGCGTGCGGCGTTGTGGCAAGTGATAGAGCAGTTTAAGGGAGTGTTTGCCGATATTCCAGGTAGGGCAAAGGGTTACGAATGTACATTGCAGATACGGGAACACACACCTTTCATGCAGCGAAGTTATCCCGTGCCTTATTCCAAAAGACGAGCGGTGCAAGAGGAACTGGACAGGATGATGGAAGGAGGAATAATAGAAAGGTCAGTATCACACTACTCGAACCCATTAGTTGTAGTAATTAAAAAAGATGGCAGAGTTAGGTTATGTTTAGATGCGAGGAGAATCAACCAGATAATAATACCAGACCGTGAATCACCAGAGTCAATCAATGAAATATTTCAGAAATTCAGCGGGGTGAAATATATGACGTCAGTTGATCTAACAGCAGGATATTGGCAGGTACCATTGGCGGAGGTAAGTAGGAAATATACAGCTTTCCTGTTTAACGGCAAGAACTACCAGTTTCGAAGATTACCATTTGGATTGAATACCAGTGTAGCCAGCTTCATAAAATGCTTGGACCAAATTTTAAAACCCAAAGACTTAGATTTTTTAATGGTATATGTAGATGATATTTTAATTGCGTCGAGAACTTTTGAGGACCATTTAGATCATTTAGGATATGTGCTAGCCAAGTTAAAAGAAGGAGGACTTACTGTAAATTGGGACAAGTCAAAATTTCTACAAACACAAATAAATTTTTTAGGATTTATAATCACACCAGAAGGAATCTCAGCAAATCCGGATAAAGTGGACTCCATCATGCGCTTCCCTGAACCGAAGAACATCAAGCAGCTACAGAGTTTTCTGGGATTGTGTAATTTTTATCGAAAATTTCAGAAGAACTACGCACATGTAACAGCAAGATTGAGTGCAGTACACCAGAAAAATAAGCAGTGGAGATGGGGATTAGTGGAACGAGAGGCGTTCAACGAAATTAAACAGAAATTTAGTAAAATAATAATGATGAACCACCCTGATTTTAATAAAACATTTTTCTTACAGACGGATGCTAGTAATGTGGCCGTAGGTGCGGAACTCTACCAAGAGGATGAAGAGAAGGAACACTTGACCATCGCATTTGCAAGCAGATCATTGTTGATGGCGGAGAAGAATTATACCACCACAGAGAAGGAACTGTTAAGCATTGTGTTCGCCGTCGGCAAATTTAGAACTTACATCTTGGGAAACAGGACGGTGATCCGCACTGATCACAAGGCATTATCCTTCTTAAATACATGTAAACTCGCTCACAGCCGTCTGACCAGGTGGGTACTTGTTTTACAGGAGTATAATTTCGAGTGGGAGTACATCAAAGGGACAGACAACAAGATACCTGACACTCTTTCCAGGGTAGACATGTTGGACAACAAAACAGGTAGAGATTTGAAGGAGATCGAAATTTTCCGGATAAGCAGGGAGGACAGAATTTTTGGAGAAGAGTTAAAGAACATCAGAACCATGCAACGAGCAGATGGTAAGTCAGGTAAGATTATAGATAGTCTAGAAACAGAATTAGCAGAATCAGAGTATAGTCAGCATTTTCAGATTTATCAGGGGTTATTATTTAAGAAAGTAGTAGGGGGTGAGCGTGATTGGAAATTAGTTGTGCCAGAGGGGTTAGTTGATAAGATCATTTGGGATTGTCATTTAAGATATGGTCATTTTGGGGCGAAGAAGTGTGTTAATGTTTTGAAAGAGTCATGTGTTTTTAAAAATATGGAAAGACGGGTTAGGAAGTTGTTAAGGGGTTGTGATTTGTGTCAGAAATCGAAGGTAGTAAATTATAGAGTAGAAGGGGAGATGAATTTTATAAAAGTGAATAGACCTTTCGATTTAGTTGCAGTAGATTTGTTTGGGCCGTTGCCGAGGGGTAGAGGTGGAGTGATGTATATTTTTGTGATGCTTGATACTTTTTCTAAATATGTGAGATTGTATAGTGTTAAAAGAGCTACCAGTCAGGTATTGAGTGAAAAGGTGACAAAGGACTACATGATTCACGTGGGTAAGCCAAAAGTAATTTTGTCAGATCATGGGCCACAGTTCATCAGTGGGAAATGGCGTCAGACCCTAGGATGGGAAGGAATCATCACGAAGCATACGGCTGTGTACCATCCCCAGTCCAGCCAGGCTGAGCATGTAATGAGAGAGATAGGCAGGATCTTTAGAGCCTATTGTTACGCTAAACACAGCGAATGGCCGTTGTACGTCAGAAGAGTAGAGACTTGGCTGAACAGTACCACCCACGAGTCCACCGGCTATACACCTCACGAGTTGATCAAAGGAACACGCCCCCCGAGAATTTTGGAACAGCTGTTTGATTACCCACCTGAGAGTGAGAAAGCAGATGTGAGTATAAAGATCAGGTTGGCCAATGAGAACTTATTAAGTACGGGAGAACAAAGAAAGCGTAGGCACGATGCAAAAGGTAAGTGGATGAAATACGAAGTAGGACAATTGGTATTGGTGAGGAGACACGATTTGTCGAGCGCTCAGGATAAGGAGATCAAGAAGTTTTTCTTACTCTATGAAGGACCGTATGAGGTAATAGAAGTTAAGATGAAGAATTCATATGTATTACAGAACAGAGAGACAAGGGAGATAGTAGGGACACACAATGCAACAAATTTGAAATCAAATTTGTCCTATATAATCATAGGAATTTTAACAATGTTTATTATTAATATTAATGTGTGGATGAAATTTAATTTGATTTTATATGTTTGCAGAAGGGACTGTCCCCCATTTTCGGGCGATCACAGACTCACCACCTCTGATCGTGGTTTTTGGCAATTTGGAGGCGGACCATGGTTGGCGGTAGCCTCAGCAACGGGGTGAAAGCAACGATGGTCTTACTCCACAAAAAGGTGTCAGTAGAAATTCTTTGCTTGCAAGAACGGGGAGGGGGACCCAGAGTTTCGTGGAAAGGTAGTATATATTTTTTTCACGAACTATCTTAGTTTTGTTTTAGAAATTGTGAAATGAAACGACCAAAAGTATGAAATTTAAATACTTAAATTTTCAAGGAATTGTTTTCCCTCAGAAAACAACACAAATGTATTTTATTTTGATGTAACCGTATAAGATGATCCATTGTTGTACTTACTATTTTGTCATAAAGAAAATGTTAGTGAAAAGTGAAAGCTTGGACTTGCAAAAGTGTCTATGTGAAAATGTTTTAAATAAATAAAAGAACTTGTTATTATGCAAGATTAAAGGGTAATTTTGGGGGGTAGTTTGGTGCTCATAGAAGTGATATAATAATGGAGTGTAGAGACTGCAAATGTAGAATGTTTTAGTTTAGCTATTAGTGTGCTATCACTGTGGTAGCATGTGCCACAGTAGATAGCGGAAAGGGTTGGGGGTAACAGGGAGTGTTACCTCCATCGGAGGCCGAAATGGCGAAAATGCACGGCACACCCTTTTATACAATTGTATATTGTACCATGATAGACTGTCGTGCCGTGCAGATTAATGATGAGTGTAACATGCCTGAAGGTAAAGATGATTTCCCCGACTTTTCGGGCGATTACTGCCTTACCAGCACTAATCGTGGTTTTGGCTATCGGTCAGCTATGGCCATAATCAAGTCCCTTGACCATAGCTGACTTGAAATTGGTTGATACTAGAAATTATTGGGGGGTGAAACTAGGGGAAATCCCGGAAACTATGGAACAGCGGCTGCCACTCTGTCCGAGTAGGGACAGCAAAGCCAGGTGGTAGACCCGCATTAAGGGTGTATAACTATATAACGAAGATATGTTGATATCTAAACCGTTCAAATGTAACTCTAAAGCAAGGACAAGGAGATGTTCAATTCCTCCAACTATGCCGTCCTTGTGGAGGCCAATGGGCGCTACAGTCCAACAGAAAAAACAATAGTGTGTGTGGTTTGGGGGTTGCTCAGGTGAGCAACGAATTTGAATTTTATAACTTAAAGATGATAAATCAATTTTGCACTAATTAAACGCTTGTATTATGCTTTGATAAATAGGTGTTCATATGTTCAGTATACTGTGTTTATTCTGTTTTATAAATGTATTTTATTGTGTTAGAGATAAGGATTGATAAAAATATGTATTTCATATAATGGGTATAATTTTGAAATGTGTTTGCAGTAAGGTCAGTCACCTTGCTAAGAAAGTCAGCTGATCCGCTGTAAAATGTCACTTATTAATGTTTGCCAATTTTCAAGGTAACTGATGTTTGGATATAATAATTCTAAGGTGTTAAAGATTTTATTTCAAATGATGAGAATAATTTGATAAAGTTAAGATTTTAATGATTTGTGAAAGATAGTAAAAGGTAGATTTTGGGTGATTAATATTTTGTTGGGACATGTGGATCAGTCCAAGTTAAGTTTAAAGTGGTAGTAGAGAGAATAATGTTGTTGTGAATTAATGTAATGTAGAATTTGAGAAGTATTGATAGTGACACAGTAGATATGGGGAATATATGTAGAGTATTGAGTGATATATTGAGGTAATAAGTAAATGATGATATTTTGTTGTAGTTGAATTGATGTATTGAGAATGTTAATTAGGGGATGGTAATTTTGTAAGAGGGGATAGTGTAGTGTAGGAGTCCGCAACAAAAGTGGTTGGGACGGGAAGGGACCGTTTAGCGCCGGAAGGGGTTGCCTTAGGTAGAATCCAGGAACCAGATTAAGGGAATGAGCTTTTTGGGGGGGGGAACACACATCCTAAGTACAAAGGGTTAGAGAGTATTTTTTTATAACGAGAGAATGATGCGGATTGAGTTTAGTAGTAAGTTGGTTGTTAGTGATATTAGAGTCAAAGAGGTAAAGGTTATAAATGTATACATATCAAGTTGTAAATCAAGTTGTCATGAATAATTAAATCACCCAAAGTAATGGAGAATGAGAATATTAAAGAAAAGAGAGTTATAGTAACAGTACAAAATTTTGATTGAAACAAGTGACAATTTTAAGAAAATTTGAGAATAAGGTAAAGTTGTAAAATGTTTATTTTGAGTAATTATCTTATTTTATTATGTTTTTGTGTTTAAAGATAGAATTTTAAAGATGTTCAATGTATTTTCTGATGTAACTTATGATATAACTTATGTAGGTCAAGGTTCTTGACTTGAACCAGTTTGATCAGCTGATGGGTGATGTTCTATACTAAACCCGTTTTGGCAATGAAGTAAGGCCAATTTTGCTTCTTAATTAATTTAAATAAATTTAGATAATTTTAAAATTGAGAAAAGAAATATATTTTAATAAATTTAAATTTTTTTTGGAAAAAAAAATTTTTGATTTTATGCCTGCCATTTAATTGATGTTTTGAATTCTGATTATATTATTGTTTGTGTGTATTAATCGTGTTTTTTTTATTGAATTGTATTGTTTAGGATATATGTCTAATCACATGTTAGGATAAGGAAGATCATGTTTTTAATAAATGTTCAACTTATTTATTTTCTAATGTCAATAATAATGAAGAGAATTATTCAATTTAGATGAAAGATTTGTATTTTGATTTTGGAGATTAATGGTAATATAGATTTGGTTTCAATTAAAGGAAACTCATAAATGTGATAACAAGATTTGATATGTTGTAGCAATAAGTGTGTGTACAAGCCCAGTAACTGCTAAAGGCAGCCCAGTGTGCATGATAAGGGGGAACATATCGGTTGAGGATCTGGCATGATATAAGCCAGGGGTTTGGATTTTGGGGCGGCATGTTAGAAGGTGAGGTGCGCTGTGGTGCGTGTCTGTTCGATTTTATGGTGTTGGGATCTCGTACAGAGAAGTCCAGTGATCTCGTTCAGATGCGGCCATAGTCGCCGAGCCAGGGGGGTTGTTTACCCATGAAGTATAAGAGCAAAAGGGGGTTGTTGGCACCATACCCTCACCGGTCCTCTTAGGGGTTTTAGCAATGAGATTTCTTCTGTTTCGGCAGAAGATATATCATTGGGGGGGGGGTATTGTAACGTGACGAATTTTGAGGGAATTTATTTTATTGAATTTGGGGACATATTATAAAATATTCATAAATTCATTTTCCAACTGGGTTACGGCCACGTGTTGAATCAAAGCATGGTGCGAACAAAGAAAACGGTACGCAATAACTGTTGTGAAACAATCGCCAAAGAATGTGCCCAGCGTCGATTCTGAGAACTTTACATTTGTGTGACGTCCGCGCCCAAACGCAACACCCCAGCATGTGCGCAGACGACGCCACGGTAGTAAAACTCAAAATGGCTTAGAGACGAAAGTTTGGACGCACATGGTCTCAAAACGACGGATGTAAGTCTAAGCCCAACCTCTTTTGTGACGTCAACCAGTGCTTACCAAATGTCATCCACATCAAACACACAAAAAACCACGTGTGTTGGATGTGACACAGCAGTGGCGATGAAATAGAAGGCATTGCTTTCCACCTTGTGGGACCGCAATCTAGTTGATAGTAAGCGGAGTGATGCTCTGCCCAGTTCTCTTACAGACAGTGCCTGGCCAGGTACTTGCCCCAAGGGGTTCTTTCAAAATTTATGAGTTTCAAGTAAAAAAGTGAGTTTCAAGTAGCAGCAATGTGACAGTGGTGTTAGTGTTCAACGAAAGGACGTCAAAATCTATTTTTTGGACATCTACGAAGTTATAAATGAAGTAAATCGAGGTTGAGAGGACGCCTCGTGCCGGCAAGGGGTATATGTATTAATTTCATTAATAATGGGGCGTATTTCTATTTAAAGGGGGTTTTCCAATGAGTATGAATGAGAGAGAGAGAGCAGGCTGGGCGACCTTCATAAATATAAAATGTTTTAGGATAATTTGTATGTATATTTTAATATTATGGTTTTAATAATAAGCAAGTAAATATTTTGTAACCTTGTTAAAATATGAAAAGAAATGATTAATTCTGTTTATTTTGGTAGTATCATGTTGATAAAACTTTAAATGGAAAATATTTTAATTGATTGCACAACTACGCCTCATGGCGAAGCGCATATAACTATGTGGGGTTCAATGTGAGTAATTTTAATTTATTAAAAATTAAACAGAAGTTTTCTTTTCAATGTATATGTCGTCAGAATATTTATTTCGTACCCCCACACAGTTTCTGACCTCGCTTATGAAAGAACTCTGGGACCCAAGGAATAGCGGAATGGTGGTAAGTACGAAATATGAAACAATATTTGATACTAGATATTTGATATTTGATATTTGATACTAGCGTAACTGGTCGTTCATAGGGTTTACACTTTTTCGTAATTTTTTCAATTAATTAAAATTCTTTAATTAATTAATTAAATTTTTATAACAGCACTACACTCACTCCTATGCGCATATACTCCGAATTAAGTTCACTTGTAAATATACTGCACTATTTGCTTCAGTAGTCATAACGTCCACTCAAGGTTTGAGGTTAGTATATATGCGTTTACAACTGTTCGCTGTCAAACGCACGTTTTTCTGGATGAACGGCGTGCATGTAGGTACTCTCGTTGCTGGTGAAAGACTGTTTTTGCTTCCTCTGTCGGAATGATGCATTTCGTATTTTTTATAGGATCTGATGGGTCAATATTTTTTTTATTCGTCTAATCTCGGCGGGCTTCGTTAAAATAGACGCTTAAAGCGGCGTCAGTCGCTGGTTTTGAGATTATGAATCTGTGGTCTACATACCCACGCGCAAGGGCTAAGCACACGTTTTTTGGAAGCCATATCTCTCAACCTTCTTAAAAGCATCACTTCAGTTTCAACTTGTTTCATCCTGATGTTGAACATAACTGATCAGAGATTCAATGGTCTTGAATGCCTCAGAGTGACTCATTATAGGCTTGTTGTCATCCTCTTTGGGTTCAGAGATTTTCTCATTGCTATTGCACACCATTTCTATAATGTCACTGTCTGTAATTTCGTTGACTTCAAGCACACCTTGGTCCATAGGTTGACAAAGGGATGTCACATTGGGGGGTAAAAACACACATTTTATGTCACCATTTTTCAGTTCATCTTCACTTGGGTGTGAGGGTGCATTGTCTAGTGGGAGCACTGCTTTTCTTGGCAAATTATTTTTCGTTAAATGTTTTTCAACTTGTGGCACAAACTGCTTGTGAAACCAATCACTAAATATTTCACAGTTCATCCATGTGCTGCGTTGGTTTCTGTAGCAAACTGGCAGGGAAGACAAATCTTTAAAGTTCTTGAAAGCCCTCGGCTTTTTGGATTTTCCAATAAATCCCAGTGGAAGTCTGTGAACTCCTGTAGCATTGCTACAAGCTAAAATGGTCACTATCTCCTTTTTCTTTTTATACCCTGGTGCACTATCTTCTTGTTTTTAAGCCAAAGTATAGGTCGGCAGCATTTTATAGTTGAAACCCAGTCTCGTCACAATTGTAGAGCTGTTCTCCTGAAATCCCATGTTCATCTACAAAGCTGTGTAAAAACGTTTTGAAGTTGTCAACATCATCTTGGTTAGCAGAAAGTTTTTCACCGCTGATCTGCAGTTTCCGCACATAATAACGATTTTTCCAACTTTCTAACCATCCCTCACTTGCTTTAAACTGTCCATCGGCTCCGATTTCTTGATTGAAATGCAAAGCTTTTTCTTTTAGCAAAGTACCTGAGATAGGCAATCCTTGCTCTCTTCTTTGGGTAAACCAAAGATATAAAGCCTCATTAACTTGGTTGTTAGTGGCTTTCTTCATCATTTTCAGTTTTTTACCCCACTTGTTGAAGCTTGCGATGAGCACCACTTCTCAATCTCACTCCTCGTTTTTTTCCAGTCACTCACAGTGCTCGTTCCTACTCCCATGTCAGCAGCAATCTTCTTAGTTGTTTCACCAGCATCCAACCTCTTCAGAGCATGAAACTTTTCATCCATTGTCACAACAGTTTCCTTCCTTTTCTCCGCCATTTTAGCAAAAAACAACGATAAAGAATAACAACAATAAAAAATAACAACGATAAAATACAGTAACAACGGTTAACAATAACGATAACAACGGCAATCACTTCTGACATACAGTTTAGAAACTCACTTGCAAAACAAACTGTCACTTTAAAACGCAAACACAGACTGCGGGTAGCAAGTGGCAGGCAGACGGCAGCCGAGGTTAAGAATAAAGGAATGGGTTTCCGGGAAACAGCCATTGACCGAGTCAAGACCACAGCCCCACTCGGAATAGACTAGGTGCGCAAACAACATTCTAGCTGCAACTTTCACTTTTCCATCCCTAACCATTTCGCTAACCAAAATTGAAAAATTACGTAGTTTGGAGATACGTCCGGATATGGGAGGATCCGGATATCACAGGTCCGGATGTGACAGGTTGTACTGTATATTGTTACACATTATAAATTATAGTAAATATCATGTTTGTGTATGTTTATGTTAGTGTATAGGCAGGACATTACTGATCAACTCACCACAGCTGATATTCGAAGAGCCAATGGAACTTCAAGCGAATCAACTCGAAGAAGTGAATTGAAAAACATTTTTAAACCAAATAAAGTGATAAAAATGACGATAAAAAGTGTAAGTAACCGATTTATTCACTACCGGATTCAACAATAGGTTGAATTGGGTAGAATAAGTCACTAACCCACAACTTAATAATAAAGAACGAGTTTTTGAAAAATAATAATAAACGAACAACAAGACCCCATATTAAATTAATAACCCTGAGAATAATAATTATAAACATCGTCATATAATAAATTGGCGAACAACGTTTGAGACGATAAATTAGGTGCAATCACAACACTATTGACAAAGAACAAATACACCACGAGATCGTCTTATTACAACATGGCACCCAACGTGGGGCAAAATAACATGGGAGCATTCGTCTAGTTACAAATTGGCGACCAACGTTCGAGCGAATTAGGTGAAAAAATATTCAACCTAATTAATAAAAATAATCATTAACCTAATTTTCGAGGCAGCTGCAATACACAGAACCAAAAATGCAACGGAGAGCAACCTCTAAGAAACGTGTTGCGGAAGTGGATAAAGAAATAAACATGGATGATAAGGAGTGTAAAGGTACTGATTTTTTACCTTTTTATTATATATTACCATCAGAAGATTCCAGGTTCGAATCCTGGCAGGGTCGCCAATGTAAAGGTACTTACTTTTTACCTTTTTATTTAATCTTATCACCATCAGAAGATTTCAGAACAATACTTAATGCTCACTGCTGCCAGAATTGTACTTACCGTCATAATCCCATTAAACTTACCTTATTAAATTACCCAGGTCGCCACGATATTTTATGGTTCAATATCGCGAAACCTTTACACTCTTGCCCTTATAAAAATCCTGCTATCTAACTACCCTCAAATATCAGAAAAATCCCAAAGAACGTTAGGCGAGGTTTTCAGCACAGAACAGGAAATGGTTCACAGCGAAATAACTACACTAACACATGTTTATAGAAGAATGAACCTTTTAATTTATTCTATCATTGATTATTATTGTTCTTTATATTTATAACTTTTTACTAATTCTATTCCAATAATTTTGTTTAGACTACTACTAAATCTTTCTAAGTGAGCCAGTACTTTTTATAACCCCCACACACACACTCACTCAATTTACATTTATTTTTGATAACTTCCTATTTACTTAATGAACTCGTTATGAATTAAAATGTTTTGGCCAAATAAAACTGTCTTTACACTTGTTACCTATTTACGTAATATCCAAACGTAGTACACGATATTGTCCGGAACTGTTTCCACTAATCACTCTCCACTCCGAACACAATTTATTGTCACCTTACGTCATTTACTTGTCACTTTATTATTTAATACTGTTTGTACATTTTATAGTACTTGGTAGGCCTACTTTTATATTTTTCGGCCTACCAAGAACTCGTCCGAGGCTACCATTTTTTGTTAACTTGTAACTGTCTGCTGATTGTCTGGCCGCTTGGCCGTGAGTTGCAATGGAACTGAACTCAGTACTGCGCTAAGGCAGAGAACACAGTCCTTTTGGTCACGTGATCGTCAGTCTGCGCTCCCATTGGTGCTTTTAAAAGAGCGCTATAACGCAGGCATAAGGTTTAGCAACATTTAGTCGTCTGGTGCAATTCATAACTTGGCGTTATTTTCTCCGTGATTTACGGCTGACACAAAAATGTATGTTGTTTCATCATCTGGCTGGACTGTTTGAGTGCGGAGACAAAACACAGACGTTTTGTTTTGTAATAAACACTGCATACGTGGTTGACTAAGTCGAGGTTCCAAAAAGGTGAATGTTGACTACATAGGGAATACAAAGTTTTTAAGATATTACCTTGGCCCTACATTTCCGTACCATTACAGGAGGCGACGCCAGTCGAAGATCTAGAGGAGATATTACCTCCTACGGAACCCAACCAACCTGTACAGCAAGAGGAACAAATTGAGAGACCCACACAAACGGGGGACACTAATATCATGGAGATGCTGAAGAATATGATGGAAGAAAATAGAAGAGGTGTGGAATCGACAAACAAAAATATTGAGTCATTAAAGGAAGATTTTAATGAGAAATTAAACAAAAACGACGAATCCTTAACTAAAAATATGGAATCGTTAAACAAGAAAATGGACGACAGCCAGAAAAATATTGATTCATTGAAAGAGGATTTTCAGAGAAGTTTGATTGAACAGTTAACGAAAAATAAAGAAGAACTGAGCAAGAAGATTCATGACAGCATTGAAGATAGTAACAAGAAGATTGAAATTATCAGCCAAAGAATCGAAGACAGTAGTGAGAAATTAAATACGAAAATAGAAGAGGAAATAACCGAAGTCAGACGGAAGTCTCCGAAATTAGCGAAAGGTGTGAAGTAAACAAACAAGAAATACAGAAAACGAAGGAGAACCTTCAACCCGAATTAATAACGATGAAGAATCTCACCTAAATAAATTCGAATCCATTACGAAGAAACAAGAAGACTTGACACAAGCACAGGTACACTTGGGAACGAGGTGTGAGGAAATCACCGCCACAGTGAACGATTTTCGGGAACAAGTACACACCGACAAAGAGAAAATGGCCGAAGTGCAACGGCAAGAACTTAATAATTTTAGAGAAGAAATCAATTTATTCCGAAGTCAGCCGATACAAGTGACAGGAATAATGAACGTGGATAACCGTGAAATAATAAACTTCAAAAATTATAAGAAGAATCCCATGGAGTTCATAGAAAGAGTGGAAGAAAATATCGCCCGTACCCGTGAAATAAGATGGTCAACTATCAGAAGCATGTTGGACGAGTATTTTAAAGATGTGTACGATAATTGGTGGACGGCTACCCGACACGAGGTACAAAATTATGCCGACTTCAAGACACTATTTAAAATAAAATACTGGTCCGAATCGACACAGAATATAGTGCGCGATGACATCTGTAACGGAAAGTATGACCGTAGTAGAGGAACAACACTCACAGCGTATTTCCTGGGCAAAGTGTGCATGGCCAGAAATCTTGAACCAAAAATACCTGAAAAATGCCTTGTTATTAAATTGGCATACCATTTCGAAGAGGGCGTGGCTAGAGCGAGACTGAATGGACAGATACGCACAATCCAAACCATGTCCGCGTTGTTAGAAAATTATGAACAAGAGAAATATTATCGGAGGAGTCGACAGAGACAAGACCCATACTTTGACAGAAACGGTCAGACCGGCTACCGGGGTAATTATCGAGGAAATTATAATAACACGAACAGAGATGATGCCGACCAGAATCCGAGACCAAATAGTAACGGAAATAATTATCCACCAAATAGGAACAACCCGAATTACAGGCCGAATTATAATAATAATTATAATCACAGTTCTCCTAACAACAATCATCGTCCTAATTACAACGGCGGAAATCAGTACCGGCCCACAAATGGTAACACTCCATATCGGTCGAATAATAATAATCACCAGTACCGACCGAATAACGGGAGCAACCAAAACCAAAGCAATTTTAGGAGAGCAAATTATGTTCGTGCTGACGACGAAAATGGAGGGAGACACTTCTATCAGGGACGTCACAGTTTTGATGGACATAGTAATCGGTATAGCCAGGACGTAAGGAGTAGAGAGTCCGGGTATGACTCACGAAGGAGCCGCAGTAGCGAAGACACAAATAGAAACCATAATAGTGGACCTCAGTATAACAATGCAAGTAGACCCGAAGGAAGAGAGAATACTGAAAATGTACGACGGGTTCATAATATTGAAGGAGTCCGATCCGGAAGCAATAACCAGAGAAGGGACGCACCATCCGGAAGTAACCGACCAGAAGAAGAAAATTATGACTGGATACCGTTCAGTGACAATCCTGTAGAGAACTTCAGAATAGCGTACAATAAACGTAACCCACCAGAACGCTGGATTCCCTCAAGAAGCAATGGAAACCAATCCAACACACCTCAGGGAGGGAGACACGAAATAGACGAAGAAGAGAAAACGGCCGACCGATGGAATGCATAACCAAAATAAACAAACAAACAAAATTTTTTACCAAATGCAATAAATGTGCGTACAGCAATTATAAAGGAAAGAAGAGAAAGAAAAATGATTGTCAGATAATATTGTCTATACTATACTATATACTATACTATTATCAAACGAATTTTGCCCACAACAAATAATAAGAAAAATATAACCGTCCAGAATAAGTGTTAACATATCAAACACTTGAAGGAGTAGAGGGGAAGAACAACAAAGAGAGTAATATAAGAGAAGGCTATTATTATAATAAGAAGAGAGAAAGAGAAACGATTATCAAATGAATATTGTCTACAATAATAAGAAAAATATAATAATCCAGAATAAGTGTTCAAAAATCAAACACTTGAAGGAGTAGAGGGGAAGAACAACAAAGAGAGTAATACAAGAGAAGGCTATTATAAAGGAAAGAAGAGAAAGAAAAATGATTATCGAATGAATATTTTCTACAAATAACAAGAAAAACATAACCGTCCAGAATAAGTGTCAAAATATCAAACACTTGAAGGAGTAGAGGGGAAGAACAACAAAGAGAGTAATACAAGAGAAGGCTATTATTATAATAAGAAGAGAGAAAGAAAAATGATTATCAAATGAATATTGTATACCACAAGAAAAATATAACCGTCCAGAATAAGTGTTCAAATATCAAACACTTGAAGGAGTAGAGGGGAAGAACAACAAAGAGAGTAATATAAGAGAAGGCTATTATTATAATAAGAAGAGAGAAAGAAAAAACGATTATCTAATAAATAAACTATGATAAAACAAGCAACTAGTGAACGCACTTAAGATATTTCAACCAATGATTACTATCACTCTGAGAAAATTTTTTTATTATCCAGAATAAAATTGTTAAAAAACATGACATTTAATAGAAGAGAGAAGAAGACCGTTAAAGAGAGTATTATGTAGAGGAGATAGTGAGAAGGAGAATTGATCGAGAAGAAGAAGAAAGAAAAAATCAATATGAAGAACATTTTGTCATGATAAGAAGAGAAGAAAAATGAAGAATATTTACACATGCTATTTGTCAACAACATTAACTAATAAAGAGCTACAGAAGAGAAGAAGGAATCCAGAAGAGAGTGTATAATCAAATATAAAAGGCAAAAGAGTGAATGACCCCTAGAGTGTTTATTATTAGTCGAAAGAGACTACATATAAGTATTGTTATTTAATGAGTTGACTGAAGAAATATTCCAGCAATCATTTTTAAGAGCAGAGATGAAGTGCCTCTTAACTCAAAGAAGTTGTAGTATGGCCAGCAGAGAATGTAGCCACAAGTGCCACTCTGGACTGCCCCAGCTCACATGTTAGGGAAAAATGATAGGGAAACTAAATATTTAAGGGAAAACACAACAGCCAAGAATATAAATAAACAAGATTCCAGAATTATGAAGAAGGAGGAAATGTAGAAAATATAATGAACTGAAGACAAGTGTAAAGGTAAATAAAAAATATGAAAACATCATATGTGACTTAAAAGTGAAATGAAAAAATTGTTATTGTTGTGTTCTTGTCACTGATTCTTCATTCTTCTTTTGTTTTCATTGTGTCCTTCACACTGATCTATTGGGTAAGGTATGTCAGTCGTCTCGTTGTTAGTCTTCTTTTCTTCTTTATTGGTACATTTACTAGTAATTCCTTTTTCATGATACTTCACTTAGTTTAACGTATGATACTTTCTCCTTCTGTATCCATGGTGGTATTCTTGACCTGTTATGTATTCTTAATAGTAGTGGCCTTCAAATTAATTTTTGGTACATTGGTGGATGTAGTGTTATATGTACCGTTACATATTGCCTCCTTATTAGAATTGATTATTTCTGATATTCTTATTTTATGATTGAAGAAATTATCAATTTTTTTTCATTTCACTTTTAAGTCACATATGATGTTTTCATATTTTTTATTTACCTTTACACTTGTCTTCAGTTCATTATATTTTCTACATTTCCTCCTTCTTCATAATTCTGGAATCTTGTTTATTTATATTCTTGGCTGTTGTGTTTTCCCTTAAATATTTAGTTTCCCTATCATTTTTCCCTAACATGTGAGCTGGGGCAGTCCAGAGTGGCACTTGTGGCTACATTCTCTGCTGGCCATACTACAACTTCTTTGAGTTAAGAGGCACTTCATCTCTGCTCATAAAAATGATTGCTGGAATATTTCTAATAAACACTCTAGGGGTCATTCACTCTTTTGCCTTTTATATTTGATTATACACTCTCTTCTGGATTCCTTCTGCTCTTCTGTAGCTCTTTATTAGTTAATGTTGTTGACAAATAGCATGTGTAAATATTCTTCATTTTTCTTCTCTTCTTATCATGACAAAATGTTCTTCATATTGATTTTTTCTTTCTTCTTCTTCTCGATCAATTCTCCTTCTCACTATCTCCTCTACATAATACTCTCTTTAACGGTCTTCTTCTCTCTTCTATTAAATGTCATGTTTTTTAACAATTTTATTCTGGATAATAAAAAAATTTTCTCACAGTGATAGTAATCATTGTTTGAAATATCTTAAGTGCGTTCACTAGTTGCTTGTTTTATCATAGTTTATTTATTAGATAATCGTTTTTTCTTTCTCTCTTCTTATTATAATAATAGCCTTCTCTTATATTACTCTCTTTGTTGTTCTTCCCCTCTACTCCTTCAAGTGTTTGATATTTGAACACTTATTCTGGACGGTTATATTTTTCTTGTGGTATACAATATTCATTTGATAATCATTTTTCTTTCTCTCTTCTTATTATAATAATAGCCTTCTCTTGTATTACTCTCTTTGTTGTTCTTCCCCTCTACTCCTTCAAGTGTTTGATATTTTGACACTTATTCTGGACGGTTATGTTTTTCTTGTTATTTGTAGAAAATATTCATTCGATAATCATTTTTCTTTCTCTTCTTTCCTTTATAATAGCCTTCTCTTGTATTACTCTCTTTGTTGTTCTTCCCCTCTACTCCTTCAAGTGTTTGATTTTTGAACACTTATTCTGGATTATTATATTTTTCTTATTATTGTAGACAATATTCATTTGATAATCGTTTCTCTTTCTCTCTTCTTTATTATAATAATAGCCTTCTCTTATATTACTCTCTTTGTTGTTCTTCCCCTCTACTCCTTCAAGTGTTTGATATGTTAACACTTATTCTGGACGGTTATATTTTTCTTATTATTTGTTGTGGGCAAAATTCGTTTGATAATAGTATAGTATATAGTATAGTATAGACAATATTATCTGACAATCATTTTTCTTTCTCTTCTTTCCTTTATAATTGTTGTACGCACATTTATTGCATTTGGTAAAAAATTTTGTTTGTTTGTTTATTTTGGTTATGCATTCCATCGGTCGGCCGTTTTCTCTTCTTCGTCTATTTCGTGTCTCCCTCCCTGAGGTGTGTTGGATTGGTTTCCATTGCTTCTTGAGGGAATCCAGCGTTCTGGTGGGTTACGTTTATTGTACGCTATTCTGAAGTTCTCTACAGGATTGTCACTGAACGGTATCCAGTCATAATTTTCTTCTTCTGGTCGGTTACTTCCGGATGGTGCGTCCCTTCTCTGGTTATTGCTTCCGGATCGGACTCCTTCAATATTATGAACCCGTCGTACATTTTCAGTATTCTCTCTTCCTTCGGGTCTACTTGCATTGTTATACTGAGGTCCACTATTATGGTTTCTATTTGTGTCTTCGCTACTGCGGCTCCTTCGTGAGTCATACCCGGACTCTCTACTCCTTACGTCCTAGCTATACCGATTACTATGTCCATTAAAACTGTGACGTCCCTGATAGAAGTGTCTCCCTCCATTTTCGTCGTCAGCACGAACATAATTTGCTCTCCTAAAATTGCTTTGGTTTTGGTTGCTCCCGTTATTTGGTCGGTACTGGTGATTATTATTATTCGACCGATATGGAGTGTTACCATTTGTGGGCCGGTACTGATTTCCGCCGTTGTAATTAGGACGATGATTGTTGTTAGGAGAACTGTGATTATAATTATTATTATAATTCGGCCTGTAATTCGGGTTGTTCCTATTTGGTGGATAATTATTTCCGTTACTATTTGGTCTCGGATTCTGGTCGGCATCATCTCTGTTCGTGTTATTATAATTTCCTCGATAATTACCCCGGTAGCCGGTCTGACCGTTTCTGTCAAAGTATGGGTCTTGTCTCTGTCGACTCCTCCGATAATATTTCTCTTGTTCATAATTTTCTAACAACGCGGACATGGTTTGGATTGTGCGTATCTGTCCATTCAGTCTCGCTCTAGCCACGCCCTCTTCGAAATGGTATGCTAATTTAATAACAAGGCATTTTTCAGGTATTTTTGGTTCAAGATTTCTGGCCATGCACACTTTGCCCAGGAAATACGCTGTGAGTGTTGTTCCTCTACTACGGTCATACTTTCCGTTACAGATGTCGTCGCGCACTATATTCTGTGTCGATTCGGACCAGTATTTTATTTTAAATAGTGTCTTGAAGTCGGCATAATTTTGTACCTCGTGTCGGGTAGCCGTCCACCAATTATCGTACACATATTTAAAATACTCGTCCAACATGCTTCTGATAGTTGACCATCTTATTTCACGGGTACGGGCGATATTTTCTTCCACTCTTTCTATGAACTCCATGGGATTCTTCTTATAATTTTTGAAGTTTATTATTTCACGGTTATCCACGTTCATTATTCCTGTCACTTGTATCGGCTGACTTCGGAATAAATTGATTTCTTCTCTAAAATTATTAAGTTCTTGCCATTGCACTTCGGCCATTTTCTCTTTGTCGGTGTGTACTTGTTCCCGAACATCGTTCACTGTGGCGGTGATTTCCTCACACCTCGTTCCCAAGTGTACCTGTGCTTGTGTCAAGTCTTCTTGTTTCTTCGTAATGGATTCGAATTTATTTAGGTGAGATTCTTCAACGTTATTAATTCGGGTTTGAAGGTTCTCCTTCGTTTTCTGTATTTCTTGTTTGTTTACTTCACACCTTTCGCTAATTTCGGAGACTTCCCGTCTGACTTCGGTTATTTCCTCTTCTATTTTCGTATTTAATTTCTCACTACTGTCTTCGATTCTTTGGCTGATAATTTCAATCTTCTTGTTACTATCTTCAATGCTGTCATGAATCTTCTTGCTCAGTTCTTCTTTATTTTTCGTTAACTGTTCAATCAAACTTCTATGAAAATCCTCTTTCAATGAATCAATATTTTTCTGGCTGTCGTCCATTTTCTTGTTTAACGATTCCATATTTTTAGTTAAGGATTCGTCGTTTTTGTTTAATTTCTCATTAAAATCTTCCTTTAATGACTCAATATTTTTGTTTGTCGATTCCACACCTCTTCTATTTTCTTCCATCATATTCTTCAGCATCTCCATGATATTAGTGTCCCCCGTTTGTGTGGGTCTCTCAATTTGTTCCTCTTGCTGTACAGGTTGGTTGGGTTCCGTAGGAGGTAATATCTCCTCTAGATCTTCGACTGGCGTCGCCTCCTGTAATGGTACGGAAATGTAGGGCCAAGGTAATATCTTAAAAACTTTGTATTCCCTATGTAGTCAACATTCACCTTTTTGGAACCTCGACTTAGTCAACCACGTATGCAGTGTTTATTACAAAACAAAACGTCTGTGTTTTGTCTCCGCACTCAAACAGTCCAGCCAGATGATGAAACAACATACATTTTTGTGTCAGCCGTAAATCACGGAGAAAATAACGCCAAGTTATGAATTGCACCAGACGACTAAATGTTGCTAAACCTTATGCCTGCGTTATAGCGCTCTTTTAAAAGCACCAATGGGAGCGCAGACTGACGATCACGTGACCAAAAAGGACTGTGTTCTCTGCCTTAGCGCAGTACTGAGTTCAGTTCCATTGCAACTCACGGCCAAGCGGCCAGACAATCAGCAGACAGTTACAAGTTAAAAAAAAATGGTAGCCTCGGACGAGTTCTTGGTAGGCCGAAAAATATAAAAGTAGGCCTACCAAGTACTATAAAATGTACAAACAGTATTAAATAATAAAGTGACGAGTAAATGACGTAAGGTGACAATAAATTGTGTTCGGAGTGGAGAGTGATTAGTGGAAACAGTTCCGGACAATATCGTGTACTACATTTGGATATTACGTAAATAGGTAACAAGTGTAAAGACAGTTTTATTTGGCCAAAACATTTTAATTCATAACGAGTTCATTAAGTAAATAGGAAGTTATCAAAAATAAATGTAAATTGAGTGAATTGGCACTTAGAAAGATTTAGTAGTAGTCTAAACAAAATTATTGGAATAGAATTAGTAAAAAGTTATAAATATAAAGAACAATAATAATCAATGATAGAATAAATTAAAAGGTTCATTCTTCTATAAACATGTGTTAGTGTAGTTATTTCGCTGTGAACCATTTCCTGTTCTGTGCTGAAAACCTCGCCTAACGTTCTTTGGGATTTTTCTGATATTTGAGGGTAGTTAGATAGCAGGATTTTTATAAGGGCAAGAGTGTAAAGGTTTCGCGATATTGAACCATAAAATATCGTGGCGACCAGGGTAATTTAATAAGGTAAGTTTAATGGGATTATGACGGTAAGTACAATTCTGGCAGCAGTGAGCAATAAGTATTGTTCTGAAATCTTCTGATGGTGATAAGATTAAATAAAAAGGTAAAAAGTAAGTACCTTTACATTGGCGACCCTGCCAGGATTCGAACCTGGAATCTTCTGATGGTAATATATAATAAAAAGGTAAAAAATCAGTACCTTTACACTCCTTATCATCCATGTTTATTTCTTTATCCACTTCCGCAACACGTTTCTTAGAGGTTGCTCTCCGTTACATTTTTGGTTCTGTGTATTGCAGCTGCCTCGAAAATTAGGTTAATGATTATTTTTATTAATTAGGTTGAATATTTTTTCACCTAATTCGCTCGAACGTTGGTCGCCAATTTGTAACTAGACGAATGCTCCCATGTTATTTTGCCCCACGTTGGGTGCCATGTTGTAATAAGATGATCTCGTGGTGTATTTGTTCTTTGTCAATAGTGTTGTGATTGCACCTAATTTATCGTCTCAAACGTTGTTCGCCAATTTATTATATGACGATGTTTATAATTATTATTCTCAGGGTTATTAATTTAATATGGGGTCTTGTTGTTCGTTTATTATTATTTTTCGAAAACTCGTTCTTTATTATTAAGTTGTGGGTTAGTGGCTTATTCTACCCAATTCAACCTATTGTTGAATCCGGTAGTGAATAAATCGGTTACTTACACTTTTTATCGTCATTTTTATCACTTTATTTGGTTTAAAAATGTTTTTTAATTCACTTCTTCGAGTTGATTCGCTTGAAGTTCCATTGGCTCTTCGAATATCAGCTGTGGTGAGTTGATCAGTAATGTCCTGCCTATACACTAACATAAACATACACAAACATGATATTTACTATAATTTATAATGTGTAACAATATACAGTACAACCTGTCACATCCGGACCTGTGATATCCGGATCCTCCCATATCCGGACGTATCTCCAAACTACGTAATTTTTCAATTTTGGTTAGCGAAATGGTTAGGGATGGAAAAGTGAAAGTTGCAGCTGGAATGTTGTTTGCGGACCTAGTCTATTCCGAGCGGGGCTGTGGCCTTGACTCGGTCAATGGCTGTTTCCCGGAAACCCAATCCTTTATTCTCAACCTCGGCTGCCGTCTGCCTGCCACTTGCTACCCGCAGTCTGTGTTTGCGTTTTAAAGTGACAGTTTGTTTTGCAAGTGAGTTTCTAAACTGTATGTCAGAAGTGATTGCCGTTGTTATCGTTATTGTTAACCGTTGTTACTGTATTTTATCGTTGTTATTTTTTATTGTTGTTATTCTTTATCGTTGTTTTTTGCTAAAATGGCGGAGAAAAGGAAGGAAACTGTTGTGACAATGGATGAAAAGTTTCATGCTCTGAAGAGGTTGGATGCTGGTGAAACAGCTAAGAAGATTGCTGCTGACATGGGAGTAGGAACGAGCACTGTGAGTGACTGGAAAAAAACGAGGAGTGAGATTGAGAAGTGGTGCTCATCGCAAGCTTCAACAAGTGGGGTAAAAAACTGAAAATGATGAAGAAAGCCACTAACAACCAAGTTAATGAGGCTTTATATCTTTGGTTTACCCAAAGAAGAGAGCAAGGATTGCCTATCTCAGGTACTTTGCTAAAAGAAAAAGCTTTGCATTTCAATCAAGAAATCGGAGCCGATGGACAGTTTAAAGCAAGTGAGGGATGGTTAGAAAGTTGGAAAAATCGTTATGATGTGCGGAAACTGCAGATCAGCGGTGAAAAACTTTCTGCTAACCAAGATGATGTTGACAACTTCAAAACGTTTTTACACAGCTTTGTAGATGAACATGGGATTTCAGGAGAACAGCTCTACAATTGTGACGAGACTGGGTTTCAACTATAAAATGCTGCCGACCTATACTTTGGCTTAAAAACAAGAAGATAGTGCACCAGGGTATAAAAAGAAAAAGGAGATAGTGACCATTTTAGCTTGTAGCAATGCTACAGGAGTTCACAGACTTCCACTGGGATTTATTGGAAAATCCAAAAAGCCGAGGGCTTTCAAGAACTTTAAAGATTTGTCTTCCCTGCCAGTTTGCTACAGAAACCAACGCAGCACATGGATGAACTGTGAAATATTTAGTGATTGGTTTCACAAGCAGTTTGTGCCACAAGTTGAAAAAACATTTAACGAAAAATAATTTGCCAAGAAAAGCAGTGCTCCCACTAGACAATGCACCCTCACACCCAAGTGAAGATGAACTGAAAAATGGTGACATAAAATGTGTGTTTTTACCCCCAAATGTGACATCCCTTTGTCAACCTATGGACCAAGGTGTGCTTGAATCACTGAAACGTACCTATCGCCGTAATTTACTGACTGTGTTGTTTGCTGGAGTGGACGAGGGTGAAAGTGTTACGGAATCCTTAAAAAAGGTGTACATGTTAGATGTGGTGATGTGGGTATCCCAAGCATGGAATGAAATAAAACCGTTTACACTGGTTAGGTCATGGAGGAAGCTGTTAGATCACAAAGCAACTGAAAAATGGACTGGGGAGAAACCAGAAGAAATCAATGAAACTGTTTGCAATGAAGAAGAGAGTCAGATTGCAGAGCTTGTAAAAAACCTGCCTGGATGTGAAGAAATCAATGACGACGAAGTCAAGAAGTGGTTAAGTGAAGATGAAGTCAACGAAATTACAGACAGTGACATTATAGAAATGGTGTGCAATAGCAATGAGAAAATCTCTGAACCCGAAGAGGATGACAACAAGCCTATAATGAGTCACTCTGAGGCATTCAAGACCATTGAATCTCTGATCAGTTATGTTCAACATCAGGATAAAACAAGTGAAACTGAAGTGATGCTTTTAAGAAGGTTGAGAGATATGGCTTCCAAAAAACGTGTGCAGTGTATGAAGCAGCCGAAAATCACAAACTTTTTCAAAAACTGATGTAGGCGTACTGTAAGTAAAACTTTTTAACCAATTTTACTTTTTGTATTTTAAAGAGTACAGTGTACAAATACAAATGCTAAACCAATAGAAACATCTAAAAAAAACATTCAACAACGAACGCGTTCATTATTTCTGGCCCTCTAGCTATTTATAAATGACCTTATGATATCCGGATTTTTCCATATCCGGATTGGCCGGTCGCCATATTAGTCCGGATATGACAGGTTGTACTGTATATAGGACGGTGCGGTTGGAAAAAATCATTCCATTTGAATGTCCGCTCTTGAAGTCTGGTACCAACCGTCTCGGTTTTCTCACTAAGCTGAATCTACTGTTTACAATAAAAGCCAACTCTTTTAAAGGTTCATATGACAAGAATGGTTTATTCAACTCTAGAACAATAAAATTTGGTACAATAATATAATTTACTTTCCTTTTGGTTAACAATTAAATTAGAACATGGACTCTAAAACATTTAAAAATCTCAGGTTGGTATGACTGCATTTGGCTAGTCGAATAATTTTTGTTAGTAAACAAATAGGTTATAATATTTTATTAAACTTGTGGTGTTAGTAGTACCGTAGTAATAGTAATAGTAGTAGTAGGTCCTTTGAGTCTGCAAAATACACATATCTAATAAAAATGCTACTGTTACAATAAGTAGACAAAACATAAACTCATTGATTATTAATTTGAAATAATATAAAATATGAAAACTGTTCATGGTCAATCATTGAATTTAATACAGGTTCATGTAACCTTGTTTGTATAAAATTTATTAATTATTTTTCAAAGATGCATTGATTAGTTAGCAAGGATAATAATTATTATAATTCAGTGTCATGTATTATAACCATCTCCTAGACTGGATGTACCTAATTCAGGTATTTGTTCTTCATTTGATATATTCATGTTACCCTCTTGTGCAACTCTTAGTTAATTATTAAAATAAAATATAGAACATTCTTATCTTCCTAATGGTTAGGGTACAGGTTCCCTTCATTCGTTATACAATATCTTTGCTTATACTAATATATTAGAATCATATAAATAGTTAAAACTGTCGTTAATGAAAGCGTTCAATTTTGTCATTGTTTATCTATATTTTTAAGTTCCCTTCCTTTTGGAATTGGGCAATTTATCGATTAACTGACGTTACTTCGATTCGCTATTAGCGTTCTTTTACTTATATATTACTTGACAAGCATAGGATAATTGTTATGGGTATTTGATACTTGCGTAACTGGTCGTTCATAGGGTTTACACTTTTTTGTAATTTTTTCAATTAATTAAAATTCTTTAATTAATTAATTAAACTTTTATAACAGCACTACACTCACTCCTATATGCATATACTCCGAATTAAGTTCACTTGTAAATATACTGCACTATTTGCTTCAGTAGTCATAACCTCCACTCAAGGTTTGAGGTTAGTATATATGCGTTTACAGCTGTTCGCTGTCAAACGCACGTTTTTCTGGATGAACGGCGTGCATGTAGGTACTCTCGTTGCTGGTGAAAGACTGTTTTTGCTTCCTCTGTCGGAATGATGCATTTCATATTTTTTATAGGATCTGATTGGTCAATATTTTTTTATTCGTCTAATCTCGGCGGGCTTCGTTAAAATAGATGCTTAAAGCGGCGTCAGTCCCTGGTTTTGAGATTATGAATCTGTGGTCTACATACCCACGCGCAAGGGCTAAGCATCACACACTTATTTTTATAAGTCAAATATCTTACTTATAACTGCACTGATTTCATTTTAATTACCCTTATCGTTTCTAATTTTTAATGACAATTATTTTGAATCCCCTCATCGTATATTTCGGATTCGGGGTTGCTGAAATCGCACTTGGTATTAATACATAGTGTCCATTAAGCTATTAATTATTTTTAATACATTGTTTTTATTCCATATTTGATGGTAATAACGTATTCTCATCTTACTATCCACTTTTCCCTTAAAACTATGCCTTAATATTAACACTATGTCTGTTTTCATAGGTTCAATCCTAAGTCTATGGCTATACATATTGTTTGTTACTTATATCATAATAATATTAACATTTAAATAATTTCTAATAGGGCCTATTTACACTTTATTGGTTTTAGTCACTATTGATAGCGTTCTTTTTCCCTATTATATTATAGGTTCATTGCCTTAATTATAGTTTGTCGAGTATGTTTGCCATACTTCATGGAGTTACCTTATTGTATGCTTGGTGCTCTTTACATATTATTTTTATTGTTATTTAAATGACACTTATAATGGTTTCAATGACATTGTTATCAATGTGCTGCAGTTCATTCTGCATTTTTACTGGTTATCACCTTGGTTTAGTTGTTATCAAAATTGCTTGCAGCTAGTTGTTACTATAGTTTTGTTGTCATTATTGTTATTTTTATTATTTAGATAGTTATCTTTGTGGAATTTATTCATTTGAACAGTATTCTGTCCCACTTAAATTTGTTAGTTGAGTTACTACTCTTGTATAATAAGTTTACAACATAATTTGGTTGCATCATGCATCTTTGCTATCACAAGCATATAGTTATATTGGATTACATTAATATAGCTTTTATATTTATCTATTACATCACCTATTGTATACAAAACGTTCCTTATATCATCTAGTTACTTCCCAGCTTAATACATTTTGGTTTGATATTATTTTGGCTTTGTTTTTCTTAAGTTTTAGTGGAAACTGGTTGCCCAGATTAGGTTATGTTGCATACTGGGTAAACAGTAATGTGTTGCTGTTGGATTTGTATTTCTGTATTAATCTGGTTGATTGGCTTTCATTCAGTGTTGGTACATTGGTTGTCGGTTATTATTGTACTTTTTGTTTACTCTTTTATTGTCGTCATTATTGTTAATTAGTGGGTTTTTACTAACATCAATCCCACTGTACAACTGGTTATTTATATTCTGGAACCTAGTCTTCTTTTTATGTCTACACATCATTTAGCTAAAATAAAGTTATCCTAGTCTTATTCAGTTTCTTGGTGATTCTTTATTTACAATACTTAGTCCTTATTGATTACAGTTTATTTTACATGGACAAGGAATGTATTCATTAAATGAGTTGTGGTCAGTGTTGACTTTACCATACAGCTTAGGGATTTATATAATTAATTAACATTTCTTCTTTCTTCTTGTACCATTATTCCTTCATAGGTTTATGTTAGTTTGTTATATTCCAATTTCTTTCCTTTTTTTTGTGTCTGGTCTGGATATCTTCCTTCTTCTTTTCTTCACTGATCTCTTTCTCACTCTTATTTATTTTATTCATGATGTTGTTTTCACTTGTCTCCTTCTCATTGTTTCTTCTTTCTTCTTTATTGAGGTCGTTATTGTTGTGTTCTTGTCACCAGGGCCACCCAGAGGAGGGGGGGCACAAGGGGCAGATTTCCCCGGGCCACAAAAAACTTAACTCAAAAGGGGGCCACATTTGAAAAAAAAAACATTATTTTGGTACTAAAAATACTGTTTGCGTAACAGGATGCATGATCGAGACTCAAGAACGATAACAGAAACAAACAGAGCGCCAGGCTCTGTCTCTGATAGTGATGAGTCATTCCCCTCCCTTTTCGCCAACACCCCCTCTCTTTCTGCCAACACTCTAAAGTTCACTGCCTACCTGATCTCGACATTCGATATTCTGTTGTTCGATCAGACAGTCATTGCAGTGTTGGTATTGATAGTTTTCAGACTCTATGTAGGTCGTAGTGACACTGTTACAGTTTATAAATAAAGTTTTTTGTAGTGTGCAGCTGCGTAATTTGTTATTATTACAATTTGTACTAGGTAAGTAATTAATTAGCCATTGGATTCTATCTCTGTTGCCTTAAAAAAAAAATATCCCTTTGGTTAGGTATTTATTATTCACTAGCTATGCCCGCGATTGATACTTGATACTCATTGTTTATACTATTTAACACACTTTTATCGTTTACGTACTTTATTTTGGAGTTTCTTACACTGCCGAATTTGCTATCGCGTGTTCGATTCCTAGCGCAATTTTGGCTTTCCGTATTAACAATTAACGCAATACTTATGATCTATTTACATTATTTTTATTCTTATTAATTACTTATACTATATTATATGATATTTACATAATTGTTATTTGTCCGTCTGGCTGTTAACTTAGGGTTTTTTGTCATGTCTAATGTCAAAGTATTTGTTTTCTGTGTTTATTTAGTTACTTTCGGTACCTCATTCTGTAACCTAACTTCTGTCTATATCTGTGTATTTACATTGACGCGCTGAAAATACACTCTGATCTTTTCCACCTAACGAGCTTATTTGTCAACCGATTTAAATGAAACAAACACTAAATGTTAGCCCAAGCTTATCTCAATACATCACTGAAAACCACACCCAAATTTGTTCTGCCATTGTGGAGATTAGCGTGCACAGACAGAAAACAGACAACGATTTTATTACATGTATAGATTTATTTTTATTTTATTATTTATTGTGTGAAATCTTTAAGATTTATACAATCGTCATACATGTTTTACATAATTAATAACAAAATAACAAAAGAAAGTGCCAAATATGTACTATTTCAGGTCAATAAAATAGAAGTTAAAAATGAAACGATCGTTTCAATCTGGTGCGGCAAGAAGAAAGGAAAAAAGAGAAAAGTTAATGCGTGAGGAAAGAGGAAAACCCACCCTTCATAGTTTCTTAAAAGGGAATTCCGGCCAACCCGAGTCTTCAAGCAACTCAAACTGTACATTGACTAGTGAGGGAGGAAATCCAGTAAAAAAAGTTTCTAACAAAGATAGTCGTACAAACTATTACAATAACATAAACGATAAAATCGCTGAGGTTGTTTCAGTGTTTCCACAAAAATCTTCTAATAATGACTTCGAAAGCACTAGTGTACATCGTGTCAATAATGATTTATGTGAAGGAACTCATGAAGGCTTTAAGAACTTTATATCTAATGATCCTGCAAAATGGAAATTTCTAGATACAAAACAGAGGGGATTGATTGTTTTAAAAGGACCACCTCCTATTCCTGAGAGCTTGCCGCGAGATATGTCAGGCAGGCCATTTCCTCGAGGAATTTTTTTTAAACACCAGACTAATGGCAAGAGTGTAAAAAGGGATTGGCTTGTTTGGAGCGAAGAAGCAGCTTCCCTTTTTTGTTTTCCATGTACACTTTTTAAATGTGACGATAGTGACGATCAAGTTCAAATGTTAAAATCACAGTTATGTCAAGGTGGAGTTAATGACACATGGAAAAAACTGTATGAAAAAGTTAAAAGCCATGAAGGTAATGTTTGTCACTTGAGAAGCTACATTAAATGGAAAGACCTTTGTGTTTCACTACAAGATATGGGAGGCATCGATGCAGCGTTACAACAAAACATTAAGCAGGAAGAGGAAAAATGGAGGAAAATTTTGAAAGCTGTAGTTGATGTTGTTCTTTTTTTAGCGAAAAGAAATTTGCCATTAAGAGGAACCCGTTCCACAATCGACTATTATGACAGTGGTCTTTTCCTAGCAACCCTCCAGTTAGTGGGAAGATACAATGTTGAAGTTGGTCAGCACCTAGAAAATATTAGTAATAGTAGAGAATCAGGTAAAAGACTTCAGGCTCACTATCTGTCCTGGCGAAGTCAAAATGAATTCTTAAAAGTGTGTGCTGATGAAGTTGTAAATTCAATACTTGAGGAAATAAGATCAGCTCACTACTATAGCATCATCGTAGATGGGACACCAGATGTGTCTCACGAAGAACAGCTAGTATTTATCATTCGATATGTTCTGTGTCAAGATGGAGAGTGGAAAGTTTATGAAAGATTTATTAAAATGAATGCCTTTGAAAAGAAAACAGGAGCAGCAATAACAGATCAAGTCAAACGTGTCTTAAACAACTTTCAGTTGGATTTGTCTTTATGTAGAGGTCAAGGCTATGACAATGCCTCTAATATGTCTGGCAAGTTTAAAGGCATTAAAACAAGAATTTTGGAAGAAAATCCACAAGCATATTTCACACCTTGCTGTGCTCACACCTTAAATTTGTGTGGGACTCATGCAATGGAAACTAGCATTTAGATTAGATCCTACTTTGGAAATGTTGAAAAGCTGTATAACATATTTTCAGCAAGCCCTGCAAGATGGAAAATTCTTCAAAACAAAGCTGGCATATCTCTTCATTCTACTTCAAAAACAAGATGGAGTGCAAGAATAGAATCAATTAGCCCTCTAGCAAAGAACTATAATAATGTATTGTCAGCACTTAATGGATTGGAAGATCTTAAACTACCAGCTGAAGACCAAGCTGATGTTAATGGCTTAATTGAGTGGATGAGTTCTTACGAATTTGTAATTTTTACCACAGTCTGGTACAAACTGCTCAAGTGTATCGACATTAGAAATAAGATTTTACAAAGTTCCAAACTTTGCCTTCCTGAAGCAACTAAACACATAAGAGGGCTCATAGTTGATATTCAGTTGATAAGACATTCATGGGTTCAACTTCTTGAAGAATCAAAAAATGTAGCTGTGGAACTTAAAATTGATCACCAGCTAAAAGTGACCAGGTTCCGAAAGAAAAAAAGATTTCATGACGAAACAGGTGTTGAAGTTGAAAAGTACATTTTTAAGTCACCTGAAGAGAGACTTCAAGTGCAAGTTCTCAACCCAGCCCTTGATATTCTTTTGGTCCAACTAAGTGACTTGACTGAAAGAATGTCACACTGTTCAAGATTGTTTTCACCAATATTAACTCCACCATTTAATGAAGAACAAGACCACTGTGCAAGTACAGCAGAAGATGATCATCCCACAACATCAACACATTATGTTTCAGTGAAAAACAAATACAAGAACAAGCTGAAGAACTGTCGACTGCTTATCCTTCAGACTTACAAAAAGATGACCTGAATGATGAACTTTCTTTTTTTTACAAAATTCGCGAAGAGTCAAAGTTTTGTGTAAGTGGTCATATTTCATCAGCACTAGAACTTATAAACTTAATATACAAAAAAGGATTGGAGTCTGTATTTCCTCAAATTTGCACGGCTCTTCGTCTTCTCATAGTGGCCCCAGTGACTGTAGCATCTGGTGAGAGAGCATTTAGTAAGCTCTCATTGATCAAAAACCGCTTGCGGTCAACCACAACAGAGACAGACTTAATCACCTAATGTTGTTAAGTATCGAGCATGAACTCGCAGACAGACTGTCTTTTGAAAATGTAATCAATGACTTTGCTGCAATGAAGGCTAGGAAAAAGATTGTTTAATTTACTGGGATGTGCAACCTTAAGTGAGTGTGTGTGTGTGTGTGTGTTTTACTTTTCTTGCTTTTAAATTCAGTTTTATAACGAAATATAAAATGTTTAACGTATTATAACAGATAAGTGTTTTAAAGAGCAGCGCTATTGAGTTAGGCCATTATTATTCACTTCAAAGAACTATCAAATTACAATTTAAACATTATTGTTTTGGTTTGAAACAGTTTCTTCTTTTAAATACTGTATTTGTGGTATTAAAATTTGTTTTGAAACTTTTATCATGTTTTTAAATTTATCCTAAAACAGCAAGCTTCATTATTCCATTAGTCAAAACTAAGTAAAGGTTTAATGAATAGACCCCTTGATAGTCAATACTGGGAGGACCGCTAGGCCCGAACAGTCCCTTCGAAGAGACTTGGATAATGGACTGACTAAAGTGGTCCTATGCGGACAAAAAAGTGAAAAAAAATATATATATATATATATATAAGTCATTGTAAAGGAGAGGGCCACAAATCTAAGCTTTGCCCCGGGCCACCAAAAATCTCTGGGCGGCCCTGCTTGTCACTGATTCTTCATTCTTCTTTTGTTTCCATTGTGTTCTTCACACTGATCTATTGGGTAAGGTATGTCAGTCGTCTCGTCGTTAGTCTTCTTTTCTTCTTTATTGGTACATTTACTAGTAATTCCTTTTTCATGATACTTCACTTAGTTTAACGTATGATACTTTCTCCTTCTGTATCCATTGGTGGTATTCTTGACCTGTTATGTATTCTTAATAGTAGTGGCCTTCAAATTAATTTTTGGTACATTGGTGGATGTAGTGTTATATGTACCGTTACAATATATATTGTTTGTATTAGTAGTAGTTGCGTGGGGCAGAGGTTGTCACTATGTATCATGTAGTACGATAACAAGAATGGGGTTATAACAGTAGATTCAAAAAAAAAAAAGGAAAATGCCATGCTAAAGAGAATAAAGTAATATTTTATTTAAACTTATAAATACGTAATTGTTAATTGCATTTACCTGTTTTTCTCTGCTAAGTACACCAGACGACACCTTGTTCAATTACCAATAAAGGTAGGTAATACAAATTTCAATATTTTAAACCTTTAATTAACTCGTAATGCTTTAATATGTTCAATATGGATAATCTGTCATGCTACAGATTGCTCTTATCCAGAAGTGATTAGTTCAGATCATACTTTGAGTATGTATGAAATAATTGCTTATGATATTTTTTAGTTATTATATTCTTTGTCTTCCTCCCCATTTCTATATCTGCTTCTTCATACTTAAGCTTTTTTTTTTTTTTTTTTTTTTTTTTTTTTGATAGTTATTGTTATCTGAGGTTTATTATTATTATATTTATTGTTTCCTTAACTTAGTGCTTTACCCATGGGATTTTCATTCCCTAGCATTCCCTAACACGTGAGCTGGGGCAGTCCAGAGAGGCACTTGTGGCTACATGTACTCTGCTGGCCATAATACACTTCTAATTGAGATCAGAGGAACATCATCTCTGCTCAAAATATAATACTGCTGGAATTATCTACAGACAGTCATTAAATAAAAATTATATATGAATAGTCTATTTTTTGACTAATAAAAAACATCCTTGGATACCTCACTTTGTAGTTGCTCAGATTTGCTAATATTTTCTATCTCAGTTATTCTTCTTATTAATTATTCTCCTTATTATTTATTCTTCTATCTTTTTAGCTCTGCTAATATATTTATTCTTATCATGGTTGGAAGCTCTGTTGATATATTTATTTTTCTCATGGTTGGAAGTTCTGTTGATATATTTATCACTAGTTATTGGGTGTAAATTTTTTCATCTGAATTCTCTTTAATTCTTCTATTGTTCGCACAATCTTCTTCTGGTTATCAATATTAATAGCATATATATATATAATTTTTTCTTTGTTCTTATTAATTGTTCTACTGGTTTTATGTTATTACAGTTATTCTTCCAATTGTTCTTATTATAATTAAAATTAAATTAGTGATCATAGTTATATTATATATATATTTGTTTCTCAAAACTTATTATTTCACTCTGGGTTTCATCCAAATTATTTCATTAACATTATATTATTTAAGTGGTCCTTACCTCCTTTTGCCTTTCGTAACTTTTTTAATATTTCCTTTCCAAAACTAGTTTATTCATATTATTGGTATAAGTTGTTCTTATTTATTTTTAGAACTTAGTAATATAATAATCATTTTTCTTCACAATTCGTTTCCATAATCGTTTATTCAAATAATTCCTGTAAGTTGTCCTTATGGTTTTTAGAATTTACGTAGTAATTATGTTTCCATTCAAAATTAATTTCTGTAAAGAATTGTTGTAAGTGGATCTTACATTCTTTTTGGATTTATTTATTGTTTCTTTCATTCTTCAATTCAAAATTAAGTCCCATAAATAATTGGTGTAAGTTGACCTTACTTTCCTTTTGAATTTTTATTTAATTATTTTAAATTCTAATCCTCTTATTACAGTTTCTAACTTGTTATATGTTCTTCTAAACCCAGTATTGATGATCTTTTTGTGATTTTCATAATATCGCTCAGTTCCTCATATCTTCATTTGTATGGTTCATTTTCTTGAATAATCTTCTTCCTTAAATCTCGGTTTTGTCCCTTTATTCTTTATTCATCTTATTTTGTCTCAATTATACTTATTTTCCTTCTCTTTTAACTGGTTTTTTGCTGTATTCAGTTATCATAACATCCGTCCCTTTTCTTGATGGTGTGTGGTATTTGATTTAGCCATGGTCCATAATCTCCGTTGACCTTATTGTCCGAACTACCACTGTCTTCATAATTATTTCTTTTCTTGTGACCTTTCTCGCTTCTTCCTTGTATTTCATTTTTTCTTCTGTTATCCTTTTGCTTGTTTCAAGTCTTATTTGAATCATTCTATCGTATGGTTTATTAAACCAAGATGTCACTGGTACATTTTTGATTAATGATAACACTGATGTTTTACCATATATTTCTACTTCTGTCGTATTCCATTTGTCTATATTCCTTTTAAAGTGGTAACATACTGTTTTATCGTAAGCTATTTCTGAAATTTGTTTTAACATGCTTCTATAATCTATGGAATTCATGATGTCTTTTTCACTGGTCATTGGGATATTAAGGACCTCAATTAAACCACTGTGCATCATCTCCAACTCTTCCTGTTTTTTTATTGATTTCTTTGGATGTATTTGTCTCATTTTCTTTGACTTCATTTCCATATGCTTAAGATTTTCTTTGTTTCTGTTAGGTTTAATTTCAGATAATAATGCTACTTGTTCCCTTGTTTTATCGTTTGGTATTTCTCCGGTTCCCGGTTTGTTATCATTTTGTAATTCTTTGGTCATATCGTCCATTTTCTGACATAATTTTTTATAACTATCCTCCACCTTCCTATTGGTCTCTTCTATGTCCTTCCTTAATTCTTCTTTTGTGGAATCCATTTTCTGACTCATTTGTATGAGCATTTCCATCATCTTATCCAGAATCGGATTTTCTGTTGTTTTGGATTTCTCTACCTCTTTCTCCTGGAGATTGACATCCCCTGTTTGTGTGGGTATCTCAGGTTGTTCCTCTTGTTGTGCGGGTTGATTCGGTTCCGCAGGAGGTAACCTTCCTTCTATATCTTCAATCGGAGTTGCCTCCTTGACGTCCATATTGATCTCTTTTTCAACTTCTGCTGTCCTTTTCTTTGATATTGCTCGTTTCGGCATTTTTATTACTTTTCCTGACTTTATAACAGCTGCCGGCTAAAATTAGAAATTGGGCAGATTATTTTTATCTGTTATGGCCTATCAATCACTAATTTCAGCCCCATATTGGGCGCCAATTTTGTAACAAGATCTAAAAAAGTTGGTTTTTCGGAGTTACAAAAAATTGTAATAAAAAATTTTGTTTGAAAAAAAAATAAAAAAATATATTTATTTCTTTAATTATTTATTTATTTTTAACTATTTATTTATTTTTTATGATTTATTAATTTATTAATTGTTAATTATTTAATTATCAATTTAATACCTTAGAATAACAAGAATTGTTTTTCCGCGTTAACTAGATTATAAAATGTAATAATCGATTAGTGGTCTTCCATTATTTAATGAGTGTACTCCTTCAATGATGTTATTCTCTTCTTTTCTTGGAGTCGAGGTGTCAAATATTATCTAAAATTCTTCTATCTATATGTTTACTAATAAATAAAATGCAAAAACTATCATATTCAACAAATTTATTAATGTTATCGAGACTAATTGATTTTGAATCGATCGGCTAATCGACAGCTCACAAACTCATATCTCAGGGCAATTGATTTCAGTATATAAATTATTAATGTAAAATTACAGGTTCTTTTAGCTGTTATTATAATAGTCAGAGAAAGGGCAAAGCTGAAAAGTACAACACTTGCAGAAAAAACTTCTTAATTATAAAAAATAGAAATATTATTTAAGATATAAATGTAGATTTCTCGAACCCAAACTCAGGATGATGTTCTGACGTCACCGCAGAGGATGCTGGGAGTATTCAAAAATGGCTGCCCACGTGCTGTATATGTACGAAGTGTCTTCACTGCAGAACTCCTTCAAATAAATGTTGGTTATTGGTGTGTTCCTCTTCCAAGCAGTAGTGATTAATTCCTCTTCATCACGGTGTAATTATTCGGGATGAGTGGTCAGTTGTTCGGCATGGCAATCAGTGTTCAAAAGTGTTCTTGTTCCACTAGTTGTGAGGTTTTACAATGTCCAATTTCGTGTTGATAAAATTTTGAATTCACGTTTATATGGTTCTATTATCTGGATGACGACTTCTAATCTTCATAAATAGATTAATTTGGTTTATTCCAGGTTAACTCAGTGTTGATTAATCATATTTTTCAATTTCTCTGGGTTATTTTTTATAGGTTTAGTTATATCCAAAAATTATCTTCTCTCTTTTTTAATGAATTAATTTGCGTGAGCTCGTTTCGAAGTGTCCATCTCAACGTGTAACAATCAACTAACTCTCTTTCTTCACCATACAATAGGTCCTGGCCAATTTAATATTAAATCTACATCGTTTTAACCAGATGGCATTTCCGCCTAAATAATTGACTTTTACATTACCGGTATATGATTAATTACATTTTTACTATTATTTATTTTTATTAAATACTAATTACATATCCAATTTCCTTATTTAATTCTGCATTATTTAATATCAAACATGATATACTTTATAGTATTTTCTAACTCAAAAAGTCATATTTACTGTATATTTGGATGCAGGCTTTAACTGTACTCCTGTCACATTAAATGGTTTACAATTTCTGTTAGTATCTAATTAACACTGAACAAGATCATTGATTGTCATATTATAGGTTGATTTATTTAATTCTCAGCAATTTTATGATATGGTTAAATAATTTGAATATTATCATTAATTTAGGCTTTTCCTTTAGATTCCAGTGTTATTACACTTGCGTTTTTTCTAATAATATTTTATACATTCCTCTAATACCTTCACAAATTATTGTTACAGTTATAATGCACAGTGATTGATTTACATTATATAATTTTCATCAATTTAATTAATTTCCTTTACCTATTTACTAATTACAAGGTTGGTGAGATTTACCATTTGGCCTAGATTTTATGTTAGTTCATTTACAATGTTTATTATTATTCCAGTTTGCCAACACCCTCTCTGACCTACAATTCTTATAACATCTTAACTGAATTAACTTATTTAATTACAGTAAGGTTTATTATTAATTAATATCATTAAAACATAATAAATACTCTATAACAAAAAAATTATACTCAATCTCAAACATTCAAGCCTTGAGTTCAATGAACTGTTAATATAAACAAAACACATCTGTTCTTTCTTCATTTAAATTATTCATTAAAATTAATTTTTAAGCAGTCTTTTGCTGTTCTTGGTTTTAGTTTAGGGATTTCCCCTTGTTCACTTCACTATTTATTGCATACTCTTATATTATTTTTTGTCATTTTGTCTGGTATTGTATGATAAAGAATATCAGTTATATGAGATCATCAGGATTTGCTTTTCATTATAAAATTAAATTGCACTGTTACATTTTTACATTTATATCTAGAACCTTTACTTACACATACTTTACATTTACTCTTATTTTATTGCATTGTACTTTTCTTATTTATTTTCATCTTTTTTGGGGGTTTCTAATTTTATTACATGTGGTTGTATTGTTTTTCCAATAGTCGTTCTTTTTATTATAGTGGTTTGTTTATCCTGGGCATTTCCTGACCTGCTCCTATACTACCTGGGTATAATTACTTTATACATTGGCCTATCATTATTTTCCTATAATTTATTATATATTGCATGGTTGGTTTTAATTTATTTTATCTCTTTGAACTATGATTTCACTTCACTGTGGTCCTTGATTAATTTTTATAGTAGTTTTCCTTGATATCCGTTTATATTGATTTTATACATGATTATTTTTTAAATTAGAACAATGTGGATAATCTGTCATGCTACAATATGTGATTGGTTGTTGACATTGTCACACAGTTAATGTCTTAGGCCAGAATAAATATGAATCACCGTTGCTGCAGACCGCCCTTCAACTGGTTATATTCACTTTTACAACACTTTATATATTTATTTCACAATTATTGAATAAAATGACACCTACTCAGGATTGCCCCATTACAATATCTATAAAAATAAAAAAGTGATCTACCAAAATTGGTGAGACCGAACATTATATACTAACACTAGTAATAATTATACAACACCAGAACTAAATCACATAACACTTATTCATCAGAACCAAAGTGAAAAGACCAATTCAACATCAGTAAACAATTTATTTGACTTATTTTATTTTTAAAACTTGTTTTAAATAGTTGGGAGGTAAATTAACTCTGTAGTCGCTTAGCATCAGTCCGCCATCTTGGCACGGCCAACTGAAGCTATCGCTGAGTCGACACTAACTATTGTGTTCACACATCAGATCAAACAACTATTTCATTGTATTTTCTTGATTTTAATTTTCTTGTAGGTATGAATTATTTTAATTGTAATATGTTGTACTTCTTAGTGTCCATTTCATACTTTTTAATAACAGTCAAAAGAATCCAGGAGTTTATATAACTATTGAAAGTGTAACTCTGAATCGAAATGAGATTAAGAATCGACTCGTGCATTGTACCAAATAAACATTAGAGCAAAAGGCAATAACCTATGAAAATAAATAATGATATTTTCCCTAATTGATGTGAGTTGTCTTTTATTAAAAAATAAAATAGAAATAAAGAATTTTATTCCAGAATAAGAAGATAGAACCCGACCACGATGACGTAAGTAATTCCGTCAAGCGTAATAACCTATGGTAAGTGAGTCTGGTAACCTCAATCTTGACAACTCAATACAAAAACCAACACCCATCCCCAAACAAACAGTAATCCACGTTAATAAATAAAAGTTAAAGTAATTTAACTTCACTCGTACACTAAAAAAAAAGTTAAAAAGAATTAAATAAATAAAAAATTTTATCATTACAAAAAATAGAATTATAATATATATATATATAGCAATGTAACAAATAGAAGGCATAGTAAATTAGAACAAAATAATATCAGTCTTTTATCTGGAGTTAGGTATTTATTTAAAAACAAATTTAATATGGTCTGTGATTTGAACATAAATTATTTATTCTTAAATTTAAATAGTGTCTGTAAAATGGTTTGAATGTTTCTCTTTCTCATAGTTTATTTTATTTGTTCGACGAATTCCATTGACGAACTGTTGAACTGCTCCGCTGCTGACCTCGTCGCCTGCTGGATTAGCTGCAATGATGACAACATAGAACTCTCGCAACTCATGCATGCACGCCGTTTATCACTTATATAGTTTATCTCAGGGTTTGATAATGGGTTTAACTATTATTAATTCAATTTTGGTGTGTTTTACGTACACCTTGATGTGTCCTCGTGTTCACCCAGATGTATTTAGGCAAATACACTGATTCCTACGCGGAAAAATCTTGACTATCATGAGATAGCACCATTTAATTTATAATTAAATTATTTTGAGTTCTAATACCCAATCGATCTAGCAAACGGACAACTCGTTGCTAAGACCAAGTACTCTAGTAACCATTATGTAGAAAGTATACTGATACAACAAACTCGCACAGATACAACGTCTGTTAAGGCCGAGCTGTTAGATAGAACTGAGCGAAACTTCTTCCGCAAAAGACAAAAATTAAGGAAAATTGGAGCTTCTGATTGGTTAAAACCCATAGCATGTGATAAATGGGTTAGATAGATAGACATATGTTCTGCTCAATTTTGCTGAAGACTGCAAAAGCATGTATAGATTTTATCTAAAAGTTTTATGACTTTCAGAAGATAAGGATTCTCTAGAAAAGTGAATTCTGTTAAAAAATACATATTAAAATAATATGTTTTGAGTATTTGACATATGAAAAATGTAGCGCTAATTCAGAAGTATGAGGTGTCTAAGTTTCAATTCGATATGTTAATTTACTCAAACGTTATTCATGTAAATACAAATCACACACACACTCATGCACTAAATTCGCACTTGACATGACACAAAATAAATTTATGGGCATTTTGACACACAACAGTTAATTACCCATTTCTTATTTCAAAACTTGCAGCTATTTTACAAATTTTTAACAAAATCAATTTTCAACATGTCTATAACATCATAAATTGTATAAAACCATGTAGTCATTGCTACAAAGACCCTTTTCTGCGATGTTCCATTGCAATATATATATATAATATTCTTATGTATATAAACTTTCGCAATATGAACTTACTTTCTTTACACTTTCCCAAACGTTTCGAGGTGATGTTCCTCTTCCTCAGTGGGAGAAAATACTGATTGTCAGTTAACAGAATAACGGTTATGGACTTAGGTGTGTGTGGTGGGGGTTGATGGTGGGAGGGAATTGGCGCTGAGGTTCAAATTGTGTGTTTGGATCAGTGTATCGAATAGTATATGTGATCTGATCCAAACACACAATTTGAACCTCAGCGCCAATTCCCTCCCACCATCAACCCCCACCACACACACCTAAGTCCATAACCGTATTCTGTTAACTGACAATCAGTATTTTCTCCCACTGAGGAAGAGGAACATCACCTCGAAATGTTTGGGAAAGTGTAAAGAAAGTAAGTTCATATTGTGAAAGTTTATATATATAATAATATTTTATAAAGTGAACGAAGAGGATTGATCAACAAGATAATTATATATATATATATATAATTAACACTACGACTCCCTCTGAAGAAGCTTTTTAAAAGCGAAAACCTGTTCAGGCTATAAGGTAAAACCTTTATGTTTTTACCCGTAAAAAACTTTGTGTTCCAAGTCTGTAGTGAATTAATTATATTTAGTTGAGTAACGGACACGTCATGGACAACGAAATCCAAGAATATACCGGTATATAAAATACTGATAAAAGTTAATACTGATAAAGTAACATTTAAGATGGGTTCTCAAATATTAGTTAACCTGACTCAAATAAAAATGTTCACAACCCATAGACACAGTCATGAACTTATGGGATAATCTACATATATAAAAAAACCCATTTGATACAACAAATTTCTTCCTTGAGTCTACATGAGAAGGAAAACACCAAAATCCTCTTATATCAGAATGTTTTGAATTATGACCTTACGGTACCTTTCATAGGCCCTCTGGGATCTAAGTAGTCCAATCTGAACTTTGTATCTTGGCTTAGTCCCATAGTAACCAAATCGTATAAAACTAACCATCACAGTGAGAGCCATGCTTATTTGCTCATTTTATTATTTTGTCTGTCTTGACGTAGAGTCTGTAAGTTTGACACTTCGCTGAACTCTTAACATGAACTGGGTGCATATGTGCTTATTAAGATGTATTATCTGACTTTACCACTTGGTAAGGCCTTCATGTGTACTACATACTGTAGATAAGCTACCAACAATAATATTGAGGAGTCAAATCAAAGTGTATTTGTTAATAAGAGTTTAAACAAGACAATAAATGTTCTTAAAGTCAGTTGAAGTAATTACATCATTTTACACCTACTAAACCCACAACACAGTCATGGCAGTGTGTTTAGGCCACATACATACTTATTTGGACAAGAAATGAAATTGCTGGAAGCTAATGACGTAGTCCTAAAACCTGAAATAGATGAGAATATGCAATTTGAATTTGATCACATAGTAGAAAAACTGAAGACAATTACAGAAGTTGCCATTCATAATAATTCTCAAGTTAGTAAGGAAAATAATAAGAAATATTTTGATAAGAAAAGTACATTGATACCATACAAGATAGGATACTATGTTTATTTGCATGGCTCCACAGAAACAAGGTCCGAGAAAGAAGTTTGGAAATAGTTGGAAAGGCCCTTATAAAGTAATAGAAGTATTAAATATATTAAATTATAAAATTTAAGTATTTCTATATATGATTTGCAATATTTAAATTCATTATTTGAATTCAGTATTTACGTCAGACGCCAAAGTAACTCAAACATTGTCTTGTATCTACGTTCATACATGTGTTTTATTTTTGTTGTTTGTATATTATTTATGTGTGATTTACAATATGTACAATATGACTAATGCTTGTGACGATTTAAAAAAAAAAATTTTTTTTTGTTTAAATAGCACAAATTAAAATTGTGGTTCTTATAACAAGTAAGAGTATTATCCACCCCTTATCTGTACCAACTATTCCTACTAATACATACTATTCCTGTACCAACGTGCAAATTATCCAGTACAAACACGCAAAGTACGATGTTATTAAGCAAAAAAAATAATAATTCTTTTGATTAAATAGAAGACGTATTAATAATAAAGAATGATACCTAACACATAACAATAGGTAGTATAAATTATTACTAGTTAATTAATGATTAATTTATTAATACTACTAAAGGAACGAACTATTTTTCTCAGCGCGTAAACCACGCCAGCTTACAGACTTCTTGCCGCTAAACAAACCCCATTCGCCGGAGAAACTTCGACATGTAAGGATGTCAAAAATGTGTTGTCCAGTTATATTTAGATGTATACCGCTGAACTACTATACAAACACTCGTCAGTTGTTATTTTGATTTGACTCAATGTAGCGTTGGAAAATAACTAAACACTTAGTAATGTAGTGAGTGAAGCAAATATTAGTAAATATGTAAAAAAAAAAGCAAAACTTAGCCGACACATCTCTTAACAAACCGTAAGTGGTAAGATATGTTCCTTACCATCTTTTAGTGCTACTAAAATAAGAACAATTAATAAGTAAAATATTGAACAACCGACTCCAGAAGAAGAAAGTTACAACAACAACAGTATGAACTTCTAGTAGCAGAAGCCAATCGTCATGACCTAGACTACTATTCGGAAACAATAAACCAAATGGACCATCAAGAGGAACATCATATCACAGAGGACTACTGAAGAAGACCATCACGGATGCCTACAGCAAACTCAAGTTCTATTCAGGTGATATTAAATCATAACATTTGTGCATAACTTGTTTTTAAACAAAACGAAACAAAAGAACAGTAAATTTTATTGTAAAGACTTTTAGATAACTTAAAGATTAACACATAAATATTTGTAATCTCTGTAATGATATAATAATAACATTACGATGTTTAGAGGTAAAGTAATTCTGAAAATTTACACCGGACTATTCTTCAAATAGTTTGGACGAAGTTGTGATATATTAGAATATTGCAAAGTTGAGACCTGGATCCGTGGTACTTGAAATAATACATAGCTGAAATTTTTGAGATAAAAAGAGTAAAGAATATTAATTTAAAGAATATTTACTGCAGCAATTTTTAGAATCTTTCTTTTACAAAAAGTAAAGTTAGTAAGAAATTAAAGGATGACCATTAAAGCCATTATTATTATACTTAGTTAAAATATAAGAATAAAGAGATGTTTTCGCTAATACCCAGAGAGTGAATAAATTTGTGTAACCCTTGACTAATTCCTGATATATACTTTGTTATAATTTGTTGGTAAGTAAACTTTACTAACAACGGCAGCTAGTTTAATTAACAGCCAACAATTGAACTGGTTCCCGATGTTTATAATGTCTTGACAAGGGAGACGTTATAAAATTGTGCCACTCTGCTGCTTTAAAAAAAAAGAGGTTAATTGTTTACAGAGTGTCACATAAAATTGCGCCACTCTGCTTATTTATATAAAAGGTTTGTAAGCATCGTGACGCATATAAAATTGCGCCACTCTGCTATTGTAAGAATAATTGTGTATTGTGCTGTTGTCTAATTAATAATAATTTTGTGTACAGGGTGACACAAAATTGTGCCACTGCTTTGTACAAAAGAATTGAATTGTTGGTACACATAAAATTGCAAAACTGCGCTTTTGTGTAAAAATATTGTGTATATTGTGATAATTAATTAACAGTAACTCGGTAGAATATATAAATTTATTCACTCTGAAATTGTGAATAAATAAATAAGTAAAGTTTTAATTAAGAAATAATAATATTAGTATTGGGACATTAACGTAATAAACAAGTCCTTGCTGGTAAAAATATTCCATTTTATCCCTGTCGGTATTGACAGGCTGGTTCATGTTAAATACGTGTCGAGAAATGTACCCTCCCCTTTGTACGTATAGGGAATCCCATACAAACCTTCCCTCGCGGACATAACAGACAGTTCAGAACAGGAAAGAATCTTGTTTGAGATTGTCCAAACCACCCTCCTTTGTTAAACCACCCCTACGCAAACAATAAGACCCCCAAACAGCTGATCCTGTGTGCTATTATAAAGGCAATGAACTGTTCGCGTGTGAAATTTCTCTCCACTATAAAATAATATTATCACTTTGTTTCGACAGATAATATCTAGCAGTACAGAAAATTGAATTGATTTGAGATAATTTTAGTATAATTAATTAATATAAGATTCTATGTGTAGTACTAGATATATATGTGTGTTTATATGAATTCAAATTTTATAAGTGTTTGAAATAAAATAAATAATAAGTACTTTAAATAAAAAAGGTTTAATAATAGTTTAAATTAAAAAAAAAGTGTAATAAAAGTGAAAAGTGTAGTAGTAAACCAAGAATAATAATAATAATAAAAGTACATTTGAATCGTGTAAACGCCCGGTCGTGGCCTGTTCAAAATAATTCCCCCAGCTTGCCAGTAAGAGACAAACTCGTTCGTGCAGGAAATATTGTAGTAAGCCATCCCCTATTGTTATAAATGGCAGCATCGCTAAACAATAAACACCACGCCAGTGCATAATACAATGCGTCTAGTGTAAAGTGTTTGACCCCTCTTGCATTGTAACAGCTGATTGTTTAAAAGTAAATAAATGTACCCCTTCGTGAAATTCCGCTTGTCTCAGTAGAATAAGATATTAGTATTAAGAAAGAATCTAAGGTTGAGTATGGGATCAACTTTAGATTACTGTAGTAGAATTAAGGGATATAGGGATAAATACGTAACACAGTCACAACGGCGCCGCACTGAAAGGGTTCTTTACAAGGGTTAAAGAAAGTGCAGAAAGCTAACTAATATAGTTAGAGTATGCAAATGTAATCAGTCGGGCCACGATGTTGTGAAGTTACGGAAACTAAGAGTAATAAATAGATAAATAAAGAATATTTATTTATGTGTAAATAATATTAAGGTAGTAGTTAAGAAACGAGAAAAAGGAAACTTCACGAAAGACAAAGATATCACTGTAGATTTTCATTTTATTACCCCATCGGCCCGTCCTCATCGTTAAGTACAGGAGGATGTGACGATTTAAAAAAAAAAAATTTTTTTGTTTAAATAGCACAAATTAAAATTTTGGTTCTTATAACAAGTAAGAGTATTATCCACCCCTTATCTGTACGTAGATTCCTGTACCAACGTGCAAATTATCCAGTACGAACACGCAAAGTACGATGTTATTAAGCAAAAAAAATAATAATTCTTTTGATTAAATAGAAGACGTATTAATAATAAAGAATGATACCTAACACATAACAATAGGTAGTATAAATTATTACTAGTTAATTAATGATTAATTTATTAATACTACTAAAGGAACGAACTATTTTTCTCAGCGCGTAAACCGCGCCAGCTTACAGACTTCTTGCCGCTAAACAAACCCCATTCGCCGGAGAAACTTCGACATATAAGGATGTCAAAAATGTGTTGTCCAGTTATATTTAGATGTATACCGCTGAACTACTATACAAACACTCGTCAGTTGTTATTTTGATTTGACTCAATGTAGCGTTGGAAAATAACTAAACACTTAGTAATGTAGTGAGTGAAGCAAATATTAGTAAATATGTAAAAAAAAGCAAAACTTAGCCGACACATCTCTTAACAAACCGTAAGTGGTAAGATATGTTCCTTACCATCTTTTAGTGCTACTAAAATAAGAACAATTAATAAGTAAAATGTAAACAACCGACTCCAGAAGAAGAAAGTTACAACAACAACAGTATGAACTTCTAGTAGCAGAAGCCAATCGTCATGACCTAGACTACTATTCGGAAACAATAAACCAAATGGACCATCAAGAGGAACATCATATCACACCCAAGAGGACTACTGAAGAAGACCATCACGGATGCCCACAGCAAACTCACGTTCTATTCAGGTGATATTAAATCATAACATTTGTGCATAACTTGTTTTTAAACAAAACGAAACAAAAGAACAGTAAATTTTATTGTAAAGACTTTTAGATAACTTAAAGATTAACATATAAATATTTGTAATCTCTGTAATGATATAATAATAACATTACGATGTTTAGAGGTAATGTAATTCTGAAAATTTACACCGGACTATTCTTCAAATAGTTTGGACGAAGTTGTGATATATTAGAATATTGCAAAGTTGAGACCCGGATCCGTGGTACTTGAAATAATACATAGCTGAAATTTTTGAGATAAAAAGAGTAAAGAATATTAATTTAAAGAATATTTAATGCAGCAATTTTTAGAATCTTTCTTTTACAAAAAGTAAAGTTAGTAAGAAATTAAAGGATCACCATTAAAGCCATTATTATTATACTTAGTTAAAATATAAGAATAAAGAGATGTTTTCGCTAATACCCAGAGAGTGAATAAATTTGTGTAACCCTTGACTAATTCCTGATATATACTTTGTTATAATTTGTTGGTAAGTAAACTTTACTAACAACGGCAGCTAGTTTAATTAGCAGCCAACAATTGAACTGGTTCCCGATGTTTATAATGTCTTGACAAGGGAGACGTTATAAAATGCTTGTAAAACAGCTTCCTTTAAAAGGTGGCATTTAATAATACATATTTATTTTCAATCCTTAAAGAATTTGTTTCTATTATACATGAACGTTTTATTAGTATATATTCCACACCACAAAATCTTTCTCCTCTCTTCTTACATAAAAATTTATTGTGCAACAAAAGGGACTTAACATAACGAACACAAAAATTCCATGACCCAGCTGGTAGTTTATTCGATAGATACGTTGAGTATTCCTCAGATACACAATATAGAAATTATAATGCTGCAACACACACACACACACACACGCTCATCAAAGGGATATAAAAGTGCAGAAGTGAGATTTCTTTGGATGATAGCAGGATACACCTTATCTGACAGAGAGAGTGATGAGTTCATGATAAAACATCGACTTTGTTGAGATCACAAAGACATACATGAGCAGTTTGATAGATCATGTTGGCCGTAAAACAAAGTCTCGATTTTCTAAATTGTTGTATAAACCTAGATGTGGAAAAAGCCTTGTTGGACATACTAAAAAAAGTGAGAAGACAGAACAAACAGAAGTGGTTAATATCATAAAGTTGATGAATTCAAGCCTCGGAAATGAAACTTCTTCGGCATGTAGGGCAATGTATTGTTATGTAATGCGGAAAAAGTGTTACATAATAGGGAACGTTCTACAAGTTTATCGAACGTTCCAGTGGAATTCAGCTGTAATGTGTGTGTGTGTGTGTGTGTGTGTGTGTGTGTGTGTGTGTGTGTGTGTGTGTGATGCTTTGCAGTGAAAGACAATTACGCATCAACTACACTATGCAACATTTTAAAACTTTTGGTACGATGTTTTAAGACTGTAAGGTGATTTTAAAAGTATTTTTCATGCTGATTTCAAATCTGGTTTTAGTTTTTCTGTATCACGTAAGGTTTTTATACAATTCAATTTCGAATTTTTAAAAAATCGAATTTTGTGAACAGGGAAAATTATTATTATTTGATTGTGATTTCAAAATTGTTTATGTTTTAATCCTACAGAAAATCACAACACATGGCGGTGCAGTAGACAATGGTATACACTCACTTAAAAATGTTATAATTATTACGAAAACACAACACATATATGACAATTTAATTCCTCTTCTTCGCTGAATTCACTGCTTCAAGATCTTTCTGACGTGGGTTGAAACTTCTCTTCCGTGATCGTCTCCCTTCACCAGTGCCGTCTCTTTTTAGCATAAAACAGTAGTCGGCCATCATGTTGGCATTCCACCTTCCCTGGTATCTCTTTTCCATGTCCTTGATATCCTGGTGGAGACGTTCGCCTTGTTCTTCACTGACATCGCCGAGGTTCGCAGGGAAAAAGTCAACATGTGAGTGTAGGAAGTGAAGCTTTACAATCATGTTACATCCTAATTTCATGAAACTCTGCAACATTCTTTTAACCATGGTTTTGTACTCTGGATGTTTGTGGTTGCCCAAAAAGTTGACAACAACTTCTTTTAACAAAACCCAGGCCCTTTTTTCCACTCGATTCATTGTACTTTCAAACAAATTGTCTTTCATTAACTTTCTTATCTGCGGTCCCACGAAGATCCCTTCTTTAAGTTTCTCATAAGATACTTTCGGAAATCTTGTTACCAAGTACTGGAAACAGTCACCATCTTTTGGAAGAGCTTTAGTGAACTGTTTCATTAATCCGAGTTTGATGTGCAGAGGAGGTAATAGTATCTTGCTTCGTTGAACAAGTGGTACATTTATTATGTTCTGTGAACCGGGTTGGAGGGTTTTTCTTTTGGGCCAATCTGTCTTCTTCCAATGTTTGTCTCTGGCTCGACTATCCCATTCACAAATGAAACAAAGCATTTTTGTGTAGCCGGATTGTTGACCATGTAACATACCTACTACTTTTAAATCCCCACAAATTGTCCAAGAATGTTTTTCATAATTCACGTATTTTAGAAGAGCTTTGAGATTTACATACGTCTCCTTGAGGTGAACTGAATGTGCAATGGGTACTGAACCAAACAAATTTCCATTGTGTAAAAGTACACCTTTGAGGCTAGTTTTGGACGAGTCTATAAATAACCTCCACTCACTTGGATTGTAAGTGACGTTAAAGAAATTCAATAAACCGTCAATATCACAACAATAAACAGAGAGTCTTCTTCTTTAAAGAATTTCATTAATTCCTTCTCTCTGGACCTATACCAAGAGAACGTAACTCCGGGTAGTAGAAGATTTTTTGCATTCAATCTTGACCCAAGCAATTGGGCGGCATCTTTTGTCAGGTAAAAGTCACGAGTAATATCATTAAGTTCATTTTGACTGAATAATTTTGGTGCAGAATCTTCTTCCGGGTTGTAATCATCAGCATTATCGCTTTCATTTTCTGAGCTGCTCGCCAGTGGCACATCTTCAAGAACGGGAGGTGGAACTGGGATAGGGAGAGAATTACAATGCGTAACTGGTCGTAAGGCCGAAGGAATGTTCGGATATTGTATATCCTTCTTACTTTTTGCGTTATGACCTTGAATTTTAACCATACAAAAATAGCAATCGTTAACATGATTCTGTGGCTTCCTCCAAACCATTGGGATTGCAAAAGGCATTGATTTTTTTGCACCATTTTTCCACAGTCTCAGTCCCTCAACACATGTACGACATACCTTGTGTGGTGCCCAGCTTTTGTCTTCATCACCAAGCCTTATGCCGAAGTACGCGTAATACACGTTTCTCACAAAACTATTAATGTCCTGTCTTTGCTTACCAATTACGTAGCTACCACAAATATAACAGAACACGTTTGGGTTATTCAAACACTTCCGGGAACTCATTTCTACAGAAAGTTCACAAACTATATATGACAGCACAAATATAACCTCACAGCACTGTAGCATGTAAACAATGAACTACTGTTTCCCGCCTAACAGCCAGCTGGGTGTAACAAGTGTGGCCAACTAATCCCTCTTACCGAAATAAACTTTCCCTCCCCCACAATAAAATTTCCCCTTGTGAAACTTACGTGTAAATAAAAGATGAGTTCATTTGATTTGCAAAAAAAACTGTACGTGATAGAAAGAAACGGATTGCAGATCTGGAATCAGCGCAAAAAATGCTTTAGGAACACCTAAGACTACAGAAACATAGAAAATCATGTTACATAGTGCTATCGGATCTATACCGGTCAGCGCCTGCTGTGTGTAAAGCCGCAACCAATTATTCCCTGTTGTTTTCTTGTAGCGTTAGCGAATATTCTGGAATCTCAGTGGGGTATAAATACAATTACTCAGGGACGTTCAGTTCAGTTATTGTCGGGTGATTACAGTGTTTAGACAGTGCGGTTTTTAAGTATTTTAGCGAAGTATTACGTGTTTAATTGTGCGAGACTAGGTACTGTAATACAATTGTGTTTTATATCAGTTAAAATTTTTATTGCGTGTGAACAATATTTATTTGATTTGTTGTAAGAGACTGTCTTGTTAATTATAAACTGTTTTATAGTGATAATTAAAGCTGGTGATTAGTGACTTAGTGACGTAATTGGTGTCTTGTATATTGTTTTCCACTGTACCATACGACGATCAAGTAGACCGTCATAACATTGGTGTCAGAAGTGGGATAGAACTGTAACAGTGAAAACAGTGGACACTTTATACAACACGAGTGTAATTCGTACTTAATCGGTAAACAATGGATGCCAGTCATTACAGGCGCTGCTGTTGAATGTGGGTGAAGAACAGTGTTGCCAAATGTTCCGATTTTAGAGACAAAATTTAAAAGTCCCTCTTGGGACTTAACAAATCCTGATTTCAAGAGTAAAATTTGAAACCATTGATTTTGGCTTTTCCTTAGATCCTTTCAGACTTTAGCGTTATGTATGGCTGCTTCATGTCATCTTCAATTTATCAATGCTTTTCCCTTCTGGCCAGTATTTCATTTCTGGCTTTGGAATTCTAGTGGAAGCTGTTTTTCCAACACGAGTTTCCCACTTGTACTATTTCGTAGTTTTGACCATTGGTTGGACACCCAATTCTTCTCTATAGTTTCAATCCTTATACTATCTTCTCCATTGCATCCGCAACAAATTTTTTTCACCGATGTTTCAATTTGTCTTATATCTGTACCTCTTTGTAAAATTGTACCTGTGTTTCGCTGTTATAAAGGCACCAAGTTGTAAGAACATTCAAGAAAAATAGTCTGCGCATCTTCCCCTCCACTCATTCAATTACTTGACCGCCTCCAGCTACTAGTGTCTAGCCGATTGAAGTCACAAGAAGATGAGCAACCCAGTGTGATGTGGTGAAGACCGGGTGGTTAGACCACAAATTCAAACAAAATAATCGAACCGTTCCTCGCTAATGGGTTGGATTCGTTTCGTTTGTGCTACAAAGTTTTGGCGATTACGTAAGTTAAGGTGAGGTGAGAATAAGTTGCTTTAATAGTGTGTGTTAACACATCAAATTTGTTTAAAGTGCCAATTACATGTAGAATTATCAAATACAATAAGACTTCGAGTTATGAATTTGAGTGATTTATTTCACTCACAAAATATTCGTCAGTGACAGAAATTTTATGTTAGTTACTATATTTCTAACCCTTGTATGATATGATCCTGTTATACTCTGACAACTTACTTTTACAGAACAGTAGGCCTACTGATATTCAGTTTTCTGCATTTTATTAAAGCAAAATCGACTCATTTGACTTTCCCGACATAGAAAACATGTAATTAATTTATTGAGGTTAAGGTGCGACTCTTTGGAATACTGATAATTGTGGTTGTTCAGCCAACTAACACCCGGTCCCCACCACATTACACTGAGTTCATCGGCTAGACGCTAGACAGACAGCTTAGTGTTCTGCGTAGGGGTACTGGGGGCACAATGAGACACTTATTTTATTTTAAATCATTAATGTTCATGCGTAAAAGATATGGATTTTGTTATGAGTACATTTTGTACAGCAGGCATTTGTCTATTTTGTAAAACAACATTCACCTTCAAAATTGCATAGGAAAAATTAAATCAACAAAATAAAAAATGGCTACCAGTGTCTCATTGTTCCCCACACATGGGGTACATTGAGACACGCACCGGGGTACAATGAGACAGAAGCATATTGTTTTTCATTTTTCAAGTATTTATTATGTAGTTTAGTTATCTTGATTTATTCTAAAAGTACAACATTTAGGAAAGTTAACACATTCTTTTTTATACCCAAATTATCATACTACATAACTTAGAATAATGATTGTAAGTTTTTTTAAAAATACAGATTAATTATTACTTAAAATAGGAACAAATTTCATAACAATAATCACTGTCCTCATTAATTATGTAATAATTAAAAACCTATGTTTTAAATGAATACAACTAGGTAGTATGTTACAATAACAATGTTTCTGTTATGTACAATAACTTTGTCACTATAAGAAAAAAACCATCACCTGACCATTGCCATAAAAAACATAATAAAAACATTATAAAAAGTTAATTAATTAATATAAAACATTATAAAAATGTTATAAAATTTAGAAAAAATATAGAAATTAACAAATATAGAAAAACTAGTTTATCTTAATATTTAAACACTGAAAATTTATGTCAAATTTAAAATAACTCTATTGCCTCTTTGTTTGGCCATAAAATGTTGGCTGAGGCAATATCATTTTTATATCCTTTAATGCTACAGCTTTTATTTCAGGAATCTCTGGATACTTAAACTTTTGGCATTCTTCTGGCATTCTTTAAATAGCTTATATCAAATTCATCATCATCATTTGATTTATTGCTTATTAATTTACCAACATAATAAATTTCACTATGCTTTGTAAGGAACTGCACAAGAACAAAATCCCCTTCGGTTGGTTCCCTATCTAACTCGCCAATCTCTTGTGGTTCTTCTAAGTCAGAAAAGGTTTCAAAGTCAGATAAGGTTTTATCTAAACATGAATCAGAAGAAGAAGATAGGCATAATGGTTCTGGTTCATCCGAATCGACACTATCTACCTGAAATATTTTTTTGGGTTTGAGTTTTCTTTTGGGCACTTTCCTCAGTGCATCACGAGAAGCAATTTCATTTTTCTCTGGCATATCGGTTGCAACAATGCATTTTCCTTTTTTCCTACCACTGTTAGAAAGTTTTCTTGGACCTGTTTTAGGATACCCTTTAAATACAGCTAGGCCAATAAATGTTTTCAGGTTTGCATCATTATAAGATTGCCTACTGCTGGTGACGGGAGCTAGAATTTCTTATATAGAAGAGGACACTGATGGACCATCCTGTGGTAAATCAGTAAGAAATATACGTCTGTCTGAATTTGGTAGAGTAGAATTACTATTCTGAGGAGCAGGCCTGTCAGTGATATAGGATGGAAGAAAATCAGCATCTGTGAATATTTCTTTATCATAAGGAAAAATACCCTAAATTTTTTGTGGGTAAAAACGTAAAAGCTTTACCTTACAACCTGAGCCGGTTTTCACTTTTAAAAGCTTCTTCAGGAGGTTGCTGCTGGTAGTACTGTCCGTCTTGTTGTTGGGGATAAAAATTGATTTTCAAAACATCGATGTGTGTTATGTTCGAATAATGCGTGTGATTTGAATTGCGTCTGTTCGTTTAGGAGGTCGTTTTTATTTGTTTCTGTGTGTTTGTATATTTCCAATTGTTCTAGAGTGTCTAGTTTTCGGCCTTTTGTGTGTACGTGTAGAATGTTCATGTTATTGTTGATGTTTTTGAATGTGCGGTTTGCATCAATGAGGTGGTTTGCAAAGGTGGATTCTGTAGTGGAGTGGAGTGCCTTTCTGTGTTCAATGTTTCTTTGTTTGAAGCTACGTCCTGTCTGGCCTATGTAGAATTTGTTACAATCTGAGCAATTTAGTTTGTAAACACCAGGTAGATCGAATTTGTTTTGTGCTTTGTGTATGTGTTTTGATAGTGTGTGTTCTGTTTTGTTTGTAGTTTTGTAAGCGATTCTGTATCCTGCTTTTTTGAATTTGTGGGCTATTTTTTCAGTTTGTTTGTTGATGTATGTTAGTGTTATGAATTTGTTGTTTTCTGTCTTTGTCTTTTGTTTGTTTTGTGTTTTGTGTAGGAGTTTATTGACTATTGTTCTGTCATATCCTTTGGATTCTGCTAGATATTTTATTGTGTTTAGTTCGTCTTTGTATTCTTTTTCATCTACGGGGATGTTGTTAAGTCTATGTATCATGGTTCTGAAGGCAGCTAGTTTGTGTTGTATTGGGTGATTGGAGGAGTTGTGTATTAGTGTGTCAGTTTGTGCCGTACTTTGTTCGGCCCGAGAAAGGCGAAGCTCGGTTGCAGAGACGGGTTACTTTCTTTTAAAACGGGCGGGTTCTTGACGTCACGCAATGCCACTGCATCGCGTCGCCGCCGGCTATTTTAATAGTAATTTGCAGACGCCTTGTCACTTATGTTCTCCCAACCCAGTGAAGCCCACTCTGAGCAACCCTGTTCTGTTCTGCTGGACTTTCCTTTGGCTTTTACTGATGTGTTACCCCATCAGTTAAATGATGCAGAGTTGGGTCCGATCATCCAACATCTAAAAGAGGGTAACGTACAGGCCCCATATTTCTTGTCCAAGGGCGTCCTGTGCTGCCGAGAACGAAAAGGACGTGCCCCGAAGATTGTGCTGCCTAGCAAGCTCGTGCCCATGGTCTTCAGCTACTATCATGATTCCCCAGTAGGTGGTCATAAGGGAATTTCGAAGACCATTTCCAGTATTAGGAGACATTTTATCTGGAAGGGCATGGATAGGGACATTGCGGCTCGTGTGAAATCATGTCATCTCTGTGGCTTGAGTAAGCCTGCACAAAACACCAAATTGGGTTTATTGTCATCCGATGTGGCGAGCAAACCGATGGAGAAGTTATTCATCGACTACGTGGGACCATTCCCTCGTAGCAAGTCAGGTAACGCATACCTGCTTGTTTGTGTGGATGCTTTTTCCAAGTTTGTCTGGCTGCTGCCCTTATGACAGGCAAACGCTCGATCGACCATCCTTGTGCTACAGACCCATGTTTTTCAGCATTTCGGTTTTCCGTACACAGTTTATCTCGAGTGACTTCCGGCGAATGTGTTCTCTAACGGCATCAAACATGTGACCACTTCCCCCTACTACCCTCAGCCGTCCCACGCGGAGAGATTCAACCGGAATCTCCGTTCAGCTCTTATCGCCTACCATGCTGAACAACAAGATTGTTGGGATCAAAATCTAAAGTGGTTGCAACTGGCATTTAATACGGCTTTACATGAGAGTCATAAGGCCGTACCCTTTGAGGTTATGTTTGGTTTCTCGCCGAGTCTTCCATTGGTCAACTTGTGGAACATCGAAGATCTTCTACCTAGCGATCCGGACATCAAGTCTGTGGATAGATGGAGGGAGGCCCGGAGGAATTTGCTTCGTGCGCACGAGCGCATCCGTAGTCGCTATAATCAGGGGCGAATTCCAAACCCTTTTAAGGTTGGCGACCTGGTCTACTGCCAGAGCCACCCGATAAGCTCAGCCATAGACAGAAGGGCCGCTAAACTGTGTTATCGTTGATCGGGACCATACCGCATTCTTCGGTTTGTGTCGCCCGTTACTGTGAAATTGGGTAATCCCGGTGGGGATGTCGAGAGGATAACCACTCATGTCTCGAAACTAAAGTTTTTCCGTAAGGCATAAGTGAGTGGTGACAATTTGTTCCGTTGGGGGGATGTCGTTTGGTTCCTGGATCTCAGTTGTTAAATTTAGGAGGCTTTGGTGGTCAGTACTCAAAGCTGGTACCAGCGATTCTTGTCTTTCTCCTTTTCTTCTCTGTTCCTTATCTCTGCATGCAGACCAGGGCCTGGCGAGCATGCAGGACGCACACTTACACCTTCTTTTTCAGACACACACTGGCATATTTACACTCCTTCCTTCTGCTTCTTTCGTTTTCCTGAGGCACTGAACCCACCAAGAGCGAATAAGAGTCTGAGATTTTCCAGGAGTCCTACAGTAGTCGCGGTCGAGAACTGGTTTAGTTTGGAGCCAACCATGTTGCCCTTTTGGGGTGAGGGTGTGCCGTACTTTGTTCGGCCCGAGAAAGGCGAAGCTCGGTTGCAGAGACGGGTTACTTTCTTTTAAAACGGGCGGGTTCTTGACGTCACGCAATGCCACTGCATCGCGTCGCCGCCGGCTATATGTAGACGGTTTGTTGTGGCAGCAACGAATATTCAGTAGGCCGGACCAGCTGTGATCTGCGTGAGCCTGCCTTTGCCAAACTTTCTTGGGTAGTCACTACCGACAAATCGTTCTCATTTCTGTTTCTACCCTCATCAGAGAAGTTTGGTCTCAACTGACGGCACCAATCTGTTCGGACTCCGTTATTCCACTCTATGAGAAGCTAAACTAAAGTCAGCTCCAGGTATGTAGTATTTTAATGTGGTTCTAAAATATTTTAACCCTAAAATATTTTTTTGTTAGTGTTTCAGCTTTACTGGTAAACGTTAACTTGTGTGTGCATGAGTGTTAGTCTTGAATTCAGGTATTAAATTAAATTAGAGATTAACTTATTAAATTAACTTATAATGGACATGAATGTAGCGTATTAAACTGATTAAAATAATGTAAAATGGTAATAGATATCTTACACTCAGCTGTTTTTAGTGTTGTTAATAAGTATAGTATACATAGAAAGAAACATGTCATGAATGGAATACTTAAACAAAATTAGTTTGTTAAATGAAATAAGGCACATCTGGTGGTCCGATCAATGGTTAATACGAATAAGTGGTGATGTGTTTCTGGTTGCTGCCAAGCATTACAGTGTGTGTTCTCAATTTTATAATGATGGTGTGTGTGTGCGAGCTGTGGTGAGATTATGTTCTTTAGGGGGGTTTCAAGTTGTAGTCAGTTTTCTGTATATACTGAATTTGTGCCTGTGTTCAAGTTTTGTGATGGAGAGGTCTAAGAAGTTTATGCTATTGTTGTGTTCGAATTCAGCAGTAAAGGTTATGTTTTTATGTATTTTGTTTATGCGTGTTAGTAATTGTTCACATTGTCTTTTGTTTCCCCTGTATAGTATTAGAATGTCATCAACGTATCTGTGCCAATATAGTATTTTGTGTGAGTGTCTGTCATTGTTTGTGAGGATTTTTGTTTTTTCTAAGTGTCGGAGGAAGACTTCTGCTAGAATGCTGGATATGGGTGAGCCCATGGGTAGATCATTCTGTGTGTAAAATTTATTATTATATATAAAGTAGTTTTGTTTTGTGATAATGTTCAGAGTTTCTGTTATTTCGTTGATAAGTTCGTCTGGTGTGTTGTTCTGTTTGAGTTTGTTTTGTAGGATTGTGATTGTTTCAGAGATGGGGATGTTTGTGTACTACAGGTTTTTAATGTCAAAGGAGGCTAATGTGGCATTATGGGGGATGTGTATGTCTTTTATTTTTGTTACTAGGTCTGTGTTGTTTTTTACTTCAATGTTGTTGTCTAGTTGCGTGTGTTGTTTGATAATTTTGTCTAGATGTTTTGCGAGTTTGTATGCAGGGGCATTGCGGTAATTGATAATGGGGCAGATCGGAATTTCTTCTTTATGGATTTTGGGAAGCGCTTGGAGGGTAGCGGCTGATGGTCGGATTTGTCTCATGTAGGGCTTTGTTTGTGTGTCATTATGTGTTTGGCTTTGTTGATTAGTTGTTTTACTGTGTTTTGGTATCTGTAGGTGGAGTCATGTTTTAGTTCTGTGATGTTGTTTTGTTCCATGAAGTTTTGTACTTTGTTGTGTAGGTCATCTGTGGAGATGATTACAGTCGTGTTGCCTTTGTCTGCTTTTACTAATGTGATGTTGTGTTTGTGTGCCTTTTCTCTCAGTTTGATGGCTGTGTGTATTTCTGAGTTGTGGTTCTTGTTGTCTGGTGTCTTATGTGCTCCTACTATATTGTTTATGTTATGTCTTAGTGTGTCTTGATGTTCTGGTGCTGTGTTTTGTATATTTGTTTTAGTGTCAACTATGAGTTTTGTTAGTGCTTGGCAGTGGCGAAGTTACATGGAGGCAATTGAGGCAATGCCTACCCTAAAAATTCTGTAGAATAAAAATTATAAATACGTATGAACTACGTAACGTAAAGATTATACATTGTTACTGTGACTGTCGAATTTATTAAGCCGAAATGTGCTTTACTGAGCGACCGCTAGATGGTGACAGGTGAGATTCGGCATAAAGCGAATGAGGCAACGTGAACTTGCCTCAGAGTTTTTTGTATACATCGTATGTAAGCAATGTGCAGGCGCGAATTGGAAGTGCGGGGGAGGGGGATTGTCCCGTGCTGTACACATAGAGCGTTGAGGCATGCCTCACTTCTATGGTGGAACCAGTTAAGTTAAAGCGCGCTGTGTTGTTTATAAGTGTGCTTATTTTATGCGGTTATTAAAAGTGTGCCTGTTATTCCGCTGAACTAACAGATGATCAAGATTGTTTTTTGAATTGTTTGTAACATTAAACATATAATATAGAAACTAATCAAGTTTAAAAATCTGAAGTTCAATCAGATGTATTATTGTGTATGACTTATACAAGGATTGTTTAATAGAAACACGTTTAGAGCTGTAAAGCATTTTTTATTCAACGATTTTAAGAGAAGTCTCCATTAACATTAAGACATGAGTCCCACTCTTGCACTAATCTGTAGATTCCCAGCCAGTAAAATTCTTACGGCTGTTTCCGGAACCATTCGCTAACAGCAAACTCTACCTCAGCGTCCGATTTGAACCACCGTCCTTTTAGTGATTCCTTAAAACAAATTTAAGGTAAGATTTTTGGCTACCCATTCATTAACTACTAGCTTCGCCACTGGTGCTTGGTTGTTTTGTTTGTAATGTAGGTTATGTTTTAGGTCTTTATCAAGGAGTGTTTGTTCGTTTTTAGTGATTGTGACATTCGTGAGGTTTACTGTAAATGGGTAGAATTTGTGTGAAGGAATTATATTTGTGCTGATTGGTGTCAGGTTTTTAATTTTTCTCTCGTGTTTGTCTTTATGTTATGTATTTGTTTTTTTGTCCATTCATTTGTGTGATATATTAGTTCAGTCATGTAATTTTTTCTGTATATTTTGGCGATCTGTAGGTCAGTGCTTTGCGGTTGAGAGCGTCTTTTTCTTGTATAACTGTTTTATGGATTCTTTTATGTATGTCCTTTGTACAATGTTTTGTATTATTTGAGCGGCCTGACTGTTGTGTTTGATTTTGATTTGTGTGTATTTTGGTGTGATTGATTTGTTGAGACATGTTTTGTTGAATGTTATGTGCATATCGATCTTTCTAACCTTCAATATTGTGAATTTGTAGTTTTGGACTACAGCTCGTCTTGCTGAGTTAAATTCTTGGATTTCGTTGTCCATGACGTGTCCGTTTCTTAACTAAATATTTACTTAAGAAACGGACACGTCATGTACAACGAAATCCAGGAAAATACCCGTTTTACGAAAACCAGCTATGATATTTTGGGTGTCATCAACCTTTCCCATGCTGGTTTAACATAAGATGCAGTTTGATATATTGTAAAAGGAGTTCCTACATGAGAATCTAACCATGATTTTACAGCTGCATTATAGTAAGTACTGAACGATGAAAACACGCCTACATCTAAGGGTTGCATTTTATCAGAACAGTGAGGAGGCTATGTTAAAATGGTTACACCATTGTCTTTTGCAAGGTCTAAGCACTGAATTGACAGGTGACTTTCATGGTTATCGTATAAAAGTAATATTGGATTACTTATAGAAGAGCAAGTGTATTTGATGAAATGGTGAATTACTTCTACAAACAATTCTCTGCAGTCATCCATCCAGACTGCGTGGCGAGGCCTAAAGTTTTAGCTGGTGCATCATTTATCATATGTGATTTAAAATGAACTCTACGAAAAATCATTGCCAGTAGAAGGCTGTTAGAGATTGTCAATCATGCATGAATGCATGAATGTTAGCTGGTGCATCATTTATCATATGTGATTTAAAATGAACTCTACGAAAAATCATTGCCAGTAGAAGGCTGTTAGAGATTGTCAACGTTAGAGAAGCTCAATTTGCGCCGGTAGGGAGAAAGGTTGGGGTACACGACAATATTGGTAAGTATACCCACTCCCCCCACTACTCCACTCTCGTGTTTCACTGCGCATACACTTCTCTATCATTGACAACCTCTACCGTTTGCACCAATGATATAACAAACGGTGACTAGAGACCCTTTTTCACCAATGGTTATTTGATAAACCTGTTTAGCACCCTTTTTAACAATCACTTTTCGAGGAGTCTGCACCGTAGTTACACCTGTTTTGTCAAGGTTGTATACTCTGCTACCATTAGCAAACATTTCATTTCTTGACATAACATCAGAAAGCTTTTCAAAAAATATATTAACATTAAATCTATTAAGAGATGTTGCACGACTAAGGCTACGAGCCTCAGGTAATCTTAAACTAAGATGCTTATTATGTTACATAAAACCTTCCAACCTATCGATTCCTGCTAAGTTACTAGCAGACCAAGAATCAGGAAGTTTTTTCATATTATTTTTTATAGCAGTTTCATATGCTAGACGAAACAGTCAGTTGTTGAAAGTGGAAAATTCATTTTTGAACAGGTCAATAAATATTCTGCCAGTAAGGATCTATAAATCAGAGTATTCGCACCCGCCATCTTTGTTCCGAGACTGACATAATATTATGGTGACGCTTGTGAATACATGGGATGCAGTATAAGTTTTATTTCGATATTACATAAACTATTATAGTTTTTCGTGCCAAAAATATAATTTCAAAGTGTGAAATTATCAGTGAAGCATATTAATTTTAATTATATATGCACAAAAAGATATAGACGCTGGTGGCTGCACTTTACAAGTTAGTGCGCGAGGTTATCTCTGGGATTGTATACATACGGTAATTGTTTTATTAATTTTTGACGAATTAATTCGTGTAAAATGCAGGTTGTAATATTATGAACATTATTCTTTACAGTATATTGTGAAAGCAACAATGTCTGGAGAATTCAAAAATAATTCATTGAGTGGAGAAAAAAAGAGGTTAGTATTCTCGTAATCAAATCAATTTTCAAATCAAATCAAATGGCACGATATTTTCAAATTTTTAGTTTCATCCCTGACGTTGCTGATTATTTGGAGAAAAACAATATTGATTGAGAATTCCAGAATTATAAATGGTCTGAATGACAGTTTTTACATCACGTTTTAAATAATATTAATTGCAACAATTTGCAAAATTCATATTTATTTATTAAAATATACATGTAATTAATTTATAAATCAAGTGATACAATGCTAAACATTTTGCTTTTTTAATAAATTCGGTCTTGGGCAAATTATCGTTGGAAAGAAACTCTAAGCATTCAGAACATGCATGCTTTTTTACGACTCGAGTGGTACTTCCCGCAATGTAAAATGTCGCGTTAGCATTGTACAAATTCGCATGTTCGAATATACCACATAAATTATCAAATGATAACGTTTGTATACTGGATTCAGGTTGGGACAAAACAGTTGCATCTGACGAAACTGACATATTACTCTTAACGCGAGAGACTGATTGTAACCTTGTTTTCACTGACAAGATGAGACGATTATTATACATATTCATGTGTAATACATAAATCAAATTAGTACACTAAGGTTATAACCCTGATATGTAAAAATATTAATATTTACATACATAATTTACATTAAATAATGCAACGCACAGTGTGCTTACATTGCTGCCGCCATATTAAATTTAAAAGTCTCGGAGCAAAGATGGCGGGTGCGAATACCTATTCCTATAGAGCTCTACTGCCAGTTGTGATTCTTGTTCGCTGGTGAAAATTTTACGGTTATCATACCGAGGAGTCATGTTTATAACTGTGCCTGGTTCTGCAGTTTTCATTTTCTTTATGTACCTAAACATAGAATCACAAAACTGGATATTTCTTAACCAGAATTATATTACAGACTGTTAGTTTTAATTATTTAGGCCTATAATTTTGTATAGTTGTAACCTTATAAATTAAGCTATACTTACCAGGACGGAGTTTGAAAAGAAAGACCTTTCATCTCTGCTGCTCTCCGAATACTAAGTCCATAATTAATAACCATATTTACTGCATCTTGCATAGCTTCGGAAGTAAAGGAGTCCATTTATGTTTTACGCAAATAACGTCGCACCATTTTCTGAAACTTCCAGAAAACAAAAATTAATTTTAACTGTATTTCGATGACGATTTAGCTTATATATACCACGTCTTATTTACAGTATATTTCCTTTGTAATGAACACATTTTAATAGCCAAAGCATAATAAGTAAATTTTTGTTTGTTTTTTTTTTTCTCTAATTACTTAATGTCATCTGGGTGAATTAAAAAGTTTTTTTGTCTGTGAGGAAGATTTTTATTTCTTGAGATAGCCATATGGTATAACAGAGAAAGTTGTAGTAAATAGTGTTGCAACATTACAGAACAGTCTACGTGTTTGTCGAATGTTCCAGAAGAATCTCGCTCTAATGTGTGTGGCATACGTGATTCGGGACGTATTCGCGAGACTTTTCTGGAAGCCGCCAGCCGCGCGGACTGTGTCAAGGCCGCAATTAATTACGTCGTAGTTTAGAGATAAGGCGTTGTTTGGACTCTTCTGGTCTGTGCGCGGATGTATAAATACAAGGCGGCAGCGGCCTTAGTTTTGAGTTATAGCCGCGATATATTACGTGCGGTTCGAGAGTTATTATCGGGCGATATTACTGTGTGCACTCAAATGGTTATTAGTTAAGTGTTGTGTTTTATAATCGGAAGTATATAATAATGTATATTGTAATACAATTGTGTTTTTATATTAGTCGACAGTAGTGTTGTTGGGGAGAATACTAAACAGTGACATCACGATCAGCTGACTGGAAGTGGTGACGTCACGATCAGCTGTTTGTGCCGTCACAGGTATGTGACGTCATCAGCTGACGTCATGAGCAGCTGATCAGATGTTGATGACGTCATGAGCAGCTGATCGTGAGGTCGTTGATCCGGTCAGTTGATGGAGACGTGTCTTCGTGTTTCAGTATTCTCTCCGTGTTGTACCCGGGAAGGGGGAGGGGGTTCTGTTGGTGTTTATGTGTATGCTGGTGGTCGGTCGGTGCTGGGCTCGGGCTTGGGCTCGGGGCGAAGCTTTGCTTGCGACTGTTGACACAGGACTGAACGGTATAGCTAACGAGCCCCGTTTATATAGGCGGACAATCCCCCCTTGTTCTACTATTACGTGTAATTACACAACATCCTCTCAACACGAATTGCGCCATAACGCTTCAGCACGGTGATGCGATGTAAAGTCAGCTGAGCGTGATGTCATGTGTGAATTTCTACGTGTGTGCAGGTGCGCATTTGGACATAAAGTTTTCTCCGTTAAAAGTTAGTTTGCCTCGGTTTCGGTCATCTCGGTCGGGCTGTTCTCAGGCTCGGTCGGACCTCGGGGGGGCGGGGGCGCTCGGTGACGTTTCTGTACGTCTTTACGTCGAGAGATGTTGCTCCGACCGCGGTCAACGAAACACTGATCCCTGCCAACACCGTGTCATTCGTATAAACGGTGGGTAGCGGTGGTAGGGGGAAAGGAACAAGGAGGGGGAAAATACCGTGCACGAATATAAAACTGTAAGAAGTGCATCGTCGGGAATTGTACAACTCCATTATCGAATGACCGTCAATCAAATCTTATACACTTAAGACTACTGAACCAGTACTCCCTCCCCACAAAAGTTAGTTTCATGCAACTATAAACAAATTAAATGATTCCAACTGTAAGAAATGCAAAGCTAAAAATACCGAAACATCTAAAGAAGTGGGCACTGGAACGTAATTTTCTGTTTCTGTACACGTGCGCATTCGAACACAAAATTTACCCTGTTAAAAGTTAATAAAACGTATTACCGACCTTTTATAATTAAAAAGATGAAAAATATAAAAATGTAATAAAATAATTTTAGACATTATAAAAGTCATATATAAAAAAATACAAAAATGTATTGTCAATCAACGTAAATAGGTGGTAAGCCTTTAAAAAGTATAATTATGAAAAATAATCGTAGACATTACAAAAATAATATATACAAAAAATACAAAAATATACAAAAATGTAATGACTAAAAATATATACAAAACATGACCGACATGTTGACACCTATACAATTCGACATTACCCCAAACGAAGAACACGGCATATAACTATTTAGAACAAAATGAGGGATTTATACAAATATACCCCTCCCCCTCACCAAAAAAAGAGCTATTGTTAAGTCATATTTGTAAAGAAATTAAGGTAGTTCAAACTCCGGAATTCGGGTTTAGAAACAAAGTCAACAATAGCGAATAAGAGGGACTCGCACGCATACCGGAGCATGTGTTGAAACGGAGAAACAAAGGCAACAATAGCGATTACATATGCATACATATTATCGCAAATGTTACAAGTAATTATACATATATACAAATAGTTGACGAGAAAAAACGGTATATCAATTACCAATTCCATTACCAAAGCCGATAAAAAGCGAAAGTAGGAAACTATACAACATCGCGGCAAAAATATTAACGCGAGCGAGCGTGCGCCCTTTGTGTAATGTAGAAAATAAGACCCACCACTCACCGTTCTCAAAGGCACGCGTCGTCGAAAGAAACAAAAAACAACGCTATAAAGCGACACAGGGAGAGCGCGCGGACCTGTTACACGCTCTGTATACCAACAGACATAACATCCCCCCCCCCATATAGCGACAGCTGCACAGTGTCATCCTTGCGGAGAAGTGTTCCGTGTGCGAGTGTGTGTGTGTGTGTGTGTGTGTGTGTGTGTGTGTGTGTGTGTGTGTGTGTGTGTGTGTGTGTGTGTAGACAACCCCAATTAGCTCGGTGAACAGGCGAGGTAACGAAGTGAAGAGATATCTATTTACAATAGTAGCGCGTATGTAGACTGACTACGGTTGCACAATAATCGTAATCTTTAAATTGTGCCTTACTTTAATCGTAGTAATTGAATTTGATCGTTCTTAGCTATACTAACTAAAATGGTAAAACCGACGTGTATTACTTGCAGAACAGTCATACTTTTTAGCTGAAAACAATAAAATATGTCAAAGTCGGATGCAACTGAAAATAATCGTCATTAACTGTATTTGTTACAAAACCCGTTGAAAAGTATAATCAAGAAAAATAATATTCAACAGACAAAATGCCTCGAGTTTCCTTTCCCCGCGGTCCATATTATATATCCACTAGGCTAAGTGTAGCAAGTAATTGAATTTATTTTAACTGAAGATCAGACTTTTCAGCACATATGAAATTCTGCAATTACGCGTGACCAGTCAAAACAAGAAGCACATTTACTGAGAATAATTTACAACACTTTCTTAATGCATGTTGTCTAAAATGTTGTACATTCTAGTAATGTAATACTTAAGTCGTGGTAATTGAATTTGTGTCGTTCTTATCTATACTAATTGGTTCTTATATCTAAAATGGTGAAACCGACGTTTATTACTTGCAGAACAGGCATACTTTTTAGCTGAAAACAATAAAATATGTCAAAGTCGGATGCAACTGACTAAGCGTTATTAACTGTGTTTGTTACAAAACCCATTAAAAAAGTACAATAATTAAGAAAAATAACTTTGAACAGACAAAATGCCTCGAGTTCCCTTTCCCGCGGTCCATATAATATATCCACTAGGCTAAGTGTAGCAAGTAATTGAATTTATTTTAATTATTGAAGATCAGACTTTTCAGCACATTTACTGAGATAATTTACAACACTTTCTTAATGCATGTTTTCTAAAATGTTATACATTCCAATAATTTAATACTTAAATGTAATATCTGTTAATGCTCCAAACACGTAAATACGAGTTCTGTCATATTACATATTTTTGGTGCTATCAGCAGTTTTGGAAATATAACTTTCTCATCTCTTAACCAAAATATCCATCAAACTATTGGTTTCTATTTACCAAAATTTCAAGCAATTTTAATAATTAATAAAATAATTCTGTGATGCGTTTTAATTAGAAAATATCTGTAATAATAATGTTATAAACTATAAAGATGAAATATTAGCAGTAATATTGAGCTGTGTTGGCGATTTTATGTTATAGAAGAAAGCTTCTAGACTTACCACACCCGGTTGCTGTTCCTGTAAATGCATCAAGAAGAATAATACCAGCTGGAAGCCAACAAGGCAGGAATTCAGCCCGACGATGTATGTGCCCAACAACAACAAAGTCACTAAATACAAATCCATTACGCACAAGAATAGAAAAAAAGTACAGAAAGCACAGCGCAAGACGTGTTCACCCTCCGGAGTATTCAAACGTTCTGAGGACGGAGTGCCAGATTTCTATCCGCGCGAACCACACACTTGTTGATGTCCGAAAAACATATGGCCATAACGTCGTGGGAACGAGAAGGAATATTCTAAACATATGTGAAACATTATGGTGCAACTGACTCCCTGCTGACGTGCATGAATGTACATCGTGAACAGAGTACTCTGTCTTCTCAACCGGAACAGGCGAATGAAGGATGTATGATGGACCGCGAGGGAGGCTATATTTCACAGACAGACTGTTGAAACAAATACACCGCTCACCCGCTAGGTAGACAACGCAGCGTGAGAAATAGAAAAATAAATAAATCACATACGTGCATAATCAAGTACCTTTATACAGTAACAGCTGCGCGCACAACAACACTAGTGCCATACACTATGTACAGTGACTGTCAACGCTTCAGTTAGCAAGTGGACACGCAGTTGAACACCGGTATGTTACTTTGTTAGTAGACATTGTAACAAACCGCGTTTTAGACGTTGTTACAAATAATTATATCTGTGTAATGTACAAAGAAAAAAAAAATTTTTTAACTAAAAAAAAAATTTTTTTTTTCAAAAAAATTTTATGTTTGTTTATAGGTCTAATAATTTATAAATAATTCTTGTTCTGTTGTTTCGTTAAAATTTTAAAATTCGGTGAGTTGATTTGGTTAATATATGCACTTCTGGTTGACCTTAAATGAATCTGGAATTAAACAGATTGTCTCCCTACAATAATCGATTTGCGATTTTCTGCTCTGCTCCAATATATCACTTTCCTTTAATATTTGTCGTCTCCCAGTAAGTCCTGTAGTTAACTCAAACTCTTATTTTAATATGTGAAATAATTCCAAATCCAGATAGTTGAATTAATTTAATTTATTGACAATATTTCTAAAAGATCGATTTAAAATCGATATTGTTTAAATGTTCGACTCTTTCACAGGGCTTGGTCGATTTTACAATTACAGGTTATATTATATAAATGTTAGAATGGTTCTTTTAGCGATTATAATTATATAGCCAGAGAAGGGAGCAAGCATAGAAAGTATAACATGTACAAATAATTCTTAATAATTAATAAATGACAAATGGAGAATAATATATAATGTTTATAATATTTAATGATTCAGACCAGTTCATTGCCGACGAATCTCAGCTGAAAAACTTTGCATAACGGGAACTAAAAATGGCGGCACGTCTCGTAGTTGAAGAAAATCCAGAAACGATGGTTATAAATTCTGTTAATAAAAACGCCTTCACTACCGTTTTATTGTCTCCGTATTATTGTATATTGTCTATTATATGGTTAAAGGTGTCCTCAAGAAGTGTTCTGTGTTCACTGGCGTTAATAGTCTGGTGTTAGGTGTGTTCAAATGTATAGCATATATGGTGAAAAATGTCAAAGTTCTTTGTAGAGTGAATTATCAATGTGGTATAGTTTTATTGGTTGAGTTCACTTATATTTTGATAGGTATTGTTCGTTTTCACTTTTTGTGTTGGTGTAGTTCACTGATTTTATGTTTAAAGTAAATAATTCGTTAACTCTCGTTTTCAATTCATAACCTTATGCGCCATTACTCAGTACGTTATAGGCCTACAGATTCTTAACGCGATCGAGTATCAACCGTTCACGTTGAGTGTTAATAAAGAACTGTTTTTACTTCCTTCGTCTCAGGAAATATCTTGCCAAGTTAATATGAAAAAAGTATTGTTTAAATATATTTCACTTCCTATTTATGTAAATATAAAATACATTATATACAGAATATTTTTAGTGTATAGATTGCTTTAGTGAACTATTAACAACATAATTGGTTTCTTTACCTCATTCTGTTTAATTTGATATTCCATAGTCCATATTTATAAAGATTTTTGTTAAAATTGCCATATTTCTGTCTTTTTGGAAATATAGGCCCAAAAATCTGCTTTCTGTTCTTGTCCAAAATAATAGCCATGTCTGGTGTTATAAATATGATTATAATAACTTCTAGATTGATATAAATCCCTACCATTCCTATATTTCTTATAAATTCGTCAATTTATCTGGCTTGTAGTTATAATTCATGAATTTACTATTCCTCCTCTGAAATAGTTAGTTATTACATTTTGAAAATTTTTAATAATTTAATACATCTTTTTATATTACTCTTTTAAAGTATAGGATCAGTTATAGTAGTTGGTTATCGATCCACCTTACCTAAATCTTATTAGTTTACATGGTTCATCAGACTTATTTACTCAATTATATTAATTTTTTGGGAATTCATTATTTAGCCTAGATCTTAGTATCTTACATATATTGTTTTTTCAAATAAAGTTATTTCTACACCTCCTCTGACTTTTTAAAGTTAACATAACATTAAATAAAATTGCTTACATAACTATTGATACCTGTAGCATATTATTCATGCTACTAATACAAAAAATAATATTTAACATTAACTAGCAGTCTTCAAAGTAGACATGTTAGTTTGAACTCTTTTTAACATATATTATAAACATTTTATAAACTGATACAGCATCCATACATAAACATTTTAAGCTGTATGCACACTGTTATGTAACTAAACATTCTTACACTAAATATAAAGCTTATGCTATTAGAACTCTTTGAAAAGTGGAGTTCCTAGGCTCTAAACATAATTAGCCATTTAAAAATAAGTTAAATTTTATTAAACTTAAGTCAATCACAGTCTTTTCTGTTTATATAGTATTTTAAATTAATCCCCTGTTTGTGTAACTATTCCCCACATACTCTCTTTATCCTTTGCATTTCTATGAATGTTTTGAGATAAAAAGTGACCTCTTTTATGAAACATTGGAAATATTTTTCACTTCAATATTTCATCACTTGTTAATTCTGTAATTATATAAAATATAAAAGTTATTTAATAGCACATTGTTTAAGTAATAGTTACACATTAACTTGAAGTTTATTATATTTAAAATCATTTACACTGGTACACATTCACTGTTGGTTCTGTCTTATATCTGAGTTTTACTATATTCTCAGACCAAACCTTTAGTCATAATCGACTGTGAAGATTTGTTTATTTTACTATATAATAACTTTAGTTGGTGCACTTCTTATCACACTACTAAATACTTTTGGTCTATAATTAATTTACAATTTTATGAGGTTTTGGGGTGTTATACTTTCTTTGGTGGTATTAACATTTGGTTTGGGGTTCATTGTTGTTAATAATAGGTTTATTAATGGGGATTTCTTATAGTTCTTCCATCCTATATCTTCTTTTCTTCTCTTTTTCCTTCTTGGGTAAACCAAGGTACTTTGGTTTTATTTTGTCCGTTGGTTGGTTCGGGGTATCTTCTTTATCACCTGCTCCTAAACTTCCTGGGTAATCTCCTGATTTTTTATATGAGTTTCTTTTAATTTATTTTCTTGAGTTTTAGTGTTGCATTTTTATTATTTAATTACTTTTTTCTTTTATAGTGGTGCTTTTCTTTGAAGTTTAAATTATTTTCATTTGAAATTCTTTGAGTTATTTGTAATTTAAATATTTTTATGATCTTAATGGAATTAATTTTCAGTGGATTATCTGTCATGCTACAACATTGATGAAAACTAGTGCATTTTAACCTAAAAAAAGCTAAATATAATTATTTCACTACGACTCGGAACACAAAACATAGTCGTAGTGAGTTTATGTTCTTTGTGTTCCGAGTCGTAGTGAAATAATTATATTTAGTTAAGTAACGGACACGTCATGGACAACGAAATCCAAGAATCTAAAAAAAGCGTGATTTATCCTAATCAAGCTCGCATAATTCACAGTATAGAAGCTTGTCAGTATATATTCACCGGTGTAAATGAAAAGTACCATAATTATTATAGTAAAAGTATTGTATTTTCATAATTACTGTCAACGCTTCAGTTAGCAAGTGGACACGCAGCTGAACACCGGTACGTTACTTTTTTTTGTCCTTATTAACCGTGTTTGTTAGAAAGTGTTAGTAGATATTAATGAAAACAAGTGTTTGTTTAACCTAAAAAAAAGCGTGATTTATACCAATTACAGTGCTATTAAAACAATCTGCGTCTTCTGACAGTTCTCCTTGCGTGTTTACAAGAAGTAGTTGCTATGGTAACTCGGACGAGACTCCGAGGTGAGCCAATCACCGGCAGGCGTGCGCTTTCCCTCCCCCTTTCTCCTCAGTCAACAGTCCCACACTGACCAATCAGCGCTCCCGCAGCTGTGCCAAACACCACGTGATTCTTAGCTGTCAGAAGACGCAGATTGTTTTAATAGCACTGTAAGCTCGCATAATTCACAGCATAGAAGCATGTCAGTATATATTCATCGGTGTAAATGAAGAGTACCATAACTATCATAGTAAAATATTGTATTTTCATAATTATTTAAAAAGTTATGGTATCCCCATAATTATTGTATAAACTATAAAATAGGTTAATTACCTTCTGTCAACGTTTCTCAGAATCCTATAGGGATTACTCGAGTTCCGACACCAATGGTGTCATCATCAGATCCAATATGATTAAGGTTAAAACATTAGTCGATCTACGAGAATAATATAATAATAACGTGAATCAATATTAAATAAAACCAAATACATTATAACGAACGATGAGAAAAAATACTTGAAAATGATAGATCCCAAGGCACCTAGACTTAGGGGCCTTCCAAAAATACATAAAAATAATATGCCTGTCCGTCCTTTAGTTAATTTCATGTCTGCACCTTCATATAAAATTGCCAACTAACTCGAAAAAATTTTTAGACAACATATAACGTTCAATAAAAATTATAGCTTGAAAAACAGTTTAGAACTGGTCGAACTTACAAAAACTATTACAATCGAGCCGAGACACACCCTCGCCTCATTCGATATAGTAAATTTATACACGAACGTATCTATTAATGAAACGTTAGAAATAGCAAAAAGTTTATTAATCTCTAAATCCACATTAAATCATGAAACAGTCGATGAGTTAATCAATTTGACAAAAGTAATATTAGAACAAAATTATTTCACTTTGATAACAAATATTATTTACAACGGGATGGATTGGCGATGGGATCTCTATTATCAGGCATCCTGGCGGAAATTTACTTAAATCATATTGAAACAAACGAAATTTTATCAACTAAAAACAAACATTATAATAAAATTTTATTTTACCGACGATATGTGGATGACACAATAATGATTTATAATGGCAATTGCAGGCAATTGGAGATGCTTACAAAATATATGAATACTATTACAAATAATTTGCAATTCACATTAGAGACGGAAATGAATAATAAAATTAATTTTTTAGATTTAACTTTAACAAAAATAAATAATAAAATTAACTATAATATTTACAGAAAACCAACAATCACAGATCATGCTATTCACGCCTCATCGTATCACCCTATTTCACATAAAATGGCATTTTTAATTGTATGATTCATAGATTGCTGGCATTGCCCCTATCTACGGAAGATTATAAAAATGAACTAAACATTATCAAACACATAGCGATAGCTAATGGATACAAAAGTCATATAGTAGATAGAATAATTAATAAAAAACAAAATAAACCAATAAATATTGGTGTGTCCAAAGAAAAAGTAAACAAATATATTGCAACAGAATATGGTGAAATTCTACACCATATTTTAAAAAACCATTTAAAAAAGCAAAATATTACTTTGGCTTCAAAGGCTAATAATAAGCTTGAGAAAAAACTTACATTTACAAACAAAAATATACCCTCCGATATATTTGACGGTACTGGTGTATATAGACTTAATTGTTCTGATTGCACACAGTTCTACATAGGACAAACGGGTCGTTCCTTCAAATTACGCTATAAAGAACATATCCCAAGCTCCAAGTCAAATGTAAGAAGATCCACATTTGCAGAACATTTAAGCTTACATGACCATAACATAAAGGTATTGGTGATAATTTAGATATCCTACATAAATGTAAAAAGTCACTAAGGCTAGACACCCTCGAAAGGTTCGAGATATATAAAGCTATAAAGGAGGATCACAATCGTATCCTAAACGAAAAAGCAATACATACAAAGAATATTTTATTTAATAGAATCGATCATATAGAACGAGAAATCGGCTATATCAAATCGATAAAATTGAACGAAGGTCAAGCCGGCATTGATTAGTTTTACCGTGGGGGCGTTCCTGTGCAGGTTCTTTACGGCCGCGTGTTGCTTTTATTTCGTTGTTATTTTGTTTTAATGTGTGTTATTTATTATTTTGTACAATGTATGTGTCGTTTTTTAATTTTTAATATTTGACGAGATGAATATACATCGATTAATGTTTTAACCTTAATCATATTGGATCTGATGATGACACCATTGGTGTCGAAACTCGAGTAATCCCTATAGGATTCTGAGAAACGTTGACAGAAGGTAATTAACCTATTTTATAGTCTTAACCGTTTCTGGAGGCAAGTAAAATGTTTTTTATTGTATAAAGTCATCGTATCTTCATAATTATCATACAATAAATATCGTATATCTCATAATTATTGAGCAAGAGAGAGAGAGAGAGAGAGAGAGAGAGACCAAGTTAGAGGGAGAGCGAAAGAGAGTGAGACTGCTCTCTAGCGCGGCGCACCCCACCGCTACAATGCAATCGACTCCCCGCTGAACGCGGTGAAAGCGTATAGAACATAACATTCGTATGTGTTAGAAAATGTTTATAGATTAATCATTCGTTCCTCTGCACTTAATGGTATTGTAAAGACAATAATAATATAATGAATGTCAAGTTTTACAAGGTACATTTATAAACACATCACTAACGTTGTAATATTTGTACATGTGGTGAAACGTTGTGCGATTTGCTAACGTTGTGAAATGTAAATAGATATATATAAATATACAACGGTGACACACACAGTAACAGCTGCAGCAACACAACCGCTATATACTGCGTAGAGCTACTGCCAACGCTTCAGTTAACAAGTGGACACGCAGCTGAACACTGGTACGATACTTTGTTGATTTTATTAACTGTGTTTGTTACAAAGTGTTTGTAGACATTGATGAAAACTAGTGCTTGCTTAACCTAAAAAAGCGTGCTTTATTGTAATTAAGGTTGTATATTTCAGAGTACAGAACCATGGCATGGCATATGCAACTCGTACAATAGCTCTTAACGGGAGTGTAAAGACAATAAAATATAATGAATTTGAAGACGGAGTGGACACGGTATCCGAGTTGTTGGAGAGAATGGCGGAGGTCATACCGGAAGACGTTCGCGCGGAATCGCACGATATGGGAGAAAGTTTCAAGTGGTACTTGGTCGTACGCGTCTTGTTCAAAAAATTAGTAACCGATCACGAACTGGAGCAGACGGGAGTGTTTCGTTCATGTACGCAACTTGTTTTATCCGCGGACGCGTAAGACGTGAACGAACAGTACAAGGAGTGCGTTGAAAAAGTGCTGGAATCAGTATCTAAGTTTACTCGGGAAGATTGTGGATGGGTCGAGAACGGGATCGTAGCCGTTGAAGTGGACTTGTTAAAATATCGTCCTCTGGCCGGATCCAGTTATATACCAACACCAAAGAAATGATTAAGTAAGAAAGCATTAGTGAACGTGCAGAATCTAGACGATGAAAAATGCTTCCTCTGGTCGGTTCTAACCGGTTTACATCCGATCGCTCCTAACCCGCACCGCGTGTCTCACTACAGACAGTACGAAAACGAGCTGAATATGGAGGGTATCGACTATTCGGTGCCGGTGAATCAAATTAAAAATTTCGAAAAACAAAACGTAAACATTTCGGTGAACGTGTTCGGTTACGAAAGCGGAATTAACGAGTCCGGATACAGAAAACACGAACTGTACCCTATGTGGATAACCGAGCACAAAGGTAGGACACACATAAATCTTCAATTACTCGTCAATGACGAAGGGGTCAAACATTATTGTCTTATTAGAAACATGTCACGTCTACTGCTGCACATCACAACGAGTGCTAACAATCCGGTTTTCTTCTGTAATTACTGCTTGCAACGATTTAGCGATAATACGGATCCTGAAATGGCGCGAAAACGGTTGAAAGACCACGAGATACTTTGCACACCGCACAGAGCGCAAAAAGTCGAACTGCCGATCAGAAAATATACTCACAAGTATTTTAAAGACTACACGAAGTGTCACAGAGTACCGTACACGGTGTACGCGGACTTTGAATCTTTACTCCTCCCCCTGTCCGGTTGTTCACGCGAAGAGGATAAATCGCACTCGCAGGACATCACACATCACGTACCGTGCAGTTTCTGTTACGTGGTCGTCGATTGGGCCGGTAAAGACGTGAAAGAACCCGTCTTGTACCGCGGTAAAGATAGCGTGGAGACGTTTCTCCGAACTCTTCGTGAAGACGTGAGTCGACTCGAACGTGACTTCAACAGACCCCTCCGCATGACAGAAGACAACGAACGCGAGTTTTAGAACGCTACCGCGTGTCATCTGTGCAAGAAGAGTATCGAGCGCGACGGAGGGGACAAAGTGAGAAACCACGATCACGTGACGGGCGAGTACCTGGGAGCCGCGCACAACGCGTGTAATTTGAACCCGTTCCCGTGTTCTTTCACAACCTGCGCGGTTACGATAGCCACCATCTCATCCAAGCGTTCGGGAAATTCAAACACGAAGAAATCAAGTGTATAGCCACGACCAGCGAGCGGTACGTGTCCGTGTCCCTCGGTCCCCTCTAGTTTCTCGATTCCGCGCAGTTTATGAACACGTCTTCGGAGAAGTTGGTGAAAAACATGCGGAAAGAAAATTTTAAAATATTACGACAATGCATTCGATCGGACGGAAACAAAGAAGAAGAAGGAGGAGAAAAACGTGTTGAAATGCTGGTCAGGAAGGGGTTTACCCGTACGAGTACGTGACGGACAAAGTAAGTTCGAGGACGCTTCTTTGCCCGCGCCGGAACACATTTACCACCGCATAGCCGAGACGCCCGTGTCGGACGAAGATTACGCGTACGCGCAAAACGTTTGGACGGCTTTCAGTATGCAAACGTTGGGCGAATATCACGACCTTTATTTAAAAACCGACGTGTTGCTGTTGGCCGACGTGTTCGAAAACTTCCGCGAGACGAGCCTGCAGTATTACGTGATAGATCCTTGTAACGTTTATTCCGCGCCGGGACTCGCGTGGAACGTGATGATGAAGATGACGGGAATTCCACTCGAACTCCTTCAGGACATAGACATATACCTGATAGCAGAGAGTGGGGTAAGAGAGGGTATCGCGATGGTACCCAACAGATACGCTAAGGTCAACAACCCTTACGTACCGGACTACGATCGCGAACGGGAAAACAATTACCTCCTCTACCTGGATTGTACAAACCTGTACGGCACCGCGATGAGACTGCCGTTACCTCACTCCGGATTCCGTTGGTTGGTACGCGAAGAAATCGACGCGTTACATTTGAGTACGGTAGGCGCGGAAGACGAAATCTGATACATTCTCGACGTCGATCTAGGTTATCCCCGCCGTTTACACGACTTACATTCGGACTACCCGCTGGCGCCGGAACGCAGAAAAGTCGGCGAGCACGAGTTGTCCGCGTACAGCAAACGATTCAACTATTTGAAGAACTTCCATTTGCCCGCCACCGGCGCTGTTAAAAAACTGATCACCAGCCTTGAGGACAAGAAAAATTACATCGTACACTACAGAACGCTGCAGCTATACCTCAAAATCGGCATGGAATTGAAAGCCGTCAATCGCGTGTTAGCGTTCCGTCAGAGCGCATGGATGAAGCCGTTCATAGACTTTAATATGGAGAAACGGAAAGCCGCGGCGAACGATTTCGAAAAAGACTTCTTTAAACTAATAATCAACGCGGTATACAGCAAACCGTTAGAAAACGTCCGGAAACATATAGATTTTCGTTTAGTATCCAACGAACGCGAAATGATAAAGCTGAGGGCGAGCCCGAGGTTTGTGCACGCAAACGTGTATAACGAAGACTTTGTAGGCGTGATGATGAAAAAGAGGACCGTGTATCTCAACCGTCCGCTGTACGTGGGATTCACCGTGTTGGACATTAGCAAATTCCTGATGTACAGTTCCACTACGATTTCATAGTCGCGAAGTACGGATCTCGTGTTCGATTGTGTATGACGGATACGGACGCTTTGTTGTACGACATACGGACCGACAACGTGTACAACGACATTAAAGGAAACCTTCATCATTTCGATACGTCGGAATATCCCGCGACGCATCCCTGTTATAGTGCGGTAAATAAAAAACGCTTGGGAACGTTCAAGGACGAGACGCACGCGAAACCCGTCGTCGAATTCGTCGGGTTGTGCGCGAAATCGTATTCGCAGATGCTGTTGCAGGACGACGGCGATAAAAAGGAGAAGTGCGTAGCGAAAGGGGTGCCGCGAGTGGCTATACAAAACCGTTTGACTCACGCGGATTACAAACGCTGTTTGCTGTCACCGACGTCCACTAACCGACAAACGTACACGTCCGCGCAGATCATACATAGGAAAAACCATCAACTCTACACATGCCATATAGTGAAACTGTCTTTATCGCCGTACGATCTTGGACGACGGGCAGAGAACGCTAGCCTACGGTCATTACAGAATTCGCGAGATGCAAGAGGAATGTGCGGTGCACCGGGCTAGCGTGATACGGACCGCAAACCGTGAAAGCGTGATTCGTTACGCTTGTAGAGCGTTAGAGGAGGAGGAGGAGGAGGAGGAGGAAGAGGAGTAGAGGAGGAAGAAGAGAATACATATAGATAAGAAGCGATTAACGCACGCGCGCGCGATCCAGTAGTCGAACGTGTTCGAATGCGATCGGGTAGTAAATTCGTACTTGTTACACTCACTCTGAATCTCACGACCAGCGTCCTCTAACCGAACTCAAATTGCATCATTCGAACCATGATTTACCTGAAAACGATAACGTGGTCGCTGAGGAAACACACGAGTACAATGACGTAGTTATACGTAGCCCTATCTTCAAAGATAAGAAGAAGAAGAAGAAGAAGAAGAAGAAGAAGAAGAAGAAGAAGAAGAAGAAGAGAAAAGAAGAAGAAGAAGAAGAAGAAGAAGAAGAAGAAGAAGAAGAAGAAGAAGAAGAAGAAGAAGAAGAAGAAGAAGAAGAAGAAGAAGAAGAAGAAGAAGAAGAAGAAGAAGAAGAACTCGATCGAGAGCGTAGCGACATTGGACAAAGCACAACACACGCTAATGCGGTATTACATCGGATTAGGTGTTGTGCGCGACAGGGCGAAAGAAAGGTACTTTAGCGCATGTACCGACGTTCCTGCGCATGCGCAAGGAAAACGCGTTACTCTTATTCGTTCTGTCGAGATGGTATAGCTATCCGAGACAGGGGAAGATTCAAGACAGTGACACGATGGAAGGCAAAGGTAACACACCTCGTCGCAAGACGAGAGTAAAGCTTAGCGATAAACTAACGTCCTAACCTGTACTGTACTACTGTGAATCACGTTTCGGCGAACTCGTAAGAAGACACAAGTATGCAACGAACGAAGAAGAAGAAGAAAACAACAACAACAACAACAACAACAACAACAACAACAAAAATGTGGATAAGGTTCGCATGACGATTGCAACGGAGCTGCACAGACCAGTGAGAAGGAATTTCGCGAGACGTGCGATGGAGCTGAAGGGACTGTACGACCTCTACCAAACCGATTTGGTAGAGATAATACCGCACGCTAAGGTGAAAAAAAGGCTACAATTATCTTATGACTGTTATAAACGCGTTCAGCAATTTCGCATACGCCGTCCCGTTGAAAACTAAAACGGGAACGGAAGTGGCGCGCGCACTCGAACCGATACTCAAAAGTAACAGTATGAAATATCTACAAACGGACAACGGTAAAGAATACTACAACAGCGCTGTACAGACTTTGTTGGAAAAGTACAAGGTAAAGCTTTACTCGACGTATAGTGAGAAAAAAGCGTCGATCGTGGAACATTTTAACAGAACATTGAAGACGCGCATTCAGCGAACAAGGACATTACCGTTGGTTGGACATGTTGCCAGAACTGGTGAAAACGTACAACGACAGCGTGCACAGAACGATTGGTATGAAACCCAACAGGGTGAACGAAAGCAACGAGCGGGTAGTGTTGGAACGTATCAAGAAGAACACACGGCCACGCGTTACGCACGAGAAGAAACCGAAATTCACGGTGGGCGACCGTGTTCGCGTGAGTAAACACAAAATGACGTTCGCGAAAGGGTACATGCCCAACTGGACCAATGAAATTTTCACCGTGCACGCGGTGTAACCCACCGTTTCCGTCACTTATCATCTCAAGGATCACACTGGTGAAGTGGTGAGCGGCGGATTTTTCGAGCACGAAATCAGTAAGTCGAGGAACTGCGACGTATATTTGGTCGAGAAAGTGTTGCAACGCAAAGGCGACAGGGTGCGCGTGCGTTGGCTCGGATTCGACGGTAAACACGATTCTGTGTATCAGATACACAAGAAAGATCTGATATAAAATACGGAATCAACACGTAGCGTGGCACCATTACACGACAGGACGTTACGATGAAAACATCGTCATGCCGGCGTACACTGTGAACGATTCGTCTCACACCCGGCGTACAAGAAGTACATCTTGAATACGACGAACGAAGGCGTCGAACGCATGCGTAAAATCGTCTCTCTACACGAACATTGGCGATGGATTACGAAGCGTGTGACAAGTTCCGAACTCATTGTAAGAGTACCGAGTAGCACGATAGCACGATCGGGTGGTTAGATCACTACAAAGAGTGCACGTGGTCGTATCCCGATTGTCAGGTGGGACCGGACACTTGCGTATGCAGCGCCGTGTCCGGTGAGTGTTACGACATAATACAACTGCTAAATAGACTGTGGTTGGAAGAAGAAGAAAAAATAAAGATAGTACAACAAGCCCGAAAAAATACGCAACTTGGGCGAGCCGCTCGACGGTAACGATGCCGTTCTACTGCAGTTCGTGCAAGTCCACTGTCTGTTAGTCGACGACGATCCGACGCTAGATTCCAGCGGCGGTGGCGGTATCAGCATAAGAATAGACGTCAAAGGTCGTAAGCTCGCCAACGTCGGAGCTCCCGCCGATTTCAAGGACGCCGTCAACAAGCAGTACGTAGACTACACGTGCTTGCGTTTTACAACCCTGGCACCTAATACGAAGAAGAACGGGGCCGTCGTCGTCATCGTCGTCGACGCGCGCGACCACCGCATTCAATCTCTCAGCGAACCGATTCGTGCGAGAGACGCTGCGACCAAAGGATATGTAGACGCGAAGGTTATACCGCGGGACGCACAATCTAACCTGTCGGCGAGGAAAGTGCGGATAACGCAGTTAGCGCCACCCGTAAACAATAAGGACGCGGTGAACTTGGAATTTTTGAACGAGCACACGATCGCTTCGTTAAACGGAACCTTTTTCAACGCGCAAGGAAAGACCATTTTAAACGTCGCCGATGGCGCTCGGGTCATAGACGCCGAAATTTGTGTCAATTGGAGGACGCGAGGCAATACGCGAAGAGCGAAATGTACAAACTCGCAAAAGTGTTCCAAAGACGATGGGAGAAAGTAGTTTCGTACATCTATAAATTTCACATACAAACAGCGCGTAGTTCACTCAGCGCCGAAGAGGCAGAGTTGCTACTCGCTAACCAGGCGGAGACAAGGGAATTAACACAAGATTTGGATACGACTGTAAAGGAGAAAAAAGATTAGAGATCCGTTTATGAATCCAGTTAAATAGTAGTCATGTACGAATTACGCGGTCATAGTGTTAAAAATGAAAAAGGGGCGTGGTCCTATCAGAAAAGTGATTAAGAGCGCGATACTTTTCGTCACACAGTCAGTACCGACTCTGATCATTCGGGCGGTGGACGTGTTACCGGTGGAACTTCATCTGCCCGGATACAGGTTCTGCGGACCGGGAACTAAACTGGAGGAGAGATTGGCACGCGGCGAACGCGGAATCAACGAGTTGGACGAAGCCTGTCGTGAACACGACATCGCGTACGCCAAATACAAGGACATAGAGCACAGACGCGTAGCGGATCGCGTGCTAGCCGGCAAGGCGTGGGAACGAGCGAAGGCTTTGAACTCGGGTATCAGCGAAAGAGCTTACGCGGCCGCGGTAGCTGCAGCACATACGAACAGGAGTAGGAGTAGGAGGAGGAGGAGGAGAACAACGACGACGACGAGGACAGTAGTGAGGTAAGGGGGATCCTAGGCCTTCATGACGTCATATCAGCTGACTGAGGGGGCTCCTAGGCCTTCATGACGTAATATCAGCTGAATCTGAGGGGGCTCCTAGGCCATCTATCTCTGACGTCATCGTGACGTCACTAGCTATGACATCATAGGTGGGGTAGTGGTGGTGTCCCACGTGACAGTGGTGGGCGTGACGAAGTTGTGATTCGTACGTCGGCCATGTTGTCGGCGTCGTCCATGTTGTTAGCGGTGCTGTGGGTAGGGGGGGTAATTGTGCGTTGATAGGCTGAGGCGTGGCCGCGGTTCGCTGTTCGCCGTTCGCCGCCCGGCCGCGGCCTGGCTGTGTCCTGGTCGCCGTTCGGAGTGGGGGGGGTCTGCGTCCATGTTGGAAAAGTCGTCGTCGTCCATGTTGTCGGGGAAATGGCGGTCATGTTGGAAAAGTGTCGACTTGTGCGTGTGTGCTGGTTAAGCGTCGGCGTGCACGTTGTTGCCAACTCGTGCATGTGTTTAAGTGTATGGGTTTGAATATGTACGCCACCGTCCGGATATCGTCGACGCGAAGAGAGGTGTATTGCATTGTTGTCAACTTGTGAACTGTGTTAAATTAGAACAGAATGCGTGTGTATGTGGTAAGTATATATATATATATATATATATATATATATATATATAAAATAAAAAGATGACTCGGTCCTTCAGATGAAAGTAAATGCACATCGTGTATGGAAAAGGGATATCGTCGATGTGAAGAGACGTGTATTGCATTGTTGTCAACTTGTGAACTGTGTTAAATTAGAACAGAATGGTAAGTATATATATTGTAAAAATAAAAAGATGACTTGATCCTTCAGTTGAAAATCGAATCACTTGTAAAATTGAATATCGTAAATCCGTGCATAGAAGATAAATATTACTATATATGATATTCTTATTGATATGTAAGTACTATCCCACGAACGTAAAAAAAAAGTGTAGTGTCGTGTACATTTGTTGTAAGAAACACACATGATATGCACTGCATAATTGAACACCAATTCACTTATATAAAACACACATCGCTCATGGAAAATAATTACTGTTTATATTAATTTGGTGGGTATGTAATATCTGTGAGTTAATGTGAATAACAGGACGCCACATTTAAAATATTCTTTAGTTTCTAAAGTGTATTATAATCAAGCAATTACTTTAAATAAAATTGATTTTTTTAATTAGTTGTATGTCATAACACATGAATGGACGTTCTAGCTTGTATATTGTGTGGTGAATAGTGTTAATGTTCGAAGGACTTTTGAAATTAAATACAATAAAAATGTTAAAGCAATACCGTTTAATTAAAATCAATTAAAATACATGTAATCAAAATATATTACAATTTAAAATACATAATATATAAACCACACAGTAGTGACAATTACAAAATACATAATATGTAAATATCTGCAATTGTGTACGAAATACATCTAAGTAAACTAAGTACAAGTTAAAATAAACAAGTGCACTATGACAAATGTGTACAAAAAAATGAAATATGTGTAAGCAAAATAGATATTATGTAAATGCACACAGTAGTGACAATTACTGTGACAATTACTATGAAGTGACAATTACAAAATACAATAAACACATGCACAATGACAATTGTGTACAATTAAATCAAATGAATTATGTGTAAGCACATTATATTATAAGTTAAAATACAATATGTAAACGCACACACAATTGTGTAGAATTAAAACAAATGAAATACATCTAAGTAAAAGTTAAATTCCATAATATGTAAACATAAGCACAATGACAATTGTGTACAATTAAATCAAATGAAATGAGTGTAAGCACATTATATTTTAAGTTAAAATACCGTTTGTAAATGTGTGCAATGACAATTATGTACATTTATTCATGCTAAATATGTACGAAATACAAATATATTTGTTAATTCAGAAGATGTCTATCTGGGCTTACTCTAAAATGTCCACCGCGTAAGCCTTGTCTTATTATGTATACATAAGCACATTGACAATTTTGTACAATTAAATCAAATGAAATATGTGTAATGAAATGATGTCATTTTACAATGAAGAATTTATATTTCGCTTGCACGTCTTCCAATGTCTGAATGAATAACACTCGTTCGTAGCGGAAGAAATAGAGAGGTAGTTGAGGAGGGGGAAACCGGAGAGTGCATGGAGAGGGGGAACTACTCATCGCACAGTAAGCGGTTATTTTTAACCGTGTGAACAGGATACAACCTGATTTCTCACGTTGTAGGTGGGCGGGGGGTGGCGACTCGGTTATTTTTATACGTCTAGACAGGGTAATGTAATCGACAGAAAGGCGACGGCTCTTATTTTTTACGTAAGCGCTAAACAATAATGTAGCTAGTTAGTAATTTATCAGAAACATATTGATTACTCTAAAATCTGATACAACCCACTCGCGTAAAGCGTGTACTCTATTTTTTGTACATATTTCCGGAAAAGTCTCTCCCTTACACACACACACACACACACACACACACACACACACACACACACACACACACACACACACACACACACACACACACACACACACACACACACACACACACACACACACACACACACAAACACACAAACACACACACACACACACACACACACATACATACATACATTAAAATATATTTTTCTACATAATTGTCCTGCAACTTTACGTGCGTTGTTCACTGAAAAAATCATTCTGTTTTACTCTTACGTTTACCAGCCACTCACTGTAGAATAACGCTCTACGCAGTGCACACCTGGTAAACGTTTCGCTGTTGTTTCGATGTTGCACGATAGGACACCGTAATGATGTCAGTGTTAGCGCCCGGTCATTCGCTGTGGGTGCGTTCATTTCGTTGAGGTTGATAATATTGTGGTGATACACGTGTAGAAAAGCAGCTTTCTCAGAACCTTTAGTATACATCGTAGTGAAGTTTGTGCGATCGTGCGCGACATATCCGTGTATGGAATGTAACCGTCATCCCATCTCAATAGGTGATAACGTCTTTCCATCCATTCGTTGGTTCTTATCGTTTTGTCGTTGAGGCGCGACATTTCGTAAGGGGGTGCGAAAAACGCAACTGTGAAGCACCGTGTAGACAGGTCTACCGTAGCAAACTCCTTGACAACGTACTCGTTGCGCACATCTCGGAATGCTTGAATATCGACAACAACATTTTGAACGTCCACTTCTCGTGGTGGCATGACGAGTACTGTTACAATTTTAACGTGTACAAACTTTTTTGTATATTGTCCATCCGTTTTTCAACGTTCTTCATCTTCTTGAAGCTTTTGCATTAATTCAGCTAGAATATTGTATGTCAAAATCGGTTCCGCTTTCCCGTACATTACGAGTTCACCATATAGACGGCTGTACATCAGATTGTCACAGAACGCGTCCGGTGGGCACATGTATTGTCTTCCTGTGTCCGATACCCAATCGATGTACATTTTAAGATTTTCTTGTTCGCAAAGTAAACGAGACACGTGCCTTTTAAGTATCGGTAGTAGTCCAACAAAACACAACCATTCGATTTCATTCATTACGACTGAATTGTCCTTGTTGTCGTTCAAATGAACACAACCCTGTTTTACGAAAACACTTTTTCTTCTTTTTTCTTCTTCTTCTTTTTCCTTGTCTTCGAATAAAACTAACTTCACATCGGATGAACGGTGTCGAAGACTGTTGGTAATACGTTCCTGTAAGAACATCAGCAGATTCCAATCAATAAAATCAAATACTACATGTGGTGCTCGAGCATCGCTACTACCATTGGTAAACGACAAGCACACTTCGTGATCACGTTCTTCGAACTGTCCAGCTGTTATGTGTCTTCTCTGTGACAGCGGGTACGTCAGTCCTAAGTACACGTGGTGTATCGCTTGCGGGTGCTGTAGCTGCTGCTGCTGTTGTTGTTCTTCGTTGATTGGTGTAGCGCTATTCATGTTGTGGCACACAGACACAAGACACAATCATACACTTTCACAGTCAACTGTACTCTCCCGTACAAAGCGTGATCCAACACTGGACAATCTATTCGTAACGACTTCTGTTATTAAACCACAATTTCCTGTTGGTGGGGGAAACTACTTATTACCTCTTCGTAGTAAAGTACGCTCTTGACGTCATCGGTTTTTCTTTTGTTTTGCCTTTGTATACTACCTGAGCTTGCAAAATGGTTTTTATTGGTACGAATATTGGTTTGTAACTTCTTGTTAGCTTTTATTCCTCTTGTTGGATTCTCTGTTTTAAATCACCGTATTTTTTCCGCAGGTTGTTCTTAATCGTATCGTTATCAAGAGCTAATTGTTTCTACTCTCCGTCCGTCTTGACAGATTGTAGTACACCGACTGGTGGATTGACTCCGGAACGTGAGTATTTACGTACTCTGACACCCTTTCATGCAAACGGTTAACAGCTCTTTTAGTTAAATACTCGTAACAGTTATACCCGTTTATGCGGGCAGTCAACACCTATTTTACATAACGGAAAATAAGTGCGTAGTATTTTACACGTTCTCCGTTTGCAGGTATTTTATTTCTGTTGGCCTTGAGTATTGGTTCAAGTGCGCGTCATTTCCGCTCCCGTCTCGGTTTCAATGGAATAGCGTACGTCAACTTGTTGATAATATTCGTTAGATACTTGTAGCGTTTGACACGGTAGAGTGAGGTATTATCTTCATCAAATCTGCTTAGTAAAGTTCGTAAAGTCCCTTAAGCTGCACCCCACGTCTCGCTAAATTCCTTCTCACCGGCGTATGCAGCTCCATTGCTATTGTCTTGCGAACATTTTCCGAATTTTTGTTGCTGATATTCTTCTTTTTTTTCATTGTCCGCTGCATAGTCGTATCGTCATCTTGTGTGTTAACCAAAATATGATTCACAATAGCACGGTACGAGATAGAACGTTAGGTTATCACAAAACTTTAATCTCGTTTTACAACGTTGTGGGATACGCTTACTTTCCACTGTGTTAATGTATTGAAACGTTCCGTGTCTCAGACAGTTATACCCTCTCGACCAAACGTTAAAATAACACGTTTTCTTTTTGCATGCGCAGGAATGTCATTACATGAGTTAAAATGACTTTCATTCATCTTTTGCGCATTACACCTAATCTGTTGTAACACCGTATTTAGCGCACGTTGTGCCTTATCCAGTGTTGATACCATCTTTATTGAGTTCATCGCATTGTAGATAAGGTTACATATAACACCCTGACGGTACTCGTACATTTCTACACCTAGCACGTTATTGTTTTCGGGTAAACCGTAGTTCAGGTGGCTCGCTTTGAGTTCTGTTATAGGACAACGGTCGCGAGACTCAAAGAATGAGTATAACATTTATGACTTTAATAATCAAAACTCATCGGACGTGACACCTGCACACATTTGCCACTGATTGTAAAAAACGTTCGTTGGACACTGTTTAACTGTGTTTCTCAGAATATCGTAGTCCGAAGTATTTACAGTACGTATGAAGCGTCGGTAATGCTTCCCGGAGATAATGTACCGAATGCAGTCATTGTGCTTTGTTGTTCACCAACTGGAACGCACTCTCCAGTTTTGTTAACGACAACGATGGACAGTCTGAATCAAAACTACTGATTACTGTTGCAGTCCGTTTACGGATCGGATGTTTGTTGTTATTTCCGATGTATGCCGAATTACGCTTTCACGACGCGCGAACCGAATAACACTGGTACGTTGAACATTCTCTGCTTCCTCCACATCCATCTCGGACTCGCGAATTCCATAATGCCCATACGCTAGCGTTCTCTGACCGTCTTCCAGGATATATCGTTTATCGTCGTACGGCGATAGCGAGAGTTTGACGATCTTGCGCGTGTACAGTTGGTGGTTTTCACTGCGGATAATCTGCGCCGACGTATATGTTTGGCGGTTACTCGATTTCGATGACGAAAGCAAACACCGTTTGTAATCAGCGTGCGTTAAGCGGTTTTGTATTGCCACCCGCGGTACCCCTTTTGCTACACGCTTCTCATTGTTATCCCCGTCGTCCTGTAACACTAACAGTGAGTACGATTATGCGCGCAACCCAACGAATTCTACAATAGGTTTTGCATGCGTCTCGTCCTTAAAAGTACCCAATCGTTTTTTATTTACCACACTATAACACGGATGCGTCACGGGATATTCTGATGTATCGAAAAGATGAAGGTTTTCCTTAATGTCTGCGTAAACGTCATCAGTCCGTATATCATACAATAATGAGTCCGTATCTGTCATACACAATCGAACACGAGATCCATATTTCGCGATTATGTAATCGTAATGAAAACTGTACATCACATATTTACTAATGTACAACACGGTGAACCCCACATACAGCGGACGGTTAAGGTACACGATTCTCTTTTTCATCATCACACCGACCAAGTCTTCTTTGTACACCTTTACGCGCTCAAATTTTGGGCTCGCAGTCAGCTTTATCAGATCGCGTTCGTTGGACACCAAACGAAAATCTATCCGTTTTCGAACGTTTTCCAATGACTTTCCGTAAACAGCGTTAATCATCAATTTAAAAAAATCCTTTTCAAAATCGTTCGCTGCAGCTTTCCGTTTTCCGTATTGAAAACTATAAACGGCTTCATCCAGGCACTCTGTCGGAATCGCCAACACGCGATTAACGGCTTTCAGCTCCATCCCGAGTTTGAAGTAAAGCAGCAACGTTCTGTAATGCACGATATAATTCTCTATATCTTCGAGGCTGGTGATGAGTTTTTCGATTGTACCGGTGGCAGACATTTGAAAATTCTTCAAGTAATTGAACCGTTTGCTGTAAGGCGACAATTCGTGTTCGTTGACTTTTCTACGTTCCGGTGCCAGTGGATAGTCCGAATGCAAATCATGTAAATTACGGGGATAACCAAGATCAACATGAAGAATATATCCGATTTCGTCTTCCACTCCAACTGTAGTCAAATCTAACACATCAATTTCTTTGCATTCCATCCAACGGAATCCTGAATGTGGCAGCGGTTGTTCCATCGCTGTTGCGTACAGATTTGTACAGTCCAAGTAAAGAAGATAATTATTTTCGCGATTCCGATCGTAGTCCGTCACGTAAGGATTGTTGGCCTTGGCGTATCTATTAGATATCATCGCTATTCCGCCACGAACTCCGGTTTCTACGAACAGATGCATGTCGATATCATTCAACAGTTCGAGTCGAATTCCAGTCATTTTCATCATAGCGTTCCAAGCTAGTCTCGGCGCGGAGTACGCGTTACACGGATCTATACCGTAGTACTGCAGACTTGTCTTGCGAAAATTTTCGAACACGTCTGCCAAAAGCAATACATCAGTTTTCAAATAGATGTTATGGTAGTCCCCCAACGTTTGTATTCCGAAACTTGTCCAAACGTTGTGCGCATGAATGTACTCTTCGTCGGATACGTGTGTCTCGGCTAATTCGTTGTAAAAGTGTTCCTGTGCGGGCAGAGACCTGTCCTCGAACTTACTTTCGTCCGTCACATACTCGTACGGGTAGACCCCCTTTCTAAGTAATAATTCGATACTACATTCATTTCCACTAGTTTGCATACACTGTCGTAAAATTTTAAAATTTTCTTTCCGCAAATTTTTTACTAGCTTCTCTAACGACGTTTTCATGAACTGCACGGAATCGAGAAACCGCAAGGGGCCGAGTGACACGGACACGTAACGCTCGCTGGCCGTAGCGATACATTTAATGTCTTCACGCTTGAATTTTCCGAACGCCTGCACCAGATGGTGACAATCGTAGCCTCGCAAGTTGTGAAAGAACACGGGAACGTGTTGCGATACCTTGTAGTTCAAATTACAAGTGTTATGCGCGGCTCCCAAGTACTCGCCCGTCACATGATCATGGTTTCGCACTTTGTCCCCTTCGTGCTCGAGACACTTCTTACATAGATGACATATGGTAGCGTTTTGAAACTCGCACTCGGCTTCTTCAGTCATGCGAATGGGTTTGTTAAAATCACGTTCAAGCCGACTAATGTCTTCCAACAGAGTTTGAAGAAACGTCTCCACTACGTTTTACCGCGATACAAAGCCGGTTCTTTAACAGTTTTTCCGGTCCAATCAACTATTACATAACAAAAACTACATGGCACGTGATGCGCGTTGCCGAGCGAGTGCGATCTATCGTTTTTGTGTTCACAACCATGCACGGGAAGAAGGAAGGATTCAAAATCTGCATACACCGTGTAAGGTACTCTGTGGCACTTTGTGTAATCCTTAAAATATATATTACTATATTTTCCGCTCGGTAATTTGACTTTTTGCGCTCCATACGGTGTGCAGAGTACCTCGTGATCCTCAAGTCGTTTTTGTGAATTTTTAGGATCTGTATCATCTCGGAAACGTTGTAAGCAATAGTTGCAGTAGAACGAAGGGGCCTTACTTTTAGTTAAAGTATTCAACAAGCGTGACATGTTTCTAATAAGACAATAATGTTCAACACCTTCATTGCTGACTAGCAGTAGAAGATTCACATGCGTTCTACCTTTGTTCTGCGTTATCCGTATGGGGTACACTTCGTGTTTTCTGTAACCGAACTCATTAATTTCTCTTTCGTAACCGAACACGTTCACAGAAATATTTACATTTAGTTATTCAAATTTGTTAATTTGATTCACCGGTACCGGATAAACTATCCCTTCCATATTCAACACGTTTCCATACTGTCTGTAGTGATACAAACGGTGCGAGTGAGAAGCGATCGGATGTAAACCGGCTAGAACGGACCAGAGGAAGCATTCCTCATCCATTAGATTCTGCACGTTTACAATAGCTTTCTTATGTAATAATTTTTTCGGAGTGGGAACGAAACTTGATCCTGCCAAAAAACGATACTTTATCAAATGTACTTTAACGGCTACGATTCCGTTTACGACCCATCCGCTACCTTCACGAGTAAACTTCGATATCAAATCCAGCACTTTTTCGATACACTCCTTATATTGTTCGTACACGTCTTCCGCGTCCGCAGGTAAAATGAGCTACGTACGCGAACGAAACACTCTCGTCTGCTCCAGCTCGCGATCTGCTATTAATTTTTTGAACAAGACGCGCACGACCAAGTACCACTTGTAACTTTCCCCCATATCGCGTGATTCCGCAAAAACGTCTTCTGGAATAACCTCCACCATTCTCTCCAATAACACGGATACCGTGTCTACTCCGTCTTCAAAATCTTCGTACTTTATTGTTTTTACACTCCCATTGAGAGCAATGGTACGAGAGGTGTATACTGCCATGATTTTGCGATCAATTTAACGCTTTATATCACACAAAGTAAATTAGAATAACAATTTGTAACACACAATTTGTAGCGCAACATGAACGACTGGTAAGTGAGGCGCTGTTGCGAAGTTCACAGGTTATATAGTGTGAGCGTCGATGCGCGTACAACTGTACTAAAAATCCGTTATGCCCATGCGCAAATAATTCAAATGCGCATGCGCAGATGACTGAAAAAAGAGATGATTTACATAATAAATGTACGCTTAGGCCAACGAAATGATCTCTAACGTATCCGTGTTTCTTGATTATGAAAGAACATTCGTCTATCTCCCCGTAATACATATCGTTATACAACAGACCCGTGTAGGTGTGTATCGCTGCATTTATTTTCGTCAGCGTGCGAACGCCGAGCGTTGTGATCGGTTGTGGATATCTTTCACCGGCTGCAGACTGTGTATATCCATCATGTAAATGTATGTGTTTATAAACAGCGCTATTTCTTCGGTCCGCGTTCTCTAGTACATTGCCGTAACGTTAACGGTAAGAACGTAACCGACCATTAGGTTAGAGTTCGTATCCTTCGGTATGATCTTCGCGTCCACGTATACTTTGTTCGCAGCGTCTCTCGCACGAATCGGATCCCTCAGAGACTGTATGCGATGGTCCCGCGCGTCGACGACAGGGCTGTTCTTCTAGTTCGGTACTGTCGTGAAACGCAAGCACGTGTAATCTACGTACTGTTTGTTGACAGCGTCCCCAAGATCGAAGGGAGCGGCGACGTTGACGAGCTTACGACCTTTCATGTCTATTCCTTGCGTCGAACCGTTGACCAGACAGTGATCACGCACAAACCGCAGTGGAGCGGCATCGTTACCGTCGTGCGGTTCGCCCAAGTTGTGTATTTTTTCCCGCTACGTCGAAGTGTCCGTCCTCGGTCATCGCGATACCGATATACTCCCACAGACTCCGCCGCGTCTCTCTTCCCGCTCCGACAGCGCTCTGGTGTCTGCCGAACTTGTCAACGCTCATCTCGTGAATGAAGCGCGTCGACCGCTGTGCACGATATTTTTTACGATGATGTTGGCTTCACGTAGTTCTTCCACTATGGTTGTGCACGTTGGTATCAAGTAGTATATCTTTGTACGCATTCAGATCCATCTCGTTGTAAACGTTCTCTTTAGGGTGCTTCATGAACATGAGTTCGTATATACCCGGTGTACCTTTGCAACGTTTATCGTTGATAATGATTAAATCGTCTGTTTCGATTTCCAACGGTGAATCACCGATCATCCATTTTCCGCTTTCGTGTCTTACACCGTACGTATAATCCATCAAACGATCGCGTTCAGCTGACACGATCATACGCATGTACTTATTCGCTAACGATTCACTGTCGTATTTGTCCTGAAAATATCTACGCGCTTCTCGCCTCCCTTCCGGTGTGTCTAACATTTTTTTGATGTTGAGACTAGGATCGTCCTCGTCGTCCTCGTCCGATGTTTCACCTATCACAGAAGTTTTCAGGAAACGTGGTGTCAACTGCTGTTGCGGTGACGGACGGAGCGGTGTTCCTACATCGATATTACTACTACTTGAACCCATCAGATCCTCCTCCTCCTCCTCCTCCTCCTCACGTTTCATCTTTTTCGCACTCGTAGGCTTTTCATTTGTTGTTTTACGTTTTTTTCAACCAACGCTTGCGAAATAGATTGTAACGGTTCGAGAATCGGTTTGTAACTTTTGGTTAACGTTTCTCCTTCTTCACGGATCCCATGTCTTAACGCACGGTATTTCTTACGTATGTCATCGCTGATCGTGTCGATATCACGGGCTAGTTGTTTCTTCTTTTCGTCCATCTTGATAAACGGCAGTACACCGACTAACGTCGGTGACTCGAGACATCTGTATTTACTGAACGATCGACGACTGTTTTAGTTAACGGTGAACAGCTGTTAAGTGCATTTATGCGAACAGTCTACAACTGTTTTTGCAGGACATGTGTATTTACCCGAACGGTCGACGACTGTTTTAGTTAACAGTGAACAGCTGTTACGTGCATTTATGCGAACAGTCTGCAACTGTTTTTCCAGGACATGTGTATTTCCTCGAACGGTCGACGACTGTTTTAGTTAACAGTGAACAGCTGTTACGTGCATTTATGCGAACAGTCTACAACTGTTTTTTATTTTACCCAAACGCTCAAAGACTGAGTCAGTTAACAGTGAACAGCTGTTACGTGCATTTATGGGGACAGTCTACGAGAGTTTTTTTATTTTTCTGAGACACTTATATTTACCTGAACGCTTGACGACTGTTTTAGTTAACGGTGAACAGTCCACAACTGTTTTTTTTTATTTTCTAACCGTTAGGCGCGACTACTCCTTTTCAGTCCGGTGTACGTCGGCTTCACAGTACTCTATGTCAGTAAATTGATAATGTACGATTTTCATTATCGGTACGCTGTTGTCAAGTACGGTCGACGATTGACATTACTAATGACTGACACGAACAGTTTGCTTTACAGCATACAGACTGACAACGTGTACGCGGATATGAAAGAGGATCTCCACCTTTTCGACACGTCGGACTATCCCGCGGATCATCCTTGTCATTGCGAAGACAACAAAAAGTCGTGGGGAAGTTCAAGGATGAGACCAATGGGAAACCCATCAGGGAATTTGTCGGACTCAGAGCAAAATGTTACTCGCTCCTGTTGTCCGACTGCGCCAACAAAAAGGTGGCAAAAGGTGTACCAAGAACAGCAAAAAAAAGGTTACGTCATCTATTGTACAGCGAGTGTCTTTTCGTCAGTCGTACGGTTTTCACCTCTGCCGAGTGTATACGAACGAACCGATCGTCATAAGCTGTACACGCAACGTGTAACAAAACTTTCCCTGTCACCTTATGACGATAAGAGGTACGTAATGGACGACGGCGTAACTACACTCGCGTACGGATACTTCAGAACGCGTAAACGTGCGATATCCGACGACGCTGCTGGTCCTAACGCGAAGAGACAGAGGTACACGGACCAATAACTAACGGTAAGAATAAACTCGTATTTCATGTATAAAAAGTACTAAATTCAATAGAGCATCACTGAGTAGGGGGGGGAGTAGGCGACTAGACGGCAACAGTTAATTTGTGATACAGGATCTAATCGACTCCCGCTGAGACATTCACACGCTATGTAGACGTCCAGTTATTTTTTTATTCACTTACATCAAGATGCTGACTGCCCATATGTTACCGTTGCGTGTGAACGTTGTGAGGGTGGGGGGTCTTTTTCATATGTACATAAATTTGTTTAACCTTGTGAAACAGGACGCAAGTCGTGGGTGATGTAATCGACGAGAGCTTTGCGAGGGAGGGGAAATATGTGTTTAATTTTAAACATGATGTTGTCTGACCTTGCAGCGTGTGTGATGGTGGGGGGACTCTGTCTGTAGCAGCTCTCGTCGAGCATATGCATATAAATATGTCTTTTGTTGTGTCGATTCAGTTTGCTTTACAACTTGCATGTAAGTACTTACATTGATGTTCAGCATCACACACACACACACACACACACACACACACACACACACACACACACACACACATACTTCATTATGTTCTTTACCTAATTATTTTACAACTTTCATTACGTTTTACAGAATGGACAACAAAGTGAATAAACGTCTGTCAGAGGAGCAACGACGAGTACGACGGTAAATACAATATTTTTTCTTTATTTAATGTGTACAAACAGAATATTCCATTCGACTGACTTACTGTTTTTTTAAATTTGTACTTTTTTTCCAGCGACGTCGATCATACCGACGACGATGACGACGACGACGTCGAAACCCTCAGCGGGTTCGTGGGAGATGAGGATGAATTGGGATACAATATCGATTTCCTCGAAGCAGAAGATGATGATGATGAGGAGGAGGAATATACACCCTCATCGTCATCGACGATTTCCATCTTCGAGGACAGTATGTAAGTCTTCTTCTTATGCGTATATATTTTTCTTTTTCCACGTCTGTATACGTTTTTTATGTCTTTTTTTTTGTCCTCAGTGACATTCAGCCGTGCCCACGTCCTCTGCAGCCGCAGCCACAACCGCAGCCTCAACCACAGTTGTTACGCCCTCTGCCGCAGCATCCTCAGCCTCAACCGCAACCTCAGCCACAGCCTCAGCCTCAGCCTCAACCGCAACAACCGCAGCCTCAGCCTCAACCACAGCCTCAGCCACAACAGATGCACCTTCTGCCGCAGCAGCAACAACGAGATCCCCGTTTGAGACCCCCTCCAGAAGCCGCACCGGTCTTCTTTGACATTTTGGAAACCATAGAACCACGGATGCATGGTGAGCCAACCACGATGAGGCCCCTTCTGCGAAGGAACCTACCGACGTGGTGTTGGCACCGAGGAGAACTCTGTCCCGTCCAGGGTATAGTGCCCCATACCTCGTGTAGTATATGTATGGAGGATTACACCGACGGACAGAGGCTCCTCGGTTTGGCGTGTGGACTCGCCTATCACTATCGTTGCATCCTGAGTTGGCTACAGACGGTGGCGTTGGAGGGGGCCCCGCCTAGATGTCCGCATTGTCGTCTGTACGCATTCGGCAAGACGACACGGACGTTATATGCGCGTATGCATATTTGAGGTATGTTATAGTTATAGTGCTCATAAACGTTATTCTAATCCATCCTACTCGTATTAACCATACAGCACTAATATTGTTTCTATTTTTTCTGTTACAGATGGCTGTGCACAACAACAATCTACGACAATTTTTTACATTGTATATATTTGATATGTATCGTTTTATTGTATATATTTGTTTCCATTTTTTTCTTGCAATGTATATATTTGTTTCCATTTTTTTTGCAATGTATATATTTGTTGTATGTATATACAAATTATTGTATTTATTTTCTTACAATATACATGTAAATTTTTCATTGCTTTAGTGTTTATTTTCAACTATTCTTTTCCCTGCATGATATGTGTTACACATATTTTTCCATGCATAATGCGTGTTACAAAATTTTTACAAGTCAAGTGGTTTTCATTTATACACAATGGACCAAATCAAAGAGAGAAGAGAGTTTCTTACGAGATATGCAGAAGACATTCCACTATTTTTACTACGTCTGTCCGACAGATATTACATATCCATCAGATTTTTTTACTACGTCTGCCCGACAGGTATTACATACCCATCAAAATAATATAAATGGTAATTATTTCCTATGCATGATGTGTGTTAGACAATTTTTACAAGTGGTTTTCACTTATGCAGTGCATACACACGGGGTGCATGTCATGTGAATTTCTTACAACAGATGCAGATAACACTACACCTTTCTTTTTCTACTTCCTGCGATAGAAATTACATATCAATCAGAATATTATATATGGTAATTCTTTTCTTCCGTGCATGATGTATATATTTTCCATGGACGGATGTGTGATATACAATTTGTACAAGTGAATTGGTTTTCAATTATGCGTCGAGGGAAAAATTTAATATTACCTCGACGACGGATGTTGTAAAAGCTCTTTCGTCGGTTTGCAAAAGAATATGTGTACACGTCCATATCTGAAGCAAGAATGTTAGTTTGTCGTGCGTTTGGATTTTGTGGGAATCGTTGTATGATACCTGTTCATCAGTACGGAACATTCGACTCCGTTCGTGGAGAAGGACATAGCAAAACTGCAACGTCCGTTGTGTAGAATTATTTTCAATGTTTCATTGTCCAAACGTCCGTAGCGAGAACGTTTCAGATCGAAATACTGCCACCAGTACAACGGAGTGCACGACATGAAATCGTAAATTGTTAGACCCACTCGAATCAATTTCAAGGATCTCAGTATTTCTTCGAAAGCCCTGGCTGTATGATGAAATTGTGAGGTTTGGGACATACAATAAAAAACATTTTGGAATATAAAGACATGTATATTACAAATATAATAGATACAAAATAAAGCGAATACTACAACTCGGGAGATTCATGGAAGATTGGAAACAGTGGTACGCAATTCTCGTCTACCCAATCTCTCATGAATCTTCCATAATTCAACCCGCCAGCATGGTCAGCAACAAACCGTTGGTAAATATTGTATAAGTCTTCTTTTATTTCCGTTTCATCGTCTTGATATTGAGGCCACCAATCGGAGCGACGTTATAAGAGCTGCCGGTTGTGTTCAACTTCTGTCGTTTGCTTTTCTACCCAATCCAACATGTAACGTCCAAAACTGTCAACTCCGTCTGGATACCCTTCTGTGGATGGTGGAGATGTAGCGAATTCTTCTTCCGATGTAGTGGATTGTTCTTCTGTCGGTGATAACCAATCACCGAGTGTTCCAACCTTTGGAATGGGGCGATTGTTTGATTCCACAGGCGACGAGCGATGAAGCAGGAAGAGCTTTTTGTTTTGTATACGATATTATTCGTGAAGATTTTCACGAAGAACTGAACACGATCAAATACATAGCTAAAGCCAATGGTTATAAAAGCTCAATTGTGGATAATTTAGTCAAGAAACACAGAAAAAAGAAAAACAACATAGAATTACAAGAAAATAATAGAAATAAAGTTAGGTATATAGCATCAGAATATGGTAACACCCTACCCAAAATATTAAACAAAGTATTCAGTGGGATAAATATAAAAATGGCTTAAGAACTAATAATAACATTAATAAGATACTCTTACCTAAACATTCAAAATCGGTTGAGGACAGGACGGGCGTTTATAAGATAATATGCAATGACTGTGACAGCTTTTACATTGGCCAAACTGGTAGATCTTTTAAAAAACGATTCAGAAAACATTTACCTAAAAAAGAATTTAGTAAAACAGTGTCAAATTACGCGTGCCATCTGATGGACAAAAACCATAGTTATACTGATTTCACAACGAACTTTCAACCCCTCCATATATGCAGAAAAGGAAATTATATGAATGCTATCGAAGAATAGAAATATATAAGGTTTACAAAAATAAAAAAACAGAAGAAGTCATCCTTAACGATCAGTTGAATTTCCAGTCAAATCTATTATACGACACAGCGATAAGAATACAGAACAAGTTCCATAGTGCACGACATATAACAACATGAACACTGCAGTCGACTATAGCATGTCGTGGTGCGCACCACCGATATATCGTGTGTCTCAAGTTTGGGTATTTTATGTGTTTTTTATGTTTATATTATATTTATTGTTATGTGTAAAATTGTATATACAGTGTTTTTAATATTTTAACGATCGACGAACTTCAACAAGGAATATTCCTGATGATGGGGCATATGTCCCAAAACGCGTTGAATTAAATATAGAGAAAAGGCCACCAGACGGACAAGAAAAAGGTAAACTATTATACTAATTATATACTATAAGTAGCCTGGATACAGAAAACATGGATCTAAGAGTAGTATATGTCTGTATGTGCTAGGACACCCTTTCCCGGAAGTATGCGCTGGGACAATCGTGTCCTAGATCATATTTTGTATGTTCTGGGACAATCGTGTCCTAGGACATAGTTAGTATGTTCTGGGACAATCGTGTCCTAGGACATATTTAGTATGTTCTGGGACAATCTTGTCTGTAAACTGTTTTTTTTCCTTTTTATAGTGTAGATAGCGTCGTCTTTACCTAAATATATTACATTTTATATGTAACGATTGTCATTCTATAGTAAACCGTGACCTTGAAACACACTGACCTAGTAAAAATGTAAATATAAACAGACGGCGTTTGTTGACACGCGTAAACGTTGATGTACAGTGTAGATAGCGTCGTCTTTACCTAAATATATTACATTTTATTTGTAACGATTGTCATGGTATACAGATAAGATAGTTGGTTTATTACTGTTCCAACGTGAATTCTGAACGTAACATCCTAGTTAATAACATGTCGGTAGTTAAAAATTTACTAACGAAACCGTAATTGATGAAGAGTACAGCCGATAACTCCATTGAACCTTTTGTAATCAATGTAAACATGACCTCAAGATTAACACTGACCTATTAAAAACATGTTAACATAAACAGACGGCGTTTTTTTGTTGACACGTACACGTTCTTGTGATAACGTTGTAATCAACGTGAACATGACCCTCGAAATACACTGACCTATAGCGTCATCTTTAAAAATACTTTAACTTTGATAGTTCAGTCAAAATGAAGAATTTAACACTGCAAGATGTCTTATCTCATCCTATGTTTGAAAGATTCATCATGAATAAAACAAAAGTAGAGATTGAATTTATGCGAGATACATTGTTGGTACTTCTAAAGTGTCGTAAAGTGTTGGAATTTTATAATTCAGACGGACTGAAAGAGATTACACCGGAACGTAGAGGACAAAGCGGTGAGGCGTTTATACATTTTCTTGAATGTCCATGGGCACATGAATCTACTGTGGATGGGCCGGATACATGTGTTTGTTGTTACGTGTCTACACATTGTGGTGATATCATCAAGTTTCTCGATGAACGATTCAAGTGACTTTTATATAACGGTAAATACTTTAAGACACTATTGTATATTAGAATTTTTGTGTAATTAAATATATAGAATGTATAAAAAATAAAATGAGAATGTTACAGATCTTTAAAATGACAATAAATCATTTTTTTGTTCAGGTATTATAATCATACACATACATAAAAATATGTTACAGATCATTTTTATTATTCGGATACTTAACAAAACAGTTTACAATATAATACATGTAAATAAAAAGATTCTAAAAAAAATATGTTACATATCAATTAACATGTGATAGCAAGAGATTGATTTTTATCAGGTAGGTAAAACTCACTTTATTTACAAAATAAAATGTTATTGTGTTTTAAAAACTTGTTTTATCATTACGCTAATGAATATTTTATTATTCGGATACTTAACAAACAGTTTACAATATAATAAACGTTAATTCAGGTATTAAAAATACATGTACATAAAAAGATTCGAAAAAAAAATGTTACATATTAATTAACATGTGATAGCAAAAGATTGATTTTTACCAGATAAGTAAACTCACTTTTATTTACAAAATAAAATGTTATTGTGTTTTAAAAACTTGTTTTATCATTACGCTAATGAATAATGACCGTACGGTAGTGTATCTATTTTATTATCACAAAGGATTCTTTTATTGTCTAAATTACTTAAAGCTAATTTTTACACGTAATTGTTTCAACTAAATGTTTTTTTGATCGGAATAATTTCATCATTCTATAGTTATTTATAGTTTTAGAATAGACGCACGTTTTGAAATCTTCAAAGCTTATATGTTTGCTAATAACGTTTTTTAATTCCTTTTGCTCTTTTTTTAACTTTGTTATCTACCGTTTTAAATGTATATAATTTAGAGCGTAAGCCGATAAATTCTTTAATTGGTACACCCGAACATTCATCTTTAAATTTACCGATAATTTTTTTTATTTTCAATTGAATAGCACGGATGATTGGGTGAATAATCTGACGTATCAAAGTGTGTAACTAAATCCGGTTCTAATATATCTTTATGAAAATCTTCTGTATGAATTTCGTAAAAAGAGCTATCTGTATCTGTATACAAGAGGGAAATTTTTTCACCGTATTTTATACTGCCAACCGACCGATAACAGGAAAACAGTAAACAATGTATTTTGAACCAATACCGTGCTGTTGTTTAAAAATAAATTTTAAAAGTGCAACGTTATTGCAATGTGACTGATAATGAATAATCGGTAATTACGTGACCTCTTGATCTCGTATTTTTACGTATTAATTTTTTTAAACTGTTGTCAATAAAATGCGACGTGACTGATAATGAATAATCGGTAATTACTTGACCTCTTGATCTCGTATTTTTACATATTAATATTTTTGTCGGTAAACAAGTTATTTACTTGATCTTTTAATCTCCTACTTACGCGTATTGAGAACGTGTGAAACTGATAATGCATTTTCTGTGTATATAAACCGATTGAAAATTGTGGTTCAGCATCCAGAAACATACCAGCTACTACAGTCTGCGATCGTCATTAAGGTAACATTATTATTTTTATTTTTTGTTATGTTCTACACAAGAACATGTACAGTAATTCTTGGTTACCTGTAAAATAAGTTAATGTGTTCTTCCTATGTTATTTTTAATATATGTATTATTATAAGGTATAATCTGTTTTACATTTCTCTATTCAAAAAATTAATTTGTCTTTGTTATAAGCCTTTCCTATATCATTTTTAATATATAATGTGTTCTATACGTTTCTCTATTACTTTTATTTTTTTTATCTTAGTTATTAAAGGTTCAATTTTAGTATTTAAAATTTAATTTCTATTTTTTTTGTTTTATTTAATTTGTCTTTGTTTAGTTTTGTATAATAATTCTGAGGTTACCAGTCACAAATTAGTAATTTAACGAAAATTTATTTTTGTATGTTATAGATTTTGACAATTTAAAATCTTATCATTGTAATGGATGCTCAGCATGAAGGAGGTCTTTTATTTAATTTGTCTTTTTTTAGTTTAACATATATAAATAATATGTATAACAAATCTTAGTTACCAGTTATAAATTATTTTTGTATGTTATAGATTTTGACAACTTAAATCTTATCATTGTAATGGATGCTCAGCATGAGGAGGTCTTCGTCATGAAGAATGTTTGTCGTTAGTATTTTTTTAATATTTTATTTTACTATAATATTTATGACTAAATTTACCTCAAGATATACTTTTTTCCTTTAGGAACATGTTTCGGGAGATCTTGTTCTCCCATCTTCAGCCTTCGCCATCTTGTTTCTGGTGAAGTATTTGTGTGTTGGCTTCTGGATGTTATTGAGGTAGTTTGTTGGTCTTTGGTCCTTTAAAGTTGCATTATTGTGTGTGGTTGTGGTATCTGTTTTTGTATTTTGTGTATTTTCGATGTTGAGTGCTTTGAATATTGTGTCATGTTTTGTATTGATTTTAATATTTTATTTTAATATTTAATATTTTATTTTTGGTATACCTGATAAAACTGTTTCTAAAAATTTGTACTTTGACTGATACAACGATTTTGAAAAAACATAAACGTTCTCAAAACATAAACCATTAGGACTGAACAAAAGATTAAGCATTAGGTTTGTTTTCCAGTATTACCCGGTCCAATGATAAGAGACCAGACATTATTTGGTAACAACTCGCTATGGACTCTTCCTTTTTTCTCCATAGATTTATCAAAATTACAAATACGTATTTTTTTTGTTTGCTGTACTATTTTCATGATTGAAAAAAATAATTCAAATGATTTGGTTTTTATCAATCCAACTGTTATGCGACTTATCGTATCCTAACCACTGAACAAGTAGTTTATTACCTTTACGTTTTAATATTTTTTCAATTAAAATATATTGTCGTATTTTGTTTTACTAATTTCTTGTTCGTAAAATCCGCCATCTAATACGGTTCCTGTATCATCTTTTAAAATATATGTTCTAGGTACTGTTTGTTTAATATTATGAATTGTAAATATTTCATTTGTCCAATTTGGTAAATAACCTTTGGTAAAAATTTGTTTGTATTTACTAATTCTCACTCTATCCCCAACTTTATATTTTGCAGGTTTCTTATTAACAGTCTAACGATGTAGAAGACTCGGTCGTATCTGTATCTGTAAAATGTACACCAATTTTGTATGTGTATTAAATGTTAGTGCGTTCGTCTCGCACCGGGGTCGTTTCATCAATGGTCGCGGCTAACGATGTTCGTAGCGTTGCGGTAATCACCAGTATAAGACGGCAGTAACCTTACCTGTTTACTTATAGGGGTGTGTTAATCCCGGGTGGCGCCAAATTGTTTATTAAAACAATTAAAACTACTGGATAATGAGGTTTCAACGGTGACGGTCGGGGCGTTCAAATAATTCCCGCTCATACGGCCGTATGGATTGTATATACTGCTGTGCAAATGACGACTTGTTCGCTGCTCATCAAACCTATTCTTCATAAATAAACACAAATAATGTGATGCACTCCCTATGAAATAATAACAACGGTTACTCCCTGTACTAGTTATTTTTTAATGGGTGATAATTAAAATATTCAATTTGACAATTATTTTATAATAAATCTGCACCGACTTTTAACATGAAACACTTCTTTCTCAAGGTTGACGAAAAATCGATTATGGAACGATGTGCTCGCATCCGTATGGCTGCGGAAAGTTTTGTTATTACAATTAAATTCGTTCCAAAATCGGTGGATTCTTGTGATTATGAACTAAAGAATTCCTATGGTTACAATAAAAATATTTTACCTTATTCTAAGTGTACATAAATAATAAAGTGTGATGTTACAATCTGTTCTGTAGTGTCGTTAAATGTGTTTTGAAAGTTCGTGTTTAAATAATAGGTTATATTTTATGTTAACAAATTTTCAGTGAGTTTTATTTTACTTAAATAATCTGTGAAAGAGAAATATTCTGTTTATAGTGAGATAAATTTACCTTTAGTAAAATTTAGAGTGATTAGGTTTTTGGAAATAGGTAATTCAATTGTACTTAACACCTCAGTATGACTTGGTGTCTTCGTTCATCGGATCGGGATAGGATTAGGCTGCAATAAGTTCTTTTTTCATTAATTTTTGGACTTCAATAGGTCTGGCGTCCTTTTCACAGAGTATCTGGTCATACTTTTCTGTTAATTTTCAGTTTTAATTATCCTGGATCTTGAGTGGACTGCTATAAATTGGTCGTCTGCTTCTTATACCGTCATGGTTATGAACTTCGATTACTGTTTTTCATTATTTTATTAGAAAATCGGTCTTCCAAACTTTGGCTTCTGTACTGCTTGACTGACGCTTCACGAGTGTAAGGTATTCAACGGTAATTTTCGCCTTCAACCGTCGTTTCTATGGTAACTGAATGATTTTGATTGGCTGATTATTTGATATGATGTATTGTTATCAAAATTCGAATTCTTCGTATATCTTCTGACTGCTGTTATCCCTCTATCTTCCTTCCTGGTTATTAAATATTGTCACTATAGTATGTATTTCCTTTCATAGATTATTTTGATACCCCACAAGTTTGGATAATTTTAGATTTTATGTTTTTACAATTATGTTAATACTTGTTAATTACATTTCTTTTTGTATACAAATGCTTATTATAATATTTTGTTCTACAAATGATTACAATTTATTCTTGGTGAATCCTTCACCTCGGATTTGCTAATTTCTTTGTTAATTTGTTATAATTTGTAGTTGTTTGTTTCTGACAGTTAGGCATTTTCATAGGCCTAAGTAGCCATTATGGTATTTGACTTATTTCATTTAAATTACATTTCATTTCAGCCTAATGGGCTTTATTTTGTTATTATAGTTGGTAGTGTTGTGTTTTGAGTCTGTTTATGTGTTATTATTATGTCACTATTATTATATACACAATTATTTACTCTTTGGTTTCCATGTTTTCTAGTCATACATTTCTTAACTTTTTATTTATTTTCTTTGCCAATAATAACAAGGTGGCTATTATTTACAACTTTTTTGATCTTATTTAAATATAACATGTAGGCCTATGGTCTGTATGATTCTTACAGCCATATCCAATTCCTAAACTTGATTGAATAATTATTTAACTAACTTATTATTTGCTAATCTTTGTTCACAATACATCTTAATTTATATTATTTTTTAGTGTGACAAACAACATCACTTTTATGAACTTATAATGATTCCTTATAACATGGGTGTTTTTTGATTTGTTTCTAACTCTTTAACTTTTAAACAATCTTTACTTTCCCTCCATGTTAACACTTTCAATTTACTCTTTCCTGGGATTCTCCCTTTTAAATATGATTAAATGTTTTTAAACTTATAAATTATATTTTTTGTTTTGTTTATTACTGTGATTATCACCTTCCAGTGTTCAATACCTCTTACTTTATAGTTTATACTTAATACTATTTTTCACAACATACTTATTCACTATTATTTTTCACTGTTAAACCTTTAGTGTTCTTTAGGATTTATTAATTGTTAATGATTTTATCCTTCACTATTTTTCACTATATTTCCATTCTATATTTTACACTATTTTCTTTCAATCATCACCTTCACTTTTAAATTATTTATAGTTAATTATAATTTAATTAGTGTACCTTCTTTATCACTACACTTTGGGGTTTTTACACTTTCATTTTGCAAATGTATTTGTTTTTTAGGTGTTTCTGAATGGGTAATCCCTCTAATTATTGTCTCACTACCGTACTATCTCTTTCATTACAATATTTCCTTAATACTATTAACAATTGTATGTCCTTACATTTCTATTCTTACATCTAACTCTAAATTGTGGGTTAGTTTGCCTTTTTATATTTATCTTTAACATATTTTAATAGGGTTTCTTCCCTAGATTATGATTGTCCATTAATGGATAATGACATTTACTTTTTCCTTTCTCATAGGTTAATTATTGGTCTTGGTTCCAATATTACTTTTGAGTGCATTATTTCTCCTTCTCCTACGCTTTATTACTTGTTTGTGTATCATTATTGGTTTTCATTTCTATCTATTTCCTTTCTTCTTCATTTTCATTGTATTTGGTTAATACCTTGGTTTTTCCACCTTCCCCTTTGGGTTCATTTCAACATGTTACATTGAGTCATTTAATTCCATGAACTTGTTTCATTTTAGTTTGGGTTTTGGTTTTTTCCCTTCTTCTTTTGGTTTGGTTAATCACCTTCTTCTCTTCTTTGGTTTTATTCTTGTTTGTTTTTTCGTGGTTCCCTTCTTCTTTTGTTTCCTTTTGTTGGGTCAATCACTTGGGTTAGGTCATGTCGTCGTTGGTCGAGTCATAGTTTTTATATTTTATTTAAATTAATCATTTTATTTAACATGAAGTATTATTTTAAATTCAATATTATCTTGTTCATCCCTGGTATTGGGTTGGCTTATTTGTGTTGTAACAACAGGTATTCGTTTTTTATTTATTTGTGTTAACACCCATTTCTCATTATTTATATTGACATCTTTAGGTTTCATACTTATAGTTCTATGTACAGTATTATTATATTTTTTCAATAACTGAGGAAGTACTTCGATCCATGTATACTTTCCACTGGTAGTAAACCACTTCCACATATGGTTTTTCAAAGTACGATTAAAACGTTCCATAATAGAGGCTTTTTATCTGAATAAGTCGAATAATGATTTATATTATAATGATTAAATAATTGCTGAATCGGTAAATTGTAAAATTCTTTTCCTTTATCAGTTTGCAAATGTTTCATTTTGTTTACATATAATATAGGTCTTAGAGCTTTTACAATTTCGTGTGAGGTTTTTGATTTTAACGGAACTGCAAATGCAAATTTACTAAAACAATTTATCACTGTTAGTATATATTTATAACCTTTATTCAACTTTGAAAAAGAAATCATTCTACAAGGTCAGCTTGATACAAATCGTGAATACCTTTCAGTTCGACATTGCGTGTAGGAAAATTCCTTCTCGCTTGTTTATGCAATTCACTACTTATCGCCTGTCTGATGCTCATTATTCAAAGTACAACAACTAATTAAAAACTGTTTACATCTATGACCTTAGTTATCAGAGATTACTTTGTATCAAAGTACAACAACTAAAAAGGTTATCCTAAGGTTAAACAAATATCTAACAAAAACACATCAACTCTGTTTTTTATAAATTTTATTTTCAATTTAATATATTATAAAATTAGCAACACACTTTTTTGATCTGATATAGTCTTCATATTTATAAGATATATAACGCACAGTTTTACATGTCGGATACAAAAGTTTGTGCATAAATTGAATATGCGTAATAGTATTAAAACATGTAGTTTTAAAACCACATTTAGAACAAACAATATTATCCGAATCATCAACAAATCTTTGATTTTTAAAAAAGTCTTCAATACATTTTCCACTTTTGTCACTTAATGAAACCATCTTTTATGACTCCGTGTAATTTAACAAGTAAACAATTTGGAGATGCCTTAGCGTGTTCAAACCATGGATCGTCTGTGTCTTGCCAATCGTGAAGTATAACTTTACAGTCTATACACATTACATCGTCGTCCACACCTGTATACAAAAAACCTGCCGATACGAAATTATCAACTCGTGGTAAACGTTTAGGCCAACAGCAAAATGTTAACTTCATGATTTCTTCCTCTTGTTTTAAATCCACACTCACGACACACAATACTGTCTAAATCACCATTAAAAATAAATCCTGCTTCTTCAAAAAAATCTTGCAATAACTTACAGGGGTTCAATTTTTCGCACAACTTCGCCATTTTTGACATTGCGTCCAACTTGTTGAGCCTCTACTAACTAACTACTTCCAACGGAGAGTTTTGTATTCTTCTTCAAAATCAATATCGATTATTAATTGGTTTCGATATTTTTCTAACCTTTGTAATATATTGTCATACAAGCAAATCGTTGGGGATTGTATCTTGATAATTTGTTCATTTTCAATTATAGTAACATTTGCTTCAGAAAATTCATTATTTACAAAATAACATATTTCATTAAACGTTCAATCAGCAGATTCTATGCAATATATACACCAATTGAAAGTATGAATATTTCCTTTCTCCATGTTAACAGCTTCACGTATTCTTCACAACTATACGTTCAAATCATTCTGCTCTTGGAAACTGAACTTTTATTCTTCTTCATCAACATTACTATCGATTATTATTTGATATCGATTGGTCTTTCTTTGAATTATCAATTGTAATATTAATTCTTTTAATTTGTATAGTACATCATCATTTACACATTTCAATCCGAATATCGATAGATTATTTTTTTCTGTTCTAACTAACTCACCCGTAAATTCATTAAAGACATACACAGTATTGTTCTAAAAAAAGTATAAATTACCATCAGAAAATCTAAATGATGAATCGATTTTAGGCGGTATTCCAGAAAATGTTTCAAATATATAACCCCGTGATTTAGTAGTGAACGTACACTCATTGACTTCTCTATAATAATTATCATCTTGAAATATATAAGTTTTACCTGTATAACTGTTGAATACCGCATGTAAATTATCCGGTTGTATGTTAAATAAAGATTGGATATGCTTCGGATAACCATGACTTAACTTAAGACTCATTAAATCGAACATGAATACCAAAGAATCTATAAACGTAACTATCTCACCAGATGGTCGTTGATATACAGCTAAAATGTTTGTGAAGTTTTTTGGAAGAAACGTTAACCAATGTTCTATTATGAGCGGTTTGGTATATACTCGTATCATTTCTACCGGATTTAATATACACAACCATTTTTTATATAATATATATAATCGTTTATCAGCAATTAAAAATAAATTAATATATTTAAAATTACAAAGATCGATTTATTTGTATCTATAGGATGCTCGTTTTGTATTTTTGGTACCGAAGAAGATGGCGACTCCGGTATGAAAGATATTATAGAAGTGTTATCTGCCTTACCATATAAATTTTGAATGGCTAAAACATCATCATCACCTAACTCTATTTTACCGTTGTAATAAGCAAATAAGCATACATTACAGAATCTGATACATCTGAATGTGATAAACCTATAAGATGACCGATTTCATGTATTAACGTTGCATACAAACTTGTGTGGCCAAGAGGAACAACGTTATCAGTTGAATATGAGCACTTTTCATCTTCATCAATATGAATTTCTCGCCTTGAATTATTATAATCAGGAAAATATGCATGTGCTAATGTTCCACCTTTACCGTCAAACGTTCTCGTACATTGCCACGATTATTTTTGCATCATATGTTTCAATCGTTTATTAGAAATTAAAATATCTGTATTTACTCTATCATGTTTAAAACGTATACCAGACTTTTCCTCCCATACTGCAAAAGCTTGTTTAGTCAATTCTAACACCTCTTGATTCTCTAAATAATAATACCATGTTACTTCAGGCTTGTTCCATTTAAAACTGGATACTCGTTAATCAAAAATATTATCACTATTACCGCATCTAGGTTTTAATATTAAATTTATAGTTTCATTATTTAATTTACCATCAGTAGGTAATTTATAGTATTCTTGAAATATAAGTAACGCATTAGTAATATCTGATTCATTTACCGCTTGCAACGAAGATTCATCATCTGTTTGAAGATAACCATATTCATATAACTTTATCCACTTCAATCTGTGTGTATTATCGACTAAAGAATTTATTAGTAATATTTGAACAATTACTATATACAGTAAATTTTTAACTACTGACATGTTATTAACTAGGATGTTACTTTCAGAAATTCACGTTGGAACACTAATAAACCAACTGCTAACGTGTATTATATAAACGTTATTATCGGCTAACATATCTAAAAACAAATTCATGTTAAAACGTGAAAATAAAAAAGTATAAATAATGAATAAATAAATGTAATTATTTATTTAAAAAATAAAAAAGTATGAATTAACTAGGGATTGAACAATTGACACTTACCTTACATATAATCTATTATTAGAATAACACAGTTGCACGTTACCGACTAAGCTAATTCATATCTTATCTGTATACCATGACAATCGTTACATATAAAATGTAATATATTCAGGTAAAGACGACGCTATCTACACTACAAAAAGGAAAAAACAGTTTACAGACAAGATTGTCCCAGAACATACTAAATATGTCCTAGGACACGATTGTCCCAGAACATACTAAATATGTCCTAGGACACGATTGTCCCAGAACATACAAAATATGTCCTAGGACACGATTTTCCCAGCGCATACTTCCGGGAAAGGGTGTCCTAGCACATACAGACATATACTACTCATATGCATATATGTCAGTAGTATTCTTTACAATATCTGAGTGTCCAGTTAATTGCTGGACATTTAATTATGTACAAAATTAATTTTTTCATGTTTCTTGTCATCAATATTAACCACATATTAAATTACATTAACATTTCTCTGCATCATTAAGACAGGATAATTAAGTTTATATGTATTTAGCAATATGGGTCACTCAGCTAAGGAAATGCTTAAGCTGTATACAGATACAGGATATATCATACATGAATAATTTGAATTTCATTAGTCTATCAACATGTCCTTTTAATTTGTAACTGTTGAAGTGTAGTTGTGATTGCAGGGTTTGAATACTGTATATGGAGGTTTTTCACCTGTTTTTCTGAAGAATGTAAATTTTAATGGTAACCTGTGGTGCTGCTAAACAGACGTGGTGCTGGTAGTGAAGAAGTGTTTGATGATCCTCTTTCTAGTTGGCGGTCCTTCTAAGTTTTCAGGGCAGGAGTACATGTGGCTGACGGCATGGGGAGGGAGCTCTCGAGTTGACATCTCCGCCGATGGTGTTCGATTTTCCTGACACCATCTAAGCCCCACGTTTCTCCCGAATAGTCGGGAACACTGAAACAGTTTTTATTTGTAATGCGCCGTCAAATAATATAACTACCCCGACTATCACACTTCTATTCTCACTACCACTCAGTCACCAGCCATAGGGAAGCTCGACACCTTTGCATTTCCGTTAGCATTTGCAAAATTCCAAACATTTACTTTAGTTACTTTTACATTTATTTGTACATTATCTCTTAACGATTTTCTTTATACATTAACTCTAAACTTAATGTTCTTTTAAATTTTACATTTACTTTTCTGCAAATAGTTGAGTGCAAGATGGGCACGTGGTCCCCAAATACGGGAAGAAACATGTGAGACAGACACATATACACACACACACACACACACACACACACACACACACACACACACACATTAAAATACGTTCTCGTTTTCTTTCCTTTTTTCTTCTACATTAAGAAACATAACCCTTTATTAATATAATATGAACAAAATAATTGTCCTCACCTGAGACACTCTACGAGATTAGTAACGCATAGTAAATCACAGCGAAGCCAACCCAGCCGCCAGACCACGAAAAGCACTGTCAAAGGGCAGAAGAGCGAATGAGGACGACTCACAGTTTCAGTTAACCCAACATGGTTTAAGAATGCCAGCTGAAAATTGTTAAACAGCTGGACAGCCGGCCTATTTTATCTAGTCACCGTTCCCGAGCGGAAACTTTGATTTATTCATCGCTGCTGTATACCTTGCCCCAGCGCGGCGCGGCAATCTCACTCAATTAGCCGAAGCAGGTTCAAAGCCAGTGGCCTTGGCGCGACTTATGAACTGGCCGGGAGTTTCGAATTTCGAATTTAATTGCTTCGGCACAGTTTTAATGGATTCAATTTCTAAACGCACATCAACGGCGGACGACTTGATTGGTTCTTCTTGTCTGGAACAATCGATGACAAACAACAGTGCTTTCGTTATAAATTCATTAGGTGACAAAAGAGACGCTCTGTTGCGACGGTTATAGTATGACTTTTGGAAACGTGTATACATGTCGTAGAACAGTGCATAACATTTTTTATCGATGTCCTGGTTCAGGGTATCGTACGGATAGTATTTGTCGTTCAGAAAGAGCCTGACATTCGTTAAATTGCAGTGATCAAATTCCGACGCGTTTTTCGCTATATTGTTCTTTCTGTCCGTCTGAAATATCAGTATTACGTACCGAGGTTTTCCTAACTGTTACGATGTCTTCAATGTCCACGTATGTCGATTTGTCGTCGGTAGAACGGGATACTCGTGCATTTCCCAGCTGCGGAACGGCATCAGCAGTTCACGGTCCTCCTCGATGTGCTCCAATAGCGGTATTCGTTACTTGTTTGACACGCGCACATAGGTAGGGTTGCCATAAGGTTCAGGATGAAATTCAGGACACCAACATCGACAAGTTCCAACCATAGGCGCCGACTCCACGGGAGCACTTGCCCCCGTGCATATAGTGGTACGGGGACGCAATCGTATTTTTGGTCCCGTAAAAATGTTTGATATTTTCATCCTTGCCCCCGTGCTCAAGACCAAAAGTCGGCGCCTATGGTTCCAACGAGTGTATTTGGGTAATTCCATGTGAACTGTCCCGTCCGTGACCAAAAGACACACTTGTTATATGATGTTAAAAGACCACGATTCGAAGTTAAGCCATAATTTCTAACGAGAATAAAAGTAAAAGTAGGCCTATTAAAAAATAGGCCAAATTGTGAATACGGTTGTTCAGATTAACTGCAGTGAACGTTATTGGTCGGAACTGACTTCACGTTCTCGTAAATTGAAATAAATCTTATAAATGTCTAATCTAACCTATTCTATTACACCACAGAATATTATTTTCATTTACTTACTTGCACAAATCACAGTATGCTTCACGTTCATTTCTTCCACGCTTAACCGATGGAAAATCTTTTGTCCATGTTTCGTTGAATTTTGAAAGTCTCTTTTTCGACATAATACAACTTTGAAGACTACAACTTGTGAATAATACCTTTATAACTATTTTCCGTGAATGGTATATTACAGAAACACGCAAATAAACTAAAATAGACCAATGTTGAAGACAGATAATATGCCGAAACCACGTCGAGCACCGTGTAAAATGTCTGCTTAGCAATAGTAACCAAAGCGGAAACACGCTGCTCCCGGGCAAATTTTAAATAACTTGCTATGATTTTTAAAATTCAGGACATTTAGGGATTTTTAAAAATTCAGTCAGGACGTCGGGACACATGCTCAAATTCAGGACAATCCCGCTTTTTCAGGACGTATGGCAACCCTACACATAGGGCATCTTCCAGTATACTTTGTTTAGTACGAGATTACCGTTTGCAGTTGCACCCGACTCTTTTAGCATCATTGCGTTCTGATCGGTACACTTACGTAACAGAATCAATTCTTGCTTAACGTTCAGCATGATGCGTGTATAGTCTTCGTTGAAACCGAGTAGCATTTTCAACGGAAGACAAAACGTAAAATCACCGGTACTTTCGTGTATTGGCAACGACTCGTCGGTTGACGCCACCCATCCTGTATTGATCAGATACTTTCTTTCGTGCTCGTTGCTCGAGAGTAAGAATTTCACGCTATTCGTGATTCCAACGTTTTTCATACGGTCCACTTCCACACCGCACACTTCATAACGGATCTCCTCGAACAGGAAAGCCATTGTATTGTTGATTAATTTCACGTTCAACGCTGAGTCGGTAGCATTAACTTTGGTCAATGTTCCTTCAATGTACAGAATACTCTCCCCCGGTAAAGTGAAAACATCCTGTTGTTGGATGGCTGTACGTATTTCATCGTTGTTGCCGTATCGCGTGGAAGCATACGGTGCATGCGTACAATATTCGAACTGAACGATGCTGTTATCGAAAGCCGCTCCTCGTTCGATAGCTAAAATTTCACCCGACATTAATTTAATCGTATAATTTGAATCCAAGTGAAGGCAAGAAATGCCTATTCCTTAATGTCAATTGCATCAACGTTGAACACCGACTATCATGTTTCTTTCGTACACAGTCGCTTTTTACAGGTAACGTCTATCCGAAATACAATCCCATATTTTCAGATGCAGTCGTATCGTGATAACTTCACCGCGAAAATCGACTAAATCCCCGTCCTCATCGACGAGAGACAAAGTGATGTTGTCAACGCGTTGCACGTTTACCGGTAAGTATATTACGTTTCTTGGCGTTTCAACTGTTTTGTAACCTGGTGCCACGGTCGGATAAAACGAATGCATGCAACGTATGCTGGTCCTGGCCGTCCTTGTACGCACCCTGTACGATATTGCACTGTACGTGAACGGTGTTAACTTTGATTATGTCGACGGGTACGTTTGACTCGTGTGTTTTATACGCTTCCAGCTGCTGATTCTCCTTGAATGCCAACATACGTGCAATGGTATTCGGTGTATGTGAAAAGTCGATGTCGTGCTTACAGTAAAGTTCACACTTTAATGTGTTGTTGTTTGGACGTAAACTGATTGTTCTTTCACCCAACTGTTTCTGCAGATACGTTTCGATATCACTGATTTCGTAGGTGCCGGTAGGCAACTTGATGGCGGACCACTTGTCATTGGAAATTTTTACTGGAAATTCATTATTTTTCCATCAATAACGTTTGGTTTTGAATTATTCGATGTAAAATCCATTAACCCAACGTACCATTCACCGTATAACTCGAGCGGTGGGAAAAAGTTACACACGAGATTCGCAGCGTCGGTACCCGTCACGGTGACCGTTAGCGACGACATGCTGACGTTTACTGATCAGAAGACGATAAAAAGTCTAAACATAAATGGAACACAGATGACCGTATTAGGAGGTTGCTTCCGTTCGTAGTTGTAACGAACGTCGGCTCTATCGCCAAAATATCGCATCAACTCGAGAGGTGGACGTAAATTACCGAACCCGTGAAAATAGTGTACTCGATTTCCACGCTTCTTGTAACATATCCAGTGCGGTCCCGGTCCGCTCTCGTCGTCCAAATTCATGATGACGCTTTCGTTCTTCCAAGGCGCGGTAGCCGGTAATGCGTTGCGCATGTAAACACCTCTAAAGTACGGTATGTTTAGTTTTGTTGCGTATACTCGTAATTCATCTTCGGACAACGGGCGGAGCGGTATGTGAATTAGTTTTTTCGGTACGGACGTAGATACAATACGGATGCAGTTCCTTTTTCTTCCTGGTGGTACGGACAGTTTTCTTCCTCTTCTTCATCCCACCACAACTCACATTCTTTTTATTTTTACGACGTCGGCCGCTTCCTATGGCTGATTTTGCTTTCATGGCCGCTGCAACTGCTGTCGCTTAAGCTCGTTCGCTGATACCCGAATCCAACGCCTTTACTCGTCCCCACGCTTTTTCCACGCGTTCACGGTCCGCTATGCGTCTACTTTCGTTGTCTTTGTATTGTGCGTAAGCGATGTCGTGTTCGCGACAGGCTTCGTCTAATTGGTTGATTCCACGATCACCACGCGTTAATCTTTCTTCGAGTTTCGTTCCCGGTCCACAGAATCTGTAACCCGGCAGATGTAGTTCGACAGGTAGTGCGTCCACCGCTCGATTGATAACTGACGAAACAACAGATGGTGCAGCGCTTTTAAACACGTTTTCGACGATACCACACCCCCTCTTCTTTTTATACATTGTTAAAACAGAGTTCTTCGGTCGTCGGTGATTATCATCTTATCCAGTTGCTTTATTAAATTTCTCGTCTCCGCATTGTCACGAGCTTTTAACTCAGACTCTTCACCGTTTAATGAACTGCGTATCGTATGTGCATGCAATTTATATATATACCACATCACTTTCTCTATACGCATTTGAAAGATTTTGACGACTCTATGCAACTCGCTCTTTGCATCTTGTTTGAAATCGTACAGTTGACGTACGGTCACAGCGTCCGTATCACCGTCACCGTCAGCCATGTTCGTTATTTTCTTTCCGTTCGCACTGAACGCATCACCTCTTAAACTAGCCGTACTATTTTTCATAAATTCCAAGTTCACTTTATCATAATCTTTATCATATTATGGCCGGTCTGCTTGCATTATCCTACATGTCCAATTAACGAGTTATTGCGTTTATCCCTCTGTATCACTTTCTTGTCCACGTAATATTTGTTTGCCGCGTCGTTATCCCGAGTAGGTTTTTTGACCGATATTATGTTGTAATCGCGTGCATAGATGACCGGATCACCGTCCGGTGATTTTGCGTAACACAAGCACGTGTCGTCGACGTACATTTTGTTTGTTGCGTCCTTGAGATCTAAGAGAGTATCAACGTTGTGGAGTCTATATCCCTTCATATCGATGCAGCTGTTGTCATGTTCCTCCGGTAGTAACAGACACCGGTTTTGAACGAAACTCAGTGGACCAACGTCGTACAACCTTGCAGAAGTAGCCTAGCCACATTTTGTATCTTCTTGTTTTCAGCATCTATGTGCCCATCGTCCGCAATCCTGAATCCCACACTTTCGAGTAATTGCCTTTTTGTTTCTCGTTGCACGCTTAGTGCTTTGATGTCTCCCAAACTTGTCAACAAACAACTTGTCGTACGACTACACGTTACAAACGGTGTGCTAGCCGTTTTATGTAACGACACTGCGGTGACCATCGCGTGTGTAAAACCATCGGATCGTCACCCTCTTTCCAACGAAAGATTTCTATACCGCAAAATGAACATCGAACCCTGTCCAATTCATTTGTGTAATGAAAGCCTGCGGCAACCATAACGGTCGGACTAATGAAATGCACAGGCCATGATGTAAAGGTTTTCAGTCTCTCGTTCTCGACTTCAAAGTCAGGCGTCAAATCTAACCCGCACATGTCGACAGTGTTGACAACAATGAGTTGTTACACTGACATTCATAAAATGTATACGATAATGTTGGTTTCACGTAATTCCTCCTCTACGGAGATGATTTCGTTGTCGTGTCCGGTGTGACCGGCGCGTTTTGAACTTACCAGCAATCTTAACCGTTCAACCAGTTCGTTGGGATCGTTCCAGTGTATGTAATCGATACCACGTCCGCTGCGCGACGGGAACAATTAGACAATTATCTCTCTGTACTTTACACCTTTGTTTGTATTTACTTTAGCACCGGGTAAATAATAATGTTTAGGCGCGTTAGTGTCCGACAGTATAGACTTGTACGCTGCTAAATCGTTTTCATCATAGACGCTCTTGTTGGGTTCTTTCATAAACATAAGTTCGTAGAGACCCAGTGTGCCCCTATATCGTTTTCCAGCTATGTAGAAGCTGTCGTCTTGATTGATCCCCAACACCGAATTGCCAACCATCCATTTGTCTTTAACGTTATGGACACCGTACGTATGATCCATCTTTTTTTCTCGATCGTCAGATAACGCGAGTAGTAAGTGTTTCCTCGCGAGCGGACCTTCGACAGACTGTACAACGTATTCTTGTGCGTCGTGTCGGCCTTCAGGTTTTGCTAAAAACTCTTCAAGAGTCACGTTAGGTGTTTCGACATCAGGCGTTTGTGCCAACACTTCCGTTCTAAGGAAACGAGGTTGTGATAGTGTTCTCGTCTCGACAGCTGTCTTCGTATCTTCATCTTCAACTTTTATATTTTTAATTTTATCACTGGAGTCATTCAACTTTTCCGAAATCTGGGTTAACGGTTCCGAAAGAGGTGTGTACGTTCTCGTTAACGCTTTATCGCTCTCTATGAGGTCATGTTTCAACGCGCGATACTTTTGTCTTATGTTGTTGCTAATTGTATCGATTTCTTGTGTCAATTGCTTGTCATCCATCTTGATACTGATGACGTTCTCGCACAAACTATTTTATTTATGTATAAAACGATCTAAACCCATTCTGTATCTGCCCGCGTTTATCGGTGAGTCCTTGCTGATCGTAATGATCCTAAGAATCCGTAATGACCCTTCCACGCTTCGGCCCACATCGCTTTGAACTCTTCGTATTTCATGTCTGTGTTAACGTGATCGTTGTAAACGTGGCGTAAATTGAGATCATCTTGTCTGAACAGAACCAAGATATTGGCACTATCACGCACCAGTTGCTTTGGCACCAGACTGTACGTCTGGCAAAGGTACAAAATGTCCACGCCGATATGCCGTCCCATAGCGAAATATTTTCGTATTGTTACGACGGTCTACTCGATCGTCGTAGGTACAGTGGAAACAAAATAAGTACAAGACACCAATGAAGTCACTAATCACACCTTTAATTGTTATAGTAAAACAGTTCGTACTTAACAACACAGTGACTACAACAAATCAAATGAAAATTGTTCATACGCAATAAAATGTCCACTAATATTAAAACTCAACTGTATTACAATTATACCGTCCGAATATAAAACGCAACACTTCACTAATAACTACTTGAACGTACACCGTAATAACCCGAACCGCTCTGTAAATATATCGCACTAATACTCTCGGACCGCACAGTCAAAAATCTCGCATTGAACTGAAAACTAAGGCCGCGACGCGATGTATTTATAGTTACGCTCACACACCAGAAGCTTCCAAACTGCGTCTTATCTCTCGCGAACTACGTAATTGCTGCGGCCTTGACACAGTCCGAGCGCCCGAGCGAAGACTGACACAGTCGAGAAAATTCTCGCAACATGCGTTTAGTAGCACGTACACCACACGCTTACGTCGAGATCTTTCTGGTGCATTCGATAAACGCGTAGATTGTTCTGTGCTGTCGTAGCACTTCCCCCTCCTTAAGCCTGTTCGTCCCGAACTGGCAAAGCGTCTCTAAATTTGTATTTAGCCAGGCGATCTAGGTGGACGACCTTGAACTTTCGCTGTCCTTCCTGTTGAATCCGATAAACAACATCGTTAATCCTTTTTTTTACAGTGTAGGGTCCTTCCCAGTTAGACTAAAGCTTAGGTGAGCGACCACGACGGCGCTTTGGATTGAACAACCAGACCTGATCTCCTTCTTGGAAACCCACACTATTGCTGCGAATGTCATACCGAGTTTTCATTTTATCACTGGCAATCTTGAGCCGTCCTCTTACCAAGCGATTCATTTCTCGCAGTTGGTTTTCTAATTGCGAGGAATAGTTCTTTGGCTCTTGGGACTGAGTCTCAGGTGATCCAAACATCAGTCCCCAGGAAGACGAATCTCCCGCCCAAACACCAATTTTGCTGGAGTCATGCCGGTTGTGTCATGTACTGATGATCTATACGCCATAAGGAATAGTGGTATACGTTGGTCCCAGTCTGTTTGGTTCTCGTCAACAACTTTCGAAAGATGCTGCTCAAGTGTCCTGTTGAACCTCTCAACCATCCCGTCCGACTGAGGATGCAGAGGCGTTGTCCTGGTCTTTGGAATTCCAAGTAGACGGCATAATTCTTTAAACACTCCTGATTCGAAATTTCTCCCTTGATCCGTATGGATTTCCATAGGGGCTCCATAACGGCAACAGAAGTTGTGAACTAACTGCTTTGCCACAGTGGTAACCTCCTGATTTGGAATTGCGTAGGCTTCCACCCACTTAGTAAAGTAGTCACCTACAACCATGATGTACCGGTTTCCATCGTCAGTAACTGGGAATGGTCCAGCAATGTCTATGGCAATTCTCTCGAAAGGTTGTCCAACGTTATACTGTCTCATTTTTCCCCTGCTTCTGGTTTGTGGGCCCTTGCTTGCAGCACATATTTCACACGTCCGAACCCATTCCTCTACGTCGTGGCGAAGATGAAGCCAATAGAATCGCTTCCGTATTTTGTCAAGGGTTTTGTTAACGCCAAGATGGCCTCCAGATGTTCCATCATGCATCTCCTTCAAAACAGACTGCACTTTACTTCGGGGAACTATCAACTGCATGACCACGTCTCGTCCATCTGCACTTTCCCAAGCCCTTTTCGGCAATCCGTTTTCTAAGGTGAGAGATTCCCATTGTGCCCAGTAGCCCTTCAGCACTTCGGAACCATGGCAGATATCTTGCCAATCCGGGCGGCGACCTTCCTCTTTTGCTGTCAAGATCGGTCCAATGTCTTCATCAGTCATCTGTTCTTGTCGACAGTCTTGTGTTGTCCAGCCGTCAGCCAGGAAATCTACAGTGATGGCTTGAACATGTTCGCTTGAGTTTTGTTCTTCCTTTCTGTGGCAATGTCGGCAGTCTTCCGGGCATGGTCTTCGTGATAAGCCATCTGCATTACCGTGCAGGCGCCCCCGCCGATGTTGTACCTTGAAGTTGTACTCTTGCAGACGTTCGAGCCACCTTGTCAACTATCCTTCCGGATTTTTAAATCTCAAGAGCCATGCAAGTGCAGCATGTCGGTACGTAGTGAAAACTCTCTCCCATAGAGGTATTTATGGAAGTGCTCCAAAGCTCTGACAATTGCCAACAACTTTCTTCTTGTAACACAATAATTTTTCTCTGGTTTAGAAAGCGTCTTGCTGTAATACGCTATTACTCGTTCTTCACCGTTCTGCACTTGAGACAAAACTGCTCCTAGACCAGTATTGCTTGCGTCTGTGTCTACGATGTACTTCCCTTCGGAAGCTGGAAAAGCGAGAATTGGCTGCGAACATAATGCAATCTTCAACGTTCTAAATGCTTGTTCACACTCTCTCGACCATTGGAAGTTTCGTTTATTTTCCGTTAGCTCATGTAGTGGTTTAGCAATAGTAGCGAAGCCTTTCACAAAACGTCGGTAATATGAGCATAACCCCAGGAAACTCCGAACTTCGTGTTTATTCTTCGGAACTGGCCAGTCTCTTACGGTGTCTACTTTATTAGGATCCATGCTAACGCCCGCTGCCGAAACCAGATGGCCCAAATACTGTACTTCCTTCTGGAATAGAGAACACTTCTTCGGGCTCAGCTTCAGTTGTGCACCGTGAATTCTAGTTAGAACTTCCTTAAGGTTTTCCAAATGATCTTCGAAAGTCTTCCCGATCACTATGACATCGTCTAAGTAAACAAGGCAAGTTTTCCACGTCAGGCCTCGGAGTATCAGATCCATCATCTCTCAAATGTTGCCGGTGCATTACAGAGTCCAAATGGCATGACGTTAAATTGGAATAAGCCACTTGGGGTCGAGAAAGCGGTCTTTTCCTTGTCTTCTTGATGAAGACCCACTTGCCAATATCCACTCTTCAGGTCCAATGTGGAAAACCACTGTGCTCCGGACAACGTGTCGAGTGTATCGTCAACGCGAGGTAATGGATAGCAGTCTTTCTTTGTAACGTCATTTAACCTCCGGTAGTCTACGCAGAAACGCAATCCACCATCCTTCTTCGCTACCAGCACTACAGGGGAAGACCAAGCACTTGACGAAGGTTCAATTACTCCCTCTGTCAACATGTCCTGTACTAACCGAGACATCTCCTCTTGTTTAGATAATGGAGGCCTTCGAGGAGGTTGGCGTATCGGTGTTGTGTCCCCGGTATTGATGCGATGTTGCACAAGAGAGGTTCTTCCCAGTGACTGTCCCCGAACTGCAAAACAATCTTTGAATTCGTGTAAAAACTGTCCGAGTTCTTTTACCTCACCACTTGAGAGGTCGTTAGAAGATCTGTTCAATAATTCATGCAGTTCCTCTGGTAATTTAGAAGTATCCGACGAACTGGGTCTTCGTTGCGTTATTCCGGCTACCCAGGCCACAGGAGTCAATTTTCCTAGGAGCGTATTGCTTTGTAAAGTGATAGCTTGATCCAAAATATTCGCCAATCTAATAGGTACATTTCCGGTTTCGTCAGGTTTTACTAAACTTCTGGCAATTAGTATGCCCGGTGTGCTGACTACCTGGGGTTCGAATATAGAGCACTGATTGCCCCTAGTATCTACCGCAGTTCTAACCATGATTATCTTTTCGGAGTTTGGCGGAACAGTTACGGCCACTTGGTTTATGACGTCCATCGATTTTTCTGCTGTCGTCATTGTTGATAGCATTACCTCTTCGCCTCTGATTCTCAAGACATTGTTTTTGAAGTCGACTATAAATCCGTATGCGTTCATAACGTCCACACCAAGAATTGCTTCATCCACAATGTCTGCAACAGGTACTTGATGATTAAACTCAAGTCTACCGAGGCGTAGGTGTATCTCCACTTTTCCATACACTTTTACATGCCGTCCAGTAGCTGTTCGCAAGCTGCAAGAGCACCAGATTGGCTTGAGATCTTTCACCACGTCGGGGCGCACAATAGAAACTGTTGCGCCTGTGTCAACTGTAATCGAGGTTGGCCTTTCTTGAACAAATCCGGTAACTACCAAGCTCCCGGTGTTTTTCTGAAGCGTAGAAATTGCGTATTCTCTAGGGGCTTCGTTCCTCCAGTTAGTCAGCACACGCCCCGTTGCACCGACTATTGCTCGTTTCCCTGCTGCTGAATTCTAACCCGACAATCTCGTTGTAGATGTCCAGGTTTCCCACATCGATAAAACTTCGGTCTTCCATCCTTTCTTATGTTATTCTGTGGCGCCGACCGTCGAGTCTCTGTTCCTTGTTCTTCTTCCTCATCGTCTGTGCCGTCTCGATCTTTTAGCTCGCGCACTTTATGACTTGTCCAACCAGACGCTGATTTGGCGGCCTCAAATTGCAAAGCATGTACCAGGGCGTCCGCACTGTTCTGGTGTCTTGCCATTCGTAACACTTGCTGTAGTTCGTTATCTCGGACACCGCCAGTAAATGTCTGCATCGCAAAACGCGTTCGAAAATCTTCTGGCGCTTCAGGATAGGCCAGTCTAATTAGTCTGTCGATACTTGCTTCAAACTCTTGAAGACTTTCCCCGGAATGCTGTCGCCTTGCTCTCAACTGGGTGCAGTACACATCTCGCAAATGTTTATCACCATACCGTAATTCCAGAGCTTTTATCAACTCGGCATAGGTGTTCTGGCTGTCAGGTGGCACTTTCTGTAGTAGTTCTGCCGCGGGTCCTTTTAATGCAAGAACAAGTGAAACAGCCTTGTCTTTTTCTGTCCAATTATTTGCGCATGCAGCAGCTTCAAATTGGCGGAGGTACGTTGCCCAGTGAGTGCTTCCGTCAAAGGTTGGAGCTTTGACATGAACTGTCCCTACTGCAGGCAAAGTGACTTTCTCTGTTAACTTATTTTCTGTGTATTTTTCTGTCTTGATCACTGGTACAGTCTGTTCAGAAATTTGTTTTGGTTGAATCTTCATGCACTGTTCAACTTCAATTTTAATTTGTTCTCTTATGTTTGCCATTGAGTTTTCTACTGCAGATATTTTTGTTGACATAACTTCTTCCACAGTCAAGACAGATTTTTCTACTTTAGCTATTTTATTTGACATGGATTCTTCTACGTCAGATATTCTGGTAATCTGATTGTTGAGCTCACCTCGTAATTCACCTACGTCACCACTTAGGAGACCCAATTCTGCGGTAGTATGTTCTTGCATCTGCTTTTGTTCATGAATTAATGCTTTGATGTCATCTGCCTCCTGCTTGCGTTTTTCATCCTGTCGTTTTTCTGCTTATTCCGCCTCCTGTCTGCGTTTCTCATCCTGTCGTTTCTCTGCTTCTTCTCTTTCTTGTATTCGTTCTTCTTTTTGTCGTCTTTCTGTTTCTTCCGCGTCCTGTCTGCGTCTTTCCTCTGCTTTCTCTGAATCCTGTCGTCGTCGTTCTTCTGTCTGCAACAACAGCGCCTGGAAATTTTCCATCATCTGACTGGCATCCATTGTTTTTTGATTAATTACGAATTACACTCGTCTTGTACAAAGTATCCACTGTTTCCACTGTTAACCGTTCTATCCCACTTCTGACACCACTGTTACGACGGTCTACTCGATCGTCGTAGGTACAGTGGAAACAAAATAAGTACAAGACACCAATTAAGTCACTAATCACACCTTTAATTGTTATAGTAAAACAGTTCGTAATTAACAACACAGTGTCTACAACAAATCAAATGAAAATTGTTCATACGCAATAAAATGTCCACTAATATTAAAACTCAACTGCATTACAATTATACCGTCCGAATATAAAACGCAACACTTCACTAATAACTACTTGAACGTACACCGTAATAACCCGAACCGCTCTGTAAATATATCGCACTAATACTCTCGGACCGCACAGTCAAAAATCTCGCATTGAAATGAAAACTAAGGCCGCGACGCGATGTATTTATAGTTACGCTCACACACCAGAAGCTTCCAAACTGCGTCTTATCTCTCGCGAACTACGTAATTGCTGCGGCCTTGACACAGTCCGAGCGCCCGAGCGAAGGCTGACACAGTTGAGAAAATTCTCGCAACATGCGTTTAGTAGCACGTACACCACACGCTTACGTCGAGATCTTTCTGGCGCATTCGATAAACGCGTAGATTGTTCTGTGCTGTCGTAGCAGTATGTTATTCTGTCGTCCACATACCACATCGTCGAACAACATGATTGAATTAGGTGTAATTTCCTGCGAAGGCGGTACTTCATCGTTTTCACTGTATGTGAAGTACGTCATTCGTTCGTCAGCGAGAGCATTAAAAACGTCTTCCAACGTACGATATTTTGGTTGAAATAGCGATTTGGAGAACACGTACAGGTTCTGCTGAAATCGCAGTCCGTTTGGATCGAATAACATGATAAAGGCAACGTTTGACTTCCCGCTGCACGATCCGCCGCACACGATGCATCAACTGTGTTCGGAAACAGTGGACTGTGTTTACTATATACAACTTCACCATTGTACTTAGTAGAGTCTACGTTCTTTACATTTAACTTTATCGGTTGTTGTTCAGTCTTCATCGTAACTCGTTTACGTTCGGTTAAATACTGTGGTAATTTTATTATATCAGATCTTTTTATGTATCCACGAATCGTGTTTACCGTCAAAGCCGAGCCAGCGCACTGGCATGCGATCACCTTTACGTTGTAATATTTTCTCAACGAGATACACATCGCCAACGCTGGTTTTACTCAATTCTTGTTCATAAAACCCACCTTCCAAAACGTCACCCGTGTGATCTTTCAACAAGTACGTAACCGGCACGGTCGGCTGAACTCTGTGCACGGTGTATATCTCGTTCGTCCAATTTAGAGTGTAACCTTTAGCAAATGTGATTTTGTATTTACTGATACACACTCGATCACCTATTTTAAACTTATGTTCCTTCCTCACTTTCCGCGTTGCGGTATTTTTTCTTATTCGTTCCAACACTATTCGCTCGTTGCTCTCTTCGACTTGTCACGGCTTCATCCCTATAGTTCTGTGCACTCTATCGTTGTATTCCATCACCAGTTCGGGTAAAAGCGACAACCACCAATAATGACTTTGCTCGCTGAACGCACGGTACGTGTTCGTTCCCAACGTACGATTAAATCGCTCCACGATGGACTCTTTCTTCTCGCTATACGTTGAATAGTGTTTGACGTTGAATCTTTTTAGTAAAGCTTGTACGGTACTGTTAAAGTACTCTTTCCCGTTATCCGTTTGCACGTATTTCACTTTATTTTTTTACAATTATTGGTTCTAGAGCCTACGCTACTTTAACACCCGATTTAGTTTTTCAGGGAATCGCATATGCATACTTGCTAAATGCGTTAATTACCGTCATTAGATATTTGTACCCCTTGTTCAATTTGGCATGCGGTATAATTTCCATCAAATCCGCTAAGTACAGATCGTGTAACCCCTTCACCTCCACCGCACATCTGGGAAAGTTCCTTCTCACCCGTCTGTGCAATTCCTTTGCAATAGTTTTGCGTACGTTTTCCATATCGCCACCCGAAACACGAATCGCAAAAATTTGGTTTGAGATATACCGATACGTTTTTACTGAACCTCGCCGACTTCACCATCGCTACTGACAGTGTGTTGGTCCCGCAAGCGAGTCTTATATCAACGTATATCGAACGCATAATTTATAACTGATTTTCTCGCTTGCTGGATTATCTCGCGTCTGGGTTGACAGAGCTTGTAATGACCATACGCCACTGTTGTTCCGCCGTCCTCTAAGACGTATCCTTTGTCATCGTACGGTGACAGCGATAATTTTGTAAGCTTTTGCATATACAGGTTGTACTTTTCGCTGCGAATAGTCAGCGCCGTAGTATAAGTTTGAGAAGTGGTCTTTACACATTCCTTGTAAAGTCGATGTTTCAACTGTGTAGCTATCGCGGAACGTGGCACACCTTTCGCTATCTTTTTCTCCTTGTCGTTTGCCGTAACGAATGAATAACATTTTGCACGCAACCCGACAAATTCAAGTATCGGTATTCCATTCGTTTCATCTTAAAAAGTACCCAACTTTTTCTTGTTCGTTTCACTGTAGCACGGATGTGTCATAACATTATGCTTGTAAAATTGATTAAGTATTTTAAATTTATCCGCGGATAAGTTAGAGACGAGTTTTTCAAGTGACGAGTTCATGAACCGCAGAGAATCGAGAAACCGGAGCGGACCGAGTGATACGGAGATGTAACGTTCGCTTGTAGTAGCGATACACGTTATTTCATCTTCCTTGTACTTTCCGAAGTCTTGCATCAAATGATGCGAGTCATAGCCACTTAAATTATGAAAAAAAAACGGAAAGTGAGTCGGTATTTTGTAATTTATATTACACGCATTGTGCGCAGCGCCTAAATACTTTCTCGTTACGTGGCAATGGTTTCGAGCTGTGTCGTCCGTTAACGACTTCTTGCACAGATGACAGTGCGTGGCGTTTCGGAAAGACCGTTTATCGTCCGCTCCCATTCGGATCGTTTTATTAAAATTTCTATCGAGTCGTTGAACATCGGCTAAAAGCACACGAAGGAACGTGTCCACCACGTCTTTACCGCGGTATATTACAGGTTCCTTGATGGCTTTTCCCTCCATCCACTATCACATAGCAGAAACTTGCTGGTATATGATGTGCCACGTTTTTACCGGCGGTCGGAACAATAAACAATTCGAAGTCAGCGTATACCGTAAAAGGTACGCTGTGACAAAGTGAACAGTTTTTAAAATACATCCACTTTTTGTTTTCCTCAGGAAGTTTTAATTTCTGTACTTCGTGCTGAGAACAGTTGCGTTCGTGTTCTTCAACTCGTTTTCGCGCCCCGTTGGTATCTTTACTGTCCGAAAATCTGTGTAGACAGTAGTTGCAGTAAAACGAAGCGCATTCTCGTTTCGTCAACGAAGAAAGCACACGCGAAAGGCTCCGTATGAAGCAGTAGTGAGTAGTATTTGCGTTGGACAGTAGCAGTAGGGTTACATGGTACTTTCTGCCTCGATGTTCAGTGATACGTAAAAGATATACCTCGCCTTCGTAGCCAAAAACGTTAACGGATATGTTTTCGTTTAATTTTTCAAACCGTTTTATCTTGTCGACTGCGACGGGATAAGGAATGTCCTTCATGTTTATTTCTTCTTCGTACGGTAGGTAGTGGGTAACGCGATTAGGATTACACGCGATCGGGTGTATACCGGCGAGCACAGACCACAAGAAACACTTTTCATCTTTTAAAATTTTCACATTGACAATTCCTTTAGTATTGTGTAATTTTGATGGTTTAGGCAGAAAGCTTGACCCCACAAGCGGATTATATTTCGTGATATTTATCTCAATGCTTTCGACACCGCTTTCGACCCACCCGCTTCCGTCACGCGTGAATTTTTCAACGCACTCCATTATTTTCTCGCTAGCTATCGAATACTGTTCATTGACATCGTCATACTGTGATTTGAGTTCTGTACGTGTTCTGAATATTGCGGTACAATAAATAATTTCTGTGTTTATTAGCTTTTTAAAAAATACACGGTCTGCCAAATACCATTTGATATAATTATTTTATGCTACAGCTTCGTTACATATTTTATCAATAACTGTGTGTTTGTAATCTAATAATACTGTTTGTATATTTAGTGTATTGTCGAGTAATATAAAATTAATTGTAATGACATTACCTCTGATAGCACGGTGTTTGCTGCTGCTGCTGCTGCTGGTCATTGTGAATTTCTGTCAAGGACTGAGGCCGGAACCGATCGTCGGTTCCCTATATGGACAGTTTGGTGATCGAGCGATACCGATGACGCTGTCGCTGCGCCCTTGACCGAAGCCCGCTCGTTGATCGGCCTCGCGAGGAGCAGCTGTGCGGGGTGCGGGGTGGGGTTTCTCAGCAACGTAGTGGTGCGGGGTGGTGGTGAAGCTTCACGTTGTAGCCGGTCTGTTCGCCGGTTATGTGTGCGGGGTGGCGGTGCGGGGCGGTTGTGCGGGGTAGGGGTGCGGGATGGGGGGGCTAGGTTGTCGCATTCGTAGCCGGTGTCTACGACCGGTCGTGACCGAAAGAGATGACGTGGGGAGACAGAATAAATACGCCAGTGTCTCCCTGTGCAGCCACCAGTACTCGCAATGGAAGTAATCGTCTCCAACGCCAAAGCAGTTCCGAAATGTTTGCCGAAAATGGACTTAACGAGTCTCTCGTTTAACGTTAAATATCACATCCTGGCGATGATATTCGTCCATACGAAATTCGGAGAGTCTGTAGTGGTGGACCTTGAAGACACTGGAGCCTGTCCGCAGCCGGAGGAGAAGCGGTTTTACGTGTACCTCCCCAAAAGGTGGAGTGATGTGTTCACCGAGGACCAGCTGCAAGCGGTGAAGCCGTGTGTGCTGTCTCTGCGTGTAACGTCCCACACTCCGCTTCCAAACGAAAACGTCAGCGTCCAGTTGGACATTGATTATGTGAGTATGATATTTCAGTACTTCTAATATTTACTTATACACAAGTGGTTATGTATATATTTTTTTCTCTTTTTTTCCAGACAAAATAAATGACAACGGGACCAATCAATAATAATAATAGTAATAATAATAATAATATTTTTTTTTAATGTTGAAGTAGATTTCTCTCCTTTTTCGAGGTTTCTTTTTAAATTAACTGTTTCATTTTCTTCATTTTCAGAGAAAGAACAAGATATCGCTTGGATGTAATATTGTTATAAAATTTTTAAACAGAGAAATACATGGCATTAAGAGATTATATTGTCAATGCGACATGACTAAATTTGATTATAATTATAAAAATAATCGTATTGATTATAGGATAGTGAGTAGATGGATATCAATAAGAAACGAAAAAAGATCAACAAAATGATGGTATTTATTCGTAATGAATTTTTCACACTCTTCAAAACACCAATTAGTTATTGTAACAATCTTAATATTGAATATCTTCAAATAAAAGATTTGGTAATTGCTAAAGCAAAGCTGGTTAATCAGATGTACAACATGATGTATAATTTTACTAGTACAGCGTATACCTCGCTGGTAAAAAAATGAGTGGTCAAGGCATGACTCTAGCGGATGTCCACTTTGTAACCGTAGTCGCTCCTGTTATTACCTAAGATACCAAAATGACTTTAATTCAGAATACATGTTTTTTTAATACCACACTAACTATCATTTGATGTGTCTGCATTCTTTTGTATTTGATCAAGTATTATTATTATAAGTGTGTCTTGTAGGGAATAATATTCTGTTTTGAATTAATAAAACGTATGTGGTTTATAACATAGAAAATTGAGAATAACAATCGTTAAAAGTAATGTGTTAATTTGATTTGTGTGTAATTAATAATTTAATTAAATATTGAAAAGATTTCTCTCATTGTTACAGAAACTTTGCTTCGATGTTATGTGTTTGTGCGAATGCGAGGGAGATGTATGTCGTTCAACACCATATGGTAGCCACTGTAATATTCAGAGTGCTTGTGAGTGGAGAGAATTTACACTCGAAGAACATGTGTTTTATTTTTATAATAATAGTAATATCTTTTTAAGTCTGTTAATTAAAAACATTATTCGTGGTTTTTTAACATATACACACACAAATATGTATTATTATTACTATTATCTGTATATACATAAAACATATATATATATATATGTAAGTTTTGAATTATTAAAGCGCGCGCGTGTGTGTGTTTTCAATATTTAATTTTTTCACACTTGATGTTTAAATTAATTGTAAACTTTAATTTTTACATTTATAATATGATAAAATATAACAGTTATGAATATTTATGTTTTATTTTTCATTGTTATTAAAATAGAAGTGTGAGATAAGACATGATGTTAAAATTTCAATAATTGTTTGCTATAATTGCGATTGTAACTAAACATACTAACGGATTACAAAAAAAACAGTCATTGATAAGGAAGCTGTGGCATTGAATAATTATATCAAATAGTATTTGGCAGCTCGTGTATCTTTTAAAAAGCTACTAAACACAGAAAGTACTTAATTGTGATTGTAACTAAACATAATAAAAGATTACAAACATACAGTCATTTATAATGGAGCTGTGTCATTGAATAATTATTTCACATGGTATTTGGCAGCCCGTGAATCTTTTAAAAAGCTAATAAACACAGAAAGTATTTATTGCACCGCCAATATTCAGATCACGTACAGAACTCAAATCACAATATGACGATATCGATAAACAGTATTCGTAAGCTAGCGAGAAAATAATGGAGTGCGTTGAAAAATTCACGTATGACGGAAGCGGTGTCGAGAGCATTGAGATAAATATCACGAAATATAATCCGCTTGTCGGGTCAAGCTTTCTGGCTACACCTTCAAAATTACACAATATCAAAGGATTGTCAATGTTAAAACAATTAAAATATACATCGCGTTACCCACTACCTACCGTACGAAGAAAAATGAAACATTCCGTATCCCGTTGCGGTCGACAAGATAAAGGTGGTTTGAAAACTTAAACGAAAACATATCCTTTACGTATCACCGAACACCGCGCTAGAAAGTACTACGTTATCTTTGCAAACTTTAATTTTTTACGTTTAAAATATCATAAATATAACAGTTATTAATATTTATGTGTTATTTGTCATTGTGATTAAAATAGAATTGTGAGATAAGTTATGATGTAAATGTGTGTAATTGGTAACATTAATTAACACTAATTGTAACGTTTGTGCCGGGAGTTTAAGTACCGGCGCTTATATTGTGGAGAATTTACTTAAGAGGATGAACTGCCGAAATAAATTAATTATGGTAATTACGCGTCGGTACGGGGTTGACGTTTCGTGAGTTTCACTGAACGCCGACGCATTCTGGTGGCGGAATAGTGCGTTTATGTTTTCGACGCGCTTGTTTGAGGCAGGATGATTCATTCTGGATTCAGGAGGTCTTATAGCTTTTGATGTTCAGTTCTAACAATGTGTTCTTCCATTTTCTGCCTCGAAATTGTGTACCATGGTCTGTAACTATTGAAACAGGTATTCCTATTTTCGGAATGTATTGAGTAGTTATTACTTCAAGAATTTTCTGCGTAGTTGCTCGACTGATTGGATACAATTTGGTGAATTTGGTGAAGTGGTCCATAATGATTATAATGTATTTATACCGGCTTCTACCTTCACTCCTAGGAAATGGTCCGCATATGTCAATGAATAGTTTTTCCAATTTTTGTTCTGACGATATAGGTATCATTACACCTTCCTTTCGTTTATTATTAATTTTGACCAATTGGCAGATATGACAGGGTTTTATATAATTTTGTACCTTCCTGTGTATGTTCTTAATGTAACAATTCTCCTCCAATGCTTTCACTACCTTTACTGCACCCATATGTCCGTATTTTATGTGATATTCCAACACTAGTTCTTTCTCCATGATTCTGGGAATGATGACCTTCCAGTCTTCTTGGTTCAATGTATTTTTTATAAATAAAATTCCTTCTTGTTCACAATAGAATTGGTTTATTGGAGAGTTTTGGTTCTCCAAACGTTCTTTGATTTTTATTAATTTTGGGTCTAATAACTGATTTGCTCTGATATTTTGTAATAATGCCTCCAAATCAGATCTACTTTTGAGAATGTTGTACACCTTGATGATCCTTTCCTTCTCACCCTCAAATGTCTGGGTGTCCAGGTTTATTCGAGATAACACGTCTGCTATCACGTTTTGACTCCCTGGAATATATTCCCATTTGATATTATACTCCTGCAAGGCGAGTATCCACCTTGTAAGCCTTCCGTGACTCAGCTTACAACTTCTCAAAAATGAGATGGACTTACGATCTGTTCTGACAGTTACAGGATATCTCAAAATGTACGTTCGGAATTTACTACAAGCAAAGACTATGTTTAATAGTTCCTTTTCAGTAACATTATACCTTCTCTCACAGTGGTTTAACACACGACTGGCGAAACTGATGACTAAATGGTTTCCTTATTTGTCTTCTTGGTACAATACCGTCCCAAGACTGACATCACTTGCGTCACAGTTCAAAAAGAATGGGTGATCAAAATTTGGATGATGAAGGATTACTGTCTCTAAGAATTTATCCTTTATCTGTTGTAGTACAGCATCCTGTTCATGTCCCCATATCCATTTGTTTTTTGAAGACAGCTGTTCCTGAAATTTAGATGTTAATGCGGAATAATTGCGTTGGAACTTCCGGTAGTAATTACACAGTCCTAAGAAGGATTGGAGTTGCCTCTTATTCTTTGGTTGTGGGAACTTCTGGATTGCAGTAACCTTTTCTTGTGATGGGGAAATACCTTGTTCTGTCAAATTGAACCTCCTTCGCTATTAATTGGGATTTTTCGAGTTTTAGTGTTATGTCGTTCTCTGCTAACTTACTCAATACATATTCCACCCTGTGACAATGTTCCTCCCAGTTGGATGAGGTAATCAACAAGTCGTCTACATAAACTGTGGTGAATTGTAGCGCTTCCTGACCCAATACCTGGTCCATACATCGTACAAAAATTGCTACCGAATTGACTAATCCAAATGGCAATCTCTTAAACTGGTAGTTTCTACCCTCGAAAATAAAAGCCATATATTTTCGACTCATCGGGTGCTACTCCACCTGCCAGTAACCACAAACTGTGTCCCAGGTACTGATGAATTTTGTACTATGAAATTTTTTTAGAATTTCTTCTATTTCTCCAGGTGACGTGCGATCATTTACTATATGTTTATTTATTTCTCGGGCATCCAAGCAAAGTCGAACCTGCCCGTTCTTCTTCTGAATTGCTACTATTGGGCTAGTATATGGTGATTCGCTATGCTCAAAATTATATCATTTAACAACATTATATTAATTTCAGCTCTAACCGCCTCCTTCAATGAATATGGTATAGGATAGGATTTTCTGTGGAATTCTGCTGGTTCCTTAAATTGTATTCTACACTGATAGTTTTTTACTTTTCCTGGTTTTTCTGAAAATACATGTTTATACTTCTTGTATATCATAATGAGATCTTCTACTTGTTTTGCTGTCAAATTATTTGTGCCTTGGTGTCTAAACTCCCTTATCTCCTGTAATTTACTGTTCCACAGGTCTTCATTTGTCATATTATAGATTATTTTTCTGCATTGGGTGTCATTCTTTAAAAAATTTAATTCCCTAACTTGGTGATGGGTACGGTTCAGAGGGGCACCATCGCTTCCTATTAACTCTGCCGTTCACATAACTTTCTGAGTTCAAGGACACCTTCTCCTTGCTCAGATCAATAATGGCTGAATATTTCCTCAGCATATCGCATCCGATTAATATTTCGAATGGTAGGCCGATTGCGACCAGACATATAATATTAATTGTAACACCTTTGCTTTCTATTTCCAATGACACTTGTTTTCTCACTGTTTTATTTTTACGCCCAGTGGCACCTATTAAAATAACATTATTGACAGGTAAGGTAGGTATTATATTTTTACTTTGTTTCTGTATTCTCTCCAGTTCAGCGTCGTTAATAAGTGATACATTTGCACCAGTATCTATCATTATTCGTGTAGGAATTCCTTCAATTTGAGCGGTTATGTATAAGATTTCATTATGCTGGTTGGTTCTACTTGTCACCGTTTCTTCCAACAGTTCTTCTCAAAGATTTTTCAAATAATAATTGTAAATAATAGTAAGATTTTGACTAGCCGTCCTTAAACTTTGGTTGTTGTTATACTTCAAAATTCTTTTATTTTCCATAATTAGTTTTTGGTAGTAATTTGTTATTACTATATTTTTAAATTTGGTGGTTTTTGTACTTCAAAATTCTTTTATTTTCCATAATTAGTTTTTCATAATTAGTTTGTAGTAAGTTGTTCTTACTATATTTTTGAATTTGGTGGTTCTTGTACCCAGTAGATAGGAGCAGTAAGGGGTCGCGAGGGTTTATTACTGCCTCACTCCGTTTAAATTAATGCCATCATGATTATTTTCCGGGCATGACTGTTGATCTGCCTGGAATGGTATGCCTTTTCCTGGTTGCTCACCCTCTCGGATGTCTAATTGTTCACTCCCCTTTGGTTCTCGGAAGTCCTCCTGGCTTCTACTTCTTACTCGGTTGTAATGGTGATTCATCCATCTGGGATTTCCTCTTTGATCATAACTGTCATTAAAATTGTTCCTCCGAGGTTGATGGTATCTCCAGTAATCCCCTTCTTCTGCACTAATATAATTTATTCGTGGTCGGTACGGACGATTATTATTATAATTACCCTGGTTATTATTATTGGTATTAACTCCTGGGTTATTTCTAAAATTATTATAATTTTGGTTTGTTTGGTAGTCATTATAATTATTATTATTAATTCTATTACCCGGATTGTAATTTTGATTGGGCCTGTTGTTACTATTATTGTAAATTGGATTTCGATTGAAATTTGCTTGTTGGTTATTATTTGGGGTAAAGTTTTGATTGTAATTACGATCGTTGCCATTAAAGTTATAATTATGCCGGTTATTCATATTATTATGGTGATTATTATTTATACCATGGTTATTATTTCTTGAACCGCACTGATCAGTTCGTTGTCTGCTTCTTTTGTAGTAACCCTCGTGCTCATAATTTTCTAACAAGTCAGCCATTGCGTGGACCGTTTTAATCTGGCTTCCCAGGCGTGCTCTGGCAATTCCTGTGTCATAATGGTATGCCATTTTAGTTACTAGGGATTCTTCTGGTATTCTTGGCTCTAGGTGTCTAGCCAAACACACCTTTCCCCAGAAGTAAGTAGTTGGAGATGTACCTCTATTTACATCATATCATCCCTGACAAATGTTGTCCCTGATAATATTTTGTATAGCTTCGGACCAATATTTTTCTTTAAATAATTTTTTAAATTGAGCGTAGTCCATTATCTCATTCCTGGTTGCTGTCCACCAGTTGTCCGTAATCTCCCTAAAATGCTCATCCAACATCTCTCTAATCGAGCTCCAGATAGTTATTCTATGTTTATTAAAATGTTCCTCGATTCTGGCCAGGAATTCCATGGGGTTTCTACGATAATTTTTGAAATTAATCCCTTCTCTGGTTTCATTGGTGGAAATATGAGTAATATTATTTGGTCTGGTCCTAATTAATTCAATTTCTTCTTGATTTTGGCGTACTTGACCAGTTAAATTGTTCACTGTAGTGTTAATATTGTCACACCTTTCTCCGGTTTGTTTCTGTAAATTTACTAAATTTTCTTGTTCCTTTTGTATTCCTTCTATTTGAATACGATTATTTTCTTGGACCTGGTCTATTCTAGCATTTACCATTACTTTGTTTTGTGTGATGGTTTCGTTAGCTTTTCTTAATCTCTCATTAGTGTCAGCTGTTTCTTGCTTCCTTTCCTCATCGATTTTGTCCATCTTCTGGTTAATTGTATCATTGACCTGTTCAATTCTCCCATTAATTCTTCTTAAATTCTCTTCATTGATTTGTCTGAACTCTTCCTTCATTTGGTTATTATTTTCACTTATAGTTTGCCTTAAGGTTTCGTTAGTACTTTCTTTAATACTGTCGATTTTCTCATTTATCCGTTTTAAACTCTCATTAGTGGTTTCGTTTTGTTTCCTAAAATTTTCGTTAGTTTCTTCTTTGTTTTGGTCAAATCTCTCCTCCATCTGTTTTATTAAATTTTCACTCATTTTCTCATTTTGTACCCTTGAGTTCTCGTTAATCTCTTCCTTAATACCGTCTATTTTTTCATTTGTTCGTCTGTTATCTTCCTTGATGCTATCAATTTTCTCATTCGTTTGTCTGTGATCTTCCTTGATACTTTTCAAATCTTCCTTCATTTCTTCCTTCTGCTTCATAAAATTGTCATTAATTTCTTCCTTATTTCTGTCCATTTTTTCACTCATACTATTCATTAACTCCATTAATTTTATAAGATTCGAGTCTCCTCTATCTTCCTTTCTTGCTACCGTCTCCACATCCTCCACCGATGTTACTTCTTTCTCTTCCATCCTGACTTCTTTCTCTGCCTCCTTCGTCCGTTTCAATGATGTCGCCCTCTTACGCATCTTTATTATTTCTTGGAACCTATAGCAGTCGCCAGCTAAAAATTAGGAAATTAATTTGCTTGTTTCAATTTCTTTACCTAATATTCCCTAATTTCAGCCTCACTAGTTGGTGCGCCAATTTATTACTCAACGTGTATCCCGTAGTATAATAATTGTATAATAATTTGCCCGTGTTATGTTTTGTAAATTTTAATTTGTAATAAAAAGTTGTAAATAATGTATCAGTTGATCGTGGAATATTTATGTTGCGTGTTTTCGAATCTGATTTAATATATAAGTTAAAAAAATGAATTATTCTGCCTTGGTTTAATAATCAGAATTATTATTATTCCAATTCAGCAGTTAGAACTCCAAAATTAATTCAAAAATAGCGGTCGAGTCATCCCAAACAATTCTCAAGTTACCTTCGATATTAGGCTTATAACCTATTCTTTGAGGTTAATCTTGGTTTTGTAGTTTGCGTACTTCCAACGACTCCCCGACGTCTTCTTATCCTTGGTAATTATAAAATAAGTGTTGATAATATCTTATGTTCATGGAATAATAACGCATGGATTATTAACATAATTGTTTAATCTCTGTAATATGAGTTCAAATTGATAGAAATTTCCATTCGATACACACGTTAGTCACAATCGATATTTATCTCAGGATTGAATAATTAAATAAACAAAATTACAAAATTATATATTAAATAACATACAATGTTTGACGAGATTCAATATGCTTCGTAAAAAGCATGCAGGTTAGAGTGACGTCAACATCATGGCTGCCGTTGTCCGTGTCAGAGAATAATTGAAGTTTATTAAATGTGTAAAAATAAATGTTTTCCTTGTAATCACTGTTTCGTTTAGATATGGAATTTGTTTTCACTTGTTAAAATGTTCACTAGTGATTAGTGTTAGTGTGAATTGGTGTATTGTCTAGTGGTTGTTCCTTTTTGGATAAAAATATTGTCAATATTTCAAATATACAATATATATTTAAATTATAATATATATATGGAAATATATAATTCAAATTATACTTTACACATCTAGGCGATATTGCTGAACGTCTACAGGTTTATTTTTTATATTTTCTTGATTGTGTGTGTTCCTGGTTCGTAAAATGATTGTAGTGGAGGAATTATTTATCTTCAATGGTGGTCATACAAATCTTCTTTCACAAACGGTTTAGTAATTTTATATTTTTATTTTAATAACATCTCGACACGCACTATTAAACTGTTCTCCATCACAATTAACAATTAAGTGTTATTTCTTCTTTTTTAGTCAACGAACTCATACAACCTTCTTAAATTTTGATTGGCCATTTATGTACAGGTTAAATGTTATATGATCAATACCCATTACCTACTTTACATTTTATAAATTACCTTTAATAGATAATTTTATTATTATACTCTAATGATACATGCAATGTTTACATGATTATTAATTAGATAATTATAAACAATTTGGTACTAAACATGCCTCAGTTTATAACTGTAAAACCTTCTTAATTTGAATTTCTCTGATATGTGGTGGAACAATTTGTTATGGTTGATTGTAATTTCTACCTTGACTCCCTGAGATAAATATATTTAAATAAATTAACTGGTAACATAAACTATTATAACATATAACACAAACTCTTAATAATAATACTTGTTTTGACAGTTTTAGTTTATTTATACTGTTAAACTATTGTCTGTATGTTAAACTAAATTTCTGTCTAATAATAATAATAAAACACTTTTCATAAAAAATAATTAACACTGTTTAACGGTAGTCTGTGTCACTATTTATATTATGTCACTCATATCACTGTAAGGGGTTGTTTCCCTTTTTCTATCCTTAATTATAGGCCTATACAATTTTGGTTAATACAATTTTATTATATGGATAGGTACTCTTTATTGGGTTTGGTTGTGTTATTCAGGGTAAGTTATTTAGGCCTACAAGGTTTATTTATTTAACTTTTTGTCTGTTTACTGCCTTATTCTACTGGGTTATTTCTAGGTCTCTTGATGATATTAAATAAGGCAAAGGTTGTTTTTATTTAGTTATATTTGGTTCTTTACTAATCTCTTTAAAACTTGGTAATTTCCTTTAATTGACTATTAATTGTGATTTCTTGTTCCCTCTCTGGATAGGATTTCCCTATTATATTTACAATTCTTTTTGTAACATTTTGTTTCGTTACAATATCTATATGTATACAAAATATAATTTAAGAAAGATTAATTGGATTATGAAAATTATGAGAACTTTGAAATTTAATAAATGGCTGTTATATTGTTTGTTAATAGCGAGTTGTAATTGCAAGTCCCGTCTCACTGGACCCAGCACATTTTATGCTTCGTCTAGGCCTTCTGCCTAGTTTTAAATATCTAGTAGCCTCTCCTTAAAAAAAAAAAAAAAAAAAAAAAAAAAAAAAAAAAAAAAAAAAAAAAAAAAAAAAAAAAAAAGAGGAGGAGGAGGAGGAGGAGGAGGAGGAGGAGGAGGAGGAGGAGGAGGAGGGGTTACACGTCTAAATGTAATTAACAATAATTGTAGACTTTATACGTTAAAAATTATAAATAAATTGTATTAACACTAATTGTAACGTGTAAGTGTAATTAACACTAATTGTAGAGTTTAATACGTTAAAAATTATAAATAAATTGTATGTAATATATGAATGTATGTAATATTGTTAATTTTACGTAATGTATACATGAGTGAATAAATATATTGTGTGTGTGTGTGTGTGTGTGTGTGTGTGTGTGTGTGTTACTTTTCAGATAATGTGTTTTGCATTGTGTATGTCAATAAAATGATAATGTTAGCATACATTTTTTTGTTATTATTTTTTAATACTGAGTTTAAGTATAGACAAACACACGCAGACACGCTTTACGGTAAACATGTTTTCCTCTAGTGAGAGAGTAGAATATAACGCACGCAAATTATAATTATACATTTTAAACATATAGTGTGCATATCAATCAATGGGTAATATACATACTTATCTACAGTATGTATTTAGGATATACTTATCTATATAGGAACACAGAGACAATATATATAGCGTGTCACAGAAAACTATTGGAATAATCCTTCAGTGCATATAAATCAATTAGTAATATACATACTTATCTATATAGGAACACACAGAAAAATTCCATAACTGCTGAAATGTAACATTGGTTCACAAACATATAACGGATTAGATTCACACTGTATCACAACACACACGAACTAACTAACAGTGGTACGTATTAGACACAGACAAATTCCATGAAATATGACATTAATTTACAAAAAAAACATAACGCCGCGCCGCGTTTAGATACACGCCGCGCCGTAAAACTAACTACAACCGGCCGGCCGCTTGCAGACGGGTCGCGGTGCCTGCGGCAGTTCAAGTTCTGGCTGCACACACACACACACACACACACACACACACATTCGTGAATAGACAGCATATAAATTTTACGGTTAACTCAGTCCACTGCTCTGTACAGAAGAGTCACGGTCAACTTGGCACAATGCATGCGGAAGCACCGTTAACGCTTACAAAATGATCAGATGATATAAACACACATTTTAAGTATAATATTTCAAAATTCATAACAATAAATTGTAACACAAAATAGAAATTGATTACAGAAAAATAACCCCCCTTCGCTTCCGTCTTGTCATTAATCTGTAGCGTCATAAGGCAGACTGATTCTGGTGTCACAGTTACAGCTTCGCTTCCATCATTACATATACTGAGTGTTTTACCAGCTGCCGCGATGGCATTAATATAAATATGACGTTAACACCATACAACAGTGAAAAGACATCATACCCAGTGTTTTAGACAGAAACCGACTGCCTCGCCTCCAATGACATCATAAAACACCAAAAAATATGTCATACCCAGTGTTTTAGAGAAAAACCAACTACCACGTCTCCAGTGATGTCATGAAAACAGCAAACATTGCTACAGCAATGTGTAGCGTCATACCCGATGTTTATACATAGTGCAGTCGGAAGCCAACTGCAGAGCCTTCAGTGATGTCATGGAAAAAGCGTCATGAAGTGTTGGCATGTCCTGGGCGTACCCGATGTCCCACATTTCAACCGCCAAATTCTGGGTACCCCCATCCGCTACACATTGTTTTAACTATTTCGGGTACCATGGACCATACCAAATTTCGGACATGTTCCACGCAGCAACGACAACATGCAGAAACCAACTACCACGGCCTCTGTGTCGTCACGGACGTTCAGCAGTCGGAAACCAACTATCTCGCGTCCAGTGACGTCACAAACACACACACACACACACAGAGCTTTTTAAAACAGTGACGTCAGTGCTTTAGACACTGCAGTCGGACGCCAACTACCTCACCTCCAGTGACGTCATTGGCCACCCCCGCAACGTCCAGTGACGTCATGAAATAGCAAACAATTAAAAGTGAAAGTGTTTCAGTACCACCACTTTCCCTCTACTAACAGAATCTTTGTGTGTGTGTGTGTGTGTGTGTGTGTGTGTGTGTGTTTGTGATACGTGAAAAAGTCGCTTCTCGATATTCCAACCGTATACCAAACTATTAGTTTAAGTGAAAAAAAAATAAAAGTATTAAAAAAAATTGCTTTATTCAACATTGTGTAGTGTACTTTTGATTTTTTACCTAACACTGTACACGTTAAGAGTTCTGAGTTCTTAGCGTGTTAGGTGTTAGGTAACGCTGGAGTAGGCCTGTTTCATTTGTTCGTGAAACGGGGATACCACGTAAAAAAAAAAACTAAGCGTAACTCGTCTCACCTCCTGGGTCGCTTGGAAGGGACGAGACGACATAACGTTGTTTTAATTATACGTAATTGACACAACTATATGTATGCATCTAGTTATAGAATTCACTACAATAATTTATGTCTGGGTATTTCACAATACTCGACCGGCTACAGGAAATTCTTGTTACAACTGTCCGCCTATATAAACGGGGCTAGTTAGCTGTACCGTCCAGTTTTGTGTCAACAGTCGCAAACAACGCTTCGCCCCGAGCCCGAGACCGAAACCGAGGCAAACTAACTATTAACGGAGAAAATTTTGTGTCCGAATGCGCGCGTGTACACACGTAGAAATTCACACATAACATCACGCTCAGCTGACTTTACTTCGTATCACCGTGGTGAAGAGTTATGGCGCAATTCGTGTTGAGAGGATGTTGTGTAATTACACGTAATAGTAGCACAAGGGGGGATTGTCAGCCTATATAAACGGGCCTCGTTAGCTATACTGTTCAGTCTTGTGTTAACAGTTGCAAGCAACGCTTCGCCCCGAGCCCAGCACCGACCGACCACCAACATACACATACACACCAACAGAACCCCCTACCCCTTCCTGGGTATAACACGGAGAGAATACTGAAACACGAAGACACGTCTCCATCAACTGACAGGATCAACGACCTCACGATCAGCTGCTCATGACGTTATCAACAGCTGATCAGCTGCTCATGACGTCAGCTGACGACGTCACACACCTGTGACGCACAATCAGCTGATCGTGACGTCATCACGTCCAGTCAGCTGATCGTGATGTCACTGTTTCAGTATTCTCCCCAACACACTACTAACATTTTATTGCGTGTGAACAATTTTTATCTGATTAGTTTTAAGAGACTGTGTTGTTAATTACGAACTGTTTAATTGTGAAAATTAAAGCTGGTGATTAGTGACTTATTGGTGTCTTGTATTTTGTTTCCACTGTACCTACGACGATCAAGTAGGCCGTCGTAACAATAGTTTAAAATTATTTTTAATGCAAATTCTAATATTCAACTTAAGTACAATTATTTGACCATATGTACAATTATTTATAATGTTTATACTGGACACTTCTGGAGACTAGCGAGCCATTGACGCAAAGTCTTGTCGCTACCTTACTTTGCGTTAACTCATTTTGTTATGGACTTTTCACGTTAATAATAAAAACGTTTGTATAATTTTCATATCCAGCTTTCATATACAAATTTCGTATCCACGGGATATAGCTTCTTATAAACTGACTAAAAACGTTTATATAATTTTCATATCCAGCTTTCATATACAATTTTCGTATCCACGGGATATAGCTCCTTCTTACCCAAAACACTGACTAAAAACATTTCACAATTCACTAAGTCTCTGTGTGGTAGAACATACATTTAAACGAGGTTAATCACAAACGAAACAGTATTTAACGCAAATTTTTCAATTCTCAAAAATTTCTCTTTTTAATACTATACAAATCTACTATAACAAAATATTATGCCTTTACAAATTGTTTGTTTAACAGTACAATAATATGTATAAGTAGTGACAATGTAGGAACTAAAGCTTTTAATTTGATTATAAATCGTGTTTTCTAACTTACTTTTATACTTCATATTTTACATTATGTTACTATAGTACTGTGTGTGTGTGTGTGTGTGTGTGTGTGTGTGTATGTTTGCGCGCGCGCAGCAGGGATTCACATTCCCAGCAGGTATGAGAATGAATGAAATGCACACGATAGAAGGGTGCAAGCCAAAGATTCGGTTGTCAACAGGAATGAGTACGTAAGCACAGAGGCGGCTCACTCATAAGGGCACATGGTCACGTGCCCCACCAGAAAATCACGAAATAAATAAACATTGTAGAAACGTCCTCGTTTCAAATGATAGCAATAGGTTGTAACAGTGAGAAGTCTGGAGAAATGTGGCAACGCGAAAACAAATGTGGCAACATAGCGACGGTCACAGAGACGTTGTGACCCAGATAGCACTACTCCCTTCCACTTCTTAACTCTCTTGTGGTGGGAGAGCGTAATGCTAAATTCCCATTGTAACCCCTCCTTTTTTTTTTTAAGGAGAGGCTACTAGTTATTTAAAACTAGGCAGAAGGCCTAGACGAAGCATAAAATGTGCTGGGTCCAGTGAGACGGGACTTGCAATTAAAACTCGCTATTAACAAACAATATAACAGCTCTTTATTAAATTTCAAAGTTCTCATAATTTTCATAATCCAATTATTTTTCTTAAATTATATTTTGTATACATATAGATATTGTAACGTACCACATTGGCAGTTACATAAAATAACTATCTAATACGTCAAATAAAAGGATATCATGAAAATATTTCATCGTGCATAAAAGAAGGAACAGGAGAATATAAATAAAGTGTGTATCTACGAACGAATATTAGTGAAACAACCCAACAAAGAAGAAAGAAGAATAATAAGGATATCATCGAGTATAACAAAGAGAGAGAAAATACCAACGAGCCAATATAATACGTTAGCATCCAGGCCCAATAGATCCAAAATAGTGAGGGGATATGACGAAAATAATTATTAAAATAAAAAAGAGACGAATCAAGTACAATATTATTTGGAATTTGTAATATATGGAAGAGTATGACAATATTAAGGGACATGGATTATTACAAATAATGTATAACCAAGGAGTACACCGACAGTGAGAAACAACTAACCAGAAGAAGAAAAGAAGCAGAAGAGGAAAAGAAATGTACCATGAAGAATGAAGATTATGTATGGACAGTACAAGACATCAACATTCACAAGACGTACAAGGAATTAAAATCAATATAGTGAACAGAAGAAGTATGATGATTATTCAAATACCAATAACACAGAAACCAGTGTTGAGCATCATTAAGTGATCACGAACAATGACAGTGTGTACTTAATATAAGTGTAACAACATGTGATATGATTACCATTTTACCCCAAGTAAACAGCACAAACAATACAAGTGAAAATGTTTATAACGGAGAAAAGTGGTTAACCATTATAAGCGAAAAAATCCACGATTAACTAGTGAAATGCACAGACAATTAGTGTGACAAGTTTAATCAAGATTGTAAAATCACATAGATAATCAGTAAGACCACCAAAAAATATGAGACAGAACAGTAAATTAATTGTTCACAGGGATTAATAATAAAAGCTTTGTAAGCCTTAATATGAAATGTGCCTGAATGCCATAGCAAGACAGGACAAAATGTAAATGAATACCAGAACAGATAGTAGCAAATATGCTAGTTTGTTATACATTGAACCAACAATGTACAACAATTGTACACTATTTTAATTACTAACAATATATCCCTTGTGTACTAAAATAACGAAATAAGTGACAAAATGGGAAGATGAGAACAGAAAGTATTTTGATCATACTATAAATATATACAAAATAACATTTCTAGCAAAATAAAGTATGAACAAATGTAAATAAAGGTACATATTAGTGTTAGGATATCAAACATATGTAGTAGAATAAGGAATAATGGCGTTACAAGTAAATATAAACAATCGAACATGGTTGAAATAGACGCCGTTAACAGATATTGTTTAAACTGTAAATATAACCATTTTATGTACTAACATGAAGGAGAAATGGACTCAAAGTGTTTAGTAATAAGGATTACAGTGTAATTATAACGAAATATGGTGAAAAAGACTTATTTATATTAAGAATCACCATATTAGTTTTCGAGATGACCAAGTGAATTAATAATGAACGGATTTAGTGCTTGTTTAGACTTAAAAAAAGCCACAAGTGTCCGCGATTTAATGCCACTATCCAGACGACGATATGACAAAAGATAAGAAACTTATGACCATTATAAGTTTTTCAATCATTTTGAGTATCCATGTATACGTCACAGATAATCTCGAACCCACGCTTAGAGTTGTCAAAAATTAAAAGTTTTATTCTATCAAAGTGTTTTGGGGTTAAGAGTCTGACCTTTTGAACCAATCAAATAGCTTAAAATGACCAGACGAGAAAGAGACGCTTTAGCGAAATGTATCATTCGTTCTGCATCACTCACGGCGAGAGGTCTATGCCGAAAGTCATCAAAATATTTTTGAAATGTGCGCGTCACCTACATTAGTATACAAACAAACATTAACCTGTACACAACAACACATTATCGAGTGTCCAGTGAATTAAGTGAATAGTGAATTAACATGACCAGTGTATAATAAGGGTCATGTTCTGTGCATATAATCAGGGAGTACAATATTTTAATTATTTTAAAGAAAATAATAAAAGAAATAATTCTCGTTGATGAACGAAAATTATTGTTTGGACTGCACTAGTCATAACGCTTGAGCGCGTTTATAAACAATGATGGACAATTATCAGAATTTAATAAACAAGTTGTAGCACCATCCAATGACAATAATTAATTCAGAAATAATTATTTTACATTTTTTTTTAAATAATTGAGAACGGCGGAATTAAATACAGATAGTCGTTTACTTGACTATAACTTTTGAGTTAATAAATAATTATTTTCTTGTGCAAATACTTTCATGACTGATAATTACACATCAAATGATTTATCAATAAAATGTTTGTAACTATATCATTAAGAATTATATAAATAATATTACTTATTCTAAATAACCACTTACGTGTTACTAGGCAAACTAACCTAGAACGGAAGAATATATTTTTGTCACAAAGAAACAATTCTGTTCTTGAATGATTTTAATGAAATGAAAGCAATTATAAGAGTTTTTTTCTTTAGATTTTTTCTCTTTCCAGTACATGGTTCTGCTAACTAATGAATCAATAATAATAATATTTTTAACAGTGCGAATCTCAAAGCACGTGTGGACCTTAACTGCTATATACTTTTGCATAGCATACGATAGTACGATATTATCGGCTATCGTACCGAGTTTAATAATTTTAAATTTTTATTCTTTTGTTATAATAATAGTTAAGTAAATATTGTTATTCAAACTCACATCTTTATATCTGGTATCATGTATCTTCAAAGAACTCACTAAATTGGTAATATAATTAACTAAAGTGAACCTAACCTCGTTCACAATAATATTATATCTTACAACAGTGTTACCAGCCTTGAGATACAGAGATCTTAATATTTGTTTAAACTTGTTATTGTTGTAAAAATATCTTATTAATTGTTTTAAAGGAGTTTACTGAATTTAATCATTGTCAATAAATCCTCAGTTTATTATCAGTGGAATCAGAGTTTTAATTTCTATAAAATAGAAGCAGTAATTTAATTTTTGTTTATAACCAGTTCTCTCATAAGGTGGCGGTAGTATTTGAATTACTGATATCATTCAACTTACAGTTGAACATTTGATTTATTTTATTGTTTATGTGCATTCTTATCGATATTCAAAAGGAATATCTATGTATGTATGTCAAGTGTGTTTACAGTAAAAGAAGTCGCCATCGAGAATAGTGAAGATATCCATGGATGGTAAGTGGGGTGGTTGACACAGTGAAGTGATAAATACTCTTTTAAACCAAAAACTTTTAAACGTGAACGTTAATTCCAATCACCCAATTTTAATAATCATATCTAATAATAATCATCAACAATAACATCATATCTACATATACTCGACTTGAGTATCAACACATACAGCATCAGAACTATCTTAAAGTTGTATTGTTACAATATATATAAATTGCAATTTAAAATTTACCATGCTTTTTATCATCATATATCACAATTCAGGAAACATTCTTTTACTGTCATAAATTCCCACAATAGTATTCCCGACATTATAAATATAAATATATATATTATTCACATAACACAATAATCATATGAATTGTGTAAATACAGCATATAAATTATATAAATTACCCTTTTATAACACTTGACATTAAAACACATAATTGCACATAAATACACACATATATATATATATATCACAGACACAATACAGCATGTTAAGTCCGACAGACAGCCTGTATATTCCTATCATACCCAAACATGAATGTGGAGAACATCTGGAATAGTCATCATGACCCAAAACTACAGTTATCAGTTTAAGTGGCCGGCACAGCCTTATATAAATTTTCATAAAAAACCCAAAACCCATTAACTCATAAGAGTATAACACAATTCAGAAAACTGAATTAATTATAAGCACTAGAATTTACAAATTTAAATTGGCATAGCAGCCTGTACAAACTCTCAAGTTACAATTTATAATTAAAAAAATTTGGGTTTGTCCCCTGATAGTAAAGTACCATCACAAGGTTAACGTGTCTGTATGGGTTTGTAAAATTGTAAATTTTTCACTTTTTTTTATGCTTTTATAAGAATTCAAAATTTTAAAGAAAATCCAAGTGGAACATAACCACCAGAAAATAAAATATAAACTGAGGCGGATTTTATAACTTTACAATTATAGAATGAAATAGTGAGAAACTAATATTATAAATATATGTAAAAAAAACGTAAGAGATCCTGAACTGACTATGGCAGTAAGAAAGACAATGATGAATTTAATTATTAAAGAGCCGAAATAATTTTATAAAATTGTAAAATCTATAGTTTAAGCTTCATAAAAATATATAAAATAATTCACAGAGAGCTGAATTGACCCGGCCGCAGACATGTGCCAGTACCAGATCCAACATAAAATAACATGTCAGGTACCTGCAGACAACTGCACCAACAGGTGACTGCCTCAGGTTAAAGAACAACAAAAACCCTTAAAACCCATTAAAAAAACCCAACCTCTTTTTAAATTATAAATATATATATATACCAATAAAGTATCCACTTGTAATAGGGACCCGACCCGCCGGTTAAGCCCCCAGCATATATGAACAGCACCCACATAAATCACTAAAATTCTGATTTCCCACAAGTTTTACAACTACAACCTTTACCGTAAAAGAGTATAAAATTAATGATCGCCGGACACATGTCCCCGACCGGGTCTACACTTATTCTGGGGCGTAATTACATTCTGAAACTATACTAGATAAAGTTTGCAACCCAATATTAGGTCCAGCTGGAACCAAGCACAATAGAGTAGAACTTGAGTTAACTGAGAATAATGTCACAACACCTGGTATTTGCTGCAGCGGCCTAGAGTATATTTAAAGCATAAATGTCACCTGAGTGTAATCCAGAACATGTCTCGTGGGTACTGTGGCGTGGCGTCCAGTCGTTCCTCCCGTGGCGGCCAAGATGGAGTATAGATATGTTTATAGCATTGTGGCCGATGGTTAACCACACGTGGAGTAAGTCAGATTTTCGACTGAATCGGGAACCCTAAACATTTATAATGATAATTACTTCAGTGTCCCATAATTCACAACACCCACATCCCACAGCATAAAAAAAACTCCCTCTGTTCATCATAACCCGTTTTAGCATTTTTCACTTTAAGGTTTTTCTTTTAAACTACTATAACACACTCAAGGCCTCAATGCTTCATAATCTACAATTTCAATATAAATTAATATAAAATAAATTATTATTCACAAACTGTTCTTCAAACTAATTATGCATCTTAATATACAATTTCAATATAAATTAACAAACTCGAACAGGCATGCGGCATATAGCCCAATGTGCTCACAGACAGTTTTGTAAAGTACGCCAGTCCCACAAAATTACAGAATAATTTCCTTACGGTCGTTTTTTTACAATTAAAATAATATATATAGATTATAAAATACCATATTTTAGGCTGTATTAATATTTAAAACAACTTGAATTTTCAACAATGAACCTGCCCGCCACGTGGCAAACTTTAAAAGTTATCGACTCGCATCCACGTTAATTTTAAGCTAAATGTATATCTTGTTATGATAAAATGAACAAAAATATATTTAACACACTTACCGGAGATCACTTAGCGTTTATTTAATCATGGAAGATAGTAATTTACAACAAATAAGAAACTTGCTCTGTCAGGAAGATTGCTGTCGACGCCACGCTGCCGTCAGTATTCCAGTTCCTTGTATCCACTCTGTGCCATCATGCTCTGGATGTCCGTCGGGTCCAAGGCAGGTGACGGTGAGACTTTCTTCTTTCGGAATTACAAACATCCATCCTGATGTACCTGGGATCTCCATCCACATGGACGTTCCGACGTGTGTTATCCTCGTGTCGCATCTGCTTAGTTGCGGCGTTATTCCCTTATAGAAGGCGATTTCACAAGTCTCAAGTCCGGAACTTAGGTAATTAACAACGGTCGGTTTATTCCAGATTTTCACGCTGCTGCCCTTGCAGTCATCTACCTGTCTCTGAGTCATAGGAATGAAATGCTGTTCACTTATGGATATGGCAAGGAAATCCATTCCTGGATTAATGAAGGTGTAACGGAAATTTTCTTTTGCTTTTGGAGTAGGATTAGGTATAGGTGTAACCCCTCTTTATTTTTTATTTGTGTTTTATAATTTTTTTTAAGAAGGGCTACTAGATATTTAGAACTAGGCAGAAGGCCTAGAAGAAGCATAAAATGTGCTGGGTCCAGTGAGACGGGACTTGCAATTAAAACCCTCTGTTGACCAACAACAACAACTTTTATTATTTCATGTGTTTTCATAATTCAGATAATTATAGTAATATTTCTTAAATCATATTTTGTACATATATATATATATATATTAATTGCAATTTAAAATTTACCATCATAATTCAACATTTAATATATCACAATTCAGAAAAAATTCTTTTAATATCACAAATTCCCAAAATAGTATTGCCGACATAAGAACTCTTTGGACATTATAAATATATATATATATATATATATATTATTCATTCACCTAACACATAACATAACATAAAGATCACACATAATTCACAAAGATAACAAATATAAATCACAACCACATTATAAACATAAAAGCCTTGCGGTCCACCTGTGTGTTTTTTTTTATCGCCCCACCATTTAGAAATGTCAAATGGCTGTAAACAACCCCCCTAGTTTTATTAATTGAGAATTAATTTTATTTATTAAGAGATATCTTGTATAAATTTAAAATGGCTATAGCCATCCTGTTTAATTTTATCAAAACTACAATATATATAAAGTGAACGAAAAGAATCTGGATTGGCCATAATAACCATGAAATACAAATTACCAAATGTAAATTGCCTGTAAGCAGGCGGTATAGTTTTGTCAAGTTACAATTTATAGTTATAAGAAAAATCTGGTTTGACTATAATAGTCAGAAAATGCAAGTTACAACTTTTAAGTGCCAGTGAACAGCCTGTATAATTTTGTGAAATTACATTTTATAATTTTAAGAAATGCTGGTTTGACCCGGCCGCCGACATGTTCCCGATCGTGACCCGACGTAAGGTAACATGTGCGTGAGCCAGCATAGATCTGCACCCAAAAGTGCCTACCCAAGGTTATAATGAGGGGACCGGCCTAAAGCAGATTAAGAAACTTCCAACCCTTCTATGACATAAGAAAATGATTAGGTGTCAAAACCGTAATTACAATAGATACCAGACCCGCGATTATAATTGAACCAGACCAGCCGATCCAGCTCATCCTGTCACAAACTGCACCCACCTACATAGCTAAAATTCCGGTCCCCCAATACTTCTACAACCCCTTACAGTATCAAGGTAAGAAAATGTGGAGCATGAAATTTAATGACACCGGACACATGCCAGCAACCGGGCGTACAATTAATGCCGAATCTAAGTACATTATCTACATAAGGTTCCCGAAAATCAGCGTACAAATTATGTCGCGTTGGACAGGAGCCCAATCAAAACGTCATGAAGATGTAAAATGTCATATTGCGTCACAAAAGTCTAACTTTAGTTTTACGGATTGTTAAATGCACAAAATAGGGTGTTTTCTGTGTAGGCCAAGTGTAAGTAAAATTGGTTGAATATCACCTCATTCTAATCCAGCTGATTTCCAGGAGGTCTGTGCGCTGTGAGTCAGACGTCTAGCTGACGGGGTTTTACCGAGGCATGCTCATTTTGCTTCTCCTTCCGACAGGTGAGGACGAGAGCTTTTGTGTGTGTTCAGGACCAGATGGAGAGTCGAATTTCCATGCTTGGATCTGATCCTCGACTACCTCGGGAGCCCTAGGCATAAATAATAATTAAATTGCTGACCAAACACTCATTTCCGGGCATAACCCACACACGCACCACCGCCCGAGCCAGTCTAGACAAAATCGAACAGGCACCCCTGACCAATTAAACTATGCTCATTGTAATTAAATATAACATCTTCTCTTTTGTATCTCACCAAAAATTCTCACACACGACCTACAATGAATTTATAAAGTTTCAATCTATTAATTACGCCTACGTGAGTAAGCAAGTTCAACACACTATAACCTGTTCGAAGTTACATAAGGCCACGTGCTCACCCATTTAATATTTAAAAGTTCCCCGAAATTACATAATTTTTACTCCACTAGTGAGATGGGCAATTACTAATTAATTACAATTCACAAGGCTGTATCAGAGTTTAAATAAATTAAAATTACATGACAATAAATATACTTTAAATTCGCGCCCACGAGGCAGTCATATTTAAAACCTATCCATTTACTTCCACTCAAATAATGCTCAAACCAACATTTTATTTCAAGCAATCCATAATATACATTCTGAATTTACTTACCGCAGATCTGTGCGAGTTTATCTAGCCATGAAGAATAGAATATACCACAATTAATGAAACTTCAGCTCTGTCGGAAGAATAAGCTATACCCCGGGCAGCTGACAAAACTCAACTAACTCCAGCCTGTATGCAGAGAGCCGAGGAACAGAATTACGCAGTTACCCCAACAGGTAGCGCTCGCATGCGGAGAGGCACAACGGTATTACAGATCGACACCAAATGACAACTTCGCCGCTGTATTAATAAATTATGTATATGAACAAATTTTTTCTTTCGTACAAACGCCAGCTTCTCAAAAACCCGGCACATAGATACTACTTCATACAAGTTATAAGTTCGGTCAACATGTTTAAGGGGAATTCTTAGGAAAGTTCGGATGATATGGTCATCTACAAGCCAAGCCATCACATTGTTAATTTCGTAATATGAGTGTATTGTTTGAGGAGTAACCACTATAGGTAGTGTGGAACCAGTTCTTAGCTTAATGCTTATAGTAAATAAATAAGTACTAAGAGTTTCAGGTGATATTAACATTGTACTTAGCTTCCCTTGTCTCATAGCATAAATCCCTAGATAAAATCTAGTTACTTCCTTGTCTATATCGTTACACGCAATTTTAATGAATTTCTGAGCATCCATAGCCCTGGATCGTTTTATCATGACGTCTTCTATATTCTTGATTCCTTCTCTATTTAGATCTTGCAATTGCTTAAGGTAGTCCTCGGTTCTTAGTATCTTGGTTATTTTTGAAGTCGCGCATCGTATGATTGATAGCAGTTAACGTATTCTTAACTACTGGTAATTGGTCTTTCTCTAGCTGGTATACGCGATGTTGATTACTGTCAAGCCTGCTTATTTTCTCGTTACAGTATTCGGCATCGTCGCTATCCATAGTCCCGAATAATGTTTTTAACCCAAATCCAACTGTATTAAAGATTCCCCGTTTAGACCGTGCGATCATGTCGTAGCTCCAACAATATCATATAACTGTTTGACCCTCTTAGTTGTCCGTTTGATAGCGTTCCATGATTTTTCAAAGGATGGTCCAGCCCAGATCGTTAAGTCACTGGCGTTGCGCAGAACTGCGGTTTCCTCCCATTTTAAATCAATCTGGCTGAGTTTAGCCTCGAGTTCCCTTAGGACAGTGTCTATAGCGATAACCCAGTGCTCTGAGGTGAGTAAAAACTGGTACTACTCGGCAATGTATAATCCTGGTTTATCCTTGAGGAGTTGTATGTCGTACCGTCGACCTTGCGTTCCTAACAGTAGTATCATCACGAATGTGAATATCATCATTATCTGGAACGAGACGTTGAAATTTTAGTTTCTTTCTCTGAAAGGTTTAATTCTATTTACATGTACCTTTTGCGTACATTTACCACGCTTTATAGTAACATTTACACTATTATTTATTTCAATAATGGTATAAGGTCCTATCCACGGTTTAGACAGTTTCTTGCTTCGGCCTCGTCTAACTAACGGTTGGTGTAATAGAACTTTGTAGCCAACGTTGTATCTTTTCTCCTTAGCCTTTATGTCATATTGCATCTTGCTGTTCTCTTTTCTGCGTTGAGATGCATCTATCACTCGTTGATTAGCTATCTGCATTCTTCGTTTGATTTCTTGGACTAAGTCGTCTTCACTTAAATCCCGTTGAACTTCTTCTCTCATCCAGTCAGTAGTTAATCGCATCTCTCTCCCGTCCAGCAAATAATACGGAGAGTATTTCGTCGTACTATGCGGAGTGCATCTGTACGTCATCATGACATACGGTAACCACACGTCCCAATCCTTTTGGTCATTACTAATGAATTGACTTAGACTCGTCATTATTGTTTGGCTTCGCTCAACTATACCGTTTGTCTGCGGGTGGTATGCAGTAGTCTGTAGTTTTTCTATATCTAAAAGTTTGCATATCTCTCGGAATAGCTCACTGGTGAAATTTGTCCCTTGATCTGTGAGTAATTTCTCTGGTGTTCCATGTCTACACGCTATCTCTTCTACAAATATTCTTGCTATGGTTGTGGCCCTTTGGTCTGTTAAAGGGAAAGCCTCTGGGTACTTAGAAAAGTGGTCTTGAAAGGTGAGGATGTATTGATTCCCAGCATGAGTTTTTGGTAATGGCCCCACTATAACCATCGCAACCTTCTGAAACGGCTTGGTTACAGGCGTCGTTATCTGTAAGGGTGCTAATGCTCTATCATTATCTGAAGTTTTTCTCTCGTTACAATTTTTACATGTGAGCACAAAATTCTCTATATCGTGACTCATATTTTTCCAATAATATCGTACCTTGATTACCTCTGTAGTTCGGTCAATGCCTTGACGGCCCCCGAAAGGTGTGTCGTGATACGCTTTCATTATCTTTTCTCTGTTGTCTTTTGGTACTCCTAACCTCCTACGATTTCTCTTGTCTACGTAATATATATATATATATATATATATATATATATATATACATTTAATATTTATAACTAAATTTACCTCAAGATGTTATTTTTCCTTATTTGGAACATGTTTCGAGAGTTCCCGTGCTCTCATCTTCAGCTTTCGCGATCTTGTTTCTGGTGAAGTATTTGTGTGTTGGCTGCTGGATGCTATTAAGGTTGTTTGTTGGTCTTTGGTATTTTAAAGTTGTATTATTGTGTGTGATTGTGGTATATGTATTTGTATTTTGTGTATTTTCGATGTAACTATCTGACTGTATCCAACTCCGAAAATCCCAGGCCATACTACGTAAAGAAATTAAGCAATCTAAAAGATCGGCCTTCAAAACCTTCCTATCGGAGCTAGATTTCCGGCGCGATGGAGCAAAAGCAAACCGTTTTGTCTCAAGGCTAAATAATGACACTGAAGCCAGAGGACAACAACCTTTCAAAAACGGACTCAATCTTATCACAGATCCCAAAAAAATAGCTAACACCTTTTGCAAGTACTACGCAAATATAAACCGAACCCGAAAGACAAGAAACGAACACAGACACCTGAATAAAAAACCTCTAATACAATGCCTCAACAAAACCGAACAAAAAATTTGCCTAAGCGATTTTAGCCTCTCCGAACTTGAATTTGCACTATCAAACACAAAGGGCAAGAAGGCAGTAGGAGCCGACGCAATCTACCCAGAACTCCTAAAATATCTTGGTAACACAGCGAAACTAGCCTTGCTCAATCTCATTAATCTAACGTGGAAAACACGCGTCCCCCAGCAATGGAGGAAAGGGGAGATTATACCTATTACCAAGAAAGGAAAGCCAAGTGATACACCTAAGGGCTACCGCCCCATCACATTAACAAGTGCTTGCTGCAAGGTTGCCGAAAGAATAGTCGTGCGGCGTCTGAACCAGTTCTTTGAAATGAATGCGGTTATTGATGAATGCCAAGCAGGTTTCCGAGCGCACCGATGCACCATGGACCAAGTCGTCTACTTTGCACAAAGTGTTAAGGATGGGTACCACAAGAAAATGTCCTCCCTGGCAGTAATGGTTGACCTAAAAAACGCGTACGACACTGTCTGGAGACCCATGTTACTTCACGAACTTGCTTTGAGTGGCGTCGCAGGTAACCATTTTAACTGGATAGCGTCCTTCCTGAGTCAAAGACAAATTCGTGTCCGCTATGGTAATTGCCTTTCAAAGTACCGAATTCAACGCCAAGGGCTACCCCAAGGTGCCGTTATCAGCTGCAGCCTATTTAACCTTATGGTCAACGACATTCTGGTGGCTGTTCAGTGTGTGCCGGGAGTACAAGCGCTCCTGTATGCCGATGACCTTATCATCTGGGCAACTAGCAGCCATATCATGGGTCTTGAAGCAACTATTAATAGTGCACTTGTTAAACTAGAAGAGTGGGCCAAACTAAATGCCATGACGGTAAATACCACCAAGACGACATGCCAACTTTTCTCTCTATCAACAAGGCGGCCTACGGTCAATCTGTGCTACTGTGGATCGGAACTCGAAGAAGTGAACATATCTAAATACCTGGGTGTTAATATAGACACCAGAATGACGTGGAAGCACCATATAGAACAGTCCGCGAACAGTGCGTCTAGGCGCTGCCGGCTACTTAAACGACTCACTGCGACTACATGGGGAGCAAATCAAGATGTTCTGACAACTGCGTATAAGAGCTACATTCGGCCGCTATTGGAATATGGCGCAGAAGCAACTATTACTGCCTCCAATGCAGCATGCCAGAAACTGCACTTGGTCCAAAATGCGGCCCTTAGAAAGATAACTGGTGCGCCGAAATCAACTCCTATACTTGCCATGGAGTCACAACTGCAAGTCGAACCTATCCAAGTAAGACGGGAAAAGCTGTGCCTCATATCCTGAGCCTACCAACAACGGTGGAATAACTATAAAACAGCAGCAGAAAGGCTGAAAACCCAGAAATGCCCGATTGCGATCTATGAAGAACTCCAACGCAAATATGACATTGAACCAAATGAGGCAGCACCATTTATACGTCACCGTGAATTCTTTAGCCAGCTCCCAAATGCTAACCTGAAACTCGTCGACCATAATAAGACAAAAACAGAGTCGAATGAAGCCGAGCTTCGTCAAGCAGCCTTACACACTGTACAAAAACGTTTTCCCGCTGAGCAGTGGATACGAATCTACACAGACGGATCCTCTATACCATCTACAGGGGCAATAGTATACAGGGGCTAGTTTCTGCAGCTCTCTATTTGAAGGCCACCTCGCTGTAGGAGGCCGCCTAAGCAACTATGACGGAGAGGTAGCAGCCATAAAAGCAGCATCTACTGAGCTTGCCAAGATCTCACCACCTAACAAACCGTCTTCCTCATAGACTCAACTGCAGCGATTCAAAACGTGACCTCAAATGGTGACACAAACTGCTCCCTGACAATTGAGTGTAGGCGAGAACTGCAGAACCTTGTACAATTAGGCTGGCAGATTGAACTGCAATGGGTACCCAGCCATGTCAACATCATGGGAAATGAAAAAGCCGACATCCTCGCCAAAATGGGCGCAGCACTACCTCAGCCGGAGACCCCCAGCTCATATGCATCTGCGAAAGCAAGAATAAACTGCTCAGTAAGCCTATGGCTAAAAGATAAACAATTAAGTGCCTGTGTGGGAAATAGATGGGCAACATTGGTTACGGACGGCCCCATCAACAGAACTCTACCCCGAGGAACTAGTGTTGTTCTTTTTAGAACTACAACCGGTCATGACTACCTGGCCTCCCACCTGCACCGCATCGGCGTGTTGTCGTCTCCTGAATGTGTTCTCTGTGGATACGCTTCCATGGATGCGGATCACCTGACTACATGTCCAGCCTTGCTCTCAGACACGCAAGTCCAAGACGAAGATGATACGGCAAGGCTCTCACGTCTCTACCTGGTCAGCGCGCCGCCTAATGGCCCAAAAGCCAAGGGTGGGCGTTGGCTAGTAAGTAAGTAAGTAGTAAGTATTTTCGATGTTGAGTGCTTTGAATATTGTGTCATGTTTTGTATTGATTTGTATTTGTTCTGGTATTAGTTTGTTTTGTGTTTTATGTTTGTATATTTGTAAATTTTCCCAAATGTTCATTATGGTGCCTTTGTGTGGTATATGTTTTATTAGTGACATATTGGTTATGTCTGGGAATTCATGTCCTGTGTTTATTGCATGTGTGGCTAAATTGGATTTATATATTTCTGGTTTTTTGTATGCGTTTAGGTGTTCAAAATAACGTTTTTTCAGTTTTTTTTTTGTCCTATGTAACATTTATTGCAATCTTGGCATTCAATTTTGTATATACCGTTAGTTGTTGTATTATCTTTGTTGTGTGAGCTATTTAGATTTTGTAATTTATTTTTATTAGTTTTGTATGCTATTTTTATATCTGTTTTTTAAATAGTTTTGTTAGTTTTGTCATTTTATTATTTATGTATGTGAATGTGGCCCATTTTTTGTTGTTGTTATTATTTATGTGTTGTTCATTTTGATTAATTCTTAATTGTTCAGTTTTTATTTTATATTTGATTTTATTTTCTATTTTGTTCACAGTATTTTTATTGTATCCATTTTCATAATCAATTTGGTATATTATATTTCTTTCTTTGTCAGTTTCTTTTTTGTTTAGGGGAATTTTGTACATTCTGTTAAATAGTGAATAGAATGCTGCCATTTTATGTTGTGGTGGGTGGTCAGAATGGTTAGGTATAATGATGTTAGTGGAAGTTGGTTTTCTATATATTTCATATTGTATGTGGTTTTTGTATCTTGTGATGGTTATGTCTAAATAGTTGATTTTATTATGTTTTTCTTTTTCTTCTGTGAATTGTATTTTAATATGTATGTTATTGATTTGTTTCAGTATGTTCTCTGCATTTGTGTTTTTGTTATTTGATACATGTAGCCCATCATCTGCATATCTTATCCATATGCCATTTGGGTCATGTGTTTTTGTAATATTTTGTATTTTGGTGTCTATGTGTTGTAGGAATATTTCTGCTATTATGCTTGATAATGGTAATCCCATTGCTAAACCTTCTTGCTGTTGATAAATTTTGCTATTAAATTCAAAGTAATTTTGTTTTAGTATTAGTTGAATTTATTTTGAATTTAATAGCAAAATTTATCAACAGCAAGAAGGTTTAGCAATGGGATCAACATTATCAAGCATAATAGCAGAAATATTCCTACAACACATAGACACCAAAAAACAAAATATTATAAAACCACATGACCCAAACGGCATATGGATAAGATATGTAGATGATGGGCTATATGTATCAAATAACAAAAATACAAATGCAGAGAACATACTGAAACAAATCAATAACATACATCCTAAAATACAATTCACAGAAGAAAAAGAAAAACATAATAAAATCAACTATTTAGACATAACCATCACAAGATACAACAACCACATACAATATGAAATATATAGAAAACCAACTTCCACTAACATCATTATACCTAACCATTCTGACCACCCACCACAACATAAAATGGCAGCATTCTATTCGCTATTTAACAGAATGTACAAAATTCCCCTAAACAAACAAGAAACTGACAAAGAATGAAATATAATATACCAAATTGGTTATGAAAATGGATACAATAAAAATATTGTGAACAAAATAGAAAATAAAATCAAATATAAAATAAAAACTGAACAATTAAGAATTAATCAAAATGAACAACACATAAATAATAACAACAACAAAAAATGGGCCACATTCACATACATAAATAATAAAATGACAAAACTAACAAAACTATTTAAAAACACAGATATAACAATAGCATACAAAACTAATAAAAATAAATTACAAAATCTAAATAGCTTACACAACAAAGATAATACAACAACTAACGGTATATACAAAATTGAATGCCAAGATTGCAATAAATGTTACATAGGACAAACAAAAAAACAACTGAAAAACGTTATTTTGAACACCTAAACGCATACAAAAAACCAGAAATATATAAATCCAATTTAGCCACACATGCAATAAACACAGGACATGAATTCCCAGACATAACCAATATGTCACTAATAAAACATATACCACACAAAGGCACCATAATGAACATTTGGGAAAATTTACAAATATACAAACATAAAACACAAAACAAACTAATACCAGAACAAATACAAATCAATACAAAACATGACACAATATTCAAAGCATTCAATATCGAAAATACACAAAATACAAATACATATATCACAATCACACACAATAATACAACTTTAAAATACCAAAGGCCAACAAACAACCTTAATAGCATCCAGCAGCCAACACACAAATACTTCACCAGAAACAAGATCGCGAAGGCTGAAGATGAGAGCACGGGAACTCTCGAAACATGTTCCAAATAAGGAAAAATAACATCTTGAGGTAAATTTAGTTATAAATATTAAATGTATTATATACATCAAGAAACGGACTGTAGCAGAAAGTGATTGAATATATATATTGCAACGATACAGCCATATGTTGTATTAGGCATTAATTTAAAGAAATATAAATTTTGTATAATTTGTATAAGTTACGAGTAAATGGACAGGTCTGAGATTGCAAAAATATTTCATTGTTAGATTAGGGGAGAGATTAACCTGTTTCGACAAGCAGTGAACACCTGCTCAATTGTATGTGTGTTACACGTGTATCTTGTGTGTGTTAGTGATGTAGGCAAAGACAGGAATCTCAGCAACCCGCCCCAAGTAATTAAATAAATAATTATTTTAATTCACTGAGCGAAAACTAATTAGTGTATGATCAAACCAAAGGCACCAAAGTATGTGTAAAATTTATAGTTATCCCCAGTGAAAAGATGACGTTAATAGAACACGTTATGCGAAGACAGTGCAAAATAAACGTGCTAAAAAAATACGCAAATTACCCTAAGACGCTCAAATTAATATAGTGAATGCTTAATCGAATTAGCTATGATTTGTGCTATCTCGATTCCGTGCAAAACATTTCTATTTGCTAATAATTGCAAATAGATGAAAAGGTTCGGGAGTGGGGGCTGTCACGAGATATGCAGGTATCGACAGGACGATTTTGGAGCCGACTGGCGCGGAATCTCGAGAGGGTATAAATTAAGGGTTCGACCAAAAACCCTTCTCTTCATTTCAAGACACAGTTGCAGCCGGACATGCTGTCCGTCGGCAAAACAGTTTTATTTTTATTTTATTACAAGTCGCAGTAACAAACGAAATAACGTTTGTTAAATTCACGACAATATTACGGAAAAAGTAAATACCGCAATAGTAAGTCTACCAAGAGTATATACGGGAAAGCTGCTGTAAGAGCGACGCTGGACTCTAGACGTATCCAGGAACATGCTGCCGTAGAACGGCTCTGGACTCTAGACGTATCCAGGACCACGCCAGGACAAGAGGAATGGAAAACTAAATCCGGACAACAGTCGTAAGATCATCAGAAATCGAGGTGACATGCGTAATGCATTTTAAATGATTTGTAATAAAAAAAAAAAAAAAAAAAAAAGAGCTCATAAAGACGATTTCAAAAGAAAATGCCAGTAAATTAAAACAAAGAAAAGTTTATACTTAGTAATAATATGTTAAAATGTAAATAAATGTTTAGTCGTAAAATGAGCGATCGTATATTGTAACATTACATTTGGAACAACGTAATATCGTACCTGATTTAATGAAGACTTTGGTTAAGAAGCTAACAAGGAGAACAATATCTTCCAAGATGATAGTGAAGAGGAACGACTAACAATTTTAGACTGACTAGTAAGACAACTGACCGTACCCAAATTAATGATTTAGGCTAAGTGATGCAAAATATCTTCAACCCCAATTATGACATGAACTTTCAGTAATGACCAAACAAAGAATTATAAAGACAGACGGCTTATGAACCAGTACTATAAAGAAACAAATGGTTTCATTTAATGTATCATAATATCCAGATAATCAAAATACAAATTCAGGGATAACAGGCCCAAACATGTAATATTATGTAAAAGAAATATTGGTAAATAATTAAGTTAATTGATGTAATGAAAATATAAATACACCTGATTATAGATACTTGAACCATACAAATAATTGTCACATATAGCGTTCATAAGATTGTCCAGTAAACAACAAGGAATAACTTGGTCACAATAACATTTATAACAAGAGTGAAACCCAGATAAACAGTAACTGTAACAAGATTATTAGAACTGTGTGGTGAGGTGGAGCAACAGTGTTCACTTTATTGTAATTTTTGTAAGTCAGACATCAGTAAGTATACAGATGTTGAAACCCATATAAACAGTAAATGTAACATAGACAGTGTCAGAGTAATTAGTAAGTTAACTGACAAAAGACCAATTAATTAGTGTAGAATTTGTTCTATAAATGTGCATGTTATTATGTTTAAGCACATTGTTTTATATCATAGTATTTGTGTTGTGTTTTTTGTATGTAGCAGGTGATACAGTTAGTTTAAAGGAATGTCAATTTAATGATATTAATTCCATTTTTTTTTATGTTGTGTTAACAAATATAACCATAGAACTGGTGTTAAACCATGGTAAATTGATTGACAAAGCAGAATGGACTATATAAAGATGTTTTGTTAAGTATCAAACACTTATACAGTTTGAGTAGAAAACAGTTATTTGTGCAAGGATTTGGTATAATCATAGCCATGTGGGCATGAATTTAACTATTAGAATAATATATCTTTTGTGTTGTTAAAATAACGTTATATGTTAAACAATTTTGATGAGTGTTAAAAGTTAATTTAATTGTTAAAGATTTTAAAACATGGTGATGAAAATAATACCATTACATAGGCCAGGTGAAACCAACTTTAGTAAATTTTGAATAATAATGTTAGAAATTTTGTAAAACAAATGTGAAAGGGTAGATTATTTATAGGTAATAATGTATACAAGGAATATAGAAACAAAATAACACATATCAAGTTATTTAAGAAAATTTCAAATAACAAAATTGTAACATCTATAGTTCTTAAGTAAAAGTAGGCATGTTTAGTGTCTAAATATGACAAATGTAAAGATCAAAATAATGCTGATAATGGTTTTAAATTCCCATTCAGTATAGAAAAGTTATGTTAATTTAAAGATTTTGAACAAAATTTAGACTTTGGAATAATGAAAGTATATGACAATGTATATCCGAATTAGCCAACCAGATTCCAAGTTTACCCTTAGCAACCAGAAATTTCGGATAAATAAAAAGAGACTTCTTTGACAACGATCTTAGCGGATAGACGCGTTTTTAAAACGTCCTGCATTATATAATATAAATTGTGAAAAAACGAAACAAACATATAAATACAGTTAGAGGTACACTACACGAACTTTTTACAATAGCAGAAGAACACCCATTACATGGATTAGAAGGCATAATAACCAGGAAGAAGATCTGAAGTGGACGAGGGACAAGGAAGAAGATCTGACGTGTACGTGGGCCCTATCTTCAACCAGGAAGAATACAAGAAGAGGATTTGGTGATTTTGACAAATTATTATATTGTACTTCAACACCCACATTTGTATACACGACTTTTAAGTAATAATCAACTAAACTACAGACACCATATCACACAAACACTAAGAACAACCACTAATAACACGATTTAAAAGTGACACTTTTTCAAACACAACAAGAACTTTTAATTTACATAATAACTATCAAAGCCTGAACTGGACATAACCTTTTTAAAACTGGTAACCACTATACAACTTCTGTGTGCACGTTACACTCTAACATTGTAATATCCTGTAATTGTAAAACTTGTATTTTGATTAATAGTGTAATATTTTGTATAATTATAATCCCCGAACCATATACGCCCTGAGATAATTAATATTTTATTAGAAACGTTAACAAAGCATTGTTTTGGTCTCAAAGAAATACTGAATGTTAGGCTACTGCTGCCAACTGGTAAAAGAAGACTTATAGTTTGCGCTACAATTGTGATTATCCTGTTTAAATTTATTAAAACAGTTAACCAGTGTTTTTTCCGAATAAAGGATTCCATAAGGATATATGTTTGATGGTATTTGTGTGTCGTTATTATTGCTGTTACATTTAGGAAATAAAATTCACAGATTGCAGCGGACACGACAGTTGGCATCGTTGAGTGACGTCACGGAAACGTGCGGCATAGTGGGAACAAGCGGCAATTTACAAAACCATTCGCCGTTCAACATAACACATTTATAGTTACACATCGACGACTCCAGTGCGAATTTGTCGCTACATTATTTATCTATATTACAAGTTGACACTTCCAACGGGCGGTGTAATTCAAGTGCACACGACATAGATACAAGTAACCTATTACTAATAACATTATAAGTAACGAAACTCTCTATATATTTTTATCATATCGTTACAAATTGGCGCACCAACGTGTGAGGCGTGTAATTTAATATAAATTAAATTATAATTTGTAAACAAGCACAAAAAAATAAACAAAATGAGGAAGCGAGAGGTATCGCGAAAACGAGCGGCCGAAACCGAGAAGGTAGACGAGTTAAATATGGAAGATAAAGAAGCGACGCCGGTTGAGGAAATAGAAATTATAACAAGAAAGGATCCAGAAAAACAACCAGAAGAAACCACACAAACAGAAGGCGAGAAGACGCAAGAAATGTTCAAATGTATGATGGAATTAATGCAGGAAACTAGTAAGAGAACGGAGGAGAGTAATAAGAAGAACTTAGAAAAATTGAAGGAAGAATTAAGCGAGAACAGTAATAAGAACTTAGAAAAATTGAAGGAGGAATTAAAAAAGGACAGTAAGCAGTCTATGGAGGAGAGTAATAAGAAACTAATGGACGAAATAAAGAGTGATAATAAACAAACAAAGGAGGAATTGAGCCGAGAATTGAAGGAGAATAGCAGTAAAATGGAGGAGAAAATAGACGAAAATAATAGAGCATTGAGGGAAGAATTGAAGGAAAATTACCAGGAAACCATGAAAAAATTGGATGAACACAAAGAGTCATTAAAAGAAGAGTGGAATAACAAGATGGAAATTAATAACCGGCAATTGCAGGAAGAATGGGACAAGAAGCTGGAAGAACCGGTGACTGAAATTAAAAGGGTAGAATCCGAGACCAAGGAAAAGTGTGAGCGGATGAACCAAGAGATACTGAGCGTCCGGGAAGAAACGAATGGACGAATTGAAAATATAAGAACCAACCAAGCAGTGATGGGAGAGAGGTTAGAAGGTATGAGTACTAGTCTCAATCGAGTGCAAGACCAAACAACTGCACATAGAGATGAAATTAATTCCTTAAAAAACAGACAGTGTACCGGTACCCATACAACATGCGAGGAAAATCGGGAAGTTATCGATTTTCAAAACTATAGAAGAAACCCCATGCTATTTTTAGAACGAGTCGAAGAGAAGATAGCCAAAACCGGAGAAGACAGATGGTTTGTGATAAGGAGCATGCTGGACGAGATGTTCCGAAAGGTCTATGACAATTGGTGGACGGCGATGCGGCCGAGTATACAGAACTTCCAGGAGTTTAAAAAGCAATTCAAATCTAAATATTGGTCGGATGCCACGCAACACATGATAAGAAGTGACATAGGATTGGGCCGATATGACCTGCACGGCAAGCAAACTCCAACCGCATATTTTCTTGGCAAAATAAACATAGCCAGACATTTAGAGCCTGCAATTCCTACAGAATGTTTAGTGCGGCTATTAGCTTACCACTATGGTGGCGAAATTACAAGAGGCCGAATAAATGGACGCATACAAACCATCGAGGAGATGTCAACATTATTGGCGGAGATGGAACAAGAGAAGAACTTTCTCCAGTATAGACGAAGGAATGATGAAATAAATAGAAATAATGGTCGCCGCGACGCCCCATATGAAAACAACGGGCAACGACCGAACAATAGTTATAACAACAACGGTAACCACTATCAGCGCGGTTACCAAAACCAGAATAACACCAACAACTATCCACGAAATAATGCGAGTAATAACAACAATAACAACAACCACTATTACCGTAGCCCTCCTACAAATAATAACAATAATGGATACCAGCGTGCCAATGACAGAGACCACCAGTACCAGAACAACCGAGGTTATAACAACAACTATGATAACCGATACAGGCATAATAATAACGGCAATAATAACAGTCAAAATCAAACATATAGAAGACAAGTGAATTATGTAAGCGTTGACGATAGAGATGTGGGAAGACGTTGGTACCAGGGACGAGCAAATTATAATGGAAACCGTGGAAGAAGTTTTCAGGAGGAGAGTAACCAGCACCACCGCGATGAACATCGGCGAAGTAGAAGCTGCGACGACAACAGAAACAACCGAAACTCAGTGACGTTCGATAATAACGCCATTGAGGTACGAGAGTCACAGAGCAGAGACAGACCCAATCAATCAGACAACAGGACTGAGGAGATCAGCCCTGATTTAAACGAACTGCGGCAGTGAAAATCCATCAGGTCCCATCACTGAACCGGCAATTTGGGTACTTACTAGGACGAGACAAATTGACTGACGATACATTGACAATAGTGCACAATCATTTCTTAAAAAATGTTAGAGAAGAACTACTGAACGAAGACACGATAACGCAAAATAATTCAAATAATGAGATTGTTTATATCATCGCCCAAGTGAATGGACTAGAGACAAGATGTATGATAGATACGGGCGCAAACGTGTCGTTAATCGACAACAATGAATACATCAAAATTCAAAAATATAGTAAGGCCATCTTACCAACTTTACCAATTCAAAATATAATTTTAATCGGAGCCACTGGAAGGCAAAACAAGTCAATAAGAAAACAGGTATCATTAACAGTGACCAGCAGAAATGTAGCTATACCTATGATTTTTCTAATAGCTAGTAATCTACCATTTAATCTACTAATAGGCTGTGATATTTTGAGAAAATACTGAGCAATAATTGACATGAGACAAGCCATAGTGTCATTAAAGGTGGATAATATAGAATGGACAGCAAAATTAGTAGAAAACAAAAATGTACCTTCATGCAATAGTATAAGAAAATTCAATAATAATCAAGATGAGTCATGGAATGTAAGAAGGGAATACTTTGGGTGTGAAGATAGTTTATGGTTGGAAAAATTAGAAGAGATCCGACAATTTCGGTCAGAACAAAAGGAATGTAATTTAACCACACAACAAATAGAAAAGTTAATTTCAATATATAATAAATACCGCTATGTTTTCTCTGATATACCTGGCAAAGTAAAAGATTATCAATTTACACTACAATTCAAGGAGCCTGTCAATTTTAATAAAAAATCATATCCCGTTGCTTATGCATTAAAAGAAGCAGTGAGGACTGAACTAGACAAAATGATAGCAGAAGATATTATTGAATATAGCTGTTCCCCATATACCAGCCCGTTAATAGCAGTTCCAAAGAAAGATGGCAAAGTACGACTCTATTTGGATGCTAGAGAGATTAATAAGATCATAGTTAATGACAGAACATCTCCCGGAGAGATTGAGGAGATACTGAAAAAATTCAATGGCATACAATTTATTAGCACCTGGGATACGGTTTGTGGGTATTGGCAGGTGGAGTTACACCCAGATAGTCGAAAGTACGTCGCCTTTATTTTCGAAGGAAGGAACTATCAGTTCAAGAGACTACCGTTTGGACTGGTAAACTCAGTAGCTGTATTCGTGAGATGTATGGACCAGGTGTTGGGTCCAGATACTCTTCCATATACCACAGTCTATGTTGATGACTTGTTGATTACTTCAGTGAATTGGGAAGACCATTGTGACAGAGTAGGACAAGTATTACAAAAACTATCAGACAATAACGTTACCCTAAAACTTCAAAAATCCAAGCTTATCACCAGTGAAGTCCAATTCCTGGGTTTTAACCTAACAAGACAAGGAATAACACCATCCAATGAAAAAATTGAAGCTATCCGGAAGTTCCCAAGTCCTAAAAATAAAAAGCAACTTCAATCATTTCTGGGACTTTGCAATTATTATAGGAAGTTTCAGAGAAATTATTCTGAAATGACAGCAAAGTTTTCTCCACAATTATCCTCTAAGAACAAATGGTCCTGGGGACAGGAACAAGACAATTTACTCCAAATGATCAAGCATAATTTCCTAAGTTCAGTTGTGTTAAAACATCCTAATTTCAATCAACCTTTCTTCATGAACTGTGATGCCAGTGATATAAGTTTAGGATCTGTATTATATCAAGAAGATAGTGAGGGAGAACATCAGGTGGTGAGTTTTGCAAGCAGAATACTTAATGGATGTGAACGCAATTATAGTGTAACAGAAAAGGAGTTATTAAGCTTTGTATTCGCTTGTGGGAAATTCAGAACCTACATTCTTGGATACCCGATAACTGTGAGGAGCGATCATAAGTCAATATCTTTCCTAAAAAATTGCAAGATCAACCATGGGAGATTGACAAGGTGGATACTCGCACTACAGGAGTACCATATAAATTGGGAGTATGTCCAGGAAAACAGAATATTGCTGCAGATATATTGTCCCGGATTAACATAGAACAACAAACTTTTGAAGGGGAAAAAGAAACAATCATCAAGGTATACACTATAATAAAAAACAAGTCAGATTTTGAAAACATCATGAAATCAATTGCACAACAACAAACCGAGGATACCAAAATCAACAATTTTAGACAAAGACTGATCCAACAGGATGAAAAAATCACTGCATATTACTGCCTACATGAATACATATTATTTTACAAACCAAATAATAACCAAGGCTCATGGAAGGTGGTGATACCTAAAGCGTTAGAAACAGAATTAATACTAGACTACCATAGTCGATATGGGCATATGGGTGCATTAAAAGTAATGAAGGCACTTGAGGAACACACTTACATTAAGAATATCAACAGAAGAGTTAGAGAATGTATTCGGCAGTGTCACATCTGTCAATTGGCAAAATGCAATAACGAAAAAACAGAAGGAATTATGCAACCTATTACATCAACTGGTAAATTAGAGAGAGTATTTTTAGATGTGTGTGGTCCGTTACCTCGTAGTGGAGGGAGAAAACAGTATAAGTTTATTATAATCATGTTCGACCATTACTCCAAGTTTACAAAACTATACCCCATTAATCGGGCAACTACAAAAAAGATTTTGCAAATAGTGATCCAACAATACATACCAGAGTTAGGAGCTCCACGATCAATTATTACCAATCACGGAACTCAGTTTCGAGGAAGGGTATGGAAGGAGACTTTGTTAGACTTAGGTGTCTAGACATATAAAACATCTGTCTATCACCCAAATAGCAACCCGGCGGAAAGAGTACTGAGGGAGGTCGGCCGTATACTCAGGACATGTTGTTTTGATAAACACCAGAAGTGGAGTGACTACATTACACAAACAGAGAGCTTTATCAACTTAGCTTACCATGAAGCAATACAAGATACTCCATATACCATAATGCATGAAAGACTACCACCCCGAGAAATTAGTGAAATAATCAATTTCCCAAACAACCCAGCTTACCAGTTCGACAACGTGAGATTCCACAGCAAACTGAATGAACAAGTGGAGAAAAGAAGGAAAAAATACAAAATAATTCAGCAGAAAGTGATCCAGTACAAGATTGGAGACAAAGTATTGTTAAAAAACCGCGAATTGCCAAGTTCTAAGGAAGGAATAGCAAAAAAGCTATTATTACTGTAAAATGGACCATATGTTGTTATAAAAAAACAATAACAATAATACTTATGTCATTAGTGATGTGGAAACAAAAAAGATTAAGGGGACATACAACCAAGTTTCCTTAAAAATGTATTATGAACCTAATAAACAAAGTTGAATAATACCGACAAAATTCTAAAGAAATAGTAAGAACAACTTACAACTAATTATTTATGAGAATTAATTTGGAACTGAAGAATTTATTATTATAAAACCCACAAAATTCTAAAAAAAAATAGTAAGATCAACTTACAGCTAATTATTAATGAGAATTAACATGGAATTGAAGAATTTATTATTATAATACCGACAAAATTCTAAAGAAATAGTAAGAACAACTTACAACTAATTATTTATGAGAGTTAATATGAAACTGAAGAATTTATTATTATAATACCTCAAAATTCAAAGAATATAGTAAGCTCATCTTACCAACTTTAATAATTCAGAATATAATTTTAAATGAAGCCAAATAAACAAAGTTGAATATCTCAGGATTTAGATAAATAGTAAGGACAACTTACAGTACAGTTTGATAATGTTATTATGAATCAAGCAAATAAACAACTGGGAATAAATTTCCAAATTCTAAACAAAATAAGCACCTCTTATTAAACACAGTTATGAACTTATTATTGGAATATAAAAGAAAGATGCAACATCCATAAATTAGAAGAAACCATAGTGCTATAAAATGAATAAGAAAGGACAAATGTAGACAATTGACGATGAAAATAAGACAAGACTAGAAACGAATTTATTACAAATAACCTATCATGATTGTGAGAGAATTAACAACAACTGAAGATGCAAATACTCGTTATGTTTTAATTGAATGAAGATAGTGAATGAAAAAATGAAGATTAAGCAGTACTGATAAAGAAGGAAAGAAGATAGTACCAATTAAAAATAAAAAATGTTATTAATATCGCCACAAGAAAACAAACATCTGAAGGAATCAATGGAAAGAAATATTTAGATCTGAGAAGTTAGACTGAGTGAACGATCCCAAGAATATATTATATTATTTTTATTTGATTTAGTCGTAAATAGACTAGTGATTATTAAATGTGATTGACTGACGAGATAGCTTCAGCAATCGATATTATTTATGTATTATGTATTGTAAGGACAGCGGGGTATTAGGTCAAGAGAGCCCCCCGACTGATTCCAGAATATATGGTGATTAATTTGTTAGGGAAGTAACATGCTCCAGGGATAGAACACTTATAATTAAAGACAAGTATACCAGATCATAATAAGAATAACAAATGACAATGTGAAAGATAAGATAATTGATAATTTCAACAAAAACAATATTTTATTAAAATGATCAAATTTGGTGGCAGGGTAATATGTAACATTACATTTGGAACAACATAATATCGTACCTGATTTAATGAAGACTTTGGTTAAGAAGCTAACAAGGAGAACAATATCTTCCAAGATGATAGTGAAGAGGAACGACTAACAATTTTAGACTGACTAGTAAGACAACTGACCGTACCCAAATTAATGATTTAGGCTAAGTGATGCAAAATATTTTCAACCCCAATTATGACATGAACTTTCAGTAATGACCAAACAAAGAATTATAAAGACAGACGGCTTATGAACCAGTACTATAAAGAAACAAATGGTTTCATTTAATGTATCATAATATCCAGATAATCAAAATACAAATTCAGGGATAACAGGCCCAAACATGTAATATTATGTAAAAGAAATATTGGTAAATAATTAAGTTAATTGATGTAATGAAAATATAAATACACCTGATTATAGATACTTGAACCATACAAATAATTGTCACATATAGCGTTCATAAGATTGTCCAGTAAACAACAAGGAATAACTTGGTCACAATAACATTTATAACAAGAGTGAAACCCAGATAAACAGTAACTGTAACAAGATTATTAGAACTGTGTGGTGAGGTGGAGCAACAGTGTTCACTTTATTGTAATTTTTGTAAGTCAGACATCAGTAAGTATACAGATGTTGAAACCCATATAAACAGTAAATGTAACATAGACAGTGTCAGAGTAATTAGTAAGTTAACTGACAAAAGACCAATTAATTAGTGTAGAATTTGTTCTATAAATGTGCATGTTATTATGTTTAAGCACATTGTTTTATATCATAGTATTTGTGTTGTGTTTTTTGTATGTAGCAGGTGATACAGTTAGTTTAAAGGAATGTCAATTTAATGATATTAATTCCATTTTTTTTTATGTTGTGTTAACAAATATAACCATAGAACTGGTGTTAAACCATGGTAAATTGATTGACAAAGCAGAATGGACTATATAAAGATGTTTTGTTAAGTATCAAACACTTATACAGTTTGAGTAGAAAACAGTTATTTGTGCAAGGATTTGGTATAATCATAGCCATGTGGGCATGAATTTAACTATTAGAATAATATATCTTTTGTGTTGTTAAAATAACGTTATATGTTAAACAATTTTGATGAGTGTTAAAAGTTAATTTAATTGTTAAAGATTTTAAAACATGGTGATGAAAATAATACCATTACATAGGCCAGGTGAAACCAACTTTAGTAAATTTTGAATAATAATGTTAGAAATTTTGTAAAACAAATGTGAAAGGGTAGATTATTTATAGGTAATAATGTATACAAGGAATATAGAAACAAAATAACACATATCAAGTTATTTAAGAAAATTTCAAATAACAAAATTGTAACATCTATAGTTCTTAAGTAAAAGTAGGCATGTTTAGTGTCTAAATATGACAAATGTGAAGATCAAAATAATGCTGATAATGGTTTTAAATTCCCATTCAGTATAGAAAAGTTATGTTAATTTAAAGATTTTGAACAAAATTTAGACTTTTGGAATAATGAAAGTATATGACAATGTATATCCGAATTAGCCAACCAGATTCCAAGTTTACCCTTAGCAACCAGAAATTTCGGATAAATAAAAAGAGACTTCTTTGACAACGATCTTAGCGGATAGACGCGTTTTTAAAACGTCCTGCATTATATAATATAAATTGTGAAAAAACGAAACAAACATATAAATACAGTTAGAGGTACACTACACGAACTTTTTACAATAGCAGAAGAACACCCATTACATGGATTAGAAGGCATAATAACCAGGAAGAAGATCTGAAGTGGACGAGGGACAAGGAAGAAGATCTGACGTGTACGTGGGCCCTATCTTCAACCAGGAAGAATACAAGAAGAGGATTTGGTGATTTTGACAAATTATTATATTGTACTTCAACACCCACATTTGTATACACGACTTTTAAGTAATAATCAACTAAACTACAGACACCATATCACACAAACACTAAGAACAACCACTAATAACACGATTTAAAAGTGACACTTTTTCAAACACAACAAGAACTTTTAATTTACATAATAACTATCAAAGCCTGAACTGGACATAACCTTTTTAAAACTGGTAACCACTATACAACTTCTGTGTGCACGTTACACTCTAACATTGTAATATCCTGTAATTGTAAAACTTGTATTTTGATTAATAGTGTAATATTTTGTATAATTATAATCCCCGAACCATATACGCCCTGAGATAATTAATATTTTATTAGAAACGTTAACAAAGCATTGTTTTGGTCTCAAAGAAATACTGAATGTTAGGCTACTGCTGCCAACTGGTAAAAGAAGACTTATAGTTTGCGCTACAATTGTGATTATCCTGTTTAAATTTATTAAAACAGTTAACCAGTGTTTTTTCCGAATAAAGGATTCCATAAGGATATATGTTTGATGGTATTTGTGTGTCGTTATTATTGCTGTTACATTTAGGAAATAAAATTCACAGATTGCAGCGGACACGACAGTTGGCATCGTTGAGTGACGTCACGGAAACGTGCGGCATAGTGGGAACAAGCGGCAATTTACAAAACCATTCGCCGTTCAACATAACACATTTATAGTTACACATCGACGACTCCAGTGCGAGTTTGTCGCTACATTATTTATCTATATTACAAGTTGACACTTCCAACGGGCGGTGTAATTCAAGTGCACACGACATAGATACAAGTAACCTATTACTAATAACATTATAAGTAACGAAACTCTCTATATATTTGTATAATATCGTTACAATATATATAAAAGCATTAATAAATGAAAGAGAATTTAAAGTAAAGAGAGTAGAGTTTATTATCAAAATAGATAGTAAAGTGATTAGATATTTGAAGTATAGAAAGATTAATTTAGAGTTGAATATTAAAACAAAGGCCAGTCTACAAGAAATTAATATAAATTTAAATTGAATTTTAACATGGTATAGACTGAGCGAGTAGAGGTCAGATCTGAGATAAGACAATTTATTTCAATATAAAAATATTTTAATTTTATAATAAATTAATAAACCAATTATTTAACATGTATAGATATAAGATTATTAACATGTTTAGATATAAGAGATTTTTTTAAATATGTGTAATGTTGCATATCATAAGATATAAACATTTAATAATGAGAAATATCGTGACCGACAATTATTAATGATGTTTATGAATATTTATAATAATGAATAAATAATAAATATGAGTTTTAAATATTGATAAATAGAAATACTCTTATTATAAATACACCTGGTATAATTATACAACCTGCATGAATTACTGTATATGGAATTTACATATAAATTCGTTGTATAAGTTTGTATCCCTTGAACGTGAGGCCTGACATGCCCACATGTATATGTATGTATATAAATTCGTTGTATAATTTTGGCGCTCCAAGATCGTGGGGCTCCACAAATTTAAATTATATTAAATTGTGTTGTTGTAATATATATATTATAACGATTCATATTAGCGTCCTATCTGAGCGTTATATGAAAGTGTCTGACGGAGGGAGTAGAGCAGCGCAAGCAAGAGAGAGAGCGTACAATCGCAGCCATCTCACTCTAACCACGTCACAGCGACATCCGCAACCGGTACGGACATGAAATTTTACTCAATACAAATTATCAGTTCAACCTGTGATAACTTAAAAACTAATAAATATACGGCAATTCTGAAAACAGCATTGTATTCAGCAAGTGAAGCTTTATAAGTAGCCGCAATCTCAGTTAATATAATTAACAATTGGAGAAGTTATACGGAAGACGTACGCCAAAAGGAATAACGAGAGAATTATGCTACGTAGGAATTAGGTGTTTTCACACACACACACAGATAAAGACCTAAGCAACAATATTCTGTGGTCAGATCTTTGAAAACACGTTTGCAAATACCTGTAATCAATCGATTTGCAAACACAGGTAGTACGATTTTAACTAGAAATTCTCTGCAGTTTGAAACCTGTCACGGGGTGTTTCGTCGACCTGTTCGAGATTGTCAAAACTGGAAAAACGCATGATTTATTTGAACAACCAATCAGCATCCAGTATTTAAAACTGACGTCAACTCAAAGCGAGGGGTAGCATCACTCTTCGTTCGGATCTTCAATGCACTAGTCGTGTATAAATAACGTACAGAAATTTTTCAATCACGCAAAAGTGTAATTAAGTTTCAAATTCGAGAAGTAGTCCGCAGTGAAGATGAACTAATACCGTTCAACAACTCTAGCTGCTTAAAACAACGTTAATTAATTAAATTGTTAATTAATTAATCATCAGCCGTGAAGGACCTGTGCGACAGAAGGCTACAGCATCTGTAATTGCCAGGGCATCTTCTACAGCGTTGATCAACATCAATTCTTCTGTGCAAAACCATCAAAAGGAGGACCCCTACGGCTTCCTATCTTCGGTCTACGCATCAAACAGTAAGAAATAGATTCATTGATCAATGAAATAAGCACTAAACAAATAATAAAAGCAATAAACAATTTTTAAAAGACACTAAGCATTTCACACTTTGTATTTTAATTATAAGATTAGCTCTAACATAGTATAGGAGTGTTGAATGGAAAGTGGGGTGTAGTATTGGACGTGCAAATTATTGCAGACCTGTTCTTTAGCACTGGTTTGGGAGATAGCAATCTCTTAATCAAACCAGATAAGAGCCATAGGTCGTTTGAACGTCTTAATCGTTACTTTTCACACTCACTCAGTAATTATAAGTGTTAGGGTAGAATTAAGTCCTACCATTAGCATTTTCAAGTTTAAAAATAATTGATTAAAACGTTAAATATAATAATCAAGCCAATATTAAAGTGTTATTTGTAACGATTCCCCTTGAAAACCACAATCACTGAACGAATCCTGAGAAAGAGTGTCTCCATGCGCTGAGCTAAGCTGAACCGTGTCATTTGTTCTGGCGCCCAGGTAAAGTGATATCACGGGTAAGTAACATTTTATCTAACATACAAAATATTAGATAATTGTGTTAGTTAAAAGGGAGCGTCGTAAAATATATATATATATATATATATATATATATATATATATCCTTGATTATCCTTCTCATATTTACTCAGAGTTCTGTTGATTTCTTTTATCTCATCTTCCGATTGCTGTTTGGCTAATTTTTCTTGTGGCGATATATCTACTTTCGCTATTACTACACGACTAAGTGCATCAGCATTTTGGTTACTTTTACCTGATCTGTGTATTATTTCAAAGTCGTATTTACTCAGTTTCATTGTCCATCTGGTTAATCGGCTACCTGGATCCTTCAGACTGATTAACCATTTTAGCGGTCGATGATCTGTGATTACGGTGAAGTGCCGGCCCCATAGGTAAGGACGGAATTGTCTTGTTGCCCATACTATTGTCAATAGTTCTTGTTCGATTGTTGAGTAATTTTGTTCTGTTTATTTAACGTTCTACTGGCATACGTTATAGGTTTATCGCTTCCTATCGGTCCTTGTGATAGAATGGCCCCTACAGCTTCTTTTGATGCATCTGTTGTTAAGATGAACTTTTTTTCAAAATTAGGGTATTGCAAAAGAGGTTTACTAGATAGCATAGTTTTTAGAGTTTCGAAAGCTTCGTTTTGCTCTTGTCCCCACTTAAATTCAATATTATCTTTAAACAGATAGTTTAATGGTCTTGCTATTTTAGCGAAGTTCTTTATGAATTTCCTATAGTAACCAGCTAAATCTAAGAAACTTTTCAAATCCTTAACGTTTTTTGGAATCGGAAATTTTTTAACAGCTTCTATTTTTGAAGGGTCTGGAGATACACCTTCTCTACTTATTACGTGCCCTAAATAAGTTACTCTATCGCACAGTAGTGAATACTTTTCTGGGTTAGGTTAGGTTAGGTTAGGAACAATTTGTGTTCCCTCAGCCTCTGGAATACAGTCTCTAAATTCCGTATACTTTCTTCGAGGTTTTTTCCGTAACAAACAATGTCGTCTATATATACAAAAGCGATTGATCCGATTAGTTCTCGTAAAACTTCGTTCATGAGACGCTGAAATGTGGCTGGCGCACCCTTTAGCCCAAAAGGCATTCGTTCATACTCAAAATGTCCTTGTGGAGTACCGTACTAAAAGCGGTTTTCTCTTTATCGGTTTCTTTTATTTCAATCTGGTGGAATCCTGACGATATGTCTAGAGTGGAAAGTATCGCATTCCCCCTAATTGATCTAATATTTCTGTATGTTCGGCAATGGGTGAGCGTCGCCCTTGGTGACTTCATTTAATCTTCTATAGTCGGTACAGAATCTGGTCTTAGGTGTTCCATCAGTACTTTTCTTAGAAGCAATTACGATAGGTACATTCCACGGCGATACACTTTCTCTTATAATACCGTTAGATTTTTATTCGGCTATATGTTCAGTTACCACCTGTTTCTGTGATTCGGGCAATCGATAAGGTCTCTGGTTAATGGGTGTTTGACCTGGGTCTACCGGATTTCGTGTTTTATAGTATTTGTGTGTGATAAGTACTGCCCGGTTTCCTAAATACATCGCTATAATTAGCACACATGTTTAAGAGTACTCTCTTCTCTTCCGAATTTAAATGTTGTGTATCGAGTTTAAATTCGTTCAGATGTGTTGTCGTAATTGGTAATATTTCGATCGTTTTGTTTACGCAATCTATCGTGGCACCTAATTTATTCAAAAGGTCTATACCTATTATGCCATCTGCTTGTAACTAAAATGTCATCGGAACTACGTGAATTGTGTGTTGTATGATAGTGTCATCTATACTAACGTGACAATTTGCTTCCCCGTAAGTTATGATTCATCCACTAATTCCATTAAGCTCTAGTTTTTTATTACTATATATTTCTACATTATCGTGTAAACTCGCTATTTTTAAAATTGTTATGTCTGAGCCTGTGTCCACTAACACAGACACTTTCGGTTTTCACATTCTTCTATGTCTAAAGTTAGGTATGCTTTGTTGCTACCTTGTAATCCCCCGACTTCGTAGGTTCCGACCCACCGTTGCGAGAGGTATACGGCAGGCGTAAATCGTTTCCCGCTGTCTTATTTTCAAATCTGCGGTTAGCATTTTGATAATTATTATTGACTGATTTATTTTGCTTTGCACTACGACAATCTCGAGCGATCTGACCTATTTTGCCACAATTGTAAGAGGTTACGCGTTTGCTATCTACTGCGTTTACTTCTTTGCCCCTTCTACAAGCGACGGTTTTGTGTCCTACTCTTCCGCATTTATAACACTTAACGGAATCAATTCTTTTATGTCTATCAAGGAACTTACCTTCCTCTAATTCTAGTTCTAAGATTAAGGCATCTTTAACTGCATCATTGAATGAATTAGTTTTTCGATTCAGTAATATATTTCTGAATGGTTCTAACACGCCTTTCGTAAAACTTTTGTGCATGCGCCTTTCAGTACTTAATTCGGCAATTTTACTGTCTATGCCGGTTTTACAAAATGCTATTATTAATTTATGTCCTATTTTCTCTATTCTATCCGCGAAGTGCTGAATGTTTTCGTATGGTTTTTGTCTAATGCTAATTAACTGATCTTCTAAAAATGACTCGCTCTGTTGTTTGTCGGTTCTGTTACGTAAAAATTCCTTTAATTCATTCCACGTTTCTATCTCTGAGCGGCGTACGGCGGCTCCTATTTCGCCCCTAAGTCTGATTTTAGCGATCTGCAATTAATTATTATGTTCTTCCGGCTTTACATTTTGTAAAACAAAACTAACGCCATCGATATATGCTTGCAAATCTACATTCTTTTCATCACCATATATAGGTATCAACTGTAGAGCGGTATCTAGCTTCACGAGGGACATTGTTTAACTCGTACTTAGTACTTTATGTTACTCTATTCCATCAAATGTTCCACACTAGCTATATAATGGTTGCTTACGTATTTTCTCCTTACTTCTTTCTTCTTTCTTGGGTCTTCTGTCTCGAGTTTTCGAGGTCTCTTTTGGCGAACCTCACGCCACACAAGTACACTATCTTCTTTAGGGTAACTTTCAGGCGTACCCCACACCTGACACCACGTTTGTTACCCGTCAGTACGAAGGTAATTACAGTTTACTAATTGCTCGAGTGGCTAAGCAAATTTTAGTAGGAGTACGTTGCCCGATTAAGAATTAAGAAATTCAGAAGATACCAAAGAATGATTTATTTTAACATCAGACAATTATCTTGATAATATTGCAATGCTACTGGTTATTCTATTTCACAATAAATACAATTAATTTCCTTTTACTTTAACACTTCTTGAAATTCTATTCTTAGTTACTTTGTAAAACTGACTCTTCATTAACACTTTAACAATTTTTACATACAATTATAAATTAATTGTCTACTTTACCTAGTTTACATCTAGTCAACTATTCAACAAGCCTGTCACTGACAATCTGTCGTACTGTGACCCTCTGTCGTACTGCAACCATCTGGGATTGATGAGCGTTTGGACATTTCGTTCCATGTATATACTGTTTAGTTGTTTACTAAATGAAACCTATTTACAATTTTTAAAAGTGACAAATTTAGCCAAAACTCACTTTCACTAACGAAAGGGAGCCTCAGGTCGTTTTCTTTTAAATAACAACTTTTGAACATAACAACTATTTCGGTAGCAGCGATACAAAACAAAACTAAATGATAATACTTAAAATATACAACAGGGGGTACACATTGATTGCCACCAAATTTTACACAGGTACCCTTTGACACAAGCCGAAAACACGGTCTAATTTGGAATTTGATATTTTGCCCCGTTCGCACGATTTAGGCCCTTTTAATTATGCCATTTTGTTAAAGCGTATAAAGATGTCAAAAACAGCATGGAGACCAGAATTAATTACCATAGTAACAACTAAATAAACAAATGCTATTTAGCGGCATCGGAACTGTACCTTTATCCGTTCCTACAGTACATTTTCGATGTTTTTAATTTGCGATTGTATAGATACTTACCCACGTCTCGAAGGTATACTCTTCTTCTGCAGTATTTACCTTGATGTTTCCCAGCTAGGTCGCAGGCTTTGGTAGTTGATTGAGGATGGATAAGCACGTGAATATCGTTACAAGTAAAGAGTACAGAGGATTTAGTACTGGTTGTGAAATTAGTACGACTTTGTTAATAAAATTATATTCATTTTGTTTATTAATTAAAAACTGCAAATTGTCATGTTATTAATTAGTGTGTGGGTTAACTAATATTGAAATCCTTATATTCACTTATACGAATATCGTATAATTATAACGTGGCAAACTCTTAGCTCTTATAGTCTAAGACACATTATACACAAACATAAGACATATATGACCTGGAATATTTACACAGACATATAATACATAACACATATATTATTCCACTGCGTGATGAACACGTACGAAATTGAATATTAATATTGACTTAGCAAGTGTGGTTTTTTTTTATTATGTACCACTTAATTAAAAAAAAAAAATAATTAAACATTTATAAAAATTCTAATAGAGACCATTCTATTACTTTATTTAACTATACTCCTAATGTCTCAATTAATTAAAAATCTACAATTGAAGTAAACTTTCGTACTTGATTTTACGTTACAGTTACTTGATTTTAATTATTTAATTATAATATAAAAATATAATAAAATATGGTTTCTCTAATTACCATTTATATATGAAATTAATAAGTTTTATGATCTTTGTTATAAATTATTATTCTCTGAACTTTTATTAATTATTCATTATGCAAATAAAAATAATAAAATTTATGTAAACTTGGATATGGAATCTAGAGCCTTCTTTTGATAGACCTCAGGGTCATTTATAAGACTGAATAAATATCTGACTTCACCTGCATATTTCTGCAACCATTTAACTGTGTTGTTACCGTCACCTGGACTCTCGAGTTTTGGAATCCCCTTCCGGTATCACCTTCTCTGTCTCTGCGTCGTTTGGAATTACTCTCTCCGTCTAATGGATGCTGAGTTCTGACATGGACCTCTGGTCGTGATGATGTACGGCTGGCTGTAGCTGCGTGTGGCTGTCCCTGCGTCCTCTTGTATATTGCTCTGTTTCCTCTCCTCTCCCCGTCTTTTCCCTCGTGGATGTCTCGAAGTTCTACGTGGACTTCTTGAAGTTCATCGACGACGTTTCGACTCCTCGTAGTTTATGGTATTATTGTCTTTTACATCACTCGTGTATATCACTAATTACTTTCACCCACGTACTGCCGGTTTCATCGCACTTTAGTTTACGTAATACGATTTAAAACATTACTTAAACATTGTAAAATTTGCGGTGGTGAGATGCATGGACTTCACGTGCTGTCTGTTGATGATCTGAGAAAGAGTGTGTCGCTCGCTGGGGTTTTATACTCCTGCCGGCGTTCAACTCCTGTTGAAAACTGTTCGGACAGAGTTGAACAAGTCAGCGCGTCGGTTTATTAACTAATTACAACCTACGCGTCTTTCTATGAAGCGCACACTTTTTTATAAATATTATTTGACAAATCGTTAGGTACATTAATAAACTTAACCTATGCAAATTATGAACATTAAGGTGTACAAACTGTGGAAGTTATGGCAAAATTTCACACGGTAGCTGAACGGTTCCCACGATTATAGACCTCTTAGTATCGAATTGTAGCGCTGGGCGCCAGCTGTATTTCTACATATGTCTCTGATTCGTGTGACTTTTTGTTTTCGTTCAGCACTTAAAAAACTGTGTAAAATTTTCCATAATCGTATACATAATTCAACTTGTTCTTCATTTACACACACACACACACACACACACACACACACACACACACACACACACACACACACTGATACCAAACGGTTGCCTGAAGCAATGACGTCACAGCTGCCGGTCGAGGCGTGTTTCGTCTTCCTTCGCTGCGTTTAAAACCAACAAGACTTGGCAATTCCATATGCATGTTCACTTACAATTATTTCCTTCCTTATTTAAAATAATTAATACGTTTTTTTTTTTTTTTATTTATGTCATATACCCAACGCTTAATTATTACATTATTTTCATTATTTACACTTTCACACGACTCATACGTGCGTTCGTATGTTCTCATACCGCAGTCAGGGGTTGATACGGAGACTTATGCTAAACGTATCGTTGCAATATATAAAACTCAAAGTCTGAGAATTTGTTTCTTCGTATTGCATATAAATCCACACCGTTACACCGATTCCGACCAAATTTTGCTCAGGTAACCTTTGACACAAGGCGAAAATCTGTCTAGCTTGGAATTTGATATTCGCCCCGTTCGCACGATTTAGGCCCTTTTAATTATGCGATTGTTGACAGTCGATGTGTGACGTGTATAAAGATGTCAACAACACCACGCAGATCAGAATTAATTACCATAGTAACAAGTAAATAAACAAATGCTATTTAGCGGCATCTTTGAACAGTTCGTGTGACCACCCCCCTGCGTGTTGAAAACGTAACTAAAACGCATCAGGTTCCGTTTCGGTGCGGGAGACCTTGAAAACGAAGCAAAGTTGACCACCGTGCGTTTTTTCCACGTCCGTGGAAACTTCATTCCTGCCTGTGTGTTAAATTCAATCCGTTTCCCACCTCTCAGAAAATCTTAATCCCTAACGACCCATGACAATAAACGAGCAAGTAATAACGCGATTAGAACACCTTTAAATAGAAACAAAGCTGCGCAGAAAACACAAAAATAAAGATAATTTTACAAATGATGATTTAAAAAAAATTGTCTTTTAAAAAAAAGCAAATAAAAGAAAACAATTAAGCGGACGAAGCCGCGGGTGTAACAGCTAGATTTCTATATTATTAATACTTTTTCTACTTTGTCTATTTCTTGGTAAATAGTGATACGTGTAGGGGCAGAAAGAAAGAATTTCTTGAGTGAGAAATTAGAGTGTAATAAAAGTAAATCCAAGGAGGGTATTTTACAACTTCCTCTACACCTTGACACATTCCCCCACAGACATCTCTGTAAGAAATAGTTCTAATATTGAGCTGTAATACTGTAAATAAATTAACAGTTACACGCACAATACGCGCTTGCGCTTGCACATACACACACAAACCATTAATCTTCTACATTCAAATGTTATTATTTTAATGTATTTTTTAATATTTTTATAAAGTTCAATAATTATTTTGAATTAAGGGATATTCAGGAAATATTTAAGGATTATTTGGAAGGATAAAAGGACTTAATTGAATTTATGACTACAAACAATTCTTTGTTCGATGCATGTAAGTTTCCCTCTGGAAAGTATGTCTCGGATCTCGTAACACATAGTAAGAACTATTTATCAACGTCTGTACTGTTATCAGACGACTAGTTGCCGTAAATTTATTATTCTTATTTCTTTCGAAGAAACTTGTAAGGGGAATGTTTGACAGATTTGAATGATTACGTCAAAATAACATTTCTGTTCGAAAAAAAAACAAACGCTAGAGACTTAATTAACTGGAATACAATGCGTGCCTTTTACACAAACAAAGACTTGTTTTGGAAACACCGCAAGACGTCGATGGCTTTGTTCACGAATCTTAAAAGACGGTCGTTTGGAACTGTTATTTGTTAATGGTTACATTAACAAGTGCGGTCGGTTACTCGGTCGTGTACGTAGAGACTTAATTAACTGGAATACAATGCGTGCCTTTTACACAAACAAAGACTTGTTTTGGAAACACCGCAAGACGTCGATGGCTTTGTTCACGAATCTTAAAAGACGGTCGTTTGGAACTGTTATTTGTTAATGGTTACATTAACAAGTGCGGTCGGTTACTCGGTCGTGTACGTAGTCCGTTAAAGTACACATCGCTTGTCTCTTTCTTAATTCATTATTGTTGTGATTGTTTTGGTTTTTTGTGTTGATAAGTGCTGGGAAATGGGAGATAAGAAACGCAAAGGAGTAACACGGCTTAATTTCTTTAAAAATTGCCTGACTGGCAATTTGAAAATGTCTTTGTGTTGTGACTGATTCAGCTTACTGCTACTACTGCCGAGCATTTTGTGACTGTGTGCCTAAGGGAGAGGATGCGTTTACGAACACTGGATATAAGAATTGGTAGAACTGAAATTGTTTATGATTGTAGGCCTACAGTATATTTCTTCTAGGTAAACAACTGGAAGTACAAGAAAGATTTGTTGATCATTAAAAAATGAAATTGTCCCTCGTTTACTAAGAATTATTACTAAACTTTCTAATTTTGTATATAATAGGCTATATTTTATTTATTTTATTATATAGATGGTTTCACTACACATTTTAATTTATGAAGCTTTACCATGCCCCCCAAAGTTAGGCACCAAGTTACGCCCATGCTAATGAGCAAGAAAAAGTACTGAATTATAAGAAGTTGTACTGGAGGCAGTGCACGCACGTACAATAGTGCGTGTGTCAGACCTATGTCAGCCGCTTTCGGGTCGATCAATACAGACCTATTAACTTCACAGCTTCCCCTCCAGAGACAAGTTCCCCTTAACCCCAACCTCTTTGTCCTGCATTTAGTTTTACTACTATGGTGACAAGACAGTACGTAAGCTGGGAACATTTTACCCAAGAATTTGTCCAAGCCTATGTATGAAAGTGGGCGAAAAAATTATTGTGTAACAAAAGCGTTTTTACTTGCCTTTATGGTGATGATACAATGTGTCGTAAAATTATGTGACGCATCGCACGTCGTGTAGATGCTCCTAAGGATCTGGCTGATACCAGGTTTCTTATTAGCTAGGTACTTTGTAATTTGTATCTGATTCGCCAAAATCGGTCCGGCCGTTCACTCTCAACGAGTAAACAAAGAAATAAACTCACCTGTGAAAAACAATACCGAGAGAGCAGTCGGTAATAATAGATACTTTTTTATGATTTAGGAAAGGTACGGCAGGCTGCCTAACTTGAACCCTACAGCACACAAGGAAGGTTATGTGGCCAGCACTATGCTTCAGCAGCATACTATTGCTCTAGGTCAAAGATTGGCAAACCTACGACCGTCAGCCGTCTCCTACATGCTCCGCGTTGTTACTGAGGATCTACAGTGTGGATCTCAGCCGAGGAATCTGAAGGTATAGACTTGTTCTACTACTCTGTCTTCTATTAGACGTTTGCACATTAAAGGACGGAAACCTCGGTATTCTGTATACTTGGTTATGCTCGTTGATATCTCCAGATTATGAGCTTTGTTATTTTACGTAATTCATGCAAAGATCTTTGTAAGTTGTTTTCACTGTCAGTAACTAAAGCCTCATCGCCAGCAAACATAAGGGTTTTGACAAAATTTGTTGCTTTAAAATTGTGTTGAATGTTAAAATATACAAGCCGTTGCTTCGTTCCTGTACAACGTCTAAATATATATGTATGTATACATACATATACCTAAACATATATATATATATATATATATATATATATTACAACGTTATTTTGTGACACTTACTTTTACACATACGCTCTTACTCGTATGCGCGCACTTACCCACGTCTCGGAGGTGATACTCTTCTTCAGCAGTATTTACCTTGATGTTTCCCGGCTGGGTCGCAGGCTTTGGTCGTTGGTTGAGTGTGGATAAGCGCGTGAATAACGTTATAAGTTTTAATTTACAAGTAAAGAGTACAGAGGATTGAGCAGTGGTTGTGAAATTAGTACGACTGTTTCAAGAAAAGCATATTCATTTGATTTATTCAAAAATAGCAAATTGTCATGTTATTTAAATTGTTCAATGTGGGTTTCTTGTTATATGAACCCTTATATTCAATCCGAATATAATATACTCATAATATGTGTAACTCTGATTTCTTATACTTCTAAGACCTAATATATACACACATAAATTATATATGACCTGAAATAGTACACAGACATATACATATAACACATATAAATATAATAGGAAACATAATTCATACGTATAACATTTACATATTGATTTAGTCTTTACAAGTGTGGGTTCCAATGTATACCACGTAAATGCAACTTTTAATTAATTAAAATATTAACTAAAATATTAATTAAAATATTAATAGAGAATCTTCTTTACGTTAATTGATTCTAATTTTACTGTCTCAATTAATTAACCATTACGTAAATCTCATATTTAAAAAATTACTCATTTAATTAATTACAACATATAATAAACTATGGTTCTTTCTTGACCATTCAATTATGAGATTACTATTATGATATTCTCTATTCTCATTTATATATTTAAACAATTATTTATTCATTCTTTAAGTTACAAAAATATATTAATGTTCAGTAAACTTGGATATGGAAACTAGCTTTTGTTGATAGACTTCAGGGTCATTTATAATGTTAAATAAATGTTCGAGTTCACCTGCATTTTTCCTGCACCCATTTAAATTGTTGTTACCGTCCTCCAGACTCTCGAGTTCGTTGATTCTCTTCGGTATCAGCTCCTCTTGTCTCTACGTCGTTGAATTCCTCGCTCCGTCTCCTGGATGCTGAGTTCTGACGTGGACCTCTAGTCTTGATGATAAACGGCTGGCTGTAGATGCATAGGCTGTCCCTGCGTCCTCTCGTAGATGTCTAGTTCATCGTCCTTTTCTTTCTTGTCCCTCGTTGCTGTCTAGAAGTTCTACGTAGTTATGACTCTTGTAGCTTCATTAATACAGTCTTTTATTTAAATCACTCGCTCTTTAATAACTGCACCGACGTACTGCCGGTTCCATCGCACTTCAGTTTATTTAAATACTGTCCAAAACATTACTACACTTTGTAAAGTTTACGTTGTCGAGATGCGTGGATCCCTCTTACTAAATGAATTTGATCTGCGCTGAAAGTGTGTCGCGCGCTGGGGTTTTATACTGCTGCCCGTTGCAATTCCTGTTGGAAACTGTTTCTGACAACTTTGGACTTGCCGGCGCGTCGGTTTCATCATCACTTTCAACCTACGCGTCTTTTTATGTAGCGCACACTTTTTTATAAATATTATTACACCAATAGTTAGGTATAATATTAAACCTTGTCTCTGCAAATTTTGGTTGTTACCCTGTGCAAATTACGGCAGCTATGGCAAAATTTCACACGGTGTCTGAACCGTTCCCACGATTAATGACCACTTAACGCCAAATTGAAGCGCCAGGCGTCAGCTATGTCGCTGATTCGTGTGACTTATGGTTCACGTACAATCCTAAAAAAACTGTGTGAAATCTTCCACCCTCTTTTGCATAATTGAACCTGTCTGTTATTTACACATGTACACATACACACACACGCAGACTGATACACAAGCAGCGGCAGGCCGCTCTGACGTCACCTCTGTCGGTCTTAGCGTGTTAATAGCTCCCCTTCGTTACGTTTTAAAAACCAACAAAGTCATGCGTTTCCATATGCATGCTTACGTACAATATTTGATTTATTTAAATTTAAATATTGCTTATATTTATTACATTCTTTCTTATCTATAACGTGCATTATATTATTTTTATTATGTAAATCTTACATATTTTATTATGCTATAGGGGTTGATACATATACTTATGCTAAACGTATCGTTGCAATATATATATATATATATATATATATATATATATATTGCAACGTGACAATTTGGCAAATTTAATTTAATTTAAATTTGTGGAGTCCCTCGATCTTGGAGCACCAAATTTAAACAACGTTACATATACATAAATAGGCGTGAACGGTCTCACGTTCAAGATTGACAAATTCTTTAAACATATAACATTTAAATTGGGTGTCAGGTGTATCTGCAATAAGAATTCTACAGACTTGAAACGGTAATTAAAATTTATTTTATACTATAAAAAAATATGTGCACATGGCACTGACTTCGATTTAAAAAACATTAGTTATTATTTGTTATAATGCCGTAAGGCTTAAGATATATACATCCTTACTAACTAAACATTCTATGCTACTAAATAGTATATAAAAGAAAAATCTCATTTTTAGACTACTCAGTCTATTAATATGTTTCAAAATCAATTTTTAAATCTTTTTTCTATATATGGTACGTACTCAAAAGTTATTACTTCTCAGTACTGTTTTCTCAAATACTAATTGTTTTTATTTATATTCTTTGTAATCATTTTATATCATATTAATTTGATACTTGTTACGTTACTCGTATTTCTAAAACATCTATGATTTTTAACTCTACTATACAAGAAATATTACTCTTATTTTTAAATAAAATATTAATGTCTTTAACTGTCTTTGTATACTGTGTATGATTAAGATATGAATAAGTTGTCTATCACCTTATTGTCGTCAATCATACTCGATCATTTTTTGTTCCATCGGTGTTCATCTTCGTCTCGCCTCCAGCGTCGGCTGTCTCTCTTCTCCTCTTGTCCAGCGTCGGCTGTCTCTCACTCTCTCGTCCTCTCCTCTTGTCCAGCGTCGTATCGCTATGGAACTTCTTCTCTTGTCCAGCGTCGTATCGCTATGGAACTTCTTCTCTAGTCCAGCGTCGTATCGCTATAGAACTTCTTCTCTTGTCCAGCGTCGTATCGCTATGGAACTTCTTCAGTAATGCTGTTATTAATTACAATGTTTGTCTTATAGCTTGGTTACGTATTTGTACATAACTGGCAATTTAAATTGTTTATAAAAATATTAATAAATATGCCGTTCTGACGGGCATAAGCTCCCGCTGCATCGTGGATGATTCAAGAAAGAGAACCACTGAAGCTTGCGTGTCCTATTTATACCCATGTCTTGGTCGACACCCTTCAGTGATACAAAATCGACATGTTAGAAACTGTCTTTGGCGTCAGTTCCCCCACTCTTTGTCAAATTCACTATTTTTTATATTTCTGCGAATTGCAGAGTCCTGTAAGTATTTTTTTATACTTATCTTATAACTAATTTTACAACACATGTTCATTGTAATTTTGGACATTGCAACTTAACCCTTTTGATTTGTACACAGTTATTTCACTATTGCACTTGTACGGCGTGTAACTTTCGCGTGGTTTTCGCACACAGTATTTATTAAATTTATTTACATTTTATGGTGCTTTTGGATTTTAATTCTTAATTCTAGTTTATGAATAATTACGGAAAAACAGTCATTGTGCAATTATTCATACTGGGGTGGCAAACTTGCCTGCAGAGACCTGCGTTCACACACACTAGCAAAATACTGGTGTACACACTTTCAGTTACATTTGTGTGTGTGTGCACGTTGATTCAGGTCGAAACACCTGTTCATATTTTTGTCTGAGTCAAGCTTGCAATCCATAACATGCTTATTTCTAATATATTATTAATTATTTACAGTTTATTAAGTAAATTTAAATTTTTATATTTCATGCTCAGTACATCACTTATTTGTACTGTCGCATTATTCCTCTGCTTGGTAACAAAAAAAATTTTAATAAATTTATTTATTATACATTTTTTTTTTATCTATTTATTTATTATTATTATTTGCAAAAAAAATATAACAAATAATAAAGAATAATATTCGTCATTTCACCCTTAATAGGAGTGTATACAAATGTCTTACCTCCCCTCTTTCGTACGCTCACTGCTCGCGACCTTGAATTAGGGTGGCTTTACAAACAGCTGATTTGACTGGTTTCAATGACCTCTGTTTTATGTGTAGAGCTTCTTAAATGACGTTGCGTGGAATTTACCAATTTCTTTCTTCTGTATCTCATCATATACAATGAAACTGTTCCGTACCACTCGCTGTCTTAACGTATACGGTCCATTATAAAGTCTGAAGAATTTCTTCGCCGTATTATCACTCCTTTTTCCCACTGGATTTGCTTTGAGTAGTATACTTTCTCCCACGTTGAATTGTTGTAACTTGTGAGTTAGATTAAATCTCTCTATTCTCTTTTTACCTCTCTCTCTTATTCGTTGCTTTGCGTATTCAATTTTCACACTTATTGGTACAGGTACATTTTGGTTATTAGGTTTGTTTAGATATTTAGTCCAAAATCTGGTTGGCTTCTTATCTTCTTCTAATTTCATTGGAGTGTATCCTGTTGCTTCACTATAATTTTCGTTAATGGCTTTTTCAATAAATGGTAAATATTCTGCCCATTTATTGTGTTGATTATGGCAATATATTCGTAAATATTTACCTAATTCTTTGTTAACTCTCTCAGCAAGGTTTCCTTGAGGATGTCTTATGGATGTGAGTACTGGTTGTATTCCATTTTCCCTTAACGTCCTCTCCCATTTTTCACTTTGGATTTGCACACCTTGATCACTGAGTATCTTCTTCATTTTTCCATATAACGGAATATATTTTTGCAGTAGTATCTTTAGAACAACTTTGGTTGTGGATCGCATAATTGGGTACAGTCGGACTGCCTTGGAAAACACATAGATACATACCAATATGTGCTTCACACCTCGACTTGATCGTGGTAATGGTCCCAGAAAATCCACTGCAATTAGCTCTCCTTTGTTTTCCTTCTGTATACTCTGCATTCCTACATATATGTGTAAATTCGGTCATTAATTTTACATTAACTTACTCATACATTCTTACCTTCGCTTCTAATCTTCCTTAGCTCTTTTCTTAACATGACATTACTTTATCTAATACATTATTTATACAATACATTAACATTCATTACCTTTTATTGCATTTCTTTAACATTACCTTTCTGATCGCTACAACTTTCTAGAAATACACTTCCGTAACAGAATATTTTTTTTAGCTCGTAGTGTGTCGCATGATCGGTTACAGAGGAACTGTCTTGGAAAACAACGATATTTTTCTCGAAGTCCTTCATCCTAAGTAGTCTCTGCCCTTATGACTTTTCACTCTCGCTTTCTTCTGTGTCCTTGTATCTTCGATAAGTGTTCGCCTGATCAGCCGTTCTAATAATTATGGCAATTATTGCTCATCTTAATCATTTCTTCATATTTATAACATATCAATAACAACATTCCTTACCATTTCTTCATATTAATAACAACAATAACATCTTTTACCATTACTTTCTTAAATATTTCTCTACACATTTCATTCCTTACCATCACTAATACATTTCTTAATTAACCCTCTTATATTATTACACATATTATTTCTTATTATTAATAATTAATAGTTATATTATTTTTCTCATTTAAAAAATAATTATTTAAGTTCGGTTCGGTGTGTCGTTTGAACTGACACCCCTCATTATAACAATTGATTGTTGTACACAGGAAATTCATTGTGTTCACCCTCGTGTAAACAACGTCCGCGTCCCATTGTATTAATCCCTTGTTACCTTTCCGTTGCATAGCTGCGACGTTTGTGTTTATCGTAGAAGTCACCTGTTTACAGTGCAACGTTTTCATCTTGCCTCTCTTTCTCTCGTAACGGTCGCATTTCATAATTCTCTCATCCCTAGTTTGGTTGAGTGAACTTACCTGACCAGTTGTCGACGGTTTTTTCATACGTCGTTTACGATAACCTCTGTAGTTTTCATACTTACAGTTATAATTATCGTTATTATAATTATTGTGCGTATATCTAACATCATATTTACCACAATTTTGCGTAGTGTTTCGTCTAGATAACTTACTACGTTTCTTGTTAGGCCTACAGTGATATTTATCTCCGTACGTGTGGTGTTTTATGTGTTTCAAATGTGTCATCTTGTGTGATTTACTATTGTGTGTGTGCCTCACACTTGGAATATCGCTATTAATAAGGTATGTTTTATTAACCTTTATTTGCTTCTCCTCCTTAATGTTAATTACTTTTATATAATTATCATTAGTAATTACACATGTATTTTTAACTACTATGGTTTGTTCACCTTCTACAGACGCTATGTGCGTATTTGTGTCTCTAATTTTCTCTTTTGCTATCCTTTCTTCTCTTAATTTTTCGGCCAGTTTTGTAAAAAATTCTGTTAACTCTTCTATTTGAGTTCTAATATTATTTTCTTTTACTTTTTCTGTTTGTTTGTTCTCTACTTCACCAAATACAGCTTGCATCATGGCTTCAAGTGCTTCTCCCATCCTCGAACTTCCCGATATTGCCATGGTGAATAATTATTAAAATTAAAATATTTATTTAATAGTAATTCTTTAAAAATTACTATTGATAACCGTTCCCTACTTATTTATTTATTTCTGGATTTTTATTAATAGTTATTATTAATACTCATTACAGTTACACCTGTTACATAGACAACAATATTATTTGTGGTGGGCGCCAGCTGTGTGATTACACAACAATTAACATTACATTCAGTTACTGTTTACTACAAATAATAATTACATATTATACATTTTTCATTTAACACTCTTTATATATTTTAGAGCAACCATTTAGCTACATAAAAAAATTTTAATAGTCAAATGATGGGTATCGGGTCATACATTCATGATCTACAATTTATGTCACACATTTTTTTTTTTACATAAATTTAGGCATGTCGGCCCCACGTGCAGGGCGACATTAAATGCAACGTGACATATATTTATGAATTTAAACAAATTTAAATGTATTTTAATTTGTAAAGCCCCACGTTCTTTGGGAGCCAATTTATATGCAACGTTACAACATTGCAAAAGTTGCATAATATTATATGGTATGTGTACAAATTTTTGTACGTAACTTTAGGCATCTCATGCCTCACGTCCAGGGCGACAAATTTATATAACGTGACAATTTGGGTGTCAGGTGTATCTGCAATAAGAACTCTACGGACTTGAAACGGTAATTAAAATTTATTTTATACTATAAAAAAATATGTGCACATGGCACTGACTTCGATTTAAAAAACATTAGTTATTATTTGTTATAATGCCGTAAGGCTTAAGATATATACATCCTTACTAACTAAACATTCTATGCTACTAAATAGTATATAAAAGAAAAATCTCATTTTTAGACTACTCAGTCTATTAATATGTTTCAAAATCAATTTTTAAATCTTTTTTCTATATATGGTACGTACTCAAAAGTTATTACTTCTCAGTACTGTTTCCTCAAATACTAATTGTTTTTATTTATATTCTTTGTAATCATTTTATATCATATTAATTTGATACTTGTTACGTTACTCGTATTTCTAAAACATCTATGATTTTTAACTCTACTATACAAGAAATATTACTCTTATTTTTAAATAAAATATTAATGTCTTTAACTGTCTTTGTATACTGTGTATGATTAAGATATGAATAAGTTGTCTATCACCTTATTGTCGTCAATCATACTCGATCATTTTTTGTTCCATCGGTGTTCATCTTCGTCTCGCCTCCAGTGTCGGCTGTCTCTCTTCTCCTCTTGTCCAGCGTCGTCTGTCTCTCACTCTCTCGTCCTCTCCTCTTGTCCAGCGTCGTATCGCTATGGAACTTCTTCTCTTGTCCAGCGTCGTATCGCTATGGAACTTCTTCTCTAGTCCAGCGTCGTATCGCTATAGAACTTCTTCTCTTGTCCAGCGTCGTATCGCTATGGAACTTCTTCAGTAATGCTGTTATTAATTACAATGTTTGTCTTATAGCTTGGTTACGTATTTGTACATAACTGGCAATTTAAATTGTTTATAAAAATATTAATAAATATGCCGTTCTGACGGGCATAAGCTCCCGCTGCATCGTGGATGATTCAAGAAAGAGAACCACTGAAGCTTGCGTGTCCTATTTATACCCATGTCTTGGTCGACACCCTTCAGTGATACAAAATCGACATGTTAGAAACTGTCTTTGGCGTCAGTTCCCCCACTCTTTGTCAAATTCACTATTTTTTATATTTCTGCGAATTGCAGAGTCCTGTAAGTATTTTTTTATACTTATCTTATGACTAATTTTACAACACATGTTCATTGTAATTTTGGACATTGCAACTTAACCCTTTTGATTTGTACACAGTTATTTCACTATTGCACTTGTACGGCGTGACACTTTCGCGTGGTTTTCGCACACAGTATTTATTAAATTTATTTACATTTTATGGTGCTTTTGGATTTTAATTCTTAATTCTAGTTTATGAATAATTACGGAAAAACAGTCATTGTGCAATTATTCATACTGGGGTGGCAAACTTGCCTGCAGAGACCTGCGTTCACACACACTAGCAAAATACTGGTGTACACACTTTCAGTTACATTTGTGTGTGTGTGCACGTTGATTCAGGTCGAAACACCTGTTCATATTTTTGTCTGAGTCAAGCTTGCAATCCATAACATGCTTATTTCTAATATATTATTAATTATTTACAGTTTATTAAGTAAATTTAAATTTTTATATTTCATGCTCAGTACATCACTTATTTGTACTGTCGCAATATATATATTGTAACGTAACGAAAATATGGTCCCCTACGTTACATAAAAAGTTTATAATTTTCAAACTAAAAATAAAAATAATAATTGTCCGTAATAGTAAAAGGTCAGAAACATAACCCATTATTAAATAAATGAATAATCCCATAATAAGAATACAAGGTAAAAAGGAAAAATTAAGAATGTTTATAAATACAAACTTACGTGTTCAGTGAAAAGGGTAAACTATAAACATTGACAAGTAATGTAAAACCTAACTTAGACAGTTTTAGAATGATTGATGAATTAACTGAGATGAGAATAATTAATTAGTGCATGATTTATTTTATAAAATGTACATGTTATTATGTCTTATCATGTTGTGTTATTATCATGATATTTATGTTGTTTTTTGTGTGTAGCAAGTAAAGTAAAATTGTTTTAAGAGAATATCAATTAACTGATGTTAATTTCATTTTTATATTATCAAATATATCATTATAGAACTGGTGTTAAACTTTATAAAATTAAATGTTTTGTATACATGCACTTATTTAGTATGCGGATTATAATAGTAAACTTGGCCAGAAAGGCAATAATTGTTAATGAGATACAAAAGGGTTTATTGTAATTACATCATAAACAAATGAAGGATTCTATAATAATGTAGGTAATAATAAATTAAAATCAGAATGAGATAAAAATGTAATGATAGGCCACAAACCAGTAACATTGTATAGTAAGTCAGGTCAGAAAAGTTAGGTAACAAAATTAAAAAATACTAAGTAGAATATAATGAGTTAGGAGAAATCAATAATAATTACTGATAGCAGATAAGTAAATTCAATTTAAATAAAATCTCAAAATGTAATAGTGCAATGATACCGAAAGGTAATATTTTGTAACAGGAAAATAATACTTGTTAGAGTAAGTAGATTAAGAGGAAACGACAGCAAAATGTATATAATTTAATAACAAACGATATGTAAAGGTATAATATAATATAATGTAAATTTAATAAGGGAGTATTTTAATAAGTGCAAGAACATTGTATGATTATGGTTCTAGGATTATAAATATTATCCAATAAGAGAAGACAGACTGGTTGTCAAGGACGACAAAATGGACGATAAAATTTGTTGATTCGATTATTGAATTGTTATCCATGAACGAGGACAGTTTAGTTTTGATGAACTTAGAAAAAAGGATGAAATTAAATAAAATAAATTAATGAATAAACAAAGTTAAATAATAAATAACAAAAGGAAAGTTCGCCTGTTAATCAAAATTGACGAAAATCTAAGGGAAGAACTTTACCAATAAAACTAATGAGTAATCCTTAAACTTAATTAATAGACCAATGGAGAGAAATAACTACCTGAAAAAAAATAAAATAATCCATTATCCTAAAGAACGAAACCAGAACTCAAAATTGTACTCGAACCTCACTTTCCACGACTCGATAGAGAAAGCATATTTTGACACAAAATACAGTGAAACCCGTAACCACAAGAACTGGACATTGGTGAACAGTAAGGATCGGCATTTCTGCGTCATCCCAGGACCAAGACATCAACATTTATTTCGAACTTGGAATGAAGACTGGCGAGGAGTTATTCATCTGTATCCTGTTGTTGAGCAAACACATCGAAACGAGGTTAGCTGTGCACTGCCATTGCAAGTAACTATGTCGTCGGACGGTAAACTCCACTTATTTTAAATAATAATTAACAAGAAATTAGTAATAGATTGTAATACCTAGTAATCCTATTTTTGCATTTTCTGACCTTACTAATAGTTGAAAGAACCTACATACCCTGTGTTTAAGAAAAACAATAATAATTAAAAATAATATATAACCCTGAATTCGATAATTAATCGATTAATTCCAGTACGATCGATTTTTGTATCCTCGTAAAGGAAGAACCTTTGTTGTCAAAGAAAAAATATAAAATAAAGAATCATTTTTGAAATTGACGATTTCTTATCATTTGTATAATATTTAGTGCATGTTGAACAAGTTGTAATTTATATAGAGAGTGTAACGTGGGAAGTATTGTGAACGGAACAACTAACCTACAATACCCAGCTGGCTATGAACCACAGCGCTAGCTCGCGGACCGCTGTTGAATTACAAGAGAACGAGAAACAGATATAAGGAGTTACTCTCCTCTCTCAAAACGCGGACTAGGCTTGAATAAGAACATTAGAATTACACACTATATCAACTGGTATTGAACGTTATTATTACAGAAAGTACTAAATTAATATAGAATATTGAGATATTCTTAATATTTGATTAAGATCACCCCTTAAAAGATATTATTTCTTCACAAATAACCGGACATTGCGGTTCTTAAGAGAAACCACTTAACACTTAATAAAAAATTTAAATCACAACAAAACATATATTCCTTTAAGAGTGAGAAAGGGTTAGTATAAATAGGCACTCACAACAGTGGGGCTTTAGAAGATACTGATACGGGACAATCAGTAGTAGTATAAATTGGCGCTCAACTTGTTAGGGCTTACGTTAAGTAAAACGTCGATTCCATAATTATTACTTAATTTGAGCAGGCAACTATAAGAGACAAAAAATGCATAATACCAGAGGTAGGTCAAAGAAGAGAGCAGAAGACACGGAGAAGGAAGAAATTTGACAGGAACAAGAAATAGAAATAGTCACGGATAGTGAAATGATAGATAAGCGATAAAGAAGAAACTGAAGTAGTTATAGACATGGAAAATGAGAAAAAAAGCGGGGAACAAAGCGGAAGCCAGCGGAGAACCAAATTGGCAAGAAATAATGAAATGTATGGCAGAACAATTTAGGAAACAGGAGGAAAACTCAAAAGAACAATTTAGGAGACAGGAGGAGGAAAACAAGGAAAATTTTAGGAAACATGAAGAAAACTCAAAGAAAATAAATGAGGAAAATAAGGAAAATTTTAAGAAACAGGAGGAAACCTCAAAACTAATGAACGAGAAATTTGATAAGAATAATGAAAGCTTAATCCAAATTAACGAAAGGTTTGACAGGAATGACGAGAGTATAAAACAAATGAAGGAAGAGATCAGACAATTAATTGAAGAGACTTTAAGGCAGATTAATGAAAGAATTGAGAATGTCCATGTGACAATTAACCAAAAGGTGGATAAAAACAAAGAAGAAAGGAAACAAGAAATAGCCGAAACAAATGAAAAATTAGAAAAAACCAACGAAACCGTGGTACAAGTCCGTGAGGAAATACAAAATAAAATAAACAACGTAAAAAATGAAAATAAAATGATGGTTGATGGACTCCAACAGTGTGCCGTAACTAAGGAATTTTGTTACGGCAACAAACAAAAAATTATTAAGTCAAATTACTGTATAGTCGCGATGTGTAGAGAGACTCTCGCGCGATCTAGTAGAGAGATCAGGCAGCTTGATTTTCCTGCCTCGCGGAGTGGCGGCGTTGTTGTTGTGGAGAATGCAGTAAGCGTGTCGGACGGTCTCGTCTTGTTCAGCCTTCAAGCCGGCTGCATGTGATCAAAGTATTTAATTGTTCTTTTTGTAATCCCGGGCGTAAATTATTTACCATGGTTGGCTAAGAACCAAGGTGTTCCCTAGGGTGTCTCCGGCTCGCTCAACCGTGACCAAATGATCAGGAAAAAAATGAAATGTGAAGAGGATAAAGGAACGCGTAAGTATGGAACGTGCTGGCCAAAATGAAAGGTATATCTCTGATGAACTTTTCTGGTGTATGCTGTGCAAGTAAACTTTTATTATAATGATCAAAGCAATAATTCTAGACAGTAGACAGTGTTACTTCGGTTAAATGGAGAATTAACTTAATTTCTTGGTGTGCATATCTGTACCATCTGTACCACTTGATACTCTGGTCAAGTAATGACATGGCAAGCTGACTTAACATATAAAAAAAGAAAGACATTTGCTTAATCATCCTTACATTACTTAATATCCTGCAATCCCAGTTTATTTTAATGATAACGAATTTATATCTGAACAATAGTTTTTCTTTCAAAATGCAGTTGAACAAGTCTGGCATCTGAAATAATTTTTATAGTGAGGACAGCTCCTTACTAGTATAATTAGTAGGTGATAGTGATACATTATATGCAAAATGCAATTATATATGAAAAACAAAAAAATATAATATAAAAACGAAACAAATTAAGCTACAGCTGGTGAATTACCATTTACTTAAACTATACTGTGTGAAGGCACTTCTCAGCATTACTAGAATGAGTCATGCATAGTTCCTTTATTTTCCCTGAGGAAATCTCTCAGTTATTTATCAGTGTTGTCTATGTAACGGTCTTGTGTGTAAATTGTGAAGTGTATGTAAGTCTTAAAAAAGGAAATCATGTAGTCATACGTATTGAGTGTATAACCATTGTCATGACAGGTAGTGAACTATCCACCACATGTATTGAAGCTATGTTATATCCTGTAATAAAATATATTTAGAAGTGAGTGTGTTGATGATATAAAGCTATTGTGGAGTATGTGACTCCGTTGTAATCAAGCCCCTCTGTTTGGACTAGCCAATTTGTAATAAAATAAATAAGATTGATGTGTGAATCTGTAAGTTGTAAGGTGTTTAATTGGTGTGGCTCTCGACGTCTTACTGGTCTGAAACACTTCCTTAAGTTTCCCAGCTGGTCGATTCCCAATGGTAGCAAGACTGGTCGAGTAGCGTAATGTCGATGAAGTAATATATATGTTCAGCTTCGCCGAAAGTTTCAAAACAAAATTTATTGTTTTGAAGGAGATTTAAAAAAAAAATTATGTTTATAAAAAAAATAATTATTAAAAAAAAAATTTTAATTTTCTTAATTAATTAATTAGGATCAATTAATTAATATAGGGCTGTGAAGTTTTAAATAATGTAATGCTCTTCTGAAAATTTTTATTAAAGTTTTAGTATATTTTAAATAAGCTATCACCACTCATAAGACTGTCTTCAAACCAATCGATACTTGTTTACCTTTTTATTTTAGGTTATCTTCACTTACGGGTGGTAAAGTCCTTGTAGATTATCAATTAGAATTATATTATTGGTAATTAGTATTATTGAAGAAATAAAGAACTATTAAGTATTGAAAAGTATTAATGTTTTTTTTATTAAGTAATAGCAATATTGACTCTTATCGATTAGTATCGATTCTCAGGATATCGAAAAAAATTACAAGTATATGATATAAAAATTATATAGTGTTCTTTAAACAGCCAGTTATTATCAAAGTCAGAGAAATCGGGCTAATATTTAAAAAGTATAACGTTACAATCAAATTAATAGTTATTAATAAACACAGACATTGAATAATAAATTGTAAATATAATAATTGTTTTCACCAAACAGCTGTGTTGTACTAAGAAGAAGGCACTGGAATCGTCAAAGCAAATGGCCGCCGTCAAGTTGATCAAAATGTTGCTCGTTCCTGCAGTGTTCCAAATAATGTATTTTCTGGCAATATTCCTGTTCTCGTGTCTCCAAATCTCTTGTTAAATGTTGTGTAGTGACTGGTGTAGTGATTCTGGGTTGTATTTAGTATGTCTGTGTAATTATAAGTCAAAACACTTTTCCCAATTCCGACACTAATTTGGTTAATGTGTTATACAGTTTTCTGGTGTTTTGTGGTGTTTTTCAGAGTAGAAATGTATTGTTTAGTGTTAATTAGTGTTTCTTGATCGTTTTTGTCACAATGTATAGGTTCTGGAAAGATTTTATAATTCACTCCCGACTTTACAGTAACGTACTGTTCGCCACTAAACTTCACCTTTGTAAGATAGGTTAGATCGTCACAAAACTCTCGTTTATGTTATCCGTTCAAATACCAATAATCAACTAACTGTTTCCTTTAGTTTCAATTAAACTCTTAGCCCATATAATATTATCCTTAACATTGTTCAAATATTTTTCACATCCTGTGTGCACTTTTACATTTTCACTATATGAATGCCTAAACTTTGGTTATTTGTCAATTTTATTCACTAGATGTGATTTAAATTAATCTTTCAGTTCATTCAGCTTATTTTCAGATTAAATAATGCCATTTTATAGTGTTTTCTGTCCAAAAATAGTAATTTTACTTTCAGTTTGATATACTCTGATAAGTCAAAACATTTCCAAAATTTACTTCCTGTTATAATGTAAATTCAGCCATTTTATCAGTTATATTTAATATTAATAATCCTATATTGTATTAAAAGGTTCATATTCCCTTATTTTCTGGTAGTTAATTGAATTAGTTGTATTCTGAAACATTATTCTGAAATATATGACTCCCATGTCTAAATTTCTGAGTTTAGTCATTTTCATTTTTATTCATAATTCTGAATATAATTTATTAAAATCTCTCTAAATGGTATGTGCAATTATATGGCATGATCTCAAGTTTATTTTGTCTAAACCCCTTTTGTTTATTTGCATTTAATTGAGCAATTTCTCTGTTTTGATGAAGTTTGGTTTCCATTCTTTTGGCCTATGATTTTTTAACAATTTTTCTTACAAAATAATTTACAAACAATATATGATGTGTGATACCCTCTCTGACTTTTACAAATAGTATTATAAATTAAACATGTTTTTAAATTACACAAAAACAATTAGTATTGGTTACAATACAAACAATAGTTAAAACAAATAAAGAATATTTTTTTTTTTAAATAAATGGTTGTCTTCAAGTCAGACATTTTGCAACACAATCCTTATTTCTAAACATGGAAATATGGCTTACAAAAAAGGTTTTTTACTAACTAACATCTTAATTACTCTCTACTATTTACAAGTGGTAACTATTTTTATAGTTCTGATGTTAGTTGTTTCAGACCCAAACAAATGGCCTTATATCTAAAACATTTTTAAACATTCTTATACTATATACATAAAAACCTTATATTTATATTCTTATTTCTAACTATTATTATAAGTAGGATTCTACAGTTTTTATACCGTCTTTTATACATTGTCTTTGGGGAATTGCACCCTGTCATTAACAAATAAATAGTATTAATTGTTCAAAAGGTATTATGAACTCTGTTTTTCTTTTTTCATGTAAAACAAAATGTTATTTTAAACAGATTCATGTCTTATGAACAACATATTGTCACAGCACACATTTTAAGTCATTGAAAAATGCATATTTCATTGCATCCAATGTTTGTGATTGCCAAGAATGAAACACAAGGTTCATTTTTTATAATACCCAAAACTATCACTGGTTCACTTTGCACTTATATATTATGTTAATGCTAAATGGTCGTATAGTCTTATTAACATAATAAATTGGTTAGCGTTTTTTCAATGGAGATTTGTTCCATGGGTACTATATTATTGTTTCATCTTAGTTCACAGGAAACTTTTACTTTGTCCACTTCTCTCTCTTAAATTTATATACATGTGGTTTTTATTTCGTTATACTTTTGTTTTTAGATATTTATTTTGGGGATATAGGGATTTGGGTGTCTTTTATAAGAGCATGACGTCTTCTTCAGGATGCTGCCCTCTTCTTCTTTCTTCAGTCTTCTTTTCTCCTGCCTTCTGGGACTGGTATCTTCTCCATCTTCTTCTTGATGCCATCAGGTTTCTTGGGATCTTCTCCATCTTCTTCTTTAATTCAGAAATACACAACCTGTATTGGTTGATCTTGGCTTATTTTAGGGTTTCTCTTCTATTTATTCTCCCTCATTGTGGGTTTGGTCATATTGTGTACTGCTTTGTTATTTACTATTTTACCTTCCTGGGTTATACCTTGAAAACCTTTGGTTATGAGACTGGTCTTGGATGACTCATCACTAGTAACTCCTTTTATTTGAACTTGTATTTTCTTTATAATAATGATTTCTTTCCACAGTTGCTATGAATTAATCCATTTATATTAAACTTAATGCTTTCTTCCAAATTTAAATATTATAACTTTATTATTCTAATGATCAATTGCCATTCAATATTATGCTTATATCTGTCACGCTACAATCCACACATGTTTTTGGATTTAGAATCAATTTTAATTTTCCATGAATGGATATAATGAAACTTAATAACGTTTTCTCAATTTAATATATTCTGAATTACATGAAGCATTGTCATGACAGGTACTGAACTATACATCACATGTGTTGCACTTATGTTGAATAACTCCATGTTTTTGGAATTTAAAATCAATGTTAATTTTTCATATAAATGAATTTGATGAAACTTAATAACGTTTTCTCAATTTAATATATTCTGAATTGCATGAAGCATTGTCATGACAGGTACTGAACTATACATCACATGTGTTGCACTTATGTTGAATAACTAACAAATTTCTAAATAACTAATGATGATTAAATTAATAGTATAACGGATTGAAATATTTTGAATTTCTAAAATTTTTTAAATAAAGTAACAGCTCTTAAATTAATTGTAAAATGGAATAAAATAATGTAATGGGCATTAAAGTAATAGTAATACCGTATGACATAATTTTTTGAATTTGTGAAAATTTCAGAATATGTTACAGTGATTAAATTATTTGCAACATAGTATGAAATAATGTTTTACGTTAGTGAAAATTTCAGTATTAACAGTGTTTAAATTAATTGTAAAATGGAATGAAATAATGTTTATATATCTGAAAATTTCTAAATATATCTAAAGATCATTAAATTAATAGTGAAACTGAGATAAATAATGTTTTTAAATGATTTTATAAACAACAGTTTTTGAAAAACAGTAAAACCCTTAAGGTTTCATCATTGTCAACATATTTTAAAGGGGAAATAAGAACCAATAAATGTTGATTGTTGAGTTTTGGAAATTGAGGTCACTGCATTCATTAATTAACCTAATGGTTCCCCAGCACGATTGTTTTCTTCCTCTAGATGACTTTCTCCTAGTTCTAAACTGGTGAGCTGGTCGTCCAGGTAAGCTACAGAAATATAGATATATATGTTAAGAAAGTTAAAATTATGAAATTTGGAATATTTTAAAGCGTTGTGTGGTCAATTCGATTTTATTGATACTCGATGGTGGGGGGAAGTTGGTAATGGAGGGGATGATGTCAATATAGCGGCTCACAAATGGTAGCAGAGCATGGTTGGACGTGATCCTGGCCACCTCTGAACCGAAAATTGAAAATTGATGCCGTGTCCTCGATACTTTAATCGACATGCACTGTCAGTCTTGTAGTGAGGTCTTATACCTCAATGTATGTAATAAGCCTATGTATAGTTGATTATGACATTTTTCTTGTAATTTATGTGTATGGTATTGTTGTAAAAATTTGGTTTTTGGGAACGGTTGCCGGGCTGGGACACCAGAGGGTGAGCACAGGCGTGTTAGTGATTCCAAATTGTATCTTTGGGGCGTTCTGAGTTAAGTGTCAATTTGTTTGTTGTGTACGTGTTTATGTCATTGTCCATTGTTGGTGTTATAGCATATGGTCTTTTGTATTGGTTGTTGGTCCGGTGTCGGGTCGTGGAGCCCTGGGGTGCCTTGAGTGTCATTGGTTAGTTGAAGTAAAGACATAGTATCGAGGGACGATGTCAGAGGCAGGGCAGAGTAGTGGGCGGCGCGAGGGCCGCGGGCTGGTGCCCGAGTATTTTAATAAGGAAGAGTTACAGTATGAGATACGGTTCCGGGGTGGGGTCCCCCAGGGGGATGTGGCGTCCTTGAGGAAACAACTGCGAGAGCTGCTTGCGGGGGAGGTCCTTCTACAGAGAGTCGAGATTGAGGACCTGGAGGAGGAGTTAGCTTTGTGTGCGGATAAATGGACGGAGTTTTCCACCCTGATGGAGGACTCTGAATATATGGGGAGTTCTACCAGAGTTTGGCAGAGGGTGACCCAAAAGATGCACCACTTGTCCGATCGTCTCCGCAATTTGTTGTCGCAGGATGGACTGGAAGAGGAGGTTAAGCGGGCTGCGACAGCCCTGCAGTCGAAAATTTGCCTTCCAAGTGAGGTTCAGGAGAGTCCGAGTAAACAGAAAGAGATGCTCACGCGCCAGGCCGTGGCCACTGAGCGGATGGATCTCCTGGGGGAGCCATGTAATGCACTGGTGGAGGAACGTCCTCTTATTTTGTTGGACAGTCGCCCCCAGGGATTTCAGGGTGATCAGGTGGAAGTCCCTCGTGGTTTTGGTACCACCCTTTCCAGTGTCAGATACGATTCGTTACCGAACCCCATCTATGATCTCCTCCGTCGGCTTCCTGTGGTCGACGGTCTGGATCTGGACCAGCTGGTGAAATTTTTTGAAGGGGTTTTCGGGATTTATGACTTCCCTGGGGTGACTGGTGCCTCTCTTTTGAACATGATCTACCCTTTTTGTCGGGCGCCTTTACTGGATCGTGTGGTCTGGCATCTCGGCGCGGGGGGGGATTTCGATACCTTCCACAGAGATGTTCTGGAGCTGTTTATGCCCAGGAGGCTGCGTGACCAGATGCGGCAAAGACTATTTTATAGAGTTCAGGGGCACGGGGAAAAATTAAATGTTTTCATAACTTCAATCAAGAGTGCTGCCCGGGTGCTGCGTGTGGACGTGTCGGAGGCTGAGGTGGTGCGGGTCATCCTGGAGGGCCTCAATCCCCAGGAGAGGTCACGTTTGGTGTTCCTGGAGAGACCGCGAAGCTTCGAGGATCTCATCAGAGCTTGTGTCTTCGCCCGCACCATCCAGATGAATGATGAGCCTTGCTCCGGCACTTCGGAATTCCCTGTCTCCTGTTCCACATCTGGTCAACAGCGGCCACCTCCCCGGGAACAACGAGGTAACAACACGGAGAGAAAACTCTATGGTTGTTATAATTGTGGTAAGATGGGGCACTTGGCCCGGAATTGCCAATTCAAACGGTCTGAGGTCTCGGGTGAAAAACGCCCTTCAAAAAACGACCTGCGTGGGGGGGATTGAGGGGACGCCGGTCCCTCCCCACGCGTGGTAGAGTTAGCGTATCTCATATTCCGTCCTGTTCGGTTGAAACTGGGCACCCATCCGGGAAGCCCTCTCCTAAGCCTATTTGTCCTGGTCTCTCCGTGTGTCCCTATCTCGAGTTAGAGGTTGGAAAAGGCCGTATTAGGGCCTTGGTGGACTCGGGATCGGCGCGGTGTTTAATGTCGTCCCGTGTTTATCAGCAGTTGGTTAGGGAGTCCTTAATTAAAGCGAGTGCCCCTTCGTCGGTGGTGTGTTGGACGGCCTCGAGGGAGGTTTTGCCTACCGCAAAAATGGTGGCCTTCAAGATTAAAATAAACTATTTTTCGTGGGTGTGGGAGTTTCTAGTCGCTCCTAATCTGAGTGTAGATTGTATTCTGGGTGCGGACTTCATTGCTACAAGTGGTCTGGTTCTCGATATCCAGGGGCACGTTTGTTTTTTAAGTTTAACCGTGGCGTGCGCATTCCTATTTTTGGATATCGGGACGCGTCGGGGGAGGGACTTGAAGGACGTCAACCCCCGGCGTCTATTAATAATTTAAACCAGTCCCAACAGACCACTTTTCTTCAATTGTGTGAGGAGTTCCCCGAGGTACTGACTGCCAATCTCGGACTCACACATAACCTTGAGTATCGTATCCGCCTTTGTGACTCCTCGGTTGTCCATTCGCACCCTTATAAATTCGCTCCTCCCAAAATGACCATTTTGCGTGAGAAGGTTCAAGAATTGTTAGACCAGGGTGTCATTGAACCTTCCACGTCGGCCTATGCCAGTCCAGCATTCTTGGTGCCTAAACCAGGAGGGAAGCATCGGCTGGTTATTGACTATCGAAAATTAAATCAAAATATAGAGGTTGAGTCGGTGCCATTCCCGGACCTGCATTCGGCCTTTGACTGGTTTTCGTCAAAAATGAAATGTGAAGAAGATAAAGGAACGCGTAAGTATGGAACGTGCTGGCCAAAATGAAAGGTATGTCTCTGATGAACTTTTCTGGTGTATGCTGTGTAAGTAAACTTTTATTATAATGATCAAAGCAATAATTCTAGACAGTGGACAGTGTTACTTCGGTTAAATGGAGAATTAACTTAATTTCTTTGTGTGCATATCTGTACCATCTGTACCACTTGATACCCTGGTCAAGTAATGACATGGCAAGCTGACTTAACATATAAAAAAAGAAAACATTTGCTTAATCATCCTTACGTTACTTAATATCCTGCAATCCCAGTTTATTTTAATGATAACGAATTTATATCTGAACAATAGTTTTTCTTTCAAAATGCAGTTGAACAAGTCTGGCATCTGAAATAATTTTTTATAGTGAGGACAGCTCCTTACAAGTATAAGTAGTAGGTGATAGTGATACATTATATGCAAAATGCAATTATATATGAAAAAGAAAAAAATATAAAAACGAAATGTGTTAAGCTACAGCTGGTGAATTGCCATTTACTTAAACTATACTGTGTGAAGGCACTTCTCAGCATTACTAGAATGAGTCATGCATCGTTCCTTTATTTTCCCTGAGGAACTCTCTCAGTTATTTATCCGTGTTGTCTATGTAACTGTCTTGTGTGTAAATTGTGAAGTGTATGTAAGTCTTAAAAAAGGAAATCATGTAGTCATACGTATTGAGTGTATAACCATTGTCATGACAGGTAGTGAACTATCCACCACATGTATTGAAGCTATGTTATATCCACACATGTTTTTGGATTTAGAATCAATTTTAATTTTCTATGAATGAATTTAATGAAACTTAATAACGTTTTCTCAATTTAATATATTCTGAATTGCATGAAGCATTGTCATGACAGGTACTGAACTATACATCACATGTGTTGCACTTATGTTCAATAACTGAAAAATTCCTATATAACTAATGATGATTAAATTAATAGTGTAACGTATTGAAATGTTGTGAATTTCTAAAAATTTCAAAATAAGTACAGTGGTTAAATTAATTGAAAAATGGAATAAAACAAAGTAACAGCTCTTAAATTAATAGTAATATGGAATGAAATGTTTTGAATTTATGAAAATCTGAAAATAAGTAATGGCGATTAAATTAATTGTAAAATGGAATAAAATAATGTAATGGTCATTAAAGTAATAGTAATACCGTATGAAATAATTTTTTTGAATTTGTGAAAATTTCAGAATATGTTACCGTGATTAAATTATTAGCAACATAGTATGAAATAATATTTTACGTTAGTGAAAATTTCAGTATTAACAGTGTTTAAATTAATTGTAAATTGGAATGAAATAATGTTTATATATCTGAAAATTTCTAAATAACTAAAGATCATTAAATTAATAGTGAAACTGAGATAAATAATGTTTTGAAATGATTTTATAAACAACAGTTTTTGAAAAAAGAGTAAAACCCTTAAGGTTTCATCATTGTAAACATTTTTTAAAGGGGAAATAAGAACCAATAAATGTTAATTGTTGAGTTTTGGAAATTGAGGTCACTGCATTAATTAATTAACCTAATGGTTCCCCAGCACGATAGTTTTCTTCCTCTAGGAGAAAGAAAACCATCAATATAGTGATAGTGATACATTATATGCAAAATGCAATTATATATAAAAAACAAAAAAAAGAAATACTGTCTATCAAGAGACTGTAGAAAGATGCGAGCAAATTAAACAAGAGGTACATCAAATGTGGGAGGAGAATAAGGAAGGAATAGCACAAGTACAGACTGACATTGGTGAACGAATGGAAAGAGTATATAATAACTTAAACAATGTCGAAAGCCAAGTAAGTGCGAATAAAGAGAAGATCGAGGAAATCCGTCGACGCGAGATACAACTACAAGAAGAAGTGGATTCATGGCGGGATAGAACATGCCAAAATACTTATATCACCAACAACGATAACCGGGAGTTAATCAATTTTAGGAATTACAAACGTAACCCCATGGAGTTTCTGAAGAGGGTAGAAGAGATGATAGCAAGGAATAGAGAGACCCGTTGGAATGTTATCCGAGGAATGATCGATGAGATGTTTAAGGATACCCACGACAATTGGTGGACGGCAGTGCGTCCCGACATTCAGAATATAACAGAATTTAAAAAACAGTTTAGGGAGAAGTATTGGTCGGAGTCGACCCAAAATATGGTGAGAAATAATTTAAGCAATGGTCGGTATGAGGCAAACGTAGGACAATCTCCCACATCATACTTTCTAGGCAAGGTGTGCATGGCCCGTAATCTGGAGCCCAGAATTCCCGAGGAGTGTTTGGTGATACAACTCTCATACCATTACGAGGAAGGGATAAAGAACGCCCGTATATATAACCAGATTAAGACTATCCAAGCTATGACTAACTTTTTAGAAAATTATGAGCATGAGGGACAGTATCAAAGGAACCGCATAATAAATACTAAATACAATAGATACAATGGCAACGACCACCAACAAAATCCAAACAGTGGTAATAATCATCAGACAAACCAAAATGGTAACCAGAACAGAACCCATATTAGCCACCCAAATAATAATCAAAGGAATAATAATTATCAGGGTAATAACCATTATAATTACCGCGATAATCGGCATAATAGAGGAGACGGGGACAACCGACCCAACAACTACCGACACAACGTGAATTACATATACTCCCGACCTCAAGGTAATCAGAGACGGTACTACCCGAGGACACACACGAACCACAACTATTATAACCAGTCACAACGCGAGGACGACCACCAATACGGAGGAAATTGTAGACCGATGGACAACAATCCTGGGGACAGACAGGAACCACTACTGAACCAACCACAAATCTCACCAGAAAACAGAGAGGATGGGGGAAGCCCTCATTTAAACTAACAGAGTAATGGAGAAAGCAGAACAACAGAAAAAGAAGTATACAAAGAACCACCAAAAACCAATAAAATACCAGGTCGGTGAAAAGATATTAATAAGGAACAGAGAGTTACCCTAGAGGGAATAACGAAAAAATAATTATTATTGTATACAGGACCCTATGTGACAACAAAAAATAATGACAATAATAATTACGAAATAATGAACCCTATCACAAAAAAGATTAAGGGAACATATAATCAGGAATCTATAAAAAAGTGTCATGACGAAATACCATCACCAATCATCAATGACTAACAAGACGGACGGGAATAAATTAAGAATAAACCCCAAAATTCTAAATTAAGTAAGAACGTCTTACTATGTGTTCCCGAAGAAATTATTTTGAAAATATTAAGAATAAACCCCAAAATTCAAAAACTATTTAAGGACAACTTACTCAAAATACTTAGAAACAATGTGATTTAAGGTAAAAGACAAAACGCCAAGAGAATTGAAGAACAGATTACATAATTATTTATAAACAATATGATATAAAATGAAATAAGAAAAAAAATTGGCCGTCACGGGACGCCCGGCAGATGTGAAACATCAAAGTTGATGGTAGAATTTATAATTAATGAAAACCAATAAAGAAATATGGAGTAAAATAAATTTAAAAAAAACATAGAGTTTCGTTAATAAAATCAATATATTTTTCTTATTATTCTAATTATAATAATAATTACAGAATATAAATACAAGAGTTTTGTTAATAAAATCAATATATTTTTCTTATTATTCTAATTATAATAATAATTACAGAATATAAATACAAGAGAAGTCAATATTTTTAATATAGACTGTTTTACAATGCAGTTACAGAATATTATTTGACGTATCTTCTGTGATTTCTGTAATAGTAGCTGTTGAAGGTGTTTTAGACGGTATTAAAGAAATGATTGGCCGATGATAACTGAAGTATGTAACAAAAGTAGTAGACGTGATGTTACCAAGGTATCTTGAAAATACAGCATCGATTGTCGTTCCATATCTAGTTGTTGGTTCAGTTGGCTTATTATTGATTTTCAAATCAAATGTTTGCTCAAGGAATGTTGTCAAAGGGATTGAATCGTTTGTTGCAAAATTAACATTAAAATCTCCTGCTAAAATCATCGGAAGTTCGTCTAAATTATCTCCTATAATCCTTGAACCTTCGCGACTATATATGAGTAAACGACGGTGTAAAAATTTTATGATTTCTGTGACTTTTTGATTTGGTGAAATATACACAACAACCATAAGGAATTCTCTCCCATCATCCATTTTAACTTGAGAAGCACATATATCACCAATAGCTGATTGGGTAACATTAAGTTCACGTGTATTTCGTATTGTAAGTTCTATATTCGTCGTAGTAATTCGGGCTATGTTTTTGTTTTGATATATCGCAACTCCCGCAGCTCTAACATCTTCCCGTTTAAATTTTACTATGCAATCGAAATCAGGTAGTTGAACGTCTTTTTCATTAGAAAGGCATGTTTCTGATAATAATAAAAAGTCACTTTTTTGAGAAACTGAATCTTGCATATCTGAAGCATGTTTTTTGAGACTTTGACAGTTTAAAGTTAATATTGTCAATCCCTCTCTCGATGTAATGAAATTAGTAATCATTTCTTGCAAAGTATTAAGTCTATTCAAGGATAGTCTTTTAAATTCTTCTTGCAAAGACAAAATTGATGGATGAATTCTTCTTCCATAGTAAAATCTTAAATCATCATTACGGTTACATATGAACAAACTTTCAATACTAGTAACTCGCGATAAAGCGACATATAATAACTGAATAGAATGAGTTTTACTATACTCATAGACTATCTCGTCATATGTAGCTCCTTGACACTTATGAATAGTCATGGCACATCATGATATCGTAGGAAAGTGATTTCTTTTTCCCACAATTGTTTTATTGTTGTTAAGATGAATACTTGTAGTTCGACGTATAATAGGAACGGCTCGTTCTGCAATGAATCCAGCAGCTTTTTTTCTGGCAACTGTACCAGTTCTTTTATCAGGGAAAATCAGCCATACACGAGTAATTTCATTTTGTTCATTCTGTTCTATATGAACCAAAGTTCCAACAGCACCATTAGCTAATCCATCTGTAACGTCTATGTTTTTTGTAATAATGTAAGGTTTTCCAATTACAAAAATAATTTCGTATGGCAATCCACCTGTGTCAATCACTGACATCTTGTGTAATTTTTGCCTCACAAACCCTTCCTGGTCATGGTTAGCACAGCCACTAATAATATCAAGGCACCCCAGGGCTCCCCGACCCGACACCGGACCAATATAAGAGAGTCCCCATGGGACTGACTGTTGGGGCTCCCCGACACGACACCGGATCAATATAAGAGAGTCCCCATGAGACTGGCTGTTGGTGCTCAGACGCTAACCCGTCTACTAGACATTGTGTTCCACGATGTAAAATTCCAGTTTGTATTCAACTATTTAGATGACCTACTGATTTACAGTACCACCTTGGAGGAACACATGGATCACCTCCGTGAGGTGTTGTGTCGCCTGAGGCGCGCGGGGCTTACAGTAAACCCCGACAAGGTGAAATTTGCCCAGGAGGAAATTTCTTTCCTCGGTCACCTTGTGTCTCATAAACGGGTCACGGTAGACCAAGAGAGAACTCAGGCTATTCGGGATTTCCCTCCTCCAAGGGACGCTAAAGCGGTGGCCCGCTTTGTAGGGATGGTGAATTTTTATCGGCGGTTCATTCCTGGGGCCGCCGAGATTGCTGCTCCCCTAAATTCCTTGAGAAAAAAGGGTGTCAAATTTGTGTGGGGCGACGAACAGCAGTGGGCCTTTGAGACCCTGAAGGAGGCCATTCTGTCGCCGCCCGTGCTTCGGATGCCTGACTTTACGAAGCCCTTTATTTTGCTTTATTTTGCAGTCTGATGCCAGCTCTGTTGCGGTCGGCGCCGTGCTCTCGCAGGAGGTGGATGGTGCTCGGCAGCCAGTAGCTTTTGTATCTAGGACCCTCACGGACACCGAAAAGAAATCATCTGTTTATGAGTTGGAGTGTTTGGCAGTTGTCTTCGCCCTTGACAAGTTTAGAAGGTATTTGGAACATGCTGAGTTCCAACTAGAGACCGACAATCAGGCTCTCTCTTGGCTTCTGGCGCATCCCCGACAACTGGGTAAAATTGGCCGCTGGGTGATCAAAATCTCATCATTTAAGTTCAGGGCACAGCATATACGGGGGACCCAAAATGTTGTTGCCGACGCTTTATCACGAATGTACCATCTACCCAGTGAGGATCAAATACATGAACCCTGCGCCTTACTCTTGGAGTTTCCCCTCGCCTTTACTGATGTCATCCCTCATCAGCTTGATGATGAGACGCTGGGTCCTATAATAGAAAATATTAAATCAGGCGAGATTAAAGCTCCTTATTTTCTGTCCAAGGGCGTCCTCTGCTGCAAGGAACGTAGAGGACGGGTTCCTAAGATAGTGCTGCCGAGCAAGCTTGTACCCATGGTCTTCCAGTACTATCACAATTCCCCGGTGGGAGGCCATTTGGGTGTTTCTAAGTCCATCGCCGCGATTAGGAAGAACTTCATCTGGAAAGGCATGGACCGGGACATCGCCACCCGGGTGAAGTGTTGTCATCTGTGTAGTCTGAGCAAGCCCGCTCAGAACACCAAGTTGGGGTTGCTGTCTTCTGAGGTGGCTAGCAGACCTATGGAGAAGGTTTTCATCGACTACGTGGGTCCGTTCCCACGTAGCAAGGCCGGGAATTCGTTCCTCCTTGTTTGTGTGGATGCCTTCTCTAAGTTTGTCTGGCTACTTCCTTTGCGTCAGGCAAGTGCTGCAACTACCATCACAGCCCTTCAGACCAGCATCTTTCAGCATTTCGGGCTTCCCTCCATCATTGTCTCGGACAATTGCCCCCAGTTCATCTCAAGGCCAGTGGGTTTCAAGCACGGCATTCAACATGTAACCTCTTCACCTTATCACCCGCAATCTTCCCACGCTGAACGATTACTAATCGCAACCTCAGAGCCGCCCTCATCGCATACCACGGGGAACAGCAGAACACCTGGGACCCAGAATCTTAGTTGGTTACAAATGGCTTTCAACTCCTCCCTTCATGAAAGTCATAGAGCCGTGCCTTGGAGGTCATGTTTGGTTTCTCCCCTGTACACCCCCTTAGCAATTTGTGGAGATTGGAGGATCTTCTTCCCGATTCGCCGAACGGGAGGATCTCGCACAGGTGGAAAGATGTGAGGAGAGCTCTGCTCCGATCGCACGAGCGCGTGCGGCATCGTTACAACGCTGGGAGAGTCCCCAACCCTTTTAAGGTGGGACAGTTGGTGTACTGTAGGGAGCTACCCCCTCAGCTCTAGAGTGGAGATCGCGCCGCCAAACTCTGTTATCGGTGGATGGGACCGTTCCGAATTTCAAAATTTGTCTCTCCGGTAACTGCCAGCCTGGTGGGTCTAGAGGAGGTGAGAGTGGCGCATGTTTCGTATTTGAAAGCGTGCCCTCAATTAGAGGTTCCTTGAGATAAATGTATATATATATTGCTACCCCAGTAAGGATTAATTAAGGTCTTTGGGTTTGGTTTTCGGGGGGCTTTCCTGGAGGATCTGGTTTTAATAATTTTTGGGTTTAATGGTTTTACCTTTTAGAGATTTTAACCGTTTTAAGGGGGGGTCAAATGGGGTTTTAAAGTTTTATATGGATTTTGGCTCCTCTCCTTTCATTTCCTCTTTCTATCTCTTTAGGTCGCGACCGCTCACACTTCCAGCATCTTCCACACACACACACACACACACACACACACACACATCCCGACACACACACCCACATTGTCCTTCTTTCCGGTGTCCTTTCGTTTTCAACTTCCGTTTTATTTTACCTTTTAAACAGTTTTATTTAGTCCCCAGCTTTCCTCCAGTTGTAGCCGACCCAATGTCGTCCAACCCGTTGGACGTCCTTTGTTGTGGGGGTGTGCCGTAACTAAGGAATTTTGTTACGGCAACAAACAAAAAATTATTAAGTCAAATTACTGTATAGTCGCGATGTGTAGAGAGACTCTCGCGCGATCTAGTAGAGGATCAGGCAGCTTGATTTTCCTGCCTCGCGGAGTGGCGGCGTTGTTGTTGTGGAGAATGCAGTAAGCGTGTCGGACGGTCTCGTCTTGTTCAGCCTTCAAGCCAGCTGCATGTGATCAAAGTATTTAATTGTTCTTTTTGTAATCCCGGGCGTAAATTATTTACCATGGCTGGCTAAGAACCAAGGTGTTCCCTAGGGTGTCTCCGGCTCGCTCAACCGTGACCAAATGATCAGGAAAAAAATGAAAAGTTAAGAAGATAAAGGAACGGGTAAGTATGGAACGTGCTGGCCAAAATGAAAGGTATGTCTCTGATGAACTTCTCTGGTGTATGCTGTCCAAGTAAACTTTGATTATAATAATCAAAGCAATAATTCTAGACAGTGGACAGTGTTACTTCGGTTAAATGGAAAATTAACTTAATTTCTTAGTGTGCATATCTGTACCATCTATACCACTTGATACCCTGGTCAAGTAATGACATGGCAAGCTGACTTAACATATAAAAAAAGAAAACATTTGCTTAATCATCCTTACATTACTTAATATCCTGCAATCCCAGTTTATTTTAATGATAACGAATTTATATCTGAACAATAGTTTTTCTTTCAAAATACAGTTGAACAAGTCTGGCATCTGAAATAACTTTTTATAGTGAGGACAGCTCCTTACAAGTATAAGTAGTAGGTGATAGTGATACATTATATGCAAAATGCAATTATATATGAAAAAGAAAAAAAAGAAAAAAATATAAAAACGAAATGTGTTAAGCTACAGCTGGTGAATTACCATTTACTTAAACTATACTGTGTGAAGGCACTTCTCAGTATTACTAGAATGAGTCATGCATCGTTCCTTTATTTTCCCTGAGGAAATCTCTCACTTATTTGTCAGTGTTGTCTATGTAACTGTCTTGTGTGTAAATTGTGAAGTGTATGTAAGTCTTAAAAAAGGAAATCATGTAGTCATACGTATTGAGTGTATAACCATTGTCATGACAGGTAGTGAACTATCCACCACATGCATTGAAGCTATGTTATATCCATACATGTTTTTGGATTTAGAATCAATTTTAATTTTTCATATAAATGAATTTGATGAAACTTAATAACCTTTTTCTCAATTTAATATATTCTGAATTGCAAGAAGCATTGTCATGATAGGTACTGAACTATACATCACATGTGTTGCACTTATGTTGAATAACTAACAAATTTCTAAATAACTAATGATGATTAAATTAATAATGTAACGGATTAAAATGTTTTGAATTTCTAAAATTTTTAAAATAAAGTAACAGCTCTTAAATTAATTGTAAAATGGAATAAAATAATGTAATGGACATTAAAGTAATAGTAATACCGTATGAAATAATTTTTGAATTTGTGAAAATTTCAGAATATGTTACAGTGATAAAATTATTTGCAACATAGTATGAAATAATGTTTTACGTTAGTGAAATTTTCAGTATTAACAGTGTTTAAATTAATTGTACAATGGAATGAAATAATGTTTATATATCTAAAAATTTCTAAATAACTAAAGATCATTAAATTAATAGTGAAACTGATACAAATAATGTTTTGAAATGATTTTATAAACAACAGTTTTTGAAAAAGAGTAAAACCCTTAAGGTTTCATCATTGAAAACATATTTTGAAGGGGAAATAAGAATCAATAAATGTTAATTGTTGAGTTTTGGAAATTGAGGTCACTGCATTAATTAATTAACCTAATGGTTCCCCAGCACGATTGTTTTCTTCCTCTAGGAGACTTTCTCCTAGTTCTAAACTGGTGAGCTGGTCGTCCTGGTAAGCTATAGAAATATAGATATATATATGTTAAGAAAGTTAAAATTATGAAATTTGGAATAGTTTAAAGCGTTGTCTGGTCAATTCGATTTTCTTGATACTAGATGGTGGGGGGAAGTTGGTAATGGAGGGGATGATGTCAATATAGCGGACTCTAGGAGTCCAACGGGTTGGACGACATTGGGGGGGCTTTCCTGGAGGATCTGGTTTTAATAATTTTTGGGTTTAATGGTTTCACCTTTAAGAGATTTTAACCGTTTTAAGGGGGGTCAAATGGGGTTTAAAGTTTTAGATGGATTTTAGCTCCTCTCCTTTCCTTTCCTCTTTCTATCTCTTTAGGTCGCGACCGCTCACACATTCCAGCATCTTACACACACACACACACACACACACACACACACACACACACACACACACACACACACACACACACACCATACCGACACACACACCCACCTTATCCTTCTGTCCGGTGTCCTTTCGTTTTCAACTTCTGTTTTATTTTACCTTTTAAACAGTTTATTTAGTCCCCAGCTTTCCTCCAGTTGTAGCCGACCCAATGTCGTCCAACCCGTTGGACTCCTTTTGTTGTGGGGGTGTGCCGTAACTAAGGAATTTTGTTACGGCAACAAACAAAAAATTATTAAATGAAATTACTGTATAGTGGCGATGTGTAGAGAGACTCTCGCGCGATCTAGTAGAGAGATCAGGCAGCTTGATTTTCCTGCCTCGCGGAGTGGCGGCGTTGTTGTTGAGAATGCGGTAAGCGGGTCGGACGCTCTCGTCTTGTTCCAGCCTTCAAGCCGGCTGCATGTGATCAAAGTATTTAATCGTTGTTTTGTAATCCCGGGCGTAAATTATTTACCATGGCTGGCTAAGAACCAAGGTGTTCCCTAAGGTGTCTTCGCTCGCTCAACCGTGACCAAATGATCAGGAAAAAAAATGAAATGTGAAGAAGATAAAGAACGCGTAAGTATGGAACGTACTGGCCAAAATGAAAGGTATGTCTCTGATGAACTTTTCTGGTGTATGCTGTGTAAGTAAACTTTTATTATAATGATCAAAGCAATAATTCTAGACAGTGGACAGTGTTACTTCGGTTAAATGGAGAATTAACTTAATTTCTTGGTGTGCATACCTGTACCATCTGTACCACTTGATACTCTGGTCAAGTAATGACATGGCAAGCTAGTATCTATATGGCAGGTAGTGAACTATCCACCACATGTATTGAAGCTATGTTATATCCACACATGTTTTTGGATTTAGAATCAATTTTAATTTTCCATGAATGGATTTAATGAAACTTAATAACGTTTTCTCAATTTAATATATTCTGAATTACATGAAGCATTGTCATGACAGGTACTGAACTATACATCACATGTGTTGCACTTATGTTGAATAACTCCATGTTTTTGGAATTTAAAATCAATGTTAATTTTTGCATTGAAATGAATTTAATGGAACTTAATAACGTTTTCTCAATTTAATATATTCTGAATTACATGAAGCATTGTCATGACAGGTACTGAACTATACATCACATGTGTTGCACTTATGTTGAATAACTGAAAAATTTCTAAATAACTAATGATGATTAAATTAATAGTGTAACGGATTGAAATGTTGTGAATTTCTAAAAATTTCAAAATAAGTACAGTGGTTAAATTAATTGAAAAATGGAATAAAACAAAGTAACAGCTCTTAAATTAATAGTAATATGGAATGGAATGTTTTGAATTTATGAAAATCTGAAAATAAGTAATGGCGATTAAATTAATTGTAAAATGGAATAAAATAATGTAATGGTCATTAAAGTAATAGTAATACCGTATGAAATAATTTTTTTGAATTTGTGAAAATTTCAGAATATGTTACCGTGATTAAATTATTTGCAACATAGTATGAAATAATGTTTTACGTTAGTGAAAATTTCAGTATTAACAGTGTTTAAATTAATTGTAAATTGGAATGAAATAATGTTTATATATCTGAAAATTTCTAAATAACTAAAGATCATTAAATTAATAGTGAAACTGATATAAATAATGTTTTGAAATGATTTTATAAACAACAGTTTTTGAAAAAAGAGTAAAACCCTTAAGGTTTCATCATTGTAAACATTTTTTAAAGGGGAAATAAGAACCAATAAATGTTAATTGTTGAGTTTTGGAAATTGAGGTCACTGCATTAATTAATTAACCTAATAGTTCCCCAGCACGATGGTTTTCTTCCTCTAGGAGAAAGAAAACCATCAATATAGTGATAGTGATATGCAAAATGCAATTATATATGAAAAAAAAAAAGAAATACAGTCTATCAAGAGACTGTAGAAAGATGCGAGCAAATTAAACAAGAGGTACATCAAATGCGGGAGGGGAATAAGGAAGGAATAGCACAAGTACAGACTGACATTGGTGAACGAATGGAAAGAGTATATAATAACTTAAACAATGTCGAAAGCCAAGTAAGTACGAATAAAGAGAAGATCCAGGAAATCCGTCGACGCGAGATACAACTACAAGAAGAAGTGGATTCATGGCGGGATAGAACATGCCAAAATACTTATATCACCAACAACGATAACCGGGAGTTATTCAATTTTAGGAATTACAAACGTAACCCCATGGAGTTTCTGAAGAGTGTAGAAGAGATGATAGCAAGGAATAGAGAGACCCGTTGGAATGTTATCCGAGGAATGATCGATGAGATGTTTAAGGATACCCACGACAATTGGTGGACGGCAGTGCGTCCCGATATTCAGAATATAACAGAATTTAAAAAACAGTTTAGGGAGAAGTATTGGTCGGAGTCGACCCAAAATATGGTGAGAAATATTTTAAGCAATGGTCGGTATGAGGCAAACGTAGGACAATCTCCCACATCATACTTTCTAGGCAAGGTGTGCATGGCCCGTAATCTGGAGCCCAGAATTCCCGAGGAGTGTTTGGTGATACAACTCTCATACCATTACGAGGAAGGGATAAAGAACGCCCGTATATATAACCAGATTAAGACTATCCAAGCTATGGCTAACTTTTTAGAAAATTATGAGCATGAGGGACAGTATCAAAGGAACCGCATAATAAATACTAAATACAATAGATACAATGGCAACGACCACCAACAAAATCCAAACAGTAGTAATAATCATCAGACAAACCAAAATGGTAACCAGAACAGAACCCATATTAGCCACCCAAATAATAATCAAAGGAATAATAATTATCGGGGTAATAACCATTATAATTACCGCGATAATCGGCATAATAGAGGAGACGGGGACAACCGACCCAACAACTACCGACACAACGTGAATTACATATACTCCCGACCTCAAGGTAATCAGAGACGGTACTACCCGAGGACACACACGAACCACAACTATTATAACCAGTCACAACGCAAGGACGACCACCAATACGGAGGAAATTGTAGACCGATGGACAACAATCCTGGGGACAGACAGGAACCACTACTGAACCAACCACAAAACTCACCAGAAAACAGAGAGGATGGGGGAAGCCCTCATTTAAACTAACAGAGTAATGGAGAAAGCAGAACAACAGAAAAAGAAGTATACAAAGAACCACCCAAAACCAATAAAATACCAGGTCGGTGAAAAGATATTAATAAGGAACAGAGAGTTACCCAGTACTCTAGAGGGAATAACGAAAAAATAATTATTATTGTATACAGGACCCTATGTGACAACAAAAAATAATGACAATAATAATTACGAAATAATGAGCCCTATCACAAAAAAATTAAGGGAACATATAATCAGGAATCTATAAAAAAGTGTCATGACGAAATACCATCACCAATCATCAATGACTAACAAGACGGACGGGAATGAATTAAGAATAAACCCCAAAATTCTAAATTAAGTAAGAACGTCTTACTATGTGTTCCCGAAGAAATTATTTTGAAAATATTAAGAATAAACCCCAAAATTCAAAAACTATTTAAGGACAACTTACTCAAAATACTTAGAAACAATGTGATTTAAGGTAAAAGACAAAACGCCAAGAGAATTGAAGAACAGATTACATAATTATTTATAAACAATATGATATAAAATGAAATAAGAAAAAAAATTGGCCGTCACGGGACGCCCGGCAGATGTGAAACATCAAAGTTGATGGTAGAATTTATAATTAATGAAAACCAATAAAAAATATGGAGTAAAATAAATAAAAAAAACGTAGAGTTTCGTTAATAAAATCAATATATTTTTCTTATTATTCTAATTATAATAATAATTACAGAATATAAATACAAGAGTTTTGTTAATAAAATCAATATATTTTTCTTATTATTCTAATTATAATAATAATTACAGAATATAAATACAAGAGAAGTCAATATTTTTAATATAGACAGTTTTACAATGCAGTTACGGAATGTTATTTGACGTATCTTCTGTGATTTCTGTAATAGTAGCTGTTGAAGGTGTTTTAGACGGTATTAAAGAAATGATTGGCCGATGATAACTGAAGTATGTAACAAAAGTAGTAGACGTGATGTTACCAAGGTATCTTGAAAATACAGCATCGATTGTCGTTCCATATCTAGTTGTTGGTTCAGTTGGCTTATTATTGATTTTCAAATCAAATGTTTGCTCAAGGAATGTTGTCAAAATCGTTTGTTGCAAAATTAACATTAAAATCTCCTGCTAATATCATCGGAAGTTCGTCTAAATTATCTCCTATAATCCTTGAACCTTCGCGACTATATATGAGTAAACGACCGTGTAAAAATTTTATGATTTCTGTGACTTTTTGATTTGGTGAAATATACACAACAACCATAAGGAATTCTCTCCCATCATCCATTTTAACTTGAGAAGCACATATATCACCAATAGCTGCTTGGGTAACATTAAGTTCACGTGTATTTCGTATTGTAAGTTCTATATTCGTCGTAGTAATTCGGGCTATGTTTTTGTTTTGATATATCGCAACTCCCGCAGCTCTAACATCTTCCCGTTTAAATTTTACTATGCAATCGAAATCAGGTAGTTGAACGTCTTTTTCATTAGAAAGGCATGTTTCTGATAATAATAAAAAGTCACTTTTTTTACTTCCATATTCCTTAAGGAATGGAAGTATGGTGATGGCAAAAAAAATCGTGTTCGAGATTATTGCAGATTCTGATTGTACTACACTCAAAACATGAAAAAAAGTCGTTTTCCGAAAAGTGTCTGTGTGTGTGTCTGTGTGTGTGTCTGTCTGTGTGTCTGTCTGTGTGTCTGTAGATTTTTTTCTATGGCAAACGATAACAGCCGCAAATTCAAACAGAATCAAATAATTTTTTGCATGCAGCCCTGATTTGTAGAGTACTCGCGACGTATTGTTTTTGGTGAAGATCGGTTGAGGAGAAGGGGTAGTTTACCTGCAACGTTTTTTATCAAGCGTATTTTCTATGGCAAACGATAACTGCCGCAAATTCAAACAGAATCAAATAATGTTTCGCATACAGCTCTGAGTTGTAGAGTTCTCAAGACCTATTGTTTTTGGTGAAGATCGGTTAAGGGAAAGGGGTAGTTTACCAACAACGTTTTTTTAACAAGGGTATTTTCTATGGCAAACGATAACAGCCGCAAATTCAAACAGAATCAAATAATTTTCTGCATACAGCCCTGATTTGTAGAGTACTCAAGACTTATTGTTTTTTGTGAAGATCGGTTGAGGGGAAGGGGTAGTTTACCGGCAACGTTTTTTATCAAGCGTATTTTCTATGGCAAACGATAACTGCCGCAAATTCAAACAGAATCAAATAATTTTTTGCAAACGTCAGTGAATTGTAGAGGACTCAAGGCCTTTAGATTTTGGTGAAGATCGGTTAAGGGGAAGGGGTAGTTTACCTGCAACCTTTTACGTTTTAACAAGATTAAAGTACTTGAAAATTTTATTTAAACTTTTTGAAACAATGGTAATTGTTAAAAATAAAATAATTTTGTTGCCAGGCAATAAAATTATAATTTTTTCATTTTAATGTAAATTATGTTTGAGTTAATATCTTTATATATACATTGGAACTTGGTTATTACGGCCTCGGTTGTTACGTCAACTCGGGTGTAGCGTTATTTTGTCATAAGTCCGGTCAAACTGATATCTTTAACATTATAAAAATTCCCGGTTTTAACGTCACTAAATATTGTACTACTCTGTTATAACGTCAAATATTTCTCAGATATTTTACTCTAAATTTCATATAAACGTATATATGTGCGCGTGCGCGCTAGCCCATGGCTACATTGTACAGACATACATTGTATGCAAGCAATAAGCACTGTAACAGGACTGCCGGCGCCAGCCATTTTACGTGCTCCAACGGATGGCTAGATCGATTTAAGGCCCGACATTCGATTTCCTTTGCAAAAATTTGTGGTGAGGCAAAATGCGTAGATCTGAACGTTACAGGCGATTGGGTGCGTAACACTTGGCCAGAAATTAGACGATCATATAAAGATGAAGACATCTTTAATGGACATGAAGCTGGAATTTTTTATAAATTAACTCCAGATAAGACTTTCAAATTTAAAAATGAAAAGTGCGTTGGTGGGAAGCTCTCTAAACAAAGAGTTACAGTTTTTGTTTGTGCGAACATGACGGGAACCGAAAAAAGGAAACTTTTAGTTATCGGGAAAAGTTTGCATCCTAGATGTTTTAAAAACATCAAAAAACTTCCTGTAAGTTACACTGCCAACATAAAAGCGTGGACGACTTCTAGTATTTTTGAAGATGACTTCTGTACGTGTGTATGTCACTGAACTCATCCATGTATAAAATAATATATCGTTCGTGGCAGGTAAGCATATCTCAGTTATGTAATGTTTACGTTTCCATTTTATTATTATGCCTACAGCAATAAAAAGGCAGGTAAGACACACACACACACACACACACACACACACACACACACACACACACACACACACACACACACACACAATTCACGTTATTTCTGGCCTCACTCATGTTTATTTTCTTACATTTGCACGCTTTTTATATGGAAAGTGCCGAAACCCACACCAACATAACGCTTGCAAGCAGAAAAAATGGACATCAATTTGCTTCCTGTGGATCGCTGGGCAATGTAACTGCACGTGTTTACAGAGGAACGATTCATAGACAGACTTTTCGTCTTTAGGGAATGAACCCTCTGCAAGATGCTGAGGGTCCATGAGTGACTTCGGAGCGCTCCTTCTTTTTCGCGTGTTTGTTCTGTGAAACGTACACTGTAGATTCGCAGCTTTACTCTAAGCAACGCTCAATAGGAAATGTTGAAAATTTTTGTCCACAGTGTACCCTCATTCACACTAAACCTGCTCTGATGTTTTAATTACGGACATCATAATATTAAAACTTTGGAAACTTGAGCACTACTTAATGGAGATCAATCATTAACTTATACAAGCCATTAATTTTATGCATATATTTTATATATATGTGTACAACGTTATCGGCAACAAAGAAGTAGTTTTTGTTAAAATTCCTTCCCGGGATATTTGGCCGTAGTCCAATGTTTTCTACAAAACCAGACGTTTCGGCAATGCCGTCGACTTCCATCATCAGTGAAAATAGAGTGCGATAACGTGAGGTGGTATACGTTAGTGACCACAGTACTGTGGTTAAGGCTGAAGCAGTAAGTAGAAAGAAGTAGTTTCTATGGTAATATTTCATTTCGAAAATGATTTTAAATATAAATCTTAGAATATGGAAGTCATGTATGGTTCTCCATACCGATATTTAGAAACAGAATCTTTCATATCTGAAGCATGTTTTTTGAGACTTTGACATTTTAAAGTTAATATTGTCAATCCCTCTCTCGAAGTAATGAAATTAGTAATCATTTCTTGCAAAGTATTAAGTCTATTCAAGGATAGTCTTTTAAATTCTTCTTGCAAAGACAAAATTGATGGATGAATTCTTCTTCCATGGTAAAATCTTAAATCATCATTACGGTTACATATGAACAAACCTTCAATACTAGTAACTCGCGATAAAGCGACATATAATAACTGAATAGAATGAGTTTTACTATACTCATAGACTATCTCGTCATATGTAGCTCCTTGACACTTATGAATAGTCATGGCACATCCGGATATCGTAGGAAAGTGATTTCTTTTTCCCACAATTGTTTTGTTGTTGTTAAGATGAATACTTGTAGTTCGACGTATAATAGGAACGGCTCGTTCTACAATGAATCCAGCAGCTTTTTTTCTGGCAACTGTACCAGTTCTTTTATCAGGGAAAACCAGCCATACACGAGTAATTTCATTTTGTTCATTCTGTTCTATATGAACCAAAGTTCCAACAGCACCATTAGCTAATCCATCTGTAACGTCTATGTTTGTTGTAATAATGTAAGGTTTTCCAATTACAAAAATAATTTCGTATGGCAATCCACCTGTGTCAATCACTGACATCTTGTGTAATTTTTGCCTCACAAATCCTTCCTGTTCATGGTTAGCACAGCCACTAATAATATCTATTGCAATGGAAACATGTTTATCTTGAGCTTGTTGCAAAATAGATACGTTGTATTCATTGACCGATGCGTTTTCTTGAAATAATCGAACCCCATTTGGGCAGCGCTGTGTAACTTCTGCCTTCGTAAAAAATCTTGACTCGATAATGGCCAATTCGTCATTCACTAGAATGGATCCATTACCAATTTTTGTAAGGATAGAAGCAAAAATTACATTAGTTTGTCGCATAACTTGAGTTAATTCGTAGAATTTTAATCCTCGCCACAGGAAAGGTCCAACCATTCGTTGTTTTGTCTTCTTGTAAATTGGAGTAGCTCTGACTGGAGGTAATTGTCGCAAGTCTCCAATAAGAATGATGTCTAGTCCTCCAAAGTTACTCTCAAAATTTCCAGTTATTTGCTTTAACCTTGAATCAATTTGATTTAAAAGTTCAGCACCAATCATACTTATTTCGTCAACTATTAACACTTTAACGTATTTAAATAAACATCGATACTGTTGTGCCATTTCCATTGACAATGGAAGTAGTTTAGATAATGATATTTTTAATGCTGTATGAACTGTAGTTCCGTCAATGGCTACTGCAGCTTTGCCAGTGGAAGCACACGTAATGTATGCATTGCAGAAGCCGTCATTATTTGAGAATCTATTGTATATTTCCATTATCAATTTAATAACGAAAGTTTTTCCGCATCCAGCTGGCCCAGTGAAAAATATTTGCAAAGGCAATTTCTCTGCAGATAAAATGTGATGGATGACGTGCAAAAGTAAATTTTTAGCACTTCTCATGAGGTCACAAAATTGATCAAAGTTCATTATATTTTCTCTTCTTTTAGCAATTGCTCCTAAACTTTTAAGTGTAGCTATACATAAATCTTCATTAACCGCAGCATTTGGGTTTTTATATAATTCTTGAAAAGGATTTGGTTCTGGAAATCTTGTAGCGACGTCTTGAATTTCTAACTCGTCATCATTCAATTGATCATCTTGGCGACATAGTTGTCGGCATATATCAATAGTTTTTTGAATATCAATATTAGACTCAAACTCTTTTCGTCTTTGTAAAATAGTATTTTCGTTTTCATCATATATGGTAATGAATTTCATGTCTGCTAAAATTTCCGTATCCTCATTTCTAAACGGCAAATGTAAAGTCACCATTTCCCTTCTGTACTCGTTGTAGTCCTGAGCAATATCATAGTTTCTGTAACGAATAATTCGTGGCTGTTTTCGTTCTACATAAACTCCACTATTGTTTTTAGTATATTTAGAAACAAATTGTGCTAAAGTAACATTTTCCAAATCGTCTGGCCGTTTTTGATATTTTTCATACCAATCCTCCTTCCAAATGTCAGTAGAGTCATCATCAAGTTCACTTATTTGTTTTAATGTTTTTTTAATTCTTTGTCGCTCGATTGGCCAACAAGTATTGATATATTGAACTACCACTGAAGATTTTGACATTGGTTCTCTAAGAAGATACCAAGCAGCTTCTTGACTAGTCATCTCAACAGAATTCAGCATATCAACACTCATTTTACGAGTTATTTCAACAATGTCGAATTCTGGATGTTCATTCATAACTTCTATAATGTTACGTTTTAAATTGCTAATTTCTCTGTTCGTCTTATTTACATACTCGCTAACATACGCAGCACAAGAATATTCTTCAGTGATTATCTGGAAATCCATGTTTGACTTTAATACGTTAAAAACAAATGGATTAAATGTATTGTGCAATTTTTCTGAAGGATGTCGTTTATAAAAAATTCGTGGTCTAGTAATGCCCGATCTGATTATGTTTTTGTATTCTTCATCTGACCGAATATTATTACTTTCATAGTAATCATCAAAACTGCTATATTCGTTGCTTTCTAAATTCATTCTAATTTCAGCATAACGTTTCGAGTATTCTTTGAAATTTGGATCTGTTTTTTCCATTGTTGTCAAAATCATTGTAAATTTACAGGGCATAAATGGTGCATCAAATCTGCATTTTTGTCGTGAATTAGCAGTGACTTTTTTGTAGCATGTGAAGGTGTGTTTATGAGTGATTAGTTTAATATTTCCTGATGCTTCCGCCGAGGATACTGATACGAAGCTGTCAATCATTTCTATTGCTTCATCTTGGTCTTTTCCAAGAATATCGTCTGGCGCATTATCAAGCCATAACAAAATATGAGCATGGGGGCTCCCTCGATGTTGAAATTCTATTCGTTTAAAATAGTTGATAACTCTATATTTTCCAAAAGGACTGAATTTTTTTGATTGTAATATTGTCATAATCACGTTGACTAATTTGTTAAAATAAATAGCACATGTTACAGCGTCATTGTTAATTAATGAACTTTTTTCAATGAAACTTAATTCTGATGCAATGAATTCTAGAATACCTTCTCTGCCCTTGGGTAAAGTATATAACAGTTTCAATAAATCCGGCCACCCAATTTCATTAGCACTTAGTGTCATGAATGCAGTTGGCTTTCCTATCTGTCGTATTATTGCAAATAAATCTCTTTTTTTTCAGACCAGTACCAGACAGAATTAGGTATTGATCGTAAAAAAGCTAAATTAGACTCAATGCAATTATTAATGTATTCTTCAGACTGCACCTGTTCCTTGGTTGTGTTAGTATCCGTACCAACATGTTTAAACGCTATAGTCAAGCTGTCACGAACTCGTAGTCTCATTATTTTTACAGCCATATATAACAAATGGTATGGATCTACTCCTCTGCGATCTTGACGTCGTAGTTCGCTAGATGCCATCATAAATGGCGTAACTGTGACTCCATCTTTAAATTGTCGAATTTTTCCTATATAAATACTAGGAAATGACAATTCTTCAGCATGCTCGTCGAATAGTAAACTCTGTGGTGTGTTGTTTTGTCCTGGCGCTAGTCTTAAGTATTTTTCTTCATTCCATATTAAAGTTTGTTGCTGCGCAGTAAGACTTTCTTCAATATCAATATTCTCACTAAAATCATCAATATTTTCTTGAGAAATATGTGGTATATCTTGATTAAAAAATGATTTGTTGACTGTTATTTTATAATGTTGATATAAAGGTGTAGTAAGCAAGTGCTGTAGCCACAATTTAATTGATTTGATGTTAACTAATCCATGAACAAAACTACTTTTATGAATAATTTTTTTTTTAATATGTACATAAACGCTATGCTCATCATTGATATTTCTTGGAAGAGAATTTACCATTGTATCAACTGTAACAGGAACGTTGATTATTTGTCCATATATTCCAAATTTCCCATGAACATGCCTCAATCTCCTTATTTGCATGAAAGGAATACGAGGAGATAGAAGTCTTTCAGTAACAAAATCAAGCGTTGGTAAATACTGCGGTTTTTCAGGATAGCGGAAACCATTATAAACTGAGAAATTAGGAATTTTATTTTTATCAAGAGCCGATTTACACGTAGAGCAAATTTTAAGTGTAGAAATATCTTGTATATCAGTTATTCTGTTAATAATATTTTCATGTGCAGATGTAGGTTTCTTCAAATCTCTCTCAAACCAAAGTCTATCACAGATTGAGCAAGCGTGTCCGAACTGATTGTTTTTAAAGTTATCGATAAAGTATTTGTGAGCGAATTTATGTAAATGAAAGTTACTGTAAGAATTAGAATTTTGACCTTCTGTTGTCTGAAAAGCTACTGTTGTCGTTTGAACCCTGTCATTTTGTGTTTCTTCAAAATGTTGTGTATTGTGTTGTTGTGGAGTGCTGGTGAAATTCTGTGCTATTTCTTGTATGATATTATCATTCGAAGAATTCAAACTTTGTTGGTCATTTGGTGTTGCTTTCGTAATTTGTTCAATAGCGTCTATGTTGTTTATATTACATTCTGTATGTATTCGCTGTACATTTTGTTGACGTAGCCTGCTGTCTCTTCTCCGCTCGTTAATTTCTTGTCTGTTTCGCTCTCGATAATTACGATTACGTTCAGCAGCGGTAGCAGGAATCGACTGTGAAATATTTTGCTTTAGCCTACTGTCTTTTTTGCGCTTGTTTATTTCTTCTTTGTGCCTTTCATAGTATCGTTGTTGTCTCTGTGTATGTGAATCTGAACTTAGTTGATTATTCGATGTTGCTTGAGTAATTTGTTCAATTTCGTCTGTGTTCTGTACATTAGATACAGTATGGATTTGGTGTGAATTTTGTTGACGTTGCCTGATGTCTCTTCTTCGCTGATTGATCTCTTCTCGGTGTCGCTCTCGATACAAACGACTACGTTCAGCAGCCTTATTGTCCACTCTAAATTACAAATATAATTTTTTTAAAATAATGAAAACTTTACTAAATAAATATTTGTAATAATAAAATGTAAGATAAAAAAAAGATCAATACCTCACTGGTACGATATGCCTCGAATTAGATGTATTTTGGTCATTGTTAGTTTCAAATATAATATCACCTATCTCTTGCGTTGTTTGTGTACTGAAAAAATAAAGTAAAATTTTATTAGTTTTAAATTTTTATAAAAATAGAAGCCACACACACAGAGAAAGGAGTTAAAACACGTGGATGTATATATCTCGCGTTTTGTGTACGCATGCGCAGAAAATAAACCGCTTGTTGACATCAGTAAACACATTTCTAACCTCAAATGAACAAATAAAATAGAATAGTAATAAAATAATATATTAACAGATGATTTACTAACCTTTGGTTTGAATCGGTAGATTGTGTTTCGTAAAGCAAACGTTGTGCACACGTATTAGACATTTTACTGCAGCCTGCACTTTGATCATCATTAATTATTTGTTTCTTTTTGGTCACTTGATCGTCACTCTCACTCATATTTCGATTCAATAATATTGTCACTGATTCGAAAACTTTTAAGCACTTAACAATGTCCTTTCAAAAACAATAATATTAAGGCCAAAGAAATGCAAAGTGTGTATACAAGCGGTGAACGCGTCAAGTATACTATAGTCGAATAGAAAGGCACGTCGAATAGAAAGGCACACGCAGTACACAACTCACACAGAGAAGCAACGAAGTGTATAGTATACGCGCACGCACACACAAGGGAGTCGAGAGCGGTGGCGTAGAGGGGGCATGACGGCATAAGAGAGCGTCATGCCGTTTGCCGTCATGGCATACGAGTCGGTTTTACTGCCAAGGCGCGCCAATAGATGTTTCACATCAAAAAATATATAAAAACAATTAATGGTAATGTGCTCAGACAAGAAGGTAAAATAAGAAGAACAATGGATAATAATTTAATGACTATAATTACAATGAAACTAAAGAATGATAATAATTAATACAAATACAATTTAGAATTTCTTGGAATTGAAAATGATAAAGGAAGAAATAGTACGGAGAACATCTGTCACAAGAAGGAAAGTCAAAGGTATTTACAAATAATGACTGTCAATAATGTTATCTGAAAATAGCTACTGAAAATAAGAAGGAATCAAGAAGAAAAAGAAATATGTATAATTAAATGTAAAACGCAACAGCGTAAAGAATCCCAAAGATGTTTATTATTAGTCAAATAAAGAGACTATTATGGTATTATTTTATGTTTTATAACTGTCTGTAGATGAATTCCAGCAGTATTATATTTAAGTGTAGTATGGCCAGCAGAGTATGTAGCCATAAGTGCCGCTCTGGACTGCCCCAGCTCACGTGTTAGGGAATGTTAGGGAAATTGAATATTTAAGGGATAATAAAACAGCTGAGAAGATTGACATCAGATTCCAAAAGTATGAAGGAAGAAAACAGAAGGAAGAGAGCTGACAGAAGATCAATTGAGAAACACATTTATAGAAGTAAATAGAAATATGAGAGTGTTAAAACTAGTTTTTACTGATTATTGTGACCAATCATTGTCAAGTAATGTTTGAAAAAACAAACAAGAGAATTAATATCATTAATGAATTTTCATCCAATAGAGAGAATGGAGTATTAGTCAAAAATGTTACATTCGGAAATCGAATCAATTACCATTAACCAAAGGGTACTACGAAAGAAAAAAAAAATCTTTTTCTACGAAGTACCATTAAAACTCTACAATGAATGAAAGGAAAATATTCCAAGGCATGAAAAAATATAAGTTTATTTTGACCCAAATCATATTCAGGTAAACTAAACTTCTTTTGGAGGGGAAGCATATGTAACGTAACGAAAATATGGTCCCCTACGTTACATAAAAAGTTTATAATTTTCAAACTAAAAATAAAAATAATAATTGTCCGTAATAATAAAAGGTCAGAAACATAACCCATTATTAAATAAATGAATAATCCCATAATAAGAATACAAGGTAAAAAGGAAAAATTAAGAATGTTTAAAAATACAAACTTAAGTGTTCAGTGAAAAGGGTAAACTATAAACATTGACAAGTAATGTAAAACCTAACTTAGACAGTTTTAGAATGATTGATGAATTAACTGAGATGAAAATAATTAATTAGTGCATGATTTATTTTATAAAAATGTACATGTTATTATGTTTTATCATGTTGTGTTATTATCATATATATTTATGTTGTTTTTTGTGTGTAGCAAGTAAAGTAATTGTTTTAAGAGAATATCAATTAACTGATGTTAATTTCATTTTTATATTATCAAATATATCATTATAGAACTGGTGTTAAACTTTATAAAATTAAATGTTTTGTATACATGTACTTATTTAGTATGCGGATTATAATAGTAAACTTGGCCAGAAAGGCAATAATTGTTAATGAGATACAAAAGGGTTTATTGTAATTACATCATAAACAAATGAAGGATTCTATAATAATGTAGGTAATAATAAATTAAAATCAGAATGAGATAAAAATGTAATGATAGGCCACAAACCAGTAACATTGTATAGTAAGTCAGGTCAGAAAAGTTAGGTAACAAAATTTGTAAAAAATACTAAGTAGAATATAATGAGTTAGGAGAAATCAATAATAATTACTGATAGCAGATAAGTAAATTCAATTTAAATAAAATCTCAAAATGTAATAGTGCAATGATACCGAAAGGTAATATTTTGTAACAGGAAAATAATACTTGTTAGAGTAAGTAGATTAAGAGGAAACGACAGCAAAATGTATATAATTTAATAACAAACGATATGTAAAGGTATAATATAATATAATGTAAATTTAATAAGGGAGTATTTTAATAAGTGCAAGAACATTGTATGATTATGGTTCTAGGATTATAAATATTATCCAATAAGAGAAGACAGACTGGTTGTCAAGGACGACAAAATGGACGATAAAATTTGTTGATTCGATTATTGAATTGTTATCCATGAACGAGGACAGTTTAGTTTTGATGAACTTAGAAAAAAGGATGAAATTAAATAAAATAAATTAATGAATAAACAAAGTTAAATAATAAATAACAAAAGGAAAGTTCGCCTGTTAATCAAAATTGACGAAAATCTAAGGGAAGAACTTTACCAATAAAACTAATGAGTAATCCTTAAACTTAATTAATAGACCAATGGAGAGAAATAACTACCTGAAAAAAAATAAAATAATCCATTATCCTAAAGAACGAAACCAGAACTCAAAATTGTACTCGAACCTCACTTTCCACGATTCGATAGAGAAAGCATATTTTGACACAAAATACAGTGAAACCCGTAACCACAAGAACTGGACATTGGTGAACAGTAAGGATCGGCATTTCTGCGTCATCCCAGGACCAAGACATCAACATTTATTTCGAACTTGGAATGAAGACTGGCGAGGAGTTATTCATCTGTATCCTGTTGTTGAGCAAACACATCGAAACGAGGTTAGCTGTGCACTGCCATTGCAAGTAACTATGTCGTCGGACGGTAAACTCCACTTATTTTAAATAATAATTAACAAGAAATTAGTAATAGATTGTAATACCTAGTAATCCTATTTTTGCATTTTCTGACCTTACTAATAGTTGAAAGAACCTACATACCCTGTGTTTAAGAAAAACAATAATAATTAAAAATAATATATAACCCTGAATTCGATAATTAATCGATTAATTCCAGTACGATCGATTTTTGTATCCTCGTAAAGGAAAAACCTTTGTTGTCAAAGAAAAAATATAAAATAAAGAATCATTTTTGAAATTGACGATTTCTTATCATTTGTATAATATTTAGTGCATGTTGAACAAGTTGTAATTTATATAGAGAGTGTAACGTGGGAAGTATTGTGAACGGAACAACTAACCTACAATACCCAGCTGGCTATGAACCACAGCGCTAGCTCGCGGACCGCTGTTGAATTACAAGAGAACGAGAAACAGATATAAGGAGTTACTCTCCTCTCTCAAAACGCGGACTAGGCTTGAATAAGAACATTAGAATTACATACTATATCAACTGGTATTGAACGTTATTATTACAGAAAGTACTAAATTAATATAGAATATTGAGATATTCTTAATATTTGATTAAGATCACCCCTTAAAAGATAGTATTTCTTCACAAATAACCGGACATTGCGGTTCTTAAGAGAAACCACTTAACACTTAATAAAAAATTTAAATCACAACAAAACATATATTCCTTTAAGAGTGAGAAAGGGTTAGTATAAATAGGCACTCACAACAGTGGGGCTTTAGAAGATATTGATACGGGACAATCAGTAGTAGTATTATATATATATATATATATATATATATATATCGTAACAGAACACAGGATGTAAGTTCATATAAGTGGAATACTAATGCTATAACACATTTTCTGACGGCCATAGACATGTTAAAAATTGATTTTGTTATTTTCTTTGTAGTCATAAATTTTGAAAAGTATGTATGTCAAAATGTTCATAATTTTGTACTCTTTTATGTCATGTGAAATATTTGTGTGTAAGTGCGCCGGTGCGCGTGTGATTTACATTTTATTTAATAGTTTCGTTGAAAATTAACATTTCGTTCTGAAACTTGGACAGGGTATTCTCATGGTTATAAGCTACATTTTCCATATACTCAGTTCTCCACAACTATAATTTTTATGTTTTTTTAATAAAATCAGTTCTTCTTTATTTCGTTATCTCTTGGAGAGTAATAAAATTTGCAGATTAAATCTAGAAGGCCTTTGCAGAATCGGACAGAGTTTTAACTTGAGTTCGGTCTATCAGTATGCAATTCTATGACGTTGCTAGATTTTCCACCAATCAGAAGGTCTAAAAATTATTTGAGACGGTGCTCTGCCGAGAGCACATCGTTCAGCGAGTACTGAAGTCTTGCCATTGAAAGACGTATTCGCTGTCACGAGATTTTCGTGACAAGACAAGTCGATTTCCATAAGACTTAGTAGTTGGTACGGTACGAGTTCTTCGTAACCATTCCCGTTATAGAACTCCGATAGTATTGAAATAGATCACATTCTAGTGCTTTTTCGCGTAGAGTGGAAGATTTCCGGATCAGGGCAGAATATCTACCGTGATATTCTAATTATTAACGCGAGAACACTTCAAGAAGCCGGAATAGTGTAAGCCTAATACACGATCTATTTTTACTCAGTTTTGATCCCTGAGATTAAGAGTATTCAAGTTATAAACAATAACAAGTCCCATATCGCAGTGTGTGTGTGTGTGTGTGTGTGTGTGTGTGTGCCGAGACGCGGATATTCAGCGTTAGTGATATTCGGTCGACGTTGGAGAGTACCAGCGGAGCGGAGCGCCTGGTGTCTACGTAACATTTGGAATTCTACGCACAAAACTCATTTGTTAAAAGACAATTCTTAATAAACAATTATATATTATAAAGCCATAAGATAATAGTCAATTTTAATGTGTCAATGAATAATATTTTCCTACCTCCAGATATAGAGTCTTTTGTAATAATTTCAAAGTAACCTAGCTATGCAGTTATAATTTGTATCGTTGCAATATATATATATTATAACGATACAAAATGGCAAATTTAATATAATTTAAATTTGTGGAGCACCACGATCTTGGAGCGCCATATTTATACAACGATACTACTGCATAAGTAAATATAATATAAATTTGTATGCCCCACGTTGGAAGCGATATTTCTTATGCAACGATACGATATACATAAAAATAGGCGTGTCTGGCCTCACGTTCAAGAGCGACAAATTATGCAACAATATAACATTTAATTTGGGTTTCAGGTGTATCTGTAATAAGAACTCTATGTAACTTGTAACGGTATTTCAAATTTATTTGATATTATTAAAATTTGTGCACATGGCACTTACTTCGACTTAAAACATTCGTTATTATTTCGTTATTATGCCGTAAGGCTTACGCTATATACATCCTTACTGACTAAAAATTCTATGTTACTAATTATTGTATTAACGAAAAATCTCACTTCCAGACTACTCAGTCAATTAGTGTGTTTCAAAATATCAATATTTAAATATTTTCTTATATATTGCAATGTAACTCAAAAATATCAATAGTTACTGAATTTATCTTTGTTTCTCAATACTGATTTATATCAAACGCTAATGTTTAATTAAATGCTTTGTATTCTTTTCATTTCAATACTAATTTGAGCTCTTGTTTACGTTAATCTTATTTCAATAACAGCTATGATTTTAATTCTAATTTTACAATAAACATTGACTCTTACTTTTAAATAGAACAAGAATGTCCTTAATTGTCTTTACGTTAATTGTTCGATTAAGAGATAAATAAGTTGTTTATCACCTTATCGTCGTCAATCATACTCAATCATTGGATCCCTCTGTAATCGTCCTCGTCTCGAACTTCAGCATCACTCGTTCTTCTCCTCTTGTCCAGCGTCGCCTCTCTCTTCTCCTCTTGTCCAGCGTCGCCTTTCTCTTCTCCTCTTGTCCAGCGTCGACTTCCTCTCTTGTCCAGCGTCGACTCTCTCTCTGTCCAGCGTCGTATCGCTCTCTGGAACTTCTCCTCGTGCTGTTTCGGACGTCAGTTGATCTTCTGATGTGGATCTTCTTATGTAATTTTGTTACTACTTAAAAATTGTTTGTTTTACAATCCAGTTACATAACTGTATGTAACTGTAAGGATGAAACTATTTACAAAAATTTAAATATTCTGTGCGGACGGGCAGAAGCTCCCGCTGCACCGTGGATGATTTAAGAAAGAGAACCACTGTAGCTTGTGTGTCCTATTTATACCCATGTCTTGGTCAACATCTGCAGTGGTACGAAATCGACATGTCAGAAACTGTCTCTGAGTTCAGTTCCCCCACTCTTTGTCAATTTCGCTATTTCTTATATTTCTGCGAATTGCAGAGTCCTGTAAGTATACTCTTATACTTATCTTATAACTATTTTTTCAACACATGTTCACTGTAATTTTGGACAATGCAACTTAACCCTTTCGATTTGTACAGTTATTTCACTATTACACTCGTACGGTGTGGCACTTTCACATGGTTTTCGTACACAGTATTTAGTAAATTTTCTTACATTTTATTGTGTTTTTGGATTTTACTTCTTAATTATAGTTTATGAATAATTACGGAAAAACAGTAATTATGCAATTATTCCTCTTGGGGTGGTAAACTCGCCTGCATAGACCTGCGTTCACACACACTAGCAAAATACTGGTGTACACACTTTCAGTTACATTTGTGTGTGTGTGTGCACGTCGATTCAGGTCGAAACACCTGTTCATATTTTTGTCTGAGCCAAGCTTGCAATCCCTGACATGCTTATTTCTAATACATTATTAATTATTTACAGTTTATTAGGTATATTTAAATTTTTATATTCAATGCTCAGTACATCACTTATTTGTACTGTCGCAATATATATATTGCAATGAGTAGAAGATGCATATAAAATATTACTGGGACTGAAAGCATATGATAGCATGTTAAAAATAAAAATTTGTATAAGTAAAGACTGGAGGTTTGGAAATTGTATGTTAGTCGATAAGAGACATGTTCAAATTGTTAGTTTTAAGTATTTTTAGACATTAAAAAAACGTTTAGTGTTGTGAAATGGTGCGAAAAGATGCGTAGGCGTGAGGTAAGTGCAAAACATTGTTAATTCAATAACTTTTATTCAATTGGAATTTTGAGATGAGACTTGTACCAGAATGCCTATACGCCTTGTACGTATGAAAAGACCTATCAAATGTCAGTAATTGTTAGTAAATTAAAGAACCGAATATATGAGTTTTTTAACAAATAAAGTTTTATGGCCCGTAAAATAGGTCGTAAAATTATACTGGTTTTTTGGTCAGGCCGATAATTGCTTTCAAACAGTCTAATGCAAGTATAGTTTTTTCTTGACCACAGAAGCAGGGAAGAGTTACGAATTAACCAATCGCCGTACAAGAATTAGGGTAAATTTCCATTTTAATTCTAATTTCTCGTTGAACAGTTAGCTCTCTGTGAAATGGGAACGTGAAATAAAAAAAATATATATATATAGTTCAGACGGATGGTCTTCTAGTCGTTACGAACACATGTTAAAAATTTCCACTAGCTACTCCTCAACCGTAAGTTTAAAAACAGTGTTCATTCGGGAAAGTAGAAGATTTTTCGCGTAAGTATAAAGACGCTTCAAGTTGGCTGGATTTATAGAATTGTTTTAACCCGAGAACGATCCTGAACGCCAGACACAAGAAAGAACTCACATCGGTATCCAGATCGAATCAACACATCTGTATCCAGGTTGAAGCAACCCGCATCAGTATCCAGACTGGATCATCAACATCTCGGCGACCTACGTTCTTCATAAAAGAGAAATGGACTTAATTTTTTATATAAACTCTAGTAAAACTCACTAAACAAAGACAGTAGAATAAGTAATAAATTAAAATATTTGTAATGGCAAGAGACAAAAGAACTTCGAAAAAATATTAAATTTATTTAGATTACGTAAGAGATAAGAATTTATTTTAATTTATATTCAGGTCAAGAGGGACAAAGTAATTAATTTGTTATTTTTCCCATAAACTGTATTAAATTCAAAGTAGTGCCATTTGTAGTAAAGTCATTAATAAATCCGACAGCATTCCAATACATGGTTTACCGACTACTTATTTTATACGACACCTGTATATCGCAATAGATGCATATATAAATTAAATAGTATGGACGGAATTCAGCACCCTTGCCTAGTAGATGATTTCTTTAAGAACATCTTTAGAATTTAGTTTTGCGTAAATATGTGTACTCGCAACAATTTATTTCTGACAACATTGTCATTTTCATAAATCATGATTCACTTTATAAACGTACTGTTATACGAAAATCATTCAAGTCGTTATTCAGACGTCCGGGCGGTTACTGTTGCTCACTCTTACAAAAACCTTCTCTTCAATTTTTTTAATTATTCATAAACAAAAAAATATTCATTATTCGAATCATGTAAGTCAGATCAGAAGAAATCACTTTTTAAATGAATTTTCTCATAATATTCGCGTAGGGAAGTTTAAAAGTTTAAAAATATAACAAACTGTCTACTGACCAAAGCGATAATTTTCAATTAGTGTTGTTATCAAACCTTGAATATTGACGTTTTGAAAGTAGTCCCGTTAACTTGTTCTTAAGATACGTATGAAGCCTTACTGATCTCAAGATTGCTTAGGCCTGCTCTGTGTTCAGCCCAGGTACTCGTGTCCATGGTCTGGAATGACCCACCCCTGTTGACTGAAATGCTCCTTGATTTTGAAGTGCTTACCGGGAATCGAACCCAGGATATCTAGCTTTGTATCTAATCATCATACCATATTGTTTACCAAATCCGCTTTACATTTTGTTTTCTCTACAAAAAATGTATATCTTTTTCTTTTCGATTTTTTTTTAGAAATCTAAGGGTAGGTCTACATCATATTACCCCTGCAATCAAGCTTCTGTGTTGTTCAACAATTCCGTCTTCATACATTCTTCCAGTCTAATGTTTCCACTTTGTTACTCCTTCCTGTATTGTATAACCATCCAATGAACATAAATTTACCATGTCCCTTATGTCTTCATTTATCGCGCGAGCCGACGTAAAAATTCTTATACTCGTCGTAAAAATGTATTACTCTTGCCCGAGTTCTTCCTTTGTCTTATTTAGTTAGTGACTGCTTACCGTCTTTTAGTGAAAAAAAATCAGATTGTCATTTTTGTTTTGGTCGGGTTTTACCATAAATTAATTTTAAAAGTAGTAGCAGCATCGGTCTGCACATGCGCTTTCATTGTTGACATTCGTTGGACGCAGACGACAGCGCCACCTATCTACGCATCACCTGTCTGGCCACTACGACAGCAATCAGCTGGCAGTCGGCTGGCAGTATGCGTTTTGCCTGTGCCGACGTAACGTCGTGTCGGTAAAATTGATGCTGTGTTCCTCATTAAAAAACGTTAAGTATGTATTGTACTTAAAACAGTTACGCATATTGTTGTGTTCATTATTGATAATAACAAAGTGTTCAGTGTTGTGATGAAATCATTTGTTGGTAAGTAAAATCTATAGAACTTTTCATAATATTTTCCACCAATTTAATGTGAAAACTTGAATGTGTGTTTAAAATGTTTTAATGCTATCTGTGGTCGTAACTTTAAAACATGTACTGTGTGCCGAAATAATAGTATCCCCATCTAATGTAACAATTAAATTTAGTTAGTTTCATGCCTGTACATGTTGATTTATAGCGTATCTTTAAATTAACACTGATAACATTATTTAGTAGAATATACTGCTTCATTTGGCAGGACGAACTCACCAGTGAATACAGTTCGAATATGCAGACAAGAGAATTAATGATTAAAAAAAATTTTTGTTTACAAACAGAATTATAGTTTTATCACACCCATAAAGATTCAATTTCGTAAGAAACAATTAATACACGAAAATACAGATGACATGGTTGGACCCCAGAAACGCGCTGTAGTTTCATTTTTGAAAATTTTTCATAATGTTCAATGGTAAATAACTGTTTTCTTTCAGAAAATATCAGCGTAAAAGATTTTATCAAACTCATTTATGGAATGTAGAATGAGACTCTTCTTCAATTACATGGTGTAACAATACGTCACAAGTCATGGAACTGTGACGTTTAATGTGTTTAAACGTTTGCAACAATGAGATCATGAAATCATTTATCGTTTGTTAATTGTGAACATATTCGAGTTTATAAATGTTTTTATTTCTACTGTTTACTTAAACCAATTCAGAAACATACTAAGATTAGGTTAATCAACCTAAACGACTCAAGATCTGAATTTTTGTAGCAGCGAACCTTACTGGACTTCTTTTAATTTTTTAACTTTTATTGACGAATTTATTAGTCGAGATAGTTTATTAATTCCCTGTACAAGTATCATGTTCATTTAATTAAAAACACCGTTGTTATATAAATTTAATTTTTTTAACACCACATGTTTCGCTTATTCTGCGATTTGGCAACCTTGGTCGAGCTACCGAAGATGCACATCGTAGACCAGGAGATAAGAAAGTTAAACGGTCCCCTCAAAAGAGGATCCTTGGAGCCTACGCCTCAAAGAGAATATGCTGAAATTAATTTTTCTTTTCACTGATTATAACAACAATTCAGCGACTTAAATTAAGTTTAATCAACCCAAACGACTCGAGATCTGAGTATTTATAGTAACAGCCGTTGTTAGACTCGCGAGACAAGTCTTTAAGAAATATAGGCCTACACCTACGTTTGGAAAATATAGTGTAAAAGATTTTTTTTCAGTATTTATTTACATGAAGCGAATACTTTGCAATTGCAGGTAAGCCCTATAATAAAGCGTTGACGTCACGGAACTGCGACGTTCACTGATGTCAGTCCTGGGATCGTCAGACAATAATACATTTCAGCTCAATGTTACCAAGAGAAATTTCAACGTTCCTACTACGTCTTTGATATTTGAAATATGCGTAATACGTGACGTTTTGGTTGTGGTGCGTCATTCTGTTAGGTGACTATTCGTATTATAGCTTTCACATTTCATTTGTGTGTATGTGTCTGGTCTACTTCTCTATACACGCTTTACTATTTTTTGATAGTTTGGAATTCGTGACAGCAGCTGCTATTAAACACTACGACTTTGCAGTTTTTTCCCAGATAACGGCGGGTTAACATATTTCGAATTGGCCTTTTATCCTGGTCATCGCAATCTTTTTTCTAACCTGTTTCTGTAGCCATCTATTTCTTGGCTCCTTTTCGTAGCTTTTCTTCCATTAGCGTATCCTTAAAAATACTAGCCATTTGTCTTTCTTCTTCTGTCTACTTATTTACGCACAATCTCTTCCAAGATACTTTCGCTAACGCGAGATCTGAAGATCGTGTATGTCGTCTGACCACCTCTGTTATGTTTATTTCGTTTTTTTTCTTCCAAGGCAAGGACGCGATTGTAATATCTTAGCAGTGGTAACCCTGCTCGTGGAGATGCCAAGTCGGGTAACGGACAGATTTCGCTACCTTCCCAGCGGATGGCAGATCTGCAGAGAAGCGCTCCAGCTCTGCTAGCCTTAGTTGTCTCCCACCTTCTTTTCCATACGAGAGGTAATCATTGTGTCCCAAACTTTAATCCCGTTCACCACCGCATTTCATTCCTGGTATTCGCTAATCACTAAGTCGTCTAGTCACGTGGCGTTTTACGACTCACGACCCCTGAACGTCAGGTCTAATCCCGTCATAGTCTAAAGCTATTGTTTACACCACCCATTGACATTTCCTTATGGCGGGACTTTGTCACAGTGTTTTAGTGTCGATTCGGCCTACTCTGGTTGATACTTAATCACTGTGTTATTCTGTTTCTTTGGCGAAGTGTGTGATTGTGATTACTTGGGTTTATACATTCCTGTCAAACGTTAGTTTTCCGTCGGATACTGAACGTGTGTCTGCGCTACTCTAAACGAGCTATAGTGAACCTTTTTCTTGTGTATGGGTGTCAATCAAAAACTGGTAATGTCGAATAAATGATGACACTGGTTATTGGTGGCAATCAAGATTTTATTCTTTACATATAGGCCTTTGTCTTAATTAATATACGGTAATAATCACAATAAAATAATAGTCTAATACTGAGTTACAGTTATACTTACTGAGTAACAATTTCTAACCAAATGTAGGTGTGATATCAGCAGTAATTTATATCTTAAATAAAATTTTGTACATGTGCGTGTACGATAACTTTGTTAAGCACTCGTAATGATTTATTCACTCTTATTAATGTAAATTGTTAGTGCTTGACACCTTATAATTAGTGCTAAGATTGTCAATCACGGGATATTTCAAATAGGGCAGTTACTTTCAAGTAGGCATAATTAAACGATTAACTATAAATAATTTATAATGACCTTAATAAATTGATGTGAGCTTTCCTCCTCGTTAGTCCTGATTGTCGGATTGGTGCACTTTGGCGATGATTTCTGAATAGATGATTTACTCGCTACAATGACGCTATTAACACTTAAAAGAATTTAGCTGGTAACACTCTCTCTTATAAAACTGTATAACTTTAGTTAACTATTGAATAAAGCTTGATTTCGTAATTGTAAACTGTGATTCTGATTGTAAACTTTTCAAGTTAACTTTCTTTGTGTGATTTTCAAGTGACTGCTTGTATATGTAACTGACTAATTGTATGAAGTCGGACTTTCTAAGGATATAAAACTAGACTGAAACGAATTTCTTCACTCTTTTCAAATAAGTACTCCTAACGCTGTTTTCCATCAATTCGCCTCGAAAGTTTTATCCACTTTTCCCTGAACAACCTTTCATACTTTCTAATCTGTCACATCTGTTGTTAAAACTGTCGTGTACTTTACCACTTGCTAGTAAAAAATCACTTAACAGAAGCGCACGCGTTTCTTAGCGAACCCTAATTTATAAGTTGTCAGACATCAGTATTGTTTACAAAATTGTTTTTTATAACAATGACTGTTTTGTTGACTAACATAGGCCTATATTTTCTAGGTAAACATTTCTTCCTACAGACATATTGCTACAGACATACCGACACAATGTTTTATTTACAAGAAACTATTATTGGGCGTTTTTTGTCAAAAAATTTCACTGAAAAGGGGTGTTGACTGAACCAGGGGCGAACGGGACCGGACCCCCCCCCCCGAGGGTCGAAAATAGTTGACGAATTTTTTTAATCTACTACTTTTTAGACTGTTTTATTAATTTTTTCAGCTGTGTACGATAATATAGTAGTAAGCCTAAATATTTTTTAAATACACGAACAGGTTTATTACACAGAATTTGCGTATACGTTTGAAATATGAAATATAGGAAAATCAGTTCAGTTATTGAAGTATCTTTTAAACAATGTTTCAATAATACGTAATTTTATTGTGTTATTACTGTTTAATTTAATGGGATTGATTTCAGGATGGTATCAAATGTTTTCAACCACTTTAAGGGCAGTAAATGTTGATTAGTCTTCACTTGTTTTTTTTCTTTTGAATATAGCCGACTCGACCGGACCTCCCCCTCCCCCTCCCCCCTCCCCAGACCAAATTCTAGATACGCCATTGGACTGAACGCTAGTTTATGTTGACAGAGGGTGATATATGTTTGTCAGGATAAATAATTATTTTATTACCCTCAAGTAGTCCTTAAACCACTTAAATGCTTTTATATGGCAATTCCCCGTGTACTTCTAATTGCATTGAAACATTAGTAGGCCTATCAATACAATAGAGATAGTTCGGTAAATGGTTTCTTTTTGGTTAACAATCGCAGCAGATGCCTGTAGGCTTGTTCCGCATTTTTATTCAGTAAAGTTCAGTAATTACCTTATACATAACGCATTACTCCCATACACTTGCTGTTTTCGTTATAGTCTATAGACTATAGTGAACTTTAATATTTTATAACTTTTTTAACCAACTATTATTAATTAATACACTCCACTTTGCTCAAGCCTACATTCCACTTTCAACATTCCACAACACAGCGACTTTTAATTTTACTCTGCGTTTGGTTTGACCAGATTTTCGTTTACCGATTGATTTCGTTATGCTTAAGTATAATATTTTCACGTTATTGTATCACACTTGAAGGCGACCACCGATTATGAGCGATCGAAACGTTGAGCAACGGCGTTGAAAGATATTATTTGTAGACTAAGGTTAATTTTATCAAAACGCCTCAGTTTCGTTTTCATTTTAACAAGTTTAAAGTATCAGTGTTTGGCCTGAGAGCTCTGTGTGTGTGTGTGTGTGTCCGCGCGCGCGCGCACTGTATAGTCTATATACATTAGTGGCGGCTGGTGTTATGGTTGCAGCGTTGCACAACCACTAATATAGAATAACGAAACTACAAAATAATAACGAAAACATTAAGCAGCTAAATGTGTTCATAAATTTCAACGAAGAGCATATTAGATCCTACGCGGTAATGTTCGCGTACAATTCAAATGTGGCGCGTAGGCTGGTGGTTGTAGACCGTTTGCAACTTGAACAGTATGTGGCAGAGCACGGTAAGTATAGAGGTAAGTTTTACTTACCGTGTGGCAGAGCTTACTACACAAACATATGGGAGAGCGTGCGCTACTCTTCACCTTCACAACTGCCCTATGTTCCCAATGTTACTTGAGTCTGCAGACTGACAGCGTGAAGCCACTCGGGCAACTTCGGCAACCTTCGTTCTCATCTATTCCTGCCCATATTCTGTTGTCAGATGTGAGTTAGGTAAACGTTTGGTTAAAGCTTGGGGTATTTATTTTAGCACAATAATTTTATTAAGTTTACGGCTTCAAATACGTAAACTCAAGAGTAAATTTTTCGTGTATTCAAGTGTCTGTGTGTATTCGTGTAAAGTTTTATTCGTGTATAACCTACCTAGGCTATACATGTCCTTTAAGCATTTCGATGTTTCATTTTAAAGTTTTGTCATTTTATTTTTAGTGTAACAGTTTTTATTGGGTACACGCGCTGTTAAGTATTCTCGAAGATAAATAATAAACACAATTGAGAATAAATTCATATATCATTTCTTACATTTATAACCTTAATTGTATAAATACAACTATTTCACTAACGACTCGGAACACAAAACTTTGTGTTCCGAGTCGTTAGTGAAATAGTTGTATGTAGTTAAGTAACGGACATCCTAGAACTTAATTGTATATTTTGTTTCAGCGTTTATCACTCCAGAAACAAAAATAATTGATTAAATTGACTCCAGATAAATACGAAACCAACCTGCGAAGTTAGTGCACAGGTAAAAAGGAGTTTTACCACAACTGATTACAGCAATATATATCAAAACCAACATTGTGAGTACAAAAAACAACTTAAAAACCGGCAAAACAGTATAAAATATGTTTTCTTAATAAACGTATATTTCATATACTAATGCGACGATGTAGTCAAAAGGTTCATATTTATCTGGGGAGCCAGTGAAATTGTTTGTGTCTGGAGTAAACAAAGGTTGAAACAAAAACTACAATTCAGGGTAATAAATGGAGTACAACGATATGGTTAAATGTGTTAATTCTATATTCATGTGTTAATATTTAACTGTGACCACAATCAATATTCATTTTAATATTCAATTCATCCGCTATGCACACAGGAAAACCCCGATTTGGATAAAAATACGTGGATTTCATTATACACGTGAGAGTGTGGAGTGTGGGTTGACGATAGAGTAGACAATAGCGACGGACGAACAGTAACGAAGTTGCCCGAGTAGCTTTACGCTGTCAGTCTGCAGACTCAAACCCAATGTTAGCTAGGCGGTTGCAAAGTTTCTAGAACGCTCCACTAGTAGCGCTGTAGTGCAACTTTGTGTCATGAAATCAGCACAGCCTTCTTCATTTATAAGTTATGGTACGTTTCAGTTTACGTTGGTTCAAGGTAAACGTTATCCGTTATTTGAGGATAGTAATAATTTTGTATAACTGTGATTATGATAATTTAATGTCTTTTAACCGATCTCCCGTCCACTCAACCAACTACTGCAACCACCAAAATTTCGAACCACTAACCGCCACTGATATACACACATATGAGATACTATATAATGTGTCATAATATCAGGAAGATTGAAGTAAACTGTTAGGTTAAAGTTTGAAGCAGGCCTTTGTAGTTAACAAGCGCAATCGCATTGTCCATAAATAATTGATTACGAATCTACGATCTCATGTAACTTCCAACATGACAATTTCTATTGTTGCTTGTATTTTGACTTATTTACCCACATTGAATTTTTTTCAGACATGTCGAATTAGATGACATAGTTCGATTCCAGCTTGCTGTTCTTGTGAAGTTTAGTGGCAAAAAATAAACAACATGTTTGTTTATGATGAACAACTTTTTATTACCGGTTATTTTGTTTGCTCTTAATCACGTACGCGCGCGTAGACAGTCAAAACAATACCTGTAGACGCAGTTACGTATTTGTGAGGTTTGTTTGATACACTGAATACAGCCCAGGTTGAGTCAGCGTTGATGCATGTCGATACATAGAGTGTTAAAGCAGCTAGCGAGCCGTGAGAAGTGTTGCTCCAACCATCGTAAGCTTGTTGACACAAAATTATAGAGTAAGGGAGGGTATTGTCGGATAGGTCTTGTAATGTCGGATGGCAAGTATCGTGTCCATCCAGTGGTGCCAGCTGGTGTGAAAGTCATGAATTACGTTCTCTACAACTAACCAAACATCTGCAAGGGCAGCCATTACTGTTGAGTGCTTCATTGTGTGTGAAAAGTGTGTTTTCAATTTCTCTGCAAATAACAAACTTTTGAAGGGTAAGTAAAATGATTTTTTTGTTACAAGTTATTAATATATGTGCCCAACATAAAATGCACTGTTTGATAGACCATGAACGGGGCTTCTTAATTCCCTAACTGTAGAAATGCTGCGGACAATATGTTTCAGGTAGACGGCGTGTTATTTTGTTCGTGAGGAGTCGGCTAACCTCGGATACTAGCTTACGGCAATGTCGAATAGTATCCGACATTACCTGCTACATTTCAATACCGCGCGGTTTTTAAAAGCTAGCTCAAACCCGTGAATAACAAGATTCACAGCATTTTTATTCATGTTTATTTCAATCAATTTAATTAATTAAATTTCATTTATTGCTAGAAATCTTTAATAAACTGTACATAATTGATAAAATAAATAACAAAATTTATTTCACAGTATAACAATACTTAAATTTTTGCTCAGAGGGGTGTTCAAAATAAAACTATTTAATTAAATATTAAATATTTTCTTAATTATTCGAAAGTTGGGAAATAACGGATTGTTTCTTCTTGCGATATTTACAGATGCCTAAAGCCAAAGAAAAAAGGAAGTGCAGTCTGAAAAAGTGGAGTTCCGATAATATGATAAATGCCATTATCGCAGTACGGGAAAAAAGAATGGGCTATCTTGCAGCTTCCAAGAGATTCAATGTACCTCGTTCAACGTTATTTGATTATGTACGATCAAACTCTGAGCCCACTGAAGCTGTAAAGTCTAAACTTGGACGTAAACCAATATTACCAGACGAACTTGAAGAAAAACTAGTTGAATATTTGCTAATGATGGAGAAGAAATATTTTGGTTGCACAAGGAATGATGTTAAGAGGCTTGCATATCAGCTGGCTGAACTGAATAATATTCCCAATCCGTTTTCCATCGTGAAAGAAGTCGCAGGTAAAGACTGGTTCAAACGCTTCATGCAAAGACATAATCAGAAATTATCGCTGCGTACTCCGACTGGTACATCTGTTGCTAGGGTCAAGGGCTTCAATAGAGAAAGCGTGGGAAAATTCTTTGACCTCTACGAAGAAGCATTAGAAGCCCATAACTATCCTCCTTCACGTATATTTAACGTGGATGAAACGGGCTTAACTGTAGTCCAGAGCAAACTGCCCAAAATCCTTGCTTTGAAAGGTAAAAGACAAATAGGGTCAATGACGTCTGCTGAGAGGGGTTCCTTAATTACAATTGTAGTGTCAATGAGTCCGAGTGGAATATTTATTCCTCCTCTTATGATATTTCCACGCAAGAACTTCAATCATCTTCTGGCAAGAGGGGCTCCCTCAGAATCCATTTTCAGATGCCAGCAGTCCGGGTGGATCAGTTCTGAAGCTTTTTGGATTGGTTTGATCATTTCGTTTCCACTACAAAACCTTCAGAGTCGGACCCAGTTCTCCTCATCTTGGATGGCCACTTCAGCCATACAAGAAATCTTCATCTGATCAACAGAGCTCGGGAATGTCATGTCAACATTATTTGCCTACCACCTCATACCACTCACAAGCTCCAACCCGTTGATAAGACCTTCATGGGACCATTAAAACATTACTACAGTGAGGAAATCGGGAACTGGCAATTTCAAAACAAACGTGCAGTAGTAACTCATTATGAGGTTTCTGAGCTATTTGGTAGAGCATATTTAAAGCTTCAGACAGGTCAAATAGCTCTTAATGAGTTCAAGGCTACGGGACTATATCCTGTAAACAGAAACATTTTCCAGGATTTTGATTTTGATGCGGTCGAAGGAGAGGAAGAAAGTATCCCAGTTCTACAGCCCGCTGAACCAAGCACTCCAGTTGTAAATTCTGATCCTGCACCCACAACATCCAACAGCAATGCCTCTACGCCACTATCCGTCACTCCCTCCAAAACAGGTAATTTGAATATCTCTTCATCTGATTCCGTTCATCATTCAACTCCATCTTCTTGTAACAACCATATTCCTGTGAATACAGTCCAATGTGGAGTTCCAGGAACTTCAAAAAGTTATGTCACTCCTGAAGATATATCACCAGTTCCTACTTTGAAAAATACAGTATCCAGACGCGGCAGACCCAAAAGCTCATCAGCTTTAATTACAGGATCCCCTTACAAGCAGCAGTTGGAGGAATCCATTAATAAGGGAACTAAACGCAAGTTGCTTCAGAACTCGCAACAGATGCCCAAAAATACTGCTAAAAAAATTTAAAAACTAGAAATGCGAGCAGCAGTGTGCCAACTAATGTCCACAATGCTGACAAACAAACTCAAGATGCAACATGTGCATATTGCTCAGCAAAATTCTCTGACGATGTACAAGGTGAACAGTGGGTGCAATATACTATCTGTGAAGACTGGTACCATGCTGATTGTGCAGGTGCATATAGTCAACAATTTGCGTGTGATTTCTGTTAGAAACTGATGGAAACTATATGTAACTACTTATTTATGATATGAATACAAATTAAATGCACATTTGCACTTCATACATAAGGGTGATTTTTGTATCCGACATTACCTTCCCTTCCTTTCAGTGCTGATAATCTTTCTATTTTGCCCTGGCAACCTATACAGCAAATACGTATTATGTGAATGGCCTAATATCCTTTACAAAATATGCAGGAACTCCAAAGGTTATTTTAACAAAAAGTAATACCAGTTATAACTCTTTTTAATTAGGTTAAATTTCAAAAATCAAAACGGTATCCGACAATTCGCACCCTTACTCTACTGTTATACTGACCTCGTAATTATGCACGTAGATTTTTGTAGTAGTAAAAAAAATTATACAACTTTTTTCAGCTATACATGCAGTGGAGAACTCGATAAGCCGAACAAATTGTGACCAGAAGTGGATCGGATTATAAAAGTTGGGATATTTCTTCAGGTGAATAAATAAAAATGTACTGTTAAAGGAATGAAATTCGTCGAACCCTCAGTCCGGAGTAGTAAGGACTCTTCTATAGGGGTCACCGTACCTTATACCTTAACCCCGGTGTTCGGACGCATATGACACAGTGTTTAGAGACTTCGCGTCTGGTGTTTCCCAGCATTTGCAGTATTCCGCCTATCGTTATCCACGTGTACCCTAGGGACCTAAACCATCCTTTCCAGCGATAAGGAGTTAACAAATTATGTAAACGGAGTTGAATTGAAACACAATTTGTGAGCTAAATACAGCAGGGAAACTATACCGCAATATGTTTGAATTTTGTGTAATGGACCTAAAAGGGAAAATCAATTATATTCATTATGAAAATAAACTCGTATACTCCCTGAGCTACAAAACTCTATTTTGAACGCAGTGCATTTATTATTGCATACATTTTGATATTAGATAATTTTCACTCGTGGAAAGGTTACAAAAATCCGATTTCTCTACTTTTTCATTAGTAATATAACAATTATAGAGCACACAGTCATAGAATAAACACTAGAAATTAGAAACATTGGAATCTGGGATACAATTCATTTTAGTCTAACACCCTGCCTAATTTTTACATTTTTTTCTCACAATTTTAATCCCTTTTTAGGCTCTGGGGTCCCAAGATTTTAAAACTTCCAAAATTTAACACTCATTTTACACAAAATTTTCTTTAATTTTATGCATGAATTTTTTCGATTTTATCAAAGTTTTTACCCATTTGTCAAAGTTTTTTGGGCCATGACGTCCAAACATTTTTTAGCAAAAATGAACACTGTATTTAGATTGTGGTTTAAGTCCCCTTTACTTTAATTGCGATTTTTTTACAATTTTGCCCCCTCATTTTTCTTTACCGCCCCCCTATTTTTGGAGATATCAATTTCGAAAAGAATAGGGTTGTGTAGGATACCCGCTTGCCAAGTTTTACGAAAATCGGTGTATGCGTTCAAAATTTGTCTTGACATAGCCCAAATAGACAGGCAAATGGTAAACGGTCAAGTTAAAACTGAGAACTCGCTACGCTCATTCTTTTTTTGGACGGTTGTATTTTGTAGGCCTACTTACTTTCATACACGACAGGACTTTAATAATTTTCTGTTTTTCATGAGTTGTAGGAATCTCGCTGCGGCCCGGATTAGATCGCATTACCTGGGTTCCGCTGTAGTTATTTTAAATACGTTTAATCCGAACGTTTCTTGCAGAAAAACGATTATCGACCGTTTTCTGAAAATTTCATTTCTATTGTACACTACTGCGACGTGCTCCCGCTGAGCTACTACACAAAATACAATAATTTAAGCCTATTCTGTTTAATACGGAAGATTTGAAACAGTTGAAGCATTTACTTACGTAGCTCCGCTTGTAACCAATGAAAATGCTCTGTAAGGGAAATACAAAAAAAGCTTGTCCTTGCAAAACTGTTGGACTAGGGATTAGCTTAAACGAAATTTAGCTTCAAACTAAGTGACAAAGAGCTTCCTTTACAAAGCGTTATTTGATTCAGTGCAGTACACAACGTGAGTACTTCAGTAACGTGAGTTCTGAGGAGAAGCAATGAAAACGCGATGGGAGCAATCGAGAGGAAAATATTATGAAGAATATACGGGCCAATAAATGATTGCATTTCGAGAAAAAAGAAGCAATGAAGAGGTATATACTTTATTGGACGAGCGAAGAGCGTTCTCAGTTTTAACTCGACCGTTTGGGATTCGTGTCTGTCTATTTTAAGGTACATGTCTCACGTTACCTTTGGAATGAATCCTCCGATTTTCGTAAAACTCGGCAGGCGTGTCCATAATTTTACCCTAAAGATTTTTCCTTATTGTTTTTGAGATTTATCCCTCCAAAAATAGGGGGGCGGGAGGGACAAATGTGAGGGGATCAAAATTGTGAAAAACATCGCATAAGCCCTTGTGTGGTATGAAATTAAAGAGAATTTTACCTAACACCTGAATGTAAAGTGTTGAAATTTTTAAAATTTTGGCACCCGAGGGCCTGAAAAAGCGATCAAACATTTCAAAATAAATGTGAAAACCCAGCAGGATGTTAGACTAAAAGGAATTGTAACCCAAATCCAAATGTTTCGAATTGTTATTATTTTTTGTACGATTATGTGCTCTAAAAATGTTATATTGTTAAAGAAATAGTAGAGTAATTGGGATTTTTGTAGTTTTTCCATTTTTGAAAAAATTATCTAATATCTAAGTTTATGTAATAATAAATGTACTTTGTTGAAAATAGGGAGTGAATTATGCAGCTGAGGGAGCATACTAGTTGCAGATAGTATATACATAATCTAAAAGGTAAGTTCGGATAGCTTAGATAGACTGGTCACCTTGTAAGGAGGAACCCCTCCGACCTTTTTCTTGTGTAATCCAGATTGCAAAAGAAAAGTAGGAAGATCAAAACACAGATCAAGCTGAGATGGCAAAACGATATGCAGCGAGGTGTGAGAAGGGATTCCGCAATTATGGAATCCGCAATTCGGTCAGCACCCGACCAGGGTTGATGATTTGTTTAATGTAAATAAGGGGCAGAAGGGAGACACACAGCTCAGGTCGACAAAGAATTAAGCAGATGGTTACAGGAGTTGGCGTTTGTAGAGAGCGAGAAAGAGTGAGAGGGTACTGAGATTGACATCAGTGCCTGAATAGGCTTCGATTTTCTGTTGTGGACACCGCATTGAGACTAGACATAATTGAAGGGAGGCTTCAAGTGCCTGCACCAGGCAGCCTCAGGGATGCATTTTTATATTCTCACTTCAGATTATTAAACTCTCTTTTAATTTAAAATTTCAATTATTTTTTAGTTTCCTTTAAACACTCGACATCGGTGTTTGAGTCAGACCTGATCGAGATCAAGTAGTACAGACGATGTCATACGTACAGATTGACTTTAAGTGGGTATAATTCAAGTACATGTCAGGATGTTACTATCGTTGATTGGAAAATAATAACTGTAGAACTAAATGAAGTACGTCTGTTAGTATAAATTCATTCACACTTTTCTCAAAATGTAAAACACAAAACAACTCATTTCCCCCGCTCTATGACACTGTACTGGCACCTCACCAATATGGTGCACAGTCAGCAGGTCCATTAAAATAATTTCCATTGACTCACCGTGTTTTTCCATTGACTCACGATGTGTACGGGGTATACACATATTGTAACACATAACAAGGCAGAATGATACAATTTTTGAGACTATATAATGTCGAAAAAAGAGTCTTAAGATCTGCATGCTCCTGAGAAAGACAACTCAGTACAAAAGGCAGTGCCAGCTATTGACAGTGTGTCTTGCAATGAAATCGTACAAGATCATACAATCATATATTTTACACTCACAGTTGTAGTGGGCTCAGGAAAATACTTTCATTGCAGCTTCATGGGTTGTAATAAAGCATAGCCTCACAGACTTTTGAGTTTCTCAGCATCAGAAGGTGGTAAAACAATTTTTTGAGGGCAAAAAAATTAATATCTTTCAAAGACTTTTTAAACATTTTAAAAGGTTGGCGTACGTAAGGACTTCTTTTATTCATTCGTTCTTTCCAGTGGCACTTCAGCCTTCAGCCCACATCGAGCACTGGCCTTCTCAATTGACCTCTTCTAGTCATTCCGGCTCATTACATGCATCCCCTCTCCTCTCTCACTCACTCTCTCTCTCTCTCTCTATTATATATATATATATATATATATATATATATATTGCAACACATCTTTTTATGATTTCTTTCATTATGGATTATGAGTTTTACATGGACCTGGTTAGGGTATACCATGCCAACACTTACCTGCAGTATATGGTACTTTTCTGCTTTGCCGGCTATTAGGTGCGGGATTTGGGCTTATTAGGTATCAGGTAACGAGTTGGGATGATGTGTTTCCAAAAGAATTATTTTAGGAAGCTGAGTTGTATAAATTGTGAATAAATGAAAACTACCTTTTTAGTCTATCATTCCAATGATTATAATTGTCACCCTCAAGGTGCTTATCTTTAAACAAATCATAATAATAAAAAGAATTTCAAATATTTAACACAATTTACTGCGGGTTCCACCATTTATATTCTTTCTTGAATATTACTTTACACATATTTTCTCTAGTAATATATAGTTATAATGCTTACGTCCAACAATCACATATTAAAATCATATATCTTAGTACATAATTTATAAGTTCCTGAAAATAAGACGTACAATACACAGTATATACACAAAACATATAACATGGAAATATACACACATATATGGGCAGTTTCACACTGTCTGCCTGTAATTATAATTCATTTATAAAAATCATTTTGTTATATTGAATTTAATTATTTAATAAAATGGAAATACTGAATTGATTTCATTCTATGAAATCCGTAACCCTGTTCTTTATACATGAGAAAATAAAATACGAACTTTTTAAATGAATATAACAAGGGTTATATTTATCGTTATCTCTATGGTAATTATTATTAATCTAAACATTTTTATTAAGGGTAACTCCCTTTTAATTATTCTACTCTTCAGCCTGCTTGGCTATCAACAATAATTAATATGAAACAATAAAATTTGTGACATCTAATATCTGGATAACACTCTTAGAGCTTCTCTGCACTCTCCCTTAATTTATCACATTTAATTTATCAAATATAATTTTTTATACAGTGCACAATCTCATGAAAACATTTGCTTAGAGTCTTTCTGCACTCTTATTAACATATTATTATAATAATCACACATTATCTAAATGTTCTGTCTTTTCGAATAAATGTCTCTATATGATATACAGTACAACATTTAAAAGTGTCTTTAGGCTTTAGTCATACCGCCTATATAATTAAATGTTTATCAATTATTTAAAACTGTTCAATTTCGCTTATAGCGGCTTTTCATTTACTTTTTGTGTTTTACAACATTATTATGAACCCTGAACCATATCAGGTCACCTGTTTTGATGATTTCATGTTACACAGATGTACACGGGTCTCAGGCGTCGGCGTTGAGTACAGCTATTCCTCTCGAAACCTCCGTCAGCGTCGCTTAGCGGTGTATGAACAGCTAGGCTAGGCGTCGTTCCTTTATCGTCATGGACACAGCGTCTCTGGCCTCGGGTATAGTCTGATGTCCGTAGTACGTAGTTGTAGTAACTCAGGTGTCTGCCGGTCTCATTGAAGCGTCTTCTGCAGCGTATCGTTCCGTGTGTACGACTTAACGAATACTTTATGAATGAGCCAGATGCTCGTTTTGGCTCACTGTTTATAGGGCAAAGCCACGTGTGCAAATGAGTTTCTATCGGCGAATACCTCACCAATCCTTTATTTATTTAGGTAACAAAGTTGTTTGTTAGACGTGTCTTGAACACAGTTATTAGCTATGTATACACGCGATCTTTAATTAGCACCGCGAAAGGTGTGAAATAGTAAAACGCTTATAGTTCACGACACTCTCACTATCTCGTTATGTGTTTGGTGTCTAAATAAAGCTACATTTCCGCACTATTCACTGGTCAACCTAGTTCTTCTTAATCTTTTGTCATTTTTTTATTATTTAAGTTTTAAAACACTTCTGACATGTGCCGACAAAATTATACATATTTATGCAGGTGGACTGTTATCTGTTTTGTTTGCTATATAAAATCTTATCTGTACCCTTCTAAATGTACAATTGTAGCAGATAACGCTTATTATGCGTACTCCAGTTAGAACGATAAACATTGATAACAATGTTTCGTTATAACACTCCCCCACTTGCTTTAAAAAAATTGTTTTGTGCTTTACAGAACATTTTTTTTTTTTTTTATCTATGTTTAGTACATACACAGTCAGTTATATTACATGTTTATTAGAAAGAATATAAAATCTTATCTTACAGTAACAATCACATATGGGTATTATTGGATATAATGACGCAGAGATGACGCATGGTACTTTCCGACGTCCTTTTTCTTCACTGGGTCATATACCATGTAGGTGTGTGGTCCTAGACGACTCCTTAGTTCATATGGGCCACAGAATAATCTGAAGAATTTCTTGGAAGTGTTTAATATACTACTTCCCACAGGATTTGTCTTTATCAATACCTTATCACCAATCTGGAATCTTGTCAATCGGTGAGTTCTATTATACCGGTCTCTCCTTTTACCTGCTTGATGATATAACTGTCGTTCAGCTCTGTTTATTTTTATTTGAATTGGCAAATCTACATTATAATTTTTCGGTTTATTTATCATGTTGTGCCAGAATCTTTTAGGTATTTTATTCTCACTTAATTCTAACGGTGTGTATCCTGTAGCTTCACTATAATTGTGATTCATTGCATCTTCGAAAAATTGTAGATAGTCAGGCCATTTACTCTGTTGATTGTAGCAATATAACCTCATGTACTTGCCTAACTCTCTATTTATTCTTTCAGCAAGATTAGTTTGTGGATGCCTTATGGATGTAAGTACAGGTTTTATACCTTGTCTTGTCAATGCGTCCTTCCATAATTTATTACCAAACTGCTTACCTTGATCTGTCAACACTTTATCCATTTTTCCATACTTTGGTATATACTTCTGGGTGATGACATTCAGAACAGATTTCATGGTGGGTCTTCGTACAGCATATAACTTTACTAGCTTGGTAAACACATCTACCGTCACAATTATATGGCGGTACCCACGACTTGATCGCGGGAGTGGTCCAAGGAAATCAAGTGCAACTATATCCCCCTTCTTCTTAGTTCTGATACTCCCCATTTCAACGCAAGTGTTTAAATTCGGATGTTTGGCTGTTTGACAATCATGGCATTTCCTAACAATTATTTTAATTTTTCTGAACATATTATTACAGGTGAAGGCTTCTTTCATAGTTAAATAGCACTTCAATGGAGATGCATGAGCTAGACTACGATGACATGGCATAATTAATTGCTGTAACATGTCATGAGATAGCACAACTTTCCAATCATAATTAATAAGCTTAAATAAAATTCCATCTTTCACACAATAATTTATAGGTAACGGATTATTTTTTATATTCTGTAATCGCTGATCTTTATCTTGCTCTCTAGCGAGATTACGTAGTAATTCTTGTACTTCTCTCTCGGGTTTGTATGTTATGTTGCTAAGTACCCTGACATCTTGTGGTTTAGCTTCATGTGTTTCTATACAGACTCCAGAATGTAGTCATTGATTTTCAGTCTTCGATGTGGACGGTTTATTATGTTCATCAGTGTTTCTCGGTGGCTCTTTCTGTTTTTTCTCAACGGTAATCGCCTGCGTATTTGCATTCCTATCGGATGTCCATGGTTTCGAAAATCGTTTCGACGAATTCGGCCATCGGTAACCTCCTTTGTAATTACCTCTTTCATTATTTTGCTCCTGCTTCTCATATGTTCGTCCATCTTCATGGCGTCTATCATATGATACATTTTTGTTTTTCGGATATTTTTCATCGTCTGTACGTCTATCTTCTCTGCCTTTATCTTCTTGGCGATATCTTTGCGAATACCACGTACCTCTATCTTGATTTTGGTTCCGGTTATCTCGCTGAACTCCTCTTGGTGGGTCTCGTTCACGGATTACACCCTCCATCTGTGTTAAAAGTATTAATAGATCTTCAATGGTAGCTATACCCTGAACATGTATAGCTAGTTGGATGTTCCTGCTGAAATGATTAGCAAGCTTAATGACTAATTCTTTTTGTGTTAAAGCGGGACGTAAATGTTTACTCCTCTCTACTAACATAATGACGTATTCATCTTCAGACAGCTTACCTGGATTATATTTACCAAATTCCAGTGTATTTCGTATTCTCATTTGTATGTATTCATTCCAATACCTCCGTTCGAATGCTAGTTTAAATTCTTCATACGTTTTTAAATCGTCATTCACCATCGTGAACCAACTGGCTGCTGCATCTTTTAAGTAACGGCTTACAAAGTCTATTTTATCTTTGTCACTGAGAATAGATCCAATACTATCCATTTCTTTCTCACATTTGATACGAAATTCAATGGGATTTTCCCCTCTGGATCCTCTAAAATAGTTAATGGGTCTCTCTTCTCTAGGTACGGTCGAGTATACTAACGCTTGTGTTGGTAGTCTTCTCACTTCTCGTGTAAGTCGGTCTACTTCACCTTTTAACTTGACTTCCAGCTGATCTACCCTGTTGTCATGGTGTTGGATAGATTTCTTGATGGTGTCGTCTGCTGCGGCGAGACTTTTTGTTTCTTCTTCAATTTTCATGGTCTTCCTGACATTACTCTGCACCAACTCGCTGATGACTTGTATCTTGGTATCTTGTCGATGCGTAATTTTTTCGAGTTTCTGGTCCAGTGTGTCGGCCATAGATTTAAAATTTTGTTGTAGTCTTTTTCGCTGCTCTTCGAAATTTTCATTCATCACCACCGCTTGTTGTTTTAGAGACTCTTTAACTTTACCTTCTAAGGTCTCCATTCGTTCCATAATTTCTACCTTACTTTCAGCATTATACGCGTATAGTTTCTGAATTTCTGACGTGCTTGCTTCCAATCTTCTCATAGTTTCAGCACCACTAGTTTTTATTTCTTCAAACCTTTTTACGTTTTCAGCGTTGCTGGCTTCTAACTTCTTCATTATGTCGGCTAAACTGACCTCTTGTTTATGTGCCATGTTTAATTTTAATTTGGTGAACCGATTTTAAAATATTTATTATTAATTTGTATATTATTAATTATTTGGATTATTATTAAATATTGGTAGTCATTTATTCATCAACATACAACCATTATCTTGGGCGCCTGTAGTATCAGTTTCTGATAACCACAATATTTATCTAAGCTCCCCTTTGTTTACTCTACTGATAACGCTAACTGTACGTTCTTATCAGCTACATTCAACATATAAATGCACGTTTTATAATAATTACACATCAACTCTAAATATTTGTTCTACGTGAATTTATATTTATTTAACTTCTTACTAATTTTTAATTTTTTCGTATTGTTTTTTTTTTTTATTTATTTAATCGTGCCCCACGTTGGAAGCGACATTTTCTTTTGCAACACATCTTTTATGATTTCTTTCATTATGGATTATGAGTTTTACATGGACCTGGTTAGGGTATATCATGCCAACACTTACCTGCAGTATATGGTACTTTTCTGCTTTGCCGGCTATTAGGTGCGGGATTTGGGCTTATTAGGTATCAGGTAACGAGTTGGGATGATGTGTTTCCAAAAGAATTATTTTAGGAAGCTGAGTTGTATAAATTGTGAATAAATGAAAACTACCTTTTTAGTCTATCATTCCAATGATTATAATTGTCACCCTCAAGGTGCTTATCTTTAAACAAATCATAATAATAAAAAGAATTTCAAATATTTAACACAATTTACTGCGGGTTCCACCATTTATATTCTTTCTTGAATATTACTTTACACATATTTTCTCTAGTAATATATAGTTATAATGCTTACGTCCAACAATCACATATTAAAATCATATATCTTAGTACATAATTTATAAGTTCCTGAAAATAAGACATGGAAATATACACACATATATGGGCAGTTTCACACTGTCTGCCTGTAATTATAATTCATTTATAAAAATCATTTTGTTATATTGAATTTAATTATTTAATAAAATGGAAATACTGAATTGATTTCATTCTATGAAATCCGTAACCCTGTTCTTTATACATGAGAAAATAAAATACGAACTTTTTAAATGAATATAACAAGGGTTATATTTATCGTTATCTCTATGGTAATTATTATTAATCTAAACATTTTTATTAAGGGTAACTCCCTTTTAATTATTCTACTCTTCAGCCTGCTTGGCTATCAACAATAATTAATATGAAACAATAAAATTTGTGACATCTAATATCTGGATAACACTCTTAGAGCTTCTCTGCACTCTCCCTTAATTTATCACATTTAATTTATCAAATATAATTTTTTATACAGTGCACAATCTCATGAAAACATTTGCTTAGAGTCTTTCTGCACTCTTATTAACATATTATTATAATAATCACACATTATCTAAATGTTCTGTCTTTTCGAATAAATGTCTCTATATGATATACAGTACAACATTTAAAAGTGTCTTTAGGCTTTAGTCATACCGCCTATATAATTAAATGTTTATCAATTATTTAAAACTGTTCAATTTCGCTTATAGCGGCTTTTCATTTACTTTTTGTGTTTTACAACATTATTATGAACCCTGAACCATATCAGGTCACCTGTTTTGATGATTTCATGTTACACAGATGTACACGGGTCTCAGGCGTCGGCGTTGAGTACAGCTATTCCTCTCGAAACCTCCGTCAGCGTCGCTTAGCGGTGTATGAACAGCTAGGCTAGGCGTCGTTCCTTTATCGTCATGGACACAGCGTCTCTGGCCTCGGGTATAGTCTGATGTCCGTAGTACGTAGTTGTAGTAACTCAGGTGTCTGCCGGTCTCATTGAAGCGTCTTCTGCAGCGTATCGTTCCGTGTGTACGACTTAACGAATACTTTATGAATGAGCCAGATGCTCGTTTTGGCTCACTGTTTATAGGGCAAAGCCACGTGTGCAAATGAGTTTCTATCGGCGAATACCTCACCAATCCTTTATTTATTTAGGTAACAAAGTTGTTTGTTAGACGTGTCTTGAACACAGTTATTAGCTATGTATACACGCGATCTTTAATTAGCACCGCGAAAGGTGTGAAATAGTAAAACGCTTATAGTTCACGACACTCTCACTATCTCGTTATGTGTTTGGTGTCTAAATAAAGCTACATTTCCGCACTATTCACTGGTCAACCTAGTTCTTCTTAATCTTTTGTCATTTTTTTATTATTTAAGTTTTAAAACACTTCTGACATGTGCCGACAAAATTATACATATTTATGCAGGTGGACTGTTATCTGTTTTGTTTGCTATATAAAATCTTATCTGTACCCTTCTAAATGTACAATTGTAGCAGATAACGCTTATTATGCGTACTCCAGTTAGAACGATAAACATTGATAACAATGTTTCGTTATAATATATATATATATATAGAGAGAGAGAGAGAGAGAGAGAGCAACAATACATATATTTGTCCAGGGCGGTATGTTTGTAAATATTTAGCATAGAAAAATATATGATGAACAGTTTTTACAATATTATGCAGGATAAGAATTGTCAGAAAGCGTACACCTGCCCCCGCGAGTGAATACAGCGCTTGTGTGTTTGTGTGTGTGAACGCAAGCTACGACAGGCAAGAGTCTACGATAGGGTGATGCGTACGAATTCTCTGTAATCAGGTTTTAACCGGATAAAAATAAACTAATTAATACGTTTTAAACCTGTGAACAAAGACTGTGAAGAAAAACACCATTACATTAAGGAATTTTTAACGAATATAGTGATGTAAAAGTATTGCATAAATTTGCAATAATAAAGACGCCAGGTAATTTAATGTTAATTACAAGTGTAATTAAATAATAATTAATAAGTGTGTTATATGTGAGTGACCAGGAAAAAATTACGCAAATGATGATATCGCTCGTGCTACGAGGATGTTTACGAAATCGCGAAAATGAACCAAAAAGTGATTTGTAATTAAAAGGACGCTTTGCACAAAGTGACAATATCTAACAGGTCGAAAACAGTCCTGGACTTGTCAGATTGCCGTCCAGTATAAATACCACCGGCAATTTTGGGGCGGTCTCGGACACAGCCGTAGTCTCGGCGGTAGACATGTCCTCCCGGATGAAGCCGGGGCTCACGCCCGACTATCAGCGTATCCCCGAAGAGGTGTCTCAGCTCGCTTGCGAGAGGAATCGCCTCCGGAGACGCTGGCAGAGGACTCGTGACCCGGCTGACAAGGCTGCGTTCAACAGAGCGTCCGGCAAGTTGCGTCGCGATATGGTGGCGTTCCGTAGACGCAACTGGGAGCTAGCTGTAACACAGATGGATGGCCCTGCCGAGAACCGTAATGTCTGGCGGATTCTCGGTGCCCTAACGGGAAAGCGTAAACGCGCGCCTCTCCCCGCACTGGTCGGATCCGGCGGTCAACCCCTTGGCCGCCCCCTCGAAAAGGCAGAGTTCTTGGCTGACAGTTTAGAGCGACAGTTTGCTCCCAACCCATCCAAGAACCCGGCTTTCACTGAGCAAATCTGCCGCGAGGTAGAGCGCTTTCTATCGGCCGGTATCACAGACCAGCCGGAGCCCATCTCCCCGGAGGAGGTCTCTGAGAGGATTGTTCAGCTCAAGCCCCGGAAGGCACCTGGCCCGGACGGAGTCATGAATTAGCCCTCCATCGCCTTCCGGAGCGAGGAACACAGTTCCTCTCTGACCTGTTCAATTCATGCCTCAGACTGGCCTACTTTCCGGTGAAATGGAAAACGGGTACAGTAATAGTGATGCCCAAGCCGGGAAAGAATTCTCCTCGCGTGGAAAACCTCAGACACATCAGCCTCTTGTCCGCGACGTCCAAGGTTTTCGAGCGATTGATCCAGCGTAGGATCCGAGACCATCTAGAAAGACTAGACGTGCTGATCCCCGAACAGTTCGGCTTTCGTGAGCTGTACTCCTCGACTCATCAGCTGATGAGACTCGTGGAATGCATTACCGAGGCTGGCTGCCAGGGCAAACAGACGACTGCGATCTTCCTAGGCGTAGAGAAAGCCTTTGACCGCGTGTGGAACGAGGGTGTCCTTTACAAGCTCCTTCTTCCAGATTGCTACGTTCATCTGATCGGCAGCTTTCTGCGAGACCGTAGCTTCCGAGTGAGAATAAACCACGCTCTCTCTTCGGAGAGGCGTATTACCGCTGGTGTCCCTCAAGGAAGTGTCCTTGGGCCTCTCCCGCTGTTTGTCAATGACACGCCCCGAGTTCCTGGAGTCAAATTGTCACTGTTCGCGGACGACACTGCGGCTTTTGCCTCAGAGCCGAACCCAAGTTATGCGGCAATTAAGCTCCAGCGTCAACTCGACGCGTATGTCGGGTTGACCGATGACTGGAGAGTTGCCGTTAACGCTTCCAAGAGCGCCGCGGTAATATTCTCGTGCAAACGCAAGCGGCCTCGGCGCTTAAAGTAGGCCCCGTCGAGGTACCCTGGACCAACAGCGCCAAGTACCTCGGGCTCCACGTAGACTCCCGACTCACCTGGCGAACCCATACACAGTATATCAGACAACGCGCTTCGGCGCAACTCAGTAGACTCTGGCCCGTGCTATCTAATCCGGCAATGACCCCCCCGGCTAGGTAAGCTCATAGTCAACTCGTACGTGTTGCCCGTGATTACCTACGCCTGTACTGTTTGGGGATACCTGGCTCGTGGTCATAGAACAACGCTCCAGCGCGTACTCGACCGGGGACTGAAGCTTGCGTGTAAAGTCCCCCGGAGGTACTCTTCTCGTCTTTTGAGGAGAGGACTCGGTGTCCGTTCTCTTGATGGCACCGTGAGACGCCTGGCGCGTAGATTCTATGTTCGTTCCGACAGAGTGACCCACAATTCCCTCGTTGCCGAACTTGGTAAATACACCCCGCGACCAGGTGAGTCCTGGAAGCGACCTCGTTTGTTAGTCCCGGTGGTATAATCCACCAATCGCAGGTCGCTTCAGACCCCCCCCACAATTAGGTAAAAAGATGTAAAATGAACTCCAATAGACCCAGTGGCAGGAGTCCTTTCTGAGACTCGGGACACTGCACTACTCGCGAGTCGACCTCGCGGGTACTGCAACCCCCAGTCGTGTGGGGCGGTCTCAGAGACTCAAGATACGAGTCTCGTATCTTCACACAACGTCACGCTGCTGGTCTGCCGACCGATCGACATCTTTACCACACACACCAAGGATTATGAAGGAACTCTGGACCATCACAAACAACAACCCGTAGAGACAGAGAACACAGATTCAGCATAATCATCATCATCATCAAATTCTAAGGATTCAGGACACACACACACACGCAACGGTAACGTCGGCATTACGCAGGTGATGAATAAACAATTATATTTTTGTTTGTGAAAAGAAATCTCAAAAGAAACTTATAATAATATATGAACAGTAAAGACTTAAAGTTTTAAATTTAAATAGTAGTTAAAGAAAATAATTTAATTTAACAAGAAAATTTAAAAATACTAATCTTTTGTTGTATACTAAAATTTGGGTGTGTCAGTAGAAATAAATAATAGGTTGGAAGTAAATGTTATTTTCTATTTTGTTTATAGCAACAATTAGTTTTATTCTTGATTTTTAATATTATTTTTGTTTGTAAATGAGTTGCTATTATTATTTAGAATTTGAGTCAAAGTCAGACACACTGAAATAAAAAGTATGTAGATAATTTGTTTAACATGTCTGTTTAGCTAGTAAGATTATATGGTTGTTTATTACACGACTGCTAAAAAGGAGCGTTATGTTTTCAGTGGTAGGGTATGTATGTATGTATGTTTGTTCCACTATAACTTTTTAACGGCTTTACCGATTTTGATGTTCGATGGCTCGATGGATTCCTTACTTCACCAGAAGTGTCATAGGCTATATATCGCCATGAGTTGACTTCCGGTTTTGACCGGAAGTGAATACAAGTGATCGGTTCTAAGGTTTTTTTTGTTCGTTTATTGGTCCATCAGGTGGCACTAGTGTAAGGTATTCTGTAAAGTTCACTCCAGATAGTGCTCGCGATTTAAGACCACGCTCACTAATACTATGTTAGCACGCTATTGTGTGAGAGTATAGATGTGCAATCCGTGAGGAACAGAGAACAGCTGATCTAAAAGTATATATATATATATATATATATTGGTTTGCTATATATATTTCTCTCTGCGAAATATGGTGAACCTGAAATACATGAAATGACGGATCAACAATATGCCGCAGCAGTAAACTTAATGAATTTTCACCAGCGCCAATTGTTCAAAATGATTTCAGACAGATTGCTTCCAAGTGAAAATAATACTGAGCCATTACGTGTGTTCGTTACTGGAGGAGCAGGCACCGGCAAAACCTTTACTCTGAAAATTATTGTAGAACATATTCGTCGTCTTTCTCATTTACATGCAAGCAGAGCTGTTACGGTAGCAGCACCCACAGGTGTCGCTGCAAGATTGATTGGAGGTAGCACTTTGCACTCTACTTTTGCCCTTCCTATCGAAAAAGGCAAGGTGATAGCTCTTCGCCCTCTTACTGATGAGCGTCTTCAAAGGGAACGGCTAAGGTGGAAGCATATTAATTGGCTAATCATTGACGAAATCTCAATGGTACCCTATACTACCCTAAGAAATATTCACTTAAGGTTGCAACAGCTTAAAATGAATGATATCAATATATCAATATAATATATCAATGATATCAATATACCTCTCTTCGGGGGTATCAATATTATTTTGTTTGGCGATCTAATGCAGTTGCCAACTGTATCAAAAGCAGTTGGTGGTACCTACTGCTTCAAGCAGCCTCATTACTTATCAGCTGAAATTAATTTGTGGACACTGTTTAGTTTCTGTGAATTACCTCAAAATATGCGGCAAGCTAACGACACTACTTTTATAGACATTCTAAATAATTTACGAGTCGGCCAACTCACCATGCAGCAGCTAGAAATTTTAGATTGTCGAAGAGTTCCTTTGACAGATGAATTTGCTGATGGCGAGTGTCTGCGTATTTTCCCAACCACTAAACAGGTAGAAGAATATAATGCTATGATGACTGAAAAGTTGAAAACATCATCTAAAGTTTACGATATTGCAGCGGTGGATGTGTCTGTCGAAGCTAAGAATTACGGACAAAAGTTAAAGAAAGACTTCATACCAACGGATCCAAACAAAACTGGAGGTATTCCAAACTCTTTAGTAATCGGAGTCGGATCTAGGGTAATGTTGCGAAAAAACATTAATGTTAATCATGGTCTGGTCAACGGAGCAATCGGCATCATTAGAAAAATTGAGTGGCCTGCACTACGTCGAGATCAACTTCAACCTGGTGAGCTTCCACAAGCCGTATTTGTAGAATTTGATGACAGATCAATTAGGGGAAATACTGCTGGTATTGGAGTAAAGATAGAGCCCACCACTGTTGAATATGATGCTTTGCGAGGCCAGGGCAAAGTAGAACGACGTATGCTGCCATTAATATTGTGTTGGGCTGTAACAGTACATAAACTCCAAGGCACTACTTTAGACAAAGCAGTCATTGATTTGAGTAGTAATATTTTTGCCAAGGGTCAGGTCTACGTCGCACTAAGTCGTGTTAAAACATTAGAGGGATTAGCAATAAGTTGTCTGGATCCACGAAAATTGTTGCATGAACCGCACGATAAAAACTCAATTGAGGAATTAAATCGACTCAGAAATCTGTAGACCAAAGCTTTTCTTTATCATGTCTAATAAATAAAATTATTTAGTTAATTATATAATTTATAAAACAATTTATCGAAATGTTTGTATTATACTAGTTATATAATAGTATATAAAATAAAGTTATACTATATTTATAAGTTTATAAGTTCATACGCTAATTATACTATGTACATAATAAAGTTTCTAAATAAAACTATGTAAAAATTGAAATTTTTTTGCACTTCACACATACGCACGCACACACGCACGCAAACACTGCACATTCCCAGTATACTCTTTTTAAACACAAAAAGGAATAAAATAAAAAAAATAATTTAAAAAATTAAAAAACACGACTGCCAAAAAAATAAATGAATAAATAAAAAATAAATTGATAAAAACACTAAATAAAAAAAAACTATATAAAAATAATATTTATTAAAAATCACAAAATCTAAATAAAGTCGATTTAAAAAGCCAAAACAAGATATTGAAATTCAGCTCTGATCAGATTTAACGAAAATGTTATGAATGATTAAACGCATAGTAATTTTATTAGATTTAAATTACTTTTCGATGTTGAATATATATCAATGCATCATATGAAGACTACAATTATAAAAAATATTGCTGATAAAATTTTGCTCTTCAATTTTAATTTTCAATGCAGTCGGGGGCTGTTTAATGAAAAGAACAAATCTATTTAGAAACAGCCCCCGGCTGCATTGGAAATTAGAAATTGAAGAGCAAAATTTTATCAGCAATATTTTTTATAATTGTAGTCTTCATATGATGCATTGATATATATTCAACATCGAAAAGTAATTTAAATCTAATAAAATGACTATGCGTTTAATCATTCATAACATTTTCGTTAAATCTGATCAGAGCTGAATTTCAATATCTTGTTTTTGGCTTTTTAAATCGACTTTATTTAGATTTTGTGATTTTTAATAAATATTATTTTTATTTAGTTTTTTTTATTTAGTGTTTTTATCAATTTATTTTTTATTTATTCATTTATTTTTTTGGCAGTCGTGTTTTTTAATTTTTTAAATTATTTTTTTTATTTTATATGTCATGAACAGCATAGAAGGTTACATTGTATTTTTGTAAACTTATAAAAGAAAATATTTTTATTTATCTAAGATTCGAATTTTTTTAATATTTGCATAATTTCTATTAATATTAATAAATCATAGAATGATTATTTTGAAACGGTTTTAATTAATTATTTCATGTCAACATCTCACTCCTCTTTGAAAATTATTTAATTATTGTGCAACTACATATACTTGATGCGACGAGAATAACAAAAATCCTGTGACCTGGCCGGTGTAATACACTTCATAGTTGCGTTGAGTACATGGTAATGTATTTGTGTGAATTTTTGAAATACTTGTAACGTTGCAATATATGTGTGTGTGTGTGTGTGTATATACATATATATATTGTAACGAAACAAATGTTACAAAAGAATAGTAAATAGTGAAATCCGATCCAGAGAAGAAACAAGAAATAATAATTGAAAGCAAATTAAAGGAAACCTAGTTGGTTTGACTTATTTAATATTATCAAGAAACCCAGTAGAATAGGTCAGTAAACAGAAAAAAGTTAAATAAACAAACCTAGTAGGCCTAATCAACTTACCCTGAATAACAACCAAACCCAATAAAGAGTACTTAATCATAAATTAAAATTGTATTAACAAAATTGTATCGACATATTTTAAGGATAGAAAAGGGACACAAACCTTACAGTTATATGAGTGACATAATATAAATAGTGACACAGACTACTGTTAAACAGTGTTAATTATTTTTGTATGAAAAGTGTTTTATTGTTATTATTAGACAGAATTTTAGTTTATCATACAGACAATAGTTTAGCAGTATAAATAAACTAAAACTGTCAAAAACAATTATTATTATTAAGAGTTTTGTTGTATGTTATAAGATTTTATGTCACCAGTTAATTTATGTAAATATATTTATCTCAGGGAGTCAAAGTAGAAATTACAATCAACCATAACAAATTGTTCCACCACATATCATAGAAATTCAAATTAATAAGGTTTTACAGTTATAAACTGAGGCATGTTTAGTATCAAATTGTTTATAATTATCTAATTAATAATTGTATAAACATTGCATATATAATTAGAGTATAATAATAAAATTATCTATTAAAGGTAATTTATAAAATATAAAGTAGGTAATGGGTGTTGATCCTATAACATTTAACCTGTACATAAATGACCAATCAAAATTTAAGAAATTTGTATGAGTTCTATGACTAAAAAAGAAGAAATAACAATTAATTGTTAATTGTGATGGAAAACAGTTGAATAGTGCGTGTCTAGATGTAATTAAAAAAATATAAAAATAGATAACCCGTTTGTGAAAGAAGATCTGAAAGACCATCATCGAAGATAATAATCCTGCCACTACAATTTTCATGAACAAGTAATGCACACAATCAAGAAAAATTTCAGAATAAACCAGAAAACCTTCAGAATATCGTCTAGATGTGTAAAGTATAATTTGACAATATTTTATCCAACAAGGAACAACCACTAGACAATATAACAATTTACACTAACACTAATCACTAGTAAACGTTTTAAAGTGCAACCAAATTCAATATCTAAGCGAACAGTGATTACAAGGAAAATATTTATTGTACACATTAATAAACTACATTATTTTCTGAGACGGACAAATAGTCATGATGTTGACGTTACTCTAACCTACATGCTTTTACGAAGCGTATTGAATATCGTCAAAACTTGTATGTAACTCTACGATAATTTTTGTAATTTTTTAGATTATAAGTAATATATTGTTTGTAAAGGTACTCTCTATTATTAATTAACATGTAAAGGAACTTTTCGTAGCAGCCACAAGAATTCCCACGAAATATATTAAAATTATTTAGTTATTAAATCCTGAGATAAATATCGATTGTGACAACCGTATGTATCGAATGGAATTTTCCAATAATTTGAATTTATGTTACACAGATTAAACCATTATGTTATTAAATCATATCCATGCGTTAAAATTTCAGGAACGTAATATATTATACCATTAAGATACTACGGGAACAAGGGTAGTATTATAATATATATAACGTAACATCCTCTTAATAACCAAAGTAATTGAGTTTTAGGAATATTATATGACCACTGTGTATTTTCCAAACAAATTTATATATTAAACAGTTACACATATGTAAATATGTACTCTGATTTACTGACTTTAAAAATTTTTAATTCAGTGAATTAATGTTTTCTTCTTCTTCTCGTCTTCTTTCTTCTTCGTCTTCTCCCTCAAGTATCAGACCGTTTAGACAGTTGTGACTCATTGATCGACCCCATTTTCTTTTCGTACAGACGTAAATTAATGGATTAAGCTTTATGTTTAAGTGTTGTATCATTTTTATGACTGTGACTTATTAAGCAAACCTTACTTATGTGAACATTGGATAAATAATTTGATGGATGGATAATGGTTTGAAAGATACTATATTGGAGCATGATACCAAGGCAAAATGATATAATGTTGTGAGTCTATGTAATGTCGAAAAAAAGAGTCTAAAATCTGCATGCTGTTTTTCAGATCTTCAAGCCGTGAAGGCCTAGTGATCTTATCGTGATGTTTATAAGCTTTGGAGCGTACAGGTTTGTTGGGTTTTATTTGCGATTATGTGAGTGCAACTTATGTCAATGGAAACCAATGCTAACCCCAGTTTTGGGGGGGTGGGGACTCGTAGAGAACAACCGACAAGGGAATTGTGCTGTCGCTTCACATATGTCTTTACATTACTCAGAATCCTGACATTAGTTTCCTTGCATTCTACCTCAAACTGATGTTAAAAATATTGTCTGCCTTCTTAATATTTTTCAATAGTTATTAAACTGTATTTGTAAAAAAATGTTTATATGTTGTAATCGGGTACAAATATTCGTGGTTGGTTGCTTTGAAGACTGTGTGACGCAGCCTCAACCTCCATGATTGTTTACATTTAAGATCTGCAGCCTGCAGATAAGTGATGAGTTTCAGGAACGCGTCAGTCAGACGATCAAGACCCACCCACAAGGAGGAACACTGGCTGCATAGTGTTCGACTACAGCTGTCTGGTTTTGTGTACATGTCGTCGTGTCCTTTGAATGTTATCGTATTCTAATTTTGTACAAGTTGGAGACATCCTATAAAATGAAAGAATGACGTGGTAATTTACGTTACACAACAGACAAGATAAATGAAATAATATTGTTTTTTCCGCAAAGTGAAGTAGTTTTTAATTTCAGAAGTAAGACAATAGTAAGGTGGACGGCCATCACATTGTTTATCTAACTGATCGTTTGGCTTTCCTTAATTGGTTTTGTTTCGTACAAGTTAAATCCACTTGGCACTGCAATGTCTAACAATTTCTGACTTTAATTTTATTAGACTAAGAACAGAAAAACCCTGAAGTGCTTTTTTTTTAAATATGAAAGTTATGCAAGCAAAACAACCCAAGTCTAAATGTGCGGATTAAAGGCTATTCTTTTTCAACCCTTTTGTACGATAATACAGTACGGACCAGTCGCAGCATAACAAAAAGGCGGAAGCCATCTCAAAAAATCTTGACCATCTCGCGGATAGGTAGTTGCCAACAAAGAAGTGTTGCAAAGACTGGGAATAAAACAAGAAACAACACTCGTTTATTAAAAGCGAATGCTGCAGTATTTGAGACTTACACGCAGTGAAAATGTTACAACTGGTAAAATACAGGAAAAACGGAGAAGGATGTCTGGGTTATTGGCTGATACATTTGAGAAATGATTCAGCTTCACATCTCACCAGACACTTCGGGCAGAGGTCTCAAAGGACCGGTTTCCTTTGACGATAGCCAACCTTCGCAGCGGATATGGCACACAATAGCGTAACTAGGGTTTTCCACGTGGGGGTTATGGATTAGTAGTTTTCCATGGGGGCGGGTTATTGACGTTAAGCAGGAGAAGAGGTGTCAGTAACACTAGGGAATTCGCCAGACACAGCTTGTCGTTAGCGTGCCGTAAGACTTCCCTTGACGATCTATGCAGTAAGGGAGTTCACGCCACTTACGGTACATAGGCCTAAGACTAATTACAGTAACAATTATTGGAAAGATATTTTCGTTATTCGGATAGATGTTTTGAAGCAGGACGAAGTATATAACCAGTACATCCGGTTATCCAGCACGTATGAGAAAGAATGAATATGCATACGATAGAAGGGTGCAAACCAAAGGTTCGGTTGTCAACAGGGATGAAGAAGAGTACGGTATATGGATTTCTAAATGTTAAATACACCCTTGACTTGTACACTACACAAAACTGGCGTGCTTTAACACTTGGCCTTAGCACTTTATACCAAGTCGAATGGCTTTTCGAGTTCGCTCCATGTTCGCATCCAGCGGTTGGATGTTTACAGCGTTTTCGTGATAATGTAGACTACCCTCACTTTCCTGGCAAATTTTGTGGATATGGCTGTCACGAACCTCATTTTCAGATCGCTGTACCTGACGAATTAAGCACATCAACGATGTTTTGTAATAGGCCTGTTTTGTTTTAGAAATTTCTTCTTATCCAAAGGTCTGTCGGGAAAAATTAAGTTAAGAGCTTATAGAAGACAAGTGAGAAGTGGACGATGACATTTACAGAGCGACAGAAGCTAATAAGTTTTGAGAACGAAATTCTGAAGAAAACCATGGAAGCGATATACGACACAGAAAGTAATAGACGGCGTGTAAGCGAAATCGAAGACGTTACAAGAATAACAGGTCAGGCTCTCATAACAAGCGAATTAAGAGGTCACGTTTTAAGAGGATAAAGTGAGATATATCAAGAAAATACATACGAACAGCCCGTTGGAAAACAGGTCGCCAAGAAGACCACGACAAGAATATTTTAGATAATATAAAAATAGGTCTGGAAGAACTAAGAAAACTGGGAAGTAACACCATAGGATAGGAATAAATGGAAAGGTATTGATACGAAGACTAAGGGTTGTGTGGCAATAAGAAGCAAGGTCGTTTTGAAAACATTGAATGATAGTGATATTGTTACAAAGGTTTCATAGATCGTCGTTTTGTGCAGTGTAAACAGAATAACTGACACCAATAAAGTCACTAATTGTAAACTTTGGTTAAAAACAAACAATAGTTAGAACTTAACAAAGGCAGATTATACAATAATTCAAGTAGAGGGATAATGAGAGTTCAAAACCACTTTCACTTTCTATCAGCTGATCACTTTCACTTTCTACTGGACCACAGCATCCGCGTTATTTTTTTGATATGCCGCCTTTCGCGAGCCTAGATCACTTTCACTTTCTACTGGACCACAGCATCCGCGACTTTTTCGCTGATCTGTGTCAAGATCCGCGACTTTTTCGCGTATCTGGACCACAGCATCCGCGTTATTTTTTTTATATGCCGCCTTTCGCGAGCCTAGATCACTTTCACTTTCTACTGGACCACAGCATCCGCGACTTTTTCGCTGATCTGTGTCAAGATCCGCGACTTTTTCGCGTATCTGGACCACAGTATCCGCGAATATAATTTTTTATTTTTTTATATGCCGCCTTTCGCGAGCTTAGATCACTTTCACTTTCTATCACTTGATGCATTATAGTGTATATATTAAATATATGATCAGGGTTACCAACCTTGCATGAGTTCAAATTTGTTGTGTGTTATAATGTATATTAAATCTATATGATCAGGTTTACCAACCTATGGTGGGGGGTTCCGACTTGATGCAGTATAGTGTATATATTAAATATATGATCAGAGTTACCAACCTTGCATGAGTTTAAATTTGTTGTGTGTTATAATGTATATTAAATCTATATGATCAGGTTTACCAACCTATGTATGGGTTCAAACTTGATATGTGTGTGTATTATAGTGTATATTAAAATATATGATCAGGGTTACCAATCCTGCATTATTGTGTGTATAGAACAGATCTGCCAACATTTTTCTTCGGTGGGAAATTCAAACTATATTATAGTAAATTGTTGACGACTTCGATATCAACTCTCTCTCCCCTCCTCTCTCTTTGTCTCTAGACACAGTTGTCGATCACGATATAAACTCTCTCTTTATGTCATCAGTTTTACATAAGCGTCGTGCTACTTATGGATTATTGTAAGTAGCGATACTAAAATGTAATCACCAGGAAATATATATTTATCACCTACCTCGTTGCGTCCTACTTATAATTTTTTTTTGACACATGACAGTCATTGACCACGATTTAGAAATTAATATACTGCCAAGTCTGTGTGTGTGTGGTAAAGTGTTACGCATAAAAAAAAAATCTCCTTGAAATAAGGTATTTTCAAAAGTTTTGTGTACACATACACACATTGTATATGTCTCTCTCTCTCTCGCTGCAAACGTTGACAAGAATTCCCTTATTCAAACGATTTGTATGTGTACACGAACTTAAATATAGTTTACAGACGATTGTAATTTTAAAAATTCATTTTTGCATTAAATATATATATCGTAAACAATGAAATAATAATATTTCGTCATTGCAAGATTTTAATAAAACAATTATCAGTTTAAATAATAATTTTCATGATTGTAAGATACAACCTACAAATTATTAAAATGTCTGTCTCACACATTTCTGATTACTATACAAATAATTGCATGCATATTCGGAGGTTTATAACGAAATAAATTAAAATAAACCATAATTTGTTTTAAATAATTAAATATATATTTACAACACTGTACACAAACTTAAAATATAGTTTACAAACCGCTATAATACAATTATTCAAAAAATACATTTTACATTGATTAAATATATATATATATATCACAAACATTGTTATATATAAAATATTAATAATAATAATGTTTTAAATGATTAAATATATATTTACAGCACTGTACACAAACTTAAAATATAGTTTACAAACCGTTATAATACAATTATTCAAAATACATTTTACATTGATTAAATATACATATATCACAAACAAACATTGTTATATAAAATAAATACAATATTAATAATAATTTTTGACATTGTAAGATTTTTAAATAATAATTTCACGGCTGTAGATACAGTTCACAAGGAAGTTTATCTGTAACATAACAATACAGTCGATATTAGAATCACTGATACGATAATATTCAATTATCACATGCACACACACACACAGTTAGTGGAAAGAATCAAATGCGTTAAGTAAGTAAACTTTTTCAAGTATATGTCATTTTTCATAAGTTAATGTACTTTCAAATAATTTCTAATCAAACCAAACCAAATATTATTCACTGGAAATTTGTAAATACTGCTTAGAATCAATGATACATTTATCGCATAAGTTAATGTACTTTCAAATAATTTCTAATCGAACCAACTATTATTCAACGAAACTTGTAGAATCAGTGATACATTTATCATGTACATACAAATTCAATTATTAAAGTGTTAAGTACAGAGAGTTGAAACTACACACACACACACACACATCAATAAATTGTTTGTTAACACGATTGCTACTTACGACGTTAGGCTCTACTTGCGTTGTTTGATTTCTCGTCCCTCGATACACTAAATGTAGTTCTTTAGGTTTGATATGTCTGAGCTCCTCATTCGTGAAGACACCTGCATACCTCTTGGGAAGATAGACACGATACTGGCGGTCACCATCCTCCAACGTAGCAAGCACAGAGTTCCCATATTTTGTGTCCACATTTGTTAAGACCATGATGGGATATTTTTTATTCACTGTCAATTCTGAACATCGTTTGTACTCGATAGCACTTACAGCATTAAACTTTACAAGAAACGACATTATTAGAAGAGACTAGTGAACACGTCTGTATCAAGCGAGAGAGAACCAAACAATGACAGAATATTCGACACAAAAGGACAGTACAATATGATAGTGGTGGTGGTAACGTCGGTGTCCCACTTTCATTTGCATGTATAAACATGTCCCACAGACGAAATTAGAGACACCAAAAATATAACAATGTCATTAGGAAAGTCCATTTTCATAAGAAAATAGTCACTGCTTACAGCTATGCATGTATGTACATGTCCACAACAGAATGAGAGAGAGAGATATAAATGTCATCATTCGCGGAGACCTACTTTCTAAATTTGTTACATTAAAAATGTTTGTTTAAAGCAAAAATCATGAATCATCCATTCCCGAATAGCATGCACCTTATAGTTGGCACAACGGTCAGAAGAATTGAAATGTCTAAGACATTCTGTTCCATGAAATAGATACAGTATGTTTTTAGGACAACCAAAGTCATCGAGATTGATGATATTATTGTGTATTATCTTTGATTGCAAAAAACGTTTTTTCTCAAAACCCTTCACAAACACATATTTATATATACGTGTATGTGATGTTAACAATGAAACAAGATTGTCGTACGGTGTCTCTCCTTCGCTCCATCTAAGTCTATGATAATTTGACGTTAACCAGTGGTTTGTCCTAACGTATTTGGGATTCGTAACGGATGTAGCAGGTGGAGTCAAAATCAAATGTCTACCAGCAAATCTCAGAACGTCCATGATTGACAGTTCCTTCACAATATATTTTCCGTTGTCGTCGAAAAAGCACTGGAAGTCAATTATAACCGCAGTGTTATCCATAATACTGTAAGACAAAGAAACCACACATTACAAACTCTATATATATATTATGTTTAAACATACAAATATCGTTGCGATATTAATATGTGAACTTACGTTTACAGACGTCTGGACTGAAGCACCGAGAGACGTCAACTGACGAAAGAAACAAGTGTTGAGGGGGGTTACTATACATGGAGACGAATTTTTTTAGTAGGTGGGGAGGTGTCGTCGTCGTCGTTCTCCATGTTGATGCGTTGTCGTATTCGATAATGACCGTATGCAAGCGTATCATGACCATTGTCTAATATATAGCGCTTATCATCATACGGTGACAACGCTTGCTTATTTACACGCATCGTGTACAGCGTATGATGATCGCTACGTAAACAAAGCGCACTGGTAGAAAACTGACAATGATCAGTGAGACACTTGCGATACATATCGTGTCGCAGACTCCTCTTAATCGCAACTCGAGGCACACCTTTACATACACGTTTTTGACACTCTTTGGTAGGATCTTCGTGGGCCACAAGGAACGAATAACATTTCGCTCGGAGACCCACGAATTCTCTAATAGGACGACCACACGTTTCATCCTTGAACAGTCCGACAACCTTTTTGTTCTTAAGGCTATAACAAGGATGAGACGTAGGGTAATCCGATGTGTCAAAAACGTGTAGGTCCTTCTTCATGTCTGCATACAAGTCTGATGTTTGAATGCTATACATCAGACTGTCTGTATCTGTCATTAACAATTTAACGTTGCGACCGTACTTGGCGACAGCATAACGATAATGAAAGTCGTACATTATCGTTTTGCTAACGTCAAGCACCGTGAAGCCGACATACACGGGACGGGAAAGAACAATGGATTTTTTACGGAGTGAGAGCCCCACCAGATCGTTCGTATAACGAATCATACGTTTTAGCCTAGGTGTGGAAACTAGTTTTTGATGCCGTCGTTCATTCGAGACTAGTTCAAAGTCTATATGTTTCCGTACGTTCTCCAGCGACTTACCGTATACGGCGTTGTTCATCAGTTTGAAAAGGTCTTTTTCAAAGCTGTTGACGGCTGCTTGCCTCTTGCGGGTGTTGAAATCGATAAACGGTTTCAACCAAGCGCTTTGCTTAAAACACAACACCCTATGAGTCGCTTTCAGCTCTAAGCCAAGACTTAAATACAATTTCAAATTTCGATAATGGAGAACGTAATTTTGTTTGTCCTCCAAAGTTGTTAACAACTTCTCTACGGATGACCCTGATTCGTTATACGATGATCTGTATATACTCTCGTGTAAACGTTTGGAAAAGGGAGAAAGGATATCGGGCGTTATGCGCTGGCGCACAGGTGCAAGCGGGTAGTCGGAATGCAGGTCGTGTAAGGTATCAGGATAGTGTAGGTCGACTTCGAGGATGTACCCGATGTCGGAATCATCACTCACATTACGTACGTCCAAGGACTCGATTTCGTTACGATCGAGCCATCGGAAGTCTGCGTAAGGGAGTGGTTGCGACATGGCTGCACCGTATAAATTATTACAGTCCGTATACAGAATGAAGGAGGTCGGTTTCGATACATCGTACTGATCTGGAATCAAAGGATCGTTAGCGACTGCATGTTGGTTGGATATCATCGCGCAGCCTCCGCGAATCCCAGACTCGACGAACAGATGTAGATTTATCTCTGTTAACAGCTCTAATTCGACCCCTGTCATTTTTAGCATCGCGTTCCAAGCGAGTCCGGGAAACGAGTAAAAATGACACGGGTCCAAGCAGTAATCGCGTAAGGCCATGTCTCGGAAACTTTCAAAGACATCGGCCAGCAGCATTACGTCTGTCAACAATCGTGGTAATCTCCAAACGTACGCAGATTGAATGCACTCCACACGTTTTGTGCGTGCTCGTAATCTGCGTTCGAAATAGACGATTCCAACAACCGGTTATCAAAGTGTTCACGAGCGGGTAGACTTGTTTCGTTGAACCGATCAATGCTGTCAACGTACTCGTAAGGGTATACCCCCTTGCGTACGAGCAGATTGGTCTGTTCATCGAAACCCCGTCTAAGCATTTCCTCTCTGAGCAAAGGAAATTGGCTCCCGGACGTGGACAGATTGGTAACGAGTGTGTCCAGAGAGCGATTAAGAAATTGAAAAGAGTCTACGAAACGCAAGGGACCCAGGGAGAACGACACGTAACGCTCACCGGATGTTGCAATGCAGGATACGTGTTGGTCCTTATATTTTCCTAAACCCTGCATTAAATGGTGACAGTCGTAGCCACGAAGGTTGTGAAAGAAGACGGGGATATGACGAGGCATCTTGTAGCTTAGATTACAGCTATTGTGGGCTGCTCCCAAGAATTTCCCCGTAAGATGACAATGATTGCGTACCTTGTCATCGTCTGTCAAAGGGCGCTCACACAAATGACAAACGGTGGCGTTAGTGAACACAACATTGTCATCATCGGACATAATTATTTGCACGTTATGTCGTACTACCTTCATCATATCCTCGGCGTCTTTCATCAACCACGAGAAGAAAGTGTCTACGACGTTTTCACCTCGATAAACTTTAGCCTCTCTCCAGAGTCTGTGTGTATGATCGACGATAGCATAGGAGAAACCTGACGGAATATGCATCGCTTCGTATGATGTGGACGATACAGGAGGAGAAGTTATTTTCTGACGGGCACCGTTGCTATCAACTGAGTAGAATTCACCTAACTCGTGCACTGTCGTCGGGACGTTGTTACCAGGTGAACACGATTGAAGCGGAGTGATGAGGGACTCGAAGTCGGCGTAGACGGTAAAGGGTACTTTAAGACAGTGCGCGTAATTTTTAAATGACATAAACTTCTCCTCCTCTGTAGGCATTTTGGTTTTCTGCTCGCCGTAAGGTGTGCAGTAGGGGAGATGATCGGACAGACCATGTTCTGTGGTGAAACGATGCAGGCAGTAGTCGCAGTAAAATGATTGGCCGTTGTGTTTTGTAAGGGATGATAACAATCTACTCATGTTACTGATAAGACAGTAATGTTTTCGGCTATTTGTATCGGACAGAAGTAAAAGATTAACATGATGTAATCTGTCCTTATTGGGGGTAATTCTTAACGGATAAACCTCATTTTTTAATTCGTTTCTGATATTGTCTTCTATATCATAGCCGAAAACGTTTATAGAAATGTTGGGATTCTGTGCTTCAAATTTAGAAAGTGAGTTTATAGAAACAGGGTACTCGATACCGGACATATTTAAGGTGTTTTTGAAGGGAGCGTATTTTGAAACACGTTCTTTATGCGTTTGTTGAGGGTGTATGTGAGCTAGTACGGACCATAGAAAACACATTTCATCTTGGGGGTTCTTGATGTTGACTACTGCCCTGGTGAGTGCAAGTTTTCGCGGGGTTGGAAGGTAGGAGGACGCTGCTAGAGGCCGGTACCGTCCAACAACTAGTTCCAGCTTCAGTACAGCATCCACCGACCATCCGCTCCCGTCACGGGTAAAATTGGATATGCTATTCATGATTTTATCGTAGGATTCATCGAGTAGACAGTTCAACTCGTCGTTGTCGTCCGTGAGCAACGTACGACAACGTCCGTGGAAGACGGCGTCTTTGGTTACCTCTTTTTCTTCGCCGCTGTCACCATCTAACACAGTTTTAGTGAAACGTATCCTGCACGCAATATGCCATTTGATACTGCGTAAACGTGCTTGTTCTGCCAGAATATCCTTGCACAATAAAGGTCGCACCTCGGTCATTATCGGTACTATATCTCGATCTTCTTCTGTGTCCGTGTACACAGGCAGATAATTAAACGTTATGAGGGATCCTCTAATACTACTGTTTCGCACGATATAAAATCGTGTCATATCTGAAACAATAGAAACACATGTATTAGCTAATAGGAATGATGAATAACACACACACACAAATTCATGTTTGTGGTAAATAAATATATAGTACATGTTAGTAATACGTTAGTTTATTGCAAACTGTGAAGATGACAGCTACTCCTGATTTTAGCATTGAAAGTGAAAGAAGAAAATCGTTCAAGTATTGGGAAGTGACGTTTGTCAGCCCCGACGAGTTAGCGTTTGCCGGCTTTTACTACTATCCGCTAAATTATGATGTTTGTGGACATAGTATGTCATTCATAGACGATAGAGTTAAATGCTTTTGTTGTGGAATTGAATTAGTTCATTGGAGAGAAGGTGACATACCTATGGTGGAACATGAAAAATTTTCTCCGTCATGTCAATTTCTAAACGATGTCAAGAGACAATACATTGGGGAGAAGGTGACAAACCTATGTCAGAACATAAAAAATTTTCTCCGCCATATCAATTTCTAAACAACGTCAAGAGACTATCTTATACTTGTTAGACTGAGTTGAATCATATGTTAATTCATATCAAACAAATTTGGTTTGCTACATAATTATAGAGAGAGAGACAATTGGTAAATTTTTTTTACCTTGTTGAGGATGTCCCTGTTCCTGCTGATGTTCTGGATTCTGTTGAAGGTCAGCCATGGTGATATTCAGACGTGAGAGTGAATACTGAAAAACAAAGAAACTGTTATAGATATATATAGTTTTTTTAACGCCGGTATTATGTTAGTGTATCTTAAACCATGAACAACGCACGCAAGACTATAGCTCTAGAGCTACACAGAGCAGCGAGAAGGAATTTCGTTAGGCGCGCGGTTGAATTGAAGGGTCTACACGACTTGTACCAGGCGGATCTTGTGGAGATGATACCATACGCTCGAGTGAACAAAGGGTACAAGTACATGATGACAGTGATCAATGCGTTTAGCAAGTACGCGTACGCTGTACCATTGAAAACAAAGACAGGAAAAGAAGTAAAGCACGCACTAGAGCCTATACTAACTGCTAATCGAATGAAATATTTACAGACAGACAACGGGAAGGAGTATTACAACAGCACAGTACAAGCGTTGCTAAAAAAGTATAATGTGAAACATTACTCAACCTATAGTGAGAAAAAAGCTTCCATAGTGGAACGTTTTAATCGCACACTGAAGACACACATGTATCGAGCTTTCAGCGAACAAGGACACTACCGCTGGTTGGATCTACTACCTACATTACTGAAATCGTACAACAATACCACACACAGAACCATTGGTATGAAACCTAGTGAAGTGAATGATGCCAACGAACATATAGTGTTGGAACGAATAAGGAAGAACACAGCGCCTAAAATCAGTCCAACGAAACCACCCAAATTTAAAGTCGGTGACCGTGTTCGTATAAGTAAGCACAAAATGACGTTCGCCAAAGGTTATACGCCAAATTGGACTAACGAAATATTCACTGTGGATAAAGTACAATCCACTACTATCCCCGTCACTTATCTGCTAAAAGATCATCTAAACAAAGTGTTGAAAGGTGGTTTTTACGAGCACGAGATTAGTAAGTCCAAAGTCGGCGACGTATACCTACTGGAAAAGGTGTTACAACGCAAAGGTGACAGAGTGCGTGTTCGTTGGCTCGGTTTCGATGGTAAACACGATGCGTGGATACATAAGAAAGATCTAATATAAAAAAAGGTGACAGCACGTGCTGAAAACAGTATGCTTTCGGTATTCACAAAGATGAAGATTGTACAGCAAGCAAACAAATTACCAATAAAGGATATGGACTTTTTGGCTGGTGACGAAGGTAGTGCTAAGCGTAAACATGGCCCGCTATTACCGAACAGTATTCGCTGTATCGTTACAGGCCCAAGTTCCTGCGGGAAATCAAATGTGCTATTCAACCTACTGTTTGATGCCAACGGACTACGTTTCCGCAACGTATACGTGTTTTCAAAATCATTATTTCAACCAAAATACAGAATGCTAGAAACAGTGATGAAATCACTCGCTGATGAAGGTTTAGGTTATCATGCATACAGCGAGAACGAAGAAGTCCCGCTACCGAGTGAAATCACTGGTCTCGACTCTGTTATCGTATTCGATGATGTATCGTGTGAAAGACAAAACAATATTCGAAAGTATTTTGCTATGGGGAGACATAGCGGTGTGGACACATTCTATCTATGCCAGACATATAGCCAGATACCGAAACAATTGGTACGTGACAACGCTAACTTGTTGATATTGTTCAAACAAGACGATCTAAATTTACGACATGCATACAATGATCACGTTAACATAGATATGAAATATGATGCTTTCAAAGACGTCTGCATGGAAGCGTGGAAGGATCGTTATGGATTTCTAGTCATAGACAAAGACTCGCCAATAAATGAAGGTAGATATAGAATCGGCTTTGATCGATTCATAATTGTTTCCGACGAAGTATAAAAGTGGTTGCACTGTAGTAATGTAATCAGTCCTCTTGCTAACACACGATGGCAATGAATAAGGAGGAACGACTCGCGTATGATATAGACACGATAAGCGACAACATAAGGAAAAAATATCATGCATTACAACACGGTATCAGAGAAAGCGACGAGGCGTTTAGAAAAAATTACAGACCGATTCTGGAACCGTTAGAAGCTATTTCACGAAAGTTAAGTGGTGACATGATGGAGGAGGAGGAGGAGGAGAAGCAGCAGATAAAACAAGAAGAGCCTACACAACACGTAATAACAGAAAACGAAAGTGGTATGCAAAGTCATAACGCTTCTCATTTCAGTGAAGAGGACGCCTGGAACCCTAACGCTTCACATTTCAGCAAGGATTCATTAGCAAACAAATATATGCGTTTGTGTGAATCGGCGGACTGTAAACGGATTATAGATCGCATGTATGGTGTTCGATACGAAGGTGGTAAATTTATGATAGGTGATTCAAATGTAAAAATCGATGATAACGACAACTTTCATGTCAAAGGAAAAATTTACGAGGGTACACCTGGTCTGTATGAACTTTTGTTTATGAAACTACAGAAAAAATACAATAAGGACGATATGAGGAAATATAAGTCTATACTACTAGCAACCAACGGACACAAACAAAAATATAAACACAATACGCGAATAAACAGTAACAGTGGCGTCAAGTACCGACTAGTAATATCTAAATTGTTTGCACGAAAACGTACAGGGAGTGGCTATATGGAGATGAAACCGAACACTGCAATCGATTACGTGCATTGGGATGATCCTAACGAGTTGGTTAATAGATTGAGACTGTTAATGGCGTCTCAAAATAGCGGCCATACTGGTCATAGGAATGAAATCGTTTCGATATTGGAAGAATTACGTGAAACCGGCATTATCATATAAAAGCAGACGCACCGTTCTATAACCATTAGTTCTTCTTCATAAATATGAGTGTAGACAAGTTCGGTAGACACGACAGCGCTGTAAGAGTACGAAAAGAAACTCATCGAAGTCTGCGTGAGGATATCGGTTTAGGAGTGACTAACGACGGCCACTTTGATGTGAAAAACAAAAAGATATGCAACTTGGGTGATCCTGAAGAGTTGCACGATGTTGTTTCTTTACAGTACGTAAAGGACACATGCTTACAGTACAAGAACGACAACGCTACCGTAGACGCAAAAGATCATCGAATAATAAGGCTAAACGATCCGCTTAAATCAAGAGATGCAGCCACAAAACGATACGTAGACGAGAAGAGTTTGAAAAAAGATCGTGCAGGTAACGTAATCGTTAATGACTGTCGACTAACACGTGTGCAAGCGCCTGTTGACTTCAAAGACGCAGTGAATTTGGAATTTTTACACGCACACACAATCAGTTTGCAAAACGATACTTTCTACGCTGCCGGAAGAAAAATTACGAATATAGCGAACGGTGTCAATGACAAAGACGCAGTCACTGTACGACAAATGCACGAATTAAAATTACATATAAAGACCGAATTGTACAAGGTCACTCAGGTATTTCACGCTCATATAATCAATCTAATAAAGTTTGTCTATAAATATCAAGACAGCACGACACAGCGTTCAGTCCTGTCTGAATATATTGAAGAGGTGGGGCGTTTAATAGACGTTCTCGATACGGAAACGGAAATCAAGGATTGGAGATCTGTTTACAAGAATGCACGTACTTCGTAAGAAAAGAATGGGGCGTGGTGTAATTGGAAAAATACTTAAAAACACTGTGCCCGCTATCGTTTCGTCAGTACCTACTTTGATTAATCGAGCGGTGGACGCATTACCAGTAGAATTACACCTACCGGGCTACCGATTCTGTGGACCTGGAACAAAACTCAAAGAGAGATTGGCACGTGGCGAGCGCGGAATCAACGAGTTGGACGAAGCCTGTCGCGAACACGATATCGCTTACGCTAAGTACAAGGACAACGAACGAAGACGCGTAGCGGATCGTGTGCTAGCCGGCAAGGCGTGGGATCGAGTGAAAGCTTTGAATTCAGGCATCAGCGAAAGAGCGTACGCGGCGGCCGTAGCGGCAGCGATGAAGGCGAAATCGGCAGTGGGTGGAGGGAGCTCACGTAGTGGTTGCAGAAAAAACAAGGAGAAGAAGGGTTCAGGAATTAAACGTCAATCCGTGAACAAACGCAAACGCAAAACGACCTGCAAACGCAAAACAGTCCCAAGACATAAACGTAACAATAAAAAAATAGCGTCAGGTCTATACCTACGTCCTTACAGACAAAAAAACTAATTTGCATACCAGTGCGTGCATTGTCTGACAGTGATTTGTATGTGTACGCAAAACTTTTGAAAATACCTTATTTCAGAGGAGTTTTTATGCGTAACACTTTACCACACACACGACCATGGAAGAATGAGAGTGCAGTTGTTAATCTAGACAGTGCAGAAGGACCTGGTACGCACTGGGTTTGCTACAAGAAGCGAAACAAACAAGTTTACTACTATGATGCGTATGGTAATATGCAGCCACCTCTTGAGCTGACACAGTATTTTGGAACCGACACTGACATTTACTACAATTACGAACGTGAACAGCCACCACACACAGTCATCTGCGGGCATTTATGTTTGGACTTCTTAACGCGTGAGTGATCAGTAAGCGACAAGATGTCTTCGCTGTCGGTCACCTTAACAGGTACGAATGCTGCTGCTCTTGTATGTGACTTTTTCCCGCCTCTCGAACTAACAAACGGCGAATGGTATGTAGGTCTATTGGACTTTACTACATACAACAGTATACCGAACGTGATTGAAGGAAAAAACAACGTGTTTCCAGTACTACGAGACGGAACAACGTGGGACTTGATAACTTTACCTACAGGTGCTTATGAAATCGGTGACATAGAAGCCTTCCTCAAAAAGCAGTTAGGAGACTCAAAGATTAGTCTACGTCCTAACAACAATACACTGAAATGTGAGCTGACTTGTGCACTGGATATTGACTTTCAACAAACAGTGTACGGTATCGGTGATATGTTGGGTTTCAAGGAAAAGCGTCTGCTTGAAGCGAATAAAACTCACACGTCTGACGCCACATTTAACATTATAAAAGTGAACAGTATACTGATAAGATGTAATATAGCGCAAGGATCATACAAGAACGGTAAAACCGAGCACACACTGCACTCGTTCTATCCGTCAGTCGAACCAGGATTCAAAATAATTGAATCGCCTACAAACGTCATATACCTACCTGTGAATGTGAGTCGTTTGGACAACATAACATTATCTTTACACGATCAGGACGGTGACGTAATAGATTTTCGCGGAGAAGTCATCACTGTGCGTTTACATCTAAAACGACTATAGACATGGGCTTGTACTTTGTTTCTTCGCCACCGCTGCTACCACAGTCGTCAGTAATAAAAAAAGAAGAAGAAGAAAGATCAGTTAGGAAACGCATCAGTACTCGTTCGAAACTGAAACGATTAACATCAGTTAACCGCCGTTTCCTGATTTCACTGGGTTTTGTTGTTGTAAACAAGTAACATGGCGAGTGGAATATTATCAGTGGAGCAGCAACCGTTCTTTGAAGACAGTATCACACACTTTTCATTTCACTCACACGCACCGTACGCAACAACAAGATATGGAAACAATGATGAAATACGTGTGCCAATACAACAACAGGACGTCTTTACACTGCCGTCAGAAAGTTTCCTCTACATCGAAGGCAAGTTGGTTAAAAACCCTAGTGTGGCTGCAGATACTGCACTGAATGTGGAACTGGTGAACAATGCTATAGCATTTCTCTTTGAAGAGATTCGTTACGAGTTGGCTGGAGTGGTAGTGGACCATACCAGAAACGTCGGTGTTACGTCAACTATTAAAACTTTTCTATCACTCAACAACAACACACGTAACGCAATGGAAAACGCAGGTTGGGTGGCGCCGACCACGAACATATTAAAAGTGAATGATGACGGCGAATTCAACTTTTGTATACCACTGAAAATGCTAATGGGATTCGCAGAAGACTATACACGCATCGTGCTGAACGTGAAACAAGAACTTATACTCCTACGCACATCTACCGACATAAATGCTATGGTTTTAGTAAGCGGACAAACTACTGCTAATTGTGTTCTTGAACTAGATAAAGTTTACTGGAAAATGCCTTATGTACATGTAGCTAATGTGTACAGATTACCACTGTTACGACTCATAGAGAAAGACCACCCGATAACTATGCCTTTTAGGACCTGGGAGTTGCACGAGTATCCTGCCTTACCACAGACTAAAAGGCAGAATTGGATTGTCAAGACCTCGAGTCAGCTAGAAAAACCACGCTTTGTTGTGTTAGCGTTTCAGACAGCAAGAAAGAATGTACTGACAGCACGCGCCGATGAATTTGATCACTGTAACGTGATCAATGCGAGACTGTTTCTAAACGACAAGTATTATCCTTACGATAATTTAAACTTGGATATTGGGAAAGACCGTTTTGCATTATTGTACAATATGTACGCCAGTTTTCAAAGTTCGTATTACCACCGTTTAGACGGCAGCCCAGTACTGACACCGGAATTATTCAAATCAAAAGCCCCGCTGTTTGTATTCGATTGTAGCAGGCAAGACGATGCGCTTAAGTCTTCAGCGGTTGATGTACGTTTAGAATTTGAATCGTCAATGAATTTTCCTACACAGACGACTGCCTACTGTATGATACTACATGATTCGCTTGTAGAATATACACCATTGTCCAACACAGTACATAGACGTGTTTAAGTCTTATTTTATACATATTTTGTAAATACTAGTTTTAAATATACATATTTGTAACATTATAATATTGGAGCTGTGTGTGTGTATGTATTTTTAATTGTAAAACTAGTTTAGATATATTTTAATACTTAGATATATTTTCATACTTGTAACACTATAATCTTGGAGCTGTGTGTATGTATTTTTAATTGTAAAAACTGTTTAATATAATCTTGGAGCTGTGTGTATGTATTTTAATAAAATGTATATATTACACACACTATTATTATTTGTATAACCCACTCCATAATGTATACTTACTTACTTGCAGCAAACTAGCGAGCGTTGTCCACACACGTACCCTTAATGACGGACGGACGTTGTACGCTTAACATTCAGCTATACCTAAAATATATCTTCAATTAGAAGTGAGACATAATAATTTGATCATACACACACGCGTGCGCACACACACATGTATTAAATTCAATAAATAATAATGCGCTTGATGATGTTTTAATGCAAATAATTTAGGAAAGTCTGCATTCCACTTTCATAAGGAAATGGTCACCGCTTACAGCTATGCATGTCCACAACAGAATTAGAGAGATATAAATGTCATCATTCGCTGTGACCTGCTTTCTAAATTTGTTACATTAAAAAATGTTTGTTTAAAGCAATATTTCAGAGAATTGTAACAGACATAATAATAATTTGATCACACACACACACACACACACACACACACACACACACACACATGTATTAAATTCAATAAATAATGCGCTTGATAATGTTTTTACGTTTAAATAAATCTGTACACTCACCAACTAGTATGTGTGTTGTCTATACACCCTTAATGATGAAAGTTGTGTGTGTATACTACAACAGTCTTTCAACTATTTAAAAAAATGCAGTGATAGCTTTCACGCAGGCAGTCAAATGCGAAATTGCCACTATAAAAAAAAAAAAAAATACGGTAAGAATATATTTCAGACAATTGTACCAGACATAATAATTTGATCATACACACACACACACACACATGTATTAAATTCAATAAATAATGTGCTTGATAATGCAAATAATTTTTACGTTTAAATAAAATCGGTACATACAATAAAATTAATATAAAAATACATAATGCGCTTGGATGTTTTAATGCAAATAATTTAGGAAAGTCTACATTCCACTTTCATAAGGAAATGGTCACCGCTTACAGCTATGCATGTCCACAACAGAATTAGAGAGATATAAATGTCATCATTCGCTGTGACCTGCTTTCTAAATTTGTTACATAAAAAATGTTTTTTTAAAGCAATATTTCAGAGAATTGTAACAGACATAATAATAATTTGATCACACACACACACACACACACACACACACACACACACACACACACACACACACACACACACACACGTATTAAATTCAATAAATAATGCGCTTGATAATGTTTTTACGTTTAAATAAATCTGTACACTCACCAACTAGTATGTGTGTTGTCTATACACCCTTAATGATGAAAGTTGTGTGTGTATACTACAACAGTCTTTCAACTATTTAAAAAAATGCAGTGATAGCTTTCACGCAGGCAGTCAAATGCGAAATTGCCACTATAAAAAAAAAAACAAATACGGTAAGAATATATTTCAGACAATTGTACCAGACATAATAATTTGATCATACACACACACACATGTATTAAATTCAATAAATAATGTGCTTGATAATGCAAATAATTTTTACGTTTAAATAAAATCGGTACATACAATAAAATTAATATAAAAATACATTAAGAATATATTTCAGAAAATTGTAGCAGACATAATAATTTGATCATACACACACACACATGTATTAAATTCAATAAATAATGCACTTGATAATTTTTACGTTTAAATAAAATCTGTACACTTACCAAAGACGATGTGAAGAAACGTAAGACGTACAGTATCAGCATGCGCTGGCAGACAAATGAGAAATTATCGCTAATTTACTTTGCGTATATTGTAACTAGACGAAACTTCCTCTCCTTAAAGCCACACTGTTGGGCTGGCCAATTTGTAATAGACGAATATATCCCGTGTGTAATTCTTTTCTGCCACACGTTGGATGCGTCAATTTGTATTATGACGGAACTTCCTCTTCTTAAATCCCCGCGTTGGGTTCGTCAATTTGTAATAAGACGATGTTTCCGTCTGTAATTGATGATTTAAATATTGTTTAATATTATTAAGTTGTCTCAGGGTTCTTTTACTGTTAATTGGGTCTTGCTCTCGGCTAATCGTGATTGTTCAATATCAAATTTTATTATTATTTTTACCGTTTAGTGACTTATTCCCCTCAATTCAACCTATTGTTGAATCCAGGATTGAATAACTCTGTACTTACTCTTTTTTCGTCGTATTAGCTGTCTGTTTAAATAATTTAATTTTGTATATTATATTTACTGTTAAAATTCTTTCACTTGACGTTCCGTTGACTCTTTGTAGATCAGCTGTCGTGAGGAGATCAGTTGTTTCTTCCTATACACTAACATACACAAACATAGATATGGTACACATAACAACTCATGTATAGTATTATTGTATAAGATTGTAAGTATGTTGATCTGAACGGTTGTAAACAAAACAAGGAATCATTCAATTTGAATAATTCGCATTCTCAGTAAGGTACCAACCGCCTCGTTTTTCTCCTCTAAGCTGTAATTTTACTGTTACAAATAAAGTCAACTCTTTCACTGGTAAAAAACAATAATGGCAATTTATTCAAATAACACACAGTGAAATTCAATACAATAAGGAATTTTGCTCTTCTTTTTAGTTAACAATTAATATTTTTAAAGTGAACATGAACTCTAAAACAAATGATGAGCTCTAGTTGGCATGACTGCCTCTGGTTGATAATACAATGTGTTTTGACAAATTTATAGGTTATGTCGGATTGTTCGACCTGAAAATTTACTAATGATGATAATAATAAAAGTAGTAGGTTCTTTTAAACTGCAAAATACACCTGCTCGGAATAATAGCTACGGTTAGAGTTAACATAAAAATAAAAATTCAATGATTATTAATGAAAAAATATAAAATATGAACCACTGTTCATAGTTAGGCACATGCTTTATACATAGTTTAGTGCAACCTTATTTGGTTAAAAGTAGTGAATTATTTATTAATAATTAATAGTGATTGTTATAATCTAGTATCATGTACTACAATCATCTATGAAATTGGATACTCCCATTTCAGGTAAATGTAATTTATTTATTATAGTTATCGCACTCCGGCGAAACTATTAATTGAATTTAATAACAAAATATTTATACTTCCATCTACTGATAGTATTAGAGTACATATACTCTTCATTGATATCACAATGTCTTTGCTTATCCTAGATATTTACAGTATACAAATAGTTAAACTGTCATTACTCAGAACGTTCAAATTTCAACATTGTTCATTTGTATTTATTGGTTCCCTTCTATTAAGGATAGGGAATTGAATTGTTTCTATGTTTCAATTTTAATCGCTTTTAGCGTTCAATTATTTTGCTTATAGACTAATCATGACATAATATTTGTAATTAATAATACTTGCGTCTCTCGTCGGTTGAAGATTTACACTTTATTAATTATTGACACTTTTTAATTAATTAAAATTTAATTAATTAATTATTTAAACTTTATCACAACACTGCACACACTCCTATGCGCATAAACTCCGATTAGATTACACTTGTAAATAAACTGTACTGGTTCTTCTGGTAGATAACTTATGTCTCAATTTGAGGTTAACATGGTTGATGCTGTTTTGCTGTCAAACGCACGTTTTTCTGAGGCGTCGACTAGCGTGCAGTCCGCTTCGCTGTTGTTCAAAGACTGTCTCTGGTTCCTGGGCTGGAATGATGAATTTCGGATTTTTTATGTGTTCTGATTGGTCAGTTTTTTCCAATTCGTTTATTTACGGTAGACTTCGTCAAAATAGACGCTATCATAAGCGTCAGCCTTTGGGGACAAGATTATGAAAATTTGGTTTACATGACCACGCGAAAGGGCTAAGCACAATGCAATTATTTTTAAAAGTCTAATATCTTTCTTATAATTGCACTGATTATTAACACTTATAAACCATTAATTATTAACAATTCATGGTTTTTGTTATTTTTTATAGTAATGTCTCACTCTTAAGCTACTGTACAAATTTCCCTTAAAACTATGTCCTATTATTAATACTATGTCCGTTTTCATAGCTTCACTCTTAAACTTATGGTCATACATTTTTGGTTTGCTCATTACTCAGTAATAAGAGTATTTAATTAACTTTTAATATGTTGTAATTAAATCTCGATGGGTTAAGTCACTACTGGCAGTGTTCTTTTTCCCTATATTATTGGTTTAATGCCTTAATTATCACATATGAATCAGGCTTGTTATGCCTATATGGCGTTACTTGGTAGTATGCTTAATATCATAGACATTTTAGATGTATTGTTCTCTGATTGATAACTGAAATAGTCACTAGGACCTTATAGTTATGGTGATGCAGTTCACTTTGCATTTGACTCTGTTATTAGCAAGGTTTGGTTGCTGTAAACTTTATTTGCAGCTAGTTGTCATAATGGTTGAGTTATAATTACGTTTATATAAACTATTTAAATGGTTATTTTGGTTACAATTGCTCATAGGAATAGTATTCTGTCCGACACCAAATCATTAATTGGGTTACTTGCTTTGTACAATGTGTTTATTACATAATTTTGGTTGCATAGTGTCACTTTGCCATTACAAGCATTTGGTCATACTTGTATTACTTAAATATAGCTTTTATATACTATTATACTATTAGCTATCGTGTACAAAACATTCCTTATATGCTCTATTTACTTCCTAGCTCATTACATTTTGGTCTAACATTGTTTTGGTTCATTTTTTATCAAGTTTTATTGAAAACTGGATGCCCAGATTAGGTTATGTCATAGGTTCAGTAAACATTAATGTGTTGTTTATGGCTGTATATTTCTATCTTAACCTATTCGACTGGTTTTCATTTCATGTTTGTACATTGGTTATTGGTTATCAATAGTTCATATTTAGTTTACTCCTGTATTATCTTATTTGTTGTTAATTAGTGGGTTTGTATGTACATCATTCCCACTGTACAATTGGTCATTCACTATTTTGGTTGCATATTCCTCTGTTTATTCTATAACTACACATCATTTAGCTATCATAAACTCATCTTGTCCTTATTCAGTTTGCTTGTGACTCTTTATTTACAATATTTAATACTTATTTACAATAATGTGTTTCACATAAACAATAAATGTGTTCATTAAATGAGTTGTTGTCAATGTTGACTTTACCATACAGCTTAGGGATTCATATCATATAATTAATTAACATTTCTTCCTTCTTCTTAATACAAATATTCTTTCACGGTTTATGTTAGTTTGTTATACTTCAATTTTCTTCCCTTATTCTTCTTGTGTTTGGTCTGGTGATCTTCCTTCTTCTTTCTTCTTTCTTCACTGATCTCCTCCTCACTATTGTTCATTTTATACATGATGTGGTTTTCACTTGTCTTCTTCACACTGGTTCTTCCTTCTTCTTTCTTGAAGTTGTCCTTGTTGTATTCTTCTTCCTGACTCTTCTTTCTTCTTTTGTTGTCTTGTCCTCCTCACTGATTTTTCTTTCTTCTTTGGTTGTGTGGTGTCCTTCTCACTGATCTATTGGGTATAGTATGTCGGTCGTCTCGTCTTGATTCTTCTTTTCTTCTTTCTTGGTGCATTTACTAGTGAATTCCTTTCAATGATGCTTCACTTCTTCTAACGTATGGTACTTTTCTTTAGTATACTTGGTGGTATTCTAGACCTTTTAATGTATTTTTTCTAGTGGTGGCCTTCAGATTAATTTTCAGTACTTGGGTGGATGTGGTAACATATGTACTGTTACAATATATATTGTACACTGTAGTGGGGAAAGCTGGTATGTGTGTCCGTTTTTGGAGTAATTACTGTCAGCGGTGCTAATGCTTGACAGGTGTCAAATTAGAAAGTAGAGCGCTTGATTTAGACAACGTACACAAGGTTAATTACCTCTGGTTTAAGTTATCGAATAATAACTATATCTAATTCTGTATCGTTGTGTGTGTGTGTGTGTGTGTGTGTGTGTGTGTGTGTGTGTGTGTGTGTGTGTGTGTGTGTGCGCGCGCATACACACTGAATATAACTTTTTAATGACGAAATATTGTTATTTCATTGTTTACGATATATATATATTTAATTAATGCAAAAATGAATTTTTAAAATTACAATGGTCTGTAAACCATATTTAATTTCGTGTGCACATACAAACGCTTTGAATAAGGGAATTCTTGTCAACGTTTGCAACGAAAGAGAGACATACACAATGTGTGTGTACACAAAACTTTTGCTTACAATCATGAAAATTATTATTTAAACTGATAATTGTTTTATTAAAATCTTACAATTACGAAATATTATTTCATTGTTTACGATATATATATTTAATGCAAAAATGAATTTTTAAAATTACAATCGTCTGTAAACTATATTTAAGTTCGTGTACACATACAAATCGTTTGAATAAGGGGATTCTTGTCAACGTTTGCAGCGAGAGAGAGAGACATATACAATGTGTGTATGTGTACACAAAACTTTTGAAAATACCTTATTTCAAGGAGATTTTTTTTTATGCGTAACACTTTACCACACACACACACACAGACTTGGCAGTATATTAATTTCTAAATCGTGGTCAATGACTGTCATGTGTCAAAAAAAAAATTATAAGTAGGACGCAACGAGGTAGGTGATAAATATATATTTCCTGGTGATTACATTTTAGTATCGCTACTTACAATAATCCATAAGTAGCACGACGCTTATGTAAAACTGATGACATAAAGAGAGAGTTTATATCGTGATCGACAACTGTGTCTAGAGACAAAGAGAGAGGAGGGGAGAGAGAGTTGATATCGAAGTCGTCAACAATTTACTATAATATAGTTTGAATTTCCCACCGAAGAAAAATGTTGGCAGATCTGTTCTATACACACAATAATGCAGGATTGGTAACCCTGATCATATATTTTAATATACACTATAATACACACACATATCAAGTTTGAACCCATACATAGGTTGGTAAACCTGATCATATAGATTTAATATACATTATAACACACAACAAATTTGAACTCATGCAAGGTTGGTAACCCTGATCATATATTTAATATATACACTATAATGCATCAAGTCGGAACCCCCCACCATAGGTTGGTAAACCTGATCATATAGATTTAATATACATTATAACACACAACAAATTTGAACTCATGCAAGGTTGGTAACCCTGATCATATATTTAATATATACACTATAATGCATCAAGTGATAGAAAGTGAAAGTGATCTAAGCTCGCGAAAGGCGGCATATAAAAAAATAAAAAATTATATTCGCGGATGCTGTGGTCCAGATACGCGAAAAAGTCGCGGATCTTGACACAGATCAGCGAAAAAGTCGCGGATGCTGTGGTCCAGTAGAAAGTGAAAGTGATCTAGGCTCGCGAAAGGCGGCATATAAAAAAAATAACGCGGATGCTGTGGTCCAGATACGCGAAAAAGTCGCGGATCTTGACACAGATCAGCGAAAAAGTCGCGGATGCTGTGGTCTAGTAGAAAGTGAAAGTGATCTAGGCTCGCGAAAGGCGGCATATAAAAAAAATAACGCGGATGCTGTGGTCCAGTAGAAAGTGAAAGTGATCAGCTGATAGGAAGTGAAAGTGGGTTTGAACTCTCATTATCCCTCTACTAATTCAAGTTAAATTTGTCCAACACACAACAATAAATGACATCTTATTACATTTCCGCACAAACAACAGTCACTCGCTACCGCACTCGTAATATCGCCAGGTCTAACTGAATTTGGCTGCTATTTATACCTCCGCCGCCTTTGCGTTGTAGTGACACGGCGAGCCTGCATGCCGATAGAATAGTCGAAAACCTTGTGGAAGAGTCGTCTCGAATTATCTAGAGCGTTAATTTTGCCGCACAGAATGGGCTCCAATCAGATTCGTGCGTTGGCGCGTGTTAAGAGTCACGTAAGCACTTTTGTTCATTTTCAGCTCAACGTACCATATTGTACTTTCTGATACAAAAACTTCGGATGCCGTACGTAATTTCTTGATTACCGTATACAGGAGTTTACTGGAAGTTTATGCAGAGGAATTAGGCTCTTTTCTATTAAACAATTGTAGTTGTTTTACAGCCCTTCTCTACATGTGTGCGTGTGTTTGAAAGAGAGTGAATATACAAGAGATGAGGGTGTAACCAAATTTTGAATTGTTGAACAGGGAGAGATGGAAATGAGTAGGTATGTTTATGTAGTAAAAATAACAGATAAAAACGAATGTTAATGGAAACAAAAACGTTGGTACACAAAAAAGTAAACTAGAAGAGTACAAAGGGAAAGTAGACGTGTTAGTATAGTGTATAGTAATGTTCACATCGATTGAGTCTGTGTGTGACACGTTTATCGAAGGGTAACAGCAGGTGCTATGTGGAGTACAGTGTGAGCGGGGCAGTCATGTTGAGGGGGTGGAGTACTGTTTAGCCATGTGGAACGTTGAGAGCTGCAGCAATAATGGAACTTATGTTTTTGTCAGTTTTTGACAGAAACTCTAAAAAAATTCTGGAGAAACATTTCGACAGTAAATAACAAAAGCACTGAAAGCACATTTGTTTTTATGACTGAATTAACGACACACTGGGCTTCGCACGTGACTAATGTTGACGTTATAAAATTTAGTGATTTAACAAATTATAATTTCTCGTCTGTTTCAATATGAAAAGTCCAATATCTAATCTGTATCTAGTTCGAAATTTCAACACTTTAGCTAACAGAAGTCGTACAAAGAGGAATAGAAAATTTGATTTTGAGATGTATGCGATATTAGATTTACGGGCTTCCAACAGTTGGCAGAAGCGTTGTCGCTTTTTTACCGAGAGGAGCTAGTTTAGAATCGAAATCGCGGACAAACATGGAGAATTAGTTCTGCTGTAGGAAAACCGTATCCGTTACACATGTGTCTCGACCAAGTATTAGTTGCAATAAAAGTGTCTTTGTGTGCAAACAACAGCACATAATCACGTGAGTCAACAATAAAACTGATAACAAGAACATACCCGAGTCACAGATAATGTTTTGTTTTTATTTACACCAAATAAAGATAAAAAGGAAATAAGAATTCTGTTGCAAGTACAGAAAAAACGCACAAAAAAGTAAATCGACTGTGTAGGCAAAGACATTTTCTTCGCACCGATTTGCCAAGGAATCGTAGAATTTGGTGCACACGTACTGAAAATTACTTGAGACTTTGGGTGGAAGTCAAGTTACTATACTTGGGAAAATTTTCTTGAGACTTGTAAGGGATCGTTTAACGGCTGATTGTCTTTTTGGTGTGTGTGTGTGTGTGTGTGTGTGTGTGTGTGTGTGTGTGTGTGTGTGTGTGTGTGTGTGTGTGTGTGTGTTTTAAAGTAGTTGCGTGCTGGCCTTTTGATTTCCTTGTCAACGATTCGATGTGCGTGTGCTCGTGGATAGTCTTATCACTAAAATATCACGGGGCGTGTACACAAGAATACTTAGAATATTTGACTGCGTCCGTTGGGTAATCTTTGTATTATATGCATGGACGCAGCCCCACCGTCCGATTCTTTACAACCAGTACGATGCCGGGTTTTCGTAGGAGGATTTGTTCTCGACAGATGATTTACACTTTTTTTTAAAGAAGCCTGTACAGTTGTTCCAGTTGTTTAATCTGTGATGTTTGGCTGCAAATCGCGGTTTCCAGGTATGTTTGTTATCTACGACTAGGCCCATGTAATTGTCGCTGGATCCAAGCAGAAGGCCTGTCGTAAAACTATTTGCGCCAATTTTATTTGATTCAGTTTTGTTCCCCATTCTTTATTCTTCAAATAGATTTAAACAGTTTTGAAGCGTTCCACAGCTGCTTGAGGGTCGACTACGATACAAGACTTGGCTAAAAATTTCAACAAGTAAATTTTTGGTCATACTTGCACGTGTGATGTTTTTTGTAACATTGTAGTATATAAAAATCGTATTCTTGTTTCATCCAAGGCATATAGCGTAATGAGGTACAATTATATGAGGATCCAAATTTCCTTGACAACTCTTTTATTTTTGTTAACCGTCTACCCCAGCGTTTCTCAATCTGTGGGGCGTGACCCACTGCTGGGTCCTGAGGGGGCGTTTTTTGGGTCGCGAAGTCGGGCTCGGAAATTTATTTATTGTGTCTTAAAAGCTGTTACATATTTTATTTTTCATAATTAAGTATGTATAATTTGTTTAACCGTAGAAGAGGGCTTACAGTACTCGATGTTAGCAAAAATGTGGTTATAAACTGGGTGCACACACCTACAAGTAATTCTGCCGGCGCCCATGCTTATGGGTCCCATGAAGTGTAATATCCTTCAAGGTGGGTCCCGTACTTTGGTATACCCTGTTTCCGTGTTACATCTGTTCTCCTAAAAATCGCTGCTACTTCATTATTCCACATCTTATTTGGTCGTCCATAACTTTTGCCTCTTTTCACTGTTGCTTTCCCACCCTACTGCACTGATTCTAACGAAGTTACCGTCAAATATATATTTAACGCGAAGAATATTAAATAATTTCCAATCTTGTTAAATATGAGACTTTGATGTTAGTATTTGGAACATGCCATGTCTTGGATAAGTAGAAAAATTCCAGATATTTGGAGGGTGGCAAACTATTTCTCTATTCAAAAAAGAGGACTCGGAATAACACTGAAAATTACACGTACCTTAGTTTATTGAATTCAGGTTACAAACTGTCCAGTAAAATTGCGAATGGGCAGTCTTCGTAACTTGTCTGAGGGTATTTTGAATGAAGAACGGGCAGACTTCAGATGGGGAAGATCGTGTATTGACAAACGTTTTCACGTTTGGCACAAAAACGTAGGCATTTTATTCTTTACGCGCGTATGGCCTTCATAGATTTTGAGAAATATTTTGATTACATCACAGGAATAAGCATTGAGGAGATAGTGGCGTGGGCCCAAGTTGTCTAATAAAAATAGTAGAAGAAATACATGAATATACCCAGTACGTGTAGAAACTGGGAAAGAATTAACTGCAAAGATCTTCATGAACGAAGGAGTAAGACAATGCTCCAGTATGTTCCCGACCTTAGCTAGTAGGCTTACATCCAGTACTAAAGTACTGTTATCGTCAGTATGGCCGAAGGTGGTGTATTCCATTACACGGGGAGTACTGTGTAATGCGTACGTGTTTATTTTATACTACCGCAAAACAATCACTTCCTTCTAGTTAACACACACAGGCTGGGTGGCGGCAGCTCCCCACTCGGCAATATTGTGTTCCCTATTGTGTAATGCGTAGTAGGAATCATAGTTCATGTCTTCTATGACTTGAGTCGTGAGTCCCAAACGTGGCCTTTCCCTATGGGGTTTCTCTCTATTTTCCCTTCTAAGACTCTTTGGTCAGCCTATCATGTCTTAATATGTGTCCAGTTAGATGATAGCTGAGCTCTTTTTCTTTTCTGTTGCTTTAGGAAATTTCTGTCTTCGCCAGCCTATGAAACACTTCTTTATTCGTCAGTTTCTCTACCCAGCATATCCTAAGCAACCTTTTATAGAAGCACGCCTCCAAAACTAGAAGTTTCTTCTTTTCTCTCTCCCTTATTGTCCACGACTCCCTTCCATACAACATACTGGCTGATTTTATTTCTCACCGACTGATCTTCCTTGAAGTGAATAGGTTTCACTTCTTATTAAATCAGCTTTTGCCTGATTTATTCTATTCACAATCTCTCTACAATGTCTACCGTCATTTGTGATTTTACTCCCCAAGTAATTACATTCTTTCACTTCTTGGATAATCTCGTTTTTCAATTTAATTCTTATCCTGTCAACTCTGTATACGATGCATACTAATATTTTTGTCTTTTGTTTGTCGATTTTCATATTGAAATCCTTTTCCATTTGCCTGTTCATTATATTAAGACACCTATATTTTGTAAACCTTGTTCACTTTCCGTCATTACGACTATTTCTTCCGCAAACCTAAACGTGTCCTTTTTCCATGGAGTCTAACGCTAACTTGGATTCTTTTATCACATTATCGATTTCCTTCTGGACATACAAATTGAATTGACATGGCGACAACGAACAGCCTTTTCTCTCACACCTTTTCCGGTACAAACATCTTCCTCCTTACCACCAAAACGAGCGACACCTATTTCATGCCTGTAGAGGATGTAAATCAGTCTACGCTCTCTTTAATTGATTCCTGTTTGGCGAAGAATGCTAATTATGGTGTACCAATTAACATTCTTGAACTATACAAAATAGTATTTAACCGAAGTAGAACTCACCAATAAAAGACTATTTTGTCACATTAATAATAATTTTTATAAAATTGCTTTAGTTGCTGATTTTTCTTCTTTCATAGTCGAATATTCTTGTTAGTCATTTCTTATTGTATCTTTTTTGTCTAAAAAAATTTAATTAAAAAAAAACCCCACAACTATCGAAATTTTTATGTAAGGATGGAATTAGGCCGCGATGGAGCTATGATGGAGAAACCGAGCAGGATAAGGTACATATGCTTATTTATGGTAAATCTCCAATAATTCTACCTGTTATGATAAATCGTAATTGTCACAGTAATAATAAATTTCTTTTGCAGGTGTGTATTATATTGTTCTGCCTTAACGTGACATTACGTGGCAATATATATGTAGTAGGAAATAGGGCACTTTCCCAGTAACCGTATCGACACTACAATTTTCGATGTTTTGAGTATGCGATAATATTAACATACAACGATGTGTTTATTGTTTAAAGTAAACAAAACTCATCGTTGACAAAATATAACAGTTGATAAGTAAATATAATGATCGTAACAGGTTGGGACTTGGTGACAATCTCAGCACGTAAAAAAAAAGTAACTAAAAGCAAACTGAACTAAGCATTGTTGTGATATTGAAACGTTTTCTTCTTTTTCGTTCATAAACGTGCTGAACCTACACTTAAAATGTTCATACTGGATGTATTTATGTAATCTTGCGAACGAAAACACTGTGCTTTTGGCAAACGTCTTACGATTATAATATATAAAGAATATATTATAACTTTACGGACTGTATTTTAACCTTATACGTAAACATTAAAAAACATTGTAAATGAAGTACGGGGCCAAAAAAAGCGACAACCACAAATAGATTTCGGCGATCAAAAAAATACACGTGTAAAATTTACTGTTCAAAGCGAAAAGAAAGTTCTGCTACAAAAAGGGGGAGGGCATGTGCAGTAAAATGCAAGGGCCATCCCGCCTTACTTCGAGTTGGTTATTTTTTACGTGGTTTTCAAAAAATGCAAGTATTTTTAAAAGGCATACTGGTTTTCTTGTGTACTTTTGGTTTGTCTGTCAACCTAACGTCACCTTTTGGCGTCACAGTCGCCGATCGAAGTTATATTATTGCTATATAGCCTACATGTTTCATAAAAAATATAAAATGGAAAACGACTACAATCGTCAACAAGTTATTTTATAACCTTTACAAATATATTTTCACGATTTCTATTCTCTTCTCCTCTTCTTTTTCCTTCTCCCTTCCTCCTCAAGCTGTGGCCTTACGATCCATTGCGCACTCCTTGGCCCGACCATCTTTTCTTTGGTCTTCCAATATCCCGCTGTCCTTTCGGTTTATAAACCAAAATTTGTTTTGGTATCCTGTTCTTATGCATCCTTTCAACATGGTATGTCCAATCCTGTCTGTATTGCTTTATCCTTTCGTTTAGGTTGTATATTCAGAGGATGTTCCTTATATCATCATTTCTTAGCCGGTCCCTCCGTGATACTCCTAGTACTGATCGTAAAAATCTCATTTCACTAGCCCGTATCCGGGTAGGGTCTTTGCGTCCAGTGTCCAAGTCTCACTGCCATAAGGGCCGCATGGCACTGCCATCACTATAAAATTTCAAAAAAGTATCTCTTCTGACCTTTCCATTCATTGTTCTTCTTATCGTTCCACACATGTGATTAAACTTCACTATTTTTTGTCCACATTTATCTCACCAACGTAAGACAAAGTCACATCCAAGGAACCTGAATGATGCACTTGCTCAACTAGTTGATCATTCAGTACTAGTTTACACCTTACAGGAAAGCAATCTTTAAAAGCCACGGACTTAGTCTTAACAAGAGAAATTTCCAGACCAATTTCTATTATTTAACTAAAATTACATTCGATATTCACTACATATCGATGTCGATACCAACTATCGCATAATCGAAATATAAAAAATCAGTATAGGTACGGTTATTAGGAAAATACCTGAATATTTAACTTGGAGGAAACACTAATATGCCGTCTGAGGGGCTTATTATTGTTCGCCACATTGATTAAGCCTGATCTGTGTAATACGAATTTGCGGTGAATCATTTACTAGACTATTTGATTATATTGTATATATAAACAGTTTTATCAGTAACAACAGATAACAGGGTATTACCATCGATTACGCAAACGGAAATATAATTTCAGACAATTTGTGACGACGAAAATAATATACAGTCATCAAAGCTAAAGCGTATTGTTGCTGGACTCATTCCCGAGACCGTTTTTAACTGTGTTCATTTGCTGTTCGTAAAATAAAATTTGGTCGCGGGCTCGTTTAATCCGCTTACTCATCCCTGGTTTACAAGTAGTCGCCGTACAAGGTTCTGTCGTACATCTGTCTACTTCTGTGCTTATTAAGCTAAAATACCTTTTGTGTCACTAAGGCTTTAGTTTAAACCTGTTACATTCAAGACAGACACTAGACACCTTCCTAAATAGCTTCCTTTAAACATTACCAGTAAGCTCCCTGAGTTGGAGAACTCGCTTACTATTTTGAAAGAAATATATTTGTTATTAGGCCTACATAAATTTCGATGTTAGATTACTTTTTCAATTACGGAAACAATTACAAAAATCACAAAGCTGCTGTTTCTTTAGTAATGCTGTAACAATTATATAGCACACAATCATAGTATACAATAAACACTAATAATTTTAAACATATGAGTTACAATTCCTTTTAGTCTGACATCCTGATGGAAGTTCAAATTTTTTTTCTAATTTTTAATCTCTTTTTGGCCCCCGATCCCAAAATTTTGAATTACCCAAAACGTGACACATGTTACGTAAATTCTCTTTATTTTGATACCCCACATGAATTTTTAAGATTTTTTCAAAATGTTTACCCACTTTTTGGGTCTTGACGTCCAAAAATTTTGAAACGTTAAAAAATGAATACTATATTTAGCTTGTAGTTAAAATTCACTTTAATTTGATACCCCACATGGGCTTTTGCGATTTTTTCCACAATTTCGACCCCTCAAAGGTTTGTCTCCCCCTCCCTATTGTTTTGGACACAATTTAGAAAACAATAGGATTTTGTAGGGTCAAACGGTGGACACGCCTGCCAAGTTTTGTAAGAATCGGTTGATGTGTTTAAAAGTTATCGTAAGACAGACCGCTAATAGGAGACAGATAGATAGACAGACAAATGTCGAGTTGAAATTGAGAACTCGTTCGCTTGTTCAAGTAGTATGAAAATGAAAATGAACTTAGGAAAAAGAAAAGCGGTGGAAATAAATGATGAGAAAATTATGAGGGTAAGAATATCAAGAAAAAAAAATAGATAAGTAGATAGGAACAGATACTTGGGATCCATGGTGTCTAGGGAATGGCCCAGTGAGCCGTATTTACGCGTAAGAGTTCCTTGAAGTTAGGTGCACGTCAGCATTTTTCGACGTTGAAATCTTAATAACTCTACTCTCCAGAATAATGTCTTCTTTTATGTCTATTATTATTGTAATACGTAATGTAACAAATATGATTAAATATGATCTACATGTAATACTACAATTTCAGTCTCAAATGTTTAAAAATGGTAATTAATTTGTATTTTCATGATTAAAGTTTGACGTAGCAATCAATACTGTAATGTATTTCCTATTCATCTCTCTATATAGACGAGAAAATACACAAGCAGTGAAACCACTTAAGATGCAGATAGTGCATTTGAAATATGGTTCTATGACAAAATAGTGAAAGACTTGGTATTCAAAAATATTAAATATCCGGTTAGTATATTTAAACATTTAGTAGATACAGAAGCTAATTTAAAGGATACACTTAAATTAACTTTTTCTTCTTCATTTCTTGGAAGCAAAATCAGGTACATCTCCGAAAAATTATATTTTTAATAAATAATTATCAAAACTTTAAACGCTTAACGTATTTGCACGAATATCAATACACTTTTTACAATTTTCACCTTAAAAAGAGACCTTTCACGTGATGCATAATAACATAATGTAGGCTCTACTAAAGAGATGGTCTAATGCTTTAGGATGGATTTAGACAGTTGGGTGTTATAAATAGAATAATAACATAATGTAGGCTATACTAAAGAAATGGTGTAATGCTTTAGGATGGATTTAGACAGTTGGGTGTTATAAATAGAATAATAACGTAATATATAGCTGGAAACACTATATTCAGCTGGATAAATGTTGATAAATGTTTGTGGAAGCAAAAAGCAAGGACTAGCCCTACGTGCAATTCACAAAATTGTATAAAGAAGGTAAGAGAAGAACTGGAGGAACCCAGGATAAGTAAGAGGAATATTATAGTTTAATCTTACGTCTTTCTATCAGAGGTTGTGCATCTGATAGATAGGGCTAGTAATTGATTACGTGACACACAAAAATGTACTTACTTTGATGTTTAATCAGGTGTTATGTTTTCACAGCTGATCAATACAGATGTGTTAACATTTCTTCTTCTGGCGTTACAACCCAGTATGTGTTTTAGCCTCTTCAACGATTTTTATCCGTTCAGCCGTCTCATTACATACTCTTCTCCATCTTTTTATCCCCATATTCCTTAGATCCTCGTCAACCTCGTCGATTCTTTTCTTCCTTGGTCTTTCTCCTACCTACTGGTCTCCATTCTAGACTTTTTCTGGGAATTTTGTGTTGTTCCATCCTCACTGTGTGTCCCAGCCAGGCTATCTTTTTACTCTTTTACATCAAATAAACCTTACTGTATCAGTTTCGTGTATTTGATTATTTATTTCATGATTCCTTCGTATTCTCTATGAGCCTCGTTATTTTTTACGGGTCCAAAAAATGTTCTCAGTATTTTTCGTTTGAATATTCTTAGATACTGTTTGTATTTTTGCATTAATGCCCAGGTTTTACATTCATATGTTACAACTAATCTAATTATGTTTTTGTATATTTTTAATTTTAATGACTTGTTCAGTGCTTTCGATTTCAGTAATTTTGAGTAGGCGTAGTAACATCGGTTATCACTAAAGGCTCTAGCCTGGCTATCATTGCTTGTGGCGTTAGTTTATTTGTGAGCATAGGTAGGAAAATTCACTTGCTTGTTCAAATTCATGATTTTCGCATTATGGAGGTTATCTGTTACATGATGTTCTTGTTATTTCCACGTACTTGGTTTTATTCGTTTTATTATAATTTGTTTTCAGTCCTCTCTCCCTCGCTGCTTACATATTAATTACAAAGAGTAATTCGCTATCTAATTCTTTCATAGAGTTTTTGTTTCTACTTATATAAGTTTAATCAGTTGTTATAGGCCTATTTACACAGCTGATCGAAATAGATGTGTTAAAACTGATGTCTGATCACTTGGTGAGTAACGTCACGTGATCTTAGGAATTAATAAGCCAAGGTATGAAATAATTGTATTTGTTTTAATGAAATGTAAATATGATACCGTGTATTTATCTATTGCAATAAATATCAAATAATTAACGCTGGTCATTGAGTAAATATGGAAATTGATAATGGGTAATTGTCAGCAACGAAGTCGATATCTTTAATTATTTTCATAGTTTTATCAGTTCATAATATAACTAACGTAGTAAAGGGTGCCGGAAACGTTATTATAACCTTTGTTCATATCTTTGTTAAGACTAAACTCGCATTAGTAGTCACCAGCGTCACTATGGGAGTCTCGGTAATTTCATCACTCTCCATTTCCCTGCGGATCGTAGTTCACTGTCACTATTAGTTGATTCAAGGCACTGGAAATGACAAGAGATTAGTAGTCGAATAGTCGGAGCGAAGGAAGAGTTCGATGGGAAACAAAACTATTACGTGTAACAGAATCAACTTGGACGTGGGGAAGAGACTGATGTAGTTTTCTACAAAAATATAAACCCGTGAGTGAAAGAAAAAGTATCGGCCGACCTAGGCAGAGGGAGTTTCAACAAGAAATGTCAAAGCGAGAGGAAGCTAATATTTCTGATTGTGATGATTAGATGATTCGAAATCCTGTGTGACATTCTTTAACTACGGTATTTCGCTGAAATTTGTAATAGTTCTGGGGGAGGGATTAACCCCCCCCCTTCATAATTACATCACTGAGAACAGTTATAGACGAATAACGGTGCAGAATAATATGGGTGAGAGGAAGATATGAACACAGGAACTGAAAATTTTTTGAAGTGTTTTGTACAGAAACGGCTCGTTAAAGGGCCAGGCGTTGCGGTCTAATGATTTGATGTCTGTGACACATGAGTGGTGTTTTTAGTAAACTGCAAATCTAAGGGCGCCAGAAGGCCGCCGCGCCGTTTCGAGCGAAGCTAACGCAGTATAACGTCTTACCTACGTTATAACATCGGGAACCTGTGCTTAATTGCCTCGGATCAATTGCATAGGCTGCCATAGTCGTAACCAACTTCTAATTATTAATTTTACAAGCTGTAGTTAGAATTAAAGGATATTTTACAGGGGTGTCTGATGATTTATTCACTCAGTATTATGTGTTATGTAATGACATCTCTTTATTAAACGATTTCTTTAACAGCTCTACATGAGGTTTTCACCATAAGGTTTTCTTAATATATAGTTTACAGTTTACAACATATTTTCTGAAGGGGTCCTCAAAATAAGGAATGTTATATGCTAGCACTTTCCACGGATCCGGGATATTAAACTGGTTTGTAAGTAAAGCTCACTTACTCATAAACTATCATACTATTTGGGGGCCATTTGAAGAATGGACTTGATTTAACTTTTAGTATCAGAGAAGCTTTATAATATAAGCACTACTTGCTACTACAAATATTTTTTAATCGTATGACATACTACATGTTACAAAGTGACTATTATTAAAGTCTTTTATATTGTTATTTAAAGTGTCTTTTACAAATCATTTGTTTGAATGTTAATTAACCACGGAAGACAGGCTTCCGCGTCACCTTGCTATTCTGATGTTTACTCCGTGTCCTGCTCCTTGGTCCTTGGGGTGTCTACAGATGGTCGATCTTTATTGTAGTTTTATTTCCTGCTGAAGTTCCTGAAGTGATTCCGGTCATTATGAAGCTGGTATGCTGTTCTCAGAAGTCTGGCAACTAAGCCTCTTTAGTAGTATAACTCAAGTTAATGTTTTTGTTTGCCACAGAAATGCACGTCACATCATTATTGATAAAAAGTTGTCACTTTAGGTACTTCGTACCTTTTTATTTTAAAGTTACATTGATATCTTACACACTAGTCAGTAGAGATGTCATCCCGTACACTTATTTATTCCTATTTTTTTTTATAGATTACATGTTTACTTTATGACACACTAATTTACCGCTACATTCCTCTGCACATTGTTAAATCTACACTTTAAAAAAACTTTTGTCGTACTTTTGGGGCATGGTTCCGGTATGTACTGTTTACAACGAGAACGCTCCATCTCGACTGATTTACTATGTTAGGACAGGTAAGTTAACTGCGCGGAGTTTACGCTTCACTATAAAATAGTTCCACCTTTATTCGATATTTACTTTATTAATGTTTGACCTTTTAATTATCCAAAGATATGCTTTACTCCAGAATTAATTATAGTATACTACTGTGTTATTGTTTATTTATTTATTTAATTGCAATTTACAGGTATTATTAGTTTTGTTTATGGGTCTGTATGCAAGTTGATTCCGGTTACCGCATGTCAATGCATGGTTTATTATTAAAGGGTTTCCTTACCTTTACGCTCGCATTCCTTTTGGCCTTTTAAATCTTTTTATTAAATATTTTATTTTGAGTAATTTTATGGGTTTAAAATTTGTTTAAATGTGCGATTTATTAAGAATTTAAATTTCTCTCCTTTTTACATTTCCTAGATTTTTTTTTTTTACTTTTTTTTAATGAAATCGTCACATACTCCCCCGCTTAAAGATGACACAGGGTGGGGAAACAGATGTGTTTTCTATGGGTTATTAGGTCAGTAATGTACTGGGAGTATGCTTGGCATTACTGTGTGAAATTTCTCTCACTCTTTTCTTTTTTTACATTTATGAGGTGCATGAGTCACTCTCGACTTACTTCTTCCTATTATCAAGATATACAACGCCTTACAAACTAATTCTTAGACTACATAAAATTCACACTTTATGAAACATATCGAAACATACTAAATTCTTCTTAATACTACTACTTAAGACTACTACCGGTTTTTTTTTAGTTGTGAGTTACTCTTGTTATAGAATTACTCTTTAAGTAATTTATTACTTAATTATTATTTATATTCGATGTCAGCTGACTTCTCACTTTTCTCTACTTTCGCTGAACAGGATCTAAGGTTGATCAGGCCTCATTCCTATTTATACGATTAGGTAATTAAGAGGTTACTCAATTACTCTGTAGCAGGTATACCTTTTACTACATTAAGTTTGCTTGCACTCTACCATTTCCTTTTTCATGATAATACTTTATCTGCGAAATATGTGTTCTTCGTACATATTTTTGAGTAGTGGGTTCGTACAGGGCTACTGTTACTGGAGTTAAGTATTTGTGAATTTGGTAAGGGCCACACCATCGGTATGATAGCTTAGAGGTGGTCTTATCGATTGCACTACTCGTCGGGTGTGTTCTATACATCACTAAGTCACCGATTTGGTACTTTACTACATTGTTATTATTAATCCGCTCGTGATATTTTCGCGATTTCCTTAAGTTTGCTCTTAAATTAGCGCGAGCTTCATTCCAGATTTTCTTTATATTCTTATCCGTAATTTCGTGGGGTAGTAACTCATGTATTTTCCACTTAGTGGATAATGGGTGGTTAGGTTTGTATTTATACAATAATTCAAAAGGTGTAGATTTATGTCCTTCATGATAGGCTGAATTGAAGGCGAATTGTATCCAGGATAGGTTCTGGTCCCAAGCCGTATGGTCGTTTGCATGGTAGGCTATTAAAGCAGATTTTAGGTTTCGCAAATACCTTTCAGCTATATTACCTTGCGGACGATACTCAGTAGTGGTAATGTGGTCTATCCCTAGTTTGAAACACATGTTCTTGAATTCCGTTGACTTAAACTGGGGTCCGTTATCCGACACTAGATGTACGGGTGTACCGAAATCTTTAAATAATCTATCCTGCAATATCTTTACGGTGGTCGAAGCTAACGCTCGCCGCATGGGATACATCCAGACAAATTTGGTGAATGAATCTACACAAATGAGTAGCATGGTATTTCTTGATTTAGAACGAGGGTAGGGTCCTGAAAAGTCTAAATAAATTTTAGAGAACGGGGTAGTAGGAATTTCTGAGATTAATTGACTTATTTGGCTGTTTCTCGCTGGCTTGCTGAGTGCACACAACTTACACCTCTTTACGAATTCGATGTATTGTTTTATTTATTCCCATATGTGCTCCAATGGTGGAAGAATGGTAGTATTCCATCAGCGTAGGTTTAATAATATCAGGGGCAATTATTCGTAAATATTTACCGTTTGCTATTCTATAACATAATATACTCTCTTACTCAATATGTATTTTTCTGACTTATTTCCTTTATCGAATTGTTCTATAATTGGTCTTAAAAGGGGGTCTTGTTGATACTGAGCTATGTTCGTAAATGCAAGGGGAAATTCGGTAATTAAAGTATTGATAATTGGCGTTTCTCTACTCTCCTTGCTTTCAGATGTTTTACTAGGCGGCTGGAACATAACGTGACAGTGTATCGGCAACTACATTTTGGGTACCTCTAATATGTTGTACTTTAAATTTGTAACAATTTAACCTTAATACCCATCTTCCAATACGACCTAACTGTTTAGAGTGATTTAGTAACCAAGATAATGCTTGATTATCCGTTTCCAACAGGAACTCTTTATGTTCTAAAAAAGGTTTGAACTTCTCAAATGCGAATACGATAGCCAAACATTCTAATTCGTATGCGGAGTATTTCTTTTCTTGGTCAGCCAGAGTACGTGAAGCGTAACTAATCGGTAATCTAGAGTTATCTACTTCCTGATATATTACTGCACCTAGGGCTACACTTGAACTGTCTGTCTGCACTACGAACGGTTTTGTAAAATCGGCTAATTGTTATACTGGGGGTGATATTATGGTTTCTTTTAGTTTTTCGAATGCAGCGTGGTGTTACAGACTCCATTCAAATTTAGCTCCCTTCTTTCTTAAACCATTCAGCGGTGCTGCATTTTCGGCTAGATGAGGGATATACTTGTGGAAATAATTTATCATTCCCAAAAATCGGGCTATTCCTTTCGCATCCCGCGGTGGTAAAAATTCTCTGATCGCACGGGTTCGCTCGGGGTCTATGCTTACCTTTACGTTGGCCTTTACTACGTGACCTAAAAATGAAAATTGTGTGACAGCAAAATTTACTTTACTGGGATTTACGGTTAAACCGGCTTTCTCTAATCGGGATAGTACTTCACGTAGATGTTTAAGATGTTGGTCCATTGATTCGCTGTAGATAACGATGTCATCTAGGTAGTGATACACATATTTAAATTTTATATCGTGGAATAATTTCTCTAATAATCGGCTACATACAGAACTTCCTTGGGATATTCCAAAGGGTACTCTCGTAAATTGGTACAGGTTGAAAGGAACGGCAAATGCGGTTAGACGTTTGGATTCTTCCGAAAGGGGTATTTGATGAAATGCCTGATTTAGATCCATGATGGTAAAAACTTTCGCTTTCGTAAAATAATGAAAAGCGCTGTGGATGTCGGGAAGTGGTATAGACTCGAATTCTATCCGTTTATTTAATTGCCTGTAGTCCACAACTAGTCTTATGTTTGTCGTGACCTTTTGGTACTAAAAACGCGGGTGATGAGTAAGGTGAAGTAGAGGGTTCGATGACTCCTTGTTCTAATAATTTGTTGATTTGATTCCTCATTACTTCCATTTTTGGCGGCGATAACTTGTATGGGGGTAGACGTATTACTTTATTGTAGCTCAAATTAATCTTGTACTCTATCAGGTTCGTTAGTCCTAACTTCGGAGTAAGGACGGTGGAAAACTCTTTTATTAGTGTCTGCATTTTCAGTCTATCTTTACTTTCTAGATGAGCTAATTCAGACTCGTGGTGTTCTAGATGTGTAGCAGCTGTTCCAGTACTTTCTTTGTTATTTGTTTCATCATCGAAACTATATTTTTGTGAACGATCGAATCCAAAATAATACTTCTTATCGTGAATGTTAAGAATTATTCCTGTTTTACTGATAAAGTCAGCTCCCAATATTAAGTCGGGTCCTAACTCGTCGCATACCAACATTGGAAAATACCACGTTAGATTTTTAATTTTTAGTTTAAACGTGATGATGAGTTTTATCATTAAATTTTGTTTATTAGCTGTAGCGCATCTAATATTTACCGATTGACTGCGTTTAACTAGGTTGTGTTCAAATAATTTATCGGCTAGCTGTTGACTAATTAAGCTTCGCGTTGATCCGGAGTCAATTAATCCGAGGGTGGATGTAACACCGAGGTCTACTTGTATATATGGTAATTGACACTTACTGAAGTCACATTTATTAATAGCATTACATTTATCAATGAACTTCTTAACATAGGGGTCCAATTTTCTTTGGTTATTTTTTTTTAATTTGTTGTCTTTTAGGGGTTTAGCTGTTTTCACGATGCTGCGGAAGACACAGGATTTCGGATCTCCCTGCCTTACATGTTTTTTGGGTAAGGGGTTTTCTGATAGTACTGTTTCCGTTTACAGTTTCTACTGATGTGTCCAAATTTCCCGCAGTTATAACATATATTTTCTCGACGAGGGGTATCACTTGTTTCCTGTCGAGGTTGAGGCTCATTAGATTTACCATGGTTGTGAAAATTGGTAGGTCTACGAAATGGTCGTCTTTCGCACTGTGTTCTTGCATCTGTTACCAGGCCTTGCGTTTCATTTCTACGTGGTCCAGTGGATAGCAACGCATGTCTGTTAAGATCCGAGTACCATACGTTTGACGAGTGAATACTGCATTGTTCTAGATCTGCGAAAGTGTTGGGCCTATTTATTAATGCTAATCGAGATCTTTCTTCCGGAGATAATCCTACTAAAATGGTATCGACCAATTGTTTCTCACTCCAGTTGACTCGCAGTAGTCGGGAAGACTCTCTGATGTCTGCAATATAGTGGGCCAGTCTCTCATGGGCTCCTTGTACTCGAAGTACTGTTTTTCTTTTGAGCTCCTCATAAATTCCGGTGGGAATAAAATGTTTTATAATGGTAGTATGAAGTTCTTCTACTGGAAGAGTTGAGCTTAATGATTCCAGTACACGATCCTTTAATGGTGGTTTACATTTGGGTAGGAGGACTTGCACGATTTGCCAATCATTTAGTTGCTGTAAATCTTTTATTTGTAGGAGGTATTTGATGAAATTTAAAAGTTTAGTAATACTTAAGCCATCCGTTTATGGAATTTCTGTTATGATTTTTTCTACTGGATGCGTGATCTTTCCGTAGAGGTGCACATTAAAATTTGCATGGGGTATACTTCTAGGAGGACCTGATGCTGCGTTAGGCGTCGTAAACGCATACTTACTGGTGCGATTATGATGACCACTTGGCTGTGGGGCTTCCGATATCGTTAGGGTATTCACGTCTCTATCTGGTAGCTGTTCATGACTCAGTTGTATCTTCGATACGGTGGGTGATTCGTGATTCGCGGTGGAGGGAGTGTTTTCTAAAGTAGGAGATTGAACTGGGGAAATATTTAATTTCTTCAGATATTGTTCCATTTCTTCCATTCTAACAGAGTCGGACTTTCTTCGCAATTCATTGATAATTGTGGGTAATTGCTGTAATGCCTCATCCGAAAAGTTTTGCACATCGGGAGGGATTACACTGACGTTGGGCCAGTTTAATAAATTCTTCATCCGGCGGGTTAAATGCTCTATTCTTTGCGTGCTCCGCAATATTACTGCAGGTGATTTTTCGTCGTGAAGGGTTTGGGATAATAACGTCAATTCCTTATACTTCGCATAACACGTTTCTCTTTCGCTCTCATAATCGAGTTCGCTTAATCTACCTAACTGCGCGGGTGTATCTGATCTACTCTCGCGTAACGATTTCCGCAATTCAGCGACTGTTACGTTCGCGTGAGGTAAACCGCGTAAAAGAGCTTCGTAGCACAGTTCATCTTTTAATAATAAATCAGGGTTAAATAAAGCCATATTTCCCTGATATTAACCACTATAAGTACTTATTCTACTAATACTAAATCCTATACTACTCTTTCTTGTTTACTCAAATAAACAATTTTAATTCGCTGTAAAAATTTACATTGGTTGTGCGAGAATTAAATCTCGTCTCAGATAAAGAGAAATCTCACATAGACGGCAATTTACTTTCAACAATATGGGGAGGTACGTGGTTACTAGGCACGAGATGACGCACGCTTGGCATAACAAAAGGGGGAAAACAAACAATGCTGTAACAAGCAGTGACAATAGGGCGACAAAGTACCGTTTTATACAGGAGAGAACAGGAAATTTGCCGGTCTTGGTTTGTTGTCAAACCGACACGTTGGTGACTGAAATTTTTGGACAAGTACGTACATGAATTTGTATAAATGTGTCATATAATGTGTTACAGTGTAAATATGTTAATACGAGTTCACACATATTAAATTCACAATTAATCTTACCTATATACTATTCTATTCTAATTATTATTTTTTTTAATTTAATTTACTGGAATATTTTAAAGTAACTGAGTGAATAGATCTACAGAGGGGCACATGGTATATGTGTCATGATCTACACAATTATTAATTTTTTTTTTACAAAGAAGCAGAGTGGCGCATTTTATAACGTCTTACCTATGTTATAACATCGGGAACCTGTGCTTAATTGCCTCGGATCAATTGCATAGGCTACCATAGTCGTAACCAACTTCTAATTATTAATTTTACAAGCTGTAGTTAGAATTAAAGGATATTTTACAGGGGTGTCTGATGATTTATTCACTCAGTATTATGTGTTATGTAATTACATCTCTTTACTAAACGATTTCTTTAACAGCTCTACATGAGGTTTTCACCATAAGGTTTTCTTAATATATAGTTTACAGTTTACAACATATTTTCTGAAGGGGTCCTCAAAATAAGGAATGTTATATGCTAGCACTTTCCACGGATCCGGGATATTAAACTGGTTTGTAAGTAAAGCTCACTTACTCATAAACTATCATACTATTTGGGGGCCATTTGAAGAATGGACTTGATTTAACTTTTAGTATCAGAGAAGCTTTATAATATAAGCATTACTTGCTACTACAAATATTTTTTAATCGTATGACATACTACATGTTACAAAGTGACTATTATTAAAGTCTTTTATATTGTTATTTAAAGTGTCTTTTACAAATCATTTGTTTGAATGTTAATTAACCACGGAAGACAGGCTTCCGCGTCACCTTGCTATTCTGATGTTTACTCCGTGTCCTGCTCCTTGGTCCTTGGGGTGTCTACAGATGGTCGATCTTTATTGTAGTTTTATTTCCTGCTGAAGTTCCTGAAGTGATTCGGTCATTATGAAGCTGGTATGCTGTTCTCAGAAGTCTGGCAGCTAAGCCTCTTTAGTAGTATAACTCAAGTTAATGTTTTTGTTTGCCACAGAAATGCACGTCACATCATTATTGATAAAAAGTTGTCACTTTAGGTACTTCGTACCTTTTTATTTTAAAGTTACATTGATATCTTACACACTAGTCAGTAGAGATGTCATCCCGTACACTTATTTATTCCTATTTTTTTTTATAGATTACATGTTTACTTTATGACACACTAATTTACCGCTACATTCCTCTGCACATTGTTAAATCTACACTTTAAAAAAACTTTTGTCGTACTTTTGGGGCATGGTTCCGGTATGTACTGTTTACAACGAGAACGCTCCATCTCGACTGATTTACTATGTTAGGACAGGTAAGTTAACTGCGCGGAGTTTACGCTTCACTATAAAATAGTTCCACCTTTATTCGATATTTACGGTATTAATGTTTGACCTTTTAATTATCCAAAGATATGCTTTACTCCAGAATTAATTATAGTATACTACTGTGTTATTGTTTATTTATTTATTTAATTGCAATTTACAGGTATTATTAGTTTTGTTTATGGGTCTGTATGCAAGTTGATTCCGGTTACCGCATGTCAATGCATGGTTTATTATTAAAGGGTTTCCTTACCTTTACGCTCGCATTCCTTTTGGCCTTTTAAATCTTTTTATTAAATATTTTATTTTGAGTAATTTCATGGGTTTAAAATTTGTTTAAATGTGCGATTTATTAAGAATTTAAATTTCTCTCCTTTTTACATTTCCTAGATTTTTTTTTTTACTTTTTTTTAATGAAATCGTCACATACTCCCCCGCTTAAAGATGACACAGGGTGGGGAAACAGATGTGTTTTCTATGGGTTATTAGGTCAGTAATGTACTGGGAGTATGCTTGGCATTACTGTGTGAAATTTCTCTCACTCTTTTCTTTTTTCACATTTATGAGGTGCATGAGTCACTCTCGACTTACTTCTTCCTATTATCAAGATATACAACGCCTTACAAACTAATTCTTAGACTACATAAAATTCACACTTTATGAAACATATCGAAACATACTAAATTCTTCTTAATACTACTACTTAAGACTACTACCGGTTTTTTTTTAGTTGTGAGTTACTCTTGTTATAGAATTACTCTTTAAGTAATTTATTACTTAATTATTATTTATATTCGATGTCAGCTGACTTCTCACTTTTCTCTACTTTCGCTGAACAGGATCTAAGGTTGATCAGGCCTCATTCCTATTTATACGATTAGGTAATTAAGAGGTTACTCAAGTACTCTGTAGCAGGTATACCTTTTACTACATTAAGTTTGCTTGCACTCTACCATTTCCTTTTTCATGATAATACTTTATCTGCGAAATATGTGTTCTTCGTACATATTTTTGAGTGGTGGGTTCGTACAGGGCTACTGTTACTGGAGTTAAGTATTTGTGAATTTGGTAAGGGCCACACCATCGGTATGATAGCTTAGAGGTGGTCTTATCGATTGCACTACTCGTCGGGTGTGTTCTATACATCACTAAGTCACCGATTTGGTACTTTACTACATTGTTATTATTAATCCGCTCGTGATATTTTCGCGATTTCCTTAAGTTTGCTCTTAAATTAGCGCGAGCTTCATTCCAGATTTTCTTTATATTCTTATCCGTAATTTCGTGGGGTAGTAACTCATGTATTTTCCACTTAGTGGATAATGGGTGGTTAGGTTTGTATTTATACAATAATTCAAAAGGTGTAGATTTATGTCCTTCATGATAGGCTGAATTGAAGGCGAATTGTATCCAGGATAGGTTCTGGTCCCAAGCCGTATGGTCGTTTGCATGGTAGGCTATTAAAGCAGATTTTAGGTTTCGCAAATACCTTTCAGCTATATTACCTTGCGGACGATACTCAGTAGTGGTAATGTGGTCTATCCCTAGTTTGAAACACATGTTCTTGAATTCCGTTGACTTAAACTGGGGTCCGTTATCCGACACTAGATGTACGGGTGTACCGAAATCTTTAAATAATCTATCCTGCAATATCTTTACGGTGGTCGAAGCTAACGCTCGCCGCATGGGATACATCCAGACAAATTTGGTGAATGAATCTACACAAATGAGTAGCATGGTATTTCTTGATTTAGAACGAGGGTAGGGTCCTGAAAAGTCTAAATAAATTTTAGAGAACGGGGTAGTAGGAATTTCTGAGATTAATTGACTTATTTGGCTGTTTCTCGCTGGCTTGCTGAGTGCACACAACTTACACCTCTTTACGAATTCGATGTATTGTTTTATTTATTCCCATATGTGCTCCAATGGTGGAAGAATGGTAGTATTCCATCAGCGTAGGTTTAATAATATCAGGGGCAATTATTCGTAAATATTTACCGTTTGCTATTCTATAACATAATATACTCTCTTACTCAATATGTATTTTTCTGACTTATTTCCTTTATCGAATTGTTCTATAATTGGTCTTAAAAGGGGGTCTTGTTGATACTGAGCTATGTTCGTAAATGCAAGGGGAAATTCGGTAATTAAAGTATTGATAATTGGCGTTTCTCTACTCTCCTTGCTTTCAGATGTTTTACTAGGCGGCTGGAACATAACGTGACAGTGTATCGGCAACTACATTTTGGGTACCTCTAATATGTTGTACTTTAAATTTGTAACAATTTAACCTTAATACCCATCTTCCAATACGACCTAACTGTTTAGAGTGATTTAGTAACCAAGATAATGCTTGATTATCCGTTTCCAACAGGAACTCTTTATGTTCTAAAAAAGGTTTGAACTTCTCAAATGCGAATACGATAGCCAAACATTCTAATTCGTATGCGGAGTATTTCTTTTCTTGGTCAGCCAGAGTACGTGAAGCGTAACTAATCGGTAATCTAGAGTTATCTACTTCCTGATATATTACTGCACCTAGGGCTACACTTGAACTGTCTGTCTGCACTACGAACGGTTTTGTAAAATCGGCTAATTGTTATACTGGGGGTGATATTATGGTTTCTTTTAGTTTTTCGAATGCAGCGTGGTGTTACAGACTCCATTCAAATTTAGCTCCCTTCTTTCTTAAACCATTCAGCGGTGCTGCATTTTCGGCTAGATGAGGGATATACTTGTGGAAATAATTTATCATTCCCAAAAATCGGGCTATTCCTTTCGCATCCCGCGGTGGTAAAAATTCTCTGATCGCACGGGTTCGCTCGGGGTCTATGCTTACCTTTACGTTGGCCTTTACTACGTGACCTAAAAATGAAAATTGTGTGACAGCAAAATTTACTTTACTGGGATTTACGGTTAAACCGGCTTTCTCTAATCGGGATAGTACTTCACGTAGATGTTTAAGATGTTGGTCCATTGATTCGCTGTAGATAACGATGTCATCTAGGTAGTGATACACATATTTAAATTTTATATCGTGGAATAATTTCTCTAATAATCGGCTACATACAGAACTTCCTTGGGATATTCCAAAGGGTACTCTCGTAAATTGGTACAGGTTGAAAGGAACGGCAAATGCGGTTAGACGTTTGGATTCTTCCGAAAGGGGTATTTGATGAAATGCCTGATTTAGATCCATGATGGTAAAAACTTTCGCTTTCGTAAAATAATGAAAAGCGCTGTGGATGTCGGGAAGTGGTATAGACTCGAATTCTATCCGTTTATTTAATTGCCTGTAGTCCACAACTAGTCTTATGTTTGTCGTGACCTTTTGGTACTAAAAACGCGGGTGATGAGTAAGGTGAAGTAGAGGGTTCGATGACTCCTTGTTCTAATAATTTGTTGATTTGATTCCTCATTACTTCCATTTTTGGCGGCGATAACTTGTATGGGGGTAGACGTATTACTTTATTGTAGCTCAAATTAATCTTGTACTCTATCAGGTTCGTTAGTCCTAACTTCGGAGTAAGGACGGTGGAAAACTCTTTTATTAGTGTCTGCATTTTCAGTCTATCTTTACTTTCTAGATGAGCTAATTCAGACTCGTGGTGTTCTAGATGTGTAGCAGCTGTTCCAGTACTTTCTTTGTTATTTGTTTCATCATCGAAACTATATTTTTGTGAACGATCGAATCCAAAATAATACTTCTTATCGTGAATGTTAAGAATTATTCCTGTTTTACTGATAAAGTCAGCTCCCAATATTAAGTCGGGTCCTAACTCGTCGCATACCAACATTGGAAAATACCACGTTAGATTTTTAATTTTTAGTTTAAACGTGATGATGAGTTTTATCATTAAATTTTGTTTATTAGCTGTAGCGCATCTAATATTTACCGATTGACTGCGTTTAACTAGGTTGTGTTCAAATAATTTATCGGCTAGCTGTTGACTAATTAAGCTTCGCGTTGATCCGGAGTCAATTAATCCGAGGGTGGATGTAACACCGAGGTCTACTTGTATATATGGTAATTGACACTTACTGAAGTCACATTTATTAATAGCATTACATTTATCAATGAACTTCTTAACATAGGGGTCCAATTTTCTTTGGTTATTTTTTTTTAATTTGTTGTCTTTTAGGGGTTTAGCTGTTTTCACGATGCTGCGGAAGACACAGGATTTCGGATCTCCCTGCCTTACATGTTTTTTGGGTAAGGGGTTTTCTGATAGTACTGTTTCCGTTTACAGTTTCTACTGATGTGTCCAAATTTCCCGCAGTTATAACATATATTTTCTCGACGAGGGGTATCACTTGTTTCCTGTCGAGGTTGAGGCTCATTAGATTTACCATGGTTGTGAAAATTGGTAGGTCTACGAAATGGTCGTCTTTCGCACTGTGTTCTTGCATCTGTTACCAGGCCTTGCGTTTCATTTCTACGTGGTCCAGTGGATAGCAACGCATGTCTGTTAAGATCCGAGTACCATACGTTTGACGAGTGAATACTGCATTGTTCTAGATCTGCGAAAGTGTTGGGCCTATTTATTAATGCTAATCGAGATCTTTCTTCCGGAGATAATCCTACTAAAATGGTATCGACCAATTGTTTCTCACTCCAGTTGACTCGCAGTAGTCGGGAAGACTCTCTGATGTCTGCAATATAGTGGGCCAGTCTCTCATGGGCTCCTTGTACTCGAAGTACTGTTTTTCTTTTGAGCTCCTCATAAATTCCGGTGGGAATAAAATGTTTTATAATGGTAGTATGAAGTTCTTCTACTGGAAGAGTTGAGCTTAATGATTCCAGTACACGATCCTTTAATGGTGGTTTACATTTGGGTAGGAGGACTTGCACGATTTGCCAATCATTTAGTTGCTGTAAATCTTTTATTTGTAGGAGGTATTTGATGAAATTTAAAAGTTTAGTAATACTTAAGCCATCCGTTTATGGAATTTCTGTTATGATTTTTTCTACTGGATGCGTGATCTTTCCGTAGAGGTGCACATTAAAATTTGCATGGGGTATACTTCTAGGAGGACCTGATGCTGCGTTAGGCGTCGTAAACGCATACTTACTGGTGCGATTATGATGACCACTTGGCTGTGGGGCTTCCGATATCGTTAGGGTATTCACGTCTCTATCTGGTAGCTGTTCATGACTCAGTTGTATCTTCGATACGGTGGGTGATTCGTGATTCGCGGTGGAGGGAGTGTTTTCTAAAGTAGGAGATTGAACTGGGGAAATATTTAATTTCTTCAGATATTGTTCCATTTCTTCCATTCTAACAGAGTCGGACTTTCTTCGCAATTCATTGATAATTGTGGGTAATTGCTGTAATGCCTCATCCGAAAAGTTTTGCACATCGGGAGGGATTACACTGACGTTGGGCCAGTTTAATAAATTCTTCATCCGGCGGGTTAAATGCTCTATTCTTTGCGTGCTCCGCAATATTACTGCAGGTGATTTTTCGTCGTGAAGGGTTTGGGATAATAACGTCAATTCCTTATACTTCGCATAACACGTTTCTCTTTCGCTCTCATAATCGAGTTCGCTTAATCTACCTAACTGCGCGGGTGTATCTGATCTACTCTCGCGTAACGATTTCCGCAATTCAGCGACTGTTACGTTCGCGTGAGGTAAACCGCGTAAAAGAGCTTCGTAGCACAGTTCATCTTTTAATAATAAATCAGGGTTAAATAAAGCCATATTTCCCTGATATTAACCACTATAAGTACTTATTCTACTAATACTAAATCCTATACTACTCTTTCTTGTTTACTCAAATAAACAATTTTAATTCGCTGTAAAAATTTACATTGGTTGTGCGAGAATTAAATCTCGTCTCAGATAAAGAGAAATCTCACATAGACGGCAATTTACTTTCAACAATATGGGGAGGTACGTGGTTACTAGGCACGAGATGACGCACGCTTGGCATAACAAAAGGGGGAAAACAAACAATGCTGTAACAAGCAGTGACAATAGGGCGACAAAGTACCGTTTTATACAGGAGAGAACAGGAAATTTGCCGGTCTTGGTTTGTTGTCAAACCGACACGTTGGTGACTGAAATTTTTGGACAAGTACGTACATGAATTTGTATAAATGTGTCATATAATGTGTTACAGTGTAAATATGTTAATACGAGTTCACACATATTAAATTCACAATTAATCTTACCTATATACTATTCTATTCTAATTATTATTTTTTTTAATTTAATTTACTGGAATATTTTAAAGTAACTGAGTGAATAGATCTACAGAGGGGCACATGGTATATGTGTCATGATCTACACAATTATTAATTTTTTTTTTACAAAGAAGCAGAGTGGCGCATTTTATAACGTCTTACCTATGTTATAACATCGGGAACCTGTGCTTAATTGCCTCGGATCAATTGCATAGGCTACCATAGTCGTAACCAACTTCTAATTATTAATTTTACAAGCTGTAGTTAGAATTAAAGGATATTTTACAGGGGTGTCTGATGATTTATTCACTCAGTATTATGTGTTATGTAATTACATCTCTTTACTAAACGATTTCTTTAACAGCTCTACATGAGGTTTTCACCATAAGGTTTTCTTAATATATAGTTTACAGTTTACAACATATTTTCTGAAGGGGTCCTCAAAATAAGGAATGTTATATGCTAGCACTTTCCACGGATCCGGGATATTAAACTGGTTTGTAAGTAAAGCTCACTTACTCATAAACTATCATACTATTTGGGGGCCATTTGAAGAATGGACTTGATTTAACTTTTAGTATCAGAGAAGCTTTATAATATAAGCATTACTTGCTACTACAAATATTTTTTAATCGTATGACATACTACATGTTACAAAGTGACTATTATTAAAGTCTTTTATATTGTTATTTAAAGTGTCTTTTACAAATCATTTGTTTGAATGTTAATTAACCACGGAAGACAGGCTTCCGCGTCACCTTGCTATTCTGATGTTTACTCCGTGTCCTGCTCCTTGGTCCTTGGGGTGTCTACAGATGGTCGATCTTTATTGTAGTTTTCTTTCCTGCTGAAGTTCCTTAAGTGATTCGGTCATTATGAAGCTGGTATGCTGTTCTCAGAAGTCTGGTAGCTAAGCCTCTTTAGTAGTATAACTCAAGTTAATGTTTTTGTTTGCCACAGAAATGCACGTCACATCATTATTGATAAAAAGTTGTCACTTTAGGTACCTCGTACCTTTTTATTTTAAAGTTACATTGATATCTTACACACTAGTCAGTAGAGATGTCATCCCGTACACTTATTTATTCCTATTTTTTTTTTTATAGATTACATGTTTACTTTATGACACACTAATTTACCGCTACATTCCTCTGCACATTGTTAAATCTACACTTTAAAAAAACTTTTGTCGTACTTTTGGGGCATGGTTCCGGTATGTACTGTTTACAACGAGAACGCTCCATCTCGACTGATTTACTATGTTAGGTCAGGTAAGTTAACTGCGCGGAGTTTACGCTTCACCATAAAATAGTTCCACCTTTATTCGATATTTACGGTATCAATGTTTGACCTTTTAATTATCCAAAGATATGCTTTACTCCAGAATTAATTATAGTATACTACTGTGTTATTGTTTATATATTTATTTAATTGCAATTTACAGGTATTATTAGTTTTGTTTATGGGTCTGTATGCAAGTTGATTCCGGTTACCGCATGTCAATGCATGGTTTATTATTAAAGGGTTTCCTTACCTTTACACTCGCATTCCTTTTGGCCTTTTAAATCTTTTTATTAAATATTTGATTTTGAGTAATTTCATGGGTTTAAAATTTGTTTAAATGTGCGATTTATTAAGAATTTAAATTTCTCTCCTTTTTACATTTCCTAGATTTTTTTTTTACTTTTTTTTTTAATGAAATCGTCACATACTCCCCCGCTTAAAGATGACACAGGGTGGGGAAACAGATGTGTTTTCTATGGGTTATTAGGTCAGTAATGTACTGGGAGTATGCTTGGCATTATGTGTGAAATTTCTCTCACTCTTTTCTTTTTTCACATTTATGAGGTGCATGAGTCACTCTCGACTTACTTCTTCCTATTATCAAGATATACAACGCCTTACAAACTAATTCTTAGACTACATAAAAATCATACTTTATGAAACAGTGTAGATATCAGTATAGATATCTAGTATAGATCCCACCATAATACCATCGATGATAATAAAGTTAACAAAAATAAAAATAATAATAAAAAGTATATAACGACAGTGTACGGTAGCCTTTTACCTAGCATTATATCCAACGTGTTTTCTAAATTTAATATAAAATCGCGTTTAAAACAAATAATAATATTCTAATTTGTTACGCATAAAACAACCATTCCCGTTAGAAGATAAAACAGGTGTTTACAGGATGTCATGTGATGATTGTGATTGTTTCTATCTGGGTCAAACTGGCAGGACTTTCTTGAAAAGATACAAAGAACATCTACCAAGGAATGATTTAGACAAGACCAAATCTAATAATGCGCGCCATCTAATGATACATAACCATAATTACACAGATTTCAATACTAATTTCAAAGCAATCCATGTATGCGGTAAGGGTAGGTTAATGGACGCTCTCGAGGAATTTGAAATTTATAAAGCTTTTAAAGACAAGAATATCAACAGTGACAGTAGGCCTATATTAAACGAGCAATTAAAGTTTCAATCTCACTCACTATATGATACAGCCCTAAATATAATCGCGCATGACGGAGATGACTGGTGATAAGGATTAACTTGGTTAAATTAGTGGCTCGGCAACTACACGCGCGGTCGGACCGGTCCAACGGAGCCGAAGTTACATCATATTATGTGTGTGTCGCTATTGTGATTTAGTAAATATGTGCAAATGTGTTTTTATGTGTTTTATGTAAATTTTAACATTTGACGAGGAATACTGATGATGTGACACATGTCACGAAACGCGTCTATATAAAAAACGCTAAAACGAAGTCACTGACGGATACAAGGTAATTAAATTATTTTGAAAAGTGACTTGGATACTATACAAAGCAAACTAAAATGTTTCAAATAAAAGTTGTACCTCACAAAATTCCCTATAATTTGGTGGGTGTCACATTCCTGTATGTCAAAGATTGTTGGAATAGGCCACATTTAAACTTAGAGTATGCTGTATTTTTTTGTATTTTGCGTGTATTGCATGTGAATGATCTTTTTTTTTTTGGTTTTTTAAGAGGATGAATATTTACAAAAAAGTGAAAAAACAGATTTTTGATACGTTCACATAATTTATTATTCCAGGTGAAATATTTTGAAAAAGTATCTTTCGATATTTACAAAATTGTAATGATAATAACAACAGTAAGAATAATATAGTAAAAGGATCGCAAAATGAAACAAACATTTTATAAATAAAACATTGTTTGAATAAAAAAAGCAAATGCAATAATTATTGAGAATTTAAAATTTGAACATTTTTACTTAACTTAATGACTAAAATTAAAATGATGTAAAAATACAACAAAATTAATTCTGAACTGTACAAAATAATCATTAAAAAATTAATACATAACTAAACACATATCATAAAATGTCAAAATCAGAAAGCAATCAGTTTGTGTAATTAAATATGTAAATTACACAAAAGGAAGGTAAAATCAACTCAAAACATTTACGACAACAAACACTTAAGATAAAGTAAAATTTTTATAAGTGAATAAATAATTTGTTCAAAAATATCAGATGATAAATTTAAATTTAATTAAATGGAAATTATTTAAAAATAATACAAGAAAAAATGTTACAAGAAAATTATACACTAATTTTTAAAAATATGGTAAGATTTTTCTTTTGTAAGAGTGTTTTATAATAAAATTTAAGTCACAAAAAGTCTTCAATATCAGTCTTCAATATTCAAAAAGTCTTTCTGTTTTCATTAACATTTGTTTCTTCAAGATCGTCAATAAGAAATTCACTTTCATTTTCATCGTCAATAATAATATTTTCACTATCACCAACATTAATATTATAAACTGGCGTTTCACAATTCTGACAGGTTGATCCTTGACAATTTTTACACTTAACTGTGCATTGCAATCCGGATTTTAGGCAGCGACAACGAAAAGTACGCGTAGAACAGTCAGTTGTGCAGCCACAGGAAATTAATTTAAAAATTGATTCAGGAGCTGGTTCTAATGTAGTTACTAGCCATTTCTGATCTTGGTAGTAAACTCCAAAGGAATGCTGAGCTGCAGCTGCTGAAGTTGGAGGTAACAGCTCTAATTTGGCAGATGCCTTTTTGAGAGATTTCTGAATCATCTGAAATCTGTACTCGTCTAAATGTTTGCCTTTCATCTTTCGAACCAAACAGAAGTAGAAATAATTTTTCACCAGCTTTTTCTACTTCACTTTTATTTGAATTCACACTATTAAACACTGCTACAGCATTGTCCAAATTTCTGTTGTTCTCCAATAGCTTCAGTAATTGTTTTTTATCTTTCCCGTGAACTGAACTAGTCGTGTCACAGCCACTAAAAGCATGTGCTAGAAGGATGAAACGTTTGACATTTGTGAATTGCATTTGCAAATTTCGCGAGGAAAATAATTTTAATTTAATTTTGCCAATATTTGGTTTCAAGAAAAATATTTGGTTTGTCTTCTGGACTTACAGCTGTCACAAGTAGAAGCAAATCAATATCTTGGCCAACAATTGTCACTTGCACGTTCTGAGACTTCTGAATGGCAGTTTGCACAGCGTTTCTGCGTCGTCAGATGACTGTCGTATTTCAAACTTGTGTTTTTCGAATTTTTTTTAACATTTCAACGAGTTGTTTTTTTTATTTTCACTAATTAGCTAATAACGTTTCTTGGCCAACAGACAGGGGGTTACTTCCGTTATGCTGAACTGTGGACTGATGTTCGTGACGTTGCTGTTCAGATTGTTTTGTACTGTCAGGATTATCATATCCATCGAAGATGATTACTGCAGACTTAAAAGTACGCGAAACATATTGCACGTACATATTGCGTACTTCTTTATAATAATTACTGCATTTTTTAAAAATTCCACTTCCCTTTGTGCAAACAAATAATCTGTTATGTAGATGTCTGTCTTGTTCAGTAAATTGTCATCGATGTTTTGAAACTTATCATATAAAGCGGACTTGGTGGTTTTTTTCATTCCAATATTCGCGAAAAGAGTAATTGGGTACGGTGCACTTTCAAATTTAAAATACTCTGATATATCATCACTTGGTTCTCTGCACAACAGCACTCTTTGATAGAGAATTAAAGGATTTATAGTAATACCCTTTTCATGTACCGTTATAGAGGAATTAACGGCACTCAGAGGACATACTCTGTTTTCATGTTTTAAAAGACATGTTCCTTATATAATTTCCCAGACAATTTTTTCATATCGTTTTCACCAATGTCCTTTGATTTATGACAATTAATAGCATCATTTCCAATAATTCAAGTACCAAGTGACGTAACGATTTGCGTTTTTGAAAACAGATCGTGATTAATAAGCCAATCATACAATTTAGTGACATCTGAATCATTTCTTGCAATTCGAGTTTTTCTTAACTCAACATGTTGTTCAGATGTGATAAATGTAGTGCTGCAAAAATTTTTAAGTTCTTGACAAATATCTGAAAATGCTCATTTGGTAGTGATCAATATGAATTTAATATTTCCTCTGTGAATCTTCGGTGACAACGCCACCTTGTACTTTAAATCCTCGATTTGCTGTCTGTTCTGTGAGAATATCGGTTCAAGTACCACTGAAAAATGTTTTGTTACGCCTCGCAGTAAAATAACCTTTCGCAGATTTATCAAATTCTGAGTCACTCATTCCGTTTTCTAATTCAAGCATTTGCTGTAAACAAATCTGACAAGCTTTAGCGTAGTAGCACCTTTCTACAAAAAAAAGTAAAAATGTTTTACTGTACTTTTACAATACATAGGTCACTTGGTCTACATTATATAGTCCCTTTCTGTACTTCATTGTATAGAAGTTACTAAAAATGTGAAACACTATTTTATTTGATACTTTTTTGACGAAATTCTTCATTTGCATCAGCAAAAAAAAAAAAAAAAAAAAAAATTTACATATTTCAATATGGGTAAAATCGCCCTGAGACAATATTTTAAGTTAAATATTGACCGACCAGTTTGGTCTAGTGGTTAGGGCGCTGGCTTCTAGATCAAGAGGTTAAGGGTTTGATTCCCGGTAAGGTCTGGCATTTGTTCATCATTCAAGTCATTCCCATCTCATTACCTACGCACAAGCTTCGGCTTATGTAGGCATTATCCTCTTAAAAAAAACCATCATTCACATGCAATACACACAAAATACAAAAAAATACAGTATACTCTAAGTTTAAATGTGGCCTATTCCAACAATCTTTGACATACAGGAATGTGTGACACCCACCAAATTATAGAGAATTTTGTGAACTACAACGTTTATTTGAAACATTTTTTGATAAAATACTTCGTTTTTAATTTATACGCGAAAAATCGTTTTTTCACCCCTTTCAACAACCCCTGTAAAACCACCCCTAGACACTTCTGAGTGGTAGACTCATTGGTTTTGTATAATTTATGGTTCAAGGACCATATGTACAAAAAATTAGCTTTTATCTAATTTTTTCCTTTAAAGTAAAATTTTTTGACTATTTTTCCTGGGCTAGTAGGCGCGGTGTGCACGGAAATCTAGTCTTCTACTCAAATTTTTTTTTTTGCTTACTTATAAGTTATGTTTCAACTTTAGATACCACAAATATTGTGATTGTAAGCTTAAAATATTACATTGTTCATATTATGATAATGTAATTTTGAAATACATTTTATTTTTTATTTACTGTATTAATAAAGTACAGTATGAAATGGAACTCTGTGTTTATATTTTTTATTTATCTTGCTTTCTGCTACATTTAAGTACACTATGAAAAGGTCCAAAAACAGACTGAAATTTTTATAGCATTTTATCGATAAAAACAGATTTAAGTGAGACGTTTAATTTGCAAAACTAAGTATCTTTTCAATAAAGTCATAGAGTACTGGTATTGTAAAACAAATCACGTTTTACTGAAAATATTAATTTGTGATTTATTATTAGAAATCCTTATTTTTTTAGTTTATAACTACCTACAATCAATATATCGTTTCGGTAAAAGGTAATATTTTGTAATAGTTTTGAGTTAGAAAGCCCCGGCCTTTGCTCGATTAGGTAAGAAATTTTACTGTAAAAGAGAGAAAAGGTCTTGTCAGAAAAAGGGGGTGAATTTTTATAAAATGGGGGAAGCGTCATAGGGGTTGGGGGAATCGGTGCCCCTGCTTTAAACTATTTAAACAACATTCTATAAAACTGACTTAATGTATGAACAACTGGGATTTTAAAAAAATGGCGATGAAATATAGGCTATATTTTGCTATTGACAACTGTAAATACTTTTGTTCTGCGAACGTACACTATAGTAAGAAATCTGAACTGAAATTCCCAGCGTTTAGTGAGTACTATACACATTATTAGCGCGCTCTACGGTCCAGATGTACAGTAGTTACGCCCTATATAGTACTGTATTACTATAGAAACCGGTTTAATGAATTTACGGAGGGGTTGTTGAAGGGGGTCGTGCACACACTCTAGGTAGACTGTAATAATCAGTTTTGACAAGGACAAAGTATAGTGAAAAACATGCTCAGTCCGGCCTGTATCAGCCTTTGCTTCTTAATGTTCTCGACATTTCTTCGACTTTTCCTTCAAGTAAAGCCATATGACAGTTTCATCCTGAACTTTCGGTACGCTAAGCTGCTTTCCTAACAGACGACTTTCCTTTACTTTGGTAACTGTTACTTCCAACCCGAAAACACATTTGATATGATACAACGTTATGTAAATTACTGTGTAAACGATTGTAAAATTCACATACCCCACTACAAGAGCCAGACAGAAGAGGAAAGAGGTACGGGCATTCGGGCACACTACGAGGACGTACTACGAGGACGTAACATACAAACATTCACATACCCCACTACAAGAGCCAGACAGAAGTGGAAAGAGGTACGGGCATTCGGGCACACTACGAGGACGTGACATACAAACATTCACATACCCCACTACAAGAGCCAGACAGAAGTGGAAAGAGGTACGGGCATTCGGGCACACTACGAGGACGTGACATACAAACATTCACATACCCCACTACAAGAGCCAGACAGAAGTGGAAAGAGGTACGGGCATTCGGGCACACTACGAGGACGTGACATACAAACATTCACATACCCCACTACAAGAGCCAGACAGAAGTGGAAAGAGGTACGGGCATTCGGGCACACTACGAGGACGTGACATACAAACATTCACATACCCCACTACAAAAGCCAGACAGAAGTGGAAAGAGGTACGGGCATTCGGGCACACTACGAGGACGTGACATACAAACATTCACATACCCCACTACAAGAGCCAGACAGAAGTGGAAAGAGGTACGGGCATTCGGGCACACTACGAGGACGTGACATACAAACATTCACATACCCCACTACAAGAGCCAGACAGAAGTGGAAAGAGGTACGGGCATTCGGGCACACTACGAGGACGTGACATACAAACATTCACATACCCCACTACAAGAGCCAGACAGAAGTGGAAAGAGGTACGGGCATTCGGGCACACTACGAGGACGTGACATACAAACATTCACATACCCCACTACAAGAGCCAGACAGAAGTGGAAAGAGGTACGGGCATTCGGGCACACTACGAGGACGTGACATACAAACATTCACATACCCCACTACAAGAGCCAGACAGAAGTGGAAAGAGGTACGGGCATTCGGGCACACTACGAGGACGTGACATACAAACATTCACATACCCCACTACAAAAGCCAGACAGAAGTGGAAAGAGGTACGGGCATTCGGGCACACTACGAGGACGTGACATACAAACGTTCACATACCAGTGTTACGACAGAAATTTGTTCTTTCGGTTTTGTAAGAAAAAAATGGAGCACCGTATTCGATGATAACGTGTAAGCTTACAAGAAACTACACTAGAACGTGGAACACAGTGGTCGGCAGTGTAGTGACGTGTACAGAGCAAACATTAAGTACAGACAAGGTTAGGCGCAAATGAATGTAACGAAAATGGAAGAGAAGCTGTCGGTTTACGTGAATAAAAATAAATTTGCAGGTAAAAGGGAATAGTTCTTCATAAACACTACGTTCATCTTGCGATTGCAGAATCGTGTGATCTTTATTTCACATAGTCTCCTGTTCTCCTACGCATTAATATTGAACATGAAAGTACGTTTTTTAAATAGCTCAGTGACGCTTGTTAATGGAAAGCTGTACTTGGTATCGAAATTCTGACTGCAAAAACTTTGGAAAATTATGTGAAAGGTAGGTCGGAAATACAACATTATGTACTTTCACGGTCTAGACAGCGCCACTCATAGTTTTGTATTAGTGAAAGACAAATTCAGGAAATAACGTGTTTGCTTATGTGGTAGTTCTATCAGACAAAAGTTTACTTCTGTAAACGAGGAAAACAAAATTATGTTAATTCGTAATAAACAATCGGAAGCTAAGTGTCATTTCAGGTCGTGGATATTGTACAACTAAATTATCAAAACAAAATATTTAGGAGGCGCACTTAATAGCATAGAAAACGGGTAATGAACTGTTCAATAGATTACAGACAGCAAGCGGAATATGGTTTCCCGAGCCCAAAGAAATAACCAAGAAAATAAAATTGTCCGTCTATAGTCCATTAACTTACCGGTGTTACTGTATGAAGAGAGATCTGGATACTGGCAGGAAAGCAGTAGGAAAGGGTGCAAGGAGTCCATATGAAATCTTCAGAAGAATGTGGGGGTGAGAAGCAGGGCGAAAAATTACAAGAGAAAGAGTGAAAGAATCTTTGGAAGAAATTAGTGGTTTGGACGTCTTGTAAGAATGGGGGAAGAGAGGCAAACGCGTGGGAGCCAGACCGATTGGAAAGGAAAACAGGAAGACTAAAACAGAAGTGAAGCAACTTAGTTATAGTTATTTTAACTAAAGAAGAGGAAAGTTAGAGAACAGTAAAAGAAATGGCAAGATCCTAAAAAGTGGCGAACTTTGTAGGAAAAAAGAGATCTCGGTACCTCGACACCCTAGAGTATAAGAGGATTAAATTTCGCGTGTAAAGGACTGATTAAACTTCTGTGGAATATCCGTACTGACCATACCTTCGCAACCCAGTCATTCTCTGCACGCACGATATACACCAGAATAAAGATAGTTTTAATCTACTCTAAAAAAAAAAGTTAATCTTGTTTTCTATAAGAAGCGTTTAAGTATCATATAAGTGTCTTGTGATTTACAAACTGCTTTATTATTATTTTATTGTCAGCTATTTTTGCCTCATGTAGAAAAAAAAGAAAGGAATGACTTGTAAAATTAATGAAATATAAGTAAAAACTGTATTAATGACGAAAAATGTAAATCATAATTATGTATTGTTTTATAGAAATGTGATATCTTTGAAGTATTTATGTAACAGTATTATAAATTGATCATGGTTTCGTAACCCAGCAGTTCTGTGTAAGTAGCTATGGTTTTTATAATTCTGCAGTTATAATACTGGTCGAGTGTGCAGGCACATGCATCATTTATGTGCATCGAGTAATCCTGCAATTATTGGACACTGTGCTGTGCATATTATATAAACACATACACGATATTACAATGGATCAGTGCCATGACCCGAATCCGTTTCGTCGCTGTTGCACAAACCGTAGGGCTAAATTATGCAGGTGGCGGCTGACTAATTGTTTAGTGGCGTATAATGCTCTTGTCTGATATTCTGTGCGCTAAATATAGATCGTACCTACTCATTGACAACACGCTTTTTCTTAATTTCGTAGTTTTCGTATACCACTGTAGTGTAAGAAGCCAATAAAATGTAATGTTCAGTGAGTTGGCTGGGCAGGTACACACACACGCACACACATTAATAACAAACAGAGCCGTTACTTTCGATGTTTGCTCTAGATCACAATGCGGTGTTCTTTTATATAAAAAAAGAATCGTGTTTTTTTAATCTAAAAAATTTCGTATTATTTTAGACATGAACTAAATACACTGTTTAAAATATACGGGAATGTGGGTAATGGGACAGAAAATCAGTACAGAGGTAACAAAACATGTGTCCATTAGCAGTCCAAGTCGTTTGCTGGAATATCAAATATCAGTTTGGTAATGAGTACAACTATTTTGGCGTAACTATTAGCGAGTATGATAAAGAAACGAAAGTAACGGGGGGGGGGTTACTGAAAAAGCTGAATGTAATATAGTAGAATGCAAATATTAAAATAACCCATAAAAATGAATATAAGTGATAAACAATAAAGAGTATGGGCGCAAGCTTGGAGGTTGAACGAGGTGAATAAGACAGTACAAGCTGTAAAGTGGATGCCTCGTGAAGATCTAGTAGGAAGACAGTGGCGTAACTACAGAGGAGATCAGGGGATCAGGCCCCCTCCCCCAGAGATATTCAGAATTCCAAAATCAATTAACTTATGTCTGTTTCTAAGCCAGTTGCGTGTGTTAAGATAAGGCTTATAAATAATTGTAGAAATTAAAGGAATTACAATATTTGTAAATGAACAAAATCATTAAATTTAAAGTTTTATTAGAAAACAGGCTCTCAGTGTTTGGTAAATAACGTAGGTATTTGCAGCCTTAAAAACCAATTACGCACGGGCCAGAAGCCTATTAATCTACCTTTTACGTTTTCCGCGCTCAGTTCTCTTTACGGGGTTGTCTGTGTTATGACTTCTCTAGACTAATGCCTCTATGGTTTGAACCGTCGTCTTTGCACAAGTAAACTAGCAGTTTCTTGACGTTGATTCGGAAAAATGAGAAGACTTTATTGGTGGATTTTAAATAAAAAATAACGTACTTTACCCGAATTTTAAGTTCTTAAAACATTCTTGGGACGACATGCTTAAGTGTGAAGCGGTAATAAACCCGTGTTTTCCAAAATACCTTTAGAAAGACTCATTTTTTACAGAATTGTTAAGAATAGACATTTAGAACACATTCCTAATTATATGAAATTTATTACCATCAATCTGAATAACAATTAATCAAGATAGATTGTTAAGAAACAACAGATAGATTAATCAATATTAATTATTAGTGGTTAAGATTGATGTTAATCAAGGTTTTGAAATCAGTGTTTTTCCATATTTTTGTCCACCCTTATACTTGATGTTAGTTTACTTAAAAACTTTAAGACTCAAATAGTGTATAAAATGTATTTATAAAATTATACGAGAAGAATCCCAAATTTCTCATTTATCCTAAGGAAAATGGAGAGGTCACAACCTAAAAGCTACATTCTCATCCTCCCCTCCCCAGGAGCAGCTCCTAGTTACACCACTGTTCTGTTGAGAAGGATATTACAGAGGCAATGGAAGTGGATGAATTCACGTACTTGGGAAACAGTATCACAAGGACATCAAAGGCAGAAAAGCATAAGCGCGAAGGGCTTTTTCAAGAAGCCATATTTGTTACTATCAAATATTAGGAATTAGGAGGACATTCATGAAGTTATATGTGTGGAACATCGCGCTGTATGGGTGGGAAACCTAGACAACAGAGAAATCTGAAAGATGGCCAATAAAAGCATTTCAAAGGTGTCCTTGCAAGAGAATGATAAAACTAAAATGAGTGTTCGATGTAACAAATGAACAGGTTCAGGAAACAATTGGAGAAAGGAGAAGTTGTGGAGATGTATAACGAGAAGACGAGACTGGTTGTTTGAACTCTGGTTGAGATGTCTAGGATTAATGACATTGGTGACGGAGGATGAAGTGAATGGAAATAACTACAGGGGAAGGTGGGCATCAGAATACTTGAGGCAGGATGCGGAGGATGCGGAGGATGCGACATGTCATAGCTATTCGGAGATGAATATATGGGCTCAGGAGACGAGAACCGCTTCAAACCAGCCATGCGTGTGATGTAAGAGTGAGAGCGGGGAGGGAAATAATAAAACAGGGCTTAACAGGGTACGAAATAGTACTGTTGGACGTATTACAGCAGAAGCTATTATGTGATGGCAGTTAGTATGGTGTGGATATGTCCGACGAATTACCGATAGCTGATTACCAAAAGCAGTGTGCCTCAAAAAGGAAAAAGAAAAAGGTAAGTAGGCGAAAGTTTGTTGGCAGCGGTATGGAATGGGGAGGGAAGGTAACACTACAGTATTGTCAGTGTGTAACACAGTACTTACTTGTAAATAACCAGCCACCCACTGTCTGGGTATATATATTTTTTACTTCGATGGGTATGGGCCCCTCCGACAACTTCTGTTTGAGAGTTAGACGAGTTTTAGAGCACAAAGTCTCTTAGAGCTGCGACACCTCCCTCCCCCTCGCTCTCCCGCTAACAGTGCCTGAGGCCGTATATGATGCCATTGGCCTACCAGAGACTTCATCACTTCACTGGCAACAAATTCTGTCAATCTACAGTATACTATAATTAAACGTATCTAGCATGAACCCTTACTCTCGTCAGTTCACCGACCTACCGCGCCGCAGGGTTTACGAAGACCCACTCCGCTAAGCACGTGACAGTGGAGTAGAGCGCAGTTACAAGCATATACGTGTTCTGTTCACACCTCCTTAGGCATTTGCTAAATGTGTCATTAGTCACGATTTTCTTCTTCTTGCACTAACAGATTCAACGTTCTTAACCTGTTGAAGTAAAATAAGTGCAAGAAAACAAAATTCTGGTACGGTTTGAGCTACATTATGTAACAGTAAAATATAAAAAGACAGAAATATACAAACCAGTCAGCGAGTTAGACAGGGTTGTAGAATGACTACATTGTTGTTTTAAGTAGGAAATGGAAATCGCAAGAAAACCCCAGAAGTAATCATTTTTCCAGATAGAGTAATGTTGTGTGTGAGAGAGCGCGCGTGTTGACGCTCACGCGCTCATTTCACTTTTAAATGTTTTAATATAAATAACAGGTTTTGATGTTATTTATGTCACCGGCTTTGTATCAAGCTGTATTAGATAAATAAATACATAAATCACATACTAGTAAAACAATGTGATACATTATATAATATATTGTTGTATTATTTACGTCATATATTATTTTTCATCAATAATTTATATACGAATAATTAATTAAAGTAATAATGTAATTGTACGTGTTGTAATTATAATTATTGTTGTGTAAGTAGGGACTATGCATGTGCGTGTTGGTCCTCAGTAGTAGGAATACATGACATCACGCAAACAGTGAATCAACAGGGGATGCTGATTGTGGAGTAACAATTAATCACAGTAACGTCCTCGCGTGACTTGAGACACTCCTATTTGCCGCTATCAGTCACCTTATCTACCTTGTCACGGTTCTCGTTATAATATTCCTACTACCTGTATACAGAGACGTCTCCCGAGTGATATACTGCATAACATACCGCCTTCGTTAATGCACAACTAATATTTTTATCAAATTCTAAATCTTGAAATTTAGGCAAATAAAAACTGAACCATACAATAAACACTATAAATTCGTAGCATTCGGATTTGGGTTACAATTCCTTTTAGTCTGACATCCTACTGGATTTTCATTTTTAAAAAAAATTTATAGTTTTTTTGGGCTCTGGGTTCCCAAATATTTGAAATTTTTAAAACGTAATCTACATTCATATAATATTTAAATTCTATTAATATGATACCGTACACGAATTATTGTGATTTTATAAAAATGTTCAACCACTTTTTGGGCCCTGACGTCCAAACGTTTTCAAAAATCAATACAATATTCAGAGTGTACCTTCAATTTTTTACCTCCCAAATGGGATTTTGAGATTTTCACACAATTTTTACGCCCCACATTTTTGCCTCCACCCCTCTATTTTTGGAGGGATCAATCCCAAAAACAATATGGAGTTTCCATCATTGGCTCCACCCAAAGTCGTTAATCCTGGCTGTCTCAACCATTGCCCAACAAACTGCTTCCCCTTTCGCCCGTCATTTCCAAAAGCCGTTCACTTTTAATTTTCCACCAGTGGTAGAAGATGGACCCAAACAGTAGGTAATCTCTAAACACTCATTACCATCCCCCCTCTCCAAAATATACTCAGCAACCGTTGGAGAACTTAGGTTTCTTTATAAAATATTGTCTGGCCAATCATGTAGGCCTACGTAATAGTCACGTGGGGTTTCTCATTATTAAACACGAATAAATAAAAGAAAAAGTAATTTGAAAATTGACCATTAAATAAAAATTATGGAGTACTCGGACAAAATAATATCGCAAAAAAAAAGTTAATTGAGATATGAAGCATTTGTGGGAGAATCGATAATCATTTTACGAGTAGATGTAATATTTCATAGAATATAAATACTATTATTATAATTGCGTAAAACAACCCGTCATTGCATCAGATACACGCTACCACGGACTCTATAGTCTGTGCTAACCTTAGAAAACAAGCATTGTGCTAATGGGGATACAGTGTTGACAAACGTAACGCCATTATTGTAGTGTCTTCGAGAACTGTCGTGACTCACAGACACTCCCTCTACACACACACACACACACACACACACACACACACACACACACACACACACACACACACACACACACACACACACACACACACACACACACACACACAGAGAGAGAGAGAGAGAGAGAGAGAGAGAGAGAGAGAGAGAGAGAGAGAGAGAGAGAGAGAGAGAGAGAGTGAGAGAGAGGGGGGACAGGAAAAGGTTAACACAGCGAGTGTAAAGGACCCAGAAAAGGTACAGGAATATGCTGGAAAAGTGAGGAATAAATTGAACGGGTCAGTCGCAGCAACAGTGGAAGAGAAATGGCAGAGCCTTAAGTGCGCACTCCTGGAAACCGCCAGAGAGGTGCTAGGAATAGAGGAGAGACGGAGGCAGGAGGACTGGTTTGATGAGGAATGCAGGAAGAGTATTGCACGGAGGAGTGAGGCTCACAGGAAGTATTCTCAGTGTATAACTAGTGAAAGGAAGCAAGAATATGAAGAGAATAGAAGACTGGCAAATAAAGTATGTAAAAAAAAGAAAAGAACTTTTGAAAATGGACCGCTTCTTAAAATGGAGCAGGACTGTGCAGATGGAAGAATAAGGAATGCTTATAAATATCTTAACCATCTCAGAGAAGGTTATAAACCATATCTACAACACTATGTAGAGACAGAGAGAATAGAATTGCCAGTGACCCAGAGAAAATTAAAACTATCTGGCGAGAATACTTCGATGGCCTCCTTGGTAGTGTGATAGAGGGAGGAGAAATTGTTGCTCAGACCCCGTGGAATGCAAACATTGGGGAGATGGAATTTGACCCACCATCAATTCAGGAAATAGAAGAAGCTATTAGTGCCCTCAAGAACAACAAGGCACCAGGTACAGACTTAATTCCTTCAGAATTGCTTAAAGCTGGAGGTACTGGGAAACGGAACAAATGACCATGGAATGGAATAAATGCATTGTATGCCCTATTTATAAAAAAGGTGACAAACTTCAATGTAAAAATTACAGAGGCATTTCGTTGCTGTGCACCTCCTACAAGGTTTTTACATATATCTTGAACCAAAGGCTGAGACCCCTCACAGAAAATATAATACGGGAATACCAAGCTGGATTCCGACCTGGAAGGTCTACAGTCGACCAACTCTTCTTGGTAAAACAGATATTAAGATGCGGATGGGAACGTGATATTGATGTGTACCAAGTTTTTGTGGACTTTAGGCAAGCGTATGATTCTATTAATAGATGCAAACTCTACACCATGATGCAGGCATTTGGAATACCAGGCAAGCTGGTAAGATTACCCCAAGTAGACTGAACCCCAAGTAAAAGTGGATAGCCAACTAACTGAACCCATAAATATCACACGAGGACTAAAGCAAGGAGATTGGTTAGCCCCAACACTATTTAATATTGCATTGGAATATGTAATTAGAGGCTTATCAATAAATAGCTCCAATCTGTTAACAAATAAAACTGTACAGATAGCTGCATGTGCAGATGACATTAACATCATGTCAATCATGTCAAGACGGATCGCGGCAGCTAAAGAGATATTTCTGGAGCTTGAAAACAACGTCAAGGAAGTTGGGCTAGCCATAGATATAGATAAAACAAAAATGCTTTTCCAAACAAGAAGGGACCAGGCTCATAACAACATTGAGACAGATGAGGACACAATTGAAGTGGTGGACAATTTCACGTATCTCGGAGTGAACCTAGCAAAGACTGGATCAGAGGAGCCGGAGATCCAAAGACGGACCACCATGGCTAACAAGGCATACTTCGCATTGCTGCCATTATTTAGGTCTGGGGATGTGCACAGGGAAACAAAAATGAAAATATATAGGACTGTCATCAGACCGGTGTTATGCTACGTGTGTGAGGCATGAATAATCACACAGAAAACAGTCGACATAGTAGACACTTTTGAAAGGAAAATCCTCAGACGCATTATAGGCCCAATACAAGAAAATGGCTCATGGAGACTGAGATACAACAACGAACTGTATCAAATATATAACGAGATACCAGTCTCAAAATTTATAAGAATTCAAAGATTGCGTTGGGCCGGACATGTTATGAGAATGGAGGATGGCAGGAACCCTAAGAGGGCTTTGCCGGGTACATGGGAGGGAACGAGACCTAGAGGTAGACCGAGGAAGAGGTGGGAAGATGGCGTTGCAGAGGACGCGAGAGACATGGGGATAAGAAACTGGAGGAGGGTTGCAGTGGATAGAGTGGATTGGAGGCGGAGGTTGGTGGAGGCCAGGGCCCGATTTGGGCTGTAGCGCCATAGGAGAGAGAGCGACAATAACCCCCCCAATGAGAGGTCTTCTGCCGAAACAGAAAAACTCTCATTGCCTATAAACCTAAGAGGACCAGCTAGGATATGGCGCCAACAACCCCCCTTAATTCCTTACTAATCTATTGTCATTATATTTTTTCCTGACGCGTTTCACAGAATTAATCTATATTTTCAGAGGTTCCTGTATAAATTTATACGTTTGTATAAAATTTACACACTTCCTTTTTCTGAATTTTAGTATATTATAAATAATATACTGTTATTACATTCAACACATCCCATAATAACACCCAACGTGTAGAGCTCAAGTTAAGAATTAGATACCGTGGGTTCGAGGTCTAATGTGCACTAAATTAGCCAACCCAAACATTGCACGACACGTATTGAGTAATGCACTGTCTTTGTGTTACGTAAAAGTATGTTAACAGTTAGATATGGGAAAGAGAAGTGGAAAGATTAGAGGAGAAGAGAGAGAGGTAATTAACTAAACAATGTCGAGGGGAACGAGAGAGAGAGAGAGAGAGAGAGCGAGAGAGAGAGAGACTAATGCAACAGGTGACGCCCAGATAATAGATCGAGTTGGCAGTTTTGCCGTGTAACGGCAGATCTGTTTTGTTTTGTTCGCTCTTGAATTCTAGTCTGGTTCCCTTGACCCTATGCGTACACTGCGTATTGTATCGTAGTGTTCCAACCTATATAGTTAATATCGTGTTGAGGAAGGGCAGACGAAACCTAATCCCTATGCCCGTACATGTCTGTGGCAAACGTCGCAGATTCGATTACCTTTACGCATAGATTGGACGTTTGATGAGTAATAGTTACGATTTAATTGTTACAGCGTGAACTAAGAACGCGCACGCGCGGGTTTTATTTTACACGTGTGCTTTCTCAGTTTGTCCATTACATAAGTACTGTCACAATGGATTTTGAAAAGTCACGATAGAGATGAAGTACAACAAAATATTTAAACATTCCATATTGAAATATTGAAGTAAAGCTAAATACCAAAATGCTCAAAGACAGAAGTTCACAGTAGAGTCTTACAGTAGGAAAATTCATAAACATATTTAATGCTTGCCTATACGCCTTTACTTTATACTTATTGTATGTTACACTGTAATATTTATAAGAAATCATTCTCTCATGATGTACGTCTTGAGTTTTAAAGAACAACCTTGAATCAAGAACCTAATCGTACTGTTGAAGTACGGTATCTAAAAGCGAACAGAAATGACAAGATCTTCATTTATAAAAATGAAAGAGTCGTTCGTCGATAAAAGCTTGAACCCAAATTCGAGGATTCCTATGGTTTTGTTACGCCTTTTTGGTGTTTTCGCTATTCTTGGCGCAAATATGAAGTCGTAACTCATACAGTACTCCAGGGTTAAATTGAAGCAAAAATTTCATGGTTGAGAAACCTGCGAGAGGAAACTGAGGTAGCCTATTATTAACAAAGAACGGAGCAGATCGGACATAATTCATTTACAGTGCTAGAAAACAGAGAATCGAGAGGCTTAGAAAATCATATAGCATTTATCGATCTCCGAAAGGCATGCGACTCTATCCCAAGATCTCAATTATGGAAGGCGCTGCAGCAGCTGAAGGTACATGATAATCATATTAACATAAAGGTGTACAAATAGAATTTCATGCAAGTCAAGTCAGGAGGAAACCCTTTGTTTTTAGTATCCGTAACAAGAGGGCTGACACAGAGGTAAAGCTTTTCCCGCAGTACTGTTTAATCTTTGCCTCTTTAACACTAACACTGTGGAACACATCGTGTCAGGAACCGGCCCATCTATTGGTGAAGTCCATTGTTTACTTTCAATGTCATGGACGATGCTTTCGATCTAGAATTATCTCTATAGTTTCGAAACGTTGAAATTATCGAAGTTTCAGATGATGTGTGACGTAGAACGCTAAACAACAAAAGAAGGAATGAAACAAGGATTAAATTTTATAAAATAATGGCAGTGCCGGTGTTAGTGTATGGATACGAATTTCGGGTGCCTACAAGGAAGATTATAAACCAGATTCAACAGAAATGAGTTTTCTGAGACGAACAAGGCGAAATCGTTTGCGTAATGTGGAAATTAGGAATGAACTACAGGTATTGTCCATAAATGATATAATCCAGAAATATTGACTGCAATGGTTGCAACATCTTCCATGGAGGGTAAACGGCTATCTAAAGTACCATATAGGTACAGACCCTTTGGAATAGAGGTCCCCCCCCCCCGAAGGCAATGGTGCAATTCCCCAAGTATTCTGAAATCTCCCCCCCAATTTGATTTCGTGGGTAGGGGTAATCACAATACGGGGGAATGGAATAATCCCCAGTTAACGGTGGATCTTGGGAATTTATCCAAAAAATTTTCAAAACTAAAGCCATTTAATCAATTATTGGAATCGAAAAACTGACGTTATTCTTTTATCAATAGAAAAAAGGTTTTCTAGTATGCCTAATCAATAACTAAATTATGAGAAATGTAAAAGCCTGGTCAAACCTGGCCTAACATGATTAGTAGTACATTAGGCCTTATGAAGATAATCTAACTTAATTTTGTAATTGCGTTCTTTTTCTTCACTGATTTGTTTGATGCTTGTAAGGGGTAAAAATTGCCTCCCCCAAAAATTCCAGTGGTGCAACTTGCACCATTGCACCATGCTGTGGGAAACCCTGCTTTGGAACAAGGAATGTTGGAAGACCGACAACAAGATGGCGAAATATACTGTGAAGACGGAGCACGCAATGTGACTACTCCGTTAAGTGAAGAAGATGAGACTTAACAACACTTATGAACAAAATAGGCTATAATTAATGTTGATAAGACAGAGCTCTTGTTAGGAAATTCAAATGTGCAGTTCACAGTTCTAATTAAGAATAAAGAACAACCAAAACAGGTCAACGAATTCAAATATCTTGGCGGTTGGTGATTACAAAGCAAGGAAACGTGAAAATATAAATATGAAGGAGCAGAGTCGTAAAGTGATAGGAGGACGTAAACATTTTCACAGAGGTTAAAAAACATTGGGGAAAGTTGATGGTGGTGAACTATGGATCGGAAGTATTAAGCTTCAACTCTGCAGCTATAGCCTGTTTCCGGCAGCTACCTAGGCCGGAAAGTTCAAGCTACCAGCGGACTTAGAAGCTCGGGACGCAGCATACGAGCGGGCGACGGGCTTGCCCTTCGTCCCGCACAACCCTCTGGCCACAATGTCAATCGACCTACTTTTAGCCCTAGAACTAATTGTGTTTGATTTCAAACTCTCTCACGTAATTTTAATGGTATTCGTTTATTATGTAATGCTTATAAGTTTTCCTAATAAATTTGTGGTAATAATAGAAATACACAATTCTATGAAAGTCGTTAAGCGTTTCTTTACACATCCGGTTTCGCGGTGAATTCTACAAAGTGATTCGTTGAACATCTTGTGCCATCTATCTTCCGGAGTGGAAACAGAAGTGAGCATTGACTAATGTGTTCAATGGTTGAATGACTATAACTACTTCACCAGTTTTACTTGAAAAATGGAAATCAGTACAGACTCTTTAAAATAGCTTCGAAACACAAAAAGTTAAAATCGTCAGATAATAACTGAAACGCCATTTAAAAACTTGGTAACGTTTTTAACGTTATTAATACTTTTTAACGTTATTTTTGTGCTAATTAATTAACTGTCGCGATTACATATTAAAAATTCGTTGTGTACTGTAATAAAAATTAACCATAACTTTACCTAAAAACCTGCCAAGCAAATAGCAAGGTTTTAAGTTATTTCTACTTTTTAATAGCTTTTGTTTTTAGAAAACTTCTATTATTATCATAGATCCGCTGGTAAAAATTTATGTAAGTATAGTATAATAAGTTAATATCATTAAAATTGTCTGGGAGTTCGAAATCAAACACAGTTAGTTCTATGGCTAAAGGCGATTGACATAAGACAAACATTGATTTCTTTGTCTAATGATGATGATGATGATAATCCTGAGAATAGTGTTGATTATTTTAATCTACATCACAGATCGAGGAAATTAATTTTTTTAATTGGGCAGTTAATGTAGCACGACTAATGGGGATTAGTCGGCTGACCGCCGTGCTGACTTTTCCTGTCTAAGTAGATGTCTTAGCTTAACCTTAAACAACCTATAAAAGAAGAATGAATGCTATTCAGATGGACTACTTGAGATGCAGTTCAGGGATATCGAGACTACAAAGAATCTCCAAGGAGTAGATCAAAAGACGGTGAAGTGGTTTGATCGTATGATCAGAATGGGGAACGGTTCGCGGATCGTGGCGAGAAAATGTGGATGTACATAGATTGGAAGTTGGCGGTATCCTGGGTACGTATAGGGGAGACAGCGGGCGCCATTGCACATCAACAGACTGGAGATGTAGCTGTCACCTTTCTTTCCGTGTTCGTTTCATGCTCCCACTCTAATTTAATTGCTTTGCATTTGTCGTATTGGTTTATACCTGCTTCTGATAATTTCTTCACTTTTTGCTTGTCCGATCTCCGAAAATCTTCTAAGCTATAGATAGCTTAAGTTATAGACTTGTAATCAATCCAATAAACCATCTCCATTGCTTGAGTCAATTCGAATTTCTTTGCATCCTACCCTACTTCTGACAAGTGACTATACAACTGACGGGGATATCAACGTTTTACAGAACTTTATTTTTTGATATTGATTTTGAGAAGTAACATTGATGGGAGACGTCCGGGTCAGAGTTCAAAAGCCTTAAACACACAGACGCCTTGTACAGACGGAATCACTATATAATGAGAATTAAAGGTTCAGTTAAATCCCGTTTAATTAATCATTATAGAAGAGATGACGTCATCACGCCGGTGCCACCAGCGTTCTAACCTCAGCGTTAATTACGCAGGTTGTATTATTATTCCGTGAGAGAGAGCGCTTGTGTCACCCTCCTACCCGTAACAGGTCATAAGAGGATTACTCCAACCCAGCGCCGTTGCCAATCGCTTCGGGGTTCAGAACCTGCAAACTACGATAGGTATCCCGAAATAAGTTTCCCTAGTTTGTAATGAAATATAGATAGTTGAGTTGGTTAAATTGAAAAAAAAATATTAGCATAACATCATGTGTGACTTCTCTACATTTCTGTTTTTCTACTACAGTCTCCATCTCTATTTAGGCGCTTGTCAAAGCGTGATACATATTTTTCCAAATCCATCTCTAGAAAAGTGTGCCCCGTTTTCACAACCAGAAATCGACCTCTTCATCATCTCGAATGTCTTTCCTTTCAAATGAACTTTGGGCTGGGCAGTAAGGTAGACGTCTCTAGGCGCAGAGTCAGGATAATAGGGTGGATGTTCTCAAATCTCCCATCCAAACGTGTTCAGAAGTTGTTGTGTCTAACGTGCAGTACGAAGACGAGCATTGCTGTGCATGAGAAAGACCGTTTTCGTAGTATTTTCTGTTTGACTGCAGTTCTGAGCTTTAGACATGTTTGGCAGTATCTTTTAGGGTTGATGGTTAGGCATATCTCTTTTCCTTGAATAGACACGGCTCATGACACTCCTAATCACTTTTCATTAATTCTCGTTTTATCATGTTCACACACACACACACACACACACACACACACACACACACACACACACACACACACACACACACACACACACACACACACACACACACACACACACACACACATTCCATTTTGAGGTTTCAGTTGTGACACTCGTAGACTAGTATTAAAAATTGATCCTCAAGTATTAGCCTACTTCACTGAAGAATTAAAACACCAGGTTGATTTACATTTAGAGACAAACAAGAGCCAGAGTGTTGTTACTACTCGTAGAATGTTATAAATGTCTAATATTTTTTACCTGATTTTCATTGTACGTGTACAAAATACTTCTTGATACTTTAGAAAGACTGGAAAAGTGGCGGTCAACCAGCAGCATGCGGGGTATGTTAAGTGGCACGCGTTAGCACATTTACTTGAATCTTGTTACTTGTAAATCCCTTACTGGATTTATAATAAACAAGCTGAATACTCGCGCTCCGCTATGGGTTATAAAAAAGTGGAAGTTAAATTCTCAATCCACCTTATACTCAATATGCTAACTTTTACTATTGTACTTTAATTTGACTAAATAAAAATATTTGCAGTGAAACCCAACTTAACAAAATTCGGAGAGAAATTATTATTGTTCCGTGTTTGATCGTTAATGCATAAATGATGTAACCTAAAAATTAATGTAAAAAAAATAATTGTAGAAAATTTGGTCCAATTTAACAGAAATCTATGTGAAGTGTGCAACTGAAATTATAAAGAACAATATAATAACCTGTTTGTGTGCGTGAAAAATATAATAATCTGTTTGTGTGCGTGAAAAATATGTTAATTGTATCAAAAATTGATTTTTGTACGTAGAGTTAATAAAAAATGTGGATTTGTGAAGTAATTAGTTAGAGTAATAACTGGTTTGAATAAAGTAAAAGTGTGTTAAAAAATATGGGATTTGAAATTTAAAATTAAAGCACCTCTTTATATACTACGCGGCAGTGGGCGCGCGCGTGTGTGTCATCATCATCAACCTCAGGGATTCCGATCATCATCATCCTGAACCTGTTCCGGGACCCACTTCGCTCTCGGCCGTCCTACATCTCTCTTCCCCACCAGTCTGCATTCCATCCTAGCGCTGGAACCCTGTTACCCACCATTCTTCCCAAATGTTCACAACACCTTCTATTGTTGCTCCTTAGCTGTTACGGGTCGACCCCCTAGTTCCGTCCTTATATCCACATTCTTCTTTCTATCGAGAATGGTATAGCCAAAAGTATAGGCTACCTCATAAATTTCATCTCCTCTGCCTGAATCATTGCTTTGTCTCTTTCTGTCCACCTCTTTGATTTGTTTAATTTTTCATCCAGATCAATTTCTGTCCCATATGTAACGTAACATCCCAAGTTACTGAAGTGCTGGAGGTGTTCCATAATCTTTCCATCTATAACTATCGTAGTTCTTACCGGTTGCTTCCCTCTGAATGCCATTGTTTTAGTCTTGTCCTCTGATATTTGAAAGTCATATTCATCTCTTATTCGATGTAGTGTATGTACATTGATGTCTGTAGTTTATCCTTGCGGTCCTGAGTTATTACCATATCTACGTACAAAACGGAGTTTAAAAACATTCCTTTCAGAAAAATCCCTGGGTCAACATAAGATTGCCATGTTTTAAACATGTGTGTGTGTGTGTGTGTGTGTGTGTGTGTGTGTGTGTGTGTGTGTGTGTGTGTGTGTGTGTGTGTGTGTGTGACATATAGAAAAGCGTCGGCGATATACAGCAGCTTTGTCTTACTACCTTATGAGTGGGAACTTCCTCAGTCATCCTTCCTCCTATAATCAGTCGTACACTGGTTTCTACATAAAGGCTCTTTCTAGTTTCAATAAGATGTAGCCTATAGGGTAACCTCCTCTGTAAAGGATTCGCCATAATAATGTCCTTTTAACATTGTCAAAGGCTTTTGTCAAGTCTACAAAGGCCAAATGTGTTTCACAGTTAAACTCCTGTCTCTCTTGAATTATTCCTTTCACTGTGAAAATGGCATCCACACATAACCTTCCCTTCCTAAAACCCATTTGCTCCTCTGACAGTAAAAAATCTGTTATCACCTTTAACCTCTCATTCAATATCTTTGTGTATACCTTGTATGCTGTGTCTAACAGACTTACCCCTCTATAGTTACTTGGGTTCGCTCTATCATCCTTCTTGAAAAGAGAAACAACCTTCGCTTCGCGTTTTGGAGTCATTTTCTCTTCCACCATATATTATAAAAATGTAGGAGGCGTGAATGAAACATTATACCCGCATATTTTAATAATTCAGTGTTTAGGCCATTTATGCCCGGTGCTTTCCGATTTTTTTATTTTCTTAATGCCTCTAGCAATTCCTCCATAGTTAGTCAGACTGTCTACTTCAGTGTACGTATACAACCGTACATCCTTTTGTTCTTCCTCCTTGTACCATAACTGCTTATAAGGTATACTTTTTATATCTTATCAGTATTATTCCCTGCAATCCTCGAATTCCTATCTGTTTTCAACCTTGCCCAAAGCTTTATCTTAGAAACCACTAAGAAATGCTCAGAGCCTATATCGCATCCTCTTTTTACTGTAGTATCTTCTGTACGTTGTGCTATTCTCTCATTGCCTATGACATAATCAATTATATATCTACAATCTCTGGCCGCCCAAGTATACTCATTATATTCCTCTTCTTTTTAAAGGTACTAGAAATGCTTAGTTCATTAAAAACTGCAAATTCTCTCAACTTTTCTCCATTTGACTCAACTTTTTACCTCTTTGTCACATGTCCTCATTAGTTTTGGTATACGTATATTTCTTACTCCAGCATTCATGTCCCCCTCTATAGAACCTCATACCTCAAATTAAATTTATCAACTAAGTGCTGGAGAGTTTTATAAAATTCTTGTGTTTCTTCTTTTCTCCCCTCTTCTGGAGCGTAAACCCCAATAACAACCCAGTACCCTTTGTCATGTTTTAGTTTCACGTAATGATTCTCTCATTGACATATTGAACCTCCTTTACTCTCGATTCCTACTTTTTGTCAATAAACAATGAAACTCCTTTTGCCGCTCTCTGTTTCAGACTTACACCCCTGTAAACGTGGCATAATTCCCAAAATGTTTTGATCTTTTTAATTTTTTTTGTCTCGGTTACTACCGCCAGATTTATATTTCTATCCTATAAAATCTTCACCAGTTCAAACTCCTTAATTGCTATTCCTCGCACATTCGAGGTAGTAATCTTAAATTGGTCCGCTATCCATTTGCATAGTCCTAATCTCTTTGCTGTGGACATTTTCCCGTTAATTTTCCGAGGGTTTTTGTGATCCTGCAAATAAGATACTTTTTACGTGGGTGGGTTACTGCCCCTATCCGCACAATCTCCATCTGTAGGAAGGGGATGTAATTCGGACTTCCCTTGTCCTAGGGGGATACCTTCTCCATGGCTTGAGGTCCCCCTCCCCGTTTTGCGCAGTATTACAGCAGTCTGAATCATCCACATTCACGCCTGCAATATTCCAAAGATAAGCCGTTCCAGGATCCCTTCCTTTGCGCCTTAACTTGGTACTGGTGGATAATGCTGCCCTCCACCTTGGATGTTTATCGACCTTCCGGTCTATACGCTGTCCAGGCAGTGAAGGCGGCTAGAGGATTAGGAGACCCTTGACTCACGCACGCACACTGGCAGGCCGCCTAACAATAGACAGGGGCCGGCACTTGACCTGCGCTGCTGTCTTTTTAAATACAGTTTACTATAATAAATTAAATTTTGTTATTCTGCTTAATCTTATAGTTTTGGTCGTTCCGTTTAATTCAGACTGTGATTTCATTTAAAATAAGTCCAAACACAAAGTTTATACGACGATTTTCAAATGTTTTACTCTTATTTGTTTATTTTGAAATATTGTGATTGCTAAACTTCTGAGAATTATTTACGCGACTGTTATTAAAAAAACGTTATTATTAAAAACTAAGATTCTGATCATTTAATTTACTTTTCAACTATTTTTCTGAGACACTCCCTTTGGATGCCAGAAGCCGGTTAAATGGCCCTATGGTTCATTGTTGGAACTGCTAGCGGCCGATTATATCGGCCCGTCAAATGACACTGAGAACTGCCAGCGGCCGATCTCGCTGGCTTTTTGTATATTCATCGTAGCGACCAGCATGACAGATGATCAATCGTTTGCCTTTACCCAGAGGCCCGCCGAGAGTTCCTTGGATAATGCCATCAGTCCAACCAGTGTCCTTTCTCGTGTTTTCATTGATCCAGGTCTCGTCCAAAAATATAGTGTTTGTAATATTTACTTCACGCATCTTTCTTAAGAAATGACACCTTAACAGGGCCACTGACGGCTTTTTCATGAGGATTTTTCTGCTGCTAAATTTCTTGTACTGAAATCCCATGTCTGATAATAGCGATCTCAGTGAAAATTTTCCTCCCATATACAGTCCAGGTTCTTGCAGTGACACACAAAGTTGTCTGAGGGTAGGCGCTTCTTTTCGAGCATAGTAGCTCAATATGTGACGTCGAATAGCTCCTTTGTCGAAGTCATCCATGTCTGTTACTGGCCGCTTTCTCTTCAAACTTTTCTTCCGAGGAGTATGAATAATAATATTTTCCCTCTTGGTGCTGTTTAAGGTGTTATCTTGTTGATCGTCCTCAGCTGTGATTAAATCAATATCTTCAATTACACAGGGATCTTCTTGATTTTCCAAACTTTTTTTAATCTCTGCCTTGATACGTTGTATTGTTCTCAACGAAATGCCACAAGCATCTGCTGTTCTCTGCATTACTTTCTTAGTATTAAGTAAAGGACCTCCGTTATTCTTCTCTTTCTCAAAATAGAACAGAACAGAAGCAATCATTGTTCTGCATTGAGTATGTAAAACTTGGCGTTTTTTACAAGGACTCATAATCACAAATCAACTATACACTAACCACAAATGAACTGATTCACTCACAGTACACGCGACAGATCTGCTCTCTGACAAGACTTGCTGGTCTCACTACCCCGTGCAAGCTATTTAACGCCTAATCAGCGGGTAATCAGTGACTCACTCGGGGTACCCGGTACACGAGCAATGACCTCTACTGTTTGTTGGTTTGAGGGTGAATACCCTCTCTATCTGGAAAAATGACTATAGCGACCAAGTGTAAACCAAGTAAGGAAGGGACGTCTCTCTTGCATGTTACCGAAATCTGTAATACCGGGGTAATTATTTTCCAAATTACGGGATACAATAATACACATTTAATTTCTGACGCGCTACCTCGTCCTCTCAAGTTATAGTTAAAGTTTAATAACATGGACAGTAATTTTTTAATATATTTACATAGATACATATCACATTTCATTTTGTGTGTCTGTAAAACAATAATATATAATATTTTTATAATAAATAACATTTTTAAAAGTTCGTGCTAGTAAAAAGACAAACAATTATTTCGATTACGTATAACAACTATTATTTCATATATTGTTTATTTGAAATAAAAATATGAGGTTTGAAAATAATCTTTATATCTATATATTAAAATCTGTTACATATGTTGATATTTTTTTCAGTATTATAACAATAAAGAGGTGGGTCGTCAATCTGCTCTTTATCGAGTATCACAATCGGTGAATCGGAAGTTAAAAAAAAATAATAAAATAAAATAAAATGGCCAAGGCGAAATTTTAAGATTCTCGTAATTTCGAGGTCAAGTTCTAAAATCAAAAATCAATTTGTAAAAATATTTCATATTAAAGGGAGTGTCACAGAAAAATAGTTGAAAAATAAATAAGATGATCAGTAACTTAGTTTTTAATAATCATAATTTGTAATAATAGTCGCTTAGATGGTGTTCTAAAGTTTAACAATAACAATAGTTCAAAATAAACAAATAAATGTAAAACATTTGAATATCGCCATAAAAACTTCGTGTTTGGACTTATTTTAAATGAAATTACAGTCTGAATTCAATGGAACAATCAAAATTAAAAGTTTAAGCACGACAATAAAATTTAATTTATTCTAGTGGACTGTAACTAAAAAGACAGCAGCGCAGGTCAAAGGCCTGTCCCTGTCTATTGTTAGGCGGCCTGTCAGTGTGTGTGTGTGTGAGTGAGGGTCTCCTAATCCTCTAGCCGCCTTCACTGCCTGGACAGCGTATAGATCCGTACTGTTCTGCGAAAACAGGGTCACCTCATGTAGGATGTGGGGCTCTTCACCACGCAGTAAGCTAGTGGCTCCATTGGGGCGTCATTGCTTCCTCCAATCCTGGGACTTGTGAGGACCAATGCCCAGTCAACCCGCAGCAAAGCTGCTACCTTTCTAAGTTCCCTCGACCCCACGCGCGCGCGCGCGCGCGCGCGCGTGTGTGTATGTATGGAATAAACGAACTGCAAAATGAATATTTACTTCTCAAGAATGTAGACTTGTTTTGGGTACTTACACAATGGGTCATATGAATACATTACATTTAAATTTGCAAACAAAAAATTATCTTTTTTTTCTTTTTTCGTAACTGTTTTTTTTTTTTGTAGTCTTTTGTAAATTACACTTTTTTCTAATGACTTTTCTCAGAAAAGATTATCTGAATTCATTTGAATGCTTAAGGAAACAACAGTGTGCCCAAATTTGGAAACTACAGAAGTTTAATTCTTCATTGCACGATTCACTTAAAACATGATCTGCTGATTTCCAAAAGATTTAAAACTGATCTCTGAAGTGTTTATCGAGCCTTTTCCGTTTCTGTTCAAGAGTTAATTAATTTCTTTCCTTGACATTATAGTTTCTTGAAATAAAATTCTTGATAATAATACAAATATTATTTAGTAGCTTAAGGTACGCTGAAGTCCATACATTAAGGCTCACTACGTCCATAACACAGTTATAATAGTGACGTAGAATTTGAAAAGCCATGAGAAAGTTTGAAACATTGAAGTAAAGCTATTCCAGAACGCTTAAAGACAGTAGTTCACATTTTGACTTAGTTTTAGCAGAGTTGTAATAATACACTCCCCAAAACACAAGTTTAATGTTTACCTATTCGCCTATACTTTAGGCCTGTTATGTAGTATTGTAAAAATTAATTCTCTCACCGTGCACGTCTGAGTTTCATAGTTACAAAAGTGGGTCACAGCACAAAAATATTGGCCACCACTAGCCTGGGCCTCCTCGTGTGTCTTCGTCTTCTACACTGACAGGGATTAGGAACTTTGCCTGTTCCGACTTCAGAGGCTATCGTACCATCTCCTCTGAGATCTTCCATTTCTTCGTCTTATATTCCAACGCTACGTTCGGAATTCGTACCGTATACAGTAGGTTAGGTTTGGCCATGATCTTTTAAAACTTTATAATCTTGTCCTTCGTAACTTTATGCTCTAGTGTTTTTTGAATATTTGCACATATTAATCTAAATCCATTGCTCTTGACATCGATACCTCTGTCGTAGACATAACTATCGTTCTCAAGATAACTAAAATGGTTAGCGATTATCGGGTCCTTTAAAGGCCCATTGTTTCCTTTTTTTATTTCTGTATCATCATATTGGACTCAGTGGATACAGGCCCATATCCAGGTACCCCCCGCTCTAGAATAAATTTTACCCGTCCTAACGCCTTTTTTTAAATCGTCTCCAGTAATTATCTCAATTTTTATTTTATAGATACTACTGCAAAAATATCACGAAAAAAGTCACGAAATATTAAGTGCGTACATTTCTGCTAATTTGCACCTGGTGGCCTCTAGAGATTCATAAACACCAACGCCACATTAGAACACGTAGCACGTTACACTAGCGTGGCCAGCATCATTTTAAGCTTGGATTGCTGTATAGGTTACGTGCCGAACGAAGAATAGGAACAGCCCCAGTGTAAGTTTTGTCAGGAGATGTAGATTTGTGACTCTTGTGGTGACATCCGAGAATTGCGGTGACTTTTTTTTTGTATGGACAGACCTATGTGTGTTCTTTTTTTTTAAGAAACCCCAAGACTTAAATATGCATAGGGTAGTCTTGAATGCTGTGGTTCTAAAGATTACAAAACCCTAAAATCGGGATGTAAATTTAACCTCGCCAAGTATGCCTATCTCCAGAACGACGAAGAATTTATTTCGTCTACAAAAGATAAGCCAGTCAAGAGAGTCATAATTCATGACTCCTCGAAACAGACAACAACCGTAGCTGCATGGTATAATTATTTAAATCATTGCAGTACTTTGTGACAGAAGATGCGGCAATTTTCTATGGGCATGAATTTTAAAGTATACCTTTGGGTTGTCAAACTTTTCTTACAGCCAAGGAAAAGCAAAGCCATTCTCTGATCTATTCAAGGCTGAAAATAAGATTAAATTGAAGAACAAGAGTGACGTGGACCTACTAAATTATTTTTAATTCAAAATTTTAATCCCTTGTAGTTTCTTGCAGCTTATCACAATTTTAAGAGAAATATCATTAATTTCTTCTTTAAGTTAAAATTGTTTGATCCCACGCACGTTGTACAGATCAAAGCTGTATCAATACAGACTATAGAATTACAAACTAATCTGCGTATATACGGAATGGAAAGTGTATACCCATGTTTGCCCTCTCTAGAAAACCTTTTATCCCTCCGAGAAAACGTTTTGCCTCCTCTGATAGCTAGTTCAGAGTGATCAGTGAACAGGCATCAGTGAACAGCTTATGTGAGTGTCTGGCTACAGACTGGTACCGTATATTAGAGGAACTATTCATACGGTCTTCAAAGGAATGGTCTTGGCAAAAAACCTCGTAAAACCGATAGATTTCAAATAGATTCAAACCCACGACCGCGCACCATCCGGACTAATAATATTGCTTTGCAGACAATTTTGTGTGGGCCTTACTGTTGTTAGACCTCACTCAGTCGTTACGTGTAGCAACTTTTTGTTTTATCCGTGTAAAGTCCAACTGACGTGCATTGCATGCAGGAGACAAACAATGGATCCAACGCAACGACATCAGTTACATTGTTATGTTATTTTACTTCTTTAACCGTTTTATCAGTGGAAAGGCTATATTTGTCTGTTTATTAACCGATAAAATTCTTTAATTTCGACATTATATCCAAGGACGTTTTATGTGTGTGTCGGGGGGAAGGGGTAAATACGTGTTATGGCGGTGAATGTGGACAACGTTACCGAACGTTCTCATAATCATGTAAATTTCTCTTGCTGTTGTTACTAACGTTATTACAGTGACGTTTTGTGGAAGCAATCGGTGGCGGACGGCCTTGACCATATTTATATGTTGTGTAAACACGCCAAGCATCAGCTGTTTACATCATACGAACTGAAGCTGGTTTGGGCAGAGAGGTATGTGCGGTATGTGCTACACCGTAGAAACGTGCCGCGGTTTCGTTAACCGACCGGATGTTTGTGCTAATCGGGTCGTGCTATATTTGTGTTGTACTGTGCGAGGCTTTAAATACACGCCGTGTGTTGTTAAAAGTACTTTATAATTGAATGGGTAAAATATTTGTTCTAAAATTCTTGTTGTGTGGAAGGTTCGTCCCTGCACTTTTTAAAAGATTTCATTTATTGTTGTATAAACCGTAGGTACAAATACAAGATTTTAAGTACGTTTAAACCCCTCAACGCATTTAAAATTATTGATATTTCACTGTGACATCGTGCACTTGTTGATTACAAGGCCCCCCCCCCCCATTTGTGAAATATAAACTATAAACCGAATAAATAATTAGGTTTTGCTAATGACAATAATAATAATAATAATATAACCGTTGTACAGTTCCGTTGAAATGACCCTAGAGATTATTGAATAAGTTAAAGAAGTGTCCTCAGTTTCTTCTCTTTTTAAACAGCGCACTTTACCAGCCTGTAGGACAGCTCAAGTACTTTCCCGCAGTATCTAACACGGTTTTGAGAATTTCTTCTTGAATTGATAGCTCTCTTGAGGTCGTTTCAGTTTATTTGTTTGGTACATACCATTGACATCAGATGTAGTCTTGAGTAAAACTTTCTGAGACAGTTGTAAAATTTCAAAATTTTGGTTTCCAAGCTCATGTGGAATGCTCTTGCGTTACAAGTTTTTTTTTACGTTTTAATATCTTGTGACGTACACTGTTTGTGTGAGACGCCAATTTACGTGAACAATACAGGAAGATAAACAGGTACCGGTAAATAATATTTAAAGTTACTCTGTAAATTTCAGTTTGCTACTGAGATTAAGATTCGTCATTTATGATTATTGAAATAATTAAAACAGCCTTGGAACTGATCCTTCTGCTACTTCCAAAAATTTTGGATCGCGTGCCACGAGTGTCTTACAGCAAGAGACTGCAGGTAATATGTAGGAACAAAAAGTGTGACACATAACTGCAAGCGAGAGAGTATTGATTAAAATCAAGTTGCTCTATTTACGGTCGGGAAAGTGGCTGTCAGTTCGATCCTAGTACGGACTGGCTCGTACACAACAGCCGACACGAGTTTTCCTGGCTATCACGTGGTAAGGTCATTGACTTCACTGAACAATAACGTAATCAGATAATTTTGGCAATCTGATTGTTGTGATTGAACGTTTTTTCGAGTCCTGTTCGTGATATTTCTACATTACAAGTGGCAAAAGTGGTTTTCACTACCTGAAAAGTATACACAAAAATAGAATACCAACAATACTTCGATTTTCTTCATCGAGACTTCAAATTTTTCTTGACATTAGGAATCACAATTATAAATGTATGCAGCAATGATTTGTAGAATTTGTAGGTTCTCGGTATCCTTTTAAAATACTACACACACTTACATGAACGAATGGTCCCTTTCGCAGAAAGTCAAAACACTCTCTATCCTGAACTACCTACCTGAAGATACCGTAAATTTGTGAAATCTCGTACCTACCGTACCATGAATTGTATAAAACCTTTCCATCTACTTTTCTTTAAAACGTTTTCTGACTTTACATGTTATATATAATCAGTAAATGTATGCAAAAATTTAAAAATATTTTTAAACTGATTACGTGAAAATAAAAAGTCTGCTTTCTTCTTAACAGAAACTAATTTGTTCGTGAATGAACAGTTTTATACACACTATCTTCACTCGTGGACTTGCGTGGTCGGAACTGTTAGTGACAACTCTCGTTCGATTGACAGCCACGTTTTACTGATGTCATTGTTAATATTAATAGGCGTGTCAAACTGTAGCTCACTCTCAGCTTTACCACTGAGGATGCCGCATCGTAGAATGGCCGAAACGTTTCGAACAATGACACGAATGAAACGTGTTTGTAAACCGAAAGAAAACTGTTATTATTAAAAGTTGTATAGCCTACTCACTGTTTAAGACAAATATTCAAGAGTTTGAATACACTTTCAATTATTGCTTGAACATATAAGGAGCCTACAATTTGAAAATATATTTTAAGTACCTGAAAAAGGCAAGTTATTACACTTTCGAAACTTATTATCTGAGGCGGGCTCTTGTCAACCGGGGCCTCCGAATTACGAGCCCTGCACACAAGTTCTGTAACGCATAACGCACAGCGTTCATCACGCTGTACTCAGCAATAAACAATTTATCTATTTGCATGCTTTGAGTAGGCCTATCTTTAATTTTAAGGCTGGATGACCGCTGAGAAACGGGACACCATTAGAAGGATTCGAAACCACGACGGAAACGAGTCCATCGACTATTGGCACAGTTCGATATTTCATATAGTTAATGTTGTGAACATGATATTACAAAGGTCTCTTTTAGTACGTCCTATAAAGTATAATTCTAACTTAAAATATCCTGCTTGTCACAATAGAACTGTGTGCGTAGTTGTAAAATGATGATGATTAGTGTTCATGTTGATACTTAAATGTAATTAGCTTGTCTAAATGCACAACCGGATATAGGGCGTCTAAATAAGGCGTATTTGACTGTATTAAATAGGTGAACATATTGACAGAGGAAGTACCAATCAATGACCCGTTCAAATAAGCCAGGGTCATGCGACTGATTCGCTAAACTGTTTTTCACGGAGTCGTTCTGTGTTGACAGCAGATATTTATCCCTTGCGAACTAAGACTGTATTGGATAATAAGACTATAGAGCAGGGTCACATTACCGTTATCTAGGCTGTGGCGTCATTTACGATGTGGGTTATGATGTTGATCACAAGTTGCCTAAGGTTTAGTCAATATGTGGCACAATTCGAGTGTTATCGAGGAAAACAAGGAAGGAGACTTGACTAAAATTTTATAAGGTAATGGCCGTGCCAGTGTTATTACAGTGTACGGTTCTGAAACTTGGGTTCTGGCGAAAAAACATCAGAGTAGAATACATGTATCGGAGATGAAATTCTTGCGATCTGTTAAAGGCTGCACACGAAGAGATAGACTCTACAATCAGACATAAGTAAAGAATCGAACATTTTTAACATCCAAGATTGTATTGCAGAAAACAAAGAGAGATGGATTGCTCATCTGAATAGGATGTCAGATGGCAGGTTGTCTATGGACGTTTGGCAACACAAGCCTATTAGACAACGAAGTGTAGGAAGAGCTAGGAAGCGTTGGCGAAGTGGGTTCCTTTGGGACCGGAACAGGTGATTCGCGTAGTTCCTTGTAGAATAAAAACAGAAGAACTTGTTTAATTGGGCTGTCATCAATCGAGATCTTTGTTCGTATTGCACGGGTACCGTCGAATGTCGTACCCTTGGTTTTATTATGTGGATCCTCAAGTTATATTCCGAAACAATTAGATTTAATTTTTATGAACAGTCAAAGAATACCTTTAAATAATGTATAAAGAATTTTTAGTACTTGCAACTACACCTCTAGGTATTCCAGTCGGTGATTTTTTAGTTGTTTATCCAAGTTGCATTTCGGAACAGTTGTGGAACATTCGGAACATTTTTTATAAATGTTATGTAAGTTTACTAAATAATCCAATTGAAGATGGAACACAACTGTTCCGAAATGCATCTTGGATAAAAAACTAAAAAATCGCCGTCTGGAATACCTAGAGGTGTACTTGTAAGTACTAAAAATTCTTTATACATTAATTAGATTTAGTTTCTTTTTCTTTTCCCTCCTCTTTTCCCGTCAAGCGGGATTTAGTTTAGAAATGATCATTGTAGTCTATCCTGTGAGTTCTCAACTATAGCCTAAGAAAGTCGAAACTCAAAAATCTGCTAAAGTAAAATTAAGCTAGAAATACACACAGTTGAGCCAGTTTCGTCAGTCTTCTCTTTCAAATTGATGGACTCCTCTTTCATCATTGTTAACTGTAGCGTAGTATGTCTACGCGTAGGTAAGAGGTTTATGGCGTGGGTCGCTTGAGGTTACTTCAGTTCTGTATTGTATTGTCATCTTAGATAAGATGGGGCGCCACCATTGTGACCTTACTAGATCTAGTACTTTTTATGAATGCTTAGTGTTCTAGCCGTTGTGTGTGATCTAGTGGACTTTCTTCTATCCGAATTATGCCTTACAGTATAATTCAACTTTCTGTAAATTTTCCTAATGGTATTGGAAAAAATTGTTACGAAATGCTTAGTAAAGAATGGTAACTACTGAGATAACTGTGTAGAAACATTTTTAAAATGTCAAGAATTCATGGTTTTTGGAATTAAACATTCTGTAGAAGAAAACGTCTTTCCCAATTCAACGATGTTAGTTAAATTTGTACTGTGCCTCCTTCGCTTAATCAGCAACAACTGAAGGAATAGTTGCAACTCCGACTGTAAATGATAATAATAAAGTTAAAAATCAACGACAAACTCGATGCTAAATGGACTTTTCTTGACAAGAAAATTAAAACATGCATAAGCTTTTTTTACTATTTTAGAACACTTACCTAACAATAATGTGTAAATACTCCAGTCTTTTCCTAGTAATGAGAATCCCTGTATAAATAGCACATTAAGTAACTGAAATTTTAATGTTACGTTAGTTTTAGCACTAAAGTAAGATCAAAAGATAAATAGTAAATTAATACGCACATTAAGCGCTAGAGATCACAGTTGCGACATCTGATGTGATAGTGGACAGCTACAGGCCTTATTAACAGAAATTTAAGTTTTGACTTTTTTTATATTGGTTACAAGTCTATTAAATTAGCGGTTTTACATTGAGTTTGTCTACGATAACAAGGTATATGTAATAAGATCGTCAACGTTCTAAGTAGATTGACACGAAAGCGAGTAGAAAGTTTAGTACTTTTCGTGCTTAAGCCAGTACAGAATAGTTTTGATGAGTGGTCACCGTGCGCGAGCCAGTGGATAAGAACAGGTGAGCGTATCTCTATACTACATTCTTTGATATCCACTAACCTACCTATCCATATTGGTGGCCCGTGGCCTTCTATGCATTCCTATCCTTAATCTTTTCTCTTCATCCCCTGACCTTCATTGTCTCTTCAAATCCTCGAATTCAAGTCCGTTAATCTCAAAAGCGGTCTTCTTTCTTCTTTGACGAAAAACTGTAGTTTTTAAAATCCTTTTGGCATAAGCGTATCATCTCTTCTGTCCACATGACCTGGCCACTGTGTAGTCATGTCTTGATACATATAGTGTAGTCATGTCTTGATACATATATATTTTACTATACAGATTTTAGCTTCTTTTGTTGGCTAAAAAAATTTAAAAAAAAACAGTAGAGGTGTTGAGTAACACCGAAGGTGAGAAGACAAGCAGAAAAAGCGAAGTGAGAGAATATGAAAAAAGCTGTGTAGGAGAAAGAGAAGAGAAGAAGCAAATCCGGAGTAATCGGCTTGAGAGAAAACTTAGTTCCATAGCATTCCTTACACTCATAAGGGTAGACAGTCGTAATCGTGTTTAGATGCAGTGCGATCCTATGTCCGATGTTAAAGAACAAAACGCGACATTGGGCGAAAAGTTGTGCGGTTACATGGAAACTGTTGTTTCATACAGGAAGTCATCAAATCGTAATTTAGGTACGACCCGCGGTATCGATTCTGCTCGTCTCCGTGTAGGGAAAAATAATAGGGCGCTCTTGCGTGGGATGTCTATTTGGCGTAAACAGTATAAGAAAAAAGGGAACGTTTGAAAGCTTTGTTTTTATGTAGTTCTTTTGTATGAATCTGTCAATCGTTTAGAAATTTTTATTACTGTAAATCAGAATATTTGTATTTCGAGAATTAGAAAAATCTCACATTGACAGGCCCACTTATCTTGATATAAATAATTATCAAATTGTTAACTCGTTGAGAAATTTGATTTCGGATGTAACACGCGTGCGGTTGTGATTATGTATGCATCATCGTAACATTTTAATTATATGAATCTGTATTCACGACACAAACGTCCTCATTAGGCGAAGGACGGAACTGGCGTTGAATATCATAATGACAGCATGTATAGTCGAACTGAGTTTTGTGTCTCACGACTGAATATTGTTATCTACAAAAGTGACTGTTTAATTTACCGTGTTATTTGGATTTAAATAGAAAGTTTCGTAACGTTTTAGTATGATGTATTGGCGAGTTTTATCGCTACACCTTCGACGTGACTTTGAAATATATATAATAAGGAATACGATGCTGTAAATCTATTGAAAGGAACAGATAGGCCTACACGAACGAGCGTGTGTGTACATAATGTGCGAGCTTGAGACAGGTGATGTTAAAAATCCATACTGTAATACTGTATAACTGTAAAGTGCATACGTACATACTGTATCCATACTGTAAAATGTTTACGTGTAATATACGCATAAAATATACAATATATACAAGTAAAATACGGTTTTACATTGGAAGCAAATCCTGAACTGTATTCCTGGCTGAAACGTTATAGTCGTACAGAAGTAACGTCTATATTGGCTGTACAGTATTTCCTCCCCCAAGCTTACAACAATGCACTGTCTCCATGGTGATATGTAATAATGTCAGTAATTGATGTGTAGTGGGGTCACGGTGCCATGGACACGGCGAAATGTTACCGTCGCATACGATATTCCTTTTAGTTTCGTGTGACTACATTGTGTGTGTGTACGTGTTTCCACGCGCGCGTGGGTTCCTATCTTATGAGCCGGGGGTAAGATTGCTAATCACTCTCTTTTTCGTACAGTTTCACAAGGCGGTTGAAATCCATAGAACTAGAAATTGTTTTAGAAATTTTTTTTTCTGTTTTACATAATACGTTTTATTATACTGTATTATAATGTCTGTATCAATATTTCCGTAGATCGCGCATGCGCAGATTTTTATTTGATTTAAGGAGCTGCGTTCCCATTGTTTTTGGGAATTTTACCATCGAGTCTAATAAATAAATGAGAGGTTTTTGTTAAAAAGTAAAATCAAATATAACGCTCCACACTCTTGCATGCTTCACGGTATGGGGGGGGGGGCATGCATACAGAGAAGCTGTCTGTAGCCACCCAATGCGTGGTTCGTTTTGTATTTATAGACCCTCACATTTTCGCCTGAGGACCATGTAGACAAAAGTCGGTTATCTATTGGATATCTGTGAAATTTCCTAACCACCGTATTTAGTGCTCAAACCTGCGGCTCATATAAATCGGTGTCTTAAGGAACCGATTCCGCGACCGTTTCCATTCGAGCAACGCGTGACAATTGGGATTCGCTTCGTCGTAGTTGTCCCACCGCTGTACAACTACGGTTCAACATGTTCGTTCCGTTGTAATCTTAGTACTACGGGTAGGCTATTTATTATGGCTCAATAAAGTGAGTTTCACGCTTGAGGTTCCAGAGGAAATATAATTAAGTTACTCTACCGATGCGCATAGTTGGGCCAATGCTAAAACGTCTCTCGTTGTGCTGGCTTTTCTAGGATCAGGTTAAACAAAACGGCGAGAAGTTACACAAAACTTAGCAAGTCAGGCATCGTATGAAGTGCCTAACTTTATGTGGTCAGGACAGGCAGTATAGAACAATGCTATTACTGTCGGCATGGGCGTAACTTGGGGCGTAACTTTGGGGGGGGGCAGGGTAAATCTTCATATATTCAAGTGTAGTGAGACCATTTGTATAATAAAATTCAAAAAATATATTATATACAAAATTATAAAGTTTAGTAATAATTCTTAGTTAGTAAACGAGGGACAATTTCATTTTTAATGATCAACAAACCTTTCTTCATAAGTTGTTCTTCCAGTTATGTTTACCTAGAACAAATATACTGTAGGCCTATATACATAAACAATTTCAGTTCTTCCAATTCTTATACGCAGTTTTCGTAAACGCATCCTCTCCCTTAGGCACACTGTCACAAAACGCTCGGCAGTAGTAGCAGTAAGCCGAATCAGTCACAACACAAAGAAATTTTCAAATTGCCAGTCAGCCAATGTTCAAAGAAATTAAGGCGTGTTACTCTCCTTTGCGTTTCTTATCTCCCATTTCCCAGCACTTATCAACATAAAAAACCAAAACAATCACAACAATAACGAATTAAGAAAGAGACAAGCTATGTGTACTTTAACGGAGTACGTACACGACCGAGTAACCGACCGCACTTATATCAATAATCATTAACAAATAACAGTTCCAAACGACCGTATTTTAAGATTCGTGAACAAAGCCATCGACCTCTTGCGGTGTTCCAAAACAAGTCTTTGTTTGTGTAAAAGCCACGCATTGTATTCCAGTTAATTAGGTCTCTAGCGTTTGTTTTTTTTTTCGAACAGAAATATTATTTTGACGTATATCATTCAAATCTGTCAAATATTCCCCTTACAAGTTTCTTCGAAAGAAATAAGAATAATAAATTTGTGGCAGCTAGTCGTCTGATAACAGTACAGTCGTTGAGATATAGTGCTTACTGTGCTCGCAAGGATAGAAACTGACTCCTGTTTGACTATTTTTTAGTTTTTATTTATTTAACTGGAAACAAAATGTTATAATGCTCGTAACATTGGGGGGGGGGAGTGCCCCCTTGTCCCACCCAAGTTAAGCCTATCACTGTCGGGTCATCGCCAGGGTCAATGTGATAATTGTCCTGTCTGTCTGTCTGTCTGTCTATGTAACCCCTTTCTCTGTTGTTGTCGTCAGTTTAAAAAGCACAGCGATATAACTTACCAAAAGAAATTTACATTTTGGTTTACCATTGTACTTTTATTATGTTTTAACACACACACACACACACACACACACACACACACACACACACACACACACACACACACACACACACAGTTCTTGTTTACCATCATTAGCAACAAACATCGACGCCATCGTCTTCGTCGTTCTTGTCTTCTCTTCTCGTCTTTTTCTTTTCTTCTCCTGCTTTATATTTCTCTTCTTCTTTTTTCAAGTTCATCTAGAACCGACCCTTTGTACTACCCCAAGAAACTGAAGAATAATCGGTAGTTAAATGATGTAGACTTTCAGACTGTAGAACCAAAAACACGATACGTATTTCTCTTGGGTATTTCACCTTGCTTAATTCTTTCTCTATCCAATTCTAACCAGTGTCTTAGACTTAACATTTACTTTTACAGTTACTCATATTTATTTCTTTGGAAAACCTTTTGTCTTTCTAGTCTAGTCCCCCCCTCTCACCCTCACCACACACACACACGCGCGCGCGCGCGGGCCATAGCTAAGGCTTTACAGTTGCAGAATCAGCTTATAGCCGCTCTTTTGAACCTTGAAACTCCACAGTCACAGTGTTAGTGATGAGTCATTTCACTCGTACTCCAACGTATTCCCCCCCCCCCGCTCCTCATCTTCTTTCCTTTCACATTCTCTTGATGTTTTCTATGACCCGATACTTCCACCTTACCTTTGGCCTTCCTGTGGTGTCTATTCATTAATCTTTTTCAAAGTTGTTGCTCTTCATTCCTGTACGTGTGACCGTATCACGCCATTCGTTGTGCTTTAATTGAGTTCCCAATATTCTCTCCCTTTAACTCCTCCCCCAAACGCGCGCAGGCCCCCCGCACGGAGTTATCGTGTTCTATTGTTAATCTACTTTTTATTTTATTTTCAATGGAATGAAAAAGCCGACAAATGGGGAAAAGGGTGCAAATGTCTTATAAATAGAATGAACGAGAAGAGGCTTCCAAACCAATGAAGTATGAACCCAAAAGCACAGAAGATGACTAGGAAGACCGTTAAAAATACGGCAGTAAAACGAAGCCAGAACAGGCAATGACGCAGTGCTTGTACGGAGAAACATCGATTTCAGAACTTGGTAGAGTTGCTGAACACGTAGTGCAAACCCTACCTTCTTACGGATTCCTCAATTCCCAAACAACGACCGTCCACATCCGCCATTGCTAATCGTAACGTTTCGTTCACTACTAACATCTATGGTCGTCTTAGGTGAACTAACAAAACTGAATTAAATAGTAGACCAAATCGTCTTACCAAGAAACCAAGATCTCGTCGAATATTAATCTAATATTTAATACGTACAAAGTGTTTGTAGCTTATTTAAGCACAATATCATTTCAGTAAATAGGGTATAGACGAGATATAATTCGGTCTAATGGCATTAAGGAAGGAGGAAATACCTCTTGTTATCTGTATTATTTAAATACAGGTAAGAAAAAAACAGCAGAAATGAGCGGAATATTATTGTTACCGGAAGCTGGACGTTGTGTAAATATAGATCGCGTCTAGACTTAATAATGAAGGAAAAACAATTACACTGTTGGCAACTTGCCTAGCCCCATTTCCGACCTGTTTTAAACTAATAGTGTAGTAGCGTTTGGTTTTTAAGTATTGGTTATTTCGCCGTCTTTAAAAAATTCAATATTGCTTATATCATCATAGTATTACAAACTGATTTGGTTACTACCAACTGGGAGCTTAGACAAGGGTGCAGTTTGTCACCTAACGCTTTTTAGGCCTCTATTACACTAGGCAACATGTGGCGGGCAACTAGTTGTCCGACCTCGGACAACTAGTTGACGAGGGCTAAAATGCTCTCGGCCACATGTTGATGATTAGTCGAGAAAATGGCGTCAAGGAATGAAGAGCTTCTGCTACTCGCTTTGTTATTAAAGAAAAGAAGACGCAGAGCTCGGAGAAGACGTATGTACATACACCCTATGTTATCAACAAGGATGGATAAAGGATTGTACTACACACTGTTCGATGATCTGTGCGCGGACGAAAATAAGTTTTTTAACTATTTTCGTATGTCAAAACAATCATTTGATGAATTGTTGGACTTGGTCAAAGCAGACATAACTGGCACTGATACCAAAATGAAGAGAAGCATACCACCAGAAGAAAAGTTAGTCGTAACCCTGAGGTAAGTGATCTGTACAATTAATTAATCAAATTAAATACAATTAAATTTTATTGTAACGTTTTCCACTTTATACAAAAAAATTAACAAACTACATTTTAAGATATTAAAAAGTCTTGGATGAAAAAAACAAACATTAAAATAATCTGTAAACAGTTGAATTCTTACAAAAATACAATGTTACATAACTAATTATTTTAAAAGTAAACAGAAAGAAAATTAAAATAGTAAAAAATCACTTATTTGGGTGCTGCTACTGTCGGACTCTGCAGGCGAAGCCACTGGTGATTGTCCGTTGGAGCTGCTTGCTACGGATAGGCAAGATTGATTTTGACTTTGGTATTCCAATAGTTGCTGTGAATTTCTGGTTGAACTTTGGATTGCCTTTGGTGTTGATGTATGTTGCAGGGGGTTTGGATTTCGGCATTGTTTTATTTGATTGGAAAATCCTGTAGGATTTAGGTATGATGGTGATGGTGATGGATGTTGCTGATGGTTTGGACTTTGGTAATGTTGAGCTTGATAGGAATATCCTGCGGAATTTGGAAATGATTGTGGTTGTAACGAATACTGTTGATATCCAAACTGGCCTGTATTTGGCATTGGTGCCCATTGTTGAGTGATGGGGGTTTGAGCAGCAGCAATGGCTGCAATAATGTCACTTCTAAGCTTTAACCTCCTTTCTGGAGGGACTTTATTTATTTCTGAGACAAGTGACAGTAAAAACAACTTATCCTCATGTTTTTCATCATGTGTTTCTTCTTCAGTAACAATTTTTTTCTTCAAAATTTCAATAAGGTTATCTTCGTCCTTTCTTAATTTCTTGTTGCTTTTACTTTTAGATTTTGAAATACCTTCAACCTCTAGCGAGCCAGTCGCGTCAGTATTATCATTGTTTCCCTCGACACTGTTTTCTCTGTCATTGTCGTGATCCAATGAACTAGCAGTTTTCTTACATAACGTTTCTAAAAAACTCAACTGCTCAAAATAGACATACTGCTTATGGGCCTTCGCCCCTGATCCACTTTTTACTTCCTTCTTTTTCTGAATTTCTCTCGCATAGCAAGTACGAATGGACTTCCACCTTTTCTGAATGATTGTCACTGAAAATAAACCAAAATGTATAGGCAACAAAAAATTACTAAAATGCAGTAGGGTTTTTTTGTTTTAACCTTAGAAATAATAATTATAATTAATTTAAGAATTTTACCTTATATAATCCACTAGGCGATCTCAATTTCTCAAATACGACATGTTTCAGGGACTAAATCCCCATCCTCAGGTACAGTAAAATGCTATTCCCCTAATACATAGGGGTCGTCGAAAAGATTAAAACGTTTATACACATAAACACCACACGCACAAAACTCACTATGAATAAATTAACATATATACATAAACATATGAAAACGTTATAAGTGACTCGGTGCAACAAATTAATCAGTTTATGTATATATGTTAATTTATTCATAGTGAGTTTTGTGCGTGTGGTGTTTATGTGTATAAACGTTTTAATCTTTTCGACGACCCCTATGTATTAGGGGAATAGCATTTTACTGTACCTGAGGATGGGGATTTAGTCCCTGAAACATGTCGTATTTGAAAAACTGAGATCGCCTAGTGGATTATATAAGGTAAAATTCTTAAATTAATCATAATAGCGATCTGGAGACTGCATAAAATGTATCTCGAAGCCAATAATTATAAATTTTCATAAACCAAACTTCATAGGTGTTGTGTTGTACAGGGTGGGTGGTAGTCAGTGTTAAACAATTTTTTTCTTGTAATAGTACATACAAGAAGTATGTACATTTCCTATTGTAGTAGGAAACCACTTAGAAAATATTTATCTCAAACGGCCTTGTAGTAATTAATTTTTTAGTATTTTTACAAAAATTCTTGACTTTCAGACAGAAACTTCTAATTTCCGCTCAGTCATTGAATACTTGCATTTTTTTCTTAAAGCTTATAAAATTGTTATTATAAGATGACCATTCCTTTTATGAAAAAGTAATTAAAATGTACTACTTATTGAATTTCAAATTTCTAGAACAATTCAAAAAAACATGAAAGTAAGTCAAGGATGTTTTTACACAATTCACTACTTTTTGGCAGTTTGAGATAATTGTCTTAGTGGTTTTCTACTCCATTAAGTGTATACTATAATAGAAACATTTTCTAACACTAACTACCACCCACCCTTTATACATTGGTGCGTATGTTTTTATGAGTAGTTAATGTAGTTAAAATTGTTTTGTATTAATGCTCTCCGTTTTTACAGGTATCTGGCAACTGGAACATCAATGATCGACCTCCAATATCAATATAGAATAAGTCAGCCTGCAATATCCATGATCGTAAGACAAGTTTGTAAAGCTATTTGGAAGTGTGTCATGCCAAAATGCTTTCCACAATTTACAGAAAAGTTTTGGCTTGAAACTGCAGCTGAATTTTACGAGAAGACAAACTTTCCACATTGTATTGGAGCGATTGACGGGAAACACATCAGATGTATCAAACCTCAACATAGTGGTTCCTTATACTATAACTACAAGAACTACTTCTCTGTACTTCTTATGGCTATGTGCGATGCGTCGTACAAATTCATCTTTATTGATGTGGGTGCGTATGGTAAATCATCAGATTCAACCGTATTCAAAGAGAGTGTGTTTTTCAATAGACTTCAAAATGGTTCATTAAACATTCCTCCTCCTCAGAACTCCTTCACAGGTCTTGATGAACCCATGCCTTTTGCAATTGTTGCAGACGAGGGATTTGGCCTATCAACGAATATTCTAAGACCGTATGCAGGTAAATGTCTCACTGTCAAGAAACGTGTATTCAATTACAGGCTTTGTCGTGCACGTAGGAACATTGAATGTACCTTTGGAATACTCGCAAACAAATGGCGAATATTCCACAGGCCAATGAATGTTGACATATCATTATGTGAAGACATTATTAAAGTATGCTGTGTGCTACACAATTTCGTAAGACAAAGGGATGGCTATCGCATTGAGGACACGTTAACGGTGGAAGGACTGTTCGATATGGATCCCATTATTGAGAAACCACCAAAAAAGGCTAGTAAACTGAGGGATATGTTTGCTGACTACTTCCTCAGTGAAGAAGGTGCCGTTCCGTGGCAAATGGATCGTATGTAGGCAAGGATATATACGATGGATCGTCTTCTGTAGAGGTTCATGAACACATATGTAGAGGTGTTAATACAGTACGTATAAGTTAAGTTGAATTTAAGTAAGTTCCTTACCAATGTAACCAATGTTTTAAAAATAACTGAAAATATATTACTACTCACAATTTATTTGTTAAGAAATTGCGACTTTTTACTTATTAGGAAAAATACTAAACGTTTTATATTTTTCAAATTTTTTGTTATCTTTGTATAAAAAATAGACAAAATAAAGCAGATTTTTTGCATTTTAAAAACTATATTTTTTTTTTTAAATACTTTTCCTTGGTTAGTACACTACTTCTGTAATGTAAAGAAAAAGTAATTTTTCACATTGGAAATAGAGGTGTTTTATATATAAACTGTCGTCCCAGACACAGTTAAGGTGGTGTCTGGGGCGAAGTGCGCATGCGCGGAAGCGAGAGTGGCGCGCCACATGTTGCCCAGTGTAATAGCTCCCATCTGAAACAATGCCCCACGTCCAGCGTCAGCAACTTCCGAGTGGTCGGGAAGTTGCCGATCTCGTCCACCGTCATCCACTAGTTGTCGACCCATATCAACTAGTGGCTTAGTATAATAGGCTCCCATATAAACAATGTTACTAGACGACCCCGGCAACAAGTTGCCCGCCACATGTTGCCTAGTGTAATAGAGGGCTTAGTGTACATATGTAGACGATCTGGTACGAGAATGAAGAGGAATGGTGAATCCTGCGCTGAATATGTGTTTAAATGTGTTACTCTTTGCAGACAATCTGTTAATTTTTCAAGATATTAAAAACGCCTTTGAAGAGTCAGTTTCAAAATAATTTTCTAATTTTCCAATGTTATAATATGAGAATATGTGTCCCCAAAACAACAGTAATAGCTTGCCGAAGGGTGGAATGAAAAAGATACAGTGAAGTACTGTGTTCGTACAAGCTGTGCTGCCGAGACGTCTGAAGAGCGGGGGGTCTACTTCTTAGTACTTAATCATAACGCGTGCTTGTGTTGGTGCTGTATTACTGGTTCTGTAAACATTATTCAGTACGTATTTGTTCTGTATGGAATTGTTCAGAAGACGTATTCAGTTGTTATTTCGTGTGCGCATTAGATTGAGTGTTCGTACATTATATGTCAGTGTAATCTATTGAATATTTTGTTTGTGTTTTCTTAATCGGTACAAATTAACTATTAGCCTATCGTTTAATTATTTTATTGTTCGTTGTCAATTACTAAGCAGTGAATTTGACATTAATAATTATATTTTATGAGTAGTTCCGTTAAAAAATAATATTAAAATGACTTCGCAAAAAAGTAACAAAACAATTCATTCGGAAGGACGTGAAATTATATCGTCTGTTATTGAAAAGTGTGATGAAGAATCAAGGAAAGGGGCATATTCCTTCACAGTTAAAAACGCTACAGCAAGAGCAGCGTATTACACTGGCGTTTCAGAATTTACAATTAAAAAAATCCGGAAAGAACACAATACGCGTCTAGAAAATTGCCCGGATCAGCGTTTAAGTACCCCAGGGAAACGGAGAAAAACTAGACCGAATCACACCGTGGTAAGCGTGGACGAGTTTGACAGGTGTGTAATCAGAAGAATTATTAATGATTTTTACACAGTGCAGAAAAAAGTGCCGACAGTGACAACACTTCTATCCGTGGTGAAAGAAAAAATATATTTTCCATGGGGTAACAGTTCTTTACTAAAAATAATTAAGGAAATAGGGTTTAAGTGGAAAAGATTTAGTAATAAAAGAAGTCTACTAATTGAAAGACCGCAAATCGTGATGTGGCGGCATCGTTATCTTACACAGCTTAAACTTTATCGAAAAGAGAATAGAGAGATAGTGTTCATAGATGAAACATGGGTAGACAGTAACTTAACGCATCAGAGAGGATGGCGAAGTGACGAATGCAATATTCACATTAATCAGAGTGGCTCGAAGAGACTAATAATATTGCATGCAGGGAGCAGAAATGGATTTATACCTAACGCGAAACTTGTATTCAAGGCCGGTTTGTCTAGTGGAGATTATCACGGGCAAATGAATAGTGTTAATTTTGAAAAATGGATTAATGAAACGCTTTTACCAAATTTACCAGCAAAATCAATAGTTATAATGGACAATGCTCCGTACCACTGTACCCAAACTGACAAGGTACCGTCAAAATACGCTCTAAAAGAAGAAATGAGAGAGTGGCTTTTTAGAAACGGCATCTACTATGATGAAAAAATGCGCAAACAAGAACTTTACTGTCTTATAGAAGCGCATAGACCAAAAGAAAAAACATTGAAGATAGACGCTATTTTGAAAACTTTTGGTCACACACCTCTTCGATTACCACCGTATATGTGCGATCTGAACGCTATTGAATTAGCATGGGCAAAAATGAAGCGTATAATATGGGACAATAATACAACAGGAGAGTTATCGTTAGATGCTCTTAAGAAAATTACTGAAATGGCAATTGAATCAGTTACACCTTGCGATTGGACAGGATATGAAAACCACGTTATACGAATGGAGGACTACTACTGGGATAAAGATGGCATTACGTCAGACATTATTGACAGTTTTGTAATTGAAACAGGAGGTATCAGTGATGACAGTGAAAGTGCCAGTGACAACAGTGATAGCGAGGACTCAAACAGATTCGGAATTGGCCCAACCACTTACATGAGGTAAGTCACAACTTACTCAACCATCTTACCTGTTAATTATAATTTCTGTTATTAGTTGACTATGCTTTATATTGCCATTAAATCCGTTTAGGTATCTATATAATTACACTTCCTAAAGTAACATTTTTATTGGTAGTTAATGTTGATCTGAAAAGTGTAAGCAATAAATGAAACAGGCATAGATAAAACATAATGGCTATCCCTATATGCAGTTAAAAATACAGTGCGAGAGGCAGTGTTAAACGTATTTTAAATGTGTAGTAGTACCTTGATACGTGCAGTGGAATGGCATACGTCACCGCATTCCTTCTTGAGTTGCAAAGCTTAACATACGACAGTATAAATGACGGAACCATGGAGTAAGGCAGACAATACAGCAAGCGTGGAATGATTCACGAGCGTGAGTGGTTTTATACAAATCTAAAGAAATTACTAAATAAACACTAAATTAGCGCTATGTGAATCTAGATTAGCGTTAGTGAGCTTAATTGCCATTAAATATTTAACAAAACAGTCACTATCTAACTTCACTCGGGTTAAAAACAACTTAACACGTATCCCAGCCGTGTTCGTTATTATACAAACGTTGCACTGCATATGAACTTGTTCTCGAGAAGTGGGTAATTTACTTTCGACGTGCGAGAGTTGTCAACCATGGTGAGTCAATTTTTTCAGTGTAGTGAGGCAATTCCTTACGGATGATCTTCGTAGGATTTTTATGCGCATGTTCCGTTGCTTTCCTCTTACACGCACTGCCGACTTACTGATGCTGTAGGTTGACATCTTCTTCATTATTGTGACTTAAACATGTTTTTGTTTATGTCACACACATTCGTTGTATTCCTTTCGGTGTACTATTTCGCCCAACAATTCGCCGTACAGCGTCAGTATATGATTGGATACATTCTGATAAAATTTTGTATTACCCACCACTAACGAAGTTCTTCACTTTTTGCTATACATGAAATATATTTACATTATTCTTAAATTCGCTTTAAAAACCTCGAAATACACATATCAGCTGTTCTTACAAGTCTCGGGTTGGAAATGTTTTGCAAGGAGTTGCTGGTCTTGGCCTTCTTTTACTGGACATTTAGTTCTTATTTGCTGAGAATTGTTCAAAAAGTAGATATTGTTGAAACTAGTGCAGAAATCTAGGAAACTCGGACTGAAACTGTTCTAAAGTGGTCTGTTTAGCTTCTTCGACCCTCGGTCTAAGTTTATTACAGTTTTCTAGGAACTCTAGCGTCGACTATCGTATAGGATTTCGCGTAACTAAATCGGTATTACTTGGTTCCGTGTAGCAACTCGTCTGCACCCACATAAATACCGATGGGTGTGTGGTATGTTGAATAAACTCGTGGCCAACAAAGTTAGAAAAGAAACTAAAATGAAATTTTATAAGTTGATGGGTGCCCCAGTCTTGTTGTATGGTAGTGAAATATGAATCGTAACTGAGCAGCAGGAGAGTAGAGTTCAAGACTTGGAAATGAAATACCTAAGACGAATACACGGATATTCGAAACTCGATCATACAACAAGACGTAAGAGACTTCCCAGTATACGGTATGATCGACAGGATAGTAAGTTATCGAAATAAGTGGTGATACCACGCGGATCGGAATCCGCGGACTGCCTATATTAACCCTCACGTTTTCCTTGGAAAAGAACCACATGTCAGCAAATGTAATGCGCTCCACTGTCCTGCCATTAAAAGACTTCCAGTTATTTCATACTTAACTTGTATCGGATTAAATAATTAGGGGATGTTTTGATGGGAGGAAAATAACGAATATAGGGATGGAAGAACAGTGGAGTGCTCGAAGATCTTGAAGGGGAATGTAAAGTCCTTTTAGACGATACTGTGTAATAAGAATACCGAGTATATGCGGGAACGGAGACAGGCAAAATATTGATTTGAAGAAAGTGAGGGGTAGAATAACTAAGCCAGTTCAAGTATTTGAAAAACCACGGTGGCTGAGGATACACGTCGCACGGCGGAAATTGAGAGTAGGGTAGCGTTGACAAAGGAAGTTGGAAGCGGAAGTCTGTGAACTATTAAATAAGGAGTTGAGAAAGCGCTTCTTATGGAGTGTTACGTTATATGGTCGTGAAATCTAGGCGGACAGGATGCGATGGCCGCCAGGGCCTGGCTTCACAGATTGCCCGAACATAGACACTGTTCGAGAATGTTTTTTATCAATAATGGTACCAAATACGTCCGATAAAAGGTCTTTTCCAAATCTGAAAATTATATAAATTGTATTAAGACGTGTTATGAAATAAGAAATACTGAACAGTTTCAATCTTTAAAGTATTGAAAACTAATTATTAAGGGAATTGGACTTCAGTAATGCAATATGTAAGACTATACATATGCAAACTATGCAAGAATTCAGAATAGGTCATAGTTAGTGAACATGTTCTCCGGGCTACTAGGCCCGGGTTCAGTGTTTTCCGGGCTACTAGGCCCGGGTTCAGTGTTTTCCGGGCTACTAGGCCCGGGTTCAGTGTTTCCCGGGCTACTAGGCCCGGGTTCAGTGTTTTCCGGGCTACTAGGCCCGGGTTCAATGTTTTCTGGGCTACTAGGCCCGGGTTCAGTGTTTTCATTAGTTAAAACGACAGATGTTTCGGCCGCATCCAGGCGACCGTCTTCAGTGAAACGGAAACTAGGTCTTGACGTCCGGTAAAGAATAAAGAATAAACGCCCCGTCATGGGCGTTTTAGCCAGTGAAAACACTAGGTCACGGCCTAATAACGTGAAAAACATGATGACAACTCCAGCCGTGATGAGAGTTTGCGTTCTCTTATTAATTCAGAAGGAATTCAAGAGTACTTTTTTAACTACCGTGCTGTATCTAAATGTTTCAATATACTAAGTGGATATTAAATTTTCTTTTGATTATTGACTCTTCCATTGTTTTATCTTACAGTATAATCTTAATTCAAATACATTGTCTGTATCTAATTGTTATCATTGTTTGGATATAGTTAAGATAGATGTACAGATGAATTGAATAGAAACTAGAGTATTGGTTGGCATATAAAATTTTAAGAAAATATTGTAAAATTGAAAAGTTAATAAAAACATTTTTAAACATTTTGAGACTTAACTTACGCTAATACGTAAGAAACATACGGTTATAAAAAATAATAAACGTGAAAGAAAAATCATTATTGTGGGCGGGAAAGAATTAATAAGTATCAAAGTTAAAAATTCTGTATAGGGGTCTCACTGCCAAGAAACTATCGGGAACCTCACAGATCTTAAATACGGCACTGACTGAAATGTGGACGCTGATTAAGACTTGGGGGGCGCCGAAATCAGAAACTAGATATATGAAGTTATTGAAAATCATGCTTTGGAATAATTTCAATACAAAAATTATTCAGGACTCTTACGAGAACTGCTATACCTCTTATAGCTCCATGAGATTTATTCATTTTCTTTATATCAGTATATAATCATTGCACAAAGTACCATCCTTTCCCTTTATTGTTTGTGTCAGAAAGGACGCGATATGTCTTTAAATTTTTCCTTTAATCTCTATTAATACTTAAAGGATAGATGAAAAGTATTGTTCAGGAACAGGCAATACGCCTGCACGGGAAAATAAGAGAAGAAAAGCAAATTCAATAAACTTAACCTACTTGAAGAGCCTAAGCTTTAAGCCCGTTAATAAGGCAGGAGAGGCATATCAGTTTATGTTTATACTTTCATTTGAACACGATGTAAGGAGAACGTTAAACTTAGAAACGATTATCGAAGATTTTGCCTCTGCAAAAGCAATATAGGTTTCATTTAAATAATTATACATTTGCACTTTCATTTACTCTGTTAATTATTTGTAGTTTTCGATGTTCAAGTTCAACCGGTAACTAAGTTAATAATTCATTCTGTTAATACCGTTGTGTTGTTTAACATTATGTTTAGTTATAATTTACTTTAGGCTACATTAATTAAAATTCTTTTTGCACTTTTATAAACATATCTGGTTTTCACTTCTTCTTCTGCGCTGCCAGGGATTAGGCAATGTGTCTGTACGGACTTTAAAACGCAACCTTACCATCTATTCTAAGATGTTAGGAATGATGTAATTCGTGGAGGTCTTGGAGTACCTACTCTTGCTGCCTTTGTCCGGTCGCTAGTCGAAAGACTCTTTGCTTCGGCAGCGACGTCTTCCTTCCTTTACCTACGAACCATCAGTACGTCTGAACCTCCATCCCCAGTTAGGGTCAAACAGCGATTCTGGGTGACCCCCCGTAATGTCAGCCTCGCTAAGCTAATGTGAATAGCCCCGAGCAACTTCCATTCCTCACTGCGTATATATCTCTTCTGAGGGAATTCCTTCCCCAAATATGTCTCTCGCACGCTGCTTGGCACTGTCACCCTTTATCACCGGCACGGAGGCTCTCTTTTAGTAAGGGCGTCTGCCTGCTGTGTTCGAGACGGGCGGCATCTGCTTTCCGAATCGCCACCAGAAGCAGTGCTACAAAACGTACAAACTGATTGTTCAAAATTCCGGCGCCATCTAGGGGCGTTGGCATGTCCCTTCCCATTTCAGGCAGCTCTTTCAGAAATACCAGGACTGTTTTCATCTGGCAGTCATCGAGCACGTCCCGGACATGCAATCAACCCACGGGAGCAAAGACCCCCCGCTATCTGAAGAAAAGCAAAGTATTCCAAAGTCTTCTGACACTTCTTTGCCCTGTAGGCGTATGTTTTATCGCTGATTTTGGAACTCGTCCTTTGGGCATTCTCCATATGTGCTGTCTCCATTCCCTCCGACACGTGACTGTGTCCACGATACTCCTATTCCCATGACTTCTTGTATAACCACATTCTTAAGACTATTCATTAGACTCGTAAGTCTATTCAATAGACTACAGCCTTCAACTTTCAACAAAAAGGATATCTCCGACTCCTCGATTGATCTTCCTGGCTTCCCTTCAATGGCCAACTTTCACAGGCCATGGACTTCCTGACCTTATGCTTTAGCGTTCCTTGGGTAGTTCCGCGTATCATTCGAAATTTGTGAATTTGTTGACATCGATACAATAGCCATAACTAATACCATTCCCAAGATAATTAAACGGTTAACCTGTTCTAATATTATCCTCGAACGGTTAACCTGAGAAGTATCCTCAGGTCTATGTATATGAGTATCCTCCTCAATGTAGACCTGAGGATACTCAATGTAATATGAGTGAAACGTGGTCACACAAGACATTTTTGGCGCGGTCCATGCCGGAAGAAGAATTCAAAAACAATGAACACCGGTCGCGGAAGCCTACGTGAGAATACTGTTCTAATATTGTGTCATCGATGACTATCTTATTTCGGTCGGGATGCATTAAAACAGTTTCCTCAAATAAAAACTGATCGATTGCAAACATTGGATTGTTTATCGACACATTTTGTGACGGTGCAATCCATCTTCACAAACGATCATCAGTGTAAGTATTGAACAAAGAAGGTGCACTGCACCCTTGTTGTAGCCCCTAGTTTACAGAAATGAGTTTTGATAAATTGGACCTTGTCCTGACCCTTTATTATCCTCATAAAAACCTTCCAATTCCTTCATGAGATGTCATGAATAACCCTTTTCCTCTAGTATCCTCCACAGCAAATGCGTATCCATTCGATCGAGTGCTTTTTCTAAGTCGATAAAGGCTATGTGTGTTCCCGCATTATATTCTCGCTGTTTTTCAGTAATTTTCCGAAAGGTAAACACATAATCAGCACGTGACCTACCCACAATGCTCTTCGCAACTTAAATTCTCACTTATAGATGTCGGCTGCTTTGTAATTTTCACTTAAAATACATAATAGCATTTACCACAATTATCGTACGTACATGCAAAAATGATATATCTTTAGTATTTCGCCAAATTCAGTTTCAGAGGGGCTAAATTCGGGGTCTGCTCCTAGCACGGTTTTCTCCTTGGCTCAGGAGGCTGAACAGGATTAATGGAACGATTGGGTTAATTAAAGCATGATCCGTCTGTGAAGTACTATTATTAATGTAGTGTTTGATTTCTGTTGAGCTTAATTAGATTAAAAAATTCACAATTCCTTTTATGTGAATCGTTTCCGAATATTTTCTTTGAGCGAGGCCAGAAAGCATGTCAAGGCGGGCAGTTAGTTATAGCCTACTGGCGTTGTCCGTAGTATTACATATTTATATGGATCTAACTGTTATCATGTCTAGGTTATCGCTACCATTAAAAATGTGGTTAAGTTCAATTACCATCTGTGACCTCGATTGTGGAGTTCTTATTGCTCTTGCATGCGTACAGTAACGATATTACGTTTACATTTTATATTACGTTTACATTTTAGCTTCCAGGGACATTACTACTTAAGGATACGACTTGCTGGTTTGCAATGGGAGAGTAGCCTGTGTCTTTTATCACGTTAATACCTGTACACTTAATGTCTAAGGAAAGTCTTTACACGGATTCATGTGCATCAGGTACAAGGGAGGAAAGACTATAAATGTAAATAAATGGGTTAATTATTAATATGTAAATTTAATAATTTCTCAAATGTATCTAGCCCTTAAGTTGGACGCCATTTATAAATTTCATTTTATATGCGTATTGATTGCACAATAGATTAATTATTAAATACATAAATTTACCTATCTCTCACGATGTATGTGTATAATTGAATCTTATTGATGACTCTAACTATCTATGCTCATCAACACATAAGTGATATCCTTTAATAGATGGTAGTCATTGATTCATTTATTTAATTGTACACAAGAAACTCTTAAAATCTATTTGCATTCCTTCAAACTTTAGGTTAATATTTGGGTTGCATTGGTAATAATGAACGCATATTTCTGATCAACTAAAATACTAGTTTAATTATCACTCATAACATATTATAATAGTACATAGGTTACGTCGCTGTACCTGAAATACATACATATTTTATAATAAACAAATACATGTCTCAATATATGCTGAAAACAAAGAAAACATACATACATATATAAATCAAATAATATTACAATTCAATATTCTACTTATTTAATGCGTTCATTAAATCCCAAATATGCTTTTGTTTATACGTTCATTAACTACTTTATTCAGATTTATTCATTACTTTTTTTAAATAATTTTCTCAGGTGTGAATTCTTTGAAAGAAACCAGGTCAGTAGAAGTTACTAATTAGAAATAATTATAATAATGGTTACTTGGTTATTGAATATCCATTAGTTGTTGACGAAGTCTCGTTCTGGTGATGGAGATGGCTCGTAGACGCATTCCGTCGGATGCTGCTTTATCACAACCACTTAACACTTTATTCTTCCGATCACTCGCGTAGGTGTTTGCATATGTGAATAATTAGATTTCGGTGTTCAATCAACGTTTCATCTTACTATGTATGCTGTGAGTTCGTTTTAAAGTCAATATACCTGTCCAGTTCTATTTGTCGCTGCTTCATCAAACGTTCATATAATTTATTAGTTTGTTTAATGTTTCGTGTTCATTATGTTTGTTGATAATGTGTCGTACACAATATTAAGTTCAAATAATTTGTATATCGTTAAGTGATGCTGTCTGTTAGTGTAACGGTCTGATTGCTCACTTGGTGTAATTTCCACTAAGTCCGTTACTGCGCACACCGGTAAATATCACTACCGCGATATGAATGTATTATTAAGTCTTTTAAGTTACTTGTTACCGATCTAACTTCCGAACTCGAGTTAGCATTCCGCCGTTTAATGTACTCTTCTGAACTTTGAATAATTACTAACTCCGAATGATTTGAGTAAACGATTGAAAGTTTATGTTATACCGTCTCTCGCACTTGAAGTTAAACTACTTGATATTTTGAATGTAAACTGTCTGAAAATTCTGACTGTAAAGCTTTAGTATAACTGTTTAAAAAATTGAGTGTAGACTGTCCCTCCGTCTTCCTGGACTGATAGTTTTATTAATTCGTCCCTACTCAAAATGTTGTCTCTGGCGCGCTTCACGCCTACTTCATTTCGAGATTGGTCAGTTTTTGATTTTCTTGGAAAATACTGTCCCACCATGTCAAAATTCTACGTCATAGTTCTCTCGATAGGTTCTTCGTTTCGGTTGCTATGGAAACGTTCCTCACCATCAAATTTGTCGCTGGCTGAAGGCCTCTGATAGGTCCTTACGTCTCCCCGATTTTCGCCCTGACGATCGTTGACCCGCTTCGAAGAAACTACGGCTATTAAACACTTGTCTATCAGCCTATTGTCTGAGTAAACTCTGCGTTTCTATAGATTCCCATTATCTGTACTTACAGTCTCCCTGGCGTATTGTTCTATGCTCTAACCCCTTTTTTCTGGCTATTACTAATTTCGAACATCTGCTGGTCGTTGAAGTCACCCCAACTTTCCCTTCGTAAATTCTTGTCTGTCAATTAGACGATAACTCCAGCTGTGTAACATGATTGTAGTCTTTGTCAGCCTATCTTCCGGTATTGTTTCTTAAGGTGCAGCGCATCCGTTTCATTGTAGTATGGAGTTTCACTCGTTTTTGTCGTTTATCGTCTACTGACGTAACATGGTCAACATCTGCTACACTTCTCGGTACGGGTGTGAATGTCCTTACTTACTTTGTTACAGCTGCGGAGAGCAATAATTCTGGACGAAACTTTCCCTGTCATCTAACGCCACCAAATTCTATAGTTGGATTGAACTTAATGTGTTTCTATTGTCAAGTCAGCAACGCTTCACTGACACCTTCTCATTACTCCTTATTTATTGCTCCACCATAAGTCGTTGACACTGCCTCGTGTGAACGTACTCTGCCGAGGTGAAAATTTAAAAATTTTAAAATTTTCTGCTCGTTACAGTGTCCTCAATTTCGATTTGACGATGTGACCTCAGGGAACAACTCAAATCTAAATTCTGCGCCCTGTACGTCGCCTCGCCGTGTCCATCTTCTTCAGGGGAAGGTATACACAATAACCTACTTTCAAAAGCTTATATTACCAGTGGTACACCCCCTTTTGGTTTTAATTGGTTCTCTGAATTTATTGCTAGCTATTTGGGATAGCTGAACGCATTTCACATTGTCGAATTTACATATAAATACCTTATCTTTATAATTATAAGACAAATCATAAATTCCATAAGCAATTAAATAATTTCATCAATTGAATAAAATTTTACCTTCTAAAATATCATACTCACAAGGTATTATCAAACAGTTAAGCGGTTCAATGTACCCTTTACATGATATCAAAGATAATCTCCTATACATATACACCTTTGTGCATTACTAATGATCTTACCAATAAAATGTTTTAAACCGTTATTTTAAAATTAGATTGTTAATTGACACAATCGCTACGTTAATTGTGATTATCTTAATAATTTACATACACGTATTACATTTAGTTTCAATGATTTACCTACTTCATGATAGCATCATTTACAATCCTAGCCTACGAATTACATACACTCACATTAATAAAGTTCATTCACTATCTAGTTCTTTGAATATTATCACTTATTTGATTTTAAGTGTCCATTTTTTTTTCTTTGTCCTTGTAACTTATTACTATATAAATCAAATAATAGCAATTAAATGTCCTTTGCATTCACTGCAATATTTTTATAAAATGTCACACTAAATGTTAATTTATCTTATTATCTAACATTTAATTAGTGCTTAATTGACTAAATACATTTTTATGTTATGTTTCAACACTTAAAGTACATAACTTTCTTGGTTAAGCCAGCTTGAATGATATCATCGCGTCAATTACCCTAACGCGGATGATTCATCAGCATCTGCTAACTTCTTAAGACATCTTCTTCAATTTCTTCCTCTTCCTTCATCTTCAATTCTCTGATTCATAGTATTTTTTCAATTGTCTGGCATTAAATTTTCCACAGACTTAATTTATTGCTATATCATTGCAATCAACTAGTACACATGTAGCTTCGTTTTATTTTATCCATTAATCTCCCACTCTTCATTAATCAATTATGTAACGATACAATTAAGCCAAATATCGTACCAGTGATAAAAAAGATAATTCTTAATATAAAATTACTTCATATGAAATAAAATGTGTAAAAAATGATTAAAATGTAAATACTTTGACATGACGTACCACGATATTACCCAACCCAAGTGATTGAGCCAAAAAACACAAACATAAAGAAGGGAACCACGTAACATACTTATTAAAATGTAGATATTTTGACATGATTGAGCCGACAACCCAAAAATACTAAAGAAAATGTGATTGACAAAACAATGATGGACACAGAACTAAAGAAGAAGATGAAGAATGAAGATGAGGATTATTGAAGAAGAAGAAGAGGAAGAATGAAGAGGAGACAGATAAAACCCAAGGGGAAACTAACACACATATATAAAAGGGAGAGATTGTATGTTAAAGATAGAATACGGTCAATAAACCTTAAATAATTATATATTAATAAAACCAATGTTATTATTATTATCGATTTAACATATGTAACCATTTTTGAGACAATACAATTATAAAGCAAAGTAGTGTAGGAAGAGTACACTAACCCTGTCAGAAAGGTTAGATTCAACCAAAACTCAACTAGCCTAATGTTGTTTATAGTAAACATAATACTAGAACAAAATAGTGAGAAATGGTAGGAAAAAGTATAGGGGTTACCCATTAAATAACACTAAGTACAAAACAGTGAACCAAAGTGAAGTGTTTTAGTGAAGTGTTAATGCCCTATAAAATAGTGAAAGTGAATGTGAAACATTCAAATTAGAATGCTAAGGAAATAGACACTCTTTAAAACATTGATAAATCACCAATGAGTGGAGTGGAATTATAATTAATTGTATAACTAGAAGTAATTAAAAATAGTATTTAAAATTAATATAAGGAAAGCATGTGACATATCAGGGAGAAAGCCCAGTACCATAACTTGTGTTACCATGGCATGATAGGATAGAAGTAAAGTTTGTTATTAAAGATTACATTTATAAAGAATACAACACCCCATGTTGAAAGGGGAATCAACCTTAATAATATTAGAGAAAGTGACAATGTTTACCACCATACTTTATAAGACAAGATAGAAATCAATGTTAGTACTAAGAATAATTTATAATTTGCAAAGAATAGTTGATTCAATGTTAAAGAAGGAATATGACTGAAAGGGGACTTACAGTCCATAAACCTAACTATTATATGTTAAATGAAAAGTAATAAAAATTTATGTTGAATAATAATTAAAACACAAACAAATAAGTGAAGCCCATCAGGCTGAATTCAGAATGTAATTTAAAAGGGAAATACACTAGAAAACAATCATGGCTGTTTGTAACTAGGAAAACAGTTAGCTGCCAAGAACATTTCAAATGCAAATTGTATCAATTTCATAAAAAATCTTACTAATCTAAGAACAGTGAATGGACAATGATTGTATATCAGTTATTTCTACACAGAAATATTATTGTAATAATTTAATTCAAGAAAGATATGTTATTTTTTAAATGTCAACTAATTAGACTATAGTTAAAGTGTAACAGAATATGACCTTATGAGGTATCATTGTAAACTTTGAAAGGAAAGAAAAATAATAGTGATGTCATTTATTATCCCAAGGGAATTATAAGGGAGTAAAATCATTAGAAAAATACTTAATAAATTTGAATAAAAATTCAAATATCTCTAACAATGTATGTAATGAGAAATTAAACCAGCATTGAATTATTAGTTACTATGACAACGAGTCATTTGAGGCTTATTTTTCCGTTAAATTATACAGACGCCAAGAAATGAAGCGTGGGTAAGCCACACAAGAAATTGGACAAACTAAACTTTAATTTAAACAGTGATAACAAATTGAAATAGTGAATTCAGATGATCCAATATGAAGAGACGTCGATCTATACAGAATTAATAATGACCAAGAACGAAATTAAATGAATTAATTAACGAAAAAACTCAGACCAGTTTGAAGAAGATGCTGGAAGCCTTCAACCAGACCAAATTCGAAAAATAAACGCCTATATTGAGGACGACCTTTCAACGTGAGATGAACTGATAAGTACCGAATAATTTCTTACTCCTAAAACCCCAAATCACTTAAATTATGTTCAAATGATAAAATTTCTCACTATTTAAAAAATAGTATTTTCTTTCAAAGGTAAAGGCATAATTTACTTATATTAAAAAACATTTATAAAGATAACCTTATTTGTAAACATAATTACTGTAACAGAAATACGACACTACGGAACAAATTGTACAAACCCATTATAAATCCTAAGTACCTATAAGGTATAATAGTGTACTTTCTTTTCATGTAATCAACGTTTATGTCTATTTTCATGATCAAAAGAACCCCAGGTTTTAAAAACATAATAATTTTGTTAAAAGTAAATGAACGATAATGTTTTGAAACCATTTTGCCAACCTTGAGATATTTGTGTTTCAAGCTCTAAGCCGGAGCATAATATTATAAATTTGTTTATTATTCAATTGTCATGTTTATTAATAATTAAATGTGTATTAAAAAACGCAGTACAGAACAATACTATCTTGTTGTTTCATAGGATTTTTTGTTGTAAATATATGTGTGTTAGCGAAGTTTAAGTCATAGCCAACTAGCGCTTGTCACGAGTGGCCGAGTCGACAACCTGTGTAGCAGCGGGAATAATTCGAACGCCACAGCTGTCCATGCGAATACCACATATTACTTTAAAAACTAAATATTTTAATTGTTTTAACAAAAACAATTTGGCGCCACCCGGGAATCGTAACCCCTATGAATTAACAGGTAGGTTGTACTGGTGACATTGACAACGCTACGGACTCCAGTAGTGACGTCGATTTATGTAACAACCAGTGTGAGGCAAACACACTACAATCACACTAATACACTAAATAAACAAGTGTGATACATTTTAACAGGTACGACCTCGATATCTACGTTACATATTGGCGCCTAACAACGTGTGGCTGGTAAAAATAACTAGCGGCGATCATGAATAGACACGGGATGGTTACGAGACGCAAAGGGAAGGAAACACCAAACCAAGAAGGAAACCCAGAAGAAGTGGAGGAAGTCGAGGAAGTAGAAATGGAGGAAACGACCGGAGAATTGTCAGAAGAAAACCCACAGGAGGACCAAACGGAAAATCCAAGCCCACCTGAACCTGAACCGGAAATAGAAGCAGAAGTCATGGTGACTAAACAACCAGTCAAACCAACAGAAGAAACAAAACTAGATAGAATGATGAAGTTCATGATGGAACAATTTGGACTAATGAATCAAAAATTGGAGTCAGACAGGGAAGAGAGAAGGCGAGACAAGGAAGAATTGTTTAAAAAATTGGACTCATTACGTAGTAATTTCAAACCAAGGAATGAGACACTAGACAGCACTCCTGAAAGTATCAAAGAGACGTTAAATGAGAACATGGAACCGGGGAATCAGAAAATAACACAGAAGGAGATGGTCAAGGAACTGGAGGAGAGGCACAAAGAACCACAAATAGATGGAAACAGTCGTATGAAAAAGAATCAAATCATTAAGAAGATTAAGAAAACAGAGGAACTGAGAAAGATATATAAGAGGAAACTCATCAAAACACGAGAAGAAGTGGAGATGATGAAAAACGGACTAACCAATGTGTTCAGCGTACCAATGACCAACCATGCTGAAAGGATGAATTTTATGGAGTGCAGGAGAACTCTAAAAGAAATTTTTGAAGGAGTAAAATACCAACCAGCGAGAAGAAACTGGAGAGAAGCAAGACCTGAATGGAGAATACCCAAATTAAAAGGATTCCACAACCAACCAGTGGATGAAATTTTCAGCAAATCTATACTTAAATGGAAATTACCAGCAATAGAAATGACTGACAACAAAACAGATTATAACCAATCAAGAAGGTCAATAAAATACTGGAGCACACCAGAAATGGAAATACCAAATAAAAAGGCGAGAATAATATTAATGAGAGAGGCACAAATAACTTCTCTGATTAATCGACAAACTAATCAAATGATGGAGGTGGAAATAAATACCACGGAACATATGGTATTAAAGGAATTATGGTACAAGATGGAGGAGACCTATTTCACCAGTAAGAAAACAGTTCTACACGCCAGAGTTATCCGAACCATAAGGGCAGAGGAACTGGTGGATCATGGGTAAACTAAGTGAAGATACCACACACCAAGAAAAGGGACGGATCTTCAAGTTACTGACCCAGCAACCCAATGGAATAGAAGAAAAAATTAAACTATGATAAACTTAAAAAATAATATCATCCAGAATAAGTGTGTCTATCAAGCACTTGAAGGAGTAGAGGTGCCTAACAACAAAGAGTCGAACAAGAGAAGGAAATAATAAAGGAAAGAAAAGGAGAAGTCAACTTACAAAAATATAAATAACAAGGTCCAGTGTATAGCGATATGAATAGAACGATTGTGTATATTACAATAAATAATCCGTATATCATCACAAGAGACAATGGTAATAACACTTACCAAATCAGTAATATCAATACAAGGAAAATCAAGGGAGTTTACAATCAAACTTCAATAAAAAAGTTTTACGAGGAAGAATAAAACCATTGTGAAATGAAACAAATTTCAAAATTCTAAAGGAAATTGTAAGAGCAGCTTACTCAAATATTTAGATGATGTATGCGGAACAATAAAAAGTTTTAATAAGAAAAACAAAGGAAACAGTTACACAAATTCCTTTCAATTTAAATCAGTTTAAAATATAACAAAAAAATGGAAATATGAAGTATGAAGTAAAAAGTGAGATAATCAGGAATAAGTTACACACATTCCTATGTAATAAAAATGTAAGAAGCACAAACTTACAATTATAATTAAAAACAAAAAATAACTAAAAAGGAATACGCTACAAACATTCCTTTAAGGTAAGACCATTAACTTACCAAAGAATTATCAAAAATGATGTTGAATACAGAATAAAATAAACAAAAATAAAATCAAGTTCAAATTACTGAGATAAATACTTGAAATTATACTGAACCGAAAGTATTATCAGAAAAAATAAATAAAACTTTACCTGGTACAAGGAGAGAGAGAGAAATTGTATATAAAACAAATATACAAATATGGCTAAAGCAGAATCCTGCTAAATGACTAAAAAATGTCTAAAACAATTAAAATGATCACAACAAGCATTGAAAACAAAATAATGAAAAGTGAGATATGATGAAATTAACATATGAATAAAGATAAAATTTCTCAATATAGTATATGAGTAGATGATAGTGTATAGTTAAGGTATAGCGGAAGGAAGAATAAAGTATTGTAAGGTATTGTATGTAAGGATAAAGTGATCTAAAGTCAAACCACAAGGTGGACAATCCCAATTATATTATTATATTATTATTATTATTAAGTCACAAGTTGACAAAGATTTAAGATTGAGTGTTGAAAAGTTCAGCAATCTATGTGAACTGAGTAGAGAAGATGTGCCTCTAGTCTCAGAAAAATGAGTAGTAATGGGAGAAACCAGCTACTATATAAAGTTAGGGAAATAAAATTTGTGTATGAGGGAATATGCACCAATGGAAATAAATAAAAACAGATCCAAACAAAATGGAGTGAATTAAGTAAGAAGAGAAATGGAGAATGGAGAAACAAACAAGGAAGAGAAGGAAAAAAGTTATCTATAACTGATAATTTCATAAAACACTATGCTAGTATTTTATTAAAATGATCAATTTTAGAGGAGAGGCATTATGTAACGATACAATTAAGCCAAATATCGTACCAGTGATAAAAAAGATAATTCTTAATATAAAATTACTTCATATGAAATAAAATGTGTAAAAAATGATTAAAATGTAAATACTTTGACATGACGTACCACGATATTACCCAACCCAAGTGATTGAGCCAAAAAACACAAACATAAAGAAGGGAACCACGTAACATACTTATTAAAATGTAGATATTTTGACATGATTGAGCCGACAACCCAAAAATACTAAAGAAAATGTGATTGACAAAACAATGATGGACACAGAACTAAAGAAGAAGATGAAGAATGAAGATGAGGATTATTGAAGAAGAAGAAGAGGAAGAATGAAGAGGAGACAGATAAAACCCAAGGGGAAACTAACACACATATATAAAAGGGAGAGATTGTATGTTAAAGATAGAATACGGTCAATAAACCTTAAATAATTATATATTAATAAAACCAATGTTATTATTATTATCGATTTAACATATGTAACCATTTTTGAGACAATACAATTATAAAGCAAAGTAGTGTAGGAAGAGTACACTAACCCTGTCAGAAAGGTTAGATTCAACCAAAACTCAACTAGCCTAATGTTGTTTATAGTAAACATAATACTAGAACAAAATAGTGAGAAATGGTAGGAAAAAGTATAGGGGTTACCCATTAAATAACACTAAGTACAAAACAGTGAACCAAAGTGAAGTGTTTTAGTGAAGTGTTAATGCCCTATAAAATAGTGAAAGTGAATGTGAAACATTCAAAATAGAATGCTAAGGAAATAGACACTCTTTAAAACATTGATAAATCACCAATGAGTGGAGTGGAATTATAATTAATTGTATAACTAGAAGTAATTAAAAATAGTATTTAAAATTAATATAAGGAAAGCATGTGACATATCAGGGAGAAAGCCCAGTACCATAACTTGTGTTAACATGGCATGATAGGATAGAAGTAAAGTTTGTTATTAAAGATTACATTTATAAAGAATACAACACCCCATGTTGAAAGGGGAATCAACCTTAATAATATTAGAGAAAGTGACAATGTTTACCACCATACTTTATAAGACAAGATAGAAATCAATGTTAGTACTAAGAATAATTTATAATTTGCAAAGAATAGTTGATTCAATGTTAAAGAAGGAATATGACTGAAAGGGGACTTACAGTCCATAAACCTAACTATTATATGTTAAATGAAAAGTAATAAAAATTTATGTTGAATAATAATTAAAACACAAACAAATAAGTGAAGCCCATCAGGCTGAATTCAGAATGTAATTTAAAAGGGAAATACACTAGAAAACAATCATGGCTGTTTGTAACTAGGAAAACAGTTAGCTGCCAAGAACATTTCAAATGCAAATTGTATCAATTTCATAAAAAATCTTACTAATCTAAGAACAGTGAATGGACAATGATTGTATATCAGTTATTTCTACACAGAAATATTATTGTAATAATTTAATTCAAGAAAGATATGTTATTTTTTAAATGTCAACTAATTAGACTATAGTTAAAGTGTAACAGAATATGACCTTATGAGGTATCATTGTAAACTTTGAAAGGAAAGAAAAATAATAGTGATGTCATTTATTATCCCAAGGGAATTATAAGGGAGTAAAATCATTAGAAAAATACTTAATAAATTTGAATAAAAATTCAAATATCTCTAACAATGTATGTAATGAGAAATTAAACCAGCATTGAATTATTAGTTACTATGACAACGAGTCATTTGAGGCTTATTTTTCCGTTAAATTATACAGACGCCAAGAAATGAAGCGTGGGTAAGCCACACAAGAAATTGGACAAACTAAACTTTAATTTAAACAGTGATAACAAATTGAAATAGTGAATTCAGATGATCCAATATGAAGAGACGTCGATCTATACAGAATTAATAATGACCAAGAACGAAATTAAATGAATTAATTAACGAAAAAACTCAGACCAGTTTGAAGAAGATGCTGGAAGCCTTCAACCAGACCAAATTCGAAAAATAAACGCCTATATTGAGGACGACCTTTCAACGTGAGATGAACTGATAAGTACCGAATAATTTCTTACTCCTAAAACCCCAAATCACTTAAATTATGTTCAAATGATAAAATTTCTCACTATTTAAAAAATAGTATTTTCTTTCAAAGGTAAAGGCATAATTTACTTATATTAAAAAACATTTATAAAGATAACCTTATTTGTAAACATAATTACTGTAACAGAAATACGACACTACGGAACAAATTGTACAAACCCATTATAAATCCTAAGTACCTATAAGGTATAATAGTGTACTTTCTTTTCATGTAATCAACGTTTATGTCTATTTTCATGATCAAAAGAACCCCAGGTTTTAAAAACATAATAATTTTGTTAAAAGTAAATGAACGATAATGTTTTGAAACCATTTTGCCAACCTTGAGATATTTGTGTTTCAAGCTCTAAGCCGGAGCATAATATTATAAATTTGTTTATTATTCAATTGTCATGTTTATTAATAATTAAATGTGTATTAAAAAACGCAGTACAGAACAATACTATCTTGTTGTTTCATAGGATTTTTTGTTGTAAATATATGTGTGTTAGCGAAGTTTAAGTCATAGCCAACTAGCGCTTGTCACGAGTGGCCGAGTCGACAACCTGTGTAGCAGCGGGAATAATTCGAACGCCACAGCTGTCCATGCGAATACCACATATTACTTTAAAAACTAAATATTTTAATTGTTTTAACAAAAACAATTTGGCGCCACCCGGGAATCGTAACCCCTATGAATTAACAGGTAGGTTGTACTGGTGACATTGACAACGCTACGGACTCCAGTAGTGACGTCGATTTATGTAACAACCAGTGTGAGGCAAACACACTACAATCACACTAATACACTAAATAAACAAGTGTGATACATTTTAACAGGTACGACCTCGTTTTCTACGTTACAATATTCATCACTAATTACCATCTTTGGTTTATGCATTTTCATATAACCAATGTATTTAATGTATTTTATTCAATGTTTTCAGATTTAGTCATTACATTTTCAAATATTCTGAAGTTCGCCTTCTTAATACGTTTTCATTTATTTATTCGCAAGTTATATTTATGATGACATATTTGTATGTCCCACCAATATTGCGCTGTCACTAACGCACGTGGTTTTGTTTGTAAACAGTAAGGTATTTGACCTAGGGGTTTTGCGTCGCATATTTCCTAATAGCCTGTCGGTCGTTCCCGTTACGCTGGTACGATGTGTCGTACTTACACTTTGAAGATTTACGACCCTTCTCTGTCTCTTTCCGTTTGAGTGAGTGAGAAATGTGTCGCACCCTTCCTTGAGTCGACCCCTCTTGGGTATATACACGCTAAACAGCTTGCCTCTCCTAAGGCCACTCCTCGTAGCTGTCTCGCTATCGTTCACATACACATTGAGCATTTTTTGCCGTTTTCTCCAACAACTTTCTCTTAGTAAACACGCACCGGTCTGCTTATGTCGTCGTTTCCAGGCCTGCGTACAACACTGTTGTTCGACAATTAGTTCACCCCTCGTGTACTTACATAACAAAGTTTTATTTCTTAAGTTTCTAAGAAATCTTACCTCGAGTGCTCGTACTCTCCTCTCAGTACTATCACGATTCCTTACAACATTTTTAAGTAGTTTGTTGAAATTCTTTCCTCTCCTTTTCCTCATAACGTTCCTTGTCCATGATGAATATGCATACGGTTCTTGTATGTCCTTCCGCTTTACGTCATCCGTGGCTTGCGTAAACTGGTTTTCAGCTTTATAACATGTGGTATTCGTTTCAACTTTAAACTTTCCCTCCATGCGTCTTATTGGTGCAGCTCGACTACTTCGCCGATCTATGCTTATTTTACAGGCTGGATACTTCATCATAGGATTCACTGATGCAGTACCTCTTCCCGTATTAATTAATTTGTGCTTTTTGTGCCTTCTACTTGGTAGTAGTAATAGATTTTTATAATCTCTATCCATGTCTGGATCATCCTCCGATACCGCCAGATACCGAGAAACAAAGTCATTTCTCTTCTTAATCCACTTCTTCCTTGGCTTGCTAATGACATTCGCATTAGATCCCACAGTTGATAATTTCTTGATATCTGATACATCTGTAAGATCGACAGCGTTATCAGTATCTTGTACTTTCTTCATATCTTCGTAATTCTCATTCACCACTTCTTCTTGCTTCTTCTGGGTTTCGCTACTGTCCGCTTTCAAGGCATTCGTGTATCCACGTATCTCCGTGCGACACAGCGTCAACTCTTTTGTATAATTATCTAATTTCTCGCAAATTGATTTGTTATGTTTTTCTAATTGTTTATCTAATTTTTCATTAATTAATCTATTACTTTCTTCTAATTTTCTGTTAATATTCTCTTCTTGTTTTCTGTTACTTTCTTCGCTAATTAACTTCATATTCTCCTTTTGTTCTTCGTTCTGTTGACGGATAAACTCCATCAACATTTGTATAGTTCCATCTTCTAGTTTTGATGTCTGTCCTCGCGCCCTATCTTCTGGACTCTCTACGACGCTACTTGGTTCACTAGGTATAGTATTGTCCTCTGTATTTACTGCGCCTAATTGGTTATTAATGTCAAATTCTACACTGTCTGAATTGCTCGCCATTTTTGCCCTACTGCGCGTAATCATTCAAACTGACTTACACTAATAACACTTATCTTACTTCTACTTCTATGACACTACTTTCTCTACTACTTCTACTGCCTGTTCTTTACCTAATCTGTACGTGTTAACAATCTTTGTTAATACGTATCATGCCGTGCGGATGGGCGCCATTTATAAATGTAAATAAATGGGTTAATTATTAATATGTAAATTTAATAATTTCTCAAATGTATCTAGCCTTAAGTTGGACGCCATTTATAAATTTCATTTTATATGTGTATTGATTGCACAATAGATTAATTATTAAATATATAAATTTACCTATCTCTCACGATGTATGTGTATAATTGAATCTTATTGATGACTCTAACTATCTATGCTCATCAACACATAAGTGATATCCTTTAATAGATGGTAGTCATTGATTCATTTATTTAATTGTACACAAGAAACTCTTAAAATCTATTTGCATTCCTTCAAACTTTAGGTTAATATTTGGGTTGCATTGGTAATAATGAACGCATATTTCTGATCAACTAAAATACTAGTTTAATTATCACTCATAACATATTATAATAGTACATAGGTTACGTCGCTGTACCTGAAATACATACATATTTTATAATAAACAAATACATGTCTCAATATATGCTGAAAACAAAGAAAACATACATACATATATAAATCAAATAATATTACAATTCAATATTCTACTTATTTAATGCGTTCATTAAATCCCAAATATGCTTTTGTTTATACGTTCATTAACTACTTTATTCAGATTTATTCATTACTTTTTTTAAATAATTTTCTCAGGTGTGAATTCTTTGAAAGAAACCAGGTCAGTAGAAGTTACTAATTAGAAATAATTATAATAATGGTTACTTGGTTATTGAATATCCATTAGTTGTTGACGAAGTCTCGTTCTGGTGATGGAGATGGCTCGTAGACGCATTCCGTCGGATGCTGCTTTATCACAACCACTTAACACTTTATTCTTCCGATCACTCGCGTAGGTGTTTGCATATGTGAATAATTAGATTTCGGTGTTCAATCAACGTTTCATCTTACTGTGTATGCTGTGAGTTCGTTTTAAAGTCAATATACCTGTCTAGTTCTATTTGTCGCTGCTTCATCAAACGTTCATATAATTTATTAGTTTGTTTAATGTTTCGTGTTCATTATGTTTGTTGATAATGTGTCGTACACAATATTAAGTTCAAATAATTTGTATATCGTTAAGTGATGCTGTCTGTTAGTGTAACGGTCTGATTGCTCACTTGGTGTAATTTCCACTAAGTCCGTTACTGCGCACACCGGTAAATATCACTACCGCGATATGAATGTATTATTAAGTCTTTTAAGTTACTTGTTACCGATCTAACTTCCGAACTCGAGTTAGCATTCCGCCGTTTAATGTACTCTTCTGAACTTTGAATAATTACTAACTCCGAATGATTTGAGTAAACGATTGAAAGTTTATGTTATACCGTCTCTCGCACTTGAAGTTAAACTACTTGATATTTTGAATGTAAACTGTCTGAAAATTCTGACTGTAAAGCTTTAGTATAACTGTTTAAAAAATTGAGTGTAGACTGTCCCTCCGTCTTCCTGGACTGATAGTTTTATTAATTCGTCCCTACTCAAAATGTTGTCTCTGGCGCGCTTCACGCCTACTTCATTTCGAGATTGGTCAGTTTTTGATTTTCTTGGAAAATACTGTCCCACCATGTCAAAATTCTACGTCATAGTTCTCTCGATAGGTTCTTCGTTTCGGTTGCTATGGAAACGTTCCTCACCATCAAATTTGTCGCTGGCTGAAGGCCTCTGATAGGTCCTTACGTCTCCCCGATTTTCGCCCTGACGATCGTTGACCCGCTTCGAAGAAACTACGGCTATTAAACACTTGTCTATCAGCCTATTGTCTGAGTAAACTCTGCGTTTCTATAGATTCCCATTATCTGTACTTACAGTCTCCCTGGCGTATTGTTCTATGCTCTAACCCCTTTTTTCTGGCTATTACTAATTTCGAACATCTGCTGGTCGTTGAAGTCACCCCAACTTTCCCTTCGTAAATTCTTGTCTGTCAATTAGACGATAACTCCAGCTGTGTAACATGATTGTAGTCTTTGTCAGCCTATCTTCCGGTATTGTTTCTTAAGGTGCAGCGCATCCGTTTCATTGTAGTATGGAGTTTCACTCGTTTTTGTCGTTTATCGTCTACTGACGTAACATGGTCAACATCTGCTACACTTCTCGGTACGGGTGTGAATGTCCTTACTTACTTTGTTACAGCTGCGGAGAGTAATAATTCTGGACGAAACTTTCCCTGTCATCTAACGCCACCAAATTCTATAGTTGGATTGAACTTAATGTGTTTCTATTGTCAAGTCAGCAACGCTTCACTGACACCTTCTCATTACTCCTTATTTATTGCTCCACCATAAGTCGTTGACACTGCCTCGTGTGAACGTACTCTGCCGAGGTGAAAATTTAAAAATTTTAAAATTTTCTGCTCGTTACAAGACATTTTAAACAGACAGCCCGGATTAAAATATTTTTTATTTTAGTTGTTTCCAAAAACGAGTAGTTTTTTTAGATTTTGCGTGTATGCATGTTTCGTGGGCGCAGTCACTGTTCAACATCACGAGAGCTATGCAATGTTGATAATCGTAATAAAATATGGTAAACATTTTAATATTATGAAATTTGGCGTAATACAGTTACCTAGACAGACCAGTGTGGTATAATGTATCTAAATCGATACACAAAACGGGAGGGTTGTCGGTACCAGACAGGGCCGTGTACCTGCTTCTCCCATTCACTTCAAGAAAGGTTGTTTTTATGACCACTGAAAAGGTGCATCTATTGTTAAGAGGGTTTTACAGTAGACTTGTTGCCACGGCCCCGTCCAGAGGATTAAGTGGCACTTTATTCCGTTGTGTTTAACTTTAGTTGGATCCAAAATATTTATTTTATCATTATATAATGGTAACAGCTCATTATGTAATAATAATAATATTAATATAATAATAGTAGATAATGAATTATGATTATTATTTATTCATAGGCCTAATTTATCATTAAAATAATTATTTCATTTTTCGATAAATAAGTGACATTTCATTTTATTCATTTAACATTAATAAAGATATAACTTACATAGACTGCGCCCCTGGGAACAGTCACTGTTTACAAAAATTACACAAAATACAGTAAATGAAGTGAAGTTAATAGTTGCACAATTGAGTTATTAATTTATACTCGTTAAATTTTTTAAAATAAAACAAAAAAATACTATCCACAATTCTTCTTAAATGTGATATATATACTGAATCGTATAATCAATCTATCATAAACAAAATCGTAAAGAATTAGTAACTGTGGTAAACTGAAACTAATATTATATGATTTTAAAATACATTTATAAAATAAATACTACAACTCCATATTACAGTTAATACAATATTGGTAAGTGAATCATATAGTCTCTAATGGTACAATTTACGTAGTAGGCCTATAATTAAGACAGATTGCTTAATCATTAATACGTTTTATATTCTCTGATAATGTAATGTGCTTACTGCTACAATTAACACAAATCGTTTGTTCAGTAATACACTTGATACAGTTTACTTACTACAAGCGATTAACTTATTAAAACTGATTTATATTTAAGGTAATGGAACAGCTACTTTAAGAGTAAAAATACTTTATTGGATTTAAAAAATCCTCGAACAGTTCTTTATCTGTAGAATGCATGTTCTTCCAAACCTACTCTACTAGATATGATTCAAAGGAACTCACCGACATCCTTCCTACCCGTCGCCTTATGTCTCTTTTCATTTTTGACCAATGGCTCTCGATGTTCTGAGTATGGACGTTCGTGTCACTGCGGCATACAAAGTTCAGAATACAATAACGGAGATCATGCTTTCAGAGGCCCAGAACGGTTTTAGGAAGGGCAGATCATGTTTAGATTGTATATTTACAATAGCCCAGCTCATTGAAAAGCGTAGAGTATCAACTGCCCACATACATAGCTTTCATCGATTTCGAGAAGGTGTTTGGCAGAGTGTACTGGAGCAAACTATGGGCAGTAATGGCAAGGAAAGGGATCCCACAACATCTAATCAGGGCAATACAGAGTCTTTATGTGGAGAATAAAATCTTAATGCAAGCAGGGAAACCGAGAACAGCTCCTAGAGTTGCCCTGATCAATTGTGGAGTATGAGAAGGGTGTCCATTATCGCCTTCTCTTTTTAATTTGTTCTTGGATTTCGTTGTCCATGACGTGTCCGTTACTTAACTAAATATAATTAATTCACTACCGACTCGGAACACAAACACTTTACTAAAAATGAACTTTATCTTGTGAAAAACTTACTTTTTTCGTCGGACGCGTTTCGGCTTAAGTATCCGCCTTCTTCAGCTTTTAGTCAGACTGCCATCATTTCGTAACGGTTTTTGTGTGGAAGGTGTAGTGGGGGTGGTGTGTGGCGGAAGGGGATTGGTGCAGGGATTCAACTTGATGTTTGTTTTTTGTAAAATTGTGTCAAAAAGTGTATGTGATTTATATTGTAATTGATCGTTGAGTATGTTGTTTGGTTGTGTTGTGTGGTGTTTATATATTTCGTATTGTTCAGTTGAGATGAACAATCAAGACAACTCGGAACACAAAGTTTTTTTATGGGTAAAAACGTAAAGGTTTTCCCTTTTAGCCTGAACCAGTTTTCGCTTTTAAAAAGCTTCTTCAGAGCTTACTCATAAAAAACTTAAAAAACTTTGTGTTCCGAGTCGGTAGCGAATTAATAATATTTTAATTTATATATTGAGGATGTCATACAAAACTGGCAGATGTGTCTTCCAGAACATTGTATGATTGGTCATCTACAATTGACACTTTGTTGTTTGCGGACGATCAGGCTATTCTGTAGGACTCTGAAAACAGATTGCAGATGGGGATACATTTGTTAAATCGAATCTGCAAAGTCTCTGGATTGCAGATATCCACACGTAAGACCAAGGTGACGGCTTTTCGTGGAACTGATCCCGAACGGGCAAAAATTGTTATAGATGGTACTGTCCTGGAACAAGTTAGCAATTTTGAATCTGGGCTACAGTGTGTCTTATAATGCATGCAGCGACGTTGTGAATAAGATGCATACGTTTAACCTTATACGCGGGACCATTAGGTGACCCCTTAAGTCAGCAAGTAAAGGAACACGTCTGAAATTCTACAAGGTGATGGGCCTTCTCACACTTCGTTATGGGTCTGAGAATTAGACTTTAACGAAAAGCCAGGCCAGTCGCATCCAAGCGGCTGAAATGAGATTTCTCAGGCACGTGGCAGGGTATGCTCTCCATGATCATAGAAGAAACACAGATATACGGCAGGAACTGAATATTGTGAGTATACTCGACAGTATCGCCCATTATCGGCTGAATTGGTGGAACATCTTTGCCGAATGGATGACTGCCGCATCCCAAACAACTCTGGAACTATAAGCCCAGGGGACGGAGAGGTATGGGACGTCCGAGGAAGCGCTGGAGTGACCAACTCTAATCTTTGCCTGTTTGAGACCGGAACAAACCATCCTTGGTTTAATCCGTGAAGATGATGATGATGATGATTATATTGTTACGACGGTCTACTTGATCGTCGTAGGTACAGTGGAAACAAAATACAAGACACCAATTAAGTCACTAATCACCAGCTTCAATTTTCACAGTTAAACAGTTCGTAATTAACAACACAGCCTCTTATAACAAATCAAATAAAAATTGTTCACACGCAAATAAATGTCAACTATTATTAAAACACAGTTGTATTACAATATACCGCCCGTTTACAACACTTAACTAATAACCACTTGAACGCGCACAGTAATATCGCCAGATAATCATTTGTAATCGCCCGACAATAAACTCAGACCGCACTGTAAATATATCGCAACTAATACTGAAAACTAAGGCCGCTGTCGCCATGTATTTATACCTCTTCTTACAGACCAGAACGTTCCAAACTACGTCGTAACGCCAGTGTGTACTACGTAATTAATTGCGGCCTTGACACAGTCCGCGCGGCTGGCGGCCTCCAGAAAAATCTCGCGAATGCGTCAAGAGTCACGTACAGCACCGCATTACATTCTGGATCCCTCTGGAACGTTTGATAAACACGTAGAGTGTTCTGTGATGTCGTAACAATATATATATATATATCTTGTAACGCTACATAATAGTAACCCTGTCCCAAAGCTAGAACTGCTCAATTCAGTAGGAATGATAGTAGGCAGAGTCGCCTATGCTATCCACATAGACCAAATAAAAATAGACAACCTTTAGTTATAGAAAAGAAAGACTGTCTAATATAAATAATAAAATAAAAATACAATGCTGATAGTAAATAAACTAATCAAAATATATTATAAATATAAAATAACATACAAACCTTTTGTAATTAAGTTAATGTGAAAGAGTGTGGGATAAAGCTAGTGATCCCTGATATTAGATAGTGCAAACAAACAAACACCCAATTAATAAAGTGTCAGTGAAGTACCAGTGATATTCCTAAACAAAAAAAGTGTCAGTGAGGGGGAAATGGCAGAAGTGTGGGTTAAATACTTTTATATAAAAAGAAAACCCATGGACCACGTTAGTAGAGAGTTGTGATGGGGGTTTAAAATAATGTTAAGATGTTCATAAAGGTTTTGGCATGACTAGTTATGTTTGTGTTTTATGACAAAGCTTATGGGTAACACTCATGAACCATGTTGTTAGAAATAGTTGGAGCCTATGAGCAGAATCAGAAGGTGATGCATTAGGAACCAAAAACCCATGAACAATAATCTAATCACTGATTAATAGTACTGGTTAAGATTAGTGGGATGGCTGAATAGTATGCCAGTTAACTAATGATTGTGGCTAATTGTAAAATACAATATTTAACCATGTAGGCCATGCCTAAAACATAGCATGCCGGATGATTCTGTTCTTATCGGGTTATTGTATTAATACTAAGTATATTATTTGTCAATTGATAATTATAGACTAGGCCATAGAGGCAGTATATTGAATGATATGTTAAAGGATTTTATTGTAACCATTTGTTAAATAATGTTAAGGGTCCAGACTCGTTTAGTAAATAGTAAAATCAGAGAAAAAGGGTTCAGAATCAGAGTTTAAGTAATAATAAATGTAAATTATAAAATAGTATTAGAAAACCACTAATGGCCTAAGCCACAAATTCAGTATAAAAGGAATATTGTCAGAAACAAATAGATTAGTAAATAATTGTCAGGAAACTAAAAGTGTAGGCCCAAAGTTAGAAATTTTGTAAGGTGGGAAATCACCCTTTATAATAACCAACTTATGTAAATAAGGTATCAAAATGCTCATAATTATATAAAGAAAAACATGATGTAATTTAAATTTAAGGAAACTTAAAGCTAAAAAAGGAGTATTTTTCTTATAGGCAAATGAACATTTGATTTTTGTAAACTGACCATGTGACCTTATGAACTCTCAGTTTTGACCAATCACAGGCCAGTATTGTAAGGTCAGGAGACCGTTGATGAAGAAGCAAGAAAATGGTATTGTATTGTTAACCATTGCAGAGGGCAGATGTGCTCTGATGAAGCAAATTTTATTTAAATATAAGTAATGTTTTTTGGACCGTTGGCAGTCAATAATAATTACCAACAGAAGCGGTAAATACTGTAGAAGACCAGAAGACAGAAATAATTAACTTAAAACTAAAACTAAATGCAGAAACTCAAAAAATCCTGACTACCTAAAACGAACGCACGTTTGTAACTTATGTGAGTGAGGCCAAACTTAATTCATAGCCACACTACAGATACGATTACACAACACTATCGTAGACACTATCTACACTTACAGAACAGACACCAGTGATCATTGATTGAAAGAAAAGCTTAAAAACTAAAACAGTGAACACTAAAATATTTATTTTAAAATAATTTGGAACAGCTCAAGGTTAGACGTCTGAGCGGCCATCTTGACGAAACGACAGGCGTTGCTTAGCAACGATTAACAGAATATAGTATTAAGATTTTAAATTTTACTTACCTTTTGTGATGTATTGTATTTTTGTGTGCATTCTCTGAATTCAATAGCAGTCTCAAAGAACCCTTCAACCCTGAGATTTAATATAATTATTGTAATTAATTTGTTTATTGAAGGTTATTAGTGTCATAGTCGAATTGAGCAGTAGAGTCGACCCGACCAATATTTTGTTTCGACGCAAGTCGACTGTTCCTTTTCTGAATTATTTAAATAAAAATAAATATTGTTATTTTGACTGGAAAGAGTTGTCATTGTAGAAAATTAGAGAATTTACAGGACAATTACAGGCAAGTCACCAGGAGAGTGAGCAGCGAACGGACCAGATTATTTAAAAGAAGAACAGGGCGCTCGAAGATACAATCGATTGCGGCAACAAATCCGTTTTTACACAAGTGGAATCAAATTACACTAAATAACTTTTCACGATAAATGAATTAAAAGTGTAACGAGCAGAAAATTTTAAAAATTTTTAAATTTTCACCTCGGCAGAGTACGTTCACACGAGGCAGTGTCAACGACTTATGGTGGAGCAATAAATAAGGAGTAATGAGAAGGTGTCAGTGAAGCGTCGCTGACTTGACAATAGAAACACATTAAGTTCAATCCAACTATAGAATTTGGTGGCGTAAGATGACAGGGAAAGTTTCGTCCAGAATTATTGCTCTCCGCAGCTGTAACAAAGTAAGCGAGGACATTCACACCCGTACCGAGAATTGTAGCAGATGTTGACCATGTTACGTCAGTAGACGATAAGCGACAAAAACGAGTGAAACTCCATACTAAAATGAAACGGATGCGCTGCACCTTAAGAAACAATACTGGAAGATAGGCTGACAAAGACTAAGGTCATGTTACGCAGCTGGAGGTATCGTCTAATTGACAGACAAGAATTTACGAAGGGAAAGTTGGGGTGACTTCAACGACCAGCAGATGTTCAAAATTGTTAATAGCCAGAAAAAAGGGGTTAGGACATAGAACAATACGCCAGGGAGACTGAAAGTACAGATAATGGGAATCTATAGAAACACAGAGTTTACTCAGACAATAGGTTGATCGACTAGTGTCTAATAGCCATAGTTCCGTCGAAACGGGTCAACGATCGTCAGGGCGGAAAATCGGGGTGACCTAAGAACCTATCAGATGCCCTCAGCCAGCGAGAAATTTGGAGGTGAGGGGTGTTTCCATAGCAACTGAAACGAAGAACCTATCGGGAGAACTATGACGTAGAATCTTGACATGGTAGGGCAGTATTTTCCAAGAATATCAAAAAACTGACCAATCTCGAAATGAAGTAGGCGTGAAGCGCGCCAGAGACAAAATTTTGAGTAGGGACGAATTAATAAAACCATCTGTCCAGGCCGGCGGAAAGAGAGAGTCTACACACAAATTTTGAGAGTCTACAGTCTACAGTCGACACTTAATTTTGAAACGGTCATGCTAAAGTTTTCAGACAGTTTACATTAATATTTTCAAGTAGTTTAACTTCAAGTGCGAGAGACGGTATATCATAAACTTTCAACAGTTTACGATAATTATTCGGAGTTAGTAATTATTCAATGTTCAGAAGAGTACATTAAACGGCGGAACGCTAACTCGAGTTCGGAAGTTAAAACGGTAACAAGTAACTTAAAAGACTTAATAATACATTCATATCGCGATAGTGATATTGAACCGAAGTGCGAAGTATCGGACTTAGTTAAAATTATACCAAGTGAACAATCAGACCGTTACACCGACAGACATCATCACTTAACGATATACAAATCATTTGAACTTAATATTGTGTACGACACATTATCAACAACATAATGAACACGAAACATTAAACAAACTAATAAATTATATGAACGTTTAATGAAGCAGCGACAAATGAAACTAGACATGTATATTGACATTAAAACGAACTCGCAGCATACACAGTAAGATGAAACATTGATGAACACTGAACTTCAATTATTCACATATGCAAACGCCCACGCGGGTGATCGGAAGAGAAGTGTTAAGTGATAGTGATAAAGCAGCTTACGACGGAATGTGTCTACGAGCCATCTTCATCACCAGAACGAGACTTCGTCAACAACTAATGGATATTCAATAACCAAGTAACCATTACTATTAATTATTTCTAATTAATAACTTCTACTGACCTGGTTTCTTTCAAAGAATTCACACCTGAGAAAATTATTAAGAAAAGTAATGAATAAATCTGAATAAAGTAGTTAATGAACGTATAAACAAAAGCTTATTTGGGATTTAATGAACGCATTAAATAAGTAGAATATTGAATTGTAATATTATTTGATTTATATATGTATGTATGTTTTCTTTGTTTTTCAGCATATATTGAGACATGTATTTGTTTATTATAAAATATGTATGTATTTCAGGTACAGCGACGTAACCTATGTACTATTATAATATGTTATGAATGAGAATTAAACTAGTATTTTAGTTGATCATAAATATGCGTTCATTATTACCAATGCAACCCAAATATTAACCTAAAGTTTGAAGGAATACAAATAGATTTTAAGAGTTTCTTGTGTTCAATTAAAGTAAATGAATCGATAACTATCATCTATTAAATGATATCACGTATGTGTTGATGAGATCAGAATAGTTAGACATAATGTTAAATGGTTGCCTCACACACAGCATGAAAAGAATCAATTAAAACAAGTAAATACACATTATTTATTGCACATGAATTTATATAAAATTCAGTGTATAAACTGTGTTCCAACACGTGAGCATAGATAGTCAGAGTCATAAATAAGATTCAATTATACACATACATGTAAGAGATCGATAAATTTTGTATTTAAGAGCAAACACAATAACAATATTAATTACCACAAGTGTGATTTTACATTTACTACACATTTGCATAAATTGACATTTATAATTTACCACTAATCAAATATGCAAATAAAAGTTATAAATTAACATTTATAAATGGCGTCCAACTTCGGGGCTAGATACATTTGAGAAATTATAAAATTTACATATTTAATAATTAACCCATTTATGCATATAATACATTTATAAATGACATTTATAAATGGCTCCCATAGAACGTGGGGCTCGGCAATCACAGATTAATTAATTGAATCACGGTTAGCATAATAAATAATCCCCAATCATTTTATTTAATTTATAAATGGCGCCCATCCGCACGGCATGATACGTATTAACAAAGATTGTTAACACGTACAGCTTTGGTAAAGAACAGGCAGTAGAAGTAGTAGAGAAAGTAGCGTCATAGAAATAGAAGTAAGATAAGTGTTATTAGTGTAAGTCAGTTTGAATGATTACGCGTAGTAGGGCAAAAATGGCGAGCAATTCAGACAGTGTAGAATTTGACATTAATAACCAATTAGGCGCAGTAAATACAGAGGACAATACTACACCTAGTGAACCAAGTAGTGTGGTAGAGAGTCCAGAAGATAGGGCGCGAAGACAGACAGCGCAACTAGAAGATGGAACCCTACAAACGTTGATGGAGTTCATCCGTCAACAGAACGAAAAACAAGAAGAAAATATTAACAAATTAATTAGCGAGAAACAAGAAGAAAATAACAGAAAACTAGAAGAGAATATTAATAAATTAATTAGTGAGAAATTAGAAAAACAAAATGAAAAACTCGACCAGCATAAGGAAGAGATGACACAAATAAGGTCCGAGATACGTGACTGCCAGCAGACCTGGGAAAGAAAGGTCGACGAACTACAGAAGAAGCGAGATGGTGTCGTGAGAGACTTGAGAGAAGAAGCCAACAAGAAGTACGTAGAAATACAAGAAAAACAAGAAAATAATCGTCAAGAATGGATGGCAGCAGTAGACACTACCCAAACTACCGTTAAAAAGATTAATCACAAGTTCGATGTTCACGTTAAGGATTACAATAAGAAGCACGAAGAACTCAAGGCCGAGATACACGATACCATACTGCAGAAACAACAGGAGCAAGAAGGAACAATTAACAAATAGTAATATTATACAGAAGTTGGAAGAAGTTGACGGTAGACAACGTTCAACAGAACAGAAGTTGGACGAGACTACGAAAGAGAAGACAACGAGGATCGAAGAGTTAAAAGGACATTTGACTAAGGTAAGAGAAAACCAAGAAAGATTGCAGCGACAATTGATGGAAGGTGAGTGTGGAATATTAAATCGAATTAACGGGCCTAACCACAATGATCTTAAATATAATGGCACGGACAGATTCCCTATGGAATTCCTCAAGGAATTGTCCGAAATCCAAGAGTTATACTATCCCGCTGACAATATTAAGTGGATTGGAAAACACCTGGAATTGGACGCAGGAATTTGGTGGCGAGTGATACGTAACCAAATATCAAATTTCGAAGAATTCAAGGAAGCGTTCTCTCTGAAATATTGGGGCCAAGAACGACAGGACAGTATCCGGGACCATTTGGAGTATGGCAGGTTTGATTGGCGCGGACCAGTTACTGCTATTCAATATATTGAACGCATCTTGTTGGAAAGCAGGCAGTTAACACCTACTCTGTCTGACTATCAGTTAATACGTAAGATATCTCGTCACTTTGGGCGCGATATCCAGCTCGCGGTGGTCACAAGAGGGATTGTGACGATACCAAACTTCGAATCTTTGATCATCGAGTATACACAGATTCAACCGAGAAACAATAGAGAGTCGAACTATGTGGCGGCAAACGAGGGGAGAAATGCCTATAGGGAAAGTGAAAGCGATCCGAACAAAGGAAGCGGAATACAGAGAAAATGGGGGGTGACAGACCGGCCATAAATAACCAGCACGTAATGCAGACCGGCGCGCTGTCAACACAATAGAGTTTACGAATACGACGGCTGGCACATCGGGCATTCAACCCAAAAGGAACCGTCAACAACAAGAAGAGGAAAAAAAAATCCCTCCACCCATTAACGGAGATAGCCGTCAAAACAAATGACTACCAGACGAATATAATCCTACCGGACTTACGAAGCGATTTATTATGTAATGATGATGAAGAAATTTCTCAACGAATAATCAGGTGTCCAGAGATAAATATCAAGTTCAACAATAATGTTAGTGTACAAGCGTTGCTCGATACTGGATCCGTTATTGCCGGATTATCTGAGTCGTGGTTTCACCAAAACAAACATAACATTACACCTTATGAAATATTACCGATGTCTAACACATTAATAGTTAGCGCAGTTGGTAATAAATCAAAGCTAATCAGAAAACAAATATTATGTGATATCTATATTGAAGAAATTAAATATGAATGTGTTTTTCTCATAAACCAGATTTGATAAAACCTTGCATATTAGGAACCAATTTTCTTCAAGAAACAGGGTGTCTCATTGACATGGGAAGAAGAATCGTCGAGTTAAGAAGAGAGGATAACGAAGCGACGTACACGGTGCCTATGATGCATATAGAAGTGGTGGACGTAGAAGAAGAAGAAGAGATCATCAGAAACATTGACAAGAAGATAGAAAGTATTGAATGCGGAGATAAAGGAACGTTGGAAAGATTAAGGGAGATTCTAATAAGGAATAGCTGTTTATTCAGAGAATGCCCCGGAAGAATCGAAGGGTATGTCCACGAGTTTCGAGTCACCGACCAGACACCGTACTTCCAGAGAGGATGGCCTGTCCCATTAGCATATAAAGGGAAGGTAGATGATGAGATTAAGAAAATGTTACGGTATGGGGTCATTGAGAGATGCAACAGCGCATATATCAACCCACTTGTTACGGTAATTAAGAAGGACGGTAGTGTACGATTGTGTCTGGATGCGAGAAAGGTGAACAGCGTGACTATCCCGGACTACGAGGGTGCTCCTCCGATAAACGACATATTGGCGAGATGTGGCGAGATGAAGTATTTATCTACCGTCGATTTAACTAGCAGTTTCTGGCAAGTACCACTGAAGCCTGAGTGCCGGAACTTCACCGCTTTTATGTACGACGGCAAGTGTTATCGTTTTACAGTTACACCATTCGGACTGGGTACCAGTTCTGCGGCACTGACCAGGGGATTGGACACAGTATTGGACGATGAAGTTATAGAGAGTACCATTATTTATGTCGACGATTGCCTGTGTTATTCAGAAGACTTAGAAACGCATTTGTTACATTAGATTTATTATTATCCAATTTAAGAAGGGCAAATTTAACCATCAATTTGGAGAAGTCGCAATTCTTCAGACAAGAAATCGCGTACCTCGGTTATCGATTAACGACCCAAGGAATACGAGCAACGGACGAGAAGATCGATGCCATTATGAAGTTCCCTACACCTCGGAACCAAAAACAATTAAAAGGTTTCCTGGGTTTGACAAATTTCTACAATCGATTTACAGACAAATACGCTGAAACCACTAAACCATTACTTGAATTGTTAAGGAAAGGACAGAAATTTACCTGGACACAGGAATTAAATGAATGTTTTCAGCAGGTTAAAAGGTTATTCGTAGAAACAGTCATCTTAAAGTTTCCCCTAATAAACCAAAGATATTATATGCAATGTGACGCCAGCAACTTTGCATATGGCGGACAACTATATCAACTAGACGAGGAAGGAAAAATTGGAGTAATAGCTTTTACCAGCAAGACATTCAAGGGTGCAGAAATAAATTATTACACGACGGAGAAGGAGCTTTTGTGTATTGTACGATGTCTTGAGAGGTTCCGTATATACATACTAGGACAACCGTTAACTATCATTACTGATAATAAGGCATTGACTTTTATGAATAAATGTCATTTAAACAACTCGCGTATTACACGCTGGATCTTGTGTATCCAGGAGTACAAATTCGACATGGTCCATTGTAAAGGTAAGGACAATATTATTGCTGATCTTCTGAGCAGAAATCCAGAAGATGCCACGCTAGAAGTAATTGGTGACAATATTTCCGAATACTTAATTAACCACCTGACAATCAAAATGGATAAGAAGGTAAGCAAGATCCTAATGGATATTGGAAGGTACCAAATTCAAGATAATAAGCTTAAGAATATTATTGATAAGATTAGGGAAGAGTGTATAGATAAGGAATTAAATAAATTTTATAGATTCGTCGATGAGAAATTGTATAGATTACGTAGGAGAGAGTGGAAACTATACGTACCGAACAGTGTGTCCGGCGAAATAATTGCTGAAATACACCGTATGTATGGTCATCCCGGTGCGAAGAGATGTATCAAATTATTGCAGGAGTACTTTACCATAGACGGTATGTTAAAGAGGGTGAAAAATTACGTACGGGCTTGCGACACTTGTCAGCGAAAGAAAGATTCTGGTAACAGAAACTTGTTCGGAGGAACAAAAGCCATAATACCGTTACGAAAGGGTGACCTAGTGGGCGCCGATTATTACGGACCATTACCTGCTTCGTCCGCCGGTGTCAGATATCTGTTTGTTATGGTTGACAACTTTACCAAATACGTACGACTTTTCACACTTCGAAGGGCAACGACCGTCGCTACACTGAGAAGAGTACACCAGTATTGTAAGGAACTGAGGTCTCCTAGAGTGATTATCACAGACAACGGAACGCAACTTTCATCTAAAAAATGGTTAGATGGATTAACTGAACTAAATATCCAACCACGATTTACCGCAATAAGGAACCCTTGTGTGAATCTGGCTGAAAGAATCAACAGACAGCTTGGGAACTTATTTAGGATCTTTGTTGGTGATCAACATACAAAGTGGTCGCGTTACGTACCAATTGTCGAGAGTTGTATTAACGAAACGTACCACGAGACGATAGAAGTAACACCGTACGAAGCTCAGCTCGGGAAGAAACCTACCAGAGCGTGGGAAAAATACATAAACAAGGATATACTCCTAGTTAAAGGGGTGGATCATAACCAAATATTTATCAAAATGAAGGAGAAGAGAGAAAAACAAGCAAAATTATGTAATGAGGTCAAGACCATTACAAAATTCAAAATTGGTGAGAAAGTGTTAATCAGAACGTATCATCAATCGGACGCGGTCCAGAAAATAATTGAAAAATTTTGCGAACTGTACTGCGGACCATATAAAGTGCATCAAATTCTCGGAGAAGCTACTTATCTACTCGTTGATTGCGATGATGACAAGAAACTCCGTGGAAAATTTAATGCCAGACAATTGAAAAAATACTATGAATCAGAGAATTGAAGATGAAGGAAGAGGATGAAATTGAAGAAGATGTCTTAAGAAGCTAGCCGATGCTGATGGATCAACTGCGTTAGGGTAATTGACGCGGCGATATCATTCAAGCTGGCTTAACCAAGAAAGTTATGTACTTTAATTGTTAAAACATAATATAAAAATGTATTTAGTTAATTAAGCATTAATTAAATGTTAGATAATAAGATAAATTAACATTTAGTGTGACATTTTATAAAAATATTGCAGTGAATGCAAAGGACATTTTAATTGCTATTATTTGATTTATATAGTAATAAGTTACAAGGACAAAGTGAAAAAATGGACACTTAAAATCAAATAAGTGGTATTATTCAAAAGAACTAGATAGTAAATGAACTTTATTAATGTGAGTGTATATAATTAGTAGGCTAAGAAGGTAAATGATGCTATCATAAAGTAGGTAAATCATTAAACAAAATGTATTACTTGTATGTAAATTATTAAAATAATCACAACTAACGTAGCGAAGGTATTAATTAACAATCTAATTTTAAATAACATTTTAAAAGATTTTATTGGTAGAATCATTAGTAATGCACAAAGGTGTATATGTATAGGAGATTTTCCTTGATGTCATGTAAAGCGTTACATGGAACTGATTGATTGTTTGATAATATCTTGTGAGTATGATATTTTAGAAAGTAAAATTTCATTCAATTGATTAAATTAATTGCTCATTGAATTTATGATTTGTCTTATAATTATAAGGATAAGGTATTTATATGTAAATACGATAATGTGAAATGCGTTCAGCTATCCCAAATAGCTAGCAATAAATTCAGAGAACCGAGTAAAACCAAAAGGGGGTGTACCACTTGTAATATAAGCTTTTGAAAGTAGGTTATCATGTATTGCCTTCCCCTGAAGAAGATGAACACGGCGAGGCGACGTACAGGGCGCAGAATTTAGATTTGAGTTGTTCCCTGAGGTCACATCGTCAAATCGAAATTGAGGACACTGTAACGAGCAGAAAATTTTAAAAATTTTTAAGTAATAATAAATGTAAATTATAAAATAGTATTAGAAAACCACTAATGGCCTAAGCCACAAATTCAGTATAAAAGGAATATTGTCAGAAACAAATAGATTAGTAAATAATTGTCAGGAAACTAAAAGTGTAGGCCCAAAGTTAGAAATTTTGTAAGGTGGGAAATCACCCTTTATAATAACCAACTTATGTAAATAAGGTATCAAAATGCTCATAATTATATAAAGAAAAACATGATGTAATTTAAATTTAAGGAAACTTAAAGCTAAAAAAGGAGTATTTTTCTTATAGGCAAATGAACATTTGATTTTTGTAAACTGACCATGTGACCTTATGAACTCTCAGTTTTGACCAATCACAGGCCAGTATTGTAAGGTCAGGAGACCGTTGATGAAGAAGCAAGAAAATGGTATTGTATTGTTAACCATTGCAGAGGGCAGATGTGCTCTGATGAAGCAAATTTTATTTAAATATAAGTAATGTTTTTTGGACCGTTGGCAGTCAATAATAATTACCAACAGAAGCGGTAAATACTGTAGAAGACCAGAAGACAGAAATAATTAACTTAAAACTAAAACTAAATGCAGAAACTCAAAAAATCCTGACTACCTAAAACGAACGCACGTTTGTAACTTATGTGAGTGAGGCCAAACTTAATTCATAGCCACACTACAGATACGATTACACAACACTATCGTAGACACTATCTACACTTACAGAACAGACACCAGTGATCATTGATTGAAAGAAAAGCTTAAAAACTAAAACAGTTAACACTAAAATATTTATTTTAAAATAATTTGGAACAGCTCAAGGTTAGACGTCTGAGCGGCCATCTTGACGAAACGACAGGCGTTGCTTAGCAACGATTAACAGAATATAGTATTAAGATTTTAAATTTTACTTACCTTTTGTGATGTATTGTATTTTTGTGTGCATTCTCTGAATTCAATAGCAGTCTCAAAGAACCCTTCAACCCTGAGATTTAATATAATTATTATAATTAATTTGTTTATTGAAGGTTATTAGTGTCATAGTCGAATTGAGCAGTAGAGTCGACCCGACCAATATTTTGTTTCGACGCAAGTCGACTGTTCCTTTTCTGAATTATTTAAATAAAAATAAATATTGTTATTTTGACTGGAAAGAGTTGTCATTGTAGAAAATTAGAGAATTTACAGGACAATTACAGGCAAGTCACCAGGAGAGTGAGCAGCGAACGGACCAGATTATTTAAAAGAAGAACAGGGCGCTCGAAGATACAATCGATTGCGGCAACAAATCCGTTTTTACACAAGTGGAATCAAATTACACTAAATAACTTTTCACGATAAATGAATTAAAAGTGTAACGAGCAGAAAATTTTAAAAATTTTTAAATTTTCACCTCGGCAGAGTACGTTCACACGAGGCAGTGTCAACGACTTATGGTGGAGCAATAAATAAGGAGTAATGAGAAGGTGTCAGTGAAACGTCGCTGACTTGACAATAGAAACACATTAAGTTCAATCCAACTATAGAATTTGGTGGCGTAAGATGACAGGGAAAGTTTCGTCCAGAATTATTGCTCTCCGCAGCTGTAACAAAGTAAGCGAGGACATTCACACCCGTACCGAGAATTGTAGCAGATGTTGACCATGTTACGTCAGTAGACGATAAGCGACAAAAACGAGTGAAACTCCATACTAAAATGAAACGGATGCGCTGCACCTTAAGAAACAATACTGGAAGATAAGCTGACAAAGACTAAGGTCATGTTACGCAGCTGGAGGTATCGTCTAATTGACAGACAAGAATTTACGAAGGGAAAGTTGGGGTGACTTCAACGACCAGCAGATGTTCAAAATTGTTAATAGCCAGAAAAAAGGGGTTAGGACATAGAACAATACGCCAGGGAGACTGAAAGTACAGATAATGGGAATCTATAGAAACACAGAGTTTACTCAGACAATAGGTTGATCGACTAGTGTCTAATAGCCATAGTTTCGTCGAAACGGGTCAACGATCGTCAGGGCGGAAAATCGGGGTGACCTAAGAACCTATCAGATGCCCTCAGCCAGCGAGAAATTTGGAGGTGAGGGGTGTTTCCATAGCAACTGAAACGAAGAACCTATCGGGAGAACTATGACGTAGAATCTTGATATGGTAGGGCAGTATTTTCCAAGAATATCAAAAAACTGACCAATCTCGAAATGAAGTAGGCGTGAAGCGCGCCAGAGACAAAATTTTGAGTAGGGACGAATTAATAAAACCATCTGTCCAGGCCGGCGGAAAGAGAGAGTCTACACACAAATTTTGAGAGTCTACAGTCTACAGTCGACACTTAATTTTGAAACGGTCATGCTAAAGTTTTCAGACAGTTTACATTAATATTTTCAAGTAGTTTAACTTCAAGTGCGAGAGACGGTATATCATAAACTTTCAACAGTTTACGATAATTATTCGGAGTTAGTAATTATTCAATGTTCAGAAGAGTACATTAAACGGCGGAACGCTAACTCGAGTTCGGAAGTTAAAACGGTAACAAGTAACTTAAAAGACTTAATAATACATTCATATCGCGATAGTGATATTGAACCGAAGTGCGAAGTATCGGACTTAGTTAAAATTATACCAAGTGAACAATCAGACCGTTACACCAACAGACATCATCACTTAACGATATACAAATCATTTGAACTTAATATTGTGTACGACACATTATCAACAACATAATGAACACGAAACATTAAACAAACTAATAAATTATATGAACGTTTAATGAAGCAGCGACAAATGAAACTAGACATGTATATTGACATTAAAACGAACTCGCAGCATACACAGTAAGATGAAACATTGATGAACACTGAACTTCAATTATTCACATATGCAAACGCCCACGCGGGTGATCGGAAGAGAAGTGTTAAGTGATAGTGATAAAGCAGCTTACGACGGAATGTGTCTACGAGCCATCTTCATCACCAGAACGAGACTTCGTCAACAACTAATGGATATTCAATAACCAAGTAACCATTACTATTAATTATTTCTAATTAATAACTTCTACTGACCTGGTTTCTTTCAAAGAATTCACACCTGAGAAAATTATTAAGAAAAGTAATGAATAAATCTGAATAAAGTAGTTAATGAACGTATAAACAAAAGCTTATTTGGGATTTAATGAACGCATTAAATAAGTAGAATATTGAATTGTAATATTATTTGATTTATATATGTATGTATGTTTTCTTTGTTTTTCAGCATATATTGAGACATGTATTTGTTTATTATAAAATATGTATGTATTTCAGGTACAGCGACGTAACCTATGTACTATTATAATATGTTATGAATGAGAATTAAACTAGTATTTTAGTTGATCATAAATATGCGTTCATTATTACCAATGCAACCCAAATATTAACCTAAAGTTTGAAGGAATACAAATAGATTTTAAGAGTTTCTTGTGTTCAATTAAAGTAAATGAATCGATAACTATCATCTATTAAATGATATCACGTATGTGTTGATGAGGTCAGAATAGTTAGACATAATGTTAAATGGTTGCCTCACACACAGCATGAAAAGAATCAATTAAAACAAGTAAATACACATTATTTATTGCACATGAATTTATATAAAATTCAGTGTATAAACTGTGTTCCAACACGTGAGCATAGATAGTCAGAGTCATAAATAAGATTCAATTTTACACATACATGTAAGAGATCGATAAATTTTGTATTTAAGAGCAAACACAATAACAATATTAATTACCACAAGTGTGATTTTACATTTACTACACATTTGCATAAATTGACATTTATAATTTACCACTAATCAAATATGCAAATAAAAGTTATAAATTAACATTTATAAATGGCGTCCAACTTCGGGGCTAGATACATTTGAGAAATTATAAAATTTACATATTTAATAATTAACCCATTTATGCATATAATACATTTATAAATGACATTTATAAATGGCTCCCATAGAACGTGGGGCTCGGCAATCACAGATTAATTAATTGAATCACGGTTAGCATAATAAATAATCCCCAATCATTTTATTTAATTTATAAAAGCAACACGTTAAAACTAAATAAACACGTACAAACACTGTTACATTACAATGTATATAATTAATAATACCTTTCTTACAAGAATATATTATATATTTTCTAATGTTTTACAATGTTTCGATAGTTTAAACTATCATGATCGTTAGAATATATTTTAAGGCCTATGAATAAATAATAATCATAATTTATAATAATAATAATAATTATTATTATTACTGGTATTAGTAGTAGTAGTGGTAGTAATAGTAGTAGTAATAAATAACGGTATTATTATTATTATTATTATTATATTACATAATATAATATAATTGTTGCACTGTTATGAATATGTAATAATAAATTAAATCTTTTCGAAACAACTAAAGTTGCATGCGACGGAATAAAATGCGCACACTTATGCTAGTTTCACACGCTACGGATTCGTCCGTACGGTGGATCTGCCGTACGGAGGATCCTCCGCACGGTGATAATTGCTTTCTCCTTCACACGAGACGTGACGGTCACCGCACTCAGTCTGCAGTCCGCTGTTGTGGTGTGAAGTTATGGAGCGAAATCAAATTATTGCTTTATGGTTACTCTACCGTCGAAGGAGGAGAGATCGGATTCATTGGATCCACCCCATTAACCAAAGAAGAGATGATGTAGGGATGTTTGTCACATTATTTGAAGATTTGAGAAATGATGACGTAAAATTCTTCAATTATTTCCGCATGTCAATTGCATCATTTGACGAACTGCATGGACGGCTGAAAGAAGTAATTCAGCGTGAAAATTCAAAAATGCGAAATTGTATTCAACCTGTGGAAATGGTGGCTGTTACTTTAAGGTTAGTATTAAAAGCTGTTTATATGGTTTACAACTTACTTTATTTGTTGATTTATACAAGTTACAAATAAAATTAATACAAACTAAAAACGAAATGAAGTAAATGAAAATAACCAAAGTAAGCATAATAAACAAATATTACGATTAACATTGTTTTGTTTTGAATATAGGCTTCATTATTAAACTAATAATATAAAAAAAGTAAAAGAATGCTAAAAATTAACGAAATCAACACTGTATGTAGACGAAGCTCCGGTGAAGACAACTCTGGTGAAGACACTCCGGAGTTGGTAGCTTCAGATCTAAAGAAATCTTTATTACACTGATCCACTGGCTTGCGACACTCAGTTCCCTCACCTAAAATCGAAGAATCATCATTTTCGGAAAGCAAAGGAGATTGGCAGAATTTTTTAAAAGGTGGAGGTAGATTGTATTGGTGGTATTGTTGAGACATTTCGTTTGCTGGTGCAGGTATCAAGGATTGTTGGGGTTGGTTATGAAACGGAGGAGGTTGTGAAAACGAAGGGTGAGCTAGATGGGAGGGATTATAATAATTGGTTTGTTGGGAGTATTGTGGAGGATGGACAGTACCCTTTTTTCTCTCGTTAAGATTGGATATTACTTGAAGAACACCCATCTGGAAGTAGAGAATTTCTTCTGCGTTAAAATTGTTTAAGTGCGGTAGGTAACAAACTTTGGAAAAATGACATGTTAGGGTCTGGTTTTTCTTGTTCTTTGGGCTCTAGCGCCTTTAAAATCTTCAGGTCTACCTCATCGACTTTCTTGTGCTTCCTGGTTGCTGTAGGTTTTTTGAAAACCTCAGAATTGATTGCTTCTGGTTCAACCAATCGGTGGGCAACAGCATCGTCTTCAGATAAACTGTTCGATGTCTCTCGTTCTGCATACAACTTTTTTAAAAATTTAAGTTCATCGTTGTACACATATTGCCTTAGTTTGTTGGCTGCACATCCGCTGGACTTGCTTTCTTTCACCTTTTTAAGCGATTTAGCAAAGGCATCTCTTAGGTTCGTCTATCTTCTAATGACTTCTTTACCTAGGAAAACCAAAATAATTGAACAGGTAATAAATAATCAAATACAACTAATTAAAAAACAAAAATAATAATAAGGCCTGCATTTAATTTTCAATTCCTTAAAACTTTAATCACATCTATATATAAATGTCTTAGTTTGTTTGTTTGTTTGTTAGCTAATGGCTCGCCAAATAATGAACGGATTTGCTTATTTTTTTTTTTAAACTTTAGTCTTTCACTCGAAGAAAGCATAGGCTAAAAAAAAATATAAAAATGTATGGGTAATAAAATCTAATTTTGTAATAAAATGCCTTTCACTGGGTGTATTCTAATGAGAAGGCTTTTATCTTAAGTCCCACAGTTCGGGAGCCAATTTTGTAATAAAATTATGTGTATGATGATCTAGCAAGTGTTTTAGCCCCACGTTGCACTTGCACTAATTCTCTTGATACATTACTTTGTTATGTTATTGTTTATGAATTATGTGGAATTACTGATGTTTGGTATTTTACACTTTTTTACAATAGGTTACACCTTTGGGGTCACAGGGCCTGCCCTTTACATGCTTTTAGTACTTACCCTAGTGTACAATAATCATGCTCCTTATTCTAATACATTAATACATTTACTATTTACTCTATTTAACAATCTACTTATTAGGCCTACATTTGTCTGTCTTGTCTTATGGTTTTTTTGTTTTTGTCATTAGTTGTGGTTGACTGGTATTGTGACCCGACGCCAGTACGAAGACAAGGAAAAAAGTCTGTGTACACGACACAATAAGAATTTAAGGAACGTCGTTGACAGCTCAAAGTTTGTTACAATTTACAGCACCTAGCGAACGAAACAAAGACTTAATCCAGCTGCCTGGTTACGCAGAAATGAAATGGAACACCTGCTGTGGGGGTGAGTTGTAACGAGCACGAATATGAAAGGCTACACCCAGCTACAAAGGGGTACAGAGAAATCTCGACAAACATATAAACAATAGAACGTAAACTTAGTGAATACTGAAAGTACACCCTGCCCAGCATGAAAACAAACCCATGACAGCTAACTAAAATTTACGACTAGAAAGCGTGGGATTCGACTAGGGACGTCTCCAGCGAAGAGTTGATAATCGGCGGAACGAACGAAGAGTAAATTGAACAATTGACCAGGACACTGCAGACTGTTAACAAAAGCTAAGTCAAGAGAACCTCGACACGTCGAAACAAAGGTTGACAGACAGGCGAGGGAATTGCTATAGTTTCTAAGAATCTGTACAACGATCGTCGCTGGAATATTCCGGGGATGTCGGCGACCAACCAGCGTTGAGCATCTTCCTAAAGAACTCGTGGTGAGAGTAAGAAGGGTTCGAACGACGAATCGGGAAACCGATGACGAGAGTACAGCAACTCAATACACATAACGATAGTGGAAATTAGTGAAGTGAAGTGAAGTGTTCTCCAATTAATAGTGATTAGGATGTACGACGAGTCCTCCAGCGGATGTCATCTTACGCCGATGGAATGTTGGATAAACCCTTTTACAAGATAAGCCTTTATGTTTATTAAATATTAGTAATACATATTATAAGAAAACTATTATTAAGGGGTTCTTTTTAATGTTAATGCCCCGCGTTGTATGCGTCAATTTATAAGAAAACGCGATTCGGGGTTATCTTAAATATTTATAAAATTATTATTATGTTTGTTTACAGTAATTATATTAAAATAATGTTTAAATTCCGTTTAAAGCCACACGGATGGTCTAACCTATTTGTAATAAAATGAAAACGTGTGTGTTTACAATTAACTTGAAGTAAAATAAAAGAGTTGTTGTTGTTTAAATTTAAATTCGTGGTTAAAATATTAAAAGTCTCATTAAAACAAAATTCATCTATGGGTGAAGTGTTCTTTTTAGATAACTCAATGTTGAGAATGGTTATTTCTACTTGAAGGTGACTAATGTAGTAAAGTATTTTACCATACAACATTCAAAGTTACTCACAGTGTTTACAATGGTTTAATTATACTTGTTTTTTAAAGAATTCCCTTGTATTAAATAAATAAATAATGAAGTTGATTATATTTAAATGCTAGATTAACTTAAGTTAAAACATGAAGTATAGCAGTTGATTGCTTGATGATAGTTCTCGTCTGGTCGAAACTGGTAGTAGAAACTTCTTCTGATTGCAGGTAGTCTGAGTATGTCAAGTCCCGTAAAGTCTGGACAATATTATAAACAAACATATACTTTTACGTACCTGATTGTGGTTACTTGAAGTTCACTAAACTGTCAACTCAGCTTACAATCATCAACTCCCTTTGGTTGCAAGGTTATGTTACCTTGTTTATATCTTAGTGGGCGCCACACGGATTTATTCAGGGAAAATCCCGTGTAAAACCCACACATAAAAATTATTAGATGAAAAGAAAATTCAAAATAGTTGAGTACCACTTTTTGGCAATGCTGTTCCAATATGTTAAACACAACAGAAGGTTGTTTAAGTTTATTAAAAGAAAATATTTAATTATTCAAAAAAAATAAATCAAATCAGGTGATGCTGTTAATAATGGGTTTATTTGCACCCTTATAGTGAATTCAAAAAATACACATAATGTAAACATACAAAGTTGTACAATTAAAAGTTAGTTATTTTATATGCCTCATACGGCTTGCTCAGAACATGAATTATAAATCTGGTTAAGTCCAGATACTATTTATTTTTAATATGAAAATTATTACAATTATTATTATTATTATTATCTCAGTTGTGAATTCTTTGAGACACGAAAGAAAACAATTATGCCTACACAATATCCAATAATACAATTGATCAACAAAGTTTTAGGTTACTTTTACCAAGTAATTGAAAAAAAACGATCTATTGAAAGATCGTGCGTTTCATCAACGCTTGCTTTTTTAGTGACAATATTTATCAATTGAGAGCCCTTACAACTAACATATAGCTTACTTACTAATAACAAATTTGAATAATAAATCGAAACGTGGTGTAATCTTAAATACTGTTTTTGTGTTTTGCGTCAGTACAGGTTATGGTTGCAAAAAATACGAGTTAATGCATTCAGATCAAGATTAATAATAATTGCACTTTTACCTTCAGAGTTTTAATTATCTAATTAAAACTTCTTATCACTTAAGTAATCGGATTATAATGATTACTTGGTTTCGGCACTAATTCGCACAAGAACAGAATAATGCGATCCTCTTCTGATTAAAATGGATCGTGAATAATGACAATAAATTATTTTCTGTTCGTCATTCCCGCACAAAATTAAAATAAAACTGCACTTAAACACTGTTGTTGGTTGTGGATGAACTTGAAGTAAAATTTCTTGTTGTTAAACTATTGGTTCCGGTGTACAATGTAACTGACGCTAAGTGTTATTAAAAAACGTGGCGGTGACGGGCGTACGTCTGTTCTGCTTGCTAGTTAGTAAAGGTCTCTGTCAAAATTCGCTGGTTTGTCTTTATATACCCCTCTCTTGGATCGGCCTTAGGTAAAAATGTTGATTACTAACTAATTTTCTGATTGGCTTTCGCCGGTGAGTCGGCGTGACGTGTCACTTTTTGACAGTTGATAACGGCTTTTCCTAACCGTCAAATGTTGCGGTAGCAGCTAGTTGTCATTTGTGTTATTATTCATAAACAGTTTCTCGATGTACATTTTTAGAATGATGCTAACATCTCTCCCGCACTAAATACAGTTGCGATTGGGTCATTATTACTATCAAATTAAAGATTGTTCTTTTTCCTTCAATTTGATATCACTCATTCTCGAATTACTTTCACTCTAACCGACATTGTTATAAAATCAACGTTCGGGTACATTATTCTTACTGTCGTCTGCTCTTTATGAATCGCCGATTTTACACTTTTGGTTAACCTTGCTTGTATCCACATAACATTTTATTAATTAAATGTTTATGCGCGAACACCATTAATGCTGTACTGACGTTTTTTTTTGCTGAACTTTACTTGTACACCTTAATTCTATACATTGTAATAAATGATCCTACTGACTATGACATTTCGTTTCCCGTTAGCTTGTTTTAAGCTACTATTTACAATTAAAATTATGATTAAACCTATTGTTTTAATAACATTTTTTGTTATGTCAATGCATAACCATAGTTCTGTGCATTTTAGTCTACACTTGTGATAATCATCGATAGTCATTTTACTGACTAATGTCTGGTCTAAGTTTGCTAAGGCATATCGTCTACATTGAAATTTGGCCTTAATAATGCCTATTGGTTCTCAATTCGGTAAATTATGGAGACATCTTATTTGTATAAGATTCTCTTTTATAAATAGTTCTCTTTTCTAACAAGTATATTTGATGCTGAAATACATCTTAGTTCCTACTATATAGCCATTGTTAACATTGGTTTTGGCATTCATTATCTACTGTTCATTGTCACATCTATTATCAGCAAAATGCTGATTTTGCTTTCACAGTATTTAACTGCTCATTAGTTTATTTTTTGTTTACAAATGACATTCGGTTTACATCAACCATTTACTGAATTGACAGTTGAATTTAAATTTATTCTGTCCATTAGTTCGTTTTAGTCTCAGTCTAGTTGTAGTGTCAAACAGCTATTGGGTTACTGTTTCACATGGCACTTCTGCTTTATTCTTCCCTCTTGGTTTCTTCTTTCTTGTTTATTTCGACTATTCTATACCTATTTACATGGTTATTCTGTTTTTATGAAATCTAATAACATACACTTAGGTTAGGTGACATCTTGTGATGTTACAATATACTACTGCACTATCTCATCTTTTCAAAGAGCTACTCCCGAGAGATTTTATAAAGTTGTATAAATCATAAATTTTATAAAGTAATATTAAAGTAATCCATCATCTGAGCATAATGAACGCATTTAGATAGGGATAAAATATATTCGATTGTTTATTGTTTGTATATGTATATTATTTGTTGTATTTGAATGTACCATATGTTTGTGTTTTCAGGAAACAACGAACGAATATCATTGTATTTTGTTATTATGTGTTTTTAATTATGTATTTGCAGGATATGGTAATTTACTTGACTAACAATATAATAAATGAGTAATTAATATATATATATACTTGAAATCTTGCGTTCATTATTGCAAATTAACCTTGACAATTAATTTATCTCATTCTAAGCATTTTCATAAAGAGTCTCAAAGTTATGCTAATTATCAATGGACACAACCAAATCGACCATTGAAATGTCCGATTAACAGGCTCATACAATCATATTGATTTGACAACTGTGTTGAGTCTAATCCGACAAATATAAGTTACTTTCATATGTGTATTAACATTAATGTCGATTATAACTCTGCTTGTATACATACCATTAGTACACGAAGTTAATTACATCCAATTTACCAATTTATAAGTGGATAATTCAATAATCTTAATTAGCATAATTACTTCAAATATAAATGGCACGGCAAACATAATTACTCAATTAATTGCCAATTCCGTTTATATACATCAAATATAAATGGCTCCTAAAGAACGTGGGGCATAACAAGGTTAATTAGTGTCAAATTCACTAAATATAAATGGCGCCCATCGCATGGCAAAAGAGAGCAGGCAGTAGTATTTAGATTAATTAAAATAATATAATACATAAGATAATTAGCGTGTAAGGTTAGCTTGACTGGTAACTGGATGATAACGCGAAGCAAAGCTAAAATGGCTAGCGGTAGTTCAGACAGCATGGACTTTGACGTTAACAACCAGTTAGGCGTACCCGACAACGGCGAAGAAAATTCATCGGCCGAACCAAATATGACTGAGGAGACGTCAGAGGTCAGAGCGCGGGGACAGGAGTCCCAGCAACCACAAGAGGAAGTGACATTGCGCTCGCTGATGGACTTCATGCGTACACAAAGCGAAAGTCTCAAAATAATGAATGAGAAATTCGATCAACAGAAGGAAGAAACTAATGAAAGCTTCAAAGTAATTAAAGAAAATTTAGAAGAAAACCGAAGAGAACAGAACGAGAAATTCGATCAGCAGAAGAAAGAAATTAAGGAAGAAATCAATCAGAAATTCGATAAAATTAACGAAAATTTTAATAATCATAAAGAAGATGTCAAGCGACAGATGGCCGAACAGCTCGCGCTCATACAAGCGGAGATGCGTGACTACAAGACCAGTTGTGACGACAAAATTAGTGAAGTCTTGAAGAAACAGGAGGACGCTACAAAAGAAATAAAAGATGACACCACCAAGAGGTTTGAAGAAGTATGGGAAACCCGAGAGTCGGATCGTCAAGAGATCAAGAACCTTGCACAGAACACACAATCGAGTATAAAAAAGGTTCACAATAAGTTAGAAGTACATATCAACAATAACCAGAAGAAACAAGAAGAACTAAAAACAGAAATATATCACACACTTCGACAGCAGCAACAAGAAATAGGAGAAACCAACCACACACTACAACAAAAGATCGAAGAAGTAGACGGCCGACAAAAGACGACCGAACAGAAACTTGACGAAAACGTCAAAGAGAAGACGACCCACATTCAAGAACTAAGGTGTAAATTAGAAAGACTGCGGCGACAGATAACCGAAGAGGAGTCTGGGCCTAACAGGACAGTCAACGGGCAAATACAGGTGGAGCTTAAGTACGACGGAACCGACAGATTCCCGATGGAGTTCCTGAAAGAATTGTCGGAGTTCCAAGAATTGTATTACCCAAACAGTGACATCAAATGGATCGGTAAGCACTTAGAGAAGGACGCGAGTATATGGTGGCGCGTAATCCGGGACCAAATAAACACCTTCGAAGAGTTCAAGGAGGCGTTCACGTTGAAGTATTGGGGATTGGAGCGACAGGACATCATTCGTGACAACCTCGAATACGGAAAATTTGAATGGCACGGACCGGTTACGGCTATCCAATATATTGAAAGAATCCTTTTAGAAAGCCGACAATTAACTCCCGCATTGACCGACCGCCAACTTATAAGGAAAATCTCGAGGCACTTTGGGAGAGATCTGCAGATCGCTGTTATCACACGCGGGATCACCACAATACCTAATTTTGAAGCCTTAATCACTGGGTATACAAGTATTCAGTCAAACAGTACAGGCAACAGGCGGACGCAATATCGGTCAACTAATGAAAGGAAAACCGGAACTAGCGACCGACCCAGTGGGAGCTTTGTAAACAAAAACGAGGGTGACAGAAAACAAGTTTGGCAAGGAAGGCCACACGGTAACCGTTACGAAGGGAAGCAATACGGTGGGATGAACACTGTTGAGTTCATTAACTCTAAGCCAAGCACGAGCCAGGCGACTGACGACAACCACTCAAGGTCGAATACCGACCAAAATAGCAAAAAAAAAAAAAACACCCCTGCACAGCGAACGACTTAGTTTTTGTCAACAAAAACAACCTCACCAATAATGTCAGTATTTTATTACCAGACCTGAGGGATGACCTGCTACAAGAATACGACGAGGACATTAATAAGCAAATATTAAAATGTCCCGAAGTACTCATTAAGTTCAACAACGACATTAAGGTTTTGGCACTTATCGACACCGGCTCTGTGATTAACGGGTTATCAGAAGAGTGGTTCAACGCAAATAAAAGGGACATTGAACCATATGAAATTTTACCTATGACGAATTCCCTCATCATTAGTGCTGTTGGGAATAAGTCCAAACTAATGAGAAAACAAATACTGTGCGACATTGAAATTGACGGGATTAAGAATGAATGTGTTTTCTTAGTTATACCTGACCTTATTAAGCAATGTATATTAGGGGTAAGTTTTTTACAGGAGGTGGGATGTCGCATCGACATCGGTAATAAGAAAATAGAATTAATGAATGCAGCTGATGAAGAGGTGCACGCCGTACCCATCATGAACATAGAACTACTGAATAATGGAGAAGAAGAAGAAATCTTGAGGAACATCGACGAGAAGATAGCAAGCATGGATTGTCAAGACGAAGAAATATTGGAACGATTGAGGGAAATACTTATTAAGAATAGAAGAGTGTTTAGGGAATGCCCGGGGAGGATAGAAGGATACGAGCATGAATTTCAAGTTACGGACAGGACGCCCTACTTTCAACGAGGTTGGCCTGTACCACTTGCATATAAAGAAAAAGTAAAGGACGAGATTGATAGGATGCTGCGGTACGGAGTGATTGAACGATGCACGAGCCCGTTCATAAATCCACTCGTCACAGTCATCAAAAGAGATGGAAGGTTCCGTTTATGCCTAGACGCAAGAAAGATAAACGGCGTTACGATTCCCGATTTTGAAGGCGTTTCCCCAATCAACGAAATTCTGGCAAGATGTAGTGAGATGCGCTATCTATCTACCGTCGATTTGTCCAGCAGCTTTTGGCAAGTGCCATTGAAGGAAGAGTGCAGAAAATATACCGCGTTCATGTATGAGGGAAGGTGCTACCAATTCACCGTCACACCATTCGGCCTTAGTACCAGTTTGGCGGCACTGACACGCGGATTGGATACAGTTTTAGATGAAAATGTCAAGAGAAACACACTAATATACGTTGACGATTGCCTATGTTATTCTAACGACGTTCAGACGCACTTAGCACATTTAGAAGCACTGTTAAACAATCTTAACAAAACAAACTTGACCGTCAACCTCAATAAGTCGCAGTTCTTCAGAAAAGAAATATCGTATCTTGGATACCAACTGACAACACGCGGCATCCAAGCTACGGAAGAGAAAGTGAAAGCTATTATGGATTTCCCGAACCCCAAGAATCAGAAACAGTTAAAAGGTTTCTTAGGCCTCACTAATTTCTATAACCGCTTCACAAGTAAATATGCGGAGACCACGCAACCCCTCCATGAATTATTGAAGAAAGATCGCAAGTTTTTATGGACGGCTGAATTAGACGATTGCTTTGTCAGAGTCAAGAACTTATTTGTGGATGCTGTAGTTTTAAGATTTCCGCGCCCAGACCAGAGGTATTACATACAATGTGATGCTACTGATTACGCATACGGAGGGCAACTTTATCAGCTCGATGAAGAAGGGGAGATTGGCGTAATTGCCTTCACTAGTAAAACATTCAAGGGTGCTGAGCGGAACTACTACACTACAGAAAAGGAGCTCTTAAGTATCGTCAGATGATTAGAAAAATTCCGCATATATGTTCTCGGACAACCGTTGACGATAATTACTGACAACAAGGCGTTGACATTCCTAAACAAATGCCATTTGAATAATTCAAGGATTACGCGATGGATTCTCGCAGTGCAAGAATATAAGTTCGATATTATCCATTGCAAGGGCAAGGACAACATCGTAGCCGACATCTTAAGCAGGTACCCACACGATACGAAATTAGATGAAATTCACGACAATACGCATGAATATTTAGTCAATCACTTCACCGTTAAAATGAAACTTGAAGTGCGGAAATTAATCCACAATATTGGAAAGCACCAAATAGAAGATGACAAGCTTAAAACAATCACTAATAAAATTAAGGAGGGAAGTATAGACCCAAATTTAAATAAATTTTATCAATATGTTAATGACAAATTATATAGGCGGCAGCGGAATGAATGGAAGCTATATGTTCCTAGCAACATATCTGGGGACATAATCGCTGAAATCCACCAAATGTTCGGACATTTAGGAACGAAGAAGTGTATGAAAATGCTCCAGGAACATTTCACGTTCGACCGGATGTTAAAGAAGGTCAAAACTTACATACAAACATGTGACGTTTGCCAGAAGTGCAAAGACACCAACAACAAAGAGCTATTTGGTGGCACACGTGCTGTGATACCTACAGCAAAAGGAGATCTGGTAAGCGCAGACTATTATGGACCCCTACCGACAGGAACGGGTGGTGTTAAATATTTACTAGTAGTAGTGGATAATTTCACAAAATACGTCAAATTATTCACCCTTCGAAGAGCAACAACCACTACGACGTTGCGGAGAATAAAAACGTATTGTGAACAGTTCGGACGTCCAAGGGCCATTTTGACGGACAACGGGACACAGTTCACCTCCAGAAAATGGGTTAACGGTTTAAAGGAGTTGAACATCCAACCGAAGTTTACCGCAATACTTAACCCATGTACTAATCTGGCCGAGAGGATTAATCGGCAACTTGGGAACTTGTTTCGAATTTTCGTGAGTGACCGACACACTAAATGGTCCCAATACATAAAAACAATCGAAGCGTGTCTGAACGAGGTGTACCACGAGACAATCGAAATTACCCCTCATGAAGCACACCTCGGCACGAGACCTACACGAGCATGGGAGCAATGCTTGGACAAGGGGATCATTAGCAGTGAAGGGAAGCGCGAGAATAACATATTTGTGAAAATCAAGGAGAAAAGGGAGAAGCACGCGAAGCGCTGCAACGAGAGAAAGAAAATAACGAAGTTTTCAATTGGCGACAAGGTATTGGTGAGAACATACCATCAATCAGACGCTACGTTGAGAAGAATCGACAAGTTCTTCTAACTATTCTCAGGACCGTATAAGATCAACCGCATCATCGGCGAGGCCACGTATGACCTCGTGGAATGTGACAGCGGGAAGGTGCGAGGAAGATTTAACATACGACAAATTAAAGCGTATCATGAACCGGCGAAAGAAGTACGGATGACACGAGAAGGTAGCAATGACTCTGGCTGATAGATACTGCAAAGCGGAATACGTAGGTTAGGTAATTTGCTCGCGCGGCCAGTCCAGCTAACCAAATAATGATGTACATTTTACCATACTGTGTTTAGTTCATACTTCAATATTAATCGTGTTTGTGATCACCATGTACTCATTATTTACTACGTTAATTAGGCATTTAAACATCAATATGTATAAAGTGATTTGATAACGTGTACCATGTGTCAAAAGGACATTATGATACTATGATACAGGACACTAAAGACATTAATAATTGTGAATAATAACAACTTGTTAAAATGTAGTGATTCGAGTAATTTGTTTATGTAATTAATAATTTAAATATGAACAATCGTTTTGTAACTTTAGGAATAAGCGTTTAGGTATACATCATGAAGTATGATGATTCCTCAATTATTTAATTAATATGCATATTTCATTTATTAGTGTAATCATATATAATATGTCACAAGTTAATCCTATGTATATATTTATTTGTAGCAACTATAGTCTTGAGATACTAATAACGAGTTTAAAAAATATCTTATTGCTATATGATTCATCGATATATGATCGATTAATTTAATTACTAGCTAATCTTCAGCTAATCTAGTACGTTACATAAGTAGAACGAAAGAATGTAGACGATGACAAAACAAACTGTCTAATGGGCAGATGTATATGTCTTAGTTCAATTATTTACATAAAATAATATTGTATAATCCGCATATAAACGGATAGAATGTAGAAAATGCGTTCATTTCACTCAGATGGGCGACAATAAATTCATATGATCATGTAAGACGCCAAGATAGGGAATAACTATTAATTGCTCCATATGAGAGATATATGTCATTCAACCATGTCCATTCCAAAGCAGACGTCCACGACTGGGACAGAGCGCAGAAATTGGATCAGATGTCTCCTGTAGTCCAACATCCAATCCAATTTGGGGACAATATAGTGATCGAAATTTAAAAAAATTTTTAATTTCTCGATCAAGTGGCACATTCACACACTCGAGTTGACGGACACAAGCCTGGGTCGTAAATAATGACGAATTAGGGACACGTCAGACCCGACGCCAGTACGAAGACAAGGAAAAAACGTCTGTGTACACGACACAATAAGAATTTAAGGAACGTCGTTGACGGCTCAAAGTTTGTTACAATTTACAGCACCTAGCGAACGAAACAAAGACTTAGTCCAGCTGCCTGGTTACGCAGAAATGAAATGGAACACCTGCTGTGGGGGTGAGTTGTAACGAGCACGAATATGAAAGGCTACGCCCAGCTACAAAGGGGTACAGAGAAATCTCGACAAACATATAAACAATAGAACGTAAACTTAGTGAATACTGAAAGTACACCCTGCCCAGCATGAAAACAAACCCATGACAGCTAACTAAAATTTACGACTAGAAAGCGTGGGATTCGACTAGGGACGTCTCCAGCGAAGAGTTGATAATCGGCGGAACGAACGAAGAGTAAATTGAACAATTGACCAGGACACTGCAGACTGTTAACAAAAGCTAAGTCAGAGAACCTCGACACGTCGAAACAAAGGTTGACAGACAGGCGAGGGAATTGCTCTAGTTTCTAAGAATCTGTACAACGATCGTCGCTGGAATATTCCGGGGATGTCGGCGACCAACCAGCGTTGAGCATCTTCCTAAAGAACTCGTGGTGAGAGTAAGAAGGGTTCGAACGACGAATCGGGAAACCGATGACGAGATCTGCAGAGTAGTAGGAATTTAAAGGACCTATCACCAATCCGAAAGGGCGTGGAAATATAGAATTTGGCCTTCTGGGTAGTATGTTTTGATAAAAACTGTTTGCGAGGACGCGGAGCGGCAGTCAGTCAGTAATAAGTCTGTAAGTAAGTCAGTAAGTTAATATGACAGTAAGACAGTTGGTTATAGTAGTAGTTGGAGCGGTAATACAGTTAGCAATTGAAATAGTTTGCGCGACTTACCAAACTTTTAACCCGGTGAACTCGTAACCATGTCGCAGTCATAAGTGAACTTAGACATACAATACGATCTCAATTACACAAAAGTCTGTTCGACAATTGTATGTGTTCCGATCAGCTACAGTGCGTACAAACATAACTATCATTAATATCAGTGCGTACGTGTCTTAAAACGACGACCGACACGTAACATAATACCACAAGTGATTAACATTCTGAGAGTATAACAGTGGGCGGCAATTCAAACACTATTACATCATAATGATTTGCTATGTTGAACATTTGAACTGAATGAACTATACCGAACACAATTACGCACATAGAATACACTACGTCCAAGATAGATGAAATAGTTAATTATGAACACGCACACAGCAAACTCTAAGAGTAATTCACCTTAATGACGATATTGACATCTTAACATTTGAACTCAAACACTCGACACTAGCGGGGAGTACAGCAACTCAATACACATAACGATAGTGGAAATTAGTGAAGTGAAGTGAAGTGTTCTCCAATTAATAGTGATTAGGATGTACGACGAGTCCTCCAGCGGATGTCATCTTACGCCGATGGAATGTTGGATAAACCCTTTTACAAGATAATCCTTTATGTTTATTAAATATTAGTAATACATATACTACTGCACTGTCTCATCTTTTCAAAGAGCTACTCCCGAGAGATTTTTATAAAGTTGTATAAATCATAAATCTTATAAAGTAATATTAAAGTAATCCATCATCTGAGCATAATGAACGCATTTAGATAGGGATAAAATATATTCGATTGTTTATTGTTTGTATATGTATATTATTTGTTGTATTTGAATGTACCGTATGTTTGTGTTTTCAGGAAACAACGAACGAATATCATTGTATTTTGTAATTATGTGTTTTTAATTATGTATTTGCAGGATATGGTAATTTACTTGACTAACAATATAATAAATGAGTAATTAATATATATATATATATATACTTGAAATCTTGCGTTCATTATTGCAAATTAACCTTGACAATTAATTTATCTCATTCTAAGCATTTTCATAAAGAGTCTCAAAGTTATGCTAATTATCAATGGACACAACCAAATCGACCATTGAAATGTCCGATTAACAGGCTCATACAATCATATTGATTTGACAACTGTGTTGAGTCTAATCCGAGAAATATAAGTTACTTTCATATGTGTATTAACATTAATGTCGATTATAACTCTGCTTGTATACATACCATTAGTACACGAAGTTAATTAGATCCAATTTACCAATTTATAAGTGAATAATTCAATAATCTTAATTAGCATAATTACTTCAAATATAAATGGCACGGCAAACATAATTACTCAATTAATTGCCAATTCCGTTTATATACATCAAATATAAATGGCTCCCAAAGAACGTGGGGCATAACAAGGTTAATTAGAGTCAAATTCACTAAATACTATAATTACAAGGAATACTATTCAGTGGTGTTGATGGCAGTCGCAGACTCAAAATACCGGTTCACTTTTGTTCAAATTGGGAGTTACGGTAAAGACTGTGATTCGTCTGTTTTTAAGCAATCCACTTTGTGGAAATCTATTGAAACAGTGTCCCAACAATTGCCTGAAGAAAAGTGTCTACCAGGCACAGAGAGCCCAGTGGTACCATACTTTTTAGTTGGCGATGCGGCTTTTGGACTGCATAAGCATTTGTTACGGCCGTTTGCGGGTACACATTTAACAGTTGAGAAGAAAGTGTTCAACTACCGGTTGTGTCGAGCCAGAAGATATGTTGAATGTGCTTTTGGAATACTTACTAATAAATGGCGAGTATTCCATCGGCCTCTTAATGTACAGCCACATTTTGCAACTGACATAATAAAAGCATGTATTGTACTTCATAACTACGTTAGAGACAGGGACGGCTACTTGGTTGAAGATACCACATCGATCGTTGGGCTTGAGGACATTACTGGAGAAATCATAACCCGAGGGGGGCTGTCAGCTAACAATGTAAGAAAAATAATGTGTGAATATTTCATGTCAAGTATTGGGAGCGTATCTTGGCAAATGGCCAAGATATAATTAGCCCTTCGAGAAATCTATTACCTTTAATAGTTATAAGACATGTTAATGTAAAAAAGGTTTAATTTCATTACAAAAAGAAGGTTTGTATGTATATTTTGGTGGTAAACATTTTTTTTTTTTTAAGTTTAATATTGTTTTTGTTTGTAGCATTACATGAATAAATTGTGCAGTACTTACCAAATGCATTTTTTTCTTTATCTCCCAGTTCCTCAAATTCACTGTTGAGTTCAATGCAAACTTCATTCCATGCGTTTCTCGTCAAGTTTCTATCCTTGTAATTCTCCAAAGTCTTATCCCAAAGTACAGGTCTAGCTTCGACCAATGTAATAAGAACTTCACTATCAATAGCCATTCTTGCTAATTTATAAAGTAAAATCTAGTAAGAAAATAAACTGAACTAAGAACTCAATAAAATAAAATGTAGGAAAACAACCAAACCACTCCGAGTAGCTCCGTACGGCTGAATGTCCGTATGGTGTGAAAGCATGCATTTAGTCACGTAGGCCACTGTGTTCTTGGAAACGGCACGGCAGCCGTCTGTTGTAGTGGCAGTGGACGGCAACACGACGGCTGCTTCACCGTACGGCGACTCGTCCGTATCATGTGAAAGCTACCACCCAATTGTTCACGCCACCAATGGAATGTCTCCGTACGGCAGATTCACCGTACGGACGAATCCGTAGCGTGTGAAACGAGCGTACGCCAGCACGGACCGGCACGGACCAGCACAGCAGGCACCGGCACGGACCTGCAAACAGTACACCCGCGCACACTTGTCCTGCACCGACCAGCACCAACCTGCATCTTTCGTGTAGGTGGGGGGTGTCGGTCTAGCTGAAATAGCAATTTTGTCTTATTTATATGTTATAATAATAAAGGGTTTTTATAGATCTAATAAATATGTTCTCATAATACTGAGTTTTATTTCTATTCTATTATCAATGTACTCTTCTATAACCAAAGTAATATCCTTAAATTTGAACAGCTGTCTATAATTTTGTACGTTTTCTGAATAAGTTTTTAATAAAGCGTGTTAAAACTTACCCACACGCACATATATCAGAGCGATTTTATGGATCTAATTCCTAATAAACTTTTGACATTTTCTTACTCCTTTCGATTTACTAGTTTATACCCTAATGGCAGTATCATATCATCAGGTGACTAGTTTCGAAATGCAGTTATTACAGTAAACGGTAATAATTTTAAAATAAATGGATAGTCGTGAAATTATAAAGTAACTGTGACCTGAAATTTACTAACCTGTTTTCCCTTCAAAGTTACTTTGGGCTATTTCTTTCCATAAAGCGTCCTTCCTTTGTTGGTCGTGATAATTCTCACTGCTCATGTCCCACAGTTCTGGATAACCGTGTACAATCAATATTAGTTTTTCTTCATCCATGTCTAGTACACAGTTTTAACAAAAGTAAACGTGGCACAATATAACTTTCCTCGTTACAGAATACCGCGAAAACAAGAACCCGAGAACTGCCGAGACGCGGCGAACTGAAACGAAGGTCGGGCAATCGGTTGAAAACTGCTGGTTGCTGCTGGTCCTTGCCGGCCGCCAGCGCACACTACACCGTCACAGCACGAACATGCAACCAGCAGCGACCGGCAGTGCAGGTCGAGATTCTACCCTGACCGTCACGACCTGCACTGCCGGTCGCTGCTGGTTGCAGGTCCGTGCCGGTGCTGTTCTAGTGTGCGCGCTTGTATTTGAAAACATGGAAACCTTCATGACCGGCACAAATGCCGGTGCCTGCTGTGCTGGTCCGTACCGGTCCGTGCTGGCGTAGTGTGCGCGGACCTTTTAATCCTCTGGACGGGGCCGTGGTACGAGTCTGCTGTAAAACCCTCTTAACAATAGATGCACCGTTTTAGTGGTCATAAAAATAACCTTCTTCAAGTGAAGGGGACAAGCAGGTACACGGCCCTGTCTGGTACCGACAACCCCACAAAACAGCTGACTAACATGACGTATAGCTGGTTTCTTTACAAAATGGTGTAAAGAAGCCAGAATTTAAAATAACGAGAACATCTCTGTTATTGTTGTACAGTGAATGAGCCAACGAAATGTGCATACTAGCAAACCCTAAAATAAGTATAGTTGCCACTCGAAAGTAATATTCCCTCAATTACAAGACCTCCTCGTACATTTTGGGGTTGATTTTTTTTTAAGCGTTTGGTCCGATTGTAGTGTTAATGACTATCTTGAACACTGCAATGTTATAAAATCAATACTGGTGAGCATTACTCAATTACGCTCGCTATTTTTATTTCCATCCACTATATAACTGATTCTAAGACAATGCTCGAATATAATCCTGTCAAACTTTAGAGAAACAGTCTAGTAAAAAATGAGGTCTTATTTTCGAGTAAATTCTGTCCTTTCATTTGGAAACATATTCTAAATTGCACGTACGCGTGTGTGTCTAGGTCGTTCACCAAACGCGATCACAGCCAAGAGCAATGCCAGTGATAAGGTCAATTTAATTTAATTACATTGACTGTTTGTACTCGTTAGAACAGATTCTGTCTACAACCAATGTCGTTTTTACGTGGTAGCCGATGTCCCGTAATATGTGTCATACGCTGATGTGACAGTAGCTAGATAAAGACAACGTCTGATTGAGGTTTACAAGGAGCTAAATAAAATGTCCACTGTTAAAAATACAAGCAAAACTAAGTACATGCGAACTTATACACCAGAAAGGAAAATGAACCTGTACTGGGTTATTCATTCGATGTGGCTGATAATTTTAGATACCAAGGTAACATGACATAGATAATGAAGGGTGCATAAACACGACAAGACGTGACAGGTTACAAATAGGAAATAGCGCATACTACGCTAGCAATAGACTATTGAGAAGCATACTCATTAGTCACAACACAAAAATGAAAGTGTATAAGACATTTATTACACCAGTTGTTGCTTATGGAGGTGGAACGTGAACATTAACGAAAAAGGAACAAGAAACACTGACAAGGTTTGAAAGAAATATAAATGGATGGAGATTAAAAGAAATAATCAGGAGAGAGAAGAGCTATTGAAGCATAAGGATTGAAGATTCGTAAAAGCTCAACGAATACAGTGGGTGTGTCACATAGAACGGATGGATGATCACCATATGCCAAAGAAAATCCTGAGGATACAGGTGTATAAAAACAGAAAGAGGGATCAACGTAGGATCCTCGGATAAGATGGATGGATGATGTGCTGGAAGATGTCAGAAGAATGGACGTGAGCGGTTATGTTGAGAAAGCAACTGATAGGAGACGTTGGGGAAGATTGGTGTTGGAAGCCAGGGCTCACGTTGGACTATAGTACCGAAGAAGAGGAACCGGTGTCCCATATCTTTTCCTAGACATGTTTGCTTTAGTGGGTGGACAAATTGAGCAATAACTACCTTGTTCAGAACAGTAAACTCCGTCCTGCGACGAATTTAACACAGACCCAAAACGTCCCCTTAGCCAGAACACGAGTTGAGCAACAATCGTAACATCTGTTTAATCAGGGCCTCTGACGTTATTAGCCTTTGACAATTCTAGCACACACAACGAAAGGGTATTTGGTGATACCGAACAGAAAATAAATATTAACCTACTCCATATCCATTACACTTTACATAAAACTTGTGTACCCAGTGGCACGGTAAGGGGGGGTCTTGGGAATTCACACCCCCTCCATGGGAGAGGTAAAGAAAAAAAGGAAATGTGAAAACGTAAAAAAAAGTGGCCATAAAATGTAGTCTTATACATGTCTAAATACATAATTAGGTTAGTTACGTGAATACGAACATTTTTAATTGAGGTACAGATAAAATAGTAAGACGTGAAATGGTTCGCGCAGATCGTAGCGGGGGTCAGGGAATGTACTGCAGGAAGTGGGGTGTGAGGTGAGCAACTCTGACTCACCAACCATGGACTTATTCTATACACTAAATGATGAGTCGGAAAACAACGCGTCAAAGCTACGCTTGCGCAATAAGATCTTTTGACATTGCACAGGCAGACAGTCGTTTCATGTCTAATTATTTTAGTTGTACTCTATTGCCGTCTTGCGAGTGTAAACTTTGCTAGTTTTCTAGATGAGGAATGATTCAAAATGTTGTCCTAGTTTTTGACGTTATGTAGCCTACTCTTAGCGGATAGGAGCTAGGTAGCCTTCGAATGTATTCAGTCCGCAGTGTATCCAACTCGGGTTATTTATTCCATGCAAAATTTCTGTATTATACACTTTTTTTTCTTGCTATTCGAGTCTTATACAGTCATGTCTATAGTTATCACTGTTTTTCGAGCCGTTTAAATAATTTTTGGTATTTTTAATGTAGTACATTAATTACCATTTCGAAAACACATCTACAATTAAAAAGGACCCGTTGTTCCACACATACATAAATCTAAAACCGAACGCACCATTCGTACCGGTGAACTGATTTGTATTGTAACTTCAACAAAATTTGCGGCCAACCTGCTTACCCCCAGAGCGCCATTTTTAAACTTTGTTTTTGAGGTCTTGTAGTGCCCGTTTTATGAAAATCTTTGAGTCATTTCTGTGGAAAATTAGGGCTATAATTGCTTAAATAAAATTCTAGTTGCTACAGCTCATTGAGACAAAGTTAAAAAAAAATACACCCGAACAAAATATTTAACACTGTCAGCGTCTGCAGAAGATGAGAGAAAATTTCTGCCAGTATCCGTTATTTAATTTATATTGTAATGTAAGATGTCATCTTTGTTGTTTCATGATTTTGTTAAATTTTTTATACCTTGTAACATAACGCTTAGGCTATATTTGCACACTTACCGCCTTCATTACATCAAAGTAAATAGCATATAACAAGTTCTTTTTTTTTCTTAAAATTTTTGTAGTTTCATTCTGTAAAATCTAAGCCCAAATCTTGGCTAGGCCGCTTTGCCTAAATATAACAGTCCATTTCGTTCGCATGCTACTTAACGTTCCAGTATTTCCTCGTCCCACTCCGTCTCGTTCCCAACCTCCTTTTTGTCCTGGATATTCACTCATTTAATTCTCTCCGTCTCTAATTCACCCGTCCTTTTCGTCTCACTTCTCCCCATGGGCGAATGCAGACTTGTTTCGGGGGGGGGGGATTCAACAAAAAGTGGAGAGGATGAGTATTGTGGTCACGCATCTATTAACAACATGTCACTGTGTGCACACAATTAATTATCATTGATTATTATAAATAATTTTAGCCCTACCTTAGAAGGACAATAAAAGGACATAATATTAGGTTTTAGCTGAATTGGGCAATTTCAACGAATTTCGAGCCCCCCCCCTAAAACCTTCCTCTGTCTGTGTCCATGCAACTCCCACGTTATTTCATTCCTTCCTCTTGACGCGGTAATTACATTTGAATACAAGTGAGAACTAAGATACTTTTTAAATAAGGTGGTAAGTAAGATGTTTATTAAGCTACTAGCTGGATACCCGTGCTTCGCTACGGTGATTGTCAGAAAAAAACAGAATGTAAAATCAGAAAATAGAAATAGGTTATTTGTGAAGCTTAGATACCGGTATTTTGAAACTAAGAGAAACTATTTAAGCTCGATCAATTTGAAGACGATCAAGCTTGAAGATGATCAATTTGATCAAGCTTGATCAATCAACTATTAAAGCTTGAAAATTAATGAGTTGTTAAAAATGACGCTCTATTATTTAGTTAGAGAGGGTAAGCTAAGTTTCTGTTAGAGATTAAGACAGTCCTTTATTGTAAGTCTAACAACAATAAAATAGATGGGCTAAGCCCTTTGATCCCTCTGGTTTTTTTGTCTACGTAGCCAGGCTAATAACTTGCTTAGCATATACTTTCAGTTGCTCCCTCAGATTAAGTGCTCAGGACCTCCCTGTAAACAACATTCCTGGTTTTGCTCTCTGGCTGGAGGATGACCAGGCTGTGTGGTGGACTGACTCTGGAGTAAGTACAACTGGCCATGGGAGAAACAGTCACTCCTCAGATCCACACCAGCCACTATCAAACTCTGCCCCTGTGCCTTATTGATGGTAATGGCGTAGCACACCTTAACGGGAAACTGCAGACGTTTGAACTGAAAGTGGTAGTCTGATGGGATCAGAGGAATTCGGGGGATGATGATGGTTTCTCCCTTACCGACGCCTGTGAAAATCGTGGCATGTTTGTGCGGAAGCCTGGTGTCGTTGCACAGTTTCGGAGGGTTTAGATTGCGCAATAGCATGATTGGAGTGCCAGCCTTGAAGTAGAGGACGTGAGGTGGTACTCCTGGTGGGTCAAGAGTATGCAACAACTCCACAGGGTAATGTGCAGCATCCTCGACCTCCCCCACTGACTCATACCTCATATGCTCAGTCGGCAGCTTCTCCAACAGAAAGTTGTTGATGCTGTTGGTTGAGTCGTTTGTTGGAGTGAGAATGGCTCTTTCCCTCAGCCATGAAGTGGAATCCTCTCTAGCCTGATGAATGTTGGGGTATATTCTGTCACTTAAGCTGATCAGATCTCCCACAACATCGCACCGGTTACCAGGAATATTTACTCTTCCTTCCTCTTCCAAAATCTTGAAAACACCAATATCAAGCAATAAGTTATGAAACTCCTCTGTCCTCAAGTCACGTTGGAGGTGGACACGCATGTTAACTCTCAAGGACAGGACTTTGACATTAGGCCATAAGAGGGATGACTTGAGACAGGCCTTGACTTCATCTGCACGTGTTCCCCGTGGCGTAACAGTAAGGTCTGTGTGAAGTCACCACCCAAAAGCACCGTAACTCCACCCATAAGACGGTTGCGGGCCCTACATACATACTTGCTACTATACATACCATTAGTACACGAAGTTAATTACATCCAATTTACCAATTTACAAGTGGATAATTCAGTAATCTTAATTAGCATAATTACTTCAAATATAAATGGCACGGCAAACATAATTACTCAATTAATTGCCAATTCCGTTTATATACATCAAATATAAATGGCTCCTAAAGAACGTGGGGCATAACAAGGTTAATTAGTGTCAAATTCACTAAATATAAATGGCGCCCATCGCATGGCAAAAGAGAGCAGGCAGTAGTATTTAGATTAATTAAAATAATATAATACATAAGATAATTAGCGTGTAAGGTTAGCTTGACTGGTAACTGGATGATAACGCGAAGCAAAGCTAAAATGGCTAGCGGTAGTTCAGACAGCATGGGCTTTGACGTTAACAACCAGTTAGGCGTACCCGACAACGGCGAAGAAAATTCATCGGCCGAACCAAATATGACTGAGGAGACGTCAGAGGTCAGAGCGCGGGGACAGGAGTCCCAGCAACCACAAGAGGAAGTGACATTGCGCTCGCTGATGGACTTCATGCGTACACAAAGCGAAAGTCTCAAAATAATGAATGAGAAATTCGATCAACAGAAGGAAGAAACTAATGAAAGCTTCAAAGTAATTAAAGAAAATTTAGAAGAAAACCGAAGAGAACAGAACGAGAAATTCGATCAGCAGAAGAAAGAAATTAAGGAAGAAATCAATCAGAAATTCGATAAAATTAACGAAAATTTTAATAATCATAAAGAAGATGTCAAGCGACAGATGGCCGAACAGCTCGCGCTCATACAAGCGGAGATGCGTGACTACAAGACCAGTTGTGACGACAAAATTAGTGAAGTCTTGAAGAAACAGGAGGACGCTACAAAAGAAATAAAAGATGACACCACCAAGAGGTTTGAAGAAGTATGGGAAACCCGAGAGTCGGATCGTCAAGAGATCAAGAACCTTGCACAGAACACACAATCGAGTATAAAAAAGGTTCACAATAAGTTAGAAGTACATATCAACAATAACCAGAAGAAACAAGAAGAACTAAAAACAGAAATATATCACACACTTCGACAGCAGCAACAAGAAATAGGAGAAACCAACCACACACTACAACAAAAGATCGAAGAAGTAGACGGCCGACAAAAGACGACCGAACAGAAACTTGACGAAAACGTCAAAGAGAAGACGACCCACATTCAAGAACTAAGGTGTAAATTAGAAAGACTGCGGCGACAGATAACCGAAGGGGAGTCTGGGCCTAACAGGACAGTCAACGGGCAAATACAGGTGGAGCTTAAGTACGACGGAACCGACAGATTCCCGATGGAGTTCCTGAAAGAATTGTCGGAGTTCCAAGAATTGTATTACCCAAACAGTGACATCAAATGGATCGGTAAGCACTTAGAGAAGGACGCGAGTATATGGTGGCGCGTAATCCGGGACCAAATAAACACCTTCGAAGAGTTCAAGGAGGCGTTCACGTTGAAGTATTGGGGATTGGAGCGACAGGACATCATTCGTGACAACCTCGAATACGGAAAATTTGAATGGCACGGACCGGTTACGGCTATCCAATATATTGAAAGAATCCTTTTAGAAAGCCGACAATTAACTCCCGCATTGACCGACCGCCAACTTATAAGGAAAATCTCGAGGCACTTTGGGAGAGATCTGCAGATCGCTGTTATCACACGCGGGATCACCACAATACCTAATTTTGAAGCCTTAATCACTGAGTATACAAGTATTCAGTCAAACAGTACAGGCAACAGGCGGACGCAATATCGGTCAACTAATGAAAGGGAAACCGGAACTAGCGACCGACCCAGTGGGAGCTTTGTAAACAAAAACGAGGGTGACAGAAAACAAGTTTGGCAAGGAAGGCCACACGGTAACCGTTACGAAGGGAAGCAATACGGTGGGATGAACACTGTTGAGTTCATTAACTCTAAGCCAAGCACGAGCCAGGCGACTGACGACAACCACTCAAGGTCGAATACCGACCAAAATAGCAAAAAAAAAAAACACCCCTGCACAGCGAACGACTTAGTTTTTGTCAACAAAAACAACCTCACCAATAATGTCAGTATTTTATTACCAGACCTGAGGGATGACCTGCTACAAGAATACGACGAGGACATTAATAAGCAAATATTAAAATGTCCCGAAGTACTCATTAAGTTCAACAACGACATTAAGGTTTTGGCACTTATCGACACCGGCTCTGTGATTAACGGGTTATCAGAAGAGTGGTTCAACGCAAATAAAAGGGACATTGAACCATATGAAATTTTACCTATGACGAATTCCCTCATCATTAGTGCTGTTGGGAATAAGTCCAAACTAATGAGAAAACAAATACTGTGCGACATTGAAATTGACGGGATTAAGAATGAATGTGTTTTCTTAGTTATACCTGACCTTATTAAGCAATGTATATTAGGGGTAAGTTTTTTACAGGAGGTGGGATGTCGCATCGACATCGGTAATAAGAAAATAGAATTAATGAATGCAGCTGATGAAGAGGTGCACGCCGTACCCATCATGAACATAGAACTACTGAATAATGGAGAAGAAGAAGAAATCTTGAGGAACATCGACGAGAAGATAGCAAGCATGGATTGTCAAGACGAAGAAATATTGGAACGATTGAGGGAAATACTTATTAAGAATAGAAGAGTGTTTAGGGAATGCCCGGGGAGGATAGAAGGATACGAGCATGAATTTCAAGTTACGGACAGGACGCCCTACTTTCAACGAGGTTGGCCTGTACCACTTGCATATAAAGAAAAAGTAAAGGACGAGATTGATAGGATGCTGCGGTACGGAGTGATTGAACGATGCACGAGCCCGTTCATAAATCCACTCGTCACAGTCATCAAAAGAGATGGAAGGTTCCGTTTATGCCTAGACGCAAGAAAGATAAACGGCGTTACGATTCCCGATTATGAAGGCGTTTCCCCAATCAACGAAATTCTGGCAAGATGTAGTGAGATGCGCTATCTATCTACCGTCGATTTGTCCAGCAGCTTTTGGCAAGTGCCATTGAAGGAAGAGTGCAGAAAATATACCGCGTTCATGTATGAGGGAAGGTGCTACCAATTCACCGTCACACCATTCGGCCTTAGTACCAGTTTGGCGGCACTGACACGCGGATTGGATACAGTTTTAGATGAAAATGTCAAGAGAAACACACTAATATACGTTGACGATTGCCTATGTTATTCTAACGACGTTCAGACGCACTTAGCACATTTAGAAGCACTGTTAAACAATCTTAACAAAACAAACTTGACCGTCAACCTCAATAAGTCGCAGTTCTTCAGAAAAGAAATATCGTATCTTGGATACCAACTGACAACACGCGGCATCCAAGCTACGGAAGAGAAAGTGAAAGCTATTATGGATTTCCCGAACCCCAAGAATCAGAAACAGTTAAAAGGTTTCTTAGGCCTCACTAATTTCTATAACCGCTTCACAAGTAAATATGCGGAGACCACGCAACCCCTCCATGAATTATTGAAGAAAGATCGCAAGTTTTTATGGACGGCTGAATTAGACGATTGCTTTGTCAGAGTCAAGAACTTATTTGTGGATGCTGTAGTTTTAAGATTTCCGCGCCCAGACCAGAGGTATTACATACAATGTGATGCTACTGATTACGCATACGGAGGGCAACTTTATCAGCTCGATGAAGAAGGGGAGATTGGCGTAATTGCCTTCACTAGTAAAACATTCAAGGGTGCTGAGCGGAACTACTACACTACAGAAAAGGAGCTCTTAAGTATCGTCAGATGATTAGAAAAATTCCGCATATATGTTCTCGGACAACCGTTGACGATAATTACTGACAACAAGGCGTTGACATTCCTAAACAAATGCCATTTGAATAATTCAAGGATTACGCGATGGATTCTCGCAGTGCAAGAATATAAGTTCGATATTATCCATTGCAAGGGCAAGGACAACATCGTAGCCGACATCTTAAGCAGGTACCCACACGATACGAAATTAGATGAAATTCACGACAATACGCATGAATATTTAGTCAATCACTTCACCGTTAAAATGAAACTTGAAGTGCGGAAATTAATCCACAATATTGGAAAGCACCAAATAGAAGATGACAAGCTTAAAACAATCACTAATAAAATTAAGGAGGGAAGTATAGACCCAAATTTAAATAAATTTTATCAATATGTTAATGACAAATTATATAGGCGGCAGCGGAATGAATGGAAGCTATATGTTCCTAGCAACATATCTGGGGACATAATCGCTGAAATCCACCAAATGTTCGGACATTTAGGAACGAAGAAGTGTATGAAAATGCTCCAGGAACATTTCACGTTCGACCGGATGTTAAAGAAGGTCAAAACTTACATACAAACATGTGACGTTTGCCAGAAGTGCAAAGACACCAACAACAAAGAGCTATTTGGTGGCACACGTGCTGTGATACCTACAGCAAAAGGAGATCTGGTAAGCGCAGACTATTATGGACCCCTACCGACAGGAACGGGTGGTGTTAAATATTTACTAGTAGTAGTGGATAATTTCACAAAATACGTCAAATTATTCACCCTTCGAAGAGCAACAACCACTACGACGTTGCGGAGAATAAAAACGTATTGTGAACAGTTCGGACGTCCAAGGGCCATTTTGACGGACAACGGGACACAGTTCACCTCCAGAAAATGGGTTAACGGTTTAAAGGAGTTGAACATCCAACCGAAGTTTACCGCAATACTTAACCCATGTACTAATCTGGCCGAGAGGATTAATCGGCAACTTGGGAACTTGTTTCGAATTTTCGTGAGTGACCGACACACTAAATGGTCCCAATACATAAAAACAATCGAAGCGTGTCTGAACGAGGTGTACCACGAGACAATCGAAATTACCCCTCATGAAGCACACCTCGGCACGAGACCTACACGAGCATGGGAGCAATGCTTGGACAAGGGGATCATTAGCAGTGAAGGGAAGCGCGAGAATAACATATTTGTGAAAATCAAGGAGAAAAGGGAGAAGCACGCGAAGCGCTGCAACGAGAGAAAGAAAATAACGAAGTTTTCAATTGGCGACAAGGTATTGGTGAGAACATACCATCAATCAGACGCTACGTTGAGAAGAATCGACAAGTTCTTCTAACTATTCTCAGGACCGTATAAGATCAACCGCATCATCGGCGAGGCCACGTATGACCTCGTGGAATGTGACAGCGGGAAGGTGCGAGGAAGATTTAACATACGACAAATTAAAGCGTATCATGAACCGGCGAAAGAAGTACGGATGACACGAGAAGGTAGCAATGACTCTGGCTGATAGATACTGCAAAGCGGAATACGTAGGTTAGGTAATTTGCTCGCGCGGCCAGTCCAGCTAACCAAATAATGATGTACATTTTACCATACTGTGTTTAGTTCATACTTCAATATTAATCGTGTTTGTGATCACCATGTACTCATTATTTACTACGTTAATTAGGCATTTAAACATCAATATGTATAAAGTGATTTGATAACGTGTACCATGTGTCAAAAGGACATTATGATACTATGATACAGGACACTAAAGACATTAATAATTGTGAATAATAACAACTTGTTAAAATGTAGTGATTCGAGTAATTTGTTTATGTAATTAATAATTTAAATATGAACAATCGTTTTGTAACTTTAGGAATAAGCGTTTAGGTATACATCATGAAGTATGATGATTCCTCAATTATTTAATTAATATGCATATTTCATTTATTAGTGTAATCATATATAATATGTCACAAGTTAATCCTATGTATATATTTATTTGTAGCAACTATAGTCTTGAGATACTAATAACGAGTTTAAAAAATATCTTATTGCTATATGATTCATCGATATATGATCGATTAATTTAATTACTAGCTAATCTTCAGCTAATCTAGTACGTTACATAAGTAGAACGAAAGAATGTAGACGATGACAAAACAAACTGTCTAATGGGCAGATGTATATGTCTTAGTTCAATTATTTACATAAAATAATATTGTATAATCCGCATATAAACGGATAGAATGTAGAAAATGCGTTCATTTCACTCAGATGGGCGACAATAAATTCATATGATCATGTAAGACGCCAAGATAGGGAATAACTATTAATTGCTCCATATGAGAGATATATGTCATTCAACCATGTCCATTCCAAAGCAGACGTCCACGACTGGGACAGAGCGCAGAAATTGGATCAGATGTCTCCTGTAGTCCAACATCCAATCCAATTTGGGGACAATATAGTGATCGAAATTTAAAAAAATTTTTAATTTCTCGATCAAGTGGCACATTCACACACTCGAGTTGACGGACACAAGCCTGGGTCGTAAATAATGACGAATTAGGGACACGTCAGACCCGACGCCAGTACGAAGACAAGGAAAAAACGTCTGTGTACACGACACAATAAGAATTTAAGGAACGTCGTTGACGGCTCAAAGTTTGTTACAATTTACAGCACCTAGCGAACGAAACAAAGACTTAGTCCAGCTGCCTGGTTACGCAGAAATGAAATGGAACACCTGCTGTGGGGGTGAGTTGTAACGAGCACGAATATGAAAGGCTACGCCCAGCTACAAAGGGGTACAGAGAAATCTCGACAAACATATAAACAATAGAACGTAAACTTAGTGAATACTGAAAGTACACCCTGCCCAGCATGAAAACAAACCCATGACAGCTAACTAAAATTTACGACTAGAAAGCGTGGGATTCGACTAGGGACGTCTCCAGCGAAGAGTTGATAATCGGCGGAACGAACGAAGAGTAAATTGAACAATTGACCAGGACACTGCAGACTGTTAACAAAAGCTAAGTCAGAGAACCTCGACACGTCGAAACAAAGGTTGACAGACAGGCGAGGGAATTGCTCTAGTTTCTAAGAATCTGTACAACGATCGTCGCTGGAATATTCCGGGGATGTCGGCGACCAACCAGCGTTGAGCATCTTCCTAAAGAACTCGTGGTGAGAGTAAGAAGGGTTCGAACGACGAATCGGGAAACCGATGACGAGATCTGCAGAGTAGTAGGAATTTAAAGGACCTATCACCAATCCGAAAGGGCGTGGAAATATAGAATTTGGCCTTCTGGGTAGTATGTTTTGATAAAAACTGTTTGCGAGGACGCGGAGCGGCAGTCAGTCAGTAATAAGTCTGTAAGTAAGTCAGTAAGTTAATATGACAGTAAGACAGTTGGTTATAGTAGTAGTTGGAGCGGTAATACAGTTAGCAATTGAAATAGTTTGCGCGACTTACCAAACTTTTAACCCGGTGAACTCGTAACCATGTCGCAGTCATAAGTGAACTTAGACATACAATACGATCTCAATTACACAAAAGTCTGTTCGACAATTGTATGTGTTCCGATCAGCTACAGTGCGTACAAACATAACTATCATTAATATCAGTGCGTACGTGTCTTAAAACGACGACCGACACGTAACATAATACCACAAGTGATTAACATTCTGAGAGTATAACAGTGGGCGGCAATTCAAACACTATTACATCATAATGATTTGCTATGTTGAACATTTGAACTGAATGAACTATACCGAACACAATTACGCACATAGAATACACTACGTCCAAGATAGATGAAATAGTTAATTATGAACACGCACACAGCAAACTCTAAGAGTAATTCACCTTAATGACGATATTGACATCTTAACATTTGAACTCAAACACTCGACACTAGCGGGGAGTACAGCAACTCAATGCACATAACGATAGTGGAAATTAGTGAAGTGAAGTGAAGTGTTCTCCAATTAATAGTGATTAGGATGTACGACGAGTCCTCCAGCGGATGTCATCTTACGCCGATGGAATGTTGGATAAACCCTTTTACAAGATAATCCTTTATGTTTATTAAATATTAGTAATACATATACTACTGCACTGTCTCATCTTTTCAAAGAGCTACTCCCGAGAGATTTTATAAAGTTGTATAAATCATAAATCTTATAAAGTAATATTAAAGTAATCCATCATCTGAGCATAATGAACGCATTTAGATAGGGATAAAATATATTCGATTGTTTATTGTTTGTATATGTATATTATTTGTTGTATTTGAATGTACCGTATGTTTGTGTTTTCAGGAAACAACGAACGAATATCATTGTATTTTGTAATTATGTGTTTTTAATTATGTATTTGCAGGATATGGTAATTTACTTGACTAACAATATAATAAATGAGTAATTAATATATATATATATATATACTTGAAATCTTGCGTTCATTATTGCAAATTAACCTTGACAATTAATTTATCTCATTCTAAGCATTTTCATAAAGAGTCTCAAAGTTATGCTAATTATCAATGGACACAACCAAATCGACCATTGAAATGTCCGATTAACAGGCTCATACAATCATATTGATTTGACAACTGTGTTGAGTCTAATCCGAGAAATATAAGTTACTTTCATATGTGTATTAACATTAATGTCGATTATAACTCTGCTTGTATACATACCATTAGTACACGAAGTTAATTAGATCCAATTTACCAATTTATAAGTGAATAATTCAATAATCTTAATTAGCATAATTACTTCAAATATAAATGGCACGGCAAACATAATTACTCAATTAATTGCCAATTCCGTTTATATACATCAAATATAAATGGCTCCCAAAGAACGTGGGGCATAACAAGGTTAATTAGAGTCAAATTCACTAAATACTATAATTACAAGGAATACTATTCAGTGGTGTTGATGGCAGTCGCAGACTCAAAATACCGGTTCACTTTTGTTCAAATTGGGAGTTACGGTAAAGACTGTGATTCGTCTGTTTTTAAGCAATTCACTTTGTGGAAATCTATTGAAACAGTGTCCCAACAATTGCCTGAAGAAAAGTGTCTACCAGGCACAGAGAGCCCAGTGGTACCATACTTTTTAGTTGGCGATGCGGCTTTTGGACTGCATAAGCATTTGTTACGGCCGTTTGCGGGTACACATTTAACAGTTGAGAAGAAAGTGTTCAACTACCGGTTGTGTCGAGCCAGAAGATATGTTGAATGTGCTTTTGGAATACTTACTAATAAATGGCGAGTATTCCATCGGCCTCTTAATGTACAGCCACATTTTGCAACTGACATAATAAAAGCATGTATTGTACTTCATAACTACGTTAGAGACAGGGACGGCTACTTGGTTGAAGATACCACATCGATCGTTGGGCTTGAGGACATTACTGGAGAAATCATAACCCGAGGGGGGCTGTCAGCTAACAATGTAAGAAAAATAATGTGTGAATATTTCATGTCAAGTATTGGGAGCGTATCTTGGCAAATGGCCAAGATATAATTAGCCCTTCGAGAAATCTATTACCTTTAATAGTTATAAGACATGTTAATGTAAAAAAGGTTTAATTTCATTACAAAAAGAAGGTTTGTATGTATATTTTGGTGGTAAACATTTTTTTTTTTTTAAGTTTAATATTGTTTTTGTTTGTAGCATTACATGAATAAATTGTGCAGTACTTACCAAATGCATTTTTTTCTTTATCTCCCAGTTCCTCAAATTCACTGTTAAGTTCAATGCAAACTTCATTCCATGCGTTTCTCGTCAAGTTTCTATCCTTGTAATTCTCCAAAGTCTTATCCCAAAGTACAGGTCTAGCTTCGACCAATGTAATAAGAACTTCACTATCAATAGCCATTCTTGCTAATTTATAAAGTAAAATCTAGTAAGAAAATAAACTGAACTAAGAACTCAATAAAATAAAATGTAGGAAAACAACCAAACCACTCCGAGTAGCTCCGTACGGCTGAATGTCCGTATGGTGTGAAAGCATGCATTTAGTCACGTAGGCCACTGTGTTCTTGGAAACGGCACGGCAGCCGTCTGTTGTAGTGGCAGTGGACGGCAACACGACGGCTGCTTCACCGTACGGCGACTCGTCCGTATCATGTGAAAGCTACCACCCAATTGTTCACGCCACCAATGGAATGTCTCCGTACGGCAGATTCACCGTACGGACGAATCCGTAGCGTGTGAAACGAGCGTACGCCAGCACGGACCGGCACGGACCAGCACAGCAGGCACCGGCACGGACCTGCAAACAGTACACCCGCGCACACTTGTCCTGCACCGACCAGCACCAACCTGCATCTTTCGTGTAGGTGGGGGGTGTCGGTCTAGCTGAAATAGCAATTTTGTCTTATTTATATGTTATAATAATAAAGGGTTTTTATAGACCTAATAAATATGTTCTCATAATACTGAGTTTTATTTCTATTCTATTATCAATGTACTCTTCTATAACCAAAGTAATATCCTTAAATTTGAACAGCTGTCTATAATTTTGTACGTTTTCTGAATAAGTTTTTAATAAAGCGTGTTAAAACTTACCCACACGCACATATATCAGAGCGATTTTATGGATCTAATTCCTAATAAACTTTTGACATTTTCTTACTCCTTTCGATTTACTAGTTTATACCCTAATGGCAGTATCATATCATCAGGTGACTAGTTTCGAAATGCAGTTATTACAGTAAACGGTAATAATTTTAAAATAAATGGATAGTCGTGAAATTATAAAGTAACTGTGACCTGAAATTTACTAACCTGTTTTCCCTTCAAAGTTACTTTGGGCTATTTCTTTCCATAAAGCGTCCTTCCTTTGTTGGTCGTGATAATTCTCACTGCTCATGTCCCACAGTTCTGGATAACCGTGTACAATCAATATTAGTTTTTCTTCATCCATGTCTAGTACACAGTTTTAACAAAAGTAAACGTGGCACAATATAACTTTCCTCGTTACAGAATACCGCGAAAACAAGAACCCGAGAACTGCCGAGACGCGGCGAACTGAAACGAAGGTCGGGCAATCGGTTGAAAACTGCTGGTTGCTGCTGGTCCTTGCCGGCCGCCAGCGCACACTACACCGTCACAGCACGAACATGCAACCAGCAGCGACCGGCAGTGCAGGTCGAGATTCTACCCTGACCGTCACGACCTGCACTGCCGGTCGCTGCTGGTTGCAGGTCCGTGCCGGTGCTGTTCTAGTGTGCGCGCTTGTATTTGAAAACATGGAAACCTTCATGACCGGCACAAATGCCGGTGCCTGCTGTGCTGGTCCGTACCGGTCCGTGCTGGCGTAGTGTGCGCGGACCTTTTAATCCTCTGGACGGGGCCGTGGTACGAGTCTGCTGTAAAACCCTCTTAACAATAGATGCACCGTTTTAGTGGTCATAAAAATAACCTTCTTCAAGTGAAGGGGACAAGCAGGTACACGGCCCTGTCTGGTACCGACAACCCCACAAAACAGCTGACTAACATGACGTATAGCTGGTTTCTTTACAAAATGGTGTAAAGAAGCCAGAATTTAAAATAACGAGAACATCTCTGTTATTGTTGTACAGTGAATGAGCCAACGAAATGTGCATACTAGCAAACCCTAAAATAAGTATAGTTGCCACTCGAAAGTAATATTCCCTCAATTACAAGACCTCCTCGTACATTTTGGGGTTGATTTTTTTTTAAGCGTTTGGTCCGATTGTAGTGTTAATGACTATCTTGAACACTGCAATGTTATAAAATCAATACTGGTGAGCATTACTCAATTACGCTCGCTATTTTTATTTCCATCCACTATATAACTGATTCTAAGACAATGCTCGAATATAATCCTGTCAAACTTTAGAGAAACAGTCTAGTAAAAAATGAGGTCTTATTTTCGAGTAAATTCTGTCCTTTCATTTGGAAACATATTCTAAATTGCACGTACGCGTGTGTGTCTAGGTCGTTCACCAAACGCGATCACAGCCAAGAGCAATGCCAGTGATAAGGTCAATTTAATTTAATTACATTGACTGTTTGTACTCGTTAGAACAGATTCTGTCTACAACCAATGTCGTTTTTACGTGGTAGCCGATGTCCCGTAATATGTGTCATACGCTGATGTGACAGTAGCTAGATAAAGACAACGTCTGATTGAGGTTTACAAGGAGCTAAATAAAATGTCCACTGTTAAAAATACAAGCAAAACTAAGTACATGCGAACTTATACACCAGAAAGGAAAATGAATCTGTACTGGGTTATTCATTCGATGTGGCTGATAATTTTAGATACCAAGGTAACATGACATAGATAATGAAGGGTGCATAAACACGACAAGACGTGACAGGTTACAAATAGGAAATAGCGCATACTACGCTAGCAATAGACTATTGAGAAGCATACTCATTAGTCACAACACAAAAATGAAAGTGTATAAGACATTTATTACACCAGTTGTTGCTTATGGAGGTGGAACGTGAACATTAACGAAAAAGGAACAAGAAACACTGACAAGGTTTGAAAGAAATATAAATGGATGGAGATTAAAAGAAATAATCAGGAGAGAGAAGAGCTATTGAAGCATAAGGATTGAAGATTCGTAAAAGCTCAACGAATACAGTGGGTGTGTCACATAGAACGGATGGATGATCACCATATGCCAAAGAAAATCCTGAGGATACAGGTGTATAAAAACAGAAAGAGGGATCAACGTAGGATCCTCGGATAAGATGGATGGATGATGTGCTGGAAGATGTCAGAAGAATGGACGTGAGCGGTTATGTTGAGAAAGCAACTGATAGGAGACGTTGGGGAAGATTGGTGTTGGAAGCCAGGGCTCACATTGGACTATAGTACCGAAGAAGAGGAACCGGTGTCCCATATCTTTTCCTAGACATGTTTGCTTTAGTGGGTGGACAAATTGAGCAATAACTACCTTGTTCAGAACAGTAAACTCCGTCCTGCGACGAATTTAACACAGACCCAAAACGTCCCCTTAGCCAGAACACGAGTTGAGCAACAATCGTAACATCTGTTTAATCAGGGCCTCTGACGTTATTAGCCTTTGACAATTCTAGCACACACAACGAAAGGGTATTTGGTGATACCGAACAGAAAATAAATATTAACCTACTCCATATCCATTACACTTTACATAAAACTTGTGTACCCAGTGGCACGGTAAGGGGGGGTCTTGGGAATTCACACCCCCTCCATGGGAGAGGTAAAGAAAAAAAGGAAATGTGAAAACGTAAAAAAAAGTGGCCATAAAATGTAGTCTTATACATGTCTAAATACATAATTAGGTTAGTTACGTGAATACGAACATTTTTAATTGAGGTACAGTTAAAATAGTAAGACGTGAAATGGTTCGCGCAGATCGTAGCGGGGGTCAGGGAATGTACTGCAGGAAGTGGGGTGTGAGGTGAGCAACTCTGACTCACCAACCATGGACTTATTCTATACACTAAATGATGAGTCGGAAAACAACGCGTCAAAGCTACGCTTGCGCAATAAGATCTTTTGACATTGCACAGGCAGACAGTCGTTTCATGTCTAATTATTTTAGTTGTACTCTATTGCCGTCTTGCGAGTGTAAACTTTGCTAGTTTTCTAGATGAGGAATGATTCAAAATGTTGTCCTAGTTTTTGACGTTATGTAGCCTACTCTTAGCGGATAGGAGCTAGGTAGCCTTCGAATGTATTCAGTCCGCAGTGTATCCAACTCGGGTTATTTATTCCATGCAAAATTTCTGTATTATACACTTTTTTTTCTTGCTATTCGAGTCTTATACAGTCATGTCTATAGTTATCACTGTTTTTCGAGCCGTTTAAATAATTTTTGGTATTTTTAATGTAGTACATTAATTACCATTTCGAAAACACATCTACAATTAAAAAGGACCCGTTGTTCCACACATACATAAATCTAAAACCGAACGCACCATTCGTACCGGTGAACTGATTTGTATTGTAACTTCAACAAAATTTGCGGCCAACCTGCTTACCCCCAGAGCGCCATTTTTAAACTTTGTTTTTGAGGTCTTGTAGTGCCCGTTTTATGAAAATCTTTGAGTCATTTCTGTGGAAAATTAGGGCTATAATTGCTTAAATAAAATTCTAGTTGCTACAGCTCATTGAGACAAAGTTAAAAAAAAATACACCCGAACAAAATATTTAACACTGTCAGCGTCTGCAGAAGATGAAAGAAAATTTCTGCCAGTATCCGTTATTTAATTTATATTGTAATGTAAGATGTCATCTTTGTTGTTTCATGATTTTGTTAAATTTTTTATACCTTGTAACATAACGCTTAGGCTATATTTGCACACTTACCGCCTTCATTACATCAAAGTAAATAGCATATAACAAGTTCTTTTTTTTTCTTAAAATTTTTGTAGTTTCATTCTGTAAAATCTAAGCCCAAATCTTGGCTAGGCCGCTTTGCCTAAATATAACAGTCCATTTCGTTCGCATGCTACTTAACGTTCCAGTATTTCCTCGTCCCACTCCGTCTCGTTCCCAACCTCCTTTTTGTCCTGGATATTCACTCATTTAATTCTCTCCGTCTCTAATTCACCCGTCCTTTTCGTCTCACTTCTCCCCATGGGCGAATGCAGACTTGTTTCGGGGGGGGGGGGGGATTCAACAAAAAGTGGAGAGGATGAGTATTGTGGTCACGCATCTATTAACAACATGTCACTGTGTGCACACAATTAATTATCATTGATTATTATAAATAATTTTAGCCCTACCTTAGAAGGACAATAAAAGGACATAATATTAGGTTTTAGCTGAATTGGGCAATTTCAACGAATTTCGAGCCCCCCCCCCTAAAACCTTCCTCTGTCTGTGTCCATGCAACTCCCACGTTATTTCATTCCTTCCTCTTGACGCGGTAATTACATTTGAATACAAGTGAGAACTAAGATACTTTTTAAATAAGGTGGTAAGTAAGATGTTTATTAAGCTACTAGCTGGATACCCGTGCTTCGCTACGGTGATTGTCAGAAAAAAACAGAATGTAAAATCAGAAAATAGAAATAGGTTATTTGTGAAGCTTAGATACCGGTATTTTGAAACTAAGAGAAACTATTTAAGCTCGATCAATTTGAAGACGATCAAGCTTGAAGATGATCAATTTGATCAAGCTTGATCAATCAACTATTAAAGCTTGAAAATTAATGAGTTGTTAAAAATGACGCTCTATTATTTAGTTAGAGAGGGTAAGCTAAGTTTCTGTTAGAGATTAAGACAGTCCTTTATTGTAAGTCTAACAACAATAAAATAGATGGGCTAAGCCCTTTGATCCCTCTGGTTTTTTTGTCTACGTAGCCAGGCTAATAACTTGCTTAGCATATACTTTCAGTTGCTCCCTCAGATTAAGTGCTCAGGACCTCCCTGTAAACAACATTCCTGGTTTTGCTCTCTGGCTGGAGGATGACCAGGCTGTGTGGTGGACTGACTCTGGAGTAAGTACAACTGGCCATGGGAGAAACAGTCACTCCTCAGATCCACACCAGCCACTATCAAACTCTGCCCCTGTGCCTTATTGATGGTAATGGCGTAGCACACCTTAACGGGAAACTGCAGACGTTTGAACTGAAAGTGGTAGTCTGATGGGATCAGAGGAATTCGGGGGATGATGATGGTTTCTCCCTTACCGACGCCTGTGAAAATCGTGGCATGTTTGTGCGGAAGCCTGGTGTCGTTGCACAGTTTCGGAGGGTTTAGATTGCGCAATAGCATGATTGGAGTGCCAGCCTTGAAGTAGAGGACGTGAGGTGGTACTCCTGGTGGGTCAAGAGTATGCAACAACTCCACAGGGTAATGTGCAGCATCCTCGACCTCCCCCACTGACTCATACCTCATATGCTCAGTCGGCAGCTTCTCCAACAGAAAGTTGTTGATGCTGTTGGTTGAGTCGTTTGTTGGAGTGAGAATGGCTCTTTCCCTCAGCCATGAAGTGGAATCCTCTCTAGCCTGATGAATGTTGGGGTATATTCTGTCACTTAAGCTGATCAGATCTCCCACAACATCGCACCGGTTACCAGGAATATTTACTCTTCCTTCCTCTTCCAAAATCTTGAAAACACCAATATCAAGCAATAAGTTATGAAACTCCTCTGTCCTCAAGTCACGTTGGAGGTGGACACGCATGTTAACTCTCAAGGACAGGACTTTGACATTAGGCCATAAGAGGGATGACTTGAGACAGGCCTTGACTTCATCTGCACGTGTTCCCCGTGGCGTAACAGTAAGGTCTGTGTGAAGTCACCACCCAAAAGCACCGTAACTCCACCCATAAGACGGTTGCGGGCCCTAATGTCCTGGAGCGTCCTGATCAGAGCCTCAATACCTCCCTTGTCGGCCATGGTGCACTCATCCCATACAATAACATGGCTTCTCGAAGCACCTGAGCCATGTCACTCTGCTTAGAGATGTTACAAAGTGTAGACTCAGAATGATTCAGGTTGAGAGGTAACTTGAAGGCAGAGTGAACCGTCCTGCCTCCGTCGATCAAGGTAGCTGAAATACCTGAGGAAGCAACGGCAACAACGGCCATGATCCTTTCAACAGATTGATCAAGAATGTTTTGCCAGTACCACCAGGAGCGTCAAGAAAGAACAAGTACCCAGAATCAGAAGCAGTGATGTGCATGATTTCATCCTAGGCTTTCCTCTGTTCTTGATTTAATTTTGGAACATTCACAGCAACTCTTTCGGACAGCTGAACGGTATCATAAGACAGTTCCCTCAGGTGTTCACGGTTGGCGACAACGGCTACTTGCTCTCGTAAAGGTGGTGGAAAAAAGTACTGCAGGAAGGATACAACGAAAAATACGGCATTATCAGTGTTGCGGTTTTAGCGCTTTTTCGCGGATAGGCGTTAAACCTTTCAAAACAATTTCTTAGTGAGCACCCAGAAACCAAGAGGAATATATGTGCCGAACTTAGAATTCAAAATAAACCTTCAACGCCACATAGCAAGGAATAGAGGGACAGGTCGAACTGTGTCGCGACTATTTTCCCGCCTCCTCGTGTTTATAGGTTAGATGACAAAAATACTATTTAGTAACTCCCAAAAAGCCTAAATCAAAGTAAAAAAATAAACATAAGACTTCCAGGAAGCGTACAGTTGAAAAAAGCTGCATTATCGGTGTCACGGATTTTAGCGGTTTTCGCGTTTATTCGCGGTTAGGCGTTATAGTTTTCAAAACCCTTTCTTAGCGAGCACCTAGAAGTCAAGAGGAACATACGTGCCGAATTTCAAGTTTGTATGCTTTAAAGTTATGGAGATTTCGTGATGAATGAGTGTATGAATAAGTGAGTGGTATTTTGCTTTTATATAGGCCTATATAGATATTGTAAAACTGTTAAATTGCTTCTCTGTTCCTCTCTTTATTAACAGGTGTAGGTGAAAGTTTTCAACCAGCCTAAACATAATGATATTTACACTTTTAAGAAACGTTTTGCGGCTGAACGACGCACATCTGGACTCATTAACCCTGCTAATATATTTATTTGACATATTCCCGCAATTAGAGATAGACTAATAGAGTGTTTCTGTGACCGGATTTCCTGGTGACCACAACGTATGCCCTCGACCTTGGTGATAACAACGGGTGACGAAGTCCTTACGTGGCTGTCGACTCGTGTTAAGTACAGGAAATATGTCGTTGAATTCATTGTCGTTTGTTTCAGTGCAGCATCGGCATCTTATCGCCACTATTGTCTCCGCTGCTGAATAATGTGTCTGCAGTAATTTACGTTTTTGTGACATTCCTCATAACGTCACATTCGATACCGACGGTGTGTCGAGTATCACCGAAACACGTCTGCGTAAGTTAAAACGTTTCTACTTGTAATTTAATGTAACAGTGATTAGTGATAACGAAAAAGTAGACTCAAGACATGCCAGCAACACCTAATTTCAGTTTGGGATGTGTTGAGTTTCGATATTCTGCAAATTCTGAATAGGCTACTTGAAACTTGTAGAAATTGAAATCTTTTCATACGATGTTTTTTTATTTTCCACATTTCACCGTTTACAATGGTATTCCTTCTATTCTCATACGGTAAATTCTCGTACTCATGTCCTTTGTTAGTCTTTGGTCCCGTTTACGTGTTCCATAGATCTTCTTCCTTGGCGTACAGGATTTTCTTTGCCTCACTCATAAGTTGATACGTCACTAAATAGTGAGCCAAAATTCTTAAACTCCTTGCACTTTGTTATGTATCTGGAGTATTTTCATTTTCTTCCAATTACCGTATGTTCCTTTTTTGTGGTCCCGTTTCTGAGTTCCTCTTCTTTACCCATAAGCATTAGTCCGTTGCGATCCGTCTTCTTTTTAGCCTACCAATAGCCTATTTGTTGTTCTTCTGGCATGGCTGTGCCAAATGATTTGCTTTCGGAGACGTTCGTCATCTGTTCTTAACACGTGGTAGTTTTGTCCTTCTCTATGTTCTTCTGCCATTCTATTTAGGCTAAGTTAAAAATTCCAAGGCTCTCCCTGATTGCTTCATTTTCTAGTCTACCTTTTCTCTGTATCTCCAGAACTGACCTTAAAAATATCATCTCGGTTGACCGACTCTCCTACTAGTATGCTCCCTAAACTACAGAAATCGCTCACTATTTTGAAGGAAGTACACTTATTATAAATTTCCATATAGGTAATTTTTCAATTATGGGAAAAATTACAAAAATGCATATTACTCTACTGTTTATTTAGTAGGCCTAATAGGTAGGCCTATAACAACTGTGGAGCACACAATCATATAATAAACATTAGAAATTTGAAACATTTGGATTTCGGTTACAATTCCTTTTTAATCTGACACCCTTTCAAATTTACAAAGATTTTTCAAATTTTGATCTCTGTTTTGGGCTCTGGGGCCCCAAAATTTTTAAATTTTAATACTCCAACTGAATTTTTGCAATTTTATCAAAATTTTCGTCATCTTCTTGGGCCCCGGCGTCCAATAACTTTGAAATTTACAAAAAAAGAAAACTACATTCAGAAGGTTGTTAAAATTACCTTTAATTTGAAAATTATATTAAAAAGCCGTACGGGCTTTTGCGTTTTTTTCTCAATTTTGACGTTCTCACATTTTTGCCTCTGGCCACCTATTTGTGGAGGGGGGGTCAATCTAAAAAACAAGAGGGTATGGTCACACATGTCTTACGAAAATCGGTTGATGCGTTCAAAAGTTATCGTGACGCAGATACCAAATAGATGGACAGATAGGCAGACAGACAGGCAGTTGAGTTATTACAATAATAGTAACAGAAATCGCTTCGCTCGTTCAACAAGTTGTAGTATCTAGGGACCAGGTTTCGCTTCCGTTTAGCCCACAGGGCACACCCATTACTTCTTTCCCTTAACAGATCTTTTGATTGTGCCGCACGTGAGGTTAAATATATGGATTTTTCTCAACATCCACTTCTCCACAGACGCAGATGGAAACTCCGAAGGTTTTGAGAAATCACGTATGAGTACTGATTTGTTCTATTGCTTTGCCTCTTCGTACGAGCTCAGACACCATTTCTAAACCCATACATATTATAGCACATTTCTAAACCCACTTTTTATTTTTTTGTCGAAGTTTCCTTGCCTTACGACTGGCATATTTCTTGTTCCCTGTAGTGATAACCTGGTCGTCAGCACATAGGTGAGACTTCTTTATTTGTACTCCCTTTTCTTGACACTATTTTAGTCCATTGACTAAGAACAAAAGAGACGTATATTCCAAAAAGATTAGTTTCAAGTATCAAGAGGTACATATACATATATATGTATTACAACTCTTGACGGAACGACGAAACTGCTACGCAATCTGTTTTTGTTCTATATAGAATTTTCCAGCGTCATCTGTGTAGGATCCTGTTGTGACGCTTGACTTTGCGAGATGCGACTACTCCGCCGGGTTTGTTAACGTATTACAATGTGCAATTATGCTAATTTATGCAAATTCAATTATTCAGTTAGATTAAATGTGTCAAATTGATTTATTCATGTGAATATATTAATTACTTTGATATAACTAACTGTATTCATTAACGATTAGCATAATTACTGAGACTCTTTATTGTCGTTATAAAACGATATAAGAAAATTTATTACAAACAATTCAATTAACGTTAGTGTTTCGTTACTAAGGTTGTGACAATAATGAACGCATGAAATACTTAACAAATAAATACTTATTTATTAAACATCATTCAAATAAACTTCTGATACATAAATGTAAATTGTGACCTGAAAATACATTCAAGAAAAACATAAGAATATGAATCACAATATATATATATATATATATCCATTTCGTTGCTTGCTGTAAAACATAACATACAATACAATAAACATACACAAACATAGACAATCAAATATTATTTATATCCTACACTAATGCGTTCATTTTGCCTCAGATGAGTAGCTTTTTATGTTTAATATTATCAATTAATGTTTAGATCAATATTAACAATTGATCTAATTTCTCAAAGTGTGGTTTCTTGGAAAAGAGACAGAGCAGTAGTTTTATTATAATATTAATAACATGAGGATTTTACTTGAGATAGTGAGTATCCAAAACTCCATCGGTGAGGATTCCTGTTCACTGATGATCCCATGTAAGTAGAAGTTCCGTAGATTAGGTGTTTGTCATCCTTTGCACTCGCGGAAAAGATTCACTCCCGGTCTGTGTCGTTCCGTTGGCGTTGCCCGTTAATAATGGAAGTTTATAGAGTCTTGTGTTGCATAAGTGCTTTCATTATTAGTGGTTGTGTACAAATAACTGCTTCGTGTGTTTATATACGTTTAATTTAGTTGGATCATGATTGTGTGCAATATTGAGCACGAGTGTTATGAGCGTTGAGTCACTTATTGTTCTGAGTTCGCACGACTGAGATAGTTATACCCGAATCATAGTGCATTCTGATATCGATCACAGTGTTCGTAATTGTCGCGCCAAAGTTCTAACATCGAGTCGTTCGTTCACTTATTAGTGTTTAATTTGCATGACGAAATACTTTTAAAGTTTATAGTATCAAACTCAAGTTCTAGCGATGCTTATATCACTTCGCACTTGCGTTACTTCGGTAAACTTCTGTAAACTTAGTGAAGTACTGACAAAGTTTTGTAAGACTGTTATTAAAATTGAAGACTGATTAACTGAGTAATGACTTAGTTTTGAACAATTGTAACTGAGTAATACCGATTGACTGATTGAAAAACTGCGTGACTGAGAACTATTGAGTAACCGAGAAAACTGCGTAACTGACTCCCTCGCGTACCCCGTAAACAGTTTTTGTTAAACGTCTTCTACCATAATGCAACTTTCTGTCGAACACGCCTATGGTCGTCCTCGATAGGTCCAATATTTCCTTCCACTGTGAAGGTCTATGGTGCTCGACACCCTGATTCGCTGTTCTGGTTGTCACCATGACGACAGTCCTCTCCACTTGCTTCTTTGGAAGATGCCAAACTCTGATTGGCTATCGAACATCCCCTAAAATACACGGCGAAAGGGCTTCGCACTACTTCTTAGAATGTAGAGTAATTGCTCGCCTGTCCGTCAAACCTTTGTTCTTGTGAGTTTCCCAAGGCCTGCTGTTATTCCCTTACTAACAAGACGTAGCGCCTCGTTCATTGTTTGACTTCCCTTCGTCTTTTTTCTGCCCATTAACAGCTTCTTGCTCGTCGTCATCCCAAGATGCCTCCACGGTCTCTCGTCATAAATATCAGTTGTCATCCTAACGTTGTTTTCACGCTGTGCGACACCCTTGACTGTATTCATTTGGTGTACATTGCTTTGTCTTCATACTGGGTAAAACCTTTCTAAATCCTTTGTGAGTGAGTATCCTTTTCTTAAGGCTCGCACGCTTCGATTTAACCCTACAGCATGTGCTCGCTTCAATTTCTGCGTATCCGTGCCACTGGACTCTGCTTTTGTTCAGTTTGTTGTGGTGTTGTAAATGTGAGTTGAGCTTGGTCTGTCACAGTCGATCCTATTTCCTTTTGTTGTGTTATATCAGGCGTTCTCTCATTGTCTTGTAGCTAGCGTCGGGTTGACGTGTTGTTAAATTGTCCTTATTTATTACTCTGGCTTGGGTCGGTGGCTTGACCTGTGCAAACGCACTTCTCGATCATAAAATTATGAAATTAAAATTTTTGATCGCTATAGTATTAATTATTATTTCGAACATAATGTGTTTATTGTTTACAACAAACACAAATAAACGCCAAACACAACAAAATATTCGAGGATATTGGCCTCGTATACTTGAAGTAATAATAAATTAATTAATAAATAATAATTATTTCAAACACACACATGCGCGCCTGCACTAGTTTATTAACTAAATACATTTTTTGATGCAAGACCAGTGGACCGACCAAAATAAAACTAGACTTATAGACACTTTTGGGAAGAAAAATTATAAACGCAAGGATTTCCTTGAACAAAAAAAAAATTGTATTCACGAAAGTAACAAGAAAGTAATAATAATAAATAAAATCAACGCGTATTTTATTCGGCGAAACGAGCCAGTTTCGTAACGCGATTAGCTAAATCTGTTAAAAACGCGTGGCAGCCTGCAGTTTAGCAAGTACGAGTGTGTTTTGGCAGTTATCGTGTAAGCACTGGTGCACTCCTTCAGTAATTTATGTTTTTTCTAAGTAGCGCAGGCTCGGTTCTTTACATCTGCTTTCGTTTTACTGTTGAGCTGGCGATGAGCAGAAACAGATCTCATTTTGAACAGTGTTTGCATTCAGAACTTCGATGATAATGTACTTTGATGTAAATAAACGTTTTAAAATCGTCTCGTAGCGGGAACTCTTAACACAAATCCACATAAAAAACCATAAGCAAAGTGGTAGGCCTATACTTAATTATATATTATTTTCGGCAGTTTTTACCCATCCGCCTGACTGTGTGTGTGTCCCCGGACAGACAGAGATGGAGATAAACAGACAAACAAACAGACAGAGAGGCCTACGAAAGTCATTTTCTACTGATTTACTCAGGGTGACAAGTAGGTACACCGCAACATCTTTTTCGGTATTGTTGCCTCCCTTCCGGATAACGATTTCCTCCCCAGACTGTCGCCTACGTTTCGAAATCTACTTTCTGCTTTAATAACTTCCTCACGAGTGTGTGTGTGTGTGTGTGTGTGTGTGTGTTTGTTGTCATTCGTTGACTGTGCAGTTTGTGGGTGCAGAGACAAACCGCATAATAGTCCTGTTCCGAGTTACTGTCAGAAGCTCCTAGCTCGTGACTATATCTAACTTGATGAATTTGCCCTATAGCAAGCCTACAACGTAATGCAGCATAAGTGAGGTCGTGCTCGGAGTACACGATACTGGTCGAGTCCGGGTATTTCCCCTTTGCCACTCCGTGTAAGACGTCGCACGGCGTCTTCCAAAAACAGTTCACCAAGTCCGCTTCTCAGCAAACAAGAACAGTATGGACTGGGAACTTTAACCACTAGCCGAAGCCTCCTGTCGAAGACGTTTTCCGTCTTTCTTTTATGCATAGGACGAGGTATCTCCAGCCTGTAGCTGCATAAGTGATGATTGTACCGATGATCTTTTCATCAAGTTTTCATGTCACAATTGAAAACAGTTGGTCTAGACGAGCGGACACTGTCTGCTGGGCATGGGTACGCCACGTGAGCCCTTGAGGGATTCCAGAGAAGACACTCTTGTCGGCAGAGAAACAGTCCTCTATTCTCACGCAGAAACTCTCCGTCAGAATGCTAGTAATCGGATGAAGGGGGCAGTCTAGGAGATGGACTTCCCGTAGTTTTGTTCGAACTTTTTCGCAAGGTACACAATTTTTAGGAATTGATAGAAATGTTAGGCCTATGCCTAATAATCGCTGCTCATCTGGAGGTGAGCGCGAGGCAGTCGTGCTTAGTGGTTGCCCACACCTCTGTAACAATAGCTTTTCTCGGCTGTTGTGAAATGAGTTGTTTCTGACTCAGGAAGCTAAAAGCTAGTCCACTTCTTGTTTGAACTTTGTTGTCTGAATTATTAAAAAATTTCATTTTTAAATGTCTTGTTAATGAGTTGTCGAGTGGCGTAAAATGAAATTAGCTGTGGATGTTGAAAAAATTTCGTGGAATACGGCGAAGAACGAAGAAGAAGGCACGAAACAATGGCTGTGCACGCACGCGCGTGTGAATGTGAGACAAACGTTTCCATCAATCGTGTGAACAGTAAACATCGTTGTCACAACACAAAGACTGGTAGTTTTCCTTGACAGATCGACAAGGTCGTCCGTATCCAAGCTTGAGGAAACCTACTGACGCTGAATGCACTATTTGTCTAGCAACATTCTTCTGCACAGCTGCCACAACGCTTACTGCTACAATGTTTTTAATTTTTTATGAACGTTTGGAAAACGCGAACCAGCTCCCTCGAGGAAACGTTAAATTTTATTTCTCGTTAGGTATTTAAACTTAGTTTCAGGAAGTCTGGTACATTTTAATTATAAAATCTTTAATTAATTGAATCTTAGTAAATAATAATACTTTTTAAAAATCTTAAAATAATGAAATCTGTTAATAAATTTAATATTACTCTTTATTTTCTATACACCCTTGTTTGTACTGAACGTTTTACATTTTCTATGTTAATTTCTGTAGTATATTTTATGTGGTGTATTTCAGGTTTTTTATTCTATTGTACAGAAATGAAATGTTTGACATATTTTGTGTGTGTATGTGGTATATTGTAAGGAAGGAATTCAAAACAAACAGTAATATCTGGCCTTAATAGGTCCTCAATGCTAACAGAGTCTTGAACCTGAAAAACAAAATATATAAGCTATAATAATTTTATTAAAATAAATTAATAATCACTAAAGCGTTATTCAACGTGAACTGCTGATAATCAACAACGTCCACTGAGTGACTTGGTAAATACGTATAGTTTTAGCGTCAACCTCAAAGTATAATCGAAGTGTATTTATAAAAATGGATAAAATTTATGAATGAACGTTATAAAAATTAATTTATTTGTGTTCGCCGATAGAAGCCAGAATCTTGGTTTAAGGATTCGTATGGTCCGTCCTCGTGTCTTTTCCGTCTTATTTTTTGCCGCAGAGATTTGAACGCAAGAAACAGGACATGGATAGAATTAAGAATTTTGAAGGCGTGTCGAAGTATCGTGGATGGCGATAGTGTCGAACAGTGAAGTGTGACGGATAGCTGACTACAGAAAGGAATTGAGTTTTAGTGTACAGAAAACAAGAAGATCGGAGTAATTTAGGTAAAGGACTAACTGCTTCTTCATGGCGAAGGAGAAAATATGAAGACTCAAATATCAAGTTCGAAAATCGCACTCTTTAGGGTGAATACTTCGAAGGCGTCCATCGTTGTTGGATGAGAAACCTGCGAGAGTGGTTCCATTTCATTTTTCTTTTATAAAATTGCTAAACTGCTATAATTGTTTTTATTATTTAGACAAAGCTTTTCGTCATTACTGACATCTTCAGGTCTTAAACAACCAACTGGTTCCATTTCATACCAGTGGACTGTTCAACCTCGGCCTACTATAAAAAGTGTGTATGTGTGTGTTCGCGCGTCAGTTATATTCTTCACTCGATGTTTCATCATTTTCTCCTGCGATGCATCACATCCCTTGAGGAAGACACCACGTCAAAAGGCTCCACCCTTCACTACGTCACAGAATCAGGAACAAGGTTAGATGACTCGACTCTCCGCAGTAGAGCGTATTAATTTCCAGGCAGTAATTGGCAGCCAACGCAATGTAAATGCAGTATAGGCTACGTAATAATTACATAGTACAGCGTCGCCCTACATTTCACACAGTTGTTGTTACGAGTTATTTGGTACGTAAAATTCGTGTATATTTGTATTTGCGATTACGTACGAACGTATTTTACATGATAACACTGTTTATCTGCCCCATGTACACGCGCGCGCGCGCACGGTTCAAGCTTTCGTTTCTAATGTGCATACATATTATATATGTATATATATGGATCTATGGATCGCTCAAAAGCTGTTAAAAAGTCATAATTGACATATTGTTACGACGGTCTACTGGTCGTCGTATGGTACAGTGGAAAGCAAAATACAAGACACCAAGTAAGTCACTAATCACCAGCTTTAATTATCACAGTTAACCAGTATGTAATCAACAAGATAGTCTCTTACAACAAATTAAATAAAAATTGTTCACACGAAATAATAATACCAACTAATATAAAACACAATGTATTACAATTGTCCCGCACAGTTATAAAACCCATAACACTTCGCCACAATACTTCGAACCGCACTGTGTAAATCGCCCGACAATAACTGAACTCAGCGCCGCTGAATGCTTATATTTATAGCCCGCTATAATTCCAGAAACATCGATACTACGCGTCAAGAACGCTACTAGAAAAGAAATATGGAAAGTGATTATCCCAGACAACCTTGAAAAAGAAATCATAATCGATTACCATATACGGTATGGCCATATGGGAGCCCTGAAAGTGATACAAGCCTTAGAGGAGAATTGTCAAATCAAAAACATAAACCGAAAGGTGAGAAATTACCTGAAATCCTGTAATATTTGCCAGTGTGTTAAGATTAATAACGAGAAGAAGGAAGGCATAATGATACCCATAACATCTAAGGCGAAACTGGAGAAAGTGTTTTTAAACATCTGCGGACCATTTCCCCGTAGTGGCGGTCGACACAGATACAAATACCTCATCATAATCATGGAGCACTTTACAAAGTACGTAAAGCTATACCCGGTTAATCGGGCAACCACGATAAACGTTCTTGGAGTAATAACGGAATTATATGTGCCAGAAATAGGAAAACCAACTTCAATCATCACTGACCATGGTACACAGTTTAAAGGGAAAAGATGGCGGGATACATTATTATCACTTGGGATTAAAACATACAAGACCTCAGTCTACCACCCAAGTAGTAATCCGGCAGAGAGGGTATTGAGAGAAGTGGGGAGAATCTTGAGAATGTACTGTCACCACCAACAGAAAAAGTGGCAAGAATACCTAACAGCCACGGAGAAGTTCCTAAATTTCGCTCACCATCCAGCTATAGGAATTACCCCTTACTCCGCCATGTACAAGAAACCAACCCCCCGAGAGATTGAAGAAATAATAGAGTTCCCGATGAATGATGGTCGTAAGTTTGACAAGGTAAAATTTTATAACAAGGTGGCCGAAGAACAAGAGAAACGGCAAGCCAAATATCGAAAGGCGATTGGACGAGTAATAACTTATAAAGAGGGAGAAAAAGTACTGTAAAAAACCCGAGAATTACAAAGCACCCTAGAAGGGATAACGAAGAAATTATTATTACTCTATACTGGACCATATCTCATCGCCAAAAATAATAACAACAACACATATGAACTGAAAGAAATAGTTTCTGGAAAAATCAAAGGCGTATACAACCAAGCCTCCTTAAAAAAATATTACGAAGATTGAATTTAGAATATAATAAATGGTCAAAATTCTAAAATATAAGTAAGACCAACTTACACAAATAATTTAAAGAAAATAATTTGAGATTAATTAAAAAGAAGAATTAGAACATAAAAATATAGACAAAATTTAAAAAATAGTAAGATCAACGTACCAGTAATTTGAAAGAAAATACTTCGAATTAAGAAGAAGAATACGAACATAAAAAATGGTCAAAATTTATAAAATAGTAAGATCAACTTACAACTAATTATTTATGGAATTTAATTTTGGAATGAGATTAATTAAAAAGAAGAATTTGAATTTAATAAAATCATCAAAATCCTAAAAAATAGTAAGATCAACTTACCAGTAATTTGAAAGAAAATACTTTGAATTAAGAAGAAGAATTAGAACATAATAAACCGACAAAATTTAAAAAATAGTAAGATCAACTTACAACTAATTATTTATGGAATTTAATTTTGAATGAGAAAAAGAAGAATTTGAATTTTGAAATGTTCAAAATTTAAAAAATAGTAAGACCAACTTACACAAATAATTTGAGATTAATTAAAAAGAAGAATTTGAATTCTGTAAACAACAAAATTCGAAAAAATTATTTGAAGAAAATAATTTGGGATTAATTAAGAAGATTGAAATTAGACTATAATAAAAATGTTCAAAATTTAAAAAATAGTAAGACCAACTTACACAAATGATTTGAAAGAAAATAATTTGGGATTAATTAAGAAGATAGAAATTAGACTATAATAAAAATGTTCAAAATTTAAAAAATAGTAAGATCAACTTACATCTAATTATTTATGGAATTTAATTTTGAATGAGAAAAAGAATGTGAATTTTGAAATGTTCAAAATTTAAAAAATAGTAAGACCAACTTACAAGTGATTTGAAAGAAAATAATTTGGAATTAAAAAGAAGAATTAGAATATAATAAATTGTCAAAATTCTAAAGAATAATAAGATCAACTTATAAATGATTTGAAAGAAAATAATGCGATTAATTAAGAAGAAGAATTGTTATTATAATAAAAATGTCAAAATTTAAAAAAAGAAAAATATATAATAAGATCAACCTATGACTAATTATTTATGAAACGATTATGGAAACAAATAGTCAAGAAGGATGATTATAATATTACTCAGTTCTAAAAAACAAAGAAGGACAACTCACACCAATCATATGAAGAAAATAGTCTTGGCAAGAAAATAATAAAACTCCTGTGAAAGGAAAAGAGAAATAAAGACCACATGAAAAATATAATTAATAAATTAATTTTAATGAAGACAAAAGTGGAATAATAATTTTCTGAGAAAGAAAAGAAAGAAAAATATATTTATATAATATGATCATAATAACAACTTGGATGTCAATTATAATGAAACCCATTGAAAAAACGAACTGACATAAAATGATACCATTCAAATAATTAATAAGAACTAAGAAAAAAAATATAAAAATTATGCTATTAATATCAATAACCAGAAGAAGAATTGAAGAGAATTAAGATGAAAAAGGGAAAAGTTACACCATAACTAGTAACAAACATATTAACAGAGTTTCCAACCATGATAAAAAGGAATAGATCAGCTGAGCTAAAAAGTTAGAAGAATAAATAATGAGAATAATAAATACTAGGAAGAATAAATGAGATAGAAAATGTGAGAAAATCTGAGAAACAACGAAGTGAAGTATCCAAAGATATTTTTATTAGTCGAAAATTAGACTGTTCTATATATAATTTTTATTTGATGACTGTCTGTAGATAATTCCAGCAGCATTATGTTTTGAGCAGAGATGAATTGCCTCTGATCTCAATGAGAAGTGTAGTATGGCCAGCAGAGTAAGTAGCCAACACTGCCTCTCTGAACTGTTCCAGCTCACGTATTAGGGAATGTTATGGAATCAATATCCCATGGATAAAACACAAAGTTAAGAAAGGGAAAAATATAATAGTAATAATAATAAATCTCAGAAAACACTAACTATCCAGGAAGAATCAAAGTCAGATAAGAGACTATAAAGTTTATTAAGCTCAAGTATGAAGAAGCCGATATAGAAATGGGGAGGAAGACGAAGAATAATAAATAAAAAGCTACCATAAGCAATTATTTCATCCATACTCAAGTCTGAAATAATCACTTCTGGAGGAGAGCAATCTGTAGCATGACAGATAATGCCCATAGTTCTGAATGGAAAGAAAGATCGTAAAATAAAATAAAAACAAACTTAAATCCAAGAAAGAACATCAAAAATTAATTAAGAACCACCGTAAAGTACAATCATAGATTGAAGTAAGAGTTTCATTAAAACCAATTATACAATGAATGATGAGTAATCAAAATAAACCAAAAAGCTAAAAATAAAAAAAAAATACCCAGGTAGGATAGGAGTAAGTAAGGAAGAAACCAGAACAAGATAACATCCACAATAAGAAAAGGAAATACTTTTATAAGAAACAAGGAGGATAGGAGTAATTAATGAAGAAACCAGAACAAGACAACATCCACAATGAAAAGGATACTTTTATAAGAGACAAGGAGACTAGGAGTAAGTAAGGAAGAAACAAGAACAAGACAACATCCACAATAAGAGGGAATGCTTTTATAATAAACAAGTAGGATAGGAGCAATTAAGGAAGAAACCAGAGCAAGACAACATCCACGATCAGAAGGAAGGCTCTTGAAAGAAATAAAAACGAAACCCCTAAAGAAAATAAAAATAACAGATGAAAGTATAACAAAAAACCCAAATTTAGAAAACCATGTAAAATAAATATAAACAAAAGTGTATAAAGTAGGATTAAAAGTGAACCAATGTGAACTAGAAATATAATGGAAAAAACAAACCTTCATTATCCTCTATAAACAAATTTTTGATTTTAAAAAGACTATAAAACTAATTAGAAATAAAATCAAAGAATAAAAAGGGGACCAGTGCAAGTTTCTATATTATATTAAATAAACTTAATGTGTCAACGTTGGAGTTCATAAACTAAGTAAATTGTGCATTTATACAACTTTAAAGTTTTTATATTGTGTCAATAAATAATATTTAATTGAGTATTATAATGACAAATAATACAAGTGTTTCTAAATAACTGCCACTCTTTATATACAACATTCATTAGAATGACAGTAATAAAACAAGAGCAGGCCAATACAAAAGTGAAGTGACCAAGAATCATTACCCCAAAAATCAAACAAAAACAGCTAAGACTGAAGATAAAACTAGGTATAAGAAATAGTGTAAATGATGGAAGAACAGATATGTTATTTATAATAAGTTCAAATAGCTCAAGGATGAAATGTCTGAGAGTACAATTCTTTTAATATAAACCTTTTATTATAAAATATTTATTATGTGTTACTAATGATAATCAAAACTAAGATGTCTGAGTTTAAATACCATTGTTAATTTCAATTATTTGTTATGGATTAATAGTTTAAATCCTATACTAAATGTTCTATTGTTAAAGTAAGAAAATGTTAATTAATGTTATATTAGAATAGAAAGTCAGAAGGGGTATAAACAAGCTGTATTATTAAAAAACTTTGTATGTAAAAACAGATAAAATCTAGGCCAAATGGTAAATCTAAACAACATTAAAACTGATGAATTAAGTACAGAAAGATAGTTAAACTGATGAAATTTATATAAGGTAAATCAGTCATAGAGTCATATAACTGGAACTATAATTAAGAAAGATATTGTAAAAAGATAGTAAGAATTATTGGAAAAATTGCAAATGTAACTAAAATTTCAAAGAGGGGAGTCACAAATTAATGAATAATATTTAAAAAGATAACCAATTAATCAAATTACAAGAAATTAAGGGAAGATAAACATTTTATTCCAATCTGAGATTTAGTACAATCATAAATATAACATATAAAATGGCAAACGTTTTGAGAAGGACAGGAAGTAAATTTAAAAACTTACAATTTCAAAATGAAGTAGATATAGCATTTTAGATAAAAAACTTTGTAAAACTATCTTATTTGGTATCAAATCAAGCAGAATGAACTGAAGAAAAAGATTATGTGTTTAGTATTTCATAAAATTAAATAATAGCAAAAATATATTCAGTAATATAATGTAATTTTCATGCATGTAACGGAAGCAAAAGAGATTTGAAACAATGTATTGCTAATATTAAATTGGCTAAGACGTTTTTAGATGACGAAGGAAGTTAGAACAGTTGATTATTAGACTTTGTCGAGCACGTTTGAACGAGAGTTTGGCTAAATAATAACCTAATGGCGAAGACAGCATGGCATTCAACCCATAAGCCTAGTCAACTGCGAAAATCGCGAGTTTTGTAAAATTTCATGTAAACATTAAATTCAGTGGAACTAACACTTACAAACATTAAAATAACTTAACACAGAACAGAAAACAAGTGAATACATAATTTGAACCATTAAAACCAATAATTCCGAAGAACGAAACGAACAGTGCAATTGTCGACCTTATTAACTAAAGTGAAATATAACTTTATCCCACACATTTTATCGAAGTGAACCACAAACACTTAACCAGGACCACTCCACTAACACCAGAAGGAATAATCGCGGCTGCAGGAACGAGAAATCATTGGAGAAGCTACATTTATTTGAAGCAGATTCATCGAGGTGCATTCGTCAATTACATCTGAACACGGAGCGGCCATCTTTAAGTTCCCACAATTCCAAGCGCCACTGCCAGTATATCTTCATGGTTCGAACAATTTCTTTACTTACCATTGTATATTGAATTATATGTGTGTATTTTAATTAATAAGCTTATATTTTGTAATGTTATACTTTCTATACTATGCCCTTTTCTCTGACTATATATAAAATAACTGTTCAGAGAACCGAGAATAAATAATTGTACAATCTATTGATTTACCCTGAGAGAGTCGATTCATCAATCGATAGAAAATCGATTACTTTATTATTTGTTAATAAAATTCCTTGAATATTATAAAATTGAATCCTATTTATTCCTAAATTATAAATAGAATAATATATCATCTTAGTGAGACATAACTACCAGAATTTAACAACTTTAAAGGAAGATAAGCTGCAAATAAGGAAAGTCCACCAATCGATTGTTCCTGGAGACAATCCTATTAACTAATAAAAGAATCCTAAATACACCAAAGGATATAATTCGACAAAAACAATGAATAAGAAGTTCGAAACATCACGAAACACTTTAAAATAATTAATTAACAAAAAAAAAAAATCAAACAAGATATTATAATTTGTTACAAATTGGCTCACAACAGTGGGGCGTGCAAACCCGAGCAGAAGTTTACGTGTTGTTACAATAGGCCTAATGAATTGTTCATGATATCCGGGCTGTTTGGCCGTGGTCCATGGTTTATAACAAAACCAAACGTTTCGGCAGCTCCACTGGCTGCCATCATCAGTGGTATAAAAATCCTGCACGCCGGGTGTTTACGTACAGGCCCACAGTACTGTGGTATAGGCTAAAGCTGTCCTGCCATGCTACCTGTACTTATAAATTCAGCGAAGTCCCACGTACAGGTAAAAATGACACCATCAGCCAATCACAATAAAGATGGTGTATGATTGGCTCGCACCAAGCTATGCCATTAGGTACTTACTTGATTTCCGAGAAGTACTGTGGGGAAGGCTGCTGATTTCCCGCGATGCCACCTGTGCTAATTGTTATTGCTAATTTCAACCCCCGCACAGGTAAAAACTGCATCATCGGCCAATCAGAAACAAGAAGGTGTGTGAGAGGCTCGCATCGCGCCATGCCATAAAGTACTTAATGCGATGCTTTCGCCCCGCCGATTCATAGCGATCGCAGCATGCTTATGAATCAAGACGGACTCCATATGAAGACTAGGGAAGTAATCACTCACCGCCGACAAGAGTTTCGTCTCATCGAAACGGATCCGATGGTCGGCATTGGCGAGCGCGTGCTCAGCTACGGCAGACTTCTCCGGCTGTCCCAATCTACAGTAACGGCTATGTTCACCCACGCGTGTGCGGACGCTGCGCTTCGTGGTACCAATGTACACCTGGCCGCATGAGCAGGGAACTCCGTACACACCGCACGATGACAGCGGGTCTCGGACGTCCTTCGTCGGCCTCAAGAACAATCTTACACCATCTTTATTGTGATCGGCTGATGGTGTCATTTTTACCTGTACGTGGGACTTTGCTGAATTTATAAGTGCAGGTAGCATGGCAGGACAGCTTTAGCCTATACCACAGTACTGTGGGCCTGTACGTAAACACCCGGCGTGCAGGATTTTTATACCACTGATGATGGCAGCCAGTGGAGCTGCCGAAACGTTTGGTTTTGTTATAAACCATGGACCACGGCCAAACAGCCCGGATATCATGAACAATTCATTTGACACCGGCCGTGAAAGCCTGAGGAATGAATAGGCCTAAGTTTGTGAAAAAAAAGAATGATTAACTGAACTGAAACATCGTAAAGTATTCATTTATCTTCTTCTAGAGTGTAATTTTATTTCAGTAAATTGTATTATAAATTTTTTCACAACTACAGATATATGCTTTAGAAAAATAGTGAATAGACATACTACCTCTGGTTTCTGTCCACTTTTTATTTTATTGGTCTAGTGGTCTTCAGTATTGCGTTTTCTCTTGTTTACTTGGCATTTTTCTCTTTCTTTTATTCTTATCTAAGGCCTCCCATATTCTCAGATTAACAGAATTCTTCTTCTTCCTCCTCCTCCTCCTCCTCCTCCTCCTCCTCCTCCTCCTCCTCCTCTTCTTCTAAAGTTGCCTTTTTCGGATTATTTTCGAAAGAATTGGGATGGGGAGTGATGCGTCTAACAACCTTCAGACAGAAGGGTTAGGTAACTTGATTTTTGGATCTGTTGAAAGCTCCATACTCGACGGTTTAACCTTAGGTTTCCAAAATGCGATTGCTTATAACATCGTTAAGTTCAGTCGTAAATATCTGTGTTTAGAAATTCTGAATAGGAAATGTATTGCTATTAATAGCAGCTTTACTTGTACAATGTATTTGTCTAAATTGTAAAAACGAGTTTTTGTTACGATCGTGTCTCAAGTTAGACTTCTGTGTTCTCTTACGTAACAAGTAATCAATTTTTAGCCTTCTCTTCAGACAGGATTAACAAGAATACGTTAGTGAGTTTCTATCTAAAACATAAATTATCTTGTATAGTTATGGTATGTCTGGCAACGCCGAATAGCTGCTGGGACTGGGTAATATGGATGCTTTAATGGCATCGTTACCGCAACCTTGACGTAAATTTAGTTTCTGGGTTACAGTTAACTCTGTACTGACGCGTGTTTGTTATTTTGGCGTCGGTTGATCTCTATTTTGTGTATTTATCATCTGCAAAAGTGTATTTGTATTTAACAATGCTAATTACAAGAAACGGAGAAGAGAGTGCCAACAAAAAACAATAAAATCCAATTATATTCGTCACATTCTACGTAAAAGTACGTGTAGAAAAACAGTCAAACAAATTAGAGAACTGAGTAAAATTTTGTCTTAATTTCAAAATTTTATAACATGTTCGTCATGCGTACTGCTTTTAAGTCATTGTCTTAAAAATACGCACTGACGTGTTCGTAATGTTTTCTTTAATGTAATTACAGCATAACATATGTAAACCTTAATTTTGCCGCTTGGATTCTTTCAAAAAATTGTGTATGCGCAGTTAAGAATTTCGTAAAGTAATTGTGGTTCAGATTAACAAACCCGTGGACCTTTCAAGCTTACTAATTCAAAATAAATATTCAGCTACTGTCAAGTACTAAACTAAGTTTAAAGGGTTGAAACTGCCAAATATAGGAATAACCCCCCCCCACAAATTTTTAGTAACCAGGATAGTCAGAGTAGCATATAGGCCTATCCTGAAATATAAAAAAAACACAAATCCGGTTCTTAGGGTTTTACACATTTGTTTAACTGCCTTATTTAGTTTACTGATCCAAAGAAATAATAAAATAACATTTTAAATTGTTCTCAGTAGATTTAAGAAATTCAGTATAACGATAAACGGCTCGTCATTATCTGTACAAAATAGTAATAATAATAATAATAATAATATATCTCTGCTTTCTACCAATAATCCTATTGAAGTATAGGCCTACTTTTTATCTGGTACGTGTTTTTATTTTAAGATATTTTCTCGGATATTTTTGAATTTATTTATTTATAAATATAACATGTAAGAATAATTTTTCTTCTTTCAGTTTGAATTATTTATAATTTTATTGATTAGTTCACGTAAATGATTGCATTATATTTTTACATCTTCAACAAGGATTAAACCAAAATGGTTTGTTCCGGTCCCAAGCAGATAAGACTCGAGCTGGTCACTCCAACGCTACTTCGGACGTTCCAAACTTTACCGTCCTTTCGGCTTTTAATTACATAGGTTGTTTGGGGATGTGTAGTAATTCATTCGATCAAGATGTTTCAACCATTTATGCAATACTAGCCAATCCTATCGGGTATACTCATAATGTTCAGTTCCTGCCGCACACCGAAAATATTTTTTTGCTTATTTATAGACTACGCATTTGTTGTTTTTTTATATTTCTGTCTCTTTGTAAACTTTCTGTTGGGGAAATTTTTGGTCACGATTTGTTGAGTCAAACAGAGGCGGCTCAAAAAAAAAGAACTTCTAAGAGATAAATCTCTGGAGAGTTCCTGACTTTTAGTAGGCCTATCTGGGCTGTGGTGTCGTCGTGGCGACGAGGATCTTGTTAACAGAACTGATAAGTATCAAGCCGGACACGGAGTACTTGTAAAAAACGTTTACAAACAGAGAAGATTGGAGACGCAAGTCCGTTTGTATAAAAATAATAATATCGTATCTTTATTCCCATTATTAAAGTTTGCAATAACCATTACATTCACAGCACTGGGAATTACCTGCTCACCACAAACTGTGAGCAGTGACAGGTTAAGGTTTATTAAGGTACTGGTTTTTCTTAATTCAACATATAGCAATCTTTCATGAGTCCGATTAGCTCTTATCGCCAACTAATTTTTGTTGCATATCCATTGTGCAGTCACTGAAACCTTATGCAGCTGCAGACTACACAAATACTAAAATATATTAAAAAATAGATCGTTAACATTTCAAAACTAATCCCAACTGAAATAATCCTTTTTTAACTGCAATTCACATCCTTTATTAGTAAGATAAATTATTTGTTAATAACATAAAATAATTAACCTAATATTTGCCAGGTATGACAGTTTTGAATAATACACAAATCAAGAACACTTACACATCACAACTAAATTCAGATATACTCTTTGCAAATAACACGAAATTATTATGACAAATGATGGCCATTTTTAGTAATAAATTATGAAACTTCCACATCATAACTAAATTTAGATATAGGCCTACTCCTTATAGACAAAATATAAACGAAAATTAAATTTCTGCAATGACAGGCTCGTGTGATAAAATTACTTTTAACGGTATGGAGGATGATAAAGGTATTCAACTGACTTTTTATTTATTCGCCAATATTTAAACTGTTTAAGAAACACTGTTGTGTTTTCTTTATTTTATTTTTGTCAGTACGCAAACGATTATAGAATCTAGGATACAAAACATAAACGTATTATACATTTCCTTTTTAGATAAGAGTATCAAAAGACTTTTATATATATATAATATTTTGGGTCTCCCGTGAAGTACAGGAGTGAAACATGGACATGTGCCATGGCAAAGGAACAAAGACTTCAAACATCGAAGTGTGATTCTTCATTAGAATTAAAGACACGAAAGAGGATAGTATAAGAAACACCCCCCTCCCCCCTTACGGAGCGAGTTGAATGTGAAGCCACTGGAAGAGAAAGTACAGTGATAAAAGATAACCTGAGCGGAATGGATGTGAAGCCCCTGAATTACATCGTAGTGGTGGGACGTTGGCAAAATTGGCCTAGCGACCTAACCCGGATAAGAACGATAATAACGCACACTTTGTAAACTTAACAAAATTTCATTGGAGCACATTCGGATTAGGCTAGGGATAGGGAAGTCTGGAGGAAAATCCTGTGGGAAGCTGAGGCCTACGGTGGGCTGTGGAGCTACTGATGATGATGATAACATTCTGATTTGACGGGGGAGAGGGTAATTCAGCGGCAGGGAGCTTGCTTTGCATGACGTTCATTCGTTGTGAGTTCGGCCCAAGGTCGAGTCAATCCAATTTCGTTTATAGGCCCGACAGTCATTCCTGTACAGTAAGTTGCGCCGATCCAATGCATGAAATACCCCCACTTACAAATATAGCTAAGTTATCTAGAGATAAGAGAGGGAAGACGACGCGATAACAGTTTACTGTCTCACTTCCATGTTATCTCCCTCTCTGTCACACACATGCTTCCATTGTTCTCTCCAGCCTTGTTGCAGTCGATGTTCACACTATACTGTACAAGACTTGTGCGCATGTGCGAAATAAATTAAAATTTTGTTAGCCTCTAAACGAGGTGTTTGTATACTGCGCATCTCTAGACCACTGTTCAATTTCTATCGTCAGGTTTCTAGCGAGATTTATATTATTTCCCCCCGTAAATACGTCCCTGGCGTAACATTTATTTTATTGGTATATTTTCCAGTTTGGAGAGTGAAAAGGATCAGTCTGGATCGCCGTCAATGTCAGGGAAAATGAAAGTCACACTAGTCAGAGTCGGAAATTGATTTATAACATGGACAAGTTTATTAAGTCGGAAGATATTAGAAAGAAAATTACAGGAACAGGTAGCTCAGGCGTGCGGTGTGTATCTAAGTAGTGAAGAAGAATTTTAGAATTATTGAAGTATCAGCGTATACAGGTGAGATAAAATCTTTCAGCAATCTACATAAAAAACGTCCAACAAAGGAAATAAAAACCGATTTATACGATTTCGACAAGTCTATACTCTTAGACTAATTATTCACGAATGTCAATCCATACGAAGGGTAAATACCGACATTCAAAATTAAAAAATTTTAAAGAACGAATTAATTGTAATGGTAGTGCATCTAGTCTGAGACACATTATTCGTCAAATGGAACTGCGATGGAAACGTGCCGAAAGCAATATGAAACGTTTAATAGAAAAATTTAGTAGAAACTTGAGAATTGAGAATAAGAAAATTATGGCAACACAGACCGCCACCCATAGTATACACAGACGAAACTTATTATGGCAACACAGACCGCCGCCCATAGTATACACAGACGAAACTTATTATGGCAACACAGACTGCCGCCCATAGTATACACAGACGAAACTTATTATGGCAACACAGACTGCCGCCCATAGTATACACAGACGAAACTTATTTTCACAGTTCAACGTCAGTAACAAAAACGTGAACAAACAATGACAAAAGTGGCTGAAAATTCCAATAAACAAAGGACCAGAGGGTGGTTGTAGTTCATGCTGGTGGTGAAAATGGGTTTGTACCAAATGCGCTCTTAATGTTTAGATCGGGTTCCAAAAAAGGCGATTATCCATTACCCCCTGTACAGACGGTAGTAACGGATTATCACTTCGTGAACTATGAAAATTATGGAAAGTGAATGACTGAAATGCGTATTCCGAACTTAAATAATATCAGTGTAACAGTAATAGATAATGCCTCCTGTCATAATGTACAAGTAAGTCCACCTCCAACATCATTAACAAAAAAGGCAGACATGATTAACTAGTTAGTGAATCATGGGATTCCATAAGTCCATCTATGTTAAAACCTTTGCTCTATGGACTATTAGACAAAATATTTCAAAATACAAAACTTTTAAAATAGATGCTATTTTGGCAAACCATGGATATTCCGTTTCACGCCTTCTACCCTATCACCTACATATTAGTCCTAGGCTATAGAACGATTTGGGCCATCGTGAAGGAGCGTGTTAAAAGAAAAAACGTGCATTTTTCCGTATACATTATTATAAACTTAGCAAACAATGAATTTGAGTGTATTTCTGTCACAGACTGGACATCAAAGTGTGGCCATGAAAATTGAAAAGATTACGTGAGATTGGACCAAAGAGTGAATCACGTAACACACATCGTTTCGCAATTAATATAGGACCCGGGGATAGCAGCAGTGATGACGATTTAAGTGAAAATAACAGTGATAATAGTGAAGGAAACATCAGTGGGACGGAAGAACTGAGCTAAATATTTGTAATTGCGTGAAGTAAATGTGCTATATATTACTTAAATGGTTTTAGTTTAATTGCTGCCGTCTCTCCTGTTCTTTATGGATACATTACATCTGATTCTTTTTTAAAGATACACAGTCATTTCACATGCGAGCCTGTTGTTGACGTTACTTATTCAAACAAATTAAGTTGGCAGTGCACTGTTACTATACGTATACTACTACGTTTTTTCCTGAATCGTAACATACACACAAAGTATTACATACAGTACTCCAAAATATACAATGTTAAAGTCTAGGCTCGACTAGGAGATTAGGAGAAACAGTATAATAGACTCAACATGCAAGGCACTGTTTACAGAATAATTGCAGTAGTAAACATTAAACATTTTATAACCAGTGAAATCACCGTATGGTCCCTCTCTTGTGACTATTGCTTGTTTCGTCCTACAAAACGTTCATATGTACAGCTGCCGCCACTAGCCTGTGCGCGCGGCCACAATCTGAAAACATAAATCGTGGCGTTTCACTCCAGCGTTCGCGACCATTTCTCGCATAATCATCATAGAGGTATTACAATAGAGGTGGGGTGGCATAGGAGCGCGCGTAAGTGAGTAGAACACTTGAGTCTGCAGACTGACAGCGTGAAGCCACTCGGGCAACTTCGTTACTGTTCGTCCGCCGCTATTGTCTACTCTCTCGTCAACCCACACTCCACACTTAACGTGTATAATGAAATCCACGTATTTTTATCCAAATCTGGGTTTTCCTGTGTGCATAGCGGATGAATTGAATATTAAAATGAATATTGATTGTGGTCACAGTTAAGTATTAAAACATAATATAGAATTAATTTAACCATATCGTTGTATTCCATTTATTACCCTGAATTGTAGTTTTTGTTTTAACCTTTGTTTCCTCCAGAAACAAACACAATTTCACTGGCTCCCCAGATAAATATGAACCTTTTGACTACATCGTCGCATTAGTATATGAAATATACTTATTAAGAAAACTTATTTTATACTGTTTTGCCGGTTTTTAAGTTCAGTTTTTTGTACTCACAATGTTGTTTTTGATATACAGGTTGTCCCGGGAGGAGAGGGAAATAATTTTGAGAAATGGTTCTGTAGTGTAAAAGAAGAAAAAAAGTTCATATAAACATATGTCCGGAAACGCTTTGTAAGCGAGTTATGGCCAGCGAAAGATTTCGCCCGGGTTTCGGTTCCCCCGGGTAAATGAAGACTTTCTGAAATTCTGGAAGGGGTACATTTTTACACACGTCTTTTTAGGTTAGAAGTATAATAACTTTGCTAAATGACTAATAAATGCATAAAAGTTAAAAGCAAAACTTGTAAAGAATTTAATTCTGAGAAAAATAGTGTAAATAAGGTCAATAAAAATCAACAAAAAATTCCAATTGTTTTCAATTTTCCAAAATTTGTTTTTAGGCAAAGATTTTTCTGTTTTACGTCGGATATCATGAAACTTATGGGAGATACAGTTCTGCGACCTGTTTTATTCGATTTTTCAGGTCAAAAACCGTAAGAAACAACAGAATTCGCCCCTTCCCAGAATTTCAGAAAGTCTTCATTTACCCGGGGGAACCGAAACCCGGGCGAAATCTTTCGCTAGCCGTAACTCGCTTACCGGACATATGTTTATATAAACTTTTTTTCTTCTTTTACACTATAGAACCACTTCTCAAATTATTTCCCTCTCCTCCCGGGATACCTTGTATATTGCTGTAATCAGTTGCTTGCGGTAAAACTCCTCTTTACCTGTGCACTAACTTCGCAGGTTGGTTTCGTATTTATCTGGAGTCAATTTAATCAATTATTTTTGTTTCTGGAGTGATAAACGCTGAAACAAAATATACGATTCAGGGTAATAATAGGTATGTAAGAAATGGTATGATATGAATTTATTCTCAATTGTGTTTATTATTTATCTTCGAGAATTATATAATTACCTTTATAACATAGGAAGTTAAAATTTGTACAGTTGTTCTACTAATAACATTTGTCTGCTAGAATTATAAAAATGTTTTAAAGACTGAACGAGGATATCCCTGACAGAAATAAAAAAGCTTTTTGTTTAAAAAATTTAGAAAATTATAAATTTTGTAAATTTATTATTCTAGTGCCATAACAATCTGAAAGTGTGATGATTAACCTGTACAAATTTCAAGTCTAGCACAAAATAGATGCTGAGAAAATGGCATTTTAACGTATACGGTTCCCCCCCACCCCTTAAATTGACAAGACTCCTTCGAAATGTTACACGAACTTCACATCGAACACTTACAGCGCGTGTACCTAATAAAAACTGTTACACTAAAAATAAAATGACAAAACTTTAAAATGAAACATCGAAATGCTTACAGGACATGTATAGATAGATAGGTTAGACACGAATACACACAGACACTTGAATACACGAAAAATTTACTCTTGAGTTTACGTATTTGAAGCCGTGAACTTAATAAAAGTATTGTGCTAAAATAAATACACAAACTTTAACCAAACGTTTACCAAACTCATATCTGACAACAGAATATAGGCGGGCATAGATGAGAACGAAGGTAGCCGAAGGTGCCCGAATGGCTTCAACGCTGTCAGTCTGCAGAATCAAGTAGTGAGAACGTCAAGCAGCTAAACAGAGAGAGAAGATGAGAAAGCCCTACCTCGCCTTGTTTAATGACGCATGCGCGGGAAGCGACGAACCGGTCGTCGCTAAGGTTAACGGTAGAGGTGGGCTAAACTGTTATTTTAAAATACTAGGTATGAAAATACCGTTCCAAAAAAATAACAGGTACAAATACCTGTTATTATATACTATATATACATAATCTATATTACCCTTTGTAAGTAACTCGTTTTGAGTTTCCTGCAGGTCTCCTATGTAATATCTTCAAATAAATACACTCCAAGTAGGTTTATTTTCACCTAGTTAAACCTATTAATATATTAATAAACCTACTTGCTGTGTATTTATTTGAAGATATTATATAACCTATACTATATAATTTGTTATAAGAAATAAATTGAAACTAAAAGTATTAACAGTGTTACTTTACACTGTAACTTTATTAAACTATTACTGTTTAAATGGAAAAAAGAAACAAGAGAATTTATAGGCCTATCTCCCTTTGGGAATACCAATTTAAGTTTTCACTAGTAGTAAACAAACTAACATTGGTTAGACAAATCAGTTGCGAAACTCGGGGCAATTAAATAATTTAGAGTAGGCCTACACGTAATACCACAAAAAATAATGTGAAAAAACATCGGAAACGTATAATAAAAACATAACAGTAAGCCACAAGAGTGAATGAGAATAAACAAAATTTTACAAATAAAAATCAGAATGATCAATATTGCACACCACTATATAAAAATTATTCCGATTAGCGCTTTCAAGCTTCACAGCTCATCGTCAGATCAGGAATAGACAGAAAATATGTAATACCCAACCCTTCCCCCCTCTCCCCACCCTGCTCACACACAACAAACTAAAAATTAATGACCCTTCCCCACCCCCTAAACTCTGTCTCGCCATCTGTACAGTTACATATTTTTCTACTTTGGGATGACATTATTATCCAGACATTGTTTATTAAACCATATTTTACATAAAACCCTCTTCAATTTAACTTTTAACTTAAGATATTTAAAACCTTTACTTACCTTATTGTTGCCGTTTATTACCTCATTGTTGTTGTCCATTACCTGTAGTCGATTGCACATCTTAACAGACGTTTAATAAAGAAATTTGTGTTAGTGGTTGAAATCACAATCAAAATGATCAATATTGCACACCACTATATAAAAAATATTCCGATTAGCGCTTTCAAGCTTCACAGCTCATCGTCAGATCAGGAATAGACAGAAAATATGTAATACCCAACCCTTCCCCCCTCTCCCCCTCCCTGCTCACCCACAACAAACTAAAAATTAATGACCCTTCCCCACCCCCTAAACTCTGTCTCACCATCTGTACAGTTACATATTTTTCTACTTTGGGATGACATTATTATCCAGACATTGTTTATTAACAATGTGTTAGTGGTTTTTTTTATATAGTGGTGTGCAATATTGATCATTCTGATTGTGATTTCAACCACTAACACAAATTTCTTCATTAAACGTCTGTTAAGATGTGCAATCGACTACAGGTAATGGACAACAACAATGAGGTAATAAACGGCAACAATAACGTAAGTAAAGTTTTTAAATATCTTAAGTTAAAAGTTAAATTGAAGAGGGTTTTAAGTAAAATATGGTTTAATAAACAATGTCTGGATAATAATGTCATCCCAAAGTAGAAAAATATGTAACTGTACAGATGGTGAGACAGAGTTTAGGGGGTGGGGAAGGGTCATTAATTTTTAGTTTGCTGTGGGTGAGCAGGGTGGTGGAGAGGGGGGAAGGGTTGGGTATTACATATTTTCTGTCTATTCCTGATCTGACGATGAGCTGTGAAGCTTGAAAGCGCTAATCGGAATAATTTTTATATAGTGGTGTGCAATATTGATCATTCTGATTGTGATTTCAACCACTAACACAAATTTCTTCATTAAACGTCTGTTAAGATGTGCAATCGACTACAGGTAATGGACAACAACAATGAGGTAATAAACGGCAACAATAAGGTAAGTAAAGGTTTTAAATATCTTAAGTTAAAAGTTAAATTGAAGAGGGTTTTAAGTAAAATATGGTTTAATAAACAATGTCTGGATAATAATGTCATCCCAAAGTAGAAAAATATGTAACTGTACAGATGGTGAGACAGAGTTTAGGGGGTGGGGAAGGGTCATTAATTTTTAGTTTGTTGTGGGTGAGCAGGGTGGGGAGAGGGGGGAAGGGTTGGGTATTACATATTTTCTGTCTATTCCTGATCTGACGATGAGCTGTGAAGCTTGAAAGCGCTAATCGGAATAATTTTTATATAGTGGTGTGCAATATTGATCATTCTGATTGTGATTTCAACCACTAACACAAATTTCTTCATTAAACGTCTGTTAAGATGTGCAATCGACTACAGGTAATGGACAACAACAATGAGGTAATAAACGGCAACAATAAGGTAAGTAAAGTTTTTAAATATCTTAAGTTAAAAGTTAAATTGAAGAGGGTTTTAAGTAAAATATGGTTTAATAAACAATGTCTGGATAATAATGTCATCCCAAAGTAGAAAAATATGTAACTGTACAGATGGTGAGACAGAGTTTAGGGGGTGGGGAAGGGTCATTAATTTTTAGTTTGTTGTGGGTGAGCAGGGTGGGGAGAGGGGGGAAGGGTTGGGTATTACATATTTTCTGTCTATTCCTGATCTGACGATGAGCTGTAAAGCTTGAAAGCGCTAATCGGAATAATTTTTATATAGTGGTGTGCAATATTGATCTTTCTGATTGTGATTTCAACCACTAACACAAATTTCTTCATTAAAAATAAAAAACAAATTGTAATAAATTAAATATAAATACGGTATACCATAAATACATAAATAAAAACTTATAAATAATAAGCAACAACAAAAGTAAATTAAATGCATTACAGTTATTTAAGGAACAGGATTATATAAAGTGCATAAATGTCCATTACAACAATCTCATCATTTACGTGAGATGTGTAGTGAAGTTAAAATCACATTAATAAAAAGTATAATATAGCTTATCAACTCAGCCACTCTATAGGTTATAACTCAATATAATTAAATACGATTTCACTAACTACTCGGAACATAAAGTTTTTTTGAGTAAAAACAAAGTTTCACCAACCGATTTTAGTTACAAGTTGGTGACTAGTATAATATATAATTTATTAGCATATAATCTGTATTCTATATCTGCATATCACACGAGAATAAATGTAACAGCAGGATGAATTATTTCCTTTATTAAAAACAGCTTCGTCTCTTTGCGCAGAATGAAGTATACAGGACGAAAAGTGGCTCGTACTATATACTTATATTTCCTACTCGAAATATGCTTGATGCTACCTGTTCCTAAAATACTAGGTGTTCCTCAAATATTAGGTGTTACTAAAATACTACTGTTACTCTGGAACGCGTTGTTCCTTGTGTATCGGTGATACCACTAGTATTTGAAATACCTAGTATTTTAAATAACGCGTTACTGGCTGTTCCTTGCGTTCCAGCGATATTTTTGTACGCCTAGTATTTGGCCTTGGTTTACGTGATCTTGCGTACTTTTTGTGTGTGTGTGTCTGTGTATGTGCGTAGGGGGTGTGTCTCGACTCGGAACAGCGAGGGCGGCGTGGCTCGACTCGGAACAGCGTCGCCGCGAATAACAGGTATTTCAACTTTTCAGTCACTGTTACATCCGTTCCACAAGAATATCGTTCCAAAATACCTATTACAGGTATATCGGCCCACCTCTAGTTAACGGCTTTTCGAACGTGAACAGCTGTGTTACTCGTGTGTTTGTCAAGCTCTGTTACTCGCATTCGTGGAGATTCTTGCTTTTATTTGTTGTTAAACATAATATTTTGACAATAAGGTGTGTAGTGTGCAAAAAAGAACCCATCCCAGGTGATGGAAGTCACAGTTTTCATAAGTAAGTGAATATATATTGTAATGTTTCAGTTTACAAATTTTGACTATTCTAATATTATTTTATTTTCTAAATTTGTATAAACGAGAATTCAAAATATTTTCATTTTTGGCGATAAGTAGAAAATTTAGAAAACTTTATATTTTCATTAACGAACATTTTACAGTTCCGTTTCTTAATGCGTGTAAGCTATAGACTTTTACTGCGAATTTAACTATTTAATAAGTATTAATAACTGTCATGGTTGGAATATTAAATTTTGTAAAATAAAAATGCTTTTAAGTTGAGCATTTTAAAATGGAATTATAAAAAAAGGTTCATTTCTACGTACAGTCATTATAATATTTTATGTAATTTTATGTACTTAATATACATTTTTTAATTCAGATTTCCAAAGGATTATGGACTAAGACAAAAATGGATTTCTATTCTTGAATTATTATCAATAATTAATAATCACTCAAGAGTTTGTAGCGATCACTTTGAAGAATCCTGTTATCACCAAACTGATGGTTATACATATTTAAAAAGATTATTATCAACTGCAGTACCTAACAATACTGTAACTGAAGAGACATCTTTAAATATTGAAAATGATGTTACTCTTTCAAGTAAGAAAAAAGTGTAATCTAAATTTTTATGTATGATAAATAATATACATATTCATTATAAAGTTACTAATAATACGTTTATCTTTTAGTACACTCGAAAAACATTGAAGCATCAAAATATGAGGAGAACGTTTTCAGAAAACGTTCCATGGAAGATGTCAAATGTATTCCAACAAAAAAAAAACAAGACTCCGTTTCAAAGTCGGATGACAACAATGTATTTTTCAAGAAGAAATTTTGATTCAGACGAAACGTATAATAATTTCCAAAAACTGATACGGCATAAAAACAATTTGATTGATGCTGAATGTAAGAATAATACGAGGAAGGAGAAGAAAATTGAAAATTTTAAGGACCTAGTCCAGGATTTGAAAGAAAGAGAAGCTTGTGACACAGCTGAATACTTACAGGTCCTTTAAATTTACTATACTATACTATAAATGTTGTTCTAATTTTACTAATACATGTTATTATCAATTGAATTAATATCCGTTGTGCTAATACCTATTGTTATTAATTGTACATATTACTGTATGCTATTGAATATATTTTAAATGCAATGCGTTTTTCTAATTTATTTTATTATGTAATTAGGGAGGTCTCCGTTCTTATTTCTAATAAAAATAAAATATTTTTTCAAATCAACTTGTAATCCAATTTGAAAGACTGACAAATATTGTCAACGGGTACATCATCCGTAGAAATAAAATTTTTCTTAAACATTTAAAATAAATCATGAAATAAAGATTGAAATCTTCTATTTTTCTATAACATACGTGTACGTAAGTGGAAGTGCAAAGTTAAAAAGATCTAGTAAAAAAATTATAGCTTTTTGATATGTTTTCTCTTCAAGTACAGTATCTAAGTTAGTAATGAAAATTATGACGATCAGAATTGAAAATTACAACTAAAAGTTGATATTTCAATAAAAAAAATTTGTACTTATAATATAAATGTAACGTCTTCTGCTGATCAGTCTCCACATGAAGCTTCCTAAGATTTCTGAACCTAAGAAAGTAAATATACTTAATAGTTAGTATATAAACAATCTTCTATTCTTGTTTTTTTCTTTACTAGGATCTACCGCAACACATAAAAGAATTGATTGCGAAAATGAAAGAAAAAAAACCTACAGCACCTTTTCCCTCTCAATTAAAAATTTTTGCAAGGACGTTGCATTTCCATTCTTCTGCAGCATATGAAATGGTGAGAAGAAGCTTTCTGAAATGTTTACCGTGCATCGAAACACTCAGTAGTTGGTGATGTTCTGACGATTATAAAGCTGGTGTTAATGAAAAAATTGTCAATCATGTGTCAACATTAGCTAAAGAGTCTCAAAAAAGAGGCAAAAAATGTATCTTTAGTGTTACGTTTGATGAAATGAGTATAAAAAAATGTAGTTTTTATTGTAAAAAGACTCAAGAGTTCAAAGGTATGGTTGATTTAGGTGGTCAGCTTAATGAATGCGACAAAGACGGCAACCAATTGGTTGCACGTAAAGCTTTAGTCTTTATGTTGGTCAATATAAATGGTAGCTTCAAGAAACCAGTTGCGTACTATTTAACGAGTTCATCAAGTGGTTTAGAAAAATCAATTCTACTGAAGGACTTATTAATAAAATTACACGAGAAAGAAATCGATGTAGTTAGTGTTACATTTGATGGTGATGAGTCTAACCAAAAAGCATGTAAAGTATTAGGAGCTAATTTTGATGCTAGTGATGAAGAAAAGTTTAAGCCTTACTTTAACCATCCAGCTTCTTCTGAAAAAATTTTGACCCATGCCATATGCTCAAGTTAGTTCGAAATTACTTTGCTACAGAACGGCCTCTTATTTATGACAGTACAAATTTTATAAAATGGGATTACATAAAAGAACTCAATGATAAGCAATATAGTGAGGGAATGCACTGTGCCTGCAAAATAAAGAATAGGCATGTATATTTTCAAAACGAGAAGATGAAAGTGTTTCTTGCTGCTCAGGTCTTGAGTAACATACATCAGCAGCTTTGCAGTTATTAGAAAAAAAATGGAAATGTAAAAAGTTTGAAGGTGCTTCTGCTACATCAACTTTTTGTAAAATATTCAATGATATATTTGATTTACTGAATACGAAAAACAAGTTTTGTAAAACACCTGGGAGAAATGCTGTAACCAAATATACATTATAAAATTTGAAAACAAAAATTGATGAGTCTGTTGATTATATTAGGAAACTTGAAATTGAAGATAAAATGAAAATAAGTAACAAAAGATTAACTAAATCAAATAGTGAGAATAAACAGAAAAAAGAAAATGAATACAAAATCGTACGAAAATCTGCCCTGAAGGTGTATAGTTACGTTATTTTTGAATTTATAAATACGATATATCTCACAAATGTGGTTATGTATACAAAACTAGGACGCCATCTATGCAATTAACTAAGTCATGGGCCAGAAGTTCGTTACGCGAAGTTATAGGAAACGGAAATTGCTTGAAATAACAAAACAGCTGTTCTAATTGTTACCAATGAAATACCCCTTTTTATTCTTTACTTTGTTACATAACATTTTTTAAAACCAACTGTAACCCTTCCAAAAACATAATGTGTAATAATAACTTTGATTAAGTTTAATGATTATATGTTTAAATGATTATACAATAATAACATGTATATATTTATATTTATATAGTGGTGCTCAACCCAGCACTTAGAATAATTACGCACTCACACAACCACTCACCCTTTCATTATCATGGTACAACTTATTTAAATTTTGGAGCTCCTTAAATTTTGATTGAAATTTTGAATAATTTGTTAAATGATTGATTTCTACAATAACATATATTGGGAAATAAAGGATTCAAAATATATAAGGAACGCTCTCACCCATTTCGTAGATGTTCCTGGTTGTTATAGTTGCGGTAAAACTTCGCGTACGTTACCGCGAGTTTTACGCATACACGTTACGGTCACATTTCGTTGACGCACTGTATTTACTCTGTTTATTAACCACCTACAGTGGTCTAAAAAGTTAAAATTCACTCGTAAGTGAATGGGCGGCCGGCCGGCTCAAATCAGAGCTGCAGATGAAATGACGGCAATTTCTGGTTGAAATCTGCGGAAGTGGGGCGTATTGACGTCACATTCCTTTGTCTAACGTGTTGACATCGCAGTTTGGTTGCTGTCAACACATTCTCCGCCTCTGACGTAACGAAGGCTTGGCTCTGCTTATCTCAATAACTGCACACTGTTTTTGTGATGTGACACCGTTTTTTGTCATGAATTAGTTCAAATCCTGGCAAATACTGTAATATAGTCCACTCACTGTAAATTCTATATCGGGTGTTTGAGGTTGGATTGGGTATGTCAAAAAATAGGAAAATACAATATTTATGATCTCTTTACCATATTTTAGTATATTATGAAATGTACCATGATTGTACCATCACAAAACCCCCTCAATGAAACATGGTGTGACGAAGCACACAAACTTTCATTGACCCTTTCATACTTCCTAAAGGGATCAGTCAGGACAAGTCGCCACAACCCCCTTACAATTTTATATAAAAAATAACAATAACTCACCCTTGGTCTGGTGATGAGGACCGTACCTTCATGACCTTACTGGACTTCTCCTGCGAGATCCCAACACCATAAGGCCACTTAGGCTCTTAACGCCCCTGCTCTGACTCGTTGGCCAGCTCAGGACCGCTGTCACACCCCAAACACTGAAACAATTTATAAAAAATATTAATATAGTGGCTTATTGAATCACTCCATCCTCAACTGATCTGGTTCCCCTTAGCTAAGTGCTGGTTTGTGCCAATAAGCACTGGGTTGGCTTAATATATTTTAGTATGCTTAATAAAATTATAAGATTATATATTATAATCTTCAAGAATTAAAAAGAATATTATACCAAAATTGAATAAGATATAATTGAAAATATAATAAGAAAATTACACATTATAATCTCCCAAATCTGGAGAAAAACAAATTATAAAAGAATTAATATCTCTATATATTTATTTATTGAATACTCTTAGTGCATGATAAAACAAAAAAAATTATTATTATTATTATTATTAACAGTTAATTATTTGGCTGATAAATATTATTAACAGCGCCATTTAAAAAAAATTTTTTTTTTTCTTCCTACACATATTATAACATCATGTTATAAAGTTTTCAAATAAATACATAATACATTAATAATTAACACTGATATATTAGTAATACAGTTAATACATTTTAACTACTCAATCATATTCAATCATATCTTAATAAATAATTAAGATATATCAAAATTGAAATATCATTTAAAAATGTTAATTCTTTAGTTACATTAATAAATTTGTAGACACTTTCCAAGTCCAAAACATCACTTTTCTAACACTCCAGGAAAACAATGGATCTTCTGATATGCTTAGTTACATAAAAAAATATAACTCCTTACTGAGTTAACCTCTTAAGTTACACAATTTTCAAATTTTATTCTATAAAATTTTAGAATAAAACAAGATTCAAGGGATCAATGCCAAAATATAGCTATTTTTTTTTTTTTTTTTATATATATATCCCAAGAATTAGGGGTCCCCCTCCCCGTTCAATAATAAGATTAAATTTTCAAATTTCTACCAATTTTGTGTGGAGGAAGACCATCGTTGCTTTTACTTCCTTACGTCAGTTCCGCCAACCATGGTCCGCCTCCCAAACTCCAAAATCCACGATCAGAGGTGGTGAATCTGTGATCGCCCGAAAATGGGGGATAGTCCCTTCTGTAAACCAATAACTAAATTAATACTCATATACTCCAAATATAAAACATCAATATAAAATAACTAAGTCGACCAGTACAACTTTAAATTTGTAGCATTGTGTGTTCCTACTATCTCTCCAGTTACGTTGTTCTGTAATACATAAGAATTTTGCATCTTAACTTAGCGGTTAGGTAGGCGTAGTTCCTCTGAAATTTCCTATAAAAGTTGCACAGCCCAAGAAAACTCTGAAGTTGTTTGATGTTTCGCGGTTCAGGGAAACGCATAATAGATTCGACCTTGTCCGGGTTTGCGGAAATTCCTTCCGATGTAATAATGAATCCTAAAAAATTAATCTTCGTTTGTAGAAATTTGGACTTATCCCAATTTACGGTTAATCCTCCCGCTTCTAATTTTCCTAAAACATATTTTAAATGTTCTAAATGGTCTTCAAATGTACGTGAAGCTATTAAAATATCATCTACATAAACTGTGAGAAAATCTAAATCTTTTGGTCTCAAAATTCTATCCAAACATTTAATGAAACTAGCTACGCTGGTATTTAGCCCAAATGGTAGTCGCTTAAACTGATAATTTTTTCCGTTAAACAAAAATGCTGTGTATTGCCTACTTACCTCTGCTAATGGTACCTGCCAATATCCAGCAGTCAGATCTAATGATGTCATAAATCGTACGCCACTAAACTTTTGAAAGATTTCATTTATAGATTCTGGTGATTCTCGGTCTGGTATAATAATTTGATTAATTTTCCTTGCGTCTAGGCATAATCTTACTCCTCCTTCCTTCTTGATTACCACCACTAACGGATTTGAGTAGTGAGACACTGACCTCTCTATGATACCATTATCTAACATCTTGTCCAACTCTTCTTGCACCGCTCGTCTTTTAGAGTAAGGCACTGGATAACTCCGCTGCATGAATGGTGTGTGTTCCTTTATCTGTAACATACATTCATAATTTTTTGCCCTTCCTGGAATATCGGCAAACACTCCCTTAAACTGCTCTATTACCTGCCATAACGCTATACGTTGGCCACTCCTTATCACCTCACCCCCACTACAGAATTCATCCGCCCTTATCTCCCATACTTCATTATTAATATTACTCATTTCATTATCAACATCTTCTAAATACTCACCCTCTATACAAAAATTTACTTTAGTATCTAAGTGATTCTCAACTACTTGTTTCTGTAACAATTTCACACCAGTGGTTCTAACTTTATTTATCACATTTTCAAAATTAATTTTCACAGACCTATCACCCCCATCTAACTCCACCACTTTTTCTTTAAAATTTATTACAGCTTTATTTCTTTGTAAAAAATCATTTCCCAAAATGATGTCTAAACTTAACCCCTTGACTACCAAAAATGTATTATCAAAATTCATATCTCCAATTGAGAAGCTTAAATGTATCTGTTTTGTCACCCTTTTACTACGTACCCCCGTGACTCCTATTACTGTAACCCCTGCTACGGGTAAAACTGGAATATTCTTATTCAATTCTTTCAATTCACTTAAAATGTTCTCGGCTATTACTGAAATTTCGCTCCCTGTATCGACAAGTGTTTTAAAGTTTCTATTATCTATTGTTACCTGTATTTCCGTGAGTCCAGCTCTCACCTCCAATGTCGTGTTACACTCCTCCTCCAATAAATCTGCAACGATGTCTGCTTTTATTACGTTGGATTGTAAGTTCTCGATGGGTCGGACCTCATGAGTTTCCCTGAACAGTGGTCGGGTCCTACTTACCACTGTTGACTTCAGTTTTCCGGCTGTGTCCTATTATGACTTGTTGATGGCACAGGGTGTCCGCGTGTTGGTCCCTGATGGTGGTACGGTGCTCCTTTGTTACTCGGGGCTCCTCTGTTCGCAGGTATGAATTGCTTTACTTGGTTATTTCTTGGTGCTTTACAGAAATAACAATGCTGCATGTGACCCCGATTCTCCTTCCTGCAACTAGAACAACTCCAACCGCCTGGTGTCTGTAAATCATTTCTAACATTATATTTATTGCCAGTATGATTAAAATAAGGCCTTGGCCGATTAAACTCATTGTTATTATTGTTATGGTTATACGTATTTGGTTGTATAGGGCGTCTACCCATTTCACGATCATTTATACTTTGTAGTATATCTAATACCCTTTCCAGTTCATCAAGATTTTCTATTTCTTTAGTCATCAGAGTGACCTGCACTTCTCTAGGTAAGTGCTTACTAACATACCTAACAAATGACTTAAATGGTATAGGAGGCTCTAAATATTTAGCTTCGTTGTACAATTTTGTTACATAAATAGTAATGTTATTATTACTAACGTTACGTCCCATGAAATTACCCGTTCCCATAATACGGCTTCTTAAAGTCTCCTGCTCTTCTTCTGTCCAATATTTACCCTTAAAAGCTTTTTCAAAAGTATTATAGCAATCCCATTCTAACCTATGAGCTTCAGCCCATATGACTGAGTTACCCTTGAAACATTTAATAATTTTATTTAATTTCACTTCCCAGGTACTACTACTAAAATGATTATAATCCCTAGTCTGATTAAGGAATCGCATGGGATGTATTACTCTGTTTTCATGGCTAAAATTCTCTAGTTCTATTTCATTATAGAAATCTCTAGGTACTACTACTCTATCAGTTATGCTTGAAACATTTTTATTTATTTCTCCCCATAATTCGTTTTTTACACTGGTCAAATTATTTGCAATCATATCATATTTATCATGCACATCCATACTATTTTGTACAGTTAAGTCATCAATTTCTTTAATCTTACTTTGTAACAAATTAAATCTACTCTTGGTATTTTTCTCATGTTCAGTCATAGTACTATCTATAGCTTCTAAATTTTTAGTAATATCTATCACGTTTATTTCAATGTTTTCTAAATGATTTTGCAACACATTGGTTTTAACTTCTACTTGACTTTCTACAAAATGTAAACATTTCTGTTGTATTTCTGTACTGCTTGTCTCTAATTGACTTTTAATCGTTTTATTTACTGTGCCATAAACTAGATCGATTTTCGTGTCTAAATCATTTATGGTACTACTGAACTTGTCATCAACAATGGCTAGTGTATTTTTCTGTATGTTATCACAACGTGTTTCTACTGTGTTAATTCGCTCATCAAATTGACAATTTTGTCTTTTAATTTCATCTTTCATCTCATGGAAATTAATTTTAAAACTACTTTGAATTTCTTTAATTTCGTTATTCTGCTCATCTAGTTTTTTATCTAGTTTTAATAACAATTGTATCATTGCATTAGTTTCATCCTGCTTACTATCTAAACTAGTTGAAATGGATGTATTGACTTTCGTTATTCCTACAGATACAGGCGTATGCACCTCGTCAATCTGACTAGTTTGAGGTGTTTGTACATCCATCTCGCCAGTCAAATTTACATTAGTTGTACCTATTTCTAACGTAATATTGTCATTAGTACTCATTTTGGCAATTGTGTAATGCACGCATGCATACAATTGTATTACCTAATTGTGGGGTTATGTTTACTAGTTATAAAATTTTGTCTGTTACCTCAAGCAATTTTTTCCCGTGTTCTTTCTAGGCGTATCCCATGTAATAATATACATACATAATATTACATAAGGTCCCTGTTATTACGGGCGCCATCTGTATAGTTACGTTATTTTTGAATTTATAAATACGATATATCTCACAAATGTGGTTATGTATACAAAACTAGGACGCCATCTATGCAATTAACTAAGTCATGGGCCAGAAGTTCGTTACGCGAAGTTATAGGAAACGGAAATTGCTTGAAATAACAAAACAGCTGTTCTAATTGTTACCAATGAAATACCCCTTTTTATTCTTTACTTTGTTACATAACATTTTTTAAAACCAACTGTAACCCTTCCAAAAACATAATGTGTAATAATAACTTTGATTAAGTTTAATGATTATATGTTTAAATGATTATACAATAATAACATGTATATATTTATATTTATATAGTGGTGCTCAACCCAGCACTTAGAATAATTACGCACTCACACAACCACTCACCCTTTCATTATCATGGTACAACTTATTTAAATTTTGGAGCTCCTTAAATTTTGATTGAAATTTTGAATAATTTGTTAAATGATTGATTTCTACAATAACATATATTGGGAAATAAAGGATTCAAAATATATAAGGAACGCTCTCACCCATTTCGTAGATGTTCCTGGTTGTTATAGTTGCGGTAAAACTTCGCGTACGTTACCGCGAGTTTTACGCATACACGTTACGGTCACATTTCGTTGACGCACTGTATTTACTCTGTTTATTAACCACCTACAGTGGTCTAAAAAGTTAAAATTCACTCGTAAGTGAATGGGCGGCCGGCCGGCTCAAATCAGAGCTGCAGATGAAATGACGGCAATTTCTGGTTGAAATCTGCGGAAGTGGGGCGTATTGACGTCACATTCCTTTGTCTAACGTGTTGACATCGCAGTTTGGTTGCTGTCAACACATTCTCCGCCTCTGACGTAACGAAGGCTTGGCTCTGCTTATCTCAATAACTGCACACTGTTTTTGTGATGTGACACCGTTTTTTGTCATGAATTAGTTCAAATCCTGGCAAATACTGTAATATAGTCCACTCACTGTAAATTCTATATCGGGTGTTTGAGGTTGGATTGGGTATGTCAAAAAATAGGAAAATACAATATTTATGATCTCTTTACCATATTTTAGTATATTATGAAATGTACCATGATTGTACCATCACAAAGGCTTCTTGCGTACGCACCGGATTTGTAGGTATTATTATTTGCCTGAAAAATTTATATGCTTTGTGTGAGGTGTTATTCGAAAAAAAATCGTCGATTACATATTGTCATACAAAATGTCTCAGGATCATGTTGAAACATTTTTTTCTTTAATTAGAAGAATGAATGGATTCAATAATAATCCTACTACTGTACAGTTCCAGTCAGCATACAAAAAATTACTGTCAAATAATATCAATGTTAGTTACTGTGCCTGCATCAGCAAACTGTACACCTCAAGATGATACATTCCTCATAACAGATGACAGTCAAGTATTGGACAAAGAATATGTAACTTGTAATGAGAATAATGTTAACAATGATACTTTGTCTAGTCAACATCAAATACCAATGAAGAAATGTAAAATTCTTGGTGATATAAGTAATAAGCAAAATGCAGTACTAACTGAACAAATTAGCAATCAAACTTTGCCCAAAAAAGTACCAAAAAAAAGAGCTAAGCCTCAAAAAATGCCTAATAGTTTCAAAGATTTCCAGATTTGCGATAATTTACACAGTAGTTATAATTATCTAGAGTATGATCATACAGAGACAGTTGGTTGGATTGAATCAGAATATTTAGATGATATTATACAACATACAGCTGGAGCTACAGTTTATTAAATAAAAAGACAAATTCATTGTAAGGAATGTTTAAACTCGTCGTTAAATGGACCTGCTTCATCTAAATCACAATTAACGATTGTAAAAAACAGGGGTAGTCTCAACTTTGCTTCAGATGACGTGGTTCTTATTTGTTATCGAGCCGAAAACGTACTAAAAAATTTTAAAGATTGCTTAATGCAAAAAAAACATTAACTTTAAAGTTGTCACAGAAACTCTTAAAATATTACCGCCGACTGTTTTACAGAATGATAATCATATTCTAGATCAGGAATTTCTGTATAACCATAGACAACAGTTGATATATTTCATTGCTCAAAATTACATTGACAAACGTTTGAAGCACGAAAATTACAAAAACTTTGTGATAAGAAATACAGAATAAGAATGTTTTATAATAAACTAACTATATTTAAAGGTGAGTGATATTCAAAGAGGTATTACTATGGTGATATTGGACTAAAAGAATTGACTGACATTGTAATACTAGAATAATACTTTAGAGTATTATAATTTTTATATGATTCATTTGTATTCACAGTGCTCCTTTCCTTGTAGTCATTAATATTCAGTTTATGAATGATAGTTTGTAATCTGTGTATTGCAGTTTTGTATTAGTAAAATAATTTGTTTATATACTTGTGAATGTTGTTATTATCAACAATACCAATTTTTATCCTTAATCATAATCATTCCCTTACCAAATTGTCTCTTGCTATTCAAAAGCCTGCCTAATATACTGCCAAGCACTGTTTCCCTTGCAATAGTTTTTATGACAATGAACTGATTATATTAAACGAAAGATTTTGTTTTTTATATCACTTACTTTGTAAAATTTATTTATTTTTTTTTTAAGAAAGATTATTTAAAAATCAGTGTAACATATTCTTCAGAAATATAACATAATTGTTTAATTATATTACTTTGATAGAGAATTAATTTCGTAAAAAATTTGTTCACTTCTTGAAAAAATAATCCCAAACTTCAGTTCTTGAAAAATATATTTTTTGAATGAAAAGTGTACAAAAAAATTATGTGTACTTACAAAAAATAGGAATTCTAGATTATTTGATAGCAATTTGAAAATATATTCTAGGTACATCAAGATATTTTTTAACCTATTCATTTTCACGCATTCAAAGATACAGAACATGTATTTATAACAGAATGGATTTTAAAATATTAGATAGCTTAATTCAAATTCGCGATAAAATTTTTGTAACTTTGTAATGCTAGTTCAGCCTTAATGAAATCCTTACCAAGTACACAAATTTCAAATACCTATAAAAGTACGAAGATTATATTAAAAAACCTTATTATTTTATATTCTTATCCCTGACCAGGGTAAGTCATGAATTGATTTTCATACAAATTCAGAATAAAAATTCTACAGCTTTAATTTAAAATGACATTTTGTAATACATTCTCAAGTTTCAAAGTCTACAAATAATAAAGTGAAATAAAAATCAGTCAGAAAAACAATTTTTCAACGGATAAAAATAAATGTTTCGAAATAATTCAGAACAAATGCGACTGCGTTTTCAAATTTTCTACCTTTTATTAATTATAAATATTACTCAATATATATTCTACGCGTCAAAATGTATAAGAAAGAAAACTTCTTATTCTCTGACACGTTATTGTATACGGGAAGATACCCAGCGCTCGTAATACACTTTCAAATAAACGCACAGTACGCATGCGTCGAGAGAAAAGGAAAGGTGAGGGTCCGTTATTCTCGGTCTCTCTCTTTTGCGTGGACGATTCAGAACCGTGCTCCCCACCTCTATTGTAATACCTCTATGATAATCATCCGCATGAGTCATCCAATGTTTGTAGAAAAGACGCCCCTCTCCACCCCCCGACCGTTGCAGGCGCCTAAGTTCCGCGCGCACAGGCTAGTGGCGGGAGCTGTACTGTTTAGTCGTGTCGAAATCGAAATCAAAACTTATGTATGTAGATTCGTCATTCAGGGAGCAGGTTAATATTTTCAACTGTAGCCGTTTTCTTTTCACGTGTATTCCACTGTTCCCATCTTATCCTCGCTACAACGTGCGCGACTGCTTCATAGTTGTTTTAACTATATTTATTGATTATTGTTGTATTATTATCTCAATAAAGTCAGCATCTACTGATTAACTAATTAAAAGTATTCAGAATGCATATACGAATTAGTAAACCTGTGTTTAGTTTACATGATTTTTACAGAGTGGACTCGTGCGGTGTGTATGAATGCATTATACGTGGCACTGTACGTGAGAGAAATTCTACGAAGCAAGGATCATTTTTATCTGTTCTTGCAACATTGATTCCCTATAAGTTGCATATTATCATGCCTCCAGGGAAAAGCCCTACTTGTAGAGAAAAGAATGAGGAAAACCAGAATTGTGCACCTTGTTCCTAAGTTTTCAAACCCCTGCTCGAAAAAAATCCTGAGTACGTCTTTGATTGGGTGGGAATAACTATGGTTGTGAACAAAAAAGGAATTACTGGTATTCAAATTGTTCGTTTATAATGCCAGTTTATAAGTAATATATTCTGCAAAATGCTTTTGGTATAATCTCTTGTGTATTGCTGTATGTAACAATGTAAATTTGTCATAACATTCAAATAAAAGCGATTCATTTTTCGGGGCCGCGCCTTGTTTAGGCCCAAGTACCGTAGGAATTAAACGAATACGTGTATTCTGCAAACTTCCTGTCCAAACACCAGGTAGTGACGTCGAACCATTACCATTTTTTAACAATTAAAACAGGCTCTTTTTTTGATCCTTCGAGAGGCAGGATAGGATGCCAGCTTTAACAGTACTCGTGTCAGAAAGTTGATGTGGTAAACACTGCTTCAGCTTCCTATTATTAGCTTACATGTTAATGTTATTCTAAGTACACCGACTGTGTAGGCTGAACGGCTTGGTGCTGTAAAATACACTTTTGTGGTGCGCCTGTGTATCGAACCTGGTACCTTTATTTTCCAGACAACACCCACTTGTCTATTAAGCCCTTATTTTTTAAAATTATGCACCTTAATCAATTGATTTATTTTTGTTTTGGTTACTTGACTTGGTTTGAGAAAAGTAATTACAGTAAAAATCATAAATTAACTTATTAAAGCTTAACACTGTTTTCGGTTGCAGGAATTACCGATGGTTTCCAAGAATTTTTAAATTTTATTATGACGGGTCAGCATTTATTCGTGTACGAGTTTCCCAATAATTGTACCTGGTTTACATTTTCGCTGCTTTGAGTACGTGATTGAATCACAATCGGTACGTCAAGCAGAGAAGAAGAAGTGTACAAATTATTGTAAACAATTTCATTACTTGAATGTAATGCGAAAATATGAAATGATTTAATGCGTGAGGTTAGGCCCATATATATTGCAACAGAACACAGGATATGAATTTCATATAGTAGGAATACTAATGCTTATCACATTTTCTGACGGCCATAGACACTTTTTAAACTGATTTTGTTCTTTTCTTTGTAAAGTAGTCATAAGTTTTGAACCAAGGTATGTTTAAAAAAGGATGTTAGGTCAAAATGTGCATAATTTTATACTCTTTTATGTCATGTGAAATATTTGTGTGTAAGTGATTGGCGTGTGCTTCACATTTTACTTTATAACTTCGTTGAAAATTGACATTTCGTTCTGAAACTTGGATAGGGTGTTCTCATGGTTATAAGCTACATTTTCCATATACTCAGTTCTCCACAACTATAATTTTTATGTTTTTTTAATTTTTTAAATCAGTTCTTCATTAATTTTGTTATCTCTAGAAAGTAATAACATTTTGTAGATTAAATCTAGAGAGGCCTTTGCAGAATCGGACAGACTTTTAACCTGATGTCTGGCTATCACGAAGAATATCTATGACGTTGCTAGATTTTCCACCAATCAGAAGGTCTAAAAATTATTTGAGACGGTCGCTTACAGCGTACGGATCGTTCAGTCGGTTCCGAAGTCCGAAGTCTTGCCATAGAAAGACGTAGGCTACTCGCTGTCACAAGATTTTCGTGTCAGGACTAGTCGATTTCCAAAAGACTTTGTAGTGGGTTGACGGTACAAGTTCTTCATTACCATTGCCACATTATAGAACTCAAATATTTAAATAGATCATTTTCTAGTGTTTTTTCGCGAAGAGTGGAAGATTTCCGTTAGGGGCAGAATACCTATCGTGGTATTCTGAGTATTAACGCGAGAACACTTAAAGAAGCCGGAATTGTGTAAGCCTAATACACGATCTATTTATACCCAGTTTTGATTCCTGAGATTAAGATTATTCAAGTTATAAACAATGACAGTCCCATATCGCAGTGCGTTTATACCGAGACGGGGATATTCAGCGTTAGTGAGCTTCGATCGACGCGGAGCAGCGAACGGAGCGCCTGGTGTCTACGTAGCATTTGGAATTCTACGCACAAGTAACTTATATGTAAAACAAGCCAATAAACTCATTTGTTAAAAGGCAATTCTTTAATAAATAATTTTATATTATAAAGCCATAAGACAATAAGTTAGTAAATTTCAATGTGTTAACGATTAAAATTTTCCTACCTCCAGATATAGACTATGTTGTAGTAATTTCAAAGTAACCTATGTATGCAGTTATAATTTGTATCTGTATCGTTGCAATATTAGTTTGTTGTTTAAAGAAATCAAAACTCATGATTTAATAGAATATAACGTTTCATAAATAAATACAAATATTGTAACAGAATAACGTTTGGTGACACTCTCAACACGCGTAAAAACCAACGCAATGAAAGCAAACAGAACTAAGCATCGTTGTGACATTCCAACGTTTTCTTCTCCATTCATAAACGTGGTGAACTTATACTTAAAAAAGGCCTACTGTTCATAGTGAATTCATGTTATGGCTAAAACTGTATTGAAACCAAACCTAACCTTGTGCACGAAAACACTGCACTATTTTCACGCAGACATGCTGCGATTATAGTGGAAAACATAGGCCTATGTTTACGGATTGTATTGAAACCATGTGCACGGTAGGCCTATACATAAGCATACCGGTACCGAAAACGTTTGCAAATATAGTTCGGGGCCAGAGAAAAAGCAAAAAGCGAGTTCTGTCATATAATTTGGGTCATGTACAGTAACCTCGCATTATTCCATTTGTTTTTTGTGATTTGCACAAAAAAGCGAGTATTATTTTAATGGTGTATTGATTTTTTCAACGTTCTTTTAGTTTTGCCTATTAACCTTAACAATACCGTGTTTTCCTGTTACAGGCGTAGGTATAACCTATAATGTTGATAGAAACGCTTCGTACAAAAACTACATATTGCACTGAAAAGTGATTACAACCGAAGACATAATTTAATAGCATAAAACAGTCAGTTAACATGTGTTCTATAATTTTATTAAAATTATAAACAGTAGCCTATTCACTAGATATCAAAACTGACTGTCACATAACCGAAACATTTAAAATTAGTGCTAGTACGGTTATCGGGAAAAGACCGTTTGAATTAAAAATGTGAAATTAATTTTGTTTTTCAGGGACCAGTGCGTAGCGTGCGACTCGTAATCGTTATCAAATGGTGCCAATGTGGAGCGACTGCTGCAGATGTTGCGACAGAAGCGCGGACAAGCGTTCGAAAGCCAAACATCAAGTCAATGACACGCTGCCGCAGCAGCAGCAGCATTTGTACTGCGGTTGCAGTCAATCAAGAAAGCCGCGAAAGACGATGGCTCAGAAATCAGCTGATGTTGATAAACAGACTCTTATAGATTCGGACGTTGAAGAAGCTGCTGATTTTGATTTTGTAAACGCGGCGAAATATGAAGAATGGCTAGTAGAAAATCCCGTAAGTAAATTCGTTTTTATGTTATGAGTAAGTAATGTCATATAATCTGGTAATTGTGAATAAAATTAATACAGCGCTTAAATAACTCTTGACAAAAATACCATTGATTATTTTTGTTAATAACAAGTAAAAATAGTGTTAGAAAGGAATGTTTTTTTTCTGAATAAAGAATAATTACAGTAAGTTATATGACCTTCAATTGATACTTGTACGTATACATAACCAAATAGCTACAAGATAACAACTAAAGATTTAAGAGCTGTATTTATTTTAATTACAGGTAACTGTATTAATTTGATACCAGCAGAGTTATATAACATTATTTTATTAAAACAACATAAGCTTAGATAAAAGTTATAACGTTAATTTAAACAGCGTTAAGTTACAAATTCATTCAGTGTTTCAGTGCATGTGGCAGAGTAACTACTATTAAGTAAGCGTACATCTTAACGTGATTATGTAACGGAGTGTGTAAAATGCTGAAGTGTTTTGTTTACATAGTTACTGTGGGGTACATATTTGCTTTTGTCTATTTTTCGTAATAACTACACACATTTTGGTAAATTATTAGTACTACTGCAGATAATTATTTTCTCTGCAGCAGTGTTCATTCAACGAATGGCCCAAATTTTAATTTTATTCCCATTTATGACACTTACCTTATCTATTACATAATAGGCGAATAATTTAAATTTTGGGCTATTAAAAAAAGTTACGCGTTATTTTTAAACTTTAGGAGTATATTGTGTAAAGTACCGTACAACTTGCATTACTTTTAAATAACATTTCAAAAGTATAATAGTAAATATTTACTTTATCATAATATTGTTTATGATAACAAAATGAGAGGCATGCTTAAGGGTTGAGCTGTAGATTTGCTAACCCTTCCCCCCCAAAATCGGATATTTTAGTAGCTGAAGCGAAAATAATATTTTAAACCATGCTACTGAATAAATAAAACAGTTTATCAATCAAACGTTATCAATAATAAATTTATTTAAAATATGAATATTTACTTTAAAAGCATTATCTGTAATTTATGTAGTAATTAATGATATTATCTGCTTTGTGCTGTAATGTTTATTAAGTTCATATGGAACTAACAGAAATTCTTAAAAGTTCTGTATATGTGCTCGTGAAATTTTAATTTTGGTGGTCTCAGACTCATGACCATCTGCACAGTCTCCAAAGCAGTGTAGTATCATCAGTGTAAATTGAAAAAGTATAAAACACACAGAAAAAAGTGTATACAAAATCTGAGTTTGGATGAAACCATCTGTAATGTAGTTGAACATGATTGTTAGTATTTTGTTTTAATAAATGAAAATACATGTTATGAATTTTATTGAAAAAAGGTTACATACTGGAAACGTTTCTCAGTGTATGGATTATGGTAATAACTTTGTCGATCACAAATATTGTCAATACTTAAAAAAATATTGACTCTCAGCAGCAAATGGAAATAGATACAGAATCACAAGAAATTATTTAAAGCCCCTTGTTTGAAGCAGCCTAAGGGAGTATTTTCCTTAACTGACATAGGACAGCAGTGAATAAAAAACTCTCTTGTAGTAGGAAGACCTGAAAAGTTTTAATTTGACATCAAGCAAGACGAATTTCCTCAAGAATTGTTGTCATGTGGCTCCCAACATAATTATTGTTTATGTCAGTACTTTACTATCATTTTGGATTAAAGTGCACAAATAAATAGGCCTATATATCAGCTTTCACAGATCACCTTGATGGTATTTTTAACTTTTGATTTGTATGAATATGCTTTTCATCAATTTTTTAAAACAAATAATTCTCATTAGAGTATGACTTGACATTGAAAGTTACCTCATTTAGTACAAATGTGGACTTCTCATTTAAATTTAAATGGTTTTGTAGAGTCCAAATAAACTTTTTCGTCATGGGACCCTGAAAATAAAATCTTGGGATCCTGGGGCTGAAAGTTTATCTAAGGCCCCTCCATTTTTGGTAAAGCAATATGTATTTACATGCGTGCAGAACTACGCAAACTACAGATTTACCTTCATGCGAGTATTGTCTCTTATATATAGACTACAGTTTTATGTACTTCTGTTGGACTTAAAAATGCATGAATTGTAGAAAGGGTGAAACAAAAACTATAATTTTTCTCTTCAATATTTATTCATATACACATACTTTCCTTAATTGACATATTCAGCAAGTTAGTTTACTTATTCAACAAGGTACAATTTATTTACAGGAATGATTTTTTTCTAGACTTAACGTTTGCAAAGTTGTCAATATTTCTATTGACTCAGTATTTTGGGTTGTGTCATTTTCAATAGACAAAAGAGCCAAACTACTAAGTCGTTGTTGGGTCATTGTGCTTTGTAGAACATTCTTTATTAGTTTTAGTTTTGAGAGTGATCTCTCACCTTTTGCTACTGTCAGAGGGGCTGTAAGGTACATCAAACAAGTAGTGATGACATGTGGGGTAGCTTGAAGCTAAGGATCTGTTTTCAGTCGAAAGTAGGTTTGCAAGTTGTTTCACATCTGTCAAATACCCTGACTTTGATCTGAAAGCACTTCTGACTTATACATCATCTGAAAAGCTTTGTACAAATTTATCAACTTCGTCCAGAAGTTCAACCTCAGTAGATGTGACAAGGAAATAAGGTTGCACTACTCTGTACTGCTTTCATACCTTTTGAATCTGTTGTCTGGCTGTGATAGTATTGTTTCAATCACAGGATAAAAGAATGTCACTCTAAACCTGCTCATAGGTTCTGTTAATCTTTGGTAAATTCTTGGATTTCGTTGTCCATGACGTGTCCGTTACAACGACAGCCTCTGATGAAGCCTTCTATAGGTGAAAGCCGGTTTAGGCTGTAAGGTAAAACTTTACGTTTTTACTTATAAAAAACTTTGTGTTCCGAGTCGTCAATATTATAGTGACTTTGGTAAATGTTTTTTTCACCTTTCTAACTCTTGTCAGAGAATTCATCATCTGTAATTCCCCACTTTGCACATATCTTTGTAGCTTCTTTAACGACAATTTCAAAGGAATTCTGAAGATCCATCACTTCTATCAGTGCATTTCCCAGAAGACCATAGATTGTCATTATATCTAAAGACTTAACTTTTAAAGCTTTAGAGGCAATATTGATCTGCTCCAAAGATGTCATTTTTAAATATAATTAAATCACTATCAACTCGGAACACAAAGTTTTTTACCCATAAAAAACTTTGTGTTGCAGTTGGTAGTGATTATTAATTATATTTAGTTAATCAACGAACACGTTATGGACAACAAAATCCAAGGATGTCATTTTTAATTAATTAATATTTGCCTTTTGGGGCCTCCCTGGACCTGGGGGCCCCAGGACAGTGCCACAGCCTAGCTACGGCCCTGTGTATACTACAGAGAACTTCTTAGTGTTTTCTGTACTTATGTATGATGGACTTCATAATAATAATACTCAGTATCATCCTTAGTGTTCTTTTACTGTATACTTTAAAAGTCTTTCTTTAGTCTGCTGTTCAGTAGTAATACAATTCTAGAGCAGTCAGTTTTCCTTCCAGGCCAGTTCTCACAACTGTTAGACCACATAGTACTTTTTTTCTTCAACACTTTGCTTCATTCATGATATAGCTCGAAACACCTATTACATAAATAAAATTTTTAACTTATTTTTTTATGTCCCCTCTTGTAGGTGCCAAAAATAAATTAGAATGACAGGTCAGAAGGCTTTTCAGACACAATACTTGTTGGGCTGTTAGGCCATGGTCCACATTTTGACCATACACATGATAGTGGGTTGAGTGGTGCAGGAACAGAGGTCTCAAACGCCCGAACCAGCTTCTTACTTAAGTACATTGAGTTGATAAAATATCCCTTCTCAGTTTGAACGAGACTGTCTTCGAGTTGGATACCAGCAGTGGCAGCTTGTGACTTAAGAGGCTGGAGGGCACGGCCTTTAGGCTTTATAAAAATTTGAACTCACCTCAGACATTGTGAGCTGCTGTAGATAGTCCGCGATTTTATTAATAAATATAACTAGACACATTCTTAGTCTCTTCACTGTCTCTTTAGTTTGAAAGTGTCCACAAAAATGTCTATACTGTTCCCACAAAAAAGTAATACACTACATTTACACCATATTATTATTATTTTTATGATAGCTACACTCTAAACAGATCATTTATTTGTAGAGAAAGTCCATTCGCCTTTCCTATAAATTAATGAATTTTTCTAGCACTCTTATCATCAAAGTCCTTCATTTCTTTAACAAGTTCCTTGTTGATAGATAGCATCGCAAGAGCATTCAGTCTCTCGTTTTTCATTGTATTTCTCAAGAAAGTTTTTAGTCTTTTCAGAGTCAAAAAGCAGCGCTCAGGTTTGGCAGTTATCAGAGGGGTAGTTATGATAATTTTTGTAAGTTTCAATACATCTTTGAAAACTGATGTAAGATTGTTTTCTTTCATAAAGTTAAGAAGACTTATTGTGCCTTTAATATAATATAGGCTAATATAATTGTGTCAATTCACTCCGAACTTTTTCTTGTAAGAAAGGGTAACGCTGAATCACTCGCTAAAATTTTTCTTCCTGAAAGTTTATAGAAAAAAGTGGAAATAAGCCGTCATTGGACATCAACGAAGCTGCCACTAGGTGTCCCGTGTAAGTAAATCTACCTTTTACTTGAGTTATAATGATGTCGCATACTTCTTTTGCATCTCCTATTCCAGTGCTGCAGCCACCATTATTGTTCCTTTTTCTTGGTTACTCAAGGAATCCTCGTTTATTTGTGTTTCTATTTTATTTATTTTCTCCCTCCCTTTCTACATCTCATTTTCAAAAATTCTGATGTTACTTTGCCACATTACACTGCCTTTGTTCCTACTCTGTAGTTATTTGTATATTATGTTCATGTGGTATAGAATCCTATGGAAAAAAGTTAGCCAGAACATGAAATTTTGGTTCAGAAGAGTCCTTCTGTGACCATTCCTTCATTAACTGAGAGTTTGTTTGTACACTTTTCTTCAAAATTTCAAAACATTCTTCCAACTTATATTGGTTTTCGTACACAACGTTGATTGTACGAATGTAGTAATTCCATTTTGTTATAGAAACTCTGGGTAACCTGGCTTACATTACTTCCTCCAAAACGTTCGTTCGTAGAAATGAGTGTGACAAAAGTGCTGGAATGACAGACAGATTTGAGAAAGAACTCTAACTTTGTTGTTTACACTTGTTGCTTTTTCTAATAACAAATTATTTGATGAGCGTAACAGTGTACAAATTATGCGAGCGGATACACTTCTCTAATTTTTGCCTGTACTCTGTACAACAGAACCACACATATTATTAACGCCATGTAAGTCTCAACTATTAGCGTTTCCTGTGATGTGTGCAGAAGACGATTTACGTTGGCCATTATGCACTTTGCTAAGGTTTCTGCATATTTGCCTTCAGGACTGAGAAATCTGCAAAACGTTTTGTATACCGATCCCTTAAACACGTATTTAAAAACTAATGCCATATGCAGTGACTTGTCACATCGGTTGTCTAGTCACATTCGATTACCACAAATTCAGAAGCTTGTATCTCCTTTTCTATTTCTTCGCTGCATACACTTGGGTAAAATGATAAAACAAAACCTAATAATTCGACACTACAATATTTACCTAAAGTATTCGTGATGCTATTAAATAAATACACACACTCAAAACCTAAACACTAAACAAATGCCTGCACTGAATTAATCACAGTGGAGAAAGTCTAAACACCTAAAAGAGCAAATCTCAGACTATCAATAGTCTGCGATTAGTTGTACGGAGTGAATCACGTCACTTTTTGCTCAACGAGGCACGATAGGAGACGCGCCAATTGCCAGTGGAAATACCGCCAATAAGCTTACAGGTTCATTCAACGTTGGACAGAGTGCGGGATGGAGAAATGGGCGCAATTGGAAGAGCGCCGTTATGCTGTTCCGAAAACATTTCTGCTATTACCTAACACGAAAACATTTTCTTGGCCGAAGTATTAAATAAAGATATAATGACTTTGCATGAGCGGTGATAATGGATTGTTTAGTGATATGATTTAAACTGGAGGGCGCGCACTTTAGCGCCCTAAGAATGAGCCACCCCTGGATACCAGTGATACCAATAATTGGAAGAGATAACTGACAGCAGACTTCCCAAACATATATATTCCCTCCATTTAAACTTTGCTATGTAATTGGATATCATACGTTGTTGGGAGAAAGAGTAGTAGAATTTAGGGAGATGTATGTTCGTTTTATTGACTGAGAGAAAGCTTTCAGCAGAGTTGACTGGAATGTTCTACTGAAGAATTTGAAAGATATTTGTATAGAGTAGAAGGTTAGAAGACTAATAAAGGAGCTGTACACAAACAGAAGGTAGTAGTAAGATTAATGGAAGAGATATGGGCATTGAAAGAGGCATTAGACAAGGATGCTGGCTGTCACCAATACTATTCAATATCGATACTGAAAAGTTGATAGAGGAAGGCATTAGAAAAAGTGAAAGGAAAGGAATTCTAACGTGAGAGAAAGACTGAAACCATTAGATATACAGATGATCAAGCAGTGTTGGCAGAATCAGAAAAGAGCTACAATTTACGATGAAGAGTATTGTAAGAGTGGGGAAAGAGTTTGGAATAAAGATAAACATAAGAAAAACTAAAGTGATGAGAATTTGTTTTTATCTCTTAGGAAGGAAAAACTGTAGAGCAAGTGAACTCATTTAAGTATTTGGGGAATACCATGACATGGAATAGAAACTGTATGGAAGAAATCAGAAGTAGGATATTTACAGGTAAGAGAGCTTTAGAAAATGTAAAAGCATTGCTGACAGCAAGAAGGATTCCAATTTGCATAAGAAATTTAATTTCAAATGTTGTTTTATTTGGCAATGTAACATGGACCATCAAAAAGAAGGAAAAAGATACCTAGAGAACTTTGAAATGTAGTTGTAGCAAAATGGTGAAATGGACTCATAGAGTGAGTAACAATGAACTAGTGACAAAAATATGAGAGGAAAGAAAACTGCTGAAAGTAATAAGAAAGAGGAAAACATCTTCATTGTGGCATGTAGTGTGTGGAAACTGTCTACAGCTAATGATAATAGAGGGAAAGGTGAAAGGAAAGAGAGGACGGGGAAGATGAAAGGTTGGAATACTTAATGACATCAGAAATGGATGGAGCTACAGACAGATGAAGACAATTGCACAATTGAGAAGAGTGAGGAGGATCAAGTTATAACCTGTTGTAAGACAGTTTTAATAAAGAAGAAGAAACACTGCTTGGGAAATGGAATGTTGGTCAAATCAGTGATCAAAACCAGTGCTCAGATCAGTGTTTGTGGGCGTGAAACAGGCATTTGGTTATCCTAACTGATGATGATGAAGATCCTTTTATTTATTTTTATTCTATCAAGGGTTAGGTAAAATGACTCTTTTTCGATCTCCACCATCAAGCCATCACACTTACAAAGTCTTCCTGAATCTTATTTACCTTTCTGTTTGTATTATAAACATGTCATGGGAGTCTGATCTTGCCACAGCCTGTCAACATACGTTTTCCACAAGATTCAGTATTCCTTGATACTGTTATTTATAAAAATAATTGAAAAGTCTTGCCATATTACTTTATTGATGATCAAAATAGTTTAAAATAATTGTCATGTTTAAAATAGTTCTCCACATATCGTAAAAACTGCATCTCTGGTACCTGTATCTACTTACATCTTCCATAATTCCAATCATACAGTAGGGGGGTACAGCTCTGACTTTATTGAATTCATCTGCATCTCTACCTTTCATCTACTAGTTCCTCAAGTTTCATAAAAAAAGTTCAGCATCTTGATCATAAATAACATTACAGCCCAGATACTGGAAATAAGATATATGTGCTTAAACTATGTTTTGAATTTATGACCACATGGTGGGTGGGGCTTTTGCCCCTAGTTGATAAAGATGTATAACATTAATATTGCTCTCTTTGTTGCAACCCTAAAGTTGGATATCCCACATCCATGTGATTTTTAATATCTGTTTATAATAAAAATTTATTGCTGTCTTACACAGAGATGAATTTCTTCCCATTAGTGAATATGTTTTTTGAAATATTCGATTCTGAATATTGCTTCTCTTCTCTTGTTTATTATTTCTAACACTCAGAACATTGATCACTGAAATTAATATAAATTAGATTGTAATACATTGCGTTTACTTTACTAGTAAATTGTACTTTACAAGTAACTAGTAAATTGTGTCAGTAGTACAATTAGATGATATTCATAAATCATATACAGTAGCAATCAGTAACAATTGATTTTTGTAAATGTTTGTATAATATTCAGTAAACACATTGACTATGTAGCTGGTCTGGAAAGTATAACAGTAAAAAAAAATATCTAACCCACTTTTCCATATCATTGAAAATGCGTTGTAGCTTGATAAAGAAAAACTATGATAAGTCCAGTTCATTTCTGTACATGCATACTATTAACCAAGTGATTAACAGGATGGCAGTACACAGTTTCAAGTATAATAAATTATTAATACTACTTCCTGGACCTACTATTGTTTGAAAATGATTAGGTACTGCTCCAAATGAAGGTAATCTACAGTGATCTATAAAAGACTTAAAGATGACCTATAGTGCAAGAAAAATATACTGTTTAGATAAAATATTAACAAAGTGTGATATAAAGATTACATTCTACCATACTGGCAGAAGATTACAGTTTGTGGCAGAAGAAACAAAGGCATGACACTCTGGGGTAAAGAGGCGATTGGAACAAAAATCTTTCCAAATGACAAACCCTTGGAACAGGTTTCACATTATGACTGTCTGGATGGGACACCATGTATGCACATGATAGTGATCTTAACAACGGAGTTAAGAAACATCTATATAAATGTGTGTATGTGTGAATACATATATGTTATGGCTCTCTCAGTAGTGCTATAGAGGAGTGAAACATGAACATTAAGAAAGAACAGAGATACGGATCATCGGAATGAAATTTCTCTATGAATAACCTAAAGTTAGACTACCTACATCATAACAGTTTTTTTGTTTGCTTCAACCTCCAAAGTCGTTGAAAGACGATCAATAAAATTTTTGGACAGAATTAAAGACAAAAGAGGGATAGATTGAAAAAACAATGCCATGTGGAAAGAGCTGAATGTGGAGCTACCATAAGACAAAGTACAGATGTACATGTTTAATTGATAAGAACACTGATCAGAATCTTTGATGACAGATAGACAAAATGTTGCAACACTAGAGACTGAGGAACTATGACATGTGGTATGAGCAATGAAACACTGCCAAAGCAGAACACGTCCAGTGACCTGAAACAAAAAGAACATGTCAACAACATACATACATATATAGTATATATATGACAGCTGGTCTTGCTGACTAACTAGCAGCTTATTTTTAATTAGACTTACTACAAAGTTTTTATAATTGTCACCCAACAGCTGTTTATTCTTTTAATTATGTTTTGCTTAACTTTTTCTTGACATAAAATTGTCACTAAGAATAGCATCCATTATACTATGTTAGATCTTGTAGATTTCTTTACCTAAGGTCTCCTCAAGTGGAGAAGTAGTTGAATAGTTTTAATAGTGGTGTTACTGTTGTAAACTTACTTACAATTCATTTTAAAAATCCTGGCAGGGTTTCGTCAAATGTAAACTTACTTCCTCCTTCAAACTTGTAGATGTTGCACCTGTAATTTACTTACCTGCTTACCTTCAGAAGTGCCCAGAGTCGCCAGAGTGTTTGAGGATGACACTCAACCCAAATTACGCATCTGACTTTTCAAAATCTCCCCCTCAGAAGTTCCACGGATCGTTTATGCAAATCTTCGGAAACAGTGATTAAGAACGCAAACAAATTGCACAACACCTTTTGGTTATGAAAAATTGGTTTTAATGAATTACTTTTTTCTGAGACATTATTTATCATCTCTTGAATACATTGTTGTTAAGTCACTTTTGACTTAAAATATTACGTCCAAAAATACAACTCTCTCATTCACACTTTATAGATTCTACAGTAATACGTTCATTCTTTTCCTTTCACACACTCGCAAATTAAACAATTGTAATTACATTTCTGTTAGCGCTTTATCATTCAGGGGCAATTTTTTATTAATGGTATTGAAAACAGGTACCTGTATACGTTTTCACACACTTAACAGACTGGGCACATGATGGCTGCTTTCACCCATGCCGCGTGTTCATGGAGTCTATTTGTTTTCCAATTTCTAGTCCGAAAAGTATTCCAGCGACGTCTCTGGTGTTCTTACTGGCTCTAGTTGTGATTCTCGGCCATCCTGCTAGTGATTCTAATAGGAATTTCGAACTTCGATGTACTAAAGTTTTGAAAACACACAATCAGACTTTTGACACGTCTGGTTGTGGCAATGTCCGTGTTTGTAGAGCACCGAGCTGCCGGATGCAAGCTCACGGCTGACCAAATATTCGCCGCTCTCGGCTGTTTGAATTTTATTCGTTGTAACATAGCTGGTTCAAATGTATGTATAATTTACTGTTAGGAAGATTAATGTTTTAAATGTAATGCCAGGATGCAGAAAATAATGTTGAGCGTGGACTGTATTTTAATACATTTATTAATGTTTCATTACAATTTAATTTGAATAGTAAGGTTGGCTACGTCTGAAAAGCATTTGAATTTTGTAAACCCACGTCGGGTAAAATGTTACATGATGAATTGAGGCGCGAGTACGCAACACTCCAAACTACATGAAAATGTTTAAGGCCTAAGGCCTACATAAATTGTCGCAACAACAAGAAAAATGAAAAAATTACAGAACAAGGCAGCAAACGCGAATACGTCCGCTGCCGGCCGATGCACGTTGCACTGTGTTTTAGCCTGATCGCGATAAGCGTAATGCAGAGCATACAGATTAGCCAACCTTTAAATGTGAAAATTACCACATTACTGTCCATAGCTGCCCGCAAAAAATCAAAAGATTTTTTAATACATTTTAATAATTTATTATACGAAAACACAATGTGTGTTCTTAATAATAGATATCAACCTCAATAAATTGTATTGAACCTTGAGATTGAAATGTTAGATAACAGTTATAACATTAAACTGTTCAGAGATAAAACCTGAATAATGATGATAATGATAACATTATGCAGGCCACAGTTGGCTTACAAACTGATTTATACATGAGCATAAATGCAAGAATTAGCAATGTATTGCTAATATATATTGTATGTATACAATATAAGACAATATAAAACATGAATAATACATAGTTTGACAATGTTTGATGATGAATAATCGGTGACTCATCACATGATGAGCCCGATACAAATTGCAAATATTTTATGCAAGTCATGATGGATAGTTTAAACCAATCAAGGCCAGTTGACTTATACATAATAGTATTGAGTGTAAAATGAATAGACAAAAATTATTACAAAATTATACATGTAAAAACATAGATTTAGCATAACGCTGTAATATAATAATTAAATGGTGCATGCTATACCTGACAGTTGCAGGAATGCACAATAAATTGACATGTGAAAACAGATTATACATTGTTGAATGATTGCAAGTACATAAGTGTAATGACATGTATGTCATAATTGAAAGCATGAATAATAATTGTGCAATACGTGATCGCAAAATACAAATACAAAATATAAAAATATGTGCGTGGCGCATGATTATAGACAGTAGATGCGGGTAAAACAATGTGTTTTACATAGATACAAAGTTATACATAATAAATACAATAGAAATCGGTTTGGATAATTACAAATACATGAATACAAGGCACAATAGCATAAGTGACAAGTACAGCAAATGTGTTTATACAAAATGTAATGCATGTGTTGAACAATTGCGAGTAACATATAAATTCATAGAGTAATAAAATGGCACACATATTGTTACGACACAATTAAGCCAAATCCCGTACCAGTGATAAAAAAAGATAATTCTTAACATAAAAATACTTCATATAAAATAAAATGTTTAAAAAATGTATAAAATGTAAATATTATGACACGACGAACGACGATATTACCCAACCCAAGTGATTGACCCAACAACATAAACACAAAGAAGGGAACCACGAACCATACTCAAGAAAAAGTGATGGACCAAACAATATAAAGAATTTTTACTTGGGGTGGTTAAACAAGTAATAGATTAATAATTAAAAAATCACTTACTGCCAAAATGTTTCAATTTCCCGGGCGCCACCTCATATCTACAAGGATGTGGATATAAAGGATTCATTTGCCAAACACACAACAACAATATTATGTCTAATGCTTATTTAATTAATTAAGTTGTAGCAAATTACAAATATAACACTCTGTATGGATATTTCCTTAAGTAGAATCACTTCTCTTATCTTAACAATGAGTATCTCTGAAATCGCGATTAATTAACATTTAATAATTTTCTAACACTTATAATTGTAAATTATAATCTACAATTGTATTTGTCAAACTTAGATTACTGTTTAGATATGATTTTTTAAGAATTTACTAATTGACGTTTTATTTCGCTTCAGTCGAATGCAGAGCACTGAGAGGCAGTTCTCAAGGTTAATTAATTATTAGTGTGAGTTCTTTGACTTGAATGAATTGAGTTTATTGACTTAACTCTAAAGTACCATTAGTTTGAGAGCGTTGATTATTCGTAGTTCATACTCTCGGTGACATCATGTGGTCCTCTGTGTTTAGTAGTTGCTGGTCTCCGTAGTCGTTGTAGATTACGTATCCCTTCGCGGTCACTGCACCTCACGATCACTGTTTAATTATTGAAGAATTCTCGAACTGTTCACTTTTCACGGCACTCGTATTGTGTTGAATATGAGTGTCCTTAATTGATGTTGGTAAAGTTCATGTATAATGTTTTTTAAAGTAGTTGTTTAGATTGCTGATTTTATGTCTAATGTATCTGTTGTAGAATATGCACTGAGTCTCTCTGTTGATGTGTTCTGTATTATATAAAAGCTGCTGTAATGTTTATAGTTTCTTGTGAATTATTTGTAATTGTAGAATGTCTGTTAATTGAATTTGTCTTCACTTAGTATTGTACTGTGTATCCGTATTCTCCGACACTTTGTTTAAATTACGGTGAAGTTAATTAATTGTAAAGTCTGTTTTACATGTTGACTTCGCGTGATATTACTTTATACTACTAGTCTGTCGAACGCGATTAACTGTTCAACTCTCTTGCTATGAGTTTAGAATTTAGTGAGAATTATAATGAGTTTCGTACGATTTGTCGTATTCACTTCATTGTTCACTTTGAGAAATTGAATGTTCGCACTGAAGTAACCGTTCTCAAGACTGTAGATATGCGCACTTCTGAAATTGTGTCGAACGCTTGTAGTTGTTCACGCTTATGTAATGAATCGATGACTAAACATTGTTACCGAGTTAAGATGACTCGTGGTGATCACTTTGTAGATGAGTACTAGACTGCCGTTTTTCTGTTCTGAGATCTACCAAGTAAACTCTCCTCCCGCCTACCTCTGCTGAATCTTCCATCTGCTTGGATACTCTTATTGGTTCTTTAGCCAGTGTGACAAATTGTATATTCGTCATTGGTTTTCGAGTATCTCTGCTTTACACGTGATTCTCTTGTCGAACTACCATTCGTCCTGATTGTTCCTACAGCCGTTTTCTCTATTTACTAGGAATCTCATTCAAGCACTCCAGAATTCGTGAGTTTCACTTTCCCCTTGTAAATCAGGCGACATTTCTTTGTCTCTCGTGGCCGTCTCCTAGTGCCCAATTTCTGTTACGCTTTGACATAGATACAATACTGGTATTGTTCGATCTGCTGCACCATTGTTTATCTTCAAGTTGCACTCTGGCTTTGTTTTGAGTCTGGAACGAATCTTCCTTTGTAATCACGACTTTCGTCAAATTTCTACGTTGCAATTGTTCTGGCATCTAATGTTGTACCGTATCGAATTGACAAACTCTTTGCTTTCAGTCTGTGTCAAAGTTTTAAAAAGGGTAGATTGGTTTATTGGGGGTTATGCCTTTCTTCACTCAGAGCAGCTGCCTGATGCGAAATACAACGTCTCACATACATCTAGTAAGTGTCACTCTTTTGTCAAACAATTAACTTTACAGCCGTAACACATCAAGCTGTCTGTAGGTTACAATGCCAAAAGGACAGTCTTACAAACATTCCCTTCACACACCCTCACATACTTCTTTGTCAAATATAACTGCTAGTACACATTATTTTTAGCTATTATTTACTACTTGTACAATTTTATAAATATTTTAAAAAATAAACTTTACATTGTCCTTAAATTTTTATTTCTTGATGGCGTGTAACAACATCAAATAATAAAATTTGTGCCCTTTTTTTTTAAATTAATTATGTAAATTTTAATTAATTATGTAAATTTTAATTAATTAAGTATAAATATCTAATGAGTTACATTTATTGCTAGTGATGTAATCCCTTTAACGGGTTCGAGTACGTTCAACTTGGTTTGTTTACGTTCGAAACTGTCTACAGTGTACCCTTGTGTCTGGGCTGAGATTTATGACCTCTCCCCTTCATCCCCTGTCACTCTCTCATTCACACCTTGTTACTTGGCAAAGGGTCCTACTAGCGGTTTCACTTTTTCTGTTGGCTATTCTAACCTATACAATTGTTTACAATCCTACGCACTACCATCCATTCAGACCACTTATCTTCCTAACATATCATAATATAGAATTAACAACTATCTACTTCATTATGTACATCTGTTTACATATAATTATTCACCTAGATACTATTACTGTTCTTTCTTACTTTCTATTAGTTAAATATCCACATATATATATTTTTCATTTGTCAATAATTTTCTACTTGCAAATGCATACAACAACAACAAAAATTCATAATATCATATTAATTATCACTTAGTTCTTATCATTACTTTCATTGTTAGTCATTGTTCAATGTCTTTGTTTTGTTTTTCTTAGATATACTTTTATTCTTATACATAATATACAAAATATAAATCTTAACTCTGATATACATCGTCAGTTGATAACCTTACTCCGATTATTACTTTAAAATTTTACAATTATTATACATAACTTTATTATATCATATTTATTATATGAGTGCTACAATTTGCTTACTCACGTAACTGATCGTTACTAACGCATTATTTCCTTTTACTGCTCTTCTTGTCAGGTAATATATTGCTTTAGCTGTCGGACATTGAAATTTCCTCGTGTTCCTTTCTTCTCATCCAAATATTCTAACGTATAAGTAGCTTTACTTATTTGCTTCGCAACCCTATATGGTCCTTCGTAGAGGTCGCAAAATTTCGCTATTATCTTATTCATTGCATCGGATATTGGACATGTTTTAACTAATACCAGGTCACCGATGGCGAATGTTGTTAGTTCTCTTTGGTTCATCTTATTTGCATGTAGCTCTCTCTTTTCTTTAATCCTTAAATAAATGTCTTCCGGCTTATAAGTAGTTGGTTCGGAAATCACACTTCTGTCAATAAATTTGGTCCACTCTCTGGTTGGTTTCTTTCCAAACTGTGCCTCGATTGGACTCATCTCAATGGTACTATGGTATGTCTCATTTAAACAAATTTCAATGGCTTGGATATACTTGGCCCAATTTGAGTGTTTCTCTTTGACAAATACTCGAAATAAGTTTTCTAGTTGTCTGTTAGTTCTCTCGGCTATATTTGTACAAGGGTTCCGAATAGCGGTAAACTTCGGTTTAATTCCTAGTTCTCGTAAACTCCTTGTCCATATATTAGTAGTGAATTGGGTCCCATTATCAGTGACAATTGATAACGGTTTTCCCCATGATGCTATATATTGTTTGAGTCTATTTATGGTAGCACGAGTTGTAGCTCTTTTCAACGCATAAAGTTTGACGTACTTTGTGAAATTATCGATGATAACAAGAATGTATTTAACACCTCCAGTCGATGTAATTAGGGGTCCATAGTAGTCCATACTGATTAACTCCCATTTCTTCTTTGGCAGCATCGGTATGGTTTCTCCTACATTATTCTTATGATGATCCTTACATCGCTGACATGTATCGCACTTAGTAATGATTTGATGTATCGTTTTGTTTATTCTGTCTCCAGTAAAGTACTCTCGAAAAAGTCTTTCGGTTTTTTTGTATGCCGCAGTGTCCGTATACAACGTGTAATTCTTGAATTAAATTTTCTTTCATGTTATTCGGTACATATATTTTCCATGACTTCTTGTCTTGTCGGTATAGGATTTTTTAACATATTGATATTTATTACTTAATTTAGAGTCTTCCTTACTTTCTAATTCACAAATAATTTTGTTCAATTTAGGATCTTGGCGCTGCAATTTCTCAATATTTTTTATATCCTTCATTATTTTCTTATCCAATTTCAAGGTAATATGATTAATTTCCATCTATTCACTAAAACTGTCATCACTGCTGTCCATAGCGTCCTCTGGGTTTCGGCTTAGTATGTCGGCTACAATATTTTCTTTGCCTTTACAATGCACAATGTCGAAATCGTATTCTTGGATGCTCAGTATCCAGCGGGTAATTCTAGCATTTGATAGGTGACATTTGTGTAGGAATGTGAGAGCTTTATTATCTGTTATGATTGTGAACCTATGTCCTAATAAGTATATCCGAAATTTCTTCAAACAATGTATGATACTCAGCAGTTCCTTCTCGGTTGTGTGATAGTTTAATTCAGCACCTTTGAAAGTTCTGCTAGTAAAAGCTACAACGGCGATGCGTCCTTCGTCATCATATTGAAACAATTGCCCTCCTAGTGCGTAGTTGCTGGCATCCGTTTGTAAATAATATTGCTTCTTGAGATCTGGGTGTTTTAAAATTACAGTATCTATAAATAATTCTTTGACTAATTTGAATTGTCGGTCGTGCTGCTCCGTCCACTTGAAGTTGCACTCCTTCTTTAACAATTGTATTAATAAAGATGTTGTTTCAGCATATCGACTGGTAAATCTGTTATAAAAATTTGTAGTCCTAAAAACCCTTTTAGTTGCTTTTGATTTCTTGGACGTGGAAAATTTTGGATTGCCTTTACCTTGTCTGGCATAGGACTAAGGCCTTCTACTGATAAACAGTAACCAAGATAATTAATTTCTCTACGGAAAAACTGTGATTTTTTGAAGTTCACTGCGATGTTTGCTTCGTATAAATTGGTCAATAATAGATCTAAATGTGTGAGGTGTTCCTCCAGACTGTTAGATAGACATAGGCAGTCGTCTACATATATTATCGTAAATTTCTTGACTGCATCTGACAACACAGTATCCAATCCTCTCGTCAGGCTGGCCAGACTTGTCTTTAATCCAAACGGTGTGACTGTGAAGCGGTAGGTCTTTCCTTTATATAGAAACCCGGTGAAGTCCCTGCATTCTCGCTTAAGTGGTACCTGCCAGAAGCTGGAGCGTAGATCGATCGATGACATATATTTTACTCCTCCGCAATTAGCAATGAGCTCGTTGATTGGTTGTGCCCCTTCGAAGTCAGGTATCATCACTTTGTTTAACTTCCTGGTGTCCAAACACAATCTTACGCTCTGGTCCTTTTTTATAACTGTCACCATGGGATTGATACATTGGCTGCTCGCTCGCTCAATCACTCCGTATCTTAACATTTTCTGGATCTCCTCTTCGACTTTGTCTTGATAGGCAATTGGTATAGGCCATCCCTTTTGGAAGAAGGGGGTGTTGTCCGTGATACGTAGTTCATGTTCATATCCATGAATTCGGCCTGGTTCTTCTCGGAATAGATTTCTATTTTTCATTAATATTTTAGTTAATTTTTTCTTCGTTTCTGTATTTATATTAGTTAACTCTTCGACAGCTTCTTGAAAGTTAATAGATTCCTCATCGGCCGTTTCTTTATCCAAAGCGATCTGATGTATATGTACAATTTCATTAGGATCTTCTACATTTTTCTTATAATTTCTATTTTTAATATGCATTACATTTTGCTGGAAATCTATAGTACACTCACCTTCCTTCAACATATTTATTCCTAGTATACAGTCTTTATTCAGTCCAGATATGATAAAAAATACTAAGTCAAATTTATAATTATCAATCTCAGCTTCTAAAAGTACTTGTTTTCGTATTAATTTTGATTTATGTCCGAATGCACCTTTTATATTGGTATTCGATAAGTTTAATAGCTCGATTCTACCTAATTTATCTTTATTATGGTTGAACCACGTTTCGGCAATGCCGTTTAATTGTCTCCCCGAATCAATTAGTGCAGTTACTTCTACATTATTTAATTTTATTTTTATTTCCGGACATTTATTGTACGGGAAATTAGTGGTTTCTTCTTCTTCATCCATTTTATCCAATTCTTCACGAATATCAATATAATCTAATGCTACGTCTAACTGGTTATTTTTCCACTAGCTAAGTATTGTTGCCGCGACAGTGGGTTGGCTGGTCGTTTTTTGTACGTGATTCTTGTGAAGGGCCAGGTTGTTGACGCTCAATTGTTACTGTGTTGACAATGGGCTGTTTTGTTCCCCTATCCTCTGTACCAAACGTTTGTTTATTGCGCCACCCAGGTCTGTGACCCTCGTGTTCAGTCTCCACTTTCATACCCTTCGTTTTACGATAGCCATTGTTAATATGTCTTCCACCGTTGTCAACCGTTGTCTGTTGTGGCTGCCGATACGATCCTCTCATTTCTCGTTGTTGAATGGTAGCAAACTCATTTAATAAGCTTTCAAATTGATCTACTTGTTGGACGCCTCTAGTATGATGGCAACTTCTATTTCCTTACCATAGTGGCGTGCAAGTTTGCGAATTAAATGCTGGTCCGAGATTGGTGGGATCAGTTGTCTGCACTGTAGAATTTTATTCTCGAGGTATTGCACCATAGTGAGTTTACCATTCGGATAATAACATCCGTACTCCAAGCTGTCCCGGATGTTTTCTTGAATTTGTTGACTCCAGAATTTCTTGGTAAACGCCTCCTCGAATTGTTCAAACGTATGTATTTGGGATTGTACGATTCTCCACCATACTGTTGCTTCACCCTCTAGATGCCTGCTAATCCACTTAATACCTCCGCTGGGGTAATATATTTCTTTAACCTCTTTTAATTCTTTTAGAAATTCCATGGGGTAGACGTCTCGTCCGTTGTACCGTACCTCCTTTAACTGTTCTTGGTTAGCCACAATAGTATTTTGGTTGTTTACCATTGGTCTTGACTCCAACTCTGTTAATTTTCGTTTTAATTGCTCTTGATCTTCTTTCATCTCGTCGATGCATCGACCCTTTTCTTCAGCTAATTTTCTTAATTGTTCTTCCATTTCTTCTTTGTTTACGGTAGAAATATTTCTGACTTCTTCTCGGACGACCTCTTTCGTTGTTTTTATTTCTCTTCTCACTTCCTGATTGATTCGATTTAAATTTTCACTTAAGTTTTTAGTAGTTTTTTGTATTTCACACTTAAATTTGTCACTTTGTTGCTGTACCACCTCGCCAAAATTATGCTCAGTCTTATTCAATTCTTCACGCCATGTTTTATTCACTATTTGAATATCACCAACTAATTTGTCATGCAACGTGTTCATATCGTTTTTTATCTCCTCTCTTAACTTAGTGTGCTTTACTGTAATATCCTTAATAGCTACTTCTAATTTATTCTGATTTACTTCAACTTTTTCTTCTAATTTCTTCTGATTTACTTTAACATCTTGAATGTCTTCTCGTATCTTCTTATTGTCGTCTTGTAATTTATTCAGACTTATTTATAATTTATTCTGTAATTTCTTGTTATCTTCTTTCATCAATTCGTATAGCATTTGCAGCTCACTTTTTGGCTGTGGTCCTTCTGCCCTTATTTGTTCCTTCTCCGTCTGTGGTACTGTCGCACTTACTTGTTCAACTTCTGCGCGTGGTCCTTCTGCCCTTATATTTTCAATATCCGTTCTGATTTCTTCCTCCATCATTGCTATGACTTGAGGATCTCCCATTTGGTTATATATCTCCATCTCTTCGCTCTCTTCAGCTCTCCTTGGTGCTTGTGTTTCTTCTTCACTGGCCATTGTCGTATAAGGTGTTTCTTTTTCCATTTTGCGTGCCTTACTTCGCGTCAACATATACCGTATATATTCGAACCGTGACTAAGCAACTGTAGTTACAATTACTAGCCCTATGTTCTTAATGTCTACTCTATTTATTAATACTTTTATTTTATTTCTAATTCTCAGTTTAGTTAACTTATTTAACTCAATTCATTCATCTGCCTTTTTGACAAATCTAAATTTAGATTTTGCCACGCGAGTTGGGCGATAAATATAAAGAATTTTTACTTGGGGTGGTTAAACAAGTAATAGATTAATAATTAAAAAATCACTTGCTGCCAAAATGTTTCAATTTCCCGGGCGCCACCTCATATCTACAAGGATGTGGATATAAAGGATTCATTTGCCAAACACACAACAACAATATTATGTCTAATGCTTATTTAATTAATTAAGTTGTAGCAAATTACAAATATAACACTCTGTATGGATATTTCCTTAAGTAGAATCACTTCTCTTATCTTAACAATGAGTATCTCTGAAATCGCGATTAATTAACATTTAATAATTTTCTAACACTTATAATTGTAAATTATAATCTACAATTGTATTTGGCAAATTTAGATTACTGTTTAGATATGATTTTTTAAGAATTTACTAATTGACGTTTTATTTCGCTTCAGTCGAATGCAGAGCACTGAGAGGCAGTTCTCAAGGTTAATTAATTATTAGTGTGAGTTCTTTGACTTGAATGAATTGAGTTTATTGACTTAACTCTAAAGTACCATTAGTTTGAGAGCGTTGATTATTCGTAGTTCATACTCTTGGTGACATCATGTGGTCCTCTGTGTTTAGTAGTTGCTGGTCTCCGTAGTCGTTGTAGATTACATATCCCTTCGCGGTCACTGCACCTCACGATCACTGTTTAATTATTGAAGAATTCTCGAACTGTTCACTTTTCACGGCACTCGTATTGTGTTGAATATGAGTGTCCTTAATTGATGTTGGTAAAGTTCATGTATAATGTTTTTTAAAGTAGTTGTTTAGATTGCTGATTTTATGTCTAATGTATCTGTTGTAGAATATGCACTGAGTCTCTCTGTTGATGTGTTCTGTATTATATAAAAGCTGCTGTAATGTTTATAGTTTCTTGTGAATTATTTGTAATTGTAGAATGTCTGTTAATTGAATTTGTCTTCACTTAGTATTGTACTGTGTATCCGTATTCTCCGACACTTTGTTTAAATTATGGTGAAGTTAATTAATTGTAAAGTCTGTTTTACATGTTGACTTCGCGTGATATTACTTTATACTAATAGTCTGTCGAACGCGATTAACTGTTCAACTCTCTTGCTATGAGTTTAGAATTTAGTGAGAATTATAACGAGTTTCGTACGATTTGTTGTATTCACTTCATTGTTCACTTTGAGAAATTGAATGTTCGCACTGAAGTAACCGTTCCCAAGACTGTAGATATGCGCACTTCTGAAATTGTGTCGAACGCTTGTAGTTGTTCACGCTTATGTAATGAATCGATGACTAAACATTGTTACTCCTTTACAACGGCAACAAAAGACAAATAGAAAATTTCCACAAATAAATTAACACTTTACACCATAAATTAAAATTCACACTTGAAATAGAATTAAACAACAGCATAAACTTTTTAGACCTTACAATCACCAAAACAAACAACACACACACATACAAAATATACAGAAAACCCACCACATCAGACATGGTCATACACAACACATCCAACCACCCAACTCAACACAAACATGCAGCTTTCAACTACATGCTCCATAGGCTCACGTCAATACCCCTAAACACACATGACTACCAAGATGAATTAAACACAATTAAATACATAGCTGTCAAAAACGGATACAACCCTGAATTAATAAATAAACTACATAAACGAATCCTCAACACAAAAAGTAAAACACATCAGACAAACAGCACACAACCCAGTAAATACATAACACTTACATACTACAATTCCAATACACATAAAATTGCAAACACATTTAGGAAACAAAATTATAAAGTAGCTTACAGAACCAACAACACCATTAGAAAACACATAAACAATACTAACAAAGACATTGACACATACAGCAAAACAGGGGTTTACAAATTAAATTGCAATGATTGTCAACAATTCTACATCGGCCAGACGGGAAGATCTTTTTCTTCCAGGTTTTCTGAACATTTAAAAGCCCTCACCACAAACTACATACATTCCACATTTGCCACACATTTACATAACGAAAACCACAGCTACACAAACATAGAACACAACATGGAAATATTACACTACTTACCAAAAAGTAGAAAACTAAACACAGCGGAACAATTTGAAATATACAGATATCACACACTACAACCAAACAACATATTAAATGAACAGATACATTACAAATCACATACACTATTTGACACACTGATCCACACACATAATTCGAACCTCAGCGCCAATCCCTTCCCACCATCAACCCCCACCACACACTCCATTCCGTAACGGTTATTCTGTAATCGACAGTTAGTACTCAACCCACTGAAGAAGAGAAACAACATCTTGAAACGTTTGGGAAGTGACAACAGTAAGTTCATAAGTGAAAGTATTATATATATTATTGTTACCGAGTTAAGATGACTCGTGGTGATCACTTTGTAGATGAGTACTAGACTGCCGACTTTCTGTTCTGAGATCTACCAAGTAAACTCTCCTCCCGCCTACCTCTGCTGAATCTTCCATCTGCTTGGATACTCTTATTGGTTCTTTAGCCAGTGTGACAAATTGTATATTCGTCATTGGTTTTCGAGTATCTCTGCTTTACACGTGATTCTCTTGTCGAACTACCATTCGTCCTGATTGTTCCTACAGCCGTTTTCTCTATTTACTAGGAATCTCATTCAAGCACTCCAGAATTCGTGAGTTTCACTTTCCCCTTGTAAATCAGGCGACATTTCTTTGTCTCTCGTGGCCGTCTCCTAGTGCCCAATTTCTGTTACGCTTTGACATAGATACAATACTGGTATTGTTCGATCTGCTGCACCATTGTTTATCTTCAAGTTGCACTCTGGCTTTGTTTTGAGTCTGGAACGAATCTTCCTTTGTAATCACGACTTTCGTCAAATTTCTACGTTGCAATTGTTCTGGCATCTAATGTTGTACCGTATCGAATTGACAAACTCTTTGCTTTCAGTCTGTGTCAGAGTTTTAAAAAGGGTAGATTGGTTTATTGGGGGTTATGCCTTTCTTCACTTAGAGCAGCTGCCTGATGCGAAATACAACGTCTCACATACATCTAGTAAGTGTCACTCTTTTGTCAAACAATTAACTTTACAGCCGTAACACATCAAGCTGTCAGTAGGTTACAATGCCAAAAGGACAATCTTACAAACTTTCCCTTCACACACCCTCACATACTTCTTTGTCAAATATAACTGCTAGTACACATTATTTTTAGCCAAATCCCGTACCAGTGATAAAAAAGATAATTCTTAACATAAAAATACTTCATATAAAATAAAATGTTTAAAAAATGTATAAAATGTAAATATTATGACACGACGAACGACGATATTACCCAACCCAAGTGATTGACCCAACAACATAAACACAAAGAAGGGAACCACGAACCATACTCAAGAAAAAAGGTGATGGACCAAACAATTATGAACTAACAAAGGAAGATATGAACCCAGAACTAAAGAAGAATCAAAGGAAGAGAACAGATCCCTACGATTAAACAGAAATCGAACCAGATGAGAAGAGGAAGAATGAAGAGGAGACAGGTTAAACCCAAGGGGAAACTAACACACATATAAAAGGGGAAAAATAGTATACTCAAGGATAGAATACTGTAAATAAACCCCAAATAATTATTTATTGATGAAACAAATATTATTGTTATAATTGAATTAACTTATATACCCATTTTAAAGACAATACGATTAACGTAGTGTAGAAAAAGTACACTAACACAGTTAGAAAGGTTAGATTTAACAAAAAATAACTAACCTAATATTATTAATAATAAATATTATGCTGTAAAGAAACAGTGAGAAATAATAGGAGAAAGTATAGGGATTACCCATTAAATAACACTCAATACAAACAGTGAACCAAAGTGAAGTGCAAAAGTGTAAGTACCCTAAAAATAGTGAAAGTGTATGTTAAGCAATAAAAATGTAATGATAAGTAAGAAAACACTTTATAAAAGATTGATAAACAATCAATGATTGGAGTTATCTTGTACACATTTATATAACTAAAAATAATTAAAAATAATATTCCAAATAAATATAAAAGAAGCATGTAATGTTATTCAGGGAGAGAGCCCAGACAAAAACAGTTTGTATTAACATGGTATGGAGGAGATAGTAGAATAGAAATAAAGTTTTGTTTTTAAAATTAAGACTACAATGAATAAAACACCCCATGTTGAAAGGGGAATTAACTTTCATAATTTTGCAAGAAGTGATGATGTTTATCACTCTAGGTAGTAACAAAAGAAAGGAATCAATATTAGAACTAACAATAACTAGTAACTTATAAAGAATAGTTTGGTTCAATGTTATAAAGAGGATGTGGCTGAAGGGAACCTACAGTCCATAAGCCTAATTATTATATTTTAAAATATGTGTAATGAAAATGTATGTTGAATAGTAGTTAAAACACAAACAAATATGATAACTAAGTGAAGCCCATCAGGCTGAATTCAAAATGTAATTTAAAAGAAATACACCAAAAAACCATCATGGCTAATCTTGGCTATGAAAACATCTAACTGTCAGAGACACTCAAATGTAAATTGTAGCAATTTCGCAAGAAACTTTACTAATCTAAGACCAGTAAATGGCCAGTAATTATATGTAAATTATTTTAAAACAGAAATGTTACTATAAAAGTTTAATTGAAGAAAGAAATGTAATTTATCAAATGTCAAATATTTAGACTAAAGTTAATGTATAACAGAATATGACCTTATGAGGTATCATTGTAAACTTTGAAAGGAAAGAAAGATAATAGTGATATCATTTATTACCCCAAAGGAACTGTAAAGGAATAAAACCATTAGGAAAATACTTAATAAATTTGAATAAAAATTCAAATCTCTTAACAATGCTTTTGAAAGAGTATTTAACCAATCCCAGGATTGCTGTTACCATAGTAACGAGCCGTTGAAGGCTAGTTTTCCGTTAGATATATGAGACTTGAAAAAACGACGCGTGGGTAAGCGGCACGCATAATTGTGAAGATTGAAATTTTAATTTAAATAGTTACTAAAAGTTTCGAAAGTTAACCAAGATGACCAAAGACGAATAGATGTCGACCTACCAAGAATTAACTATGTCCTGGAACCAAATTGAATAAATTAATTAACAAAAACCCAAGACAAGATTGAAAAAGATGTTCGAAGATTAAAACCAGCCGAAATTTGAAGAATATCCACTACCCTAGATGGCAACACATCAGCACTATCTGAACTGATAAGTATCGAATAAATTCCTTAATCCCAAAAAACCAAATTACCTTAAATATTTTCCAAATGATAAAATTTCTCACTATTGAACAAAGATTATTTTCTTTCTAAGGTGTTAATGCATAATTTACTTACATAAAAACATTTTATTAATCAAAATATAACCTCGCTTAAGAGTACCATTTTGTAACAAAAATACGACACTACCGAACAATTTGTAAAAACACATTATACTTTCTAAGTACGTATTAGGTATGGTAGTGTACTTTTTTAATGTAACCAACGTTTATGTCTTATTTCATAATCCAAAGAACCCCAGATTTTAAACATAGAAATATATTGTACATAACTGTAGCCATCTCGGCAACGAAAAGTGTTTTAAAATCAATTTTGCCAACTCTGAGATATTTGTGTTTCATGTTATACACCGGAGCTATTTATTATCAAAACATTTATAATTCATTTGTCATATTAATTAATGACCAAAATATGTATTAAAATCACAGTACCGAGTATTACTATCTTTTTATTTCATAGGACGTTGTAGAGTATATGTGTGTTAGCAAGTTTTATTCAATAACCAACTAGCGCTCATCACGAGTGGTCGAGACGGCAACCTGTATAGCGGCGGGAACCATTCGAATGCTCCAGCTGCCCATGCTAATAACACGTATTATCTTATAATTTAACTATTTTAATTGTTTTAATAGAAACAATTTGGCGCCACCCGGGATTCGCAACCCCTATGAATTAACAGGTAGGTTGTACTGGTAATTTTGACAACGCTACAGACTCCAGTAGTGACGTCGATTTATGTAACGACCGGTGTGAGGCAAACACACTACATTCACACTAATACACAAAATAAACAAGTGTGAACACACATTTTAACGGGTACGCACTCGTCTCTCGTTACATATTGATGAACCCAACGCGGGGCTTTAAAGAAGAAGGACGTACTCAGTTTCATCGTTACATATTGGCTACCAGCAACCAAGCAGCATTAAACCAAGAAGAAATGGAGGAAGTTGAGGAAGTAGAAATTGAGGAAACGACTGGAGAATTGCTAGAAGATAACCTACAGGAGGACCAAATGGAAAATCCAAATCCACCAGAACCAGAAATAGAAGCAGAAGTCATGGTAAACCAACAACCAGTCGAACCAACAGAAGAAACGAAACTAGATAGTTTGATGAGAATGATGATGGAACAGTTTGGACAAATGAATAGGAACCAGGAAGATTTGAATAAAAAACTGGAAAAACTGGACCAAAACAGTGAAGAATTGAAGAAGCAAATGAAGGAGAGCATAGAATTTCTGAATAACAAAATAGAGAGCAACCATGAAGACCTGAAGAGAAGTCAGGAGACATTGGAAAAGAAGAGCGAAGAGCTGAAGAAACAGATCAAGAAGGATCTGGAAATAGTAAATGAAAAGATGGAAAATAATCATGATATTCTCCAACGGAAGATAGAGGAAGAAAGTGAGAAAACCAAGGAGGAATGGAAGCAACAACTGGTTGAATATCGAGAGGAGACCAGGCAAACGGTAGCGGAGACCAACGAAGCCTTGTTACAAGTACGGGAAGAAATGAACTATAAAATCATCGATGTCGAGGAGGAAAGTAAATTGAGAGTGACCGAATTCTACCAAGTCCTTACCGAAGGATGCCAGAAGAAGAAACAGGAGGTGATCAAGGAACTGGAGGAGAGGCACCAAGAGATGCAAAAAGATATAAATAATCGTGTGGAGAAAGTATTCACCGTCATCGATAAAATAGATGGACTGACCAGAGAAAACAGAGAGAAAATCCAGGGGATCAATATACGGGAGAAACAGATGCAGGAAGAATTAGATGCATTAAGAGAGAAACCTTATAATCACACACAGTTCATAACCAGTAAAAATCGAGAAATAATTAATTTCCGCAGCTACCGGAGGAACCCGATAGAATTCCTCAAACGGGTAGAAGAGCTGATAGAGAAGAATAGAGAAACCAGGTGGTCCAGTGTGAGAAGTATGATCGATGAAATGTTCCGAGACACCCATGACAACTGGTGGACGGCCACTCGACCCGAGATCAATGACACACAAGAGTTTAAGAAACAATTCCGGGAGAAATATTGGTCCGAGTCCACACAGAATGTGGTCCGCAATGATATCAGTAATGGAAGATACGAGTCACAAGGAGGACACACTTTAACATCCTACTTTTTGGGAAAAGTATGCTTAGCCAGAAATTTGGAACCCAAAATACCCGAGGAGTCTTTGGTAATACAGCTGGGTTATCATTACGAAGAAGCCATACAGAAGGCCAGAAGGCAAGGACAAATAAAAACAATTCAAGGAATGGTTAGTCTATTGGAGGACCTAGAGAATGATAACCAGTATCGAAAAAACAGGATCACGAACCAAAGGTATAACAAGTGGAATGAACATAATAATACGACTAATTTCAATGGACCATACAATCATCCACAAAACAATAATCGGAATAACTGGGGCCGAAACCATAATAATAACAATGAAGAACAGCTTTTAATAGAAATGCCCAGTATCACCCTCCGAACAATCAGCCAGGTAACAGAGGTCAACAAAACCATCGTCAAGGGAATCAAGACAACAATAGAAACAGCCCAAATAATAACCGACCAAATGATAATTACAGAGGAGCTGGACCGGAACAACGCACAAATGGTCACCCCAACGACCATAACTACTACGGCAACCGGTACAATCCCAGTTACCAGTACAACCGGGGACCCGGTGGTAATCAAAATAGAGGCGACGACAGACGTCGGGTAAACTTCATCCGCGGGCAAGGGCAGAATAACCATAGAAGATATAGCCCGAACTGGCGTCCAAACTGCTGTTACCACGTATCGAATAACAATAATAATCCACCAGCAGAGAGTAGGAACGATGAACCACCTCGCAGTGAAAATAACCACCGACAGGAACCCAACACCAACCAAAATAATAGCGGGAATTGGGTAACAGTCCATGAGAATCCGGGTTTTTCAATACTGCATGATACGACGAGTAATGACGAAGGACCCCGGACAGCTCAGGTAAACAACATAAGGGCAGAAACCAGCCAAGAACCAAATGATAACCACAGAAACGAAAGTAATGTAGAAGATGATTTCAGCTATGGAGTGAGGGGATGGCCCCAACATGTGGTAAGGTGGTGATGACATAAATTTAATAATATCATCCAGAATAAGTGTGACTATCAAACACTTGAAGGAGAAGAGGTGCAGAATAACGAAGTGTCGAACAAGAGAAGGAAATAATAAAGGAAAGAAAAGGAGAAGTCAACTTACAAAAGTATTAATAACAAGGTCAGGTATAAAGCAATATGAATAGAACAATTATGTATATCATAATAGACTGTATATCATCACAAAAGATAATGGTAATAATACTTACCAGATAAGCAATATCAATACAAGAAAAATAAAGGGAGTTTATAACCAAACTTCGATAAAAAAGTTTTACGAAGAAGAATAAAACCATTGTGAAATGAAACATATTTCCAAATTCCAAAAAAGATTGTAAGAGCAGCTTTTACTACCTTATTTAAATGATATATGCGGAATAATAAAAAGAATTAATATAATAATGAAAAAAAACACAAAGGAAACAGTTACACAAATTCCTTTCAATTTAAATCAATTTACAGTCTAATAAAAGATTGAGATATGAAGTATGAAGTAAAAAGTGAGATAATAAGGAATAAGTTACACACATTCCTATATAATAAAAATGTAAGAATCACAAACTTACAATTAAAGAAAAAATAACTAAAAAGGAATACGCTACAAACATTCCTTTAAGGTAAGACAACTTACCAAAGAATTATCAAAAATGATATTTAATGCAGAATGAAATAAACCAAAAAATAAAATCAAGCTCAAATTACTGAGATAAATACCTGAAATTATACTGAATCAAAAGTATTCTCAGAAAAAAATAAAAAATAAAATTTTAACTGGTACAAGGAGAGAGAGAGATTATGTATAAAACAAATATACAGATATGGCTAAAGCAGAATCTTGCTAAATGACTAAGAAAAGAATAAAAAATGTCTTAAGACAATTAAAATGATTACAACGAGCATTGAAAACAAAATAATGAAAAATAATGATATGATGAAATTAACATATGAATAAATATAAAAACAATTAAGTGTATGAGTAGATGATGGTGTATAGTTAAGGTATAGCGGAAGGAAGAATGAGTAAAAAGCCAAAGTGATCTAAAAACAAACCACAAGGTGGACAATCCCAAAGTATATTATATTATTATTATTATTATTGATTTAATTCACAAGTTGACAAAGAAGGTATTTAAGATTGACTGTTGAAAAGTCCAGCAATCCAAATAAACTGAACAGAGATGATATGCCTCTGGTCTCAGAAAAATGAGTAGTAATGGGAGAAACCAGCTACTATAAAAGTTAGGGAAAAAATTTGTGTATGAGGGAAAATGCACCAATGGAAATAAATAAAAACAGATCCAAATAAAATGGAATGAATTAAGTAAGAAGAGAAATGAAGAATGGAGAAACAAACAAGAAGGAAAGGGAAAAAGGTTATCTATAACTGATAATTTCATAAAAAACTCTGCTAGTGTTTTATTAAAATGATCAATTTTAGAGGAGAGGCATTATGTTACGACACAATTAAGCCAAATCCCGTACCAGTGATAAAAAAGATAATTCTTAACATAAAAATACTTCATATAAAATAAAATGTTTAAAAAATGTATAAAATGTAAATATTATGACACGACGAACGACGATATTACCCAACTCAAGTGATTGACCCAACAACATAAACACAAAGAAGGGAACCACGAACCATACTCAAGAAAAAAGGTGATGGACCAAACAATTATGAACTAACAAAGGAAGATATGAACCCAGAACTAAAGAAGAATCAAAGGAAGAGAACAGATCCCTACGATTAAACAGAAATCGAACCAGATGAGAAGAGGAGAAGAAGACGAAGAAGAGGAAGAATGAAGAGGAGACAGGTTAAACCCAAGGGGAAACTAACACACATATAAAAGGGGAAAAATAGTATACTCAAGGATAGAATAATGTAAATAAACCCCAAATAATTATTTATTGATGTAACAAATATTATTGTTATAATTAAATTAACTTATATACCCATTTTAAAGACAATACGATTGTAAAGTAACGTAGTGTAGAAAAAGTACACTAACACAGTTAGAAAGGTTAGATTTAACAAAAAATAACTAACCTAATATTATTAATAATAAATATTATGCTGTAAAGAAATAGTGAGAAATAATAGGAGAAAGTATAGGGATTACCCATTAAATAACACTCAATACAAACAGTGAACCAAAGTGAAGTGCAAAAGTGTAAGTACCCTAAAAATAGTGAAAGTGTATGTTAAGCAATAAAAATGTAATGATAAGTAAGAAAACACTTTATAAAACATTGATAAACAATCAATGATTGGAGTGATCTTGTACACATTTATATAACTAAAAATAATTAAAAATAATATTCCAAATAAATATAAAAGAAGCATGTAATGTTATTCGCCCAGACAAAAACAGTTTGTATTAACATGGTATGGAGGAGATAGTAGAATAGAAATAAAGTTTTGTTTTTAAAATTAAGACTACAATGAATAAAACACCCCATGTTGAAAGGGGAATTAACTTTCATAATTTTGCAAGAAGTGATGATGTTTATCACTCTAGGTAGTAACAAAAGAAAGGAATCAATATTAGAACTAACAATAACTAGTAACTTATAAAGAATAGTTTGGTTCAATGTTATAAAGAGGATGTGGCTGAAGGGAACCTACAGTCCATAAGCCTAATTATTATGTTTTAAAATATGTGTAATGAAAATGTATGTTGAATAGTAGTTAAAAACACAAACAAATATGATAACTAAGTGAAGCCCATCAGGCTGAATTCAAAATGTAATATAAAAGAAATACACCAAAAAACCATCATGGCTAATCTTGGCTATGAAAACATCTAACTGTCAGAGACACTCAAATGTAAATTGTAGCAATTTCGCAAGAAACTTTACTAATCTAAGACCAGTAAATGGCCAGTAATTATATGTAAATTATTTTAAAACAGAAATGTTACTATAAAAGTTTAATTGAAGAAAGAAATGTAATTTATCAAATGTCAAATATTTAGACTAAAGTTAATATATAACAGAATATGACCTTATGAGGTATCATTGTAAACTTTGAAAGGAAAGAAAGATAATAGTGATATCATTTATTACCCCAAAGGAACTGTAAAGGCATAAAACCATTAGGAAAATACTTAATAAATTTGAATAAAAATTCAAATCTCTTAACAATGCTTTTGAAAGAGTATTTAACCAATCCCAGGATTGCTGTTACCATAGTAACGAGCCGTTGAAGGCTAGTTTTCCGTTAGATATATGAGACTTGAAAAAACGACGCGTGGGTAAGCGGCACACATAATTGTGAAGATTGAAATTTTAATTTAAATAGTTACTAAAATTTCGAAAGTTAACCAAGATGACCAAAGACGAATAGATGTCGACCTACCAAGAACTAACGATGTCCTGGAACCAAATTGAATAAATTAATTAACAAAAACCCAAGACAAGATTGAAAAAGATGTTCGAAGCTTAAAACCAGCCCAAATTTGAAGAATATCCACTACCCTAGATGGCAACACATCAGCACTATCTGAACTGATAAGTATCGAATAAATTCCTTAATCCCAAAAAAACCAAATTACCTTAAATATTTTCCAAATGATAAAATTTCTCACTATTGAACAAAGATTATTTTCTTTCAAAGGTGTTAATGCATAATTTACTTACATAAAAACATTTTATTAATCAAAATATAACCTTGCTTAAGAGTACCATTTTGTAACAAAAATACGACACTACCGAACAATTTGTAAAAACACATTATACTTTCTAAGTATGTATAAGGTATGGTAGTGTACTTTTTTAATGTAACCAATGTTTATGTCTTATTTCATAATCCAAAGAACCCCAGATTTTAAACATAGAAATATATTGTACATAACTGTAGCCATCTCGGCAACGAAAAGTGTTTTAAAATCAATTTTGCCAACTCTGAGATATTTGTGTTTCATGTTATACACCGGAGCTATTTATTATCAAAACATTTATAATTCATTTGTCATATTAATTAATGACCAAAATATGTATTAAAATCACAGTACCGAGTATTACTATCTTTTTATTTCATAGGACGTTGTAGAGTATATGTGTGTTAGCAAGTTTTATTCAATAACCAACTAGCGCTCATCACGAGTGGTCGAGATGGCAACCTGTATAGCGGCGGGAACCATTCGAACGCTCCAGCTGTCCATGCTAATAACACGTATTATCTTATAATTTAACTATTTTAATTGTTTTAATAGAAACAATTTGGCGCCACCCGGGATTCGCAACCCCTATGAATTAACAGGTAGGTTGTACTGGTAATTTTGACAACGCTACAGACTCCAGTAGTGACGTCGATTTATGTAACGACCGGTGTGAGGCAAACACACTACATTCACACTAATACACAAAATAAACAAGTGTGAACATACATTTTAACAGGTACGACCTCAGTTGATTGTTACAATATTAACAAAAAATGTGCAAGAAAGATGCATGCATCGTTTGTATAGCTGCAGACCATGTGAATATTATATAACAAAATTATTACATAAGGACAATACCACCAATGACATGACACATAACCCATTACCAATATCAAATATAAGTATGCAAAGGACATAGTATGTCTCACAAAATTATTAATATATAAATACAAGAATAGTAAAGTATACCACCATAACAATATAGTAAGTATACATATAATGACATAGTGCATGGTTGTACAATTACAAGTCACATGCGAATTTAGTGTATGAAATACGCAATAATGCAATATTAACATAAAAATGTTTGTGATAATACATATCACCAATTGAAGTCGACCAAATTGTCAGACAATAAAGTAATGAAAGCCAGTGGCCAGGTGAAATATAGCATTGTGCTAAGTAATTACATTGACCTTGTGTCTAAGCTTCGTCCCGCGCTGGCAACAAACATAACTTGTGAACTGGTCTGCGAAAGGTGCCAGTAGGCGTGCGAACGTCAACTACTCTAATTAAGTTGTCTGGGCCGGGAAATGTGGCGGTGATTACCCCAAATTTCCATGCTAATGGAGGCAAGTTATCCTCGATCAGCAAAACCAGGTCACCAATGGAAACGTTTTCCTTTGCGAATTTCCATTTGTGACGTTGTTGCAATTGGTGTAAGTAGTCGCGAGACCAAGATTTCCAAATGACTTGGACAAACTTCTGGAGAAGTTGCCAACGTCCAAGACGAGAGATGGGAACGTGAGATAAGTCAGGATCGGGTATTGCCGTTAATGGTGCACAAATTAAAAAATGTCCAGGGGTAAGTGGCACTGGATCGTTTGCATCCGATGAAACAGCAAATAATGGACGTGAGTTTAGACAGGCCCCTACCTGAGACAAAAACCGTAGTAAACTCCTCGAAAGTGAGTATGGACTTGCCGACCACGCGGCGCAAATGATACTTTAAACTCTTTATACCGCTCTCCCAAAGACCACCAAAATGAGGTGACGAGGGGGGAATAAATGGCCACCTAATACCATGAGAGGTCGTAAAGGAATGGATTGATGAGGTGGCATCCTTATTATGCCAAAGATTGTAAAGGTCATGGAAAACGTTGCGGGCCTTCCTAAAATTCGTACCATTATCAGAATATAACTGGCTGGGTATGCCCCTACGGGCCATGAAGTGCCGTAAGGCAGCTATAAACGCATTGGCCGTAAGGTCGGAAACCAATTCCAAATGAATGGCCCTGGTGGCTAAGCAAATGAACAAAGACACGTAGGATTTTGACAGAGTCCTAGATCTCTGCCCGCCATGACGAATCATGAAGGGACCACCATAATCAACTGCGCAGAATAGAAACGGCCGCGAAGGAGTAACCCTAGGAGATGGCAAAATACCAAGCCTTTGAACCTGATGTTTGGTGTTAAATCTGAGACACTTGACGCATCTACGAATGATGGAACGAATGACTATCTTGGCGTTAATGATCCACCAACGTTGACGAAGTGAATGATGGACAAGTTGAGCACCAGCGTGGAGTAGACGAATATGCTCGCACTCGATTGTAAGACGAGTGATGTGAGCCGATGGATGCAAGACAATAGGATGCTTATTGTCATAGGGTAGTTGCGACTGCTGTAAGCGTCCGCCGACACGTATGACGCCAGACTCATCAGGAAACGGGTCCAGAGAAGACAACTTACTCCTAATAGAGACAGAAGACCCATTACGAAGGCAATTAAGCTCAGCAGCGAAGTGGATGGACTGGGATTGCTTTATGGAGAACTTAAGAGTAGAATGAATTTCAGCGGGGGTAAGAACACCCGAGATTTTCTCAGCCCTAGAGGGTCTAGTATTTTTGATGAATCGAAAGCAATAAGCGTATACGCGAGTCAGACGGTGCAATGAAGAAAAGTCCTTTGAAAGATCAATAGGTAGGGTAGAAATTAGAGAGAGTTTGGGGGTTTGTTTCTCCTTCGCAGAGCATTCAGGAAACGACAGATTAGAAAGTAAGAAAGGTGAAAAAAGATTGGGCTTAGAAGATTGAGACAGGCAAGTGGGACCATGCCACCAAAGCGAACAACCGCGCAAAACGTCGGGGTGACATCCCCTAGAAATGATATCAGCAGGATTATGTTGCGAATTGATATGATGCCATGTGTAGGTTTCAGTGAGACGCTGAATCTCAGCAACACGATTAGCGATGTAGGTCTTCCACCTAGAAGACTGGGCATGAATCCATTAAAGGGATACCATGGAGTCGGAGTACAGGTGAACGCTATTGAAAAAGGAATGAAGAGCAGGGGTGACTTTGAATAAAAGTCGCGATAACAACAAGCAAGCACAGAGTTCAATGCGGGGTAATGACACCTGTCGTAGTGGAGCCACACAAGATTTGGAACACAAAAGGTGACAAGAGGCCGATGAATCTTGATAAATGACTCTAACGTAAACACCAACACCCATAGCCCTTTTCAGAAGTATCCGCAAACACAAGTAATTCAGCTATCTTTGCCTTGGACTTGCTGCGAATAGAGCGTGGGACAATAATTTTACCAATTAGATATAACTTATCGCATAATGAACGCCAATACAAATATAATTGGTCAGAAATTGGCTCATCCCAACCAAGATTGCACAGCCACAGTTGCTGCATAAACTGTTTATAAAGAAAAACAATTGGACCGATGAGTCCGAGTGGGTCGTAGATAATCGCGATAATCGACAGGATTTTCCTCTTAGAGATGCTTGACTCAACTGGAAATGACTTGATGTCAAACAAAAATGAATCTGTAGAGTTGTTTCAAAGAATGCCCAACGTACGCACATTGCCTTGTTTGTTTAATGGGAGTGATAAATTATTATGATCTGTGACCACATTTGGTTCATTTGATGCCCATTTATGCAGAGTAAGGCCATATTGACTCAACAACGTACTCAAGTCAGATTTCAGCTTGGTCAGATTAGAAATGGTGTCTGCGCCGGTTAACAAATCATCGACATAGAAATCATTAATTATAGCTGAAGCAGCGCCAGGAAAAGAAGCTTCATGATCCTTACCAATCTGAATAAGGCAACAAGTGGCCAAAAACGATGCACTAGCAGTACCGTGTGTTACAGTTCGCAGTACAAAATGTTTAAACTGTTCAAGGGGAGAATTACACCACAGAATACATTGATAATGATAATCCTTATCAGACACTAGAATGTGTCGATACATCTTCTCGATGTAGGCGATCAGAACATAGTTGTGTATGCGAAATCGCAAGAGAATAGAAAAAAGATCTTGTTGGACATTTGGGCCTACCAACAAAATATCATTGAGAGAAAGACCATTGGTAGTTTTGGCCGAGCCATCAAAAATGACGCGAAGTTTTGTCATGGGACTAGAATGTTTAAAAACGGCATGGTGAGGCAAATAGTAGGTATTTGAAACCCTGGAGTTAACAGAACAATCGTCGACAAGCGCCATGTGGCCAAGATCCCTATATTCTTGAATAAAGTTTGCGTATTCACGCGGAAGCTCAGAATCACGCATGAACCGGCGTTCTAAACTTAAAAATCTCGCTTCAGCGGTAGCATAGGACTCACCCAACTGGGGATTGTCAGACTCGAATGGTAATGAGACAACGAACCTACCCTCATCATTGCGATGAGTGGACTTAACAAAATGTTCCTCACAAACTGAATCGTTACTAATGGGTGCATTATCAAGGATGGTTTCGGTCTCCCAAAATTTCTCAAGAGACGCTAAAATTTGACTGTCGTTCCTTGCCAAGAACGAAACAGCAGGACCCTTAGAACGGCAAAGTTTGGGCAGATTGCCTGCTAGAATGTAGCCTAACTTTGTTTCTTGTATAATAGGAAAGTTAGGACCACGTACATATTTGTTAGCTAAAATCAAGTCTAAATAAAATTGCGCTCCTAAAAGTATATCTATGTCAGCTGATATGTTGAAATGTGGGTCAGCGAGGAAAACGTTATCTGGGATATTAAAATGATTTATGTCGAAAGATTGTGCTGGCAGTTTATGAGTCAATGCAGATAAGACTGCACATGTAGCGTCAAAGCTGAACCTTTGATAGCGAGAAATAATACGAATAGATGCCAAATTAGTGGCACAACATGTCGCATTATTAATACCTGTAATCGGTATATTAGATTCAGTCAAGTTAAGTTGCAATTTTTTAGCAAATGATTCAGTACAAAAGTTCACTTGTGACCCGGCATCTAATAAAATTCTTGCAAGCTGTCTGTTACCAGCCCGGTCAATGACGAACACGACTGCTGTCGACAAAAGAACATTGTTTGCTGACTGGAGCTTAAATGAACAATAATTGCTACTGCTGGCAGAACCTTGTTTTGACACATTATTTATGTGCAGCAATGTATGGTGTCGTTTTGAACAGATCTTACATGATTGTTTGGTCTTACAATTAGGTGAAAAATGATCTGGTCTTAAACAATTAGTACAGCATTTATGCTTTAATATAAATTGCCCTCGTTCTGATATGCTTAATTCACGAAATTTGTCACACATATGAATTGGGTGACTGGCCTTGCAGCATGGACATAAATAATTATTTGAAGTTGAATGATAACTCTTAAATGCAGTGCTGCCAGCAGAGTTTCGTAATTTATGTTTTTCAGACTTATTATTAAACCTTAAAGTCGGCTTGTTGAGCTGTTGTCCAGCATCTATCGGTAATGTTAATTTTTTAATAATTGTCTACGTGCGTTTAAAAACTGTGTAAAGCTCTGAAAGTTAGGAAGATTATCGGGATCTATAGACTCCTTCCATAATTTAAACGTGGAATGGTCAAGTTTTGCTGACAATAGTTGTACAGTAATGAGTTCAAATGAATCCACTGACAGTTGCATAGCTGCCAGCGAATTGACTGAAGACTGTAACCCCTCTTTCCTTTTATGTCTTTTATATATATAAAACAAACTTCTTTTTATTTAATTTTTTTTTGAAAGAGAAGCCACAAGTTATTTAGAACTAGGCCGGGGCCTAGAGAAGCTAAAATTCTACCGGGTCCAGTATGACAGGACTTGCAATGAAACTTGGCTGTAATGTAACAATAACAGTTTTTTTTTATTGTATCCCATCATTCGCTACATGTAGATACTCTATCACATAATGATCACATGATAAATCACAAATATATCATAAATAATAATCCCCATGTTTTAACAGTGTGGAAAGACAAGATCTGTATATCGCAACAAGTATATATATATATATATATATAATTCTCCCCCATTTTGTGACTAGCTTAACATAGACAAAACATAACAACACGTACAGAAACATAAGGCACATATACTCACAATTATACACCAATATTCTAAACACGAATGCCCCTGGAATGCACCTGCCTTGCAGGCAGTATTACTACCTTGCCCAGAAACCAGCAGTGATAAATATTCGCCCATCAGCAACCCGTTTCTATAGAACTACATAAAAGCGAAACCCCAGAAAGGATGATAATCACTCATGACCCATAAGCAAGACCGGACCGCCCATATGTATAGAATTCCACTGATAAATGACCCATCATGAGCATATGAAACTTTAAGTTCCTTCAACAGCATTAAATAAAAATTTAAAGAAACTACATCACCTGATTTTAAACAATTGTTATACAATTCTAAAATGTTAATTTGTTTCACAAATTCAGAAGGATTCAATAAATCAGTATATACTTTACCCGTAGGAAAATTAATCAGTTGATGCTTTACAATTTCAAAAAAAATTAAACAGTATGTTTTACAAGTAAAAAAAAATAAATCAGTATATACTACAAGTGGAAAAGGTTGATCAATATATGTCTTACAAGTTAAAGAAAAACAATCAGTATAGGCTTTTGTGAGGTACAAAATCAACTAGTATATGCCCAGAAAAAATGTGCAAATTCTTTTCAATTAAAACCCGACTGGCTATATAAATACATACAAAATGAAATCACAAAAGAACGGTTGTGCCCTACCAGCTGTGGGAGCGCGCCAGCATGCGCTCAACCAAGTTTGACAGGAATCATACCTGCCCCAAACTGCACCGACCTGTGCCAGGCAAAAACTATGTCCCTTATTAAACCCCAGAAAACAGCCAAAAAGAAAACAAAAACACCCCAGCCCTTAAATGTTAAACCCAAGGTGAATTTAATATCCCAGCATTCTGTTCCCGCCGGAACAGAATTCCTAACGTGTCATATAAATTTAAAAAAAATAGGAAGATGATGAATATATGCAAACTGTAAAATGTCTAAGTGTACAAATATCTCTGGCACGCTCCCCCAGTGCAGCACACAATTACAAGCATTGCACTTAGTGTTAGGTAATTCAGTTATTAAAGTGTTCTTTGAAATTAACTCATAATGTTCAGAATGATGATCAGCTGACCCCCTTTATAGCAGACTGTCTGGCCACGTGGTCACATGGATTCAAAAGATTTTTACAGTAAAACAGGTGCACTGCCGGCCCGGCCCCAAAAGGAAAATAAAAGAGTGCATATCACCTTAATTGTGCTGACTCAGTGTTACATCTCGATCTGGTCACCGACTCCTTCTCCGAACAGGATAGTTTCTAATGGTCCATGGCTGATGCGGATGGAAGTCAATCAGCAAGGCCAAATCTCCGTCTTAATCGAGAACCCTGTTAATTCATATAAATTAGAAAGATGTTCACAAAAAATGTACACCCAAGTTCAGGTAATTAACCTCAGAACGGGCCTTCAACCAACTCAAGATAAATGCACAAAGTCACAGTAATAAAGTCTTTGCAACCTGCGTAAAGAGTAGAAAAGTCTGCCAAGGAATAATTAATTTTAAAAATACAAAGATTTTATTAAAAGGCGTAGTGTAAAAGTCATCAGCACAATCTCTACACGCCTCAACAGAAATTAACAGGTTAGCCAGCCACGTGGTGACACGATAATCGCTATTTGTCCAAAAAAGATCAAGCTTCAAAGCACTCACAGTATTAATAATGTTTTAACATTAATAATGTTTCCTCTACGGATGTTCTCACAAGTAATTTCTTTACTGTAAAGTTAATTAAAGAGCACACCGACAATCTGATGCATGAATGAGCATAGTTCATTACCTAACTACGCACTAACTTTTAGCCTCGAATTCATATAACATTCTACACATTTATCATGCCAATGACAATTACAGTATCTCTCACACTATTATAGTAATAATAAAAGGAACATGGGCTATATACTGAACATTAAGTAAATTTTCTTTTAATATAGAAAGTGTCGGATCGCACTCACATGCATACGTCCTTTTCATACGGTGCATACACCTTGTTATTAATTATTTATTTAATTCTAATTATTTTTGAACGCAAACAATAATATAATATCTTACCGGGAGTCTCGTAAGTTTCAGCCAGCCATAATAGTTGAAGAAAAAACTACGCAGTAACTATTCGGAGAGCAGGGTCGGTGTTTCTCAGAGCCAGACGGTGAATAGAATACAGCTGATACCGACAGACGAAGCCGACCCTTACTACGCGTTGCGCGCGCAGCCTTAACGGTTCGTACAAAGTTCAGTACAACCGCCCCTTTGCTCTCGCGTTATATTACCATTAAATATTCCACAATTTTCGACGGCCAGCATCAGGCCGGCACAAGACGTTATTGTATTTATGAATTCTGCTAAGCTCTGTACAGAGTCTTTGATTGTCGACTTTACTTCTAGCAAATTTTGAATATAATATTTCGCTAATATGAATTTGTTATCATATCTAGCGGACAGCAAACTCAACGCTATTGAATAGTTCTCATTACAAATAGGTAAGGCCTTAATTAGATCTAATGGCTCATTTTTGAGAGATGAATACAAATAATGTAGTTTTTGCACTGAAGTTAGATCAGATCTGGCATGTACCAAGTCCAGAAATATTGAATAAAAGTGCTGCCATTCTAAAATGTTGCCTGTGAAGCAGGGCAAACTTATAGGTTGTAATTGCACATTGCTAGTTAATACTTGAGATCCAGTCTGAACGTTGAAATTTTCTATTAATTGCAAGATGTTAGCTTCGGTTGAATATAAAAGTTCTTCAACCTCAATTCTGTCTTCTTGAGCAGCGTTTATGTCCTTAGAAATTAATTCAATTTCAGACTGTACCTCATCATATTTTGTTGCTAAACTCTTTAGACTTTCCAATCTAACAGTTAAAAAATGTTTAGTGTTACTGCTTTTATCAAAATTAATTATAGCAGAATTGATTCGCACTATGGCAGACTTTAAACCGCCTCTCTTTCTAACCAACACTTTGAGGCCTTCTTCCGCCATTCTACGCACCTGTTAGTGATGTCGTTGATACCTTGTGTGAGATGTCCTGGAGCGTCGAGGCCGTGGAATAGATAGCAGATACACACGGACTGGATAGATGACTGCTCAATCTGGCGTGTAGGCGTTAACACATGGATGGTCTTGTAGTGGTGTTGTCACGAGGCTCAATGGCGATGAAAGAAATGCTGAACAACTCCCGACACGGTCGGATCAGCGAACATGTTGAATCGCCCGTGATGGCCAGAAATTGAGGTGGAAAAAATGATGAAAGCCGCTCTGGTATAAGTTGAAAGAAAGTAAAATGATGAATCCAGGCATGGAGCGACCAAAAAAATGTTAGGAAGATTAATGTTTTAAATGTAATGCCAGGATGCAGAAAATAATGTTGAGCTTGGACTGTATTTTAATACATTTATTAATGTTTCATTATAATTTAATTTGAATAGTAAGGTTGGCTACGTCTGAAAAGCATTTGAATTTTGTAAACCCACGTCGGGTAAAACGTTACATGATGAATTGAGGCGCGAGTACGCAACACTCCAAACTACATGAAAATGTTTAAGGCCTAAGGCCTACATAAATTGTCGCGACAACAAGAAAAATGAAAAAATGACAGAACAAGGCAGCAAACGTGAATACGTCCGCTGCCCGCCGACGCACGTTGCACTGTGTTTTAGCCTGATCGCGAAAAGCGTAATGCAGAGCGTACAGATTAGCCAACCTTTAAATGTGAAAATTACCACATTACTGTCCATTTACGGTTCTTTATTACGTATCATTCGTTTTGTGGGTGGTTCACATCATTGTTGAGTGATGTGCAGAAATATAATATGACATGTTATGCCGTATATGGTCACAAAATTATGTTAGATAGGTGATTGGTTGTTAACATCGTCACACAGTTAATGTCTTAGGCCAGAATAATTATGAATCACCGTTGCTGCAGATCGCCCTTCCACTGGTTACATTCGCTTTTACAACACTATATATATTGTACTGTATTTATTTACTAGTATAATATATTTAGTATTTGCACCACGTTGGATGCGTCGTTTATTGTACTATGATTATTTTAACAGGTATTGTAATTATAGTATATAACTACCTTTATTATATTTTTTGTTTATCAGTACATGAAAAGAAACTCTCTCTCTCAGGGTTAATGATTATTAAGCTGTTTGATCTTATTTCCGATCGTATATAGTATCTTCTTTTCTTTAAACCACACCAAATACCGTTAGTATGTAGTATTTTGATAAATAACTATATAAAAAATATGTACCCTACTAATGTAACTTGACTGATTCTGAATTCTTCCAGCTGCCACGGGTTCACTTCTGGTTGATGTTTATTATTTTCAACTGCAATATCAGGCTTGTCGATCCGTTCCTCTACATGAATTTCTTATTGGTTTTACTGCTGAAGATTGTTTTCTATGATGACTGCACAACAGATATATCCTTGGAATATTTAATTATACTTTATGGCCACTTAAACTATTCTTCAGTCCAGGATTTCCCTCTTCTATCAGCGTTCTATTAAGGATATGTTTATATCTCTTGTAATATTATTTATTTATTGAATATTAGTTTATTTTGTTAAACTCAACAGGAATGTTGAATCTCTCCTCCTGATTGTTTACTTTATTAACTTTATAATCAAAACTCTGGTATCACACATTAAATTCCTTTACTGTATTTTCTTTTACATATGACATTAAGCTTGATGATGTACAAATTTTTTATATAATTGAAGACTAATGATGTTACTTTTCTTAGATATAAAATTAGACTACTGATGTTACTTTTCTTAGATATATTTGAATACTAAAAACATTCCTTTCATCTCTATACAATACAATTTTTAACAATTTATAAATTTGCCACTTTGATAATTCCCTACTTTCTTTACATCTGTTTATCATATACCTATTAAAAACATATATCATTTTTCTATTTCTTATTAAACATCTTTATTTTATCTCTAATATTCGTAATTCTAGTTGGTATTTATTAAATTATAATTTTATTATTATTTACTCTTATTATAACATTCATTCCAATTTCATATATTCTTTTCAGAACATATAACTGAATATTGTTTTATATCATATAGGAATCGACCTCTATGTTGACTGGGTGAGTCGATAGTTCCAATGTTTTTGTTTACATTTTAAAACATATGTTCCCTTTAATATTAAATTTGTATCTTTTTTTCTTTTAAAATTTATTATCTTCCTCTTATGTACTGTGTCGCATTTTAACAGCAGTACATAATACCTTGCCTTATTTCATAATTTCAGATACAATTTTAGATGAAATTTTGAAATAATTAATTTATTATTACCAACATATTCTAACCTTAATATTTAAAACATCTGATTGACTAGTGGTTTGTACCTCACAAAATTCTTTTAACAAATTGGTTTTTTCTTTTATTAATATTACAAATATAGTCCATCATTATCATGAATTACGATATCTTAAACACTTATTTATGACTTAAAACAACATTAATGAAACCAACTGGTTTTACATCAAAATAGTAAATAACACATAACAATTGTGCCTAATTTTATGGCTAAAAAACTCAAAAACATGACTAAAACATTATCTTTCTTTTGAACATCACCTTCCCAATCCTGGTTATACATTTCCTGTATTCTTTATTTCAGAATTCCTACTCCTTTATTTATATATGAAATTATCCATTGTATTACTATTACAGTAGAGTCTCGGTAATTCGAGCCCCGGTATTTCGAGGTTCCGTGTAATTCGAGCTGGAAAAAAAATAATAAATACAGTCAGTAAATGTAAACAACATTCCCGCCATATCGTGACTCATGCCAGACCAAGTGTCTACAGCATGAAACGCTAAAAATAAATACGTAAATAAATCAGTAGTGGACTGACCGCCTCAGCTGATACAAGTGTTGTACCTGTGCGTGTACTACTAAGCTTCGTTACTAGTGTTTGCTTGTTGTTTTAATTATTTTACTGTACAGTATATTCAACATTTAGTTTTACAGTACAGTAAATTGTTATTTATACTGTATATAATGAGTTACAAGAGTAGGCCTAAGAAGAAGTTTGTGCCGCTAAGTGTTAAATTGGAAGCCTTAAAAAGATTAGACAGAAGTGAAACGCTAAAAAAACTTGCTGCTGATTATGGAGTCGGCGAAGTGACTGTTGGTGAATGGCATAGGAACAGAGACAAGATTGAAAACTATTCTTCTAAAAAGTGTATGGGGATTTTAACCTGTGAACGCAAATCGATGAAGAAATCTGATTATGAAAAAACGAGTGCAGCTTTGTTCACTTGGTTTAGTCAACAGAGGCAAAAAGGAAGTCCTATTTCATGCCAAATGTTGCAAGAAAAAGCAATGTTTTTCAGGAACCAGTTTAAGCAAGGCGAGGATGATTTTACAGCAAGTTCAGGATGGTTGGATAGATGGAAAAAACCATACGGCGTAAGGCAGCTTGAAATGTGTGGTGAAAAGCTATCTGCGGATTCTGAGGCTGTCACACAGTTCTGTGGGAGATTTAAAAAAATTATAGAAGAAGAAAAACTTACTCTCGATCAGTTGTACAACTGTGATGAGACAGGACTAAATTTTAAAATGCTGCCTACTAAAACTTTAGCTTCAAGGGAAGAAAATGCTGCGCCAGGCCACAAAAAATCTAAAGAAAGGGTGACAGTTCTTGCTGCATCGAATGCAAGTGGAGAACATAAACTGAAGCTAATGTTAATAGGCAAGTCTGCAAAGCCTAGAGCTTTAAAAAACATCACTCCGTCTGCGCTTCCTGTTACATACATTAACCAGAAATCTGCTTGGATGGATAAAAATATTTTTAAGAAGTGGTTTTTTGAAAGTTTTGTTCCTGAGACCAAAAAGTACCTAAAGGAAAAGAACTTGCCTCCCAAAGCAATATTAACCCTTGACAACGCTGGATCACACCCTGACGAAGAAGAACTGAAATGTGGCGAAATTAGAGCATTGTTCTTACCCCCAAACGTGACGAGTTTAATACAGCCGATGGACCAAGGCGTTTTTGAGTGCTTGAAAAAGAAATATCGTCGTCGTCTGCTGCAGAGGCTCCTACAAACTACAGAAGGCGAGGGAACCATACTGGAATTTCTAAAGAATACTACAATGAAAGACGTAGTTTACTGGGTGGCGGAATCATGGAATGACATAAAGACAGAAACACTAAAGAAGTCTTGGAACAAGATTTTAAAAGAAGAAAATGACAGTTGTAACACCACAGACGAACATGACTTGGTCTTAGCACGACTGATAAAAAAACTTCCTGGTTGTGAACAGTCAAATGAAAATGATGTTTCAGAATGGTTGAATAGTGATGAACAGTTTGAAGTGACCGATGATTCAATCGTTGAAATGCTGAATGAAGCGGCAGAAGAAAATAGTGATGAAGACGTGACTGCAGAGACTGTACCCGTGATGACTCACGCCGAGGGGTTGGCAGCGCTAGACACTGCATTGCGTTATGTCGAACAGCAAGCAGAAGCTACACCGACCGACACGATGCTGCTTAGAAGATGGCATGACATTGCTGCTAAAAAACGAGGCTCTATATTAAAAAAAAAGTTCTGGACAATTTCTTTAAAAAATAAATTTGTGTGCCTTTTATCTATTGAGTTTAAACTAGTTCAGGTATGTACTACATTGTTTGTGTTTTCTTATCCGTAAGCAATAAACGTTTGTTTATACATTACTCTTTGTTTTTTTCTTCATCCGTATAATCCGAGTTTTTCCAAATTCGAGGTTGCCTCAGCCCCAATTAACTCGAATTACCGAGACTCTACTGTATATCTTCTTTCCTTCTTAAAATCAATTATTTCCCAAGTTTAAATCTTACTTCTATAATCATTCTTGTGACATTCTTTATTAATTATACATTTTGGATCTGGTTTTATTTATTTATCTATATTTATTTGTGAGTTTTCCCTCTAATATTTTATTTTCCTAAACCTCCCTAACGTTATAACTGGAATCGAATCGGTGGTGCACTATCGGCTTACCAAATACCGTCGTCCATTACATACTTTCTGAGATCAGAGGAACATCATCTCTGCCCATCATGATTGCTGGAATATTCTACAGTCAATCTTCATTAATAAACCTCGTAAGGTAGTCATCATGTGACCTTCAATAAAATAATTAATAATAATAATACTCTAGGGATTATTCACTGTACTTTAACTCAGATCATATTATTTCTTCATATTAATTCTTCCTTCTATTATACACTTCTCATCTCCAATACTTGGCTATTTTATTGACATTTATTAATTGGCTTTCTTACAGATAATTCTTAAATATTTGTTTTTTTTTTCTTCTTTTCTTGTGATCCTTTTGACGGTTCCATTTTGGCTTCTTCATTCTCTTATTTTCCTTGGTTCATTTTCCTTTATTACTAATACAGCTTGTTATGAGATTTTGGTTAGTGTTATACATTACATCATGTAATTATATTCTTCTGACACAATCATTATTATTCCTTTTACATTCTAAATTACATTTCTCACTATTATATTACATCAGATACACTCATTTTGTTTTTTGGTTTTGATGATTTTTATTAGGTTTAATCAGTGTTATTTTTTTTCTTGCTAAATTATTTTTCTCGTTTATCTTCAATAAGTTGTTCTTATTATATTTTGAATTTTGATATTTTCATTGATTCCAAATAATTTTCTTAACTATCCTGTATTGGCCACTGTTCGGCCTGCTCCACCAATATGGTTTTCTGGTGGATTCCGTAGATTATATGCGGTTATAAATCTTTCTATGGGATCATCACAGTATGGATCATACACATACGGTTCTATATCATCTTCATTCCGTCTATTCCTTCCATTAGAATTCCTGGAATCGGGATTAGTTTTACGGTTTCCACTATAGTCCTCCTGGTTATCCCTCTCATCAGTCCTGAGATAGTTTATTCGAGCTATATGGGTTCCCTGATTTTCCTTTGCAGTTGCTCTCTCCTCTCTCCTTCCTTCATGTTGACTATTTTCTGATTGTGAAAGTGAACCATGTTGATCGCTATGTCTTATCTGTTCATAATTGTTGTTTGCTTCACTTTGTCTATACTCACTGCGAGAATGTTCATTTCGATCAATCTCCCTCAGGTAATGACTATTATAAACTCGGGAATCATAGTTTCGGTGTATAAAATTTGCTCGATAGTTATTTGAAGCGTGGTTACCCCTATAATTATTATTGTAATTATTATTATTATTATCATATCTCCGGTCATTCCGGTTATCGTTTCTGTAGTAATTTCTTCCACCTTCCCTATCTTGGTATCTTGGAACATTTCTTTGGTCGTTCCTTTCTACTATTTGATTCCTACCATGGTTTTGTTCTTCCGAATATCTGTTAGGGTAGCTGTCTCTTCTCATATTCCCTTGTTTAGCGCGATTGTCATAATTCATTTTCCTCTCATAATCGGTGAGTAATAAGGTCATCGCTTCTATAGTATTGGCTTGACTGGCAAATTGTGCTAAGCTTATCGTTTCAGGAAAATGGTGACTCAAAGCTTCCACCACATATCTGTCATCCATGGGTGGATCTAAATATCTTGCCCTGCACACATGCTATAAGAAATATGAGGTCGGTGTTTGTCCTACACTTGGGTTGTACCTACCATATACTATGGTCTCCCGCACCCTTGTCTGTATGGATCGTGTCCAATATTTATTTTTATAGCTGTCCATAAATTCCTGGTAGCTATTCTAGGTGTTTCTAACAGCATCCCACCAATAATCATTCATTTCACGGAAACCTTGATCTAACATTAGCTTAATGCTCTCCCATCTATTTTCCTTGGTACTATGCAAATATTCCTTCATTCTATTTAAATACTCCATAGGATTTTTTATATATCCTTTCATATGTGGCACCTCATGACTAATATTCTTGTCTTCTCGGATAACACATGTTTGATTACCATTTTGTTCTATTTCATTGACCCTTAATACTAATTGTCCCATGGTATCCTCTATTTTGGTATTTTTGTTGTCCAACTGGTGTTCCATGGATTGAATATTGCTAGTTACCTCCTGCTTGTGTTTTACGAATTCTCTCGTCATCTGTTGCATGACTTCTTGTTTATTTTCTCCTAATTTCTCTTCCTTTACTAATTTTATTTATTACCTCTTCACGTAATTGAGTCAAATTTTCATCCATTTTCTCAACTTTCTGGTTAGTTTCTATAATTCTATTCCTTATTTCTTTTTATACTCTTCTAACTGTTGTTTCAATTCCTCTTTATTTTTCTCGCTCTCTTCCTTCAATTGTCCTTTTAACTCTTCGTTACTTTGTCTAATCTCCTCCTTCAACTGTTGTTGTAATGTTTCATTACTGCTTTCTATTTTATCATTCAATGTTTCGTTATTTTCTTTCATTTGTTTCTTTAATGTTTCACTGTTACTATCCATTTTTTCATTTATTTGTTTCAATAATGTTTCGCTGGTTTTGTTATTCTTTTTGTCTATTCTTCCGAATTGCTCCATCATAATCCTCATCATTTCCTGTAAATTTGCATCCATTGGTTGAGTTAGTTTCTTTGGTTGGTCCCCTTGGGCATCCCTTACTATTATTTCCATTTCAGTTGAAACACTATTAACTAATTCAAATTAATAATTAACTCTTACCTTAGGGTTCTTCCCAAAGTCGTACAGACGAAACTGCTGCAGAAAGGATTATTTGAGATACACGGTATAAAGATCAATACACTGTTTACATTTAAACAAATAACGTCTGGTTTATTGAATGATTTAATTACTTCATCTTCCTTTGATAACAATTGAAGTTTTAATTTCTTTTAGCATATGTGAATAAAGTCTTCATTAGTAACATAGGAAATCCAACGAATAAGTTGATAAATGATAAACATTTCTTAATATAACCTTACTTAAACTACTACAAATTATTTATATTTTAATGAACCAGTGCGTTTATTATCTTTAGATTATTTCTTTTATATTTTTTCCTTAGAGATCTCTTTTAATAAAGTGTCTGTAAAAATAAATATTACCGTATAGTGGTTAAAATTTATGAAATGAATTTTATTATACTCATCCTGGTAGCGGCTTCGCTTCAGCCGGGGATGTACGTTTTTTATCCCTCACTTCGGAAATCGCGGTATGATTTTATCTCTGCTGTTACTGATTATCAAAGTCATTGTTCACGTCTAATAATTGTATCGGTTCACGTAACTTCCTCGGTACGAGCACTGATCACTTTTAATTGATTGACTGCTTTCTTAGTCCGTACGCACTCCTACAACTGTTTATGATGAGTTCACTAGTTTGATTTAATGTCTCTGTATGTTAATATTAAGTCGGCCGACATGACTTTTTCGCACTTAAATCTTTTTAGGTTGGCCGCACGCTACACTGTTTATACACTTTTTATTACCTGTTTTAATATTTTAATAGATAGGCCGATTGTAATAGTTTCGGCCTAGCTTACACCCGAGGCCACCATTTAACTTTTTTCTGCACTGTATGCTGCTGCTGGCTGTCTGTTGTTACTCTTGTGGTGACAAACTGCATACTGTAATTCACAAGGACTGCTGCTTACTGGGGCGGTTATGCAATACGTCTAGTCTGGTTGTCTAGACATCATTGTTTATGCTAACATTGTGTTGTACTGAGGCACCTCACAGGTGAAGTCTGACAATTTGAAAATTAACTGAATTGATATAAAATAAAATTAAAACTAGGGTAGCGCACAATTCTGTACCGTTACACAGTTTCTTCCTCTTCAGCACTATTACTCCTTAATTCATATCGTTGCTCTGGTTTGTTAGCCATTTTACAATCTTTAACTTAATTTAATTACAAGGAAAAACATTTTTTATGCTAATTAAATTTAACAAATTTGTGTTATTTGGTGTTGGCTTAAAGAAAATCTTTGCTTTCACGTATGGGCGCCATTTATGTACTGTATTTATTTACTAGTATAATATATTTAGTATTTGCACCACGTTGGATGCGTCATTTATTGTACTGTCATTATTTTAACAGGTATTGTAATTATAGTATATAACTACCTTTATTATATTTTTTGTTTATCAGTACATGAAAAGGAACTCTCTCTCTCAGGGTTAATGATTATTAAGCTGTTTGGTCTTATTTCCGATCGTATATAGTATCTTCTTTTCTTTAAACCACACCAAATACCGTTAGTATGTAGTATTTTGATAAATAACTATATAAAAAATATCTACCCTATTAATGTAACTTGACTGATTCTGAATTCTTCCAGCTGCCACGGGTTCACTTCTGGTTGATGTTTATTATTTTCAACTGCAATATCAGGCTTGTCGATCCGTTCCTCTACGTGAATTTCTTATTGGTTTTACTGCTGAAAATTGTTTTCTATGACGACTGCACAACAGATATCTCCTTGGAATATTTAATTATATTTTATGGCCACTTAAACTATTCTTCAGTCCAGGATTTCCCTCTTCTATCGGCGTTCTATTAAGGATGTGTTTATATCTCTTGTAATATTATTTATTTATTGAATATTAGTTTATTTTGTTAAACTCAACAGGAATGTTGAATCTCTCCTCCTTATTGTTTACTTTATTAACTTTATAATCAAAACTCTGGTATCACAAATTAAATTCCTTTACTGTATTTTCTTTTACATATGACATTAAGCTTGATGATGTACAAATTTTTTATATAATTGAAGACTAATGATGTTACTTTTCTTAGATATAAAATTAGACTACTGATGTTACTTTTCTTAGATATATTTGAAGACTAAAAACATTTCCTTTCATCTCTATACAATACAATTTTTAACAATTTATAAATTTGCCACTTTGATAATTCCCTATTTTTGTAACGGGACATTTTGGCCTACCTGGGGTAATATAAAGAAATTGTATTTTTGACATAAAAGCAAATAACATTTTTTACGATAATTGGGACAAAACGTGAACAGAAAGGTAAAATTCATTGGTAGTGAAAGTGGCAGCAGTGATTGAAAATATTGTTCGAGAATTTATCTAATGCAGAAAACAACCAGCAGAATTGCGTCAAGGTCAGACAATGACCTACAAAAACAGTAAACAAATTATGTAACTGAGCATCGGACGATCTTACGTCAGAGCCTAGCCTAACTGTGGAATTCGGTTATGAAACAAAAACAGTCTGCTGGCGTAAGGATACAAACTTAAGAACAATAAGAATTGGTCATATAACCACGGCGACTACACAAACTAGTGCCGTTTGTTTCGTCCCAGTATAAAATTACTCAGTGAGCCGGCCGGTCACATATAAAGTTCCGGAACGTAAATCGCGGGCACCCGCAACCTAGAAAATGTAAATAACAATTTTTTAAGATGACGTAAAATAGAAATTCATACATAACTAACAGTTTTTATTACAAAAAACAGTTTTTTCGGGAATTACCAGTTGAAAACTTAACAATGTGCGCGAAAAAGTGGGACGCCTTTAAGACTCAGTTGAACAGCTAAGTAGCGAATGTATACATAAATTTTAACAAGGGCTATTCAAAACTACTTTGAATACGATGAAATAAACTTTTAAACAAAAACAAAATGAGATCTCTAATGTCATAAAGTAACTGTGTGTGTGTGCGTGAGAAAGAATTTAGACAAAGAAGGCTGGTTTGTGTTCCCCTAGTAAATTTATTTTAAGAATTTGTTATTGTATTGTGAGTAGGTAAATTCGTATACAAGAGATTCAAGGTAGAAATAATTATTATTCATTAACAAGTTTTGTCATTAACATGATTGTATTTTAAATGTATTAACCGGGGTAAAGAGGGAGAAAAGAATAATTTGTTTATGATGAAATTGAAATACTTTAGTAACCAATAAAATTTAAATCATGGGGAACAAATAAAGTTTTTTCGTTATTTCGACAACCATTTCTGTTCTTTTTAGTTCGCCGAAAAGAATCTGGCCCAAAAAATGGTAAGTACATATATTCTTGCAATAGTTAATAAGGCAAGATGGCGCCCGAAGAAATTATTTAGAAAGTAAGCAATGAATCAAAAGTATAATTAAGTTTTTTTAAATTATTAATAAAAAGTGATAGCACACTTTCTTTACATCTGTTTATCATATACCTATTAAAAACATATATCATTTTTCTATTTCTTATTAAACATCTTTATTTTATCTCTAATATTCGTAATTCTAGTTGGTATTTATTAAATTATAATTTTATTACTATTTACTCTTATTATAACATTCATTCCAATTTCATATATTCTTTTCAGAACATATAACTGAATTTTACATCATATAGGAATCGACCTCTATGTTGACTGGGTGAGTCGATAGTTCCAATGTTTTTGTTTACATTTTAAAACATATGTTCCCTTTAATATTAAATTTGTATCTTTTTTCTTTTAAAATTTATTATTTTCTTCTTATGTACTGTGTCGTGTTTTAACAGCAGTACAATATTCATTATATTTTTGAATAAAATGATACCCACTCAGGATTGCCCCATTACAAAACCCCCTCAAAGAAAGGTTTCGTGCCAAAGCATGAAAACTTTCTTTGACACAGTCATTCCTAAAGGATCCGTTGGTATAATGCGCCGGGACCCCCCTGAAATTTAGTAAATATGGGTACTTACCCCCTGCTCTGACGATCGTGACCGCACCTGAATGAACTTACTGGACTTTCTCGCAAGAATCCCAACACCACAAGAACACTCAGGCGCTAGACGCTCCTGCCCTGACGCACCAGCCAGCACAGGACCGCTGCCACAACTCATCAGATTCTGAAACAACAAAATTAGAATTTACAATATGGCCTTACATCGTTCCCCATACTGAACTGATATGTTCCCTTTTTATTTCGTACTGGTTCCTCTATTTGTAGTACTGGCTTTTATGAATCTATTACTCTATCACACGTTTACAAAATCCTAATATAACATAAATGGCTTAATCTAAATTCCTTTCTCTTTTCCTTATACTTTTCTCCTCAATTCCAATTGGAAATAAAATATATGAGACTTCTTGTCACTTAATTAAATCACTCTCTTACATTTATCAAGTAAACCTCTTGAATTTTGCTTAACACTAACGCAGTAACTTACTGCCTCCTCTACTTTGAATATACACAACAGATTAGACAAATTAGGCTGCCTGGCAGCAAGGAAAATGCAGATTTCATCACTATTAAAATTTCAGTGACAACACGGTCACCCTCCTCTTTCTATTATACCTCCTCCTTCACTCTACATCAACTTAAACTAATTTCCTTTAACCCCTGATACCCCGCGTTACACAATTGTCAGTGACCTCAAGGAATTTCACCTATCTTAGTATAACACTATTACTCGGACAATGAGGGCTAGGTCCCCAAAGACGGAGTCGCACCCTCACAGCATGTAACGTTGCCACCGGCCATCCATCTCTCTATGTCCCCCCATGACTGGACTGTCGCGCCCAGGTGCTTCCACAAGGACTGAAGCATTAAGGAGGAATTTTGTCATCTCCTGTCCTTGCTTCAGTGTTACAAATAAATATTCAGATTATCTGACCACTAGGGTTTACAATATCTTACTAATTTTATATTTATGTGCCTTTAAGATGGTCTATCCCCCTTTTTATGTTCCCACGCGAACGGGTGATAGCTGCTGTTCCATAGTTCCGGTTTGATTTCCCCTGAACCACCCCCCTGTTAATTTCTATGTCACACCAATTTTCAAAAAGGCAATCAATCATGGTCAGGTTACAATGTCTGCCCACAGCTGGTTGTCAGCCAAAACCACGGTCAGTGCTGGTGAGGCAGAGACCGCCCGAAAGTGGGGAGTCGCATTTAAAACACACAATACATGTTTAAGATTCCTACACTTACATAATACATAATAATATACAACATAATAAAACATAATACACTGTAAATTTTCTATTTTTGGTATTTTATTTATTCATATTGAAACTCCCACTTACCTTGAATCTTCGATCTGGCCGGATCGCGTAGTGGAGACGAACCCAATTCGTTCGACGAACTTTGACAGTACACAAAACGAAATAAGGTTTTGAAAGAATTTAACTCTCTTTATTTACCATTTGAAAAAATAGTAGTTTTAATTTTTTCTGTTGTTGAGCATCTTACATTTTTAAAATAGAAATCGGTTATTCTCTACTATTTTTTTTTAAACTTGGAATGAGGCTTATACATAGCTGATTATTAATAACAAAAAAAACATAATTACCTTACCTTCTATATGACACACACACATACATTAATGTAAACAGCCCAGCCTGCCTTTCTCACATATATATTAATTCTAATTTAGCAAAAACCCCATACCATTTTAAAACCCCCCAGCCCTTACACCTTTAATAGAAGAAATAAGCCCCGGCAACGTGGTTCGCGCGCGCACTCATCGTTCATATAAATTACTTGTTTTTTATTGTCCGAAAAACATGTGATTCGGTTCCACTTGATGGATTGACCGCGGTCACATGAAATTTTACTGTTGTTCCACTTTTTTCTGGAAAAAATAAAAAAACTTTGTAGAGAGCCTACTTAGCTCCGTGCCGGCCGGCACATATATTGTAACTGGCAAGCGTGCTTGTCTGAGCGGGAGGAACTTCGTATTCACGGCCAACAGATTTTCGTCGCCGTTCATGCTTAATTGCTGTGGTGTATTCACTCTATGCATGGCACATAGTCGTTATATCCGCCAAATGTGTAGACGATATTTGTCTCTGCTATACTGATGTCACTAGCAGTAGGCGTGGCTTAACGACATTTCCTGTAGTTGGCTGGTTGGTGTTACAAACTTTTCGTTCATGCGCCATTTTTTACAGCGCCGGTTGAGTTTTCTCGGCGTCACTACCGAGCCCCTGCTTGAGATGTTAAGTGTGTGCGTCGTCACACATATACAGAGTTCTGAGAAATTCGAGGGTGGTGCAAATTCCTTGCCGACTTACACAATAGAAATTGCGCCGTGCCTTTGTTTCAAACTGTCCTACTTGCCATGTGTTCTGTTGTAATGGAAATAACGTTTGCACAATAATTTTATAAAATCCCGCAAAAATGAAATAAATAAAAATGCAAATGCCCCATACCGTAAGAAATAAACTGACCCAATTTAGACACATTACAATACCCCCTCAATGAGAATTCTGCTGTCCAAAACAGAAGAAATCTCATTGATAAACCCCGAAGAGGACCGGTGAGGAACTGGTGCCAACAACCCCCTCTTGTTCTTACTCCTCATGGTTACACAACCCCCCTGGCTTGGTGACTATGGACGCATCTGAACGAGATCACTGGACTTCTCCGTAAGAGATCCCAACACCGAAAAATCGAACAGACAAGTACCACAGCACACCTCACCTTCTAACATGCTACCCCCCAAAATCCTCAATCCCTGGCTTAGATTATGCCAGATCCTCCACCGATATGTTTCCCCTTTTATGCAAGCTGGGCTGCCTTTAGCAGATACTGGGCTCACACACACTCACATTACATATTATACATTGAAAAATTCTCTAAAATTTACGATTTCATCTAAGAAAAAAAAATTCAAAATTCAAAATAAAATTCTTTATCAAAAAAAATTCTCTTCCTTGTTTTCTGTTTTTACTTAAAATAAGTGAATTTAAACATTTCTTATAGTTAAACATATCTTTAACCTAACATGTGAATACTTAGAGTCTAACAATACAAGTCAATACAAAATAAATCAATAAAACAAACATGGTTAGCACACAAATAATAAAATAATCAATACTTAAAATATTCATTAGCTGGCAGGCGAAAAATCAAGATTTTTTTTTTTCAAAAATAATCTTCCAAAAAATTTTAAAATTCAAAAAAATTTAAATTTATAAAAATGTTTCCTTTACATGTAGAAATTATTTAAAAATTGGTTTAAATTGATCAAAACAACAGTTGAACTGACTTCCATATGAAACAAGCTTCGTTGGTATATGACCTCATCAGCTGATCGAAACTAGGTCAAGTCCACAACCTTGACCCACATACGTTATGTACAAGTTTTATCTGACAATACCTCTAACATCTGTAACAATCTAACTTGAACCTCAACACATAATAAAATATTTAAAATAAACAAAATATTAATATAAATAAGAAGCAAATTGACATTTAAATTATTCAAAATAAACAATTCTTAATTTTACATGATTTCCAAATTCTATCAAAATTTTGTCACTGGTTTCAAAAATAAAATTTTATATCTTTATTATAAATCTCTCTCGTTGCTTAACAATCCTATTCTCCATTACTTTGGGTGATTTACATTATTTATCTCATTTATTGTACTACTTGATCTGTATACATATATAATCTTTCTACCTCTGACTCTAATATTCATCAACTTCAACTAACATGACACCCATCTCTATTAAAAACATCTCCCAAAACACTCTCTAACCCCAACTTATCATTAAACTCAAACCTTCTCTCTATATATAAAAAAATACTCTCTAACCCTTTGTACATAGGATACGTGTTCCCCCCCCAAAAACTCACTTCCCTTATCTGGCCCCTGGATTCTACCTAAGGCGGCCCCGTGACACTAAATCGACCCCAATCCCGTCCCAACTTATCATTATGTTGCGGACTCCCACATTACACTACCCTCTACTACAAAATTGCCATCCCCAAAATCTCAATCTCAAATACTTCAAATACAACAAAATAACATCAATTAATAAACAACAATATATCACTCAAAAACTCTACATATATTCTCCACGACTACTGTGTCAACATCAATACTTCTCAAAATTCTATAACATATTGTGACAGTACAAAAAAGTCCGATATAAAAAATATGGTATGCAAGGTAGCCAACTATTGTATTCCGATGTTTTAAAGTCATTTCTATGGGTGACATAATTTCCCTTGGTTTTGCCGATAACGACGCAGTTCCGAGACGACAAAATAATTTCAAGGACAGCAGTGTACGTGCAGCTAAAAAGACTTATAATGGTTACAGCCACTAATAACGGCGCTACTTGCTCACGTTTCATTGGCCAACAACGCCAAACGTCATAAAACCACAATGACGTTATAAAAATAAGTAACTAACAAGGCTATTATATAATGAGAAACAAAGAACGATGACGTTTTACTCACACACACATACATAAAATTTGCATAATTTTCGTCCCAGTACACAGAAGTTCATCATGGCGACCACACGCTAACAATAGTGATGGCTTGAAATAGTCAAGTTTAAAGTATTGCAAAGTGTTAACAATGTAATCAAAAGCAAATCAGTGTTAGTTACTTTCAGAGTTTGAGCAGTATAAAGCAATATTTAAAACGTTAAATGTAAATTCAGTGCAGCCAAGAAAATGTAACCACGCCGTTTGGAATCAACATGTGACACTCTACTAGAACGTCCAGTTTACTGACAAGGGAAGTGGCAACCAAAATTTTTAATTAAAGAGCTCTTTTAATCATAAAAAATATAATCATGATGTGTACACAGTCGAAAGTAAATTCAAAAATGTTTGTATGAATGTGAGTGAGCGAGAGAGGTGTGAACGTTAGATGTCGACTTCCAAATGGGGGTTGGTTTGCGTTGACTATAATTAGATATTATCAAATCACATGATCATGAAACTAAGTCATAGCCAGTAAAATTAATTGTCTGAATTAGCCTTTAAAATTAAACATAAAGGAGTGGTGATAGTAAAGGGCGGAAATTAGTAATGGCCGCCGTGTCAAGTTGTTATATGGTGTACACGATTAAAGAAATTCCTGAATAAATTACTGTTACTGTTAAATTAATAGTTACTGCAATTAAATGTATTCTCATTTCAATGACCATCTCTGTCAGCATTCTCGCTGAGCAGAATCCTGGATCCTTAGGTAATAAAAATTTATACAACGAAACTGAAATAAACAGGTGCTATAATTATGGTAGATACCATAGTTATGGTAAATGTGACACACGTGTTTAACTCGAACAATGTAAACAGACCCGAATATAAGTTACTAGAGATTTTATATGACAAATACATTTATATTTATTTAGATAAAAGTGAGAAATCACAAATGCCGCCCAGAACTAGGGACATAATTATGTAAAATCACAAATGGGCCCGAACTGGTGACTATATAAAATATATAAATACATTTTATATAATAAGCCTGAATTGCGGCAGAGGGGACATTGAAAATGAGAATGCGGTTGTAGGTTAGGTGGTAACGATAATATAAAGCGACAAACCATTAACAAATTTTATAATGGCAGAGAATAAAGAAAATAGTTCTTTATTAAACATAACTGATAGTACAAATAATAGTCAAATAAGCATGACAGAATCAGTAGTTATGAGTGAAGGAATAGTGCACTCAACACCAGTCCCAAATAACAGGGCTGAGAATAACGAAATTATGAAAATGATGCAAATGCTTTTCAATATACAGAACAATAATTTTAATATAAAATGTGAAGAATTAAAAAACGAAATACAAAGACAAAATGGTAGTATTGACAAAGTGGACAAATTAAACAAAGATGACAAGGTAAGTGGGGTAGAAAATTACGATAAAATAAATAAAGATATAGTAATAGGTGATAATAGTGTGGAGGTTGGTAGTATAAATGAAATTTTATGGGGAATTGAATATAATGATAATGGAATGATAGTGTGTGTTGAAGGGTTAAAGAGAGAGAGATGGTATGATAAAGAGAGATATATTGAGAGAGAGAAATGTTGTTGGGAGAGTTATTATGAGAGATGTTTTAAAAGAGAGAGATGGTATGATAGTGAGAGATATTGTGAGAGAAAGAGGGAGGTAGAAATTTTTAAGATAAGCAGAGATTATGAAGAGTTTATGGGAAGGTTAGGAGTAGAGATGATATATAATAAAAATAATAAGTACTTACCTTGTAATGAAGCGGATATAGCAGTCGTAGGAGATGATAATGAAAATAATGACTTAGTAACTTACCTGGTTGTGACAGATAATACTAAAGGCGACAGGACCATGCTCAATCGTGACAAGGTATATGAGATAATGATATGGGGTGATCATATTGATTATAATAGTATTGTGGAAAATTATAAAGAATTGAATAATCTTTACATTGATAATCATAATATAAGGTATTCAATGAAAAATGACTTGTATAGACCTAAGATTAGACTGTTATTTGACGATATGGGGTAATTGTTTATTGTTTATTGTGTTATGAACATTTAATTATGTGACCAGTGTTTTTTTTTTAAAATGGACTGATCAGGACTGATTACGGTAAATGATTTCATGATTAGGTGAATTGTATATTTTTGTGTATTGATGTCTATGTATTTGTGTAATTTTGCTATTGTGTATTCTATGTATTTTTTGTGTGTAAACTATTGTAGAATTTTAAATAAGTAAAAGAAGTTTAATAATGATTTTGAAAGGATATTATGGAATTTAGATTCTAAAGGGTTAGTAAATGATTAAGCATGTTATAGGTTTGGTTATTGAGAGGTATTGTTGTTAGTAGATAAGTGATGAATTTCTAATGGTATATTAATGTGAAATGTTGTAAAGAGTTTGGGAATAAGGATAAATCAGGGCATTGGAGTTAGTTGAATAAAGTTATTGGGAGTTAGGGAAAATAAAGTGCTGAGATGCTGATAATATATAAAGAGGTGTTAGATATTTTAGGGACACAGTGGTTAGTGATTATATGTAGAGGTGAGTAATGTGAGTGGTAATTATATTTGTTGTTGATGGTGATATTTTGTAATAAGGGTATTGGTGTAGGAGTCCAACGAGAGATGTTGAGACAGGAAGGGACCGTTTAGCGCCGGAAAGGGTTATCTGAAAGGGTCAGAAACCGATAAGGGAATGAGTTGGTTAGAGGGAATACACACATACTAGTACAAAAATGAGCGGTGCCAGAGGTTTTAAATGGGATTTGTGAAGGGGGTTGTTATTGAGATATTGGTGTCATATTATATGTAAATGGTTAGAAGTGGTTGTTAGTGGAAAAAAAGAGGTAAGTAAGGTTAGGTTGACAAATACCAAAATAAGATAGAGAATAATAATAGAGGGTCACCCAAACTAATAAGGAAAAAGGATTAGAAAGGTGATGTAACTGAAAGATAAGGTAAATGGAAAGGTAAATGACAAATTTGAGAATTTTGCATAGAATCTAAATGAACGTTAAATGATAAAAGTTAATCGAAAGCTGATAAAGTTCTGCTACCAGATATGTAAATATGAATTAAGTAATGTGAATTGTTCAATGTTAGTGTTTAATGTTTATGATGTACAATGTTTTATGGTGTTTTATGATGACAACAATAGTGTGTGTGGATAGGAGGTTACTACCAAGATAGTAGCGATTATAAGATTAAAATTTTGTAAAGTTTGTCCATTCTCTAGAAATGATTCTGTTATAAAGAAGGTTAAATGTAAGAAAAAGTCGTAAAGAAATTATAAAACTTTTAAATTGTCTGCCATGATATAGATATTGTAAGATTATATGAAGTAAATTATTAGGGTTAATGGTTGTTGCTAAAGCAGTAAAATACATTGTTGTTTAGGTTAAGAACAATTGTTTTCATGGGATAAAGGGAGTGAATATAGTTGACAGAAGTCAGAAATGTGTACTAGGTACCGGATTGTGAAGGGGAGCAATTTCTATCTTAATTCTTGTTGTACATTGTGTGAAATTTTTAGAATTAAGCAAACCAACACCCCAAAACGCAAACCAACGTACTAAGAGGAAACATATCAGTTGTGGATATGGATATAGAGAAGGCCACTATTTTAAAATTTTGTATTGAATGTTTCAGAGTTTTATGGTGTGGTGACCGCGGTCCTGAGCTGGCCGGTGCGTCAGAACAGGAGCGTAAAGTGCCTCATGGCCTTATGGTGTAGGGATCTCTCTGGAGAAGTCCAGTAAGGTCAGAAGGTGCGAACCTCATCATTGAACCAAGGGTAAGTGATTGAATTTATATTTTTTTTTTTGTAACACTACAGGGGGTTGTGGCTCCATATCTGAGCTGATCCTTTTAGAGAAGTATGAATGAGTCAATGAAAGTTTTTGTGTCTCGACACAAAACCTTTCATTGAGGGGGTTTTGTGACAGTACAAAAAAGTCCGATATAAAAAATATGGTATGCAAGGTAGCCAACTATTGTATTCCGATGTTTTAAAGTCATTTCTATGGGTGACATAATTTCCCTTGGTTTTGCCGATAACGACGCAGTTCCGAGACGACAAAATAATTTCAAGGACAGCAGTGTACGTGCAGCTAAAAAGACTTATAATGGTTACAGCCACTAATAACGGCGCTACTTGCTCACGTTTCATTGGCCAACAACGCCAAACGTCATAAAACCACAATGACGTTATAAAAATAAGTAACTAACAAGGCTATTATATAATGAGAAACAAAGAACGATGACGTTTTACTCACACACACATACGTAAAATTTGCATAATTTTCGTCCCAGTACACAGAAGTTCATCATGGCGACCACACGCTAACAATAGTGCTGGCTTGAAATAGTCAAGTTTAAAGTATTGCAAAGTGTTAACAATGTAATCAAAAGCAAATCAGTGTTAGTTACTTTCAGAGTTTGAGCAGTATAAAGCAATATTTAAAACGTTAAATGTAAATTCAGTGCAGCCAAGAAAATGTAACCACGCCGTTTGGAATCAACATGTGACACTCTACTAGAACGTCCAGTTTACTGACAAGGGAAGTGGCAACCAAAATTTTTAATTAAAGAGCTCTTTTAATCATAAAAAATATAATCATGATGTGTACACAGTCAAAAGTAAATTCAAAAATGTTTGTATGAATGTGAGTGAGCGAGAGAGGTGTGAACGTTAGATGTCGACTTCCAAATGGGGGTTGGTTTGCGTTGACTATAATTAGATATTATCAAATCACATGATCATGAAACTAAGTCATAGCCAGTAAAATTAATTGTCTGAATTAGCCTTTAAAATTAAACATAAAGGAGTGGTGATAGTAAAGGGCGGAAATTAGTAATGGCCGCCGTGTCAAGTTGTTATATGGTGTACACGATTAAAGAAATTCCTGAATAAATTACTGTTACTGTTAAATTAATAGTTACTGCAATTAAATGTATTCTCATTTCAATGACCATCTCTGTCAGCATTCTCGCTGAGCAGAATCCTGGATCCTTAGGTAATAAAAATTTATACAACGAAACTGAAATAAACAGGTGCTATAATTATGGTAGATACCATAGTTATGGTAAATGTGACACACGTGTTTAACTCGAACAATGTAAACAGACCCGAATATAAGTTACTAGAGATTTTATATGACAAATACATTTATATTTATTTAGATAAAAGTGAGAAATCACAAATGCCGCCCAGAACTAGGGACATAATTATGAGAAATCACAATATATTACTTCAAAACAACATTACATTATCTTCAAAACAATATTATTCTCTCCTATTTCAACTTTAACTTTGACTTCAACTTGGACAGATCTACATGTCCCATAAAATATTCATCACCCACAAAAACTATCTTTTGTTAACTTGCATAAATTATTACTTTACTTCTCACTTTATCCAATTATTTTTACCATTACTTTCAAACATCTGTAATACATTAAAACATTACATTGAACATTAATTACTTGGAACATTTATAACCATTTTACCAGTGACCTGTTATTGCTGATCAGCTGATCTTACTAACACAATGAAAACACATCTCAAAATTGAACAAATTACATGAAATCTATATATATTTATTTCTCCTTACTTCTCACCTCATTGTTTCCCATTTCTCTGATTCTGATCATTTATGTTGACCGCCTGCCAGACGTTTAATTATTGGCTTAGTTTAAAATATACACATATAATGAAAACACATATTTTATCAATACCTATATCTAACGTACAACAATAAAATAATACATTTAAAATTATAGCATGAACACCTTATATTGAATGTCTGAGCAGCTAGTTATTTAAACAGAGCACAAGCATTTTTATTGGACTAAAATTTAAGTTAAATATTTTTCAGGTCATAAAATTTAAATTCGTGACTCCTCTGAGCCACCCCCTGATCCACACACAAAATTTTCAAATTTATTATTAATAATTATCCTATATCATCATTCAATTATTATTACAATTTTTTAATTGTCTTTTTTATTGAACACAATTATTTCAAATAATCTCACTACTGAATTAAAATCTTAGTTACATCTGTAACCATTTTTATTCTACATGATTATAAAATTTTCATACTTACAATCCATTCAAAATGACACACACAAAACATATTCACCATACCACATTACTTTCACCTCACCTCTGAAACATTTAACACAAAAATATTAGTTAAATCAAACAATTTATCCTTTAATCACCAAATTTCCATCTCGTAAAATAGTTTAAATTCATTAAAAAGTTAATTATACAACATTGAAATAGTCAATCAAAGTATTTAGCATGTATCAAATTGTTTTAATTAAATTAATTATTAACAATACAAAATTCATTACCATCAACAACTATTATTATTCAATTACTGTTTTCAAAATTAATTCTGATATGTATTAAATTGCAAAATATTAATATTATTATTATCCCAATTACACACTTGTTTACTTAACCTTCTACAATTCACACAAATAAATTCACTACATTTTATTTACAAATTTTTGTTATTTACTGTTCAGTTTTTCCACACTTCATTGTCCAAATCTGCCATGTCAAAAACCATAAAACAAAATGTTTATAACTGTCTTTTATTGTTTTACAGTTTAACCTCCATCGTCCCAGATTAACCTTGGTTTTGTGTAACATCGTTCTTTTCTCACCACACAAATGACTGTTTTGTGTGTTGTAACCATACAAACTAAACTCATTCATCTTACCAAAATACTCATTAGACCAGTCAACGTTAGGCATTTTTGTTAAGTCTCCGTCATTAAATTCATTCACTATCGGGTTAATTACATTTGTCAAATCATTATAATCATTATTATTCAAATATACTTCTAGACTTTCTTTCCATTCATCATACTTTCTATTCAAATTATACAATTCTGTTACTCTCTCCACATACAATTCTCTGTTTACATCTCTCTCCTCATAACCCCAAATCACACTCTCAAAAGTATTACAGACAGAGGGTACAAATTCAATTAAACCTTTCCTGACTTCTCCAGGAAAAACAAAAAACTTCAAAAAACAATTATTTGTAGCACACTTGTCTACACAATATATACGTGAAGGTCTTCCTTCACCCCCCATTCTACCTCGTAAAAAATTTACCCTCTGTTTCATACCCATAATATAACTCTCTTTCCACTCTCTCTCTAACTCATAAACACACATTAACATCTCATAATCGCATTCCACAAACTCATCAGTATTCTCACTATTTATTTTCACCGTATCACTTTCTGATACCAACTCTCCAAATACACTACTATTCTCAGTATTACATTCATTATTTTCGATATTGTCATTATTATTGGTTAACTCTTTGTCTAATACAACATTGCCATTACAACTTTCATTTGTATTACTCGTACTCGGTTCTACTTTATTCAAATTCTTTCTTATTTTATTGGTACTTTCTAGATGTTCATTCTTGTCTTGTATATTATTTATCAACTCATCAAATTTTACGCTAATACTCTGCTGCAACTGAGCATTCTGTTGTTTAATTTCATTAAAAATAATATTTTTAATATTCTGCTGTTCGCATTTTATTTTCTGTTCATTAAAGTCATTAGTTAATTGATCTAATTTACAGTCCATCTTTCGTAAAAAACTCATTATATTCATTTCATCAGCTTGTTTACTTTTATTGGTTGAAACGGGGGTCAACTGAATCCCCGAATCAACATCTGTTTCGCTTAGTTGTGTTTGAGCCGCAGTCGGAGTGGAGTGAACGATTACATTACTGCCGACAGCTGTTTCTGTAACAGCGCTCGGCTCCCCCCTCAGCATACCACTTTCATCCAGCGATTGCGACTCAAGGTCACTTTCACTCATAACTGAATCTATTACACTACTTTTTTCTCTATTCTCAGACATTTTTACTTGATCTATTTTTTTTTTTTTTTTTTTTTACGTAACAACTGCCAATGATTACTCTCTTTTCAAACTGATATTTTAACATATACAAAATCAACCTTCTATCATAATTACGTAAGTTTACATCAATACAATTTCGCTTTCATAACCGTACTTCGTTATGCACTGTCAAATGTAAGCCGGTGTAATACAACCCTTTTTTGTTATATTACATCCTGGTCACGGCACCAATTGTAACTTTTCTATTTTTGGTATTTTATTTATTCATATTGAAACTCCCACTTACCTTGAATCTTCGATCTGGCCGGATCGCGTAGTGGAGACGAACCCAATTCGTTCGACGAACTTTGACAGTACACAAAACGAAATAAGGTTTTGAAAGAATTTAACTCTCTTTATTTACCATTTGAAAAAATAGTAGTTTTAATTTTTTCTGTTGTTGAGCATCTTACATTTTTAAAATAGAAATCGGTTATTCTCTACTATTTTTTTTTAAACTTGGAATGAGGCTTATACATAGCTGATTATTAATAACAAAAAAACATAATTACCTTACCTTCTATATGACACACACACATACATTAATGTAAACAGCCCAGCCTGCCTTTCTCACATATATATTAATTCTAATTTAGCAAGAAACCCATACCATTTTAAAACCCCCCAGCCCTTACACCTTTAATAGAAGAAATAAGCCCCGGCAACGTGGTTCGCGCGCGCACTCATCGTTCATATAAATTACTTGTTTTTTATTGTCCGAAAAACATTTGATTCGGTTCCACTTGATGGATTGACCGCGGTCACATGAAATTTTACTGTTGTTCCACTTTTTTCTGGAAAAAATAAAAAAACTTTGTAGAGAGCCTACTTAGCTCCGTGCCGGCCGGCACATATAGCGTAACTGGCAAGTGTGCTTGTCTGAGCGGGAGGAACTTCGTATTCACGGCCAACAGATTTTCGTCGCCGTTCATGCTTAATTGCTGTGGTGTATTCACTCTATGCATGGCACATAGTCGTTATATCCGCCAAATGTGTAGACGATATTTGTCTCTGCTATACTGATGTCACTAGCAGTAGGCGTGGCTTAACGACATTTCCTGTAGTTGGCTGGTTGGTGTTACAAACTTTTCGTTCATGCGCCATTTTTTACAGTGCCGGTTGAGTTTTCTCGGCGTCACTACCGAGCCCCTGCTTGAGATGTTAAGTGTATGCGTCGTCACACATATACAGAGTTCTGAGAAATTCGAGGGTGGTGCAAATTCCTTGCCGACTTACACAATAAAAATTGCGCCGTGCCTTTGTTTCAAACTGTCCTACTTGCCATGTGTTCTGTTGTAATGGAAATAACGTTTGCACAATAATTTTATAAAATCCCGCAAAAATGAAATAAATAAAAATGCAAATGCCCCATACCGTAAAAAATAAACTGACCCAATTTAGACACATTACAACACTCATAATTAACATTGCGATTATTACATCAAAATAAACAATTCACCTTTAAATTTGCATATAAAATTATAAACATTACACTTTAACTTCAATTGAACTTTTTACTAATCAACCATCAATTATTTATCATTTCTTATACCATGAAATTCTTCAAAATTTTAAAATTTATTACCAACATTCATCTTATAGAATATTTCATTTATTATCTCCTTTCAAATTAATTCAATTATTTTATCAAACACATTTAATTACTTTAACAAAATTTACAAATTTGAGTATACTTCACCTTGCTACATCATTACATTTAACATCAACACAAAAGTATATACAATCCACATTATTATTCGTTATAGTTTACCACAAATCATTTCATAATACAGTCCTTTTCAAAACCACTACTCACATAATTAAATGTTCATACCGCTAAATGTTTAACCACCATCATCGAATAATAATCTGGTCTTACGTCTACACAGGTCATTTTTTATTAAATACATTATATTATCTTTATCAATATAACGACTATTTGAAGTCTCATACTTTTCCACAATACCATAATAATCAACAGGATTATTCCATATTATTACATCATATAACTTGTCACCATCGAGTATAGTCAAGTCACCCTTAGTATGGTTTGTCACAATTAGGTAAATTATAATTTCATCATTATTATCGTCTGCTGCTATACCAGTTTCATCACAAGGTAAGTACTCAATATCATCAACCTTATCATCATTTGCTGCACTAATTACGTCACAAAGTAAGAATTCAATATAATCATCAACTCTCTCCCTCTTCACACTGTCTCTTAATTCTTTATAACTCCTACTAACCTCAAACAACTCTATCTTCCTATCAAAATACAACTCTCTCTCTAAATACCTCTCATCATAACACCATTTCACACTTTTTCTATCATCCCATGCAGAGGGTACTACTACATAAAAACATCTCCTGGCTCTTCCAGGACAACTACAAAAAATTAAGGGACTACTTGAAGACACCTCGTCTTCCACATAACCTCTGGAGGAAACTTTGTCCTTGTAAAACATCTGTGAAAACCCTATTTTACAATATACCCGGGGAAAATTTACCCTCTGCCCCCTATCCACAAAATAATTCTCTTCATATTCTCTCTCTAACTTACAAACACTTATTTCTACTCTCTCACTACCCCCTACTCCCATTACTCTCTCACTCTCACTTACTGTCTCTATATTCTCATCACCACTATTTATTTTCACTGTATCACCTTTAAATACCTTGTTTTTAACTATCTTACCACTATTACTTGTTAACTCATTTTTATAACTATCACTTACCTCGTTAATTATTTCTTCATTATTATTCATCATCGTATCATCGTCATTATTTTTGATACCATTACAACCACTTCCCTTATTATTTGTACCATTTTCTACCCCCTCCTTTCTCTTTCTACTTTCGTTTACTTCGTCTTCTAATTGTTCGTTCCAATTTTTAAAATTCATTTCATTTTTTATATTTTGTTCTTCGAATTTATGATCGATCTTCTCAAATTTAACATTTAGATCACTCTAAAAACTGTCAAACTTACTATGAGTCTCAATTTTTTGTTCTTCTAATTTATTATCGATCTTTACGAACTTACTGTCTATGTTTCTGAAATTACTATACCTGTTAATTTTCTGTTCTTCTGATTTATTTAATAGTAATTGCATCATTGCCATCATGTCTTTCTTTTCATCTGTTTTACTTTCGTGTCTGCTTGAGATGGGTGTTGACTGGACTGGTGAGCCATTTACATCAACTGACTCGGTGGAACTTCCCTCGAGCTAGCTCACTGGAGTCGAGCGGACCCCCATCTCACTCATAAACGTCTCGTCAGTGATGCTGACTTCGTTATTTTTATCTGCCATTTTTTTTTAAATTGATTTTCAAGAGGTTTGTTTATTTTGACACAAAATTCTTATTTTAACTACGTTTTGTCAATTACGCCACCTAAACTCGTTCCCAATCACTCCACCCTCCATTGAGCATATTTCGCATTAATTAAACACCCGCAAAAATCCTGTCAGGGACTCGCCAAATATAAACTTACTTACAATTCATTTTAAAAATCCTGGCAGGATTTCGTCAAATGTAAACTTACTTCCTCTTTCAAACTTGTAGATGTTGCACCTGTAATTTACTTACCTGCTTACCTTCAGAAGTGCCCAGAGTCGCCAGAGTGTTTGAGGATGACACTCAACCCAAATTACGCATCTGACTTTTCAAAATCTCCCCCTCAGAAGTTCCACGGATCGTTTATGCGAAACTTCGGAAACAGTGATTAAGAACGCAATAGGCGCGCGCGAGCAAACAAATTGCACAACATCTTTTGGTTATAAGAAATTGGTTTTAATGAATTACTTTTTTCTGAGACATTATTTATCATCTCTTGAATACATTGTTGTTAAGTCACTTTTGACTTAAAATATTACTTCCAAAAATACAACTCTCTCATTCACACTTTAGATTCTCCAGTACTACGTTCATTCTTTTCCTTTCACTCACTCACAAATTAAACAATTGTAATTACATTTCTTTTAGTGCTTTATCATTCAGGGGCAATTTTTTATTAATGGTATTGAAAACAGGTACCTGTATACTTTTTCACACACTTAACAGACTGGGCACATGATGGCTGCTTTCACCCATGCCACGTGTTCATGGAGTCTATTTGTTTTCCAATTTCTAGTCCGAAAAGTATTCCAGCGACGTCTCTGGTGTTCTTACTGGCTCTAGTTGTGATTCTCGGCCATCCTGCTAGTGATTCTAATGGGAATTTCGAACTTCAATGTACTAAAGTTTTGAAAACACACAACCAGACTTTTGACACATCTGGTTGTGGCAATGTCCGTGTTTGTAGAGCACCAAGCTGCCAGATGCAAGCTCATGGCTGACCAAATATTCACCGCTCTCGGCTGTTGGAATTTTCTTCGTTGTAACATAGCTGGTTCAAATGTATGCATAATTTACGGTTCTTTATTACGTATCATCCGTTTTGTGGGTGGTTCACATCATTGTTGAGTGATGTGCAGAAATATAATATGACGTGTTATGCCGTATATGGTCACAAAATTATGTTAGATAGGTGATTGGTTGTTAACATCGTCACACAATTAATGTCTTAGGCCAGAATAATTATGAATCACCGTTGCTGCAGATCGCCCTTCCACTGGTTACATTCGCTTTTACAACACTATATATATTCATTATATTTTTGAATAAAATGATACCCACTCAGGATTGCCCCATTACACTGTGTAACGTAATTTTTTCATGCTTTTTTTTGGCAAAATTCTTTATTTGTATGAAGTGGCTCTACCATGTATTTTAAAGGACAGTGATTATATTCCTTAGCACTTTGTGTTGGATTCTTCATGTGTTAGTGTTTGATAGAATGGTGTGACTTCCAGAGCTGTATTCTATATGAGTTTTGGGGTCTTCTTGTATAACAGCATTTTATACCTGTTAGCTTGATATGTCTTCCTGAAGTTCATTTACATTATCATTCTTGAATGTCATTATCACAGTAAGCTTAGCCCTTAGTGACTTACTGACATTCGAGGAGAAAATTCGCTCAAAACTTTTATTTTGTCTATCAAGTCTTTCTCATGATTCTATAACTGAATAAGATTTTTGTCTAGTATTTATATTATGTACTTATATACATAAGGGGTGGCCTCAGACTCTTATTTACCATTAAGAAAAGAAGGAATCACAGGAATATGTTGTCTACATTAAAATTTTAGTTGGCTTTCTTTCTGGGTTTTATTCTTTAGGATTCTAAAATTTTTTTCATACTGATTATGTTTTCGAATGTTTCACTTTGTGTAACACTTCTTTACAGATGACTTAGTTTCTGCATTTTGTGTATTCATAGTGTTGTATATTTTATTGTTAAGATATCCCATAATCCTGATTTTTTTTGTAATTTACTTCCTGCACATTTCCATAGCTTTATAGTCTAAACTAATATGTATAAAGAGCAGAATATGATGTTACATTTCAGGCTTGATAATAGCCAAAGCCTTTTCGGCATAAAAACTATTGGATATACTGTTAGAGTGTGCTCAGTCCACTATAGAAATCTTCAATCCCAAAATGTAAGGTTAAATTTATTTATAGTAAACACATGTACTCAAGGTGAATTCATGGTCAAGATGTCTCATTTCCAAAGTGAGACATATTCATTTAAACCCATCTCAGGGTATCCAGTGTAGGTTTAGGTTCAGATCAATCTAGATGATCTGAGCATACTGCTAGAAACATTGATCTACTCAAGTTCACACTGGTACACACACACAGGCATAAAGCCATGAGTGGTATAAAAGGAGTAACTTTAAAAGCAAATAAGTTGGCAGTAAAGTAGTTTGACTTGTGTAGTTTTATTAAGTGCAAAGTTTTCGAAAAGATGAGAAAAAATTCTAAGGTTTTGTGTAGCCAAAGTTGGCACAGTTCCCGTGTTCTAATTCAAGGTATTGATTGGAATGTAATAATGTTGCTGTATTATATATGAACAAAGAGATGCTCAATTCCCAAATGACAATTGCTGTCAAGGGTGTGATTACTCCTGTAAAAAAAACAGTTGACAGTGTAGTACTTTTTTTTTTCTAGTTTCAATCCATTCTTGCACAGAAATTTTTTCACAGCGTGACATTGAATTTTAAAAATACATAATGATACGATATTTAATGATACAATTTGTAGTTGTTTTTGTTACTGTAAATTTGATACCCATTTCAATATGATAAAGCTATGATAATAATATTTTCATATTAATTCAACAACTTTATGTTTTTGTATGTTTTTCCTGCAGGTAACGTCAAAAAATATATACAGTACTTTCCTTATTAGTGATTAGTGTAATCATAATCATGCAGGAAATCAGTATGTTACCTATTTGTTTTTTGTCAACTTAAGAACAAAACATACAAATGTCTAACACAATAAATTAAAAAATGTAAGGATCCTTCAAACACATTAAAAGCAAAAAGGAATGTATTACACTAAAAATATAGGCTCACTAATGAAATAACAAAACAAAAAGCTTGTTATTACTTTTAATAATGTTTTGCATTCTTTTTTTTAGATGTTGGTTATTTTCTTGTACACTAAATGTTATTTTCCATTTTATATGGCCAATGAATTTATTGTAATATTATTAACTTCTTCAGTTCTGCTTTTTTATCTTTGTAGGACGTTTTGCATTATTTTTTTTGAAAGGTCGCATATTTTTTTATACAAAAAATTTACTATCCATTTTATATGGGTAGCGAATTTAATGAATGTAATACTATTAATTTTGTCAGTTCTACTTCTTTTATTTTTGTACTAGCAAAAATACCCGTGGTTCGCTACGGAGTTTTACGTTGTATGTAATTGTACAATTATTGCTCGCTTAATAGTATAGGATTAGATAGATTGTACAAATTCTCAACTCTTAGTTTGTTTATTTACATTCATAGCAACAGCTATTTATTATTTATTTCGAGAAAATCGTTTCCGAGAAAAAAAGGACATACATTTATTAATTAATTGAACTTCAAAATTTTCTCGACTCTAAGAACCTGCAAACAACGAAGTTTTTTTCAATTTAAAACAATGATTAAAAACTCAGGACTAAATGTATTCGGGGTTTCCAGTAAACTGAGATGTCAACCACTTCATTTACAAAGTATGTAATTCCCGCGATAAATTTCAGTACAGTAAACCCTCGATTTAACGGACCTCGGTTTAACGGACTTCGGATTTAACGGACAGAATTTGACAGACAAAACGGAAGAAAAAAAAAGCATGATAATGTTTTTAGGCTTTTGAAACGTATAATGTGCATAAACTGCAGACTCTCCTGTTCTGGCGATATTGCTTGGCTATCGGAGCATTCTTTCGTTTCTTTTCTTCTTGTTTTGAAACACGCACATTTTCTCATCTTCAATTGTATTTGATGAGAACGGAGTAGTCATCAAGAATTCATTTAATTCTTCACGATCCCTGTCTTTGCGTTGTCGTTGACGCAGGCATCGCACACGTTCAGTGGAAGACATCACGACGACTAACACTAAAAAATATACACTGATATGCATCTTATTTCACTGTGAAATATTCGTCCATCAGCTAATACAGCAAGCATTACAGTGGCACGTAACTTTTCATTTCCCGTAATCTTTACTGTTACAGATTTGGTTCCGTTTTGGTCCACAGTAAATATACGTAAATAAAAAATAAAAAATACGGGCGTTTCATCGGCATTTCCCATGTGTTCAAGTGAATAATTATGCTTCTTGCGTAAATGAATGACAAACCGCTGATACTGTAGGAGTTTTTCTTCGTAGTCACTCGGTAGTTTTAGCGTGAGTGATGTACGTCATTTAAGCGCAAATCCATGTCACCGCATCATTCGTCTTTTACACCCGAAGCTGGCTTTGAAACCGGAAACTTTTAATTCTTCTGGGATTTCTAAAGCTTTTAATTTTAAAACATGTCTAGTGACAGGGAGTCCTTGCCTTCTTAAAAGCCGTTAAGTATTCACAGACGCTGTACTCTACTGCTACAAAACGCCCAACTTGAGGTCCCGCGAATGCTCGTCGCGCAGTATTTGCATTTAAAAGTCATTCCTTCTGTTTTCTCCATCGTCGAATACAGGATTCATCAATATCGAATTTCCTTGCGGCTTCGCGATTATATGTTTTTTCTACATTTTGTATCACAATTAATTTATAATTCGCATCGTACGGGTTACGTTTAATTTGATTTGACTGGGTGCCTTTAGTCTTCACAATATCACTCATACCGCAAACGCACTACAAAAACGCCGATTAAAAACAAAGTACAGATAAGCGATGTTGTCGCTGTTACAATAGAAAACCACACTGGTAGTTTACCCGTTATTTAGAAACATGTTACTCACACCCCTCTACTCATCCTTTGTCTTGCTGCCTACAGAAGGGTGCGAACACACGCGTGTGCGCACGCACTTACACTTTATCTTCCTATTCTTTCTTCAGTTTGCTGTAAAAACATTCGGTTGTAGTCATAAATCAAACGCCAGAGTTAACTACAGCCAGGCAAACTGCTGTTGCTTAGGCAGTAAACAACTCATAGATACCCACGTTAGCGCGCGAATGCAAGCCGCATGCCAAATTAGCGACCAGGTTTTTAGGAGAAAAAGTGCGGCTTGTATTCAGAACAATACGGTATTTGCATGATATTAATAGTATTAAAATTTCAAGTGTTATAGGCCTATTTGATTTAAATATATCCTCAAAAAACAAAATTTGTGATTTAATGGACTTTCGATTTTACGGACATCCCTCAGCCCCAATTAGTCCGTTAAATCGAGGGTTTACTGTATTTGGTTTTTTGCCCCTTAGGAGTGAAAGTTTTTAAAACCGTTTCTTAGTGAGCACCTAAGACCTATGATGAAGCTATGTTCAAAGTCTCATTGATATCCATTCAGTGGTTTCAGAGATATCGTGATCAGTGAGTCAGTCAGTGGTATTTGGGTTATATAGATATCTATATATATCTAGCCGATTTACCCAGCGTTCCTCGGCTTCATAATTTATTCATAGGCTCATAGGCACCTATTCTTGTTCTAACGTTATATTACTTGTATATTGTATAATCTTCCTTGTATTGTTACGTTCGCATTCTCACTGGAGGAATACTCTGTAGCGCACCTGTTTAAGAACATGTCATAAACTGTATTCTTATATCTGGAGAAGAATACTGTTGCGCGTGATGCTCCTGCTCGATTTCTAACTCTGGGAGAGGGCGAACAGCTAAATTAGTTTTCAATAAAATGTCTACAGTACTTGCACGCGCTGCATATTTAACTGTCGTTTTATAATTCATTGTGTTAATGTTGAAATAAGGCATTTGTTAAATTAGTGTCTCCTAAACTTATTCTAACAATACAATACCTCTATAGATTTCAGCTTATCAATTTTTAAATTCAAACTGAAGCAAGTGCATTTATATTGTCTGAACACTATGATCTGAATACATTCTCTATCAAAACGTTGTTTTTTATACTCGCTTATAACTTACTTCGATCTTAACTTATCCACTTTTAAATTCAAACTGAAACAACTCTGAATTCACACATTATTAAGAAGTTTCTTAAGATGCATACACCACCTTTGATATCATAACCTATATCTTTATTTATAAAAACCGTGGACTCTGGCCCCGCCGTCTTTCGTGGGATCTGACCTAAGACTCCCCAGGTTCCGTGGATGAACTCCGGGGAAGGCCCGTCGGACGACTCCCGCGCTATTTCCTATGCGGGAGACTTCCACCGATGCTATGGTAACCAGAATCTATTCTATTGGGTTGCCATAGTAACCAGATCTAATAGTTTTTTAAGACCCAAAGGACCCCCCGAAGGATCGTATCGAAAAAACACCTATCCTATGTTGGTTCTCCCGTTGCATAAAATATTTGTGCCAAGTTTGGTTGAAATCGGTCCAGTGGTTTAGGAGGAGATGTGGAAGACCCCAAAGGACCCCCCGAAGGGTTGTATCGAGAAAACACCTATCCTATGTTGGTTCTCCCGTTGCGTAAAATATTTGTGCCAAGTTTGGTTGAAATCGGTCCAGTGGTTTAGGAGGAGATGTGGAAGACCCCAAAGGACCCCATCGAAGAAAACACCTATCCTATGTTGGTTCTCCTGTTGCGTAAAATATTTGTGCCAAGTTTGGTTGAAATCGGTCCAGTGGTTTAGGAAGAGATGTGGAAGACCCCAAAGGACCCCATCAAAAAAAACACCTATCCTATGTTGGTTCTCCCGTTGCGTAAAATATTTGTGCCAAGTTTGGTTGAAATCGGTCCAGTGGTTTAGGAGGAGATGTGGAAGACCCCCAAGAACCCCCCAAAGGACCCCCTAAAAAAAAACACCTATCCTATGTTGGTTCTCCCGTCGCGTAAAATATTTGTGCTAAGTTTGGTTGAAATCGGTCCAGTGGTTTAGGAGGAGATGTGGAACATACATACATACAAAGGGGGGGGGTTGCCCCTTAGGAGTGAAAGTTTTTAAAACCATTTCTTAGTGAGCACCTAAGACCTATGATAAAGCTATGTTCAAAGTTTCATTGATATCCATTCAGTAGTTTTTGCTCTACGTTGATTCTATGTCAGTCAGTCAGGCAAACTCCCCCCCCCTTTTCCCCCCTTTAAAGGTCGAATTTCCAAAAATCCCTTCTTAGCGGATACCTACATCACATAAGGAACCTACTTGCCAAATTTCAAGTTTCTAGGTGTTATAGTTTCGGAGATTTCGTGATGAATCAGTGAGTCAGTGGTATTTCTCTTTTATATATATAGATTCAGATACATTTTATCACCATTTCATCTATATTGTTACGTACTGCTTGTATGTTATACTACGTAATGTTTGTCGTCAGTGAAAGAATGAAAGAAACAAGTCATATGAAATTTTAAAAATTAAGACCAAACGAAATAAATTATAATTCCCCTTCCTTACATTTATGTGTGAGTATGGTCAGTTCCACCTCGAGCATTTTTCCTTTAGGAGGCTACTCATGATTTTGGTGCCTCTCCTATACTGAGACTAAAACTTTAATATACAGTAAACCTGTAAGTTCTAAACTTACCATATTGGTTGACAATTTATTAACTTATTCACTCAAAGTTATCATTGTGCTACTTATAAACTTCTAATTTGTGATCTTGTGTCTTGTGTAAATCTATATGACTGTTAGTTATTTTTTTTTCCTTGCAGATTTACATAGGAAGTTTAAAAAGTCAACATCAGTAGTTTTACAAACAGATATTTTTTGTATAATAGATTGATTGAGTAAAAAATATAAGACACTTCTTAAATTTGTGTGATAGTACAAATTTTTCCGTAATAGTAGAGACTGGCTTCTTCAGTCTGACAGATCACACAAACTTTCTCTTATTGGTGCACATGTGTTCTTATGAATATGATAATAATGAATTTACGTCAACTGTAATTTCTTTAAAACATATTCACAATTTACATTATTAACAGTACACTTTTAAAGACACTCTTATTTACACATATTTAGTTACATACCTGTAAAGCCACAAGCAAAAAGAATCTGTTTTGCAAGGAATGTACAGTTTTTAATGATTTTTTTTTTAAATTTTGGCACTCCATCAGGTGGTGCTCTGGATTATGGCTCTCTAAGGTCTAGGCTGTAGGCTGACTCTGAGTGCAGCTAAGGAAATACACACATTCAGATGAGTGATGAATTCTATATAAAATGAGAAATGAGAGACTGATAAATTAATAATATTTTAATGAAGTCTCTTAAAATTGTATTAATATGAGCATCAGTATAACCATTTTAATCAAAAGTGTAATGTAGCATTGGCACTACAACATTTACTGTACTATCCTAGATTATCATTTCCCACCCTTGAAACATTGCACTAATTACTGTAAAAGTAACAAGGTTGTTTGCTACATTGTGAGAATAGTATAGACAGTTAAATGCTCTTGATAGTGTTGTGAGCACTACTGTACAATAATTAAGTTCTGTTGTATTCCGTACATGATTCTGTTGAAACAGCACTAAGTCGTTATTTTCAAATTCAGTTTCAAACAGAAGAATTTTATGTCACTGTTTCAGAATATGTGAATTTTGTGGCTAATTGAACAGCTGTATTAGAATGGGTTATTTGTATGAAATTTTTAGAAGTAATCCAAATTTAATATAAAAATTGTATTGCATATTACTATGTAATACATAGCATATTAAAATCATACACAGTTAACATACTGACAATGTATGTGAATACCCCAAGCATAGTACATTTTTTCTCCAGTAAAAGTAAAACGATATAAATTTCTATCAATTACTAAATTGATAGAATAAATAAATATTCGAGTCCCTGTTCTCGGGCGTCAATGAAACAATATTAATTAATTCATTTATTAATAAACTCTTACCTGTGGGTTCCTCTCCAGGGTTTTACAGACGAACACAGCTGCAGATGGGTTATTTGGGAAGGACGGTAAAAATATAATAACACAGTTTATATTTGAGCAAATTGCTTCTGGTTTATTAAACAAATTAACTACTTCGTCTTACTTTGATAACAATAAAATACTGGTATATTATTTTTTATTAGTAATGCATTGAATTAGTAACGAATAACATGAAATCTTTCTTACTTCTAACCTATAACAAATTATTTATTTTTAAAGGAACCAGTACGTATTTATCTCTTTTCCCCTTGCTATTTTCTTTTATAAAAGCCCCTTTCCCTTAGAGATCTCTAGGTTTACATGTAAACTTTTTCTTTTAAAATAAGCTATCATCATTCATTTTAAACTGATTTAAATATGTATATTCAGGGTTGTTAGTTACCCGTCCACTGTGTGTGTCCATATGGTTTGTTGCACTGTCTCGTGTTGACCGCTTTCTTGGTTCGATCGCACTCACGCAACTGTTTATAATGAGTTTAATGTGTTTTTAATTAAATTTTCACTGATTTGATTTAATATCTCCACATGTGGTAATATAAAGTCGGCCGACATAACTTTGCTCGAGCACTTGATGGTTAATTTTCTGGCCACGCTATATTGTTTGTACTTTAATAGTTGCACATGATAGGCCTACTTTAATTTCGGCCTATCTTACACTCCCGAGGCCACCGTTATATTTGTTAATGCACTGTATGCTGCTTCTGTCTGATGCAAACTCTGGTGATAGACTGCTTACTGTGATTCACAAAGACTGCTGGAGAGCTGTTGCGTAATACGTCTGGGCTGGGCTGTCTAGACATCAACAATAACACTGTATGTTGCTGGTTACAAGGGGCACCTCACAGGTGAATACTGACAATTAAAAAATTTACTGATTTAAATTGAAACTATGGTAGCACACAATTCTGTACCGTTACAATACCCCCCCCCCCCCAATGAGAGGTTGTATGTCGAAGCATACAAACTCTCATTGCCTAAAACCTAAGAGGATCAGTGAGGATATGGCGCCACAACCCCCCTTAGATTCTTTACTAAAATCATGAGTACTTACCCCCCTAGTCCGGTGACTGTGGCCGCACCCATCCAATCTTACTGGACTTCTCTATTCGAGATCCCAACACCATAAGATCGGACAGATACCCGCCACAGTAACACCTGACTCTGAAACATTTAATTAAAATATCAATAAATGGCCTTCCATTATTCCATATCCACAACTGATTGGTTTCCTCTTAGCCGTACTGGTTCATTAATTGCAAAATACTGGTTCGTGTTTATTTTGACAATATAAACTTACTGTATAATTTTAATCCCTTAACAAAACATTATTCCCCACCAAAAGTACAAGTAGATTACTTAAAATACAAGTATTATAATAACACTAACATTAATCAACCTTCTGTTTACCTTTCATTATCCCTTTTACTTTACTTTTCTGTTAAAACTTCAATTATTATTACCTTATTATTCAATGCACAATTCAAACCAAAATAAATATAAATTAATTCCAAACCAAAAATAAATTTAAATTCATTATTAAAATTCACCTTTTCAATTAATTTGATTACCAATTTCATTTACTTTAATTTCTCAAAACTCTAAGTTACAGTAATTACCTCATTATTATTTTATCTGTAAAAAGTTAACTTCATTTCTTTTGTTTCATAATAAGATTTTGCTCATGGCACTGATTCATCAAAATACAACATTCTTGTTGTTGTCAACTACAGCATGACTGTAAACATTGGTCACACAACATACAACATACCTGTTTACATTAACAGTTGTCTGCCAGACTGGTGTTATAAACACTGACTCAGTCTCAACATTCTGATTACAACACTACTAACACATGTACTTCCTTCAATTTTCAGTTTCTATAAATCTTTTAGTGTTAATAAAATCCATCAATTACTATTTATTACAATTCAGATCACACATAGTTTTAATTCACCTTTTTTAAATTACTTTACTTCCACCTCCACTCAAAATAATTTAGTTACATTATTTAAAACATTTTTGATTTAAACACACAGTACAGAATAAAATTCCTTAACTCCTGTTAATTATTTTAGTAAAATAAAATATTATTATTACTATAACATACTACAAACATTATTACATAAACTATTGTATGCATTCTACCAATATACCCTGACACAATACATTTAACACCAACACATTTATTTACAAATTTTCGTCATAGTTTTTATTATTTGCCACACTTCAATACCTAAATCAGCCAAGTAATTTTACCATGGGCTCAAATAATTAAATGTTCATTCAGTATTTCTCAACCCCTGTCATCGAAAATTAATCTTTTCTGCACATAACATTGTTCAATTTTATTGATACACAACATATGGCTATCTTTTATATAATAACCATAAAAATTTATTTTTTCTATTGTACCAAAATAATAATACATAGGGTTACCCCCCATTATTACTATATAATAAATCAAGTCAACATTATTGTTTTTTGTCAAATCTCCGTAAGTATTTGTTGTTACACCCAGGAGAGTTACATCATTATCACAATTGTCTGCTACTACCAGTACACTCCTTCTCCCGACAGGTACATATTATTATATAAGGAGTGGCTGCCGTGTTATTCTGCCACACGTTGGATGCGTCAATTTATTATATAACTCGTGTCTCGTGTTCATTCGTATACCTCTTTAAAATATAACAGTGTGTCTGAGTGTGAAAGTGTTTCTGTGTTTCTTACCACTGCGTCCTCGCACGGCGATGTACCTCACGATATTTTGGCTGTAGCGAACGTACTGGGGACCAGGTATCGTGATTCCCGATTTGAGGTTCAAACGTAGTGGATAATCTCCGGGTGGCGACAAATTGTTTATAGAAAACAATTAAAATGGTTTGCTTATCAATGTTTTATTTGAACGAGGCGACGAATTCAATCTGTCCCGCCTTTTCTCAATTTCTTGTCAATCGAGATAGCGGTTGCTGGATCCGCTACTTGAGCGCTAGCCGTCGCATTGGAAACCTTCACTAGACATTATATTTTTAAACATACACTTTGCTAATTGAAATAAAACACGATTTAACACACACAGTATAAATTTATTATTAATAGGAAGTTAATGTTTTATAGACACAAGTTGTAATTAGTTTGTTCATATATAATTCTGCACCGGATAATTCTTTATAAGACTCTTACTCAAGGTTAAACGATCGACTTTTGAATACAAATAAACAGTAATGGCGTTCTATCTTGCCAATCAACAAATATTTCTGTCGATGTTTGTGAGTTGTTGGATCACGTTAAAAGGTTCAGATGCAGTTACGACATTAAAAATACACAACCTTACAATGTTTTTTCCTTATGTAGGATAATGTGTAGTGGTAATTGTTTTGTATAAGTGTCATACAAGATGTTTATAATTCGTACATAAATATGAGGTTAGTTCTATAGTTAACAAGTTTTTCAGTGATATAAATTTATGGATCAATCCTTGTAAGAGAATAAAAATGATTTAGTGGTATTCAACATACATTGAGAGATGTTCAAAGTGCGTTTATTTTTTGGAAGTTGAAATAATTTAACTGATACTTAACAGTCTTGCAGTACGGTATTATTCGGGATGTTAAGAAGGAAGGATTATGGCATCAATATTGTTCAGCGTTCTTTATTCAGTCTTCGACATCGTTTTCAAAGTTGGTTTGTACTTATTTTGATAATTCATATTGATTTAAATATCTTCTCCCTCTGGAAATGGCATTCTGTATACATCAGTCTTCTGTACTCTCAATTTCTACACTTTGTTTTACTTCCAATATGTTTTAAACATTAAAAGGTGTTGTACAGACAATTCGCGTCTGGCTTGCGATAGCGTCACTTTTTAAGTCATAATATGTAACGGTAATTACCTCGTTAAACGACTGTTTCCATGGTAACGTAATTATTCTCATTGGTTGAGCTCAAAATAAACACATTGTTTTCAATTTTCGAATTCCTTTCAAATCTTCCCATATCTTCGGACTTTCTTCCTCCTCTTATCTTCCTTCGGGGTTATTATCTAAATGCACTGTCATTTATATTTTCTCACAAAGATTATTTTGGTACCCCACAATATTGGGTTTTATCAATTTTTCTAAGTTCAAAATTAATTCCATACTTACTAATTACATTTCTTTATTTATATAATTCCTTAATTTAATATCTGGTTTTTAATAATAACTACTATTCATCCTTGGTGAATTATTCACTTGGGATTTGTCCATTACATGGTAATTTTTGTACAATCAGTAATTGTTTATGTTTGACAGTTAAGCCTGTTTCACATTTAAGTAGCCATTACTGGATTTTTGTGGCTTCATACACAACATATTTCATTTAGTCTCAAATTGTTATTTTGCATTTGTAATTATGTTTAATGTATCTGGATGTATTTTAATTGGTAACAACTGTATTATTCAACCTTACTTGCTAATTATTTGCTATTCATTTCCGATATAAAATAAAACATCTAGGCCTATGGTCTGTATGACTCTTACAGCCATATCCATTTCATAACTAGCAGTTTATACAATTGATTATTTCTTATTTGTTGTTCTGGTGCTCAACAATTCCACCTCTATTGAACTTTTTCCATTAAACTCCCCTTATAACATGGGTATTGAATTAATGTTAACACAAACTTATTTTCTAATGCTTTTTCTCTCCCTTCCATATTAACATCATCTAATTACTTTTCCTTGTGAAACACACCTTTAAACTTTTACAATACATTTTTAAGTCATAACAAGATTATTTACTAGTCATTACAGTGAATATTACTACTCAGTGTTCATTATTCACTGATCAAATGTTCTATCCTAAATACTATTCATTGCCACTTGTTAAATATTATTGGTCACTCTTAAAACTAAAACATAAGTAATTTTACTAAGTCTTTACCTTAGGCCAGGCGCCCACAGAGGTGGCAAAATACAAAGTGGCGGCGACGTGGCAGTGGCGACCGACGGACGGGTGGCGATTATTTTAAAGCGACGTGGCGGTGACGTGTCTTAACGCCAACAGGGTAGGCGGCGGCTGTTGCTGTCACATCAGTCGTAAATGTCGTCCTCCGATGACGAAGATGTTTTAGCGCTTGTCCGTTTGGCAAATGTAAATATTTTAAACAAAGCAGTTCATAAAAGAAGGAGATTTTGGATACATCCATATTGGCGGAAGAATAAAGATTGTGGTGTGTTTAATGTGTTTAATGAATTGAACTAGTACGATGAGAAGCTCAAATCATTTTATAGAATGAAGAGGGAAAATTGAGTGTTTTAGTAGAAAGTTACGTCCAGAAATTAGTAAAAAGGATACGAACTGGAGGCTTTCTATAACGCCTGAAGAACGTTTTTTAATAGCATTAAGTTGTCAGAAATCGATAACAAATAACAATAATGTTGTACCTGAAGTGGACACATTTTCAGTTATTTCTATGCTTACTTAAAAACTACCACAAAATTTACCATCAACATTATCGACATAAAGTATTTAACAGCACACACATTTTTTTATATCGTTTCAAATACTGAACTATGTTTTGGTACTGTGCGTTTTATATTTTAGTGCCAATGATTCACGGAAGTACTAATAACTATTTATTTGAACGGTAGTAAACAATTCAATGCGTCCGCTTCAGGAATGAAAGTGCATAATACTCATAACAAGATAATTAATAAAATTTAACGTTACAGAAAGATAACTATAAGAACACTGTACTTAAAGTGGACGCAATTCACGAGGATGGCCTCGTATCATCAGCACTTTTTATACCGTTTGTGGTACAGAAAAGCTGCATGTGGTGTTTGGTTCCAAATGGTAGCAAGTGTTGATGATACGAAACCATCCTTGGAAACGCATCCCCTGAAAGTACAGTGTTTGTAAATTTATCACTGTGTAAGTTAAATCTTATTAATTATTTTGTTATAATTTAGTCATTTCAAGATGTGGGATGTAACAAGAATACATAGGTACACACAATTATTATAATTTTGATAGAAGAAAATACGAAAAATTGTTTACGGTATAGCCTACAGATTGTTCAAAATAAATTGCAGAACATGTTCACGTGAAGAATATTTTTAAATGCTTTAAATTTGTATGCAACACATTCTTGTAATATCCAACCATCACTTAACCGACCCAACCATCATTTAACGCAATGCATCAGTAAGTGTTTCCTTGCTCAGTAGTAATGGAGCGTGCGATGAGTGACTGTATTACCAGGTTGATATTGTTTGTAACAGGAAGCATGTGAAGTTGACGAACCAGGCGAGAAGTCTTCATATGAAACATTTTTCACCTAATATATATTTCCTGCCATAGTTGACGAACCAGGCAAGAAGTCTTGATAGGAATCATTTGCTGGTGGGTTTTGACTTAATATATCTCCTGCCATAGTTAAAATTCCGATTTTGAAACCTGGCTTTTGCTCCTCCGTCATTTATCTCATATCCGGTAATACGCTCATTAAAAATGAACAGTCTGCATTATCATATTTTTCCACTGTCTGTTTTTTTGCGGACAAATTTTCCATTGCTGATCTGTTGACGTCTTGTAGTGACAGTAATTGATCAGAAACTTTTCGATATTTGTTTTTTGAGAGTTGTAAAGAGGCACGATTTATTTGCATTGATCGGCGTTCTTCTTCTTCCTATTCTTTTTCTTCCTGATGAAGTGGTGCTACAGATTGACGTTCCATTTGAATCTGGGGAGGATCCTCATCCGTAAAAGATGCCGTTTCGTGTAAGATCTCTTCACACACTCTTTCGTCGTTTGCCTGACTTACGTTACTTTTCGTTTGGGGGGATTTTGTAAATGGCTCAAGAAAAACCATAAATTCGGCCAACTAGTATGGCTTCTTACTTACAGTACCTGACGGCGTATATTCTCGTATGTGTTTTATGTATCTTCCTCGCAGGTTTTTCCACCTTGTCTTGGAATCAGGTACCATTGTCTTGTAACGAATCTACCATTCTCCTTGATTTCATTTGCTATTGCAATCCAAGCTTGATCTTGGGCTCTGGTACGGTGGTAATCCGGCGAGGTGTGGTCATATAAGCACGGATGCTGCTCAACGAGTTGGATAAAATTAATATTGAAATCCTGGTCGTCGCACATGATTACACTTTATTATTATTTATGATTATAATTATTTATTTGTGATACTTAATTCTCAGTCTGTTTTGCGAATCACTCTGAAAACACAGTACAGAAACGGACGTGGACGTGGCGAAAATAGAACACGATGTAATCGAGTGGCGGAGACGTGGCGGATGTGAAGACGCGCAGCCGCCACGTCTCCGCCACGCCACTTCTTTTGGCGTTAGTCTATTTACTAACCAATGTTATTTATCCCAGCGACGTCACGCCTCCGCCACACCAGTGCCACGCCACGTCTGTGGGCGCCTCGCTTTAGTCTACCCTCCTCTTACTATTTATATTATGGATAATATTTGTATTTATTGTTCACTAGCACTTTCTTAAATTATTTAGTGTTTCTTTAGTATCATATCACTCTAGTATAAATCACTTTCACTAATTCAACTTCCATTTCTTTCTCATCATTTTATTCTCTTTCTCTACACATTATCTATATAACATTACTAATATTGTGTCTTTCTTAGTTAATAAATTACATATATCCCTAACTTTTTTGGTTACTGTATTTTTATACATTGTTTCATATTACTGACGGTTCATAATGGTCATTTTATCAATACTAACATTCATTAATAGTTTTGGTTCTTAACCGAATTTCATTGTCTTTATTATTTTGGGTTACACTATTTCTCCCTTCTCTATTTTTCATTACTTGTCTAGTTTTCTAGATGCGTTTCATCTCGTCTTATTCCTTCTGGGTTTGTTCTCTCTTGATTTTCATTCTTCTTCTCCTTCGTTCGTCTTATTTTCTTTATTTTGATTTCTTCACTGGTTTCTTAACTGGCCAATCTCTGGGGTTGGGTCAATGTCGTTCGTCTGTCAGTCTACTATTTTAGTTTCTTTATTAATCACTTTCAGTTTATTACACCTCCTCCTTCCATGATAATTACCATTTATTTATTTTTTACTATCCACATAATTTATTTATTCAAACATAATATCATTTAGCATTTTTTATACATACTTATTGTTATCAAAATTTATCTGAGTTTGGTGATGTTATATAATGCTCTCCCACCAAAATTGATCATTTTATAAAACGTAATTCTAAGTTTGATGAAATTATCAATTGTATTGTATCATTTTCTTCTTAAACTCTTCTGCTTCTCACTCGATTTTTTATGCTTAATTCTGTATCTTTTACTCCCTTTCTCCTGATTCTTTTCTTCGTCATTTTTTCTTATTACGAACTGGCTTATTGATTTTTTATTATAAATTATTCCCTATAAATCTTATTTTTCCCTAACTAACTTTACTTGGTAGTTGCAATCGATTCGGATGGGCTCTATTGGCTTACCTAACTCCGTCGTTCAAAACTACTCTTATTCTGAGATCAGGGGGACATCATCCCTGCTCAGTAAAATGATTGCTGGACTTATTCAACAGTCAATCTCAATTAATGAATCTTAAATATAGTCATCTCGTGACTCAACATAATAATAATAATTATAACATTTGTTGGGAATTTTTTACCTTTGTATTTCATTATTGCTCAGTTCGAGTCATATATTTTTTCATCTTTCTTTATAGATACTACTTGATAATACTTGAAGCATTGCTTTTTATTGATACAATTCACATTTTTATTCATTTTTAATTACTTTTTGTTACATCTCAATTCATATTACAACTCTTAGAACGTTTATTTTATTTATTTCGTTTTTTGATCATTGGTTTTCTTAATCTTACTTCCATTTCTTTCTAAATAGTATTGGAAGTTGGTCATTTTGATAGATATTATTTTTTTTTCATAACTTTTTAAATATTATAGTAAGTTATGTTTCTTACTAGTTAGGAATGTTTTTGGCTCATTCCTTTATAGTACGTTTTGCTTTTTTGTGCCTCACATTTTGGCTAAAGATTATTGTAACTTAATCTTATTTTGTTAGGAATGTTTTGTAACTTCACTCCATTATTATTAATTTTTTATTCAAAGATTATAGTAAGTTATTGTTTCTTACTTTATGTGGATTCTGGGTAATTTAATTCCTCCATTTTTATGATTGGTCTAAAATGTTCTCGAATTATCTGTGTAAGCTGTCCTTACATAACTTTTTTGAATTTTGAAATTCATTTTTTATATACATTTTTTCATTATTATTTATCAGTAAACTCATCTGCTGAGATTATTCTTCATTTTTATTCCAACTAACTTAGTTGGCTTTTTTAAATTGAATTCTTGTCAGTTAATTTTGATCGACATAGTATTTTTTAATCGATGCTTGGTTATATACACCCTTTATTTTCTGGGTGGTGGGGTTAGTTATTTCATATGTGTTGTTGCCCTTGTCTTGCGTGATAGTGTACGGCCCGACATATAGCAATAGTAATTTTTTCGTAATGCCTTCAATGGAGCTGGGCAATTCCCTGTTCTTTATTAATACACTCTCTCCTATTTGGTACTGGATCGTATGTGGATGATTTTTAGAGTATTTATTTTTCTGCTGTTCTACCTTCTCAGCAATCTTGTTATAAATTCTTCTCTTTTCAAATTGGTATTCGGCATTGATGGGAAATTTAATTAAATCGTTTATCTCTCTAGGTGGTGGGCGTTCAAACATCATCGAGTATGGTGTGGTTTCAGTGAAGTTGTGGTAAGCAAGATTTATAAACTCTTCGGTGGACCTTAAGTAATTGTGCCACTCCTTTTGTTTGTTATGGCAGTAGGTCCTCAGAATACGGCCCACTTCTCTAAGCACTCTCTCAGCTGGGTTACTGCTGGGATGATAAACAGATGTTTTGTATGTTTTGATGCCATGTTCCCCGAGTTTATTTTTCCACAAATTTCCTTTAAACTGTGTCCCATGATCGGTTATTATGGCCGACGGTCTTCCCACTTCTGGTATATAGTTGTCCAATATAATTTCAATGATTTTCTTGGTAGTAGCACGGTTAATAGAATATAATTTGGTATATTTGGTAAAGTGATCGAATATGATGATTATGAATTTAAATCTGTGCCTTCCTCCACTGCGAGGAAACGGACCACAAATATCAAGAAATACTCTCTCTAGTTTTTGGCTTGATATTATGGGTATCATCATACCCTCCTTCTTAGCATTGTTGCATTTCACCATTTGGCAGATTTGACACTTTTGTATGGTTCGGCTTACCTTTCGATAGATAATTTTGATATATACTTGCTCCTCTAGCGCCTTTACTACTTTCATTGCACCCATATGGCCGTAACGGATGTGGTAGTCCATGATTATTTGTTCTTCGGTTGTAAATGGGATTACCAGTTTCCATTCTCCGACGCTAGGGTTATTTTTTATGAATAATAAATTGTCATGTACTTTGTAATACTGTACAAGGGGTTCTTCTTCCTTCAGTATTCTTTCTCTGATACTCACTATCTTTGGGTCCACATTTTGCTGTTTGCTTATCTCCAGTATTATCTTTTCCAAATCTGTTCTGTCTTTAATGATGTTATATACTTTGACTAGCAACTCTTTTTCTCCGTCGAATGTTTGTTGCTGGATGTTGATACGTGATAATATGTCGGCAGCAATATTTTTCTTTCCCGGTATGTATTCCCAGTTGATATGGTATTCTTGTAATAGTAATATCCATCGGGTCAGTCTTCCATGGCTAAGCTTGCATTGTTTAAGGAAAGATATTGATCGATGGTTACTCCTCACTGTTACGTTGTGCCCTAAAATGTATGTCCTAAATTTTTCACAGGCGAATACAACACTAAGCAACTCCTTTTCCGTGACGTGGTAGTTCCTTTCACATGCATTTAGGGTCCGGCTTGCAAAGCTTATGACCATATGTTGCCCTTTATCATCTTCTTGATACAAGACAGCACCGACACTCACGTCGCTCGCATCACAATTCATGAAAAATGGTTTTTGGAAATCCGGATGGCGTAGCATGACGGTGTCTAAAAATTTTTCTTTTATTTGTTCGAATACCTTGTCTTGTTCGGCTCCCCATGTTGTAATAAATTACAAATTAAATAAATATATGTGTTGATGATATAAGAGATTGTGATTGTGAAGTTCGACTCCGATGTAATCAAGCCCCTCTGTTTGGACTATTCAATTTGTAATAAAATAAATAAGATTGATGTGTGAATCTGTAAGTTGTAAGGTGTTTAATTGGTGTGTAATTGGTGTGGCTCTCGACGTCTTGCTGGCCTGAAACACTTCCTTAAGTTTCCCAGCTGGTCGAGTCCCAATGGTAGCAAGACCGGTCGAGTAGCGTAAAGTTGATGAAGAAATATATATGCTTGGCTTCGCCGAACGTTTCAAAACAAAATTTATTGTTTTGAAGGAAATTTAAAAAAAAATTATGTTTATAAAAAAAAATTATTTTAATTTTATTAATTAATTAATTAGGATCAATTAATTAATATAGGGCTGTGAAGTTTTAAACAGTGTAATGCTCTTCTGAAAATTTTTTATTAAAGTTTTAGTATAATTTAAATAATCTATCACCACTCATAAGACTGTCTGTAAACCAATCGATATTTGTTTACCTTTCTATTTTTTAGGTTATCTTCACTTACGGGTGGTAAAGTCCTTGTAGATTATCAATTAGAATTATATTATTGGTAATTAGTATTATTGAAGAAATAAAGAACTATTAAGTATTGAAAAGTATTAATATTTTATTAAGTAATAGCAATATTGACTCTTATCGATTAGTATCGATTCTCAGGATATCGAAAAAAGTTACAAGTATATGATATAAAAATTATATAGGGTTCTTTAAACAGCCAGTTATTACCAAAGTCAGAGAAATCGGGCTAATATTTAAAAAGTATAACGTTACAATCAAATTAATAGTTATTAATAAACACAGACATTGAATAATAATTTGTAAATATAATAATTGTTTTCACCAAACAGCTGTGATGAACCACGAAGAGGCACTGGAATTGTCAAAGAAAGATGGCTGCCGTCAAGTCGATGAAAATGTTGTTCGTTGCTGCTGCATTCCAAATAATGTATTTTGACGCAATATTTCTGTTCTCGTGTCCGCAAATCTCTTGTTATATGTTGTGTAGTGACTGGTGTAGTGATTCTGGGTTGTATTTAGTGTATCTGTATAATTATTAGTTCAAACACTTTCTCCGATTCCATCACTAATTTGGTTTAATGTATTATACAGTTTTCTAGTGTTTTATGGTGTTTTTCGGAGTAGATTTATATTGTTCTGTGTTATGGAGTGTTACTTGATCGTTTCTGTTATAATATGATAGTTTCAGAAGTATTTTACAAGTCACTCGCGATTTCACAATAACTCACTATACACTCGCTTTGTATGACGATTATAGGTTAGATTATTCACGTTTTCAAAGGTATGTCATGTTAACCGTTCAACGACCAATAATTAACTAACTGTTTCCTTCAGTTTCAATTAAACTCTTAGCCCATATAATATTATCCTTAACATTGTTCAAATATATTTTCACATCCTGTGTACATTTTACTATTTCACTATATGAATGCCTAAACTTTGGTTATTTGTCAATTTTATTCACTAGATTTGATTTAAATTAATCTTTCAGTTCATTCTGGTTATTTTCAGATTAAATAATGCCATTTTATAGTGTTTTCTGTCCAAAAAATAGTAATTTCACTTTCAGTTTGGTATACTGTGAAGAGTCCAAAACATCAGAATTTACTTCCTGTCATTATATAAATTCAGCCATTTTATCAGTTATATTTAATATTAATAATTCTATATTGTATTAAAAGGTTCCTATTCCCTTATTTTCTGGTAATTAATTGAATTAGTTGTATTCTGAAACATTATTCTGAAATATATGACTCCCATGTCTAAATTTCTGAGTTTAGTCATTTTCACATTTATTCATAATTCTGAATATAATTTATTAAAATCTCTCTAAATGGTATGTGCAATTATATGGCATGATCTCAAGTTTATTTTGTCTAAACCCCTTTTGTTTATTTGCATTTAATTGAGCAATTTCTCTGTTTTGATGAAGTTTGGTTTCCATTCTTTTGGCCTATGATTTTTTAACAATTTTTCTTACAAAATAATTTACCAACAATATATGATGTGTGATACCCTCTCTGACTTTTACAAATAGTATTATAAATTAAACATGCTTTCAAATTACACAAAAACAACTAGTATTGGCCACAATACAAACAATAGTCAAACAGAATAAAGAATATTTTTTTTAAATAAATGGTTGTCTTCAAATCAGACATTTTGCAACAAAATTCCCATTTCCAACATGGAAATATGGTTTACAACAAAGGTTTTGTACTAACTAACATCTTAATTACTCTCTACTATTTACAAGTGGTAACCATTTTTATAGTTCTGATGTTAGTTGTTTCAGACCCAAACAAATGGCCTTATATCTAAAACATTTTTAAACATTCTTGTACTATATACATTAAAACCTTATATCTATATTCTTATTTCTAACTATTATTATAAGTAGGATTCTACAGTTTTTATACAGTCTTTTATACCTTGTCTTTGGGGAATTGTACCCTGTCATTAACAAATAAATAGTATGAACCGTTCAAAAAGCACTATGAAATCTGTTTTTCTTTTTTCATGTAAAACAAAAATGTTATTTTAAACAGATTCATGTCTTATGAACAACATATTGTCACCGTACATATTTTAAGTCATTGAAAAATGCATATTTCATTGCATTCAATGTTTGTGATTGCCAAGAATGAAACACAAGGTTCATTTTTTATAATACCCAAAACTATCACTGGTTCACTTTGCACTTATATATTATGTTATTGCTAAATGGTCGTATAGTCTTATTAACATAATAAATTGGTTAGCGTTTTTCAATGGAGATTTGTTCCATGGGTACTATATTATTGTTTCATCTTAGTTCACAGGAAACTTTTACTTTGTTCACTTCTCTCTCTTAAATTTATATACATGTGGTTTTTATTTCGTTATACTTTTGTTTTTAGATATATATTTTGGGGATATAGGGATTTGGGTGTCTTTTATAAGAGCATGACGTCTTCTTCAGGATGCTGCCCTCTTCTTCTTTCTTCAGTCTTCTTTTCTCCTGCCTTCTGGGACTGGTATCTTCTCCATCTGTTCTTGATGCCATCAGGTTTCTTGGGATCTTCTCCATCTTCTTCTTTAATTCAGAAATACACAACCTGTATTGGTTGATCTTGGCTTATTTTAGGGTTTCTCTTTTATTTATTCTCCCTCGTTGTGGGTTTGGTCATATTGTGTACTGCTTTGTTATTTACTATTTTACCTTCCTGGGTTATACCTTGAAAACCTTTGGTTATGAGACTGGTTTTGGATGACTCATCACTAGTAACTCCTTTTATTTTAACTTGTATTTTCTTTATAATAATGATTTCTTTCCACAGTTGCTATGAATTAATCTATTTATATTAAACTTAATGCTTTCTTCCAAATTTAAATATTATAACTTCATTATTCTAATGATCAATTGCCATTCAATATTATCCTTATATCTGTCACGCTACAGATTGCTCTCCTCCAGAAGTAATTATTTCAGACATGTTTATGGATGAAATAATTTCTTATTATAATTTCATCATTTCTTATAATTCATTTTCTTCTCCATTTTTATATCGACTTTTTTATATTAGAGTTTTATTAATTTTATATATATGGTTACTTGTCTTACTACTGATCCTTTTTGGATAGTTAGTGTCTTCTGAGATATATTATAATTGTAATACATTTTCTTTCTATATCAACTTCGTGTTGTATCCTTGGGATATTAATTCCCTAACATTCCCTATCACGTGGGCTGGGGCAGATCAGAGGGGCACTGTACGCTACTTCTCTGCTGGCCATACACCACTTCTATAAATTGAGTACAGGGGCATATCCATCCCTGCTCAAAAAACATAATGCTGCTGGAATTATCTTCAGTCAGTCATCGAATAAATAAATAAAAAGTAGTCTCATTTTCGACTAATAAAAATATCTTTGGATTCTCCACTTCGTAGTCTCTCAGATTATCTCACTTTCTATCTTAATAAATCTTCATAATTATTATTATACTCATTATATATATATTTTTTCAAAACTCTTAACTTGTCTGATATATTTATTTTAATTATGGTTGAAAACCTTTCTTTTAATAATTCTGGTTACTGTTTACAGTGTAACTCTCTTTCTTCTTCATCTGAATTCTCTTTATACTTTCTTCTGGTTATTCATAGTATTAGCATGGTCTTTATAAATAGTCTTTTGTATTCATTATTTGAATGGTCTTAATATATTATATTTAATTTTTTAACATTGTATCTTTACATTAGATATACAGGTTGTTATATTGATCATTTTATTTAAACATTTTGGTTCTTTCCTTTCTCTTAGAAAGTTATTAATCCGTCTTCGCATTCATTAGCATTAATTCATTTATATTATATTTCATGTGATATTTATTCTCTTTGCATTTCATATAGGTCTTATTATTATCATTTGTTCAAAATCATCTTCTCCATCTGTTTGGTATGAGTTGTTCTTCTTCGCTCTTGATTAACTGTTTTCATTATCGTTTCATAGGTAATTAGTCTCTTTGCTTCCAAATTTTTTCCTTCTCTGGCATATTACACTCTTTTTTGTTATTCTTCTCTACTCCTTCAAATGCTATTGTGAATGTCTAGCATTTATTCTGGATTAACGTTAATTCTCTTTTCTGAATTAATTACTTTATTTTCTTCTCAATTCAATCATAATTGACACATAATTATTTTTTGGAACTTGGTTAGTTTTAATGTAAAATTCAAACTATTCTTTTTATTTAATAGAAAAATATTTCTCATAAATCCTTGTAATATGTTGATCTTATCTTGTTTCAAAGTACTGACGTTCTGTCAACATTCAAATTCTGTTTAATTCATTTATTCCCAGAATTGTTTCATTCAGAATTGTTTATAGTACTGTGATTTTACTATTATTTCTGAATGTTTTGGTATTTCTCCAAATTCAAATTCTTCTTAATTATTTACCATAAAGTTTTCCTCATAATTCAGTGGTAGTAAGCTGTGCTTGCTTAATTTTAAATTTTTTAAATTAAGTTCAAAATTCTCTCTCTTTCTCTTTCTTCCATAAAGTTTTGTTCTAAATTATCAGGTTGTAGTAAGAAGTACTTACTCAATTTTAAATTTTTATAATTATATTTCAATTCAAAAGTCTTTCTTTTCCTTTCTTCCATAAAGTTTGTTCCAAAATTATTAGGTTGTAAGATGTACTTACATTATTTTAAAATTTTTTTAAAATAAAAATTAAAAAATTCTTCTCCTTATGTTCTCCTAATTCTCCAGAATGTTCTCAAAATATTAGGTTGTAAGATGTACTTACATTATTTTAAAATTTTTAAAATAAAATTAAAAAGTTCTTCTTCTTATAATTCTCCAAAATGTTCTTCTCAAAATATTAGGTTGTAAGATGTACTTACATTATTTTTGAATTTTTTAAATAAAAATTCAAAATTCTAAAACTCACAACTCATTCTTCATGATATTTCTTCATAGAAGCTTGATTGTACACTCCTTTGATTCTTCCTGAAACGATTTCCCTCAACTCATATGTATTGTTATGCTTATCATTTACCACAACATATGGTCCGGTGTAAAGTAATAATAATTTTTTGGTTATGCCTTCTAAGGTGCTAGGCAGCTCTCTATTTTTTAGGAGGACTTTCTCACCCTCTTTATATGTTACAATTCGCCCTATTGCCTTCTGGTATTTGGCTTGCCGTTTTTCCTGATCTTCTGCTACCTTATTGTAAAACTTCAACTGGTTGAATTTCCTATTGTTGTTCGTTGGAAATTCAATGATTTGTTCAATGTCTCGGGGAGTCGGCTTCTCATACATGGCTGAGTACGGTGGAATTCCTATAGCTGGATGGTGGGCGTAATTTAGGAATGTTTCTGTCGCTGCTAGGTACTCTTGCCACTTTTTCTGTTGGTTGTGACAGTACGTGCGCAATATCCTACCCACTTCTCTTAGTACTCTCTCAGCCGGATTGCTACTTGGGTGGTAGACTGATGTCTTATATGTTTTGACCCCAAGTGCTAATAAAGTGTCTCGCCATCTCCTCCCCTTAAACTGTGTACCATGGTCGGTAATAATAGAAAATGGTCTACCGATCTCTGGGATATACAAATCAATAATCACCGCCAAAACCTTTGCTGTCGTTGCCCGATTAACCGGATATAGCTTTATATACTTGGTGTAGTGATCCATTATGATTACCAAGTATTTATATCTGTGTCGACCACCGCTACGGGGAAATGGCCCGCATATATCCAAAAACACTTTTTCCAGTTTTGCGTTGGAAGTTATCGGTATCATGATACCCTCTGTCTTTTCATTGTTTATTTTTGCACATTGGCAGATCTTACAGGACTTGATGTGTTTTCTCACCTTGCGGTTGATATTCTTGATCTTACAATTTTCCTCTAGAGCTTGTATCACTTTTAACGCTCCCATGTGACCATACCTGACATGGTAATCGATGATGACCTCCTTTTCTATTTGGTGCGGGATTATCACCTTCCATGTCTCATCGTCCAATGCGGTTTTTATGAATAAAATTCCCTTGTTAAGGTGGTAATATTTAGAAATGGTTTCATCATTGGCTTCTAAACGACTCACAATGTTTTTCAGCTTAGGATCAGACTGCTGATGGATTCGGATATTTATTAACAAAGCTTGTAAATCGGCTCTGGTCGTGAATATGTTATAAATTTTTACTAAGCTCTCCTTCTCTCCCTCGAAAGTCTGATCTTCCAGATTTATACGTGACAACACATCCGCTACCACGTTCTTCTTTCCTGGAATGTATTCCCATTTCAGGTCATATTCTTGTAGGGCGAGTACCCACCTAGCCAATCGGCCGTGACTCAATTTGCACCTACGAAGGAACGAGATGGATTTATGATCAGTTCGTACCGTGACTTGATATCCGAGAATGTACGTCCGGAACTTGCTGCATGCGAACACCACGCTCAACAATTCCTTTTCTGTCACACTGTAGTTCTTTTCGCACTGGTTCAGTGTGCGACTAGCGAAGCTTATTACCAGATGTTGTCCCTCCTCATCTTCCTGGTATAATGTCGTTCCTAAGCTTAGATCGCTAGCGTCACAGTTTAGAAAGAACGGTTTCTTAAAATCTGGGTGACGAAGTATCACACTCTCCAGAAACTTTTCTTTTATCAATCGGAAAGTAATATCTTGATCTTCACCCCAAGTCCATTTGTTTTTGGCAGATAACTGTGGTTGAAACTTGGCGGTCAACTCGGAATATCGGCTCTGAAACTTCCTGTAATAGTTACAGAGTCCGAGGAAAGATTGCAATTGTTTCCTGTTTCTTGGTTGCGGGAACCTCTGAATTGCCTCCACTTTTTCTGCTGATGGGGTAATACCTCTGTCGTCTAGGTTGAAGCCTAAGAATTGTACCTCGCGCGCTATGAACTTGGATTTCTCCAACTTCAGTGTTATGTTGTTCTGCGCTAGTTTGTTTAGTACGAATTCCACTCTGTAACAGTGCTCCTCCCAGGTTCCGGATGTGATTAGTAAATCGTCAACATAGACGGTGGTAAATTGGAGCGCTTCTGGTCCCAAAATCTGGTCCATGCATGCCACAAATATGGCGACAGAATTGACAAGTCCGAAAGGCAGTCTCTTGAACTGGTAATTGCGCCCTTCGAAAATGAACGCTACATACTGGCGGCTTTGTGGATGCAGCTCTACCTGCCAATACCCACAGACCGTATCCCAGGTGCTAATAAAGTTAGTACCATGAAAACGTTTCAAAATCTCTTCTATTTCACCGGGAGAGGTTCTGTCATTCACAATTGTCTTGTTCAACTCACGCGCATCTAAACAGAGCCGGACTTGTCCGTCTTTCTTCGGAACAGCAATAATTGGACTAGTGTAAGGTGATTGACTAATCTCAATTATGTCATTATCTAACATCTTGTTTATCTCTGTTCTCACGGCTTCTTTGAGCGATTGCGCTATTGGATATGACCTCCGGTTAAACTCTACGTTTTCTTTAAAACGAAGTTGGCACTGGTAGTTTTTTACCTTCCCTGGTTCATCAGAAAACACCGCCTTGTATTTCTCATATATTGCAATTAGACGATCAGCCATGTGCGTTGGTATTTTCTTGTTATCGCTTCCGCACTGGAAATTACGTATTTCTTGGATCTTAACTGACCATAAATCCTCTCCTCCATTATTGTATATTATGGGTTTAGAAAGAGGGCTGTTTCTTATAATATTAATTTTTCGAAGTTGTTGATGTATTGGGCTGGGAAGTATAGTTGTGCTTCCTACCAGATCTGCGATCCATGTTACTCCGTCTGGGAAAAGTGATACTTTATTTAAATTAAGATCGATTACTGCCGAATATCTACGAAGAATATCGCAACCGACTAAGATGTCAAATGGTAGTCCGGTGGCGATTAAAAATTCCATGTCTAAAGCTATATCACGGCTAACGACACTTAAGGAAACTTGCTTCCTGATGGTTTTATTTTGGCGACCAGTTGCACCTACCAATACAATGTTGTTGACTGGTAACATTGGCAAAGTTTTACCACATGTACTCTGTATTCTCTCCAACTCATTGGAGTTTATTATTGAAATATTAGCTCCTGTGTCTATCATTATTCTAGCGGGAACTCCTTCCACCTCCGCTGTTATATAAATTATCTCATTATTACTGTTGCTGAGACTCTTCTCGTTCTCTTCCAAAAGTTCAGTTCGTATGTCTTTCAAATAATGGTTACAGATAATAGTGATGTTTTTATCATTGTTTGCTTGTTGCAAATCATCCTTTTCTAACCCAGGAAGTATAAGCAGTAACGGGTCATCGTTGTTGATTACTGCCTCCTCTCGTTTAAAGCATTTTGGTCATTGTTTAAGTTATTGTTGACCGAGGCATCGTTCGGGAAACTCTGGTTTGTTTCCTGACGTTCTGTACCCTGGTTGATGTTTAACGCCCTGTTCGGTTGTCTGCCAAGATCTTCCAGGCTGGTACTTCGTCTTTCCTGTTCGTATCTTGGGCCGTCTCGTTCCGCACTCCGCCATCTTCGGTCAGCGCCGTGGAAGCTGCTCCTCCTCGGTTGATAATATCTCCTGGGTCCGCGATCTTCTGCTCTTATAAAATTTACCCTAGGGCGCGACACTCGGTTATTACTATTGCTATTATTATTATTATTAATATTATCATTATAGTAATTTCGGTTAGGTGGGTAAGGCCTGTTACCATTATTGTTGGGATATGGATTTCTCTGACTGTATGGAACATTATTATTTTGTTGATAAAAGTGGTTTCGATTATTTGGGTAGGGGTTGTTATTTCTCACGCCGTTAAAATTTCCGTTAAACTGGTTATTACGCGGCTGGTTGTTAGGGCCGTCGTAATTACTGGGCTGGTTCCGGTTATTTGTATGGTTATTGCCGTTATTGGGGTAAGTAGTCGGCCTTGCTTCTGGTCTCTCATTTCTCTTCCTGCTCTGCCGATAATACTCTTCATTCTCGTATCCCTCCAATAACTCAGTCATTCCCTGGATCGTCTTGATCTGACTACCTCTCCGGGCCCTGATAATGTCCTCATCATAGTGATAAGATATCTTATTCACTAAACATTCTTCTGGGATTGCTGGCTCAAGGTGCTTTGCCATACACACCTTCCCCAAGAAATATGCCGTCATACTGCTACCTAATTGTGACCTGTATCTTCCGTTACAAATATTGTCACGTATCAAGTTCTGGGTAGTCTCAGACCAGTATTTTGTTTTAAACATTTTCCGGAACTGTTGGTAGTCGGAAATTTCACTCCGGTTGGCCATCCACCAATTATCTGTTATGTCTCGGAAAGACTCGTCGAATATCTCCCTGCTATGGCTCCATTGGGTAATTTTATGCTTGGTTAAATATTCTTCTACCCTAGCCAGGAACTCCATCGGCTTGCGTTTGTATTGCCGGAAGTTGAGCCACTCTCGGCTTTCGTTGACGGGCAATCCGGTGAAATGAGTCGGTCTGTTTCTAATCGCTTCCATCTCCTCTCGGCTTTGTCGCACCTGACCGGTGATATTGGCCATGGTCTCTTGTATATCGTTACATCGTTCTGTGACTTGGTCGCGTACTTTTCCGAATTCTTCTTGATTTTCCTTTCTCTGTTCTTCTACCTTCCTACGACTATGTTCTTCAATATTTGTGAACTTGATGTTCACCACTTCTTTAAACTCATGCACCTCCTTTTCGGTCTGGTTGCACTTTCCATCAATCTCTCGAATCTGTCGATTGACCATTATATTTTCTTCTTCCATCTTCTTATTCATCGCTTTTTTGTTAACAGTGATTTCTTTATTCAGTTCTTCTCGCAACAATTCCATCCTTTCGTCCAGTTTGTCCAAATTCTCTTGATTGACCTCTCTTAATTCTTCTCTTAAAATTTGATTGTCCTCTCTTAATTCTTCCAGCTTCTCCCCCATCTTCTCTTCCAACTTCCTGTTATCTTCTTTCAACTCTTCCTTCAATTGTCGGTTGTTCTTCTCTATCTTCTTCCTGGTTTCATCGATTTTCTGATTAGTATTTTCAATTTTATTAATCAATTCTTCTTTGGTCGACTTGAATTCTTCCTTGAACAATTGGTTGTCTTCCTTCAATTCTTCTAACTTCTTCCCCATCTCTTCTTCCATCTTCTTGCTGTTTTCTTCCATCTTCTCTTCCATCTTCTTGCTGTTTTCTTCCATCTTCTCTTCCATCTTCTTGCTGTTTTCTTGCATCTTCTCTTCCATCTTCTTATTTGTTGTTTCGATTTTATTTCCTAAATCTTCTTTCAAGGACTGGTTATCACTCCCCATTTTCTTACTCAAGTCTTCCTTTGTAGATTTGATATCTTCTTTCAAAGACTGTGTGTCCTTCTTCCTATTCTCCTCCATTTGTTTCATCATTGCTCTGATCATCTCTTGTATACCCCCATCCTCCGTTCGTGTCGGCTTTTCCAATGGTTCCTTCTGGACATTGACTTCCCCTGTTTGCGTGGGTATCTCCGGTTGTTCAGTTTGTTTGGACAACACTGGTGGCAATGACCTTTCCACCTCTACTGGTGTCGCCTCCTTGTTGTCCATGTCAACTTCTATTTCTTTCTCGGCCTCCGCCGCCCGTTTCTTGGAAGTTGCACGTCGTTGCATTTTCCCTTGAAATTCTCTGGCTTTGTAGCTGTTGCCTAGCTCCAACTAGTGATTGGGCAGAATTTATTGGCCTTCCAATCGCTAATTAAAGCCCCTAAAGTTGTGCGCCAATTTGTAATAAAACAAATTAAATAAATATATGTGTTGATGATATAAGAGATTGTGATTGTGAAGTTCGACTCCGATGTAATCAAGCCCCTCTGTTTGGACTATTCAATTTGTAATAAAATAAATAAGATTGATGTGTGAATCTGTAAGTTGTAAGGTGTTTAATTGGTGTGTAATTGGTGTGTAATTGGTGTGGCTCTCGACGTCTTGCTGGCCTGAAACACTTCCTTAAGTTTCCCAGCTGGTCGAGTCCCAATGGTAGCAAGACCGGTCGAGTAGCGTAAAGTTGATGAAGAAATATATATGCTTGGCTTCGCCGAACGTTTCAAAACAAAATTTATTGTTTTGAAGGAAATTTAAAAAAAAATTATGTTTATAAAAAAAAATTATTTTAATTTTATTAATTAATTAATTAGGATCAATTAATTAATATAGGGCTGTGAAGTTTTAAACAGTGTAATGCTCTTCTGAAAATTTTTTATTAAAGTTTTAGTATAATTTAAATAATCTATCACCACTCATAAGACTGTCTGTAAACCAATCGATATTTGTTTACCTTTCTATTTTTTAGGTTATCTTCACTTACGGGTGGTAAAGTCCTTGTAGATTATCAATTAGAATTATATTATTGGTAATTAGTATTATTGAAGAAATAAAGAACTATTAAGTATTGAAAAGTATTAATATTTTATTAAGTAATAGCAATATTGACTCTTATCGATTAGTATCGATTCTCAGGATATCGAAAAAAGTTACAAGTATATGATATAAAAATTATATAGGGTTCTTTAAACAGCCAGTTATTACCAAAGTCAGAGAAATCGGGCTAATATTTAAAAAGTATAACGTTACAATCAAATTAATAGTTATTAATAAACACAGACATTGAATAATAATTTGTAAATATAATAATTGTTTTCACCAAACAGCTGTGATGAACCACGAAGAGGCACTGGAATTGTCAAAGAAAGATGGCTGCCGTCAAGTCGATGAAAATGTTGTTCGTTGCTGCTGCATTCCAAATAATGTATTTTGACGCAATATTTCTGTTCTCGTGTCCGCAAATCTCTTGTTATATGTTGTGTAGTGACTGGTGTAGTGATTCTGGGTTGTATTTAGTGTATCTGTATAATTATTAGTTCAAACACTTTCTCCGATTCCATCACTAATTTGGTTTAATGTATTATACAGTTTTCTAGTGTTTTATGGTGTTTTTCGGAGTAGATTTATATTGTTCTGTGTTATGGAGTGTTACTTGATCGTTTCTGTTATAATATGATAGTTTCAGAAGTATTTTACAAGTCACTCGCGATTTCACAATAACTCACTATACACTCGCTTTGTATGACGATTATAGGTTAGATTATTCACGTTTTCAAAGGTATGTCATGTTAACCGTTCAACGACCAATAATTAACTAACTGTTTCCTTCAGTTTCAATTAAACTCTTAGCCCATATAATATTATCCTTAACATTGTTCAAATATATTTTCACATCCTGTGTACATTTTACTATTTCACTATATGAATGCCTAAACTTTGGTTATTTGTCAATTTTATTCACTAGATTTGATTTAAATTAATCTTTCAGTTCATTCTGGTTATTTTCAGATTAAATAATGCCATTTTATAGTGTTTTCTGTCCAAAAAATAGTAATTTCACTTTCAGTTTGGTATACTGTGAAGAGTCCAAAACATCAGAATTTACTTCCTGTCATTATATAAATTCAGCCATTTTATCAGTTATATTTAATATTAATAATTCTATATTGTATGAAAAGGTTCCTATTCCCTTATTTTCTGGTAATTAATTGAATTAGTTGTATTCTGAAACATTATTCTGAAATATATGACTCCCATGTCTAAATTTCTGAGTTTAGTCATTTTCACATTTATTCATAATTCTGAATATAATTTATTAAAATCTCTCTAAATGGTATGTGCAATTATATGGCATGATCTCAAGTTTATTTTGTCTAAACCCCTTTTGTTTATTTGCATTTAATTGAGCAATTTCTCTGTTTTGATGAAGTTTGGTTTCCATTCTTTTGGCCTATGATTTTTTAACAATTTTTCTTACAAAATAATTTACCAACAATATATGATGTGTGATACCCTCTCTGACTTTTACAAATAGTATTATAAATTAAACATGCTTTCAAATTACACAAAAACAACTAGTATTGGCCACAATACAAACAATAGTCAAACAGAATAAAGAATATTTTTTTTAAATAAATGGTTGTCTTCAAATCAGACATTTTGCAACAAAATTCCCATTTCCAACATGGAAATATGGTTTACAACAAAGGTTTTGTACTAACTAACATCTTAATTACTCTCTACTATTTACAAGTGGTAACCATTTTTATAGTTCTGATGTTAGTTGTTTCAGACCCAAACAAATGGCCTTATATCTAAAACATTTTTAAACATTCTTGTACTATATACATTAAAACCTTATATCTATATTCTTATTTCTAACTATTATTATAAGTAGGATTCTACAGTTTTTATACAGTCTTTTATACCTTGTCTTTGGGGAATTGTACCCTGTCATTAACAAATAAATAGTATGAACCGTTCAAAAAGCACTATGAAATCTGTTTTTCTTTTTTCATGTAAAACAAAAATGTTATTTTAAACAGATTCATGTCTTATGAACAACATATTGTCACCGTACATATTTTAAGTCATTGAAAAATGCATATTTCATTGCATTCAATGTTTGTGATTGCCAAGAATGAAACACAAGGTTCATTTTTTATAATACCCAAAACTATCACTGGTTCACTTTGCACTTATATATTATGTTATTGCTAAATGGTCGTATAGTCTTATTAACATAATAAATTGGTTAGCGTTTTTCAATGGAGATTTGTTCCATGGGTACTATATTATTGTTTCATCTTAGTTCACAGGAAACTTTTACTTTGTTCACTTCTCTCTCTTAAATTTATATACATGTGGTTTTTATTTCGTTATACTTTTGTTTTTAGATATATATTTTGGGGATATAGGGATTTGGGTGTCTTTTATAAGAGCATGACGTCTTCTTCAGGATGCTGCCCTCTTCTTCTTTCTTCAGTCTTCTTTTCTCCTGCCTTCTGGGACTGGTATCTTCTCCATCTGTTCTTGATGCCATCAGGTTTCTTGGGATCTTCTCCATCTTCTTCTTTAATTCAGAAATACACAACCTGTATTGGTTGATCTTGGCTTATTTTAGGGTTTCTCTTTTATTTATTCTCCCTCGTTGTGGGTTTGGTCATATTGTGTACTGCTTTGTTATTTACTATTTTACCTTCCTGGGTTATACCTTGAAAACCTTTGGTTATGAGACTGGTTTTGGATGACTCATCACTAGTAACTCCTTTTATTTTAACTTGTATTTTCTTTATAATAATGATTTCTTTCCACAGTTGCTATGAATTAATCTATTTATATTAAACTTAATGCTTTCTTCCAAATTTAAATATTATAACTTCATTATTCTAATGATCAATTGCCATTCAATATTATGCTTATATCTGTCACGCTACAATGTCCATTTATTTTTTGCGGATAACTGCTTTTGATATTGTGCAGTTAGTTTGGAATAATGGTCCTGGAATTTCCGATAATAATTACATATTCCCAGGAAAGATTGCAGCTGTTTTTTATTTCTAGGTGTTGGGAGCCTTTGTATTGCTTCAACCTTCTCTGCTGAAGGGGTGATACCTTCTTCGGTCAGATTAAAACCTAAAAATTGTACCTTGCTGGCTATAAATTTGGATTTGTCCAGCTTGAGGGTAATATGATTATCAGATAATTTTTTCAAAACTGTTTCTACTCTATCACAGTGGTCTTGCCAGTTAGATGATGTGATTAATAAGTCATCCACATAGATGGTTTTAAAGTTAAGTACCTCTTGTCCCAGTATCTGATCCATACACTGGACGAATACAGCAACGGAGTTAATTAGTCCGAATGGCAGTCTCTTGAATTGGTAGTTTCTCCCATCGAACAGAAAAGCTAGGTATTTTCTACTGTTCGGGTGCAGCTCTACCTGCCAGTATCCGCAGACTGTATCCCATGCGCTGATGTATTTTGTGCCATGGAATTTTTTAAGGATCTCTTCAATTTCGCTTGGGGACGTTCTATCATTTACTATCATCTTGTTGATTTCCCTTGCATCAAGGCATATTCTTACCTTGCCGTCCTTCTTTGGTATTGCCACAATCGGACTTGTATACGGGGATTGGCTTAATTCTATTATATCCTCCTCCATCATCCGGTTAATCTCGGCCTTCACTGCATTTCTTTGAGAGTATGCTATAGGATATGATTTCTTCTTAAAATCTACGGGTTCCTTAAATATAATTTGATACTGATAATCCTTTACCTTTCCCGGAGCATCAGAAAAAACGTGTCGGTATTGATTATAAATTTTTATGAGATCCTCGGCCTGGTGAGCACTAATCGGTTGATCTCGTACTTCCCTTTGGAATTGTCGGATCTCCTCCAACTTATTTGACCATATTTCTTCGTCCTCCCACTCATCCATTATTTTTACCTGTGCTGGTTGACAGTAATTATTCTGTAATATTGTATAACAGTGGTTTATTGAAGGTAAGTTGACACCCTTCACTATACTGGTTGTCCATACTCCATTTTCCGTGTTTAATGACACTTCTCCCTGCTTTAGGTTAATTATAGCAGAATATTGTCGGAGTATGTCACATCCTACAAGTATTGAAAATGGTAGGCCACTGGCAACAAGAAAAGACATAGTGAATGTTAGTCCTTCACTTTCAAGTTCCAGAGACACTTGTTTCCGGACAGTTTTGTTTTGTCTGCCGGTAGCACCGATAATTGTTATGTTATTTATTGGTAGAGTGGGTATAGGTGTACTACATTTTTGTTGTATTTTGTTTAACTCTATTTGGTCAATTAAGGATATGTTGGATCCGGTGTCGATCATTAATATTGACATTACTCCATTGATTTGGGCATTTACGTACACTATCTCACTATTTCGGCTGGGCATTGGTTGATTGCTTTCTTCGACCAATTCATCTCTGATATTTTTTAGATAATGCGTTGTAATTATAGTGATTATATCTTTCGTCGTAGTATTTTCCCTAAGAGATTGGTCCAGTGATGGGCTGTCCACAGTTTTCACTGGCCTTAAGCGTTTAAATGAGGGTTGACCTCATTGCCCCTAACTCCATTAGTGTTTGATGGTTGGTTAGCGTTCGGCTCCTGTTGATTATTCCGGTCATTCACGCTGTTCCTGTTATCTTCTTCAAATGGGTGACTTCTCGTATCGGGTACCTGGTTAGAGTACGTTCGCCGATAGTTAGATGAGGGATAGTTTCTTCTGGGACTCCTTTGTCTTTGCCCCCTCATGTCATTTACCTGTGGCCGGTATCCTGGATTATTGTTCTGATTATTGTTGTTGTTTCCACGGCGATAATTGTTGTAACCATTCGATGGAAAGTTACCCCTGTGGTCGTTCCTGAAGTTGTTATTATTATTGTTTCCACTTCTGTTAAAATTTCTGGGCGCGTTATTGCCCCGTGTGTTCCCTTGGTAATTGTTAGGGTTATTTACCGGTGGCTTATTATCTCCCTGTTGATTCTGTGACAATTGCCCCTCATTGGTTCTATTATTCCTGAAACTGTACCCTCTATTTTTCCTGTACTGCCACTCATGTTCATGGCTTTCCAATAAGCTAGCCATATCTTGGACGGTCTTTACCTGGCTGTACATCCGTGCCTTTTGGATGGCGTCGTCGTAGTGGTAAGATAACTGTATTACCAGACACTCTTCGGGTATACGTGGCTCCAAATTCCTGGCCATGCATATCTTTCCCAAGAAGTAGGAGGTAAGGGATTGTCCGCTTTGGTTTTCATACCTTCCATTGCTCAGGTTATTGCGGACCATATTCTGAGTTGATTCAGACCAGTATTTAGCCTTGAACTGAGTCTTAAAGTCTTGAAGGTTTTGGATGTCTGGTCGGGTGGCAGTCCACCAGTTGTCATATGTCTCCTTGAACATTTCGTCCAGCATCCCTCTTATTGTAGTCCATCGAGTCTCTCGATTCTAGATGATTAACTCTTCTACCCTCTTCAAGAACTCAATAGGGTTTCTTTTACAATTACGGAAATTAATAGTATCTCTGTTGTCTGTGTTCATGAGATGATTATTATTACATGGTCGGTCACGCCAGGCATCCACTTCTTCCCGTAATGACTCTTCTATTCTGCGCATTTCATCAATCCTTTGTTGGTTTTTGTCAACTTTGCTGTCTATTTTATTTAAGTTGCCGTAAACTCCTTCCATTCGTTCTCCCAAATCTGTTCGTACAGCTGCTACCTCTTTCTGGTTTTCTTCCCGGACTTGGTGTATGTCCTGGTCTATCTGGGTACATCTTCTGACTGTTTCTTCATGGTCTTCCTCAATTCTTCTTTTATTCTCTCCTTCGAGATGGTTCATCTTATTGAGTACTTCCTCGCGGACTCCAGAAACATTTTCGTTGGTCTTCTCTAGCTTCTCCAACGTTTCCTCTAATTTGTCATTGATTTCTGTAACCTGCTGCTTTGCTTCTTCTCGGTACTCCACTAATTGGTGTGCCATTTGCAGCTTCATTTCTTCTTTATTTTTCTCGTGGTCCTTCTTCAGCTGTTCCTTCAATTCTTCCTTTAATTCTTTGTTTCTTTGCTGAATTTCCTCCATCAATCTTAGTTGTAATGTTTCATTATTTTGGTTGACTGTTTTCGTCAATTCTTCCTTAGTACTTTCATTTGTGCTCACTATTTTTTCATTGATTTGTTTCAAATTGTCATTGGTTTCTTTCTTCATCTGTTTCAAACTTTCCTCGTTCTTGTCGAATTTATTGTTCATTTCCTTCAAACTCTCTTCATTCTTGTCGAATTTATTGTTCATCTCCTTCAAACTCTCTTCATTCTTGTCGAATTTATTGTTCATATTATTCATCATTTCCATTAATTTTAGTATGTTCGGGTCTCCTCTAAATTCTCCCTTGTCGCCCGCCTGTAATTCCATTTCTTCGTCTTGGCTTGGTTCTGTTGTGGTTATTATTGTCTCCACCTCTTCAATCGGTGCTCCTTCCTCTTCTTCCCCTCTATTTTCTTCCATCTCCTTCTCCTTCGCCAATTTTTTCGATAAACCTCTTGTGTGCATCTTGATTTCCTTTCGTGACCGCCGCTAGAACTTCGTATCTTCCTTTTTCAAGCTCCACCGGTTGGTCGCCAATTTATTATATAAGGGATGTCCTGCCTCCTTCAAGCCCCGCGATGGAAGCCAATTTATTATATAAGGAGTGGCTGCCGTGTTATTCTGCCACACGTTGGATGCGTCAATTTATTATATAACTCGTGTCTCGTGTTCGTTCTGTGACGGAAGCGGTATGCGAACATCTGCTCTCCGGTACCAGCGGTGGACACAGCGAGCCAATCCGGCATCAGCAGCCGCCGAGACGTGAGCAACTACGTGTTCGGAGCTAGCCAATCAGCGATCCCGGTTAGTTAATAAAACCCGGGCCGGCAGAAAATTTTGGCACTCTTCATCGCCACGCCATCGAACGCACTTCATCTCCTCTCCTCTCTCGGACGACATCGAGGCGGAGTCAGCCGGAAGGAACAGCCGAAGAATAGAACCGCCGCCGTTCTTGCGTCTTCGCACTCCCGTTCCGCGCCAGCGATGGATTTCGCTGGGCCGTCAGCCGACTCTACAACCGGTGCCGAAAGAAGAGGAGGACTGTAGTACGCCACGAACAGCGGGCGCAGCCGCCGAACATCTCAGCGCGGCACGACCAACATCACCGTTCTCGCCACTCGGTCCTTTTTAGGGCCACCAAAATAACTAGAGTGTACGATTGGCGCCATTTGTCATGCGGCAAGCCTTTTGTCCGGTGACAAGTGGCGCCCAACGTGGGGCAGGGATCATCTTGCGGATGCAAGATCCAGCCACTCCAGCGAGCTACCAGCCGGCACACCAATCAACATGGCGCCCAACAGATACCTCCACAACATCTAGAGAAGAGCAGTAGGCTGGCTACCGGAGAGCATTCAAGACCCGGTGGAGTTGTGACGGAAGCGGTATGCGAACATCTGCTCTCCGGTACCAGCGGTGGACACAGCGAGCCAATCCGGCATCAGCAGCCGCCGAGACGTGAGCAACTACGTGTTCGGAGCTAGCCAATCAGCGATCCCGGTTAGTTAATAAAACCCGGGCCGGCAGAAAATTTTGGCACTCTTCATCGCCACGCCATCGAACGCACTTCATCTCCTCTCCTCTCTCGGACGACATCGAGGCGGAGTCAGCCGGAAGGAACAGCCGAAGAATAGAACCGCCGCCGTTCTTGCGTCTTCGCACTCCCGTTCCGCGCCAGCGATGGATTTCGCTGGGCCGGCAGCCGACTCTACAACCGGTGCCGAAAGAAGAGGAGGACTGTAGTACGCCACGAACAGCGGGCGCAGCCGCCGAACATCTCAGCGCGGCACGACCAACATCACCGTTCTCGCCACTCGGTCCTTTTTAGGGCCACCAAAATAACTAGAGTGTACGATTGGCGCCATTTGTCATGCGGCAAGCCTTTTGTCCGGTGACAGTTCGTATACCTCTGTAAAATATAACAGTGTGTCTGAGTGTGAAAGTGTTTCTGTGTTTCTTACCACTGCGTCCTCGCACGGCGATGTACCTCACGATATTTTGGCCGTAGCGAACGTACTGGGGACCAGGTATCGTGATTCCTGATTTGAGGTTCAAACGTAGTGGATAATCTCCGGGTGGCGACAAATTGTTTATAGAAAACAATTAAAATGGTTTGCTTATCAATGTTTTATTTGAACGAGGCGACGAATTCAATCTGTCCCGCCTTTTCTCAATTTCTTGTCAATCGAGATAGCGGTTGCTGGATCCGCTACTTGAGCGCTAGCCGTCACATTGGAAACCTTCACTAGACATTATATTTTTAAACATACACTTTGCTAATAGAAATAAAACACGATTTAACACACACAGTATAAATTTATTATTAATAGGAAGTTAATGTTTTATAGACACAAGTTGTAATTAGTTTGTTCATATATAATTCTGCACCGGATAATTCTTTATAAGACTCTTACTCAAGGTTAAACGATCGACTTTTGAATACAAATAAACAGTAATGGCGTTCTATCTTGCCAATCAACAAATATTTCTGTCGATGTTTGTGAGTTGTTTGGATCACGTTAAAAGGTTCAGATGCAGTTACGACATTAAAAATACACAACCTTACAATGTTTTTTCCTTATGTAGGATAATGTGTAGTGGTAATTGTTTTGTATAAGTGTCATACAAGATGTTTATAATTCGTACATAAATATGAGGTTAGTTCTATAGTTAACAAGTTTTTCAGTGATATAAATTTATGGATCAATCCTTGTAAGAGAATAAAAATGATTTAGTGGTATTCAACATACATTGAGAGATGTTCAAAGTGCGTTTATTTTTTGGAAGTTGAAATAATTTAACTGATACTTAACAGTCTTGCAGTACGGTATTATTCGGGATGTTAAGAAGGAAGGATTATGGCATCAATATTGTTCAGCGTTCTTTATTCAGTCTTCGACATCGTTTTCAAAGTTGCTTTGTACTTATTTTGATAATTCATATTGATTTAAATATCTTCTCCCTCTGGAAATGGCATTCTGTATACATCAGTCTTCTGTACTCTCAATTTCTACACTTTGTTTTACTTCCAATATGTTTTAAACATTAAAAGGTGTTGTACAGACAATTCGCGTCTGGCTTGCGATAGCGTCACTTTTTAAGTCATAATATTTAACGGTAATTACCTCGTTAAACGACTGTTTCCATGGTAACGTAATTATTCTCATTGGTTGAGCTCAAAATAAACACATTGTTTTCAATTTTCGAATTCCTTTCAAATCTTCCCATATCTTCGGACTTTCTTCCTCCTCTTATCTTCCTTCGGGGTTATTATCTAAATGCACTGTCATTTATATTTTCTCACAAAGATTATTTTGGTACCCCACAATATTGGGTTTTATCAATTTTTCTAAGTTCAAAATTAATTCCATACTTACTAATTACATTTCTTTATTTATATAATTCCTTAATTTAATATCTGGTTTTTAATAATAACTACTATTCATCCTTGGTGAATTATTCACTTGGGATTTGTCCATTACATGGTAATTTTTGTACAATCAGTAATTGTTTATGTTTGACAGTTAAGCCTGTTTCACATTTAAGTAGCCATTACTGGATTTTTGTGGCTTCATACACAACATATTTCATTTAGTCTCAAATTGTTATTTTGCATTTGTAATTATGTTTAATGTATCTGGATGTATTTTAATTGGTAACAACTGTGTTATTCAACCTTACTTGCTAATTATTTGCTATTCATTTCTGATATAAAATGAAACATCTAGGCGTATGGTCTGTATGACTCTTACAGCCATATCCATTTCATAACTAGCAGTTTATACAATTGATTATTTCTTATTTGTTGTTCTGGTGCTCAACAATTCCACCTCTATTGAACTTTTTCCATTAAACTCCCCTTATAACATGGGTATTGAATTAATGTTAACACAAACTTATTTTCTAATGCTTTTTCTCTCCCTTCCATATTAACACCATCTAATTACTTTTCCTTGTGAAACACACCTTTAAACTTTTACAATACATTTTTAAGTCATAACAAGATTATTTACTAGTCATTACAGTGAATATTACTACTCAGTGTTCATTATTCACTGATCAAATGTTCTATCCTAAATACTATTCATTGCCACTTGTTAAATGTTATTGTTCACTCTTAAAACTAAAACATAAGTAATTTTACTAAGTCTTTACCTTAGTCTACCCTCCTCTTACTATTTATATTATGGATAATATTTGTATTTATTGTTCACTAGCACTTTCTTAAATTATTTAGTGTTTCTTTAGTATCATATCACTCTAGTATAAATCACTTTCACTAATTCAACTTCCATTTCTTTCTCATCATTTTATTCTCTTTCTCTACACACTATCTATATAACATTACTAATATTGTGTCTTTCTTAGTTAATAAATTACATATATCCCTAACTTTTTTGGTTAGTGTATTTTTATACATTGTTTCATATTACTGATGGTTCATAATGGTCATTTTATCAATACTAACATTCATTAATAGTTTTGGTTCTTAACTGAATTTCATTGTCTTTATTATTTTGGGTTACACTATTTCTCCCTTCTCTATTTTTCATTACTTGTCTAGTTTTCTAGATGCGTTTCATCTCGTCTTCTTCCTTCTGGGTTTGTTCTCTCTTGATTTTCATTCTTCTTCTCCGTCGTTCGTCTTATTTTCTTTATTTTGATTTCTTCACTGGTTTCTTAACTGGCCAATCTCTGGGGTTGGGTCAATGTCGTTCGTCTGTCAGTCTACTATTTTAGTTTCTTTATTAATCACTTTCAGTTTATTACACCTCCTCCTTCCATGATAATTACCATTTATTTATTTTTTACTATCCACATAATTTATTTATTCAAACATAATATCATTTAGCATTTTTTATACATACTTATTGTTATCAAAATTTATCTGAGTTTGGTGATGTTATAATATTCATCATCAATATAATCATTATCATTGTTTACTACTGCACAGGGTAAATCTACATTATTTATCATAATTCTCTTAATATTCATCTTCTCTATCAACTCTCCATAACCTCTATTTAGCTTGAACCACTCTAACTCTTTCTCTCTCTCATAATCACTTTCATCGCCACAACATTTCACATTCTCACTCCACACAGAGGGCAACACCACTTTATTATTTAAACACCATCTGGCCCTACCAGACAAACACAAACAACTTACTTGACATTTTGAAGACCTTTTGTGTCCTACAACAACTATCGAGGAACTCTTGTCCTCCAACAACACTGGTGAAGCCTTTCCTTCACCTATACCACAAGAAAAATTTTCCCTCTGTTCATACTCTACATTTAAACTATCTCTATACTCTCTTTCTAAATCATAAGCACTAACTAGCAATCCTTGATCAACCTCAACTCTCATTCTACTCTCATTATCACTACTATTATCTACTGTATCACTTTTTAACACATTATTATAATCATCGGTATTACTCACCTTGTTATTAATTTCTCCACTATCTGTTGTCATATTACCACTGTTACTTGCACAGCTTTTTAAATTGTCATTTACTGTAATTACTTGTTCAAGAATAACATTGCATCGCTCATCTATATCATTTATGCATTTCTCGATATTAAAGTTTTGTAGTTTCATCTTATTAATGTCGCTCTTTATTTCATCAAGTTTATGGTCATGTATATCGAGACATTTATTTAATTCATTGCTTAATTTATCAAATTTTGTCTCAAACTTTTCCTCATTACTATCAAAACGACTATTTACTACCTGGAAGCTACTTTCTAACTTAATATTCACACACTGCTTAATATCATCGGACATTGCTCTCATGAAATTGAATATATCATTCATTGAATACTCTTTTTCTTGTATTTTAGTTGCTACGGGAGTAGAATTTGCTCCCGCCTCACTAATTACTACAGATCGTGTTAAATTACTTTCATCTAAATTAATTTCATCTATTCGGCTTGGAGTTGTCTCCAACCCCGAATCATTCACTACAACTGATTCAATTAGAATACTTTCTTGTACCGTAATTGGCATTAAGCCACCTCCTGACTCACTCGTAACTGCCGAGTCGGTCAGATTCATAGTATTCTCTATATTTTCCATCTTTGTCAATATAATTAATTTGAATACACAATAAACTGCCTACACAATTATAGACCTCTTAAATTAACTATATAAAGCTTCATTAAATGCATTAAACATTTATATATTTTACAAACATGCCCTCACTCAAATATCCCGTTCGGCAGCTTAATTAGGTCTGGCGAATGTAATAAAATATTACACTCGAGTCCCTGTTCGGGTGCCACTAAAACGATATAAATTTCTATCAATTACTAAATTAATATATTCGAGTCCCTGTTCTCGGGCATCAATGAAACAATATTAATTAATTCATTTATTAATAAACTCTTACCTTTGGGTTCCTCTCCAGGGTTTTACAGACGAACACAGCTGCAGATGGGTTATTTGGGAAGGACGGTAAAAATATAATAACACAGTTTATATTTGAGCAAATTGCTTCTGGTTTATTAAACAAATTAACTACTTCGTCTTACTTTGATAACAATAAAATATTGGTATATTATTTTTTATTAGTAATGCATTGAATTAGTAACGAATAACATGAAATCTTTCTTACTTCTTACCTATAACAAATTATTTATTTTTAAAGGAACCAGTACGTATTTATCTCTTTTCCCCTTGCTATTTTCTTTTATAAAAGCCCCTTTCCCTTAGAGATCTCTAGGTTTACATGTAAACTTTTTCTTTTAAAATAAGCTATCATCATTCATTTTAAACTGATTTAAATATGTATATTCAGGGTTGTTAGTTACCCGTCCACCGTGTGTGTCCATATGGTTTGTTGCACTGTCTCGTGTTGACCGCTTTCTTGGTTCGATCGCACTCACGCAACTGTTTATAATGAGTTTAATGTGTTTTTAATTAAATTTTCACTGATTTGATTTAATATCTCCAAATGTGGTAATATAAAGTCGGCCGACATAACTTTGCTCGAGCACTTGGATGGTTAATTTTCTGGCCACGCTATATTGTTTGTACTTTAATAGTTGCACATGATAGGCCTACTTTAATTTCGGCCTATCTTACACTCCCGAGGCCACCGTTATATTTGTTAATGCACTGTATGCTGCTTCTGTCTGATGAAAACTCTGGTGATAGACTGCTTACTGTGATTCACAAAGACTGCTGGAGAGCTGTTGCGTAATACGTCTGGGCTGGGCTGTCTAGACATCAACAATAACACTGTATGTTGCTGGTTACAAGGGGCACCTCACAGGTAAATACTGACAATTAAAAAATTTACTGATTTAAATTGAATCTATGGTAGCACACAATTCTGTACCGTTACAAAAGGACAGCACATGTATTCTTGTCTGATATTTTATCAGACAGTTTGCAATGAAAAAAATCGAATGTGAGCACTTCTGCCGAAAGAAGAGGAACTGACCAGTTGTACTTTAAGAGATGTAAGATGTTAAAGATAGTAAGATGTCACCAGTTCGCAAACAAATCTTTTATTAAACATCTTTTGAAACAACATTGCTTCAGCAGATATTGGCATGTGATATCAGCTCCCTGATATTAGGCAAATCAATTTCCTCTTTTATAGCATGAATATTATCCTAGTATAAAATGAATGTGTAATTGTTATGCTGCGATATTGCAAGGAATCAAATATACCATGTATAAACATTTCAACAGAATAAATGATAATCTGAATGCGTACTTCAGTGCTGCATTTCACAGCAAATATTTGGTTTTTTTCATATTGTTTAAATTAGCAGCCGTCCTTACTATTTCTTTTATGAATTTGCTAACTGCTATAATTTTTATTGTTCGACTAAGCTTTTCGTCATCACTGACATCTTCAGGTCTTAAACAACCTTTTTTCAATTTTGCTTTAATTTTTAAATACTTAAAAAATTCCCTTACATTTTTATATTTTTCTGCTTGCAATTCGCATGTTTTATTCTTCGTATTGTTTAAATTAGCAGCCATCCTTACTATTTCTTTTATGAATTTGCTAACTGCTATAATTTTTATTGTTCGACTAAGCTTTTCGTCATCACTGACATCTTCAGGTCTTAAACAACCTACGTCCTTTGTTTAAGACCTGAAGATGTCAGTGATGACGAAAAGCTTAGTCGAACAATAAAAATTATAGCAGTTAGCAAATTCATAAAAGAAATAAATATTTGGTGGTTTACAAAACTTTGTTAGTAAAATGAATATAATATTCCTGTAGTATCACATGTTGAAATTATTGTGTTGATGTTAGTGAATTCACTGTCTGATATAAACTTTTTTTTTTTTTTTGGAAAATAACAGAAGTCTTATAAATAACTTCTACATAAACCATGTGAAAAACCTAATCACCAGTATAAATTTGAAAAATAAGCATTAACCATTACTGATTTACTGTTTCTAAAAAAGTAACCATTCAGCTGTAGCCCATTAAGCTGTCCTTAGGCCATTAATTCTAAAACATGAAAAACAAATCCTTTCCTTTCCTTTTCGTGGCATTACAACCCAGCATTCGTTTTAGCCTGCTCAATGACTTTCTTCCATTCCACCCTCTCATTACACATCCATCTCCATCCCCTCATGTTCATACATCTCAAATCATCCTCCACGTCATCCAACCATCTCTTTCTGGGTTTGCCTTTAATTCTTCTCCCTACCAGTCTCCAATCTGCAATTCTCTTAGCCATTCTTGTGTCAACCATTTGCCTTACGTGGCCCTCCTACTCTTAATAAACCAGACTGTGTCGGCACCCTGAATCAGTTGGTCCAGTTTATGGTTCATTCGAATCCTCTAGTAGGCATCTTCAGTTTGCAGAGGTCCAAAGATTTATCACAAGACTTTTCATTCAACTATTCTTAGAAGTTGCTTGTCTGTGCTGGTTAATGTCCAGGCGTCGCATCCGTATGATACCACTGGTCATATAAGACTTTTGTATATAGTTAGCTTAACTTGTTTGCTTAACATCCTGGATTTGAAAAGCTTTTCATAGGAGTAATAACACCTGTTGCCACGTACGATGCAGGACTTTTATTTCAGTACTGTAAGAGTTGTTCTGAGTAATTTGTGAACCTAAATAAAAAAATTGTTGGACATGTTCTGTAACCCCACTTTAACTTAAGAAGTTAAAAAAAAAGATTATTTTTTTTTTTTGAGAACATTTTTGAGAAATTTTTTTTTTTTTTTTTTTTGTAAAGAGGGGCCACAAGTTAATTATAACTAGGCTTAGGCCTAGAGAAGCCAAAAATGTGCTGGATCCAGTGAGACGGGACTTGCAATGAAAACTCAAGAATTAAACAATTAACAAATCCTTTTTATTATTCTATCTCATTGCACAATTGATAATAAAATAAATAAACTCAACAGTAATCTATAATTCCCCTTAAATAGTTAATTAAATAAAGCATACTTTTTCAACAAGGCCACCTGAAAACAATTATTGAAACCAAGAAAATAATTTGCTATGTAACGCTACCAATGAATTGAAATTGAAAACTATAACTAACCTTGAAATAAAGCTTCCATTGAAATATTAATAAAATATAAAATTTATTTTATATGTTCCTGTTAGAATGTTTCATAGAACTTAATGAAGATAAATGGTATTGATTCCTTGCTAATATTAATTATAAAAAATAATGATTACTCAAACAAATTAAATAAATTTTAAAGGTGCAATTCATATACTTGTTATAAGGTTAAATAAAATAAATTATTTCCTTAAAGAAATGATCAGCAATGATTAATTGAGATAGAATACCTGTTATGAAAAAATGAAAAGGATATAACTACATGACTTCATGTATTAACTATCTTTTATAAAAAAAGACATTGTACCAATAAAAACCTATATCCAAAGTTCCCACCAAAAGTACACAAAATGCATAATACTTATAACCCCCAAAATATACACAGAAATATACACACATAACATGTTCCACAATACAAATACATTATACAATAGTATACAACAAAATAGACATATACAGGTCTCTTGCCACGCCCTTTTTATATTACCCTTCTGGTGTATATAAATTCTGACTTTTTCTTTATAATAATCCCAATTAGGATTAGAAATTTACTTTTATTATTTTACCCCTCATGGTGTGGGTTGATTACACATCAGGTGTATACAATAATGTTAAAGCACACAGTAGTCCCCAGGACATAATAAAATTGAAAACTAAGTGCCTAAGTGGCTAAGTGCCTAATTACAGTGAGAAATTAAAAATATTGAATAATGAACGCCCCCCAGTTATCATAAATAATATAAAGAATTTATATATACGGAAACATGGCCAATTAATAAAAATAGAATTATTGCATAATATTATAACCTTATGAAAAATACACTTGGGTCAGAGACGGACATGATAAAATCTTGATGATTCAGCATTCAACTTGTCTCAGCAAACAAGTTGAAAACTGTATCGACAGGCACTGCTTGGTTGAAACTTGTTGAAAATGCACCTTCCTCACCAGTAATTTTTTTTATAGAAAATAAATCAAACTGATTTTTAATTAAGAAAATATATATATGTATACCACAGAATTGAACATGATAATTACTAATAGCCAGAATGACTTAAAATCTGTAAAGAAACCCCCATAATGAAATAAATGGAAAATCTATGCTGAATGTGACTTGTGTAATGCATGCCAGTCTCTGGCTGACAATTTTAGCAGAAATACATTGGAATTTACAAATTAATTTAGCACCCAGTCCACACACTAAACTGTCCCATCAATTGGGAATCTAAATAAATGTTTAAAACTTGTAATGTTATAGTTGACAGCTGTATATAACTGGTCACTGGGTATGGTGCAGTGTTGACTCTATGTGTAAATAATAATTGGATAGTTATCACCTGATTTCAGTCATGAAGGGTTTTTTGGAGTGACAAACTTGTGGCCGACATTATTAGGTGTTAGTGTGGTGGTCCAAATCCCTCCGGTAGCGAGGAGCTTATGGTTTTCATCGTTCAGCTGGTAGTAGGTCTCTTTTCTCGTCTACATCGATGGACCCTAATTACACATTATATTTTTAGTCAGAGACCACAACATGAATGCCCCACAGTAATTAGCGTTTGCACACCCTCCAAAATACATATATAAAGTCAACATAGTATTTGAGCTATTTAATCAAACTTGGTAAAATTTATATGGCTAACATGCCTTATTTGAAAATCTTTACAACGGTTATTCTTTATAACATTAACGTCACCTAATGTGAGTTACCTTGTTTACAATTTAACAATCAATTATGGCTTTGTACCATCTCATAAACTTAATTCTTAGTGTGAATATGTAGTTACCACGTGGTTAAGATTTGTTTCAATTTCCTAGTTTTTTACTACAGAAAATAAAATGAATAGAACCTTATTTACTTTCAAAACGTGCCTGAGTAAGTTGCCAGATATATATATATATATATATATATATATAAAGCTTTACTGTTAATTGTAGCAAAACTTTATACCACTTAAACTAACTGCGCATTGGGCAACAACTAGACTGATGTACACGAATCTCGTTACATCGGTGTTAAATCACTTTTAAACTTAATTATTTTGTGGTCAATGTTCTTTACTTTTTAGTGCCGAGATTCTGACACTTGAATCAATATAGTTTTATTAGATTTTAAAAACTTTACATCAAACTGTATATCGCCCAACGCGTGATGCAACAGGTGGACAGGTGCTTACTCAGGCTTACTTAAAAAAACAGTTTTCTCCAACGAAATATTGTTGTTCATTAATATAAAGTAATTTGAGAGACTTACCGCAGTCGTGAAGAACTTAGCTAAACATAGCTAGAAGAATTGTTGTAATTGAAATCATCTCTCTACCGGAGACAATATGGCGTCGACCACCTACTTCAAGTTATTTAGTCAGACAAACCTGAACAGATATTCCAGCATCGTCTCCGTTTGTGTAAGGAAAATCTCACCAGAACGCAGCACCGGAATAGTCATACTGCCGATTGTCGGCAGGTGCCGACCCCCGACCGCCGTTGTCTAAACTAGTAGTTTTTCCTATCCACGGGTAGGGCGCAGCACTAATTACCGCCTTAATTTCTGTACTGCTAATAACTCCGGGTCGTATATCATTTGTTTAGCGCCGACTTACCGCTAGATATCAGCCCACTCTCCGATAGTAAAATAACTGAAACTTCGCTGAGTATTCGTGACTCAGCACAGTTCAAATGTATAATTGTTAACTGTTATCCCTGGTTGTTTATGACATTCCGTTGGAGTTCGATGTATTTGGTCTTGGCTTCATTTATCCTTAAACCTCTTTTATATGCTTCACTACTAGTGTTAGTAGATTTTCCTCTAGCCCTCTTTTATTTCTTCCGATAATAGCTATGTAATCAGCTTAAGCACACACTTATGTGGTTTACGTGCCGATGTGTCCAGAAACATGTAGTTTTCAATTGGCTGTCTCCAGAACTAGGTTAAACAACATAGTGGAGAGTGCATCTCTTTGTTGCACCCCAGTATTAATACCAAAAGTAGTGGTTAACTTTCCACTAACTCTTACTACAGCTTTGGAACCAGCCAAAGTCGCTTCTATTAGTCTTACATATTGTAACGTGATGTTTCCCTCAACATAAAGAATATACCTTAATATAAAAATTTGTATTATTAAAATAATGAAGGACATAACAATAATTGAGTAATTAACTTATATCATGAGATGTAGATGTTAAACAATAAATATAAGATCATTGTAAAATAAAATAATAAGACCAAGATACCATATATGACTATCTGGAACTTTGTAACAAATAACTCCAGTAGAATGAATAAGAAATATGACACAAAATAGGTGAAAACCTATTCAGAAAAAACCTATCTGGGTTACCAATTAGGAAAGTGAATATAAACAAAATAAAAATTTTATGAAACCACACAATAAAGCTAGAGAATAATTCTACCTGAGTGTGAATGAAATCACATAGACAATTCAGAGAATAATTATTATAAGATAAAGGTATAATAACAGTTTTAATTTTGTATGAACATGGTACACTGTAGGTTAGGTTAAGAACCATTGTTATATGTTAAAGAAGGAGAAGAATATCAAGAAGATTGTAAGATAAATAATTTCATAATAGAAAGTATAACCAATAAACTGAATAATAGATAAGACAATGATACATAACTATTGTTGGTTATGAACCAAATAATAATATAAATAATAAGAAACTAATGGTACACCCCAAGCCTACATATACTGGGTAGGAAAAAAGAAAACAATTGGTGTATATAAAACATGTTGAATAATACTATATAGATTAAAAGATAATGTATTTTAGTAGAGTAAGTGATTAGTAATAAAAGGTGTTAATAATGGACCATTCATAATGTAAATAATAACAAATCAACTTTGACAAACAAAATACATCTACTGTGTAAGTTAGTAATGAACATTACAGGGAATAAGGATAGTATTAGATTATAAGAGATATAGTAAACGTTCATGTAATTCATAAGGAATAATTAATAACTGTTGAATTGTATTAGAGTTAAGTAATTTTGTTTATGGAAAAGAATTATAGTCCATAAAATAATGAACATTATGGTGCCTAGAGGGCAATCCAAAGTTTTGTTAAAAAGTTAATGTTAAAATTAGCTTAGTTATAATATTATATATATATATATATATTATTAGCTAATAGCTAATATAAGTTAATATTAAAATGTCTTTTATTAACACAAGATAAAAAGTACAACCACAAAAATTTAGATATGTATCAAATAGGACTAGTTTTAAACAAAAATGTTAGAATAGGCCATCAGTTAAAAATGTTATCTTTGTTATTACTGGACAGAAATATAGCTTGTAAGAGATCTCAAAACTATCGGCATAAAAAATGCATTTTAATGGTGGTAATATCCTTTTAATATTCTGTAGCATAAGGAAAATAAGTCAGTTTTAAGATTATTTGATAAATTTGATCAAAAAGGTGACGCTTAGGTTGGCATCTGTTGGTCGGCACCTAAAGTCGGACGTTTAAAACGGAATTTTTGTGATTAAAAACGGAATGCTTGGTAATTCCACCAATCAGAATCATTCACCTGTCAGGTGAATCAACCCATAATCCACCGCCAAGGAGTTAGTCGTTCGCCGGTAATCATACAGTAAAGAACACCTTCTCTGTGACACGGAAAATGTAAATAGCCTCCAACTCAAAGTGTAAATAGTCTTGTCCTCAAAGTCTCGAACCCGAGTGAGGTTAGGTGAAGTGTAAACAAAAGGCGATCTAACCTACAAGTAGGGACATAACCTAACAGTGAACATCAAGTGTTGTGAAGTTTTTTTAATATTTAAAGGACATTATAGTGAATAAATAATAAAAGTGAATTATGTTAAATGTATAAAGAAAAGGAAAGTATAGAGTGCATCTAAAAAATTTATAACCCAACTTAATAGTTAAGTATCACTATACCACGGTAACTTTTATATACTTTTTTTTTTTACACTTGTGAACTAAGTTTAATACCATCACAGTATAGAAACACTAACTAACGCTATTATAATTATTTTGTGTTTAACTATTATTTCGTTGTACTTAATATTTAAACTTGAATAACCTAGCCACCATTGGTTAACCTCAAAAGCGGACTCTGTCCAATATACGAACTGTTCGTCACTTTAGATTTAAGTTATTTTATAATATTATATTTAATCTTGTATTGTAATGTTTTGTTCTTCAAAAAAGACATTTTTGTTAATTATTGTAGTCAAAAGAACCCAAAGGGTTATATTTTCATAATGTAAACAGTAACCTATATCTCTGAGATTGTGAACTCATGCTACCAACTGTTGAACTATCAATATAATAGGCATGGTCAATTATTATTACAAGAGATGTTATTCATTTTTGTATCAGAAGAATAGAATAGAATTCTAAAAGAAAATAAAAGAAAAGTGAAAGTAATTAATGATGTATGAATTATCATTTTGAATAATTAACATTTAATTAGCAATTTATGAACATTTAGTGTTTACATCAGCTCCAGAAGAATAAGTTGACAGTACCTATTTTGGAACAACACGTGCTTTTTAAATGATTTAACTAGGTTAGTGAACTCTAATAAGGTAAAGAGAATAAATTAAGTAAAACTTACGAATAACAATTGATACAAACTTTTAATATCCCAATTAATAATAAACAGATAACGGAAAATTAGAACCACCTAGTTTCATACAGTGAGCACAAGGGAACCATTCCACTATAATTACAAACCAAACCAACTTGTATAATTTATAATTAAAATTAGCAAAATGATTTTACACCACGACAAATAAATTAACAATTAATAGAATAAAGTCAGTTATATTGATAATGTAAGAAACAAACTACTCAGCAAATTATCATCATAATTTGATTTGTAATAATTGATATTACAATATTTAGCTGGTATTCATACATATGAAGGTTGTTTAGCATTTCTTTTCTATTAACACTATTAAAAGCTTGTTTGAAGTCTACATATAGTATATGTAAGTCCATGTTATATTCATAAAAAACGAATACATGAATATAATCAATCATTGCAGTGATAAAGAACCACTAAAAAAACATATAAATAAGAAAATTGACTTAAATTTTAAACTCTGGTAATCAAAAGAATGTACAGTATACTGTCATTGAAGGGCAGAAATCACATACTCACTCAGGTGTGTGTGTGTGTGTGTGTGTGTGTGTGTGTGTGTGTGTGTGTGTGTGTGTTGATGAAAATACACTGCTCTTCATTTGGTAACCACGTTTTTCAAGATAGATAGAATCACTGCACTCAGAAGGTGAGTTGTCAGACATGCACAACTGTATTTTTGCACATGTCATACCAAGTCAGTTAAAAAAAAATATGTATAAAGCAGAATACTGTCTTATCACCTGTAACAGTGTAGCATGACATAAATTGGGTACACCACCTACAGTATCAAATTTTTGTTTATAACTCGGGGGTATCAAATACATTGATAATAATGCATTTGTGATTTTGGTATTAAGGCATATGAAGCACTAGCATGATGTTTCCAGGATAGGGTGGTACATAAAACATAGGTGAAATAAGTATAGTAGCATGGCTTGCCTTCTCAGTTACCATTTAGCCTTAATAATACCTGCTCATTCACTTAATACCAGATTCTTCAAGATAAGTCAGTTCGTTCACTTAATATGTAGATTTTACTTCCTCTCATTCACACATAATTATCTAGCCTGGATTTGATATATTAGTGTGTATATCCTGAATTATAGCCTGAAAACTTGGCTTTTTAGAAAAATTAAGTCAGATATGCCCATTGACAGTTTTTGGAATTTAAATATAAAAATATTGAGAGAATTTTGTGCCAACTCTGGCTGTGCTGTAATAATATTGTGATGCTAGAAATCATTCTAACACTGTTTTATTAGTGGACAGTGAGGGAGGCTAAATTATGAAGAAATCAAAAAATTTCAGTCTCTACAGTGCATTGCATTTAGAGTTTCATTAAATGAGAAAAATAGTTCAACTTCAGATAAGCTCGCCAATTTGTAAATAAACTCTTTGTCTCCATACAGTGATTTTTAACAATAATACTCACAAATTCTAGTCTTCTGTGTACACAGTGTAAAATTCTTGTTGCTTTAATGATACTCTCGATAATGATAAATGTTCATTATAAATATTGAAAGAGTCAGGAAGTCCTCTTGCTGTTGACATATTAGGAATGGACTCAACTCCTTAATTTTGTAAAAAAGAATGTGAACCAGACTTTACAAGTACAGTAATAGTGTAGTATTGAACAGTGCTAAGACCAGCGTGTTATAATGCTGTGAATATTATTTCTGTCTCACATAAAAAATGTGTCCCATTAAATAGAACCAAAAGTTTGTCACACTGTACAATAGAAAACGGTTACTTATTGTACGATGTTGGACATAAGGTTTTCTAGTTACATGTACTTTTAATTTTTTACGTTTTGTACTCACAAATCTGTCAATTAAAATTAATGTAGTGAACTAGGACGTGATTAATATTGTTCAGTTACAAGATAAACCTCTCAAAATAAGAATATCCTCGTATTACTTCAATATTATGACAACTCTCTCTAAAATGAATTGTTTTCTTGTGTGTGATATCATTGTACCATGATTGTGCTGTACAGTGGTTTGTATGATGTTTCATTATAAAAAATTTTATTATCACAAATGAATTATTATTCTACGTAATAAATTCTCTACTTTGTGTATGCCAGTGTATGTGTTTGTTGTTTGTTTTAAAGTAAATGAGTGTACATTATTGTTTCAAATACTAATCGCTTGTTTTCATTACCAGGATAACATGTTGTAGCATACAATGTGTACGTACCTGTCCTAGTTATCCTGCACTGTTCCTGCTTCTATGACTGTACAACTTCGTACAAATAAGTTTTTGGTAACTATATTAAATTGAATCATTCATAAACTATTTATAAATAATATATTTTAGTCTCCTGCGTTTTAGTATAGAGGCCATAACGCAGTGGCCCACTTGATCTTTGGAGGTAAAAGTATTATCATTTTAAAATATTACATGCCCCTTGACAGGTATCTCATCTCTGATGTTTCTGTCTGTCTCATTTCCTTTACTCTTGGTACCCAACACTCAGACCCATACAAGAGTGGACATCACTGTCTCTTCTCCTCAACCCAGAAGTTGGTGGATTTGCAATTTTTTCCTTTCTGTGGACAGTCTCTTGATCACCACATACCTTCTTCTACTGTCACTTTGTACAATTTCATCTGTGTTTCTCTGGTAGCTTTCACTCTTAATGCATCATATTCATTGACTGATATGTAGTTGTGAAGAACTCAGTGGTCAAAATTGGTAAGAGTTACAAGAACAACTAGAAAGCTCATACTGGAAGAATGGGCCTGGGAAGAATTCCAAAGATGCCCTATGAACCCTTAACCAGAAGGAAAAGGAAGTAGAAAGTATCTGTAGATTAACAATCAGATGATACAGCTAGAATGCCTCAGCCTAGAAGAATTGAAGAGGAAGAAGACTCTTATATACAAGGATGTAAGTGACTGTGACATTTCACTGCAACACTGCTAACTCTACACGGTAGGTTTTACGTTTACCGAGCACTGCACAGTGCAAAACGGCCACATGTTTATCTAGGTAAGAACGTGGCAACACAGTACCACTATGGTAACATGAACAAATTCCTGTAACGTGATTGGTAGATATTCTTCTGATACATGCTTTTACTCCCACCACATATATCAAACATTAGAATCGCTTACTCTACGGCTCAAGTCTAGTCTAGAGGGTATGCAGGGACTAACTACTAATCTAAAAGCCTTGGGATAAATTCTTAGAACCCTAAAATCAAGGTGTGTTTTTCAGTCTGAAGTGAAGTTGACTTATGGAAATTATTACTAAGGATGTATGTAGTTGGAACATAGAATGCTAACCACACTGTGTTCCTTGTGTGCTGTACAGCTCAACATGGCAGTCAGGCTTGTGTCTGCTACACCACTTTGATCTGTTATTCTTAAAATTCTTATGTGAGGTGTTTTAAATAAAGGCAGATATAGCATTTAACAAAACAAAATGTCTTTTTACTACAAGTTGTATAAGTTGAATTATTGGGAAAGGATTGTTGAAGAAAATGTTTTTTAGTGTGTGACCTTGAATGGGTGTGAAACTGGATGATAATGAATAAGAAAAAAAATTTAGTTAACTGGTGTTTGAGAATAATGTTAAAGCTCAGGTAAGGAGGGAAAGAGAAATTAGATGATCTGTTAATTTATTTTTTTTTATGACAGGTTTATCAGAGTAATGTTATCAGGAGTAATGTACACAAGAAGGGCTAATCGCTACATAAATATGTTTAGTTCATCTGAGTTTTATCAATGCAATCTGCTTTATGTTTGTGACAGTAGTGTCTTTGTTTATTCCATTGTAGCCTTATCAGTCAACGTTGTGTAGAGTTGTTTCCAAGTGTATCATTACAGTTTTCATTGCTCTTTCCCCTCCACCTTTTGCATAGTGTCATACATGGGTAAATGTGTGTGCTATGTGGTTTGGATTTGACTCGTCAGTGTATAGTGTAGCGATCTTGAGCACAGTTGTATTGTTGCATTTTTTTGTCCATGAGGAAGCACGCTATGTCCAATATTAGGGAAGTACATCATGATTATCTTGTTGATAATAGCAAAGTAAGTAGTGTTGTAATCATTTGATAATCTTGTTTTTTTTTACAAATATTTGCTGATACAGGTCAACTGAAACAAAACAATGTTCAGCTGGTTCATGTTAGTTTGCCAGAGTTTTCAGATTACTAGGATACACACATATCAACACTGACTTCATAACTGTTTTAAGTGAAAGTGACATGCTATGGTGTTAAATATAAATTTTGTGGCAATGTACAATACATAGTGCAGTAAATTATAGTTTGTCAATACTGTCTTGTATGTCACTATTACATACCAGAAGTCACTAATATATTCCTTGGGTGTAATTTTATTTTTGTGAAATATGTTATGGTACTTGTGAACATGTTTTGTTGTACACAGTGTAAAGCTAAGACTTAAATCACAGGGAACCATTTTGAACATTATTTTGTTTTCTTTATTAGACACAGTTTTTATCTTATCGTAATATAAATAATTCAGTTTTGTGACACAACAGTAATTTTATTTCAGAGTTACTCCCTGACTTACTATCTATGAAGCTTAACAATTGTTTGCACTTACAACTACAACACAAAAAAGGATTAAAAAAGTATTTTCCTTAAGACTATAATTTTATAATTTTTTGTGTTTTATATGTCTTCATATATTTTTTGCATTTTGTTCTTTAATGTTTTTTTCTTTACTATAATAGCAATTTTTTCTAATTCGATAAAATTTGAAAAAATCTCCTGCTACGGAAAGCATTCTGTCAATGGCTGTATGACTGGTATGAGAAATACATTAAACATTACACTGCTCATTACACATTAGCATCTCAACACCAAGCACTAAATACACAAACATTAGAAAACAACATCTCAAAGTAAAACAGACCATCTCAAAATTAATGTACACACATATCTATAACGTAGTATATATGTCCGATGTATGTAACATAGTAATGTACGTGTTTGAGTTTCATCCAAAATGGACTTAGAGCTGGTTGGTCAGAACAGACCTGGTCATAAGTCAGTGACTGTAATTGTTTTGTAGACTGGCCATTTCAGAATAGCAGAATTCAGATTATATAAAATTAAGGTGCTTTTCCATTCCCAGGTTGTTGACTTAGCCCTGTGGAAATAAGTACCTACGGTAGTATAGTAGACCTGCTAACCCGGACTTGACAGGGGACTGAACCCAGAGTGATGAAAATCAAGATTAACTTGAAATGGCACAAAAATATACCTACAATTATTTTCATATTAAAAGAATGAATCAGATTAAAATAAAACATATTTTAATTATTAAACATACTTCACTTTAAACAAAATCACAAGTATAGTATTACACTAAACAAATAATTACAGTACATGTAGGCCTACCTACTTACTTGGCACAAAAATTTATGAACACTATGATACCCAACATTTCTAAATACAGTAAGAACAAAGAATAAAGAACTGTAGCTGTGGTTCACAAAATGGAACTGTTTAAATTATGTAAAATAGTCCCTAAAGTTTTTTTGTTTAACAAAGAATCATGTTTCTGGCAACATGGTCTAGTAGGCACTTCAAAGTTGTAAATTCAATAGTTGAAGTCACCCTGTCTCTCAAACTAGATCCTTAACTCTACAAGCATCTGTATGCTGAAGAGTAGCTTGGTGCAATGTTTATTTCAATAACACTGTTGTCATTTGAACTGTCTTGTATAGGGTTGGATGTATATGCCTCTATTATTTTGTCCTCACTTAGGATGTGATGTCCTAAATCACAGCTACTCAAAATCTGTGGACCAATGTCACTTTCTCCCATATCCTTGCAACCTTCTAACTGTTGAAAAATTTTAACTAACCAGCATTGCTGTTCATATTTTCTTGATTTTTTTGTTTTTCCACTTCCACTTTTTCTTGTCAGGTCATGAAAAATGCTGGACAACAGTTTTTTCCAACTTTTCTTGAGTGCTTTCTTATAAATTTCTTCCCAAGCTTCTGCATTCAGATAAATAATAGTTTGTATTTTAATTGCTAAAGAAGAGACATGAAGTTTACATCTTGCTCTAATTCTTGTTTCTCTATTCATTTCATGATCAGTTTTTTACTGCCATATTCACATTGTGTTTGTTTACTGTACTGGACACTTCATTCTAGAATGCAACCTGCTCCCAAGATTTGTACATTCAACAACAGCACATGCTACCCACATTTTTATTACTTAAGTTAACAACTTTCTATGAAGAACAGTACTACTCTAAGGTAATGTCTTTAATACTCTTTGCTTCAACTAATAAAAAAATAATTTTATTATTTTTAGAGATATCTTCTTTTAATCTGGATTACCCGGAATTCTGGATAAGTGAGATTCTACTATAATAAACAGCTTAAGCATAGTTGAAACAATTTAATTAATCTTTATTATTGAGCTTTGGGTACAATATTAGTTTTCGACTATTTTAGCCGCCATCTTTACTGACTACCAACATCGGAAATTTTACTTACCAGGTCCAAGGTTTGAGGTTGGACGAGCTGAAAAGCAAAGATGGTTGTTTGAAATAAGTCAATAATTTATTTGTTTCTAATGAATTATTTATTATTTCTTTCTATTTTCAACACTAATTTTTTATTTAATTACTTTCTTCAAAAGAAAAACAAATTTTTAAACCCTTTACTTTCCATCACAACAAAATACTCTTTTCCCTTACAAACATTGGTAATTAACCATAATTGATTACACACTTATTTTCTTATATATGTAAGTTTACCTTTTCAAAAAAGAACTAAATATGATATTTATTACACTAATTAAATATATCTTTTTCGCAAACCAGCGCTCCTTATTTATTATTTAATTTTCACACACACACACACACACACACACACACACACCATGCCCTTATGAGATCTCAATTTAAAACTTCTTTCAATAAAATCAGAAAACATGATATTGAACTTAGTCTAATCTTTTTTAGAATTTTGTTTCACCCCCGAGCGTTACTTATCTTGTCATTGTCCAGGAGACGTCAAGCCATTTAGATGCGCATTTTCGATTTTTTCACATATCTTAATTCACTGTCCGTCGTCATTAATTCGATTCACTTGTCATCTGCTATTGTAGTTGAAAAACACTGTTTACTTCAATATTGTTACATTTTTAAAATATATTTTAGTAGTGGGCCCACTTGAAATTTCGTTAATTCACACTTTATAGGTGCGGGCGAGCCGAAAAACTGTACTCAGCCGGCGGGCGAGCGAATGGCCCACGTCCGTAGTTGTTAGATATTCATTGCCGACTAGCTTTGTTACATTCAGCACAGAACGCTGTCGACGCCCTGGATTCTAAGTGACGTATTCAAAGATTTGGCCCTGACGTCATATGTTGTGACCCCGGTTTACAAAGTTCAAATGTCATACGGCTAAAAATAACTGCTTCTCTTGCGTTCTGCTTCACTGACCTTGACACTAATTCGTTCACATGGCATACGTTGTTATAATTTCAAATAAAATTCACAATTATTATTTTTCCCCAAATTACCCCTGGGTGGGCCTAACCCGTCCCGTTACAATACCCCCTCAATGAGAGGTTTTATGCCGAAGCATAAAAACTCTCATTGACACTCTCATACTTCCTAAAGGGATCAGGCTGGATATGTTGCCACAACCCCCTTTATGTTTTATTAAAAATCGTGGTTAACTTACCCCCTGGTCCAGTGCCTGTGGCCGCACCTGAATGACCTTACTGGACTTCCCTTTCAAGATCCCAACACCACATTGCCAGACAGGCACTTGACGCCCCTGCTCTGACGTGCCGGCCAGTACAGGACCGCCACCACAGCATCACCAGACACTGAAACATGAAATCAAAATATCAGATAGTGGCCTTGTATAATACCATATCCCCAACTGATCTGGTTCTATAACGTGTCGGCTATGTTATAATCCAGGGAACCCGTGATAATTGACTCTGACCAATTATACAGGCTGCCTATGTTGTAACAAACTGAAAAATTAAACACATCACTGACAATAATTATATGTATTCTAATAAAAGGAAACAGGGGAGGGAATTTTGCTGATTTATGCACTCAATTTAGTATGTAACAAAGATGACATCCCTTTATTTACGTATGATTGATAATACATTACAAATAAAATCTTTACTTACACAGAAATTGTAAAGGGGTTTTCTGTATTAAAAAAAATGATCATACAGATAGTGTATTTACCTCGGATCCGAGTCTCTTTAAACTAGTTATGAATTTTTAAATTTACTCTACTTCTTTAGTCAGTTACATTATTATTTAAAATACCATTTGAAGAATGGTTTCATTTAGTTGTGCGATGTTTGAAAGTTACATCACAAGAGTTATGTTACAACGTATGATTTCTGAAATTACTTGTTACACCATAGTAATGCTTAACGCTTAGAGATTGTCATTTAAAAGTCTTTTGCATTTAAAATTACTTATATTTTAAAAGATACATTATTCACGGAAGACGAGCTTCCGTGTCACCTCTAGTTAAATGTTATCTGTCCATGTCCTGCCGCATGATTCTTCTGTACTCTCTTAGTCGTGGGTTGTCATCGTGGTAGTCTTTCCAGTGGATGTCCTCGGAGTCAACTAATGATAAAGTAGACGTTATGGTGTCATCTAGCGTGAAGTCGTCCTGTTTCTCAGCGGTAGTGTAAATGCAGTTGAGGTCTTAGTCTTCACTATTCACAGTTATTCACATCACATATGTAATAGCACAGTAGTATTGGAGTTTACATATTCGTTTCACATTATGTTGGAATTACACTTAACTTGAACCATATTTTATTTTTTTGATAGATGTCACCTTACACACTTATTTTCTTCTTTCACATCTTTGTTTTAAAAACACACTACATCTTAGTTACATAGATCTAGATCTCCACACTGTTAGTGGAAGCTAACAACCAAATAAAATGAAAAATAAACATTTTGTGCAGAGCCCCGCTTGGAGCTGTTTACAGTTTGAAAGTCGCATCATAAGTCCTACATTGTTACAACAGGAAAATTGTAACGATGCGGAGTGAATACTCCGCCATAATATAGTTTCAACTTTTAATTAGTAATACATTCTTACAGTTCGACAAAATAAACAATCGAGTCTTTGCTTGTCTACAGAATTTATTACAACTACTACTAGTGACTTTGAATTATTAATTATTTACATTATAGTTTACAGGTATTTTTTATTTAATGCCGGGTCGGTATGCAAGTTGGATCCGGTATACACAGGTCATAGCATGATAAATTTAATAAACGGTTAACAGTTTTATTTTTGCCTTTGCTTTCTCAGTTTTAATTAATTATTTTAGTTAAATTCCCTTTTTAATTCTCATTACTATTATGAGTTGGTTCAGGGGTATTTGGTTTAATAGTGCGATTTAATGGTTTTCACTAACTTCCCATTTTATATTTTTATTATTATTATTTTTTTATTTGTTTTAAATTTAAATCGTCACATACTCCGCCGCTTAAAAGAGACATGGGGGGGAGAACTTTTAATAAGGTGAATTCGCAAGTAAGGTACTGGGGCACACTTGTCATTACTGTGTGGAGTTTCTCTCCTTCTTCTTCCTTTTTCTTTCATTTATTTATTTGCATGAGTTATACACAACTTATTTCTTTTGAGTATCAAACAATATATATATATATATATATATATATATATATATTGTAACGTAACAGAATTGAGGTCCCCAACGTTACATAAAAAAATGAATTAACTATAGTCAAGAACCATACGCCGATATTAAGGTTACTCAGTAATTAATACATCTGAGGTGTATATAAATTTAAAGATGTAATAAATAATATGAAGTATAAAATACTATTCCAATCAATGATTAATGTGTTACATATTGTACTTGTTTTTATGCTGTAGCATGGTAGTGTTTACAGGATATTTATTTTATGTTTTGTGTATAGTAAGAGGGAACTGTTATTTTATAGAAGTACTGAGTCAGTGGTGCTCCTTTTATTTATGTTAAAATTGTCTTTGGACAATTAAGTATAAATACCTGGGTTAGGTATTATATTATGTTAAATGTATTGACTAAAATTGATTAATGAAGTTGTTTTGAATTAATGTTTGTAAACTTGGCCAGGATGGCAATAAGTGTTTAAAAGTTGACAAGTAGTTCTTATAATTATGTTGTAAAATAATGAAGGGTTCTAGGATGAATTAATTAATAGAATAAAGTAAAACCAGGAAATTAAAATTAATGTAAATAACCATGAACCAGTAACTATTTGTACAGTAGGTCAGGTAAAGAAAATTAAGTTAAAAACCAAACAATATTATAACAGTTGTAAGAAAACCTATAGGCCTAAATTTAATATTTGTAAAAGGAAATTAATACCTTTTTAATAAGTCCAGCCCAATGAAACTATAATAAAATCTATACGGTTCAATAAGGTAGGTTGGGTGAGAGTTTTAAGTAATTTGGTATAATTCCAAGCAAGGAGTATTTTATTAAAAAAGAGTAGTAATATTTTATAATTCTGGCTCTAGGATATCAAACATCATCCAATGACAGAAAGTAGTGGTTGTTAGGGTAACTAAAATATAAAAAATCTTGTTGATTTTCATTCATTCGTTTCGATTGTTATATGCTATTGAGTTCAGATGAGGAGACACTTTTAAAAAAGAATGACACAAATTGAAAAAAAATGAATCTAAATTAATAAATCAAAATTGAAAACTAATTCTATAACACCACTGATGAATAATAAAATAAATTAGACTTCAAAATTATAACCAAATACCTCTAAAAGGGTCGAGAATTCCTTACTTCACTCATCAAGATAATTCTGTTGGATTTAGTATTAAACCCGATTTCCCATGTAATCAGAAGACTAATTGAGGGAAGCAAAAGGCCTAAACTAACGGAATTATAGAAAAAATATACGAAGACCTCGTTTCTGAAGAAATAACCTTCACTTTCAAGAAGAAGCTATAATACGACTTCAATTCCACCGGGACTGACAACCACTAGGATCATAATAGAAGAACGAAGGTCAGAAGAGTTCCTGGGGCTTTCCAGTACATCACACCGTCAATTTTATTAAGGATCGGAACACTTTTCTGGATGAAAGTAATCTAATTTGTCAATCTTCAACTGTTTGCTGCCGTACAATGCCACTTTGAGAGTCATCAACCCGGTAAAACCAGCTTATTTTTAATTTCAGTATATTAAGAACTAATAACATTCTGTAATACTAAAGTAACCTTAATTTTGCATTACCTGGTCTTACTAATCGTTAAAAGAATCACACGTACCCTGGGATAAGAGATATTTAATATTATATTTAATTTGTATAAATCAAAAGGAACTTGGTCAACTGACGATCGATCTACCATTGTATAATCGATATAATGATATTATCATCTTGAAGAGAACTGTTAGTTTGAATTAAAGTACAAAATCAATAAAGAATCTTTCTTGTACATGATGATGTTTTATGTTATTGTAGAATAGGTATTATATGCTGTGGGTGGAGTAATATACAGGTAAAAGGGTGAATAAAATCCGGTGAACCAGTTAACCTAGACGCAAGCAAATTACAAATACCAGCGCTAATTGTCAACAGCTGGCGGAACGTGAGATCGCCGAACTAGCGTGTTTCCAGCACCATTTTTGAATTCAGTTACACAATACGGAGTGACTAGGGTTGGCAAGAATTCTTAATACATTAAGTCAATACATGAAGTATATCATTAATATTGCGTAACTATTGAATAATTAGGTAAACCTGTATTATAGTACACTTTAAAGTTAAAATAACATAATAACAAATATATTTGTCTATTAAATTTGAGTTGCAGGAGGTCACCTATAAGACTACATAAATAATATTTATAAATAACAGATTGATTAAACCCCAGTAACAACATTGATATTTGTTACAAATTGGTGCAAACCAACGTGGAGCTTGATTAAACCCTGAAACCTAAATTAAATCTTATTGATCTGGATAAATATTTGTTACAAATTGGCGCCCAACGTGGGGCTTTAGTTAAGTAAAAAATCGTCTTAATTATTACTTAACTTGAGCAGGCAACCATTAGAGGCACAGGAATGCATACGAGAGGTATTACTAAAAGGATGGAGAAGGAGCAAGAAACAGAAGAAGATAGACGGGAAGAAGAAACAAAGGTAGTTACAGACACCGAAATGGAACAACAGGCGAGCAATAAAGAGGATGCCCAAGGGGACCAACCAGATAAGGAGGAAGCCAGTGGAGGCCTAGATTTACAAAAATTATGGGAATTAATTAAAGAAGATTCCAAAAAACAGAAGGAAGAATTAAATAAAAAATTTGAAGAAAACTCTGAAAAAATAGACAGTATTAAGGAAAGTACTAGTGAACTTTTAAGGCAAACCATAAATGAAAATAATGAACAATTGAAGGCCGATTTTAGACAAATCAAAGAAGATAATAGACAAACTAACGAAAAAATAGACAGTATTAACGAAAACTCAAAGAAACAAAACGAAATTTTGAGTGAGAATTTGATCAAACTAATGAATGAGAAGTTTGACAAAAATAAAGAAGAAAATGGTGAGAATAACCGGCTGATAAATGAAAGCTTAAACCAAATTAATGAAAGGTTTGACAGGAATGATGAGAGATTAAAGCAGATTCAGGAAAATAATAAACAAATAGACGAGAAGATTGAAAACAGTAATAAGGAGTTGCGGCAGATTATAAATGAACAGAACCAAGCATTGAGGGAAGTTATCAATGAAAGGGTTACAAATGTCAATGAAACACTTAATAAAAGGGTAGATAATTACGAAGAGGAAGTAAGACAGCAAATAACTGAAATCAAGGTGGGTCTGGAAAAGACAGATGAAACCATCATACAACTCAGAGTGGAAGTAGAGACCGAAATTACTCAAATAGGAAACCATAACGATATTAGAATAACGGAGATACAAGCGAAGACCCAAGAAAAATTTGACGAAATACCAATTAATATAACCGGAAGAATAGAACGGGTTCATAATGAAATGAAGACAATGAAAATCAGGCAAACACGTAAAAGGAAATTAATAAATACACGGGAAGGATTAGAGATGATTAAAAGGGGATTGGTTCAGCTACATAATATACCAATTATGGAACCAGGAGAAGTAAGGCAAGGTAGAAATTTTAAACGAACCACACTTAATTCCCAGATAGATTAGAAGGACCGAAAAGGCCAAAACTAACCGAGGAGCATGGAGGACTTCTGGAGATTATGTATGAACCATTTGGACAATTAAGAAACGGTGCAGAAGAATCAGCTCGAAAAACGATGGTAGACTTCAGCATGAATGAAAGTTTTATAACAACAAAATGGCGGAACTACATAATAGTGAGATATGTCACAAGGACAGAAATAACTGTATACACTAGAGAGACCCGAACAACCAGTATAGAGGAAATAATGGACCACGGTTAAACAGATTCCAAACAAACCAGAAAAAAGGGGACTGAATTTTTGAAAACCGACCAAGCAACCCATTGTAAATAAAACCCCAAAATTCAAAAAACAACAGAACAACTTACTCAAGTTATTTCGAAACCATATAATTTAAAATGAAGAAACTAAAAACCCCAAAATTCTAAAAAAACTGTAAGAACAACTTACTAAATATTTATTTCGAAACAATATAATTTAAAATAAAAAGACAAACCACCAAAATAATGTAAGGACAAATGATTAAATAATATTTATAAAAGAACTGGTTTAAAATTGAATGATAGAAAAATATATAAATAAAAACAATTTATGGTAATGTGCTCAAATAAGAAGAATAAAGAATAATTTAATGACTCCAATGAAACTGAAGGAGGATGATAATTAATACAACAATAATTTAGAATCTCCCGGAATTGAAGATTATATAAGAAGAAATGATGCGGAGAAAAATGTCACAAGAAGGAAAGTTAAAAGGATTTTAAAATAATGCCTATCAATAATGTTATGTGCTATTAGTTAATGGAAAAGAAGAAGGAATCAAGAAGAAGAAGAAATATATAAATAAATGTAAACAGCAACTGTATGAAGAATCCCAAAAGTGTTTAGTATTAGTCGCTAATTGACTACTTATAATTTTTTATTTTAAGGTATTGACCGTAGAAATGTTCCGGCAATAATTTTTATAAGCAGGGATGATGTTCCCCTGGTCTCAGAAGGTGTAATGATGGACAGCGGAGTAATGGACCCAAGAGTGGCCACCCGACTGGTACCACCACACAGGATAGGGAAAAATGTTAGGGAAATTGAATATTCAAGGGATAATAATGATAAAATAGCTGTATAGATTGATATTAGATTCCAGAAGTATAGATGAAGAAAATAGAAGGAAGATAGCAGACAAAGCTTAATTGAGAAAGCGAATTTATAGAAGTAAATAAGAAAATAAGTGTTAAAAGAAGTTTTTTAGGATTAGTGTGACCAGTCCTTATCAAATAAAATGTGGAAGTACCACTACCCAGAGAAATAAATAATTTATGAATTTGCCTCCAAGAGAGAGAGTTGAGCAGTAAAACAGCAATTACCACCAGTCTGAAATACCAGTCCGTATATAACCAGTCCGAAATAAAAAAATATTATGAGTAAAAGGTTAACCTGAGCAGGGACAAACTATAAGCTTATTTTTACTAAACTTAGTTGAGCCAAAATAAACTTCTTTCGAAGGGGGGGTGTTATGTAACGTAACAGAATTGAGGTCCCCAACGTTACATAAAAAAATGAATTAACTATGGTCAAGAACCATACGCCGATATTAAGGTTACTCAGTAATTAATACATCTGAGGTGTATATAAATTTAAAGATGTAATAAATAATATGAAGTATAAAATACTATTCCAATCAATGATTAATGTGTTACATATTGTACTTGTTTTTATGCTGTAGCATGGTAGTGTTTACAGGATATTTATTTTATGTTTTGTGTATAGTAAGAGGGAACTGTTATTTTATAGAAGTACTGAGTCAGTGGTGCTCCTTTTATTTATGTTAAAATTGTCTTTGGACAATTAAGTATAAATACCTGGGTTAGGTATTATATTATGTTAAATGTATTGACTAAAATTGATTAATGAAGTTGTTTTGAATTAATGTTTGTAAACTTGGCCAGGATGGCAATAAGTGTTTAAAAGTTGACAAGTAGTTCTTATAATTATGTTGTAAAATAATGAAGGGTTCCAGGATGAATTAATTAATAGAATAAAGTAAAACCAGGAAATTAAAATTAATGTAAATAACCATGAACCAGTAACTATTTGTACAGTAGGTCAGGTAAAGAAAATTAAGTTAAAAACCAAACAATATTATAACAGTTGTAAGAAAACCTATAGGCCTAAATTTAATATTTGTAAAAGGAAATTAATACCTTTTTAATAAGTCCAGCCCAATGAAACTATAGTAAAATCTATACGGTTCAATAAGGTAGGTTGGGTGAGAGTTTTAAGTAATTTGGTATAATTCCAAGCAAGGAGTATTTTATTAAAAAAGAGTAGTAATATTTTATAATTCTGGCTCTAGGATATCAAACATCATCCAATGACAGAAAGTAGTGGTTGTTAGGGTAACTAAAATATAAAAAATCTTGTTGATTTTCATTCATTCGTTTCGATTGTTATATGCTATTGAGTTCAGATGAGGAGACACTTTTAAAAAAGAATGACACAAATTGAAAAAAAATGAATCTAAATTAATAAATCAAAATTGAAAACTAATTCTATAACACCACTGATGAATAATAAAATAAATTAGACTTCAAAATTATAACCAAATACCTCTAAAAGGGTCGAGAATTCCTTACTTCACTCATCAAGATAATTCTGTTGGATTTAGTATTAAACCCAATTTCCCATGTAATCAGAAGACTAATTGAGGGAAGCAAAAGCCTAAACTAACGGAATTATAGAAAAAATATACGAAGACCTCGTTTCTGAAGAAATAACCTTCACTTTCAAGAAGAAGCTATAATACGACTTCAATTCCACCGGGACTGACAACCACTAGGATCGTAATAGAAGAACGAAGGTCAGAAGAGTTCCTGGGGCTTTCCAGTACATCACACCGTCAATTTTATTAAGGATCGGAACACTTTTCTGGATGAAAGTAATCTAATTTGTCAATCTTCAACTGTTTGCTGCCGTACAATGCCACTTTGAGAGTCATCAACCCGGTAAAACCAGCTTATTTTTAATTTCAGTATATTAAGAACTAATAACATTCTGTAATACTAAAGTAACCTTAATTTTGCATTACCTGGTCTTACTAATCGTTAAAAGAATCACACGTACCCTGGGATAAGAGATATTTAATATTATATTTAATTTGTATAAATCAAAAGGAACTTGGTCAACTGACGATCGATCTACCATTGTATAATCGATATAATGATATTATCATCTTGAAGAGAACTGTTAGTTTGAATTAAAGTACAAAATCAATAAAGAATCTTTCTTGTACATGATGATGTTTTATGTTATTGTAGAATAGGTATTATATGTTGTGGGTGGAGTAATTTATAGGTAAAAAGGTGAATAAAATCCGGTGAACCAGTTAACCTAGACGCAAGCAAATTACAAATACCAGCGCTAATTGTCAACAGCTGGCGGAACGTGAGATCGCCGAACTAGCGTGTTTCCAGCACCATTTTTGAATTCAATTACACAATACGGAGTGACTAGGGTTGGCAAGAATTCTTAATACATTAAGTCAATACATGAAGTATATCATTAATATTGCATAACTATTGAATAATTAGGTAAACCTGTATTATAGTACACTTTAAAGTTAAAATAACATAATAACAAATATATTTGTCTATTAAATTTGAGTTGCAGGAGGTCACCTATAAGACTACATAAATAATATTTATAAATAACAGATTGATTAAACCCCAGTAACAACATTGATATTTGTTACAAATTGGCGCAAACCAACGTGGAGCTTGATTAAACCCTGAAACCTAAATTAAATCTTATTGATCTGGATAAATATTTGTTACAATATATATCCTTACAAACTAATTCTTAAATTACGTAAAATTCACACTTAGTGACTACATATTGAAACACATAAACTTCTTATTTCTATTACTTAAATCTACTACCGGTTTTTTTCTTTGGGTTTTAGTTACTCTCTTCAGAGAGTTACTCTCTAAATAATTTATTACTTAGTGGTCAGGTGACTACTCATTTCGCTCATCTTTCGCTGAACAGGATCTAAGGTTGATCAGGCCTCATTCCTAATTCTACTATTGGCACTTAGCTAGCACTTAGCATGGTTACTCAGGTACAAGATAACTTGTCTACCTAGTATTACCTTTTTCTAGTTTTCGCTCTGCCATTTCCTTTTTTTTTTTTATACAATTTTATCTGCGAAATATGTGTTCTTCGTACATATTCTAGAGTCGCAGGTTCGTACAGGGCTACTGTAACTGGGGTTAAGTACTTCTGGATTTGGTAAGGACCACACCATCGGTATGATAGTTTAGAGGTGGTCTTATCAATTGCACTACTAGTCGGGTGTGTTTTGTACATTACTAAGTCACCGATTTGGTACCTAACTAAATTGTTATTATTACTTCTCTCGTGATATTTTCGCGATTTCTCTAAGTTCGCTATTAAATTTGCGCGAGCTTCATTGCAGATTTTTTTTATATGCTTATCCTTAATTTGCTGAGGTAGCAAGTCTTGTATTTTCCATTTTGTGGACAAGGGGTGGTTTGGTTTGTACTTATACAGTAACTCAAACGGGGTAGACTTATGTCCTTCGTGATAAGCTGAATTAAAGGCGTATTGTGTCCAGGATAGGTTCTGGTCTCAAGATGTATGGTTGTTCGCATGGTAGGCTATTAAAGCAGATTTGAGGTTTCGCAAATACCTTTCAGCAATATTGCCTTGCGGACGATACTCCGTAGTGGTACTATCGTCTATCCCTAACTTGAAACACATATTCTTAAATTCCTTTGCCTTAAATTGGGGTCCGTTATCTGACACTAGATGTACAGGTGTACCATAATCTTTAAATAATCTCTCCTGTAATATCTTTACAGTGGTCGACGCTAACGCTCGCCGCATGGGATACATCCAAACAAATTTGGTGAACGAATCTACACATATGAGTAGCATAGTATTACCTGATTTAGATCGAGGGTAGGGACCTGAAAAGTCTAAATAAAGTTTAGAGAACGGGGTAGTAGGGATTTCTGAAATTAATTGGCTTATTTGAATGTTTCTTGCCGTTTTGCTCAGCGCGCATAACTTACACTTTTTTACGAAGCTAGCTATTTCGCTGTTCATATTGTTCCAATGATATTCCTTACGAATGCGATGTATTGTTTTATTTATTCCTATATGTGCTCCAATGGTGGATGAATGGAAGTATTCCATCAGCATGGGCTTAATTACATCAGGGGCGATTATTCTTAATTCCTTTCCGTTTGCTATTCTGTCGCATAGTATTCTTTTACTCAATACGTATTTATCTGATTTAATTCCTTCCTCGAGTTGTTCTATAATTGGCTTCAGAAGAGGGTCTTGTTGTTGATACTGAGCGATGTTGGTAAACACAAGGGGGAATTCGGTAATTACGGTGTTAACAACGGGTGTTTCTAGACTCTCCTTGCTTTCGGGAGTATTAGTGGGCGACTGGAACATACGGGACAGGGTATCCGCGACTACATTTTGTGTACCTTTAATATGTTGTACTTTGAATTTGTAACAGTTTAACCTCAATACCCATCTTCCAATACGTCCTAACTGTTTAGGGTGATTCAGTAACCAAGATAGTGCTTGATTGTCAGTTTCCAAAAGGAACTCTTTATGTTCTAAAAAAAGGTTTAAACTTCTCAAAAGCAAATACAATAGCTAAACATTCTAATTCATATGCGGAATATTTCTTTTCTTGGTCAGTCAAAGTGCGTGAAGCGTAACTAATCGGTAGTCTACAGTTTTCTATTTCCTGATAGATTACTGCACCTAAGGCTACACTTGAACTGTCGGTCTGAACTACGGAAGGTTTCGTAAAGTCTGCTAGTTGTAATACTGGGGGCGATATGATGCTTTCTTTTAGTTTTTCGAACGCAGTTTGGTGTTGTGGAGTCCATTCAAATTTCGCTCCCTTCTTTCTTAAGGCATTCAGAGGTGCGGCTATTTCGGCTAGATGGGGAATATACTTGTGGAAATAATTTATCATTCCCAAAAATCAGGCTATTCCTTTGGCATCCCACGGTGGTAAAAATTCTCTGATCGCACGGGTTCGTTCGGGGTCTATGCTTACCTTTCCGTTGGCCTTCACGATGTGACCTAAAAATGAAAATTGTGGTACTGCAAAATTTACCTTTTTGGGATTAACTGTTAATCCGGCTTTCTGTAATCGAGATAACACTTCACGTAGATGTTTAAGATGTTGGTCCATCGATTCGCTGTAGATTACAATGTCATCTGGGTAGTGATACACGTATCTAAATTTTATATCATGAAATAATTTCTCTAATAGTCTACTACATACGGAACTTCCTTGTGATATTCGAAAGGGTACTCTCGTAAATTGGTACAGGTTGAAAGGAACAGCAAAAGCGGTTAGACGTTTGGATTCTTCCGAAAGGGGTATTTGGTGAAATGCTTGATTTAGATCCATTATAGTAAAGACTTTCGCTTTGGTGAAATAATGAAAAGCACTGTGGATGTCGGGAAGCGGGATAGATTCAAATTCTGTTCGTTTATTTAATTACCGGTAGTCCACAACTAGTCTATGTTTGTCATGACCTTTTGGTACTAAAAATGAGGGTGATGAATACGGTGAAGTAGAGGGTTCGATGACTCCTTGTTCTAATAACTTGTTGATATGGTTCCTCATTACTTCCATTTTGGGCGGTGATTACTTGTATGGGGGAAGGCGTATTACTTTGTAATCGCTCAGATTGATCTTGTATTCTATTAGGTTCGTTAGTCCTAGCTTAGGGGTAAGAACAGTGGAAAAATCTTTTATTAGTTTCTGCATTCTCAGCCTATCTCTACTTCCTAAATCAGATAATTCAGACTCATGGTGTACTATATGTGCAGTCGATGATCCAGTACTTTCTTGTTCTTCTGTTTCACAATCAAAATTATACTTCCGTGTACGGTCGAATCTAAAATAATATTTCTTCTCGTGGATGTCAAGAATTATTCCCGTTTTACTGATAAAGTCAGCTCCCAATATTAAGTCGGGTCCTAAATCATCACATACTAACGTTGAAAAAAACCACGTTTGATTCTTAATTTTTACCTTAATGGTGATGCTGAGTTTTATCACTATATTTTGTTTATTGGCAGTAGCACATTTTATATTCACAGCTTGACTGCGTTTCACTAGGTTGTGTTCGAATAATTTATCTGCTAACCTCTGACTGATTAAGGTTCTAGTCGATCCAGAATCGATTAATCCGAGGGTGGATGTAACACCTAGGTCAACTTGTATTAAGGGCAATAGACATTTAGTCCAATCACATTTAGTTATCGCGTTACATTTCTCAATAAACCTTCTAACATAGGGATCTATTTTTCTAGTGTTCTTTTCTTTTTTTTTTTCTTGTTGATTTCTTTGGGTTTACAGGTTCTCAAGATGCTGCGGAAGACACAGGATTTCGGGTCTCCCTGCCTTACATGTTTTTTGGATTAGGTTGTTTGCGATGTACTGCTTCCGATTGCAGTTTCTACTTATGTGTCCATACTTACCGCAGTTATAACACATATTTTTATTACGAGGAGTATAGCTTGCTTCCGTTTTAGGTTGCGTGTCATTAGATTTACCAGGGCTGTGCAAATTGTTCTGTCTATTAAATAATCGCCTTTCACGCTGGGTTTGCACATCGGGCACCAGGGCTTGCATTACATTTCTACTCGGCTCGGTTGATTTCACAGCATGTCTGTTCTGATCTGAGTACCATACATTCGACGAGTGAATACTGCATTGTTCGAGATCCGCAAAGGTGTTGGGTCTATTTATTAACGCTAAACGAGATCTTTCTTTTGGAGACAATCCTACTAAAATGGTATTGACCATCTGTCTCTCACTCCAATCTACTTGCAGTAGTCGAGAGGACTCCCTGATGTCAGAGATGTAATGGGCCAGTCTCTCATGAGTTCCTTGTACTCGCAGTACGGTCTTTCTTTTAAGTTCCTCATAAATTCCGGTAGGAATAAAATATTTTATGATAGTAGTATGCAGTTCTTCTACTGGAAGGGGTTGAGCTTAATGATTCTAGCACACGATTCTTTAATGGTGGTTTACATTTCGGTAGGAGGACTTGCAAAATTTGCCAGTCATTTAGTTGCTGTAAATCCTTTATCTGCAGGAGGTATTTGATGAAGTTTAGTAGTTTAGTAACATTCAAACCATCCGTGTATGGAATGTCAGCTAAGAGTTTTTCTACGGGGTGAGTGATGTTTCCGTAGAGGTCAGCATTATAATTTACGTGTGGCATACCTTTAGGAGGACCAGATGCTGCATTAGGGGTAGTCAATTCGTACATCCCGGAGCGATTTTGGGAACCACTGGGAGGTGGGGCTTCAGATATTGTCTGGGTATTTGTCTCTATTTAGGTTTTGCTCTCGAGTCGGTTGTATTTTCGATACGGCGGGTGATTCCTGATCCGTGTTGGGGGGAGGTAGTTCTAACGTAGGAGATTGAACTGGGGAGATGTATAGTTTCTTCAAGGATTTTTCAATTTCATCCATTCTGAATGAGTCGGACTTTCAACACAATTCCCTTATTATTGCGGGTAATTTCTGTAAAGCCTCATCCGCAAAACTTTGGACTTCGGGAGGGATTACCGTGAGGTTATGCCAGTTTAACAAATTTTTCATTCGCCGGGTTAAATGTTCTATCCTTTGAGTTGTCCGCAATATTACCGCAGGAGATTTCTCGTCTTGAAGGGTTTGGGACAATAAAGTCAACTCACTATACTTGGCATAACAAGTTTCTCTCTCGCTCTCATAATCAAGTCCGCTCAATTTACTTAACTGCGCGGGTGTATCAGATCCACTTTCGCGTATAGACTTGCGCAATTCCGCGACTGTTACATTCGCATGGGGTAAACCACGTAAAAGAGCTTCATAGGACAGTTCGTCTTTTAATAGTAAGTCTGGATTAAATAGGGCCATGTTTACATTATATCTAGCACACTAAAACTTATTCTACTACACTATACAATTATTGCATACACACTTTAGTTCATGGTAAAACATTTGCATTGGTTGTAAGAGAATTACTTAGCATCTCAGAGAAAGAGAAACAATTCACACAGACATCAACTTTACTTTCAACGATCAGCTGTTACGCTGGAATGTGGGTCAAACTGGTTTTTTTTTTTTTTACAGTGGCATAGTAGTATGCGTAAGAAGGGGGGAATCACACTCGAGGGTGAGAGAATGTTATTGTTCTATTCAACAACAGCTGACGGCTTCCTTTACAGACTTGTATCGGCTTGCTTCAACGAGGGTGGTATGTGCGATGCGCAACGATATGCGTTTTAAACAAGTTACAGCCCGTTATTAAGCCGAGTTTTAGTTATTATTTAGTTTTACGTACTAATTTTAATTTATCTAATTCTGCTACTAGAGAGGAGTAGAATTTCACTTACAATTTATTTACACGTAATTGAACTTGTTTTATTGAGTCAATTGTTTATATAACTCACCGTGGCAATAGAAATACAAATTACGTATTTATGCAGGCATATACAGGAAAACTACAGGTCTTGAATTGTCGCAAAATAGACGTGTTAGAGACTGAATATTTTGACAAGTACCTACATGAATTGGTGTAATACAATAATAGCTTGTATTATTTTCACGTATATTAAGTAAGTCATATACGAGTATTTGCGTAATCTCACACAAAATTTACAATGGTAAATTAATATTGTCACTATTATTCTTTTATGCTACTTATCCTTTTTGTTTTACATACAATGCATTAACTGAGTGCATAGATCTGCAGAGTGCCGCATCTTATATGAGACACTACGTACACTAACATTTTATATAAAAGCAGAGTGGCGCATTTTATAACGTGTCGGCTACGTTATAATCCAGGGAACCCGTGATAATTGACTCTGGCCAATTATACAGGCTGCCTACGTTGTAACAAACTGAAAAATTAAACACATCACTGACAATAATTATAAGTGTTCTAATAAAAGGAAACAGGGGAGGGAATTTTGCAGATTTATGCACTCAATTTAGTATGTAACAATGATGACATCCCTTTATTTACGTATGATTGATAATACATTACAAATAAAATCTTTACTTACACAGAAATTGTAAAGGGGTTTTCTGTATTAAAAAAAAATGATCATACAGATAGTGTATTTACCTCGGATCCGAGTCTCTTTAAACTAGTTATGAATTTTCAAATATACTCTACTTCTTTAGTCAATTACATTATTATTTAAAATACCATTTGAAGAATGGTTTCATTTAGTTGTGCGATGATTTCTGAAATTACTTGTTACACCATAGTAATGCTTAACGCTTATAGATTGTCATTTAAAAGTCTTTTGCATTTAAAATTACTTATATTTTAAAAGATACATTATTCACGGAAGACGAGCTTCCGCGTCACCTCTAGTTAAATGTTATCTGTCCATGTCCTGCCGCGTGATTCTTCTGTACTCTCTTAGTCGTGGGTTGTCATCGTGGTAGCCTTTCCAGTGGATGTCCTCGGAGTCAACTAATGATAAAGTGGACGTTATGGTGTCATCTAGCGTGAAGTCGTCCTGTTTCTCAGCGGTAGTGTAAATGTAGTTGAGGTCTTAGTCTTCACTATTCACAGTTATTCACATCACATATGTAATAGCACAGTAGTATTGGAGTTTACATATTCGTTTCACATTATGTTGGAATTACACTTAACTTGAACCATATTTTATTTTTTTGATAGGAGATGTCACCTTACACACTTATTTTCTTCTTTCACATCTTTGTTTTAAAAACACACTACATCTTAGTTACATAGATCTAGATCTCCACACTGTTAGTGGAAGCTAACAACCAAATAAAATGAAAAATAAACATTTTGTGCAGAGCCCCGCTTGGAGCTGTTTACAGTTTGAAAGTCGCATCATAAGTCCTACATTGTTACAACAGGAAAATTGTAACGATGCGGAGTGAATACTCCGCCATAATATAGTTTCAACTTTTAATTAGCAATACATTCTTACAGTTCGACAAAATAAACAATCGAGTCTTTGCTTGTCTACAGAATTTATTACAACTACTACTAGTGACTTTGAATTATTAATTATTTACATTATAGTTTACAGGTATTTTTTATTTAATGCTGGGTCGGTATGCAAGTTGGATCCGGTATACACAGGTCATAGCATGATAAATTTAATAAAGGGTTAACAGTTTTATTTTTGACTTTTGCTTTCTCAGTTTTAATTAATTATTTTAGTTAAATTCCCTTTTTAATTCTCATTACTATTATGAGTTGGTTCAGGGGTATTTGGTTTAATAGTGCGATTTAATGGTTTTCACTAACTTCCAATTTTATATTTTTATTATTTTTTAAATATTTTTTTAAAATTTAAATCGTCACAGTTCCCATTAGCTGTGCTGGTTTGCGTTAAGAAGCACTGGTTTTTCTTAACCTCTAACATATACATGTAGATATATACTTAGCATAATATGAAACACTTAAAATTTAATACCAACATTCTGAATGCCCTTCTCTTGTTAATTCTTATCCCAAAATTCAAAATTATTACCCTGATTCCAATCAGAATTTAAATAACCACTTCCAATTACAACATTACAAATACCTTCCATTATATAATTCACATTTCAAAATAATTAAATTCATTAATAAAATTCTTATATAGAGTAAAACACATTTAAATCAGCTACATCAGAACAAATTATTTACTCAAAATTCTTTAAGCATCCTCATAATACTCCTCAAATCAACATAACATCATTTAGTGATATCATAAGATCACCTACACATTCTACATCATCGATGTAACTCAATTTAATACTCAATAACTCATTACTAACAGTTTAGTAACCTCCTTCTCCATCATTATCTAATATCCCTCCTTTACCCAGTTACAATTAGGTAAATCACCTCATGGATAAACTGTGTAAGGCATTTACCTTGTTACATAAATACTGTATTTATGCCCCTGGCTTGTAACGGCCAGCTCCTTTCCACACACACTATTGCTTAATGATGTTGGACTGTAGCACCCATTTGCCTCCACAAGAACTGAATTTTATTAGGGTGCAAACGCTGCTTACACCGTTCTTGCTTCGGCGTTATATAAAAATTCGGCATTACTGGTATCCAAGAACACCAGTAATCCTACTCCAATGATTCATACGCCCTTAATACGGTTCTATCACCCCATTCGGTAGTAGCCGCTGTTCCAAAGTTATGTGGATTCCCCTGCTTTACCCCCTGTTAATTTCTAAATTGCACCAATTTCATAGGCAACCAACCATGGTCAGTTTACAATAAGTCTGCCCACAACTGGTTGTCATCCAAAACCACGGTCTGGGGTGTTAAGGCCGGGACCGCCCGAAAAGTGGGGAATCGCATTTAAAACATACAATTACATGTTTTAGATCCATACACTTACATAAACATCTCAACTTTAAATTTGCATAAAATTTATAAGCATTACACTTTAATTTCCATTGAACTTTTTACTAATCAACCATCAATTATTTATCATTCACTATACAGTTAAAATCTCCAAAAATTCAACTTTATTATCAACATTTCATTTATTACCTCCTTTCAAATTATTTCAACTATTTCATCAAACACATTTAATTACTTTAACAACATTCACAATGACCAACTGTCAATTATTGAAGTTGAGTATACTTAACCTTACCACATAAGTACATTTAACATCAACACAAAATTATATACAATCTACATTATTATCTGTTATTGTTTACCACAAATCATTTCATAATTCAGTCCATTTCAGAACGCCCTACTCAAATAATTAAATGTTCGTACATAATAAATGTTTAACCACCATCATTGAATAATAATCTTGTCTTACGTCTACACAATTCATTTATAATTAAGTGCATTTTGTTATTACTATTATAATACCTATTTGTTTTTTCAAATGGTTCCATTACCCCGTAACAATGTTTTACACGATTACCCCACATTATTATAAAATCATATAACCTGTCTACATCTGGTATGGTGAATTCCCCTTTAGTATTATCTGTTACGATTAAATCCTTATCATTTCTTTAGTATAGTAATCATCTACTACTAGTAACCTCATCTTATATACAGTTAAGTCATCAACATTGTTATCACCTCTTGCTGCACCAACCACATCGCAAGGTAAGAATTCAATATAATCATCAACTCTTTCACTATTCATTCTCTCTCTTAATTCGTAATTCTTTATAACTTCTATTAACTTCAAACAACTCTATCTCTCCCTCTGTCTGTCTCTCTCTCTCTCTCTCTCTCAAAATACCTCTCATCATAACACCATTTCACACTTTCTCTATCATTCCATGCAGAGGGTACTACTACATTAAAACACCTCCTTACTTTTCCAGGAACACCACAAAAACTCAGGGAACAATTTGAAAACACATCGTTTTCCACTAAGGGACTCTCGCCCTTCAAAAACACTTGTAAACACCTTGGTTCACAATAAACCTGGGGAAAATTTACCCTCTGCAACCCCTCTACCTGTAAACTCTCTTTCCATTCTTTCTCTAACTCATTGACACTCACTACCACTCCATTATTAATTTCTACTTCCACTAAAACTTCATCACCACTATCATTATTCACAACTTTACTCTCTAACACCACATTTTTAATTATATCACCATTATTTTTAACCCCACTTACGTTATTGTATGTTACCTGATCGTCTTTATCCTCGTTTAATTGATCGGTCTCTTCACCATTTTCTACCCCTACTATATTCTCATAATTATAATCAACACAATTACAACCACTTACCTTATTATATGTACCATTTTCTACCCCCTCCTTTCTCTTTCTACTTTTGTTTACTTCGTCTTGTAATTGTTTTACAATAGCACTAAAATGTTCATTAACTTCTTCTAAACTTTTATTAACATCAAAATTCTGTTGTTTTATTTCATCTCTAATCTCATTCAACTTTTCACTAAAATTACTCTTTATTTCATTATTTTGTTCTTTCAACTTTTCATCAAAATTACTCTTTATCTCCTTGATTTCATTCTTTTGTTCATTCATGTTAGTATTTAGTTCATCACATTTATTATTTTGTTGCTCTAACATTGTATGTATCATCTTAAACATTTCATAGCTATCGTCTTTCTTAACTAGGATAGGCGTCGATTGCTTCGCTACGCCTTCCATTATTTTCGACTCGGTCTCGCTTACTTCAATATTTACTTGACTTTCTATATTGCTGTCAGTGAAGCTGACTTCCTCATTATTATCTTCACTTGTATTGATTTTGATTATTTAATTCTTACTTATTTATAATAAACATATACCAATCATATTATAACATAACCCTATCTGACACTCTTGTCATCTACGTCTATTTATACGTACATACCAATTTTTCTTTACTCATCTCAAACAACCATTTTGTTTTCTAAAACAGGCCCACATTTGCATAAATTTCATTTATGCAAATGTCCCCTGTTTGCGACGCCATTGAAACAATTTAATTAAACTTTATTATTGAGCTTTGTTTACAGTATTAGTTTTCGACTATTTTAGCTGCCATCTTTACTGACTACCAACATCGGAAATTTTACTTACCAGGTCCAAGGTTTGAGGTTGGACGAGCTGCAAAGCTAAGATGGTTGTTTGAAATAACTCAATAATTTATTTGTTTCTAATGAATTATTTATTATTTCTTTCTATTTTCACCACTTAATTTTTTATTTTTTATTTAATTGCTATCTTCAAAAGAAAAACAATTTTTAAACCCTTTACTTTCCATCACAACAAAATACTCTTTCCCCTTACAAACATTGGTAATTAACCATAATTGATTACACACTTATTTTCTTATATATGTAAGTTTACCTTTTCAAAAAAGAACTAAATATGATATTTATTACACTAATTAAATATATTAATTAGAAGAAGAAGAAGAGGAAGGCCTCGAAGAAGATGGCAGCAGGATGTGGAAGAAGATCTAAGAAAGATGGGCATTAGGAACTGGAGACTGAAGGCAGTGGACAGAGATGAGTGGAGACGGGTCGTAGCGGAGGCCAAGGCTCACCATGGGCTGTAGTGCTGGAGAGTAGTAGTAGTAGTAATTAAATATATCTTTTTTGCAAACCAGCGCTCCTTATTTATTATTTAATTTTCACTCACACACACACACACACACACACACACACACACACCATGCCCTTATGAGATATCAATTTAAAACTTCTTTCAATAAAATCAGAAAACATGATATTGAACTTTGTCTAATCTTTTTTAGAATTTTGTTTCACCCCCGAGCGTTACTTATCTTGTCATTGTCCAGGAGACATCAAGACATTTAGATGCGCATTTTCGATTTTTTCACATATCTTAATTCACTGTCTGTCGTCATTAATTCGATTCACTTGTCATCTGCTATTGTAGTTGAAAAACACTGTTTACTTCAATATTGTTACATTTTTTTAAATATATTTTAGTAGTGGGCCCACTTGAAATTTCGTTAATTCACACTTTATAGGTGCGAGCGAGCCGAAAAACTGTACTCAGCTGGCGGGCGAGCGAACGACCCACGTCCGTAGTTGTTAGATGTTCATTGCCGACTGGCTTTGTTACATTCAGCGCAGAACGCTGTCGACGCCCTGGATTCCAAGTGACGTATTCAAAGGTTTGGCCCTGATGTCATATGTCGTGACCCCGGTTTACAAAGTTCAAATGTCATACGGCTAAAAATAACTGCTTCTCTTGCATTCTGCTTCACTGACCTTGACACTAATTCGTTCACATGGCATACGTTGTTATAATTTCAAATACAATTCACAATTATTATTTTTCCCCAAATTACCCCTGGGTGGGCCTAACCCGTCCCGTTACATAGTGCTGCTTTCATTGCCTCTTTCAACAGTTGATGGTGTTTAAATATGCGTGAATTGGAATTGTGTGTAGTGTGTTAAATCCCTTACTTACTTCTTACTTCATGCAACGCCCGTCCGTGGCTGCTCGGCCATTAGACGCCTTGCTGACCAGTAGAGCCTGGCCCGTCCTTGCAAGTTGTCATCCATGACTTCCAGGGCTCTGCAGCTTGTGAGGTGATGAGGGGCCGTGCCCTCATCCTCGGAGCACAAGGGGCACAGGGGGGAGTCAGCAAGGCCGATGCGGTGCAGGTGGCTCTGGAGGTAGTCGTGGCCGGTGGTCATTCTAAACGTGGCGACTGCGACGTCCCTTGGCAGGTTGTTGGGGATCGCGTTGCATTTTACAATCGGCTCCCATCTTTTACCAACAGCGGCTGCCTAATTCCCGAGTTTGTGTACATGTGCACGCACGTATGCGTGCATGGGAGCACTTTATAATATAATAAATGTATTTTCTGAAGTATGACTCATTGTAAAAGCGAATAATTTCTGTTCATTATCACATATAGATAAGAAACAACAATAAATTTTTTGAACATTTGAAAGCATAGTATACTTCACTTAGTTGATGAATGCTGTTGATTTGTGATGTTTGTAATGAGATTTGTTTTTTTTTCATATTGTATAAATAAATAAATCATGTTTTGTATCTTATAATTAAAAAACATAATTTGTTTTTTAATATACAGTTTTAAAGTGTATTCGTCCTGTTGGGAGGGATATAGTAAATAGAAACTTCTTCTGATTACAGTATTAACATTAATAATAATTGATATGGAAATATGAGAAAATGCAGAATAATTTCACCTTCAAAATGGGAAATATTAAGTATGTGATGTTTTACATAGTAACTCAAACATTCTGGGTTCCAAAAAACCTTGTTTATTTGAATTTTTTCATTTCCCTTCTAGTGGCAAGATTTCCATAATCGGGTGATTTGGTAATGACCTAGTAAAGGAAACGAAGGATAAATTTTAATGTATTCTATTTCTTATATATGAGTATTAATGTATGTCTTTTGATAGCAAAACGTATTGAAAAAAACTTCATGAATTGAGTGAAGTTAGTGAAACAATATGGCAGAAGAGTAATGATTCACAAAATATGTGCTACCATTTGACAACCCTTCACCTTTCTTCATGCCCATCTTCTCTACCAGTCTAACTTTCACACTAACGAAATATATGACTCCAGTCACCAAATCTGAGGTGACTGACACTCCCATTCATTTCCACAGCACAGCTCTTGTGGCATAGTATTTGTGTATTTTGTTTGCTGTGCATTAATTTTATGTAACAGTTTATTGTTTGACTTGAACTAATGAATGTTTCAAGTTACCATCGAACTGGATGTTATTCTGCAACTGAAAGTGAAGCCTTTTGTTCACTCATGTTTGAGGGAAATTGTTAATTAAAAATGAACAGCTTTGTATAGGTAGACAGAACAGACAGCTTTGAACATTTGCAGAAAAAATAAATTAATATTTTTTTATTACTTAGCAGTTTATATACTGCCTATAATGAAAGTAAATCAAATCATACTTTGTTAAATAGTACACATTATGCTTACCTGCACAGCAAAGAATTGCAAAGTAAATGTATTTCCTGTTTGTATGTAATTCACTAAACCGTCGTTCCTTTGCATACGAGACATTTATGCTTGCTGGTAAGGGAAGAGGTGTATTTTGAGCACTTTTGGTTAAACAAGCAATAGGTACAAAACAATTCACACCTCATTACTGTTTAACTTTCTTCTAAAATTAAAGTCTTTAATATAAAAATAATAAATATTGCAGTATCATTGTTACAAGAATCATACTAAAGGGGGTGCTGACAATTAACACTTTCAAAACACAGTATGGTAGGTAGTTAGAATGCTAGGGCAGGATATGGGGTCAGATTTGGAAATTATGAAAAATACAAAATGTATAAATAAATATATAGGCATAAAGGTGTAAAGTTCTTTACTATTTACTTTTATTTACATTGTTACACAAAATCAGCTGTGCTTGCGTCTACTTATTCGGACGCCATTTTGATTGTTACCAACTTACCGTGGTCCAAGGTTCTTTGAGGGCGTATTCAGAAAGCAGAACGAGGTCATTCGAAATAAATAATTAGTCTAACCCAGTTTTAATTCAAAATTTCAATACTTTTATTGATTAAATTTTCAATGTTTAATTTTCTTTTTCCAAGTAATCTAACTTTTATTTCAATTGATATAAAAATCTTTTCTCCATCTCTTAACTACATTTTACTTCTTGCCAAAAAAACGTGCACAACATACATGTGGTGTAATTACGAATTGATCTGTACCTTTTTCTTTTTAATTTACATGATTACATCTTATTAATATATATAAAGAAGAACAATATTAAGTAGAAGCAAATATAAACTTAATTTCCACAAACCAGCACTTCTTAAATTTATTACATGATTTTCACACACACACACACACACACACACACACACACACACACACACACACACACACACACACACACACACACACACACACACACACACACACACACACACACACACACACACACACACACACACACACACCAGGCCTTTATGAGATCTCAATTTTGGTAACTAAACATTTCTTTCGATAAGACTCTAAAAATATTTGATTTTTGTTTAAACTTTTGAAAATTTAGATTTGCTCCCGAATGTTACTTATCTGATAAATCCAAAAGAGTCCCACTGCATCACGCACTTTTTATCACTCTGTAGATTTTTACCTTTACCATATTTCTACTTATTCACCATTTAAGTCGGAACTGTTAATTACTTTTTTATGATTTAAACTGATTTCTTTCACATTTTTGTTTTTCAAACAAGTGGTTTTAGCCAGTGGGCGCCCCTAAATTTAACACTCGGGCAGCCCACCCGAAATTACGTCCATACGGCTCAAGACGGTAAAAAGATCTGGCCCAGAGAGATGTTGACGCAAAGTCTTCTTGGGAGGGACGGTCACGTGGGCCCAATCCTTTGTTTAGCAGCTGCCACGTATACAAAATTTAAGGTTTGGCTCGACCGTACCCACATTCCATCATTAGATCATCCTGGGATGGGCTTGTGACGTATTGCCTGCTGTGCTCGCAATGCAAAGTTCACAGGTCAATTGGCTAAAAATAACGCATTCCACGGTTTTCTGTGACCAACACCAACTCTAATTCACATGTCATTCCTTCTTACTAAAATTTACATTTGAAAATTACAAATCTCCAAGACATTTCCCATACGGTATGATTTGTACCGTTACAAAGGTATCTGAAAATAGAGGAAACAGTGACAAAATAGCTACAAGATTAATGCAAACAAATAGTGGTATTAGGTGGCTAAATGACATTTTCTAGAGTGAAAAGGTTACAACTGTAATTGAAGTTTGTATCTATAAGTCAGTAGTCAAAATCACAGGAACTTATAGTATGAGCAATGAATAGGGAAAATAGTCAAAATTCGAGCAGTTGAAATGAACTTCTGGAAATGAACTAGATGGGGTAAGGAGTGAGAGAATGGACATTGATGTTGATATAATAGACACAATAGAAGCATAACAGTTGAAGTGATATGGACAGTTGTGCCATATGACCAGTGACAGGTGGCCTAAGAAACTATGGGGATAGAATCCACATCTCATTCAATGGTTTGCCCATTGAAGGGGAAACAGGAAATTATAAAGAACTTGGAAACTTGAAGTTAACGATGCCATGACTATACTAAGGATGATAAATATACACGATTGGGAAGTTTCTTGATAATTTCTTTCTTCTCACTTCACACACCCCACCTGTTTCATATGCCCACTAATTTTTAATATAATACATAACAGCAGTGTACTGCTAATAATACTGTATGGTGCATAAAGGGCTACATCTCAGGATGTGGAAGGCATACATCCACAAGATCTCATGGATAAATTTTGTCCATACTGTATTTGAGGTAATATGACCGACAAATATGTGGTGACAAATATGATGACTGACAAATAAATGGAAGCTAGGGTATAAGAGATGGTTTCCACTGTAGCCAACTCACCATTAAAATAATTCATCCGATTAACATTGGAATATGCAGGTTTTCAATAAATTTCAAAGGTGATGCTTTCGAACTTTTAAAATATCCAGTATGTTTCTGTCTATTCTGCTTATCACATTAGTTCCAGTGATTAATGCACTAAATGCCACTTTGTAGAAATGGCCAGCTACGTGTGTAGAGTTTCTCATAAATACTGGAGAAGGTCATCATTATACATGGTTCACGGTCCATAAATAAAGTGTACATTCAGTAAGAAAAACGTTTGTATAGCAGAATGAATTTGGACCTGAGAAAAGACTGGTAAAGTTAATTTACTTTAACACAGTTATGCACAACAAGGAAAAGCAATAGAGGTATAGTTGAGGCACTGGAAATGTGGAGATGGACATGGATGGAAGGACTAACATGGTAAAGTTGAATGAAGGAATGAGGGGTAAAATAAGGGATGAAGAGGTACTCGAAAGAATCAAAGAGGTTGGGAAATTTCTGAGAGTTACAGAGGACACAACCTCTATATAAGGTAAATGAGAAAAAGAGGACACAACCTGAAGTCAAATTTACTGCTAAGAATAAGTTTTGAGGGAACAGTAAAAGGAGAGAAAAATAGAGTGAAAAGATTGTACCATTAGGTACAATTCCCGACACTGCTGGCCGGAGGGTTTCTTCAGGTAGAGGGTGGAATTCCTTTCGTCTACTCGGGGTGTAATGATCTTCAGTAAAGTCAGAGCAACAATTTCTTCACAACGCTTTTAAAACATTCAAATACAGTACTATTTCACAATTTATACGGAATTTTTGCTCATTTTCGACCGGGAAAAAAGCGCTATAAGCGGGACTTGGAAGCGTTATAAGAGGTTAAAATTTAAGGGGTATGTATATGAAACGTCCAGGGACTGTATAAAAAGAGCGTAATGGACGGGATAGTGTTATAAGCGGGAGCGTAAATATGAGGTTTTACTGTATATATATTGCAATGTACAAGGTCGCATAGAATAAGTAGTCGATACTAGATAATGGAATGTTTTGGTTTATTAAAAATTTTCCTTAATTAAGTTTTCCTACAGTCTAATTATATAAATCTTAATTCCTACAAGTTTTTCTGTGTCTTTTAATTTATAATTGTTGTAATTGATTGAGTTTATATAAACGGTTTCACTTCCCTTGTTTGATGAACGATCCGGTGTTACTCGTCTTGTTCCTGATATGTGTCGACTGATGTTTCTTTCAGGTAGACGTCAGGTTCCTTCAGGATCTCCAGCTCTCAGGGTCGTTTCCGGATTGGGTTCTTCTATGAACAGTTTTGAATTACTAATTATTACTGATTTATATGGCTCCAGCTAACTTGACGTGTTCATAAATACTAAACGGACAATCTTAAACTGTACCGTACTAGCACTCAAGATTATTTCAGTCGCTAACTTGTGGTCATCATTCTTGATAGACCTATCACCTAAATCAGAGGTAACAATTACACGCTATTAAGTTCAACAAGGCTGCTTCTTCTGTGACCTAAGCTGGACTGACTTTACATCCCATCACAGACAAATCGACTGATGTATTAGCCAATTTCATTGGTCAAAACATTTCCTCACCCTTACGGCTACAGTCTAGATAACACTCTCCAAGTAACATATTGTCTATTAACAGTGTAAAACGTGCAAATAAAACGGGAGTAATTTTATTTCTTTTCTTTGGGTCATAAAACTTTTTTTTGTGTGAAAAAACTCATATTTTCCTCTTTAAATTATTAACAAATATTACTACCAGATAGGTCGTTATTTTGGGAACCATATTAGAGAAAAACGGCACAGAAGAAGCCGAAATCCGAAACCGGATAGTCCAAGCCAATAAAGCGTATTTCGCCACATCAGGTATCTTCAGATCCAAAGACATCCACATAAACACGAAACTAAGGATATACAAATCAATAATAAGACCCATCCTAACCTATGGTTGCGAAACGTGTATCCTGAACTCCAAAGCAGCAGACACTCTCGATACCTTTGAAAGAAAAATATTACGAAGAATCTTGGGACCAGTTAATGATGTACGTGGCTGGAGAATAAGATATAACTTTGAATTGTATCAAATCTATAAAGAACCACCGCTAACACGGTACATAAAACTACAACGTCTAAGGTGGGCTGGTCATGTAGCCAGGATGGGAGAAGAAAGGATACCACAAAAACTATTGTATACTAGAATCCATGGAAAAAGACCAGTGGGAAGACCAAGGAGAAGATGGGAGGATGCAGTGGATGAGGATGCAAGAGAAATATTGAAAGTGCGTTCCTGGAGGAGGATGGCTGCTGACAGAGGAGAATGGGGGGAAAAATTGAAGGAGGCCAGGGCCCAACAAGGGCTGTAGTGCCATAGGAGAGAGAGAGAGAGAGAGAGGTCTTTATTTTATGCACATTATGGTGTAAGTCTTATGTCAGACATTTGATTTACATAAACGTTATTTAATTTAATCCGTTTTTATTGTTATTTCATAACACAGTTATTCACACGCGCACTCACCATATGCCTCATATGCATAGGCATATGTTTGCGCTACTTCAAAACACTCATTATTTTTTATACAGTCAAAAATCAACATGAATTTTCTATTGTATTCTATTTATTGTTCATAACCTAAAGGTACCATACATACGATTTGCAATAAAAAATTTTTATTACTCACATTATTAAAAACGATCGATTTTGTTCACAGACCATCGTCAGGTCATACACAGCACACTTGCGGTCACAATATATTAAAACAGTCACTATTTACAAAACCAGTTCATAGACATTGATTAATGAACTTGATACGTACGTCATCGTCCAAAGTTTCCCGACAACTGATCTTGTTACAGAGTGTTCATGTTTACATTCCGTTCTATACATTATATCAGCTGATTACTGAATACAAAGGTTTTGTAAAATATATAAAAACACTTGGTAAGTTTCACAAATTTTTTTAATTAACTCTGACAGCTGTTTCGACTAACTTAAGCCATTGTCAAAGAGCGAGTGAATGAAATTACTGAACACAGGATGTTAGTGGTGTATAGGTGGTAAACATCTGTTTAGGGCGTATCTGGAACATCTGTGTTGTGATGGCGAGGGGGGGAGTGTGTGCATGAGACAAGGGAAGGTCAGGTGTCTTTAAAACAATCATGAATGCAAAATATAAAATTAACTGAACTAAATATAAACTGAATGCAAATTTTAAGATAATGATGAACATTCAAAATAATATAAAATAAACTAAACTAAATAACAGATTTTAATAAAGGGGATACACAAAATTCAGTCTGTTCATTGGTTAAATTTTTGTTATTTTTTATTGCTTTTTTAATTTCTAAAATTTCTAACAAATCCATTTTTTTACCTTTTTGTATGTTGTGGAGTAGTGTTATGTTTTTTGTGTCTCTGAAGTGACTGTGTTGTAAGCAATGATCTGCAAAACCTGTATTAGATGTATTGGTTAAAATCGCCTTCTTATGTTCAGAAATGCGATGTTTCAGAGCACGGCCACATTGTCCGATATAAATAGCATCGCATTCTGCACAGTGTATTTCATAAACTCCATTTTTCTCCAGTGTGTTAGATTTTTCTTTATTATTGACTAGTAGTGAAAAAAGATTACGTTTGTTTACTGATACCATGTTAATGGATTTGTTAGAAATTTTAGAAATTAAAAAAGCAATAAAAAATAACAAAAATTTAACCAATGAACAGACTGAATTTTGTGTATCCCCTTTATTAAAATCTGTTATTTAGTTTAGTTTATTTTATATTATTTTGAATGTTCATCATTATCTTAAAATTTGCATTCAGTTTATATTTAGTTCAGTTAATTTTATATTTCGCATTCATGATTGTATTTAGTTTTAAAGACACCTGACCTTCCCTTGTCTCATGCACACACTCCCCCCCCTCGCCATCACAACACAGATGTTCCAGATACGCCCTAAACAGATGTTTACCACCTACACACCACTAACATCCTGTGTTCAGTAATTTCATTCACTCGCTCTTTGAAAATGGCTTAAGTTAGTCGAAACAACTGTCAGAGTTAATTAAAAAAAATTTGTGAAACTTACCAAGTGTTTTTATATATGTTACAAAACCTTTGTATTAATATGTTTCACTAAGTGCCCAACGAGTCATCAATTAATATCGTGATTACTGAATGTTGACTTTCATTTTGCCGCAATTTTTCAAGTGCGTTCAGAACAAGCAATGACATCTACAACAATCTGAAAATAAGCAATACAAAAAAGAAAAGCATTTATGAAAAAGCTGGAGTCTACCAATATCAATGTCAGCCTGCTAATTCGACAGAATGTGATGTACGGTGCAACAAAAAATACATAGGATTCACTTCAAGATCATTTAAACACAGGTATATTGAACATACCAAACATTCTCACCACTCAAATGCGAACTCAACAGTAGCCAAACACATAAAACAACAGTCTTGTGAATATGGTCCAATACAGCAACATTTAACCGTATTGAAAACATGCAGTTGAGAAGTTACAAATTATATGTAACAAATTAAATGCAACAAAATAATACTTAATAAAAAAGACACATTTTCACATTTCTTACCTTCATCGGGTCCCAAGGTCTTCACGTGAACTCGTGACCTATAAGTGATTTAGGGTTTTACGTTAAGAAATTCGACTCTCATTTCAGCTGTTACATAACTCAACTTTTATTGGACATTCTGTTTAATATTTTCCTGTTTGTTTATAAAATAATGATATAACTTTTCTTTTATCTTTCAGAATTTAAATCAGACGGATTTTAATATGGAGACATAGTCTCAGTTTAACTAAGACAAACAAAACTCAACAGTTTTTCTTATTATACTTAAAGTAAATGGTTCATTATATTATATAAAGGCAACCCAGCATTTGCTCACACACTTCTTTCACACTTTTACCCCCCTTTGATTTAGATTTAGCGCTTTTATTACAACTTCATAATTATTAGTTTATATTATACCGTTACTTTGCTGGTGGTGTCCCTGCCGATCACGTGTTGCACTTATTACATTTTATTTCACTTTTTTCATCCAAATTACGTCCTCACTATTAAATTTTACCACTGCCGAACTGTTAAAGCTTAATTGTTGTCCCTTTCTGCCGGTCGGTCTACATTTTTAATGTGTTTTAGGCGGAACGCACACCAACGCCTCTGCGCGGTTCCTAAGTTTGGATGCCGACTGACGCCGAATTCGACGTTTTTCAAGATGGCCAAGCGTCGTCTTGCTCGTCAACTTGCTATGGGATAGGCTGAGCGGGCGTCACGTGATATCTCCTTTGGCACAAGTATTTTACCCTAAACTCGCGCTCTCCGGCTCGCCAAAAGGTTCGTGACAATTACTCTGTGCGAACGGGCAGACGCGCACTCTTTCACATTCCACAGCACCTGTAATTGGCGTATGAAGCCTATCGGACAGAACAAACGTGCAACTGGGTGTTCCGAAAGTCACACACTGCTTTACAATTGAAACTTGGTCCGGAAGATTCCCCATTATTACCATTTATAATTAATAAAATAAACCCATCAATTCTGTACCGTTACACAGTGATGAAATAAAATCTAATATATGAACAATACCGAATATACAAACATGTAAAAGAAGAGGGCCGTGAAAATCTATTGAACATCATGAGAGACTTCAAAAATCATATCCATTTGAAATATTGGGGCAAAATGAAAATCAACATTCAGTAATCAGCTGATATAATGTATAGAATGGAATGTAAACATGAACACTCTGTAACAAGATCAGTTCTCGGGACAACGACGTACATATCAAGTTCATTAATCAATGTCTACGAATTCGTTTTGTAAATAGTGACTGTTTTAATATCTTTTTTGGATTTCATTGTCCATGACATGTCCGTTACTTAACTAAGAGCCTCTGAAGAAGCCTTTTAAAGGAGAAAACCGGTTCAGGCTGTAAGGTAAAACTTTATGCTTTTACTTATAAAAAACCTAGTGTTCTGAGTTGTTAATGTAATAGTATTGTTTTAATATATTGTGACCGTAAGTGTGCTTTGTATGACCTGACGATGGCCTGTGACCAAAATCGATCGTTTTTAATAATGTGAGTAATAAAAAATTTTATTGCAAATCATATGTATGGTACCTTTAGGCTATCATCAATAAATACAATACAATAGAAAATTGAGATTATAGGTACCATTAGTAAACAATAAGTGTATGTATGTTGTAAATACATCACATTATCATTAATTTTGACATGAATCTCACTGTCTAAATTACAATGTCTCAACATGCAATCTTTACTTCAACCAATTCTCATTGTAACATGCTATCATATGTCAAGAGTGAAATTATTATTTTATATGCAATTCTCACCTATTGCAATATATATTTACGTGATTGTTTTCAGAGGGTGCCTTTTGTCCGTGTGCTGAGCCAAGTGTTCCAGCCTCACTCCAACATCATCGCTGATGGGCTGTGTTTGCCCAATGCCCTCAGGTGTGGTAAGCGACATTTGTTGCCTACTGGTTTTTGAATTTTAGTTATGAAACAATGAGAAGGTTTTTTATTAATTTGTTTGTTTGTTAAGAATCTATGAGAGTTTCTATGTCAGTCAAAGTGGGTAGAGTTTTTATTAAAAGATTTAAAAACATCTAGCAAACAAGACATTGTAAAAGTTAAATCTGATTATGCACGTTACTTAACGAACCATAATCATAAAAATACTGATTTAAATTCAACTATAAGCCCTTGCAGATATGTAAAAAAAACAAATACACAAGTGCAGCAGAAAAATGTCAAATTTATAAGACTTTTAACATTTGCATAATTTTAAAAATAAGGACAATAGTAAAAATACAGCAGTATTTATACTGAACTCTCAAGACAACACAGCTATAAACATTCAGGATAACATCCATGGTGCATGTACAATAACTGCATAAATTTAGCAGTCAGGTAAAAGCATTTGTATGGTCAGCACCATCAATTTATACACACCAAATGTGTGTTTGTGTTGTGCATTATGTGTGTGTTACATGTTCATGTTGTTCATTAATGTTATCCCAACCTCTACTGAGCTATAAAGCCTCATGATGAGGCATATGACTCAAAAATTGTAACTGTCCAGACAAAGTCACAGGATGGATAAAACTGATAAATTAAAACATTTTTTATTATTAATAATAGACTAAATATGGATAGCTTGCTTTCCTAATTTTTGCATAAAAAACTATATATTTATTTATTTTTAACAAAACGTTACTAGATAACATTTTTACACAAATTAGTCATAGTTTTCAATACCCTAATTTGTTTGTCAGTAAATCTATATATTACAAGAAACGCCTTTCTATATTGCATGATTTAAGAAAGTAACTTGAAAAATACTAAATTGCTGGAGAAAGGTGGTGGATCACTTCCTTCCAATTCAGCATTTTTCCTTGATAGTATCCACAATTTTACACACTGTTGAGTATTCCAAATCCATTCAAGTGTACCTTTTAACTCTTCTCTAATTTTTCAGCTACTTCACAAGGTGCTTGCTATAAATCATGTTTATATCTTTCAGAATTTTTAACACATACAATTTCCCACACATTGTTTAAAGCTGATCATAGATTCTAGATTCTGATAAGACACAAAAGGTAGATTTATTTAGGCCAAAGTTTTTGACAGGGCAGTTGAAAACAGCTCTTCAATAATTTTTATTGCAGTTGGTCACTCCCATTAAATTTATTGAAAATTTCTCTACTTCATTAAATTATAAACTAATAATTTCCAGCATCAAACAAAGTCCCCAACTTGTTAAGATGGGTTATGTGTGGTAGGAGTGTTTTCTTTATCAAAACAAGTCAGTAACAAAAGTCTTCTTCCCATTTGCAAAACATTTGTCTATCTCACACGATGATTCCCAACTTTTTTAGCCACTTTTCTTGCAAATGCCTAAGACAAGTAATTTGCAACATTTTAGAATATAACATCTGTAGTCCTTTTCCTGGTTTATATTATTATTATTAGTAGTAGTATTAGTATTAGTATTATTATTAGATAAAGGAGATGAAAAGCATTTATACAAATTTTGGGTAAAATGTGACCAAAACATAAAGAACAGTTAAAATTTTCATTTATAGATCTTTACATGACATGTCATATAAATCCGAGCCCTGCTTATAAATATTCATTTCCTCTGTTCTAAACCTTGCGTACTCCACTGTATGCTGTTCAGTGTTTCAATGGCTCCATTTGTTGTTTGTAATTCTTGCCTTATTGTATTCTACTCATGAGAAAATCATTTCATCATTTTTTGTATCATTTAATGTTTTTATTATTTTTATTTAGATATCTCTTGATTTGCAATCTGTTTGATGAGTGAAAAAGATTTAACTTGCTCATATTTACATCTGTAACATGAGGGGTGTATATGCAACCTTAGAAGATTTTTGCTAACATTAAGTGTTTTTTAATTGTACAAATGATGGTTTTCGTACATCTCTTAATATTAAACAAAGTAATTTATTACTGGGTTTGTATTGTTACTGAAGTCATTGAGGAGGTTATCAAGAGGTCATGTAATAACCAAGGAACAATGGATTATGATATACAAAATAACTAATGCTTACATAATTTGTCTAGTAGTTAACAAGGTATATGATGATTGTACTAGTACATATTGTGCGCTAGAGACTACGTTACCAACACTATGGGTAAGGCCACTTAATGTCTCCTTGTTTCAGGCAATTTTATTGCCCTCCCCCCTCTCTGAAACAGTCTCATGAATCAGCGTGTTGTACAGTGAAAACAGAATAGTTGATTCCAATTAAGTCAGTAACTACATATTTTAAACTGTTGCATAATTTGTTTTATCACAATTAACCAGTTTATAATTAACTCATACAATATTTCCAGTTAGATTTGTCAACACACGATAACAATGTCTATTAATAGAGTTTCACACAATTATTAACACAGTACTACTTCACTTCGACAAACACTCAATCCGCAATAGCAAAAATCGCTCACGTAACTGCCACACGCTCTGCTTTTATAGGTCACTCAGAGTTCTAGAATTACATTCCATCCTTAATTTCCACGCTAATTAATGCTGACGCTAATGCGTATTTCAAGTGGCCTCTCGATGAGTCTAGAACAAACTTGAACGCGGCCTTGACCAGGCACACCTGCCACACTGGGAGAGGGGAAGAGTGGAGAATGTTCTGGGTTGTTCAGTAGGCTTCTTGTAACACTGCACCCTCCCTAAGCCTGTTCGTCCTGAACTGGCAAACCATCTCTGAAGTCATACTTGGCCAGGCGATCTAGGTGGATGACCTTGTGAAGGATAATTCTCCGGTTCTTCGAATTCAGTCTCATGTGACCCGAACATCAAGTTCTCAGGAATACGAGTCTTCCGCTCAACCGCTGGTATCACTGTCGTTGCGTCATGTACTGATGATCTAAACACCACTAGCTGATCCAAATCTGTTTTGTTCTCGTCAACAACCTCTTGCGTAACTTTATCTTCAGCAACTATTCCCTCGGGCACTTCTGTTAACTCTGGAACAACTAAGGTTTTTCCTTGATACCCATAATTGGCTTCCCAATCACTTCTTTTGCTGTTACACCTATTTGTACTTCCTCTGCTAGTTCTTCTTCCATTTCCATCTGCAATAGGAAGGTTGCTCTTGACCAGACTTGCTGACTTCTTCTTCGGCCAATGCCACTTGCATAATCGAATGGTTGGCAGACCCTGTCATTTTAGCCGTGCAAAGCTTTATCTTCTCTGGGCCACCCTTCAGGACATTTTCTCTTAAGTTCACAACGAATCCGTAGGCATTCATAATGTCTATGCCAAGAATCACTTCATCAACAATGTCAGCAACAAGCATTTGGTGGCTAAACTCTAGAAGACCCAGGCGTACACGTACGTTTATCTTTCCTAACACATTGACAAGGCTTCCAGTTGCAGTCTGTATTGCACAAGAGCTAATTTGAGGCCGTCGGTTGCTGATTAAGTAAGGGCGCACAATAGACACTGTAGCACCCGTGTCAGCTGTTAGTGATGTTTGTTTACTTTCCGCAAATCCATAAACGATCAGGTTTCCACTAGTCTTATGTAACGTGAAAACTGTGTGCTGTTCTGGGGCTTTACTTCTCCAGTTGGTGCGATCACTCTCTTCTCTTGGTATTTTCTTCTCCCAACAGTCTACCTGTAGGTGACCACATTTCCCACAGTTGTAACACTTCGGTCTTTTTCCCATCGTTCCAATCGTTCTGGCACTGCTGACTTCTTAAACTGTTGTTCTTGAATCGTCTCTTTATTCTGTCCATTATGACGATACTGTGATATTGGATCTGTTTGGCTACAACGTGATGGTATTCTTTGATTAATGTAGGTCTGTACAATTTAAAACACTTTAACCAAAATAAACTTACCTTATATATTAACAAGCGGTATGTTTATCTCAAATTCCGGACACCATTTTGTTATTACCAACTACATATATAAAATTTTGTTACACACCCGGGTTCTTATAAGCGAACAGGAGAACAGCATGGTTATTAAAATAAGTGCTTCAAATCTACTTATTTTAAATGAACTTGTTTTATTGAACACCTTATTTTAATTTTGCATAATCAATTGAAGTCATCAAATTGACTTAGTTGTTAATTATTACAAACAGTATTTTCTCTCCCTCTTCTACACATCTATCCTGTGAACATTAATTTATTTCGTGTTTTATTTAAAATTTTCCCTTCTTTATGAAGTTAACAAAACTGACACTACATTAAACTCACTGAAAACAGACTTAAAAAAAAAAATTCTAAAATTTGCTTAACGCTAACCAGTGCCATTAATTATGTAATTTACATTCGCACATATGCTCACACACTCTCACCCAGTACATATTCTAGATTCCCCTTGAGCTCATTTTATGTTGATTATTTAAATTTGCATGATTTTGATTGATTTATTTATAATTCTGGGTAATTTATTTCCCTTACGTAATCCTTGATGTATATCCATAAGAGTTCTCCTCGTGCAAGCGCACTACATTGCGATCGACTCGTTTTCACTTTCATTTACTAGTTAAAACTGTCACTTCACCTTAAGTCTGTCACTGCATTTATCTCGTTATTCAAAGAACTGGTTTCAGCTTTTAACTATAAAATTCACATTTTTTATGTGCGGGCGAGACGAAAACTGTGCTCAACCGGTGGACGCGCAAACTGCTCGCGTCCGTTATCGTGAGATGTTATTTGCCGACTGCCTTTGTTCTCTACGCACCTGGCGAGAAGGAATTTTAAGACTTGACTTTTCCGTGTGAACGTTGGCCCAACCGTGCGCTCATACGCATGAATACGCACCCTTGCTGATAGTCTGCATTTTTGTACCTCACCGTACCAGTCACGGAGCTGTAGTCGGTGACCAAAAATATACTCTTGTTAAATAAAAATGAAGAGCTTTAAATTATATACCCTCAACAGTTTGTACCGTTACAATACCCCCTCAATGAGAGGTTTTATGCCGAAGCATAAAAACTCTCATTGACATTCTCATACTTCCTAAAGGATTAGCCAGGATATGTCGCCACAACCCCCTTACGTTTTATGTAAAATCATGGTTACCTTACCCCCTGGTCCAGTGACTGTGGCCATACCTGAATGACCTTACTGGACTTCCCTTTTGAGATCCCAACACCGCAAGGCCCGACAGGCACTTGATGCCCCTGCTCTGACGCGCAGGCCAGCACAGTACCGCCGCCACAGTATCACCCGACACTGAAACAACACATCAAAATATCAAATAGTGGCCTGGTTTAAATACCATATCCCTAACTGATCTGGTTCCCCTTAGCTATGCTGGTTTGTGTTAAGAAGCACTGGTTTTTTCCTTAACTTCTAACACATATATATGGCTACATACTGAACATGATATAAAACATTTAAATTTCCAATATTTAAATTCATTATCAAAAATCTCTTAAACATCTCAATTTACCATTGTTAACGCAAATGACTACTGCTACCATTAACTAATACAGAACATAATTAATAAAAAATACAAAGTTATTCGATACAACAGATACATGGATAATCAAAACAACCTCCTTCACTACTTCACTGTTATCACACCATTACAATAATCATCAATTTTATCTTCTTTTTATTCAATCAGAAGTTATTTAGTAACAATTTAAAAACCTTCTTCCACACACTCTATGGCCCCCCCTGGATTGTAGCGCCCAGTTGCCTCCACAAGAACTGAAGTGGAATTAGGGTGTAGACGCTGCCTACCCCGTTCTTGCTTCAGCGTTACAAAACATTCGGCATTACTGATGTCCGAGGACACCAGTAATCCTACTAAAAATTAGTCATATGCCCTTATACGGTCTACCATCCCATTTGATGGCTAGCCGCTGTTCCATAGTTCTGGTGATTCCCCGTTATTTACCCCCCGGTTAATTTCTAAATTCACCTCTTACAATGATAACAAGCTATGGCCAGACTTAGGCAGCACGTGACATAATGTGCCCTGACCATAGCCAGTCAAAGCTGAGCCAATTCCACGGTCAGGGTTCGGTGAGGCCGTGACCGCCCAAAAGTGGGGAATCACATGTAAAATATATAATATATGTTTAAAATTCCTACAGACTACCATAATAAACATAATACAACATAAACATTCATACAGAACATAAACCTCATTCCATTAAAATAAACATCTCATTTGCGTCTGAATAAACTCTACAAACATTTCAATTTTAATTTTAATTGAGCCTTTTATTCCTCAACCTTTGATTATTTATCATTTATTGTACCATTAAATTCTCCACAAATTCATTTTACATAACATTTCAAATTCAGATTTTACCCAAAAATTCCACACCTTACCTAAGTTAAATTTATTCAAACTCATTTAATGTCATTATTGAAACTCTTTTACTTTACTTCCAAGTAATTTCGTTATACAATTCCCATCTACATATGGTCAATCATTTAATCAAATAAAGCATGATTACTGTCATAAACTCCCAACTATAAACATTCATTGCAACAAATATAACGTACATAACCCTATGTACCTTATGATACATCATAATAACCATATGACTCAACAACTAAACTCATTCTACCTTTACTCATTTACTATTTATTATTAAGTTCAAGTCTTATAAAAATCATTTAAGTTTATTACCAAAATTCCTCTATGCAACATTTTAAATTAATTACTTTCATCTCCAATTATTTAATTCAATCTTTTTCAAAAACACACAGTTACTTTCATCACCTTATTCCAGAACAATTACAATTCATTTGCATTATAAACTCTCGTTATTTATTTAGTCTGATAAAATATTATTATTATTAAAATCAATTCCTACTACATACATACATTGTTTACATAAAATACGTAGTACAACATAACCTACTACACAAACACAATTAACCTCACTAAAAATTTATCTACAATTTTTTGTCATATATTATTGTTTACCACACCTCATTACATTAGTTAGCCAAGTCATCACCATAAACTAAAATAATTAAATGTTCATTCACTGTTTCTAACCACCATCATCGAAAACTAGTCTTACTTTCACATAACAATTTTCATCCTTACTTACATACATATCGTTATTATGATTACAATAACTATTATCATCAATTGTATCACCATAGTATTTGACAACATCATTGCCTACTATTAATTCATAAAACCTGTCAACATTTGGTATGGTCAGTTCTCCCTCAGTATTATTCGTTATTCCCATGTAAGTTATATCATCATATTCGTTTACTATATCCATCACATCACAAAGTAAGTGCTCATCATCTACAGTGGTATCATCAAAATAATCATCCACATTTACTACAACCGGTAAGTATTTCATATAGTTTACTCCCTCAAATTTTAATCTCTTAACTAACCCCTCATAACCTCTATTTAACTTAAATACCTCTATCATTCTCTCTCTCTCAAAATATTTCTCATCATAACATTGGTCACAATACCTCTGACCTACTTCACTCTATGCAAAGGGCACCACAAACTTACTATCACACTTCCTGGCTTTTCCAGGACAACTCCACAAAATTAAGGGACTATTTGAAGACACCTCGTCTTCTACATAACCTCTGGAGGAACCTTTGTCCTCGTAAAACATTTGTGAAAATCTTATTTCACATATACCCGGGGAAAATCTGCCCTTTGCTCGCCTAACCACTCTTCACACTCTCTCACAATTTCATCAACACTCGCTAACACTTCGTTCTTAAATTCTACTTCACCAAAAACTTCATCACCACTATTTGTTTTCACTATATCACTCTCTTAAATGCTCGTTTTCCACTATCTTATCACTGTTACTTATTAATTCCTCTTTATAACTATCACTTACCTTGTTAATTATTTCTTCATTATAATTATCATCTATATTTAAATCCTCACTTACCTTATCTTCTTTATTTTCGTTTAATTGATCTTGCAATTGCTTTACTATAACACTAAAATGTTCATCAACTTCTTTTAAACTTTTATTAATATAAACATTTTGTTGTTTAATTTCGGTTCTAATCTCATCCAACTTTTCACTAAAATTATTCTTTATCTCATTATTTTACTCATTTAATTTATCGTTCATTTTAGTGTTTACTTCATCAAATTTAGCATTAAAATTACTATTTTGCTCTTTCAACTTTTCATTAAAATTACTCTTTATCTCCTTAATTTCATTCTTTTGTTCATCAAACTTGCTATTTATTTTATTGAACTTAACATCAGAATCACTCTTTTGTTCATTAATATCCCTTGATAGTGTTCGTAAAATACTCATTATATCATTATAATCATCTTTTTTAACCGGGATAGACGTCGATTGATTCGTTACGCCTTCCATTGTCATCAACTCGGTCTCGCTTAAGTCACTATTTATTTGACTTTCAGTATGGCTGTCAGTGAAGCTGATTTCTTTATTATTATCTTCATTCGTATTCATTTTGAATGTTTAATTCTTATAGTACATACAAACAGCTTATATCATAACCTTACTGCTTACGTTTTGTCACCAGACAAAAGGCTTGCCGCATGACAAATGGCGCCAATCGTACACTCTAGTGTTTTTGGTGGCCCTAAAAAGGACCGAGTGGCGAGAAAGCTGATGTTGGTCGTGCCGTGCTGAGATGTTCGGAGGCTGCGCCCGCTGTTCGTGGCGTACTGCAGTCCTCCTCTTCTTTCGGCATCGGTTGTAGAGTCGGCTGCCGGCCCAGCGAAATCCATCGCTGGACGGAACTGGAGGGCGAAGACGCAAGAATGACGGTGGTTCTATTCTTCGGCCGTTCCTTCCGGCTGACTCCGCCTCGATGTCGTCCGAGAGAGGAGAGGAGATGAAGTGCATCCGATGGCGTGGCGATGAAGAGTGCTCAACATTTTCTGCTGGCCCGAGTTATATTGACTAACCGGGATCACTGATTGGCTCGCTCCGAATGCTGATGCCGGATTGGCTCACTGTGTCCACTGCTGGTACCGGAGAGCAGATGTTCGCATACTACTGCCGTCACAACTCCACCGGGTCTTGAATGCTCTCCGGTAGCCAGCCTACTGCTTTCTCCAGATGTTGTGGAGGTGTCTGTTGGGCGCCATGTTGATTGGTGTGCCGGCTCGTAGCTCGCTGGCGTGGCTGGATCTTGCATCCGCAAGATGATCGTCGCCCCACATTGGGCGCCACTTGTCACCGGAAAAAGGCTTGCCGCATGACAAATGGCGCCAATCGTACACTCTAGTGTTTTTGGTGGCCCTAAAAAGGACGGAGTGGCGAGAAAGCTGATGTTGGTCGTGCCGCGCTGAGATGTTCGGCGGCTGCGCCCGCTGTTTGTGGCGTACCGCAGTCCTCCTCTTCGTTCGGCATCGGTTGTAGAGTCGGCTGCCGGCCCAGCGAAATCCATCGCTGGCGTGGAACTGGAGGGCGAAGACGCAAGAACGATGGCGGTTCTATTCTTCTGCCGTTCCTTCCGGCTGACTCCGCCTCGATGTCGTCCAAGAGAGGAGAGGAGATGAAGTGCATCCGATGGCGTGGCGATGAAGAGTGCTCAAAATTTTCTGCCGGCCCAGGTTTTATTAACTAACCGGGATCGCTTATTGGCTCGCTCCGAATGCTGATGCCGGATTGGCTCGCTGTGTCCACCGCTGGTACCGGAGAACAGATGTTCGCATACCGCTGCCGTCACAGTTTACATGTATTTTATTAGTTACCTTAAACAACTATTCTGTTCTCCCAAGTAGGCTTATATTTATATAAAATTTATTTATATAAACGTCTACTGTTCGAGCACCAATTGTACAATTTAAAACACTTTAACCAAAATAAACTTACCTTATATATTAACAAGCGGTATGTTTATCTCAAATTCCGGACACCATTTTGTTATTACCAACTACATATATAAAATTTTGTTACACACCCGGGTTCTTATAAGCGAACAGGAGAACAGCATGGTTATTAAAATAAGTGCTTCAAATCTACTTATTTTAAATGAACTTGTTTTATTGAACACCTTATTTTAATTTTGCATAATCAATTGAAGTCATCAAATTGACTTAGTTGTTAATTATTACAAACAGTATTTTCTCTCCCTCTTCTACACATCTATCCTGTGAACATTAATTTATTTCGTGTTTTATTTAAAATTTTCCCTTCTTTATGAAGTTAACAAAACTGACACTACATTAAACTCACTGAAAACAGACTTTAAAAAAAAACATTCTAAAATTTGCTTAACGCTAACCAGTGCCATTAATTATGTAATTTACATTCGCACATATGCTCACACACTCTCACCCAGTACATATTCTAGATTCCCCTTGAGCTCATTTTATGTTGATTATTTAAATTTGTATGATTTTGATTGATTTATTTATAATTCTGGGTAATTTATTTCCCTTACATAATCCTTGATGTACAACCATAAGAGTTCTCCTCGTGCAAGTACACTACATTGCAATCGACTCGTTTTCACTTTTCATTTACTAGTTAAAACTGTCACTTTACCTTAAGTCTGTCACTGCATTTATCTCGTCATTCAAAAAACTGGTTTCAGCTTTTAACTATAAAATTCACATTTTTTATGTGCGGGCGAGACGAGAACTGTGCTCAGCCAGCGGACGCGCAAACTGCTCGCGTCCGTTATCGTGAGATGTTATTTGCCGACTGCCTTTGTTCTCTACACACCTGGCGAGAAGGAATTTTTAGACGTGACTTTTCCGTGTGAACGTTGGCCCAACCGTGCGCTCATATGCATGAATACCCACCCTTGCTGATAGTCTGCATTTTTGTACCTCACCGTACCAGTCACAGAGCTATAGTCGGTGACCAAAAATATACTCTTGTTAAATAAAAATGAAGAGCTTTAAATTATATACCCTCATCAGTTTGTACCGTTACAGGTCGCTGACTTGGCAGCTTCAAAACGGAGAGCATGGACAAGAGCGTTCGATTTATTATCATGCCGTGCCATTCTTAACACTTGTAAAGTGACTATCTCTGATACCGTCAATAAACATAATGAGAGAAATCCACTTCCGGAAGTCCTCCGATTCTTCGGGATAAGCCAGTCTCATCAATCGGTCGACATTTGCTTCAAACTCGTGAAGGCTCTCTCCTGAACGCTGTCGCCTCGCTTTAAGTTGAACACGGTAGACTTTGCACAAATGCTGGTCACTGTACCGTAATTCCAGAGCTTTTGTTAACTCGGCATAGTTGTTCTGGCTGTCAGATGGCACTCTGTATTAGGTCTGCGGCAGGTCCTTTTAAACCAAGAATGAGTGAAAGCTCTTCTCTTCTTCCATCCATTTATTTAAGTGAGAGGCAGCTTCAAATTGATGAATATAAGTTCCCCAGTGAGTGCTTCCATCAAACGGGACCTTTGCGTTCACTGGCCCTACTACAGTTTGATTTCTCTGATATCTTGAATCTTCATCAGCATTTATTGATGGTCTTTCTTTATCAATTATTCTTTCACTAAATTTTCAACTTCCTGTTTAATTTGTTTTATTAAATTTGTAATAGAATCTTCTAAACTTGACATACTTGTTTTCATAGTTGACACAGATTTTTCTATTTCAGATATTTTGTCAACTTGCTTGTTCAGGTCACCTCGTAACAGGACGAATTTTGCAGTGGTATCCTCTTGTATGAACATCTTAACATCATCTGCTTGACGACTAAATTTTTCTTTTTTTCGTTCCTCTGGTATTTCATTTTCATGCTTACATTTTTCGTTTTGCCGTTTTCTGCTTCTCCTCTTTCCTGTCTTCGTTCTTCTTTTTGTTGTTCCTGTCTTTGCTGTAGCATTACTTGGAATGCTTCTATCATCTGACTGGTATCCATTTTATTTTATCAACTACCACTAACACTACTCTGCTGCAAAGTGTCCTCTGTTTCCACTGTTAAGCGTTCTATCCCAGTTCTGACATCACTGTTACGATGGTCTACTGATCGTCGTATGGTACAGTGGAAAGCAAAATACAAGACACACATTAAGTCACTAATCACCAGCTTTAATTATCACAATTAAACAGTTTATAATCAACTCGAACAATATTTCCAGTTAGATGTGTCCACATGCAATAATAATGTCTATTAATAGAGTTTCACACAATTATTAACACAATACTACTTCACTTCGACAAACACTCAATCCGCACTTGACCAGGCACACCTGCCACACTGGGCAAGAGGAAGAGTGGAGAATGTTCTGGGTTGTTCGGTAGGCTTCTCGTAACACTATCATTAATTTAGAGAATTATAAATTACACAATAACTGTAGAACTTTATGAACTTTCATCAGAGAATTTACATAATATTTCAAACACAAGTTTATGTAAACCGATCTATCAAGTGAAAATGGATAATACTTATAATCATATTGTTGTAAGTATTAAAGAAATCATGTTGTAATTATAATTATGTTGTAAATTTAAAAGAAATGTAAGTTTTTATGCTAAATTTCTTTTTGGCAGTTTTGTCACAAAAAATTTGTATTCTTCACAAAAGTAATAGACAGACTGGAAGCAAATTTGATAAGATGTAAGAACTTAACATTTAAAACATACAAATACATTTAAAACATATAACTTCTCATTTGGATTACACATTTCATTCATTTATCTTCCAAGTGCACATCCTTCATCACACAATGAACATTGTTGACTGCTTGTCCTAATGCTAACTGCTGTAGTCACTGCAATAGAGATTTTTTTGTCCTTATTTAACCCTTTTTTCTTTTGTTTGCTGCGATTTGTATTTGATATGTTGATGGGGTGTCCTGAGTGAAAAGTTTTATACTTGGCACAGTAGCTTCAGTGCTCAATGACTTTCATGAAACCGATTTTCTAACAATTTTGGGGGTTGCAAGAAGGGTTTCAACTGGAAATTTTGTTAGTATAGTAGAAGAGACAGGATTAGTTGTAGTGATCTCTGTGACTGATGTTGCGTCATTTCCGTGATTTTCTGTTTCTGACATGGAACTTGGTGCGAATGCAGATTCTTAAAAATATCCAGATTCAACGGGTATATTGCAGTGGCTTGAAACCTAGAAATTGCATTGGCAGGAGTTGAAGCACAATACCGTGCTTCAGTGAAAAGCTTTGGAAACTGAAGTTTTGTGATTGATTGTCCAGGATGTTGGTGAGGAAAGTGTCCAGAGCTTGATTCCAATATACTTTCAAGGATTTGAAAAAAAGCTTTGTCTATTGGTTGCAGTTCTTGACTGAGTGAACCGAAAGACACAATATTTGAATGCCAAGTTCTTCACCATTGTTCAAAATTGCTTTATCCATATAGTTTTTATGAACATCTAGTATGAGCAGGCAGCTACATAGTGTACGAATAATGGTTAAAATGGCATAATGATTGGCAGAACACTTCTGTTGTTACATACCCCTTTGGTGTCATGCAAAGTATACTGCCTGGAGGTAAGTCGTCACTGTTTTTCTATAAAGAAGGTAAAAGTGTTTTTCCGTAAACGCCTTTATAAAGCACCATTGGAGGAATCCAGGAAGATCCAGTAGCATCGCATTGGTGCCTCCAATTATTGTAGGCCTAACAGTTTCTCCAAACTCCCCATTTCCCAGAACTTTATCATTACCAAACTTTATCATTACCACTAAAACAGAGTTGCAATTCCAATTCATCCATATCGTAAATCTGGTGTGGCTGTGTCGTAGTTTTTTTATAAGTAGAACTTGACACTGAAAGGAAATGATCAACTGTTTGTTTGTGAAAACGCATAAGTCTACCATAACTCAGGTGTTCCCCTTTCCTGACTACAGTATTATGATTACGTTTCAAGAACCCTTTAAACCGATACCTACCAGCTATGCCTTTTGAAAACGGATTTTTTTTTTCGCAAATTTCCATTGCTTTCTCACATATAATTTTTTTTTGTAACACCGAATCCCACTGGTTGAAGTCTTATAATTCTCACCTTGAACTATTTTTCAATCTCAGTGGTAGATGGAGAGTTATGGTCAAGTCTTCTGACAGGGTTCGGTTCACCACTTTTCTTAACCCAGTCTTGAAGAGTTCTTCAAGGAATACTGAACTGCCTTGCTGCTTCTGCAATGCTCATTCCATTTTTAGTTGTAAGAACTGTCTGTGTAGGTCTTAGCTCCTCCACTTTGCTTGTATAATTTTTGCAAATTTTCAAATTTTCCCCCATTTCAGCAACTGAAATAATGGAATAACAACAAACAATATATTGTAGTCAAATATTAAGCCCTTATTTTGTCAATTTTTATTTTTAGAAAATTGTTAAAATGACTAAGTTTTCCTTCACCGCCGTATTTTAATTATCTTTAAACAATGTAATGGGGCAAAAGAGAGGTAAAACCAATTTTAAATGTTATTTGAATATTCTCAATTTTATTTCGCCCAAGTGTAGCGTCGAGACGGGCGTGGATTGGCATTGGTATGTGTAGGGGGCGAATGCGCCACCACACGCGCGTTCAGACAGCCAAGTTCCTCACTCTATCGGCATGTATTAATGCATTCTTTCGCGTAGTGTGCGCAGGAAACTTTCTCAGTCGACTAAAAACCACTCCCCGGGCTGGGTGAATACATAGGCTGACGAGCCAAAATTTCATTAAAATGTATACCAAAGTGAATTCGAGAAAACAGTAAAACAGTTAATATCAAACAGTGCGGATGTGAGCATTTCCGCTCGACGTCGGCTGCATACTTTTACGCCCGCAACGAAAATGTGAACACAGCAAGTATAAAATATAAAATAATCCACTTATAACTTTATCAGAATGCATTAGCCGTTTAAAATACATAAAGTCAGTGAACATTAAAAAAACCAACATCCGTAGTGCGCGTGTAACGATGCGATGTCTTCTGGACAGATTTGCAGCTAAGTAACAAATAAGAGATAAAACCAGTTTTTCAGTACTTTGTTTAGATTCAATAAAATGAGCTCAGTTAGGGAAGTCCATGAAATTGTACTGCATGAATGAGTGTGTGATTGCGTCAATATAATATAAAATATAAAATTTAAGCAGTGCTGGGTTGTGAAATATATATATAATTCTATAATTTAAGACATGATTGATTATGTGTATTTTGGTGGGATTATGTTTATAAAATTATAAGTGGGAAAGAAATTTTAACTTGATTCAATAACTATGCCTCAGGGCGAATAGCAATGTGTTTTGTTTCCGAAGTAGAATCTCATGTAACTATGTGTGGCTTGATAATAAAGGGTAATGTCATTGGTAAATCTTACAATTAAGAGTAAGGTATTTCAAGTAACAAGATCTGCTACTTCCGGTTCACTTAAACGAACTCGGCCCAGAAAGGTAAGTACATTTGAATTTCTTGAGTTCGCAACAAGATGGCGCCCGAAGGAAATGTTTGTTATTAGAAGTAAATATAACCTTATACAACTAACAAAAGCACATTAAAAGAATTAAAGTTACAATGGCTTCTGGAACAGGGACTCGACATAAAATTTTATTTTATATAGAGTAAGCCTACTGGAAGGAGCGGAAAAGTTACTTGAGGTAATATACAATTTGGAGATACGTAAATAAAGACGTAAAGATAAGGTTATGTTGTGACTACATGTCGTAGGGTAAATAGTTTAAATAGAATATTTTTTTTTATATATAATAAGGTTGTGTAGTATTACAGGGTAATATTTTGAAAAGAAATATATGTAAAAGATTTTTTTTTTTAAATGGCAGATAATAACGAGAATGTCAGCTTAACTGACATTGAAAACGAAAGCCAAATGAATATTGAATTAAGTGGGACTGAGTCGAAAATTATGGATGAAGGAATTCATTCAACACCAGTCCAAAGTAAAAAATCTAAAGCAAAGTTTATATAGCATGATGTGTAGCATGAATAATAAGTTGGATGAACAAAAAAGCGATTCCAACCTGAAATACGATCAGATAAATACCAAATTTGATGAGAAGTTTGACGAAGTAAAAGAGGAAGTTAAGAGACAAAATTTTAATTTTAACAAACAAATTGAGACATTGGGTGAAATGAATGCACGTTTCGATAAAACGAAAGAAAAATAGTAGCGCTAGTAAATGAGAAGTTCGATAGACCAAAGAATAAAGTAGACGAGAATTACGAGAATAAAATGGGGGTAGAGAATAGTGGAGAAACAGGTAAATTAAACGTGAATAAAGACGGTCAGATGACAAATAATAAGGTAAGTGGTGTTGAAAATTATGACAATACAAATAAAAATATGGTGTTAGAACATAATGGTGGAATGTTGGTGTGTGTTGATGAGTCAGAGAGAAAGTGGAGAGATAGTATACTTGTAGGGGGGTTCCAGGGGGTAAATTTTTCCCGTAATGTTGTAGTCGGGGGTGAAGAAAAGGCTTCACGCGCGTATTTGGAAGACACATGGTCTACGAATAGCCGTCCCTGGACTTTTTGTGCACCTGATAGGTGGTGCGATGATAAAGTTGTAGTGTCCCCTTTCGTGTATCATGAGTTCATTGGAAAAGCCCAGATGAGTCATGATAACGTTGTGTTACCCTTTGCGTGGTATGAAATAGGGCAGTGGGGTTGTGAGAGGTATTGTGATGAGAGAGAGAGAAAGAGAGAGATAGAGATTTTTAAAGTGAATAGAAATTATGAAGAGTTTGTAGAAAGGTTAGGTGGAGAAAGAAGTAATAATAATCACGAGTACTTAGCTTATAGTGAAACTGAGATAGCAGTAGATGATGTTAGTAAGGATGACTTTATAACTTACCTGGTTGTAACAAATTATACCAAAGGCGACAGGACCATACTCTATGATGACACGATATATGATAAATTGATATGGAATAAGCCTATTAATTCAAACGACATTGTGGAAAGATATAAAAATTTAAATAAGTATTATATTGATAATAATAATATCATATATTTAATAAAAAATAATGTATGTAGACCTAAGATTCGACTGTTGTTCGATGATGGTGGATAAAGTGTTTTATTGTTTATGAACATTTAATTATGTGACTAGTGTGGTTTTGAGATGGATTGTTTTATGAACTGATTTTTGGTCAACAATAACAAATAATAAGTTGGATTGTATATTTTTGTTGTGTATTAATGTCAATGTATTTGTGTATTCTTGATGTTGTGTATTACATGTATTTTTATGTAAACCATGTATGTAACAGGAAGTTATAGTTTAATTGATTTAATAATAACAATTAACATTTTTTTTGTCTAAACAAGTGATGAAAGTAATGATGAAATTTTAAATAATTGGATTAAATAATTGAGGATTAATTACTTAATTAATGCTGTACAAAAGAAAGTGTGATAATGAAATTAAATGATTTTATGAGATTTAGATTCTAATGAATAATAAATGATTAAGCATGTAATATATTTGGATATTGAGATGTATTGTTATTAGTAGGTGAGGGATGAATTTTCTAATGCAATTGTCAATGATCACAGTAATGTAAAGTGTTAAAAAGGGATAGAGCCTGGGTGATAATTATTAAAATAAAGGCATTTGAGTTAGTCAATTAAAGTTAATGGGAGTTAGATAAATAAGAATTTTGAAATACCAGTAACACACAAAGAGAGTATTAGACATTTTAGGGACACAGTGGTGTTAGTGATTATATGTAGAGAAGGTGAGTAAAGTAAATGGTAAATATATTTGCTGATGGTGATATTTTGTAGTAAGGGTAGTGGTGTAAGGAGTGATCAGCGTGTGGCGTTGTGGCAAGTAGACCAGCGTGCGGCGTTGTGGCAAGTGATAGAGTAGTTTAAGGGAGTGTTTGCCGATATTCCAGGAAGGGCAAAGGGTTAGGAATGTATATGGTCAGGTTGGGAACACACATCCTAGATGCAAAGTGGTAATAGATATTTTATTTTAAGAGGTGAATGAGTCAAGTGGAATTAGTGTTGAAGGGGGTTATAATTGAGAGATTGGTGTCATAATATGTAAATCTGGTTGTTAGTGGTTGTTGTTAGTAGGAAGAAAGGTGAGTAAGGTTAGATATATAAATGCCTATTCAATTGAATCATTGTGAATAACGGAGAATCACCCAAACTAATAGGGATGAAAAGGTGAAATAAAAGAAAATTCATAATTTGTAATAATAACTGAGGGGTAATGTAAAATGAAGGTTCATATTAAATTTGAAATTGTGAAGAATTAAATGGTAGTAAATGATAAATAATTGATGGCTAATTAATAAAAGTTCAATTGAAATTAAAATGTAATGTTTATAATTTTATACGCAAATTTAAAGATGTAAGGTGTGTAAATTTTGATCAAAGTTAAATGTGAATTGGTTATTTTAATGTAATAATCACAATGTTAATTATGAGTGTATTATTATGTATTAAGTTTATTATGTATTAGTGTAGGAATTTAAGTTGGTTGCCTTTGAAATTGGTCAAACATAGAAATTTAATGGGGTTTAATAAGGGAATCAAAGATTATTGAACACAGTCTATTTTCACCCAAATAGGGGTGGTAGACCTTAGGGGTATATGTTAAGATAAGAAGTAGGGGTACTTACCCTGAAGTTTTTGTAACGCTGAAGCAAGGATGGGAGTGAGAGAAAAGAAAAAAGTGCTCACTCCTTCCGCCTCAGTCCTTGTGGAGGCAACTGGACGCAACAGTCCAGGGGGGTGGCAATAGTGTGTGTGGAGGAGAAAAGGGGATGATTATTATTAACAGCGACGGATAAATAGAATTTCTGTTAATAATAATATTTTTATAAAATGTTAAATGAATTTGAATTGTTTTAGACACAAAAGGGAAAATGTTTAAGAATTGTAGAAAGGGGGAGATATAGATGAATTGTATTTGAGTAAATTTTGATAATGTGTTTAAATATTTTGGAAGTATTATTGCATTATTATAAAGATTTGTATTTCTTCTTGTTAATGGGAAAGGAGTAATTATTATCGAGTGGAATCGAATATTCTATAAATGGTAATGGGAGCAAGCTAAGAGAAAGGAACGTCTGTACACTAATTCTTGTGATCATATAGGTATTAGGAGTTAAAGAAAACCCAGTGCTTCTTAACACAAACCAGCACACATCTAAGGGGAACCAGATCAGTTAGGGATATGGTATTATACCAGGCCACTATTTTGATATTTTTAATTTGATATTTCAGTGTCTGGTGATGCTGTGGCGGCGGTCCTGAGCTGGTCTGCGCGTCACAGCAGGAGTGTCAAGCATCTGTCTGGCCTTGCGGTGTTGGGATCTCTCGAGAGAAGTCCAGTAAGGTCATTCAGGTGCAGTCACGGCCACTGGACCAAGGGTAAGTTATCTATATTCTTTTTATATAAACAGTAAAGGGGGTGGCGACATATCCCGACTGATCCCTTTAGGAAGTATGAGTGTGTCAATGAGAGTTTTTATGCTTCGGCATAAAACCTCTCATTGAGGGGGTTTTGTAACGGGGCAAAAGAGAGGTAAAACCAATTTTAAATGTAATTTGAATATTCTCAATTTTATTTCGCCCAAGTGTAGCGTCGAGGCGGGCGTGGATTTGCATTGGTATGTGTAGGGGGCGAATGCGCCACCACACTCTCGTTCAGACGGCCAAGTTTCTCACGCTATCGGCACGTATTAATGCATTCTTTCGCGTAGTGTGCGCAGGAAACTTTCTTAGTCAACTAAAAACCACTCCCCGGGCTGGGTGAATACATAGGCTGATGAGCCAAAATTTCATTAAAATGTATACCAAAGTGAATTCGAGAAAACAGTTAATATCAAACAGTGCGGATGTGAGCATTTCCGCTCGACGTCGGCTGTGTACTTTTACGCCCGCAACGAAAATGTGAACACAGCAAGTATAAAATATAAAATAACCCACTTAATTTAAGACATGATTGATTATGTTTATTTTGGTGGGATTATGTTTAGAAAATTATAAATGGGAAAGAAATTTTAACTTGATTCAATAACTACGCCTCAGGGCGAATAGCAATGTGTTTTGTTTCCGAAGTAGAATCTCATGTAACTATGTGTGGCTTGATAATAAAGGGTAATGTCATTGGTAAATCTTACAATTAAGAGTAAGTTATTTCAAGTAACAAGATCCGCTACTTCCGGTTCGCTTAAACGAACTCGGCCCAGAAAGGTAAGTACATTTGAATTTCTTGTGTTGGTAACAAGATGGCGCCCGAAGGAAATGTTTGTTATTAGAAGTAAATATAACCTTATACAACTAATAAAAGCACATTAAAAGAATTAAAGTTACAACAAGGAAGAATATATTGTGAAATTAACCACTTAATAAAAAATGTAACATTAATAAACATATTTGACTGCAAATGGGATGGCATTATAACATGCACTGGACTCAACATGGTGTTATTTCCTGCAACTGCCATCTTGAATTTACGTACATTTTTTCCAAATGGTAGGAAAGTATGGAACATTTACTTATGTAGAATTATTTTTAAAGTTGACCTAATTATAAAAATTAAAAAGATTTCAGTTTATACTTTGTTATTTAAATTTAATGTTTACTTACTTTGAGTAGCAATGAATATTCCGGTTGATCCAACAGTAGATGATTCACACATGCACTTCTCTCCTTCGAGTTTCAGACCCAACTGAAACATTTTATGAGAGAAATAGTTCGCTTGTGTAACGCATGTGATAACAAAACCACTGTCAGGTGCTGCTGTCTCGCGGTATTGGACAAAATACGCTGTTAAAAATAGATGGCGTTATTAACTGCAGTCAGCTAACATAATGGCTCACACTATTCTTGTTATTTAATATTAGTAATAAAAATATTTTATATTTTCAACAAGAGTATATTTTTATTGTGTATCAATGTTTAAACATTTTATCAAACATACTGCAATCTTCAGAAATAGAATGTACAAATAGTTATATAAAACTGAAATGCATTATTTATAACAGCTTGCTATAAACAGTAATTTCCATTTTATATAACTGTTTATTTGGAGATTCTATTTATGAATATGGCAGTAATATAAAATAAACTGTTGAAACTTTGTAGTAAAAAATATATTCTTGTTCAAAGTATAAAATATTATTTAATATTAAAATTAAAAAATGAAATTTAAAAATCTAGGAAAATATATACTAAGCTAAGCTTAGTATGCATACGTTATTAAATCTCTAATTTACAAAACATAAATTAATTGGATAGGGACAATATAATATTATATTATTATATAATTCCGTGTGTATTATTACTTGAATCTAATATATTTTTTTTGTAGATGAAATAAAAAAAATCTAGGAAAAATATATACTAAGCTAAGCTTAGTATGCATACGTTATTAAATCTCTAATTTACAAAACATAAATTAATTGGATAGGGACAATATAATATTATATTATTATATAATTCCGTGTGTATTATTACTTGAATCTAATATATTTTTTTTGTAGATGAAATAAAAAAATTGAATTTTATAAAATTGTAAATGGACACACAAATTGCAAATTGCTATTTTCAATTAAAGTACAAGTTATTTATCCTTTTAATAATTTTTCTACAATGCTGTTTACTCAGAATTATTCAGAATTAAATTCCCTATCAAATTTAAAGAAAAACTGATTTACGTTGAAGCATTTAAGTAGTGGTTTTGTATTAAAAATTTAAATAATAATAATAATGACCAATTTTAGGTCTTTTTTTAATAGAAATTTTCATAATCTTCATTAAAGGCTTACATTTTATGGCATTCGTACCAAGTGCTTTTAAATTTTGTAACACCAACTAAAATCATCACTTTTGTGTCCATAATATCATCCACATGGATGCAGAATCATGTTTTTGTACCTTAGAGGTCAAAGGAATGAAATCTTTAAATAACAATAAAAAGAAACAAAGCATTTCCAGACCTCAGTTCATTTAACTTTTTTTGTTATTTATTGAAAGAAATGTACCTATCAAGTATAGTAGAAAATTCCTGAAGCATCCTGTATACATATTTCTGTGTCCATTTCCATCCTCCATATCCCCGTCATAATGCCTCATTCCACACCTGACCTATGCTTTACATCTCTACCATAACTCCTTATGATTTCTGCTTCCATCCCTGTGTTTCCTGCTACATGCCCAAACCACATTAGACTTGAATATTTTATTTTCTTCTTCTTCGATTGAACGTTCATTTCGATATAATAACACTGACACAACCATCACCTTATAAAATTTTAGTCGACCCTCTTCCATCCTATTTGTTCCTTTGTGACTTTTGAGTAGGATAAATGTCCTCTAAAGACATTATTTGCATCCTGTAGAGTAAGACCAGTGGTAGGAGTGCTACCTTTGAGCCTCTGGTCCTGCTCTGGGTTTCATATGGAAACCCACTCTCTAGGTTCTCCTGCCCCTAGTGTCATTGGGACCTCTAGGACCATTGACCATTTGACATCTTTAATCCTGGCCAATCCCTCACCACATAATACAAAATGAAAACAAGAATTATGTAGTAAAGCTGAAGTATGATAACAATGAAAGTATGGAGACATAGTGTCAGGTTTGAAAAGACCAAGTGTTGATTAGGAGAGACCAGACAGAAAAGATTAAGGAAAGGGATTCAACCCAAAACAGGTTGAAGCAAGGTGAGAATCCAGGTAGGGGTACATTGGGTGTGCTAAACTGATCCACTAGGTGTGGACCCCTGATGATAATTTGATGTATTACTGTGGTAAACGCATAAACAAAATTTTTTACGGTTTTGTTGTGTGCATAATTTATTTTCTCATTTTGCTTATTGCAGGTTCTCATTAAATTTGTACATGGGCAACCTCGAAACGTCCGACATTGCTTTTCACTTCAATCCACGCTTTGACCAAAGATACTGTGCCCGTAACTGCCGATTTCAGTCAAGATGGGGTCCTGAGGAGGGACAAAACAACATGAGATTTCCATTTCACAGGGGCCAACCATTTCACATTGAAGTCTTTTTTACACACTCTGAATTTCTAGTATGTATAAGCAAGTCTAAACTCATTGATAAGTGTTGCTGTAGGTGTTGAACTTGTTGTAGTAGAACAAGTCAATAATAAAGTCTAATTAGAACATAATTTTATTAGTGTGTTCAGATTTTTTAATATAAAGTAATTTAAAAACAGTACAGTATAAAATAATAAGATTATAAATTTATACTTGACAAAAAAACCCGAGATCACGTATATGAAACAGTGTTTCTTTGTTTAAAGATTATGTATCTATTCCAACTTCGTTATGCTTATTTGCTAACCTGTTATCTGCCATACTCCAGACAGGGCCTTTCAGTGTCTCCATCACTATCAAGTCCTTTGGAGACTGCTAACCAAAGGACTTGATAATGGTGACGACACTGAAAGGCGCCATCTAGAGCATGACAGAGAACAGTCTAGGAAATACGCACAACGAAGTTTTAATTACGTAGACTGCTATTACAAATAACATGATCAAATATATCTTTATTTATCTGTATTTAAGTTTCCACTTCAAAATTACCTCCATACAATGTAACACATTTGTGGAAACAGTCTTTAAACATTCTGTAATGCAGTTTATTGTATAGCCTTTACGTCGGCTGAGCAATATTTGTTTTGTATGTTCAACAGTCATGACATGTGTTCTTTCAAGATTTTTCTTATTCTTAGAAACAGAAAAGTCATATGGAGATACATCTTATGAATATGGTGGTTGTGATTCTGTTGCAGTATTGTTTTAGAATAAAAATTTCTAAATGGTGTATGATGGTACAATTTTCATAATTATGCTTTCATAAGCTGTTATTTCCTACGAACAGCTTCATGAAGGTGACATAAAACACCAAAATTACTCTGTATTGACGTAGCATCTAGTAATAAAAATTCATAGAATACATCTGTCCCCATCTTTAACTGATTCAAAATTATGTTGTCATAAGGCTATTTTACCACAGTCAGCCTATGTGAAAATTTACTTCCCGTTATTACTGTAGTTTATGCTACCAAAATCATAGTATGTTAAATATTTTACATGCAAAAACATGTGATTCATTAAAACGTTTTCATGTTTTTGAACTAACTCTCTATCTTTGTTGTTGTTTCTTGTGAGAAAAGTCATCTCGCTTTATGTTGTTTCTATTAACATTGTGAATTTTAAGAAAATAATCTCAACATTAAATCAAGACATAATTTTATTAGAAAATATGTTAGGTCATAAACAGTAAATAAAAAAGAAAATTTAATGTTATGTATTCAGGTTACAGTATTATTCAGAATACAAAAAACTGATATATTTTCTGTTGATATATTCTAGAATTAAGGAGTACACATTTATGCCAAATACCATTGAATATGTATTTTAGTACACCATTTTCTGCTTGTATGTTTTTATTCTACCTTATGCGCACGATGCAGAATAGGTCTGCAAAACACTTAAGGAAAATAATAAAAATATACTATCAGTTGAAAGTATAATATATTATATTCTTGGATTTCGTTGTCCATGACGTGTCCGTTACTTAACTAAATATCACTATAATATTGACGACTCGGAACACAAAGAACCTTTGTGTTCCGAGTCGTCAATATTATAGTGATATTTAATATATTATAATCTGTTATTATATTGTAATATAATATATCATAACTGCATAAAACATGAAGAGTTACACCAAAGAACCATATGTTACAGAACAGGTTAAAATAATAAAAATGTTCTAACATTTATTAAAATATGAAGAATACACATAAACACTGAAAAAATAATACAGATATATTCAAAATAGATCTCTATAAAGAATGTATAATACATCATTTTTTATGAAGGAAGATTTATAGAAAAATTAGGTTTAAGATTAATTATACTGTGTAATTGAATTTTCATAGCCAATTAATCCAATGCCATACATCGCAATAGGCCAAGAAAACATTTGGAAGAAAGAAAAAAAACAGTACTAGTGATAAACAATAAATAATAAATTCATTTAGTATAATAATGTAAATTATATTAACATATAGTAACATTTATAACAGATAAATTAACTAATTGTGTTTTAACTTGGTAACTGAACAAGAGAAAAATACATCTAGTCATGTTATTTTTTAAATGTCAGTGATGAAAGGAGGGGAAAAGAAAGGGTTAATTATTTTGTTCTCAGTTTAGAAAAAAATTCATAAATTCTCCAATATAATGTTTGTTACAACTCTTATTACATTGTCCATAAATATGATCAGAAAAATATGCTAAACCTTGTGCAATGTAGTTAATTATATATTTTTAATGAGAAGTATGAGTTCAATAGGGCATCGGTTAATTGGAAGTGAGTTATTTGGAATGTCAGTTACCGAGCATTTGAAGAGGTAACAAAAAGTCAGTAGAAGGAATAAGATTGTTTAAGGCCGGGCAGCCACCAGAAGTGAAGTGGAGCGAAGTTGAGCGTAGTGGACTCAGCTTGTCAAATGTAAACAATGTTGTTCCGATGAAATGGTGGCTACCGGAACCGGAACTGAGTGAAGTGGAGTGAAGCGATGTCGCACGGGTCCACTCAGCTCAGCTTTGCCTCGACCAAGGTCCGTTTGGAAGCTGACTCCACTTCCCCCCCACCACACCATCTTCCAACTGACAACCATACTCAGTCAGTTAGTGACTAGGCCTGGCAATGGAAGTTGAGGAAATGCTGATTGAATGGATGAGGGAACAAAAGGTGTTGTATGACCCAAGTGATAAGAAGTATATGGATAACAGCTACAAAGCTCAAATATGGAAGACTATCGCAAATCACTGTGGCTTATCTTCGGTAAGTGCCTGTATTTTTGTGTTTTGTGTGTTTTTGTTTTTTAATTTCTTCATAAACTACCACAATCGAGTCATTTAAATCTCTTTCTTTCAAAACACAAATAAAAATACCAGTAAATATGGTAAACTGAGATGAATAGCCTACATTTCTAAAATTAATAGGAGGGGACAATGATTTACACAATTTGTTCAACAAATAAATGATTTATTGTCTCATTTCACAGTTTCTGAGACAAATTTAATATACTTTTACTAATAACGTCTTACATATTTACAGTAGAGGGCCAGTTATCCGAACTAATTGGGACCAATTGTAGTTCGGATATGCTAAAATTCGGATATACAAACACACACAAAAATTGTAATATACAGTATACGTTGGTATGTAGTAGGCTGCATATATTGTTTAAAATAAAGTTAATAGAAATGGGTAAATATTGCACAGTAAACTCCCAATTGACTACGGAGATGGGTGACACTATTGCCGCAGATAACCGAATTCCACAGATAATCCACAATATAAAGTTGGTAGAAAGTAATGGAAATTTTTTGTTAGCGTTAGCTGTTTTTGTTTAAAGTAAAGCAATGCAGTAAAATCCCCTTTAAGACTCTCATCAAGGGACACCATAAAAACTGCGTATTAAGCGGGATATTACCAAGCTGCAATATTTGCATACTGGAGCTGTGTAACTAATAATCACAGTTTAAATACTAATTCACACAAATTGACATTTCGTCAGAGGAGTTGTGCTGATAAATTGTCTTATGTACATCATTGGTACATCATATACATAGAGTATTTCTGAAATTACTGCCTATGTACGTACAAAGGCCTACACAAAATCCAAGTGAACATTTCCCACGTTTTCATATGCAGCAAGAATTAAATTCTGGAATGAATTATCACAAGCTTATGAATTAAAAACGCCAGAAAAATACACGTTAGTGAAGTCACCGCTGTCCTGTCAGCAAACATCACAGGTAGCGTTCTACGTCAATATCTAAATTTTACAACCATTAACTAAGCTAGTAGAATACAATGGCTTTCAATTATATTGCGTAAATATTAAGACAAAGATACTGAGAAAATTAAAAGTTCCCACATTCGTAGTAAAGTACATATGCCGGGATGACTCATGGTAGCCAACTGATGAGCAACAAATGATAGTGTACCTGTTGGTGAGCTGGACGACACACTCTGTCCTTCTAACACACCTTTACATAACTTACTTAATTTTAAAACGATATTGTTTGCAGTAGTTAATAAAAAGTCTGTTAAGATTAGTGGAACAGAAGCTTTATTATTTAGCTGAAATTTATTTCTGCTTATTAAAAAGAAATCCGCCGATTGCCATGTTTAATTGAGAGTTTACTGTACTTTTGGTTTGTTTAATGGGTGAGTTTCGAGTGGTTTTTACACTGCAAAGTACACAATACGTAGTTCTCATTAAATATCACATTATATGTAAAAGTCAAACAGAACGTTCAGTACAATAATGAATTATTTTAGAAATGTATTTAAGGACATAATAGGCACATGAGTAAGTTAGGCATAATGAAAAAAATTCACCAATTTTTTGCTGGATCATTGCTGGATGTTGTTTTTCAACATCATTTCTTTGCGGCTAGATCATACAATCATTTTGACAAGATAATTTCCTTATGACTCCATCCCGGTTTTTTTTCACACCATAAAGTTTTTCTTTACTTCTTGTATAAACTTGCTTGGTTGAATATTCATTTAGTAGCATGTTATATATACACGTTCATCTCATACTCCATCACTATTTATGTATTACGACACATTACTGAATTTCATTTTGCCAAGATACTGCGCCTACTGGAGAGCAGAAAAATTCCTTAAAATCTTAAAGTAGTATCTCTTTGCTGTTGTATTTGATACTTGGAGATCACCAAAACACCTGTGTACTTCATCGTCAAGTTTCAAGTATATTCATCAAACACTTCAGAACTTACTCCACCAGTGAGTTTCATCAGAAAATTTTGTAGAACACATGTTGCTAGTATGATCTTATCAGCCTTTTACACAGGAATTTCTAAAGCTTTGCTGTATACTCTCAATTTTTTAGTGAGTATGCGAAAGGCACACACACACACACACACACAAAGGGCCCGAGAGAAAAATCATTATTTTTCATTATTGAACATAGATAGTAAAAAATTAACATCATACCCATTCTTTGTTTACATTGTTGCAGGAGACTGTGCCAAGGACATATGGGAAAAGCTGAGGGATAGTTATCGATCATGCAAGAAAAGAAAAGTAAGTGGATCTGCAGCAACTTCTACTGCAACTATGTGTAAGTATGAAATGCAACTGTGTCTTTCTTGCAACCGCTTATGAAGGAAAGGGCATATAACTAATACAAGTGAAGCAAGTTAACCACTGTCAGAAGAGGTACAAAATGATTATGTTTTGCCACATGCTGCTCCACCAGATACACCTGAAGCACTTGCAGCCGAGGAGGAAAGTGCATCATTATCTATGTCTACTCCGCAAACCTCGACTTCTAGAACTAAAACTATGCCCAGAAAACCTGACAACTCAGTTTTCTAGTTTCTGCAAGATGAAGCAAGGAAGGAAGAAGAAAGATCAAGTAAAAGAGAAGAACTTAGACAAAATTTCTACAACCTGAAGACCCCCTAAAAATGTTTTTTGATTCCATGTATGGTAGTACCAAAGATGTGCCTCCTCATCTTCAGAGAAAAATTAAAAAGGGATTACTAATGATGGTACCCAAGGCAGAAAAGATGGTAGCTGACAGATACAGGGCATGATCATCATTATTATTGCATTCATCTTCTTTGAGGTCTGCTTCCCAATCGCCAGCCACAGATAATGTGCTGATATACAACATCCTACTTACACCCTTAATGAAAACTTCGACTACCAGCAACGGGACAGCGAATACTCGCAAAATAACGTTTTTTTCAGACAATATATTCAATTCTTCAGGACAATTATTCTTTTTTTTTTTAAGCAACTACATTTCTTTTGTTCAACAATTTATGCTAATGTAATCATTGATTTTTGTAAATTTCTATTGTTGTGTTGAAATTAATATATAAATAAAAATAATTACCTGAAACAAATCACTAACTTCTCTTTTGGCCCTATCACCTTCTGATAACAATTAGTATCATGTGCTGTTATATCATTATGAATAAAGTCAAGGAGTTCGTTAAACTGGTCGCACGACATTCTGAAATAAATTTTAAACTGATCAGTGGTCAAATCATCAAAAAGAGTGTGAAATTCACCGCAGTTATTTCATCGCCTCAGGTAAAGACTTTCCCGCTCTTTCTTGTGCTTAGTAGCTAACTCACTCCACACGTGATAACTGAATTCAGTGACTGAATCATCAGATTCCAAACTAAGCATCAAATATTCGATCTGTCTGAAATTTAGCACGTCTGACATCGCCAAGGTTATAACGAGACACCACACTCCACATTCTGTTGCCGCCCCCTAAGTGACTCAGCTCAGCTTCACTGCGCTCAACTCTGCTTCACCTCCGCATCTGGTGGCCAGCCAGCTTTAGTGTATAGCGAATTAGAATTTTCTCTGAAATTGATGAGAATTCTTGTTGTATTTTTCATAATTAGTTTTTAACTCTGACAAGTGACAGATCCAGAAGGGGTGCTGGGAGCTTGCACGTTCTCAGAAAAAATTAATGCATTTCTAAAATATCAAATTTGTATTACCAAAATATCATAAGAATAATTCATTCATTTGTAATATATGTCCAAGTAGTTTTGTCATGAAAGCAATACAAAATAACAAAACGCTATGTTCAAAAACTACAAATCTTTACTAGCTTATAATGGGTTCGTAAAGATCCAGCAGCCTCAGACTGAATCAGACACAAGATGAATCATAAAGTGTCCCAAATCCATTCCGGGAGAACAGTTTGACATAATCATGACACAAAATTATTCCTCGCTAAACTACATGATGGGTAATTGCGGAGTAATGTAATGTAGTTTATGTTTTAAGTGTTCCAGAAATGCCACAGATTAGTTATCAAAATTTGCCCTAGTAACATTTTTTAAATGTTAACAAAAACATTTAGATTTAAAAAATATGTCAGTATCTCTTGCGTTTGAAAATGGCAGTCCGAAACATTAAACATGTAGCTGTTTATGGATTCCTTGTTTTTTACTATAGAACTTGATTTGAATCAAAGAAGTGTTCAAAATAAAAACCAGTAAACTACCCTACTATAATGTATTTGGGACCCCAATCTGATTCACCCAATTTAATGATATCATGTTGCAAAACAGTTAATTGTTGATGCGCTAAGTATATATGTGACATAAAAGTCATGCGTGTTTTATAAGTGGACAATGTGAGAAGATCAATATAAACAAAAACTGGTGAAGAAATGAGATAATTTCATGCCTTGACAGGCAGTATATAAGTTTTCTTCAAACTAAAATTAGGAAAATTAGACTTTCTGAATAACCATACCACAATAAAATTAGTTCTGTGATACGATAATGTTTGCGATGTTCGTTCCGCATAATTTTTTATATTTCAGTTATGTGAGAGTTAGTATCGATATATGGTGAATGTTTTAGTAAAATCATAGAAAACTTGCTAAATGATTGTTTATGGTATTAAATTGTTTTTTTTTTCATGATCACTTTTCATTGTCCTGTAATTTTTATGTGGACCATTTCTATCAACACTTTAGGTTAAACTTATGCCTTCAACGTCATAGATCAACAGGCAAACTGAAAGAACACAGTATAGAGTAAACCAATATCTTTAACATAATACTCGCTTTTTTGTGCAAATCACAAAAAACAACTTGAAATAAAGTGCCATTCTTTTTGTCGCCAAAATTCATTTCTGGTTTTTGCTTTCTTTTCTAGCCCCTCTCTTCATTTGCAATGTGTTTGTTATCTTCATGTATCCTGTTCATATTGTTATGACAATTACACAACGCTCTCGTAAAAACAGAATCATTCTACATGGTTCTCGACTAGCCCAGCTTGCGGCATCTGTGTTAAGAGCATCCTCTCATGTAGCACTCCAGACTGTTCTAGTACAAAATTTTATAATATAATATAATAGCTATGCAAATTATGCTGGCACGCTGCCAAAAGAATGGACGATTATTCTGGAACTTCTGTGGGATATTGTAGAAAACCGAAATTCGCTGGTTCTGTTGCTCCACATTGTATGTGTCAATTTGTAGAAGGACTAGATCCTCTGTATTATATTTATTATAGGGTCTGGTTGTTTGTTTTATTATTATTGTTGAAAGCTCGTTTTTTATTATTAAGTTTTGTATTAGTGATTTATTCCACCCAATTCAATCTATTATTGAATCCGGTCGTGAATAAATCGGTTCACTTACTCTTTTTATTGTCGTTTAATTATTTCAGTTTATGTGGTTTAAAATGTTTTTTATTCACTTTCTTGAGTTCAATTCTCTGGAAGTTCCGTTGACTCTTCTATTATCAACTGTGGTCAGTGGCTCAGTAATTTCCTGTCTATACACTAACATAAACATAACATAGACACAATATTTACTATCAGTTAGAATGTGTAGCAATATATTGGATAGTATGGTTGGTAAAAATCATTCCATTTGAATGTCCGCTCTGGTTACTCCTCACTAAGCTGTATTTCTATTGTTTACAATGAAAGTCGACACTTTTAAAGGTTCATAACATAATGGTTGTTTATTCAACTCAAGAAAAAATTAATATTTGATACAGTGAAATGGTTTATCTAACTTTTGTAAAACAATTAAAATAGAAAATGGACTCTAAAACATTTATAATCTCAGGATGGTATGACTGCATTTGGCTAGTCGAATATTTTTCATTAGTAAACAAATAGGGTATAATGCTTTATAAAAATTGTAGTAGTAGGTTCTTTGAGTCTGCCAAATACACATACATAATAAAATGTACTACTATAATAATAAGTAGACAAAACATAAAATCATTGATTGTTAATTTAATATAATATAAAATATGAACAACTGTTCATTGTTAGTCATTGAGGTTAATAATGGTTCTTGTAACCTGGTTTATTTAAAATTGGTTAATTATTTTTCATTGATGCATTATTGATTCATGATGTGATAATAATTATTTAAATTCAGTGTCACGGTTCTGAATAATCTACTAGATTGGATGTACATAACACAGGTAAATTAAATTCATTTGATATAATCAGGGTACACTCTTGTGTGACTCTAAGTTCACTTATTATAATTAAATATAAAACATTCTTAAATTCTTAATGGTCAGGGTTCAGCTTCCCTTCATTGATCATTCAATGTCCTTTTCTTATGCTAATACAATTGAATTATACAAAGAATTAAAATTGTCGTTATTAAAATCGTTCAATGTTATCATTGTCTATCTGACTTTTCTAAGTTCCCTTCCTTTTGGAATTCGGGCAATTTATCGATTAATTCAAATTAATTCGATTCGCTACTAGCGTTCTTTAAATTATTAAGTATTTGACAAGTATAGTATAATGGTTATTTGCATTGATACTTGCCTAACTGGTCGTTCGAAGAATTAACACTTTTTTATAACTTGAATAATTAATTAATATTTTTTAATTAATTAATTAATTTTAATAAATGCACTGCACTCGCTCCTATACGCATATACTCCGTATTAGTTCACTTGAAAATATACTGCACTGTCTTCTTCTGTTGTTCTAACCTCCACTCAAAGTTTTGAGGTTAGTTGGTGTGTTTACAGCTGATGGCTGTCAAAACCACGTTTTTCTGGACGATCAACTAGCGTGTAGCCGCTCTCGTTGTTAAAAGACTGTCTGTAGTTCCTCGTCGGGATTCTTCACTTCGTATTTTTTATGAGTTTTGATTGGCTAGTAGTTTTTAATTCGTTTACCCTCGGTGGGCTTCGTCAAAACAGACGCTTAAGAGTCGCGTCAGTAGGCTGGTTTCAAGATTATGAATTTCTGGTTCACCGACCCATGCGCAAGGGCTCGGCACTTCTCAATTATTTTTGTAAGTCAGATATCTTATTTATAATTGCACTGACATTATTTTTATTATCCCCATCGTTTCTATTTTTTGATGATGCGTATTTTGCATACCCTCATCATATAGTTCAGATTTGGGGTAACTGAAATCGCACTTGGTATAAATACATAATGTTCATTAAGCTATTAAATACTTTAAATACATTGTTTTTATCCCATATTTTGATGGTGATAACATATCCTTATAGTATTATTCACTTTTTCCTTAAGATTATTTACAGATAATTACACTATGTCTATTTTCATAGGTTCAAGTCCTATGCTTATGGTTATACATTTCGTTTATTAATAAAATTATATTAACATTAACAGTTAATTACATTCTACTATGGCCTATGCATACTGCATTGGTCGTTGTCACTACTGATAGTGTCCTTTTTCCTTATATCATGGTTTTATCACCTTAACTATGGCTTGTTAAGTATGTTTACTATACTTCATGGAGTTACATTGTTACATGACTTGTATTCTTTTCATATTATTGTTTGAATGACTCTTATTATTGTTTTGATATCATTGTTCTGATTGTGCAGTAGTTCATTCTGCATTTATACTGATAATTGCTCTGTTTTAATGTTATCAAGATTAGTTACATCTAGTTGTTAACATAGTTTTATTATTATTATTGGTATTTATGTAGCTATACTTCTTGACTTTACTTAATTGAATAGTATTCTGCCTCACTCAGTGTTGTTAGTTGAGTTCCTACTCTTTTATAATAAGTTTACAAAATAATTTTGTTGCATCAGGCATCTAAGCTATGACAAGCATATAGTCACATTGAATTACATTAATACAGCTATTATATTTATTTATTACATGATCTATTGTATACAAAACGTTCCTTATATCATCTAGTTACTTCACATTATAATACATTTTAGTTTAACATTGTTTTGGCTTTGTTTGTCTTCAGTTTTAGTGAAAACTGGTTGCCCAGATTAGGTTATGTTATATACTAGGTATACAGCACTGGATTGCTGTTAGTTTGTATCTCTGCATTACATTTGATTGATTTGATTTTATGTAGTGCTGGCATATCTGTTGTTAATTATTATAGCATCTTTTGTTTATTTTTTATTGTCTTAATTACTGATAATTAGTGGGTTTTTTCTAACATTCATTCCACTTTACAGTTGGTCATTTATATTTTGGACATAGTCTTCTTTTTATGTCTACACATCATTTAGCTAAGAACTTATCCTATTATTATTCATTCTCTCTGTTATTCTTTCTGTTCAATAATTAACTCTCATTGATTATTGTTTATATTGCTTGGTCAAGGAATGTATTCATTAAATGATTTTGGGTCAGTGTTTACCTTACAGCTTAGGGATTTATATCATATTGTTTATTCCATTTCTTCTTTCTTATTTTATAATAATTCTTTTATAAGTATATGTTAGTTCATTTTATTTCCCTTTTTGTGTCTGGTATGGATATCTTTCTTCTTTTCTTCACTGATCTCTTTCTCACTCTTAATTAGTTTATACATGGTGTTGTCTTCACTGGTTTCCTTCTCATTGTTTGATGAGTTTCTTCTCTGTGTTGTCTTCTATGGGTTTCCTTCCCACTGTTTGTTCTTTCTTCGGTTTTCACTGTGTACTCCTCACTGATTCTTCTTTTTTCTTTCTTGAAGTTGTTATCGTTGTGTCCGTCTCACTGATTTTTCTTTTTGTGTCTTTCTCACTGATCTATTGGGTATGGTATGTAAGTCGTCTCGTCATTAGTCTTCTTTATCTTCTTTATTAATACATTTACTAGTAATTCCTTCTTTATTATATTTCACTTGGTTTAACTTATGATACTTTCTCTTTTTTATTCATGATTGTATGCTTGACCTTGTATGTATTCTTAATAGTAGTGGCTTTCAAATTATTTTTTGGTACGTTGGTGTAGGTAGTGTCATATGTACCATTACAATATATATGAACAACAGTGGTCGGTATAATTAGTTACACTTGGTAAGATTGTCGAGTCTGGATCCAGTGATTGTTGCACATTAGTGGAAAGTGATTATTGAGTTATAATTAGTGTGGAACTCCAATAGTTGACATTATTATTGTGTGTGCACAAATTTAACTTGGCTTATTGTATGAGAGTACCTTGTTGATTTCAAATCATTATTTGTGACTGGTATTAAAGCTGGTAATTAGGGATTTCATTGGTGTCTGCATTTTGTTTCTACTGTACAGTATGACGATCCATGAGACTGTCGTAACAGTGGTGTCAGAAGTGGGACAGCACCTTTAATGGCGGAAACAGAGGACACTTTATATATATATATATATTATAACGTGACCAAATCTCATTGATTTTGAGTTATATGTAAAGGGTTTACTATATCAATGTTTCAATAAATTTAAAGCGTTGAAATTCAACTCTTATAATGTAGCGTGCACCTTAACGCATTGTACAGGCTCACACGCCAATGTTAGCTGCCGTTACGTAATCACACACAGTATAACCAATAAGTGACACGCCCAAATTTTCAATTATTAATATTTCGGAAACCGGTAAATTTAGACAAAAACCAAAATAGCCAAAATGTTTGCCGAAATATTAATAATAGGGTGTGCAAATTTTATTTAATATAATTAAACATTAAGAGAGATAATTGATTTTATGTTAATAACTTCCTTAGTAATTGAGCTACACAGAAGAGCTTTTAATATGTAATAGTCATAAGAATTAACAACCAAATGTATATTTTAGAATTAGCATAACTTGGCTTGCAGCCAAGATAATCGCAATATAAATTGCGACCAGACATCCGCACCGACAATTAAAATCCGGTGTGTCCAGAATATTAAAAATAATATTAATTCTCAGACTGTGGGAATTAGTTTCGTTCTCACGGAATGAGGTTGTTAACCAACTCTACATATTTTTCTTTTGGTGTTGTGATTGTATGTTTTGGTGTTTACCTTTCATTACCATAATTATTGTGTATTTCATACTGGTTTGGTGGCCATCTTGTAGTGCCAACTTCGTGATTCAAAAATTTGTGTTCGGGTCCCAGGGTTCGATTAAGCGATTGTCAGAGACAGGATAATTGTGCGGAATACTTAAATCAGACAGCGTAATACATATATAGTTGCCGTTTAATAACATAGAAAATTCATATCAATCAACATTAATAAAAACAAAATGGAATCCTTATACTAAATTGACAAAATGGCGGATACATATTCCGCTGTATTACAGTTCTGTTGTTTCTATTATTCAGGCATTAATCTTGTTATGGAATTTTTAATGAATTTATATTTGACTGCAACTGCCCATGTTACTTAGTAATTGATCAATTCTTATATTTAAGAGAACACAAATCAACGTCTCACAAGAAAAATATTATGTATAACTACCGTAATTGAATTTACACGTACATTGAATTTTTGTAATTTTGAGCTCAACGTTAATAATAATAAAGAATGGAATAGAGAAATAGTTGGACTTTCCTGTATCTGCGTACAAAGTCTCCGTTGTCCTTATATTGCAGTCATGGTCAAGCAGGTGTTCGGCCGATCGTCCCAAAGGTCTCTTTGTCTGCACTGATTCTAATTTACATGGTTACTAGTTACTTTGATACTTCTGATAAAGAGTTATTACTGTATGTTACCACATTGTTAGTTTGATTAAGACACTTTCGCTGGTAAAAACTGCCGGTGATTTTACAGCGTGTTGACGCCTTGATGGTCTGATGCTGACTGGGGGGATGCAAAGCACATATTTTGTGTATGTGTTAGCGCATCCACGTCATTGTCTTTTGTTCAAAATTGGCTCACGCCCTGTTATCATGTCATTGTTTGTTAGGTCATCACTGATTTTAATGACGTCCCGTCTTCTGGACCAATGAGAGTGGCTACTTACAATCTGTTTCCACTTGGATGGCCATTTTGCATGCTCGTCTCTGCACGTCTGCTCCTGACCTTGGAATCGTTTTGCTCTATTAGAATCTGCGTCGTCTCTTCACAAAGGGAAATTGTTCTCTCCATGTATGTGTGTGTGGGTGATACAATAAAATACGATAATTTGTTACCACTCATACCATAATTCTGACATCGAGATTTTCGTACTGTCACAAAACCCCTCAATGAAAGATTTTATGTCGAAACATAAAAACTTTCATTGACTCATACACAATTTTCTAAAAGGATCAATTCAGATATGTCGCCACAACCCCCTTAACATTGATATAAAAGAAATACAATCACTTACCCTTGGTATGATGATGATGATCGCACCCTCTGACCTTACTGGACTTCTCAGGAGAGATCCCAACACCATAAGGCCATGAGGCACTTAACGCTCCTGTTCTGACGCTCCGGCCAGCTCAGGACCGCGGTCACAACACCACAAAACTCTGAAACATCGAATACAAAATTTTAATATATTGGCCTTATCTATTCCCATATCCACAACTGCTATTTCTCCCCTTAGATGCATTGGTTTGTGTTTTGAGACGTTGGTTCGTTCACTAAAATTGTTTCCACACAACAACAAGAAGAATTCAACATAGACTGATTTTTTCCACCAACACAAATTCAATCTCTTCCTTGTAAGAGAAAATATATATATTCCTACAAATAACATAATACATAAACAATTCTTTAATACCCAAAACACCATCACCTATTTATTTCTATAAAATTCACCCTACAACTACTATGGCAGACAAGTTCTTTATTCAAATTTCATTACTCAATTTTATAATCATTTTATATCTTTTGCAATTTACATCATACTATATTTTGTTCAACACCATTTCTAACTTTATACTTTTAATATCCAAAATCTACTATCTTTTAACATTTGTTACCGTCGTTACCCCTGTACCGACCTCACACCCTGACCACACACTATTACACCATCAACATAATAAAAACATCATAGAACATTGAACATTACACATTAACATTGTTACATTTATATTAAACAATTTACATTTAAACAACTGGTATCAAAACTTTATCACATCATTACTATCAACAATTCTCTATTAACTTTTATATTAGTGAACATTCATTTATATCAGATTCTATACAAAAATTTCAAATTTATCATTCACCTTCAGTTACATTACCTTTCTACTATGAATTTTCCTTTTCTAACCCTTTTATCCATATTAATGTGGGTGACTCTCTATTATTCACTATTCTCGCTATATCTTATTTTGGCATTTGTCAATCTAACCTTACTCACCTTTTTTCTACTAACAACCACTTCTAACCATTAACATAATATGACACCAATATCTCTATAATAACCCCCTTCACAAATCCCATTTAAATCCTCTGGCACCGCTCATTTTTTTATACTAGTATGTGTGTACCCGAACTCTAACCAACTCATTCCCTTATTGGTTCCTGACCCTTTCAGGTAACCCTTTCTGGCACTAAACGGTCCCTTCCTGTCCCAACACCTTTCGTTGCGGACTCCCTACACCACTACCCTTACTACAAAATATCACCATCAACAAATATAATTACCCACCTCATGTAATTACATTACTCACCTCTACATATAATCACTAACCACTGTGTCCCTAAAATATCTAACACCTCTTTATATATTATCTGTATCTCAATTCTTTATTTTCACTAACTCCCATTAACTCTATTTAACTAACTCCAATGCCCTTATTTATCATTATCCCCAAACCTCTTTATAACATTTCACCTTAATATACCACTAGAAAATTCATCACTTACAATCCTAAAACAACTCAATATCCAAATATATTACCTGCATAATCATTTATTATTCATTATAATCTAAATCTCATCATTATTCAAAATCATCATCATAATTAATTATTCTTGAATATTTAAAATTCTACAGTACACGGTTTACCTAGAAAATACATAAAATACATAACATCAAGAATACACAAATACATTGACATTAATATACACAAAAAATATACAATCCACATTATCATTAAATCGTTTACTATAAATCAGTCATAAAAGTCCATTTCAAAACACTGTCCACATAATTAAATGTTCATAACACAATCAAATGTTTACCCTCCATCGTCAAATAATAGTCGAATCTTAAAACTATATACATTGTTTATTATTAGATATCTTATACTAACATCATAAATACATATACAATTCAAATGTTCATCATTATCCTCAAACTCATTTAACCTGTCATGATTGGTCACCTCCTGTATAATCAGTCATAATTCGGTATTTTGTAAAGTCATCATTCTCATTATCTCCTACTACTTCAGTTTTATTACCAGGTAAGTACTTACTATATTTATTATATATCATCTCTACTCCTAACCTTTCCATAAACTCTTCATAATCTCTACATATCTTAAAAATTTCTACCTCCCTCTTTCTCTCACAGTATCTCGCACTTTTAAAACATCTCTTTCTATCACACCAAGCTACATTCTCTCTCTCTATATTTGCATAGGGCACTACTATTTCATAAAAACACCCCCTGGCCTCACCAGGTACACTAACACAAAAAACTAAGGGATCATTTGGAGACCACACGTCTCCCACATAAACTCTAGAGGAACCTTCCTCCTCAAATAACAATTTCGGAGTCTTTACTCCAACTATACCACTGGGAAAATTTGCCCTCTGCTCACTATACTCACTTAAACTCTCCTTACCCCCACTTTCACTCTCATCTACAACTGTCACCTCACCATTAACCTCTACTCTCATTAAAATCTCATTATTACTACCAACATCCACACTATTATCTCCTATTACCATATTTTTATTTATTTTATCATAATTTCCACTACTACTTACCTTGTCTTTGTTTCTATCTAATTTGTCTATTTCTCTACTCTTATTTTCTAACTCTATCTCCTTAATTCTCTTGTCTAATTTCTCCTCTAATTGATTCAATTTTACATTTCGCAAGTTATTTTGTTTCTTTAGTTCGTTCTCGAAACTGTCTAACTTTTCGTCAATTTGTTCTTTTAATACACTATTTTGTGTTTTAATTAGTATAAACAGATCTTCTAACGATATCTTACTCTCGATTGCCCTAGGTGTTGAATTTGCGCTTATTCCGTCTAATAAAATTGACTCTGTAGCTGTATTATTTATTTCCATGCTGTTATTACTTTCTGCCATTTTACTCATATTTATAATGAATTTTATTTTTTAGTAATTGTTCTATATTTTACTTAGACAATAATATAACCTATTATCTACGTACCAGGTATATCTTACGTATTTCTTCCTTTCTTCCGACAATCCTCCGTCTCTGACTCCGGCTTATTGTATAAACTTTTATTTATATCACGTCACCAGTTCGGGCGGCATTTGTTAACCAACTCACATATTTTTCTTTTGGTGTTGTGATTGTATGTTTTGGTGTTTACCTTTCATTACCATAATTGTTGTGTATTTCATACTGGTTTGGTGGCCATCTTGTAGTGCCAACTTCGTGATTCAAAATTTTTGTGTTCGGGTCCCAGGGTTCGATTAAGCGATTGTCAGAGACAGGATAATTGTGCGGAATAGTTAAATCAGACAGCGTAATACATATATAGTTGCCGTTTAATAACATAGAAAATTCATATCAATCAACATTAATAAAAACAAAATGGAATCCTTATACTAAATTGACAAAATGGCGGATACATATTCCGCTGTATTACAGTTCTGTTGTTTCTATTATTCAGGCATTAATCTTGTTATGGAATTTTTAATGAATTTATATTTGACTGCAACTGCTCATGTTACTTAGTAATTGATCAATTCTTATATTTAAGAGAACACAAACCAACGTCTCACAAGAAAAATATTATGTATAACTACCATACGGCCTATACACACTCCCACTCACTCATTTCGCCAAAATTGAATTTACACATACATTGAATTTTTGTAATTTTGAGCTCAACGTTAATAATAATAAAGAATGTAATAGAGAAATAGTTGGACTTTCCTGTATCTGCGTACAAAGTCTCCGTTGTCCTTATATTGCAGTCATGGTCTAGCAGGTGTTCGGCCAATCGTCCCAAAGGTCTCTTTGTCTGCACTGATTCTAATTTACATGGTTACTAGTTACTTTGATACTTCTGATAAAGAGTTATTACTGTATGTTACCACGTTGTTAGTTTGATTAAGACACTTTCGCTGGCAAAAACTGCCAGTGATTTTACAGCGTGTTGACGCCTTGATGGTCTGATGCTGACTGGGGGGATGCAAAGCACATATTTTGTGTATGTGTTAGCGCATCCACGTCATTGTCTTTTGTTCAAAATTGGCTCACGCCCTGTTGTCATGTCATTGTTTGTTAGGTCATCACTGATTTTAATGACGTCCCGTCTTCTGGACCAATGAGAGTGGCTATTTACAATCTGTTTCCACTTGGATGGCCATTTTGTATGCTCATCTCCGCACGTCTGCTCCTGACCTTGGAATCGTTTTGATCTATTAGAATCTGAGTCGTTGTCTCTTCACAAAGGGAAATTGTTCTCTCCATGTATGTGTGTGTGGGTGATACAATAAAATACAATAATTTGTTACCACTCATACCATAATTCTGACATCGAGATTTTCGTACTGTCACAAGGTGACCAAAATTTCAAGTAGAAGGGAGAGTGTGTCAGCCAATCAAATCATTCAAAAAAATTGGAACTAACGCAGAGTTTTCGGCTGAAAGAACATTCGACTGCCAGTACTCAAGAGGAACACACGTACATCTTCAATCGTCTTAGTAACATACATTTGGGAAGATACATCTGTGAAGACTCGAGGTGTCAACGCGCATAATTACGATCGTCTTGTTCAACAGATCAACTGTAACGACTTGTAATAATAGCGTCTATTCAAGATACTCTTACTTATCAACAAATAAGCGTACCGCACAATACATTAAGTGTTGGCGTACGCACGCAAGAGATCAACTATATAATACAAGAAATCACTTCAAGAGTACGACAGAAGAGGCTGTCAAGTGGTACGAGCTGAAGAACTGACGAGCAGAGCGACAACCCGTAACGAGACACACACGCTGAAGTGAAACGTGAATCGAACGAGGAGCCTGACGCAGTTGTAGCAGTTAAAACTACAGACGTAAAACCATCACCAGTTGCAGAAGGAGCAGAGTAGTGTTGCTGATTCCCAAACTCATCGCCAAAATCCAGGACGCTCAGTAGATCGTCGACTCTAGCAGATTGGACCAGGACAGCGAGGGATTTCCGGAGCATCTCTACATCATATTCTGAACCAGGGAAGTCAAAATCAAATTATTCACTTCTCAAAAGATCAATTTTTCCTTTCTTTTTTTAAAATCATTGTAAAAGAAATAATTCAGATGCTGATAAATCAGAGACTCTAAATTAATAAGAAATATTCAATTGTGATAATCTGTGTAGCATGTATGAGTAACTAATAAGCCCTAGTTAAGAATTAGAAATAGATAAAGAAAAAAGCGCTATACAAATCTTAACAGAGAATTAATTAATTCCTTATACTGCAGTATACGTGAGTCAAATCACAAATAAATAAAGGCACGTTGAACTAAATTCACGGCTAGTTTGTTTCAGAATATTTACAAGCATTTTAGAGTAATTAAAATCATTTTAAAGGCATTGCAAATTAAATTAAATCCATAAATTAAATTATTTAAAACTAACTTCTTTGAAATCAAGAAAAATACAATTAATATAATTTGAAAATAACAAGCTCATTTTCTGAATAATATTAACCATTCAGAAAACATCATACCAGTTTCTAGTTACTGTTTTAGTTCGTAAGAATTGTTGTAACTATAAGTTTTTTCATTCTTATGTGTGATTAGAATAATAAACCCCGATTTTATTACCCTACACTGTAATTTTATTGCTGTACTACGGACCCTACCAACCTCACAAAACTCTTCACAATAATTATAACAAGTTTAGCGTTTTTTTTTTTTTTTTTTGTACACTTGAGTTAACCTACTTGCGAATTCAAATCACAAATCCACACGCCCCATAGTCGGAAGAAGCCGCAAGAACGGACAGCAGGTAGGTGCTCATTACACATGTTGCAAAAACACAACAACACAGAAAATATTACACACACATTTTATTTTGTTATAATATATATATTGTAACGTTACATAACCCCTGTCCAAAAATGATAACACAATCACCATCGTTAAAACCAGTAATCACCCAATTCTAAAAGTCAGAAATGGGTATTATGTACCAAGCTATAAAAAACTTTGTACTACAAAACACTGTAAACAATAATAATAAAAGTGCAGTGTACAAAGTGAAATATAGTGTACTTAGTGAAAGTGTAAACCTTTAAAAACAGCATCTCACAGATTGGTACTGGAGATGAAAAACAATCAATATTATAGCAGTGGACTATATTGCTGCTGACAAGTTTTGTATTTTGTGTAATTTTGTATTGTGTAGGCCACAAAGGTCTTGTACCTAGGAATAATCTTTGTGTTTAATATAATGATTTTGTTTAAATACAAGATAACCCAGGGTTAAGTATAAAATAATAATAATATAAAATAATACTATGTTAGCAAGATGGCATATGAAAAATAGTTTAGAGTAAGGATACATTAAGTAAATGATAAATCATATATAAATCAAATTAAAAGGGATTATTTTATAAAATACCGATGTACAAGTTTAAGGAAAAATATAAGGAAAACCCGTAAATAAATTAAATTCAATTATAAATAAAATCTAAAAAGGATTATTTTTCTAAAAAGAAGAAATGAATTTATAATAATTAATAATAGCCTATATACTAAAAAGTATATAGATTCACCAATAAAAAACCATAAAAATTCTTGGTTACTAAGAGTAACCAACTAACAAGATTGGAATTAATTGTTAAAGGATATTGGAAGTGAACGTTTTGAAAAAGTGTAATGCATATAAAAATTTAAGAAATTAACAAATACCATTTGGAATAAGCAGTGCAAAATTAATAAAATTAACGAGTGATGTCCACTACATATTAGAACTCCTTCGAATAGAACAATTCACGCCCGTAATTTGATGAAACCTTGAAAAATCAACCTTCGATGTCCAGGCCTAGCCCACAGCAACATTTTTGGTGAGATCGTTACCGAGTAAAATTTAACTAAATTATTCCTCAGCTATAACTTTATAACACTAGAAACAGCACCATCTCCTTAAATACTCCAGGAAAGGAGGTGAACATAAACTTTATCATTTAGTTAACCTAAAAAACCAGCAGAACGGGTTCTTGTGAACATTCCGGCCGCCATTAAATAATTTTCATGTTTTCAGTGAAGAAACGTAATCTGCGCTCTAGCGGTCAACCAAGCAACTACATAACATAAATAATACAAATTATAAAACTGTATTTTTGTGAAGCTTGGTATTAACCCATATTCATTTCTGACTTTCTCATAGTACAAAGAACTCTAGAATAACCCTGGGAAATTAATAAATTGTTTCTTTATTGTTATTGAAAAATAAAAAATAAAAATATTTGTTATATACTATATGTTTAAAAATAAGATCGACCTAATTCTGTGTTGTCAGTAAGAATCGATTATCCCTTTTTGTTTTGGGAGAAGATAAAAAAAATGCTAAATAAATCCAATGAACACTTTGTTGTTTGAATAAAAATGTGTATTATTTTCAGCAGATGGTAGTTGGTTACAGATTGTCAGAAGACTGAGAAGAGAACGGACAACCAGAAAATATTCCGTACCATTTGGCGTTAATTTAACCTCAAATGTGTTTGTAAACGTCACAGTCAGCTGGTCTCATGAGCGGAGAAATTTGAAATAATTAATCGTATACTAAGAGAATAATTCTCTTTGCACTCTCTCTCCTAACTACTTTCAAACAACGGAATTGATTTCACTCAAATAAAATCTAAGGAAATATTTGCATAATCACACACACTGGATTTTTGGAAACATGAACATAAAATATAACAAATTCTGTGACTCTTATTAAAGCGAGATTTTCGAAGAGTATAAATAGACATAAAATTACTACTACTCAGAGAAATAAACCACGAGGCGTTACAAGATGACGTACAAACGTGGGTGTAAGTAGGAAAGTAGATAGGCAAGACGTTTGATTGACTCGGAATAAACCGCGAGACGTTACAAGATGGCGCTCAACTTAAAAGGGCTTTAATTAGGAAATAAATTTCGAGATATACGAAAGATAATATAACAAAAAAACCTAATTTTAGCCGGCAACTATGAGTAGACAGGAAATGCATAATACCAGAGGCAGATCGAAGAAGAGGGCAGAAGACAAGGAGAAGGAAGAAGGTGGACAGGAACGGGAGATAGAAGTAGTCATGGACAGCGAAATGGAACAACCAACGGGTGATAAAGAAGAAACCGGAGTAGTCACGGACACGGAAAAAGAAAGAGTTGAAGAGGATGACCAAGGGGACCAACCAGATAAAGCGGTAGCCAGAGAAGAACCAAATTGGCAGGAAATGATGAAATTTATGGCAGAACAATTTAGTAAACAGGAGAAAAATTTGATAAAATAGATGAAAATTTTAGGAAACAGGAGGAAAACTCAAAGCAAACCAATGAGGAAAATAAGGAGAATTTTAGGAAACAGGAGGAAACTTCAAAGAAACAAAACGAAACTTTGACGGAACAAAACAAGCAAACCAATGATAAAATAGATGAAAATTTTAGGAAACAGGAGGAAAATAACAAGCAAACCAATGAGAAAAGAGACGGTATTCAGGAAAGTTTAGTAAAACAACTAAACGAAAAAATTGAGACCATTCATGGAGATATCAGAGAAACCATGAATGAACAAAACCATGAATTGAGAGAAATAATTAACGGTCAAAGGGAAGATATGAACATCAAATTTGAAGAAAATAATAAAAATGTAAAACAAATTCATGAGAAAATTGAAATGGTCATTAATACAATTAGCCAAAAAGTAGATGAATACAAGGAGGAGGCAGAAAAGAAAATAATTGAAACCAATCAAAGATTAGATAAAACAGAAGAAAAGATGGAACAAATTAAAACAGGAATAGATGCCCGAATGGACCGAGAGGAACAAAGTAATCAAGTTCGCATAATGGCCATACGCCAGGAGAATAATGATCAGTTGGATGGTATAAAAAGCAACATAAACAGTAAATTCATAGATTTTAATGAGACAATAGATAATGTCAAGAACCAGTTCCATAACCAAGGAGAAAAATTAGACAATTTACAACAACTACAAACAAACCTACAAGGGGAGGTAGATAGAATGGGTTCCAGATCTACATGCAACACTCAACATACGAGGGTTATTCGGAAAGTAAGGTCCGAATCGCCGTAGCTAATCGAATGACGTGCGAACATTGAAACGCGAATGCGCACCGACTCCCGGCATGCCTTGCGCGTCAAACGACGCCATTTGCATTGGTACTGTTGCAGTGTGCTGTTTACAGTGTCAGTTCAAAATGTTTAAAACAATTGATCAGCCCGCCGACTGTGAAATATGTTCAGTGATTCGGTTTTTGACAGCAAGGAATGTTTCACCAGCGGAAATTCATCGACAGATAAGTGAAGTGTACAGCCCCAATGCGATGAGTGACAGCAAAGTGCGTAAGTGGGTGAGAGCTTTCAAGGACGGACGGGAAAATGTCCATGATGAACCGCGATCAGGCCGACCATCAGTGATCACAGAAGATTTGGTCAATGCCGTGGACGAAAAAATTCGTGAAGACCGGCGATTCACAATTTCAACTTTAGCATTGGAATTTCCGAATGTGGGTAAAACAACTTTGCACAAAATTGTCTCTGAAAATTTGCAATTTCGCAAATTGTGCACGTTGGGTTCCCAGGCTGCTTACTCAGGAACACCAAATGAAAAGAATGGCTTGTGCTCTTGATTTTTTGGACCGATATCGTAAGGAAGGTGATCAACGTTTAGAGAACATTGTCACAGGGGACAGCACATTGTCAATGGAATGGCGTCACACGACATCACCAGTCAAAGTCAAGGCCAAGCAGACAATCTCAACACGCAAGGTTATGGCAACCGTGTTTTGGGATAGACATGGACATGGAGTCTTGTTAGTCGAGTTTATGCAGCAAGGGACAACAATAAATGCAGCCGCTAACTGCGCTACCCTGACTAAACTTCGACGTGCAATACAGAATAAGCGACGTGGCCTTCTGACGTCTGGAGTTTTGTTGCTGCATGACAATGCCAGACCCCATTCTGCCATTCAAACCCAAAATCTGATCAGATCTTTTGGATGGGAACAGACTGACCACCCACTGTACAGTCCACACTTGGCGCCGAGTGATTTTCACTTGTTCCGCTACCTAAAGGAGTTTCTCGGCAGCAAGCGCTTCGCCACAGATGACGAGGTGAAAGAAGCAGTTAAAGACTGGTTATCCTCACAGGCGGCAGACTTCTATGACTTCGGCATACAAAAGCTTGTAGAACGTTATGACAAATATTTAAACAAAAATGGAAACTATGTAGAAAAATAGAGAAAGATGTAAGGAATTAAATAAAAAAAGTTTTTTGAAAAAATCTGTGATGATTTATTTTTTATAAGAAATCGGACCTTACTTTCCGAATAACCCTCGTACTATCCAAGATAATAGGGAAAGTGTAAACTTTCGAGATTATCGAAGAAACCCACTCGAATTTTTAGGAAGAGTAGATGAAATTTTAAATAGGTCTAAGGAGAACCGATGTAACATGATTAAAGGAATACTAGATGAATGTTTCAAAAACATTAACGATAATTGGTGGACTGTAATCCGGAACGATGTGTGTGATTATGGGAAATTTAAGATGATGTTGAAGCTTAAGTACTGGTCTGAGTCAGTGCAAAACATTATTAGAGACGATATCTCTCATGGGAGGTATGACCGCAGTACAGGACAGACACCTACTGCTTATTTTTTGGGGAAGGTATGTGTGGCAAAATATATAGACCCAAAGATCCCTGAAGAATGTTTGGTGACCAAAATCGCATATCACTTCGAGGAAAAGATTATCAGTGCTCGACTAAGCGGACAAATAAAGACCATTGGAGGTATGGAAACACTATTAGAGAACTATGAGCAAGAATCATATTACAGGAGGAGTAGATGGAGGTCAGGGAATACAGAGGAGCGGAAAAACGAACCACACAGAGATAATCGACCAAGGGTAAATGATGTCCGTGCCAACAATAATTATTATAATAACAGGTATCGAGGAAGAGGGCAAAATTATAATAATCGAAATTATCGAAATGATTCATATCAGAGAGAAGAAGCTCCACAAAGAAGTAGGAGTGAAGAACAACCTAGATTCAGAGCCAGTGGGGAAGAAAGAAGGCCATTAAACAATTCTCAACATAGTGAGAATGTTGAACCAACTAATAATAATGACGGAAATCAGGGAAACGGGTACCAGCAGTGAGAAGATGTGACTGCCCGTCACTGCTAGAAATAACCGGGCACAGAATTTACCACAGGCCTAATAATAATAGTAAATTAACAAAACCAACAACAATTGTCAGAAACCATTATTTAAAGAATATACAGGCGGAGTTAATGGAAGAAAGAGCAATTAAAGAGTCATCACAAAACAATGATATAGTTTATATACGAATCAAATTAAATGGAGTATTAGCAGAAGCCATGATTGATACAGGAGCAAATGTTTCAATTATTGATCAATTAGAGCTTGACCGGATTACTGAACTAACTACTGAGAGAATACCTACTTTACCAATTAATAACTTAACAATTATTGGCGCCACCGGGAAACAAAATAAAACAATCAGAAAACAAGTGTCTTTGAATGTTACTAACAGTGGGATAGGAATACCTATGGGATTTTTAGTAGCCAAAGGGCTACCTTTTAGGGTGTTAATAGGGTGTGATATGCTACGGCGACACACTGCAGTTATAAATCTGGCCAGTGGTATAGTAACACTGAGCGCAGAAGAAGGTGAGTTATCGGCTGAGATAATTGGTAGCCAAAGTGCCCCTCAGTGTCTGAGCTCATTCTATATTAGGGAGAATAATAGGTTAACCATAGGTAAAAATACAGAAGTAACAGAATCAAAGATTTGGCAAGAGAAGATAGAAGAAATCATAGAGTTTCAAGATAGGCAGGCCCAGGAAATAATCAGTGTAGAACAAAAACAACAACTTACAAAAATTTATAATAAATGTAGATCAGTATTCTCGGATTCACCCGGAAAAGCAAAAAACTTCCTGTGTGAATTAAAGTTCAAAGAAAATATCAATTTTAATAAACGGTCATATCCCATCGCTCAAGCCTTGAAAGAATCAGCAAGAAAGGAAATTCAGAGGATGATATTGGAAGATATAATTGAAAGAAGCAATTCTCCGTATACCAGCCCATTGGTAGCTATACCAAAGAAAGATGGTCAAGTAAGACTATGCCTCGATGCTCGGGAGCTGAATAAAATGCTCATTAACGACCGCACGTCTCCAGGTGAGATTGATGAAGTAATGAAAAAGTTCTATGGATGTAAGTACATGAGTACTTGGGATGCAGTCTGTGGATATTGGCAAATAGAGTTGCACCCTAACACCAGACAATATGTCGCTTTCATATTTGAAGGACGAAATTATCATTTTAAACGTTTGCCTTTTGGATTGGTAAATTCTGTAGCTGTGTTCATCCAATGCATGGATAAAATTTTGGGTAAAGAAGTTTTAGACTTCACTACTGTATATGTTGATGACATATTAATTACTTCTTGTACATGGGAGGAGCATTGTAATCGAGTGGAAACAGTGTTACATAAGCTGTTACAACATATAACTTTGAAACTAGATAAATCTAAATTTATCACACATGAATTACCATTTTTAGGATTCATTCTGTCAGCTACTGGAATAAAACCATCTCCTGAGAAAGTAAAGGCTATCCAAGATTTTCCTAAACCAAAAAACTTAAAACAACTACAATCCTTTTTGGGGATATGCAACTATTATAGTAAATTTCAACAGGGTTATTCAGAAGTAACAGCCAACTTCCAATATTTACTTTCGAAGAAAAACAAGTAGAAATAGGAAGAAAATGAAGACAATAATTTTAAGATAATAAAAAATAAATTTCTGGATAGCATAATGCTACACCACCCAAATTTCAATAAACGTTTTTTCATAAATTGTGATGCCAGCAACCTTAGTCTTGGAAGTGAACTATATCAGGAAGATGAGGAAGGAAATCATTGGGTCATCAGTTTTACGAGCAGAGTACTGAGTAGTTGTGAGCGGAATTATACAGTAACTGAAAAGAAACTGCTGAGTGTTGTGTTCTCATGTATAAAATTCCGTACATTTATATTGGGATACCCAGTAACCATAAGGACCGACCATAGATCAATCTCATTTTTAAAAAACTGTAAACTTAACCACGGTAGGCTCACAAGATGGGTGTTAATACTTCAAGAGTATAATTTAGATTGGGAATATATCCCGGGGAAGAAGAATATAATAGCAGACTGACTGTCACGGATTAACCTAGAAAAAGGAACATTTGAAATAGAACCGGAGAGTATTGGGAAGATATATTACATTATCAAATTGAAGAAAGAGTTACAGGATATAATTAGTAAACTAAAAATAGATCAGGAAATGGACGCCAAATTAATAAAAATTAGAGACAGGATATCACAAAAGGATCGTATAATAACAAAATTTTTCTGTATTCATGAAAAAATCCTTTTTATCCGTCCAACCAGTGAGGATCATGTGTGGAAAATGTATGTACCAGAAGCAACTGAAGTAGCCCTAATAAAGGACTACCAGGAAAGATATGGTCACATGGGACCGCTCAAAGTTATTAAAGCTTTGTCTGAACATTGTTATATAAAAGCAATAAATAAGAGAGTAAGATTAATATTGAAAAACTGCAACATATGCCAGTTAGTAAAAATAAATAATGAGAAGAGAACTGAAGCTATGATTACAATAAAATCTAACGGTAAACTTGAGAAGACCTTCTTAGATATATGTGGACCTTTTCCCAGAAGTGGAGGGAGGCATAAATTTAAATATATAATAATTATGTTTGACCATTATACCAAATATACAAAACTCTACCCAATCAGTAGAGCTACTACAAAGAAAATTTTAGAGGTAATTATTCAAAAATACTTACCAGAAGTGGGAAGACCTGAAACCATAGTAACGGATCATGGGACGCAGTTTAGAGGTAAAAAGTGGAAAGAAGAATTGTGGAAATTGCAAATAAGAACATATAAAACGTCAGTATACCACCCTAGTAGTAATCCTGCCGAACGCGTCTTAAGGGAAGTTGGTAGAATTTTGCGTACCTACTGTCACCAAGAACATGGAAAATTGAGCCAGTACCTTGAACCAGCAGAAACCTTCCTTCATTGGTCATACCATGACACTATCGGAACCAGCCCTTATCAAGTGATGTTTGAAAGACCACCACCCAGAGAAATCACATCATTAATAAATTTTCCTCCAGGAGAGAGAGTAGAATTCAACAAGATCGAAATGCACAACAGGTTGTTGCATAAAGCTGAACTTCAAAATAAAAAGGAAACGGACAAGAAGAAAAGAATAAATCCATACAAAGTAGGAGATAAGGTGTTGATAAAAAAATAGACAATTACCCAGTTCTATAGGGGGTATTGCAAGAAAATTACTTTTACTTTATACCGGGCCATACATAGTGACCCAGGTGAAAGGAAATAATACATATGAGATGAAAACTATTAATAATAACAAAGTAAAAGGAGTATATAACCAATCAGAAATAAAAAGATATTATGAAGAATGATGAAAGAATCCGAAGACTGAAGAGTTCAACGATTAATTTTTTTAAAACAAGTAAACAAAAATAAATCTGTTCTAGTGGGGGAGCTTTATGTAACGTTACATAACCCCTGCCCAAAAATGATAACACAATCACCATCGTTAAAACCAGTAATCACCCAATTCTAAAAGTCAGAAATGGGTATTATGTACCAAGCTATAAAAAACTTTGTACTACAAAACACTGTAAACAATAATAATAAAAGTGCAGTGTACAAAGTGAAATATAGTGTACTTAGTGAAAGTGTAAACCTTTAAAAACAGCATCTCGCAGATTGGTACTGGAGATGAAAAACAATCAATATTATAGCAGTGGACTATATTGCTGCTGACAAGTTTTGTATTTTGTGTAATTTTGTATTGTGTAGGCCACAAAGGTCTTGTACCTAGGAATAATCTTTGTGTTTAATATAATGATTTTGTTTAAATATAAGATAACCCAGGGTTAAGTATAAAATAATAATAATATAAAATAATACTATGTTAGCAAGATGGCATATGAAAAATAGTTTAGAGTAAGGATACATTAAGTAAATGATAAATCATATATAAATCAAATTAAAAGGGATTATTTTATAAAATACCGATGTACAAGTTTAAGGAAAAATATAAGGAAAACCCGTAAATAAATTAAATTCAATTATAAATAAAATCTAAAAAGGATTATTTTTCTAAAAAGAAGAAATGAATTTATAATAATTAATAATAGCCTATATACTAAAAAGTATATAGATTCACCAATAAAAAACCATAAAAATTCTTGGTTACTAAGAGTAACCAACTAACAAGATTGGAATTAATTGTTAAAGGATATTGGAAGTGAACGTTTTGAAAAAGTGTAATGCATATAAAAATTTAAGAAATTAACAAATACCATTTGGAATAAGCAGTGCAAAATTAATAAAATTAACGAGTGATGTCCACTACATATTAGAACTCCTTCGAATAGAACAATTCACGCCCATAATTTGATGAAACCTTGAAAAATCAACCTTCGATGTCCAGGCCTAGCCCACAGCAACATTTTTGGTGAGATCGTTACCGAGTAAAATTTAACTAAATTACTCCTCAACTATAACTTTATAACACTAGAAACAGCACCATCTCCTTAAATACTCCAGGAAAGGAGGTGAACATAAACTTTATTATTTAGTTAACCTAAAAAACCAGCAGAACGGGTTCTTGTAAACATTCTGGCCGCCATTAAATAATTTTCGTGTTTTCAGTGAAGAAACATAATCTGCGCTCTAGCGGTCAACCAAGCAACTACATAACATAAATAATACAAATTATAAAACTGTATTTTTGTAAAGCTTGGTATTAACCCATATTCATTTCTGACTTTCTCATAGTACAAAGAAGTCTAGAATAACCCTGGGAAATTAATAAATTGTTTCTTTATTGTTATTGAAAAATAAAAAATAAAAATATTTGTTATATACTATATGTTTAAAAATAAGATCGACCTAATTCTGTGTTGTCAGTAAGAATCGATTATCCCTTTTTGTTTTGGGAGAAGATAAAAAAAATGCTAAATAAATCCAATGAATACTTTGTTGTTTGAATAAAAATGTGTATTATTTTCAGCAGATGGTAGTTGGTTACAGATTGTCAGAAGACTGAGAAGAGAACGGACAACCAGAAAATATTCCGTACCATTTGGCGTTAATTTAACCTCAAATGTGTTTGTAAACGTCACAGTCAGCTGGTCTCATGAGCGGAGAAATTTGAAATAATTAATCGTATACTAAGAGAATAATTCTCTTTGCACTCTCTCTCCTAACTACTGTCAAACAACGGAATTGATTTCACTCAAATAAAATCTAAGGAAATATTTGCATAATCACACACACTCGATTTTTGGAAACATGAACATAAAATATAACTAATTCTGTGACTCTTATTAAAGCGAGATTTTTGAAGAGTATAAATAGACGTAAAATTACTACTACTCAGAGAAATAAACCACGAGGCGTTACAAGATGACGTACAAACGTGGGTGTAAGTAGGAAAGTAGATAGGCAAGACGTTTGATTGACTCGGAATAAACTGCGAGACGTTACAATATATATATCTATATATTGTAACGATAAAATAGAGAATTTAAAGTTACTTCTATTGAAACGTAATGTATGTAGCCTCACTTCAGGTTCGTCTATTGGTAATCGGATTTTTCGTTACGTACAATGTTATTGTGGACGGGTTACTTGTATTTATATAGTGTGCACTTGAATTACACCACCCGTTGGAAGTGTCAACTTGTAATATAGGTAAATAATGTAGCGACAAACTCACACTGGAGTCGTCTATGTGTAATTATAAATGTGTTATGTTGAACGGCGAATGGTTTTTGTAAATTGCCGCTTACTCCCACTACGCTGCTTCTTTTCCGTGACGTCACTCAGCGATACCAACTATCGGGTTCACTGCAATCTGCGAATTTTATTTACTAAATACAACAGCAATAATAACGACACACAGTTACCATCAAACATATATCCTGGTGGAATCTTTTATTCGAAAACAACACTGGTTAATGGTTTAATAATTTTAAACAGAATAATCGCAATTGTAGTACAAATTATAAATCTTCTCTTTACCAGTTGGCAGCAGTAGTAGCCAAACATTCAGTATTTCTATTAGACCAAAACAATGCTTTTTGTTAACGTTTTTAAATAAAATATATCAATTATCTCAGGGCGTATATGGTTCGGGGGTTATAAATTAAACAAAATATTACACTATTAATCAAAATACAAGTTTACAATTACAGGATATTACAACGTTAGAGTGATAGGTGCACACAGAAATCGTATAGTGGTTACCAGTTTTAAAAAAGGTTATGCCCAGTTCAGACTTTGTTCGTTATTATGTAAATTAAGAGTTCTCGTTGTGTTTAAAAAGGTGTTAGTCTTATATGGTGTTATTAGTGATTGTTTTTAGTGTTTGTGTTATATGGTGTCTGTAGATAAATTGATTATTACTTAAAATACGTGTATACAAAGGTGTGTGTTGAAATACGATATAATGAGATGTCAGATCACCAAATCCTCTTCTTGTACTCTTCTTGGTTGAAGATAGGGCCCACGTACACGTCAGATCTTCCTTCTCGTCCCTCGTCCACTTCAAATCTTCTTCCTGGTTATTATGTCCTTTATTTCATGTAATGGGTATTCTTCTGTAGTTGAAAAAAGTTCGTGTAGTGTACATCTAACTGTATTTATCTGGTTGTATAGTTTTTTCACACTTTATAACACAAAATGTAAGACGATTTAAAAACGCGTCTATCTGCTAAGATCGTTGTCAAAGAAGTCTCATTTTATTTATCCGAAATTTCTGGTTGCTAAGGGTAAACTTGGAATCTGGTTGGTTAATTCGGATCTACATTGTCACATACTTTCGTTATTTCAAAGTCTAAAATTTGTTCAAAATCTTTAAATTAACATAACTTTTCTATACTTAATGGGAATTTAAAACCATTATCAGCATTATTTTGATCTTCACATTTGATATATTTAGACACCAAACATGCCTATTTTTGTTTAAGAACTATGGATGTTACAATTTTGTTATTTGGAATTTTCTTAAATAACTTGATATGTGTTATTTTGGTTCTATATTCCTTGTATACATTATTACCTATAAATACATCAACCCTTTCACATTTGCTTTACAAAATTTCTAACATAATTGTTCAAAATTTACTAAAGTTGGTTTCACCTGGCCTATGTAATAGTATTATTTTCATCATCATGTTTTAACATCTCTAACAATTAAATTAACTTCTAACATTCATCAAAATGGTTTAACATATAACGTTATTTTAACAACACAAAATATATATTATTCTAATAGTTAAATTCATGCCTACATGGCTATGATTTTACCAACTCCTTGCACAAATAATTGTTTTCTACTCAGACTGTATAAATGTTTGACACTTAACAAAACATCTCTATATAGTCCATTCTGCTTTGTCAATTAATTTATTTACCATGGTTTAATATCAGTTCTATTGTTATATTTGTTAACACAACATAAAAAAAATGGAATTAATATCATTAAATTGACATTCCTTTAAACTAACTGTATCATCAGTTACATATAAAAAACACAACACAAATACTATGATATAACACTGTGCCTAAAACATAAAACATGCACATTTTACAAAACAAATTCTATACTAATTGGTTAGTCCCTTGTCAGCTAATCTACTCATTATTCTGACACTGTCTATGTCATATTTACTATTTATATGGGTTTCAACATCCGTATACTTACTGATGTTTGACTTACAAAAATTACAATAAAATGAACACTGTTGCTCTACCTCACCACACAGTTCTAATAATCTTGTTACATTTACTGTTTATATGGGTTTCACTCTTGTTATAAATGTTATTGTGACCATGTTATAATTTGTTGTTTACTGGACAACCCTATGAACTCTATATGTGACAATTATTTGTATGGTTCATGTATCTATAATCATGTGTATCTATATTTTTGTTACATCAATTAACTTAATTATTTACTAATATTTCTCTTACATAATATTACATGTTTGGGCCTATTATCCCTCACTTTGTATTTTGATTGTCTGGATATACCGATACATTAACTGAAACCATTTGTTTCTTTATAGTTCTGGTTCATAAACTGTTTGTCTTTACAATTCTTTGTTTGGTCAATACTGAAAATTCATGTCATAGTTGGGGTTTGAAGATATCTGCATCACTTAGCCTAAATCAGATGGTTAATTTGGGTACGGTCAGTTGTCTTACTAGTCAGTCTAAAATTGTTAGTCGTTCTTCTTCACTATCATCTTTGAAGATATTGTTCTTCTTGTTAGCTCCTTAATCAAAGTCTTCATTAAATCAGGTAAGATATTATGTTGTTCCAAATGTAATGTTACATATTACCCTGCCACCAAATTTGATCATTTTAATAAAATATTGTTTTTGTTGAAATTATCAATTATCTCAATCTTTCACATTATCATTTGTTATTCTTATTATGATCTGGTATACTTGTCTTTAATTATAAGTGTTCTATCCCTGGAACATGTTACTTCCCTAACAAATTAATCACCATATATTCTGGAATCAGTCGGGGGGCTCTCTTGACCTAATACCCCGCTGTCCTTACAATACATAATACATAAATAATATCGATTGCTGGAGCTATCTCGTCAGTCAATCACATTTAAATATCACTAGTCTATTCACGACTAAAATAAATAAAATAATATCATATATTCTTGGGATTGTTCACTCAGTCTAACTTCTCAGATCTAAATATTTCTTTCCATTGATTCTTTCAGATGTTTATTTTCTTGTGGCGATATTAATAACATTTTTTATTTTTAATTGGTACTATCTTCCTTCCTTCTTTATCAGTACTGCTTAATCTTCATTTTTCATTCACTATCTTCATTTAAATTAAAACATAACAAGTATTTGCATCTTCAGTTGTTGATGATTCTCTCACAATCATGATAGGTTATTTGCAATAAATTCGTTTCTAGTCTTGTTTCATTTTCATCGTTGATTGTCTCCATTTGTCCTTTCTTATTCATTTTATAGCACTATGGTTTCTTCTAATTTATGGATGTTGCATCTTTCTTTTATATTCCAATAATAAGTTCGTTACTGTGTTTAATAAGAGGTGCTTATCTTGTTTAGGATTTGGAAATTTATTCACATTTGTTTATTCACTTGATTCATAATAACATCATCAAAATGTACTGTAAGTTGTCCTTACTATTTATTTGAATTTTTTTTTTTTTTTGATATTCAAATTTGTTCATTTTGGTTTCATTTAAATTATATTCTGGATTAGTAAAGTTGGTAAGATGAGCTTACTATATTCTTTTGAATTTTGAGGTGTTATAATAATAAATTCTTCAATTCCAAATTAATTCTCATAAATCATTAGTTGTAAGTTGTTCTTACTATATTTTTATAATTTTGTGGTTTTATAATAATAAATTCTTCAATTCCAAATTAATTCTCATAAATCATTAGTTGTAAGTTGTTCTTACTATATTTTTAGAATTTTGTGGTTTTATAATAATAAATTCTTCAATTCCAAATTAATTCTCATAAATCATTAGTTGTAAGTTGTTCTTACTATATTTTTAGAATTTTGTGGTTTTATAATAATAAATTCTTCAATTCCAAATTAATTCTCATAAATCATTAGTTGTAAGTTGTTCTTACTATATTTTTAGAATTTTGTGGTTTTTTACAACTTCTACACTTCTTATTATAGTGCTTATTGTCATATGTCCTTCTGTACCCAGTATTGATGATCTTTTGGTAATTTTCGTTATGTCGGTCAGTTGCTCATACCTTCATTTGTATGGTTCTGTTTCTTTATTCTTTATTCATATTATTGTTCCTCAATGAAACTTATTTCTCGTCTCCTTAAAATGGTTCTTTGGCCGTAGTCGGTTAGCGTAGCATCCGTCCCTTTTCTTGATGGTGTGTGGTATATAATTTATCCTGGGTCCATAATCTCAGTTGACCTTATTGTCCGCACTACCATTGTCTTTGTAATTATTTCTTTCCTTGTGGCATCTCTCGCTTCTTCCTTGTACTTCATTCTTCCCGTTCTTATTCTTTCATTTGCTGCAAAGCTTATTCGACTCATCGTATCATATTGTTGATTAAAACAATATGTTACTGGTCCATCAATGACTAATGATATCATTGATATTTTCCCACGTATTTCTATTTCTGGTATTTCCCATTTATCTCTGGTCTTCTCTAAGTTGTAAACTATAGTTTTGTGGTAAGTCATTATTGACATTGCTTTTAATCTCCTCCTATAGTCTCTGGCATTCATGATTTCTTCATTGTTGGTAATTGGGATATTCAGTACATTAATTAACCCATTGTTCATCATCTCCCATTCTTCCGGTGTTTTTATTAAATTCTTTAGATGTGTTCTTCTTACTTTCTTTGGCTCCACTTCCTTATCCTTAGTATTTTCTTTGTTTCCGTTAGTTTTCTTTTCAGGTAATACTACTCCTGGATCCTCTGTTTTGGCGTTTGGTTTTTCTTCTGTTTCTGGTTTGCTATCATTTTTTATTTCTTCGGTTCTCTCATTTCTTAATCCTTCCCGCCACAGTTTATTATCATTTATTGTTTCTTTGGTCATTTCCTCCATCTTTTCCTCCCTTTTCTTAAAGTTCTCGTCCAATTTCTTCATGATTTCCTGGTAATTTTCCTTCAATTCTTCCCTCAATGCTTTGTTATTTGCGTCAATTTTCTCCTCCATTTTCTTGCTATTCTCTTTCAATTCTCCCATTTTTTCTTCAATTTTCTTATTAGTCTCTCCCAATTTTCGGCTCAACTCCTCCGTAGATTGTTTATTGTCCTGTTTTAATTCCTCCTTCAATTTTTCTAAGTTCTTATTACTGTTTTCTATGGACTGTTTATTTTCCGTTTTTAATTCCCCTATGGACTGTTTACTGTCCGTTTTTAATTCCTGCATCCTTTCCTCCATTAATTCCATCATACGTTTAATCATTTCTTGCGTCTTCTCACCTTCCGTTTGTGTGGTTTCTTCTGGTTGTTTCTCCGGATCCTTTCTTGTTATAATTTCTATTTCCTCAACCGGTGTCGCTTCTTTGTCTTCCATATTTAACTCGTCTACCTTCTCGGTTTCGGCCGCTCGTTTTCGCGATACCTCTCGCTTCCTCATCTTGTTTATTTTGGTTTATTTGTCTATTAATAATAATTTAATTTATATTAAATTACACGCCTCACACGTTGGTGCGCCAATTTGTAACGATAAAATAGAGAATTTAAAGTTACTTCTATTGAAACGTAATGTATGTAGCCTCACTTCAGGTTCGTCTATTGGTAATCGGATTTTTCGTTACGTACAATGTTATTGTGGATGGGTTACTTGTATTTATATAGTGTGCACTTGAATTACACCACCCGTTGGAAGTGTCAACTTGTAATATAGATAAATAATGTAGCGACAAACTCGCACTGGAGTCGTCTATGTGTAATTATAAATGTGTTATGTTGAACGGCGAATGGTTTTTGTAAATTGCCGCTTACTCCCACTACGCTGCTTCTTTTCCGTGACGTCACTCAGCGATACCAACTATCGGGTTCACTGCAATCTGCGAATTTTATTTACTAAATACAACAGCAATAATAACGACACACAGTTACCATCAAACATATATCCTGGTGGAATCTTTTATTCGAAAACAACACTGGTTAATGGTTTAATAATTTTAAACAGAATAATCGCAATTGTAGTACAAATTATAAATCTTCTCTTTACCAGTTGGCAGCAGTAGTAGCCAAACATTCAGTATTTCTATTAGACCAAAACAATGCTTTTTGTTAACGTTTTTAAATAAAATATATCAATTATCTCAGGTCGTATATGGTTCGGGGGTTATAAATTAAACAAAATATTACACTATTAATCAAAATACAAGTTTACAATTACAGGATATTACAACGTTAGAGTGATAGGTGCACACAGAAATCGTATAGTGGTTACCAGTTTTAAAAAAGGTTATGCCCAGTTCAGACTTTGTTCGTTATTATGTAAATTAAGAGTTCTCGTTGTGTTTAAAAAGGTGTTAGTCTTATATGGTGTTATTAGTGATTGTTTTTAGTGTTTGTGTTATATGGTGTCTGTAGATAAATTGATTATTACTTAAAATACGTGTATACAAAGGTGTGTGTTGAAATACGATATAATGAGATGTCAGATCACCAAATCCTCTTCTTGTACTCTTCTTGGTTGAAGATAGGGCCCACGTACACGTCAGATCTTCCTTCTCGTCCCTCGTCCACTTCAAATCTTCTTCCTGGTTATTATGTCCTTTATTTCATGTAATGGGTATTCTTCTGTAGTTGAAAAAAGTTCGTGTAGTGTACATCTAACTGTATTTATCTGGTTGTATAGTTTTTTCACACTTTATAACACAAAATGTAAGACGATTTAAAAACGCGTCTATCTGCTAAGATCGTTGTCAAAGAAGTCTCATTTTATTTATCCGAAATTTCTGGTTGCTAAGGGTAAACTTGGAATCTGGTTGGTTAATTCGGATCTACATTGTCACATACTTTCGTTATTTCAAAGTCTAAAATTTGTTCAAAATCTTTAAATTAACATAACTTTTCTATACTTAATGGGAATTTAAAACCATTATCAGCATTATTTTGATCTTCACATTTGATATATTTAGACACCAAACATGCCTATTTTTGTTTAAGAACTATGGATGTTACAATTTTGTTATTTGGAATTTTCTTAAATAACTTGATATGTGTTATTTTGGTTCTATATTCCTTGTATACATTATTACCTATAAATACATCAACCCTTTCACATTTGCTTTACAAAATTTCTAACATAATTGTTCAAAAGTTACTAAAGTTGGTTTCACCTGGCCTATGTAATAGTATTATTTTCATCATCATGTTTTAACATCTCTAACAATTAAATTAACTTCTAACATTCATCAAAATGGTTTAACATATAACGTTATTTTAACAACACAAAATATATATTATTCTAATAGTTAAATTCATGCCTACATGGCTATGATTTTACCAACTCCTTGCACAAATAATTGTTTTCTACTCAGACTGTATAAATGTTTGACACTTAACAAAACATCTCTATATAGTCCATTCTGCTTTGTCAATTAATTTATTTACCATGGTTTAATATCAGTTCTATTGTTATATTTGTTAACACAACATAAAAAAAATGGAATTAATATCATTAAATTGACATTCCTTTAAACTAACTGTATCATCAGTTACATATAAAAAACACAACACAAATACTATGATATAACACTGTGCCTAAAACATAAAACATGCACATTTTACAAAACAAATTCTATACTAATTGGTTAGTCCCTTGTCAGCTAATCTACTCATTATTCTGACACTGTCTATGTCATATTTACTATTTATATGGGTTTCAACATCCGTATACTTACTGATGTTTGACTTACAAAAATTACAATAAAATGAACACTGTTGCTCTACCTCACCACACAGTTCTAATAATCTTGTTACATTTACTGTTTATATGGGTTTCACTCTTGTTATAAATGTTATTGTGACCATGTTATAATTTGTTGTTTACTGGACAACCCTATGAACTCTATATGTGACAATTATTTGTATGGTTCATGTATCTATAATCATGTGTATCTATATTTTTGTTACATCAATTAACTTAATTATTTACTAATATTTCTCTTACATAATATTACATGTTTGGGCCTATTATCCCTCACTTTGTATTTTGATTGTCTGGATATACCGATACATTAACTGAAACCATTTGTTTCTTTATAGTTCTGGTTCATAAACTGTTTGTCTTTACAATTCTTTGTTTGGTCAATACTGAAAATTCATGTCATAGTTGGGGTTTGAAGATATCTGCATCACTTAGCCTAAATCAGATGGTTAATTTGGGTACGGTCAGTTGTCTTACTAGTCAGTCTAAAATTGTTAGTCGTTCTTCTTCACTATCATCTTTGAAGATATTGTTCTTCTTGTTAGCTCCTTAATCAAAGTCTTCATTAAATCAGGTAAGATATTATGTTGTTCCAAATGTAATGTTACAATATATATATAATATATATATTACGATACATATACATAAATGTAGGCGTGTCGGGCCTCACGTACAAGGGCGACATTTTTATGCAACACTGCAACTGCAAATATATATTTATTTGTGTTTGCGGAGCCCCATGATCTTGGACGCCAATTTATGCAACAGATTCATTATATAATTTAAATTTGTTGAGCCCCACGTCCAGGGCGACAAATTATATAACAATATAACTTTACGTAAGTTGTATAATTTATGTTGTATGTGTATAAATTTACATGTAATTTAATTTGGATAGCCCCACAATCTTGGAGCGACAAATATGCAACAATACAACTTTGTAAATTTAATATAATTTAAATTTGTGATGCCCCACATTGGAAGCGACAACTTATGTAACAATACTTACTTGCATAACTACAATTTAATTTGGGTTTCAGGTGTATCTATAATAAGAACTCGATGTAACGTGTAACGGTATTTCAAATTTATTTGGTACTAATAAAATTGTGCGCATGGCACTTGATTCGAATTAAAACATTCATTATTATTTTGTTACTATGCCGTAAGGCTTACTCTATATACATCCTTACTGACTAAATATTCTATTCTACTAATTATTTTTTAAAAAATATCATTTCCTGACTACTCAGTCAATTAGTGTGCTTCGAAATATCAATGTTTAAATATCTTTTTAGATATTGTAATGGAAACTCAAAAATATTAATAGTTACTGAATTTATCTTTCTGTTATCAGTACTGATTTATAAAAAAACTAATTTTTATTTAAATGCTATGCATTATTTTCATTTCAATATTAATTTGAGCTCTTGTTTACGTTAATCTTACTTCAATAACATCTATGATTCTAACTCTCTATATTTATAATAAACATTGGCTCTTACTTTTAAATAGAACAAGAATGTCTTTAATTGTCTTTGAGTTAATTGTTCGATTAAGAGATAAATAAGTTGTTTATCACCTTATTGTTGTCAATCATACTCAATCATTGGATCCATCTGTAATCGTCCTCATCTCGAACTCAGCATCGATTCCTCTTGTCCTGCATCGCTCCTCTTGTCCAGCGCCGTTTCCTCTAGACTTCAGTAGTGTTCCTCTTGTCCAGCACCGTTTCCTCTAGAGTCCAGCATCGTCTCTCTTGTCCAGCGTCGTCTCGTTCTCTGGAACTAAGTCTCTCTCTCTCTCTCTCTCTCTCTCTCTCTCTCTCTCTCTCTCTCTCTCTCTCTCTCTGGAACTTCTTCTCGTGCTGTTTCGGACGTCAGTTGATCTTCTCATGTGGATTTTATGAATAATTCTGTTACTAATTAAAAATTGCTTGTTTTTATAATCCAGTTACATAACTGTATGTAACTGGAAGGATGAAACTATTTACAAAAGATTTAAATACTTTGTGCGGACGGGCAGAAGCTCCCGCTGCACTGTGTGTGATCGAAAAAAGAGAACAACTGTAGCGTCTGTGTCCTATTTATACCCACATCTTGGTCAACACCTGCAGTTGTACGAAATCGGCATGTCTGAAATTGTCTCTGGGTTCAGTCCCCCCACTCCTTGTCAATTTCGCTATTTCTTATATTTCTGCGAATTGCAGAGTCCTATAAGTATACTCTTATACTCATCTTACAACTATTTTCACTACACATGTTCACTGTATTTTTGGACATTGCAACTTAACCCTTTCGCTCTGTACACGGTTATTTCACCACTACACTCGTACGGTGTGTCCTTTTCACGTGGTTTTTGTACACAGTATTTATTTAATTTTATTACATTTTATTGTGTTTTTGGATTTTACTCCGTATTTATAGTTTATGAATAATTACGGAAAAACAGTAATTATGCAATTATTCATCTTGGGGTGGTAAACTCGCCTGCATAGACCTGCGTTACACACACTAGCAAAATACTGGTGTACACACTTTCAGTTACATTTGTGTGTGTGTGCACGTCGATTCAGGTCGAAACACCTGTTCATATTTTTGTCTGAGCCAAGCTTGCAATCCCTGACATGCTTATTTCTAATACATTATTAATTATTTACAGTTTATTAGGTATATTTAAATTTTTATATTCAATGCTCAGTACATCACTTATTTGTACTGTCGCATTATCCTTCTGCTTGGTAATAAAAAAAAATTTAATGAATGTATTTATTACATTTTTTTTTATTATTATTACAATGGTTTAATAAAAAAAATATAACAAATAATAAAGAATAGTATTCGTCATTTCACCCTTAATTGGAGTGTACGTATACGTCTCACCTCCCCTCTTCACATGCTCACTGCTCGTGACCTTGCAGGGTGGCTTTAACAACAGCTGCTCTGACTGGTGTCATTGACCTCGTTATTTTTATGTGTAGAACTTCCTAAATGACTGCGTGGAATTTACCAATTTCCTTCTTCTGTATGTCATCATATACGATGAAAGTGTGTTGTCCTACTCGCTGTCTTAACGTATACGGTCCATTATACAGTCTGAAGAATTTCTTTGCCGTATTCTCGCTTCTTTTCCCAACAGGATTTGCTTTGAGTAGTACATTCTCTCCTACATTAAATTGTTGAAGTTTGTGAGTTAGATTAAATCTCTCTACTCTCTTGTTACCTCTTTCTATTATTCGTTGCTTTGCGTATTCAATTTTTACACTTATTGGTACAGGTACATTCTGGTTATTAGGTTTGTGTATATACTTGGTCCAAAATCTGTTTGGCTTCTTATCTTCTTCCAATTCCATTGGAGTATATCCTGTTGCTTCACTATAATTTTCGTTGATGGCTTTTTCAAGAAATGGTAAATATTGTAATGAGTAAGACGTCCGTCTTTGTTTAAGCCCCGCGGTGGAAGCCAATCTGTAACGAAGCGACTGGTATGTCTGTGTAAAAGACGTGTAGACGTGTATATGGTATTGTCTGTGTTAGTGCGTTCGTCTCACACTGGGGTCGTTACATCTATTTTGCGCTATCGATGTCCGTAGCGTTGCGGTAATTACCAGTACACACAGCAGTAACCTTACCTGTTCTTATATAGGGGTGTGTTAATCCTGGGTGGCGCCAATTTGTTTATTAAAACAATTAAACTTATTAATCTGTATCTTACTAGGGTGTTCTCAGCTATGACGGCCGGGGCATTCAAATTATTCCCGCTCATTCAGCCTTCTGAATTGAGTAGGTAGTTGTACGATTTGCAACTTGAGCGCTGATCGTCAAATCTAGCTTCCGTAAATAAACACAAGTAATATAATGCACTCCCTATGAAATAATAACAACGGTTACTCCCTGTACTAGTTATTTTAATGTTTGATAGGTAAAATTTTCAATTAGACAATTAAATTATATTGCTTGATTAACAAATTTGCACCGAATTACATGAAACAATTATACTCAGAATGACGAATCGATTCTGGAAACGATGTGCTCGCATCAGCATGGCAGCTGAACATTTTGTTATTATAATTAATTTTGTTCCAAAATCGGGAATTCTTTTGAATACAAGGCAAAGAATTCCTATGATTACATTAAAAGTACTTTACCTTACTCTAAGTGTACATAAATAATAAGGTGTGTGGTTACAATCTGTTCTGTAGTGTCGTTAAATGTGTTTCGAAAGTTCGTATTGAGACAATAGGTTATATTTTATGTTAACAAATTTTCAGTGTGTTTATTACTTCCATGTTCCTTAAGGAAATGGAAGTAGTGATGGCAAAAAAAATCGTGTTCGAGATTATTGCAGATTCTGATTGTACTACACTCAAAACATGAAAAAAGTCGTTTTTCGAAAAGTGTCTGTGTGTCTGTCTGTAGATTTTTTTCTATGGCAAACGATAACAGCCGCAAATTCAAACAGAATCAAATAATTTTTTGCATACAGCCCTGATTTGTAGAGTACTCAAGATGTATTGTTTTTGGTGAAGATCGGTTAAGGGAAAAGGGTAGTTTACCTGAAACTTTTTTTTTAAATCAAGGGTAATTTGTTTCTATGGCAAACAATAACAGCCGCAAATTCAAACACAATCAAATAATATTTTGCATACAGCCTTGAATTGTAGAGTTCTCAAGACCTATTGATTTTGGTAAAGATCGGTTAAGGGAAAGGGGTAGTTTACCTGCAACATTTTATGTTTTAACAAGGGTATTTTATATAATTAGTAAAATAGTTTACCTTTTTCTTGTCCGTCTGGTGGCCTTTTCTCTATATTTCATTCAACGCGTTTCAGGGCATATGCCCCATCATCAGGATATCCCTTGTTGAAGTTCGTCGATGGTTAAAATATTAAAAACACTGTACACACAATTCTACACATAACAATAAATATAATATAAACATAAAAACATAAAATACCCAGATTTTAGACACGATATCGGTGGTGCGCACCACGACATGCTATAGTAGACTCACACCACCGATATCGTGTGTGTCTAAAATCTGGGTATTTTATGTGTTTTTATGTTTATATTATATTTATTGTTATGTGTAGAATTGTGTGTACAGTGTTTTTAATATTTTAACCATCGACGAACTTCAACAAGGGATATTCTGATGATGGGGCATATGCCCTGAAACGCATTGAATGAAATATAGAGAAAAGGCCACCAGACGGACAAGAAAAAGGTAAACTATTTTACTAATTATATACTATAAGTGGCTTGGATACCGAAAAACATGGATCTAAGGGTATTTTATATGGCAAACGATAACAGCCGCAAATTCAAACATAATCAAATAATTTTTTGCATACTGCCCTGAATTATAGAGTTCTCAAGACCTATTGTTTTTGGTGAAGATCGGTTAAGGGGAAGGGGTAGTTTACCTGCAACGTTTTATGTTTGAAAAGGGTATTTTCTATGGCAAACGATAAGAACCGCAAATTCAAACAGAATCAAATAAGTTTTTGCATACAGCCCTGATTTGTAGAGTACTCAAGACCTATAGTTTTTGGTGAAGATCGGATAAGGGAAAGGGGTAGATTACCTGCCACATTTTTTGTTTGAACAAGGGTATTTTTTATGGCAAACGATAACAGCCGCAAATTCAAACATAATCAAATAATATTTTGCATACAGCCCTGAATTGTAGAGTTCTCAAGACATGTTGGTTTTGGTGAAGATCGGTTAAGGGAAAGGGGTAGTTTACCTGCAACATTTTATGTGTTAACAAGGGTATTTTCTATGGCAAACGATAACAGCCGCAAATTCAAACAGAATCAAATAATTGTTTGCATACAGCCCTGATTTGTAGAGTACTCAAGACCTATTGTTTTTGGTGAAGATCGGTTAAGGGATAGGGGTAGTTTACCTGTAACGGTTTTTTATCAAGTGTAATTTTTTTCTATGGCAAACGATAACAGTCGCAAATTCAAACAGAATCAAATGATGTTTTGCATACAGCCCTTTATTGAAGAGTACTCAGTACCTATTGGTGTTGGTGAAGATCGGTTAAGGGAAAGGGGTAGTTTACCTGCAACATTTTATGTCATAACAAGGGTAATTTTTTATATGACGAATGATAACTGCCGTAAATTCAAACAGAATCAACTACGTTTTTGAATACCTTTTTGAACTAAAGAGAACTCAAGGTCTGTTGATTTTGTTGAAGATCGGTTAAGGGAAAGGGGTAGTTTATCAGCAACGTTTTATGTTTTAAAAAGGGTAATTTTTTTATGACGAACGATAACTGCCGAAAATTCAAAGAGAATCTAATAATTTTTTGCACACTTTCCTGAGTTGTAGGGAGCTCAAGGACTGCTGGTTTTGGTGAAGATCGGTTAAGGGAAAGGGGTAGTTTACCTGCAACATTTTATGTTGAACCAAGAGAAATGTTTACATGACGAACGATAACTGCCGCACATTCAAACAGAATCAGATATTTTTTTGCATGCATCCCTGCATTGTAGAGGACTGAAGGTCTATTGATTTAGGAGAAGATCGGTTAAGAGAAAGGGGTAGTTTACCTGAAACATTTTATGATTTAACAAGAGTAAAGTACTTAATTTTTATAAATAAAGTACCCTGATAAGAAGTTCATAATAATCCACTGTAGAAACGTAGACGAAATATCTATAAATGAAGAGGTTAGGTGAACGGGGTGGGGGTAATTTTCTATTATTAAAAATTATAGACGAAGGTGGAGGGGAGAATTTTTTATATGTGTACTACGTTATCGGCAACAAAGAAGTAGTTTTTTGTTAAAATTGCTTCCCGGGCTGTTTAGCCGTAGTCCAATGTTTTCTGTAAAACCAGACTTTTCGGCAGTGCCATCGACTGCCATCATCAGTGAAAATCGAGTGCGAATATATAAGGTGGTATATGTTAGTGACCACAGTACTGTGGTTAATGCTGAAGCAATAAGTAGAAAGACGTAGTTTCTATGGAAATATTTCATTTCAATAAAATCATATTTAAAATATGATTTTAAATATAAATCTTAGAACATGGAAGTCATGTATGGTTCTCCATACCGATATATTTTCTTAATTAATCTTTGAAAGAGAATATTCGGCTTATAGTGAGAGATCAAATTACTTTTAGTAATATTTAAAGTGATTTTGTTTTTGGAAATAAGGTAATTCAATGGTACTTAACACATCAGTTGACTTGGTGTTATCGTTCATTGGGTCGGAAGAGGATTGGGCTGCAATAGTTTCTATTTTCATTAATCTTGGGACTTAAGTAGGTCAGGCGTCCTTTTCATATAGGATGTGGTCATATTTTTCGTTTATTTTTCTGTTAATATGGTTCTTGGCCTTTAGTTGACTGCTCCAATGGTTCGTCTGCTTCTTATTCAGTCATGGTTTTGAATTTCGTTCACTGTTTTACATTATTTAATTAAAAATTGGTCTTCCAAAATTCGGCTTCTGTCCTGGTAGAGTGACGCTTCACGAGTAACGATATTCAACGGTAATTTTGCCATCAACGTTCGTTTCTATGGTTACCAATGAATTCTGATTGGCTTAGATTGACATAAATCCATTATCAAAATTTGAATTCTTTTCATAATCCTAGTATATCTTCTGATTGCTGTTATTCCTATATCTTCCTTCCTAATTATTAAATATTGTCACTATAGTATGTATTTCTTTTCATAGATTAATTTGATACCCCACAAGTTTGGGTTATTTAAGGTTTTATGTTTTTACAATTATTTTAATACTTGTTAATTACATTTCTTTTTGAATTCAAATACTTATTATAATATTTTGTCTTAAAAATTATTTACAATTTATCCTTGGTGAGTCATTCGCCTCGGATTTGCTAATTTTATAACGTCTTACCTATGTTATAACATCGGGAACCTGTGCTTAATTGCCTCGGATCAGTTGCATAGGCTGCCATAGTCGTAACCAACTTCTAATTATTAATTTTACAAGCTGTAGTTAGAATTAAAGGAAATTTTACAGGGGTGTCTGATGATTTATTCACTCAGTATTATGTGGTATGTAATGACATCTCTTTATTAAACGATTTCTTTAACAGCTGTACATGAGATTTTCACCATAAGGTTTTCTTAATATATAGTTTACAGTTTACAACATATTTTCTGAAGGGGCCCTCAAAATAAGGAATGTTATATGCTAGCATTTTCCATGGATCCAGGGTATTAAACTGGTTTGTAAGTAAAGCTCACTTACTCATAAACTATCATACTATTTGGGGGCCATTTGAAGAATTGACTTGATTTAACTTTTAGTATCAGAGAAGCTTTATAATATAAGCATTACTTGCTACTACAAATATTTTTTAATCGTATGACATACTACATGTTACAAAGTGACTATTATTAATGTCTTTTATATTGTTATTTAAAGCGTCTTTTACAAATCATTTGTTTGAATGTTAAATAACCACGGAAGACAGGCTTCCGCGTCACCTTGCTATTCTGATGTTTACTCCGTGTCCTGCTCCTTGGTCCTTGGGGTGTCTACAGATGGTCGATCTTTATTGTAGTTTTCTTTCCTGCTGAAGTTCCTGAAGTGATTCGGTCATTATGAAGCTGGTATGCTGTTCTCAGAAGTCTGGTAGCTAAGCCTCTTTAGTAGTATAACTCAAGTTAATGTTTTTGTTTGCTACAGAAATGCACGTCACATCATTATTGATAAAAGGTTGTCACTTTAGGTACCTCATACCTTTTTATTTTAAAGTTACATTGATATCTTACCACTAGTCAGTAGAGATGCCATCCCGTACACTTATTTATTCCTATTTTTTTTTATAGATTACATGTTTACTTTATGACACAATAATTTACCGCTACATTCCTCTGCACATTGTTAAATCTACACTTAAAAAAAAAACAAATATTGTCGTACTTTTGGGGCATGGTTCCGATATGTACTGTTTACATCTTGACTGATTTACTATGTTAGGACAGGTAAGTTAACTGCGCGGAGTTTACGCTTCACCATAAAGAGTTCCACCTTTATTCGATATTTACGGTATTAATGTTTGACCTTTTAATTATCCAAAGATATGCTTTACTCCAGAATTAATTATAGTATACTACTGTGTTATTGTTTATTTATTTATTTAATAGCAATTTACAGGTATTATTAGTTTTGTTTATGGGTCTGTATGCAAGTTGATTCCGGTTACCGCATGTCAATGCATGGTTTATTATTAAAGGGTTTCCTTACCTTTACATTCACATTGTGAAATTTCTCTCCTTCTTTTCTTTTTTCAAATTTATGTCGTACATGAGTCACTCTCGACTTACTTCTTCCTATTATCAAGATATACAACGCCTTACAAACTAATTCTTAGACTACATAAAATTCACACTTTATGAAACATATCGAAACATACTAAATTCTTCTTAATACTACTACTTAAGACTACTACCGGTTTTTTCTTTAGTTGTGAGTTACTCTTGTTATAGAATTACTCTTTAAGTAATTTATTACTTAATTATTATTTATATTTGATGTCAGCTGACTTCTCACTTTTCTCTACTTTCGCTGAACAGGATCTAAGGTTGATCAGGCCTCATTCCTATTTATACGATTAGGTAATTAAGCGGTTACTCAAGTACTCTGTAGCAGGTATACCTTTTACTACATTTAGTTTGCTTGCACTCTACCATTTCCTTTTTCATGATAATACTTTATCTGTGAAATATGTGTTCTTCGTACATATTTTTGAGTAGTGGGTTCGTACAGGGCTACTGTTACTGGAGTTAGGTATTTGTGAATTTGGTAAGGGCCACACCATCGGTATGATAGCTTGGAGGTGGTCTTATTGATTGCACTACTCGTCGGGTGTGTTCTATACATTACTAAGTCACTGATTTGGTACTTTACTACATTGGTTATTATTAATCCGCTCGTGATATTTTCGCGATTTCCTTAAGTTTGCTCTTAAATTAGCGCGAGCTTCATTCCAGATTTTCTTTTTATTCTTATCCCTAATTCCGTCGGGTAGTAACTCATGTATTTTCCACTTAGTGGATAATGGGTGGTTAGGTTTGTATTTATACAATAATTCAAAAGGTGTAGATTTATGTCCTTCATGATAGGCTGAATTGAAGGCGAATTGTATCCAGGATAGGTTCTGGTCCCTAGACGTATGGTCGTTTGCATGGTAGGCTATTAAAGCAGATTTTAGGTTTCGCAAATACCTTTCAGCTATATTACCTTGCGGACGATACTCAGTAGTGGTAATGTGGTCTATCCCTAGTTTGAAACACATGTTCTTGAATTCCTTTGACTTAAACTGGGGTCCGTTATCCGACACTAGATGTACGGGTGTACCGAAATCTTTAAATAATCTATCCTGCAATATCTTTACGGTGGTCGAAGCTAACGCTCGCCGCATGGGATACATCCAGACAAATTTGGTGAGTGAATATACACAAATGAGTAGCATGGTATTTCCTGATTTAGAACGAGGGTAGGGTCCTGAAAAGTCTAAATACATTTTAGAGAACGGGGTAGTAAGAATTTCTGAGATTAATTGACTTATTTGGTTGTTTCTCGCTGGCTTGCTGAGTGCACACAACTTACACCTTTTTACGAAACTAGCTATCTCACTGTTCATATTTTCCCAATGATATTCTTTACGAATTCGATGTATTGTTTTATTTATTCCCATATGTGCTCCAATGGTGGAAGAATGGTAGTATTCCATCAGCATAGGTTTAATAATATCGGGGGCAATTATTCGTAAATATTTTCCGTTTGCTATTCTATAACATAATACTCTCTTACTCAATATGTATTTTTCTGACTAATTTCCTTTATCGAGTTGTTCTATAATTGGTCTTTTAATGGGGTCTTGTTGTTGATACTGAGCTATGTTCGTAAATGCAAGGGGAAATTCGGTAATTAAAGTATTGATAATTGGCATTTCTCTACTCTCCTTGCTTTCAGATGTTTTACTAGGCGGCTGGAACATACGTGACAGTGTATCGGCAACTACATTTTGGGTACCTCTAATATGTTGTACTTTAAATTTGTAACAATTTAACCTTAATACCCATCTCACAATACGACCTAACTGTTTAGGGTGATTTAATAACCAAGATAATGCTTGATTATCCGTTTCCAACAGGAACTCTTTATGTTCTAAAAAAGCTTTGAACTTCTCTAATGCGAATACGATAGCCAAACATTCTAATTCGTATGCGGAGTATTTCTTTTCTTGGTCAGTCAGAGTATGTGAAGCGTAACTAATCGGTAATCTAGAGTTATCTACTTCCTGATATATTACTGCACCTAGGGCTACACTTGAACTGTCTGTCTGCACTACGAACGGTTTTGTAAAATCGGCTAATTGTAATACTGGGGGTGATATTATGGTTTCTTTTAGTTTGTTGAATGCAGCGTGGTGTTGCAGACTCCATTCAAATTTAGCTCCTTTCTTAAAGCATTCAGCGGTGCTGCAATTTCGGCTAGATGAGGGATATACTTGTGGAAATAATTTATCATTCTCAAAAATCGGGCTATTCCTTTCGCATCCCGCGGTGGTAAAAATTCTCTGATCGCACGGGTTCGCTCGGGGTCTATGCTTACCTTTCCGTTGGCCTTTACTATGTGACCTAAAAATGAAAATTGTGTGACAGCAAAATTTACTTTACCGCGATTTACGGTTAATCCGGCTTTCTCTAATCGGGATAGTACTTCACGTAGATGTTTAAGATGTTGGTCCATTGATTCGCTGTAGATAACGATGACATCTAGGTAGTGATACACATATTTAAATTTTATATCGTGGAATAATTTCTCTATTAATCGGCTACATACAGAACTTCCTTGGGATATTCCAAAGGGTACTCTCGTAAATTGGTACAGGTTGAAAGGGACGGCAAATGCGGTTAGATGTTTGGATTCTTCCGAAAGGGGTATTGGATGAAATGCCTGATTTAGATCCATGATGGTAAAAACTTTCGCTTTCGTAAAATAATGAAAAGCGCTGTGGATGTCGGGAAGTGGTATAGACTCGAATTCTATCCGTTTATTTAATTGCCTGTAGTCCACAACTAGTCTGTGTTTGTCGTGACCTTTTGGTACTAAAAATGTGGGTGATGAGTAAGGTGAAGTAGAGGGTTCGATGACTCTTGTTCTAATAATTTGTTGATTTGATTCCTCATTACTTCCATTTTTGGCGGCGATAACTTGTATGGGGGTAGACGTATTACTTTATTGTCGCTCAAATTAATCTTGTACTCTATCAGGTTCGTTAGTCCTAACTTCGGAGTGAGGACGGTGGAAAACTCTTTTATTAGTGTCTGCATTTTCAGTCTATCTTTACTTTCTAGATGAGCTAATTCAGACTCGTGGTGTTCTAGATGTGTAGCAGCTGTTCCAGTACTTTCTTTGTTATTTGTTTCACCATCAAAACTATATTTTTGTGAACGATCGAATCCAAAATAATACTTCTTATCGTGAATGTTAAGAATTATTCCTGTTTTACTGATAAAGTCAGCTCCCAATATTAAGTCAGGTCCTAACTCGTCGCATACCAACATTGGAAAATACCACGTTAGATTTTTAATTTTTAGTTTAAACGTGATGATGAGTTTTATCATTAAATTTTGTTTATTAGCTGTAGCGCATCTAATATTTACCGATTGACTGCCTTTAACTAGGTTGTGTTCAAATAATTTATCGGCTAGCTGTTGACTAATTAAGCTTCGTGATGATCCAGAGTCAATTAATCCGAGGGTGGATGTAACACCGAGGTCTACTTGTATATATGGTAATTGACACTTACTGAAGTCACATTTATTAATAGCATTACATTTATCAATGAACTTCTTAACATAGGAGTCTAATTTTCTTTGGTTATTTTTTTTTAATTTGTTGACTTTTCAGGGTTTACCAGTTTTCACGATGCTGCGGAAGACACAGGATTTCGGATGTCCCTGCCTTACATGTTTTTTGGATAAGGGGTTTTCTGATAGTACTGTTTCCGTTTACAGTTTCTACTGATGTGTCCAAATTTCCCGCAGTTATAACATATATTTTCTCTACGAGGGGTATCACTTGTTTCCTGTCGAGGTTGAGGCTCATTAGATTTACCATGGTTGTGAAAATTGGTAGGTCTACGAAATGGTCATCTTTCGCACTGTGTTCTTGCATCTGTTACCAGGGCTTGTGTTTCATTTCTACGTGGTCCAGTGGATAGCAACGCATGTCTGTTCTGATCCGAGTACCATACGTTTGACGAGTGAATACTGCATTGTTCTAGATCTGCAAAAGTGTTGGGCCTATTTATTAATGCTAATCGAGTTCTTTCTTCCGGAGATAATCCTACTAAAATGGTATCGACCAATTGTTTCTCACTCCAGTTGACTTGCAGTAGTCGGGAAGACTCTCTGATGTCTGCAATATAGTGGGCCAGTCTCTCATGGGCTCCTTGTACTCGAAGTATGCGTTTCTTTTGAGCTCCTCATAAATTCCTGTGGGAATAAAATGTTTTATAATGGTAGTACGAAGTTCTTCTACTGGAAGAGTTGAGCTTAATGATTCCAGTACACGATCCTTTAATGGTGGTTTACATTTGGGTAGGAGGACTTGCAAGATTTGCCAATCATTTAGTTGCTGTAAATCTTTTATTTGTAGGAGGTATTTGATGAAATTTAAAAGTTTAGTAATACTTAAGCCATCCATGTATGGAATTTCTGTTATGATTTTTTCTACTGGATGCGTGATTTTTCCATAGAGGTCCACATTAAAATTTGCATGGGGTATACTTCTAGGAGGACCTGATGCTGCGTTAGGCATCGTAAACGCATACTTACTGGTGCGATTATGATGACCACTAGGCTGTGGGGCTTCCGATATCGCTAGGGTATTCACGTCTCTATCTGGTAGCTGTTCATGACTCGGTTGTATCTTCGATACGGTGGGTGATTCGTGATTCGCGGTGGAGGGAGGGTTTTCTAAAGTAGGAGATTGAACTTGGGAAATATATAATTTCTGTAAGGATTGCTCAATTTCCTCCATTCTAAATGAGTCGGATATTCTTCGCAATTGTCTTATTATCGTGGGTAATTGCTGTAATGCCTCATCCACAAATTTTTGCACATCGGGAGGGATTACACTGACGTTGGGCCTGTTTAATAAATTCTTCATCCGGCGGGTTAAATGCTCTATTCTTTGCGTGGTCCGCAATATTACTGCAGGTGATTTTTCGTCGTGAAGGGTTTGGGATAATAACGTCAATTCACTATACTTCGCATAACACGTTTCTCTTTCGCTCTCATAATCGAGTTCGCTTAATCTACCTAACTGCACGGGTGTATCTGATCTACACTCGCGTAACAATTTGCACAATTCAGCGACTGTTACATTACCGTGAGGTAAACCGCGTAAAAGAGCTTCGTAGCACAGTTCATCTTTCAATAATAAATCTGGGTTAAATAAAGCCATATTTCCCTGATATTATAAGTACTTATTCTACTAATACTAAATCCTATACTACTCTTTCTTGTTTACTCAAATAAACAATTTTAATTCGCTGTAAAAATTTACATTGGTTGTGCGAGAATTAAATCTCGTCTCAGAGAAAGAGAAATCACACACAGACGGCAATTTACTTTCAACAATATGGGAGGTACGTGGTTACTAGGCACGAGATGACGCACGCTTGGCATAACAAAAGGGGGAAAACAAACAGTGGCGTAACAAGCAGTGACAATAGGGTGACAAAGTACCGTTTTATACAGGAGAGAACAGGAAATTTGCCGGTCTTGGTTTGTTGTCAAACCTACACGTTGGTGACTGAAATTTTTGGACAAGTAAGTACATGAATTTGTATAAATGTGTCATATAATGTGTTGAAGTGTAAATATGTTAATATGAGTTTACACATATTAAATTCACAATTAATCTTACCTATATACTATTCTATTCTAATTATTATTATTTTATTTATTTTTTTTTATTACTGGAATATTTTAAAGTAACTGAGTGAATAAATCTACAGAGGGGCACATGGTATATTAGTCACAATCTACCCAATTAATAATTTTTTTTTTACAAGGAAGCAGAGTGGCGCATTTTATAACGTCTTACCTACGTTATAACATCGGGAACCTGTGCTTAATTGCCTCAGATCAATTGCATAGGCTGCCATAGTCGTAACCAACTTCTAATTATTAATTTTACAAGCTGTAGTTAGAATTAAAGGAAATTTTACAGGGGTGTCTGATGATTTATTCACTCAGTATTATATGGTATGTAATGACATCTCTTTATTAAACGATTTCTTTAACAGCTCTACATGAGGTTTCACCATAAGGTTTTCTTAATATATAGTTTACAGTTTACAACATATTTTCTGAAGGGGCCCTCAAAATAAGGAATGTTATATGCTAGCATTTTCCACGGATCCGGGATATTAAACTGGTTTGTAAGTAAAGCTCACTTACTCATAAACTATCATACTATTTTGGGGCCATTTGAAGAATTGACTTGATTTAACTTTTAGTATCAGAGAAGCTTTATAATATAAGCATTACTTGCTACTACAAATATTTTTTAATCGTATGACATACTACATGTTACAAAGTGACTATTATTAAAGTCTTTTATATTGTTATTTAAAGCGTCTTTTACAAATCATTTGTTTGAATGTTAAATAACCACGGAAGACAGGCTTCCGCGTCACCTTGCTATTCTGACGTTTACTCCGTGTCCTGCTCCTTGGTCCTTGGGGTGTCTACGGATGGTCGATCTTTATTGTAGTTTTCTTTCCTGCTGAAGTTCCTGAAGTGATTCGGTCATTATGAAGCTGGTATGCTGTTCTCAGAAGTCTGGTAGCTAAGCCTCTTTAGTAGTATAACTCAAGTTAATGTTTTTGTTTGCTACAGAAATGCACGTCACATCATTATTGATAAAAGGTTGTCACTTTAGGTACCTCGTACCTTTTTATTTTAAAGTTACATTGATATCTTACACACTAGTCAGTAGAGATGTCATCCCGTACACTTATTTATTCCTATTTTTTTTTTTATAGATTACATGTTTACTTTATGACACACTAATTTACCGCTACATTCCTCTGCACATTGTTAAATCTACACTTAAAAAAAAACAAATATTGTCGTACTTTTGGGGCATGGTTCCGGTATGTACTGTTTACAACGAGAACGCTCCATCTCGACTGATTTAGTATGTTAGGACAGGTAAGTTAACTGCGCGGAGTTTACGCTTCACCATAAAATAGTTCCACCTTTATTCGATATTTACGGTATTAATGTTTGACCTTTTAATTATCCAAAGATATGCTTTACTCCAGAATTAATTATAGTATACTACTGTGTTATTGTTTGTTTATTTATTTATTTAATAGCAATTTACAGGTATTATTAGTTTTGTTTATGGGTCTGTATGCAAGTTGATTCCGGTTACCGCATGTCAATGCATGGTTTATTATTAAAGGGTTTCCTTACCTTTACATTCGCATTCCTTTTGGCAATTTAAATCTCTTTATTAAATATTATTTTGAGTAATTTCAAGGGTTTTACAATTTGTTTAAATGTGCGATTTATTAAAAATTTAAATATCTCTCCTTCTTACATTTCCTAGATTTTTTTTTACCTTTTATTTTATTTTTTTTTAATGAAATCGTCACAATTTCTTTGTTAATTTGTTATAATTTGTAGTTGTTTGTTTTTGACAGTTAGGCATTTTCATAGGCCTAAGTAGCCATTACGGTATTTGACTTATTTCATTCAAATTACATCTCATCTTAGCCTAGTGGGCTTTATTTTGTTATTATAATTGGTTGTGTTATTTATTGTTGTGTTTTGAGTCTGTCTGTGTGTTATTATTTGGTCACTATTATTTTATACATAATTGTTTACTATCTGGTTTCCTCGTTTTCTAAGTCTTACATTTTTTTAACTTTTTTACTTATTTAATTCGCCAATAATAACAATGTGGCTATTATTTACTATTTTTTGATCCTATTAAATACAACATCTAGGCCTATGGTCTGTATAATTCTTCCAGCCATATCCTATTCATAAACTTGCTTAAATAATTAACTATTATTTGCTAATATTTGTTTACAATTCATCTTATTTTATATCATTTTTTGTGTGATAACATCATTTTTTATGAACATACTTTAATAATGATCCCTTATAACTTGGGTGTTTATTGATTTGTTTTAACTCCTTCATTTTTAAACAATCTTTGCTTTCCCTCCATGTTAACACTATCTGTTTTCTCTTTCAGGGTATACTCCCTTTTAATTATAATTGCATTCAATTAAATTTAACAATAATATTCTTTCTCAACTAATTACTGTCTTCATCACTTTTCAGCGTTCATTATACCTTAATTAACTGTTTATACTTACTGCTATCCTTAATTACTACTATTCTTCACTTTTAATCATTTAGTGTTTCCTTTGGATTTATTAAGTGTTTATTATTTCATCATTTCATCATCACCTTCACTTTTAAATTATTTATAGTTGATTTATTTGGTGTTCTTTCTTTATCACTATACTTTGGGGTTTTTACACTTTCATTTTGCACTTCACAAATGTTTTTGTTTTTTAAGTGTTTCTAAATGGGTAATCCCTCTAATTACTATCTCACTACCGTACTATCTCTTTCATTACAAATGTCATTAATAATATTAACAATTTTATGTCTTTATATTTTTATCATTACATCTAACTCTAATTTGTGGGTTAGTTTGCTTTTTTATATTTAACTTCGTTTAATTGGGTTTCTTTCAATAGTCCTTTACTTTTTTATCCATTAATTGATAATAATCTTTACTTTTTTTCATAGGTTACTTATTGGTCTTTTCTCCAATATTACATGTGAGTGTATTATTTCTCCTGCTCATATTCTTTATTACTTGTTTGTGTCTTATCATTTGTTTTCATTTTTATTTATTTCCCTTTATCTTGGGTTTGTTTCTTTTTCATTTCCCTCCTTCTTCATTTTCATTGTATTTGGTTAATACCTTGGTTTTCCACCTTCTCCTTTGGGTTCATTTTAATATGTTGCATTGAGTCATTCAATTCCTTGAATTTGTTTCATTTTTGTTTGGTTTCGGTTTTTTCCCTTTCTTCATTTGGTTTGGTTAATCACTTTCTTCTTCATTTGGTTTTATTCTCGTTTGTTTTTTGTTGTTCCCTTCTTCTTTTGTTTTCTCTTGTTGGGTCAATCACTTGGGTTAGGTCGTGTTGTTGTTTGTCGTGTCATTGTCTTTTTATTTTCTTTATATTAAACATTTTATTTTATATGAAGTATTATTTTTATATTCAGAATCATCTTTTTCATCCCTGGTATTGGGGTGGCTTATTTGTGTTGTAACAATAGTCCATCTATTGTTAGATGCAAAATAACATTTCTGCCCATCTATTGTGTTGATCATGGCAGTATATTCGTAAATATTTACCTAATTCTTTGTTGAATCTCTCAGCAAGGTTTCCTTGAGGATGTCTTATGGATGTGAGTACAGGTTGTATTCAATTTTCCCTTAACGTCCTCTCCCATTTTTCACTCTGGAATTGTACACCATGATCACTGAGTTCTTCTTCATTTTTCCATATGTCGGAATATATTTCTGCAGTAGTATCTTTAGAACAACTTTGGTTGTGGGTCACATAATTGGGTACAGTTGGACTGCCTTGGAAAACACATCGATACATACCAATATGTGCTTTACACCTCGACTTGATCGTGGTAGTGGTCCCAGAAAATCCACTGCAATTAGCTCTCCCTTGTGCTCCTTCTGGATGCTCTGCATTTCCATGTATGTGTGTAAATTCGGTCCTTTCGCTGTTTGACACTCATAACACTTCTTCACTTCCTTCTTTATTTTTCGATACATATTATTAATCGTAAAATCCTCTCGTAGACTCAGGTAACATTTGAGTGCGGCAGCATGTGCTAAACTCACATGTGCTGAGAGTAAAATTCTAAGTAATTTTGTTTTAGTATTAGTTGAGGCTATTTTTTATTTCATTATATATTATGTGTCTTCATTTTGTTCTTTTAAGTTTGTTTATTATTATGTCTATTGTTTCATCAACTGGAATGTTGGTGTACATATTTGTGATGTCATATGATGTGAAAAATGTGTTTTCATCTATATTTATTTAATCTATATGTTTTCATCTATATTTAGAAAACAACCTAATTCCGGTTCACCAATTTTGTTTTCGAGAAAAGCACTTTATGGTAGATCAAATACAGAGACTAACAAATGTTATCAATAAATCGCTGGAATCGAAGCTGTTCTGCTCAGGTGTGTTTCTCGACATTTCCCAGGCATTTGACAAAGTCTGGCATCTTGGACTCTTATATAAAATAAAGACAAATCTGCCACATAATTGTTACCGTATTTTACATTCCTACTTAGAGGGCAGAGTGTTTCAAGTCAAGTACTCGGATGCTACTTCTCCTGTATTACCAGTGGGGTCAGGTGTTCCGCAGGGTAGTGTCCTGGGTCCTCTGCTCTACCTCCTGTTCACCTCGGACTTACCGTCAGCAAGTGAAACCACTGTTGCTACCTACGCCGATGACACAGCAATCCTAGCAACACACTCCGACCCCTCAATAGCATCTCTTATACTACAAGAATCATTAAACAGCGTTCAGGTATGGCTTGATAATTGGTGCATAAAAATCAATTCATCCAAGTCAGTCCACGTTACCTTCACCACACGTAAGGCAAACTGCCCTCCAGTAACAATTAACGGTCAACCAGTACCGCAAGCTGAAAGTGCTAAGTACCTTGGGATGCATCTGGACAGGAGACTAACATGGAAAAAACATATAACATCTAAGAAGATTGAACTTAATCACAAGGTCAGAAACATCTATTGGCTTATAGGCAGAAAATCACGGTTAAGTCTCGTCAACAAACTCTTGATCTATAAAGCCATTCTTAAACCGGTATGGACTTATGGTATTCAACTTTGGGGTACTGCAAGTACAAGTAATATTGAAATTATCCAGCGCTTTCAGTCCAAAACACTTAGTTCAATAGTCGACGCTACATGGTTTGTCTCCAACAACTCTATACACCGCGACCTCAAAGTTTCAACCGTGAGAGAAGAAATCATGCATATCTGCAGGACTCACATCTCCAATCTAGAACAGCATCCTAACCACCTGGCAATTAACTTGTTAGACAACAGTGAAGATATTTATAGACTAAAAAGACACAAACTATTAGACTTACCATTCAGGTTTAACTCATAATGTATTCTCTGTATTTTCTGTATTGTACTGTCTGTGATATCTGTTCTGTATGTATATGTATTCGTGTCATTCATACGTGTTAATGTCAACCTGTATATGTGCCTTATGGGCCCAGCGTTTAATATTTGAACTTATTGTATCATGCCAGCAGGAAGTGGAAGTGACTTTTGTTCATTTGTTTACATGTTTTTATCATTTAGTTTTGTATTTTGTTACCTCTTTAATCTATTATCAAAAACAAGAAGAGCTGTCAGTGGTCAGCTCTTCATAATCCTGTGTGTGTTGACAGCCAATTTGTTATATGTTCGCTCAGTCGAACTGATTACAGATCTCAAAAAAACAAAAAACAAAAAAAAACTATATTTATTACCTTTAGTTTGTCTATTAATTCATACGTATTTTTTATGTTGTGATAATTATTTGTTAGATGGTTACTTTTTAGTTTTTGCGCCATTATTTTTGCTATTTTGTATGTAGGTGCTTTTTTGAAGTTGATTAATGGTCGTATTGGGTTGTTTAATTTGTGTATTTTTATTAGGCTATTCATTTTAGGTGGTTCTGGATTATTATTATTATTTTTTTTTTTTTTTGCAACAGTACAACCATTAACGGTACTGTGCATTGCCAAAATAATTTAAATAAATAATAAAAATAAATAAATATGGATTAATAAACATGATTCACATTGCAAGCTGTATCGTAGTTAAAAAGGGAATGCAGAATTCATGCATGGACACGCACATCTAGCCCACCTGTCGCTAGCGTTGTGTACACGTGTATTTTGTTTGTGTGCATGAAGCCTGTCCGTTCCTGAACTGTAACCAACCCTTTTCAAGTAGGATAGTTTTTATGTTTTATTTTAATTGTAAGAAAAATATGTACGATATGGTAAAACAAAAGACACCAAAGTGTATAGAAATTAAAGGTGAACGAAGGGTTAAAAGACCATGCCAAAGTGACGGAAAGTGTAATTACTATATGTAAAAAGTGAATAGCTCTTTTTGTAATTACAATAAAGAAGTGTAATTTACGTATAGTAAACATATAAAAATTAGCGATCGATTGAGCATCGAGTGGTGTGAAACAGACTTCGTAATTCGCGAAGATAGGCGAAAATAGTGAATTGAACCAGAGTGGGGGAAAAGACGCTTCAACAAAATCTGACAAGTTGAAAATTGTTCAGCCCTGAGCTTTTGCACGACCTGGCTATAAATACCAGGTCGCGCTAATAAAGTTTTTCTTCTCTATTCAACCATTGCCACAGGAGGCTATGTGAGTCAGAGACGCTATTTTAATTCTACAGTGAGAGTCACAGGGCAAACTGTAAGTCCAACCAAAGCAGCATAGCACATACGAGGAGGTCTATGGATACACCTGCAGCATATGATTTGAGGCGAGACCACTATTAAACACCACATGCAGTGGAATCCGGGAAGAGGACCTGAGGACGAGGACTGAGGACCATAGGAGGACATATGGATGATTAACCACATCAAACGGGGTGATGAAAAGCCATATTACTTACAGATATTTGAAAGACACTAATTAAAGTTAGAATGAAAGACATTCAACCAGTTTATTAAAATAACTAAATTGTACATAAATGTAAAAGCAGAGTGAAATTTAGAATAATATCTCTTGTATAAAATTTAGTAATTGATAGTAACGTAAATGATAAGAGAAATATTTGATTTTTAAGTTAACGTAATTAATAAAGTCTTGTTGATAAAGGAGAATGCATATGCAGTAGAAAGTTTTAAAACCAATTAAAATTAAAGAAATTGGAATAAAAGTAAAGTCATTATTGCAGTAAATTAATCAGCAATTGCAAAAGATGACCACACAATGAGTAAGCCGAGAGCAAATAAATATTTAATTAATTAAGATTAGATAATAAGATTTATGTATAACCTGTTGTATGTAATTTGTTAGCTATAAGTCGTGTGCAAGAAAGTCGTACAAACGATTTAATAATGAGTACTATTTCAATATGCGAAATGAAAGATTTTGTGTAATAAAAAAATAAATAATGGAACAATTTTAAACTTAAGTAACGCATCATCTTCTTATTACGTCTACACCCATGAATACATTCAATTTGTTTGTGTTGTTATATAAATTTGGCGCTCCAAAAGCGTGGGGCTCCACAAATAAAATTACATTATAATAAATTTGTGTTGTTATGTTATAATATATTTATATGTCTATATTTTTATTGTTGAAAATGTTTTAGCTGTTTTTATTAGTTTTATTGGTTGTTTAAGATATTTTTCTGTTGGGTCTTTATTTAATTGTATGCAATCATTTATTGTTGATGAAGTCTTCAGTTTTCTTATGTAGTCTGTTTTGTCAATAACTAAAGCAGACAAGAGCCAGGCAACAGTAATTATAGGCTCGAAGACCACGAAGGCTGAGGATGAGAACACAGGAGTTCTCGAAACATGTTCCAAATAAGGGAAAAATAACATCTTGAGGTAAAATAAATATAAATTTTAAATATTATATATATATATATATTACTATAATATTTATGACTAAATTTACCTCAAGATATATTTTTTTTCCTTTAGGAACATGTTTCGGGAGATCTTGTTCTCCCATCTTCAGCCTTCGCCATCTTGTTTCTGGTGAAGTATTTGTGTGTTGGCTTCTGGATGTTATTGAGGTAGTTTGTTGGTCTTTGGTCCTTTAAAGTTGCATTATTGTGTGTGGTTGTGGTATCTGTTTTTAATACACAAAATACAAAAACAGATACCACAACCACACACAATAATGCAACTTTAAAGGACCAAAGACCAACAAACTGCCTCAATAACATCCAGAAGCCAACACACAAATACTTCACCAGAAACAAGATGGCGAAGGCTGAAGATGGGAGAACAAGATCTCCCGAAACATGTTCCTAAAGGAAAAAATATATATCTTGAGGTAAATTTAGTCATAAATATTATAGTATTATATACATCAAGAAACGGACTGTAGCAGAAAGTGATTGAAATATATATATATATATATGATATATAATTACCTTAATATCCACTTTAGTGATACACAGTTTCGTCACTGATGACGCGTTTCGGGACTAAGTCCCATCCTCAGATACATAATTAATAAACTAAAATATTAAAATCACGACCATGATACTGGTCAAGTCAAAAATAAATTATAAATCGCATGTAATAAGTTTTGCTAACCACGGCTGGAGCTCCCGCATGCGTTCACCCGCAACCGCGATTGTCACGCGACTGGTCAAAGATTAAGACAAACTGATTGCAGTGTCGAACAGGTAATTTGACGCAAAATTTACCTGGTCATTTAATAAACTGTTTTTGGTGTTACTATCTTTTAAAGCTTTATAAATTTCAAATTCCTCCAGACTATTCATCCGTCTACCCTTTTTTTACAAATATGCAACGCAGTTAAATTTTCTTCGAAGTTCGTATATTTATGTCCGCTTGATATTAAATGTTGTGCAAAGTTGGACTTATTATTACTTGGCTTAGGAATATGTTCTAAAAATCTTTTATAAAAACATCTGCCAGATTGACCGATATAGAACGCATCACAATCATCACATTTTATTTTATATACACCACATTGCTTTTTTAATGGTAATTTGTTTTTGTTTTTGAAATAACTTCCTAAATTATTATTTGTTTTAAATGATAAAATATAGTTATTATCTTTAAGAACGGGTCTTAAAATATTTGGCATAATACCTGTGAAATTAGCCGAAAGATATTTATAATTTTTGTTACTTGCTTTTATAGAGTTTGAATTTTTATTTTCTAAACGTTTCCTATGCCTATTTATTATTTTGTCAACTATTGTAGATTTATACCCGTTATTTATTGCTATTTGTTTGATAGTGCTAACCTCATTTAAGTAGTCCTCCTTTTCGAGGGGAACATTTAAAAGTCTGTTGACAAGACTGTTAAACACTGCCACTTTTTGTGTAATGGGATGATATGAATCATAGTGTATTACTGTGTCAGTACTAGTGTGTTTTCTAAAGATTTTGTATTTTAAATTATTCCCGTTGTGTAATACAGTGAGGTCTAAAAAATTGATACTTTTGTTGTTTTCGATCTCCATAGTAAATTTTAATTTGTTATGAATTTTGTTTAGGTAATTTTTAAATAATTCTATTTGTCTGGCATTCCCATTAAAAATAATAAAGGTATCATCTACATATCTGGAGTAATGGATGATTTTACTGGCGAAATAATTATCTTTTAAAATTTTTGTATTTTCTAAATGGTTTAGATATAGGTCCGCCAGGATGCCAGAAAGTGGAGATCCCATGGCAAGTCCTTCATTCTGTTTATAATATGCATTTTCAAATGAAAAATAGTTTTGATGAAGAATGGTTTTTAGTATCATCATCAGTTGGTTAACTTTCTGTATTTCTAAAGAACCTTTGTTCATTAAATTATGCCTGAGTAAAATTAAAGTTTCATCAATAGGCACATTAGTGTATAAATCTACTATGTCGAATGATACTAGTTTGTAGTTTGGTTGAATTGTAACGTGGTTTATATTTTTGATAAAATCCTTATAGCTTTTAACACTCCGATTATTTTCTAAGTTGGTGTGCTCTCTGATGATTTTTACTAAGGTTTTAGCTATTTTATAACCGGGGGCAGTTGTAAAATTAACTAATGGTCTAATTGGAGTGTTCTGTTTATGTACTTTCGGAAGACCCCTCAAACAAGGCGCACTAGCATTTATTGGTTTTAGTGAAGATTGTGTGCGTTTATCAAATAGTTGCGTGCATTTATTTATTGTTTTATTCAGTTCTAAAGTGTACTTCTTAGTGGGGTCGGATGTCAACTTAGTAATATTGTTGTCATTTATAAAGTTGTGTACTTTTTGTGTGTATTCGTCAAGTTTCAGCATGGCTATAGAATTTCCCTTATCTACCTTGGTTATGTAAATATTATTATTAGAAAGTTTTTTATTTAGTTGTATAGCTATGCGTTGTTCGTGTTGTGCTTTAGTGTAATTAACTTTATTTTGTATAAGCTTATTATTCTTGTTTTTAATGATTTTATTAAACTTATTATTTACTAATACTCTTATTTCATTTTGTTTACCTGGGTCAGGAATGTTTTTTATCACTGACTCGGCTTCAATTATTTCTTTAATTAAGTTATGTTTATTTTTAAGGTTGGGGGGAAAATTGTAATTTAGACCTTTGCTGATAAGTTTTGTCTCTGCGTCAGTTAAAGTGACGTCAGTTGTATTTATTACTCTAGGGTAGAAAATGTGCGTGCGTTCGATGTTATCTTTATATTTACTATTACTTAACTGGCTGATTTTAATTGCCTGTTTATGTTTGTGAAGTCTAATCTTATTTGTAACGTATTTGTTAATTTGCTCTATGATACTATCGATCAAAGCAGGATGTACCATGTTATATAATTCCAATTGAGATTTATACATAGCCAAATTCAATGATATTTTTTTGCTATATAGAAATTTAATCTCTTCTTTGATTCTAAACGTGCTAGCATATTGTTCGGTTTTTCTGGCTAGTTTGGAGGAATTATTAATCTTAATTTTAGCATAATTTGGGATTAAATTTTGTCGTAAACATGTTTTATTAAATTTTATATGTAAATTGGTTTTGAATAATTTAAGTTTAAGATTTTGATATTTATACGCGATACTTGCCTTGTATGGCTCCATGTTAATTACTTATTTTTTGCGTACCGTATCACTTATTATATGATATATAATTACCTTAATATCCACTTTAGTGATACACAGTTTCGTCACTGATGACGCGTTTCGGGACTAAGTCCCATCCTCAGATACATAATTAATAAACTAAAATATTAAAATCACGACCATGATACTGGTCAAGTCAAAAATAAATAAAATAAATTATAAATCGCTTGTAATAAGTTTTGCTAACCACGGCTGGAGCTCCCGCATGCGTTCACCCGCAACCGCGATTGTCACGCGACTGGTCAAAGATTAAGACAAACTGATTGCAGTGTCGAACAGGTAATTTGACGCAAAATTTACCTGGTCATTTAATAAACTGTTTTTGGTGTTACTATCTTTTAAAGCTTTATAAATTTCAAATTCCTCCAGACTATTCATCCGTCTACCCTTTTTACAAATATGCAACGCAGTTAAATTTTCTTCGAAGTTCGTATATTTATGTCCGCTTGATATTAAATTTTGTGCAAAGTTGGACTTATTATTACTTGGCTTAGGAATATGTTCTAAAAATCTTTTATAAAAACATCTGCCAGATTGACCGATATAGAACGCATCACAATCATCACATTTTATTTTATTTAGTGTATAAATCTACTATGTCGAATGATACTAGTTTGTAGTTTGGTTGAATTGTAACGTGGTTTATATTTTTGATAAAATCCTTATAGCTTTTAACACTCTGATGTTAATTATATATTATATTAATAAGTAATTAATATATATATATATATTCAAACACTTTTTGCTACAGTCTGTTTCTTGATGCATATATAATATATTTAATATTTATAATTACTTTGCCTCAAGATGTTTTTTCTCTTATTTGGGACATATTTCGGGAATCCCATTGTTCCCATCCTCGGCCTTCTTAATTTTGAATCTTGTGGAGTACTTGTGTTTTGGTTGGTTGTTGTTATGGTTTCCTGTTGGTTTTTGGTATTTTCAACTGTTATTATTGTGTGATTCTGGTGTATATATTAGCTTTTTGTGTATTTTCGATGTTTAGTTCTTTGAAAATGTGGCATTTGTATTGATTTGTATTTGTTCAGGTATTACAAATACACAACCAGATATCTTCATTTTTATTACCCAACTCATTACCTAAGGAAGACCATTATCAAAACCATTGGAATAAACATACACAAATGTCCATCACATCCACATAATCTACCCCCCCCCCTTCATAATAGATCAGCCTTATGTTATTTATATACAATTTAGTATTTAGTATCATTATATACAATTAGTATCATTCCCCATCTTTTACACTTTTCAGTACAATCCTCAGTACAATCATAATACAACTTCAGATTACCACAATAACCAAAGGCAGGCTTATTGAACAGTAATCCATCAGAATTAGAATCATGTACTTGGTGGGAATCATGAATATTCAAGTCATCCTTGGGATATTAGTCAATGTCAGGTAAGTTAATAGATCATCATCATCATCAGCTTCACCAGTTACATCAGTCTTATCACAAGGTAAATCATCACGTTGCTCCATTCCCTCAATATGTAAAATATTCACTAATTCCTCGTAACCTATACTAACATCAAAAATCACCATTTCCACCTTTCTCCACCTCTCATTATAGTACCTATTCCAACCCCCTGAACTACCTCACTCCATGCAAAGGGCACAATAAACTCATTAAAACACCTCCTGGCCATACCAGGTATAACACAAATAACACTAGAGGACCACATGGGCTCAAAAACCTCATGTGGAGATCCTACTGTATTTAAATCACTGGGAAAATTTCCCCTTTGCCTCATACTATTACCTAACGTCACTCCACTCTCTCCAACATACTCATCTGCTTTCACCTTTACCTCATCACTTGTTTCCACTCTCACTGAAATTTCATCATCACTGTTACGCAATACATACTACCTGACAACATCAACAAAACATGCAGAAAAAATGTGAACTAAGGGAGTTCAGAGTCAAATGCGCAAGCGTGTCTCACCCCACCAAACAGTTTACAGTCATACTCAAAATTCTGTCATTTGAATGTATGTTTTCCTGCTATGAATATCGTGAGCGTCGATTTGCTTTACAAGTACTAGGCTAATATTTGTGTGTGTTCATGTTACAGAGTTTCTTATTTGAATTTATATTTACTAATTGTGAGTATCGTAGCATTAATCTGCGGTATAATTAATATTTGTGTGTGTTCGGGTTACAAAGTTTGTTATTTGAATTTATATTTACTAATTGTGAGTATCATAGCATTGGTCTGCGGTATAATTAATATTGTGCATGTTCGTGTTACAGAGTTTGTCATTTGAATTTATATTTACTAATTGTGAGTATTGTGAGTGTCGACCTATGGTATAATTAATATTTGTGCGAGTTCATGTTACAGAGTTTGTCATTTGTATTTATATTTACTAATTGTGAGAATCGTAGCGTTGGTCTGTGGTATAATTAATGTTTGTGTGTGTTCGTGTTACAGAGTTTGTCACTTGAATTTTAGTTTATTAACTACGAGTATTGAGAGCGTCGATTTGCGTTATGTCTGTAATTAATATTTGTGTGTGAAAACCCGATAGAAGTATTTAAACTTGAACTTTTTATATAGTGTAATTTCCAGAGTTTTAACACCACACTTGACATATAAAATTTAGAACAGCGTAGAACTGACAATACAAGAGTTAAATAATAGTTTATAATCAACTCCGAAATTAAAATTCATCAACTGTAGAATTGAAAGATGGCAAGTAACAAAGAAAGGCCTACAATTCGCAGTCAAGCACGCCAAATAGTTGGGCGAGTTATTGAGTTTATTTTAACTTTAATCAGTTAGTTTTTGTAACTATTAACTATAGCTTTAACTTAGTTTGTTTGGACAGTAACTTTAACTTTTATCAGTTAACAATTATTTTAAGCTTTCCCAAGTCTGTTTATAATGTGATATCGTGTTTATAACGTGGTATACACAATATCACGTTAGAAACTTGCTAATTGAATAGAAATTAAATTCACTTGTTCCTCATAATTTCACTCGTTTATGGGACTACTATTTGTAATACCAAAACTTCTAATACTTCAGTTTTACCTAAAATATGTGAAGTTACACACTTTTTGCACTTATATTTAACACATTCCATTCTTCATAAAATAATACTTACCGCTGCCAGAATTTCACTTACCGTCATGGTCCCCGTAAAACTTATCTTTTGAAAACTGCCCAAGGTCGCCACGATATTTTTTCTAGAAGGTAAAATATCGAAAACTTATATACTCTTGCCCTTATAAAAATCCCGCGATCTGACTGTAATAAAATTTCAGAAAACCCCCGATTTCGTTAGACGAATTTTTAACACAGAAATGAGGAAGTGGCAATGACGAAATAACTTAGACTAACACATTTTTGAAGTAAACTAAATAATTTTAATTAATTAAAAACCGTTTTAACGATTAGCACAAGAACACTAAAACACATTTTGAAATATACATTTATGGATCATATTTAAATATTATATAAGACAGCCCATTCTGCCCACACACTCTCTCACACAATTTAATACTTTACCCCTTTGTTTATTATACTTTACAAATCCCTTTTTTGTATTGAAACTGTCCACTACCGCGATTCCGTACGAACACGTGTTTTGTCCCGCGCATTCAACGTCCGTTAATTCACTTTGTCGTCATTTCACTGTACCAATTTATGACGGCGATATGTTTAGTAAATTCTGGGGTCCCGGTCGGTCCTACTGGATTAATTACATTCTATAACACTACCGACCAACCGGGCCCGAAACGAAACTGTAAGTGTCTGTAGCGGTGTTGGAGTCCTGTTGACTGTATGGCGTCTCTGCTTAAAGTTGACTGTCACTGAGAACGTAACAGGTACATGTTCTCTTTGGAGGGAAGCTGGTTCTTTACTGCCACTATGTTTTCGTCGTCGTATACTGTTGATTTGCTGTTGGGTAACCATTTTATATATGGAATGGAGCTGATATATGTGTGTGACCAGAGTACAATATTGGCGTCTGCTCTGCTGATGTCACCAACAGTAGGCGGAGTTTAATGCGACTTCCTGCCGCTCAAAAAGCACATTTCTGGATTTTGTTCGTCCCAGGACATCCTGTTTTGTGGCTGGATCCGTCACTCAGATTTGTGGTGATACAGTTGTGTCTATGTGCTGTTTACACAAGTACAGATTTCTGAGAATTTAGAAGGGGGTAAATGCTTCAGCCGCATTACTCAACAACAACCTGCGTCTTATTGCTTTGTTTCCAACTGTTTCTCAACACTGGTCTGTTATTCGGACAAATACGTTGCACAATAATCCATTTTTACATTATTTTATACAAGCCCGCACCAAAATGAAAGAAATAAAAATGTACTTGCCCCATACGGTAAAAATAAAAACACCCAAAAATTGACCCGCTACAATACCCCCTCGATGAGAATTCTGCTGTCCACGACAGAAGAAATCTCATCGATAAAACCCGAAGAGGACCGGTGAGGAACTGGTGCCAACAACCCCCTGGTTCTTAATCTCATGGGTACACGACCCCCCTGGCTCAGCGACCATGGACTCATCTGAACGAGATCACTGGACTTCTCCGTAAGAGATCCCAACACCGAGAAATCGAACAGACTCGCACCACAGCGCGCCTCGCCTTCTAACATGCTACCCCCAAAAATCCTCAATCCCTGGCTAAAATTATCCCAGCTCCTCCGCCGATATGTTTCCCCTTTTTGCAAGCTGGGCTGCCTTTAGCAGATACTGGGCTCACACACACTAACATTACATATTGCCATAACACACTAAAAAATAAAAAATTTCTCTTAAAATTTATTAAAAATTTAAAAAAAATTCAAAATTCAAAAAAAAAATAATATTTTATCAAAAAATTCTCTTCCTTGTTTTCTAAATTTTTGTTTCACATGACTTAACCTAGACATTTCTACTAATCTAAACACATCCTTACTCTAACATGAGAACCACTTATAATCTACCAATACAATGCAATACAATAAAATAAACATGGTTAATGCACACATAATAAAATAATCATTACCTAAAATATTCATTCGCTGGCAGGCGAAAAATCAAGTTTTTTTTTTCCAAAAAAAATTTAAAATTTTCCAAAATTTTAAAATTCAAAAAAAATTTATTCATTAAATATTTATTAAATTTATTTAAATGTTTTCCTCATATTTAAAATTATTTAAATATTGGTTTGAATTAATTAATCAAACAAATTAAAATTGGCTTCCTACTATACAAGCTTAGTAGGTGTATGACCTCATCAGCTGATCGAAACTAGGTCAAGTCCAAAACCCTTGACCTACATATGTTACGTATACTCTCTGCACCTACATTAAACATCTGTAACAATCTAACTCAAAGCACAAAACATAATAAAATAAAATATTTAAAATGAACAAAATATTAATATAATAATCAAATTGACTTTTACATAATAATAACATAAACAATTCTTAACTTTACATTATTTTCAATTCTACCAAAAGTTTGTCACTGGCTTCGAAAAAATAAAAATTTTATATTCTTTATCATCAATCTCTCTCTTTATTCAACAATCTTACTTTATTCTACTGTGGGTGATTTGAACTATTTATCTCGTTTAATGTACTACTTGATCTGGATATCTATATAATTAACATTGCTATTCTTACATTAAAATAACCCAATCACATTTAACCCTGTTAAAAATCTACATACCCTACATCTTGATAAAATTATAAACATTACATGTTAATTTCAATTGAACTGTTATTAATTATCCCTCAATGGTTTATCATTTGATTCTATGCAATCCAAATTTATTATTACCCTTCATGTTACCTTATATTTCATCTCTGATTACTTTTCTACTATGAATTTTCTATTTAACTCTTCACATTTCAATCATTGCTTAGTCTGGGTGACACCTGTATTCTCTATACTTTCACTTGAATAGACATTTAAATAACTCTCCCTTTTTTACTAACAACCACTATGAACCACTTATGACACCAATCTCTCATTTATAAATACCTTTCACTAATTCCACTTACCTCTGGCACCGCTCATCGTTGTACTAGGATGTGTGTTCCCTACCTGGCTATACCTATTCGAGCCAATGCCCCTCCAAAATATCGGCAAACACTCACGCGAACTACTCTATTCTCGCCACAACGCCGCACGTTGATCACACCTTACCACCTCACCCTTACTACAAAATATCATCAACAAATATGTTTATCTCTCATTCACATTACTCATCTCTACATATACTCTCTACCACTGTGTCCCTAAATATCTAACACTATCTCTGTGTGTTACCTGTATTTCAAATTCTTATTCTCTTTCACTAATTCCCTTTAACTTTAATTCTACTTAACTCACCTGTCTTATTTTCTTATCCCCCAAAATCTATTTTCCACATTTTACCTTGATATAACACTAGAAAATTCATCACTTCTCTCCTTACAATAATATACCTCCATTTGACCGTATTATCTGTTTAATCATCTACCAATCATTATAGAATCTTAATTTCATAAAATCATTTAACTTCATTCTCAAACTTTCTTTTATACGACCTTAATTAAGTAATTATTTTTCAATTATTTAATTCAATTATTTAGCAGTTCACAATTATTTTCATCGCTTCATTAGTCTGTCAAATTTTGTAATTATTCTTAATCTATACTGGTCAATTGCAAATTCAATTTAATTGATAATTAATGTTATCACTTTGTACTGTACCTACACATTGTTTACATAACCCATAGTACACTATAATGTAGTACACAAATACACTTAACATAATGACATTAACACATAAAAAAATATACAATCCAATTTATTATTTCTTATCATTAACCACAAATCGTTCCATAAGACAATGCACTTCAAAACCATATTATTCATATCAATAAATGTTCATGAACAATAAACAATACACAATTACCCCATATCGTCAAATAATAGTCTAATCTTATGATTATACCAGTCATTTACAGTTACATACATAATCTCATGATTATGAACATAATGATTACCTGTCTTGTCATATTCTTCTACAATATCGTCATATACCTGGTCGCGCTCGAGTATGGTCCTGTCGCCGTTATTGTATTCTGTTAACATCAGGTGAGTTATATTATCATCCTCTACTGCTATCTCAGTTTCACTATACTGTAAGTACTCATTCTTTTTATTATTTCTCTCTATGTCCAACTTTTCTACGAATTCTTCATAATTTCTCTTTACTTTATATATCTCGATTTCTCTCTTTCTCTCTCTCTCAAAACATTTCTCACCATCATACCAAGCTACACACACTCTCTCAAAATATTCAGGGGACATTAATTCATCATTATGGCACCACCTATGAAGTGCACAAAAAACCAAGGGAACTTTATCTGCAAACTTATACTCTTCCAAGTACTCACGTGAAGCCATTTCTTCACCCCCCACTACAACATTACGGGAAAAATCTACCCCCTGCATCCACTCTACCTGTAAATTCTTTCTACTCTCTTTCTCTGATTCATCACACACAAACATCTTATTAACTTCTACTCTTTCTACAATTACGTTATCACTCTCAACATCTACACAATCATTTCCTAATACCGTATTTTTATTTGTATTGTCGTTTTTATTACTCATAAACTCATTATTTAAATTATCATTTCCCCTACTACTTACCCTGTCATCTTTGTTCGATTTTAATTTGTTTATTACTTTCTCATTTTCCAATTCTATTTCGCCTAACCGCGTCTCTAACTCACTCAATTTCTTATCATAAATACAGCCTCGTTTTTGAATTTCTTTTTTCAATTCATTCAAATCATTTTTCTGTTCACTAAACAGTGCTTGCATCATTTTTATTATTTCGTTATCTCGTACTTCCCCCATATTTAAAATTTCTTTCTATACCACTTTTTATATATAAAAAACCAGTTATTGTAAAATCAGAACACCTAACACAACTGTATACCTTACTATCACAAACCTAACCTACGTAAATATATGCGATATAATTTTTATACATTCGTCATTACCACATCCCAACTTCTGTGTATTAAAATAGGTCTAGTTCCTATAAAATTTATATACGAACATCCTGGCAGGGTCGTCGCTGTGAAGTTACACACTTTTTGCACTTATATTTAACACATTCCATTCTTCATAAAATAATACTTACCGCTGCAAGAATTTCACTTACCGTCATGGTCCCCGTAAAACTTATCTTTTGAAAACTGCCCAAGGTCGCCACGATATTTTTTCTAGAAGGTAAAATATCGAAAACTTATATACTCTTGCCCTTATAAAAATCCCGCGATCTGACTGTAATAAAATTTCAGAAAACCCCCGATTTCGTTAGACGAATTTTTAACACAGAAATGAGGAAGTGGCAATGACGAAATAACTTAGACTAACACATTTTTGAAGTAAACTAAATAATTTTAATTAATTAAAAACCGTTTTAACGATTAGCACAAGAACACTAAAACACATTTTGAAATATACATTTATGGATCATATTTAAATATTATATAAGACAGCCCATTCTGCCCACACACTCTCTCACACAATTTAATACTTTACCCCTTTGTTTATTATACTTTACAAATCCCTTTTTTGTATTGAAACTGTCCACTACCGCGATTCCGTACGAACACGTGTTTTGTCCCGCGCATTCAACGTCCGTTAATTCACTTTGTCGTCATTTCACTGTACCAATTTATGATGGCGATATGTTTAGTAAATTCTGGGGTCCCGGTCGGTCCTACTGGATTAATTACATTCTATAACACTACCGACCAACCGGGCCCGAAATGAAACTGTAAGTGTCTGTAGCGGTGTTGGAGTCCTGTTGACTGTATGGCGTCTCTGCTTAAAGTTGACTGTCACTGAGAACGTAACAGGTACATGTTCTCTTTGGAGGGAAGCTGGTTCTTTACTGCCACTATGTTTTCGTCGTCGTATACTGTTGATTTGCTGTTGGGTAACCATTTTATATATGGAATGGAGCTGATATATGTGTGTGACCAGAGTACAATATTGGCGTCTGCTCTGCTGATGTCACCAACAGTAGGCGGAGTTTAATGCGACTTCCTGCCGCTCAAAAAGCACATTTCTGGATTTTGTTTGTCCCAGGACATCCTGTTTTGTGGTTGGATCCGTCACTCAGATTTGTGGTGATACAGTTGTGTCTATGTGCTGTTTACACAAGTACAGATTTCTGAGAATTTAGAAGGGGGTAAATGCTTCAGCCGCATTACTCAACAACAACCTGCGTCTTATTGCTTTGTTTCCAACTGTTTCTCAACACTGGTCTGTTATTCGGACAAATACGTTGCACAATAATCCATTTTTACATTATTTTATACAAGCCCGCACCAAAATGAAAGAAATAAAAATGTACTTGCCCCATACGGTAAAAATAAAAACACCCAAAAATTGACCCGCTACAAATATCATCAGTGTTATTCAACATCTTACTTTCATACAGCTTTTTGCTTCTTGCTAATCCAGCTTCCGAAGGGAAATACATCGTAGATACATATGCAAGCAATACTGGTCTAGGAGCAGTTTTGTCTCAAGTTCAAAACAGTGAAGAACACGTAATAGCATATTACAGCAAGAGCCTTTATAAATCAGAGAGAGACTATTGCGTTACAAGGAGAGAGTTGCTTGCTATCGTCCAAGCTTTGGATCACTTCCATAAATATCTCTATGGGAGAGAGTTTTCATGCACCAACCATGCCGTGCTTGTGTGCCTCTTGAGATTTAAAAATCCAGAAGGGCAGTTGGCAAGGTGGTTCGAACGTCTGGAAGAGTACAACTTCAAGATACAAATCAGCAGGGGCAGGTGCATGGTAATGTAGATGGCTTGTCCCAAAGACCTTGCTCAGAATATTGAACACTTGCCACAGAAAGGAAGAACAGATTACAAGTGAACATGTTCAAGCCATCACTGAAGATTTCCTGGCAGACGGCTGGACGACACAAGATTTTCGACAAGAACTGATGACTGATGAAGACACTGGACCAATCTTGATGGCAAAAGAAGAAGGTTGTCGCCCAAATTTCCAAGATATCTGCCATGGTTTTTAAGTACTGAAGAGCTACTGGGCAGAAAGGGAATCTTTTATCTTGCAGAACGGATTTCTGAAAAGGGCTTGGGAAAGTGCAGGTGGATGAGATGCGCAGCTGATAGTTCCCCAAAGTAAAGTGACATCTGTTTTGAAGGAGCAGGGGAAAATTATAATAGCACAGAATAATATTCTACAATATTATTCTCATTGTATTTAGTGAAAACATTTGATGATGTAAAACAAACTGTCTCAACTCCTTCACATATATGCACGCACACTCACATACACAAACATGTTCACTCAAATAATTGTTCTGTTGTGTTTGACATTTCTTTTGTATTCATACACAGGTCCTGATATGGCAATAAATAGTGTTGAAACGTCGACACAAATAATTTAAAATTGTGTTATATTTTTTTGATCGATCCTCACAAACCCTTCACCAGAAAAATTCATTGATTGACGGTCACTACTTTAAGGAGTTAGTTATGTGTATTTACTTATTGAACATTATATTTTGCTAAACTATGAGTTTTGTTTGTTTTTATTTTTAACTAAAACCCAAAATTAATCTCACACATTAAAACATTGTATATTTTCACATTAAATTCAGCAATACAATCAGTTGGTACACTTCTTCACTGCATGACGTACTGATACTATCATGTACTTCAAACATCAAAAATGTAGTACAGGAACAGTTATTGGGAACATACCAGAAAATCTTTGACAGGGTTACGCTCTTATTTATAAGGTTATGAACAAGAAGGCCCCCCATCCTTACTTAACAGGGAAAACCCCAAAAAAGCCAGAGTCGCCACTCATATTTTAAAGGCAGTATGTGAGAAACTGCTGCACCATCGCCAAGTGGCGGCCAATGCTTAGGTTGCATGGTTGCACAACCTCCATTAAATCCCGAAGTGTATTTTAAATTATAGAATTATGAATAAAACTATAACCAATAATAGTGTTTTCACACTAAATAATCGTTTGGCGATTGAAAAGCGCAGAGCAATACTAAAAACTGTACACACTCTTGCTGCGGTGTACATGGCAAGTATGCACCAACTGTGACGCACTTTGTATATGGGGAAATACACTGGAGTATTGCTGTGACTGGCTAGACTCGGGTGCTCCTATTCCAACAATATAGGCTAGCTTGGTGTGATTAGGGACTGTAAACCCCGCTTGTTCATTACGGCGCCACCAGTCAGTTTGTTGGTAAATAACACGTGGTGCACCAGGTTGGAATTTGTTACGATTATGTTATGTTAGTTGAGTTGGTTAGTGTTGGTCGAATTTTTTGTGAATTTCATTGTTAGTGTCAGTTAAGTGTCAGTCAAATTCATCGTTAAATGTAAATAGTAGTACATATAAAGGATTAAGGTGTCATAGTGTAAGATATTTATTATATTTAACTGGTAGGACGTAATGAATTCTGTCGTAAACTTAACGAAAACGCTGTTCAGTTTACGTCATATTGAGAAAAAAAATTAAATTACGAGAGTAGGTAGGCTACAACAGATCTTTCAAATGTAATCAAAATGTAAAATCAGGTAACAGAATATTTAATCTGAAATTTAAAAAAGATTTATACAATAAATATTCATGGTTATGTGTGTGACACTAAAATTGCATTATTTTGTTTTCCTTACATATTGTTTGGAGGGGAAGAGACTTGAACATTTTCTGTTCAGATAATAAAACAATTTAATACCATACAACCCAACTGCAACCACCAGCCTCCACTGCCATCACCACAAAAGGAACCAAAATACTAAAATATCAACACAATCACTTTACAAAAATTATCTAGTTCCTGGAATGTTTAAGAAAACCCGACAAGCACAGATTAGGCTATGGTGAGATTACAAATAAAGGCTTAACACATGTTCATTTTAATAATTTTTACTGTTAATATTGTTATTGCTCATGTTAGTATTTCAATGATTCTGATTTATCAACAATACATGTACTTTACTGAAAAACTGATAATACAATATTTGGGCAAAATTATATATGATTTCAATGATTCATTATTTGCTTTCAAATAATATTAAATCAAATTAGACCATCCAATTACTATTGCATTAAATCAAGTCTCGTGTGCCACAAGTAACAATGGACTCTACTAACAGCAGAGTTCGAAACATGGCAGCCAATACTTTTGAATGCCCTTTTTAGCCAGTTAATCTGTTACTCTCATGATATTTTCATCGAATTCCATTTTTAAAACATTGTTCTTCACTATACGTGCACTTGAAACATAATTTTGACTTTTACATATTTAAAAACTACATCGTGTCCAGCCTAATTGGCTGAAGATGTGTTTAGTTTAATGGTAGGCTAGTGACAGGGATGAAGGCATAGTATGGGATCATGCATCTTAATGTGCCAGCACCTGCCTTCATTGTATATCAGCGATGTTCATGGAAAACTTTACTTTTTCCATCTTCCACTGACGTTTAGCCAAACTAATTGTTTACATACACTTCAGCAATTTTGTCTTTACATATACCAAATACACTGTTACTCACCGTCTATGGCCTTTCCGTAATGTCTTTTCGTGTTTACATGTTTCGAGGCACTTGCCTCATCATCAGAACTTATAAAAACTAATCTATGTCATAAATGATGACATTTGTCAAAATATTAAAAACACAATACGGCAATTAAACTATGTACATAACTTGCTTCAAAAATGTTAGGTGTGCCTTGCAAGACAACACGCGCCGTACTGACGAAGTCTAAGCCTTATCTCGACCATATCGCATAGCGGTATCGTACAGTATATTTGATTTATATTGTAATTGGTCGTTCAACACGTGTGGCTTGGTACTGGCGTCGTTGTATGCTTTGTATATCTCATATTCTTCAAGGGCGTTCAAATAACCCCCTTTACTGCAGAAATGAAGGGGTATTAAATTCGAGCTAAAATCCGTGTAACTGTGATTGTTGTCTATAAGGTGCCTGGCGAAATTTGACTTGATATTGTCAAAGTTGTAAACTCGTGTAGGGGGTCTATGTTCAGAAAATCTTTTCAAAATGTAGAACATTGTTCAACATTTGGCCTTGCAAAATGAATTCACTGTGGACAATACTCTCTGAATAAAAAAACTCTTTCCTCTGCTCTTGTCCAAACAAAATTTATTTAAAATGAATTTTGTCAATTCATGATATTATGGTTTTGTGAGCAACATTGTTGCCTCTGATGGGAAATTTTTTAAGCAAAACACAGTATCTGATATTTGTACACACTTCAGATATTTTTAACCATCATGGTGTCACATGCAGTGTGTTATTGGAGAGCTACATTGTGATGTCCTAGCAATTTATGAAACAGTAATTTCCCTGGTGTGATTGTTATTTTAAACTAAAGGCGCAAAATCCATGAAGTTTTAGAAGCTACCTCACATAGTATTACATATATTTGTACATTTTCCTTTATAACTATGTTATATATTATTATATAATAATGTTTCATATCATAAAATAAATGTTTTGTTTTTTGCAGGTTGCTGTAGATGGACTGCATTATTGTTCATTTACGTATCGAGCCCCGTTGTACAATATAACTCGGTTAGAAATGAAAGGTGACATTACTCTGACGAGGATACAGGCAAGGACAGCCCACCATTATCCTAACCCGGTTGAAACAGTTGATGGTGGTAAGATCACTGAAATAGTTCCGCCACATATTGTGCAGATACCTATGCGCAGAGGAGAACCCATTATAACAGAATATGTGAATAAGGTATGTATGAGTGTACAATCTTACCTAGTTGATTAAAATTATTTTGTTAACTTGTGGATTATAGAGTTTTGGTGAAGTATCAAAATGGCATAACTGCGAACTACCAAGGATTTACTGTTGTTTGTACAGGAAATCTGGTAAAACTACACAGCTATGGAAGACAAACAAAATTTGGAAACTGGTCTTGTCGTCTTCTAGGCAACGATTGAAATAAAACACTCATATTACTGTGAACACCTTTTTTATTACTAATATCACAAATATTTTTATACAAATAAAAATATAACACAGAAAATATAATTTCAATTAACAGCTGTAATATTGATTATTAACACAATCATTTTCAACGATTATTAACATAATTTATACAAACGAAAACGTAACACACAACTAAATACTGAAACACAGACATGATATCAAACAAACTGTATAACATAATCCACTGAACTCAGAATCAAGACTGTCTTTTTCTCCGTCTGCTACTGTCTATAGTTGGTAATGTCATCATTCACCAGCATATGTCACTTACCAGAATAATCGCAGAGATTCCAGGCACATATTCTGGAATCTTGTAGAATAAACTATGTTGTAGTTGTTTCCTTTCTATGTCCTACGTTGCCACATCTAAAACATTTTCTGTTGGTACCTTCCTCTACAACAGGCTCTGTCTTAGCTGGATGCTCCTCTTCTAATTAATTGTCTGATGGTGTCCCACAGTTCTTAAAATGTTTTGGAGTGTGACACTTTTAATAATGATCTGATCTTATCCTGGAGCAGCTTACTTATAAGAGGAACAGACTTATCATCACTCTTTTCAGGATGTATCCTTTTGAGCAACTGCAATTTGTTGATAACAAATGAGCCTGCTTGCATTTCTGTTGGGTGATCTTCAGTTTGGAACTTTTTGTGTTGCCGCTCTGACTCCATCAGAGTTGAATCTCAGTATTAACTCTTTCTGAAAGTCAACCCAACTGAGACTGAGACTTATACCTTTAATGTTCTGCCACCAGGTAGCTGCTGAACCCTTTGCTGATGCGATGAAATCTCAGTATACATTTTCAGAAGTAGAAAAGGAAGGGAGTACTGATTCGTTTGATTCAGTAATGATACACAGCTCCTAATGAATGATGATGTACATTCTTCCAACATACCTTGAAATTCTGGTGAACACTCTAATCATTTTCAGATCTACTGGAACCTAATGAGGAAAGTTGTAGTTACTGTCAGCCAGGTCTATTTGGAGAAGAGGTAAAATTTTGTCCTTCATCTGTTTAATTTTTTTGTCTTAATTCTGTTGACATTCTGGCCAGCGGCATTTAGTCCTGAGTCCAGTTGACTTAGTTCTGTATTCAGTGTATTTACTATGGTGTTGGTGATACTTAATTCATGGTTCAGTCTCTTTAGTGTGGTGTTGAACACTGATTATAGGGAATTCACTTGTTCCTGAACATTCTGTACCCTCTTTGCACATTTGGCATGTAGGGTCTTCAGTAATTCTTTTGTGCAAATAACCCTGCCTGATAGAGCTTGTATCTGGGTCTGAATATGTGAGGACTTTTATGACTGGCCCCGAAATTGAATTTCAATTAATTCTGACTGGGCCTGAATTACTGCCATTATTTTGTTAAACTTTTTTTTAAACCTCGTCTGGGTTCCCACCCATTTCTTGTGGCCTATTCTAAACACATCTACAGGTCAGCCTTAGTTGCCATTGTGGGAAGCCCTTTTCTTCTAACTGCTTCTTCAGCTGGATGGTTGTCATGTTCTTCAAATGTACTCTTCCCATCTTTTCTCCTGCACTGCACAATTACTAAAGTATAACATAATTTGGTCACTGCTTTGTAACGTTAATGGAATTAGTCCTGTCACAGTCGCCATAGGTAATTTTACAGTCGTCCTGTAATTTTGTCGTTTTCTAGGCAGCAATTGAAATTAACAATCGTATGACTGTCAACACCTTGTTTATTACCGATATCACAAATACTTTTTCAAAATAAAAATATAACACAGAAAATATAATTTTGATTCATAACTGTGGTATCGATTACTAATACAACCGTAATTTATAGTAACAAAAAGATAACATACAAATATAATATTGAAATGTGGTATCAAACTAACTGTGTAACATAATCCACTAAACTCAGAATTGAGACTTTTTTCTCCATCTTGTACTGTTTATATATAGTTGGTAATGCCGTCATTCACTGTTATACGTTACTTACCAGAATAATCACAGAAATTCCAGGTGTACATTCTGGAATCTCGCAAACAAACTATTTTTATCTACAAATGTTTGTACATTGGTACAGAACATTCTAGTGACAGATAGTTTTAATAATATCAATCACAATATTATATAATATATTGTTACGGCATCACGAACAATCTACGTGTTTGTCGAACGTTCCAGAGAGATCCAGAGTGTACGCGTGTGGTGTACGTGCTTGTATATGCATCTACGAGAAACTTGTCGATGCTGCCAGCTGTGCGGACTATGTCAAGGCCGCAGATAATTACGTAGTTCATACGCACGCTACGACGCAATTAGGAATCGTCTAGATATTCGACTGGCTATAAATGCCTGTACTCAAACGACGTTAAGTTTAGTATGAGGCGAATTTTTGACTGTGCGGTTCGAGAGTATTAGTGCAATATATTTACAGAGCAGTTCGAGTTATTACTGTGTATGTTCAAGTAGTTATTAGTGAAGTGTTGCGTTTTATATTCGGACGGTATAATTGTAATACAGTTGAGTTTTAATATTAGTGGACATTTTATTGCATGTGAACAATTTTCATTTGATTTGTTGTAGACACTGTGTTGTTAATTACGAACTGTTTAACGGTCAAAATTAAAGGTGTGATTAGTGACTTAATTGGTGTCTTGTACTTATTTTGTTTCCACTGTACCTACGACGATCAGGTAGACCGTCGTAACAGTGGTGTCAGAACTGGGATAGAACAGTTAACAGTGGAAACAGTGGACAATTTGTACAAGACAAGTGTGATTCGTAGTTAATCGATAAACAATGGATGCCAGTCAGATGATGGAAAATTTACAGGTGCTGCTGTTGCAGACGGAAAAACGACAAGACGAGAAAGCGGAAGCGAGACAGAAAACCCTCCTGCAGGAGGCAGAGGAACGGAAGCGTGAAACAGAAGACATCAAAGCATTAATACAGGAGCAGAAACAGATGCAAGAACATAGTACCGCAGAATTGGGTCTCCTACGAGGTGAGCTTAATAAATAAGTTACTAAAATATTGGAGGTACAAAAATCAATAGACATAAAAATAGATGAAGTAGAAAAATCTGTCTCGAATGTTGAAGAATCGATGTCTACAAAAATATCTGAAGTAGAAAAATCTGTGTGGAAAAAGCTATGTCAACAAAAATAGAAGATTCAATTACAAATATAAAAGAGCAGATTAAAAATGAAGTTGAGCAGTGCCTAAAAATGCAGCCAAAACAACTTTGTGAACAAACTGTACCAATGATAAAAACAGAAAATGCCGCAGAAAATAAGTCAACAGAAAAAATAACTTTACCTGCAGTAGGGACAGTTCATGTCAAAGCTTCAACCTTTGACTGAAGCAGTCACTGGGCAACGTACCTCCCCCAATTTGAAGCTGCTGCATGCGCAAATAATTGGACAGAGAAAGACGAGGCTGTTTCACTCGTTCTCTCATTAAAAGGACCCGCGGCAGAATTACTACAGAAAGTGCCACCTGACAGCCAGAACATCTATTGTTCTATGCCGAGTGATAAAAGCTCTAGAATTACGGTATGGTGATAAACATTTGCGAGATGTGTACTGCACTCAGTTGAGAGCAAGGCGACAGCCTTCCAGGGAGAGTCTTCAAGAGTTTGAAGCAAGTATCGACAGACTAATTAGACTGGCCTATCCTGAAGCGCCAGAAGATTTTCGAACGAGTTTTGCGATGCAGACATTTACTGCCGGTGTTCGAGGTAACGAGCTACAGCAAGTCTTACGAATGGCAAGCCACCTGAACAGTGCGGACGCCCTGCTACATGCTTGCAATTTGAGGCCGCCAAATCGGTGTCAGGTTGGACAAGTCATAAAGTGTGCACGCTAAAAGATCGCGACGGCACAGACGATGAGGAAGAAGAACAAGGAACAGAGACGCGACGGTCGGCGCCACAGAATAAAATAAGAAAGGATGGAAGACCGAAGTGTTATAGATGTGGGAAACCTGGACATCTACAACGAGATTGTCGGGTTAGAATTCAGCAGCAGGGAAACGAGCAGTAGTCGGTACAATGGGGCGTGTGCTGACTAACTGGAGGAACAAAGCCCCTAGACAATACGCAATTTCTACACTTTGTAACGGGCCTATTTTTGGGGTAATAAAGCAATTTGTATTTTTTTTATAAAACCAATAACATTTTCGATGATAGGGACAAAATTTATAAAGAGAGGTAAATTTAGTGGTAGGCGACGGTGGTACGACTGATTGACAATATTGTATGTAAATTATTGAAACGAGTGTTATGAACTTAACAACAGACAGCAAATTGTGCCAAGGTCAACAAATGACACACAAAACCAGTCAACAAGTTATGCAACGAAACATGAGGCGATATGTTGCGTCAGCGCATTACATAACGCTGCTATGCAGGGTGTGTCTACGCCAACAACGCCAACACACACAGAACAAAGGGCAGTCGGACATTAACATCTTAGCAGTTCGGACGCAACAACTGTGCGTTCGCCGGTTCGCCGGTTTTAGGCGAAGTTTTGTGTATTCGCCGGCTGTGCGTGACCCCGCATAGAACATATAAAATGTGACGAAAATGAAAAAATGTAAAAACAATTAACAGTTTTCTCTTCATTAAAAGAACAGTTTTATTTTTTTTTGGAAATTATTCTTTAAAACTGAACAATGTGCGCGTAAAAGTGTGACGCCACCAACTCAACTGAACAGCTAAGTAGAAGCGTATCCATAAATTTTAACCAGGGTTTTGTTTTTTTCGAAATTACTTGCTACTTGCATAATGGGGAAATAAATTCTAATAAAGTATAAAATATAAAATGAGAGCTCTCAGGTCATAAAATAAGTGTGTGTGTGTGTGTGCGTGAGTATGTGAGTGAAATCATATAAATTAAGAAGGCTGGTTTGTGGGTATAAAAATTATTCCTATTTTAATATCTTGATTCTTTTTTGGTAATTCAAAAGTGTATACTATGTTTCAATTTTATTTTGTGTGAGTTTTTTAATAATGAGAATTGAATAATAGATGAGGGAGGTAAAGACGTAGTGTGTTAATGATCTTTTCAAAGTTAAATGATGTGAATATCCAATTGTTAATAAAAACGTAATTATGGGAAACAATATAAAGTTTTTCTTTGAACAACCAATTCTGATCTCCTGTTCGCCGAAAAGAACCCCACTTCTTAGGTACAAATTTTGTGTTTTGTTTGCTTGTTAATCATAAAACAAGATGGCGCCCGGCAGTAAACAGTGAACAGTATCTTTAGAATAAATTAAATTAAGTATCAATAGAACGACATATATCAATGGCTTCCGAACGTAGGGACAATTTATATAAATAAATTTATATAAATATAGGCCACGTGGAGAACAGAATGGTTGTTGGAAGGGGAAATAAAATTTTTGTATGTACGTAAAATAGACGTATAAAATAAGGTTATGTCATGAGTGTGTGTAGTATGGGTGAGTAGAATATTTTTTTTAATAATGATTATGTGTTACATATAAGACTATTTTGCAAAGAATTATATGTCTAAAAGATTTATGAAAAATGGCAGATAATAATGACGTCAGCTTATCTGATAATCAGATAGACAGTCAGTTAAGTAGCGATTCGGGAGTTCAAACGAATGACAGTAATTTAGAGAGTCAGTTGACCGAATCAAAAATAATGAAAGATGTCGAATATCAATCGACACCTATCCAAAGTAAAAAAAATGACGATACGTATGAAATGTTTAAAGCAATACAAGCAATGATAGAAAAACAGAGTGTAAAGTTAGACGAACACAAAAACGAAATTCAAGAGTTCAAAAGTAGTGTAAATGAGAAGTTAGATACACAGAATAACAAATTTGACGAGTTGAAAAATGAGATTCAAGAATTAAATAAATGCTTACAAAGTACTAATGAAACAATGAAAAATAGTTTGTGTAAATTAGAACAGAGTGTGGAGAGAATGAAAGTAGTTGTGATGAATCCAGAGAAAAATAAAACAAATGAAAATTGTAATGACAAGTGTGAAAATATGATATTGGATAGAGAATTAATGAATAATAATGATGTTGTTGAACATAATGAGAATAATAATATAATTGAAAATGTCATATCAGAGAGTACTGATGAGTTTGTGGAGTGTGATTATGAGATGTTAATGTGTGTTAAGGAGTTAGAGAGAGAGTGGAAAAATAATATAGTAGTTGAATGTGGGCAGAGGGTAAATTTTCCCATTAATTTTTCTGAACCAGAGTGTTCACAAATGTTGTTTTTTATGAAGGGTAAGAGACCCATATTAGTAGATGAATTGAAGTGTATTTTGATGTTGTATAATGTTGTACCCTCTGTCTGTAATAATTGTGAGAGTGTGATGTGGTGTTATGAAGAGAGAGAGTTGTGTATTGAGAGAGAGATAGAATTGTATAAGTTAAAAAAGAATTATGATGAATTGAGAAAATTACTAGAAGGGGTGAAGCTGAATCATGTAAAATACTTACCTGTTGAAAGAGAGATAGAGAATTATTTTGATAATATCTTACCTAACTATAATGACTTACCTGACGTAATAGTTGAGGAATATAAAAGTAAGGAAACAACTTACCTGACATTAACCAATAATACTGATGGAGACGGGACATTAATAACTGATGTTGACAAGGTTTCTGAAATATTAATAGGGAATAACCCTATCAATTATAATGGTGTAATGAAAGAATTAAAGTTGATAGATTATTATAATAATAATAATAATAAATGGTATGTGGATAACAATGATGCATGTTACAAATATATTAGATATTTATATGATGATGGAGGGTGAGCTAAAATATCAGTGTATAGACATTGTTGAATACTGTAAATTTTGGTAATGACCTTGCAGACTGGGACATATGAAGTGTGAAACAATTGAACAGTTATTGACGAATATTTTGTAAATAAAATATAGTGAATTTATTGTAGAATGTTAAGTAAATAAGGTGTGTACGTAAGATGATTGTTGCGATAATAATAATATCAATATTTTAAAGTTAAATAAATATCAGAATTAATTGTGAAAACAGTAATTGATTAATGGTAATTGTTTCGATAACTATATAATTTATATTTTTGGTAATTACTTAAATTAAAACAATTTGATACGTGTTAAATACTTTGATTGATTATTTGAATGTTAATTAATTAAATTTTTGACATATATCAACTTCAGAAAAACAGCGGGAGCTTGGTAGTTACCGGATTTGTTCAAGAAAGGCCAACCTCGATTACAGTTGACACAGGCACAACTGTTTCTATTGTGCGCCCCGACGTGGTGAAAGATCTCAAGCCAATCTGGTGCTCTTGCAGCTTGCGAACAGCTACTGGACGGCCTGTAAAAGTGTATGGAAAAGTGGAGATACACCTACGCCTCGGTAGACTTGAGTTTAATCATCAAGTACTTGTTGCAGACATTGTGGATGAAGCAATCCTTGGTGTGGACGTTATGAACGCATACGGATTTATAGTCGACTTCAAAAACAACGTCTTGAAAATCGGAGGCGAAGAGGTAATGCTATCAACAATGACGACAGCAGAAAAATCGATGGACGTCATAAACCAAGTGGCCGTAACTGTTCCGCCAAACTCCGAAAAGATCATCATGGTTAGAACTGCGGTAGATACTAGGGGCAATCAGTGCTCTATATTCGAACCCCAGGTAGTCAGCACACCGGGCATACTAATTGCCAGAAGTTTAGTAAAACCTGACGAAACCGGAAATGTACCTATTACAGTGGCGAATATTTTGGATCAAGCTATCACTTTATAAAGCAATACGCTCCTAGGCAAATTGACTCCTGTGGCCTGCGTAGCCGGAATAACGCAATGAAGATCCAGTTCTTCGAATAATTCCAAATTACCAGAGGAACTGCAAGAATTATTGAACAGATCTTCTTAACAACCTCTCAAGTGGTGAGGTAAAAGAACTCAGACAGTTTTTACACGAATTCAAAGATTGTTTTGCAGTTCGGGGCAGTCACTGGGAAGAACCTCTCTTGTGCAACATCGCATCAATACCGGGGACACAACACCGATACGCCAACCTCCTCGAAGGCCTCCATTATCTAAACAAGAGGAAATGTCTCGGTTAGTACAGGACATGTTGACAGAGGGCGTACTCGAACCTTCGTCAAGTGCTTGGTCTTCTCCTGTAGTGCTGGTAGCAAAGAAGGATGGTGGATTGCATTTCTGTGTAGACTATCGGAGGTTAAATGACGTTACAAAGAAAGACTGCTATCCATTACCTCGTGCTGACGATACACTCGACACGTTGTCCGGAGCACAGTGGTTTTCCACATTGGACCTGAAGAGTGGATATTGGCAAGTAGGTCTTCATCAAGAAGACAAGGAAAAGACCGCTTTCTCGACCCCAAGTGGCTTATTCCAATTTAATGTCATGCCATTTGGACTCTGTAATGCACCGGCAACATTTGAGAGATTGATGGACCTGATACTCCGAGGCCTGACGTGGAAAACTTGCCTTGTTTACTTAGACGATGTCATAGTGATCGGGAAGACTTTCGAAGATCATTTGGAAAACCTTAAGGAAGTTCTAACTAGAATTCACGGTGCACAACTGAAGCTGAGCCCGAAGAAGTGTTCTCTATTCCAGAAGGAAGTACAGTATTTGGGCCATCTGGTTTCGCCAGCGGGTGTTAGCATGGATCCTAATAAAGTAGACACCGTAAGAGACTGGCCAGTCCCGAAGAATAAACACGAAGTTCGGAGTTTCCTGGGGTTATGCTCATATTACCGATGTTTTGTGAAAGGCTTCGCTACTATTGCTAAACCACTACATGAGCTAACAGAAAATAAACGAAACTTCCAATGGTCGAGAGAGTGTGACCAAGCATTTAAAATGTTGAAGATTGCATTATGTTCGCAGCCAATTCTCGCTTTTCCAGCTTCCGAAGGGAAGTACATCGTAGACACAGACGCAAGCAATACTGGTCTAGGAGCAGTTTTGTCTCAAGTGCAGAACGGTGAAGAACGAGTAATAGCGTATTACAGCAAGACGCTTTCTAAACCAGAGAGAAATTATTGTGTTACAAGAAGAGAGCTGTTGGCAATTGTCAGAGCTTTGGAGCACTTCCATAAATACCTCTATGGAAGAGAGTTTTCACTACGTACCGACCATGCTACACTTGCATGGCTCTTGAGATTTAAAAATCCGGAAGGACAGATGGCAAGGTGGCTTGAATGTCTGCAAGAGTACAACTTCAAGGTACAACATCGGTGGGGGCGCCTGCACGGTAATGCAGATGACTTATCACGAAGACCGTGCCCGGAAGACTGCCGACATTGCCATAGAAAGGAAGAACAAAACTCAAGCGAACATGTTCAAGCCATCACTGTAGATTCCCTGGCTGACGGCTGGACAACACAAGACTGTCGACAAGAACATATGACTGATGAAGACATTGGACTGATCTTGACAGCAAAGGAGGAAGGTCGCCGCCCGGATTGGCAAGATATCTGCCATGGTACCGAAGTGCTGAAGGGCTACTGGGCACAATGGGAATCTCTCAGCTTAGAAAACGGATTGCTGAAAAGGGCTTGGGAAAGTGCAGATGGACGAGACGTGGTCATGCAGTTGATAGTTCCCCGAAGTAAAGTGCAGTCTGTTTTGAAGGAAATGCATGATGGAACATCTGGAGACCATCTTGGCGTTAACAAAACCCTTGACAAAATACGGAAGCGATTCTATTGGCTTCATCTTCGCCACGACGTAGAGGAATGGGTTCGGACGTGTGAAATATGTGCTGCAAGCAAGGGCCCACAAGTCAGAAGCAGGGGAAAAATGAGACAGTATAATGTTGGACTACCTTTCGAGAGAATTGCCATAGACATTGCTGGACCATTCCCAGTTACTGACGATGGAAACCGGTACATCATGGTTGTAGGTGACTACTTTACTAAGTGGGTAAACACCCACCCACCCACCCACCCATTGCCTACGCAATTCCAAATCAGGAGGTTACCACTGTGGCGAAGCAGTTAGTTCACAACTTCTGTTGCCGTTATGGAGCCCCTATGGAAATCCATACGGATCAAGGGAGAAATTTCGAATCAGGAGTGTTTAAAGAATTATGCCATCTACTCGGAATTCGCAAGACCAGGACAACGCCACTGCATCCTCAGTCGGACGGGATGGTTGAGAGATTCAACAGGACACTTGAGCAGCATCTTTCGAAAGTTGTTGACAAGAACCAAACAGACTGGGACCAACGTATACCACTATTCCTTATGGCGTATAGGTAATCAGTACACGACACAACCGGCGTGACTCCAGCAAAATTGGAATTTTGGGCGGGAGATTCGTCTTCCTGGGGACTTGAGACTCAGTCCCAAGAGCCAAAGAACTATTCCTCGCAATTAGAAAACCAACTGCGAGAAATGAATCACTTGGTAAGAGGACGGCTGAAGATTGCCAGTGATAAAATGAAAACTCGGTATGACATTCGCAGCAATAGTGTGGGTTTCCAAGAAGGAGATCAGGTCTAGTTGTTCAATCCAAAGCGCCGTCGTGGTCGCTCACCTAAGCTTCAGTCCAACTGGGAAGGACCCTACACTGTGAAAAAAAAGAATTAACGATCTTGTTTATCGGATTCAACAGGAAGGACAGCGAAAGTTCAAGGTCGTCCACCTAGATCGCCTGGCTAAGTACAACTTTAGAGACGGTTTGCCAGTTCGGGACGAACAGGCTTAAGGAGGGGGCAGTGTTACGGCATCACGAACAATCTACGTGTTTGTCGAACGTTCCAGAGAGATCCAGATTGTACGCGTGTGGTGTATGTGCTTGTATATGCATCTACGAGAAACTTCTCGATGCTGCCAGTCGTGCGGACTATGTCAAGGCTGCAGATAATTACATAGTTCATACGCACGCTACGACGCAATTAGGAATCGTCTAGATATTCGACTGGCTATAAATACCTGTACTCAAACAACGTTCAGTTTAGTATGAGGTGAATTTTTGACTGTGCGGTTCGAGAGTATTAGTGCAATATATTTACAGAGCAGTTCGAGTTATTACTGTGTACGTTCAAGTAGTTATTAGTGAAGTGTTGCATTTTATATTAGGACGGTATAATTGTAATACAGTTGAGTTTTAATATTAGTGGACATTTTATTGCGTGTGAACAATTTTCATTTGATTTGTTGTAGACACTGTGTTGTTAATTACGAACTGTTTAACGGTCAAAATTAAAGGTGTGATTAGTGACTTAATTGGTGTCTTGTACTTATTTTGTTTCCACTGTACCTACGACGATCGGGTAGACCATCGTAACAATATTATGCGATAGTATTACACTAAAATCTCGTTTGTCCGAATCGCATTTATCCAAAAATCCGGTTTATCCTAAACAATTTTTAGTAAATTTTAAAAATACACAATATCATTTTCCTGTCTTTATAATATATATTTAATCGTTGTTTTAATAGTTCATCTTCTTCATTCACAGCACTTAATTAATATTGATTGTTAAACTTTCACTTGTGAACTTACTTTGTTTTTTCCTATACGCGTTTCTGCGTGATGTGCGCCTTCGTCAGCGGTGTGAGACAGAATGTCCGGAACTTGTAACAGTTTTTTGGTTGATAGGTTGATTGTGGGGGGGGTGGAAGGGAATCGGCTCGGGGATCCGAATTATTGTATGTTTTATGTATAATTGTGTCAAAGAGTGCGTGTGATTTAAAGTGTAATTGGTGATTGGTGGTACACACAAAAAACCACAGCTACACCAACATAGATAATAATCTTGAGATATTACACTACTTGCCTAAAAGTCGGAAACTTAACACAGCAGAACAATATGAAATATACAAACACTACACAACACAACCAAACAACATACTGAACGACCAATTACACTTTAAATCACACGCACTCTTTGACACAATTATACATAAAACATACAATAATTCGTATCCCCGCGTATATTTAATAGCGTAGACAAGCGATTCCATGTGATATAAAGTAGAAAGTCAATAATCAAAACTAATTGGGATAAGGGGTACTCTGAATTATCGATTTGTTCGGATTTCCGAACATAAAGTTCATATATTGTAAACATAAAGTACTGTATACTGTTATGTATTATAACAGTACATTTCTGCTTCCTTTTAGAAGCCAAATGTGACACAATAACAACAGTTCATATAAAACAATCCTATGTTAATAAACAACTGTAATGCAACTACTGCATAAACTGTTCGGTAATAAAAAAAAAACAGCAATAGGACTGTTCCAGTACTGTAGAATATAATTTACAGTGTGATGCCGTTTTATAGTGTATTGTGTCATATTCACTGTAAGTAACTTTTAAATTATTATTATTAAATAAAGTTACTGTACATACATATGTATTATTATTTAAATAGAAGTTTCGGTTTATCCGAAATGGGCGCGGTCCCATCAAATTCGGATAAACGAGTTTTTAGTGTACTTTGAATGTGGGTTGGGGGTTCTCTAGTATACAACAATCTTTGTAGCCTCTTTAGATAATTTGATTACCTTCTTAATATACACATTTTTCAGCAAGTTGTATTGTAATTATATACAATGACATTGTAACATAATTGTGTTGATATTAAATTTTAAATTATCTCGAATTTCAAATTATATCCCGTAAATCTGGTTCAGTGGTTTTGGTTGGTGCACTATGGAAAAGCTTAGAGCCTCTTATGGTATCCTGTTTTTAATAATAATAGACTCCTTTTTGTACTTCCCAGATGGATTAGGAAAGGCATTCAAAAAAGAGTGTCACCTGCACTGCGCTTCATACACCTATTAACTAATACTCTTGGTGTCATCCTAGGTACTTATCCCATAGGCCAAGTTGACCCAATGGCTGGAAAACCAGGCACTGGTCCAACCCAAGTTTCCAGAGTTGGATGAAGTGATTTTATCACCCAGTAGTCTTGGGCTCATTTCAGCCAAGACCATGCTACAAGAAGAGCCGGTAACGAGTCAAAAAAGGGGATATGAATGTTTTAATTAGAAAAGTAAATATTTGAAATAAAATCGATCCCAGTGTGGAAATAAAGTCAGCGGTGGCGACAGAGAGTCATTGTTATTTCCGTACATTCCAGCAGTGACGCGACTTGGTATCATTGTGAGAGGAAATAATCCAGGCACACTTTCACTAATAACCATATACAAACAGCAATACATCCTGAACCATTAATTTTTTGTTATTATATTATGATGTGAATGATCTGTAATATACCAAATAATTCTTAGTCCCAGTGAGGGCACCAATTGTAATATACCTCACTCTTCTCTGTTTTATTATTATATATCTATCAAAATATATATGACAAATACCATAATTTGGTATTGCTGAGTACTTACCAAATTCATTAGGCGCCGGGCTCATTTTCTTCTTTTATAAACTGTTTTATACCTAAGGGGTTCCAGGGTTTCGGGTACAGGAAGATTTTGAAACACAGTTGACGACACAATTGATAACAAAATATTCTGGAGGTTAACCATCAATTTTAATTCACTCTAAGTTAGTACATACATAACCATGTGTTCACAATAGTGACGTCATATGATCTGACCCAAAACAAAATGGCGGTTACTTTCTCTGCCTATTGCTATTCTTTTAATTTCTTTATTTTCTGGATTTATATCTGTTTGGCTTTATTGCTGCAGCTTCAAAAGTCTTTGTTAATAGTTAATTATGTCTTACCCAAACCAATGCCCTCCGCATATGTGTTTATGGCCATACATTCATTCTTTCATTCGCATACATTCAAATTTAGACCCATACATTCTCTTGATTAACAACTTGATATTAATGAGCTCATTAATGAGATAAAATAACAAAAAGGGACTTCTCTGATTAGTAGGTGTTGATGTCCATCCGTTGGTTGTGTGTGACGCCCATGGTGATGGCCGGTGTTCGCCTTGTGGTCGGCCGTTCAATTAGATTGATGTTACACTGAATTTACACATTTTGTATCTTTGTACAATTAACATAAAATGAGCCTTTCTCGCTCCACTACTGTGGCTAACATTTTGCCAATTAATTTTAAACTATTGTCAAATTTATTGCACACAACGATACATCGCTGTGGCTGCTATGAAGAATGGCGTCGGAATGAGACCGAGGCAAATGTAAATTTTTTGCTTGTGTGTGTGTGTGTAGTTCTTACGTCATCCAGCTTTGTCTTGCTGGACAACACCTCGTTGCACACATTGTACTCAGTGCGTCATTGTTCTTAGCGATGACGGAACCGTGCTATAGCCCAATCATAATTCATATTGTAGTCCTCCGTCACAAACACCGCCATGGCCTTTGTTGAATTCAGCACGTCCATCGGCGACCTTGGAGTCTTACTCTGGCTGAATTTGCGTTGTTCCTTTTTCCAGAGGGACAATGGACCTAACCATTCTGTATGTTTTAATAATTACATAATAAAAACATTGAAAATCACCCTTAATTCCCATAATTCTGGTACTGGGTCATTATGTACTGTTACAGACCCCCTCAAGGAAAATTTTTGTGTCGAAACCCAAAACTTTCCTTGACTCATTCACACTTTCCTAAAAGGATCGGTCTAGATATGTCACCACAACCCCCTGTAACGTTACAAAAGAAAATTTTATCATCACTTACCCTTGGTCCCATGATGTTGGTCGCACCCACTGACCTTACTGGACTTCTCCTGAGAGATCCCTACACCATAAGGCCATGAGGCACTCTACACTCCTGTTCTGACGCTCCAGCCAGCCCAGGACTGCGGTCACAACACCACAAAACTCTGAAACATCGAATACAAAATTTTGAAATAGTGGTCTAGTACACTTACATATCTACAACTGATATGTTCCCTTTTAGACGCATTGGTTTGTGTTTGGGGCATTGGTTTGTTATTAATTCCAAAAGTTTCAACCTCACAACTACAAGACTTAAAATACAATGATTTTTTTTTTTTTTTTCACCACCAAACTCAATTTCTTCCTTGTAAGAAAATAAACAACATATATATAACTACACATAACACAATACATCAAAAATTCTTTAATATACCCCCAAAATACCTTCACCTAATTATTTCTATAAATTCAGCTTACAACTATCATGGCAGACACTGTTATTACTTAAAATTTGTTACTCAACTTAGATTCACTTCTTCTATTTTGTAAATGGCAGCTTACTATAATATTTTATTCAACTCCCTTTGTAACTTTAGATTTTCAACTTTACAATATACTCTATATTAACACTTGTTATCGTCATTACCCCTGTAACGACCTCCTAACCACACACTCTATTGCCCTCAACATAATAAAACATCATAAATCATTGTACATTACATATTAACATTGTTACATTTACCTTACATTAAACAATTTAAATTTACATGACTTGTACCAAACTTTATCACATTACTACTTCAACAATTCTCTATTAACTTTTAATTATTTGACCTTCATTAGATTCTATACAACAATTTCAAATTTATCCTTACCTTTCTGTTACATTTACCTTCCTTTGTTACCTCACCTTCCTACCATGAATTCTCCTTTTCTAACCCTTCTATCCTTACTCGTTTGGGTGACTCTCTATTATTCATTATTTTCTCTGTCTTATTTTGGCATTGTCAATCTAACCTTACTCACCTCTTTTTAACTACTAACATCCGCTTCTAACCATTAATATATTTTGACACCAATATCTCTATAATAACCCCCTTCACAAATCCCATTTAAAACCTCTGGCACCGTGCATTTTTGTACTAGTATGTGTGTATTCCCTCTAACCAACTCATTCCCTTATCGGTTCCTGACCTTTTCAGATAACCCTTTCCGGCACACAACGGTCCACTCCCGTCTCAACATCTCTCATTGGACTCCTACACCAATACCCTTATTACAAAATATCACCAACAACCACAAATATAATTACCACTCACATCACTCACCTCTACATATAATCACTAACCACTGTGTCCCTAAAATATCTAACACCTCTTTATATACTATCAACATCTCAACACTTTATTTTTCCTAACTCCCAATAACTCTATTTTATCCTTACTACCCAAACTCTTTTACACCATTTCAACTTAATACACCATTAGAAAATTCGTCACTTACTAACTAACAACACTACCTCTCAATACCCAAATCTATTACCTGCTTTATCATTTACTAACGCTTAGAACCTGAATCTCATAATATCATTTAAACTTTCTTCAGTTATTTAAAATCCTACAATACATGTTTACATAAAAATTACATAAAATACACAACAGCAAAAATACACAAATACATAGACATCAATACACAAAAATATACAATTCACATAATCATGAAATCATTTACCATAATCAGTCCTAATCAGTCCATTTTTAAAAACACTGTCCACACAATTAAATGTTCATAACACAATAAACAATAAACAATTACCCCATATCGTCGAACAATAGTCTAACATATTTGTAACATAGATCATTCTTATTTATATCAAATTTATTATTATTATTATTATTATTATAATCTCGTATTTCTATGTCATTCATTATCACTTCTGTTGGTTCATATACCTGTTCAATATTGGTCAATTTTGTCCAGTCTCCGTTGGTATTATCTGTTAACATTAGGTAAGTTATATCATCATTGTTAACCTCATCTACTGCTATCTCAATGTCATTGTAAGGTAAGTACTCATTATCATTATTATTTCTCTCTATGCCTAGCCTTTCTGTGAATTCTTCATAATTTTTCTTTACTTTAAATATCTTTATTTCTCTCTTTCTCTCTCTCTCAAAACATTTCTCACCATCATACCAAGCTACATTCTCTCTCACAATATATGCAGGGGATACTAACTTATCATTACAGCACCACCTATGAAGTGCACAAAAACCCAAGGGAAATTTATCTGTAGACCAATCGTCTTTCACATACTCACGTGAAGCCATTTCTTCACTCCCTACTACACCATTAAGGGAAAAATTTACCCCCTGCAACCCCTTTATCTGTAAATTCTCTCTATACTTTCTCTCTAATTCATCAACACTTTTTATCACTTCATTATCAAATTCTACTCCCATTATACTTTTATCACCACTCTCAATACTCACACAATTATTTTCTAACACCATATTTTTAATTCTATTATCATAATTCTCACCACTACTTACCTTGTCTTTATTTTCATTCAATTTATTTGATTCTCTACTATTCTCTACCCCAATTTTACTCTCGTAATTTTCACCTACTTGATTTAATTTGACATTTTGTAAAGTATTTTGCTTCTTGAGCTCATTCTCAAGACTATCTAATTTTGCATTAAATGTATTATTCATTTGATTTAATTTGTCTTCGAACTTGTTATTTTGTTGTTCGAATTTGTCGCTAATTAATGTGAATAAATCTTCTAATGATATTTTATTTTCAGCTACTCTAGGTGTCGAGCTAACATGCTTTCCTAATAAAATGGATTCCGTGTCTGTACTGTCCATTTCTATACTATTATTGTTTTCTGCCATCATTACTTCAATATTTACATGGTTATTTCTCTTTTATTTATATATGACTACGCAATTTACTCAACTCGTACTTAACTGTTCAATTTCGTCAACATAACCTCTCATTCATTATATATCGTCTTCTGTGTTTCTCGATCTATCTGTTTTATATAAATTAATTTTTTATATAAAGTCCACTGTGAGGGCGGCCAATTGTAATATACCAAATAATTCTTAGTCCCAGTGAGGGCACCAATTGTAATATACCTCACTCTTCTCTGTTTTATTATTATATATCTATCAAAATATGTATGACAAATACCATAATTTGGTATTGCTGAGTACTTACCAAATTCATTAGGCGCCGGGCTCATTTTCTTCTTTTATAAACTGTTTTATACCTAAGGGGTTCCAGGGTTTCGGGTACAGGAAGATTTTGAAACACAGTTGACGACACAATTGATAACAAAATATTCTGGAGGTTAACCATCAATTTTAATTCACTCTAAGTTAGTACATACATAACCATGTGTTCACAATAGTGACGTCATATGATCTGACCCAAAACAAAATGGCGGTTACTTTCTCTGCCTATTGCTATTCTTTTAATTTCTTTATTTTCTGGATTTATATCTGTTTGGCTTTATTGCTGCAGCTTCAAAAGTCTTTGTTAATAGTTAATTATGTCTTACCCAAACCAATGCCCTCCGCATATGTGTTTATGGCCATACATTCATTCTTTCATTCGCATACATTCAAATTTAGACCCATACATTCTCTTGATTAACAACTTGATATTAATGAGCTCATTAGAGATAAAATAACAAAAAGGGACTTCTCTGATTAGTAGGTGTTGATGTCCATCCGTTGGTGGTGTGTGACGCTCATGGTGATGGCCGGTGTTCGCCTTGTGGTCGGCCGTTCAATTAGATTGATGTTACACTGAATTTACACATTTTGTATCTTTGTACAATTAACATAAAATGAGCCTTTCTCGCTCCACTACTGTGGCTAACATTTTGCCAATTAATTTTAAACTATTGTCAAATTTATTGCACACAACGATACATCGCTGTGGCTGCTATGAAGAATGGCGTCGGAATGAGACCGAGGCAAATGTAAATTTTTTGCTTGTGTGTGTGTGTAGTTCTTACGTCATCCAGCTTTGTCTTGCTGGACAACACCTCGTTGCACACATTGTACTCAGTGCGTCATTGTTCTTAGCGATGACGGAACCGTGCTATAGCCCAATCATAATTCATATTGTAGTCCTCCGTCACAAACACCGCCATGGCCTTTGTTGAATTCAGCACGTCCATCGGCGACCTTGGAGTCTTACTCTGGCTGAATTTGCGTTGTTCCTTTTTCCAGAGGGACAATGGACCTAACCATTCTGTATGTTTTAATAATTACATAATAAAAACATTGAAAATCACCCTTAATTCCCATAATTCTGGTACTGGGTCATTATGTACTGTTACAGATCGAAAAATAAGGAGGCTGCGGCATTGAGGCCGAGAAACGTAAGCAGCGACGAAAATCTAGTGTGCCGTGCAGGGCATAAACGAAAAAGTAAAACGCCTTATTTCCGGCATCTAGGCAGTCTACGAACCTTCTTCAGCCCAGCCGGGCATTTCATTAACAAGTCCGTGAAAAAAGACTCAGTTTATAATAAATAATGTAGTTATTTACAGCAGCGATTCAAGTAAATCAATGTAGACAGTGCGTGACTGACAGGCGAAACATCACAACCCGATTTTGGACAGTTTAGCCGAACATCAGAAAAGAAACTGCGCACAACATGGAATTACCACGTGCTACGAATAAGAACTAAAATATTGTGAAGACATCGGCCAGGTACCGGGTGAACGTATCACCTTAAATTTTATTGTTTTTTAATAACAAAGAGCGCTAATAGAAGATTGGGTGGGAAAGAAATTATTTTGGCCTTTTTGCATTGATTATTATATAATGAAATATGAGGGGAACTCGAAAATGTATTAGTATGAAAGCGTGTGTATAAGTGAGCGAATGAAGAATACATATAAGAAGTATTGGGTTTGCGGAGTATATAGTTAAGTGCACTGATGATGTAGAATCTAATGTGGATATCATAATTTTTTTGTAACTTGTTTTAAGCCTCCGGGCAGAATAGTAATCTATTTTGGATAATAATTTCTTGTAATTTGTTTTACGCCTCAGGGCAGAATAGTTGTGTTCATTTTGAATGATTGTCAGTATAAAGAAAATAATGCATTAAACCAAATTTCTAAATAACCAAAAGGTGTTGTGCAATTTGTTTGCTCGCGCGCACCTATTGCGTTCTGAATCACTGTTTCCAATGTTTCGCATAAACGACCCATGGATCTTCTGAGGGTGATATTTCAATAAGTCAGATGCATAAATTGGTTGAGTGTCAGCCTCAAACACTCTGGCGACCCTGGGCACTTCTGAAGGTAAGCGGGTAAGTAATGTACAGGTACTACTTCTACAAGCAGGAAGAAGGAAGGTAAGTTTACAAGCCACACCCAATAAGAATACAGATCTAGACCGAGAGGTCAGTAAACATACTGGGGGGGGGGGCAGCAGTATCCACTGATACCAATCTGGGGGTATTTAGGAGGAATGTAACAGCTAAATTTGTGTTATTGTAGGCGCCAGTCAAATCTTTAATTACCCAGCAGTAACATGTGTACAAAATCAGAGGGAACTTTACTACGCCAAACTGTCCCATGAACATTAACATTGGCAAATTTGCTTCAGGATGAAATGTTGTAATTAAGAAGAAAACTTTCACTTGCATCTACCTACTCAAGGTATTTGTTGGCCAGTAGTGGAGTCAAGACATAACCCTGCCTTTCTCATAACCCTAACCTCCTTTCTTACTTGGTCTCTAGAGATATTCTTATATCTTGTACCTACAGTTTAACAGTTTGGGTGCCAGACATTTCAGCACAAGTCTTCTATAGAGTGCTGACCGTTTTTAGTGTTTTTCAAAAAATTCTTGTGTAACTATAACATAATACAGAAAAATGGTACTTACCTCGTTTTAAATGGTGGACTCTTCATAATGAAATACACATTTTTTGTTTTGTTTAAACGCTTTAATTAAACACTTACTTTTTATTCACTATTGTAGTAATACTCAGTAATTAATAATTAAAAGTATTTAAATTTGTGTTACTTTACCTTATTTGGACGTCAATTGAAGCGTTAAAATAGTTCTAAACCTTGACGTTCGTATGAAAATTAACCAAGATGTCGTCTAGTGTACTCGGCAGAGAATAATAGGCCAATGCAAATAACAAATACGTATTTATAAGTTCACATAAAACATTATTTTATTTCTTTAACATGACATTCATTTCTTTTCCTACGTATTTCTATATAATTATGTTACGACATACTGTGATAGCCCATTATAGGATGTTATCAACTAAACATATTAAAAGAAAACCAAATATTGAAAATACACATTATAATCGGTATACCTTAAATAATTAACGCAACCCAGTGTTTTTGTTCATTATGTAATTTTCACACACCCATACATACATATATATACTATTTCTTTAAATCCCCATTTTCTTTTTTAATTAATAGCTTTCTCAGAATTCAGTAGATAACAGATTAAGAGTTTGGTGCATCTTTAATAAAAATATAAAAATGTTTACGAGTTACTCATCCCTTTTCCTGCGTCTCCTCGTCATCACGTCACTGTTTTATAATCACTTTTTTCTCCGTTTAACTTCCGAACTGTTTTTACAAATTGTCACTGCTGTATATACACTTTTCTGTCCGAAATATTTATGAAAAACTGTTTCTACTTAAACTTGCGAAGTACTAACTTCCTTCACACTTTGGTTGTTGTTTTATTAATTCACTCATTATTAGTCGGCCAACTTGATAGTTTGCTCACGAGCACGAATTTTCTGACCGCGCAGTCTGAGGGCTTTTGTCGACTGACAATTTTCAAAATGGCCAAGGATCCTCTGTGTGCGACAAATTGCGTCGAGATTGGCGGAACGCATCTCGAGGAGTTTACGTCATCTAGCACCTGGTGAGAAGGAATTTTTCAGACGTGCTTTTTCCGTGTGAACGTTGGCCCAACCGTGCGCTCGCACGCGGGAATTCGCACCTTTGCTAATAACTTGCATTCTTTGTAACAGACTGTGCCTTATACGGAGCTACAGTCCATGACCAAAAGTATACTCTTGTTAAATCAAAACTGGAAAACTTTATATTATAGCCCCTCAACAGTCTGTATCGTTACACTATTTTGACTATTTAAAAAACTTGTGCAAATGTAATAGGCACTAAAAATTTTTGAAACCCTTCAAATTATCTAAAAGCAGTATATCTCACTGTTCAGACACAAAAAAATAATAAACTGAATCACCAATTATTTTTGTGATTTTTTTTTTGTAAAATAGTTTGTATACGAGTATATGTATTTTTTTGTAATGAAAAACTTGTAAACAACGGGTTTTTACATATTGCAATTTTACATTTAATAGTATGATGAGTTTCCTTACTCCTTTACCAGTCCATTTTCTGAACATATCTTCTCTGTACTCTCTTCTTCCCTTCAGATGGTGGTATTTTTTCAAGGAAATGTATTTCTAGTCATGACAGCTGGTCACCACTTGTACTTGGCTGAAGTTCTTGTTCAAATACTGGTAGATCTTTACATAATAATAATAATAGTTACATAGTTTATTTACATAGTTCTTTTATGAATTTGATAAGGGGTACACTTTTTTGTTTCACCTTAATGATTTGTTTCTATAATGATTGTACAGAATACGTGTATTTATAAGGGACATCAAAAATGTGTGGAAAGCCAATTTCCTCCACCACTTTATTGAGTTGTGTTGAAATGCTCCATGCAACATAAGATGATCCTAAAGATCAACACCCATTTTATTTTTATGATAATTTTTATACAGGCAGGTTTTATTTTATTTTATTATTTTTTTCCTCTTTTATCAAAATATGTTACCATAGAGGCACAGTGTCATATAGAAAGCATATAAACATGTCTCATATACTCTTCCTCTGAAACATACACTCTAATTTACAGAGATGCAGTAGTTTTTCTTGACCCCTTCGGTTGTTTTTGGGAGATCCCTTTCCTGTTTTTCTGATAGTGATTACTATAGCTGAATTGAAAGGGTAGAGCTAGTGTAGTATCTATCTGTGTACAACACAGACACCGTAATTGCAAGGGTAGACCTAGTGTAGTATCTATCTGTGTGCAATGTGTACAACACAGACACCGTAATACATTTTTTGTAAGGTCAGTTATTATGTTACTTTGTCCACAAAATATTTAGAAGTCCAAATGTAACCATTTGTGGATTCTGAGAACATAAAGTTTAATGCCATATTTGATAGGCTTTTTGTGGCATTTATTGTTTAAAAATAAGCCTACCTCTATATTTTCACATGCCTACATCAATCATAATATGTTCAGCTGGCTGATAAACTTGTTGTAAATGGACACTGAGAGTGTCTTTTTTTTTGTTATTTGAGAGGTCCGAGATTGGTCCTCTCTGGCTGTTCTGGAGCAAGCTCCCTTCAGCTGTGTGGGTATGGTTTTGTGGGTAGGTTGTGTACACCAGCGGTGACCGGCCAATGAGAAGGACGTTGGTATTCAGGTGTGCGTAGCCTCAAGGAGAGGGTGTGGGGGGGGGGGTGATCAGTCCCAAACTTATGGACTATAATGCCAGTGTCGTGCAGCAATTGACGCTAGAGATGGAGAGAAGCATCGTAGTGGCATCAAGGGCGGTTTAGGGAACAGGTTGTTGGGTTATAAGATTGGACTACCAGTAGAGGGTGTTTTGATTTTTATTTCATTTGTTTATTGACTGTAATCACGTTGATGAAGTAGGAGGATGCGGGGGGACTGGGTGTTTTTTTTTTTTAATAAGTTAGCGGCGAACACTAGACGGGTCTTAGGGTGCATAAGGCTAATTTTGTTGTTTTATTTAAACTTTGAATAATACAGGCCTCAGAAATACCATTCTGATTAGGAGTTTAAATGTGTTAAACTTGACCATATATGGAAAGAGACCACGAGAGAAGAGTTTCAAGTTTTTAACTTGAATGAAAAATTAAAAGAAACAATGGTGGAAAGAACACTTAAAAAGAATGTCAGATTCCAGACTGGCCAAACAAGTCTGGAAATACAAACCTATATGTTGTTGTACAAAACAACTAATCACAAATCGTTGATGCTACAAAAAATTATAGCACAATAAAAATTGGTACAGTAGAGTGTTGAGTGATAGTTGTGCAATCTAATTTAGTCTAACAGTGGTTTGGATATTGGATGAAAATTTGACTATTCGAACACAAAAAACTGTAAGAGAATATAAAAGGATCAAACTAAGTAAAATTTTAAGAAAAATAGTTTACTTAGCGTAATGGGGCCTCACTCACCTTCGAAGCACTCTCATTGGTATTTCACACACTTATCCCAGTGTTTCTTCCACATAAAATAACAGTCTGAAATGTCTTCCCTGTTGGTGGCAATTTTAGCTTTGGAAAGAGCCAGAAGTCAGAGGGTAATAAATCAGGACTGTAGGGTGGCTGACCAACCTGTGTGATGCAAGTTTTATCTAGAAGTCATGTACCAGGCACGAAGAATGTGCAGGTGCAGTCCACGTGCCCACAGCTCCTTCCGTTTTGTGTTCAATGGATTCCTCTGCTGTAAAGAATTTTGTGTGTAGCACTTCTAAGTTATTGTCTGACTTGGGAGAACATGCTCATTATAGACTGCACCTTTATGGTTGAAAAAAAGAGTCAGCATGGCCTTGATGTTGCTTCCAGAATGTGAATCACTTTCTGTGATTTCTCTGCCATTTTAAAAGTGTCAGTACTATACTTTAATTTGAGTGTCACTCATGGAATCCTTCCTGAAGCCCTATCGATTATTTGAGTGGTTGCTGTGGATGAGTGTCCAACTGAATGACGCAAGGCCTGATGCAGATGTGCTGATCTTCTCACTCAAGTCATTTTGAATGCAGTTGTCACACAAAAACACAATCTTAATGGGGTCTCATTGGCAAATGAAGGATCTGACAGAAACCTAACTGTTCATCTGTGCACAGTAAGGTCTCTGTAATTGGATATGCATTTTGTGAATCTCATGTGATGTGTTGTACAGATATTCAAAATGATTATATATAGTCCGCACAGACGTTGTAGGGTTGAAAATATAATAAAGTGGTATAAGCATTATGCTTACAGTTTCTTTAATACGAGTATTTCATAAAGCGTGTGTAGACTTTTACACTCCACAATACACTACTCTGTTACACATTAAGTACAGAACTGGGAAAAAATTATACTAAATGTTCAGTACAAAATCAAAATGTTTTAGAAATATATTTACATGGTAAGTTGGTATTATGAAAAAAATCACCTATTTTTTGTTGGATGGTTTTCAAATATATTTTGTTTGCAGCTAAATCTTCCAACCATTCATTTAACCATTTGTAACGGGACAAACTATTGGGATTTATTTCTTCTAAAATAATTGTAAAATGTAATGGCCACTCCCGCCGAACAACGTTTGAATCATAAATGCTGGACAGTTTTTTAACACCTTACAGTCAGTGCGGTAACAAGCCAAGCCGTACGTACGTGTTGCTGTTGCACAAAGCAATTAACGAGTCTGGGAATGTAAACGTTAGCAGCGAGAGGGGCGTATTCGCGTGTATGCGCGCATGGGTGTGACGCTGTGAACAGCTTGAAAAACACGTACGAAACATTCTTTCTCGCCCAATGTGCAGAAAACAAAGAACTCAACACAGTAAAATCCGCCTCAGTCGCAACTACACTCTAAAACCGGCCGGTTGTAAGGAACAGTTCAGGAACAAAAATGCGGGCCCGCAGCTAAAAAATGTGATGTAAAATAAAAATTATTTCCATACAAATAATATAAATAGACTGTGTTGTGACAAACAAAAATGTAATAACTGTTCGGAAATAAGAACCGTGCAAAACGAAAGGTGCGAGATGACAATAAGGAGTGGACGATTCCAGATCAACTTTTCGAACAGCTAAGTAATCTGCAGAGTACTACCATATATTTGAAATCCAATATTTAAAAATTACTAAAATACTCTAAATCGGTATAAATGAGATCTCAAGGGCCAGGGGCGTATAAAAGGGGATAAATGTCTTTTTTGTAATATTCTAGAAGCACTGGTTTGTGTTCTAGGAAATAGATTTTATGTTTTTCAGTATCTCTAATTTACGCTAATCTTTAAAATCAGGCATTATAAATATTGTTATTGTATATCTAACAAGTTGTATCAGCATTAGAAAAGAAAAAAAAGAGAGATACATTTTGTGTAGAATATGGGAATCGAATGACTTGTAGTAATGACTTTGTTGTGTAGTAGCAATGAGTTTGGGGCATATGCATAATAAACGAGATCATGAGAGGAATACAAGTATTTAGTATATTTTATTCAAATAACCATAATCTGTTCTCCTGTTCGCTGAAAAGAATCCTGGTAACAATTTATATATATATTTGGCAAACCTTAAAGATGGCATCGGAATTATACAGACGTCAACAAGTGTTTATGTACAAACCGATAAATGATTAAATAACACATAATAAGTAAAATCACAATTGGCGATTCTGAACAGTGACTTTATATAAATTATTTATATAAATACAGCCTACGGGGAGGAGCAGAATGGTTATTTGAAAGGAATAATGTATAAATAAGGTACTGTAACAGTACATAAAGGCCCAATACCTTAATTATGAGATTTGAGGTTATTTTATAATGTTTTATTGTATAACAGATAACTAAAGAATGGTTAGGTCCATTGTCCCTCTGTAAAAAGGAACAACGCATATTCAGTGAGAGTAGCACAATGCCAAGGTCACCGGTGGACGAGCAAAAGCAAGTGGAAACAATGGCGGTGTATGTGATGACGGACTATAAATAACAATTGTGATTGGTTTATAAAGCTGTTTCGTCATGAATAAGAGACAATGACGCTTGAACCACAACGTATGTAACGAGGCGTTGTCCCATCAAACAAAAGACGGTGACGTCACATGCACTAACACATGCGCAAATTTACATATTCCTTGTTCTCAGTTCAGCACAGCACACCAAAGGGTCAGCAGTGATGTATCGCTGTCGACTCAGTTTTCAACAAAAGTTTTAAAAGGACTTACTATCTAAAATGTGATAGTGGAGCTGTAGAAGGCTCAAGTACTAGTAAACAGTAAAAACATCAAACGTAGAATCAGTGCACAATGTATTATAAACGATAAATATGAGGCGAACACATGCCATACTCCTGGAGAACATCTAACACCGACGAGGGAGCAACTCGGTCCACTTTCAGAGAAGTTAACCAATTTTACCTTTTTAATTAATAATGAGCTCATTAATTAATACCCGATGAAGTTGATAAAATGTATTTTGGCAATAGTGAGAGTGAATGAGCAAACGAATGAATGAATGCATGGCCATGAGTATGCCTACCGAGGGCATTGGTTTGTGTCTCCTGTTAATATATACTTAATTACATGATTAGAGCTGCAGCCAGAAATAAAATTTATAAAAAATAGTAACAAGATTCAATATAATATACAGTAAATATGATTGAATAGGGTTTGAGGAAATGTAACCACCATTTTGTTTTGGCAATTATATGTGACGCCATTTTGGGTATCACTCAATATATGTTTATTTTATTCTGGCAATTAAAACCTCGTGATTACACTCAAATGAGAATCAGTGTTATCATTTCTATCACCTTCTTGTGTCTCAATCTCGCCGAGAATGAACCCTGGCCCCTTACAGAGAGAGATTTATAGTAGAAAGGAACCACGTGCTAACAGACACATTGGAATGGTAAGTACACGTGTTTACCTTATAATAGTAAAAGTAATAATATATAAATATAAATATGTGTATTAGTCCGTGAGTTAACAATTGACGCCCAGAACAAGGGACTTTATTACGTGAGTTAACAGTACGTAAGTAAGAAGGTTAGGTCTTACGCCGAACAATGTTTGAATCATAAACACTGGACAGTTTTTTAACACCTTACAGTCAGTGCAGTAAGAAGCCAAGCCATACGTACGTATTGCTGTTGCACAAAGCAATTAACGAGTCTGGGAATGTAAACGTTAGCAGCGAGAGGGGCGTATTCGCGCGTATGCACGCATGGGTGTGACGCTGTGAACAGCTTGAATAACACGTACGAAACATTCTTTCTCGCCCAATGTGCAGAAAACAAAGAACTCAACACAGTAAAATCCGCCTCAGTCGCAATTACACTCTAAAACCGGCCGGTTGTAAGGAACAGTTCAGGAACGAAAATGCGGGCCCGCAACTCAAACAAAATGTGATTTTAAAACCGAATGTATAATTTAAATCAGAACATGATTATCCAGTGAGTAATTAAATGATTAAAGTAACAGATGGTGCGACTAATATGTGCGGAGTGATGGAAGGTACTACGGAACATTGGACTCTTTCGTAAAGCCAGATCAGTAACCGGAGTGGTGTATCAACTTCAAAATTATGTTCTTTTAGAGTATGCTATTTACCATTAAATGAAATTGAGATCTCAAATGGGCATGGGGCATATGTATGAATGCGAGCGTGAATAAAAATAATAAAAACGATAAAATAAGAAGCACTGGTTTGGATTAATTAAATTTTGATGGTAGTTTTAAAATGTTATTTTATCTCTAAAGTTATATATAAGAAAAATTAAGTTTTTGTCTGAATAAATTTTCATTTTGATATGCAAAAAATTGTTAAGAATTATGGGAATTGAAAGGGATATAAAAACAAAAAATGATCAATAAAATTTTAATTGCTTAGTAAACAAAAAAAAATTTCGTTATTATTCAAATAACCAGTTCTGATTTTCCCGTTCGCTGATTCGAACCCTGGTGAGTGAAATCTTAGGTTGGCAGATAACAACATGGCGTCTACAGAGCCTAAACGCATAGTAAATAAACAAAACCTATTTCAAATTTATAAAAGGTAAGTACTTGTACACAGTCAACCATTATTTCTCTGTTCTTCATATACAGGCCCTGATGATGGCAATAAATATTGTCGAAATGTCAACACAAATGATGTAAACATTGTGTTTATACTTAGTGATTGATCCTCATTAAACCTTTTGTCATTCATTTTACCAAGATAAAGTCAGTGTTTTTAAGTTCACTATTCAAAAATATTAAGTTAATAGAAGAAAACAAAATGCTTTTTATAGTGAAAATTCATTAAACAGTCCATTACTACCACTATGTCTCATCTTACCATCGTCAGTTCATATTATGTATTTTATGAAGTGGTAGTATATTAAAAAACTGACATAACAATTAAATCAGGTGAAATAGGTTCAGTATACATTACACGTATGACAACCAACAACAATAAATTTATCACACTTGTGAATTTTTCTTTTTCATGGAATTGGGATGTTTGACATTTGATACGGTACTGCAAATTAAAATTAAAAAGTAAGAAATCAATAGAATAAGTACACCACGATACAATAAACACACTACACAATAGAATGAGACTTAAGGCACAATATAATGTGCTAAAGGCACGTTAAGAATCAAATGGGTTCACTACATCTTGAATTTCTTGTTTTTTGAAGAAAATTCTGTGACTCTTTTCAACATTTATGTCTATGTTTTGATTATGAGTCATGTATGTTATGACTTTTAGCTTATATACCTACTTTTATCGCATGTAAATGAGTACACTGTTGACCCGTGAAAACATCTTTTTTTTTTGCATTAACACGTTTTGAGACTTAGACCAATTATCAGCTTAATAGTTTAAAACAATTGAGTTTTAAATATGATAAATGTCAGTTCTTACTGTCGTGCAGCTGGCACCAACTAACTTAAGTAGATATAAAGTATGGTTAACAAGTTAGTGGAAGTTGTTGTCATCAGTATCATCTGATTTGTTTGTGAAACCATTCCTTGTAGTTAGTATAAAATTGTTCCAACCTGGTGCACGAGTTCATGATTTTTTACCACTGTTCATTAAAATGTAGTGCTATATTTTTTTTGTAGTCCTGTTTGTATGAAATGGAATGTCAGGTAAGTAAACATTAGATAACTGCGGCTCTACTGTGTACTGTGGAAAACTGTAAGAGATCATTGATTAGTGGTTTAATAATTAATTTGATGTTATTGTTTGTACAGTGTTCACCATTCATTGGCTGCTTTGCTGAGACACTACAGGCTGGAAGTGAGCTAGAGATTAGGGGTAGAGTGAAATTGTTACCATTCTTGTAAGTACAAAATGTCTTTGTTTTGTTGTACTGTAGTGCAAACTTCGTGAGAAACATCCGTGCATGTTCTACACTTAGTATATGCTAAATAGTGGACAATAATTGTTACAGTTTTATTTATTTATTTTTTTTTTTTTGACATAGGATGGACATAGAATACCTTTGTTCCTAGCTATTCTAGGAATTATTCTGGGAGATTGAGCATTAAGGGAACATGAAGCAATTTTTTGCCATAACATTTTAAAAATAATACACGTTCTTGAATCTGATACTGATCAACAGATCTAAGGTATATGTTTGTTGTGAATGGTGACTCATTTTATACCACAGGTGAAGACAGTATTGGGAGTTCACTTACCTAGATAAAGAAACATCTTTGTTTACAACTCATGTGTAATCTTGGCTTTGTCTGTATATATACCATGTTACATATATGGATATACATGATTTTTAATACAATTAACCCTTACATTGAGAGGCTGTTTTGTAATGTTTAATATATTACAATATTTAATATATATATTATAACATAACAAAAATACACCTCAAAAGAAAAACAAAAGTACCATCAAAATTCACGGTGAAATATGCATAAACGCAATCCCTTTAAGTAATCAAAACAAAAAGAGAAATAGTATAATAAATAAATAATCGGGAAATAGAGAATGAAAACTCATGGAGTAAATAATTTAATGACAGTGACAAACAATGACTGACGATGACCAAAATACCCAGAAGTGAAGAGCAAATGACAAAAAAAAATGTACATAGTAATTTATAAATAGAAATATAATATATAAATGTGTAAAACTAGTATGTAAGAAATAAGACATTGTGAATAAACCTATTTAATTATGAGGAAGTCTGCGCACCTCAGACAGTTATTTTGTATCACTGAACTACAGAATGTGAATGATATAAAATTTTACAAATATGATAAGATCAAACTATAATTATAAAATTTGTATTGTGTGACAGTGCTGGAAAGTGAGAATAACAGTGAAATACGTTGAAAGAGAAAAATCGTGTATAATGAAAGTAATTAAACATAATTATAATGAGCATTGAAGGGAATATATAATCTATATGAACCAGTTATATAACCCATATAGGGAAATCAAACAAAGTAAATAATTAAAAAATAGAAATCTTACGTTAAAAAAACTTATAATAATATACAGTAAAACCTCTCTAGTCTGACCCCCGGCTGATCCGACGCTCCGGTTGGTCTGACCGTGGCTCAGGTACCGACTTGTTGATGACTCACCAGCTTGTTTACATACTTGTCAGTTGTTTTGCTGCCTCAGTGAGCCGGCATCTAGTGTCTAGTGCGCAGTGTTGCCAGGTCTTCCAATTGTTTCTAATGTTCCAGAAAATACGAAATTTGGTGTAAATCTTCCGAATTTTTTCCTACTCTCATTTCAGTGCTATGTCACATTTCTAGAGTTTTGTTTCTGCGTACGATATGACGTCAAATCTGGTGTTTCATTGCAACCGCAATTATAATTGCTTTCAATACAAGTTTATAAGAGGTTTTGTCAAAAATTATGGTTCCTTCCTCCTGTCACAAACAATAATTATGACCACACATACACAACGATGTAATAAGCATTTTGCAATAGCCACTTATTGTACCATACTGCTATTCAAATAAGAGTGACTAATCGTTATAGTTTAGTCTCAAGCTGGCAGAATTGCACTACATGACTGAACCTGAATAAACAGATACTGTAATGTCTAGCCTACACCAGGTCATAATAATGTCAAGTCGCCGTGATAAACATGAAAATAAAAGTAGGGTACTACACTTGGTGGCTAAACTGTGTTGGGTATGAAGAGTGTTGAGCTGTTGTTATGTCTACATCTCTGTGGTCCTGAAGTTCGAGCTCTGGCAAATCGAAAACATCTAGCCAACACTGTTCAAAACATCAAATTCGTGGAACTCCATATCTAGAATTTGCGGGCGCTCTCGCAATAGATAGAGCCAATTCATTTACACTTTTTTCAGTGTAAGCACGCTTACTAGTGCGTGCTAAGTTCTCGTCCTGTGTGGATTGGTGTACGTAGTAATTGGTGACAGTTTTAGTGTTTACAAATATTTTTTTACACTTTAAATACTGTGTGTACATACTGTACATATTATCATTTATTGTACATAACCAATTATATAGCCTGGTAGCCTACTGTATAAGTTTTATTTTATTTTAGACTGTCTCATTTAATGAAATAATATATATTTTGTATTTTTCTGATAATCGGACGTTTTTTGCATTCCGACCCCAGTCCCACAGGTGACGGATTAGCGAGGTTCTACTGTAGTGACGAAGAAAAAACTAAAGGTCAACAGAATCATGTTAATTAGAAATTGTGAAACCGAACCTGTGACCCATAACATATCATAGCCAAAGCCGTAACTGAAGGAATTAGTGTTTTGGTAAAAAGAAGGATTGTTGTTGGAAAAAATCTAAAACAAGGCAGAACATATAAATTTTACTGCTGAACCTTTATACAAATTAATGGCAGATAAAAGATGAGATGATCAAGAAAACGTATTGAAACAACTAGCCGAATAATGTTTTAATTGAAAGTACAAAAACTTGAAGTCCAGGAGTGAAGTATTAAGCAATAAATGCATAAGAGAACTTAAAATTTAAACATTGTATTTGCCTCCAAAAGCGTTTTAAGACTATAAAACAGGTTAATTACCTACCGTCACGCTTTTTGAAATCCGAAAACAGGATTACTCGAGTTTTGACACATTAAGTGTCATCTTCAGATCCTCGATGAATATAAGTTAAAAATACATTTGTTGATGTATGCACTCCCATCAGATAATAAAAACAACACAAACATAACAACAAAAATACTTAAATAATTTAACACATATTAAAACCGAGACAAAACAACGAAAACACGATACACGCGGCCGACGCGGACCTGCGCAGGAACACGTCATTGCATAACGTGTTCCTGCGCAGGTCCGCGTCGGCCGCGTGTTTCGTGTTTTCGTTCTGTTTTGTCTCGGTTTTAATATGTGTTAAATTATTTAAGTATTTTTGTTGTTATGTTTGTGTTGTTTTTATTATCTGACGGGATGTGCATACATCAACAAATGTATTTTTAACTTATATTCATCGAGGATCTGAAGATGACACTTAATGTGTCGAAACTCGAGTAATCCTGTTTTCGGATTTCAAAAAGCGTGACGGTAGGTAATTAACCTGTTTTATAAGAGAACTACCAGATTGGTGAGATTGCTCCAAGGCTAAGCCAGATATTTGAACCTACATTACTACATTAATGATCGAGTTACAACTAAATAATATGACAAAAACAATATAAACGCTATAATAGTGAATTTTTATTTGTACACTTGTACACCATAGTTATTAGTAGTAATAGTCTTTTTAAATATTAATTGTTAAACTTTCACTTGTGAACTTACTTTGTTTTTTCCCGTATGCGTTTCGGCATGATGTGCGCCTTCTTCAGCGGTGTGAGACAGAATGTCGTGAACTTGTAACAGTTTTTTAGTTGGTAGGTTGAGTGGGGGGGGAATTGGCGCGGGCATCCGAATTATTGTATGTTTTATGTATAATTGTGTCAAAGAGTGTGTGTGATTTAAAGTGTAATTGGTCGTTAAGTATGTTGTTTGGTTGTGTTGTGTAGTGTTTGTATATTTCATATTGTTCTGCTGTGTTAAGTTTCCGACTTTTAGGCAAGTAGTGTAATATCTCAAGATTATTATCTATGTTGGTGTAGCTGTGGTTTTTTGTGTGTATGTGTGTGGCGAACGCGGAATGTATGTTGTTGCTGGATAGGGCTTTTAGGTGTTCAGAGTAACGTGAAGAAAAAGATCTTCCCGTCTGGCCTATATAGAAACTATTACAATCACTACAGTTTAATTTGTATACCCCTGTTTTGTTGTATTTGTCTTGAAACTACTCAATTAATTAAATTATAATTCTCTTACCTTAGGGTTTTATTCCAAGGGTCGTTCAGACGAAACTGCTGCAAAAAGGATTATTTGGATTTGATATGGGCAAAGATCAAATACACCGTTTGTGCTAAAACAAATTGCCTCTGATTTATTATTCAAAATAACTACTTCGTCTCTCTTTCATGACATTTAGATTAAGTACTTGTAGAATGAGCAACAATTTGTGAAATCAAACATAGTAACAAAATATTTCCTAATTAGCTAGCTTATGACAACTATGGTATACCACAACTATTTATTATTTGTAATGAACCAATACGTGATTTAGCTACACACTCACACACATTCGTTCTTTGATTTTGTCGTTCTATTTAAACCCCACTTCGAGATCTCTGATTTACATTTTAGATTTATAATTTATTTATGTTGAATTATACTCTGGGGAAAAAGGTAAAATAATCTTGGTTAAAACTCAGTTAATACTTAACGTCTGAAGAACTCCGCTGTTTTGCACCTCTGCTGTGAATGCACTGTTTAACACACCATGATTTAGTTTTTCACTGTTTAACCGCGGTACTGTTATTGCTTATTTCAAATTAAGTTGATGCGCCACTATTACTTTAGTTCACTTTAAAATAGCATTTAGTTTTGTTTTGTCGGCCGACATATATTTTCGAACACTTAGCTCGCTTAGGTTGGCCGCGCGGCCCTGTGTCACAACTGGCACTGGCGTTAGTTTGCTAAATTGCATACAGTGTTTTTTGGTCACGTGATCGTGCATATGTGCTCCCATTGGTGCTATTGAAAGAGCGCCTTAGCGTAGGCGGGAAGGTGAGCAATGTTTTTACCGCCTGGCGCAATGTGCAGTTACATTACTCTCTTTCGTAATTCACGCCTGAGGCGAAGTTTGATGTTATTTCACAATCGGTCTGCGTTGCTCGAGTGCGGAGACAAAACATAGCCTGTCTGGTTGACTAACTCGGGGTTCTGCAAGGGTGAACAATGACTGTATGGAAAATATAATTTTTAAAATGTTACCTTGGCTCTACAATTTTGTACCGTTACAATACCCCCCCAATAAGAGGTTGAAGGCCGGAGCGTTCAAACTCTTATTGTCTAAACCTAAGAGGATCGGTGAGGATATGGCACCGCAACCCCCCTGAACACTCTACTACATCATGGGTTCTTACCCCCCTAGTCTGGCGACTGCGACAGCACCCATCCGATCTTACTGGACTTCTCTGTTCGAGATCCCAACACCGAAAAATCGAACAGATACCCGACCCAGTATCGCCTGACTTTAAAACATTTGGTTAAAAAATTGACAAGCGGCCTTCCATCCCTCCATGTCCCACATCTGATTTGTTTCCTCTTAGCCGTACTGGTTCATTGACAACGTACTGGCTCATTTTATATTATAGACCCAAAAAATATAGTATTAATAAAACAATATAGGTTTTCAATGGTACACATAAATTCCAGTTAACTTGAATAATATTCCCCATACAATATTATCCAACCAAAATGACACATTAATTATACAACATAACATTAACTCACAGTAAATACAAATTATATTCTTACTTGCCTACTCATATTTATAAAGAATAAACAAAAAAATTCTTTTTTTTTTCTTTTACTACCCCCCTTTTATCCCTTAACCCCTGATACCCGTTACATTTTAATGTGGTCTGCGCGAGGCTTCTTGGCCTTTTTCAGCCTCATCCTCGCCGTAACCCACATCTCCCTCGTGACCTGTAACTGGGTCACCGCCCATCCACACTCACTATTACCCCCCCTAGACTGTGGCGTCTAGTTGCTTTCACAAGGACTGATGCGGAAAGGGGTGGACATTTTTTTCTTTTATTCCACCCCCATCCTTGCTTCGGCGTTACAATAAAATTCGGTATACATATAACCTACTATTCTTTTTTATTTATACGCCCCTAATGGACTACCACCCCTATCTGGGTGAAAATAGACCTGTTCCAAAATTTGGTAGATTCCCCAAAAAATAACCCCCCTACTAAGTCTAACAAACCACCGGGTTGACAAAATAAAACAAACCACAAGCCGGTTATATCAAGTAAAATTTATGATTTGCCACAATTAACTACTTTCACGGTCATGGTCCGGTGAGGCCATGACCGCACTTAGGTGGGGAATCTACAGTTAACATAAAATATAGATTAGCATTGATACAAGTTACTTGGATAGTAATGTACACATCTTATTTTCCAAACACCGCTTCAGCTCAAACATTTCCTTCAGTTTTCAATTTTAAATGAATGTTTTAATAAGTTAAATCCTTATTACATCAATTAGTATTTACTTTATAATTCCAATTTGAATTTAAATGAAAATAAAGTTAAGTTCATTGTTAAAATCATCGTTTCTATTAATTTTATTACTAAATTAGTTTAATTGTATTTAATTTACTTTAATTAATTCAATTAATCTCAAAAGTTACAGTAATTGTCTCATTATTATTTGGTCTGTACAAAATTTAACTTCAATTCCTTTCTATCACAATAAGATACTGATTCAGCAACCTACAACATTTTTTGTTATTGTCACCAAGCATGACTACAGACATTAGTCTCAACATACCACACCTGTTTATATAAACACTAGTCTGCAAGACTTGTTTAGTAACCACAGTTATAAACATTCTCAGTTTCAGCATTCATGGTTACATCATACACTGGCATATATACATCCTACAAAATTTTCATTTCTATAATTCTTCTTGTTAACATATTTGTCAAAATCTCTTTCTTGCAATTCGAACCAAATATAATTTTAATTCACCTTTCAATTACTTTAATAACATTTTCTATTTAATACTATTATCTCCATACCATTATTATTATTATTACACTCTTTTCACACCTGCAAGCATTTTATTCTATCTGATTAGTATTCTGGACTTTATACTTACAATCCACTTATTGACATGAATACAAAATACACACCACACACACACCAATATCTCCCTCGTGACCTCTGAAACACTTAACAACAATGTTATTTCATACAAACAATTCAACATTTTATAATACATACAATTAATTTCACTACATATGTATTTACAACTCTTCAACAATAATTATTCAGTTGTATCACACTTCAATATCAAAATTCAGCTAGGTCATTACCATATATTGACATATTTATATTGTTCGTTTATGCATTTCAACCTCCATCGTCAAAAATTAATCGGGGTTTCAAATAACAATTTTGAATTTTATTTACATTCCGTATACGGTTATCTTGTGTTTTGTAACCATACAATTTCTGTTTATTCATTTTGCCATAATAATCATATACCAGGTCAACATTAAGTACATCGGTTAAGTCTCCATCAGTAATTACATTCATTATCAAGTCAGTTACTTTTTCATCATAAGGTAAATTATTCTTATTTAAAACTGTATCAACAAAATAATCTTCACTCTCTATTTTAACAGGTAAGTTTAACATCTCTTTCAACTCATTATAATCTCTCATTAGTTTATATAATTCTATCTCTTTGTCAACACACAACTCTCCATTTAAATCTCTCTCATCATAATGCCATATCACACTTTCTCTCTCATTCCATGCAGAGGGTACAAAATTATTCAACAAAAATAAACAACTCAAATCTTTCACTAATAAGGGTCTCTTGGCCAAAAATAACACTTTTGAACACTCTGGTTCATCACAAATAAGGGGAAAATTTACCCTCTGCTCTACACATTCATCTACTCTTTCTTTCCATTCCTTTTCTAATTCAACAACACTAATTATTACTTCATTACAACTTATCATTTTCTCACTCTCACTTACTGTTTCACTATCTATTTTCAACGTATCACTTTCTGATGCCGCCCTTTCAATCACATTACCATTTTCAATATCATTGTTAACATTTGTTAATTTCTTACTTTTAATCTGTTCTGCTACTGACTCTACTATTTGTTCTTTCAATGTATTGAAACATTCATTCGTCTCATTTAAACGTTTATTAATATTGTCTTCTAACTTGGCACTCTGTTGTTTCATATCATATAAACGCTTATCAAATTTTTGGTCAATATTATTTATTAACTCATGGAACTTAACATCACTTACATCAAAACGACTGTTTATAATATCAAATTTACTATTCTGTACATTGACTTTCATATCTAATTCATTATTCTGATTTTTTAATACATTGAATTTAGCGTCCGAGTCACTCTTCTGTTCATCAAATTTCGCATTAAAACTACTCAAGTTATCAGATATTGTTTTCATGAAATTACACATATCTTCCATTGACAACTGTTTAATTCGTGTCGTCATTGGAGTAGATTGTACTGCTACATTTTTGTCAATGAAGCTGACTTCATTATTAATTTTATTTTCCCTATTCAATTTTGGGGTTATTTGGATCCCCGAATCATCTGTATTATTTATTTCATTTGTAATATCTGGTTTTATTTTATTGTCCTGACTCCCATCTGGAGTCGAGTGGACCTCAGTATTATGCATAACAGCCGATTCATCAAAATTGTCAACATTAGTTACTTCATTGACATCGTCATTATTCGCTGCCATTTTATACAAGTTTATATAATGTTACACAAGAATATTAATCTTATCCACTATTGACTTAACCCTTTTTATATTTAATTTACCAAAGCGTCCTCCCTCTCAAATAACCCTTTCTGCAGCTTAATTAGGTCTGGCGAATATAGGTTGTAACCTATACTCGCGTCCCTGTTCGGGCGCCAATGAAACTACTCAATTAATTAAATTATAATTCTCTTACCTTAGGGTTTTATTCCAAGGGTCGTTCAGACGAAACTGCTGCAAAAAGGATTATTTGGATTTGATATGGGCAAAGATCAAATACACCGTTTGTGCTAAAACAAATTGCCTCTGATTTATTATTCAAAATAACTACTTCGTCTCTCTTTCATGACATTTAGATTAAGTACTTGTAGAATGAGCAACAATTTGTGAAATCAAACATAGTAACAAAATATTTCCTAATTAGCTAGCTTATGACAACTATGGTATACCACAACTATTTATTATTTGTAATGAACCAATACGTGATTTAGCTACACACTCACACACATTCGTTCTTTGATTTTGTCGTTCTATTTAAACCCCACTTCGAGATCTCTGATTTACATTTTAGATTTATAATTTATTTATGTTGAATTATACTCTGGGGAAAAAGGTAAAATAATCTTGGTTAAAACTCAGTTAATACTTAACGTCTGAAGAACTCCGCTGTTTTGCACCTCTGCTGTGAATGCACTGTTTAACACACCATGATTTAGTTTTTCACTGTTTAACCGCGGTACTGTTATTGCTTATTTCAAATTAAGTTGATGCGCCACTATTACTTTAGTTCACTTTAAAATAGCATTTAGTTTTGTTTTGTCGGCCGACATATATTTTCGAACACTTAGCTCGCTTAGGTTGGCCGCGCGGCCCTGTGTCACAACTGGCACTGGCGTTAGTTTGCTAAATTGCATACAGTGTTTTTTGGTCACGTGATCGTGCATATGTGCTCCCATTGGTGCTATTGAAAGAGCGCCTTAGCGTAGGCGGGAAGGTGAGCAATGTTTTTACCGCCTGGCGCAATGTGCAGTTACATTACTCTCTTTCGTAATTCACGCCTGAGGCGAAGTTTGATGTTATTTCACAATCGGTCTGCGTTGCTCGAGTGCGGAGACAAAACATAGCCTGTCTGGTTGACTAACTCGGGGTTCTGCAAGGGTGAACAATGACTGTATGGAAAATATAATTTTTAAAATGTTACCTTGGCTCTACAATTTCGTACCGTTACAGTCTATGTCCGTGTTTGTATAATTGATGTGTTTTTTGATATGGTTTTTGATATGCGTTATGGTATGTGAGTGTGATGTATTTATTTTGTTGTGTGAACTCCAACACACATAAAATCGCCAACACATTCAGGAAACACAAGTACAAAATAGCCTACAGAACAAACAATACCATAAAAAAACACATCAATGATACAAACACAGACATAGACAAATACAACAAAACAGGGGTATACAAATTAAACTGTAGTGATTGTAATAGTTTCTATATAGGCCAGACGGGAAGATCTTTTTCTTCACGTTACTCTGAACACCTAAAAGCCCTATCCAGCAACAACATAGATTCCGCGTTCGCCACACACATACACACAAAAAACCACAGCTACACCAACATAGATAATAATCTTGAGATATTACACTTGTGCCGGTTTTTGAGAAACTGGCAGTCTGTGTAAAAATATAATTTATTAATAATTGTGATTTATTCACGGGGTCCGTGCCTACGCGCATGGCAGCGCGATCTGTTGACTTGACCGAGTAATTGTGTTGCCTGACACAAAACGATACAGGCTCAGTCAGTCGGACCTGGACAACAGCTGCGTCAACAGCCGGTCCTCCTGTGGCAGACGGAGAGGTTAAATGTTGTATTTTTTCCTATCCTTTATGCTTGAGTAAGTGCTCATCGACCTCCGGGTTCCTGATCCAGTCGGAGATGTGACCCCAGTATGTGGTAATTACAACCTCCACAATAACTTAAAAACACCTAGACTCTCGTCACCCGGCTGCCAGAGGAGGAACAACTGCATACCATGCCATAGTAACCAACGGGGAACAATCTGGACCAAATAAGGTGAAATTTAACCAATTCTTATTCACACTAGGCCTCTACAGGAAACACCATGTTTCGTGCATTCAACAATTCATATAAAAACTCAAATTATACTTCATTGTGCTTATGTCAAGCTGGACAGAATTTTGGCTGCAAACTTTCAGTAAAATTGTGATCAGAATGTAATTACGCTCCCGATTAATTGTAGGCCCTGCTCGCTGGCATGTGTCCGGCGGTCATTAATTTTATGCCTTATTTTTTTTTTATTGTGATTCTGAATGGGGTTGTAGAAGATTGAGGGGAACCAGTATTTCAGTTAAGTAGATGGGTGCTGGCTGTACCTGTTGAACTGAACCGGCGGGTTTGGTTTTTAGTTTATCGCAAGGTTTTTGCACATAATCAAAGAAGGGTTGTAAGTCCTTGTATCTGCTTTAGGCCTGTTCACACATTATAACCTTGGGTAGGCACCTGTTGGTGCAAATCCATGCAGGCTCCCGGACATGTTCCCCTCCCCTAGGTCGGGTCAAGCCCTGGAACATGTCAGCGGCCGGGTCAATTCAGATTTTTTTTAACCTTTTATATTTTTATAAAATGAAAGATTTTACAATTTGCATAAAACTATACAAGCTGGGTGCCGGCTTCTATATCCATATATTGCACGTTTTAATAAACCATATAGGCTGTTCACAAGGCCTGTTGTAAACTTATGAATTGTGGTTGTCTGTTACTGATTATTATTCTATGGATAATTGCATTGTAATATAATGATAGAGGTTGACCATTGGCCTGGTAAAAAAAAGGAGGAATATGTTGTACTTTGTCTGTGATCTATATGTATATATGTATGTATGTTAAATCATGTGTTATCTTTATGTCAGGTGTTATAAAAAAAAAGATATTTGAAATATTTGGGGTTGTGATATTTAAACAATTTATGAATTTATGACATATGAATATGATTTAAATAAAAAAATGTGATTTAAGAAATATTAATATGCAATTATGTGAATTATGAAAACACATGAAATAAAAAAGTTATTTGTTAATAGAGTTAATAGTTAAAAGTTAATAGAGAGTTTTAATTGCAAGCCCTGTCTCACTGGACGCAGCACATTTTATGCTTCTTCTAGGCCTTCTGCCTAGTCATAAATATCTAGTAGCCTAAAAAAAAAAAAAAAAAACTTAACAGCAGAACAATATGAAATATACAAACACTACACAACACAACCAAACAACGTACTTAACGACCAATTACACTTTAAATCACACACTCTTTGACACAATTATACATAAAACACAATAATTCAGATCCCCGCGCCAATTACCTCCCCCCCCTACTCAACCTACCAACTATAAAATCGTTACAAGTTCAGGACATTCTGTCTCACACCGCTGAAGAAGGCGCACATCACACCGAAACGCGTACAGGAAAAAACAAAGTAAGTTCACAAGTGAAGTTTAACAATTAATATTCATTAAGTGCTGTGAACGAAGAAGATGAACCATCAAAACAACAATAGTCTTTTATTGTTTCTTGTATTATCCAAAGAACCCACCACTATTCAACAGACATTCACAACACATAATTACCAAATCTCATTCACAGATATTATATTTTATATTATATTTATGACTTGTACAATATTTGACATTACTTTTACGTTAACCCTGAGATTGAGATTTTTTCATGTTCTACAACAGAAATGAGATACCAATGTTAAATAGGAACATTGGATGTTGTTACAATTAAATCAATGTCAAAAATAAAAATAAAAAGAGTAAATAAAAATTAGTTGAGTCAAAGACAAAACGAGAGCAAGGGTTGAAGTATTTATTTTAACATAAGAAATTATAGAGAAAGGGTAAGATTACAATAAAAAATATAAAATCAAATAGTTAGGGAGATAACTTCCTTTTTTATATCCTATTTATTTATACAAATTGACGCTTACAACGTGAGGCGTTATCCACTCTACACATTAAAACAAAAAAGAGATAATTCTCTCTTGTATTTTTACAATATATATATATATATATATATTTCACTCACTTTCTGCTACAGTCCGTTTCTTGATGTATATAATACTATAATACTTATAACTAATTTACCTCAAGATATACTTTTACATGTTTCGGGAGATCTTGTTCTCCCATCTTCAGCCTTCGCCATTTTGTTTCTGGTGAAGTATTTGTGTGTTGGCTTCTGGATGTTATTAAGGTAGTTTGTTGGTCTTTGGTCCTTCAAAAGTATATCTTGAGGTAAATTAGTTATAAGTATTATAGTAATATATATATATATATATATATTGTAACAATTTACTTATTTTCGAGGTGTTCCTTAAGTATTGAATTGTTTTGCGTTGACTGTAAGTTGAAATTTCTTTTACGCCCCGCGTTGGAAGCGCCAATCTGTAACGAGATATTATTTGCTCCTCTTTCTTGTAAAGAATTTAATATTTATTAATTATTAATCTTGAATGAAGTTGAAATATTTTATACTCCTTTTAATTTTATTTTCTAGGAATTTATTTAATTTAAGTTAATTATGTTGATTTGAGTTTGTTGTAAAAATTATTTATTTAAAAAAAATTATTTGTTTTGTTGGTTTTGATAAAAATTCATAAAAATTGTTTTGTATGGTGAAATTGGTTTTGTTGACGTTTGCATTCGATTGTAGTTTCGAGTTGTGTATTTGGAGGTTACCTCCGTGATCTATTATTTATGATGAAAATCAAATCGCTGAAATCGTTTCGCTCTTCTTTTATTAAATAAAGATCCTTTTATTTTAATTTATTCTGTAAATAAAACACGTTTAATACCAATTGGAAATAATTATTAACATTTTATTTTCTTGAATTCAGTTTTAAAACTCTTAAGGTCGAAATAGCTAACTGCCTGTATCGACTCTTCCTCTCAGTTCGATTTCTATCTTGCTTTTATTTATTACATTAATGTTTCGGGTTGTTTAGACTGCCATTAAAAAGTTCGAAATGCTCACAAAAAGTACAATACATTACAATTATTTAAATCTTATTTACTAATACAACAAATTTAATTTCATTAAAGTGTGACAAAATAATAATTCTATTTAAACTGGCAATGCATTATGGGTTACCCAGCATTCAAAGTAACAAAAAACAATATGGCTGCTTGTTATCCAGCTAACTCTATGTGAAATTTATTCACCACCAGTTTTATCCAAATAAAATAATTTACGCAAAATGTTCACTGTGTTTATGTTAGTTTTCCTTTTTCTTTCCACTAGTGTTCTGTTGAAAAAAGTGTTAGTTGATTTAATCTTGGTGTTGTGAAGTTGTAACAGTGTTATTATAAAAAGGTTAAGTCTCACCAAATTGTAGTTATTTATTCACTTTTTTGGTTTCTTCTTTAATATATTATTTTTTACTGGTTCTTCTTTAACTTATTATTATTTTATATTATCTTTGTTTTCTTCCTTTTGATTTTTGATTCTGTTTTATAAAATTTGTACCTTTTTCTTCCACTTAGATTTGATTCTTTGCTATACTTTGTGGCTCTTAGCTACACAGAGATGATGTGGATACTTTCGTGTCTAACAATAGAATGTTGAGTTTTTCTTTTTCTTTCAGCTGGCTTTACCAAAATTAGCAAAATTCCCATTGGTCAATACCGTTGGGTTCAAGGGTCATGTGACACTGATTATTTAAAATATATTGTTTTTACATTTTATACTCCCAATTACTCCCTACTTAATCTTTAAGAAACCTTAAATTAGTTAATAGAATAATATTCCTAATAAAAATACAAACATTTTGACACCTAACATGACATGTACGAGTGCCCTAATAGATATTTTTTCATCTTTACAAAATTCTGTTTTATAAGTCTTCATGCAGTTTGACATTTACAAAATCATATTCTAATTCATTAATCTATTTTAAAAATGTTGTCACCACTATAAAAGTAATGCTTATCTTATGAGTTTTACTGTTTCTTATTAATTTGCATTGATTTGATAGTTTACTGGCTATTCTGACAATAATTTTTTATGTTAACATTTGCCTATGTCGTGGTGTTTCTTTTAGCACCATGCTTCATTTTGTAATTATTATTTGGCCTGTTGGTTTAAACCCTTCTGCTTAATTACAATTGTTATCTTGGATGTTATTACATGAGATTAAAATACTCATCACATTATAATAATATCAATACATTAACAAAAATACAAACATATGAACTTAATGTTATGCCCTCATGGCTAAGACTCCAATAAACATTAAACAAATAAACCAATTTTCAAAACAAAAAAAAAACTGTTTAACATATTATATTAACATTATTTTTCTCAATCCATCTTGATCTGTCATTCAATTATTCTTGCAAACCAATTTAACTTAATTCTTCCTACTATGGGTAAGTTATGTGCATTATTGGTATTGATACAATTGGTAGAAAATCTTTTCCCTTTGAATCAACATTAAATGTTACAAAGACATAGAGAACCTCTACAACTAATAATAAAACTTATAATCATTCTACTAATTTTAAGACATAACTTGGAATAAGTATTATTATTGTGCCAACATTTTCTATACGCTTTTGTGTGTACACTTTTGTTTTTGGGTATGTTGTGCTTACACTTATGTTTCACTGAAAAAAATCATTAATCTTCACAGTCCTGTCTGTGTGATTAACTACCATTATTTCTCACTTATTACTTCACTTTGACACTTAAACATTGTTTACAGTAATTTTCTTATAAACTAGAATACATTAGCTTTTATTAAACATTGTATTGTACTTCTTGGTTTGCTTCCGGGGTTTTATTTATTTTGTCTGTTTGAGTTAAGTACTTTATTTTGTTAAGTGTGGTCTTATTTTTCTGGGCCTACCTACTTATTGGACCTTCCTCTTTCTGTCACATTACAGATTACCCCCCCCCCCCCACAAAAACATGATTATTTTATTTAAACTGGTTTTAGGGAAAATAATCTGTTAACAAAGATTAAAATTTTCTTTTTTTTTCATAATATTTTTTAATCTCTGATTGATTATAAGTACCCTTGATTTTGTTGGCGCTTGGGTATCCTATTACGTAGGTATTGTTGCAATTGTCTTTCCTTATTATAAAGGGTCCTATATATAGTAGAAGTAGCTTTTTTGCTATTCCCTCGGTACTACTTGGTTGTTGCCTGTTTTTAAATATCTTTTCACCGACTTTATATGTGATTGTGGAAACCCCCTTCTTATTTTGTTTTTTTCTTCTTAATTGTGCTTGGTGGTGTACCCTATTGTAGATTCTGGTCATTTAATTTCTTCCAGTGGTTCTTCAGGGAACTTTATTATTTCCGTAATTTCTCGAGGTGGTGGTCTTGAAAACATCAATTGGTACTGACAGATGCCTAATGTCTCATGGTATGACAGATTTAGATATGTTTCGGTGTCTGTGATGTATTCGCTCTACGTCTTATGGTTGTCATGACAGTATGTATATAGAATCCGACCTACTTCCCTTAGTACCCTTTCGGTGGGATTACTGCTTAGATGGTAGATAGAGGTTTTATAAGTTTTTATCTCTTTACCTAACATTTCTTCTCACCATCTTCTACCTTTGAACTGTGTTCCGTGGTCTGTTATTATCGACTCTGGGATACCTATATCTACAATATATTTTTTGATGATAATTTTTATGATCACCCTAGTGGACGCTTTGCTAATTGGATATAATTTTGTGTACTTCGTAAAATGGTCCCAAATGATTACTATGTATTTGTGCCTATGTCTTCCTCCACTTCGGGGAAAGGTCCACAAATATCTAGGAACACTTTTTCTAACTTCCGGTCAGATGTTATTGTAATAAAGGCTCCTTCTTTCTTTTTGTTATTTATTTTGACCATTTGACATAGTCCACATTTCCTTAACGTCTGTCTCACTTTTCTATTTATGCCCTTTATGTTGACATGCTCCTCTAAAGCTTTAATGACCTTTGTGGGTCCCATGTGTCCATAAAGTTGATGGTATATTGTTATTATTTGGGTCTCAATAGTTTTAGGGATATATAATTTCCACCTGTTGTCCCTGGTAGTGGATTTTGTAAACATTAAATTATTATAAATCTGATAAAATGATAGTAATTTAAGGTCATTATTTTGGATTCTGTTTTTGATGTGAGTCAGTCTAGTGTTTTTTATTTGTTCTTCATTTATTCTATTTAATAAGTTGGCAGCTGTACGCTCTAAAACTTTATTCACAGAAATTAACGGCCCCCGTTTGCTTTTCCTTTTTAAAAATATTCACGTACTGAACAGATAAGTTGTCTTGCGTGTCCATTAAATACTTTCCTTTTTCTTGTCTTGCGTATAGCTGAAGCACTCGTACTGGCGTCGGACATTTGGGGAATCGTACTGGTTCACGACAATGCTCGGCCACATGATCTGCTCGGCTCAATGCACCCAAGATCTGATTACGTCATTTGGCTGGGAAAAACTGGATCATCCCCCCTACAGTCCAGACCTCGGGGCTGAATGGATAATATTAACAATCACTATCACTTAGTCCACTAAATACTTAAATTTTACCACACAATCATATCTGAATATTAGACTAATAATCACTAAATTTAAAAAATATCACTAAATCATGCAAATGCACTAAAACATGATAATATTGTAAATTTTAAAACTGTTAAATTTCACTCACATCAAACAAGTAAACGCACTTTCAAAGTACTGTTCAATTTATTATGCACACGTGGTAACGCACAAACAGCGGAACAACAAGTACGAGTTGACAACACTGTGCTGTATAGTTTCGGCCAATGAGACCGCTCTAAACACCACTTCCCCACTCAGTTGCAGACAAACGTCAATCCCTCTCCAGTAAAAATTTTAGTACAAGTGCAAGCAGACATTATATATTTTTTGTGTTGTAGTTGTAAGTGTGAACAGTCATAAGTTCCATGGATTGTAAGTGAGCAACTGTATATAATTGAATCTCCAATGTTTCTACTTGGTACAAAGTTATGTAAATGTGATATAGTGCATCGTGAGTATTAAAATTTACCAACGTGGTTCAGTACTAGTGTCAGAAGTTGTAATTTTAGATCTTGTGTTTATTAAGAAATTCCATAACTTTACTTTTATTGATATATTAATGTACATCTTCGTGTTAAAGTACTTAACTATATGTTATTTAATTCATATATCGACTTTTGTGATTATCCTCACAGCGTAAAGTTATCACTTCATTGTAACTAATGATAAGTGTAAATATATGTTGGTTGTCATAAATATACTGTAATTGTTATAGTAATAATACATCCCTTCCACAAATGTATACTAGTTTCTTTTGCTGTACACACATTTTGTACATTAATTCTGTGTTGTTAGTAAATTTGATCTACTGTTAAACTGTAACCATTATTACTATAATTCTTATCGTAACTGCATGGAACATGAAAAAAGCATATGAAGCAAATAAAGTGTAAAGGATATGAAGCTGTTATTTCTCATTTGAACATATCTTTAAGTTGTTACCCCTTCTCTCAGCACAAAATATATAGCGTATAATTTTCCTTTTGCCCAATTACTTTGCTGTGCATTACTCTCTGATCTCCGGACATTCTCCAGACGTGTTATTTCCCATTAAAATATCATAACTAACTGGTAGAAGGTTTCCCGACATCCATCTACAACTTACCTTAAAATCAATTTCAGGAAATGTCTTGAAAAAAAAGGAGTATATAGATCATAAACAAACACTGAACGATACTATTATGTTTTTATACTCTTCCTATATTTTTGTTTATTTTATATTATTGGTCTGTAACTTTAAACTAAAATTCTTCATTGAGAAAATTTGAATGGATAGTTGAATCTTGGTTTATAAATAAGAATTTACAGATCTTGGATCAAAAATTTATCTTTGATTGGCAGGCGGTATAGACTAATTAAAATTGACAAAAATATTGTATTAGATGTAAAAGTTACATACTTATCTGTGGTACATTTGCACATAATTACCATCCATATTGTAACATAACAAGATTACGCCCTAGAATAAATATAATTTAATCATCAAAATTCGTAGTGAATTATGCCTAAACGCAATTTTTCTTATAAATAAAATACAAAGAAGTGTAAAATCAGGTTAACAAATAAAGAAATGAAAATAAAATGTAACTATTTGAAAATAAATAATAATGTCAAGGAGTAAAAGGTAATAAAAAACAAAAGGGGAATATTATAATAAGTACATACAATGGAAATAGGAAATGAAAACTTACTAATTAATTAGTTTAATGACAATGACAAGACTATCAGACGACATGACTATGACTACTACACCCAGGAGGGAAGATCGAATGATAATAAAAATGTAAATAGTTGTTAATAAATAGAAATATAGTGAATAAATGTTAACAAGCTAGGAAGTAAGTAAAAACACATTTGTTATTGTATAAGCCTATTAAACTATAGAGAGGTCTGCGAACCTCAAGCAGTTATTTTGTGTAATTGCACTACGAACTGTAAGTGATATTAAAAAACAATTAAAATAATGTTAAACAATAATCACAAACTACCCTACGTAAGAAAGTAGAAATAATGGAAATAACGGTGATTAACGTTAAAAAACAGTGTATAGTGAAAGTGCATAGGAAATACGTAGACCTGGTTATAATGTAAACGGTGAATAACACATATAATTTATATAAAACACTTATATAGCTAATATAATAAAATTAAACAAGGTGTACAATAATTAAAACTAGTGGAATATATCCCTAGAAACTAATTATGTGCATCAGGGACGAGTAAAAATAAGATTCAAATGAATCGTGTTAATTATAGGATATAAAAACAAACCTGTGACCCATAAAACATGCCATGGAGCCAAGAGCTTTACTAAGTGAATCTAGAGATTAAAAGGAATCTTATTGTTGTTGAATGTAGAAAATAAGCTAGAACAGATATAATTTGAAGCTGAACATTTTCTACAAAAAAAAAAAAAAAAAAAAAAAATAATAATAATAATAATGTCACACAGTAAATTAATGAAGGAAAACTCCTTAAATAATGAGAAGTATAATGGCTTAATATAATACACAGAAAACCGAAGGCCAGAAGAATTCTAACAAGAAAATAATCTGTAAACTAAACTCCCATTTGGTGAGATTGTTCTATTATGCTAAGACATACATTTGTTCAATCATTATTCAATTTAAAGCACTAGAACAGTGAAATGATATAAAAAAAAACACTATAAACATTATGATTATTAATTTTATTTTCTCATTGTAATTTTTTTTATTAGTTGTTCAGATTTGATTAAGTTGTTTCTTTTGTATAATCCAAAGAACCTATGACCCAACACACATACACAACATCACATTACTGAAACCGATTTATAATTATTATATTTTCTATCATATGTATGACTTTGACTGTACATCGACTTTAATTTTTTTATTAACTCTGAGAAAGAGTTTTTATGTTATCGAACCTAAGGGAGCTATTAACTGAAGAGACGGGCATTGCATGTTTATAAATGTCAATATATGTTAAAAAGAAAAGAATAATAAAATTTATTGAGAATAAGACAAGACTGAATACGAGTTAAATATTTTATATCACATTACATATAAAATTGGCACCAACAACTTGGAGCTACAGGATATAATTACATTGAAGGGTAAGATTTATATTATATTATAATAGAAAAAATACCACGTTCAATAGACAAGTACTAATTATATGGTTCCAAGAGTTGATGCCATTAATGAGATCCTCAGTGGTGTCAGGGTGTTGGGTAGCCAGCCATACCATCACCTAGATGCCCACATAGTCCGGCAGTGTCCGTCTCTATTTGGCTGTCAATAGAGCAAATGCATGATTGTCCACTATTTTGGTCTATGAACTGCCTTGAAGTTGGAGCCTTCCAATTATGCCGTACCCATTGGATCCCTAGCAAAGAGAGTCAACCACCTGACAGTCATATCAACGATTCAGTGCTACCTTACAACCTTTATCCAAAAGTGATTGATCAAGGCAACTGTCATCCACACCAGGTCATACGGGGCATTGTCCCACACAACCCTGGCACCTCTGGACAGTTTTACTTCCACCTTTCCACCAACCAAGAGCCATGTCATCCGACTTTGTCCAGGAGACGGAACATTCGAACAAAAACCTCCACACACCTTACAGTTGGCAGAAGAGACACTGACAATTTCCATGTTCCATCGGTCATTAATCAAACAGAAATAAACAAAATAGACTGTACGTTTGTGTATAACAGTATAAAAGTATACTGGTCTCTACTGCACAAGTGCCATATTGCTATGACAATCAGTTTATGTATATCATCTAGTCGGAAGTTAATTTTAGAGTAGCCCTCATAATTTTAAATTTGACATAGGTGGTAATTTTAAAGTTAATAATTTTGTTATTACATTTCCAGTTAATTAGTATATTTGTTATTTTTAGATATGCATATTTTTTCAAGTGGTCCCACCGTATATTATTGTTCATTCAGCTGTGTATTACCCACTCAAATACACCTACGTTACCATATTAACTCAGCTTGCAGCTGAAAAAAATCAGTCCAAGTCCAGTTTACATTTACTTTATTTTGACATCCATACATCAAATATAGTTACTTCTACTTGTTTCTTCTCATTTGTTACTAGCGCACACATAGTCACTGGTCTGTACAATAGGAGTTGTATTTGTAAGTTGAATTTTTGAATCTAATTTGGTGTCCTGTATTAGAATAAGAGTTCTACAGTTAAATTTGGATTTTCAAAATTTACATTCTTAAGATTTAAACCAAGCGCAAGGTTTGGTTATAAAAGTCAAGACACATAATACCTTTTGAGGATACAAGAAAAAATGCTGAGCTCACATCTGAGTATGCAAAATTAAAAAAAAACTAATATTTGAATAATAATATATAAGGTAATATATGATGAAGAAAAAAATTAAGAAATACTTAAATGTAGATGGAGACAGCTTGCACATGTTGCTTTAATTGCAGTTTATTAGAGACAAATCATGTTTTGAAAGGAAATTATTGTAATTTCCTTGTAACATGCTTGCCTATTAAATTTTAAAATGAACTAAGTCACTGAAATCCCACAAGCACAACAACTTAGGGGACCTCCTCATTTTCTTTCAGCAAGGTCCATGTTTTGGACAACTGGTGTAGCAATAGTTCAATGGATATTGGTATGATACAGTATGCTGACATATTGCTTCTATTGGTTTTGTTTTAGGTTTTTTATAAATCTCCAACAAGGAAAAAATGTATGGCCACATCCATTGATAAACTTGCACATCAGTACACGATTCAATCAGGAATCTCACGGTGGCTACCATATTGTACTGTGTAACGCATGGCTTGATGATGGCTGGGGTAAGGAAGAATTTTCACCACAAGAGTTTCTATTCTCACCTGGCCAAGAGTTTTTGTTACGTATTCTTTGCCGAGAAGATGCCTTTCTTGCTTGGGTTGATGAACAGCCATTGTTCAACTTCAAACATAGGAATCCTCACAAGAATATAGACACGCTGTTTATTCAGGGAGATATTTTTATAAATACTGTTAAAGTGATTTTGTAAAAAAAAGTACTTATAGTATTACTATTATTACTATTATATATGTAAATATTGTATTATTTCTTTATTCTTTGTTATATCATTCCTGTTTGATACTGAAATAAATTTATAATTTTTTACTGTTGAAAAATGTTTGTTGTTTTCCCAGTTCCAAGTCATTTCCTGAACTAATACACATCAAAGTTCACTGATTTCAGGGGTGTTCTTGACTATTTACCTGCTCCATGCATGCCTTTGCTGCAAATGTAGGTCGTATATACAGAAACAGTTTAACTACGAATTATACCTACTTGAGATTTATTGAAATGAAATGTACAGAAGCTTTTTCTGTCTTGATAGTCTTTAAAGTTTTTAACTTCTTAAAAACAGATATTATCTATTTATTTACATAGTCTGTGTTAAACAACAATGCATTAAAAACTTCAAAATATCACACAAAAAAGATTCAGACACATTCTAACATCATAAAGATATATGTAATGTCATATCTTCATTAAAACATAACTCTTATAATAATACAGATAATTTTTGACAAATAATGTTTTCAATTGTATTAATACGCAAGATCTATCAATCACTGTTGAGACATTAATAATCTTAAATAATTCTTAATTAATTAAATCTATGAAAAGCTTATTTCCTTTGATGGATGCTATAGTGACAGACTAGCAACTGAGCAGTGAACAAACGATACAAGAATGTCAGCGCCTGATGCAACTGAGTCAGGTGGCACTCCAATATACATCAATCCATCAATTGAGTATCACATCACTTTAGATATATGCGGCACCAAATTGCAAATGCCCCATAAATTTTTCCACAGTTCGAACATTTGCTCTAAAGACATGCATACCAAAGTGCTCCCCCACCGCCATCTCATACCACCTCTGTACAGATGCACTCCTGACTGATTTCATAATATTGGTAGGAAAATGAAGGAACTATTTTTTAGAGCAGTGGTTGTGACTGGGAGGCAAGGAGGATACTCAGGATATTCCAAAAGGGCCATAAGTGAATATTGTGTAAAAGAGGGGCTGTGGCACAAGTTTAGGGAGCCACAAAGGAAAGCAAAACAAACTGTAATGTAGGTTATACAAAATTAATCACATGTGTATATTTTTTCACTCAAGAAAGTGCTTATTATCAATGGGATCTAAGCCAGGCACACAGTAGAATCCTTTGGAGAGCTGTTGTTTGAGAAGTACATTGATGTAACAGTATTGTGTTAGGTAAGTTATTACTATAATTGTTTATACTAATTACAAGAAGCACCCATAGATTTGCAAGTTGCATAGCAGTCAAAGTTACTTTCAGTCAAGAAAAAACCGTTTGAATAAAGAGAAGATATCTGAAAAATTTCTTCAACTTTTGTATAACGCAAATTGTTTTCTATAGCATTTATTGCTTCTTATTTGGTAGAATCAGTTTTCAGTCAGATGAGTTATTCATTCAGCCAAATGCAGAATCCCTTTAACATAGTGAACATGATATTCGATTATCCATCGCAATAACAGAACGGGTATAAAAAGTTTACATTGATTGTAAGTGTGCAGTTGTATGTCATTGTATTTTTTAATATAATTAGGGGTTAGTAGACCAATGAGTATGGCGTCTGACAAGTAATTAGAGGTCCATAACACATTATAAAAAAACAAGGTCCATTTTTCAGCCTCTAGGTCGACTCAGTGTGCGTAAATTATTATTATATGCAATAATGTGCAGCTGATGCATAGTGCTGATCATTCTACCTTTGATGTATGCTGAAAGGCTCACATAGGCATCCTACTCTGCCTAACTCCTTAGACTGCTTAGGCCATAAAAAAGGATCCATTATTAAAAAATTACACACACACACACACACACACACATATTGTTACAACACAAATAAGCCACCCAAATACCAGGGATAAAAACGATGAATCAACTACAGTATATAAAATGTTTAAACTAATGAAAATAAAATGACAATGACGCGACAAACGACGACGTGACCTAACCCAAGTGATTGAATGAAGTGATTGACTCAATACAACCAAATAAAATAAAACCAAATGAGAAGGGGAAAACCAAAATAAAATGAAAGTGAAGAAGGAGGAAAATGAAAATGAAACAAAACAAGTATAAAGGAAATAAAAGGAAAACGTAAAGAATAATTCGTTACAGATTGGCGCCCAACGTGGGGCTAGAATTGAAGACTAGCGGCGATTACGGAAAAATATGAAACATTCCATGGTTACAAGGTATAAAGCTAAGAAGGGAACTGAAGGTACCGACGAAGAGGAAATGGAAATGATCGAAGAGGATGCCCAAGAGGACCAACCAGGAAACCCAATCCAAGAAGAGGAGATGGAACAACAGGCGGGTGACAAGGGAGAAGCTAGAGGAGACCCAAATCTACTAAAGATAATGGAATTAATAAGTAGTATGAATAAAAAATTCGACAGAAATGACGAAAATTGTAAGCAAACAAATGAAAAAATAGACCAAACGAAGGATGAGATCCATGAAAATTCAAGGAGACAATGAAATTTTAAGAGAAGATATCGAAACATTGAACGAGAAAATCGAAGGCAATAACGAAATATTAAAGCAACAAATCAATGAGAAAATGGAGGAACACAGTAATATCTTAAGGAAGAACCAAGAATCCCTACAACAACGATTGACAGAGGACATCCAAAAAAGTAATGAAGAATTGAGGGGACAATTGAAGGAGGACCATGAGAAGAACAAAGAAGAGTTAAAATGTCAATTGGAACAACAGTTAGAGGGATACTGTGAAGATATCAAGAGGAAGGTCTCCGAAACTAACGAGAAAATAAAAACAACCAGTGAAACGGTAGCGAAGGCTCAGGAAGAAATATTAAGCAAAATTAAAGCAGTCGAGGACGACGGCAAGAACAGGATAGAAGAACTCCAAATAATAACAACAGTAGAATGCACAAGAAATAACCAGGAGGTGCTCAAGAAGCTGGAGGAGAGGCACAAGGAAATACAAATAGATATAAGTGAACAGGTGGAAAGGGTATACACCAACATCAACAAAGTAGACGGACAGACCCAAGAGAACAAGGAGAAGATCCAGGGAATCAGCCAAATGGAAAGGCAAATGCAGGAAGAGCTGGACGCGCTGAGGGAGAAACCCTGTCACAACACCCACATCATCACCAGCGAGAACAGGGAAATAATAAACTTTCGTAGTTACTGGCGGAATTCCTCAAAAGAGTAGAGGAATTAATCGAAAAGAATAGAGAAACAAGATGGACAACAGTAAGAAGCCTCAGTGATGAAATGTTCAAAGACACCCACGACAACTGGTGGACGGCCACTCGACCGGAGATAAACAGTACACAAGAATTTAAGACACAATTCCGAGATAAATACTGGTCTGAGTCCACCCAAAACGTAGTCAGGAACGACATCAGAAATGGGAGGTATGAACCGCAAGCAGGACACACCCTAACGTTGTGACGGTACGGAATTGTGAGCCACCCCAGTTTAATTTCATATTAATAAATCATCATTTTAAGCACTTTCCAAATTGCCAGACTTTCACCTGTGGGGAGCCCCAAGCAGCAGTGCAACATACATACAGTCAGCCAAAACAATTGCCAGGCGCATTGCGTAACCACCCACCAGCAGGCTTGTGTGAAACCCAGTATGCAGTGTGTCATTAGAGAGTGCACAACAGACAGCCAGCATCAGACAGTAAAGTGCGTAAATTAAAACCAGTGGCCTCGGGCATAAGATAGGCCTAGATTAATTGGGCCTATCTATTTAAACAACTCAAAAACAGTTCCGCGCGGCCAGTCTGCAAAAAATTAGTGCGAGTAAAATTAATTCGGCCGACTTAATCATAATGTGGAACCAATAAAACAGTAAGGGCTTTTAACTACAAACAGTAAACGTGTTAAACGAGTACCGGAGTGCGTGAGGTCGAAGCAAGTATTCAACACCAGTTCGCGCAACTAACCCTAGGAGTACGCTGCGTATGGGTAACTAGAAACATTCAATATGCATATTAAAACCAATGCCAACTAACTGGTGATTATTCGTTATAAAAGGAAAATATATAACACCAATACTTTGTACGATAGAGTTCTCTCAGGGGCGGAGTTTATTTAAAGATCAATGTCACAGAATGAGTGTGCGTGTGCTAAGATAGAGGTTATCCACTGGTTCATTTTCAATGTTTTAATTATTTAACAATATCACTTATAATAGTAACCAAAATAAAACTCAATAGAGATAAGAAATAATTTCAACCAGTTGTACTATAGTTGAAAGATTGTAATAACGTAAAAGAAAGGCGAATTTTTGATAAATAAAACTAAGTATGTGTTTTAGACAGTATCACATGGGTTAACGTAATTATTGAACATATCAAATCCAAGTAATCCTTTCTGCAGCTGTTTTCGTCTGAAAGACTTTGGAATAAAAACCCGAAGGTAAGAGATAAATATAATTATAATTTTGTAATTAATTCGTAGAGTTTCATTGGCGCCCGAACAGGGACAGCGAATATAATGTGTGGTTATATTCGCCGGACCTAACCAAGCTGCAGAACGGGTTGTTTGGGAGTGAGGGCGATTGTCAGTATAAGTATATAAATTGTGTATAAGTAAATACTTGAAAACATGGAAAACAATATTGATTTAACTAGCACTAGTGCTGAAAATCAAATAAGAACAAGAGTAAACGAAACGGTAGTAAATGAAAATATGTCAACCGAATCGGCCAATAAAAGCGATTCAGGTATTCAGACAGAGTCGCTGTCAATCAGTGACAGTAATGTAAACGGATCTGTAGTAATTAGTGAGGGGGGAGTAACTTCCACCCCTATTACAATTAAAACAAACATAAAAGAAAAAGAATTGTCATTGGAGGATATATTTGATTTTATGAAAAGTCGTTTTGATGTAAGTGATGTTAAATTCGATGAGTTAAAGGGCGATATAAATAATATTGACCAAAAATTTGATAAGCGTTTATATGATATGAAACAACAGACGAATGAATGTTTCAATACATTTAAAGAACAAGTGGTAGAACAAATTGAGAAACAAATACAAAAGGTAACTGAAAATTTTGAGTATAAAACAGATGATAATTATAATATGTGTAAAAACGTGGTAGTAGAGAGCAAGTTAACAAATGTTAACAATGGTATTGAAAGTGGTAATGTGATTGAAAGGGTGGTATCAGAGAATAATACATTAGAAGTAGATAGTGAAATAGTGAGTGAGAGAGAGAGCGCTATATGCAGTAACGAAGTTGTAATTAGAGTTGATGAATTAGAAAAAGAATGGAAAGAAAGAGTAGATGAATGTGTAGGACAGAGGGTAAATTTTCCCTTTATTTGTGATGAACCAGAGTGTTCAAAAGTGTTATTTTTGGGCAAGAGACCCTTATTAGTGAAAGATTTGAGTTGTTTATTTTTGTTGAATAATTTTGTACCCTCTGCATGGAATGAGAGAAAGAGTGTGATATGGCATTATGATGAGAGAAGTTTAAATATAGAATGGTGTAGTGAAAAAGAGACAGAATTATATAAAGTAAAGAGAGACTATAATGAGTTGAAAGAGATGTTAAATAACTTGAAGTTCTTACCTGTTAAAATAGAGAGTGAAGATGATACATGTTTAAATAATAATAATTTACTTTATGAAGAAAAATTAACTGACTTGATAATGAATATTACTGATGGAGACTTGACCAATGTACTTAATGTTGACCTGTTCTATGATTATTTCGGTATAGTGAATGAATTTGGGTTTTATGGTGATGACACACAAAACAGCAATTTGTGTGTTAATGTAATTGAACAATGCTATATAAAACAAAGACTTATCTATGACGATGGAGGTTGAGCCTTAAAATCAAATGAACACTTTTAGATAGTTTGTTTATTGGTTCAGACCTCGCAACCTGGGACAATGAAGTGTGATATAACTGAATAAGTAATGATGAAGAATTGTAAATATATGTTGTATACAATTAATTGTGTATATGGTAAAATGTTAGGTATATGTGTATGTAGCAGAAATTGGTGAGATAATAATAATATTAATATTTTGCAGCTTAAATAAATAACAGAAATAATTTGGGAGAAGATAATGAATGAATTGTAGTTATTGCAATGGGGGAAAGTAATTAAAAATGTTGTTTTCAATAATTGATTTAATTAAAATAATTTGAAATGTTTAAATATTTTGCTTGACTTAAATGTTATAGTGTTGAATTTTTCTAAGGGATTTAAATTGCTTTATGAGATTTGATATTAATGTTTAATGGTTTGTATGAAATAACATTGTTGTTAAATGTTTCAGAGGTTACGTGGAGATATTGGTGTGTGTGTGGTGTGTATTTTGTATTCTTGTCAATAGGTGGATAATGTATTGTAAGTATAAAGTTCATTATACCAGTCAGATAGAATAAAATGCTTACAGGTGTGAAAAGAGTGTAATAATAATAATAATAATGGTATTGAGATAATAGTATTAAATAGAAATTGTAATTAAAAGAGAAATAATAACTGAAAGGTGAATTAAAATAATATTTGGCTTAAATTGTAAGAAATGGCCATTGACAAATATGTTATCTAAAAGATTTATAAAACTTGAAAAAACAAGCAGATATGTCAGTATATGATGTAACCAGAATGTTTATACTATGTGAGTCTTGCAGGCTAGTGTTTATATAAACAGGTGTGGTATGTTGAGACTAATGTCTGTAGTCATGCTTGGTGACAATAACAAAGAATGTTGTAGTCTGCTGAATCAGTATCTTGAGTAAAACCTTATTGTGATAGAAAAGAATTGAAATTAAATTTTTTTACAGACCAAATAATAATGAGGTATTTGTTGTAACTTAGAGTTGGAGAAATTAAATACAATCAAATTAATTTGATAATTAAATAATTGAAAAGATGATTTTAATAATAAATTTAAATTTATTCTGATTCAAACCTCAAATGTAATTGTAAAATAAATGAAATATGTACTTTCATTATTTAATGTCATTAAACAAAATTTTTGTTTAGCCTATATAAATATAGTAGTCAAGTGGATATTATTTGTATTTTAGGTACTATTACTGTGAGTTAACGTAATCATGTATAATCAATGTGTCATTTTGGATGGGCAACATTGTATGGGGAATATTATTCAATTTAACTGGAATTTATGTGTATCATTGTAAACCAATATTGTTTTATTAATATTATTCTTTAGGGTCTATAATATAAAATGAGCCAGTACGTTGTCAATGAACCAGTACGGCTAAGAGGAAACAAATCAGATGTGGGATATGGAGGGATGGAAAGCCGTTTGTCAATTTTTAATTACATGTTTTAAAGTCAGGCGATACTGGGTCGGGTATCTGTTCGATTTTTCGGTGTTGGCATCTCGAACAGAGAAGTCCAGTAAGATCGGTTGGGTGCTGTCGCAGTCGCCAGACTAGGGGGGTAAGAACCCATGATTTAGTAGAGTGTTCAGGGGGGTTGCGGCGCCATATCCTCGCTGATCCTCTTAGGTCTAGGCAATAAGAGTTTGAACGCTTCGGCCTTCAATCTCTTATTGGGGGGGTATTGTGACGGTACGGAATTGTGAGCCACCCCAGTTTAATTTCATATTAATAAATCATCATTTTAAGCACTTTCCAAATTGCCAGACTTTCACCTGTGGGGAGCCCCAAGCAGCAGTGCAACATACATACAGTCAGCCAAAACAATTGCCAGGCGCATTGCGTAACCACCCACCAGCAGGCTTGTGTGAAACCCAGTATGCAGTGTGTCATTAGAGAGTGCACAACAGACAGCCAGCATCAGACAGTAAAGTGCGTAAATTAAAACCAGTGGCCTCGGGCATAAGATAGGCCTAGATTAATTGGGCCTATCTATTTAAACAACTCAAAAACAGTTCCGCGCGGCCAGTCTGCAAAAAATTAGTGCGAGTAAAATTAATTCGGCCGACTTAATCATAATGTGGAACCAATAAAACAGTAAGGGCTTTTAACTACAAACAGTAAACGTGTTAAACGAGTACCGGAGTGCGTGAGGTCGAAGCAAGTATTCAACACCAGTTCGCGCAACTAACCCTAGGAGTACGCTGCGTATGGGTAACTAGAAACATTCAATATGCATATTAAAACCAATGCCAACTAACTGGTGATTATTCGTTATAAAAGGAAAATATATAACACCAATACTTTGTACGATAGAGTTCTCTCAGGGGCGGAGTTTATTTAAAGATCAATGTAACAGAATGAGTGTGCGTGTGCTAAGATAGAGGTTATCCACTGGTTCATTTTCAATGTTTTAATTATTTAACAATATCACTTATAATAGTAACCAAAATAAAACTCAATAGAGATAAGAAATAATTTCAACCAGTTGTACTATAGTTGAAAGATTGTAATAACGTAAAAGAAAGGCGAATTTTTGATAAATAAAACTAAGTATGTGTTTTAGACAGTATCACATGGGTTAACGTAATTATTGAACATATCAAATCCAAGTAATCCTTTCTGCAGCTGTTTTCGTCTGAAAGACTTTGGAATAAAAACCCGAAGGTAAGAGATAAATATAATTATAATTTTGTAATTAATTCGTAGAGTTTCAACGTCTTACTTTCTAGGGAAGGTATGCTTGGCGAGGAACTTAGAACCAAGGATACCTGAGGAATCTTTAGTGATACAGCTGGGGTACCACTACGAGGACGCAGTACAAAAGGCCAGGAGACAGGGCCAGATAAAAACCATCCAGGGAATGGCGAGTTTGTTGGAGGACCATGAAAATGACGGCCAGTACAAAAGGAACCGACTGGTTAACCAAAGATACAACAGGTGGAGTGAAAATCAAAATGCGCCTAACTACAACCCATCGAACAACAACACCCAAAACAACAACCGGAATGTCAACGACCATCAAGGTAACCAGCCGTGTAACAGGAACCAACAGAATTATAATCCAGGTAACCAGCCGTATAACAGGAATGACCAAAGCAACAATCCCACAAACAACAATTACAGGGGAGCAGGACCGAACCAACGTCCTAACGGCCACCCCAATAATAGCAATTACTATGGTAACCACTTTAACCCGAATTACCAGTACAACAGGGGAACCGGGAATAACCAAAATAGAGGTGACGTTCTTCTACAAGTTAATTTCATTAATGGGAGGAGTCAACCTAACCAGAGGAGGTATTGTTCAAATACGCAGACAAACTCCTGGTACAATAACACAACTTCAAATAATAATCAATTCCCAGAGAATAGAACTACAGAAGCGTCAAGGAATCAGATAAACGGTCACCCAGGACCGATAAATGAAACGGCGGCGAACCAGTCCGATAGTCTGGCCAACAATGCACAACCACCTTTAAACTAAAAAGGTCAGTGAAAAACCAAATATATCCTTCACATGACCAATCACTTGGCTTGCTATGACAAATGACACAACTAAATAAACATAAAATTATAACAATCATCTCCAACAATTACCTCAAAGATATAAGAGAAGAACTCCTTGAAGAAGAGGCTAACCAGCTGCCAAAACCAAACAGTGAAATCGTACACATAAAGGCTACCATCAACGGGACAATAACCATCATAATGATCGACACGGGATCAAACATATCCTTAATAAACCAGCCAGAGCTAGAGCGAATCCAAGCTAACTCCCAGATACCAATTCCCACTCTACCAATCAATAATATCATTATAATTGGTGCAACTGGTAAACAAAATAAAACAATAAGAAAACAAGTTTCATTGGAATTGAACAGTCAAAACGTAACAATACCCATCGTTTTTCTGGTAGCAAATGGACTACCGTTCAATATGCTCATAGGGTGTGATGTGTTAAGACAACACTCAGCAGTAATCAACCTACAACAAGGAATAATGTTGTTAACCTCTGAAAGGGGAATATGGTCTGCAAACATTATAAACTGCAACCCTACACCAACAGCTTTGAATCAGGATCCAGGTTTAAAAAATTACTATTGTGGAACACATGAACCATCAATAATTATGACTAATGAAGAGGAAAATAGAGAATTATGGGAAAAGAAAATCGAGGAAATCAGAACATTCCAAAGAAACCGACCAGAACAAGAAATAACCAAAACACAGGTTGAAAATCTCACAAAAATTTATAATAAATACCAACACGTTTTCTCCAATACTCCAGACAAGGTCAAGGGATACCAATGCAAGATTAATTTTCGGGAACCAGTAGACTTCCATAGAAAATCCTACCCCATAGCATACTCCCTGAAAAACGAAGTCAGAGCAGAAATAAACAGAATGATGGAGGAGGACATCATTGAGTATAGCCAATCTCCATACACAAGTCCCATAGTAGCTATACCCAAAAAGAGTGGTAAAGTCCGGATCTGCTTAGACGCCCGGGAGATCAACAAAATGATTATTAACGACCGAACTTCGCCGGGAGAAATTGAAGAGATTTTAAAAAAGTTTCATGGAACCAAATACATTAGTACCTGGGATACTGTATGTGGGTACTGGCAGGTGGAGCTGCACCCACACAGTAGACAATATATGGCATTTATCTTCGACGGGAGGAATTACCAGTTTAAGAGGTTACCTTTCGGCCTCTTCAACTCCGTCACAGTGTTCGTAAAGTGCATGGACCAAGTCTTAGGTCAAGAGGCTCTGCAGTTCACAACAGTATATGTGGACGACCTGCTAATAACATCTTCAGACTGGGACGAACACTGTGCACGAATCGAACAAGTGTTGGAAAAGTTATCCAACAACAACATAACTCCAAAGTTGGATAAATCAAAGTTTATAGCCAACGAAGTAAAATTCCTGGGATTCAACCTAACCGAACAGGAAATATCTCCATCCCAAGAAAAAGTAGAAGCCATTCAGAAATTCCCCACACCTAAAAATAAGAAGCAGTTGCAATCCTTCTTAGGTATATGCAATTATTACAGGAAATTTCAAAATAATTACTCTTATCTTACCGCAAAATTTTCCAAACAACTCTCAGCAAAAGACAAGTGGACCTGGGGAATTGAGCAGGATGAAGTACTGACACTCATTAAACAAAAATTCCTAGAAACAGTAATGCTGCATCACCCCAACTTTGAACAACCCTTCTACTTGAATTGCGATGCCAGTGACGTCAGTCTGGGCGCTGAACTGTACCAAGAAGATAAGGAAGGACACCACCTGGTCATCAGCTTTGCCAGCAGAGTATTAAACAGTTGCGAGCGTAACTACAACGTTACAGAAAAAGAGCTGCTCAGCATAGTGTTTGCATGCGGAAAGTTTAGAACCTACATCTTAGGGTACCATATTACCGTCAGAAGCGACCATAAGTCCATATCATTTCTCAAGCAATGTAAATTGAGTCATGGTAGACTTACCCGTTGGATCCTCGCTCTGCAAGAGTACCACATCACGTGGGAGTATATTCCAGGCCAGAAGAATGTAGCAGCGGATATATTGTCCAGAATAAATGTAGAAAACCAGACATTTGAAGGAGAAAATCGCCAAGGTGTATTACATATTAAAGGATAGGAAGGACCTGGAAGAAATCGTAAACGAGATAGTACTACAGCAGAAGCAAGATGTTAAATTAGCAAGCATACGAAGGAGACTGTTGGAATCTGAAGAAATTATTAATAACTTTTATTGCCTATAAAAAGATGTATTGTTCATAAAACAAAAAAGAATCAAGGAACATGGAAACTAGTAGTTCCAAATTCTCTAGAAAACAAAATAATTTAAGACTACCATGTCAGATACGGACACATGGGAACATTAAAAATGGTTAAAGCGTTAGAAGAAGAACTATTCATTAAAAGTATAACTAGAAAAGTAAATAAAAACATTAAAATATGCACAATATGTCAGATGGTCAAAACCAATAACGAGAGAAAAGATGGAATGATGATACCCATCACATCCAATACCAAACTGGAAAAAGTGTTTCTCGACATATGTGGACCATTCCCACGTAGTGGAGGGAGACATAGATTCAAGTTCATAGTGATTCTATTGGACCATTACACCAAATTATATGCTATAAACAGAGCAACAACAAAGAAAATATTAGTAATCATAAAAACAAATACAGAAATTGGAAAACCATACATGATTATAACAGACCACGGAACACAATTTAAAGGGAGAAAGTGGAGAGATGAATTATTAAAATTAAACATAAAAACCTATAAAACATCCATATACCACCCTAGCAGTAATCCCGCAGAGAGAGTGTTAAGAGAGGTGGGACCTATTTTAAGAACGTACTGCCATGATAATCAAAAGAATGGCAGAAATATTTAACTTCAACTGAAGAATTTTTAAATATAAGTTACCACCATTTTATTGAGAACACCCCATATTTAATGATGTTTGGAAGGAAACCATATAGAGAGATACAGGAGTTAATAGACTTTTCAACCAACCTAGAAGACCCGTATGATGAAAATAAATGTTACAACCGAATCATGGAGAAAATCGAGAAACAAAAAGCTAAATATTCTCAAAACCAACCCAAAATAATTAAATATAACGAAGGAGAAAGGGTATTAATAAAAAATCGTGAACTACCCAGTACACTTGAAAGTATAGCCAAGAAACTATTATTATTATACATAGGACCCTATGTCATAACCAAGGACAATGGCAACAATACATACGAAATAAGCAATATAACAACAAAAAAGATAAAAGGAGTGTATAATCAAGTTTCTATAAAAAAGTTTTACAAGGAAACATAAACCATAATAAACAAATGAGAAAATTACCAAATTCAAAAGATGTAAGATCAACTTACAATAATAGTTAGATGATATATGAGGTATAATATAAAATAAAGGAATAAGTTACAAAAATTCCCACAAAGTAAGATCACCTTACAATAATATTTAAATAACATATAAAGTAAAATAAAAGAAAAAAAATATGTGTATAAAATGAAGGAATAAGTTACAAAAATTCCTATAAAGTAAGAACAACAAACTTACAAAAATTATTTAGAATAATATTTGAGACAAAACAAAATAAACAAAAATAAAACCAAGCAAGAACTGCTAAGACAAATACCTAAAATTATAAAGAATATAGAGTATTCAGAAAAGAAAAAAAAAATGAACTGGTATAAAAAAAAAGAAAAAATTGTGTATCAAGCAAATATACAGCAAATGGCTAAAGCAAAATAATGATAATCAACCAAGAAAAAAAAAGATGTCTAAGATAATTAAAATGATCACAAGAAGAAAAGAAAAACAAACTAATGAAAAGTTAGAAATAATGAAATTAACAACTAAATAAATAAAAAACAACCAACTGTATGAGTAGATAACAGTATATAGCAAAGGTACAGTGGAAGGAAGAATGAGTAAAGGGTTAAAATTATTTAAAAATCATAAAGTGGACAATCCCCAAAAAATATTATTATTAATGTAAGTCACAAGATGACAAAAAAGGTATTTAAGATTGATTGAGAATAGGTCCAGCAATCAATTAATTGAGCAGAGATGATGTTTCTCTGGTCTCAGAAAAATGGGTAGTAATGGAAGAAGCCAGCTACTAAAAAGTTCGGGAAAAAATTATATAAAAGGGAGAACGCACTAATGGAAATAAGTAAAAACAGATCTAAATAAAAAGGAATGGAACAAGTAAGAAGAGAAACAAGAAGGAAGAAATAAACAAGAAGAAAAAGGAAAAATTATATATATATAACTGAAAATTTCATAAAAAACTATACTAGTGTTTTACCAAAATGATCAATTTTGAAGAAGAGGCATTATGTTACAACGCAAATAAGCCACCCCAATACCAGGGATAAAAACGATGACTCAGCTACAGTATATAAAATGTTTAAACAAATGAAAATAAAATGACAATGACGCGACAAACGACGACGTGACCTAACCCAAGTGATTGAATGAAGTGATTGATTCAATACAACCAAATAAAATAAAACCAATGAGAAGGGGAAAACCAAAATAAAATGAAAGTGAAGAAGGAGGAAAATGAAAATGAAACAAAACAAGTTTAAAGGAAATAAAAGGAAAACGTAAAGAATAATTCGTTACAATATATATATATAGTACTGTACTTATTTTCTGATATAATAATATTTATTATATGCACCACGTTGGTTGCGTCATTTAATGTACTGTAAATTAATTACAGGTATTGTAATTAAGATATGTTCTACGTTGGGACTGCCATTTAATGTACTGTTGTTTTCTGCTATATAATATAATATTTGCACCACGTTGGATGCATCATTTATGTGTTATAATTATTTATACGTATGGTAATTAAGAAATGTACCTACTGTTATTATGTTTTTTTTTTTTATTTACCAGTACATGTAAAGAAACTCTTTCTCTCAGGGTTAATGATTATTAAGTTATTTGATCGTATTTACGATTGTATCTATTATTTTCTTTTCTTTAAACCAACCCAGATTCAGTTAATATGTAGTATTTTGATAATTAACCATGTAAAAAATAAATAACATACTAATGTAACTTAACCGTCTCTGAATTCTTCCAGCTGCCACGGGTTCACTTCTGGTTGTTGTTTACCTTTTTTCAAAAGCAATATTAGGTTTGGCAAGCTGTTTCTTCACACAAATTTCTTATTGCTCTCACCGCTGAATGCCGCTCTCCAGGACTACTGCAACACAGATGTCTCCTCGGAACACTTAATTATCCTTTATGGCCACTGAAACTCTTCTCCAGTCCCAGATTTTCCTCTTCTGTCGTCGTTCTATCAAGGATATTGTTATATTTCTTGTATTATTATTTATTTATTAAATATTATAATCAAACTCTGGTATCACGATTCAAAATCCTTTACTTTATTTTCTTTTTCATGTTACATTAACTCCAATGATGTACAAATGTTATTTTTATGAAATTAGACTTCAGGTATTTACTATTAGATATATAATTTTAGAGTTATAACGTTACTCTTAATGAATTTAATTGAAGACTCATAACGTTACTCTTATTGAATTTAAAATTAGACTTCATTTACATAATCCCCCTCTTTCATCTTTATAGTATTGAATATAAAATTAGACTCATACATTTTTCTTCATCACTATCCTAAACAATTTTTTAACAATCTACAAAATTGCCCCCATGATAATTCCCTAATTTCTTTACATCTGTTTATCATATACCTATTAAAACATATATCATTTTTCTATTTCTTATTAAACATCTTTATTTTAACTCTAATATTTGTAATTATATTGGTTATTTATTAAATTATAATTTTATTACTCTTTACTCTTCTTATATATTCATTCCAATTTTATATATTATTTTCTGAACATATAACTAAATATGGTTTTATATCATATAGGAATCGACCTCTATGTTGACTGAGTAAGTCGATATTCCCAATGTTTTCTGTTTACATTCAATTCAAAATCTGCATCCTTTTTCTTTTAAAATTTATTATCTCCCTATTATGTACTGTGTGCATTTTAACAGCAGTACATAATACCTTCCCTTATTTCATAATTTCAGATACAATTTTAGATGAAATTTTGAAATAACCAACATAGTCTAATCTTAATATTTAAACATCTGATTAATTAGGTATTTGTACCTCACAAAATTCTTTTAACAAATTAGTTTTTTCTCTTATTAATGTTACAAATATGGTTCCTTATTATCATGAATCATGATATCTTAAACACTTATTTATGACTTAAAACAATGTTAATTAAACTAACTGGGTTTACATCAAAATAATAAATAACAATTGTGCCTATTTTTATGGCTAAAAAACTCAAAAACATGACTAAACATTCTCTTTCTTTTAAACCTCACCTTCCCAATCCTGATCATAAATTTCATGTGTTCTTAATTTCAGACTAATTTTTCTTTTAATTATTTTTACTATAATATGGGTATCAGCTTTAGTGATGTGATAGAACTTTGTAAACCTAGTAAAACTGTCCATGATAATCAGTACATATTTAAAACTGTCCATGATAATCGGTACATATTTAATACGTCTCCTACCACTAGTTGGGAATGGTCCACAAATGTCAACAAAACTTGCTCTAACGCTCTCAATGCTTGATTATTTATCCACCTTCCCTCATATCTGACATTGGCTAACTTGACTTTTTGACAAATATCATATAGTAACTTAGCACATAAAAATTGATGTCGATTCTTCATACACTTTGGGTTATTCTATCATTTATTTCGTTACCTTTAATTATGTTCCTGTTTTCATGTTGGAACACTTAATTTCTTCTCACTTTTCACACCTCGAGTCATATTTATTTTTTATTTCTTTACCTCGTTGTTTGTATCATCCCTAAAATACCATAGTTCCCTAACATTAAATACTACACATGGGTTCGGATTCGGAGGGGCACTCTTGGCTTCCATTACTCCGCCATTTTCCCTAAATATATCATCTGAGATCAGAGGAACTTCATCTCTGTCCAGGAAAAAATAAAAGTTGCACTATCACAACACAATACATATAATTATTACCTATAAGGTAGCTCCTTCGCTACAAACTTATATTCAAGGGATTGTTACATGATTTCTTTGAGGTCTCTTCACATTTTATTCCATTACTGTTTCACTTCTGGTGTTTTATCACTTCAATTAATATCCTATCATTCACAGGTAACTGGTTAACATTATTCGACATACATGTTGGATTATTTCCATCTTGGTGCTGTCAATTAATTATTCTTTAGCATACGTATTTTACTATTTTTAATTCACTCCCATTTACTTCTGCAATTAAACACTGAATCTCCTCCTTATCATAAATTGTATGGCATATTCTTCCTTCATCTAACTCATTTCTAACCCTTCTTTCTCTTTTTTTATGTTTATTAGTTTAAAATAATTTCTTCTGAATTATATAGTAAGGTGTTCTTACTTATTTTGGAATTTTGTGGTTTTTTATTTATCTTAATTCATAAAATAAATTTTTTTTATTTGTAATAACCTTCATATTATGTCGTTTGTATTAATAAGTAATCCAATCTTTGTTCCATTAGTTTGCTTTGGTCCATACCCAGAAAATCAGTCCCTTCTTTCCATATTTCTCATATTTAGTTCATCCGTTGTCAAATACTTCATTTACCCTTGTTGTTTGTATTACTACAGTGTCCATAATGAATCTGTTTTTATTAAATATCTCCCTGTCACCCGGTACTCCCATTCTTTTAATACTACATGTTCATCTGAACCTATACCTACATCAATCACTTTCCCATTTATTTTATTGAACAGGTATTTTAATGGTATTTGAATTATTGATGACAGTATTGACAGTTTGCTACACACTTCTATTTCTGTGATATTTAATTTACCTATAGACTTTCGGACGTTTTTTCTCGCTATTTTATTGTAATTCCCTTTGAAAGTTTCTATTGAGTTCCTTCTATTATCTTTAAAATTACTTATTCTTCTGTAGTTAGTACTTAGGATGTTAAGTACATTAATCAGTCCATTATTCATCATCTCCAATTCTTCTCATGTATTTTTAATTTTCTTAGGATGTGTTATTCTTCTTTCTTCTGTTTTCTTAATTATTTGCTTCTTTATTCCACTATCTTCTATTTTCTGACTTACTTGCTCCGTTTTGATCGTTTGGTATTATTTCTATCTCTGTTTTGTTATCATTTATTACTTCTTCCGTTATCTTATTCAATGTTTCCACAATTTGTTGTCATCTTCTATCGTTGTTTCTATTGACTGGTTTTCATCACTCATTATTTCTTTCTTATACTCTTCCAACTGTTGTTTCAATTCCTCTCTATTTTTCTTACTCTCTTCCTTCAATTGTCCTTTTAATTCCTCCTTATCTTCCCTCATTTGTTTCTTGAGTTCTTCAATATTTTGTTTTAATAAGTTTTCATTATCTAATTTCATTTGTTTCTGTAATTTTTCACTGTTACTATCCATTTTTTCATTTATTTGTTTCAATAATGTTTCGCTGGTTTTGTTATTCCCTTCCATTATAATTCTCATCATCTCCTGGAAATTTGCATTCATTGGTTGGTCCCCTTGGGCATCCTCTACTATTATTTCAATTTCAGTTTCTTCCTCTTCAACACTATTACTCCTTAATTCATATCGTTGCTCTGGTTTGTTAGCCATTTTACAATCTTTAACTTAATTTAATTACAAGGAAAAAATTTTTATGCTAATTAAATTTAACAAAATTGTGTTATTTGGTGCTGGTTTAAAGAAAATCTTTGCCCCACGTTGGGCGCCATTTAATGTACTGTACTATTTTCTGATATAATAATATTTATTATATGCACCACGTTGGTTGCGTCATTTAATGTACTGTAAATTAATTACAGGTATTGTAATTAAGATATGTTCTACGTTGGGACTGCCATTTAATGTACTGTTGTTTTCTGCTATATAATATAATATTTGCACCACGTTGGATGCATCATTTATGTGTTATAATTATTTATACGTATGGTAATTAAGAAATGTACCTACTGTTATTATGTTTTTTTTTTATTTACCAGTACATGTAAAGAAACTCTTTCTCTCAGGGTTAATGATTATTAAGTTATTTGATCGTATTTACGATTGTATCTATTATTTTCTTTTCTTTAAACCAACCCAGATTCAGTTAATATGTAGTATTTTGATAATTAACCATGTAAAAAATAAATAACATACTAATGTAACTTAACCGTCTCTGAATTCTTCCAGCTGCCACGGGTTCACTTCTGGTTGTTGTTTACCTTTTTTCAAAAGCAATATTAGGTTTGGCAAGCTGTTTCTTCACACAAATTTCTTATTGCTCTCACCGCTGAATGCCGCTCTCCAGGACTACTGCAACACAGATGTCTCCTCGGAATACTTAATTATCCTTTATGGCCACTGAAACTCTTCTCCAGTCCCAGATTTTCCTCTTCTGTCGTCTTTATATCAAGGATATTGTTATATTTCTTGTATTATTATTTATTTATTAAATATAATCAAACTCTGGTATCACGATTCAAAATCCTTTACTTTATTTTCTTTTTCATGTTACATTAACTCCAATGATGTACAAATGTTATTTTTATGAAATTAGACTCTTCAGGTATTTACTATTAGATATATAATTTTAGAGTTATAACGTTACTCTTAATGAATTTAATTGAAGACTCATAACGTTACTCTTATTGAATTTAAAATTAGACTTCATTTACATAATCCCTCTCTTTCATCTTTATAGTATTGAATATAAAATTAGACTCATACATTTTTCTTCATCACTATCCTAAACAATTTTTTAACAATCTACAAAATTGCCCCCATGATAATTCCCTAATTTCTTTACATCTGTTTATCATATACCTATTAAAACATATATCATTTTTCTATTTCTTATTAAACATCTTTATTTTAACTCTAATATTTGTAATTATATTGGTTATTTATTAAATTATAATTTTATTACTCTTTACTCTTCTTATATATTCATTCCAATTTTATATATTATTTTCTGAACATATAACTAAATATGGTTTTATATCATATAGGAATCGACCTCTATGTTGACTGAGTAAGTCGATATTCCCAATGTTTTCTGTTTACATTCAATTCAAAATCTGCATCCTTTTTCTTTTAAAATTTATTATCTCCCTATTATGTACTGTGTGCATTTTAACAGCAGTACATAATACCTTCCCTTATTTCATAATTTCAGATACAATTTTAGATGAAATTTTGAAATAACCAACATAGTCTAATCTTAATATTTAAACATCTGATTAATTAGGTATTTGTACCTCACAAAATTCTTTTAACAAATTAGTTTTTTCTCTTATTAATGTTACAAATATGGTTCCTTATTATCATGAATCATGATATCTTAAACACTTATTTATGACTTAAAACAATGTTAATTAAACTAACTGGGTTTACATCAAAATAATAAATAACAATTGTGCCTATTTTTATGGCTAAAAAACTCAAAAACATGACTAAACATTCTCTTTCTTTTAAACCTCACCTTCCCAATCCTGATCATAAATTTCATGTGTTCTTAATTTCAGACTAATTTTTCTTTTAATTATTTTTACTATAATATGGGTATCAGCTTTAGTGATGTGATAGAACTTTGTAAACCTAGTAAAACTGTCCATGATAATCAGTACATATTTAAAACTGTCCATGATAATCGGTACATATTTAATACGTCTCCTACCACTAGTTGGGAATGGTCCACAAATGTCAACAAAACTTGCTCTAACGCTCTCAATGCTTGATTATTTATCCACCTTCCCTCATATCTGACATTGGCTAACTTGACTTTTTGACAAATATCATATAGTAACTTAGCACATAAAAATTGATGTCGATTCTTCATACACTTTGGGTTATTCTATCATTTATTTCGTTACCTTTAATTATGTTCCTGTTTTCATGTTGGAACACTTAATTTCTTCTCACTTTTCACACCTCGAGTCATATTTATTTTTTATTTCTTTACCTCGTTGTTTGTATCATCCCTAAAATACCATAGTTCCCTAACATTAAATACTACACATGGGTTCGGATTCGGAGGGGCACTCTTGGCTTCCATTACTCCGCCATTTTCCCTAAATATATCATCTGAGATCAGAGGAACTTCATCTCTGTCCAGGAAAAAATAAAAGTTGCACTATCACAACACAATACATATAATTATTACCTATAAGGTAGCTCCTTCGCTACAAACTTATATTCAAGGGATTGTTACATGATTTCTTTGAGGTCTCTTCACATTTTATTCCATTACTGTTTCACTTCTGGTGTTTTATCACTTCAATTAATATCCTATCATTCACAGGTAACTGGTTAACATTATTCGACATACATGTTGGATTATTTCCATCTTGGTGCTGTCAATTAATTATTCTTTAGCATACGTATTTTACTATTTTTAATTCACTCCCATTTACTTCTGCAATTAAACACTGAATCTCCTCCTTATCATAAATTGTATGGCATATTCTTCCTTCATCTAACTCATTTCTAACCCTTCTTTCTCTTTTTTTATGTTTATTAGTTTAAAATAATTTCTTCTGAATTATATAGTAAGGTGTTCTTACTTATTTTGGAATTTTGTGGTTTTTTATTTATCTTAATTCATAAAATAAATTTTTTTTATTTGTAATAACCTTCATATTATGTCGTTTGTATTAATAAGTAATCCAATCTTTGTTCCATTAGTTTGCTTTGGTCCATACCCAGAAAATCAGTCCCTTCTTTCCATATTTCTCATATTTAGTTCATCCGTTGTCAAATACTTCATTTACCCTTGTTGTTTGTATTACTACAGTGTCCATAATGAATCTGTTTTTATAAAATATCTCCCTGTCACCCGGTACTCCCATTCTTTTAATACTACATGTTCATCTGAACCTATACCTACATCAATCACTTTCCCATTTATTTTATTGAACAGGTATTTTAATGGTATTTGAATTATTGATGACAGTATTGACAGTTTGCTACACACTTCTATTTCTGTGATATTTAATTTACCTATAGACTTTCGGACGTTTTTTCTCGCTATTTTATTGTAATTCCCTTTGAAAGTTTCTATTGAGTTCCTTCTATTATCTTTAAAATTACTTATTCTTCTGTAGTTAGTACTTAGGATGTTAAGTACATTAATCAGTCCATTATTCATCATCTCCAATTCTTCTCGTGTATTTTTAATTTTCTTAGGATGTGTTATTCTTCTTTCTTCTGTTTTCTTAATTATTTGCTTCTTTATTCCACTATCTTCTATTTTCTGACTTACTTGCTCCGTTTTGATCGTTTGGTATTATTTCTATCTCTGTTTTGTTATCATTTATTACTTCTTCCGTTATCTTATTCAATGTTTCCACAATTTGTTGTCATCTTCTATCGTTGTTTCTATTGACTGGTTTTCATCACTCATTATTTCTTTCTTATACTCTTCCAACTGTTGTTTCAATTCCTCTCTATTTTTCTTACTCTCTTCCTTCAATTGTCCTTTTAATTCCTCCTTATCTTCCCTCATTTGTTTCTTGAGTTCTTCAATATTTTGTTTTAATAAGTTTTCATTATCTAATTTCATTTGTTTCTGTAATTTTTCACTGTTACTATCCATTTTTTCATTTATTTGTTTCAATAATGTTTCGCTGGTTTTGTTATTCCCTTCCATTATAATTCTCATCATCTCCTGGAAATTTGCATCCATTGGTTGGTCCCCTTGGGCATCCTCTACTATTATTTCAATTTCAGTTTCTTCCTCTTCAACACTATTACTCCTTAATTCATATCGTTGCTCTGGTTTGTTAGCCATTTTACAATCTTTAACTTAATTTAATTACAAGGAAAAAATTTTTATGCTAATTAAATTTAACAAAATTGTGTTATTTGGTGCTGGTTTAAAGAAAATCTTTGCCCCACGTTGGGCGCCATTTAATGTACTGTACTATTTTCTGATATAATAATATTTATTATATGCACCACGTTGGTTGCGTCATTTAATGTACTGTAAATTAATTACAGGTATTGTAATTAAGATATGTTCTACGTTGGGACTGCCATTTAATGTACTGTTGTTTTCTGCTATATAATATAATATTTGCACCACGTTGGATGCATCATTTATGTGTTATAATTATTTATACGTATGGTAATTAAGAAATGTACCTACTGTTATTATGTTTTTTTTTTTATTTACCAGTACATGTAAAGAAACTCTTTCTCTCAGGGTTAATGATTATTAAGTTATTTGATCGTATTTACGATTGTATCTATTATTTTCTTTTCTTTAAACCAACCCAGATTCAGTTAATATGTAGTATTTTGATAATTAACCATGTAAAAAATAAATAACATACTAATGTAACTTAACCGTCTCTGAATTCTTCCAGCTGCCACGGGTTCACTTCTGGTTGTTGTTTACCTTTTTTCAAAAGCAATATTAGGTTTGGCAAGCTGTTTCTTCACACAAATTTCTTATTGCTCTCACCGCTGAATGCCGCTCTCCAGGACTACTGCAACACAGATGTCTCCTCGGAACACTTAATTATCCTTTATGGCCACTGAAACTCTTCTCCAGTCCCAGATTTTCCTCTTCTGTCGTCTTTATATCAAGGATATTGTTATATTTCTTGTATTATTATTTATTTATTAAATATAATCAAACTCTGGTATCACGATTCAAAATCCTTTACTTTATTTTCTTTTTCATGTTACATTAACTCCAATGATGTACAAATGTTATTTTTATGAAATTAGACTCTTCAGGTATTTACTATTAGATATATAATTTTAGAGTTATAACGTTACTCTTAATGAATTTAATTGAAGACTCATAACGTTACTCTTATTGAATTTAAAATTAGACTTCATTTACATAATCCCTCTCTTTCATCTTTATAGTATTGAATATAAAATTAGACTCATACATTTTTCTTCATCACTATCCTAAACAATTTTTTAACAATCTACAAAATTGCCCCCATGATAATTCCCTAATTTCTTTACATCTGTTTATCATATACCTATTAAAACATATATCATTTTTCTATTTCTTATTAAACATCTTTATTTTAACTCTAATATTTGTAATTATATTGGTTATTTATTAAATTATAATTTTATTACTCTTTACTCTTCTTATATATTCATTCCAATTTTATATATTATTTTCTGAACATATAACTAAATATGGTTTTATATCATATAGGAATCGACCTCTATGTTGACTGAGTAAGTCGATATTCCCAATGTTTTCTGTTTACATTCAATTCAAAATCTGCATCCTTTTTCTTTTAAAATTTATTATCTCCCTATTATGTACTGTGTGCATTTTAACAGCAGTACATAATACCTTCCCTTATTTCATAATTTCAGATACAATTTTAGATGAAATTTTGAAATAACCAACATAGTCTAATCTTAATATTTAAACATCTGATTAATTAGGTATTTGTACCTCACAAAATTCTTTTAACAAATTAGTTTTTTCTCTTATTAATGTTACAAATATGGTTCCTTATTATCATGAATCATGATATCTTAAACACTTATTTATGACTTAAAACAATGTTAATTAAACTAACTGGGTTTACATCAAAATAATAAATAACAATTGTGCCTATTTTTATGGCTAAAAAACTCAAAAACATGACTAAACATTCTCTTTCTTTTAAACCTCACCTTCCCAATCCTGATCATAAATTTCATGTGTTCTTAATTTCAGACTAATTTTTCTTTTAATTATTTTTACTATAATATGGGTATCAGCTTTAGTGATGTGATAGAACTTTGTAAACCTAGTAAAACTGTCCATGATAATCAGTACATATTTAAAACTGTCCATGATAATCGGTACATATTTAATACGTCTCCTACCACTAGTTGGGAATGGTCCACAAATGTCAACAAAACTTGCTCTAACGCTCTCAATGCTTGATTATTTATCCACCTTCCCTCATATCTGACATTGGCTAACTTGACTTTTTGACAAATATCATATAGTAACTTAGCACATAAAAATTGATGTCGATTCTTCATACACTTTGGGTTATTCTATCATTTATTTCGTTACCTTTAATTATGTTCCTGTTTTCATGTTGGAACACTTAATTTCTTCTCACTTTTCACACCTCGAGTCATATTTATTTTTTATTTCTTTACCTCGTTGTTTGTATCATCCCTAAAATACCATAGTTCCCTAACATTAAATACTACACATGGGTTCGGATTCGGAGGGGCACTCTTGGCTTCCATTACTCCGCCATTTTCCCTAAATATATCATCTGAGATCAGAGGAACTTCATCTCTGTCCAGGAAAAAATAAAAGTTGCACTATCACAACACAATACATATAATTATTACCTATAAGGTAGCTCCTTCGCTACAAACTTATATTCAAGGGATTGTTACATGATTTCTTTGAGGTCTCTTCACATTTTATTCCATTACTGTTTCACTTCTGGTGTTTTATCACTTCAATTAATATCCTATCATTCACAGGTAACTGGTTAACATTATTCGACATACATGTTGGATTATTTCCATCTTGGTGCTGTCAATTAATTATTCTTTAGCATACGTATTTTACTATTTTTAATTCACTCCCATTTACTTCTGCAATTAAACACTGAATCTCCTCCTTATCATAAATTGTATGGCATATTCTTCCTTCATCTAACTCATTTCTAACCCTTCTTTCTCTTTTTTTATGTTTATTAGTTTAAAATAATTTCTTCTGAATTATATAGTAAGGTGTTCTTACTTATTTTGGAATTTTGTGGTTTTTTATTTATCTTAATTCATAAAATAAATTTTTTTTATTTGTAATAACCTTCATATTATGTCGTTTGTATTAATAAGTAATCCAATCTTTGTTCCATTAGTTTGCTTTGGTCCATACCCAGAAAATCAGTCCCTTCTTTCCATATTTCTCATATTTAGTTCATCCGTTGTCAAATACTTCATTTACCCTTGTTGTTTGTATTACTACAGTGTCCATAATGAATCTGTTTTTATTAAATATCTCCCTGTCACCCGGTACTCCCATTCTTTTAATACTACATGTTCATCTGAACCTATACCTACATCAATCACTTTCCCATTTATTTTATTGAACAGGTATTTTAATGGTATTTGAATTATTGATGACAGTATTGACAGTTTGCTACACACTTCTATTTCTGTGATATTTAATTTACCTATAGACTTTCGGACGTTTTTTCTCGCTATTTTATTGTAATTCCCTTTGAAAGTTTCTATTGAGTTCCTTCTATTATCTTTAAAATTACTTATTCTTCTGTAGTTAGTACTTAGGATGTTAAGTACATTAATCAGTCCATTATTCATCATCTCCAATTCTTCTCGTGTATTTTTAATTTTCTTAGGATGTGTTATTCTTCTTTCTTCTGTTTTCTTAATTATTTGCTTCTTTATTCCACTATCTTCTATTTTCTGACTTACTTGCTCCGTTTTGATCGTTTGGTATTATTTCTATCTCTGTTTTGTTATCATTTATTACTTCTTCCGTTATCTTATTCAATGTTTCCACAATTTGTTGTCATCTTCTATCGTTGTTTCTATTGACTGGTTTTCATCACTCATTATTTCTTTCTTATACTCTTCCAACTGTTGTTTCAATTCCTCTCTATTTTTCTTACTCTCTTCCTTCAATTGTCCTTTTAATTCCTCCTTATCTTCCCTCATTTGTTTCTTGAGTTCTTCAATATTTTGTTTTAATAAGTTTTCATTATCTAATTTCATTTGTTTCTGTAATTTTTCACTGTTACTATCCATTTTTTCATTTATTTGTTTCAATAATGTTTCGCTGGTTTTGTTATTCCCTTCCATTATAATTCTCATCATCTCCTGGAAATTTGCATCCATTGGTTGGTCCCCTTGGGCATCCTCTACTATTATTTCAATTTCAGTTTCTTCCTCTTCAACACTATTACTCCTTAATTCATATCGTTGCTCTGGTTTGTTAGCCATTTTACAATCTTTAACTTAATTTAATTACAAGGAAAAAATTTTTATGCTAATTAAATTTAACAAAATTGTGTTATTTGGTGCTGGTTTAAAGAAAATCTTTGCCCCACGTTGGGCGCCATTTAATGTACTGTACTATTTTCTGATATAATAATATTTATTATATGCACCACGTTGGTTGCGTCATTTAATGTACTGTAAATTAATTACAGGTATTGTAATTAAGATATGTTCTACGTTGGGACTGCCATTTAATGTACTGTTGTTTTCTGCTATATAATATAATATTTGCACCACGTTGGATGCATCATTTATGTGTTATAATTATTTATACGTATGGTAATTAAGAAATGTACCTACTGTTATTATGTTTTTTTTTTTATTTACCAGTACATGTAAAGAAACTCTTTCTCTCAGGGTTAATGATTATTAAGTTATTTGATCGTATTTACGATTGTATCTATTATTTTCTTTTCTTTAAACCAACCCAGATTCAGTTAATATGTAGTATTTTGATAATTAACCATGTAAAAAATAAATAACATACTAATGTAACTTAACCGTCTCTGAATTCTTCCAGCTGCCACGGGTTCACTTCTGGTTGTTGTTTACCTTTTTTCAAAAGCAATATTAGGTTTGGCAAGCTGTTTCTTCACACAAATTTCTTATTGCTCTCACCGCTGAATGCCGCTCTCCAGGACTACTGCAACACAGATGTCTCCTCGGAACACTTAATTATCCTTTATGGCCACTGAAACTCTTCTCCAGTCCCAGATTTTCCTCTTCTGTCGTCTTTATATCAAGGATATTGTTATATTTCTTGTATTATTATTTATTTATTAAATATAATCAAACTCTGGTATCACGATTCAAAATCCTTTACTTTATTTTCTTTTTCATGTTACATTAACTCCAATGATGTACAAATGTTATTTTTATGAAATTAGACTCTTCAGGTATTTACTATTAGATATATAATTTTAGAGTTATAACGTTACTCTTAATGAATTTAATTGAAGACTCATAACGTTACTCTTATTGAATTTAAAATTAGACTTCATTTACATAATCCCTCTCTTTCATCTTTATAGTATTGAATATAAAATTAGACTCATACATTTTTCTTCATCACTATCCTAAACAATTTTTTAACAATCTACAAAATTCCCCCATGATAATTCCCTAATTTCTTTACATCTGTTTATCATATACCTATTAAAACATATATCATTTTTCTATTTCTTATTAAACATCTTTATTTTAACTCTAATATTTGTAATTATATTGGTTATTTATTAAATTATAATTTTATTACTCTTTACTCTTCTTATAATATTCATTCCAATTTTATATATTATTTTCTGAACATATAACTAAATATGGTTTTATATCATATAGGAATCGACCTCTATGTTGACTGAGTAAGTCGATATTCCCAATGTTTTCTATTTACATTCAATTCAAAATCTGCATCCTTTTTCTTTTAAAATTTATTATCTCCCTATTACGTACTGTGTGCATTTTAACGGCAGTACAATATATATATATATATATATATATATATATATATAGTGTGTGTGTGTATCTTGTGTAAAAAGTTATAAACATTAAATAAATTATATATGCACCAAGAAATAAACGGTAGTAAAAAGTGTTGAATATTATAACGTTGCAGAACTCAGACCCTATAGGGAATCCACAAATATTATATAAATGATAAAAATTAAAATAAGTTAAAGAATAATGAACAAAAATATAAAATTATACTGAGAAAATAAAAGAAAACTTGTACACAAGAATAATAAATAAGTGAATAGACTAGACTGACAAACAAATGATTATGACCCAACTCCAGAGATTGGCCACATAAAGACAATAAAAGAATCAAAGGAAAACTATTGATAAAAACACAAATAGTAAATCAAAAGTAGTAACAAGCATTATATAAAATTCTGTAAAATGAAGTACACTAACCATAATAATAAGTGAAACAGTTGTTAATAGATTATGTGTGTTATTAATAGCCTTACAGTGAGATGAGAAAGTAGAACATAAAATGTTGAAAGATTGACTATAAAATTATATTTCAAAAAACCAAGAGTGAGAGATAGGTAGGAAGTGGTAGTGATAAACGGTGAAGTGATAGAGATAATAAGAAGAAATTAAGGTAAACAATTTGTAATCTTAAGAAATAAAATAAACCAAGGTAATAAACCAGAACAATAAGCAAAAGGTTGATAAACAATTTCATGGTGTTAGCTCATAAGAAACAGAGTAGTTGTGAGTACAATAACAATAAAACATCCTATATTACTCAAATAATCACAAGGATAATTAGTACAATGGAATAGATGGTGTCAAGACACTATTCACCCAAAATTGTTATTTGTTTAGTTAAAAGAGTTGTGTTTATAAGAAGGAATATGGCTGGATAATGAACAGACCATAAACCTATTTTTATGTTATGTTTTTATAGTAATATTAAGTGCTAAGAAAGTGTGTAAGAAATAGTAGTAGGTATAAACAATGGTATAAATTTGACAATCATAATATTAATCATCATAGTAAAGATAGAAGAAAAAAGAATAATAGGCAAAGAATGATTTTGTAAATTAATAAGAACATTCAATTATTGTAAAACAGCTCAAAGTAATTCAAAAAGTAAGTAAGTAATGAGTGACAGTAAGCAGCAGGGGTGCCCATCCCCCCCAAGACCTAATGCGCAAATCCCCCCCAAAAGTCTCAGCACTCCCCCAATTGAAAAGTCCCCCCCCCCACTGTCCGCCGGTCTACAAGCTTAGCACACGCACACATTTTTACATTAAAGATTTATTATTCACGTACCCTCTGACTCATTGACAGGATGTTGCTGCAGGCTGCCAGGGTCAGTTTTCCAAATTCCAAAACAAAATTTACTACTAGTTGTACTGGTAGAGACATTTATGCTGCCAGTTCGTTAAAACAATCATAAAGATATGCAATTGCTTTAGTTTTTTACTAATAGCTTAGTTTGTTGCACAAACAAGGTAAAAATTTCTATCAATGTTAGATTTAAAATGTTATCTTGAAACCCCCCCACCAAAAGTCCTTAAAATACACCCGAAAAATCCCCCCCAAAAATTCTCAAGGTGCAACTTGCGCTATGATCCCCCCCCTGTGGGCACCCCTGGTAAGCAGAACATATGGAAATAGTAAATAATGTTTAATTTGTATAAAATAAGAAGTTATAGACAGTTACAGCTTAGGCCTATAAAATGCCTAACTGTCTAAATTCAGAATTAACAATTTGTAAGCAATTAACTATTGTATTTGGAAATTAAGAACAAGTAACTTATGTATTACAATTAACTAACCATAATAGTATGTCAGAAATAGAATAAACAGAAAAAGGAAGTGAAATATGCAATAAAATAACATTAGCAATTTTGTCAAAACTTTACTACATGACCAAGCCCAGCTTTGTGGGATATCAAATTAATCTTTGAAAGAAAATAGAGACCTATATGATAATATTCATACATTAGTAATAACACCAAGGAATAAAAGCAATTCTAAAATATTTATTCATTTTGAACCAAAACCCAGGATTTATAACAATAGATACAAATGTATTCAACCAATAAGAGTAGAGGTGGTTACCATAACAACGTAACGTTATATTTAAAACCGTTATAAAACGATAGTCCATTCTTAACGATCCAGAGAGACAGAAGCCAAGCTGCATTCGACTCAATTAATAGTTAAAATAGAGAGAAATACAACTAATATTAAACTGAGATGAACCAAAGAAGTGGAACATAGAACCATTAAAACAAGGAGAAGATATAAACCAAATTTTAATAATTAATAATCAATAAAAATCCAGAATAATTGAAATAGAAGCCGTAAAACCAAATGATGGAAAATTAATGAATGTATCAACCCAACCTGGAAGAAATACCAGTGACTCATCACAAGAAATGACAAGGATTTGTTAAGTATATTTGAATTACCAATAATTGCGAACTAAACTAATTAACATTTTTCACAAAACAATAACTCTCACTCCGAACTTGGTCACTTAAATTCTTTCAAGGATTGATAGATAATATTTATTAAACTTGTATGTAAATATAGATTAACCTATGTACGAAGTCTAAAAGATTAACACACACTTTTTAACACTAAGAAACGAATTGTATGTAAACCCTCATAGTATTTAAGTACCATTGATGTAAGGTGGTATACTTTAATAACATCTTGTTTTAATTTTTTCGTAATCCAAAGAACTCGTTGACTGAATGAATTGTTTAAAATAAATAATAACTGCAGCCATGCTGGTTTAGTAAAACTGTTCAGCCAACATAGTCAATCCCTGAGATATAATTTATTTATAGCCGGAGCAAAATTTTCAATAATTTCTTTTGTATTTGAATGATAAATAATTAATGATTTGGAATACTAATAAACTAGTATTGATAGTTAATAACTGTCCTTTGTTTTATTTAAAATATATGATAACTTTTGTGTACTTTAGCGGTGAATAAAATTCTTTACCAGAATTGTATGTTGGCAACACATCGACATCACGCGAGATTCGAATTCCCGCCAGTCCGTGTGGGTAATTTGAATGTGTTATCGCCGCACTGAAGACGACATAGATTGACACTTTTAATTGTTTTAATAAAACAATTTGGCGCCTATCAGGAATCAAATACATCGATTAAAGACAGGTAAGGATTACACACATGTAAGATTCAGTACTGGTTAATCGTGCGTTTGCGACGGACATCGTCAGCGAGAGGAGCAAGAAAACGTACGACTTCGTTTAATTACAAAATTGACGCCAACAACGGGTGGCATAATAAAGAGTACGGAACAGAGAGTTTATTTACAATATATATATATATATATTATATATTATAACTCTATTTTGCTTTCCTTTTGTATGTACGCTTTATTTATTTTTATTAATATAAGCATATAAATGATTGTAGTGTGAAATGACCTACTTGCTGTGCTTTCTTGTGACTTCTTCCGACTAAGGGCGTAGGAATTTGTGTATTGAATTCACAAGTAGGTTAATTCAAATGTACAAAAAAAAACAATAATACCGTTATAATTATTTTGGATAGTTTTGTGATGTTGGTAGGCTTGTAGTACAGCAATAAAAAATACAGTGTTGGGTATAAAATTGGGGTTTATTACTCTAATAGCACATATGAATGAAAAACGTATAGCTAGAGCAATCCTTACATACTAAAACAGTAATTAGTATCTTGTATAATGTTTTCTGAATGGGTATTAGCATTCAGAAAACGAGCTTTTTTTTTTTTTTTTTTTTAATTTATACGAATTATATTTTTATTGATTTCAAAAAAAGTTAATTTTAAAATAATTTAATTTATGAATTTGCAATGCTTTTATACTGATTTTATTACTTTAGGATGCTTTTAAAATACTTTGAAATAAATTAGCCGTGAATCTAGTTCAACGTGCTTTTTATTTACTTGTGATTTGTTTCACGTATACTGCAGTATAAGTCTCTAAGTAATTCAATGTTAATATTTATATAGCGCATGTTATCTACATCTAATTCTTATCTATTGAGTATTACTTAAGCTTATACGTGTTATACAGATTATCACAATATGAATGTTTCTTATTAATTTAGAGTCTCTGTTATATCGGCATCTGAATTAATTTAACTTTACAATGATTTAAAAAGAAAAGAAGAATAATCTTTTGAGAAGTGTATAAATTGTTTTTGATTTTCCTGGTACTGAAGATCGTGATGAGGTCCTCCTGGAATCCCTCGGTGTCCTGGTCCAATCGGCTAGTGGCGATGATTTCCTCTGTGTCTTGGGTTCCCAGCAAAGAGTTCGGGAATCAGCAACACTCCTCCTTCTGCAACTGTTGATGGTTTAACGTCTGTGGTTTTAACGGCTGTAACTGCTTCAGGCCCTCGTTCCGGTACACGCTGCACTCCTGGTGTGTGTATCTCATCTCGGGTGTCGCTCTGCTACGTCAGTTCTTCAGCTCGTACCACGTACTAGACGGCCTCGTTCTGTTGTACTCTTGATGTGACTTCACGTAGTATATACTTGATCTCTTACATGCGTACACCAACTAAGTAGACGTCTTCACACATCGAGTCTTTACAGATGAGTTAACTAAGACGATCGTAGGTAGACGTCTTCACACGTTGAGTCTTTTGAGATGAGTGCCTGTGTTCAGCCCGAATCTAACGGTTCGTCCAAATTTTTAGAATGATCTGATTGGCTGAAACACTCCCCCTTCTACTTGTAATTTAATCACGTCAGTTCGTGAGAACGAAAAATAATTCCCACAGTTTGAGAATTGTTATTATTCTTAATATTCTGAAAAACACCGGATTCAATTTGTCGGTCCGGATGTCCGATTGCAATTTGTATTGCGATTATCTTGGCTGCAAGCGAAGTTATGCTTATTCTAAAATATACATCTGATTGATAATTTTTATAACTATAACCTATTCAAAGCTCTACCCCGTAGCTCACTCACTATGGGAGTTATTTAAATAAAATTTATTATCTTTTTTAATCTTTAATTATATGCATTGAAATTTGCACACCCTATTACTAATATTTCGGCAAACAATTTTGCTATTTTGGTTTTTGCCTATATTTATCGGTTTCCGAAATATTAATAATTTAAAATTAGAGCGTGTCCCTAATTGTTATAACGGTGTGTGCTTACGTACGCCACCGGACATTGCCGTTGGTCGCTGTACAATTCATTTGAATGCTCGCTACAGCACGAGACATGATTCTAACGATTTAAATTTATTTTACATTTGATTTTGAAAACCTTTTACATATAACTCCAAATCTATGAGATTTGGTAACGTTATATACACCCCCACCCGTTTAAAAAAAATTAATGTAGACTATACAGTTTTTTTTTTCTACATGTACATTCGTTATGCTTTACAAATCATACATTCTTCTATTTATTTACTAAAACATACACTGATATAAATACCCTTATCATACAAGATTCATATACAACTTAATTCTAATAAATTAACATCATGTGCTAAAATACTGTGTAACAATGTTTGTAGCATGGGTAGTAGTTTATAGTAACGTTTAAGAAAGAATTTCACAGATAGTGGCAGACAATTGCGGGCACGCGCGCTCAGGAATGCGCTTCCGTTTTCCTACACTTTTATCACGGTGCTGGCGCCGTTAATAGCCTGTACGTTTAAAAACCAGCTGTGTTTACTAGTGCGCGTGTCGTCGCATTGTAAGTGCATTCCTGCTACGGTCCGCTTTCTCACGCCTGTATGTTGTAAGAGCGTACGCGTTTGTGTGTACATTTGTTCCAGCGCTACGAACTGATTGTTATTCATTTAAAACGTATCTACAATTAATATTATTTATTTCCAATACATTTAATTTTATTTTAACAATTATTATTATTAGTATTTAAATCATTTTTAGCCCTATACGATTTATATTTACATTGCTTCTATCGTTTTGTATCAACGCAACTAAGACTTTTATATTACTCATAATATTTTCTTAATGAGGCTGCGTGATATTTTCCTATGGTCTTTTTTCTGTCTAGCGTCGTGACGATGAACGTGTGAGATGCAAGCTGTTCGGCTAATAGGTAGGGCCCGTTGTACAACCGGAAAAACTTCGTTGCTACGTTCAAGTCTCGGCGTCCAACCGGGTTTGCCTTTAGAAATACTTTCTCACCTAACGCAAAGTTCGTCAGTTTATGACTGGTGTTGAACCTTTCCCTCGCCTTCGTCCTTTTGCCCGCTATTCTCTCTCTTACTAGTTGATTCTTACACTGAACCGGCAGAGGTACGTTACTTGTTTTTGGCGTGTGCAAATATTCATGCCAAAATCTTTCCGGTTTTAGTCCAGAGTCTAACTCCGCTGGTGTGTATTCTGTTGTGTCGTGGTAATTCTCATTTATTGCTGTTTCGAAAAATGGTAAGAATTCGGGCCACTTGCTCTGATCTTTATGACAATAAATTGGAGCATTTTTCCTACCTCTCTATTCACTCTTTCGGCAAGGTTCCCCTGCGGTCTTCTTATAGAAGTGAGGATTGCCTTAATGCCATGTCGTTCCGAGGTTGCCGCCCAGTGCTTATTCTGAAATTGTTTTCCCTGATCGCTAAGCAGACTCTTGATTTCTCCATTTTCCGGAATATACCTATTGAGTATTATGTTTAATACGGACTTCGTGGTGGGTCTAGGTATCGCGTATAGGCTGACTTTCTTTGTAAAGACATCTACACATACTACCATATGTTTCAACATTCTGGTTGCCTTAGGTAGAGGTCCCAGGAAGTCGATTGCGATCATCTGTCCCTTTCCTTTCGTTATCACATTGGCCATGGGAACGTAAGTGTGTAAATTCGGTGCTTTTGCGGTTTGGCATGGAAGACACGTTTTTAATAACCTCCGCACTCTTCGATACATATTGGTGATCGTAAAATCTTCTTTCAATATTTTTACGCATTTTAATGGTGAAGCGTGCGCCATTTTTAAGTGTAATTGTTGTGTTATACAAGCTAGCATAGCTGGAGATAGTACCACCTTGCATTCACCCTGTAGTAATTTATACATTATGTTATCCTGTATCTGATAGTGTGGACTTTCCTGCGCTGCGATCATTTGCTTTTTAGCAAGGAATCTTGGGTCGTTATCCTGTCGCGTCCTATGTTCCGTAGCATGTCAGTTACTTCCAGCGCGACAGTGTATTGAATGTCCTATATCTTCAACTGGTCGTCAGCTGCTTCGTAGATCTCTTCTCTTTCTACAGGTGGATATCTACTCAAGGCGTCGGCTGTGGTATTCTCCGATCCTTTACAGTATTTAATTGTAAACGAGTATTCTTGAATGGCTAACACCCATCGTGTTAGTCTGGAGTTTGCTAGCCGGCATTTCAATATGAAAGATAATGCCTGATTATCTGTATGTATTTCGAAATGGGTACCGTATAGGTAATGTCTGAATTTTCTGAGAGCATTTATAATGGCTAGTATTTCTTTATCTGATGTACAATAATGCAACTCGGCGCCTTTAAGCTTTCTGTTTGCGTATGCAACAACATGAAGACCTCCTCGCCCGTCCTCTTGATCCAACACGGCGCCAATAGCATACTCGCTGGCGTCAGTATACATTACATACTTCCTGCCCTTTTGTGGATGAAACAACTGTAAGTTGGTTGTGAATAAACCCTTAACCCTCTCAAACGCATCGTTCTGTTCAGAACCCCATTTCCACTTTATATTTTTGCGTACCAGCTGTAGCAAGGGGACTGTGTATTCGGCGTATTTGCTGGTGAATTTCCTGTAGTATCGCGTGAGTCCTAGGAATGCTCGTAGTGCTTTAAGGTTCTTGGGCACAGGGACCTCCACGATACTCCTGACCTTCTCTGGCTCCGTGCTGATGCCTGTGGCTGAGATTATGTGTCCCAGAAACTTCATTTGAGATTTTATGAACTCACACTTGTGTAGTTTGAGTGTGATGTTGGCTAGTCTCAGTTTCTGGAAGACGCTCCTCAAATGCTCAAAGTGTTCCTCCAATGTGCGGGATATCACTAGGATGTCATCCACGAATATTACCTTGTAAGGGTCTACTTCCGGTCCTAGAGCTCTCTCGAGGCATCTTACGATCGCGGCGAGACTCGTACTTAGGCCGAAGGGTACTACCTTGTGCTGGTAGCATTTATTATTAAAGATGAATGCTGTATACTTTCGATCCTGTTCGCTTAACGGAATTTGCCAGAAGCTTGCTGTCAGATCCAACTTCGTGAGGTATCTAGCTCCTTCGCATTTTATGAAAAGATCTTCCGCTGTTGGCGCGCAGTCGAATTCCTTCCCTACCAGGTTGTTTAGATTTCGCATGTCCGACAGAGTCGTATATCTCCTGACTTCTTACGGACTACGAGCAGTGGGTTGAGGAAGTTACTATTGCATCTCTCTATGATGTCTTCATCCAACATCCGCTGTATCTCTTGCTGGACCTCGGCTTGGTACTTCATGGGTACTTGGTAGAGTCTTCTTACGAACTTCTCTGGTTCTACAATATTTATATTGTGTTGATAAACTGTCGTGATTGAATGTCGCTCGCTGAAGATATCGCTATACTCTTCTTGAAGCGATGTCAAACTTCGTTCAGTTTGGGAATATAAGGTCGGTTCCCCCCTTTTTACCCCCTTCGTATTCAATTACGTGTTTTGGCGGGCGCGTAATTTTAATTGGGTCACCGTACTCTTGTGTTGGTGTGTGTGCTGTGTTTAAATTGAAAATGTAACTAGTGTCGTTAATGTTGCATTTTAACAGGCGTTCTCTAATGTCGATTTCCGCGTGTATTTGCTGCAATACATCAACTCCCAATAATACGTCACATATTAAATTTTTTATCTCTACTACACACACTTCAAATTGCACATTTTGTACCGCGATTGTTAAATAACGTTGCGTGTCAATTTTTTCTCTAATGTCTGTAGCTGTGCGTATGTAGAATTGGTTTATTGGAAGCGATGGGGGGCTGTACGAAAATATTTTTTGTTCGCACGTAAAAACCTTTCGCTAATACCGGATACGACGCTACCGGCATCCAGAAGTACCTGCGTGGGAACGCCGTTTACATGCGCCTGTAATACCGGACACGCTGTGCTAGGCGGGTTTTGTTGTGTTGTATTGGACTTTAAACAACGGCTCTCTTACATCCGGCGGGAACACATTGTTAACGGGTACACACGTTACATTACAAAAATCACATTTTTCACATATAATATTATTCTTATATCTAACACTCTTATTTCTAAACATTTTTGCAAGGCTTATTGCACATCCTTTTTGGATGCGCCTGGTTGCACGTTTTTTGTACGGTGATAGTGTTTTACATTTGCGACAGGATCTCTAACGGTTTCTGCTTCGCTCGTTTGTGCGGTCGTACCGGTGTTTGATATAGCGACTGTTTGAATGGTTCTCGTTGGAGTCCCATCGTTGCCTCTGTTTTGTGTTTCTGCCTGCCGAAATTTTGCTTACCCTTATACTCAAAGGGTTTATTTGGCGGTTTTGGGGTTTTTGTTGTGGAGCCAAACTGGTACTGGGCCTCGGATCGGTTTGGGTATGATATTGTCCACGTCTATTTTGGCCATCATTATTTTGATTATAATTCGGGTTATACCTCCACCCGCCGAAATCAAAAACAGTTTCGCTTTGAGATACTAATATTAGTAATTCATCAACCGCGCGTATTCCTTGCGTAAATGCGGCTACACGAATATTATGGTTAAAGTGGTACACCAATTTAGTGACTACGTCGACTTCGGAAAACGCTGGTGTTAAATGTTTAGCGCGTTCAACTTGTTGTATAATATAATTTTCAGGCGTTATACCCTGCTTCCGGTCATAACGTCCGTATTCAAGTTCGTTTCGCAAAAGCCTCTGCGTGTGCGAATTCCAATAACGGTTTTCGAACATCTGTCTGAATTCCACGTATGTGGTAATTTTATCACGTACTATATTATACCATCTCCTCGCTGAATCCCGCATCGCGTTTACGACCCATTGTATCCGGTCTTGGTCCTCTAATCGCGAACCTACTCTTGCCATTTCATTTTCGCAAGTTAGCAAGAACTCGATCGGGTTTTCGTTATTTTCGCCAGTGAAATACACTAGGTTCTTTTCGTCTGCTTGCCCTTGTACTAAAATATTTGGAGCCGCCTTCCTACATACTTCCTGTCGTACTTTAGAAATCTCATCGTTAAGTGTTTGTAATACATTTTCTCTATTTGTGTCAATATCAGAACGCGTTTCTACAATCGACGCGTCTAGCCTAGCGACTTGGCGTTGTGTTTCCGTTGCGCCAGCTTGTATTCGTACTTCGAGCGTATCAACTTTTTTAGCTACATCAGCGGTTTGTTTTTCGCATCTGCCGATGTGTTTTTTAATCGCCCCTCCATGCGCGAAACCTGTTCAATAAACGATTTATGCATCGTGGTCTCAAAAACCTTAAACCGTTCGTTTATCCTTGTCTCGACCGTATGAACTTTCTCGCCGACTTCGGTGGTTTTAGAATCTAAGCCTTTCACGCTTTCATCGATTTTAGCAGTTATTTCTTTATTTACTTGTTCGAATTTTGCATTGATTTTTGCATCGGTTTGTCTTATCTCCGCGTTTATATCCGCGTTACTCTGTTCTAGTGTCTCGGTTAAACTTGTTTTTGTGCGTCTATTTTAGCTGTTAATCCCGCGATATTTAGTTCAGCTTTGGCTGCACTTTGTTCAAATTTCGCGTCTATTTTAGCTGTTAATTCCGCGTTTGTTTGTTTCATTTCTGCCGCGTTTTGTTTCATTTCTTGTAACAATTGTTTCAACATTTTGTCTGTCTCCATTTTTACACAATACTTTTAGACTCTTTATTGCTGTACTTATACCAATTCACAAAACTTTCTTTGGGATTGTTTGAGTTGGGCGCCAGCTGATTTACTAATTAAAACAGCAAAATTTGTTTTAAATTATTTTCTTTAATTAAATTTAATTTATGATTTAATATTTTATCAAATTTTATGAATAATCGTGCCCCACGGTTGGTCGCGCCATTTATAACTCTATTTTGCTTTGCTTTTGTACGTACGCTTTATTTATTTTTATCAATATAAGCATATAAATGATTGTGGTGTGAAATGACCTACCTGCTGTGCGTTCTTGCGACTTCTTCCGACTAAGGGCGTAGGAATTTGTGTTTTGAATTGGCAAGTAGGTTAATTCAAATGTACAAAAAAAACAATAATACCGTTATAATTATTTTGGATAGTTTTGTGATGTTGGTAGGCTTATAGTACAGCAATAAAAAGTACAGTGTTGGGTATAAAATTGGGGTTTATTACGCTAATAGCACATATGAATGAAAAACTTATAGCTAGAGCAATCCTTACGTACTAAAACAGTAATTAGTATCTTGTATAATGTTTTCTGAATGGGTATTAGCATTCAGAAAACGAGCTTATTTTTTTTTTTTTTTAATTTATACGAATTATATTTTTATTGATTTCAAAAAAAGTTAATTTTAAAATAATTTAATTTATGAATTTAATTATAAAAGAATTTGCAATTCTTTTATACTGATTTTATTACTTTGAGATGCTTTTAAAATACTTTGAAATAAATTAGCCGTGAATCTAGTTCAACGTGCTTTTTATTTACTTGTGATTTGTTTCACGTATACTGCAGTATAAGTCTCTAAGTAATTCAATGTTAATATTTATATAGCGCTTGTTATCTACGTCTAATTCTTATCTATTGAGTATTACTTAAGCTTATACGTGTTATACAGATTATCACAATATGAATGTTTCTTATTAATTTAGAGTCTCTGTTTTATCGGCATCTGAATTAATTTAACTTTACAATGATTTAAAAAGAAAAGAAGAATAATCTTTTGAGAAGTGTATAAATTGTTTTTGACTTTCCTGGTACTGAAGATCGTGATGAGGTCCTCCTGGAATCCCTCGGTGTCCTGGTCCAATCGGCTAGTGGCGATGATTTCCTCTGTGTCTTGGGTTCCCAGCAAAGAGTTCGGGAATCAGCAACACTCCTCCTTCTGCAACTGTTGATGGTTTAACGTCTGTGGTTTTAACGGCTGTAACTGCTTCAGGCCCTCGTTCCGGTACACGCTGCACTCCTGGTGTGTGTATCTCATCTCGGGTGTCGCTCTGCTACGTCAGTTCTTCAGCTCGTACCACGTACTAGACGGCCTCGTTCTGTTGTACTCTTGATGTGACTTCACGTAGTATATACTTGATCTCTTACATGCGTACACCAACAGGTTAATGTATGAACTGTACGCTTATTTGTTGACAAATTAGAGTATCGTAAGTAGACGTCTTCACACATCGAGTCTTTACAGATGAGTTAACTAAGACGATCGTAGGTAGACGTCTTCACACGTTGAGTCTTTTGAGATGAGTGCCTGTGTTCAGCCCGAATCTAACGGTTCGTCCAAATTTTTAGAATGATCTGATTGGCTGAAACACTCCCCCTTCTACTTGTAATTTAATCACGTCAGTTCGTGAGAACGAAAAATAATTCCCACAGTTTGAGAATTGTTATTATTCTTAATATTCTGAAAAACACCGGATTCAATTTGTCGGTCCGGATGTCCGATTGCAATTTGTATTGCGATTATCTTGGCTGCAAGCGAAGTTATGCTTATTCTAAAATATACATCTGATTGATAATTTTTATAACTATAACCTATTCAAAGCTCTACCCCGTAGCTCACTCACTATGGGAGTTATTTAAATAAAATTTATTATCTTTTTTAATCTTTAATTATATGCATTGAAATTTGCACACCCTATTACTAATATTTCGGCAAACAATTTTGCTATTTTGGTTTTTGCCTATATTTATCGGTTTCCGAAATATTAATAATTTAAAATTAGAGCGTGTCCCTAATTGTTATAACGGTGTGTGCTTACGTAACGCCACCGGACATTGCCGTTGGTCGCTGTACAATTCATTTGAATGCTCGCTACAGCACGAGACATGATTCTAACGATTTAAATTTATTTTACATTTGATTTTGAAAACCTTTTACATATAACTCCAAATCTATGAGATTTGGTAACGTTATATACACCCCCACCCGTTTAAAAAAAAATTAATGTAGACTATACAGTTTTTTTTTTCTACATGTACATTCGTTATGCTTTACAAATCATACATTCTTCTATTTATTTACTAAAACATACACTGATATAAATACCCTTATCATACAAGATTCATATACAACTTAATTCTAATAAATTAACATCATGTGCTAAAATACTGTGTAACAATGTTTGTAGCATGGGTAGTAGTTTATAGTAACGTTTAAGAAAGAATTTCACAGATAGTGGCAGACAATTGCGGGCACGCGCGCTCAGGAATGCGCTTCCGTTTTCCTACACTTTTATCACGGTGCTGGCGCCGTTAATAGCCTGTACGTTTAAAAACCAGCTGTGTTTACTAGTGCGCGTGTCGTCGCATTGTAAGTGCATTTCCTGCTACGGTCCGCTTTCTCACGCCTGTATGTTGTAAGAGCGTACGCGTTTGTGTGTACATTTGTTCCAGCGCTACGAACTGATTGTTATTCATTTAAAACGTATCTACAATTATTATTATTTATTTCCAATACATTTAATTTTATTTTAACAATTATTATTATTAGTATTTAAATCATTTTTAGCCCTATACGATTTATATTTACATTGCTTCTATCGTTTTGTATCAACGCAACTAAGACTTTTATATTACTCATAATATTTTCTTAATGAGGCTGCGTGATATTTTCCTATGGTCTTTTTTCTGTCTAGCGTCGTGACGATGAACGTGTGAGATGCAAGCTGTTCGGCTAATAGGTAGGGCCCGTTGTACAACCGGAAAAACTTCGTTGCTACGTTCAAGTCTCGGCGTCCAACCGGGTTTGCCTTTAGAAATACTTTCTCACCTAACGCAAAGTTCGTCAGTTTATGACTGGTGTTGAACCTTTCCCTCGCCTTCGTCCTTTTGCCCGCTATTCTCTCTCTTACTAGTTGATTCTTACACTGAACCGGCAGAGGTACGTTACTTGTTTTTGGCGTGTGCAAATATTCATGCCAAAATCTTTCCGGTTTTAGTCCAGAGTCTAACTCCGCTGGTGTGTATTCTGTTGTGTCGTGGTAATTCTCATTTATTGCTGTTTCGAAAAATGGTAAGAATTCGGGCCACTTGCTCTGATCTTTATGACAATAAATTGGAGCATTTTTCCTACCTCTCTATTCACTCTTTCGGCAAGGTTCCCCTGCGGTCTTCTTATAGAAGTGAGGATTGCCTTAATGCCATGTCGTTCCGAGGTTGCCGCCCAGTGCTTATTCTGAAATTGTTTTCCCTGATCGCTAAGCAGACTCTTGATTTCTCCATTTTCCGGAATATACCTATTGAGTATTATGTTTAATACGGACTTCGTGGTGGGTCTAGGTATCGCGTATAGGCTGACTTTCTTTGTAAAGACATCTACACATACTACCATATGTTTCAACATTCTGGTTGCCTTAGGTAGAGGTCCCAGGAAGTCGATTGCGATCATCTGTCCCTTTCCTTTCGTTATCACATTGGCCATGGGAACGTAAGTGTGTAAATTCGGTGCTTTTGCGGTTTGGCATGGAAGACACGTTTTTAATAACCTCCGCACTCTTCGATACATATTGGTGATCGTAAAATCTTCTTTCAATATTTTTACGCATTTTAATGGTGAAGCGTGCGCCATTTTTAAGTGTAATTGTTGTGTTATACAAGCTAGCATAGCTGGAGATAGTACCACCTTGCATTCACCCTGTAGTAATTTATACATTATGTTATCCTGTATCTGATAGTGTGGACTTTCCTGCGCTGCGATCATTTGCTTTTTAGCAAGGAATCTTGGGTCGTTATCCTGTCGCGTCCTATGTTCCGTAGCATGTCAGTTACTTCCAGCGCGACAGTGTATTGAATGTCCTATATCTTCAACTGGTCGTCAGCTGCTTCGTAGATCTCTTCTCTTTCTACAGGTGGATATCTACTCAAGGCGTCGGCTGTGGTATTCTCCGATCCTTTACAGTATTTAATTGTAAACGAGTATTCTTGAATGGCTAACACCCATCGTGTTAGTCTGGAGTTTGCTAGCCGGCATTTCAATATGAAAGATAATGCCTGATTATCTGTATGTATTTCGAAATGGGTACCGTATAGGTAATGTCTGAATTTTCTGAGAGCATTTATAATGGCTAGTATTTCTTTATCTGATGTACAATAATGCAACTCGGCGCCTTTAAGCTTTCTGTTTGCGTATGCAACAACATGAAGACCTCCTCGCCCGTCCTCTTGATCCAACACGGCGCCAATAGCATACTCGCTGGCGTCAGTATACATTACATACTTCCTGCCCTTTTGTGGATGAAACAACTGTAAGTTGGTTGTGAATAAACCCTTAACCCTCTCAAACGCATCGTTCTGTTCAGAACCCCATTTCCACTTTATATTTTTGCGTACCAGCTGTAGCAAGGGGACTGTGTATTCGGCGTATTTGCTGGTGAATTTCCTGTAGTATCGCGTGAGTCCTAGGAATGCTCGTAGTGCTTTAAGGTTCTTGGGCACAGGGACCTCCACGATACTCCTGACCTTCTCTGGCTCCGTGCTGATGCCTGTGGCTGAGATTATGTGTCCCAGAAACTTCATTTGAGATTTTATGAACTCACACTTGTGTAGTTTGAGTGTGATGTTGGCTAGTCTCAGTTTCTGGAAGACGCTCCTCAAATGCTCAAAGTGTTCCTCCAATGTGCGGGATATCACTAGGATGTCATCCACGAATATTACCTTGTAAGGGTCTACTTCCGGTCCTAGAGCTCTCTCGAGGCATCTTACGATCGCGGCGAGACTCGTACTTAGGCCGAAGGGTACTACCTTGTGCTGGTAGCATTTATTATTAAAGATGAATGCTGTATACTTTCGATCCTGTTCGCTTAACGGAATTTGCCAGAAGCTTGCTGTCAGATCCAACTTCGTGAGGTATCTAGCTCCTTCGCATTTTATGAAAAGATCTTCCGCTGTTGGCGCGCAGTCGAATTCCTTCCCTACCAGGTTGTTTAGATTTCGCATGTCCCGACAGAGTCGTATATCTCCTGACTTCTTACGGACTACGAGCAGTGGGTTGAGGAAGTTACTATTGCATCTCTCTATGATGTCTTCATCCAACATCCGCTGTATCTCTTGCTGGACCTCGGCTTGGTACTTCATGGGTACTTGGTAGAGTCTTCTTACGAACTTCTCTGGTTCTACAATATTTATATTGTGTTGATAAACTGTCGTGATTGAATGTCGCTCGCTGAAGATATCGCTATACTCTTCTTGAAGCGATGTCAAACTTCGTTCAGTTTGGGAATCTAAGGTCGGTTCCCCCCTTTTTACCCCCTTCGTATTCAATTACGTGTTTTGGCGGGCGCGTAATTTTAATTGGGTCACCGTACTCTTGTGTTGGTGTGTGTGCTGTGTTTAAATTGAAAATGTAACTAGTGTCGTTAATGTTGCATTTTAACAGGCGTTCTCTAATGTCGATTTCCGCGTGTATTTGCTGCAATACATCAACTCCCAATAATACGTCACATATTAAATTTTTTATCTCTACTACACACACTTCAAATTGCACATTTTGTACCGCGATTGTTAAATAACGTTGCGTGTCAATTTTTTCTCTAATGTCTGTAGCTGTGCGTATGTAGAATTGGTTTATTGGAAGCGATGGGGCTGTACGAAAATATTTTTTGTTCGCACGTAAAAACCTTTCGCTAATACCGGATACGACGCTACCGGCATCCAGAAGTACCTGCGTGGGAACGCCGTTTACATGCGCCTGTAATACCGGACACGCTGTGCTAGGCGGGTTTTGTTGTGTTGTATTGGACTTTAAACAACGGCTCTCTTACATCCGGCGGGAACACATTGTTAACGGGTACACACGTTACATTACAAAAATCACATTTTTCACATATAATATTATTCTTATATCTAACACTCTTATTTCTAAACATTTTTGCAAGGCTTATTGCACATCCTTTTTGGATGCGCCTGGTTGCACGTTTTTTGTACGGTGATAGTGTTTTACATTTGCGACAGGATCTCTAACGGTTTCTGCTTCGCTCGTTTGTGCGGTCGTACCGGTGTTTGATATAGCGACTGTTTGAATGGTTCTCGTTGGAGTCCCATCGTTGCCTCTGTTTTGTGGTTTCTGCCTGCCGAAATTTTGCTTACCCTTATACTCAAAGGGTTTATTTGGCGGTTTTGGGGGTTTTTGTTGTGGAGCCAAACTGGTACTGGGCCTCGGATCGGTTTGGGTATGATATTGTCCACGTCTATTTTGGCCATCATTATTTTGATTATAATTCGGGTTATACCTCCACCCGCCGAAATCAAAAACAGTTTCGCTTTGAGATACTAATATTAGTAATTCATCAACCGCGCGTATTCCTTGCGTAAATGCGGCTACACGAATATTATGGTTAAAGTGGTACACCAATTTAGTGACTACGTCGACTTCGGAAAACGCTGGTGTTAAATGTTTAGCGCGTTCAACTTGTTGTATAATATAATTTTCAGGCGTTATACCCTGCTTCCGGTCATAACGTCCGTATTCAAGTTCGTTTCGCAAAAGCCTCTGCGTGTGCGAATTCCAATAACGGTTTTCGAACATCTGTCTGAATTCCACGTATGTGGTAATTTTATCACGTACTATATTATACCATCTCCTCGCTGAATCCCGCATCGCGTTTACGACCCATTGTGTCCGGTCTTGGTCCTCTAATCGCGAACCTACTCTTGCCATTTCATTTTCGCAAGTTAGCAAGAACTCGATCGGGTTTTCGTTATTTTCGCCAGTGAAATACACTAGGTTCTTTTCGTCTGCTTGCCCTTGTACTAAAATATTTGGAGCCGACTTCCTACGTACTTCCTCTCGTACTTTAGAAATCTCATCGTTAAGTGTTTGTAATACATTTTCTCTATTTGTGTCAATATCAGAACGCGTTTCTACAATCGACGCGTCTAGCCTAGCGACTTGGCGTTGTGTTTCCGTTGCGCCAGCTTGTATTCGTACTTCGAGCGTATCAACTTTTTTAGCTACATCAGCGGTTTGTTTTTCGCATCTGCCGATGTGTTTTTTAATCGCCCCTCCATGCGCGAAACCTGTTCAATAAACGATTTATGCATCGTGGTCTCAAAAACCTTAAACCGTTCGTTTATCCTTGTCTCGACCGTATGAACTTTCTCGCCGACTTCGGTGGTTTTAGAATCTAAGCCTTTCACGCTTTCATCGATTTTAGCAGTTATTTCTTTATTTACTTGTTCGAATTTTGCATTGATTTTTGCATCGGTTTGTCTTATCTCCGCGTTTATATCCGCGTTACTCTGTTCTAGTGTCTCGGTTAAACTTGTTTTTGTGCGTCTATTTTAGCTGTTAATCCCGCAATATTTAGTTCAGCTTTGGCTGCACTTTGTTCAAATTTCGCGTCTATTTTAGCTGTTAATTCCGCGTTTGTTTGTTTCATTTCTGCCGCGTTTTGTTTCATTTCTTGTAACAATTGTTTCAACATTTTGTCTGTCTCCATTTTTACACAATACTTTTAGACTCTTTATTGCTGTACTTATACCAATTCACAAAACTTTCTTTGGGATTGTTGGAGTTGGACGCCAGCTTATTTACTAATTAAAACAGCAAAATTTGTTTTAAATTATTTTCTTTAATTAAATTTAATTTATGATTTAATATTTTATCAAATTTTATGAATAATTGGGCCCCACGGTTGGTCGCGCCATTTATAACTGTATTTTGCTTTGCTTTTGTACGTACACTTTATTTATTTTTATCAATATAAGCATATAAATGGTTGTAGTGTGAAATGACCTACCTGCTGTGCGTTCTTGCGACTTCTTCCGACTAAGGGCGTAGGAATTTGTGTTTTGAATTGGCAAGTAGGTTAATTCAAATGTACAAAAAAAAAACAATAATACCGTTATAATTATTTTGGATAGTTTTGTGATGTTGGTGGGCTTATAGTACAGCAATAAAAAGTACAGTGTTGGGTATAAAATTGGGGTTTATTACTCTAATAGCACATATGAATGAAATACTTACAGCTAGAGCAATCCTTACGTACTAAAACAGTAATTAGTATCTTGTATAATGTTTTCTGAATGGGTATTAGCATTCAGAAAACGAGCTTTTTTTTTTTTTAATTTATACGAATTATATTTTTATTGATTTCAAAAAAAGTTATTTTAAAATAATTTAATTTATGAATTTGCAATGCTTTTATACTGGTTTTATTACTTTAAGATGCTTTTAAAATACTTTGAAATAAATTAGCCGTGAATCTAGTTCAACGTGCTTTTTATTTACTTGTGATTTGTTTCACGTATACTGCAGTATAAGTCTCTAAGTAATTCAATGTTAATATTTATATAGCGCTTGTTATCTACGTCTAATTCTTATCTATTGAGTATTACTTAAGCTTATACGTGTTATACAGATTATCACAATATGAATGTTTCTTATTAATTTAGAGTCTCTGTTTTATCGGCATCTGAATTAATTTAACTTTACAATGATTTAAAAAGAAAAGAAGAATAATCTTTTGAGAAGTGTATAAATTGTTTTTGACTTTCCTGGTACTGAAGATCGTGATGAGGTCCTCCTGGAATCCCTCGGTGTCCTGGTCCAATCGGCTAGTGGCGATGATTTCCTCTGTGTCTTGGGTTCCCAGCAAAGAGTTCGGGAATCAGCAACACTCCTCCTTCTGCAACTGTTGATGGTTTAACGTCTGTGGTTTTAACGGCTGTAACTGCTTCAGGCCCTCGTTCCGGTACACGCTGCACTCCTGGTGTGTGTATCTCATCTCGGGTGTCGCTCTGCTACGTCAGTTCTTCAGCTCGTTCCACGTACTAGACGGCCTCGTTCTGTTGTACTCTTGATGTGACTTCACGTAGTAGATACTTGATCTCTTACATGCGTACACCAACAGGTTAATGTATTGAGCTGTACGCTTATTTGTTGACAAATTAGAGTATCGTAAGTAGACGTCTTCACACATCGAGTCTTTACAGATGAGTTAACTAAGACGATCGTAGGTAGACGTCTTCACACGTTGAGTCTTTTGAGATGAGTGCCTGTGTTCAGCCCGAATCTAACGGTTCGTCCAAATTTTTAGAATGATCTGATTGGCTGAAACACTCCCCCTTCTACTTGTAATTTAATCACGTCAGTTCGTGAGAACGAAAAATAATTCCCACAGTTTGAGAATTGTTATTATTCTTAATATTCTGAAAAACGCCGGATTCAATGTGTCGGTCCGGATGTCCGATTGCAGTTTGTATTGCGATTATCTTGGCTGCAAGCCAAGTTATGCTTATTCTAAAATATACATCTGATTGATAATTTTTATAACTATAACCTACTCAAAGCTCTACCCCGTAGCTCACTCACTATGGGAGTTATTTAAATAAAATTTATTATCTTTTTTAATCTTTAATTATATGCATTGAAATTTGCACACCCTATTACTAATATTTCGGCAAACAATTTTGCTATTTTGGTTTTTGCCTATATTTATCGGTTTCCGAAATATTAATAATTTAAAATTAGAGCGTGTCCCTAATTGTTATAACGGTGTGTGCTTACGTAACGCCACCGGACATTGCCGTTGGTCGCTGTACAATTCATTTGAATGCTCGCTACAGCACGAGACATGATTCTAACGATTTAAATGTATTTTACATTTGATTTTGAAAACCTTTTACATATAACTCCAAATCTATGAGATTTGGTAACGTTATATACACCCCCACCCGTTTAAAAAAAAAATTAATGTAGACTATACAGTTATTTTTTTTTCTACATGTACATTCGTTATGCTTTACAAATCATACATTCTTCTATTTATTTACTAAAACATACACTGATATAAATACCCTTATCATACAAGATTCATATACAACTTAATTCTAATAAATTAACATCAAGTGCTAAAATACTGTGTAACAATGTTTGTAGCATGGGTAGTAGTTTATAGCAACGTTTAAGAAAGAATTTCTCAGATAGTGGCAGACAATTGCGGGCACGCGCGCTCAGGAATGCGATTCCGTTTGCCTACACTTTTATCACGGTGCTGGCGCCGTTAATAGCCTGTACGTTTAAAACCCAGCTGTGTTTACTAGTGCGCGTGTCGTCGCATTGTAAGTGCATTTCCTGCTACGGTCCGCTTTCTCACGCCTGTATGTTGTAAGAGCGTACCCGTTTGTGTGTACGTTTGTGCCAGCGCTACGAACTGATTGTTATTCATTTAAAACGTATCTACAATTATTATTATTTATTTCCAATACATTTAATTTTATTTTAACAGTTATTATTATTTAAATCATTTTTAGCCCTATACGATTTATATTTACATTGCTTTTATCGTTTTGTATCAACGCAACTAAGACTTTTATATTACTCATAATATTTTCTTAATGAGGCTGCGTGATATTTTCCTATGGTCTTTTTTCTGTCTAGCGTCGTGACGATGAACGTGTGAGATGCAAGCTGTTCGGCTAATAGGTAGGGCCCGTTGTACAACCGGAAAAACTTCGTTGCTACGTTCAAGTCTCGGCGTCCAACCGGGTTTGCCTTTAGAAATACTTTCTCACCTAACGCAAAGTTCGTCAGTTTATGACTGGTGTTGAACCTTTCCGCTCGCCTTCGTCCTTTTGCCGCTATTCTCTCTCTTACTAGTTGATTCTTACACTGAACCGGCAGAGGTACGTTACTTGTTTTTGGCGTGTGCAAATATTCATGCCAAAATCTTTCCGGTTTTAGTCCAGAGTCTAACTCCGCTGGTGTGTATTCTGTTGTGTCGTGGTAATTCTCATTTATTGCTGTTTCGAAAAATGGTAAGAATTCGGGCCACTTGCTCTGATCTTTATGACAATAAATTGGAGCATTTTTCCTACCTCTCTATTCACTCTTTCGGCAAGGTTCCCCTGCGGTCTTCTTATAGAAGTGAGGATTGCCTTAATGCCATGTCGTTCCGAGGTTGCCGCCCAGTGCTTATTCTGAAATTGTTTTCCCTGATCGCTAAGCAGACTCTTGATTTCTCCATTTTCCGGAATATACCTATTGAGTATTATGTTTAATACGGACTTCGTGGTGGGTCTAGGTATCGCGTATAGGCTGACTTTCTTTGTAAAGACATCTACACATACTACCATATGTTTCAACATTCTGGTTGCCTTAGGTAGAGGTCCCAGGAAGTCGATTGCGATCATCTGTCCCTTTCCTTTCGTTATCACATTGGCCATGGGAACGTAAGTGTGTAAATTCGGTGCTTTTGCGGTTTGGCATGGTAGACACGTTTTTAATAACCTCCGCACTCTTCGATACATATTGGTGATCGTAAAATCTTCTTTCAATATTTTTACGCATTTTAATGGTGAAGCGTGTGCCATTTGTAAGTGTAATTGTTATGTTATACAAGCTAGCATAGGTGGAGATAGTACCACCTTGCATTCGCTATGTAGTAATTTATACATTATGTTATCCTGTATCTGATAGTTTGGCCTTTCCTGCGCTGCGATCATTTGCTTTTTAGCAAGGAATCTTGGGTCGTTATCCTGTCGCGTCCTATGTTCCGTAGCATGTCAGTTACTTCCGGCGCGACCGTGTATTGAATGTCCTATATCTTCAACTGGTCGTCAGCTGCTTCGTAGACCGCTTCTCTTTCTACAGGTGGATATCTACTCAAGGCGTCGGCTGTGGTATTCTCCGATCCTTTACAGTATTTAATTGTAAACGAGTATTCTTGAATGGGTAACACCCATAGGTTAATGTATTGAGCTGTACGCTTATTTGTTGACAAATTAGAGTATCGTAAGTAGACGTCTTCACACATCGAGTCTTTACAGATGAGTTAACTAAGACGATCGTAGGTAGACGTCTTCACACGTTGAGTCTTTTGAGATGAGTGCCTGTGTTCAGCCCGAATCTAACGGTTCGTCCAAATTTTTAGAATGATCTGATTGGCTGAAACACTCCCCATTCTACTTGTAATTTAATCACGTCAGTTCGTGAGAACGAAAAATAATTCCCACAGTTTGAGAATTGTTATTATTCTTAATATTCTGAGAAACACCGGATTCAATTTGTCGGTCCGGATGTCCGATTGCAATTTGTATTGCGATTATCTTGGCTGCAAGCCAAGTTATGCTTATTCTAAAATATACATCTGATTGATAATTTTTATAACTATAACCTATTCAAAGCTCTACCCCGTAGCTCACTCACTATGGGAGTTATTTAAATAAAATTTATTATCTTTTTTAATCTTTAATTATATGCATTGAAATTTGCACACCCTATTACTAATATTTCGGCAAACAATTTTGCTATTTTTGTTTTTGCCTATATTTATCGGTTTCCGAAATATTAATAATTTAAAATTAGGGCGTGTCCCTAATTGTTATAACGGTGTGTGCTTACGTAACGCCACCGGACTTTGCCGTTGGTCGCTGTACAATTCATTTGAATGCTCGCTACAGCACGAGACATGATTCTAACGATTTACATGTATTTTACATTTGATTTTGAAAACCTTTTACATATAACTCCAAATCTATGAGATTTGGTAACGTTATATACACCCCCACCCGTTTAAAAAAAAAATTAATGTAGACTATACAGTTATTTTTTTTTCTACATGTACATTCGTTATGCTTTACAAATCATACATTCTTCTATTTATTTACTAAAACATACACTGATATAAATACCCTTATCATACAAGATTCATATACAACTTAATTCTAATAAATTAACATCATGTGCTAAAATACTGTGTAACAATGTTTGTAGCATGGGTAGTAGTTTATAGCAACGTTTAAGAAAGAATTTCACAGATAGTGGCAGACAATTGCGGGCACGCGCGCTCAGGAATGCGCTTCCGTTTGCCTACACTTTTATCACGGTGCTGGCGCCGTTAATAGCCTGTACGTTTAAAACCCAGCTGTGTTTACTAGTGCGCGTGACGTCGCATTGTAAGTGCATTGCCTGCTACGGTCCGCTTTCTCACGCCTGTATGTTGTAAGAGCGTACGCGTTTGTGTGTACATTTGTTCCAGCGCTACGAACTGATTGTTATTCATTTAAAACGTATCTACAATTATTATTATTTATTTCCAATACATTTAATTTTATTTTAACAATTATTATTATTAGTATTTAAATCATTTTTAGCCCTATACGATTTATATTTACATTGCTTCTATCGTTTTGTATCAACGCAACTAAGACTTTTATATTACTCATAATATTTTCTTAATGAGGCTGCGTGATATTTTCCTATGGTCTTTTTTCTGTCTAGCGTCGTGACGATGAACGTGTGAGATGCAAGCTGTTCGGCTAATAGGTAGGGCCCGTTGTACAACCGGAAAAACTTCGTTGCTACGTTCAAGTCTCGGCGTCCAACCGGGTTTGCCTTTAGAAATACTTTCTCACCTAACGCAAAGTTCGTCAGTTTATGACTGGTGTTGAACCTTTCCCTCGCCTTCGTCCTTTTGCCCGCTATTCTCTCTCTTACTAGTTGATTCTTACACTGAACCGGCAGAGGTACGTTACTTGTTTTTGGCGTGTGCAAATATTCATGCCAAAATCTTTCCGGTTTTAGTCCAGAGTCTAACTCCGCTGGTGTGTATTCTGTTGTGTCGTGGTAATTCTCATTTATTGCTGTTTCGAAAAATGGTAAGAATTCGGGCCACTTGCTCTGATCTTTATGACAATAAATTGGAGCATTTTTCCTACCTCTCTATTCACTCTTTCGGCAAGGTTCCCCTGCGGTCTTCTTATAGAAGTGAGGATTGCCTTAATGCCATGTCGTTCCGAGGTTGCCGCCCAGTGCTTATTCTGAAATTGTTTTCCCTGATCGCTAAGCAGACTCTTGATTTCTCCATTTTCCGGAATATACCTATTGAGTATTATGTTTAATACGGACTTCGTGGTGGGTCTAGGTATCGCGTATAGGCTGACTTTCTTTGTAAAGACATCTACACATACTACCATATGTTTCAACATTCTGGTTGCCTTAGGTAGAGGTCCCAGGAAGTCGATTGCGATCATCTGTCCCTTTCCTTTCGTTATCACATTGGCCATGGGAACGTAAGTGTGTAAATTCGGTGCTTTTGCGGTTTGGCATGGAAGACACGTTTTTAATAACCTCCGCACTCTTCGATACATATTGGTGATCGTAAAATCTTCTTTCAATATTTTTACGCATTTTAATGGTGAAGCGTGCGCCATTTTTAAGTGTAATTGTTGTGTTATACAAGCTAGCATAGCTGGAGATAGTACCACCTTGCATTCACCCTGTAGTAATTTATACATTATGTTATCCTGTATCTGATAGTGTGGACTTTCCTGCGCTGCGATCATTTGCTTTTTAGCAAGGAATCTTGGGTCGTTATCCTGTCGCGTCCTATGTTCCGTAGCATGTCAGTTACTTCCAGCGCGACAGTGTATTGAATGTCCTATATCTTCAACTGGTCGTCAGCTGCTTCGTAGATCTCTTCTCTTTCTACAGGTGGATATCTACTCAAGGCGTCGGCTGTGGTATTCTCCGATCCTTTACAGTATTTAATTGTAAACGAGTATTCTTGAATGGCTAACACCCATCGTGTTAGTCTGGAGTTTGCTAGCCGGCATTTCAATATGAAAGATAATGCCTGATTATCTGTATGTATTTCGAAATGGGTACCGTATAGGTAATGTCTGAATTTTCTGAGAGCATTTATAATGGCTAGTATTTCTTTATCTGATGTACAATAATGCAACTCGGCGCCTTTAAGCTTTCTGTTTGCGTATGCAACAACATGAAGACCTCCTCGCCCGTCCTCTTGATCCAACACGGCGCCAATAGCATACTCGCTGGCGTCAGTATACATTACATACTTCCTGCCCTTTTGTGGATGAAACAACTGTAAGTTGGTTGTGAATAAACCCTTAACCCTCTCAAACGCATCGTTCTGTTCAGAACCCCATTTCCACTTTATATTTTTGCGTACCAGCTGTAGCAAGGGGACTGTGTATTCGGCGTATTTGCTGGTGAATTTCCTGTAGTATCGCGTGAGTCCTAGGAATGCTCGTAGTGCTTTAAGGTTCTTGGGCACAGGGACCTCCACGATACTCCTGACCTTCTCTGGCTCCGTGCTGATGCCTGTGGCTGAGATTATGTGTCCCAGAAATTTCATTTGAGATTTTATGAACTCACACTTGTGTAGTTTGAGTGTGATGTTGGCTAGTCTCAGTTTCTGGAAGACGCTCCTCAAATGCTCAAAGTGTTCCTCCAATGTGCGGGATATTACTAGGATGTCATCCACGAATATTACCTTGTAAGGGTCTACTTCCGGTCCTAGAGCTCTCTCGAGGCATCTTACGATCGCGGCGAGACTCGTACTTAGGCCGAAGTGTACTACCTTGTGCTGGTAGCATTTATTATTAAAGATGAATGCTGTATACTTTCGATCCTGTTCGCTTAACGGAATTTGCCAGAAGCTTGCTGTCAGCTCCAACTTCGTGAGGTATCTAGCTCCTTCGCATTTTATGAAAAGATTTCCTCTGTTGGCGCGCAGTCGAATACCTTCCCTACCAGGTTGTTTAGATTTCGCATGTCCCGACAGAGTCGTATTTCTCCTGACTTCTTACGGACTACGAGCAGTGGGTTGAGGAAGTTACTATTGCATCTCTCTATGATGTCTTCATCCAACATCCGCTGTATCTCTTGCTGGACCTCGGCTTGGTACTTCATGGGTACTTGGTAGAGTCTTCTTACGAACTTCTCTGGTTCTACAATATTTATATTGTGTTGATAAACTGTCGTGATTGAATGTCGCTCGCTGAAGATATCGCTATACTCTTCTTGAAGCGATGTCAAACTTCGTTCAGTTTGGGAATCTAAGGTCGGTTCCCCCTTTTTACCCCCTTCGTATTCAATTACGTGTTTTGGCGGGCGCGTAATTTTAATTGGGTCACCGTACTCTTGTGTTGGTGTGTGTGCTGTGTTTAAATTGAAAATGTAACTAGTGTCGTTAATGTTGCATTTTAACAGGCGTTCTCTAATGTCGATTTCCGCGTGTATTTGCTGCAATACATCAACTCCCAATAATACGTCACATATTAAATTTTTTATCTCTACTACACACACTTCAAATTGCACATTTTGTACCGCGATTGTTAAATAACGTTGCGTGTCAATTTTTTCTCTAATGTCTGTAGCTGTGCGTATGTAGAATTGGTTGATTGGAAGCGATGGGGCTGTACGAAAATATTTTTTGTTCGCACGTAAAAACCTTTCGCTAATACCGGATACGATTTATATTAATTGAATATAAAATCAATCGATGTGAAATAAATCTTTCCCAAATAATAAACAATAAAAATAAAATCCCAATAAATGAAATTCTTCTTCCAATAGAAGATATAATATTTCATGATATAAATGCATCAGGATAATCTGAATACCGACGTGGTATGCCTCTCAGTCCTAAAAAATGTTGAGGAAAGAAAGTTAAATTTACCCCAATAAATATAATCAAAAAATGAATTTTTAATCAATTAGAATTCAGAGATAGCCCAGTAAATAAAGGGTATCAATGGATAAATCTTCCCAAAATTGCAAACACTGCACCTATTGATAGCACGTAATGAAAATGAGCCACAACATAATATGTATCATGCAATACAATATCAATTGATGAATTAGCCAAAATCACTCCAGTCAACCCACCAATAGTAAAAAGAAAAACAAATCCTACTGCTCATAAAATCGAGGGTCTCATCTTGATTTTGACTCCTCTCAAAGTTGCTAATCATCTAAAAACTTTAATTCCAGTCGGAACAGCAATAATTATTGTAGCAGAAGTAAAATAAGCTCGTGTGTCAACATCCATGCCAACTGTAAATATATGATGTGCTCAAACAACAAATCCTAAAATACCAATTGATATTATAGCACAAATTATTCCTAATGATCCAAAAGATTCAATTTTTCCTCTCTCTTGAGTAATAATTTGAGAGATTAACCCAAACCCAGGCAAAATTAAAATATACACTTCAGGGTGCCCAAAAAATCAAAATAAATGCTGATATAAAATTGGATCTCCCCCACCTGAAGGATCAAAAAAGGAAGTATTTAAATTTCGGTCAGTTAATAATATTGTAATTGCACCAGCCAAAACTGGTAATGAAAGCAATAATAAAAAGGCAGTAATTAAAACCGCTCATACAAATAAAGGCAACCGATCCATATATATTCCCGCTGAACGTATATTAAAAATTGTTCTAATAAAATTAACCGCACCCAAAATTGAACTAGCCCCGGCTAAATGCAAAGAAAAAATAGTTAAATCAACACAAGATCCTGAATGCGCAATACCTCTTGACAATGGGGGATAAACTGTCCAACCAGTTCCTGGCCCTCTATCGACTATTCTACCAATTAATAATAATGTTAATGAAGGTGGTAATAATCAAAAACTTATATTGTTTATTCGAGGAAAAGCTATATCAGGAGCACCAATTATTAGAGGAACCAATCAATTCCCAAATCCCCCAATCATAACCGGTATTACTATAAAAAAAATTATAACGAAAGCATGAGCAGTAACAATCACATTATAAATTTGATCATCTCCAATAAAAGATCCAGGAATGCCTAATTCAACACAAATAAGAACTCTTTAAGTTGTACCCACTATCCCTGATCAAATCCCAAAAATGAAATATAATGTTCCAATGTCTTTATGATTAGTTGAGAAAAATCACTTATTCATAACTAAACATTGATTTATTCCCAATTGAGATGACTGAATTAGGTAATAAACTGTAAATTTATTTATGGATATTTTTCCTCTCAATAATCTTTTTCCTTATTTTCTATTTCTTATTCTTCAGTCTTATATTTAATAATAATATTAAATTGCAAATTTAAAGGTGATAAAAATAAATCTAAGGCTTACAAAAAATTATATTTTTAACTTTGAAGGATAATAGTTTTAATTAACTTAAAACCTTATTAATTCATAATATTAAATAAGGTTACAGCTATAAATCCGATCAATAAAGAATTTGTTATAAAAAATGTATTATTTAACCTAAAAATTGACAATTTTAAAGATACATTGTTTATCATCAGCCCTGTTATTACAACTCGTAAATAATAAAATAACACTAATAAAGCAGTTATTACTAAAATTAAACATAAAAAATATATTTTATTAACTAAAAGACAATAAATCATCATAAATTTTGGGAAAAATCCCAAAAATGGTGGCAATCCACCTATTGACATAAAAATAATCATTAACATTAACGATGTAACCTTATTGTTAAATAAAATAAAAATTTGATTTAAATAATTCATATTATTTACTCAAAACAAATAACAAGTCAAAAATAAAGAGAGGGAATAAATTAAAAAATATACCAGCCATATATAATTTATTAATATGACCCCTCTAAAAATTCAACTTAAATTGTAAATTGACGAATATGCTAAATTTTTTTGAATTGATGAATAACAGCCCTCCCAATGAGCCCCAAAAACATGATAAAACAATAAATAAAATCAATCTTATATCTAAATAGCTTAATAGAATAATGGGAATAATCCTCTGAACGGTTATAATTAAAAAAGATACTAATCAAGATAGTCCATCAATTACTGAAACATACCAATAATGGAATGGAGGACATCCAATTTTAATTATTAAACTAACTATAATAAAATATTTTACTTGAAACAATATCCCTAAAATAACAACAAATAGGAATAATAATCTTGAACCCATTCTTTGAATAATAAAATATTTAATTATTGATTCAGATGAGTAAACTCTCATTTTATTCATTATAAAAGGCAAAAATGATACCATATTCATTTCGATTCCCATTCAACAATCCAGCCAGCTGTTTGAGCAAATCGACAACATAATACCAAAAAATAAGAATGCCACAAATACTATATAAGAGGAATTTTTTTTAATTAAAAAGAGGATAATTTTCCATAAATGAGGTATGAACCCATTAGCTTAATTTTAGCTTATCTTTTATATGTTGTAGTTCATGAAGAACATTAATTTTTGATATTAAAAGACAGTTTAATTCTGTCAACATAATAAGAGTATAATATTACATAATTTATTCTATCAAAATAATCCTTTTTGTTCAGGCACCTTATTTTTTATTTCCCAATTTATTTTTACATTTACATTTTATGAAAAACTTATAATATCTGGAATGCTTTTAGCTATATCAATAATCTTTCAGCTAATATTTAAATTCGCAACTTTATAAACTCTTTTTACCATCTTTTACACATTTATTTATTGATTAAAATAAATTTACGGAATTGAATAATAGGCAACAATCTAATATTGTAACGCACTAATTTGATGTGAGGTGTCCACCACTTACGAGTGTATTGCAATTTCAGGTTTCGTTAATTCAGTCCCACAGTTGTACGCCAAATCTATAACGCACTACTTTGATGAGGTCTTAGCGAAACGTACACCTTTAGTCAAGCCCCAAATGTTGGGTTCGCCAATTCTATAACGTTTCACTGTGAGGTATAGTAGAGTTATTTTATATGCCCCACGTAGTATGCGTCACTTTTGAATTATACTAACTGACGTTTTAAAATGTATAAATAAAGGATTTTATTTATTATTTTGTTTTACTCAATCTGAAGAAAAATCGAGAGTGTGTGATTTGGGGTCAAGGAGGGAAGTTGTTCAGCCTTATGCAGAAGAGAGAGTAAGTATCATTACTTCCACTCAGTTTAGACGATTTCTTCTGTTTGTTGTGCTGAAATTTATTACAACTACCCACTACAATAAATTATAACACTTTATTATTCAAGATTAATTTTCAATAATATTGCTTTATTTATTATTGACTTTTGTCTCCTGCCACCAAAATATAGGTATCACAATTAATCTTATCTTCAATAAAACATCATCTCGACTTTACAGAGTAAACATAGAGTTGTCTAAGGAGCAAAACATATATGGTGTTATTTACCCAATTTTTACGCTATAATAAAAAACATCAATTAATACATCATTCTTAATAATTCCCCAGGGGTCAGGGTAAGTTCTTTTAGTTACGAGAGTGTCAGAAATGGATAATTACTACGCTTTACAAATACCGAAAAATTAATAAATAATTTTGTTTATTTTTCATGTAGTATGTAGTTCCAGGAATTGCCGTAAGAGAGCAGCGTGTATTTGTTTACTTTAAAAAACACATGATCAAATGATTATTTTTTGTTCTATATTACCGTACAGAATGAGTTTTCTTCTTGAATTATTACGAAAAAATGTTTATATTACCTCGCTCCGTATGATTCTTACTGGATTGAAGTTTTATTCTGTGATGAGGTCCGTCTTGCGTGATAATTTCCTTTTCGTCTGAAGTATTTTCCAATTATCAACGAGAACTAGGCCGAACCATGTTGGATCCTCAGAAGGTTTTCATTCACTGTTTATTAATGTATATAACCATTTAATTTGGATTAATCAGGTATAATTAGATAGTGGTCATGCTGTTTGTTAATCTTGCGTTAATTTCAACTCCTCCAACGTTCCAAAAAAGGTTATTTTTTATAATTGTAGTCGCATCGTTTCTTCAACTCTACGGTTTTTTGTTCAAAATTTTTTCTTAACAATACTTGTTATTTTCCATCACTCTTAGTAACACATAGTATTTTTATTATGCAGGCATTTTGTAATTATTATAAATTTATATTTTATTTATGGAAAAATAATTCCTTTCCATTCCGGTTTCTATACCCATTTAATTTACATAATAAGTTTTGGTTAATTTTCTTATGACATTGTATATAAGTATTTGATAATTTTATTATCTTTAAATAAATTTATATATTATTTATTTAGTCTCTCATAGTATTCCTACACGGTACTACTTCCTGTTGCCATTTCCTTCATAGGATTATTTTAATTTTTTATTATCTTTTGGTATTTAAATTTTTATGTCTTTTAAAACTAACCCTGGGTTTTCTTATAATCTAACACAATTATTTGAAAAAATATAATATTAACTTGGGTATAACAATTAGTTGTTCATACAATATAAATATTACAATAAACAAAATAAAATACAAGACCAGTTAGTATTATAGCATACTCTCATAGTTTTATAATTTTCACACACATAACACAGTTTGGTAATACGTTACTTTCACTTTTATTTTTCACCTCAATGGGTACACTAGAACTCACTTTGCACTGTATACCACTCGAATTGTTTATCATGTTGAGTGATATAATTTAATTTTGAGCGAGCCATAGGTTACCCATTTCTGACATTGATGTTATTATGATTTAGTTTATTGGGACAGGGTTATGTAACGTTACATAAAGCCCCCCCACTAGAACAAATTTATTTTAGTTCAACTTGTTTATAGAAATAAATTGTTGATTGGTTCAAGTCTCCTAATGGTCTTGACTTTGTCTTCATAATAGTGTTTCATTTCCGACTGATTATACACTGACTGGTAATTCCGACTGGTGGTAATTGCTGTTTTCTTACTATACTCTCTCTCTCTTGGAGTAAATTCATCAATTATTCATTTCTGGGTAGTGGTACTTCCACATTTTATTTGATAAGGACTGGTCACACTAATCATATTAAACTTGTTTTAACACTCATTTCTATTTACTTTTATATACTCGCTTTATCAATTAAGCTTCGGTCTGCTATCTTCCTTCTATTTTCTTCATTTATACTTCTGGAATCTAATATCAATCTATACAGCTATTTTATAATTATTATCCCTTAAATATTCAATTTCCCTAACATTTTTCCCTATCCTGTGCGGTGGTAACAGTCGGGTGGCCACTCTGGGTCCATACACCGCTGTCCATCCTTACACCTTCTGAGACCAGGGGAACATCATCCCTGCTCATAAAAATTATTGCCGGAACATTTCTACGGTCAATACATCAAAATAAAAAAATTATAAGTAGTAGTCAATTAGCGACTAGTACTAAACACTTTTGGGATTCTTCATACTGTAGCTGTTTGTATTTATTTATATATTTCTTCTTCTCCTTGATTCCTTCTTCTTTTCCATTAATTAATAGCATATAACATCATTGATAGGCCTTATGTTAAAATTCTTTTGACTTTACTTCTTGTGACATATTTCTCCGTATCATTTCTTCTTATATAATCTTCAATTCCGAGAAATTCTAATTTTTGTTGTATTAATTATCATCCTCCTTCAGTTTCATTGGAGTCATTAAATTATTCGTTATTCTTCTTATCTGAGTACATTACCATCAATTGTTTATTTATTTATTCTTCTTTTGTTACCATCAAAATATTATTTTTCCTATTAGTCCATTTTAAATCAGTTCTTTATAAATATTATTTAATCATCTGTTCTCTTTTTCTTGGTGGTTTGTTGTTTGTTAAATTATATGTTTTCAAAATACTTGAGTAAGTTGTCCTTACATGCCTTTTTGAATTTTGGGGTTTTTATTTACAATGGGTTGCTTGGTCCTGTATCCATAAAATCCGTCCCTTTTTTCTGGTTTGTTTGGAGTCTGTTTAACCGTGGTCCATTATTTCAGGTACTCCCTTTACTCGGATTACTGGGGTGTTCGGAATTAATTCTCTCCTTGATAATCTTCTTACCATCCGGCTCTCCCACTTTGCTGCTATGAAACTTTCACTTAAGTACCGGTCTTCCGTCATAATTCGTTCCTTTTTAACTAACAGGTATTGTACCTCCTCTAACATAACATAGTTGCTCATATTTAATCTCATTCCATTCCCTTTTACCTCTGGATTATTTACCAAATATTTGAATGTTGTATTCCGTCTTGAATATACGACTGATATTGTCTGATACACTTCCATCGTTGACACATTTAACTGGGATGTAAACTTAATTAACTCCCTCTGTTCGTTAATTGGAAGGTTGAATACATTAATTAATCCACCTGTAATCATCTCCCATTCTTCCTTGGTATTTATTATTCTCTTTCTACATGGTTTTATTATTTTCTTGGTCTTCTTTTCCACGGTTTGAACATCCTTTTTGTTGTGGCTATTTTTATTTTCAGATGGCATTACACCTTGGTATTCTGTAATTTCTATTTCCTTCCTACTCTCTTCTGTATTTGGACTTACTTTAATACCTTCTGAAGTGCTGTCTGATGTTTCATCCAAATTCTTGACACTATGGTCCATTTGTTTATTTGTCTCCTCCTTGTATGTATCTGCTTCTTGGATACACGTATTAACATTTTCAAACTTCTCTCCGAAAGTTTCCCATATCTCCTTATTGAAATTCTCCATTTTACCCTCAAATTGTTTTAAATTCTCATTATTCTCTTCAAATTTTGCATTCATCTCTTCTCTTTGCCCTTCAACCGTTTCCTTCAGTTCATGGTATTGTTCATTCATGGTTTGTTTGATATTTCCATGAATGGTCTCTATTTTTTCATTTAGTTGTTTGACTAAACTTTCCTGAATACTGTCTATTTTCTCATTAGTTTGCTTGTTTTGTTTCTTTGAAGTTTCCTCCTGTTTCCTAAATTTTTCGTCTATTTTATCATTTGTTTGTTTATTGCTTTCCATAATAATTCTCAACATCTCCTGCATGCTCATGTCTTCTTTTTGGGTGGATTTATCTGGTTGGTCCCCTTGGGCATCCTCTTCAACTATTTCCTTTTCCGGGTCCATAACTACTTCGGTTTCTTCTTTATCGCCTGTCTGTTGGTCCATTTCACTGTCCGTGACTAACTCTATTTCTTGTTATTGTCTACCTTCTTCAGTCTCCTTTTCTTCTGCCCTCTTCTTCGATTTTCCTCGGGTATTAGGCATTTCTTGTTTTCTCATAACTGCCAACGATAATTAGATTTTTTGGTATATATTTTTATTAAATATCAAAATTCTTTTCTAATTACCGCCCTTTTACGTTGAGCGCCAAAATCTGTAACGTACTACTTTGATGTGAGGCGTCCACCACTTACGAGTGTATTGCAATTTCAGGTTTCGTTAATTCAGTCCCACAGTTGTACGCCAAATCTATAACGCACTACTTTGATGAGGTCTTAGTGAAACGTACACCTTTAGTCAAGCCCCAAATGTCAGGTTCGCCAATTCTATAACGTTTCACTGTGAGGTATAGTAGAGTTATTTTATATGCCCCACGTAGAATGCGTCACTTTTGAATTATACTAACTGACGTTTTAAAAAGTATAAATAAAGGATTTTATTTATTATTTTGTTTTACTCAATCTGAAGAAAAATCGAGAGTGTGTGATTTGGGGTCAAGGAGGGAAGTTGTTCAGCCTTATGCAGAAGAGAGAGTAAGTATCATTACTTCCACTCAGTTTAGACGATTTCTTCTGTTTGTTGTGCTGAAATTTATTACAACTACCCACTACAATAAATTATAACACTTTATTATTCAAGATTAATTTTCAATAATATTGCTTTATTTATTATTGACTTTTGTCTCCTGCCACCAAAATATAGGTATCACAATTAATCTTATCTTCAATAAAACATCATCTCGACTTTACAGAGTAAACATAGAGTTGTCTAAGGAGCAAAACATATATGGTGTTATTTACCCAATTTTTACGCTATAATAAAAAACATCAAATAATACATAATTCTTAATAATTCCCCAGGGGTCAGGGTAAGTTCTTTTAGTTACGAGAGTGTCAGAAATGGATAATTACTACGCTTTACAAATACCGAAAAATTAATAAATAATTTTGTTTATTTTTCATGTAGTATGTAGTTCCAGGAATTGCCGTAAGAGAGCAGCGTGTATTTGTTTACTTTAAAAAACACATGATCAAATGATTATTTTTTGTTCTATATTACCGTACAGAATGAGTTTTCTTCTTGAATTATTACGAAAAAATGTTTATATTACCTCGCTCCGTATGATTCTTACTGGATTGAAGTTTTATTCTGTGATGAGGTCCGTCTTGCGTGATAATTTCCTTTTCGTCTGAAGTATTTTCCAATTATCAACGAGAACTAGGCCGAATCATGTTGGATCCTCAGAAGGTTTTCATTCACTGTTTATTAATGAATATAACCATTTAATTTGGATTAATCAGGTATAATTAGATAGTGGTCATGCTGTTTGTTAATCTTGCGTTAATTTCAACTCCTCCAACGTTCCAAAAAAGGTTATTTTTTATAATTGTAGTCGCATCGTTTCTTCAACTCTACGGTTTTTTGTTCAAAATTTTTTCTTAACAATACTTGTTATTTTCCATCACTCTTAGTAACACATAGTATTTTTATTATGCAGGCATTTTGTAATTATTATAAATTTATATTTTATTTATGGAAAAATAATTCCTTTCCATTCCGGTTTCTATACCCATTTAATTTACATAATAAGTTTTGGTTAATTTTCTTATGACATTGTATATAAGTATTTGATAATTTTATTATCTTTAAATAAATTTATATATTATTTATTTAGTCTCTCATAGTATTCCTACACGGCACTACTTCCTGTTGCCATTTCCTTCATAGGATTATTTTAATTTTTTATTATCTTTTGGTATTTAAATTTTTATGTCTTTTAAAACTAACCCTGGGTTTTCTTATAATCTAACACAATTATTTGAAAAAATATAATATTAACTTGGGTATAACAATTAGTTGTTCATACAATATAAATATTACAATAAACAAAATAAAATACAAGACCAGTTAGTATTATAGCATACTCTCATAGTTTTATAATTTTCACACACATAACACAGTTTGGTAATACGTTACTTTCACTTTTATTTTTCACCTCAATGGGTACACTAGAACTCACTTTGCACTGTATACCACTCGAATTGTTTATCATATTGAGTGATATAATTTAATTTTGAGTGAGCCATAGGTTACCCATTTCTGACATTGATGTTATTATGATTTAGTTTATTGGGACAGGGTTATGTAACGTTACAATATTCAGCTTATTTGCAATAATTACATCAATTATTGTACAGCCATTTTCCGCAAATCCAAATATAAAATATGTAATTACAGTACGATTATAGTTAAATTAAAAATATTAATGCTAATATTATTATATTATTTCAATCACTTTCTGCTACAGTCCGTTTCTTGATGTATATAATACTATAATACTTCTAACTAATTTACCTCAAGATATATTTTTTCCTTTAGGAACATGTTTCGGGAGATCCTGTTCTCCCATCTTCAGCCTTTCCCATCTTGCTTCAGAAGCAAGATGGGAAAGGCTGAAGATGGGAGAACAGGATCTCCCGAAACATGTTCCTAAAGAAAGGAAAAAATATATCTTGAGGTAAATTAGTTATAAGTATTACAGTATTATATTATTATATTCATATATAATATATATATATATGTATATATATAATAGTATATATATTTATAATATAATATATATGTAATATTTATATTTATATATAATTTATATAATATTAATATATATTTATTGTAGCATGACAGACTTTACACTGAATAATAAGTGATAATTATATTAAACCAGCTTCCAACCATAAGGAGAAATAAAATGCCAGCAGAGCTAACCATTGAGAAAAGTAACTGAGATAGAAATTAACTAAGATAGAAATATTAATAGATCTGTTCATATACGAAGTGAAGTATCCAATGATATTTAATTTTTTTTAATAGTCATAAGGTGGACTATTCTTATATAATTTTTATTAATAACTGTCTGTAGATAAGTCCAGCAGTATTATTATGTATTGATCAGAGATGATTTACCTCTGTAATCAATAAATGACGTAGTATGGCCAGCAGAGAGTGTAGCCTACAGAGCCCCTCTGGACACTGCCCCAGCTAACGTGTTAGGGAATGTTAGGGAATAAATATCCTAAGGATAAAGAACCAAGTTAAGAAGAAAATGGAAAAATAAAAAATAACGAACATCAGATGACTATTACTATCAAGAAGAATCCAGTTAATAATGAAATATAGATAAGCTCAAAATATAGAAGAAAAAATTTTAGAAATGTGAAGGAAGTAAAGAAATATAATTTATAATGAAATATCATAAGCAATTACTTCAGACAAAATAAGTATGATCTGAACTAATCACTTCTGGAAGAGAGCAATCTGTAGCATGACAGATAATCCACACGAATACATTACTCAATGATCATTGATAAAGCTCTAATATATGGAATATCCAGATGAGAATCAATTAAAAGGCACTATTAATTAATATACTCACAAGAAAAGTTAAAATAAAGAAAAAATCTGCAAATAATATATATACTACAAATTTAAAAACCCAGAAAACTAAAAATGTGAATAACAAAATTACCCAGGTAAGATAGAAGCAGGCAATTAAGATACCCCGACAAAGAAACCAGACCAGAAGAAACAAAAGCATACACAGCGAAATGGTACTGAAGAAAGAAGAAAGGAGGAAGAAGAAATATAAAATGAACAAAATTATTGAAGAAAGAAGAATGAACAAAAATACTGAAGAAAGAAGAAGGACCAAAAATACTGAAGAAAGAAGAAAGAAGAATGACCAAAAATACTGAAGAAAGAAGAAAGAAGAATGACCAAAAATACTGAAGAAAGAAGAAGGAAGTGAGACGACCCATATAAAATAGAAACCCCATAGGGAGAGAACCCAAAAACCCCAAAAATAAATGAATGTCCAAAGAGAAAATATAACACCCCAAAAAACCATATCACGATGTAAAACTGACAAAAACCAAAAGTGTTAATAGTATTAAATAACAGTGCATCCAAAAAGTTATTGTTTAGTTTGTATGAACAAATCTTCACAGTCCCCCCATGGTTGAATATTTCATGTTATAAAGCTAGAAAAGGACTAGTAATAATATTAATAAATCACCATGGACAAGTGTAAGTTATCGAATTATAACGGATAAACTTTAAAAAGGTGCATGAGTTGCAGTACAAAGTAATAAACTTTAAGTGTTTTGTGAACAGTATCTATTTTGATATGAAATAGTAATATTACTAATGAAAGGCTACTGAAGCTATATGAACATTCCATAGAATGAAATAAGAATCAGATAGCCAGTGTTATACTTAAAGAGGGGGAATAAATCTTTAAAAATTGGGAGATACAGAGCAGACTGTTAATAATTAGTTTTAAGAAGTGTTAACCATTATATGGAACCAAGATGTTATGTTCCTGTTCCATATAATAATTAGACAGATAAGAATTATTAGTAAGAGATATTATTGTTATAAGCTGTTATTTTGTTGTCAATTTAAATTTGGAATACCCTATCTAAAAGTAGATATCATTCCCATGTTATAAAATATTTTTAATTATGTTACTAGGTAATCAATACACATCAAAGGTATTATTCAAGGTACCAGTTTTGATAGAGATAGGTGTTATATTTTAATTGTACAATCAATAATCACTGTTATACCAGTCAAAGAACTAATTGCTAATAAAGTATATAAGTATAAGAAGTCAGAGAAGGATATAAAATAACTACATTGGTAAAAATTTTACAAATAGCAACACATCAAATCTAGGCCATATAATGAATTTAAACTGCAGAATAATTAATAAATCTAGTCTTATAAGCCAGTTAAACTGACAATATTTATGCAAGATAAACTCAAAATATAGTATACCATGTAAATAAGGCTTTCTAAAGATATGGTCATTATATAAGTAAAATTATTTATTTATCTAATAAAATTACCATTAAAAATGGAATAGACTAACTGACATTATCATAGGAGGAGTCATATACAAATGAATTGTATTTAAAAACCATCAGTAATAAACTAAATTGCAATAAATTAAGTAAGAATAGACAATTATATCAATTTCAGATTTAATAGAATAATAATTATATTAGGGAAAATGGCTATTATTTGCTTAGACCAACAGGAAGTATAATTTTAGGCCTACATTCCAAAAATGTAAGAAATATAATTTTCTAATGACACTTTGTAACACTAAATTAATTACTAGCAAAATAAGCAGAATAGAATAATGAAACCGAATATGTATTTAATATTTCGTACAGCCAACTAATAACGAAATTATTTTCTGAGCATAATGTATAAAAATAGAATGTATCGGAAGCTAAGATAATTTGAAACAATGTATAAGATATATTAAATAGGCTAAGATTTTCAGGAGACGAAGGAAATCAGAACAGTTCATTATTATACGTTGAAGAGTGCACTTAATGTGAATATTTGATAGAAATAACCTTTAATGGCGGTTACGTTATAACCGAGTTCGGTGAAATTTTGTATAATATTATTTTGAACTATTTTATTTATTGTGAAGTGGTGAAGTTAATCTATGAACAACGTAACACCAATAGACTGAACCACATAAAACTAATTAAACTGAATAACACTGATATAACACCATATACAGACTGAAAATTCGAGGTTAAACCGACACACATAGACACAATGAGATATATCCAATAACAACATTTTACACCAAGTGAACTATTCCATCATACACCAGTGACATTTAAATATATCCAGGACGATCATATATAATTGCCGAGACCATTTACACGAAGAAAGGACATCTTTATTTCAACAAATACTTCGTCAATGTTAGAGGCTTCATCGCGCATGCGTCAGTCGGCCATTTTGATCCATTCTCACTGCTGTGGACAAACGACATTTGGCTGAAATTGGTTTGAATAAAAATCATATATAAACTTTTATTATTTCTAATTATCATTGTATTGTTTAAATTTAAGACATTTTATAATTGTAAGTGTTATACTTTCCTGCCCTTAACCTTCTCTGGCTATATCTTAAATAACCGTTTAAAGAACCTATTTTTATAATACTAATGTAAACTGTTTATATCGACCGGCCCTGAGTGAGTCGATACTACATTGTAACATCAATTTTAATCGAACAAATTCATTATTTTTATTAATAAATGTTCTGTTTTGGTAATTTGGAGTTGATTTTTATTATAAAAGGACTTAACAGGTAAATTAATCAAGAAACCCAACTAACCGAAAGGCGGTATATACGAAACGACAACCTTTCAAGAAGAAGAAGAAGAAGAGAGCCGTTTTTCGCCTAAACTTGGAGTTAACCAGATTGTCTTTTAAACAAATTTACTGAAAGTGACACTATTACCAAAATAAACACCATACCATCATAATTTTAATTACAACCAATAAACTCGATTTGTTCCTAAATTTTAAGAACTTAAATACTCAGAAAACATTTTTTCAGGAAATTTTTTATTTTGAAATAATTTTTAAAAATTTTTTTATTTCAAATTGTGATAACAACATTCAAACAGATTTTATTTTGTAACCACGAAGACCAGGAACGTTATCAAATCGACGTTTCCAAAGTGGAACATTATTACACATACATAAACAGATTTTAAATTATTTTGTTTTATTACATTATATATAAATATTTATAATAATAATAGTGTTTTTCTTTTTTTTATAACTATAAAAAAAAAGAAAACATACTATTATATATATATATATATATATATATACATATGTATATATATTATATATGAATATAATAATATAATAATATTAGCATTAATATTTTTAATTTAATTATAAATATACTATATGGTATAATAAATATTTAAAAGCCAGGATTACTCAAATGAGTGAATATTGCCATAAAAGCTCTGATTACAAAGGTTTGATACCATAATTTATAAATTGATATAAAAAATTAAAAAAACCATATCCCAAAAATTCACCAGCCATGAATTCTATTTTTATTGTGAGGAAACATCGATTAAAAATAATACATTTATGAGTGAATATTACCTTAAAGGGATTGTTTGGCATCTTGGAAAACAATGTTATTAGTAAATAGGTAAAAGTAAAGTTTTATTCTAGCTTACAAATTAAATATTTAATTATATTACATGCATAACTTTAAATTGACTGAAAATTATCTGAATGATAATTATCCAGAGCGCAGTATTAAGTATTATTAATTATTAATTTTAGAGGTAATAAATTTATTTATAGAGGACAAAATTCGTGCCAGCAGTTGCGGTTACACGATTTTCTAAATTTAATTATGTTAGTTTCAGTTAAAAAATGTGTTAATATTAAGTTTTTTAAATTTTGGTGGAATAATATATAAATATATGTTTAATTTTATGTCTGGGAAACTTTTATATAAAACTAGGATTAGATACCCTATTATTGAAAGTGTAAATGAAATGGCTAGATTATTAATAGTTATGATCTCTAAATTCAAAGAATTTGGCGGTAATTTATCTAATCAGAGGAACCTGTTTTGTAATCGATAATCCACGATAGGTCTTACTTTAAATAAATTTGTATACCTCTGTCAAGAATGTTTTATCAGAATAATTTTCATTTATTTTATTAATAAAATGTCAGGTCAAGGTGCAGTTAATTTTAAAGAAAAAATGGATTACATTATTATAAAAATGAATTGTTTTCTATAATGAAAATCATGAAATTGGATTTGAAAGTAAATTTTACTAAATATAGTTTTTTGAATTTAGGTTCTAAATTATGTACATATCGCCCGTCACTCCCACTATAAAGTGGGATGTCGTAACAAAGTAGCTGTACTGGAAAGTGTGGCTAGAATGCAAATTAAAGCTTAGAGCATATTATTTACACTAATAAAAATTATTGATTTATCAATATAATTTGAATAATAATTTAAATTAATGAATTTGTTAAAATTATTTTAAATAAAAATAATTATTTAGTTTTAGTACTATTTATGGGAAAAATATTTTTAATTTAACTGTAAGGATAAATAATAAATATAAAAAAGTAAAATTATAATTTGTACCTTTTGTATCAGGGTTAATTAATTATATATAAAAATTTATTTTTCCCGAATTATGGTGATTTAGGATTATTTGTTAATTATTGTAATATAAATATTAATAAAATAATTTTAGTGATGAAACTTTTTTCGAACTATAATATTTCTGGTTTCTTAAGAATTAAATTTAATTTAAAATAAATATTATAATTTATATTTTAATATAAAATTTTATATTTATTTAATTATATTAAGGACAAGCTAAATATAATTTCTATAATATTTTAAGTTTCAGTTAATTAAATAGGCTTGCAATTAGCCTTTTTATATGAGTAAGTTAAATTTTATTTTTTATTTAAATACATTTAATATATTTTAGGTATATATTAAGAAAATTAAATTAATAAAAATATTTTTATTAAAATAATTAAATTAGTAAATTACAATAAATTGTGTTTAAGAATTAGGCAAATATAATTTTCACCTGTTTACCAAAAACATGTCCTTTAGAAAAATATTAAAGGTCTATTCTGCCCAATGATATTTTAATGGCCGCGGTAAATTGACCGTGCAAAGGTAGCATAATAATTAGTCTTTTAATTGAAGGCTTGAATGAATGAATGGATGAAAAATTTTCTTTTTTAATTAAAATAGATTGAATTTAGAGTTTAAGTAAAAAATCTTAAATAAATAAGTGAGACGAGAAGACCCTATAGAATTTTAAATAAATTTATTTTACTAGAGATTAGAATTAACAACTGGAAAAATTATTTTATTTTTTGTTGGGGTGACATTATAATAAATAAAACTTTAAATGAATTTTTCATAAATTAATGTTTAATTGATCCAATTTTTTGATTATAAGATTAAATTACCTTAGGGATAACAGCGTTATTAATTTGGAGAGTTCATATCGATAAATTAGATTGCGATCTCGATGTTGAATTAAGAAAAGAGTTTAGAGCAAAATTTAAATATTCTAGGTCTGTTCGACCTTTAATTTCTTACATGATCTGAGTTCAAATCGGCGTGAGCCAGGTTGGTTTCTATCTACTAATATATTTTTGATATTAGTACGAAAGGACCATATCAAATAATTTAATTTATTCTATTTTAGCAAAGAGTGCATTAAATTTAGAATTTAATTATGTAATAATATTACATGTAGAAAATGTTTATAATTACCATTTTAATTACTGTCTTGTTTATTTTAGTTGGTGTTGCATTTTTAACCTTAATGGAGCGAAAGATTTTAACATATATATTCAAATTCGTAAAGGTCCAAATAAAGTAGGATTTATTGGTATTTTACAGCCATTTTCAGATGCTATTAAATTGTTCTTGAGGGAAAGAAATATGCCAATGCTATCTAATTATTTAATTTACATAATTAGACCGGTGTTGGGTTTATTCAATTCTTTACTATTATGAGCTATTTACCCATATTTAATCAACTGTGTTTCATTCAATATGGGAATAATATTTTTTTTTTTTTGTACAAGAATAGGAGTTTATAGTTTAATTATTACAGGCTGATCATCAAATTCTAATTACGCTATATTGGGTTGTATTCGATCAATTGCTCAGACTATTTCGTATGAGGTCAGACTTGTATTAATTATTTTATGTCCTGTTGTGATAATTGAGAGCTTTAATTTAATTGAATTTTATTTTTTTCAACAATTTATATGACTAACATTTTTATTTTTTCCCTTGAGAACTTGTTGAATTTCATCAGCAATAGCTGAAACTAACCGATCACCGTTTGATTTTTCCGAAGGAGAATCAGAGTTAGTTTCCGGGTTTAATGTTGAATATAGAGGGGCAGAATTTGCATTTATTTTTTTAGCTGAATATGCCAGAATTATCTTTATGAGCATAATATTTTGTTTAATATTTTTAGGTAGAAAAATTGATTCCTTAATTTTTCCTATTCAATTAACACTTATTTCATTTTTATTTATTTGGGTCCGAGGTACGCTACCTCGTTATCGTTATGACAGGTTAATATATTTAGCATGAAAATCATATTTACCAGTAAGTTTAAATCTATTGATTTTTTTTTTCATGATTAAATCTATTATTTAATTCATTAAAAATTGCCTTAATATTAAGTTAATAGAATAAATTTCTTTTCTTTACTTTCAAAATAAATGCTTTATTCATAAGCTAATTAACTAGTCAATTAACTTATCTCAAAAAGATTTAATTACTGGGTCTAAAACAAAATATATAAAATAAATTATTGTTAAAATTATTCCGATCTTAATATATGGATATTCAACAGGACAGGCTCCAATCCAAGTTAATAAAATTAGAATAATGAATAAGTACCAAAATAAAATTTGATTAATGGGATAATTCAATAGTCCTATAAATTTAGAATTGTTTATGAAGGGAACAAAAATTAAAATAAAGATTGACATAAATAATGCAATTACTCCCCCTAATTTATTAGGAATAGATCGTAGAATTGCATATGCAAATAAAAAGTATCATTCTGGTTGAATATGTTTTGGAGTAACTGAAGGATTTGCCGGAGTAAAATTATCAGGATCACTTAATTTATACGGTTCAAGTATGATGTAACAGAAAAAAATAACTAAAATTAATAAAAATCCTAGTATATCTTTAATGGAAAAATAAGGATGGAATGGAATTTTATCATTATTTGAATTAATCCCTAATGGATTATTCGATCCTATGACATGTAAGAAAATAAGATGTACAATTGTTAATGCTAAAACAACAAATGGTATGATAAAATGAAAAGAATAAAATCGAGTTAATGTTGCATTATCAACAGCAAATCCTCCCCAAATTCAATTCACTAAGACCGTTCCAAGATATGGAATTGCTGAAAATAAATTTCTAATAACTGTTGCTCCTCAAAATGATATTTGTCCCCATGGAAGAACATAACCCAGGAAAGCAGTAGCCATTAAAATTAATAAAATGATTACTCCTACAGCTCAAGTTTCAAAATTTTTATATGAACCATAATATAATCCTCGTCCAACATGTAAATAGACACAAATAAAAAATAATGAAGCCCCATTTGCGTGTGAAATTCGTAACATTCATCCATAATTAATATCACGACAAATATGTCTTAATCTATTAAATGCACTTGTTACATCTGCATTATAATGTGTTGATAAAAATAATCCAGTTAAAATTTGAATAACTAAACATATTCCCAATAACGATCCATAATTTCATCAATATGATAAATTCGTAGCTGCTGGTAAATCAATTAGTGAATTATTTATTATTTTAATTAATGGGTAAGTGCGTCGAATGATATTTAGCATTTGTTAAAATTTTCTTCGTAAGGGAGATAATTTAATTCTGACAATATTCACAACAACAATCAATGTGAATAAAAGATAAATAACTATCATGATAGTTATTATTCCTGATGGAAATATATATAATTTTTTAATTATAAATCCATCGAATAAATTACTTATCTCTAATAATTTATTTACATTATCCATTTTAAATCTAATAATGTTTATAGTTATAATTAAAATTCAAATAATCATGTTTAATATTAATAATTTTATTGAAAAGTAAAATTTTTCATTTGAGGCAATTCTTGATATATATATAAATAAAATTAATATTCCTCCAATAAAAGTAAGAAATAAGATATAAGAAAAAAAAGAATTTATGTAAAATATACAAATAATTCTAGCAAGCATTGTTTGTATTAACAAAATAGATCCCATTGATAGTGGGTGCTTCATAAAAATAAAATTTATTGATAATAGAATTGTAATTGATATTATAATTTTCATACAGAAGATAATTTAATGAAAATGCAAGCTTTGGGTGCTTGAAATGATTTTTTACTCTCTTCTGAAGTTTTAAAATTATTAATTTATCTTAGATTTACAAGATCTAAATTTTTTTAAAACTATTAAAACAAATGAATCTATCACTACCTTTATTATATTTAATTATATTTATATCGGGTATTACCTCCTTATGCTTAAATCGAAAACATATTATAATGAGTTTATTAAGATTAGAATTAATAATTTTAAGATTATTTTGTATATTTTCTACATTTTTATCAATTGAATTAAATGATATATACATATTAATAGTTTTACTAACATTTAGTGTTTGTGAAGGAGTTGTGGGATTGTCAAGATTAATCAATTTGATTCGATCACATGGTAATGATCAATTATTATCAATATCTTTAAGGACATGTTAAAATTAATTTTATTTTCATTATTTGTAACCCCTTTATTATTTAACATATGATTATTAAGAATTATATTAATTCTTTTAATATTATTTATCATTTTATTCTTCAGAAAAGATTTAGTTATATTAAGATATAACATATATATAGATAATATTTCATATGGGTTAATTATTCTTACAGTTTGAATTACTTTCTTAATAATTAATTCTAGTCCTTTATATAAATATAATAATATAAATTTATTTTTATTTATAGTGTTATTATTAATAACATTATTAATTTTATCATTTTGTTCATACAATATTATAATATTTTATATCTTTTTTGAAACTAGTTTAATTCCTACCATAATTATTATTATAGGATGGGGGTATCAACCTGAACGAGTAAATGCTAGATATTACTTGTTGCTCTATACTTTATTTGCCTCTCTTCCCATATTAGTGTCAATCATATATATATATATATATATATATATATAGAAATAATATAAGTAACATTACAATGTTAATGAGATCAAATAATAAGTTTATTTATTTAGGGATAACATTAGCATTTATAATTAAAGTTCCATTATTTATATTTCATTTTTGATTACCAAAAGCTCATGTTGAAGCACCTGTTTCTGGTTCTATAATTTTGGCTGGAATTCTTTTAAAATTAGGAACTTATGGTCTAATTCATGTTATATATGTTATACCAATAATGTTTGCTAATTATAGATTTATTTGAATTTCTATTTAATTAATAGGAGGAATTATAATTAGATTATCTTGTATGATGCAAATTGACATAAAATCTATAATTGCATATTCTTCTGTAGCTCACATAAGATTACAAATATTTCTTATGAACGTTCGGGGATACGTAGAATCTTAATCAATAAAGGAATATTAAGATTTATGCCTTCAATAACTCTCATATGATTTTTAATATCTTCTAGAAATATTTCATGTCCTCCAACAATTAGTCTAGCAGGAGAAATTATAATTTTAAACAGATTAATGTCTTGAAATTCATTATGTATAATTTTCTTGTCTTTCTCTTCATTTTTATCAGCCTGTTATAGTTTATATTTATATTCCCATACTCAGCATGGAATAATTTTCTCGGGCTGTTATTCCTTCAATTCTGGGAACGTGCGTGAATTTTTCTTAATTATAATACATTGAATTCCCTTAAATTTAATTATCTTGAAATTAACATTGTTAATACAATTCAATTAGTTTAAAATAAAACATTAAATTGTGGATTTAAAAATATAAATTTATATTGGATCATTACTAAAAATAAACTTAATACATATATTTTTTTAATTTTATTAATTATAAGATTAATAATACTAATTTTATCAATAAATATAATTATTTTTGATTACACAATTATAATAGAATGAATAATTCTTACAATCAATTCATGTAATATTTATATAACATTAATTTTTGATTTTATATCAACTTTATTCCTTTCAACCGTTATATTTATTTCGTCAATAGTTATATTATATAGAGGTGTATATATAATAAGTGATAAAAATATTAATCGATTTATTTATATTATTATAATATTTGTAATGTCAATAATATTATTAATTATTAGACCTAATATAGTAAGTATTCTCATTGGATGAGATGGATTGGGTTTAGTGTCATATTGCTTAGTTATTTATTATCAAAATTTAAATTCTAGAAATGCTGGAATATTAAGGGCATTAATAAATCGAATTGGGGATGTTATAATCCTCTTATTAATCGCGTGAATAATAAATTTTGGGTCTTGAAATTTTATATCTTTTATTAATAAAATAATGACGAGTCCAATAATTACATTAATTATTATTGCAGGATTTACAAAAAGAGCTCAAATTCCATTTTCCTCATGACTTCCAGCAGCTATAGCTGCTCCAACCCCAGTATCGGCCCTTGTTCACTCATCAACGTTAGTTACTGCAGGGGTATATTTAATTATTCGATTCAGAAATTTAATTATATCATTTAATATAATTCAGATATTTTTTAATGTTATCAGTATTAACAATAATTATATCAGGACTAGCTGCAAATTTTGAATTTGACTTAAAAAAAATTATTGCATTATCAACTTTAAGACAATTAGGAATTATAATATCAATTTTAATATTTGGCTATCCAATATTATCTTTTTTTCATCTTATTATTCATGCTTTATTCAGGGCATCGCTTTTTTTATGTCCTGGGGTATTGATTCATAGATTAATAAGTAATCAAGATATTCGTATAATGGGCTGTATGAGTTATAACATACCAATAACTAGAATGTTTATAAATATTGCTAACTTATCATTATGTGGAATACCCTTTATGAGAGGGTTTTATTCAAAAGATTTGATTATAGAAATAATATGTTCCAGAAATATTAACTCATTAATTTTATTATTAATGTATATTGGAATTGGACTAACATCTTTTTATTCTGCCCGACTAACATATTTTTCAATAAATATAAATTTCAGTTACTATAATTTAAGCTCACAAAACGAATTATTTAATAATATATTAAAAAGAATTATGATTTTGTCTATTTATTCAATTTTGTCAGGGTCCATATTTAGATGAATCATGTTTAACAATCCCACAAGAATTATTCTTCCCATTGAAGGAAGGATAATAGCAATGGTTTTATCTTTCTTAGGATTGTTAATTGGATATGAAATATCTATGTTTTCATCTACAGTAAAGAAATTTACAAGAGAATTTTTAAGTTCTATATGATTTTTAAAACAATTATCAACCTTTCATACTCAATTTTTTATTTTAAAAAAATTCATTTATATTTCAAAAATCAATTGATTTAGGATGAGGAGAAAAAATCGGACCTCAAGGTACGATTGAATTAATAAAATTAATCATAATATTTAATATTAGCATAAGAAAAAATAATTTCAAAATTCAGATAATAACATTTATTGCTTGATTTTTAATTATTCTATATTTAAATAGCTTAAGTATTAGAGCATAATATTGAAGATATTAAGGTAATAAATATTTTTAAATATTTATAAGGCTTTTCCTCTCTTTTCAATGAAAATGAAATGTTTTATAAACTTTATAAATAAGGAAAAAACGGAGTTTAACTGCTTTAAAAGCTAGTTAGCAGCTGCTTTTATTCCTATTTCCCTTTAATTGGAAATAGTATATTCAATAACTTTATTAACAATAAAGTGCCTTATTTTTGGCTTCAATTAATAAACAAAGGAATCGAAGATTCTTTTTTTAGGTCGAAACTAAATGTATTTATTACTTCATTGCTTTCAAGAATGGCTAATATGAGCACCTATTGATTGCAATTCAATAATTATATTTAAATACATCCCTATTAAATTCAATTTAATATATTATTTTTTCATTCATGATATAAGCCTAATATTAAAAATAATAAAAATAACAATATCACTAAATAAATTTCAATAATATTAATAGTTGTTATTACAATAACTATAGGCATAATAATTACTAACTCAACATCAAAAATAAGAAAAATAACTGCAATTATAAAAAAATGTCTTGAAAAAGGAATTCGAGATGACTCGAAAGGATCAAATCCACACTCGAATGGAGATGATTTTTCACGATCAATAATTGATTTAGTTGATACGAAATATAAAAAAGTCATTAAAGTAAACAAAATTAATAATATCATAATACAATAAACTACAACATTAAAAATTATTCTATTTAAAAATTAATCCTTTTAATTGGAAGTTAAATATACTTATATACTAACAGAATATTTATCTACCTCATCAGTAAATTGATACATATAAAAATAATCAAATAATATCGACAAAATATCAATATCAAGCTGCTGCTTCATAACCAAAATGATGGATTCTAGAAAAATGAAATTTTAATTGACGCAATAAACAGATTATAATGAACGTTCTTCCAATAATAACATGGATTCCATGAAATCCTGTTGATACAAAAAATGTCGACCCATACACAGAATCTGAAATACAAAATGATGATTCAAAATATTCGTATACTTGAAGAATAGTAAAATATACCCCCAATATTAGAGTTAATATAATACCATAAACAGATTCATCATGTTTACTTTCTATTATAGAATGGTGAGCTCATGTAATTGTTACCCCAGAACACAATAAAATTATGGTATTTAATAAAGGAATTTGTATTGGATTAAAGGGCGTAACTCCAGTAGGAGGTCAATTTATTCCAATTTCTATAACAGGTCTTAATCTTCTGTGAAAAAATCCCCAAAAGAAAGAAATAAAAAAGAAAATCTCTGATACAATAAATAAAATTATTCCTAATTTTAAACCTCTCACTACAATTATTGTGTGAAGTCCTATAAACGTTCCCTCACGCGAAATATCACGTCATCATTGAATTATAGTTAAAATCAAAATCAAAAATCCAAAAAATAATAAAATAAAATTTTGTATATGAAATATTATTACTATACCAGAAACAAAAGTTAAAGCTCCAATTGAACCCATTAAAGGTCATGGTCTACAATCAACTAAATGATATGGATGATTATTCATTATGATACTTCTCTATAATACAAAGTTCTTAGAACTGTAAAAACATAAGATTGAATTACACAAACTGCTGATTCGAATAATATTAATAATATTTGAATTAAAATAATTATATTCATATAAATTTCTAAATTAGTTGATCTATTCCCTAGTAATGTTATTAATAAATGACCAGCAATTATATTTGCTGTTAAACGGACAGCCAAAGATCCCGGTCGAATTAAATTTCTAATAGTTTCAATACATACTATAAAAGGTATTAAAATTGTTGGAGTTCCTATTGGAACTAAATGACAAAATATATGATTTGTATTATTTAAAAATCCAAATAGAATAAAAGTCAACCAGAGAGGAAAAGCTAGACCAAGGGAAAATACTAAATGTCTTGATCTAGTGAAAATATATGGGAACAATCCGAGAAAATTATTGAATAAAATGAAAATAAACAAAGAACAAAATAATAATGATCTACCAAGAGATCCTAAACTTATTAATAAATTTAATTCAAAACTTATTGTATTTAAAACTTTGATAACAAAAATTATATAACGACTAGGAATATATCAAAACCCTATAGGCATAAATAATAATAAAATTAATGAACTTAATCAATTTAATGAAAATAATCCTGTTGATGGATCAAAAGTTGAAAATAAATTTGTTATCATGATCAGCTATATGAGTTATTAGAATTGTCAGTTAAATCTATTCTTGGAATTTTTATAAAAGAAAAATAAATAAAAGTTATAATTAAAATAACAATTAATAAAAAAAAGAAAAACAAAAAACATCAATGTATTGGAGATATTTGTGGAATAGAAAAATACTATTCTTAGTTTTTTGAATCTGACAGATTGATGTTTTATAATAAACTAACTTTTCGTCATTAAAAGTAATCGTTAGTTACTATAAATTGGTTTAAGAGACCATTACTTACTTTCAGTCACTTAATGAATAATTCATTAGTCAATTAATAAAGCAGTTTACACCAACTCTTTCAATAACAATAGGCATAAATCTATGATTTGCTCCACAAATTTCAGAACATTGACCAAATGACATCCCAGGTCGATTAATAAATATTCTTGCTTGATTTAATCGACCAGGCACAGCATCTACTTTAATTCTCATGGATGGTATAGCTCATGAATGAATAACATCAAATGATGAAACTAATAATCGAATTTGAGTACTAAAAGGTAAGATCGTTCGATTATCCACTTCTAGTAAACGAAACTCTCTAGTTAATATTTCATTCTGAGATTTCATATAAGAATCAAATTCAATATTTAAAAAATCTGAATATTCATATGATCAATATCATTGATGACCAATAATCTTTAAAGTTAGTAAAGGTTTGTTAATTTCATGCAATAAGTATAATAATCGTAAGGATGGAAATGCAATAAAAATCAAAGTTAAAGCTGGAAGAAGTGTTCAAAAAAATTCAATTAATTGTCCTTCCAATAAAAGTTGATTAACAATATTATTAAATATAATAACTGTTATTATATAAGTAACAATTGAAGTAATAATAATTAAAATAATTAAAGTATGATCATGAAAAAATATTAATTGTTCTATTAATGGTGATGTAGCATCTTGCATATTAATATAAGATCAATTAGAAATTTCTAACAAAAATTATTTTATACATGAATCTTAAATTCATTGCACTTCATCTGCCATATTAGAATTGAACTAATAATGGAATCTCACTATACGAGTGCTCAGACGGAGGAAGTTTCTGTAACCATTCAATGGAGGAATTTATATTAATTGAATATAAAATCAATCGATGTGAAATAAATCTTTCCCAAATAATAAACAATAAAAATAAAATCCCAATAAATGAAATTCTTCTTCCAATAGAAGATATAATATTTCATGATATAAATGCATCAGGATAATCTGAATACCGACGTGGTATGCCTCTCAGTCCTAAAAAATGTTGAGGAAAGAAAGTTAAATTTACCCCAATAAATATAATCAAAAAATGAATTTTTAATCAATTAGAATTCAGAGATAGCCCAGTAAATAAAGGGTATCAATGGATAAATCTTCTCAAAATTGCAAACACTGCACCTATTGATAGCACGTAATGAAAATGAGCCACAACATAATATGTATCATGCAATACAATATCAATTGATGAATTAGCCAAAATCACTCCAGTCAACCCACCAATAGTAAAAAGAAAAACAAATCCTACTGCTCATAAAATCGAGGATCTCATCTTGATTTTGACTCCTCTCAAAGTTGCTAATCATCTAAAAACTTTAATTCCAGTCGGAACAGCAATAATTATTGTAGCAGAAGTAAAATAAGCTCGTGTGTCAACATCCATGCCAACTGTAAATATATGATGTGCTCAAACAACAAATCCTAAAATACCAATTGATATTATAGCATAAATTATTCCTAATGATCCAAAAGATTCAATTTTTCCTCTCTCTTGAGTAATAATGTGAGAGATTAACCCAAACCCAGGCAAAATTAAAATATACACTTCAGGGTGCCCAAAAAATCAAAATAAATGCTGATATAAAATTGGATCTCCCCCACCTGAAGGATCAAAAAAGGAAGTATTTAAATTTCGGTCAGTTAATAATATTGTAATTGCACCAGCCAAAACTGGTAATGAAAGCAATAATAAAAAGGCAGTAATTAAAACCGCTCATACAAATAAAGGCAACCGATCCATATATATTCCCGCTGAACGTATATTAAAAATTGTTCTAATAAAATTAACCGCACCCAAAATTGAACTAGCCCCGGCTAAATGCAAAGAAAAAATAGTTAAATCAACACAAGATCCTGAATGCGCGATACCTCTTGACAATGGGGGATAAACTGTCCAACCAGTTCCTGACCCTCTATCAACTATTCTACCAATTAATAATAATGTTAATGAAGGTGGTAATAATCAAAAACTTATATTGTTTATTCGAGGAAAAGCTATATCAGGAGTACCAATTATTAGAGGAACCAATCAATTCCCAAATCCCCCAATCATAACCGGTATTACTATAAAAAAAATTATAACGAAAGCATGAGCAGTAACAATCACATTATAAATTTGATCATCTCCAATAAGAGATCTAGGAATGCCTAATTCAACACGAATAAGAACTCTTAAAGTTGTACCCACTATCCCTGATCAAATCCCAAAAATGAAATATAATGTTCCAATGTCTTTATGATTAGTTGAGAAAAATCACTTATTCATAACTAAACATTGATTTATTCCCAATTGAGATGACTGAATTAGGTAATAAACTGTAAATTTATTTATGGATATTTTTCCTCTCAATAATCTTTTTCCTTATTTTCTATTTCTTATTCTTCAGTTTTATATTTAATAATAATATTAAATTGCAAATTTAAAGGTGATAAAAATAAATCTAAGGCTTACAACAAATTATATTTTTAACTTTGAAGGATAATAGTTTTAATTAACTTAAAACCTTATTAATTCATAATATTAAATAAGGTTACAGCTATAAATCCGATCAATAAAGAATTCGTTATAAAAAATGTATTATTTAGCCTAAAAATTGACAATTTTAAAGATACATTGTTTATCATCAGCCCTGTTATTACAACTCGTAAATAATAAAATAACACTAACAAAACAGTTATTACTAAAATTAAAGATAAAAAATATATTTTATTAACTAAAAGACAATAAATCATCATAAATTTTGGGAAAAATCCCAAAAATGGTGGCAATCCACCTATTGACATAAAAATAATCATTAACATTAACGATGTAACCTTATTGTTAAATAAAATAAAAATTTGATTTAAATAATTCATATTATTTACTCAAAACAAATAACAAGTCAAAAATAAAGAGAGGGAATAAATTAAAAAATATACCAGCCATATATAATTTATTAATATGACCCCTCTAAAAATTCAACTTAAATTGTAAATTGACGAATATGCTAAAATTTTTCGAATTGATGAATAACATAGCCCTCCCAATGAGCCCCAAAAACATGATAAAACAATAAATAAAATCAATCTTATATCTAAATAGCTTAATAGAATAATGGGAATAATCCTCTGAACGGTTATAATTAAAAAAGATACTAATCAAGATAGTCCATCAATTACTGAAACATACCAATAATGGAATGGAGGACATCCAATTTTAATTATTAAACTAACTATAATAAAATATTTTACTTGAAACAATATCCCTAAAGTAACAACAAATAGGAATAATAATCTTGAACACATTCTTTGAATAATAAAATATTTAATTATTGATTCAGATGAGTAAACTCTCATTTTATTCATTATAAAAGGCAAAAATGATACCATATTCATTTCGATTCCCATTCAACAACCCAGCCAGTTGTTTGAGCAAATCGACAACATAATACCAAAAAATAAGAATGCCGCAAATACTATATAAGAGGAATTTTTTTTAATTAAAAAGAGGATAATTTTCCATAAATGAGGTATGAACCCATTAGCTTAATTTTAGCTTATCTTTTATATGTTGTAGTTCATGAAGAACATTAATTTTTGATATTAAAAGACAGTTTAATTCTGTCAACATAATAAGAGTATAATATTACATAATTTATTCTATCAAAATAATCCTTTTTGTTCAGGCACCTTATTTTTTATTTCCCAATTTATTTTTACATTTACATTTTATGAAAAACTTATAATATCTGGAATGCTTTTAGCTATATCAATAATCTTTCAGCTAATATTTAAATTCGCAACTTTATAAACTCTTTTTACCATCTTTTACACATTTATTTATTGATTAAAATAAATTTACAGAATTGAATAATAGGCAACAATCTAATATTCAGCTTATTTCCAATAATTACATCAATTATTGTGCAGCCATTTTCCGCAAATCCAAATATAAAATATGTAATTACAGTACGATTATAGTTAAATTAAAAATATTAATGCTAATATTATTATATTATTATATTAATATTGTATGCATGAAATTAACAAACCTTTACTAACTTTAAAGATTATTGGTCATCAATGATATTGATCATATGAATATTCAGATTTTTTAAATATTGAATTTGATTCTTATATGAAATCTCAGAATGAAATATTAACTAGAGAGTTTCGTTTACTAGAAGTGGATAATCGAACGATCTTACCTTTTAGTACTCAAATTCGATTATTAGTTTCATCATTTGATGTTATTCATTCATGAGCTATACCATCCATGAGAATTAAAGTAGATGCTGTGCCTGGTCGATTAAATCAAGCAAGAATATTTATTAATCGACCTGGGATGTCATTTGGTCAATGTTCTGAAATTTGTGGAGCAAATCATAGATTTATGCCTATTGTTATTGAAAGAGTTGGTGTAAACTGCTTTATTAATTGACTAATGAATTATTCATTAAGTGACTGAAAGTAAGTAATGGTCTCTTAAACCAATTTATAGTAACTAACGATTACTTTTAATGACGAAAAGTTAGTTTATTATAAAACATCAATCTGTCAGATTCAAAAAACTAAGAATAGTATTTTTCTATTCCACAAATATCTCCAATACATTGATGTTTTTTGTTTTTCTTTTTTTTATTAATTGTTATTTTAATTATAACTTTTATTTATTTTTCTTTTATAAAAATTCCAAGAATAGATTTAACTGACAATTCTAATAACTCATATAGCTGATCATGATAACAAATTTATTTTCAACTTTTGATCCATCAACAGGATTATTTTCATTAAATTGATTAAGTTCATTAATTTTATTATTATTTATGCCTATAGGGTTTTGATATATTCCTAGTCGTTATATAATTTTTGTTATCAAAGTTTTAAATACAATAAGTTTTGAATTAAATTTATTAATAAGTTTAGGATCTCTTGGTAGATCATTATTATTTTGTTCTTTGTTTATTTTCATTTTATTCAATAATTTTCTCGGATTGTTCCCATATATTTTCACTAGATCAAGACATTTAGTATTTTCCCTTGGTCTAGCTTTTCCTCTCTGGTTGACTTTTATTCTATTTGGATTTTTAAATAATACAAATCATATATTTTGTCATTTAGTTCCAATAGGAACTCCAACAATTTTAATACCTTTTATAGTATGTATTGAAACTATTAGAAATTTAATTCGACCGGGATCTTTGGCTGTCCGTTTAACAGCAAATATAATTGCTGGTCATTTATTAATAACATTACTAGGGAATAGATCAACTAATTTAGAAATTTATATGAATATAATTATTTTAATTCAAATATTATTAATATTATTCGAATCAGCAGTTTGTGTAATTCAATCTTATGTTTTTACAGTTCTAAGAACTTTGTATTATAGAGAAGTATCATAATGAATAATCATCCATATCATTTAGTTGATTGTAGACCATGACCTTTAATGGGTTCAATTGGAGCTTTAACTTTTGTTTCTGGTATAGTAATAATATTTCATATACAAAATTTTATTTTATTATTTTTTGGATTTTTGATTTTGATTTTAACTATAATTCAATGATGACGTGATATTTCGCGTGAGGGAACGTTTATAGGACTTCACACAATAATTGTAGTGAGAGGTTTAAAATTAGGAATAATTTTATTTATTGTATCAGAGATTTTCTTTTTTATTTCTTTCTTTTGGGGATTTTTTCACAGAAGATTAAGACCTGTTATAGAAATTGGAATAAATTGACCTCCTACTGGAGTTACGCCCTTTAATCCAATACAAATTCCTTTATTAAATACCATAATTTTATTGTGTTCTGGGGTAACAATTACATGAGCTCACCATTCTATAATAGAAAGTAAACATGATGAATCTGTTTATGGTATTATATTAACTCTAATATTGGGGGTATATTTTACTATTCTTCAAGTATACGAATATTTTGAATCATCATTTTGTATTTCAGATTCTGTGTATGGGTTGACATTTTTTGTATCAACAGGATTTCATGGAATCCATGTTATTATTGGAAGAACGTTCATTATAATCTGTTTATTGCGTCAATTAAAATTTCATTTTTCTAGAATCCATCATTTTGGTTTTGAAGCAGCAGCTTGATATTGACATTTTGTCGATATTATTTGATTATTTTTATATGTATTTTTAGTGATATTGTTATTTTTATTATTTTTAATATTAGGCTTATATCATGAATGAAAAAATAATATATTAAATTGAATTTAATAGGGATGTATTTAAATATAATTATTGAATTGCAATCAATAGGTGCTCATATTAGCCATTCTTGAAAGCAATGAAGTAATAAATACATTTAGTTTCGACCTAAAAAAAGAATCTTCGATTCCTTTGTTTATTAATTGAAGCCAAAAATAAGGCACTTTATTGTTAATAAAGTTATTGAATATACTATTTCCAATTAAAGGGAAATAGGAATAAAAGCAGCTGCTAACTAGCTTTTAAAGCAGTTAAACTCCGTTTTTTCCTTATTTATAAAGTTTATAAAACATTTCATTTTCATTGAAAAGAGAGGAAAAGCCTTATAAATATTTAAAAATATTTATTACCTTAATATCTTCAATATTATGCTCTAATACTTAAGCTATTTAAATATAGAATAATTAAAAATCAAGCAATAAATGTTATTATCTGAATTTTGAAATTATTTTTTCTTATGCTAATATTAAATATTATGATTAATTTTATTAATTCAATCGTACCTTGAGGTCCGATTTTTTCTCCTCATCCTAAATCAATTGATTTTTGAAATATAAATGAATTTTTTAAAATAAAAAATTGAGTATGAAAGGTTGATAATTGTTTTAAAAATCATATAGAACTTAAAAATTCTCTTGTAAATTTCTTTACTGTAGATGAAAACATAGATATTTCATATCCAATTAACAATCCTAAGAAAGATAAAACCATTGCTATTATCCTTCCTTCAATGGGAAGAATAATTCTTGTGGGATTGTTAAACATGATTCATCTAAATATGGACCCTGACAAAATTGAATAAATAGACAAAATCATAATTCTTTTTAATATATTATTAAATAATTCGTTTTGTGAGCTTAAATTATAGTAACTGAAATTTATATTTATTGAAAAATATGTTAGTCGGGCAGAATAAAAAGATGTTAGTCCAATTCCAATATACATTAATAATAAAATTAATGAGTTAATATTTCTGGAACATATTATTTCTATAATCAAATCTTTTGAATAAAACCCTCTCATAAAGGGTATTCCACATAATGATAAGTTAGCAATATTTATAAACATTCTAGTTATTGGTATGTTATAACTCATACAGCCCATTATACGAATATCTTGATTACTTATTAATCTATGAATCAATACCCCAGGACATAAAAAAAGCGATGCCCTGAATAAAGCATGAATAATAAGATGAAAAAAAGATAATATTGGATAGCCAAATATTAAAATTGATATTATAATTCCTAATTGTCTTAAAGTTGATAATGCAATAATTTTTTTTAAGTCAAATTCAAAATTTGCAGCTAGTCCTGATATAATTATTGTTAATACTGATAACATTAAAAATATCTGAATTATATTAAATGATATAATTAAATTTCTGAATCGAATAATTAAATATACCCCTGCAGTAACTAACATTGATGAGTGAACAAGGGCCGATACTGGGGTTGGAGCAGCTATAGCTGCTGGAAGTCATGAGGAAAATGGAATTTGAGCTCTTTTTGTAAATCCTGCAATAATAATTAATGTAATTATTGGACTCGTCATTATTTTATTAATAAAAGATATAAAATTTCAAGACCCAAAATTTATTATTCACGCGATTAATAAGAGGATTATAACATCCCCAATTCGATTTATTAATGCCCTTAATATTCCAGCATTTCTAGAATTTAAATTTTGATAATAAATAACTAAGCAATATGACACTAAACCCAATCCATCTCATCCAATGAGAATACTTACTATATTAGGTCTAATAATTAATAATATTATTGACATTACAAATATTATAATAATATAAATAAATCGATTAATATTTTTATCACTTATTATATATACACCTCTATATAATATAACTATTGACGAAATAAATATAACGGTTGAAAGGAATAAAGTTGATATAAAATCAAAAATTAATGTTATATAAATATTACATGAATTGATTGTAAGAATTATTCATTCTATTATAATTGCGTAATCAAAAATAATTATATTTATTGATAAAATTAGTATTATTAATCTTATAATTAATAAAATTAAAAAAATATATGTATTAAGTTTATTTTTAGTAATGATCCAATATAAATTTATATTTTTAAATCCACAATTTAATGTTTTATTTTAAACTAATTGAATTATATTAACAATGTTAATTTCAAGATAATTAAATTTAAGGGAATTCAATGTATTATAATTAAGAAAAATTCACGCACGTTCCCAGAATTGAAGGAATAACAGCCCGAGAAAATTATTCCATGCTGAGTATGGGAATATAAATATAAACTATAACAGGCTGATAAAAATGAAGAGAAAGACAAGAAAATTATACATAATGAATTTCAAGACATTAATCTGTTTAAAATTATAATTTCTCCTGCTAGACTAATTGTTGGAGGACATGAAATATTTCTAGAAGATATTAAAAATCATATGAGAGTTATTGAAGGCATAAATCTTAATATTCCTTTATTGATTAAGATTCTACGTCTCCCTGAACATTCATAAGAAATATTTGCCAAGCAAAATAAAGCAGATGAGCACAAACCGTGCCCAATTATTATAAAATATGCTCCGACTATGCCTCATATATTTATTGTCATAATTCCTCCAATAACTAATCTTATGTGAGCTACAGAAGAATATTCAATTATAGATTTTATGTCAATTTGCATAATACAAGATAATCTAATTATAATTCCTCCTATTAATGAAATAGAAATTCAAATAAATCTATAATTAGCAAACATTATTGGTATAACATATATAACACGAATTAGACCATAAGTTCCTAATTTTAAAAGAATTCCAGCCAAAATTATAGAACCAGAAACAGGTGCTTCAACATGAGCTTTTGGTAATCAAAAATGAAATATAAATAATGGAACTTTAATTATAAATGCTAATGTTATCCCTAAATAAATAAACTTATTATTTGATCTCATTAACATTATAATGTTAGTTATATTATTTCTATATATATATATATATATATATATATATATATATATATATATGATTGAAACTAATATGGGAAGAGAGGCAAATAAAGTATAGAACAACAAGTAATATCTAGCATTTACTCGTTCAGGTTGATACCCTCATCCTATAATAATAATTATGGTAGGAATTAAACTAGTTTCAAAAAAGATATAATAGTTGTCTTGATTATTCATCTCTTCTTTCACAGCACTAACACTTAACTAAAAATGAACTTTTTTCATGTGAAAAACTTACTATTTTATCGGACGCGTTTCGGCTTAGTATCCGCCTTCTTCAGCTTTGGTAACAGACTGCCAGCATTTTGTAACGGTTGTGTGGAAGGTGAAGTGGCGGTGGTGTGTGGCGGAAGGGGATTGGCGCGGGGATTCAATTTACTGTTTGTTTTCTGTATATAAGATATAATATATTATAATATTGTATGAACAAAATGATAAAATTAATAATGTTATTAATAATAACACTATAAATAAAAATAAATTTATATTATTATATTTATATAAAGGACTAGAATTAATTATTAAGAAAGTAATTCAAACTGTAAGAATAATTAACCCATATGAAATATTATCTATATATATGTTATATCTTAATATAACTAAATCGTTTCTGAAGAATAAAATGATAAATAATATTAAAAGAAATTAATATTTCTTAATAATCATATGTTAAATAATAAAGGGGTTTTTTTTTGCGGGGGAGGAAAAATGCATTATGCACCATCAGGAGACACCTGACTGGTCTCCCGGTGTGTGGGACTCGCACCCACTAAAAAACCTCCACGTTACAGGCAGGGAACCCCCCCTGGAACAACTATTCGTATGGCTTCAGGGTGGCACCTCGTATTGCGCCTACAAGGCTTCTACAGCTTTATCTATATCATCGACCTGTGAGACGTTCCAGTTCAGGCTTCTTTTGCCGCAGGACCATCCTCACGAAGGTCACAACCATGTCCCAGTTCTCTTTGCTGTTGAGCATGACGCCTATGATGTTATCAGGCGTCATGGGGCCAATCTCCGATTCGAGCCCTCGCCTCTCCAGCACCCACCGTTACACTCGAAAAAAGTATGATGAGCGTCATCAGAGTCTGAGTCGCCATACACGCACGACGGATCCTCCATCTTACCCATCCTTCGCAGGTATGCACAGAAATAACCATGCCCTGTCAGGAATTGAGTAAGGTAATAATCTACCTCGCCGTGCCTTCTGTCCACCCATTCAGGGAGGTTCCCAATCAGCCTCGCCGTCCACCTAGCTCGACTCTCCTGCTCCCATCGTAGTTGCCAGCTCCGCATGGAGTGTGCCCTGGCCACTGCTCTTGCTTCTACAAACCCCAAGTCTTCCTTGGTTGTGTAGACCCTCCTTCTCTCCTCAGCCATCAGATCTATTGGCATTACTCCAGCGACGACCAACACTGCTGGTTCCGACACCGTTCTGTAGGAGCTTGCAATCCGAAGTGCTCCTCTTCGTTGTACCGCGGCCATCTGCTTGCGGTATTTTTCTTGCTTCAGTGCGTCGGCCCAGACCTCGCATCCGTAGAGGAGAATCGAGTTTGTCACCGACATCAGCGCCGTCTTCCTGCAGCTGGGCCTCCGACATTTGCCATTAGTCTGCTTAGCACAGCAACGACCTTAGCGGCTTTCTCCGAGGAACATCGAATTTGCTCCCAGTAGGAAAGCTTAGTATCCAGGTGCACCCCTAGATACTTCACCGGTGGCTTTGATATTATCGCCTTTTCCCCCACCACGAACTGTGTGATTGTGGGTATACGTCGACGAGTGAGCAGCACAATCTCTGTCTTCTCCGTCGCAAGGCTCAGATCGTGTTCGTCCATCCAGTTGCGGACCCTGCGCATGACCTGGTTCAGCATGCGCTGCGCCTCCTCTGCGTCTCTCGCGGTGATCACGGCAGCCACGTCATCAGCATATGCTACCAGAAAGGTATCATATGGCATCTCCATCCGGAGGATTCCATCATAGAAGGCATTCCACAGGTCGGGGCCCAAGATAGAGCCTTGAGCTACGCCTCCTGTTATCTCTCTGCTGTGTGGCCCATCTGCTGTGTGGTACCGGAGCTCCCTGTCCCTCAAGTAACTTCGTATTATCCGGAGCAGGTAGTCCGGCGCTTGAAAGACGTCCTCCAGAGCAGCTAGCAAGTCTGTCCACCTGGCCGAATTAAAGGCGTTGCGTACGTCCAGTGTAGCGAGTAGCACCATCCTTCTGGAGAAGTGATTACCCCGCTGGGCCACCTGGACGGCATTCAAGATCTCCTGTATGGCTCCAATGGTGGATCTGGCCGTTCTGAACCCGTACTGCCTCGCTGACGGATCTCCTGCATCCCGAATTGCCGCTACTAGGCGAGGCCTGAGTAGACATTCCAGTAGTTTCCCCGCCGTGTCCAGCATACAAAGAGGTCTGTATGCCGACGGGGAATTCGGGCCGCCCTTCCCTTTGCCGACTAAGACTAGTCTCTGGATCTTCCACCTCTTCGGGAAGACTCCGTCTTTGAGGCAACGGTTATACATATTGAGTAGCACCTGGGGGCAGGATCTAGCGACCACCCTCAGCACTTCCGCAGGTATACCATCCGGCCCTGGTGCCTTCTTGTTGCGCAGGGAGCTAACAGCTAGTGATAGCTCGTCCTCGCTGAAGATCGGGACGTCTTCCAATGGGCCTGGATACTCCTCACGATCCCTCAGTGGGTGACGAGGAAATAGACCGTCCACGATGAAGCGCATCCGATTTTCGTCCATCCTTGGGCTACGAGGCCGGGCTCCAAGCCTGCTCATTACAAGCCTGTACCCCAGACCCCAGGGATCAGAATCTAGATCATTCCTGAGGGTCTCCCACTTGAGCCGCTTGGTTCTGTTGATGGCCTCCTTCAGTCTTTTCCTGGCGAGCCGATATTCGTCTTGCGCTTCGGCTGCTGCAGTCGCGTTTCTTCGTCTGTTTCTAGTCGCCATGCGACGCGAGCGCAAGCAACGTCTCCTGAGGTCAGCAATCTCGTCTGTCCACCAGTACGCCACTGTCTTACCCCCGCGGAGTCTCGGTCTTCTGGGCATAGACACATCGCAGGCATTCCGTATGAGGCGCATTGTCGCACCGACGACTTCCTCTGTCGGACCCAAGCTGTTCATCACCGCCTCCTTTCCGATCGCGATGACATCCTGCAACAACTCCACGTCCAGTTTGGACACGTTCCAGCCAGGTGTTCGGCTAGGTTCAGCTATGGGCGAATGCTGAACTCTCCGCAGGGTGAAAGCGATATACTGGTGATCACTACCAGTATAGTCTTCCAGCACCTCCCAGTTCATGACGCTGTGCGCCAATGCGTCGGACACCAAAGTAATGTCCGGGATTGTCTCGGCGTAACCAGGTCTTCTAAAAGTTGAGACACCGCCCACATTGGCCACTGCGAGCCCGACTCTTGCTGCCATCTCTAACACGTACCGTCCCCTGGTGCATGTCGCAGGCATTCCCCACTCCACCGCTTTGGCGTTGAAGTCTCCAGCGACCACGCAGGGTCCTTCCATCTCACGAATCGTGTCTTCCAATTTGTCCACTTTCTCACGAAATTCGTGGATGGTCTCGTTAGGGGTGAGGTAGCAGCTCACATAAGTGATGTCATCGCATCTCACCCACACGAAACCACTTCCGGCACCATGGCTTGTAGGGAGCGGCACGGTCGAGTCGGGAATCCAGACTGCAGCCGTCCCGAGTAAGTCAGCATACCATCCCGGTTCCTCTCTATCGTGGTGCTGCTCGCTGATAATATGGTTTTCTGACAGCCTTTCTAGCACTTGCTCTACTCGTTGGCAATGGTCATTCCAATTGGTCGAAGTTATCAAAATATCGTCCACATAGACTGTTGTATACTGGAGTGTTTCCTGTCCGAGGATTTGGTCCATGATTTTTACAAACACGGCTACTGAATTAACCAGTCCAAATGGCAACCGTTTAAACTGATAATGACGGCCTTCGAAAATGAATGCCATGTATTTGCGGCTCTCTGGATGGAGTTCGACTTGCCAATATCCACAGACGGTATCCCACGTGCTGATGTACTTGATCCCATGAAACTTTTTAAGTATTTTCTCGATTTCCCCCGGGGATGTTCGGTCATTCACTATTACTTTATTGATTTCCCTTGCGTCTAAGCAAATTCTTACTTGGCCACTTTTCTTTGGGACAGAGAGGATAGGGCTGGTATACCGGGAATTACTGGGTTCAATGATGTCCTCGTCCATTAATCTATCAATTTCTGCCCTCACAGCTTCCTTCAGTGAGTAAGCGACTGGGTATGATTTTTTGTTGAAATTTACGGGTTCTCGAAACTCTATTTTGCACTGGTAATCTCTTACCTTGCCTGGTATATTTGAAAATACATGGCGATATCTATTGTACACTTCAATTAACTGTTCCCTTTGCATGTCAGTTATTCCACATTTAAAATTACGGATCTCGTTAATTTTGTCATGCCACAATTGCTCATCGTCCAACTCGTAAAAGATATTATTACTTTGTGATTGTTCTTGTTGATCTAAATTTCTTTGTATATGATATGTTACTCGGGTTGGGGTCATGCTGTCGCTGTTAACTAAGTCAGCCGTCCATTCTGTTTGATTGATTTTTAACAATAATTTTGACCTGTTCATGTCAATGATAGCTGAGTATTGTTTCAGCATGTCACAACCGATTAACATGTTAAATGGTAAGCCACTGGCTACTAGAAAAGTCATTGGGATTGTTTTATTGTTACTCGTTAATTCCAACCTTGCTTGTTTCCGGACCGTTCTATTTTGGCGTCCCGTCGCTCCTATCAGTACAATGTTGCTTATTGGTAACGTAAGTATGTGCTTCTTCCCTTCTTCAAGTATTTTGTTTAGTTCTATCACGTCAATTAGCGACACGTTAGCCCCAGTGTCTATCATAATTTTGGTTTGTACACTGTCGATCTCTGCCGTTATGTAAATTATTTTGTTACTGTTTTTTCTTGGATTTCCGTCTTCTTCTTCCAACAACTCGTCCCTTAAATTTTTCAAGTAGTTACTACAAATTATTGTGATACACTTATTATTTTTACTGTGATTTCTTATGTTGTTAAACCCGATAGAGTGGTTCAGTGAGGGTCCTGCTGGTGTTTTCACTGCCGTGTGGGGTTTAAAAGCGGCTCGGATTCTTCGTCTCCTCTGCCGGTTTGGTTCGTTTGATTTATTTCATTTTCCGTTGACCTGGGTTCCGGCCGTTGACGGTCTTCTTCGTAATTAACCCGGAGGTAGTCCTCCTGACTCCGACTTCTGCCTCCATTAGTTCTAGTATCTCTTCTATCGTTATTATTATACTGGTTCCAGTCGGTGTCCCTATTAAAACTCCGACGTCCTTGGTAGTATGTCCTCCCGTTATAGTTATCGTACGCCCCCACATAATTAACTCTCCTGTAGTTTTGGTTTTGGTTGTTCGGGTTACGGTTGCTGTTATCATAATTTCGGTTGTTTGTGTTCTGATTCTGGTAACTTGGGTTATACGACCGGTTATATTGGTTGTTCGGAATACTCTGTCTATTCCCGTAATTGTTTCCGTTGTTCCTTGGGCTGTTGTTGTTATTTTGCCGTTGGTACGCCTCATTACCATAATTACCTGGCCTGCCATTATAGTTCGTCCGGTTATTCGTCTCATGACTGTTATGGTTATTGTTTCTATTGTTGTAGTCTGGGAAATCCCTGCTCCCGTACCGGTCGTTTCTCTGCCGACTCCTTCGATAATGTACCTCACGCTCGTGCTCTTCCAATAGCGTTGACATGGCCTGTATAGTTTTTATCTGTCCACCCGATCGTGCTATTGATATCCCGTTATCATAGTGGTATGCTAATCTGGTGACGAGAATTTCCTCCGGGATTTTTGGTTCAAGGTGTCTTGCCAAACACACTTTCCCCAGGAAGTAGGCGGTAAGTGTTGTTCCCCTGCTGGCGTCATACCTTCCATAGCTGATGCTCTCCCTTACTACGTTCTGGGTGGCGTCTGACCAGTACCTGGCTTTAAAAGCTATTTTAAATTCTTCGTAGCTTCGTATGTCGTGCCTGGTGGCTATCCACCAGTTATCATAAGTTTCTTTGAAATGTTCGTCTAAGTAACGACGAATTATTGGCCACCTGTTTTCACCAATTCTCATTAGTTGTCCGCCGACCCGTTCCAAAAATTCCATTGGGTTTCTCCTGTATGACTTAAAGTTGATGGTCTCCCGGTCGTCTATATGTTGTGTATATGGAACAGTGATCGATCGGTTGTCAACTGACCGTTGTAGGTTCTCGATTCTATCCTGGTTACGTTGTCCTTGCTCCTGTACTTCGTTCATGACCGTATCTAAATTTGTAGCCCCTCTTTCCTTTTATTCTTTTCTTACTCATTTTATTTTATTTTATATCCAAATTTAAAGTTTCTATGTTCTTATTTATTCTTTCGGAAGAGAGGCTACAAGTTATTTAGAACTAGGCGAGAGCCTAGAGAAGCTAAAATTGTGCTGGGTCCAGTATGATGGGACTTGCAAATGAAACACTGATCTTGAGATAACAACAACAATTTATTGTTCTAGGCTAATACAACATATGAGCCCCTCAAGGCAAGATAACTAAGTCTTCGGATTGTTAAATACAATTAAATTAATATGTGCCTTACCAAAGTGGAACAAAGAATAATAACTATTAACAGCACTAAGTGTTGGATGAGTATTAATATCTGAATGATCATTGACTAGTGCATCGTGGAAAGTTACATAAATAACAATAATATAATTATAAAATGGCACACAACTTAGACCGACAAGTAATCATATTTTTTTTTTTATAACACGACATAAATACACAGAAATATACTGGTGCATAATTAATATGACAATGTAACAATCATGTAAAACTAACAAACACATATAATTAACATCACAAACGTTTACAGATAAATAACCCATCACATGTTCACCCCGGTTATCAGCGCATATAAGTATCTTGTTCAACACCCTTAACCCCCCTATTCTGACCAAGTGTCCGGCCCCCTTTAAAGTGTAATCCATAAGTGACTAAACCCCCCCCCCAAAACCCTCATTAAAATCTCCCAGGAGCGGAGCAGACATGCCCCAGGTTTAATAAAACCAGAAGTAACTAAATGAATAATGTGAACCCAGCGGCCCTGCGCACAAATCCCAAGCCGATGTCTAATCATCAATTTAAATCCCATCAATTACGATAATGAAGAGTATCATCACAAGGTTAACATGGATGTCCGGTTGCCTAACTGCATTTCATATTTCCTTTTACTTTCAAAACAGAATTTGTAAAAATAGTGGAACGTGACCACCATGAATATTAATAACAGAACTGATTAATCTTGTATTGTTTAATGGTTAATTAATTGTTCTAGTGAGCCATGAAATTTATCGTTACAAAATTTACTATGGTAAAAATACAAACTGTGACAATGGTAAGTTTAAAGTGTACAATTAGCTCAAAACAGAATCTAAAACATGAATTTTGTAAAAACGGAATCTAAGTCATGAAGGTGTTAAAACCAGCTCACAGTCTTCCAAAACTTAACTACCGGCAGGGTCAGGCATCGGGCGAGATCTAGCAAGATCTGACACATACAGACCTGCAGTGGGTGGACGTCTCCTACGGGAGTCGACCACCGTTTAAAACATCTCCCAGATTATGAATGAATAATAAACTACATGCCCACCTGAACCAAAAGATCCGTTAACATAACCATCCCAACATGCATAAAACATAAACAGAATTAGATTCAACTCCATCTACCGGACTCCCCTCGACCCGGGCGGTGCGTGACCCCGGCCGAGTTTTCACTCTCAGAACGAGATATACATGACAGTAATAGAGGAGGCGTAAGCCTTACAAATTACAAATAATACATGCCACCCATTGTCCAGAAATAACTGTCCGAACTGGAGCGTCTGCATGAAAGTGTCACAGAGTTTATCGGCCACAAAATTTAGAATGATATGGTTAAATTTCACCTGGTTTGAGGCGTGGGTCTGAGGGTTGTGTAGTGTGTATCTAGTCCATCCTTCCGGCTGACATAGCTGACGAAGGTTTTGAAATTACAGCACCGGAGGCAGTTGTTCGGCCATCCTTCCGGAGCGGGGCAGATTCCCGGCTACATTGGAAACCCTGCACAATTATATCTGGGATTACTCATAAGTTCATAAAACACACACTACCACATTTACCCGCTGACAATGCATGGCCTGTCCAGTTTATAAACTCCGAAAATTGACTAAGTAAAGAATGCCATTGAATGTAGTAAATCGCTTCAAAAATAACCCATTAAAGATTTTAATACATAATATGTTCAGATATAGTCACTCCATAATAATGATAATTTGAAATAACTGTTATGCAAAAGTTTTCATGATGCACTTACAGGAATTAACAACTTTTAACAAGTCCGTGATATACACGGATTTCGGAAAATTACTGACTTACGCCCCACCTGGGTTTAGTTAATTTAGTAGAGTCATTACTAGATTAATATAAAACATAATTATATCATTAATGTTACAATCAATTAACCAGGGTTGAGATTGAGCATACATAAAACAAATTTTAACCTGAAACTCGCCACGTGCTAAGGATTGACTGCAATATATATCGTAACGCATCCACTTTAATATCAATTAAAAGCAATTTGTTTTTATAAATAAATAATATACATATTTTAATAGACTTACCGGAGGTCACGTAGGCTTCTACTTATCCATAGATAAGGTTGGAAGACAAAAAAAACTGTTCAATCTACTCTGTCAGCCGGGGACCAGAATGTGAAGCGCCGAGCGTCGTATTGGAACTGAACTAACTGGCTCTTGAAAAAACCGTACGTAACAGAGATAGGGCGCGCGCGAGGCGAGCGGCGGAGGGGTAGAGCTCAATGACAAAGTCCAATTGACCATATCAAAGGACAATTCCTTCACGTCGACAAATACGTAATTTTTAATAATGCACAATATAAATATAGGAACATCGCCGCGTTTTCCAAAACGCGGCACAAATTTCGATGCTGGTTTCCGCAATCTGCTCGTATTGATTCCACTTGAATTCGGTTTTCTTCTTCTATATGGCCTATCTTGACCTCTAGTTCAGCTCTATTTCGTGTAATAGCTTCATCGGTCACTCTCAGTCTTCTATTTGTTTCCGCTATCTCCTGTTTTCTTTCGCCGTCGTTCTTACCTACCTTCTGGCTGATTGCCTCACTAGCGTCCTCGATTTTCTTATTGAGGGCTTGTCTTAACACTTCATTCTGTTTATCAACATTTTCCCTTATTTCCTTGTTAGAGTGTTCAATTCTCTCATCGATTCGTATTAGATTATCCACATTGATTTTCTCAAGATCTGCTTTCATTCGTTTATTGTTTTCCTCAAGTTTTTCGTTCATTAGTTTGTTATCGTCTTGAATCTGTCTCAAATTCTCGTCATTCCTGTCAAACTTTTCATTCATTTGTTTGATTAAATTTTCGCTCAAAATTTCGTTTTATTTTCTTGAGTTTTCATTAATACTGTCTATTTTATTTTCCAGCTTTTCATTGATTTGTCTAAAATCGGCCTTCAATTGTTCATTATTTTCATTTATGGTTTGCCTCAAAAGTTCACTAGTACTTTCCTTAATACCGTCTATTTTTTCAGAGTTTTCTTCAAATTTTTTATTTAATTCTTCCTTTTGTTTCCTGGAATCTTCTTTGATACCGTCTATTTTATTTTCTAGTTTTTCTGACCTTTGTTTGTTATCCTCCTTCATACTACTCATTAATTCCATTAATTTTTCCCAATTTAATCCTCCTCTGGCTTCCTCCTTATCTGGTTGGTCCCCTTGGGTATCCTCTGTATTGCTCGCCTGTTGTTCCATTTCAATATCTGTACCTGCCTCTGTTTCTTCTTCCATCCTATCTTCTTCTGTTTCTTGTTCCTTCTCCATTCTTTTCGTAACACCTCTCGTATGCATTCCTGTGCCTCTAATGGTTGCCTGCTCAAGTTAAGTAACAATTAATATGATTTTTTACTTAACTAAAGCCCACTCGTTGAGCGCCAATTTGTAATAAAAACTTTAGATTCCCTCTCCTTACAGCCCCACTGTTGGGCTGGCCAATTTGTAATAAACTAAGTATGGTGAGTCCTTCTTCGATCAGCCCCCACGTAGGAGTCGTCAATTTGTTATGGAATAAGTATGTTAGGTACTAGCGGTGAAACGTCCGTCTTATTCAAACCCCACTGTTGTAAACCAATTTTATAAAGAACTACTTGTTAATTATGTGAGGACGTATGTTATATTATATGCTGCACGCTGGAAACGTCAAATTATAAAGAAATCTTGTCTATGGGTGTAATTAGTTATAATAGACTCCTGTGTATCGAACGCCAAGTAATATGTTGCAGGTGGCAATTCGTAACAATTACAAATGTTGTTGCCTGTCTTAATTAATGTTTTATTAATGAATATATCTTTCAGTGGTGACCGATGGAACCTTCGGAAAATAGATTATTAAACAAACAAATTTATAATTATGTTCTTGAATTTATAATCGTACTGCTCTATAGACTTAACTTAGTTTTCAGTGGTTGTGTAATATTAGCAATATGTATGGAGCATTAACTGAATGTAAGGGGAATTTGTGTCAACCCTAGTCACTCGATGGTAGAAAATTTCATTCAAATTTAATATTAAACACAAGCTAGTTCAGCAATCTTCCGTCCCACCAGCTGCAAACTTTGAGCGCTGTTACTAGTAATAAGCGTACTTATAGGTTAGTTATTCGTTATGTTTGTATCAATCTTTTTGTAAATTATTCCACCCACCACATATAGTATTTATTCTGCAATAACTTAAACGTTATCTCATACAATAAATGTACTTTATTTATTTTCTCTATTAATTAACAGGTTACGTTGTCTCAAAAAACAATAATACGATCCAATCGATCATCCAGACATATATCGATTATTAATTACTCAAATTCTAAAAACATATACACTTGAAAATAATAACAAATAATTCTTATCCCAGGGTTCGTATAGTTCTTGGAACCATTAGTAAGGCCAGGTAAAATGCATAATTAAGGTTGTTCAATTTACAAAAAATAAAATTATTTACTTTAAATACAGTGAAATGAAAATAAGTTGTTTTTTTACCAAACCGACGAAAATTTCGTCTGGCGGTGGACGTTTGTCAATAGTGGCCCAAAACTCAGCTTATATCGTCTTCATCCAGTGAAACTGCTCTGGTTTTCAATAAAATTGATGATGGTGTGTACTGGTAAACCCACAGGAAATCTTGGGCTTCTATTCTTCTTTTGCGATCTTCACAATTCTCTGTCCCAGTGGAATGGAATTAGGATCCTAACTTCTTCTGCTGCTAATGAAGGTTATTACGCCAAATCGAGTCTTCTGGTATTTCCAATAATTCCGTTAGTTCAAACTTTAATTCTTTTACTGATCTTTGATTTATAGTATGAATTGGTTTAATACCGAATCCAGCGGAATTATTTAGTGAATGAGGTGAGAGGCTTTCAATTCTTTTTTACTGTATTCATTTACAATTTGGATGGTTATTTAAGGTTTATTACTCATTAGCATTAAAGTATAATTGTTTTACAAAAAGGGGTTTTTCAATTTTGATACATATTTCCTTTAGATTTATTCATATTTTTTAAATATATCGGTCCATCTCAACCTAATAGCTTGTAACAATCAGAACGAATTAATTCAAAATCAACAACTTCTGCAATTCAGTTGCCTTAACAACCACGTTTTCTATATATCCTTTAGCCGGCAATATAGAATATTACTACTCCTTTCCAATAAAATACTCCATGCTTGGATTAATATTGAATCACATAAAATTCTCCCCTAACCTTCCTTCCTGGACAGTAAATGTTTTACCAGAGTTTCGTTGGACTGGGTTTCCTAAAAAGGTATTAATTTCCTTTCACTAATATGGAATTTAGGCCTATAGATTCACTTACAACCATTATAACATTATTTGGTTTTTTTAACTTAATTTTCTTTTTACCTGACCTACTGTACAATTAATTATTGGTTACATGGTTAATTACATGAATTTTAATTTACTGGTGGTTATTTTTTTTATATTAATTAACTGGTTCTAGAACCCTTTATTAATTTATGATATAATTGTCAGAACTACTTGTTAGACTTGAAACACTGGTCACACTCCTGATCCAGTTTATAAACATTAATTAAAACAACAGTATTTTTCAACTTTATACAATATTGAGAACTTAGTACAGTGCCTAACATTGGTAACTATACTGGGTTGTATAAAGACAAATCTAATATAAATATAAACATAATTATTGATGAAGTATTATTATCAAACAACATCATTCCATTTTTAGCATATTCAACATACAACATAAATACTCTGTAGACCTTAACATGTCACAGTACAAAACAAACATTTCATTACATTCAATCATTCATTGGTCTGGCTCTTTTACATTTAACATTAGTCATTGCCTCCTTTTGACTTGAGGTACTTCTCAAGCACATGAACTATTGAACAACCTTAAGTCAGGGTATGGTCCTTGACCATATTTCATCCAATTTTTATGTAACGTTGGGGAACCTCAACTATGTTACGTTACAATATATATTATATATGAATATAATAATATATTAATATTAGCATTAATATTTTTAATTTAACTATAATCGTACTGTAATTACATATTTTATATATATATAAATAATATATTAATATATATTTATATATAAATATTTATAATAATAATAGTATGTTTTTCTTTTTTTTATAACTATAAAAAAAAGAAAAACATACTATTATATATATACATATATATATTATATATGATACTATAATACTTACAACTAATTTACCTCAAGATATACTTTTATCCTTTAGGAACATGTTTCGGGAGATCTTGTTCTCCCATCTTCAGCCTTCGCCATCTTGTTTCTGGTGAAGTATTTGTGTGTTGGCTTCTGGATGTTATTAAGGTAGTTTGTTGGTTTTTGGTCCTTCAAAGTTGCATTATTGTGTGTGGTTGTGGTATCTGTTTTTGTATTTTGTGTATTTTCGATGTTGAGTGCTTTGAATATTGTGTCATGTTTTGTATTGATTTGTATTTGTTCTGGTATTAATTTGTTTTGTGTTTTATGTTTGTAAATCTGTAAATTTTCCCAAATGTTCATTATGGTGCCTTTGTGTGGTATATGTTTTATTAGTGTTACATTGGTTATGTCTGGGAATTCATGTCCTGTGTTTATTGCATGTGTGGCTAAATTGGATTTATATATATTTGGTTTTTTGTATGCATTTAGGTGTTCAAAATAACGTTTTTTCAGCTGTTTTTTTGTTTGTCCTATATAACATTTATTCCAATCTTGGCATTCAATTTTGTATATACCGTTGGTTGTTGTATTATCTTTGTTGTGTGAGCTATTTAGATTTTGTAATTTATTTTTATTAGTTTTGTATGCTATTTTTATATCTGTGTTTTTAAATAGTTTTGTTAGTTTTGTCATTTTATTATTTATATATGTGAATGTGGCCCATTTTTTGTTGTTGTTATTATTTATGTGTTGTTCAGTTTGATTAATTCTTAATTGTTCAGTTTTTATTTTGTATTTGATTTTATTTTCTATTTTGATCATAGTATTTTTATTGTATCCATTTGCATAACCAATTTGTAATATTATATTTCTTTCTTTGTCAGTTTCTTGTTTGTTTAGGGGTAAAAAATGGGCCACATTCACATATATAAATAATAAAATGACAAAACTAACAAAACTAACAAAAACACAGATATAAAAATAGCATACAAAACTAATAAAAATAAATTACAAAATCTAAATAGCTCACACAACAAAGATAATACAACAACCAACGGTATATACAAAATTGAATGCCAAGATTGCAATAAATGTTATATAGGACAAACAAAAAACAGCTGAAAAAACGTAATTTTGAACACCTAAATGCATACAAAAAACCAAATATATATAAATCCAATTTAGCCACACATGCAATAAACACAGGACATGAATTCCCAGACATAACCAATGTAACACTAATAAAACATATACCACACAAAGGCACCATAATGAACATTTGGGAAAATTTACAGATTTACAAACATAAAACACAAAACAAATTAATACCAGAACAAATACAAATCAATACAAAACATGACACAATATTCAAAGCACTCAACATCGAAAATACACAAAATACAAAAACAGATACCACAACCACACACAATAATGCAACTTTGAAGGACCAAAAACCAACAAACTACCTTAATAACATCCAGAAGCCAACACACAAATACTTCACCAGAAACAAGATGGCGAAGGCTGAAGATGGGAGAACAAGATCTCCCGAAACATGTTCCTAAAGGATAAAAGTATATCTTGAGGTAAATTAGTTATAAGTATTATAGTATTATATACATCAAGAAACGGACTGTAGCAGAAAGTGATTGAAATATATTATATATGAATATAATAATATAATAATATTAGCATTAATATTTTTAATTTAACTATAATCGTACTGTAATTACATATTTTATATTTGGATTTGCGGAAAATGGCTGTACAATAATTGATGTATTTATTGCAAATAAGCTGAATATTAGATTGTTGCCTATTATTCAATTCCGTAAATTTATTTTAATCAATAAATAAATGTGTAAAAGATGGTAAAAAGAGTTTATACACATTGTTAACGGGTACACACGTTACATTACAAAAATCACACTTTTCACATATAATATTATTCTTATATCTAACACTCTTATTTCTAAACATTTTGCAGGGCTTATTGCACATCCTTTTTGGATGCGCCTGGTTGCACGTTTTTTGTAGGGTGATAGTGTTTTACATTTGCGACAGGATCTCTAACGGTTTCTGCTTCGCTCGTTTGTGCGGTCATACCGGTGTTTGATATAGCGACTGTTTGAATGGTTCTCGTTGGAGTCCCATCGTTGCCTTCGTTTTGTGGTTTCTGCCTGCCGAAATTTTGCTTACCCTTATACTCAAAGGGTTTATTTGGCGGTTTTGGCGGTGTTTGTTGTGGAGCCGAACTGGTCCTGGGCCTCGGATCGGTTTGGGTATGATATTGTCCACGTCTATTTTGGCCATCATTATTTTGAATATAATTCGGGTTATACCTCCACCCGCCGAAATCAAAAACAGTTTCGCTTTGAGATACTAATATTAGTAATTCATCAACCGCGCGTATTCCTTGCGTAAATGCGGCTACACGAATATTATGGTTAAAGTGGTACGCCAATTTAGTGACTACGTCGACTTCGGAAAACGCTGGTGTTAAATGTTTAGCGCGTTCAACTTGTTGTATAATATAATTTTCAGGCGTTATACCCTGCTTTCGGTCATAACGTCCGTATTCAAGTTCGTTTCGCAAAAGCCTCTGCGTGTGCGAATTCCAATAACGGTTTTCGAACATCTGTCTGAATTCCGCGTATGTGGTAATTTTATCACGTACTATATTATACCATCTCCTCGCTGAATCCCGCATCGCGTTTACGACCCATTGTATCCGGTCTTGGTCCTCTAATCGCGAACCTACTCTTGCCATTTCGTTTTCGCAAGTTAGCAAGAACTCGATCGGGTTTTCGTTATTTTCGCCAGTGAAATACACTAGGTTCTTTTCGTCTGCTTGCCCTTGTACTAAAATATTTGGAGCCGACTTCCTACGTACTTCCTGTCGTACTTTAGAAATCTCATCGTTAAGTGTTTGTAATACATTTTCTCTATTTGTGTCAATATCAGAACGCGTTTCTACAATCGACGCGTCTAGCCTAGCGACTTGGCGTTGTGTTTCCGTTGCGCCAGCTTGTATTCGTACTTCGAGCGTATCAACTTTTTTAGCTACATCAGCGGTTTGTTTTTCGCATCTGCCGATGTGTTTTTTAATCGCCCCTCCATGCGCGAAACCTGTTCAATAAACGATTTATGCATCGTGGTCTCAAAAACCTTAAACCGTTCGTTTATCCTTGTCTCGACCGTATGAACTTTCTCGCCGACTTCGGTGGTTTTAGAATCTAAGCCTTTCACGCTTTCATCGATTTTAGCAGTTATTTCTTTATTTACTTGTTCGAATTTTGCATTGATTTTTGCATCGGTTTGTCTTATCTCCGCGTTTATATCCGCGTTACTCTGTTCTAGTGTCTCGGTTAAACTTGTTTTTGTGCGTCTATTTTAGCTGTTAATCCCGCGATATTTAGTTCAGCTTTGGCTGCACTTTGTTCAAATTTCGCGTCTATTTTAGCTGTTAATTCCGCGTTTGTTTGTTTCATTTCTGCCGCGTTTTGTTTCATTTCTTGTAACAATTGTTTCAACATTTTGTCTGTCTCCATTTTTACACAATACTTTTAGACTCTTTATTGCTGTACTTATACCAATTCACAAAACTTTCTTTGGGATTGTTGGAGTTGGACGCCAGCTGATTTACTAATTAAAACAGCAAAATTTGTTTTAAATTATTTTCTTTAATTAAATTTAATTATGATTTAATATTTTATCAAATTTTATGAATAATCGGGCCCCACGGTTGGTCGCGCCATTTATAACTCTATTTTGCTTTGCTTTTGTACGTACGCTTTATTTATTTTTATCAATATAAGCATATAAATGATTGTGGTGTGAAATGACCTACCTGCTGTGCGTTCTTGCGACTTCTTCCGACTAAGGGCGTAGGAATTTGTGTTTTGAATTGGCAAGTAGGTTAATTCAAATGTACAAAAAAAACAATAATACCGTTATAATTATTTTGGATAGTTTTGTGATGTTGGTAGGCTTATAGTACAGCAATAAAAAGTACAGTGTTGGGTATAAAATTGGGGTTTATTACTCTAATAGCACATATGAATGAAAAACTTACAGCTAGAGCAATCCTTACGTACTAAAACAGTAATTAGTATCTTGTATAATGTTTTCTGAATGGGTATTAGCATTCAGAAAACGAGCTTATTTTTTTTTTTTAATTTATACGAATTATATTTTTATTGATTTCAAAAAAAGTTAATTTTAAAATAATTTAATTTATGAATTTGCAATGCTTTTATACTGATTTTATTACTTTAAGATGTTTTTAAAATACTTTGAAATAAATTAGCCGTGAATCTAGTTCAACGTGCTTTTTATTTACTTGTGATTTGTTTCACGTATACTGCAGTATAAGTCTCTAAGTAATTCAATGTTAATATTTATATAGCGCTTGTTATCTACGTCTAATTCTTATCTATTGAGTATTACTTAAGCTTATACGTGTTATACAGATTATCACAATATGAATGTTTCTTATTAATTTAGAGTCTCTGTTTTATCGGCATCTGAATTAATTTAACTTTACAATGATTTAAAAAGAAAAGAAAAATAATCTTTTGAGAAGTGTATAAATTGTTTTTGACTTTCCTGGTACTGAAGATCGTGATGAGGTCCTCCTGGAATCCCTCAGTGTCCTGGTCCAATCGGCTAGTGGCGATGATTTCCTCTGTGTCCTGGGTTCCCAGCAAAGAGTTCGGGAATCAGCAACACTCCTCCTTCTGCAACTGTTGATGGTTGAACGTCTGTGGTTTTAACGGCTGTAACTGCTTCAGGCCCTCGTTCCGGTACACGCTGCACTCCTGGTGTGTGTATCTCATCTCGGGTGTCGCTCTGCTACGTCAGTTCTTCAGCTCGTACCACGTACTAGACGGCCTCGTTCTGTTGTACTCTTGATGTGACTTCACGTAGTATATACTTGATCTCTTACATGCGTACACCAACAGGTTAATGTATTGAGCTGTACGCTTATTTGTTGACAAATAAGAGTATCGTAAGTAGACGTCTTCACACATCGAGTCTTTACAGATGAGTTAACTAAGACGGTCGTAGGTAGACGTCTTCACACGTTGAGTCTTTTTAGATGAGTGCCTGTGTTCAGCCCGAATCTAACGGTTCGTCCAAATTTTTAGAATGATCTGATTGGCTGAAACACTCCCCCTTCTACTTGTAATTTAATCACGTCAGTTCGTGAGAACGAAAAATAATTCCCACAGTTTGAGAATTGTTATTATTCTTAATATTCTGAAAAACACCGGATTCAATTTGTCGGTCCGGATGTCCGATTGCAATTTCTATTGCGATTATCTTGGCTGCAAGTCAAGTTATGCTTATTCTAAAATATACATCTGATTGATAATTTTTATAACTATAAACTATTCAAAGCTCTACCCCGTAGCTCACTCACTATGGGAGTTATTTAAATAAAATTTATTATCTTTTTTAATCTTTAATTATATGTATTGAAATTTGCACACCCTATTACTAATATTTCGGCAAACATTTTTGCTATTTTGGTTTTTGCCTATATTTATCGGTTTCCGAAATATTAATAATTTAAAATTAGGGCGTATCCCTAATTGTTATAACGGTGTGTGCTTACGTAACGCCACCGGACATTGCCGTTGGTCGCTGTACAATTCATTTGAATGCTCGCTACAGCACGAGACATGATTCTAACGATTTAAATTTATTTTACATTTGATTTTGAAAACCTTTTACATATAACTCCAAATCTATGAGATTTGGTAACGTTATAATATATATAATCACTTTACCTCGAGATATTTTCTCCTTATTTGGAACATGTTTCGAGGACCCCTGTGTTCTCATCCTCAGCCTTCGTGATCTTGCGTCTGGTGAAGTATTTGTGTTGGCTGGATACTATTTTGATTTCTTGTTGGTCTCTGGTATTTTAAAGTGGTATTATTGTGTGTGATTGTGGTGTATGTATTAGTATTTTGTGTATTTTCGATGTATAACCACCTACAATATGCAATATACAGAAAACCAACTGCCACTAACATCATTATACCTAACCTTTCTGACCACCCACCACAACATAAAATGGCAGCATTCTATTCACTATTTAACTGAATGTACAAAATACACCTAAACAAACAAGAAACAGACAAAGAAAGAAATATAATATACCAAATTGCTTGTGAAAATGTATATAATAAAAACACTGTAAACAAAATAGAAAATAAAATCAAATAGAAAATAAAAACTGAACAATTAAGAATTAATCAAAATGAACAAAACAAAAATAATAACAACAATAAAAAATGGGCCACATTCCATACATAAATAATAAAATGACAAAGCTAACAAAACTGTTTAAGAACACACAGACATTAAAATAGCATACAATACTAACAAAAATAATCTACAAAAACTAAATAACCCACACAACAAAGATAATACAACAATGTACAATGTACACAACAATGTAAATGGTATATACAAAATTGAATGCCAAGATTGCAATAAATGTTACATAGGACAAACAAAAACACTGAAAAAACGTTATTTTGAACACCTAAATGCATACAAAAAACCAGAAATATACAAGTCTAATTTAGCCACACATGCAATAAACACTGGACATGAATTCCCAGACATAACCAACATGACACTAATAAAACACATACCACACAAAGGCACCATAATGAACATTTGGGAAAATTTACAAATATACAAACATAAAACACAAAACAAACTAATACCTGAACAAATACAAATCAATACAAAACATACAATTTTCAAAGCACTCAACATCGAAAATACACAAAATACTAATACATACACCACAATCACACCCAATAATACCACTTTAAAATACCAGAGACCAACAAGAAACCAAAATAGCGTCCTGCCAACACACAAATACTTCACCAGACGCAAGATCTCGAAGGCTGAGGATGAGAACACAGCGGTTCTCGAAACATGTTCCAAATAAGGAGAAAATATCTTGAAGTAAAGTGACTATAAATATTAAATATATATACATCCAGCAACAGACTGTAGCAAAAAGTATTTGAATATATAATAAATATATATATATATTACCACGCTCCCTTTTATCTAACACAATTATCTAATATTTTGAATGTTAGATAAAATGTTACTAGTAGAGGGAAACTGGGGGTTCAAAGCCACAAAGGAATGCCGCCTTCTTAAAAAACACTAAAAAACATGATCTAAGAGATGACGCCGCCACCGCTGGACCCGCAGCATCCCGATGGACCACAGCACCGCGAATTTCCGCGAATAAATTTTTTAATTTTTTTAATTTTATTTTTTTTATTAAATTGATTTGGTGGGATGAGGTTCAATGGACCACCAGCATCCGTGAATATAATTTTTTATTTTTTTAAGAAAGCTGATTTGCATATCAGTGGGTGGCGTTGGGTGGGTGGTTTTTTTTTCATATCAGTGGGTGGTGGTGGGTGGGGGGTGGTTCCAACTCGATGCATTATAGTGTATATTAAAATATATGATCAGGTGTACCAACCTTTGCAAGAGTTCAAATTTTTTTTTTCATATCAGTGGGTGGTGGTGGGTGGGGGTGGTTCCAACTCGATGCATTATAGTGTATATTAAAATATATGATCAGGTGTACCAACCTTTGCATGAGTTCAAATTTGTTGTGTGTTATAATGTATATTAAATCTATATGATCAGGTGTACCAACCTCTGTATTATTATTATAGTGTATAGATATTTTATATGAGCAGGGTTGTCAACATTTTCTGCGGTGGGGGGGAGGGAAATTCAAATATGTGTTATATAGTGTATATATTAAAATATATGATCAGGGTTACCAATCTTACATTATTGTGTGCGTGTATAGAGCAGATCTGCCAACATTTTTTTCTCTTCTGTGGTGGGAAATTCAAACTATATATGATCATAATTGTTACTCTCTCTCTCTCTCTCTCTCTCTCTCTCTCTCTCTCTCTCTCCCTCACATTGAATGTAAGTAAAACTATCTCTCTCTTGTTGTCAAACCGTTTTCTCCTGGGTGGGGGGTGGTTCCAACTCGATGCATTATAGTGTATATTAAAATATATGATTAGGTGTACCAACCTTTACATGAGTTCAAATTTGTCGTGTGTTATAATGTATATTAAATCTATATGATCAGATGTACCAACCTCTGTATTATTCGTCCTCTCTCTCTCTCTCTCTCTCTCTCTCTCTCTCTCTCTCTCTCTCTCTCTCTCTCTCTCTCTCTCTCACACGTTGTGTATGTCTCTCTCTCTCTCTCTCTCGTTGTCAAACGTTATGCTCAAACTGTTCTCCTCTCTCTGTGGTCAGTACCGCACGCATGTATATGAAATTAGAAAGTTTATATTTATTCGACAAATATTAACGCCCTCTCTCTCTCTCTCTCTCTCTCTCACTCTCACTCTCACTTGTTTCAACTGTGTCAACAAATAGTAACGTCCTCTCTCTCTCTCTCACTCTCACGCGTTTCAACTATGCAAGCTCTCTCTCTCTCTCTCTCTTACCGTGTACATTGAGTAGTCGGTGTGATGAGTAAATAATTTTTAGCTCTCCCTCTCGTTGTCAAACGTCGTCTTCATTTTCAATGTATTAAATAATTAATTAATAGTTTTATAATGCAGTCAGTGTGATTGATCCTTGTTAGAAATATGAATAAATAATTTTAGCTCTCTCTCTCTCTAGGTTCAGTGGTGTATAGCGAAATAAATTAAAATTATACACACACATGAAAACGGTGGTTGAAATTCATACAAATCTTCTGATGTAACAGTTCACAAAAATAAATTAATTGTACACATGTTCAGAGGTGTAGAGTGAAATAAAATAAAGTCATAATTAGTTTAAATATATTTTAACATTCACAATATAAAATTCACAATTAAATAAATACATTATAAAATTGATATTTTTTCGAACTTGTTAGAAATATGAATAAATAATTTTAGCTCTCTCTCTCTAGGTTCAGTGGTGTATAGCGAAACGAAATTAACAATGCTATGAGACACTTACATTAAAAATGTTTGTATAACAGAAAAATCATTAATTATCCACTCTCTAAGTGCGTGCACATTATGGTTTGTACATAGTGTAGAAGAAGAAGAATTGCAATGTGTAAGACATACCGTTCCGTGAAATAGATATGGTACGTCTTTTGGACAACCAATGTCATCAAGATTTATTATATGATTATGAATTATTTTCGATTCTAAAAAACGGTTTTTCTCAAGACCCTTCACAAACACATATTTATATATGTTCGTATACGTTGTTAACACTGAAACAAGATTGTCGTACGGTGTCTCTCCTTCATCCCATCTTAGGCCATGATAGTTTGTCGATAACCAACAGTTGGTTCTAGTGTATTTCGAATTCGTAACGACTGTAGCAGGCGGGGCGAAAATCCAATGTCTGCATGCAAAACGTGTTACGTCCATAACCGACAACTCCTTTACTATATAATTGCCGTTGTCATCATAAAAGCAGTGAAAGTCAATTATTACAGCAGCGTTTACCATTATACTATAAAAAAAAAACCACACATTACAAACTAATATTTATAAACACAAAGATCGTTACAATAATAATACACAAACTTACGTTTACTGTCTTCCGAACTGAAGCGTGGAGAGAGAATAACTAACAATATCACAGTGAGAATTCTTTTTGTTTTTAACAGATGGAATTTTAGCAGGAGGGGGAGCAGAGTCGCCGTCGGCAATTAATTTGGCACGTACGTAAGATTTTAATAAAACAATTATCAGTTTTAAATAATAATTTTCGGAAACATCCCCGACTTAAAAAAATATAGTTTACCTTGTGGTATAAAATTCAAACTATTAAATTGTCTCTCTCACACACATTTCTGATTACTATACAACTAATTGCATGTATGTTCAGATGGTTCTACCGAAATAAACCATTGTGTGTGTGTGTGTGTGTATTCGCTAAATCCGCCTTTCACTTTCTAATATGACACATGACACTCATTAGTTGCACCCATCACAAGTAATTATGGATTAGAAAGTATTCACTTCCAAACAAACACCGGCTGTCCCCCTACCACCGGAGACCAATATATATACTCAACAAATTTAGTGATAATTTCTCATTGACCTGCTTGCGTGCACTGACAAATCTATCACGACATTTTTAATAGTTGGAAGACTGTATTTTTGTGAAATCGCAGTATATACAAGTTCCTGTGTGTAGTCAACATACGATAGTTTTGGTAAGTATAATTTATTGTATGTACAGATTTTATTTAAACGTAAAAATTATTTGCATTAAAACATTATTTAATACATGTATGTGTATGTTCAAATCACAATTTATGAAATATATTCTTACCGTATTTTTTATATTACACTTCTAATTGAAGATATATATTTTAATTTAATACATGTGTGTGTAAGCGTATGCGTATGATCAAATTACAATTTTCTGAATATATTCTTAACGTACTTTTATTCTTAACGCACTTCTAATTAAAGATATATATTTGAATTTAATACATGTGTGTGTGTGTAATCAAATTACAATTTTCTGAAATCTATTCTTACTGTACCTTTTATATTACACTTCTAATTGAAGATATATATATTTTTGGTATAACTGAATTTTATCGGATTCACACTGACTGCTTGCGTGCGGTGATAAATCTATCTCAGCAGTTTTTTTAATAGTTGAAAGACTGCTTGAATTATTGTACGTCCCAGTATACACAAGTTCCTGTGTGTGGGTGTGTGTAGTCAACATTCGTTAGTTTGGTAAGCATAATTTATCAAGTGCATTATTTATTGATTTAATACATGTATGTGTATGTGTGTGTATGTGTGTGTATGTGTGTGTATGTGTGTGATCAAATTATTATTATCATCTGAAACAGAACAGTATATATAGATTCGAGTAGTATGTAAGACACTGTTATATGTTACTAAAATCATACGTAATTGGACCTAACATGATTCATGCTAACGTATGCGTTCGTTATGTGCATCTGTGTGTGTGTTCATGGATTTAATACATGTATGTGTATGTGTGTGTATGTGTGTGATCAAATTATTATTATCATCTGAAACAGAACAGTATATATAGATTCGAGTGGTATGTAAGACACTGTTATATGTTACTAAAATCATACGTAATTGGACCTAACATGATTCATGCTAACGTATGCGTTCGTTATGTGTACGCGTTATAACAGTACCTTTTGTTTTTCAGTATTCATTCATTCTCACTCTTTCTTGAAGATCATGGCTAACCATCAGCAGGAACGTTGGGAGGAGCAGACTGAACAAGGTAAAAAGTTCAATACCAATTGTCACAGTTAAGAAATTATTTTTGTAATTATGTAGCGTGCAAACTTGCTGATGCGAATTAACGTTCGAGTCATACTATGTCTATTGGTATGTATATGAAAAGTCTCACTCTTAACATCGTTTAGAAATTGACATGTAGATGAAAATTTTTCGTGTTCCTTCATAGGTTTGTCACCTTCTTTCCAATCAACTAATTCAATTCCGCAACAAAAGCATTTAACTCTATCGTCTACGAATGACATACTATGCCCACAAACATCGAAATTTATAGGGTAGAAGTAGAACCCCGCAAACGCTAACTCGTCGGGACTGATAAACGTCACTTCCCAATACTTGAACGATTTTATTCGTTCACTTTCAATACTAAAATCAGGAGTAGTCCACATCTTTACGGTTTGTAATAAACTGACATATTACCCCGACGAGTGTTATTTATTTACTACAAACATGAATTTGTGTACACGTTATTTATCATTCCTATTGGTTACTAATACTCATGTTTCTATTGTTTCAGTTGTGACTCGGTTTTATATCGAGAGGAACAGTAGTGTCCGAGGGTGCATCACAACTTTCGACTACATTCCAGTGAACGTCAACGCATCGGATCATGACGTAGTATTCGTAATGACTGAGGCACGTCCTTTATTGCTTGAGGATATTCAGGCAGAGCAGGCACGTTTACGCAATATCAAGTGGCATATTGCGTGCAGGATACGTTTTACCAAAACCGTGGTAGATGGTGACAGTGGTGAGGAGAAAGAGGTAACGAAAGACGCCGTCTTCCACGGACGTTGTCGCACGTTGCTCGCGGACGACAGCGACGAGTTGAATTGTCTACTCGATGAATCCTACGATAAAATCTTCAATAGCATATCTAATTTTACCCGTGACGGGAGCGGATGGTCGGTGGATGCTGTACTGAAGCTGGAACTGGTTGTTGGACGGTACCAGCCTCTAGCAGCGTCCTCCTACCTTCCAACCCCGCGAAAACTCTCGCACACCAGGGCAGTAGTCAACATCAAGAACCCCCACGATGAAATGTGTTTTCTGTGGTCTGTTCTAGCCCACATACACCCTCAACAACAACATAGAGACCGTGCTTCAAACTACATCCCATTCATAAACGCATTAAATATGTCCGGTATCGAGTACCCTGTTCCGTTAAAGTCCATTTCCAAATTTGAAGCACAGAATCCTAACATTTCTATAAACGTTTTCGGCTATGATATAGAAGACAATATCAAAAATGAATCAAAAAATGAGGTGTACCCTCTGAGAATTACCCCGAATAAGGACAGGTCGCATCACGTTAATCTTTTGCTTCTGACCGATACAAATAGCCGAAAACATTACTGTCTTATCAGTAACATGAATAGATTGTTATCATCCCTAACAAAACACCGCGCTCAATCATTTTACTGCGACTACTGCCTGCATCGTTTCGCCACAGAACATGGTCTGTCCGATCATCTCCCCTACTGCACACCTTACGGCGAGCAGAAAACCAAAATGCCCACGGAGGAGGAGAAGTTTATGTCCTTTAAAAATTACGCGCACTGTCTTAAAGTACCCTTCACCGTCTACGCCGACTTCGAGTCCCTCATCACTCCGCTTCAATCGTGTTCACCTGGTAACAACGTCCCGACGACAGTGCACGAGTTAGGCGAATTCTACTCCGTCGATAGCAGCGGTGCCCGTCAGAAACTAACTTCTCCTCCTGTATCGTCCACATCATACGAAGCGATGCATATTCCGTCAGGTTTCTCCTATGCTATCGTCGATCACACGCACAGCCTTTGGAGAGAGGCTAAAGTTTATCGGGGTGAAAACGTTGTAGACACGTTCTGCTCGTGGTTGATGAAAGACGTCGAGGATATGATGAAGGTGGTACGACATAACGTACAATTAATTATGTCCGATGATGACAATGTTGTGTTCACTAACGCCGCCGTTTGTCATTTGTGTGAGCGCCCTTTGACAGACGATGACAAGGTACGCAATCATTGCCATCTTACGGGGAAATTCTTGGGAGCAGCCCATAATAGCTGTAATCTGAGTTACAAGATGCCTCGTCATATCCCCGTCTTCTTTCACAACCTTCGTGGCTACGACTGTCACCATTTAATGCAGGGTTTAGGGAAATATAAGGACGAACGCGTATCCTGCATCGCGACATCCAGTGAGCGTTACGTGTCGTTCTCCCTGGGTCCCTTGCGTTTCGTAGACTCCTTTCAATTTCTTAATCGCTCTCTGGACACACTCGTTACCAATCTGTCCGCGTCCGGGATCCAATTTCCGTTGCTCAGAGAGGAAATGCTTAGACGGGGTTTCGATGAACAGACCAATCTGCTCGTACGCAAGGGGGTATACCCATACGAGTACGTTGACAGTATTGATCGGTTCAACGAAACAAGTCTACCCGCTCGTGAACACTTTGATAACCGGTTGATGGAATCATCTATTTCGAACGCAGATTACGAGCACGCGCAAAACGTGTGGAGTGCATTCAATCTGCGTACGTTTGGAGATTACCATGATTTGTATTTGTTGACAGACGTAATGCTGCTGGCCGATGTCTTTGAAAGTTTCCGAGACATGGCCTTACGCGATTACTGCTTGGACCCATGTCATTTTTACTCGCTTCCCGGACTCGCTTGGAACGCGATGCTAAAAATGACCGGGGTCGAATTAGAACTGTTGACAGAAATAAATCTACATCTGTTCCTCGAGTCTGGGATCCGCGGAGGCTGCGCGATGATATCCAACCGTCATGCAGTCGCTAACAATCCTCTGATTCCAGATCAGTACGATGTTTCGAAACCGACCTCCTTCATTCTGTATACGGACTGTAACAATTTATACGGTGCAGCCATGTCGCAACCACTCCCTTACGCAGACTTCCGATGGCTCGATCGTAACGAAATCGAGTCCTTGGACGTACGTACTGTGAGTGATGATGCTGACATCGGGTACATCCTTGAAGTCGACCTACACTATCCTAACACCTTACACGACCTGCATTCCGACTACCCGCTTGCACCTGTGCGCCAGCGCATAACACACGATATCCTTTCTCCCTTTTCCAAACGTTTACACGAGAGTATATACAGATCATCGTATAACGAATCAGGGTCATCCGTAGAGAAGTTGTTAACAACTTTGGAGGACAAACAAAATTACGTTCTCCATTATCGAAATTTGAAATTGTATTTAAGTCTTGGCTTAGAGCTGAAAGCGACTCATAGGGTGTTGTGTTTTAAGCAAAGCGCTTGGTTGAAACCGTTTATCGATTTCAACACCCGCAAGAGGCAAGCAGCCGTCAACAGCTTTGAAAAAGACCTTTTCAAACTGATGAACAACGCCGTATACGGTAAGTCGCTGGAGAACGTACGGAAACATATAGACTTTGAACTAGTCTCGAATGAACGACGGCTTCAAAAACTAGTTTCCACACCCAGGCTAAAACGTATGATTCGTTATACGAACGATCTGGCGGGACTCTCACTTCGTAAAAAATCCATTGTTCTTTCTCGTCCCGTGTATGTCGGCTTCACGGTGCTTGACGTTAGCAAAACAATAATGTACGACTTTCATTATCGTTATGCTGTCGCCAAGTACGGCCGCAACGTTAAATTGTTAATGACTGATACAGACAGTCTGATGTATCATATTCAAACATCAGACTTGTATGCAGATATGAAGGAGGACCTACACGTTTTTGACACATCGGATTACCCTACGACTCATCCTTGTTATAGCATTAAGAAAAAAAAGTTGTCGGACTGTTCAAGGATGAAACGTGTGGTCGTCCTATTAGAGAATTCGTGGGCCTCCGAGCGAAATGTTATTCGTTCCTTGTGGCCCACGAAGATTCTAGCAATGCTGGTCAAAAACGTGTGTGTAAAGGTGTGCCTCGAGTTGCGATTAAGAGGAGTCTGCGACACGATATGTATCGCAAGTGTCTCACTGATCATTGTCGGTGTTCTGTCAGTGCGCTGTGTTTACGTAGCGATCATCATACGTTGTACACGATGCGTGTAAATAAGCAAGCGTTGTCACCGTATGATGATAAGCGCTATATATTAGACAATGGTCGTGATACGCTTGGGTACGGTCATTATCGGATACGTGCCGACGACGATGACTCTGCTCCTCCACCTGCTAAAATTCCCCGTTACACCACTGGTTAACAAAAAAAAAAAAAAATTCTTACTGTGATATCTATAGTTATTGCCTCTCCATACTTCAGTTCGGACGGCAGTAAACGTAAGTTTATGTATTATTATTATTGTAGATATTTGTGTTTATACATATTAGTTCGTAATGTGTGGTTTCTTTTTTGCAGGTGATAACTATTTCTAGTAGTCTGTGGGCTTTCCTACTATATATATATATATATATATATATATATATATATATATATATATATTTTTTGTAACAGCACTAGTTCTGCATGTACCTCGTTAAGGTAACAACCTACATTACTAATTTTTTTATCACCGTGTGTGTTTGAATGTAGTGCAGATTCTAATTTATTTCACTATACGCCTCTGAACCTATATGTAATTATTTGTAAACTGCGTTACCTGTTGCAGCAAACGTTAACACTAGAACGATTATATTATTATTATTATTCAGTGATATATACATACATACAATTTACTTATTAAACGTCTTACAATGACTATAGCATATTTAAAAAAACGTAAGTTTGTGTATTATTATCATTATTGTATCGATCTTTGTGTTTATAAATATTAGTTTGTAATGTATGGTTTCTTTTTTTATAGTATAATGGAAAACGCTGCTGTAATAATTGACTTTCACTGCTTTTATGATGACAACGGCAATTATATAGTAAAGGAGTTGTCGGTTATGGACGTAACACGTTTTGCATGCAGACATTGGATTTTCGCCCCGCCTGCTACAGTCGTTACGAATTCGAAATACACTAGAACCAATTGCCGGTTAACGACAAACTATCATGGGCTGAGATGGAGGGTGAAGGAGAGACACCGTACGACAATCTTGTTTCAGTGTTAACAACGTATACAAACATATATAAATATGTGTTTGTGAAGGGTCTTGAGAAAAAACGTTTTTTAGAATCGAAAATAATTCATCGTCATATAATAAATCTTGATGACATTGGTTGCCCTAAAGACGTACCATATCTATTTCCTGGGGGCGTTATGTCTTACACATTGCAATTCTTCTTCTACACTATGTACAAACCATAAGGTGTACGCACTTAGAGAGTGGATAATTACTGATTTTTCTGTTATACGAACATTTTTAATGTGAGTGTCTCATAGCATTGTTAATTTCGTTAGGTAAACTTGTATATGGCTGCAGGCGATAACTATTTCTGTGGACTTTCCTAATATATATATTTTGTAACAGCGCTAATTCTGCCTGTGTGTATGTACATGCAAAGCTTCAGGCGATGAAAGTGAACTTTCCTTATGGCCACACCATTACTTTCACTAGTCTTCTTTGTAGCGAATATTCTGACATTTTGTGGTTCCACCTCGCTTGATACAGACGTCTTCACTTCTAATAATGTCGTTTATCACAAAATTCAACGCAGTTTCTGCTATTGAGTACAAACGTTGTGCAGAATTAACAGTGGACAAACAGTATCCGATCGTTAACATGTTGCATGTGGACACGCGATATGGGAAGTCTGTGCTTGTAACGTTGGAAGATTGTGAGCGCCGCTATTGTGTATATCTACCTAAGAGGTATGCTGACGTCTTTACAGATGAAGAACTCCGTCATATAAATCCCAGCGACCTACATCTTGTGTTTCGAGGGATGAAGAACCAGACGGCGCATGTGGAAATAGTACCTCGTTAAGGTAACAACCTACATTACTAATTTTTTTTTTTTTTGTCATTGTGTGTGCGTGTGTTTGAATGTAGTGCAGATTCTAATTTACAAAGTTTTGATGAATGGATTTTTAATTTATTTCACTATACGCCTCTGAACCTATATGTAATTATTTGTAAACTGCGTTACCTGTTGCAGCAAACGTTAACACTAGAACGATTATATTATTATTATTCAGTGATATATACATACATACAATTTACTTATTAAACACTTCAAGGATTGTAACGTCTTACAATGACTATAGCATATTTAAATCTGTTATCTGTTTTATTGGACCTACATGTACATGATTCAAGCCAAACGTATGCACGTTGTATGTATGTATGTGTGTGCGTGTGCGTCTGTGTGTGCACGTGTTGCGTATGCGTCTGTGTGCGTGTACGTCTGTGTGTGTGTGTGCGTGTGTGTGTGTGTGTGTGTGTGATATTTAACATGATTTTAATGTTGTTGTATTGTTATGTTGCAGGTTGCTTCTTCTACAAGTACGACACACAATTATATATAAACTTTCGAAAAAATATCAATTTATAATGTATTTATTTAATTGTGAATTTTATATTGTGAATGTTAAAATATATTTAATCATTTAAACAAATTATGACTTTATTTTATTTCACTCTACACCTCTGAACATGTGTACAATTAATTTATTTTTGTGAACTGTTACATCCGAAGATTTGTATGAATTTCAACCACCTTTTTCATGTGTGTGTGTATAATTTTAATTTATTTCGCTATACACCACTGAACCTAGAGAGAGAGAGCTAAAATTATTTCTAACAAGGATCAATCACACTGACTGCATTATAAAACTATTAATTAATTATTTAATACATTGAAAATGAAGACGACGTTTGACAACGAGAGAGAGAGAGGTAAAAATTATTTACTCATCACACCGACTACTCAATGTACACGGTAAGAGAGAGAGAGAGAGGACGTTACTATTTGTTGACACAGTTGAAACAAGTGAGAGTGAGAGAGAGAGAGAGAGAGAGAGAAGACGGTATGAAACCTTCCACAGTTGAAACCTGCTCTACAAAACGCTTCACACGAAGCGTTATGTTAAGAGAGAGAACGCGCATGTAAGTAGTTGACAACACACACGCACACATAGTTAATATTTGTTAATTATTTAATACAATGAACAATAAAGTCAACGTTTTGACGATGAGTGAGAGAGAGAGAGAGAGAGAGAGAGAGAGAGAGAGAGAGAGAGAGAGAGAGAGAGAGAGAGCGGGCGTGTAAGTACGTACACAGTTAATATTTGTCGAATATATAAACTTTCTAAAATCATATACATGTACGGTAATGACCACAGAGAGGAGAAACGGTTTGAACATAACGTTTGACAACGAGAGGGAGAGAGAGAGAGAGAGAGAGAGAGATAGAGAGAGAAAATTATTTAACCATCACACACCGACTACTCTACTCATGTACATAGTGAGAGAGAGGGGAAACGGTGAGCATAACGTTTGACAACGAGAGAGAGAGAGAGAGAGAGACATACACAACGTGTGAGAGAGAGAGAGAGTAACAATTATGATCATATATAGTTTGAATTCCCACCACAGAAGAGAAAGAAATGTTGGCAGATCTGCTCTATACACGCACACAATAATGTAAGATTGGTAACCCTGATCATATATTTTAATATATACACTATATAACACATATTTGAATTTCCCTCCCCCCCACCGCAGAAAATGTTGACAACCCTGCTCATATAAAATATCTATACACTATAATAATAATACAGAGGTTGGTACACCTGATCATATAGATTTAATATACATTATAACACACAACAAATTTGAACTCATGCAAAGGTTGGTACACCTGATCATATATTTTAATATACACTATAATGCATCGAGTTGGAACCACCCCCCACCCACCACCACCCACTGATATGAAAAAAAAACCACCCACCCAACGCCACCCACTGATATGCAAATCAGCTTTCGTAAAAAAATAAAAAATTATATTCACGGATGCTGGTGGTCCATTGAACCTCATCCCACCAAATCAATTTAATTAAAAAAATTAAAAAATAAAATAAAAAAAATAAAAAAATTTATTCGCGGAAATTCGCGGTGCTGTGGTCCATCGGGATGCTGCGGGTCCAGCGGTGGCGGCGTCATCTCTTAGATCATGTTTTTTAGTGTTTTTTATTGTTTTTTAAGAAGGCGGCATTCCTTTGTGGCTTTGAACCCCCAGTTTCCCTCTACTGTTACTTACCCGTGATATTACTTTACCTGGGCGCCAGAACAAATCCCAGATACAAATGACACGGTTTCAGCTTAGCTCAGCGCATGGATACACTCTTTCTCAGGATTCGTTCAGTGATTGTGGTTTAATATTTGCTTGATTATTTTAATTAACGTTTTAATCAATTATTTTTAAACTTGATTATGCTAATGGTAGGACTTATTTCTACCCTAACACTTATAATTACTGAGTGAGTGTGAAAAGTAACGATTAAGACGTTCAAACGACCTATGGCTCTTATCTGGTTTAATTAAGAGATTGCTATCTCCCAAACCAGTGCTAAAGAACAGGTCTGCAATAATGTGCACGTCCAATACTACACCTCACTTTCCATTCAACACTCCTATACTATGTTAGAGCTAATCTTATAATTAAAATACAAAGTGTGAAATTCTTAGTGTCTTTTAAAATTTGTTTATTGCTTTTATTATTTGTTTAGTGCTTATTTCATTGATCAATGAATCTATTTCTTACTGTTTGATGCGTTGACCGAAGATAGGAATCCGTAGGGGCCCTCCTTTGATGGTTTTGCACAGAAGAATTGATGTTGATCAATGCTGTAGAAGATGCCCTGGCAATTACAGATGCTGTAGCCTTCTGTCGCATAGGTCCTTCACGGCTGATGATTAATTAATTAATAATTTAATTAATTAACGTTGTTTTACGCAGCGAGAGTTGTTGAACGGTACTAGTTCATCTTCACTGCAGAAGAAAGGTGAGGGCAGAAGAAATGGAGAAGGAAGTAGGTGAACAAGAACAGGAAATAGAAATAATAACAGATAGTGAAATGGAACAACAGACAGACGAAATAATGGAAACTGAAATAATTGCGGACAAGGAAAAGGGAGTAATGGAAGAAGAGGCCCAAGGGGATCAACCAGATAAGCCCAACCAAAAGGAAGACTTGAGTATACAGGAAATGTTTAAACTACTATTGGAAAAATCAAAGAAGCAGGAGGAAAGCAATAGACAAATGAAAGAGGAAATTAATGAAAACTCAAGGAGACTGGAGGAAAAATTCGATAAAACAAATGAGGAAAACAAGGAGAATTTTAGGAAAACAAATGAGGAAAATAAGGAAACCTCAAAATTACTTTTCAGACAAATGAAGGAAGAAATTCTACAATTAAACGAAGAAAATATAAGGCAGATTAACGAAAGAATGGAGAATATCCATGTGACAATTAACCAGAAGGTGGACCAAAATAATGAGGAAAGAAAATTAGAAATAGCTAAAACAAATGAAGGGTTAGAAAAAACTAACGAAACAATAGTACAGGTTCGTGAAGAACTACAAAATAAAATTAATGACATAAAAATTGAGAGTAAAACATTGGTCGAAGAAATCCAACAGGAAACTGTCGGAAAATATGAGCAAATTAAAAATGAAGTACATCAGGTACGAGAGGAGAATAAGGAAGGGATTACGCAAATACAGACAGACATGGGTGAACGACTCGAAAGAGTATATGGCAATTTAAACAGTATGGAAGGTCAAATTAATACCAGTAAAAGTAAAATAGAGGAAATTAGTAGACGTGAATTACAGTTGCAAGAAGAAGTAGATTCATGGCGGGATAGGACATGCCAACATAGTCATACAAATAACCACGAGAACCGGGAGTCGAATAATTTTCGTAATTACAAGCGCAATCCGATGGAATTTTTAAAGAGGTTGGAAGAGATGATTACAAAAAATAGAGAAAATCGCTGGAGTATTATACGCAGTATGATTGATGAGACATTTAAAGATACCTATGATAATTGGTGGACAGCGGTGCGCCCGGATATACCGGACATGACCGAGTTCAAAAAACAATTTAAAGAGAAATATTGGTCTGAATCGACCCAGAACATGATTAGAAATAATTTGAGTATCGGCCGATACGAAACAAACATAGGCCAGTCTCCTACTTCATACTTTTTGGGAAAAGTATGTATGGCACGGAACTTAGAGCCCAGAATTCCCGAAGAATGTTTGGTGATACAACTATCCTACCATTATGAGGAAGGGATAAAAAATGCACGTATGTGTAGCCAAATCAAAACGATTTCAGCCATGGCCAAATTCCTTGAGAATTATGAGCACGAGAACCAATACCAAAGAAATAGGATGTTAAATTATAAATATCAGAAGTATAATAATAACGAGCCACCAACCAATTCTCATAATAAGGATCACAATCGACCTGCGCAGAACGTTAATGCAAATAGAACCCAAAATGAAAACGCGAATAATAATTCCAGGAACTATAATTATCGTGGCAATAATACTTATAATTACCGCGATAGTCGCAATAATAGAGGAGATGGGGACAGACGACCCAATAATTATAGGCATAACGTTAATTATATTTACTCCAGGCCTCAAGGTAATCAGCGACGGTATTACCCAAAGAATCACCGATATGACAATCATTATGACCAGTCCCGGCGTGAAGACAACTATCCACCTGAAAGAAATTATAGGATGGCGGAACCTAATACGGAGGATCGCACCGAAACTATACTAAATCAATATAATAATTCAAATGAAAATAGAGAAGAGGGGGTAAGCCCTCATTTAAACTAATAGAGGCAGTGAAAAATAATGAATACCCTTCACTGAACCGTAATCTTGGGGAACAACGACTTGTAAACAAAATTAAGAATAATAATACCATAACTATAATTAATAACCACTATTTAAAGAATATTAGAGAAGATTTATTGGAAGAGGATAAGAAACATGTAAACAGTAATAGTAATAACGAAATCATATATGTAACAGCAAAATTAAATGGGGCACATCTACCATAATGATAGATACTGGATCAAACATATCGTTAATAGACAGTACTGAACTTGAAAAAATACAGCGAGAAGGCCAGTTGCCCATACCGACATTACCTGTCAATAATGTGATAATTATCGGAGCCACTGGAAGGCAAAATAAAACAGTTAAAAAACAAGTATCGCTTGATCTGACCAATAATAATATGACCCTACCAATAGGATTCTTGGTCGCAACGGGATTACCGTTCAATGTATTGATTGGATGCGATGTATTGCGTCAGCATTCCGCAGTAATTGACTTACATAAAGGTATAATATCTTTACCATCCGAAGAAGGATTATGGACAGCCGAATTAATTGACACTAATAGAACCGTTCCAGTTAACACCAGATGTCTAGCCATAAAAAGCTACTTTTGTAAGGAAAATAAAATACCAGAAGTCATTCAATATGAGGACGATGATCCCGAACTGTGGCAGAGTAAGTTAGAAGAGGTCCGAGAATTCCAAAGGGAAAAAACTTGTCGACAAGTAAGTAAGGTACAGGCCGAAAATTTAATTCAAATATATAATAAATACAAACATGTATTCTCCAATGCTCCAGGTAAAGTAAAAGGATATCAGTGTGTGATAAATTTTAAAGAACCAGTGGACTTTCGCAGAAAATCATACCCAATTGCTTATTCCATAAAAAACGAAGTCCGGAACGAGATTAATCGTATGATTCAAGATGACATAATAGAATATAGTCAATCACCATATACCAGTCCCATAGTGGCAGTCCCGAAAAAGAACGGAAAGGTGAGAATTTGCCTGGACGCTAGGGAAATAAATAAAATGATCATCAATGATAGGACTTCACCAGGCGAAATAGAAGAAATTTTAAAGAAATTCCACGGCATTAAATACATCAGTACTTGGGATACGGTATGCGGTTACTGGCAGGTCGAACTACATCCAGATAGTAGAAAATACATGGCGTTCCTTTTTGACGGAAGGAACTATCAATTTAAAAGGCTACCTTTCGGACTAATTAATTCTGTTGCAATATTTGTAAAATGTATGGACCAAGTATTGGGACAAGAAACACTGCAGTTCACTACGGTCTATGTAGACTTGTAACTTCTTCACATTGGGATGAACATTGCGAGCGGGTGGAACAGGTACTGAGAAAATTATCCGAAAACAACATAACACTCAAGCTGAATAAATCTAAATTTATCGCCAATCAAGTAAAGTTCTTAGGTTTTAATTTGTTTGAGGAGGGTATCACACCTTCAACAGAAAAAGTAGAAGCAATTCAACTGTTCGCTACTCCAAAAAATAGAAAACAGCTACAATCCTTTCTTGGAATTTGTAACTATTACCGAAAATTCCAAGATAACTATTTGGAAGTAACTGCCAAGTTTCAGAAACAATTATCATCCAAAGACAAATGGGCATGGGGACCAGAACAAGATAAAATTCTGCAATTAATCAAGAATAAATTTTTAGAAACAGTTATGTTGTACCACCCTGATTTTAACAAACGCTTTTATTTAAATTGTGATGCGAGCAATGTTAGTTTAGGAGCTACCCTATATCAAGAAGATAAAGAAGGACATCATATGGTAATCAGCTTCGCCAGCAGAGTGCTTAACAACTGCGAACGCAATTATAACGTTACCGAGAAGGAGCTGCTAAGCGTAGTGTACGCATGCAATAAATTTAGAACTTACATACTCGGATACCCAGTGACCGTAAGAAGTGACCATAAATCAATTTCATTTCTAAAAAGATGTAAACTTAGTCATGGCCGGCTAACTAGATGGGTCCTTGCATTGCAAGAGTATTGCATCGATTGGGAATACATACCTGGAAGAAAGAACGTAGCAGCCGATATCTTGTCCCGAATAAACATACAAGACCAATCGTTCGATGGAGAAAAGGAACAGATTGTAAAAGTGTACCATGTCCTTAAGAATCGGAAGGATTTAGAAATTATTACAAATGAAATTAATCAACACCAAAAATCGGATCCCAAATTAATAAACATACGCCAGAAGATACAAAATGCTGATGAAGTTATTACTAAATATTACTGTATACATGATGATCGATTATTTATTAAGGTCACCCCTAAACAAATAAGCTGTAGTATGGAGTGCTGCGTACTCGCGCCTCAATACTGCTAATATGCATCATCGTAACCGACTTGGTTTTTATTTAAAATTCAAATGTCTTTCAGACATAGCCAACCTTACTATGCCGATTAAATTGTAATCAAAAATTAATAAATGTATCAAATACAGTCCACGCTCATCATTATTCAGCATCCTGGCAATAACATCATAAAACATCATTCTTCCTAACATTTTTGGGTCCTACGGGGACGAACTCTAACATTTTTTTGGTCCTCCGGGCCGGATTCGTTATTTTACTTTTCTGCAACTTATATCAGAGCGGTTTTCATAATTTTTTTCTACCACAATTTCTGGCCATCACGGGCGAGTCAGCATGTTCGCTGACCCGACCGTGTCGGAACTTAGTCAGCATTTCTTTCGTCGCCATTGAGCCTCGTGACGACACCACTGCAAGACCATCCATGTGCTAACATCTACACACCAGATTGAGCAGTCATCTATCCAGTCCGTGTGTATCTGCCATCTATTCCACGGCCTCGACGCTCCAGGACATCACACACAAGGTACGACGTCAACGACATCATTAACAGGTGCGTACAATGGCTGAAGAAAGCCTCAAAGTGTTGGTCAGAAAGAGAGGCGGCTTAAAGTCTGCCATAGTGCGAATCAATTCTGCTATAACTAACTTTGATAAAAACAATAATACTAAATATAATAGATATTTACCATATATCCGTCGTGCGACTTCGTTTTTCTCGTCTTATTTTGACGCGTTTCGGCAACGAATTGCCATCTTCAGAATCCTAATCACTCATATGAGATCGTTAAAAAATTAAAAACATTAAAATCATTACGGTAAAAGTGCACTTTTACGATATTGGAAACTCACAGACGCGAACATGAAAGTTTATGTTTCTCGAGTGGACTATATCGATCGACTGCTTTCGCGTGGACAATATCGATCAACTGATTCACTGTTTATATAGCCACTGATAAACCTGTTTTGCTTATTATAGCCCATATGTACTGTGACATTTCATTTACTGGCGCCCGTGTGCAAGTATTGCCGTGTCGTACAACATGTTATGTGAAAATGTAAGTTTATCATTCAAGACATAATCACTGTTGATTTTGACGGCTTTATATATTTCGTATTCCTCAAGCGCGTCCATGTATTTTCCTTTCCTGCAGCAATGCAAAGGCTGGAAATTTGTCTCAAAATCACTGTAGTTATGATTACATAGTATCAGGTGCCTGGCAAAATTAGATGTTGTTTTATGTAATTCCCTTCTGGGAAGACGTTCGTTATATCTTTCTTCAAATGGTCTGCCTGTTTGGCCTATGTAGAACATGTCGCATGAGCTGCAATTCATCTTGTATACGCCGGTTCTTTTTCTTTCTGGTATACTGTTTTTTCGGCTAAGAAGTCTCTGAATGTTGTTATTTGTACGAAAGGTTACAATTACATGGTGTTTCTTGAGTTCGTTAACTAGAATATTTGGTAAAATGTTTGTGTAATCTGCAGATATGTATTTATTAACCGGAAGTGTGTTATCATTGTTCGACTTTTTTAATTTCTTCTCTTTGTGTTTACTTATTAATTTATCCACTAATGAACTTTTATATCCGTTAGCCGCTGCTATGTGCTTGATGGTATTAACCTCTTCAATGTAGTCTTTTTCACTTAACGGTATAGTTAGCAATCTATGCACAAAACTATTGTAAGCTGCCATTTTATGCGAGGTGGGATGATATGAATCGGCATGAATTGTGACGTCCGTTGTTGTGGCCTTTCTATAGATTTTAAATTGAAGTTTTCCTTCGTTTTTTAAAATGGTTAAATCTAAGAAATTTAATTGATTTTCTTCTTCTATTTCAGATGTGAATTTAATCTTATGGTGTATGCTGTTTATGTGACTATTTAAGTTTTGTATTTGCCTTTTTGTTCCATTAAATATCATAAACGTATCGTCGACGTATCTACAATAAAAAATGATTTTATTCTTGTATAATTTATTCGATATTATGTTCATATTCTCATAATAATTTAAATATATATCAGCTAATAGTCCAGACAATGGCGAACCCATAGCCAGACCGTCATCTTGTGTAAAAAACCCGTTGTCAAATGTAAAGTAATTTTGTTCCAAGACGACTGTAAGTAGTTTTATAAGTTCATTGATTTTTTGCATGCTAAGTTGAGCTACTTCCTTTAAATTGTTATTTACAATTTCTATAGTTTCCCTCACGGGGATATTAGTGTACAAATTAGTTACGTCTAACGATACTAATTTATATTGTGGTAGTATTTCTATCTTTTTAAGTTTTTCAACAAACTCATAACTGTTCTTTATACTGTAATTATTTGCTATCCTGATATTATTCTTAATTAAAGTCACTAACAATTTAGCAGCTTTGTATCCGGGAGCTGTGGTGTAGTTTATTACTGGTCTGATTGGTGTACTTTCCTTGTGGATTTTAGGTAGTCCTGTGAATTTTGGTGCCGTGGCATTAATTGGTTTTAAATATCTGCGTGTTTTCTCATCTAACAAAAAATTACATTGATTAATGGTGTTATTCAAAGTTTTTACATAAGCCTTTGTGGGATCCCGGTCTATTTTCTTAATATTATTATTATTTATGAAATCAAATACCTTTTGAGTATACTCTCTTTTCTGCATGACCACCAATGTGTCACCCTTATCTGCCTTACTTATAATTGCATCATTTTTCTCAAGTTTACTTTTTATGGTTTTAAGATTCATGATATCCTGCTTATATTTACTTTTTAAAAAATTGTTTTGACTTTTACATTTATTACTATTAATTGCGTTATTGAGTTTGTTGTTGATAAAAACCCTTGCTTCATTCTGTGCAACGGAACCATTTAATCTTTTAATAGCAGCTTCAGCATTAACTACCTCATGGACAATTTCGTTTGTCGTATTAAATCTTGGTATATTATATTTCAGACCTTTATTAAGCACGTTTATTTCTTGGTTAGTGAACTCTATGTTGGTTGTATTCGTTACACGTTCATAGAACACATGTTTACAATCTATTGGTCTATTTTCTTTTTTATGCTGAGTAAGATATAGATTTCGTATTTTCTTATTATGGGTTAATACTTTATGATAAAAATAATTGGATATTAAAGCATTAATTTTGGTCATGATAACATCTATAACTGCAGGGTGAATTTCCTTTAACATTTCTAAATGCGCTTTATAAAGATCCGTATTTAACCTGTTTTTCTTTTTGTATAATTGTCTAATTTCTTGCGTTAACCACATTTTTTCTGCTATTTGTTTCGTCTTGAGTGCCGCCGGTGTTCTTGAATTAATATTTATGCGTGCAAATTTTGGTATGATATTCATTTTTATACACATTTTATTAAATTTAATGTTTTGTGCAACTTTTAGCATTTTGATTTTAACATTTTTGTATTTGTAGACAACACTTGCCTGACGGGCTTCAATATAATACATTTTAGGTTAGTTGTCTCCAAGTCGCTTATATTAATATAATAGATATTTACCATATATCCGTCGTGCGACTTCGTTTTTCTCGTCTTATTTTGACGCGTTTCGGCAACGAATTGCCATCTTCAGAATCCTAATCACTCATATGAGATCGTTAAAAAATTAAAAACATTAAAATCATTACGGTAAAAGTGCACTTTTACGATATTGGAAACTCACAGACGCGAACATGAAAGTTTATGTTTCTCGAGTGGACTATATCGATCGACTGCTTTCGCGTGGACAATATCGATCAACTGATTCACTGTTTATATAGCCACTGATAAACCTGTTTTGCTTATTATAGCCCATATGTACTGTGACATTTCATTTACTGGCGCCCGTGTGCAAGTATTGCCGTGTCGTACAACATGTTATGTGAAAATGTAAGTTTATCATTCAAGACATAATCACTGTTGATTTTGACGGCTTTATATATTTCGTATTCCTCAAGCGCGTCCATGTATTTTCCTTTCCTGCAGCAATGCAAAGGCTGGAAATTTGTCTCAAAATCACTGTAGTTATGATTACATAGTATCAGGTGCCTGGCAAAATTAGATGTTGTTTTATGTAATTCCCTTCTGGGAAGATGTTCGTTATATCTTTCTTCAAATGGTCTGCCTGTTTGGCCTATGTATGTATATTCACAGGACTACCTAAAATCCACAAGGAAAGTACACCAATCAGACCAGTAATAAACTACACCACAGCTCCCGGATACAAAGCTGCTAAATTGTTAGTGACTTTAATTAAGAATAATATCAGGATAGCAAATAATTACAGTATAAAGAACAGTTATGAGTTTGTTGAAAAACTTAAAAAGATAGAAATACTACCACAATATAAATTAGTATCGTTAGACGTAACTAATTTGTACACTAATATCCCCGTGAGGGAAACTATAGAAATTGTAAATAACAATTTAAAGGAAGTAGCTCAACTTAGCATGCAAAAAATCAATGAACTTATAAAACTACTTACAGTCGTCTTGGAACAAAATTACTTTACATTTGACAACGGGTTTTTTACACAAGATGACGGTCTGGCTATGGGTTCGCCATTGTCTGGACTATTAGCTGATATATATTTAAATTATTATGAGAATATGAACATAATATCGAATAAATTATACAAGAATAAAATCATTTTTTATTGTAGATACGTCGACGATACGTTTATGATATTTAATGGAACAAAAAGGCAAATACAAAACTTAAATAGTCACATAAACAGCATACACCATAAGATTAAATTCACATCTGAAATAGAAGAAGAAAATCAATTAAATTTCTTAGATTTAACCATTTTAAAAAACGAAGGAAAACTTCAATTTAAAATCTATAGAAAGGCCACAACAACGGACGTCACAATTCATGCCGATTCATATCATCCCACCTCGCATAAAATGGCAGCTTACAATAGTTTTGTGCATAGATTGCTAACTATACCGTTAAGTGAAAAAGACTACATTGAAGAGGTTAATACCATCAAGCACATAGCAGCGGCTAACGGATATAAAAGTTCATTAGTGGATAAATTAATAAGTAAACACAAAGAGAAGAAATTAAAAAAGTTGAACAATGATAACACACTTCCGGTTAATAAATACATATCTGCAGATTACACAAACATTTTACCAAATATTCTAGTTAACGAACTCAAGAAACACCATGTAATTGTAACCTTTCGTACAAATAACAACATTCAGAGACTTCTTAGCCGAAAAAACAGTATACCAGAAAGAAAAAGAACCGGCGTATACAAGATGAATTGCAGCTCATGCGACATGTTCTACATAGGCCAAACAGGCAGACCATTTGAAGAAAGATATAACGAACATCTTCCCAGAAGGGAATTACATAAAACAACATCTAATTTTGCCAGGCACCTGATACTATGTAATCATAACTACAGTGATTTTGAGACAAATTTCCAGCCTTTGCATTGCTGCAGGAAAGGAAAATACATGGACGCGCTTGAGGAATACGAAATATATAAAGCCGTCAAAATCAACAGTGATTATGTCTTGAATGATAAACTTACATTTTCACATAACATGTTGTACGACACGGCAATACTTGCACACGGGCGCCAGTAAATGAAATGTCACAGTACATATGGGCTATAATAAGCAAAACAGGTTTATCAGTGGCTATATAAACAGTGAATCAGTTGATCGATATTGTCCACGCGAAAGCAGTCGATCGATATAGTCCACTCGAGAAACATAAACTTTCATGTTCGCGTCTGTGAGTTTCCAATATCGTAAAAGTGCACTTTTACCGTAATGATTTTAATGTTTTTAATTTTTTAACGATCTCATATGAGTGATTAGGATTCTGAAGATGGCAATTCGTTGCCGAAACGCGTCAAAATAAGACGAGAAAAACGAAGTCGCACGACGGATATATGGTAAATATCTATTATATTAATATAAGCGACTTGGAGACAACTAACCTAAAATGTATTATAATAATACTAAACATTTTTTAACGGTTAGACTCGAAAGTCTAAAAAGTTTAGCAACAAAATACGATGAGGTACAGTCTGAAATTGAACTCATTTCTAAGGACATAAACGCTGCTCAAGAAGACAGAATTGAGGTTGAAGAGCTGTTATATTCAACAGAAGCCAATATCTTACAATTAATAGAAACTTTCAACGTTCAGACTGAATCTCAAGTGCTAACGAGTAATGTCCAATTAAAACCTATAAGTTTGCCCTGCTTCACAGGCAATATTTTAGAATGGCAGCATTTTTATTCAATATTTCTGGACTTTGTACATGCCAGATCTGACCTAACTTCAGTGCAAAAATTACATTATTTGTATTCATCTCTTAAAAATGAGCCATTAGATCTAATTAAGGCCTTACCTATTTGTAATGAGAACTATTCCATAGCGTTGAGTTTGCTGTCCGCTAGGTATGATAACAAATTCATATTAGCGAAATATTATATTCAAAATTTGCTAGAAGTAAAGTCGACAATCAAAGACTCTGTCCAAAGTTTGGCAGAATTCATAAATACAATAACGTCTTCAGTTAATTCGCTGGCAGCCATGCAGCTGTCAGTGGATTCATTTGAGCTTATTACTGTACAATTATTGTCAACAAAACTGGACCATTCCACGTTTAAATTATGGAAGGAGTCTATAGATCCCGATAATCTTCCTAACTTTCAAAGCTTTACCCAGTTTTTAAACGCACGTAGACAGTTGTTAGAAAATACATTACCGATGGAAGCCGGACAGCAGCTCAACAAGCTGACTTTAAGATTTAATAATAAATCTGACAAACATAAATTACGATCTGCTGGCAGCACTGCATTTAAAAGTTATCACTCAGCTTCAAATAATTATTTATGCCCATGCTGGAAAGCTAGTCATCTAATTTACATGTGTGACATATTTCGTGAATTAAGCATATCAGAACGAGGGCAATTTGTATTAAATCATAAACGCTGTACCAGTTGTTTTAGACCAGATCATTTTGCATCTAATTGTAAGGTCAAACAATCATGTAAGATCTGTTCAAAACGACACCATACATTGCTGCACATCAATAATGTGTCAAATCAAGGTTCTGCCAGCAGTAGCAATTATTGTTCACTCAAGCTACAGTCTACAAACAATGTTCTTTTATCGACAGCACTCGTGTTTGTCATCGACCGAGCTGGCAACCGACAGCTTGCAAGAGTTTTATTAGATGCTGGGTCACAAGTGAATTTTTGTACGGAATCATTTGCTAAGAAATTACAGCTTAACTTGACTAAATCTAACATACCGATTACAGGTATTAATAATGCCGCATGTTGTGCCACTAATTTGGCGTCTATTCGCATTATTTCTCGCTATCAAAGGTTCAGCTTTGAAGCAACATGTGAGGTATTATCTGCATTAACTCGTAAACTGCCAGCACAATTTTTCGACATAAATCATTTTAACGTCCCAGATAACGTTTATCTCGCTGACCCAAATTTCAACATAACAGCTGATGTAGATATACTTCTAGGAGCACAATTTTATTTAGATTTGATTTTAGCTAACAAATATGTACGTGGTCCTCACTTTCCTATTATACAAGAAACAAAGTTAGGCTACATTCTAGCAGGCAATCTGCCCAAACATTGCCGTTCTAAGGGTCCTGCTGTTTCGTTCTTGGCTAGGAACACCGACAGTCAAATTTTGGCGTCTCTTGAGAAATTTTGGGAGACCGAAACCGTCCCTGATAATGCACCCATTAGTAACGATTCAGCTTGTGAGGAACATTTTGTTAAGTCCACTCATCGCAATGATGAGGGTAGGTTCGTTGTTTCGCTACCATTTGAGTCTGACAATCCCCAGTTGGGTGAGTCCTATGCTAACGCTGAAGCGAGATTCTTGTGTTTAGAACTCCGGTTCATGCGTGATTCTGAGCTTGCGCGCGAATACGCAAACTTTATTCAAGAGTATAGGGATCTTGGCCACATGGCGCTTGTCGACGATTGTTCTGTCAATTCCGGGGTTTCAAATACCTACTATTTGCCTCACCATGCCGTCTTTAAACATTCTAGTTCTACGACAAAGCTTCGCGTCGTTTTTGATGGTTCAGCCAAAACTACCAATGGTTTTTCTCTCAATGATATTTTGTTGGTAGGCCCAAATGTCCAACAAGACCTTTTTTCTATTCTCTTGCGATTTCGCATGCACAACTATGTTCTGATCGCCGACATCGAGAAGATGTATCGACAAATGCTAGTGTCTGATAAGGATTGCCATTATCAACGCATTCTGTGGCGTAATTCTCCCCTTGAACCGTTTAAACATTTTGTATTGCGAACTGTAACATATGGTACTGCTAGTGCCTCGTTTTTGGCCACTCGTTGCCTTATTCAGATTTGCAAGGATCATGAAACTTCTTTTCCTGACGCTGCTTCAGCTATAATTAATGATTTCTATGTCGATGATTTGTTAACCGGTGCAGACACCATTTCTAATCTGACCAAGTTGAAATCTGACTTAGGTACGTTGTTGAGTCAATATGGCCTCACTCTGCATAAATGGGCATCAAATGAACCCAATGTGGTCGCAGATCATAATAATTTATCACTCCCATTAAACAAACAAGGTAATGTGCGTACGTTGGGCATTCTTTGGAATAACTCTACAGATTCATTTTTGTTTGACATCAAGTCATTTCCAGTTGAGTCAAGCATCTCTAAGAGGAAAATCCTGTCGATTATCGCGGGTATCTACGACCCACTCGGACTCGTCGGTCCCATTGTTTTTCTTTACAAACAGTTTATGCAGCAACTGTGGCTGTGCAATCTTGGTTGGGATGAGCCAATCTCCGGGCAATTATATTTGCATTGGCGTTCATTATGCGACAAGTTATGTCTAATCGTTAAAATTATTGTCCCACGTTCTATTCGCTGCAAGTCCAAGGCAAGGATAGTTGAATTACATGGGTTTGCGGATGCTTCTGAAAAGGGCTATGGGTGTTGTGTTTACGTTAGAGTCATTTATCAAGATTCGTCGGCCTCTTGTCACCTTCTGTGTTCCAAATCTCGCGTGGCCCCACTACGACAGGTGTCATTACCCCGCATTGAACTCTGCGCTTGCTTGTTGTTATCGCGACTCTTATTTAAAGTCACCCCTGCTCTTCATTCCTTTATCAATAGCGTTCACCTGTATTCTGACTCCATGGTGTCCCTTTACTGGATTCATGCCCAGTCTTCTAGGTGGAAGACCTACGTCGTTAATCGTGTTGCCGAGATTCAGCGTTTAACTGACATGGCACCACGAATCTACACATGGCATCATATCAATTCACAACATAATCCTGCTGACATTATTTCTAGGGGATGTCACCCCGACGTTTTGCGCGATTGTTCGCTTTGGTGGCATGGTCCCGCTTGTTTGTCTCAATCTTCCGAGTCCAATCTTTTTTCACCTTTTTTACCTTCTAATCTGTCGTCTCCTGAATGCACTGCGAAGGAAAAACAAACCTCCAAACTTTCTCTAATTTCTACCCTATCTATTGATCTTTCAAAGGACTTTTCTTCGTTGCACCGTCTGACTCGCGTATACGCTTATTGCTTTCGATTCATCAACAATATTAGACTCTCCAGGGCTGAGAAAATCTCGGGTGCTCTTACCCCCGTCGAAATTGATTCCACTCTTAATTTCTTCATAAAACAATCCCAGTCCATCCACTTCGCTGCTGAGCTTAATTGCCTTCGTAATGAGTCTTCTGTCTCTATCAGGAGTAAGTTGTCTTCTCTGGACCCGTTTCTTGATGAGTTTGGCGTCATACGCGTCGGCGGACGCTTACAGCATTCGCAACTACCCTATGACAATAAGCATCCTATTGTCTTGCATCAATCGGCTCACATCACTCGCCTTATAATCGAGTGCGAGCATATTCGTCTACTCCACGCTGGTGCTCAACTTGTGCACCATTCACTTCGTCAACGTTGGTGGATCATTAACGCCAAGATAGTCATTCGTTCCATCATTCGTAGATGCGTCAAGTGTCTCAGGTTCAGTACCAAACATCAGGTTCAAAGGCTTGGTATTTTGCCATCTCCTAGGGTCACTCCTTCGCGGCCGTTTCTATTCTGCGCAGTTGATTATGGTGGTCCCTTCATGATTCGTCATGGCGGGCAGAGATCTAGGACTCTGTCAAAATCCTACGTGTCTTTGTTCATTTGCTTAGCCACCAGGGCCATTCATTTGGAATTGGTTTCCGACCTTACGGCCAACGCGTTTATAGCTGCCTTACACCGTTTCATGGCCCGTAGGGGCATACCCAGCCAGTTATATTCTGATAATGGCACGAACTTTAGGAAGGCCCGCAACGTTTTGCATGACCGCAATCTTTGGCATAATAAGGATGCCACCTCATCAATCCAATCCTTTACGACCTCTCATGGTATTAAATGGTCATTTATTCCGCCCTCGTCACCTCATTTTGGTGGTCTTTGGGAGAGCGGTATAAAGAGTTTAAAGTATCATTTGCGCCGCGTGGTCGGCAAGTCTATACTCACTTTCGAGGAGTTTACGACGGTTTTGTCTCAGGTAGAGGCATGTCTAAACTCACGTCCATTATTTGCCGTTTCATCGGATGTAAACGATCCAGTGCCACTTACCCCTGGCCATTTTTTAATTTGCGCACCATTAACGGCGATACCTGATCCTGACTTATCTCACGTTCCCATCTCTCGTCTTGGACGTTGGCAACTTCTGCAGAAGTTTGTCCAAGTCATTTGGAAATCTTGGTCTCGCGATTACTTACATCAATTACAACAACGTCACAAATGGAATTCGCAAAGGAAAACGTTTCCATTGGTGACCTGGTTTTGCTGATCGAGGATAACTTGTCTCCATTAGCATGGAAATTTGGTGTAATTACTGCCACATTTCCTGGCCCAGACAACTTAATTAGAGTAGTCGACGTTCGCACGCCTACTGGCACCTATCGCAGACCAATTCATAAGTTATGTTTGGTGCCTGCGAGGGGCGAACAGTAAAAAAGAGTTTATTTTCCTTTAAAATTAAATGTATACTTGTCAAACATGTGTCAAATCAAATGTTCAAAGAAGATTTTGTTAGTTATAAGCATCTTTGTTTTTAGCATAAGCTTTAATTTGTATATTTTTAATTCAGAAACTGTTTGTTTTACTCAAGCAAGTGTCAGTTTATTTAATATGCAAAGCTTCAATTATTTTTTGTATTTTCGTGTATGCAACATTTGCTTTATGCCTCATGTCTTTGCTTAGTATTGTTCTTATGTAAAAATTTTGTTATATAATATTCACATGGTCTGCAGCTATACAAACCATGTATGTATTTTCTTGCACATTTTTTGTCAATATGTGTGATATTTTATTACTCTATGAATTTATATTACTCGCAATTGTTCAACACATGCATTACATTTTGTATAAACACATTTGCTGTACTAGTTACTTATGCTATTGTGCCTTGTATTCATGTACTTGTAATTATCTAAACCGATTTCTATTGTATTTATTATGTATAACTTTGTATCTATGTAAAACACATTGGTTTACCCGCATCTACTGTCCATAATATATATATATATATATTACTATAATATTTATAACTAAATTTACCTCAAGATATACTTTTTTCCTTTAGAAACATGTTTCGGGAGATCTTGTTCTCCCATCTTCCCATCATTTGGAAGATGGGAGAACAAGATCTCCCGAAACATGTTTCTAAAGGAAAAAAGTATATCTTGAGGTAAATTTAGTTATAAATATTATAGTATTATATACATCAAGAGACGAACTGTAGCGGAAAGTGATTGAAATATATATATATATATATTGTAATGGTACATATCTTCACCTAATCATAATGAAGAAGACATGACCAGATAAATTATTTAGTCATTAACACTAGAATAAAAAGGGATGAATTAGAATAGAAGAATGGGTGAATCAGAATAATAAAACGATCAGACATATCAAGGTAGTCAGAACAGTAACTTATATTAATAAAAGTAGTAACAAACAAACAAATCAAAATGGTAAATACAGAAACAAGACGATTTAACCTGAATAGCCCAATAGATGGTAAGTGAGAGAGTAGAACTAGCCCCAAAGGACCAAGAATAACCTAATAGTGAGAACTGCAAATGGACTAGAAATAGCCACCGCACCAACATAAGTGTAAATAAGAAGAATAGTGACTAAAAGACAATTAACATATAAGTGTAATGATACAATCAACCACAACACTAAGGAAGTGACGGATAATGTATGACAAAAGAAAGCGAACTAAGAAGGAACACCAAACTTGTATTAAACCAAAGAAATGGACTCACTAATGAAAATTGTATATAATATTAATAACTGTAAGGACAGACAAGTTAGAGATACTAATCATTAAGTACTTAAGATATAGAAGGGCACAATAACCCCAAACAAATAGAGTAAACTAAGACAAATCACATTAGCATAATACTAACATATTAGTGGTACAATAAAACGACATGAACTTGTTAATATTATAATTAAACCTTGTAAAGTGAGAGTTAGGGAAATAGTGAACATAGTAAAGTGAGAAAGAGAATTTAAAGTTAGGTAATACCCACTAGTAACACTTAAATTAAACATATAAAGTGCAAAGTGATAGTGTGAAAACCCCAAATTAAATAGAACCCTATTGATAGGGATAGACACCAAATAATCAGTGAAAAAACACTAAAGAGTTAAGAGTGATCAAAAACCATCAGTGAGTGGTAAAAAATAAGTGAAAGCTGATAATGGCTAATCACAGAAAGGACTGTGGCACTTAATAGCAATTATCCAGTGAACACAAGTGTATTAATGACAAAATGAAACAAAGTGTAACAGACTAGATAATAAGTAGATTTTAGATAATAGTAGTACTTACTACTTGTCATATTTTAGTTTGCAAATCTTAATGTTAGGTAATAATTTGTTAATTAGTATTGTTACTCATGTATTCAAGAACGAATGACTATCAGTGTGTTAATACACCAAAATATATGATTTTATTCACAGAAATAAGAATCCAATATCATTAATTTAAAATGATACAGTAAAGAATATTTTTCGTGACAAACTGATAATAATAAAAAAAGATATTAATATTAGATAGTAAACAGTTGTTGAAGATTCAGTTATGGCATAATGTCATTTAGAGTTAGTCATAACAATATACCATTGTATTAATATGTTTAATTCATGTTTATGTCTTTATTTTTTATGTCAAGTAATAATTATAATTCATCAAAGAGTATGGGGAGATGAAGAGTATGAGTGGATAATATGTTTCAAATAATTATGTTTAAATGAATAAGAATTATGTTTTAATGACTAAGGTTTATGTTCCAATAATTATGTTTAAATGATGAGAATTATAGCTATGAGAATTGTTAAAACCATTAGATGTTATGTTATATGTTGTAAGAAATAAGATTTTAAAACCAACAGAAACCAGTAAACAAGAAACAAACCATACATTCAAAAACAATGACACTAAAAATGAGTTATCACAGTAGACAAGTTAATATAGGGAAACAATAAAATTAAACACAATTACAAGAACCGACTTAAACATTGAACAAATGAACAGAATCTTGTATTCAAACAATCAGGACCCATTACAAGGAGAATAAAATGTAATATCAGTAATTAAAGAAAAATAGTCAATTGCTGTTTAAGCCTATGCAAATTTCCAACTGTCAACTACAAAAAAACTTCAATTTATAGAATTAAACACTGACATTAGGAAGACTAAACCATATAAACTATGAAATACAAATAGACAATCATGTTAAGGCAGAAATATTATGATAATAATGTAAATTGAGAAAACAGTATAATTAAATAAAATTCACAAAACTGTCAAAATGTTGATACCTAAGTGAACACTATAATATTGGATGTCGAATTAATCCTTGGGCAAAAATATGAACAGTGGTGATAATATTTACTATTAAAAAGGGAGTACTGAAGATTAATTACATTTAGAAGATCTGTAACCAGTTTAAATAAAAATTCAAATACCCTAACAATACTCTTTAGCCAATTTCAGCCAATCAAAAACCTTGAGTAACCATGACAACAACCGAATATTGACTAATTTTAGTTAGGAACAAGACTTTATGTAGTGACGCTAAACTGGAGAGACGCCACGTCGTGAAGGGCCCAAATTTTCATCAGAAAAACCGTATAAGTGCCCACAATTTTGAGAAGGAGTAGCAGTACAACCGATGAGAGGCCATTACAACTAATTTACACCAAGGACCAGCTCGGAAATAATCCAGATGATCGGAAAATACCTGTAATTCAACTTGAAAAAGATGACAACCAATTTTTGAGCCCAAGCTCAGAAGTAGGAAGAATAAACACCGGCCCATTACTTCACATGGACGACTGACAATACCCATCGTATCTACTAACGTTGGGTATTGCTGAATTTATTTAAATATTATAAAACAAATTCTCTTTCAAAAATTCTAACTATAAAATAAAACTCTCACTATCACTGAATATTTTCGAGGATTAATAAAATAAAGAAATAACTTTGTAAACATTGAATGAACACATGATAACCTATGTTACACAACGACACTGTCACACTTCAACACCACAATATTTAATTTATAGCAAACCTTGTATAATTTTAATGATCACAAACTTTTAATGATATGTTCTAATTTTGTTATCTTGTTATGTAAACCTCTGTTTCGTACTTAAAAGAACTCAATTGGCAGATTTATTTTGTAAAATAATAACCAGAGTCAATTGTAAACATTGCACTGCCAACCTAGCGCTCCGCAGAGCGAGAGATTATATTGCCGAGGCTAAAATTTTATTATAACAGTTATTTTTATGAAGCGTTAATGATAATTAACAAGAAAAAGCCTAATAAAAAAGTGCGTACTGATAACAAACTGTCCAGTATTTATTTGTAGAAAATATTATGTATGTTTTGTTTACTAGCAGTGGGTCGACATAACCAACATTAATTCAAGTTGGCAACACGTGTTCCCCCACTCACACGAGAACCAGTTACAAGCCAGACGGCGAACTATTCGAATTTTCGATAACAAATCACCATACTATACCAATAAAAACTTTTAGTTGTTTTCAAGAAAAACAATTTGGCGCCTACCCGGAATTACTAAGAGTGCGAGAAGGGACAGGTAAGGCACGCAGGCTACCAGACGCTTCCGAACGACAATTTACGTTCGACAAAACTAACAACTACACAAACATTAATTAATTAAATAATTTTAACACACGTCCAAAAAGAAAACTTATTACAATATATATATTAGCAATACATTGCTAATTCTTGCAATGTGCATCGGCGGGCGGCAGACGTAAGAGCGTTTGCTGCTTGTTCTGTCATTTATTCATTCTTTCTTGTCGTCGAGACAATTTATGTAGGCCTTAGGCCCTACAGTAATCATTACTGTAGTTTGGAGTGCCGCGTACTCGCGCCTCAATACTGCTAATATGCATCATCGTAACCGACTTGGTTTTTATTTAAAATTCAAATGTCTTTCAGACATAGCCAACCTTACTATGCCGATTAAATTGTAATCAAAAATTAATAAATGTATCAAATACAGTCCACGCTCATCATTATTCAGCATCCTGGCAATAACATCATAAAACATCATTCTTCCTAACATTTTTGGGTCCTACGGGGACGAACTCTAACAAGAAGTATTATAAAATAAATGGATACATTTCTGACCATGTACCCAACGCAACTATAAAGTGTTAAACACTGGCCAGGTCATAGGATTTTTGTGTTCATTGCATTAAGTGTATGTGGTTGAACAATAAACGGAATTTTACAAAGAGGAGTGAGACGTTGATGACATGAAATAATTAATTACAAAACATATTAAAATAGTCAATCAACAATTTATTAATATTGCAAAGAAATTGCTTGAATATTAAAAATTGAAATCATAGAATTTAAAAATATTATCTTTTATAAGTTTACACTCTATAAATCATAATATACCCTTGCTATTCAGTACACATCTAAACAAAACTTATTATCTTAATATCTAAACATATATGCAGAACAAATTATACAATTACTTTATATTGCATGGGTGTCTGATTTCGACTCTTTTAAAATAGCAACTCATTTATAAAAATATATCTATATCTATATAAGCCAAATACCACTGACTGACTCACTGATCACGATATCTCTGAAACCACTGAATGGATATCAATGAAACTTTGAACATAGCTTCATCATAGGTCTTAGGTGCTCACTAAGAAACGGTTTTAAAAACTTTCACTCCTAAGGGGCAAACCCCCCCCCCATTGTATGTATGTATCTATGTATGTATGTTCCACATCTCCTCCTAAACCACTGGACCGATTTCAACCAAACTTGGCACAAATATATTACGCGATAGGAGAACCAACATAGGATAGGTGTTTTTTCGATGGGGTCCTTTGGGGGGTTCTTTGGGGTCTTCCACATCTCCTCCTAAACCACTGGACCAATTTCAACCAAACTTGGCACAAATATTTTACGCAACGGGAGAACCAACATAGGATAGGTGTTTTTTCGATGGGGTCTTTCACATCTCCTCCTAAACCACTGGACCGATTTCAACCAAACTTGTCACAAATATTTTACGCAACGGGAGAACCAACATAGGATAGGTGTTTTCTTCGATGGGGTCCTTTGGGGGGTTCTTTGGGATCTTCCACATCTCCTCCTAAACCACTGGACCGATTTCAACCAAACGTGGCACAAATATTTTACGCAACGGGAGAACCAACATAGGGTAGGTGTTTTTTCGATATGATCCTTCGGGGGGTCCTTTGGGGTCTTCCACATCTCCTCCTAAACCACTTGACCAATTTCAACCAAACTTGGCACAAATATTTTACGCAATGGGAGAACCAACATAGGACAAGTGTTTTTTCGATACGATCCTTTGGGGGGTCCTTTGGGGTCTTCCACATTTCCTCCTAAACCACTGGACCGATTTCAACCAAACTTGGCACAAATATTTTACCCAACGGGAGAACCAACATAGGACAGGTGTTGTTTTTGATACGATCCTCTGGGGGGTCCTTTGGGTCTTAAAAATCTATTAGATCTGGTTACTATGGCAACCCAATAGAATAGATTCTGGTTACCATAGCATCGGTGGAAGTCTCCCGCGTAGGAAGTAGCGCGGGAGTCGTCCGACGGGCCTTCCCCGGAGTCCATCCATGGCACCCGGGGAGTCTTAGGTCGGATCCCACGAAAGACGTGGGGTCAGAGTCCACGGTTCTTATAAATAAAGATATAGGTTATGATATCAAAGGTGGTGTATGCAAAGCGGTGAGAAAATACAATGAAAAGAGGTCACTATTCCCTGGAAGATAAAATTTTTGTCGGGCTTTAAATATGACTGTAATACTGACTACAACAATGACAAGATTTTATCTATTGGTGATTTTATACAGTGTAAATGGTGTAATGCTAAAAAGTGGAAAGAGGAAAGTCCTGGGTTATGTTGTAGCAACGGAAAAGTCCACCTTCCTCTCATTAAAGAAGTACCTGAACCTCTCCACAGCCTTCTGAGGGAAGACTGTTTCTCTCATGGCCAGTTGTACGTTGCCTGTTCAAGAGTTAGCACTCCTGACAGTCTGGTTTTTCTTCATCCAGAAGGAAAAACTAAAAACTTTGTGTACAAAGAAGTTCTTTAATGATCCGATGATTAGTTCTTCATTACAAGTTCATAAATTGAAGAAAAATCTGAAATGTTTTCATACTCAACACAACTTCATATAACAAAAATGTTTAATGTTTATTTTAAATAAAATATATAAGAGGATTTAATTATTTATTTATAAGAAACCTACTTTAATTGAACTTTATTAATTAAATAAGATTTTCATTACGTACAACGTATAAGCCAAATACCACTGACTGACTCACTGATCACGATATCTCTGAAACCACTGAATGGATATCAATGAAACTTTGAACATAGCTTCATCATAGGTCTTAGGTGCTCACTAAGAAACGGTTTTAAAAACTGTCACTCCTAAGGGGCAAGAAACCAAATACTGAAATTTATCGCGGGAATTGCATACTTGGTAAATGAAGTGGTTGACATCTCAGTTTACTGGAAACCCCGAATACATTTAGTCCTGAGTTTTTAATCATTGTTTTAAATTGAAAAAAACTTCGTTGTTTGCAGGTTCTTATAGTCGAGAAAATTTCTAAGTTCAATTAATTAATAAATGTATGTCCTTTTTTCTCGGAAACGGCTCTAACGATTTTCTCGAAATAAATAATAAATAGCTGTTGCTATGAATGTAAATAAACAAACTAAGAGTTGAGAATTTGTACAATCTATCTAATCCTATACTATTAAGCGAGCAATAATTGTATTGAACGATTTTCTCGAAAGTTGGTACTTACGGGTATTTTGATACCAGAAATCGATTGGACTCGGTCACATTTTCCGCAAAATTCGTTTAACCCTTTAATGGGCTATAGGAAGTATACTTCCCAGTGTATTTTTGAAGTGAAAATTTCTATAGGCACGTTGGGCGATTTTTTGGATGGGTAAAATCTTATGAGTTCGCGTCACCGACATGCTAATGTTAACAGTATGACTCTGTAGCTATAAATATGACGTGTTGCGCGTGGCCAGCAGTGAAAGTATAGATTATACTTGTGTGTAATACTATTATTTATACTATTTAACACACTTTTATCGTTTACGTACGTTATTTTGGAGTTTCTTACACTGCCGAATTTGCTATCGCTTGTTTGATCCCTAGCGCGATTTTGGCTTTCCGTATTAACAATTAACGCAATACTTATGATCTATTGTAACATTAGTGTTGTGTATATGTATATAAGTAAAGTTAAATTGACTACGTGGAAAGTTTAATGTGTGTATACTGTGCATTGTTTAAATTGTGTTTTAGTTTGATCATTATTTTAAATGTTCAAATATAGGATCACTGTGCAGTACAAAAGTGAGTACTAAATATGTTAATATGTTTATATAGAAAAATGAATAACATAAACAAAGCATGTATTTTCAAATATTTCCAATATTCGTATCAATATTTCCTTTTAAAAATTTGATATTATTTATTTTTTATTTTTGATATTTGACCTCTGCCATACATCATGCAATGAGTATTTCATAGTGGCTTAGGAGTTATCTTACTAGCGTAAAATGTATATAATTGTTGCTCGGAGTGCCGGTAGATGTGAAAACCAGACTGATGTTAAAGATTTTAATTTACAACAAATTTTAATTTTTGATACTACAATTAATTTTAATATCCAAAAAAACCACTGTTATTTCATAGTTTTAAGTTTTCACTTCTGTCGGCAGTCCTCAATGACTGCCTATTTTATTTTCTACAGGCAGTTATATTCATACCAAGGTGAGTGTTAATATTTTTACTTGTTAATTATGCAATTAACATTGCATAAATATGCAATTATTCGGTTATTCTTTTTCTTAAGGTACAATGGAACACATATCCATCGATGGTGTAGTGGTGCCTCATTGAATAGTTCCCATGACAGGTGATGGATCATGTTTCTTTTACTCATTATCATGGCTCATGTACGATACTGACTCACAAGCTAATGATTTGCGGGCCACTGTCGTGCTACACATTTCCAACAACTGGCGACGGTTCAAGCCCTTTACTATGATGCCTTGTGGGACCATAAATTACAGAACTAAGACACAATACCAATCCCATATGTCTTTTCGCACCACATACGCTACTTGCAGTGAAATCATGGCTGCTGGTAAACTTTACCATATGATATTCAAGTATATCGAGATGACACGTTGATCATGAGATTTGGGGGGCCCGACGAAGGGAAGCCAGTTATAAGAATGAAGTGTTCAGGCCCCATGATGTCGGCACACTTTGAGCCAATCATTCCAGTAGATGAAATGCCAACACCTTATGACCAACAATCGTCCCTAATGCAGACGCCGCCTACATTACTTCCGGTAGAGGTACTGTTACCAACAACTGCTTCTCACAGCCCTCCTCCAGTGCCTGACAAAGTAACAGAACCAGAAACCCAGGGCCACTCTCATGAAAGTGAAGTAGCTCCTCCCTGTACGAAGCGACGAGGAAGGAAACGTCGTGCCAGGTTCAGTGACTCCTGCAAAAGAAAAAGGCACAGAGAAGCTGTCAAAAAGTATTCAGAGAATAATCCTGATGTAAATAGAAAGGCAGTTAGAAAGTACAACGGAAAAAACCCTGAAGTTCATATCACAGCAGTTAAAAACTATAATAAAATAAATCCTGAAGTACACCGAGCATCTGTTTCCAAATACACAGAAAAACATCCACAAGTAAACAGAGAAGCGGTGAGAAAATACAATGAAAAGAGGTCACTTATTCCCTGGAAGATAAAATCTTTGTCGGGCTTTAAATATGACTGTAATACTGACTACAACAATGACAAGATTTTATCTATTGGTGATTTTATACAGTGTAAATGGTGTAATGCGATTTTTCGTGGAAAGAGGAAAGTCCTGGGTTATGTTGTAGCAATGGAAAAGTCTACCTTCCTCTCATTAAAGAACTACCAGAACCTCTCCACAGCCTTCTCACAAGTGAACATCCAGAGTCTGAACACTTTTTGGTAAACATAAGAAAATATAATGGTTGTTTCCAAATAACATCTTTCGGAGCCAAAGAAATAAAATAAGGGAACTTCACGCCAACTTTTAAAGTACAAGGTCAAGTCTACCACAGGATAGGGAGTTTGTTGTCTTCACCTCCAAACAATCCCTCATTTTTACAAATATATTTCCTTGGAGACGACGAAAAGGAGACAAACACTAGATGTAACAATTTTCCAAACGTAAAGCCTTGGTTAGTTGCCAAACTTCAAAAAGTGCTTCACAATCACAATTCTTACATAAACGATTTCAAAACAGCATTGGAAAGTGTTCAAGAAAGCCAGGAGTTCAAAATAGTAATCCATGCAGACAGAAAGCCCGTAGACGGACATAGGGGTCAGTTCAATGCACCCACAACAAACGAGGTGGCTTTAGTGATCGTAGGCCAGGAGTTTGCAAAGAGGGACATCATTCTCCACAGCAGAGACTCTAAGTTACAGCACATAAGTGAAACTCATCGATCTTATGACACTTTGCAGTATCCACTTATGTTCTGTCGTGGGGAAGATGGTTACTCCATTGCCATTCCACAGTGCAACCCAAACACTAAAGCCCCTCTAAAAAAAACTGTTTCAGCTTCAGAATTTTACTCATTCCGCATAATGAAGAGAGATGGCCAGCAAAATTATTTGTTACTTTATCGCAGTCTCCTGAATCAATTTTTGGTTGACATGTACGCCGAAATTGAGACAGAAAGACTCAACTTCGTAAGGAACAATCAGAGTAAGCTGCGGACCGAAAACTATGTGCATCTGCGGGACTCCATGTGCAAAAATGATGGGCAAGCCAATAATATAGGCAAAATGGTTGTTTTACCTTCCAGCTTTACAGGTGGACCCCGTTACATGCACGAGCGGACTCAGGACGCCATGACATATGTACGCAAGTATGGCCGTCCTGATCTGTTCATCACATTTACATGTAACCCTAAATGGACCGAAATACAAGAAGCATTAAGTGCACGACAAAGGCCTCAAGACAGACACGATATTATTGCCAGAATATTTCACCTCAAAGTAAAGAAAATGATGCATGTCTTGACAAAAGGCAATGTTTTCGGTCCAACAAGGTGTTACATGTTAACTGTGGAATGGCAAAAAAGAGGTTTACCGCACATGCACATACTGCTCTGGCTGCAGGATAGGATCATGCCCCATCAAATCGACAGTGTGATAAGTGCAGAGATCCCTGATCCTGAAGTCGATCCTGCCCTTCATGACATTGTTAAGTCCACAATGATTCACGGCCCTTGTGGAAATGTTAACAGAAACTCGCCCTGCATGGTAAACGGCCAATGCACCAAAAGATATCCGCGGCCTTTAGCAACACAAACTCAAACTGCGGATGACGGTTACCCCCAGTATCGCCGACGGTCTCCTGCCGATGGTGGTTTCTCGGTCAACATTAAAGGAGTTGATCTAGACAACCAATGGGTGGTACCGTACAATCCTGTTCTTTCTCGCTCTTTCTTAGCCCACATAAATGTTGAACTGTGCAACTCCGTCAAGTCGATAAAGTATATTTGTAAATATGTGAACAAAGGCAGTGATCAGGCAGCGTTTAGGTTGGAGAATGAGTGGGATGAAGTTTCTAAGTACGAATCAGGTCGCTACATCAGCAATTCCGAAGCGGCTTGGCGTATTTTCTGTTTTCCTATTCATGAAAGGTTCTCACCAGTAGTGCAGTTAGCAGTCCACCTTGAGAACGGCCAGAGGGTATTTTTCACTTCCGACAATCTTCTGGACAAAATCCAGCATCCACCAAAAACCACATTAACAGCATTTTTCGAACTCTGCAAAACCGATTCCTTTGCCAGAGGCCTTCTTTACTGTGAGGTCCCAACATACTATGTCTGGAAAAATAACCAGTTTTTGGAAAAGTAACCAGAAAGCAAGGAAAAGGTGTTCCAGGACATCCAGGAGTAAAAAAAGATCATGTACTTGGGAGGGTATATACTGTACATCCTAACAATGTCTAGTGTTTCTATCTGCGTCTCCTGCTACACGAGATTCGAGGACCAACGTGTTTCAATGATCTTAAAAAGGTATCTGGTATAGTTCATCCTATGTACCAGTCTGCCTGTAGAGCATTAGGGTTGTTGGAAGACGACATGCAATGGGACCTAACCCTGCAAGAAGCTTACATTTCAGATTCGCCTCACAAAATCCGAGAGCTGTTTGCTGTAATATTGGTGTTTTGCCAAGTTGCAGATCCCTTAGCACTTTGGGAAAAACACAAAGACAGTCTATCAGAGGACATAAGAAGGCAGATTGAGATTGAAAGTCATGGTTTAGAGATTGAACTTTGCAAGGACACAGTTTATAATAAATGCTTACTATGTCTTGAAAATATGATCTTTTCTATGTCAAACCAATCTCTCCAAGACTTCGGTTTACCTCCACCAACTCAAGACACAAACATTATTACAGTGAATCGCGAGTACCTGAAAGAGCTCTCCTACAATACAGTTCAGCTTTCTGATATGGTTGCTGGGAACTTTCCTAAACTTAATGTGGATCAGAAGAACGCTTACAATGAGCTCATTGCCAACATTAATGATGGACTCGGTCAGCTGGTTTTTCTCGACTCACCTGGTGGCACTGGAAAAACGTTCCTACTAAACCTACTTCTTGCCAGCGTTAGGAAAGACAGAAAGATTGCCATCTCTGTGGCTTCTTCAGGTATAGCAGCTACGTTGCTGGATGGAGGTAAAACAGCTCACTCAGCCTTTAAACTGCCTCTGAATTTAAACATTTCCCAGACTCCACTCTGCAACATTTCAAAACAAAGTGACACAGCCAAGGTTTTGAAAGAGTGCAAGTTGATAGTTTGGGATGAATGCACCATGGCTCACAAACGAGGGATAGAAGCCCTAGACAGAACTTTACAGGACATTCGTAACAGTAAAAACCTGATGGGTGGAATAACAGTACTACTGGCCGGAGACTTTAGACAGACTTTACCTGTTGTGCCTTGGGGAACACGAGCAGATGAAGTTAAAGCCTGCCTGAAGTCGTCTTACCTCTGGCCCAAAGTTCAAGTTCGTTCCTTAAGAGTAAACATGCGGGTGCATCTTAAGGTGATTTTAAAGTGGAAGAGTTTTCAAGCTTACTGTTACAGATTGGCGATGGAAAGTTAAAACAGGAAGATGGAAAAGTTAACATTCCAAACAACCTATGTGAAGTTGTAAAAGACCCTAAGACTTTGACAGTTAAAATATACCCAGACTTAATGAATATAAGTGACTCATCTTGGCTCAAAGAAAGAGCTATTCTAACCCCAAGAAATGAGACAGCAGCAATCATTAACAACTTATTGTTAGAAAAACTTCCAGCTGATGTAAAATAACAGTCGGTAGATTCCGTAGTAGAGGTAGAAGATGCTGTGCATTATCCGGTAGAGTTCCTCCACACGCTCAACCCTCCAGGAATACCCCCACATAACCTTCACCTAAAAGTTGGGGCTCCCATTATGCTGCTGCGGAACTTAATACCACCGAAACTTTGCAACGGTACCAGACTGCAGGTAAAATCGTTACATAAGAACGTTGTTGAGGCAACTATATTCACTGGCTGTGGTTCTGGAGAAACAGTTTTCATACCTCGCATTCTTTTGATCCCGTCAGACTACCATTTTCAGTTTAAAAGACTACAATTTCCCATCAAAGTCTGTTTTGCAATGACAATCAACAAAGCTCAAGGACAGTCTTTGAAAATGGCTGGCGTAGATCTGAGGGAAGACTGTTTCTCTCATGGCCAGTTGTACGTTGCCTGTTCAAGAGTTAGCACTCCTGACAGTCTGGTTATTCTTCAGCCAGAAGGAAAGACTAAAAACTTTGTGTACAAAGAAGTTCTTTAATGATCCGATGATTAGTTCTTCATTACAAGTTCATAAATTGAAGAAAAATCTTAAATGTTTTCATACTCAACACAACTTCATATAACAAAAATGTTTAATGTATATTTTGAATAAAATACATAAGAGGTTTTAATTATTTATTTATAAGAAACCTACTTTAATTGAACTTTATTAATTAAATAAGATTTTCATTACGTACAACGTGAAACTCCATAGCGAAGCACGGGTATTTTGCTAGTTAACTTTATAAAAATAAAATTTAATTGTTGCTATTAATATTTCAATAATTAAAAAAATAACATTTACTTGAAAATATTTTTGACACACCCAAATTTGTAAAATTGAACAAGAAAATTATTATTTTTAACCACAATTTACAATTACGTACATTATTTACATTTAAGTCTATACTATCTCATATACATTTTTTTTTTTAATGAGTTCCTTGCACAAAAATATAATTGTTCGTTTGCCACCTGTGTACTACCGAAGTTACCATTGCGTGTGTATCCTGAATGATGACGATGATGATGATGCTGATGCGTTCTCGGTACTCTATGGCTTATTGTGGATGATGGTCCTGTGTCCCTCCATCAATTGGGGTATATTGCAGATGTTCAAATTGATCGGCAGGCAGACAGAGTGACGTGGTGTGAAGATATCTTGAGTATGACTTTGCCAAAACTTGCTGGAAGTATTTATAGTAGATGTCAAACTGACATGTTAGATATTGTTTTTGGCATGTTAAATTGTGTTGATTCGAGTGTAGCATCTCTTTTATTACTGATCACTTTTTAGTCCATTTTCGCGATCACGTAAATGTTATCGTAATGCGATCGGTTACATTGTCTTAGTAATTTTCCACTCATCATTTACATGTAAGTCACTTGTTAATTACTAGATAATTATATCAGTAATTAACATTAATTAATATGTACTTATTATTGCACTTTCCTGCAATAATTTTTCATCACCATACGTGTTTAAATGTCCTTAATCTAATGGTGTACTTAAAATTGTTAAATATTAAATCGCCTTACAACGATTTTTGCATCGTGGTCTCAAAAACCTTAAACCATTCGTTTATTTTCGTCTCTACCGTATGAACTTTTTCGCAGACTTCGGTGATTTTAGAATCTGAGCCTTTCATGCTTTCATCGATTTTAGCAGTTAATTCTGTGTTACTTTTTACCGTCTCTTTGATTTTAGCGGTTAATTCACGCTTTAACTCTAAATTAGTTCTCATGTTTTGATAAATTTTTGAGTTTATTTCTTTATTTACTTGTTCGAATTTTGCATTCATTTTTGCATCGGTTTGTCTTATTTCCACGTTTATATCAGCGTTACTCTGTTCTAGTATATCGGTTAAACTTGTATTTTGTGCATCTATTTTGGCTGTTAATTCCACGATATTTAGTTCAGCGTTGGCTGCACTTTGTTCAAATTTCGTGTTCATATTATCTGTTAACTCGCGTTTCATTTTCGCGGTTGTTTGTTTTATTTCTGCGTTCATTTGCTCAGCTTTTGCTGCGTTTTGTTTCATTTCTTGTAACAGTTGTTTAAACATTTTGTCTGTATCCATTTTTACACAATATTTTTAGACACTTTATTGCTGTACTTATACCAATTCACAAAACTTTCTTTGGGATTGTTGGAGTTGGACGCCAGCTGATTTACTAATTAAAACAGCAAAATTTGTTTTTACAAATTTTTTTTAAATTATTTTTACTTTAATTAAATTTAATTTTCGATTTGATATTTTACCAAATTTGTGAAATCTCGAGCCCCACGTTGGCCGCTATATATAAAGTTCTTTGCTTGCTCTTATATTTATTTTTATTAATATAAGGAGATAAATGGTTGTTTTGTGAAGTGACCTACCTGCTATGCATTCTTGCAACTTCTTCCGACTAAGGGCGTAGGAGTTTGTGTTTTGAATTCACAAGTAGGTTAATTCAAGTGTGCAAAGTACTGTTATAGTTATTTTGAATAGTTTTGTGATGTTGGTAGGCTTTGTAGTACAGCAATAAAAATATGGTGGTGGATAAAATTGGAGTTTATTACTCTAATAGGACATATGTATGAAAATCTTATAACTAGAGCAATCCTTACATACTAAACAGTAATTTGTATCTTGTACGATGTTTTCTGAATGGGTATTAGCATTCAGAAGACGAGCTTATTATTTTCAATTGATACAAGTTATATTTTTCATTAATTTCAAGAAGTTAATTTTAAAACAATTTAATCTATGGAATTTTCAATTCTTTTGTACTTTCGTATGGATTTTATTACTTTAGATGATTTAAATACTCTGAAAATAAGTTAGCTGTGAATCTAGTTCAACGTGCTTTCATTTACTTGGATTGTTTCACGTATACTGCAGTATAGGTCTCTAAGTAGGCCTAATTCAATGTTAGTATTTATATAGCGCTTGTTATATACGTATAATTCTTATCTATTGATTATTACTTAAGCTTATACGTGTTATACAGATTATCACAGTATGAATGTATCTTATTAATCTAGAGTCTCTGTTTTATTGGCATCTGAATCAATTTAGTTTTACAATGATTTAAAAGAAAAAGAATAACCTTTTGAGAAGTTTATAAATTATATTTGACTTCCCTTGTTCTGAAGATCGTGATGAGGTGCTCCCGGGGTTCCTTGGTTTTCCTGGTCCAATCTGCTAGTGGCGATGATTTCCTCTGCGTCTTGGGTTCCACAGCTAAGAGTTTGGGAATCAGCAACACTCAGCTCCTTCTGCAACTGTTGATGGCTTAACGTCTGTGGTTTTAACTGCTGCAACGGCATCAGGCCCCTCGGTCCGGTATACGCTGCACTCCTGGTGTGTGTATCTCGCCTTGGGTTGCGCTCCGCTTCGTCAATTCTTCAGCTTGTACCACATACTAGACGGCCTCGTTCTGTTGTACTCTCGATGTGTCTTCACGTATTATATAACTGATCTCTTTACATGCGTAAGTCAACAGGTTAATGTTTTGAGCTGTACGCTTATTTGTTGACAAATAAGAGTATCGTAAGTATACGTCTTCACAGGTCGAGTCGTTACAGTTGAGTGCCTGTGTTCAGCCCGAATCTAACGGTTCGTTCAAATTTTTAGAATAATTTGATTGGCTAAGACACCCCCCTTCTCCTTGTAATTCGACTCACCTCACTTGTGTGAACGAAAATAATTCTCAAAGTTTGAGAATTGTTATTAGTCTCAATATTGTTACAACACAAATAAGCCAACCCCGTACCAGGGATAAAAAAGATAATTCTTAATGTAAACATACTTCATATAAAATAAAATGTTTAAAAATGAATAAAATATAAATATTATGACACGACGAACGACGATATTACCCAACCCAAGTGATTGACCCAACAACAGAAAAACAAAAACAGGGAACCACGAAACATACACAGAGACAAAAGGTGATTGACCAAACAAATATGAACAAACAAAAGAAGATAAGAAACCAGAACTAAAGAAGAATCAAAGGAAGTGAACAAATTCCTACAACTATATAGAAATTAAACCAGATGAGAAGAGGAGAACCGAACCAAGATGAAGACAATTGAAGTTGAAGAAAAAGAAGAAGAAGAGGAAGAATGAAGAAGAGACAGGTTAAACCCAAAGAGAAACTAACACCACATATAAAGGGGAGAAATGGTAGACTCAAAGATAGAATACTGTAAATAAACCCCAAATAATTATCCACTAATGAAACAAATAGTATTGTTGTAATTGAAATAACTTGTATACCTATTTTAAAACAAAAGACAATTATAAAGTAACGAAGTGTAGAAAAGTACACTAACACAATTATTAAGGTTAGATTTAATGAAAGGTAAATAACCAAATGTCATTAATAATAAGAATTATGTTGTAAAGAAATAGTGAGAAATAATAGGAGAAATAAGTATAGGGATTACCCATTAAGTAACACTTAATACAAACAGTGAACCAAAATAAAGTGCAATAGTGAAAGTGTAAATACCGTAAAAATAGTGAGTGTGTATCAGTGATAAACCTCTGTTAATTAAAGGTGAAGGTGATACGTGGAAATAGATATTTTAAGTAATAAAGATGTAATAATAAATAAGAAAACACTTTATAAAGCATTGATAAACAGTCAGTGATTTGAGTGATCTTGTGAACATTTATATAATTAAGAATAATTAACAATAATATTTCAAATAAAGATAAGTGAAACATGTGATATTATTCAGGGAGAAAGCCCAGATAAAAACAGTTTCTATTAACATGGAATGGAGGAGATAGTAATATTGAAATAAGGTTTTGTTTTAAAATTAAGAATACAATGAATAAAACACCCCATGTTAAAAGGGGAAATAACTTTAATAAGTTTGTAAGAAGTGATGATGTTTATCACTCAAAGTATTAGCAAAAGAATGAAATTAATGTTAAAACCAACAGTAACTAATAACTTATAAAGAATAGTTTGTTTCAATGTTATGAAGAGGATATGGCTGAAAGAAACTTGCAGTCCATAAGCCTAATTATTATATTTTAAAATATGTATAATGAAAACTGTATTGAATAGTAATTAAAACACAAACAGAATCAACACACAACACAAACAAACATGATAACAAAGTGAAGCCCATCAGGCTGACTTAAAGTGGAATTTAAAAGAAATAAACAAAATACCATCATGGCTACTTTTGGCTATGAAAACATCTAACTGTCAGACACACACAAATGTCAAATTGTAACAAATTCACAAGGAAATTTATTAATCTAAGACCAGTAAATGGCCAGTAATTATATGTAAATCATTTTAAAAGAGAAATGTTATTATAAAAGTTTAATTTAAGAGAGATATGTAATTTATCAAATGTCAAATATTTAGACTAAAGTTAATGTATAATAGAATATGACCTTATGAAGTATCATTTTAAACTTTGAAAGGAAAGAAATACAATAGTGATATTATTTATTACCACAAAGGAATGATAAAGGAATAAAATCATTAAGAAAATACATAATAAATTTGAATAAAAATTCAAATCTCTTAACAATGCTTTTGAAAGAGGCCTTAACCAATCAAAGGGTTACTGTTACCATAGTAACGGGCGGGGTTGAATACTAATTTTCCGTTAAATTTATTAGACTTGAAGAAATGACGCGTGGGTAAGCGGCACGCAAAATTGTGATGTCTGAAATTTTCAATTAAATAGTTAAAAAGACGTTCGGAAGTTGACAACCAAAAACCAGAGACGAATAGATGCAGAACTACTAAGATTTAACGATGTCCTGGAACCAAGTAACAATAAATTAATTAGCAGAAATCCCAAGACAAGATTGAAAAAGATGTACGAAGTCTAAAACCAGTCCAAAATTGCAGAATTTCCACTACCCCAGATGACAACATATCAACACTGTCTGAACCAATAAGTATCAAATAAATTCCTTTCTCCCAGAAACCAAATTACTTTAAATATTTCTCAAACAATCAAATTTCTCACTATTGAACAAATATAATTTTCTTTCAAAGGTTTAATGCATAATTAACTTACGTAAAAACATTTTGTTAATTAAAATATAACCTCGCATTAGAGTGCGAACTTTGTAACAAACAATACGACACTACCGAACAATTTGTAAAAACACATTATACTCTCTAAGTACGTATAAGGTATGGTAGTGTACTTTTTTAATGTAACCAACGTTGATGTCTTATTTTATAATCCAAAGGACCCCAGATTTTGAACAGATTCATATATTGTATGTAAACAGTAGCCATCACGGCATCGAAATAATTTGTTTTAAAACCGATTTGCCAACCTTGAAGTATTGGCGTCTCATGTTCTAAGCCGGAGCAATTTGTTATCAAACCATTTATAATCCTTTTGTCATATTAATTAATGACTGAATTTGTATTAAAATTACAGTACAGAGTATTACTATCGTTTTATTTCATAGGACGTTGTAGAATATATGTGTGTTAGCAATTTTTATTCAGTAACCAACTAGCGCTCGTCACGAGTGGACAATACGGCAACCTGTACAGCGGCGGGAACCATTCGAACGCTCCAGCTGTCAACGCTAATAACACTTATCAACTTGTAATTTAACACTTTTAATTTTTTTAATAGAAACAATTTGGCGCCACCCGGGATTCGCAACCCCTATGAATTAACAGGTAGGTTGTACTGGTAATTTGAACAACGCTACAGACTTCAGTAGTGACTACTATTATTGTAACGACCGGTGTGAGGCGAACACACCACATTAACACTTATACACATTATAAACAAGTGTAAACACATTTATACAGGTACGACCACATTTTTTCGTTACATATTGGCGACCAGCAACGTGAGGCTAGAAAGGATAACTAGCGGCGGTTATGAATAGACACGGTATGGTTACGAGGCTCAAAGGTAAGGAAGCATTAAACCAAGAAGGAAACCAAGAAGAAATGGAAGAAGTTGAGGAAATAGAAGTCGAGGAAACGATTGGAGAATTGTTGGAAGAGAATCCACAGGAGGACCAACTGGAAAATCCAAATCCACCTGAACCAGAAATAGAAGCAGAAGCAATGGTAAACAACCAACCGGAAAACCAATTTGAGATAGTGAGAGGGAACAACAGGCGGGTGACAAGGGAGAAGTTAGAGGAGACCCCAATATACTAAAATTGATGGAGTTAATGAATAGTATGAATGAAATTTCGAAGAAAACAAATGAGAAGATAGACCAAATCCAGGAAGATAACAAGAGAACAAAGGAAGATTTGAATAAAAAATTGGAATCATTACAAATGGGAATGAATAAAAAACTGGACCAAAACAGTGAAGAATTGAAGAAGCAAATGAAGGTGATACATGGAAGTCAGGAGGCATTGGAAAGAAGCGCGAAGAACTGAAGAGTGAGATAAAAAAGGATTTTGAAATAGTCAATAACACGATCGAAAATAGTAATGAAACACTCCAACGACAAATGAAGGAAGATGGTGAGAAGAACCGAGAAGAATTAAGATTCATGCTAGTAGAGTTTCGTGAAGAAGTCAAACGGACAAAAACAGGGATGAATAAGAGATGGGAAGAAACAAGTTACCCAGTAGATCAACTTAGTGAAACGGTAATTAGTGATTTCAAACCATGGAATGAAACACTAGACAGCACTTCTGAAGGTATCAAAGAAACATTGAATGAGAACAGGGAACCGGGGAATCAGAAAATAACACAAAAGGAGATGGAATTTGTAGAAGAAACAAATGTATTGTTTTCTGAGAATAAAGACAACAGTGACACCAAGAAAATTAAGCACATAAAAACCAACAGTAGAAGGGTAAAGAAGAATCAAATCATTAAGAAGATTAAGAAAACAGAGGAAATGAGAAAGGTATATAAAAGGAAACTCATCAAAACACGAGAAGAAGTGGAGATGATGAAGAACGGACTCATCGATGTGTTTAATTTGCCCCTTACCTACCAAAGCAAAATAATAAAGTATAAAGATTGTAGGAGGACTCTGAGGGAAATTATAAAAGGAATTCACAACCAACCAGGGGATCAAAATTTCAGAAAATCTATGCTTCAATGGAAGATGCCAGAAATAGAAATGACTGACAACAAAACAGAGTATAACAAATCAAGAAGGTCAATAAAACACTGGAACACACCAGAAATGGAAATTCCGAATAAAAAAGCAAAAATAACATTCATGAGAAAGGCACAATTAACTTCTTTGATTAATCGACAAAGTAATCAAATGTTTAAGGTAAGCATAAATACTACGGAACATATGGTATTAGAGGAATTATGGTACAAGACGGGGGAGACCTATGTTGCAAGGAAGAAAACAGTTCTACACGCCAGAGTTATCCAAACCACGAGTGCAGAAGAACTGATGGACCATGGTCCACTAAGCGAAGATACCACACTCCAAGAAAAGGGACTGATCTTCGAATTACTGACCAAGCAACCCAATGGAATAGAAGGAAGTATTAAAGTTAAATTAGACCAATAAAAATCACCAAGACAAGAAATGACAACGACCAAGACGAATTAAATGAGAAAAAATAAACTATAATTAATAAATAAACTTAAAAAATTATCCAGAATAAATGTAGAAAATCAGACATTTGAAGGAGAAGAGGTGAAGAATAACGAAGCATCGAACAAAAAAGGAGAAGGCAATAATAAAGGAAAGAAAAGAGAAGTCAACTTACAAAAATATAAATAACAAGGACCAGTGTATAGTAATATGTATAACCCAATATAAATCCGTACATTATCACAAAAGATAATGGTAATAATACTTACCAGATAAGCAATGTAAATACAAGAAAAATAAAGGGAGTTTATAACCAAACTTCGATAAAAAAGTTTTATGAAGAAGAATAAATAATGAAATGAAATAAACATATTTCAAAATTCCAAAAGAGATTGTAAGATCAACTTACTACCCTATTTAGATGATATGTGCGGAATAAAAAGAATTAATATAAATGAATAATAATGTAAAAAACAAAGGAAACAGTTACACAAATTCCTTTCAATTTAAATCAACTCACAGACTAATAAAAGGTTGATATATGAATTATGAAATAAAAAAGTGAGATAATAAGGAATAAGTTACACACATTCCTATATAATATAAATGTAAGAATCACAAACTTACGATTATAATTAAACAAAAAAAATAACTAAAAAAGGAATACGCTACAAACATTCCTTTAAAGTAAGAGAATTAACTTACAAAGAATTATCAAAAATTATATTTAATACAGAATAAAATAAACAAAAATAAAATCAAGCTCAAATTACTGAGATAATTACCTGAAATTATAATGAATCAAATGTATTCTAAGAAAACAAAAAATCTGAACTGGTACAAGGAAGAGAGAGAAATTATGTATAAAACAAATATACAGCTATGGCTAAAGCAGAATATTGCTAAATGACCAAGAAAAGAATAAAAAATGTCTAAGACAATTAAAATGATCACAACGATAATTGAAAACAAAATAATGAAAAGTGAGATATGATGAAATTAACATATGAATAAATATAAAAACAATCAAGTGTATGAGTAGATGATAAGGTATAGCGGAAGGAAGAATGAGTAAAAGGCCAAAGTGATGTAAAAACAAACCACAAGGTGGACAATCCCAAAGTATATTATTATATTATTATTATTATTATTATTATTGATTTAAGTCACAAGTTGACAAAGAAGCTATTTAAGATTGACTGTTGAAAAGTCCAGCAATCCAAATGAACTGAGCAGAGATGATGTGCATCTGGTCTCAGAAAAATGAGTAGTAATGGGAGAAACCAGCTACTATAAAAGTTAGGGAAAAAATTGTGTATAAGGGAAAATGCACCAATGGAAATAAATAAAAACAGATCCAAATAAAATGGAATGAATTAAGTAAGAAGCGATATAAAGAATGGAGAAACAAACAAGAAAGGAAAGGAAAAAGATTATATATAACTGACAATTTCATAAAAAACTATGCTAGTGTTTTATCAAAATGATCAATTTTAGAGGAGAGGCATTATGTTACAACACAAATAAGCCAACCCCGTACCAGGGATAAAAAAGATAATTCTTAATGTAAAAATACTTCATATAAAATAAAATGTTTAAAAATGAATAAAATATAAATATTATGACACGACGAACGACGATATTACCCAACCCAAGTGATTGACCCAACAACAGAAAAACAAAAGAAGGGAACCACGAAACATACACAGAGACAAAAGGTGATTGACCAAACAAATATGAACAAACAAAAGAAGATAAGAAACCAGAACTAAAGAAGAATCAAAGGAAGTGAACAAATTCCTACAACTATATAGAAATTAAACCAGATGAGAAGAGGAGAACCGAACCAAGATGAAGACAATTGAAGTTGAAGAAAAAGAAGAAGAATGAAGAGGAGACAGGTTAAACCCAAAGAGAAACTAACACCACATATAAAGGGGAGAAATGGTAGACTCAAAGATAGAATACTGTAAATAAACCCCAAATAATTATCTACTAATGAAACAAATAGTATTGTTGTAATTGAAATAACTTATATACCTATTTTAAAACAAAAGACAATTATAAAGTAACGTAGTGTAGAAAAGTACACTAACACAATTATTAAGGTTAGATTTAATGAAAGGTAAATAACCAAATGTCATTAATAATAAGAATTATGTTGTAAAGAAATAGTGAGAAATAATAGGAGAAATAAGTATAGGGATTACCCATTAAGTAACACTTAATACAAACAGTGAACCAAAATAAAGTGCAATAGTGAAAGTGTAAATACCCTAAAAATAGTGAGTTTGTATCAGTGATAAACCTCTGTTAATTAAAGGTGAAGGTGATACGTGGAAATAGGTATTTTAAGTAATAAAGATGTAATAATAAATAAGAAAACACTTTATAAAGCATTGATAAACAGTCAGTGATTTGAGTGATCTTGTGAACATTTATATAATTAAGAATAATTAACAATAATATTTCAAATAAAGATAAGTAAAACATGTGATATTATTCAGGGAGAAAGCCCAGATAAAAACAGTTTGTATTAACATGGAATGGAGGAGATAGTAATATTGAAATAAGGTTTTGTTTTAAAATTAAGAATACAATGAATAAAACACCCCATGTTAAAAGGGGAAATAACTTTAATAAGTTTGTAAGAAGTGATGATGTTTATCACTCAAAGTAGTAGCAAAAGAATGAAATTAATGTTAAAACCAACAGTAACTAATAACTTATAAAGAATAGTTTGTTTCAATGTTATGAAGAGGATATGGCTGAAAGAAACTTGCAGTCCATAAGCCTAATTGTTATATTTTAAAATATGTATAATGAAAACTGTATTGAATAGTAATTAAAACACAAAGAGAATCAACACACAACACAAACAAACATGATAACAAAGTGAAGCCCATCAGGCTGACTTAAAGTGGAATTTAAAAGAAATAAACAAAATACCATCATGGCTACTTTTGGCTATGAAAACATCTAACTGTCAGACACACACAAATGTCAAATTGTAACAAATTCACAAGGAAATTTATTAATCTAAGACCAGTAAATGGCCAGTAATTATATGTAAATCATTTTAAAAGAGAAATGTTATTATAAAAGTTTAATTTAAGAGAGATATGTAATTTATCAAATGTCAAATATTTAGACTAAAGTTAATGTATAATAGAATATGACCTTATGAAGTATCATTTTAAACTTTGAAAGGAAAGAAATACAATAGTGATATTATTTATTACCCCAAATGAACGATAAAGGAATAAAATCATTTAGAAAATACATAATAAATTTGAATAAAAATTCAAATCTCTTAACAATGCTTTCAAAAGAGGCCTTAACCAATCAAAGGGTTACTGTTACCATAGTAACGGGCCGTTGAATACTAATTTTCCATTAAATTTATTAGACTTGAAGAAATGACGCGTGGGTAAGCGGCACGCAAAATTGTGATGACTGAAATTTTCAATTAAATAGTTAAAAAGACGTTCGGAAGTTGACAACCAAAAACCAAAAACGAATAGATGCAGAACTACTAAGATTAAACGATGTCCTGGAACTAAGTAACAATAAACTAATTAGCAGAAATCCCAAGACAAGATTGAAAAAGATGTACGAAGTCTAAAACCAGTCCAAAATTGCAGAATTTCCACTACCCCAGATGACAACATATCAACACTGTCTGAACCGATAAGTATCAAATAAATTCCTTTCTCCCAGAAACCAAATTACTTTAAATATTTCTCAAACAATCAAATTTCTCACTATTGAACAAATATAATTTTCTTTCAAAGGTTTAATGCATAATTAACTTACGTAAAAACATTTTGTTAATTAAAATATAACCTCGCATTAGAGTGCGAACTTTGTAACAAACAATACGACACTACCGAACAATTTGTAAAAACACATTATACTCTCTAAGTACGTATAAGGTATGGTAGTGTACTTTTTTAATGTAACCAACGTTGATGTCTTATTTTATAATCCAGAGGACCCCAGATTTTGAACAGATTTATATATTGTATGTAAACAGTAGTCATCACGGCATCGAAATAATTTGTTTTAAAACCGATTTGCCAACCTTGAAATATTGGCGTCTCATGTTCTAAGCCGGAGCAATTTGTTATCAAACCATTTATAATCCTTTTGTCATATTAATTAATGACTGAATTTGTATTAAAATTACAGTACAGAGTATTACTATCGTTTTATTTCATAGGACGTTGTAGAATATATGTGTGTTAGCAATTTTTATTCAGTAACCAACTAGCGCTCGTCACGAGTGGACAATACGGCAACCTGTACAGCGGCGGGAACCATTCGAACGCTCCAGCTGTCAACGCTAATAACACTTATCAACTTGTAATTTAACACTTTTAATTGTTTTAATAGAAACAATTTGGCGCCACCCGGGATTCGCAACCCCTATGAATTAACAGGTAGGTTGTACTGGTAATTTGAACAACGCTACAGACTTCAGTAGTGACTACTATTATTGTAACGACCGGTGTGAGGCGAACACACCACATTAACACTTATACACATTATAAACAAGTGTAAACACATTTTAACAGGTACGCACCCGTTACTTCGTTACATATTGACGAACCCAACGCGGGGCTGTAAAGAGGACGGCACCACTTATTATTATCGTTACAATATTCTGAAAAATAACACCGGATTTCACATGTCGGACAGGATGTCCTGTTGCAATTTGTATTGCGATTATCTTGGCTGCAAGCCAAGTTATGCTTATTCTAGAATATACATCTGATTGGTAATTTTTATAACTATGACATATTCAAAGCTCTACCCCGTAGCTCACTCACTAGGGGAGTTATTAAATAAAATTAATTATCTCTTTTAATCTTTAATTATATGAACTGAAATTTGCACACCCTATTACTAATATTTCGGCAAACATTTTGGCTATTTTGGTTTTTGCCTATATTTATCAGTTTCCGAAATGTTAATAATTTAAAATTAGGGCGTGTCCCTAATTGTTATAACTGTATGTGGTTACGTAATGCCACCGGACGCTGCCGTTGGTCGCTATACAATTCATTTGAACGCTCGCTACTGCACATGGCGTGATTGTAACGGTTTAAATTTTTAAATTTATTTTAACATTGATTTTCAAAACTCTTTACATAAAACTCCAAATCTTTGAGATTCGGTTAAGTTATAATATATATATAGTGTGTGTGTGTAACACAAAATGTGTTCTGTTTACAACCAAAACATTAAAATAACTACCTTTTCCCAGCATAACAGAAGAGCATAAGAGAAAATGTTCATAGATGGAGGTGACAGTTGGATAAAAGGTTGAGAAACTCTAATGTAGAGGAGCGGTTACCAACATGTCTTTACCCTAAATACTTTTGACTTACTTTTTCTACAAATAGTACCCATTTTAAACACTTTAATTGATACTGTTATGACATTACAGAACAAGCTACATGTTTCTTGGCTATTCCAGTGGAACCTGGCTACAATGTGTGTGTGTGTGTGTGTGTGTGTGTGTGTGTGTGTGTGTGTGTGTGTGTGTGTGTGTGTGTGTGTGTGTGTGTGTGTGTGTGTGTGTGTGTGTGTGTGTGTGTGTGTGTGTGTGTGTGTGTGTGTGTGTGTGTGTGTGTGTGTGTGTGTGTGTGTGTGTGTGTGTGTGTGTGTGTGTGTGTGTGTGTGTGTGTACATATTGCTGCTACTTTGATATGAAGGACAATTACATGACACTTGTCATGCGTCCGCAACAAGACTTTTCCAGATCATACCGGCCCGCACGCGCTGTGTTCAAGGCCGCAGTCAATTACATTCTAGTGTTTTCTAGTAGATATGTATTATGGAATATGCTGGAACTCAGCGGGGTATAAATACAAGACGTTAGCGATGGTTAGATCAGTTTTAGTGGCGATTTATTCTAGTCCGGTTCGAAGTATTGTGGCAAAGTGTTATGTGTTTTTATAATTGTGCGGGACAATTGTGGACATGTGATTTAATTGGTGTCTTGTATTTTGCTTTCTACTTTACCATACGACGATCAGTTAGACCGTCGTACAGTGGTGTCAGAAGCTGGACAGAACCGTTAACAGTGAAAACAGTGGATATTTTGTACAAGACGTGAGTAATTTGTAATTAATCAGTAAACAATGGATGCCATTCAGATGATGGAAGCTTTCCAAGCGCTGCTGTGGCAGACACGGGAACAACAAATATTAGAATGACAACAAGAGGCTGAAGAGACAAAAGAAGAATGCCGACGGAAAAGAGAAGTAGAGAAAAACGACAATATGAGAAAGCAAAAGAGAGACAGAAAACCCTCCTGCTGGAAACACAAGTACGCCAGAAAGCATTACTGCTGGAAACAAAAGAAAGTTAAAAAGCACTGTTGCTCAAGTCGGAAGGACGACGGGCAGAGGAATTGAAGCATGAAACAGAAGACACCAAGAAAGAAAATACCTAGAGAAGAGAGTGATTGCACCAATTGTAGAAGTAAAGCCCCAGAACGGCATGTGTGCCCCGACTTAGTCAGCAACCGCCAGCCTCAAATTAGATCTTGTACAACACAGACTGTGACTGGAAGCCCCGTCAAGGTGCTAGGAAAGGTAGATGTACGTATACGCCTGGGTCTTCTCAAGTTAAGCCACCAAATGCTTGTTCCAGACGTTGTCGATGAAGTGATTCTTGGCACGGACATTATGAATGCCTACGGATTCATTGTGGACTTAAGAGAGAATGTCCTGAGGGTTGGCCAAGAGAAGATAAAGCTTTGCATGGCTAAAATTACAGGGTCTACCAATCGTTTTATTAAGCAAGTGGCATTGGCTGAAAAAAGTCAACAGGTCTGGTCAAGAGGAACTCTTCCTATTGCAAGTGGAAATGGAGGAAGAACTAGCAGAGGAAGTACAAATAAGTGTAACAACAAAAGAAGTGATTGGAAAGCCAACTATGGGTGTCAAGACAAGACTCTTGCTTGTTCCTAAGCTAATGGAAGCTCCTGGGGGAAACGTTGCTGAAGATGAAGTCATGCAACAGGTTGTTGATGAGAACCAATCAGACTTGGACCAGTTAATGGCGTATAGATCATCAGTACATGATGCAACGTGAGTGATTCCCGCAAAACTAGTGATTGAGTGGAAGACTTGATGATTCCTGGGAACTTGATGTTTGGGTTATACGAGACTGAATTCGAAGAGCTGGAGAATTATCTCTCACAAGTAGACCAGCTGTGTAGATGCCCAGGCCAAATATTACTTCAGAGATACTTTGCCAGTTCGAGACGAACAGGCTTAAGAAGGGCGCAGTGTTATGACATTACAGAACATGCTACGTGTTTCTCGGCTATTCGAGCAGAGTCTGGCTCTAATGTGTGTGTGCGTACATATTGCTGCTACTTTGAGAAGAAGGACAATTTACGTGACACTTGTTTACGCGTCCGCAACAAGACTTTTCCATACCATACCGGTCCGCGCACGCTGTGTTCAAGGCCGCAATCAATTACATTCTAGTGATCTAGTAGACATGTATTATGGAATATGCTGGAATCTCAGCGGGGTATAAATACAAGACTTCAGCGGCGCTTAGATCAGTTTTAGTGGCGATTTATTCTAGTCTGTTTCGAAGTATTGTGGCGAAGAGTTATGTGTTTTTATAATTGTGCAGGACAATTCTAATACAATTGTGGACATTTTTATTGTGTTTGAACAATTTTTATTTGATTTGTTGTAAGAGACTATCTTGTTGATTACAAACTGGTTAATTGTGATAATTAAAGCTGGTGATTAGTGACTTAATTGGTGTCTTGTATTTTGCTTTCCACTGTACCATACCAAAATCAGTTAAACCGTCGTAACAATACATTTACATTTGCACAGTAATATAATTTTAAAAATCACAAAAACATGGGCTGAAAACAAGGTATAAGATAATACAATGTATATGTAATAAACATTTATTTTATATAATCAGTTCAAAACTCTGATTACAATTTATTGTTATCATTTATTATAACACAAAAAACAATAGGAATTTGCTATTTACTTCTTTGCAGTTTGAAAATCTAATATTTTTTAAAACAAGTCATGTGCACACACACACACACACACACACACACACACACACACACTGAGCATTGTCTGATACGCACTTTTGTTCAGCAAGTCTGTACAATAAAAAAGCTTTATAATGTTTTATAACGAACTTTGTTTAAAGAATTTGTGAGCTCCTTAGTATTCAAGTCATTGCTGGTACATGAATATATTGATTTAAATTAATTCTTTGATATCTTCTGACTCATAATCTCAAGCTAATTTTACAGGATGTTTCTGTAAGTTTCTGGCATACTACATAAACATATTATTCTAACAAAATAATAAAAAAAAGTTTATCTAAACATAGATCTGAAAAACTTTGTTTCTACTTACGGCCAATCAGATGTTTTCATTTTTTTTGTCTCAAAGGTAAAATCACACAATGCTGCATCTATGGAAATTAACATATGGTATTGGTTGTTGGGGCGGGACATACATATTATATTTGAATTCCCTATTAGCCTTATAAAAACATTATATTCGAATTCTGCTAGAAAAGACGTAAGGTATAACTACTCATTTCCTTTGTTTCAGAAAATTGATTATTTACGTACAAGTCATTTTTATGTATATAAAGTACTTAAAATATATTTCAATAGAAGTGGAGATTATGGGAAAATGAACGTTCGACAACTAGAGTGTGAAAATGAAACTCTTTTGATACCTTTAGCTAAAAAGGAAATATATAACAAGTTTATTCATGGTTTGTATCCTAGATTTTATAATCGTTTACCTGCCGACATGAAAAATAAAAAAACAAAACAATTTTCTCAAACATATGAAATATTGGCTAATGAATAGAAAGCAGCTGAATACCTTTATCACCCTGTATATTGTTAATAATCATTTCAACCTCATGAGATGCTATCATTAACAGAAGAAATTTAATTTGTGTTTATATTTTATTTGTAAAGAGCATAGCTAGATTTAGTTGTGATGTAACAGTATTCATTATTTGTTTTTTATTAAAAATTGTTAACAATTATAAAAATTTCTAAATATAATTATACCACACCAACTTGGAACACAAAGTTTTTTATTGGTAAAAACATAAAAGTTTTACCTTATAGCCTGAACCAGATTTCGCTTATTATAAGCTTCGTCAGAGGCTGCCATTGGGAGCGATGTCTGTCTTGTTCTTGGCGAAGGTGTCGACTTTTGAAGGATCGATGTTGTGTGTGTGGGGTGTTGTTATATGTTCGAATAATATGCGTGTTTTAATTGTGTCTGTTCGTTTAGGATTTCGTTTTTATGTGTTTTTGTGTGTTTGTATATTTCCAATTGTTCAAGAGTGTCTAGTTTTCAGCCTTTTGTGTGTACGTATAGAATATCTATTTTCAATCAGAATTATTACTGTTGCACACCACTATAGAAAAATTATTCTGATTAGGGCTTTCAAGCTTCACAGCTCATCATCAGATCGGCATTAACAAGAGGAAGTAAAAACCAAACCCTTCACACACACACCCCTCCCCTCCGACCACACAACAAGCTATAATTCAACTGTCCCTTCCCTACCTCCAAGCCCTGTCACCCCCGTCTGTACAGTTACATATTCTAGCACATTCCTTGTGTGTGTGTGTGTGTGTGTGTGTGTGTGTGTGTGTGTGTGTGCGCGCGTGTGTGCGTGCGTGCGTACGTGCGTGCGTGCGTGCGTGCGTGCGTGCGTGCGTGTGTGTGTGTGTGTGTGTGTGTGTGTGTGTGTGTGTGTGTGTGTGTGTGTGTGTGTGTGTGTGTGTGTGTGTGTGTGTGTGTGCATTCTTTTTAAAACCTACCGCCTTTCTCATTTACACTTATGGGCGCGGTCACTCACCCTTATTTTAAAACATCCAATAGTCCTATGCAATTTAATTCTTAGTGTTATCTATCAGTCCTCTTTAATTCCTTTTATCTATCTCTTGTTATATGTCTTTCACTTTTTAATTATATTATAAAATATTTCTTCATTATCAAATTTAGTTTTGTAACGATGATACGGGACGTCCGTCTCATTTAAGCCCCGCGATGGAAGCCAATCTGTAACGTTGTTATGTATTATGATTACAATAATAAATAGGAGCGAATATATTGAAAAGACAGAACTTCTCTTCAGGAATGACAATTTCAAGATATTAAATGATCCCACTAATAAGTTTCAAAAACAAATAAAATCACTTATTAAAAATTGCCCTAATATATTTTCAGACACAAAAAGTTTCATGCTAACTATGATGAACCCAAAAGCTCCTGTTTTGTATAGTTTACCAAAAATACATAAACCTAATTGTCCCATGCGCCCAGTTGTTTCATATGTAACTGCACCTGCATATAAAGTCTGTAAAAAACTTAATGAATTATTGCCAAAATATATTAACTTTAACCCAAAGTATGCTATTAAAAACACTTTAAAATTAGTTAATAATATAAAAAATGTACATTTACCACTGAATGCAAAATTAGTTTCATTTGATGTTAAGAATTTATTTCCGTCTATACCTGTAGATGTTCTGTTGTCTATCTGTTCCTCACATATACAAAATACTTTAACCTTAAATAGTGATCAGAAAAAAGAATTATTCTCTGCCTTAGATATTTGCATAGGACAAAATTATTTTCAGTTTAATAATAAAATCTATAAACAATTAAATGGCTTACCTATGGGCTCTCCTTTATCACCTTTATTAAGTGAAATCTTATGACATTTTTGGAAGAAAACATTTTTACATCCGATAACCCCAACATAAAATATGTTTTTCATTGGGCAAGGTATGTTGATGATATATTTTGTATCTGGACGGGAACAGATAGACAGCTCCATATGTTCTTAGATTATATTAATTCCTTTTATAGTAGCGTGCAATTTACACTTGAAACAGAAAATATGAAAAGTTTAAATTTTTGGATCTAACCATTACTAGATCACAAAATAATCTTAGTTTTCAGATATATAGAAAACCTACTTTTACAGATACCGTTATACATAAACAATCACTAACATCATGACACATAAAATTAAGCAGTTTCATGCAGTGGTTAATCGTCTCCTTATAGTTCCTTTATCCAAAGAAAATTTCAATAAAGAGGTAGATATTATAAAAGCCATAGCACAAAATAACGGTTATGATGAAAGAATAATTAACTCTTTAATTTAAAAAAAAAAACAGAAGAAAATTACTTTAAAAGAATTTTATTCCATAGAGCCAGATCAGGGTAACAAAAAATGTCACTTAACAAATTACATTCCGTGTATAACAGATAAGATTAATAATAGGTTAAAAAACCATGGTCTTAACATGGTATCAGTAAACAAACGTAATCTTTTTTCACTACTAGTCAATAATAAAGAAAAATCTAACACACTGGAGAAAAATGGAGTTTATGAAATACACTGTGCAGAATGCGATGCTATTTATATCGGACAATGTGGCCGTGCTCTGAAACATCGCATTTCTGAACATAAGAAGGCGATTGTAACTAATACATCTAATACAGGTTTTGCAGATCATTGCTTACAACACAATCACTTCATAGACACAAAAAACATAACACTACTCCACAACATACAAAAAGGTAAAAAAATGGATTTGTTAGAAATTTTAGAAATTAAAAAAGCAATAAAAAATAACAAAAATTTAACCAATGAACAGACTGAATTTTGTGTATCCCCTTTATTAAAATCTGTTATTTAGTTTAGTTTATTTTATATTATTTTGAATGTTCATCATTATTTTAAATTTTGCGTTCAGTTTATATTTAGTTCAGTTAATTTTATATTTTGCATTCATGATTGTATTTAGTTTTTAAAGACACCTGACCTTCCCTTGTCTCATGCACACACTCTCCCCCCTCGCCATCACAACACAGATGTTCCAGATACGCCCTAAACAGATGTTCACCACCTACACTCCACTAACATCCTGTGTTCAGTAATTTCATTCACTCGCTCTTTGACAATGGCTTAAGTTAGTCGAAACAGCTGTCAGAGTTAATTAAAAAATTTGTGAAACTTACCAAGTGTTTTTATATATTTTACAAAACCTTTGTATTAATATGTTTCACCAAGTGCCCAACGAGTCATCAATTAATATCGTTTATTTTAAGTGTTTATTAGTCGGTAATCCCTATAATTACTTTCTCTTTGTCGCTTAGTTAATTTTATTTTCTCACCATCTCACTATCTCTCTCTTTACAAATATTGTTTATACTATTAATAAGTTATGTTTTTATAGAGTTCTTTATTACGTCTAACTAATTCTTGGGTTAGTGTACTTTTATTTTTCACTTTAATTTATTTGGTTTTTTTCAAATATCATTTACATTTATCTTTTAATCGATAATAATAGTTATTTTTTACATTGGTTAGTTATTGGTTTCGTTTCCCATATTACATTTGAGTGTACCATTTCTCCTTTTCATATTCTATATTATTTGTCTGTGTTTTCTCATTCAGTTTCACTTTATTTCCTTTATACTTGGTTTGTTTCATGTTCATTTCCCTTCTTCTTCACTTTCATCTTGTTTTGTTTCAGTTTATTTTGGTTTTCCCCTTCTCATTTAGTTTTATTTCATTTGGTTGTATGGAGTCATTCGCTTCCTTCAATAGGTTTCATTCTTATTTAGTTTCGTTTTTTCCTTCTCCTTTTGATTCTTTTTATTTGGTCAATCACTTGGGTTAGGTCATGTCGTCGTTTGTCGTGTCATTGTCATTTTATTTTCATTATTTTAAACATTTTATTATATGAATTATTTTTTATATTGTTGATTCATCTTTTTTATCCCTGGTATCGGGGTGGCTTATTTGTGTTGTAACAGTTTTAATATTCATTAAATTGTCTAACCCTTTTTCTCTTTCTCTCAATATTTCCAACTCCTCCCTAAGCTTCCTTACAACTGTATTATTTACTATTTTTAAAATTTTATAATCTTCCAAAGGATTCACAAACTTGTGGTTTACTTCTATGAAATGTCTTGCATATAACGAATTCGTTGTTCTATTACCTTCTCCACGTTTGTGGTCTGACAATCTGCATACGAATGTCCGTCCTGTCTCACCTAGGTACACTTTGTTGCAATCCTTACATTTTAATTTATAAATTCCGCTTCTCTGTAATACTGTTTTTTTTTCTATATTTTTATTCCTTATCTTTTCAAATACCGTTTCACATTTTTTAATAGCTATATCTACTCCATATTTAAAGATAAAATTTGGGATATTTTATTAAAATAACAAAATTAAAATCCCAAATTAAAATAATAAATAATATCCCAAATTAAAATAACATTTGGGATATTTAGGAAAGAATCGTATTCTGATATAACGATACCAAGAGAGTCTTACCATCCTTATAGATATAAAATGGCGGCAGTCACTTCATTTTGTTATAGAACCCAGAAGTGTTTAAAAGAGATAGAAACAAAAGATAGGGAGGGAGTTAAAAACGATAAAGGGAATTGTAAGGAATAATAATTATAACACCAACATAGTGGATAAATTTATGAAAAGTATTAACATACAAAAAGCTAAAATAGAACCAGAACAAAAGAATTATGCAGGGTCATTGACATACATAGGATCACATACTAGGAAAATTATAAAATGTTTTAATAAATACGGAGTAGATATAGCTATTAAAAAATGTGAAATGGTATTTGATAAGATAAGGAATAAAAATATAGAAAAAATCCCAGTATTATAGAGAAGCGGAATTTATAAATTAAAATGTAAGAATTGCAACAAAGTGTACCTAGGTGAGACAGGACGGAAATTCGTATGCAGGTTGTCTGACCACAAACGTGGAGAAGGTAATAGAACAACGAATTCGTTATATGCAAGACATTTCATAGAAGAAAACCACAAGTTTGTGAATCCTTTGGAAGATTATGAAATTTTAAAAATAGTAAATAATACAGTTGAAAGGAAGCTTAGGGAGGACTAGAAATATTGAAAGAAAGAGAAAAAGAGTTAGACAATTTAATGAATATTAAAACTAAATTTGATAATGAAGAAATATTTTATAATATGATTAAAAAGTAAAAGATAGATAACAAGAGATAGATAAAAGTAATTAAAGAGGACGGATAGATAACATTAAGAATTAAATTGCATAGGACTATTGGATGTTTTAAAATAAGGGTGAGTGACCGCGCCCATAAGTGTAAATGAGAAAGGCGGTAGGTTTTAAACAGAATGTACACACACACACACACACACACACATAAACACAAGGAATGTGCTAGAAAAATATGTAACTGTACAGACAGGGGTGACAGGGCTCGGAGGTAGGGAAGGGACAGTTGAATTATAGCTTGTTGTGTGTGGTCGGAGGGGGGCTGTGAAGGGGTTGGTTTTTACCTCCTCTTGTTAATGCCAATCTGGCGATGAGCTGTGAAGCTTGAAAGCACTAATCAGAATAATTTTTCTATAGTGGTGTGCAACAGTAATAATTCTGATTGTGATTATAACCACTAACAAAACTTTCTTCATTAACTATCTATTTTGTTGTCAAAGTTTGTGTATGTATACAAACATCGACAACAACATGGATATTCTACATGTACACATACACAGCTGTGTTATTTTTAATTTGCTCTTTTATGTTTGCTATTGAGTCTTCTACTGAAGACGTTTTTGTTGACATTGTTTGTTCTATATTTGAAAAAAGATTTTTATACTGTAGACAATCTTACCTCTTGGCTATTCAGATCACTGCATAATTCACCCAAGTTACCATGTAGGAGACCCAACTCTGCAGTAGTATGTTCTTTCAACTGTTTTTGCTTGAAAAAGAACTTCCAATTTATCTGCTTCCTGCTTACGTTTCTCATCTTGTCGATCTTCCGACTCGAGCAAGAGTGGTTTTAGCCATTCTTCTGCCTCTTCTCTTTCCTATCTGTGTTTCTCATAATTACCTGAGACCGTTCTGTAATTACCGTAAAAATGTAAAGAGTGTAATGTAACAGAATGGGGGGACTAAATAAATGTAAAAACCCAACATAAAAACCCATAAAAATAAATAAAAACAAAACCATAATAATAGACCATGAAGTACAATGCATTCAGTAAATGAACAAATGTACCATATTTTATAAGAAAATAATGTATATAAGATTAAATAATAAGAGTGAAGTTGAGGAGGGAAATAGCAATGTGAAATCAACCAGTGAAAAAGTGGATAACCCAATAAGAATAATAATAAGTATTAATCCCACAAACAGTACGGTGAGGATGAATACCAGATATAAGTGAACACAATAATCAGTGCAATAGACACCAGACAAGAGTATTAGACTAATAAAATAATGAACAAATGTTAATGATAATAATAACTACTATAAGTTAGGTATTAATATTGATAAAGTTTGTTAGTTCTAAGATAGTTATTAGTTTTTTTTTATTCCTTGTGACAGTACATACCGAGTCACAGGTATAAAACCGGGGTTCAGAGTTTTAACTAGATCAAAATTAAGAATAAAATCATTTTACTTTGAAATCCATGTGAAATAGTGGCAACAGAAGCTTAAGGAATGTGGGGTGCATCTTGTAAACAAATGAGTTGAGAGCTATTTTTAGCTCCATCTAGCCAGAGTGTCGCCGATATAACCCAAAAAATGGCCTCAACATCGCAATTGTCAACAGACATCACAATCATAATGACGTCAAATTAACATGTTACACCTCTGGAACATAAGAAAACGCAGTGAGAAAACGTCCAGAGACATCCGAAATGACGTCGCCAATGTGGGAGGAGTATCACATGACCGGCTTTTATATTGGCCGCACTTTGACCAAGTTCATTCTGTCTCGATCAACACTTTAAACCGGCCGGACATACTTAGCCAGCGTTCGTCAGTCGCCATGTTTTCTGTTCCGCTCAACTCTTAAAACCGGCCGGTTGGATATAATTCAAGTCCGCGGACAACTCAGTTTTGGCAGTGTAAAAACAGTTTAAAATGTAAATCAACATAAGTAAAATCAATAACCAGTGACGAGGCAATTAAACAGTTTTGGACAATTATCGAGTGCAGCAGTTATTAGTGGAACCAGCAATGATGCCGCAAAATAGATAACTTTTTTTCGATAAGTACAAGACCTAGGCAATTATGAAATAACATCAATCATGATATTTTAAAGTAATAGGGGAGTGGGAAAGAATGAAAGCGAGTGTGTATATTAAGTACTGGTGAGCCTGATTAAAAATTAAGTAAATGTTTCAATCTATTATTATTTATGTATGTTTATAAATAAATGTAGTCTATGAACCACCAGAAATATGGGGCAAACCCTGTTAAAGTTTTAACTGCAAATAAAATAATAAGTTCAATTTACAAAGACCACGTGTTAGAGTGATTTATTAAATCCACTATCTCGATCTGTTTGCGTCATTTAAATCCTCACCTAACAAACTCTGGGGTTACTGGATACAGGTAAGAATTGGAATATCACAGGTAGGTGGTATTTTTGGGAAGGATAATTGTTTATTAAATAAAAAAGTATGTAACTTTACATCCTTTTAATTTTCATAACTGACATTCAAGAAAGAAAAAAACAATAAGTTATGTTATTACCAGAGAATGAACAACTATTTATTAACACTACTGAAAGATATTGTGAATTAAAATAAAATGTTAAGTAAAGACAGACCAAAATGTACTGTGAACAAGAAAATATTGTTATATGTTGAACAGTTTAACAGTTACTTAAAAGAGTATTTATTGTTTAGTGTTAATTAAATTTTTTAGTCATGAGGATATGACTTTTGTTTGTTTTATATTAATGAGTTAATGTTATTAGAAAATAAGGAATGTATTTAGTTCAGATAATAACATGCAAAAAGCAATAGCAATTAATCATAACGTCTTAAACCAACAGGACAAATAATAATTGTAAAAGAATAAAACAAAGTACTAAAGAAATGATATGACCTAGGAAAATGTTAAACATTAAAATTATTGTCAGTCATAGTTAACAAAAGGTCAAACCACTGTGAATTAGTAATGATAAGCTGGAATTGTTAAATAGATTTTCTTTTTATAGTAATCACAATGTAGTAAATAGTTTAAGAAATTATAACATGATTTTGTGGAAGCCAAATGACTAAATGGCCTATAAAACATGATTTTGTAAATCACCAAAAATATCTATTAGGTCACACACACAGGTCATGTTGGGTATCAAATTGTTTGTAATTTTACCAGAAAAACCAAATAATTTAAATAATGATGGTCATGTGACCCCTGAACTCAACTGAATTGACCAATGAGAGATGTGCTAAATTTGCTCAAAACCCGTTGAAAGAGTAAGAAAAAGCGATTATTCTATTGTTAGGCAGAAAAGTCTGCAGGTCAGCTCTGTGATGCCAAGAACCAAAGTTTAACAAAGTATCAATTCTGAGTGGGAAAAAATAAGAAAATTATGTAAAACAAGACAAAATTAAAACTGAAGACAGATAAAATAATAAGTATGAAATAAGAAAAAGGAACAAAATAACAAGTACAGTATAAAGAAATAAAAAAGTGTAAAAATAAGTCTACTATATGTGGTGAGATTAACTTTATTCTAAAAAACACTGTTAACAAATACACAACACCAAGGATAACTTCACCGACACTTTTAAACAACACCATAGTGAAGAAAAGGGATAATTAATTATAATCAGAGTAAACACTAACAGTAAATTCATTTATTTTAAAAGAAACAGTGACAAAAAACATTAGCATTATTTGAGGTGGAACACAAGCGGCCATCTTTGAATCTACAGTCATCATTCCAAACTTGAAGCGACACCATATTTGTTGGTTTTGGTCACTCAAATTAAATAATTATTGTTTTATACTCAAACAAAATTAACTTTATGTGTATTAGTAAGTAAGATGTTTAAATATTTGTAAGTATTGTACTTCCTAAAAGCATTTCTGACTTTTTAATAGTAGTTAAAAAAGAACCCTATAATTAATATTATGAAATAGAAAAACTTAATTTTGTTACAGTCGACCCGAGGTAAAGAGTCGATCCGGGAAACAAACATTTTCGACCTAAGAGTCGTAGAACTGAATAAGAAAGAATAAAAGTAAAATAAAAAATAATAAATTGGTTTTGAAATGAGTTTTATTTATTAAATAAATTTAGAGTAAAGGATTTCTAGGTATTAAAGGCAGAGTGAACACATATTGGTAATTGGAACGTCATCGAAAAGGAGTGAATAAGCAGATAACCTATATGCGACGAGTCGATTTCACAATCGAACCAAACTTATGCAAAACATTTCTTTAAATAAAATTTTTCCAAACTGATGAAACCCAAGTAAACATTAATTAATAATTCTTAACCATATAATCTCGAATTAAATAATTCGAATAATGAAATAAATCAAATTAAAATAAATTAAATACAATTAACAAAATTTAAGAAAAAAATATTTATTTATTTTTTTTTATAAATAAATATAGCACAAGATAACTAATTTACAAATAGAGAGGAAACTGAAGAATTAGTAACTTCCCGTTACAAGAGCCAGTGATGCAGTGGCGGTCTGGCTAGGTTGGCTGGTCGGCGATCGCCGAGGGCCTCCGGCCAGAGGTGGCTGTAGGGGCCTCCAAACCCGAAGTAGCAGTTTTTGATATTGAAGCTTTAAAATTTATAGGAAACCCTTCAATTGCAATGACGTCTTTTACTCGACATCTTGCTCATCGTAACATATATTTCAATTTTGCTTTCTCAAAAAAGTGCCTGAATCAAAAATTTACATTAAAATTCGTTGACAGTTTCAGTGACTAAATATTTTTTGAAAACACAAGTTTAAACAATGCCTTGGTTATTTAACAAGCTAACAGATAAATTATGTAAAAATACCTATTGTTAATTTATTTCAAAATGTCATATTTATTAAAAAAATAACTAATTTTATTGTAACATTCTTATTCTAAAATAAATTGCTGCAAACATGAACCTAAAATATGCGCGCAAAGTGGGCTAAATAAACTCTAGTATAGGAGAGAATACGTGATGAGAAAAATCGAATCGACTCTTTGATTCTCTCGACAAAATAATCGGTTCCATCGAATTGATACTTTTTATGAAGTGATAGATCCGTAGTACAAATGCTTTCTCTAAGAAAGCAATCTCTAGTTCGACACCACGCCGCCGCACCATGCCATCTTCCAGAGCAGTTGATATAGATGAGAGGGTTATTGTACGTTAAGTGTAACTGCACCGATACAACGCTGACAGTTATATTTAGGAGACTGTGTATCGTCCAGCTTTGTCTGTTTTATTGTCCCGTTTTGCACTCCGTTTTCATATTTAGATTTTTAAATATGAAGCGAGAATGGGTTCATCCTAGTGGTGCCCACAAAAGGCAAGAGAAGAAAAGGAAAACTGTGGAGTCGGCCAAAAGCTCGGAGAGGTTAAGTTCCTGGCTAAGTAGCTCAAGTTCCCAGGCACAAGTTCAGCCTGCTGGAATTGAGAATGAATGTAACGAGAGAGGTAAGGATAAATAAATTAATAATTATTACATATTTGTCAGGTATGAAACACTCATTGATTATCGTTTTTAAATCAATGTATAAATTGGTTAAAGAATATTTTTTCCACAAATACATTAACACTATACACCATAAATTAAAATTCACACGTGAAATAGAACTAAATAATAGCATAAACTTCTTAGACCTCACAATCACCAAAACAAACAACACACACACACACACACATACAAAATATACAGGAAACCCACCACATCAGACATGGTCATACATAACTCATCCAACCACCCAACTCAACACAAACATGCAGCATTCAACTACATGCTCCATAGGCTCACTTCAATACCCCTAAACACACATGACTACCAAAAAGAATTAAACACAATCAAATATATAGCAGTCAAAAATGGATACAACCCTGATTTGGTAAATAAAATACACAAACGCATCCTAAGCACAAAAAGTAAAACACATCAGACCAACAGCACACAACCCAGTAAATACATAACACTTACATACTACAATTCCAATACACACAAAATTGCTAACACATTTAGGAAACACAATTATAAAGTAGCCTACAGAAATTATAAAGTAGCCTACAGAACCAACAACACCATTAGGAAACACATAAATAATACTAACAAAGACACAGACACATACAGCAAAATAGGGGTTTATAAATTAAATTGTAATGATTGTCACAAATTCTACATCGGCCAGACAGGAAGATCTTTTTCCTCCAGATTTTCAGAACATTTAAAAGCCCTCACCACAAATTACATACATTTCACATTTGCCACACATTTACAAAACGAAAACCACAGTTACACAAACATAGAACACAACATGGAAATATTACACTACTTACCTAAAAGTAGGAAACTAAACACAGCTGAACAATTCGAAATATACAGATATCACGTACTACAACCAAACAACATATTAAATGAACAATTACATTATAGATCTCATACACTATTCGATACACTGATCCAAACACACAATTTGAACCCCAGCGCCAATTCCCTCCCACCATCAACCCCCACCACACACACCTATAGTCCATAACCGTTATTCTGTAAAATGACATTCAGTATTAACTCCCACTGAGGAAGAGGCACATCACCTTGAAACATATGGGGAAGTGATAACCAAAAGTAAGTTCATATGTGAAAGTTTATATATATAATAATATTTTAGGTTAAGGGAGTTCGGTACTTAAAAATGATTGCAAACTTGAATGATCTTTAAAATTATGGTATATTTTTTTTACTATACTATAAATACAAAACTATAGTAATAAAACTATAGTAATAAAAAAAGCCATTTTCGGCAAAGTATCTGTGTGTATGACTGTCTGTCTATATGTCTATCTGTAAATTTTTTCTATGCCAAACGATAACTGCGGCAAATTCAAACAAAATTTTTTATCGAGTACGCTAACGTGTGGTGATATACGTAGTGACCACAGTTCTGTGGTTAAGGTTGAAGAAAGAAATAGTTTCTATAGAAATATTTCATTTCGAACTGAATTCTAGTAAATGATTTTAAATATAAATCTTAGGACATGGAAGTACTATATGGTTCTCCATACCGATTTTTTAAATTATTTTGGATTAAACTATTAATATAATGAAAAAATTCATCAAAAGTGTGTACGTTAGTACATTGACTATCATAACTTTATAACCGTATATTAATATATAATTTTTTTTTACAGAATATGAAGAACATTTACCAGCACCTTCTACGAGTCAAACCTCGGATGATTCTCCACCAGCTGAAATGTCTGTAATAGCATCCTGCAAAATTCCTGTGGAAACGGAATCTTCTTGCGTTTTAAGAATGAATCCTACATCGTCGCCCTTAGTGAGTAAGGTTATAGATAAGAATTGGGCTTCTGATCAACTGTTTTCTAATATTCCTCAAACATTATTCTCTGAGATTAATAGTGGTAAACCTGAATGTACCTCCCATTCTGAATCAGAAGATGAAGAACATAGCCAGCAACCATATGAAACGCTTTCAGAGCTTGGATGCTTTATTAGCCCCAAAGAACATGATTCAATAGAAATTAAAAAAGCGTTTATGGAGAAGCATCCGATTCAGGTCAGTGATGGAAAAGGAAAAAAAATTACAATTTGAACCTTCAAAATTATACTACCGGACTTTGCTTAGTGGAGAAAAAATTCATAGAAAATGGTTATCCTACTCTATTGATCTGAATAAGGTATACTGTGCCTCCTGCATGGCCTTCGGTGATAAAGATAACAGAGATTCTGCTTTTATTACTAGACATGACGTGTCTATCAAACATATATATAAATCTGTAGAGATCCACTAAAATGCACAGAATCATAAACTCGCAGTGACAGCAGCTTTCCAATGCCTCCAGGAGTGTGAGATTACAACTCTTATTAACTCAAATCAAGCAAAAAAGAGAGCTAAGGAAATAGAGATAAGAAGATTAGTCGTTCAGCGAATAATTGACATAGTCTGATAGTCCTATTTATAGGAAGACAAGGTATTTCCTATAGGGGGCACAGAGCAGAAAGTGCACATTCTCTGGGCTCCTCAGAGAATCATGGAAACTTTCTGGAATTGGTATTACTAGTTGCAAAGTATGATGTCATTTTATATAATCATGTGGAACAGTGCATTGAAGACAGTAAAAGAAACAGACAAAAAATAATGAAAAAAAAAGAAGAAACTGGAAGGGCAAAAAAAGGACAAATCGGTAGGGGTTCTCTATTAACCTTTTTATCGAAAGGCTTTGTAAATAAAATAATCAACATCATTGGAGCATTAGGGCACAATTTGATATTGAAAGACCTCCATGACAACGTTATTTGTAGCTTAATGGTAGATACCACACAGGACGTTGCAGTGATGGATCAATTAGCTATTTCCATCCGATATGTATTGCAAGGGATGGTATATGAACGATTTTATGTCTAACCGTTGTAGAAGACACGAGTGGTGCTGCACTGTATGAGCATATAAACACAGAGCTGTCGAAGCAAGGGATTTCGACCTCCAAAATAGTCGTTTGTTCTTTTGATGGAGCAAGTAATATGAAAGGCTGCTACAATGGTTTGCAAGCCCACTTAAAAGATGCAAATCCAGATTTAATTTTTAGACATTGTATGGGCCACGTTGTAGCATGACAGATAAGCCACTAAAAATTAATCCCATTAAGATCATAAAAACAATTAAATTACATATAACCAAGAATTTCAAATGAAAATAAAATTACACTGCAAAGAAAAACACCACTATAAAAGAAAAAAAGTAATTAAGTAATAAAAATGCAACAATAAAATTCAAGAAAATAAATTAAAGGAAACTCATATTAAAAAATCAGGAGATTACCCAGGAGATTAGGAGCATGCAATAAATAAGATACTCCGAACCCAAGAAAGAAGAGGAAGTTTAGTAGCAAGTGATAAACAAGATATCCCGAAATCAAGAAAGAAGAGTAAAGTTAGTAGCAATAAATAAGATACTCCGAACCCAAGAAAGAAGAGGAAGTTTAGTAGCAGGTGATAAATAAGTTATCCCGAAAGGTGATAAACAAGATATCCCGAAATCAAGAAAGAAGAGTAAAGTTAGTAGCATGATAAAGAAGATACTCCGAACCCAAGAGAGAAGAGGAAGTTTAGTAGCATGATAAAGAAGATACCCCAAACCCAAAAGGAAGAAGAGAAGAAAGGAAGATATAGGATGGAAAAACCACAATAAAAACCTATTATTAACGACCATGAACCCCAAACCAAATGTTAATACCACAAAAGAAAGTATAACACCCCAAAACCTTATGAAATTGTAACTTAATTATAAACAACAGTATTTAGTAGTATGATAAGAAGTGAACTAACTAAAGTTATTATATGGTAAAATAAACAAACCTTCACAGTCCATTATGACAAAAGGTTTGGTCTGAGAATATAATAAAACTCAAATATAAGTCAGAACCAACAGTGAGTGTGTACCAGTGGAAGTGATTTTAAGTATAATAAACTTCAAGTTAATGTGTAACTATAACTTAAACAAAGTGCTATGAAATAACTTTTATATTTTATAATTAACAGGTGATGAAATATTGAAATGACAAATATTTCCTATATTTCATAAATAAGGTCACTTTTTTATATCAAAACATTCATAGTAATGCCAATAATAAAGAAAGTATGTGGGGAAATGTTTACTGTACAAGGGGATGAAAGATAATAATATAATATAATCAGAAAAGACTGAAAGTAACTTAAGTTAAATAAAGTTTAAGAAATTTAAATGGCTAATAATGTTTAGAGCCTAGGAACTCCAACTTTCAAAGAGTTCCTATAGAATAAGGTTTACATTTAGTGTAAGATGTTTTAGTTACATAACAGCATGCATACAGATTAAAATGTTTAGGTGTGGATGCTGTATCAGTTTATAAAATGTTTAAAATGTATGGTCAAAATAGTTCCAACAAACATGTCTAACTTTGAAGACTGCTAATTCATGTCAAATATTATTTTTTGTATTAGTAGCATGAATTATATGCTACTGGTATCAGTAGTTATGTAAGCAATTTTATTTCATGTTATGTTGACTTTTAAAAGTCAGAGGAGGTGTAGAATTAACTTTATTTGAAAAAACCATATATGTAAAATACTAAACTCTAGGCCAAATAATGAATTCCCAAAAATTAATATAAACTAGTTAATTAACCAATGAACCGTGTAAACTAACAAGATTTATGTAAGGTGGATCGATAACTAACTACTGTAAATGATCCTATGCTTTAAAGGAGTAATATAGAAAAATGTCTTAAATTATTAAAAATTTTCGAAATGTAAAAACTAACTATTTCAGAGGAGAAATAGTAAATTAATGAATTATCACTAAAAGACAGTTCAAATGTTAAATTTATAAGGAATTAAGGAAAGCGAAAGATTTGTGACCATTTGAAATTTATTATAATTATATTTATAACATCTAAAATGGCAGTAATTGTGTACAAGAACAGGAAACAGAGTTTTGGGCCTAGATTTCCAAAAAGACAGAAATATGGCTATTTTAACAAAAATCTCAACAAATATGGACTATGACATATCAAATTAAACAGAATGAGATAAATAAACCAATTATATGGTTAATAGTTCATGAAAGCAATCAATAAACTAAAAATATTCCCTATATAATGTACTTTATAATTATGTAGATAGGAAATGAAAATTATTTTAACAATACTTTTCCAATATTAAGTTGGCAAGATATTTCCCAAGATGAAGTAAAACAGTTCATTATTAACATTCAATGGGAACAGTTGATGCTCGATCGCGTTCTAAAACCGTATAACGAATTGTAATGGAGTAAGAGCGAAAATCAGTGAAATACGAGAGTTACCTAAATTGACACTTTTTGACTTAAAATCAGTGAAATACTCTACCACAACAGTGAAAACAAACAATACACAACACATTACAAGTGAATTAAACCGGTCAAACAACCTAACATTAATAATTCACTTCGTAACAACTTCTCGTTTTTTCGCCATAAACAGCAAACTTTCACTACATCTAAAATAAGACAATTAATACCAGTGAACACTGAACACTTATCCAGGATACCAGAACAACACAATAGACAATATACACTATCCCGGAGATCAATAAAACAGTTGTGAAGGTGATTTTATTATCAGAATTTCCAACCATCAATTCACAGTAATATTGTACAGCAATACGTGCCGCCATTGTGAATTTCCCATGATGCAAAGTATCAACCAGCAACGAAGTCGTCTAGTCAACTATTGGGTATAAAGTGTATACTACAAACATTATATATTATTAACAAATTGTCATTTATTACTTTTAAGAATTATTTTTGTACATGTTATACTTTCTATGCCTGCTCCCTTCTCTGACTATATAATTATAGTCGTTGAAAGAACCTTTTTTAATATTTATATAAAAATAACCTGTAATAGCAAATCGATATAGCCCTGTGAAAGAGTCGAATATTTGCTCAACATCGATTTTAAATCGATCTTTAAGAATTATTATTAATAAATTAAATTATTTCAATTATCTGGATTTTACAATTATTTCACATATTAAATTAAGAGTTTAACTAACTACAGGACTTACTGGGAGACGACAAGGATCAACTGAAAGTGATATACTGGAGCAAAGCTGAAAATCACAAATCGATTACTGTCAGCAGATAATCTGATTAACTCCAGATTTAGTTAAGGTCAACCAGAAGTGTAAAATTTAACCAAAATAAACTCACAGAATTTTAAAATTTTAACCAAAACGCAGAACCAGGATTATTTCTAAATTATTACATTAACAAACAAACATAAAAATTTTTTTTGAACAAAATTTTTTTTTAAATAAAAATTTGTTTATCTTTTCTTTGAACCTACACAAAGAAATTATTTATTTGTAACCAGTGTAAACAGGTCGAGTGTTACAAATTGGCGCCCAACGTGGGCTTAACATAGACGAACAGCGGCTTGTTACAAATCGACGCTCACCACAGTGGAGCGTAACAACGTTGAAGAACAACGAAGGTTTTTAATGAACCTCTTAATTTATTTGTACAGTTACAAATTGGCATCCAACTAGAGGGCTTAATTAATTAAGCTTGGCAGCGATTATACCGTAGAGAAGGAGGCAAAATGCAATGACGAGCTACTTCTAAGAAGAGGGCGGCAGAGGCCGAAAAGGAAGTCGATATGGGGGACAAGGAGGCAACACCCGTGGAGGATCCAGAAGTGTTAGTAACCCCGGTGGAACATAAACAACCCGCACCACCAGAGGAACAACCTGAAAAACCATAACAAACAGAGAACATGACAACACAAGACATGTTCAGGCAGATGATGGAGACAATGAATGAAAACAGTAAGAAATTGAATAAGGAAAGGAAGGAAGACAACCAGTCTTTAAATAAGAAGTTGGAAGATTTAAATAAAAATATAGAATCCACTAACAAGAAAATGGATGACAACAACCAGTCCACCAAGGAAGATTTGAGTGGAATAAATAAGAACATAGAATCCACGAAGGAAGAATTAAGGGAAAATAACAAGAAGATGGAAGAGAAGATTGAGGAAACCAGGAAGAAAATGGAAGAGAAGATTGAGGAAACCAGTAAGAAAATGGAAGATGACAATCAACAATTAAGGGAAGAGTTAAGGGAGAATAGTAGGAAAATGGAAAACGACAATCAACAACTGAGGGAAAAGTTGGAGGAAAATAATCAGAAAATGGAGGAGAAAATGGACGAGAATAACCAACGGTTAAGAGAAGAACTAAGGGAAGTCAACCAGGAAAGCATGAATAAGGTAGACGAGAGAATAGAGTTGGCGAAAGAAGAATTGAATAGAAAAATAAACGACACTAAGAAATCCATAGTTAAAAAATTGGGACAAGAGGTAGTAATCGTAAACCAACAGAACAGGGAAGTGGACGAAAGATGTTGTCAAACTGAGGGTGAAATACTGGAAGTCAGGGAGGTAATAAATAAGGAAATTACCCAGGTCAAAGAAAACCAGAAAACTAAATGGGAAGAAAACCAAAAGGTAAAACAGGAGGAAATAAATAAGGTGCGAACCCATGTCACAGAAAAATGTTTAGGTATGGAAGCGGCGATGACAAATATCACTGGACAAGTGCGACAGAGCCAGGAAGAGATGGAGGTAATCCGGAACCGGCCGACTAGCTTCACTAATTTCCCCATAAACAAACATAGAGAATGGCTGAACTTCCGACAATATAAACGAAAGCCAATGGAGTTCTTGGCCCGAATTGAAGAATACATGGACAAACATAGGGGAAACAGATGGGTCCATAATAGAGAATTATTAGACGAGTCTTTTCGGGAAATGAGCGATCATTGGTGGATGGCCAACTGCAGTGACATAGAGAACTACCAGCAGTTTAAAAGCCTCTTCAAGGCAAAGTATTGGTCTGAAACGACCCAAAATTTAATCCGTGACAACATATGCCACGGCCATTATAAACCACAAGTGGGTAGCTCCATGACGGCGTACTTCCTCGGCAAAGTATGTATGGCCAAACATTTGGAACCAGCCATACCTGAAGAATGCCTAATCAACAAGCTGTCATATCATTATGACGAGGAGGTGATTCGAGCGAGGAGAGGCAGCCAAATTAAGACCATACAGGCCATGACAGAACTCCTCGAGAACTACGAAAATGAGGAATACTACCGACAAAGCCGGAGAAGGAATGATCGGCCAGAAACTAGGACTTATCCAAATAACAACCACGGTACAACCAACAACACGGGATACCAAGGAAACCGAGCCTATCCACAGACCAACAACAATAACAACAACAATAATAATAATAATAATAATAATAATAACCCGGTCCAAAATAATCCGAACAATAATTGACCAAATAATGGTTATCAGGGTAACCGAAACCATTACTACCCAAACCCTAATAGTCAGAGAAGCCCCAATTATAATAACGATCGTTATTATAATAATAATAGTCGTGGTAATCCACAGAATAATAACACCAATAATAATAGGTTTTCTCGGCCGAGAGTAAATTTCATCAGAGCGGAAGATGGTCGCCAACGTAGGTACGCCACCAGAGACACAACAGCTATCATGAATATGAAGATAAGCGGAGGAGCCGAGAACGTGACCAACCAAGGTACAATCCTGCTAGACGGAGTACCAGCCTAGATAACACCGAACGGCTGACCAACAGCGAACAACCAGTAGATCATCGAACAGAGCGGCAGGGACCCACTCTAGGTCTCCCGAATGATGCATCTACCAGTGCGACACACCATAACAATGATGTCGAGCATTTAAACGGGAGGAGGCAGTAATAAATCACCGAAACCCGTGGCTGCTCCTAAACCCTGGGTATTTAAATGAGTTGACACATACAACTGAAAATAATCGTATCACTATAATCGGTTGTAATTACCTAAAAAACATCCGATAATGAATTATTGGAGGAGGACGATACTAGTCCCACCAATAACATTAATCATGAAATAATCCATATAAACGCGGAGGTAGAAGGAATCCCCGCCAATTTAATGATCGATACTGGTTCCAACGTATCCATAATAAGTACTACTGAATTGGAGAGAATACAATGAGAATGCGGACGAACATTACCGACATTGCCATTAAATAATATTATTTTGTTAGGTGCAACCGGCCGCCAAAATAAGACAATATGAAGGCAAGTCTCCGCCAGTGTGATGAGCTGCAGTATAGCTATCGAAATGGAATTCTTAGTGGCGAGCGGGCTGCCATTTAACATATTGGTCGGGTGCGATGTGCTCAGGTGGAACTCCGCCATAATTGATTTACGAACAGAGAAATTGTCACTGTTTACTAACGGACACACTTGGACGGCTGACTTGGTTGGTAGCGACCAAGTAATTCCCAACAATATCCACCAACAGATTCGTAAGATCAATTATATACATCAAAATCCTATTATTGAACAGAAGATAGACGATAACGCTAATGAGGACTTATGGTCCCAAAAGATCCAAGAAATCAGGGATTTCCGGAGCGGTATAACAGGAGAAAGATTGCAACAACACCAGGCAAACAAATTAATTAACATTTACGAACAGTATAAATCAGTATTTTCTGACGAGCCCGGTAAAGTAAAAAACTTCCAGTGTACTCTACAATTCCGAGACACAGTGGACTTTAACCGGAAGTCATACCCCATCGCGCAATCATGAAAGGAAGCAGTAAGAGCTGAAATAACTAAGATGATTAACCGTGACATTATAGAGAGTAGCCAATCCCCATACACAAGTCCTATCGTGGCTATTCCTAAGAAAAACGGACAAGTCCATTTATGCCTAGATTTGCGGGAAATTAATAAAATGATTATTAATGACAGGACTTCGCCCGGTGAGATTGAAGAGATTTTAAAGCGTTTCCACGGTACCAAGTACTTTAGTACCTGGGACACGGTGTGCGGCTACTGGCAAGTGGAATTACATCCACATAGTCGCCAGTATCTGGCCTTCATATTCGAAGGGCGGAACTACCAGTTTAAAAGATTGCCCTTCGGACTAGTGAATTCGGTCGCTGTCTTTGTACACTGCATGGACCAGATACTTGGCCAGGAAGCACTACAATTCACCACCGTGTACGTAGATGATTTGCTAGTGTCCTCAGAAACTTGGGAGGAACACTGCTACCATGTGGAACATGTGTTAAGGAAATTAGCTGCGAATAACATCACGCTAAAGCTAGAAAAATCTCATTTCAGAGCCAAGGAAATTCAATTCTTGGGATTTATATTGAACGACCAAGGAATCTCACCGTCGGCTGAAAAGGTAGAAGCGATTCAGAAATTTCCAACACAGAAGAATCGAAGGCAATTACAGTCATTCCTGGGACTTTGTAATTACTATCGAAAGTTCCAGGAAAAGTATTCTGAATTGACCGCCAAATTTCAGCCGCAACTGTCATCCAAGAATAAATGGATATGGGGTATAGAGCAGAATGAAACCTTAACGCTGATTAAACAAAAATTCCTTGAACCAATCATACTTCGCCATCCGGATTTCAGCAAACCGTTCTTCCTGAATTGCGATGCCAGCGACATTAGCCTTGGCACAACACTGTATCCAGAGGATGAGGAGGGCGAACATCTCGTGATTTGCTTTGCTAGTAGAGCATTAAATCAGTGCAAAAAGAATTATCACGTCACTGAAAAACAGTTGTTAAGTGTAGTGTTCGCGTGCGGAAAATTCCGCACCTACATCCTTGGTTACCCCGTTACCGTCCGGACAGACCATAAGTCCATATCATTCTTAAGGAGATGCAAGCTCAGTCACGGAAGGTTGACCCGGTGGATACTGTTACTACAAGAGTATGATCTTAAGTGGGAGTACATCCCCGGAAAGAAGAATGTCGTTGCGGACGTGTTGTCACGAATCGACATTGATAAGCAAACTTTCGAGGGGGAGAAGGAGAGTGTACTTAAAGTATACCACATTCTTAGTAACAGAGCCGATCTAGAATCATTATTGGAAAACCTGAGCACTCACCAACAAGCAGACCCGAAATTACAATCCATTAAGACGAGATTGGAAGCAGGGGACGAGACTATCGCCCGATATTATAAAATACATAATAATGTACTGTTCATACTACCATCTTTGAAGAAGGAGAAATGGAAGGTTATCATTCCAACCCATATCGAAAGGAGATAGTAAATAACTATCATGTTCGATATGGGCATTTGGGCGCCTTAAAGGTGATAAAGGCCCTGGAAGAGAGCTGCCACCTTAAAGATATTAACCGGAAGGTCCGAAAATATATAAAGAGTTGCCGCATTTGCCAACTCGTGAAATCGAATAACGAGAAAAAGGATGGGCAAATGATTCCAATAACATCTCAGGCGAAGATGGAAAAAATATTTTTGGACATCTGCGGGCCATTTCCCCGCAGTGGGGGTCGTCACAGATACAAGTATCTAGTCATCGTGAGGGACCATTTCACGAAGTTCATCAAGCTATACCCAGCAAATCAGGCGACTACAAATAAAATTCTCGACATCTTAACCAACCAGTACTTCCCAAACGTAGGAAAACCGGTTTCGATCATCACCGATCACGGAACCCAATTGAAGGGGAAAAAATGGCGGGATACCCTACTGTTGAAGGGTGTTCATACTTATAAAACCTCGGTATACCACCCAAGCAGTAAACCGGCAGAGAGAGTATTGCGAGAGGTGGGGCGAATATTACGAACGTATTGCCACGATCAACAGAGGAGATGGCAAGAATATCTAGAGTCCACAGAAGAATTCCTCAACCTGGCATACCACCCAGCCATAGGAATTACCCCATACTCCGCCATGTACGAAAGACAACCCCCAAGGGAGATCGAAGAAATATTGGAGTTCCCGAGTGAAAATAACTATGTTTTTGATAGAATTAAATTTTATAACAAGGTGGCCGAAGACCAGGAGAAACGGCGAATTAAATATCATAAAGGTATGGGTAAAACAATTACCTATACCATTGGTGAAAAAGTATTATTAAAAAATAGGGAGTTACCAAGTTCACTGGAAGGGATAACTAAGAAATTATTACTCTTATACACTAGACCCTATATAGTCTCCAAGGACAAAAATAATAACACCTATGAAATCAAGGAGATGGGTTCTGGTAAAATTAAGGGTGTATATAACCAGGCATCCATGAAGAAGTATCATAAAGAGTGAAAATTCAAAAATATTGTAAGATCACCTTACAAACAAAATAATTTATGAAAAAACCATTTGGAAACATAATATAAAAAGAATTTTGAATGAAACAAAAAAAAGAGTGAAAATTCAAAAATATTGTAAGATCACCTTACAAACAAAATAATTTATGAAAAATCCATTTGGAAACATAATATAAAAAGAATTTTGAATGAGAAAAATAAAAATTCGAAAATATTGTAAGCACACCTTACAAACCAATTATTTATAAAAACTTTATGGAAATATAATATAAAAGGAATTTTGAATAAGAACATAAAAATTCCAAAACAAAGTAAATACACCTTACTACAGATTATTATGAAAACTATTTGGAAAAATAAATAAAAGGAATTTTGAATATTGAAAAACCCTAAAAATTCCAAAAACATAGTGAGACCACCTTACTATAATTATTTGAAAGAAACCATTTGAGAAAATAAAAAGAGAAGAATTTTGAAAGGTTTAACACCTACAAAATTAAAAAGTTAAGTAAGAGCACCTTACTACAATCTAGAAATGAAAAAACTATGGTGAAATAAAGAGAAGAGAATTCATACCATATTTATGGTACTAATACAATATATTTACCATATTTATAGAAAATCATTATGAGATATATGAAAGAAAAAGAATTTAGAATTAAACCAATCAATTCTAAAGGAATACAATAATGTCTAATTTCAACCAATAAATGGTAAAAACCTTCTATGAAATGATATAAAAAGAAATAAAAACCAGTGATACGATTAACTGAATAAACTTATGTGGAAATAAAAATAATAAAACTTTGAAGTGGTATAAAGAGAAACAATGACCTCATTAACAAATACTTAAAACATTCATTTGAATAAAAAACCAGAGAGGAGTAATTTAAGAAAATAATCAAAGTTATAAATGTAATAAAATAAATCAATAATGAAATGATCATGAATTAAGTGTCAAATATAATAAAGACAATTATAAGAAAGTTCTAGAACATGGAACAAGTGGAACAAATAAAAACTGAGAAACAAACAAATATATCAGAAATATATGCTACCATAAATAAAAGCAGATTGTAATAAAAACCAGAAAAGAATAAAGCATTAATAACCAAAAACTTTATATGATAATAACCATTGATAATTATACTAATAAAAGAGCTTCCCACCATGATACAAAATGAAATAACCATCAAGTTAACAAGTCAGAAGAACAACTGAGATAGGAATATTAAAATCTCTGAGCAATATAAGAAGTGAAGTATCCAAAGATATTTTTTAAATAGTAACAAAAGTGTACTATTCTGATGTAATTTTTTTTTAATAACTGTCTGTAGATAATTCCAGCAGTATTAATATGTTTTTTGAGCAGAGATGATTTGCCTCTGTACTCAAATAGAAGTGAAGTATTGGACAGCAGAGGAAGTAGCGTACAGTGCCTCTCTTAACTGCACAAGCTCACATGTTAGGGTATGATAGGGAATAAATATTCCAAGGATAAAATACTAAGAAGAAAAATGAAAATAAAATAATAAATATGAAACTCAGATGACTATTACTAACAAGGAAGATCAAGTAAGAATGAAAAAGATGTAAGCTCAAATATATATAAGAAAAATTTTGAAATGGAAGGAAGTCAAGAATACTAAAAAACTATAATAATTTTCATAAGCAATTATTTCAGACAAACCAAGTATAGTCTGAAAAAATCACTTCTGGAGGAGGGCAATCTGTAGCTTGACAGATAATCCACTAAAAATTAATTCCATTAAGATCATAAAAACAATTAAATTACATATAACCAAGAATTTCAAATGAAAATAAAATTACACTTCAAAGAAAAACACCACTATAAAAGAAAAAAGTAATTAAGTAATAAAAATGCAACAATAAAATTCAAGAAAATAAATTAAAGGAAACTCATTTTAAAAAATCAGGAGATTACCCAGGAGATTAGGAGCATGCAATAAATAAGATACTCCGAACCCAAGAAAGAAGAGGAAGTTTAGTAGCAGGTGATAAACAAGATATCCCGAAATCAAGAAAGAAGAGTAAAGTTAGTAGCAATAAATAAGATACTCTGAACCCAAGAAAGAAGAGGAAGTTTAGTAGCAGGTGATAAATAAGATATCCCGAAAGGTGATAAACAAGATATCCCGAAATCAAGAAAGAAGAGTAAAGTTAGTAGCATGATAAAGAAGATACTCCGAACCCAAGAGAGAAGAGGAAGTTTAGTAGCATGATAAAGAAGATACCCCAAACCCAAGAAGGAAGAAGAGAAGAAAGGAAGATATAGGATGGAAAAACCACAATAAAAACCTATTATTAACGACCATGAACCCCAAACCAAATGTTAATACCACAAAAGAAAGTATAACACCCCAAAACCTTATGAAATTGTAACTTAATTATAGACAAAAGTATTTAGTAGTATGATAAGAAGTGAACTAACTAAAGTTATTATATGGTAAAATAAACAAACCTTCACAGTCCATTATGACAAAAGGTTTGGTCTGAGAATATAATAAAACTCAAATATAAGTCAGAACCAACAGTGAATGTGTACCAGTGGAAGTGATTTTAAGTATAATAAACTTCAAGTTAATGTGTAACTATAACTTAAACAAAGTGCTATGAAATAACTTTTATATTTTATAATTAACAGGTGATGAAATATTGAAATGACAAATATTTCCTATATTTCATAAATAAGGTCACTTTTTTATATCAAAACATTCATAGTAATGCCAATAATAAAGAAAGTATGTGGGGAAATGTTTACTGTACAAGGGGATGAAAGATAATAATATAATATAATCAGAAAAGACTGAAAGTAACTTAAGTTAAATAAAGTTTAAGAAATTTAAATGGCTAATAATGTTTAGAACCTAGGAACTCCAACTTTCAAAGAGTTCCTATAGAATAAGGTTTACATTTAGTGTAAGATGTTTTAGTTACATAACAGCATGCATACAGATTAAAATGTTTAGGTATGGATGCTGTATCAGTTTATAAAATGTTTAAAATGTATGGTCAAAATAGTTCCAACAAACATGTCTAACTTTGAAGACTGCTAATTCATGTCAAATATTATTTTTTGTATTAGTAGCATGAATTATATGCTACTGGTATCAGTAGTTATGTAAGCAATTTTATTTCATGTTATGTTGACTTTTAAAAGTCAGAGGAGGTGTAGAATTAACTTTATTTGAAAAAACCATATATGTAAAATACTAAACTCTAGGCCAAATAATGAATTCCCAAAAATTAATATAAACTAGTTAATTAACCAATGAACCGTGTAAACTAACAAGATTTATGTAAGGTGGATCGATAACTAACTACTGTAAATGATCCTATGCTTTAAAGGAGTAATATAGAAAAATGTCTTAAATTATTAAAAATTTTCGAAATGTAAAAACTAACTATTTCAGAGGAGAAATAGTAAATTAATGAATTATCACTAAAAGACAGTTCAAATGTTAAATTTATAAGGAATTAAGGAAAGCGAAAGATTTGTGACCATTTGAAATTTATTATAATTATATTTATAACATCTAAAATGGCAGTAATTGTGTACAAGAACAGGAAACAGAGTTTTGGGCCTAGATTTCCAAAAAGACAGAAATATGGCTATTTTAACAAAAATCTCAACAAATATGGACTATGACATATCAAATTAAACAGAATGAGATAAATAAACCAATTATATGGTTAATAGTTCATGAAAGCAATCAATAAACTAAAAATATTCCCTATATAATGTACTTTATAATTATGTAGATAGGAAATGAAAATTATTTTAACAATACTTTTCCAATATTAAGTTGGCAAGATATTTCCTAAGATGAAGTAAAACAGTTCATTATTAACATTCAACGGGAACAGTTGATGCTCGATCGCGTTCTAAAACCGTATAACGAATTGTAATGGAGTAAGAGCGAAAATCAGTGAAATACGAGAGTTACCTAAATTGACACTTTTTGACTTAAAATCAGTGAAATACTCTACCACAACAGTGAAAACAAACAATACACAACACATTACAAGTGAATTAAACCGGTCAAACAACCTAACATTAATAATTCACTTCGTAACAACTTCTCGTTTTTTCGCCATAAACAGCAAACTTTCACTACATCTAAAATAAGACAATTAACACCAGTGAACACTGAACACTTATCCAGGATACCAGAACAACACAATAGACAATATACACTATCCCGGAGACCAATAAAACAGTTGTGAAGGTGATTTTATTATCAGAATTTCCAACCATCAATTCACAGTAATATTGTACAGCGATACGTGCCGCCATTGTGAATTTCCCATGATGCAAAGTATCAACCAGCAACGAAGTCGTCTAGTCAACTATTGGGTATAAAGTGTATACTACAAACATTATATATTATTAACAAATTGTCATTTATTACTTTTAAGAATTATTTTTGTACATGTTATACTTTCTATGCCTGCTCCCTTCTCTGACTATATAATTATAATCGTTGAAAGAACCTTTTTTAATATTTATATAAAAATAACCTGTAATAGCAAATCGATATATACCTGTGAAAGAGTCGAATATTTGCTCAACATCGATTTTAAATCGATCTTTAAGAATTATTATTAATAAATTAAATTATTTCAATTATCTGGATTTTACAATTATTTCACATATTAAATTAAGAGTTTAACTAACTACAGGACTTACTGGGAGACGACAAGGATCAACTGAAAGTGATATACTGGAGCAAAGCTGAAAATCACAAATCGATTACTGTCAGCAGATAATCTGATTAACTCCAGATTTAGTTAAGGTCAACCAGAAGTGTAAAATTTAACCAAAATAAACTCACAGAATTTTAAAATTTTAACCAAAATGCAGAACCAGGATTATTTCTAAATTATTACAATAACAAACAAACATAAAATTTTTTTTGAACACAATTTTTTTTTAAATAAAATTTGTTTATCTTTTCTTTGAACCTACACAAAGAAATTATTTATTTGTAACCAGTGTAAACAGGTCGAGTGTTACAAATTGGCGCCCAATGTGGGGCTTAACATAGACGAACAGCGGCTTGTTACAAATCGTCGCTCACCACAGTGGAGCGTAACAACGTTGAAGAACAACGAAGGTTTTTAACGAACCTCTTAATTTATTTGTACAGTTACAAATTGGCGTCTTAAACTTAGTCTTAGCCGATTCTACAGGAAAAATTCTTCAATCAGAAAACTTATTTGGATTAGTGCAGGAAACTGCTGTGTTCTTGAGTACATCGTGCAAAAGAATGCCTGTATGGCAAAAAGAAACAGAACAGGAGCATCGTGGGCATGCAAAACTGTACAAATTACATAAGATGGGTGCCACTAGATGGTGGAGCAAACATAAAGCTCTATCGTCAATTGTAGATGAAGAATTCCTAGTTAATAGTTAAAAAAAATTCAAGTTGATCCAAGTTATTAAGATTTTGCTAAATATTTCAAACGGCAGGTTCGACTCCCAGACGAGATTTATGGCCAGGAATTTAATAAGTCTATGGTCAACATTTGAAAACATTTTCATGGCTTCGTTTTACTTGATATATTTTTGGTTACTTCACCTGTATCAAAGTTTTTACAGAGTAAAAGTATAGATTATGCTAGGGCTTGGGACTTAGTACACAATTTACTAAAACAAATTAACAGAAAAGGAAGTGATGAACGTTTTGATTTTATATACAACAAATCGAAAGAATATGCAAATGTGGTTAGTAGCAATTTTATTGACGATGGTGAGAGTGTAGAGATAGAGTTAGATTTTAAGGAGAGAAGGGTTTCCCAAAAGAAACGAATGTCTGGCGAGAAAGAGAAAGCAACAGACGATAGTACTCAGATACCTGCTTCTCAAAAATATAAAATAATTTATTTTGAAATAATTGATTGCGTCCATGCAAATATTGAGGAGCGATTTGAACCTAACAACAATATTCTTAATGATTGTTCCCAGCTGAATCCTAAAAAATTTCCTGAGATCTTAAAAAAAGAAGAATTTTCATCTGGAGAGTTGAATAGTATTGCTAAACTTTCAAAAGTTGATAGAAGTACTTTATTAGTTGAACTAAGGCAATTTGCCGGTCAATACTCATATTTGATCAAGATGGAAAAAGACAAAGAAGTCAAAAGAAAAATGGACTTAAATAATGATGAAGACGAATATTCAACAGAATCAGAAGAATTCGAAAACGAAACGCAGATAAATGACAACGAGCATTGCTCAAAAAGGAAATGCTACGAATGTTTATCGTGTGCATTTCCCCTTATTTATGAACTCTCCTTATCTGGACTATTCACGAATTTATATATTGTTTATAAGTTTGCTCTAACTCTTCCCTCCATGCAAGTTACTTGCGAAAGAGTATTTTCGAAACTTAAAATAATAAAGAATAGGTTAAGAAGCAGTGTAAACGAAGAGTTATTATCTGATCTTTTGTTGATGAATATTGAAAGAGATATATTTGCAGATTTAGATAAATATTTAGTTATCGATAAAGTAGGAGCAACTTCTGAAGAACTGAAAAAAAAAATTAATTTTTTTTTTTTTTTTGGTAATTAATAAAGTGTGGTGATTAATAAAGCTCTTACGTTTGTTAATTATTTTCTGCATAATATACAAAAATAAGAATTATAAATAATATCAAATTCTGCATGATTTTCTCTACAATTGTTCTGCAGAAAATTCTTCAGCGATTTCGCGCATTTTTCCACAAATAAGTTCTGCAGAATATCTGCAGGAATTTATGCATAAATTTTTTTAATGTTCTACACAAACGGGTTATAGGTGCAACAGTATGCGTACCTATTAAACACTTAGGGGCCTCCAAAAGGTTCGGACCCGACTGCTCCCAGTGGAGCCAGACCGCCACTGCAGTGATGTACATAATACATGATTTTAATTGGATTGAAAACAGAAAAAGCCAAATGTTGACCAATTTTAAAAACAAGAACATCTAAAATTGTAGAGCACTGACATGTTAATACCATAATAAATAAGGCTAATAAGGAAATAAATAATAGTGATGGCTTTTTTATGGAACTGATCCCATACGAGCAAATATTGCTGTGGATGGTACTGTTCTGGAACAGGTCATTAATTTTGAATATGTGGACTGTAATGTGTACATTACAAACAATGATGTGGTGAAGAAGCTGCACAAGTTCTACAAGGTGATGGCCCTTCCCACACTTCTCTATGGGACTGAGAATTGGACTTTAATGAAATCCCAGGCTAGACATATTCATGCCGCCGAAATCAGATTTCTCAGGTGCATGGCAGGGTATACTCTTCAGAATTGCAAAAGAAATGTTGATGTTCAGTGGAACTGAATATTATGAGTATACTTGATAGGATTCCCCAATATCGGCTGAAATGTATGGAACATCTTAAACGAATGGATTACTGCTGCATCACCAAACAACTATTGAATTGTAAGCTGAAAGAACGGAGAGGTGTGAGGTATCTAAAGGGGCATTGGATTGAGCAGCTCTAGTCTATCTGCTTAGGACTGAAACCATTTTTGGTTTTCTTCCTGCTGAAGATGATGTGGGAAAATAATTGTGAGAGTAGGTATACTACTAATGATTCCAGTATTACTATTTTAATTACATAAAACAACCCATCATGGATAAGATAACATATGACTATGCTGACAGAGCCTCTGAGCAGACAGACATTGGACCCCCCCCCCACTCAATGTTCTGAAAATTAGAGAAGTTGTCACTATTACTTAACACATGCACTCTGCTGAGCCTGGAGGCTGACACATGCATTCCCGGTACCGGAGGTTTCACATCTCAAATGAGGTGGACCTTGTTTTTCAGTTGTTTTTGCATTCAGAAGCATTTGACTAACCAAAATGATTAGTTTAGAAATATGGGTGCTATGGAAGATGAAATTAAATATGACACCATTATTTTTGTATGGTCCATCTAAGAATTCCTAGATCCACTTGAATATCTGCCAATGAAAAATGTTTATAAGGATAAATAACTTGTCCTTATATTGAAAATATGATGGTCATTCAGTAATTAAAGAGACAAATAGCTGTAGAGGAAAATGGTTTATTTAATCAGTATGACAATTTTTTTTTACTTTTCAATATAATCCCGAGTAACATTAATACACTTGTCCCATCCCTGAATAAGCTTTTTTACCTGCTGCAAAGAAAGCTTTATGTTGATGTTGGAACCATTTTAGGACATTTTCTTTGACCTCATTGTTGTCATAGAAGTTTGAACCATGTATCACCTCCTTGAGTCGACCAAACAAGTGGAAATCAAACGGAGCCAAGTCTGGACTGTGAGTATCGTAAAGTAGAGTCTCCCAAGCCAATTTCTTAATGGTTTCACTTGTTATGGATCTGTGTGTGGACAGACATTATCATGAAGAAGAGTCATATCTTTGCATAGAAATCCAGAACATTTCTGCATGACTGTTGGTTTTACTTTATTGATGAGCATGTCATCATAGTATATACTGTTTATTGTCCACTGATCTTATAAACAATCACAAAAAACTGGGCCTTCAACATCCCAAAAGACTGTCAACATGATTTTCCCACTGATGGGTGGGTTGTGAACTTTTCCTGACAGGCAAATTTGTATGCCCCCACTCCATGCTTTGTCTTTTGGATTCTAGCTCAAAATGAAGAATCCATGTTTCATCACACTTTAGAATTCTGTCCAAAAAAGCACCGCCTTCCTGCATATCACCTTGTAGCATTATTTCAGATCTGTACACACTCAAAGTCTAGTCTCTTTGTGATGGTTGGGCAACTGTCTTAAAACCCATCCTGTGTGTATGAAATGGAACTAGAGATTTTGGCTGATAACATGAACTGTGCCAACACTTTATTGTAATTCTTCAGCTATAAGTGTAACTGTAATCTGTTGGTCTTCTTGGATGAGGTCTGTGAGTTTCAAGTGCTGGAGTTGAAACCTCAACTGGACATCCAGAATGGTACTTCTCAGTCACTGAAAACTGTTCTACCCACTTATAAAAATGTATGTGTTTCATATAGCTTTCTCTGTATTGTTTAATCATATGAGAGTAAATTTTAGCAAGTTTTTCACCTTCAGAAAGCAAAAAAGAATCACTGCACTCTGTTTAACTAATTCAGAAACTTTTAGAGAACTCACCATCGTTAAGTGAGAATTGGAGGTTATAAACAAAACAATTCCATCAAACAGCTGATCAGAACTCATCACAGAGATGCCAACTTACAGTTCAGAAGCTATCGTACTCTACCTACCAATTATTTTTCCTCTACAGCTATTTCTCTCTTTAATTATTGAATAACCCTCATAATACTTGAAAAATACTAGGGGTGTTGTTTATCATGCCAGTTACTTATCCTTGTAACTATTTTTCTATAATGTTTATGTAAGACACAATGTTGTGAAATATAGGAAATAAATAAGAAAACATACAGAAAACTAAAACTACTGTTAACAGGAATCACTTCCTCATATGATGAGCTAGAAAATCCAGACTAGAAGGAACTAGAAATGAAGACATCTAATGATAGGTTTAAAAAAAATTACATGATACAAATGTGGGTTGTAATAGGCTTTTAAAAATTATTACTTGATGGGTACCAACAGATACAAATGTAGTGGACACACTCAAGGCATGTGGAAAAAGGAATGTTGAAACCTACGTCAGAGAGACAGAGAAACATCTTAAAGAGGAAATATGGGAAGAGTGTAGAATGTGGATGCTGGGGCCTAGTTTAACATCACTCACTGTTAAACTGGGTTAGTGATATAATTAAAGCAATAATCATTATCCAGAGATCATTTGAATCATTTACTTCTTTCGTGGCAGTAGCCCTTTCTTAGAGATGCTCTAGCCCTAGTCAGTTTTTCTTGAGCTACTAGAAGATGAGAATATGACCAACCAGTCTTCTTCTTTTCACTAAGAGAAGCAATTTGCAAAAAGAAAATTGACAAGATTGCCTGTTGAAACATATAATACAAAGTTCTCATTTTCCTACACAAACAAACACATCATTTGTTTGGAAATCTTAATTCCTTTTTAAGTATATTCTGGAGGTAACAGATCACAATGTAATTATCTTGTCCAAGATTTTCTGATGCCATCATCACAGTTTTGTTTCCTGTGGAAGTAAAATGTCCTCTGCTGGAACATGATGGATATAACAAAAGTTATTATTTAATGTCCTGTTTTCTGGATAGCACTACAAACCGTAGTAGCCTAAGCCTATATATAAATCTTTAGCATTCACTATATAGAAGTCAGTTGCAGATGAAGCTTCATGTGCCCTGTATTAGGATTAACCAACCGCTTTTTTCCATTGATGCAAAGATGCGATACTCAAAACAAATATCCCATTAAAATATATTTTAGGAATATAGAAAAAAATACTATTTTTCCTATTGCAAACAGAATTTTATACTAAATATGCATAATGCATTGCGTAACAAAACAACTTTGTACAACTTATGAAGATTTATTGTGAACTCGGTATGTTATAGAGAAACAAATATATTAAAATGTGAATGATATTTTATACAATATTACTTGAAAAATGTAATGAATGTGAACTGTATACATTGTACTGTATTGTAAATAAATTTTGTAATTACAAATGTACATACTTTGCTAATTCTAATTTGAAAACATTAATGTGTTATGTTTATATTTTTCTTCCCTTTTGACAGATGAAGGGGATTCTTGAAAATAGCGATGGATTTATAGACAAATAAATAAACTTAGCAGTGCAGTAAGTCATACTTCTAAACAAGGAATTTTTACTCTGTATTCTTTATAATATGGAACGAAACAGGACAGTGAAGGTATTGATCTGGTAACAGCAGCATAATCAGTAGATGTTACAATATGGTGTGTGTGTGAATGTGTGATTTATCTCCAACTGAGTTTTCTGACAGGGAATAGCATAAAGAATGGACTAATGCAGACACAATACAGAACTGAAAACAGGCAAACATGTGCAGCAGTTTATTTTATTCCCTACTTGATCACCTTACTTACTAAAATTTCCCACTTCTTATTCTTCTCTTTTCAAATAATTTAATCCATTGCCATCCACCTATCTTATGGGTATGCCTCTGAAAGTCAGTAGAACCCTGTAACACTACAAATATAGTCCTGCTGATTTCTTGACTTTAACAGTATATTGCCTAGTATTGTAGTTAGTAAAACTGAGTAAATTCAATGAATTTCTAGCCTACATAGTGTTATTTTCAGTACTCATCAGAACCTTTATCATAAGAATGTTGACTATGACAGAACTGTCCTGTGCTTCTTACAACTATGAAAGCATTTTGTAACTGTAAATTCAAAAATTATAAATAATATGAAACGAAATCTGTAATACTGTTAATTGAAACCAGAAAATGGTTTAAAATTTACATAACATACATTATAGAAACATATATGGTAAGAACATCTCACAAAAAATGAGATTATTTGTATCAACTGTAGAGAATAATAAGGGAAACGTATTTCATTAAATGTATATTGAGGGTACAATGTTGAGAATAATTAATTTTTCCTTGGACAAGATTGATATATTCACAAACATATTCCGCCAATATAGTTTGAATTTCCGTATGGTTTCGATAGGTTCGATTCTGAAAAACAAGTACCGGTACCTATGTAGAGACGTAGAGACCGGTACCGGTATTTAAAACTATCGTTATGTGGTAAACCTACCGGCATGAATTAATTAATAAAAATACTGTTTTTCAGTAATTGTTGCTTTTACATTTTATTACTGTGATCGAAATCCAGTTATTCTGTAATAAAAACTTGTCCATTTTAAATTAAGCAGGTATACAAAAGAGTACTATCGAAAAGAAATTGTGAGTCGAATGTGTTTTTGCCACCCTTCAAAAATTATATTCTAAGAATTTGAAAAATAGGGAAAACAATGACGTTTTTTTAGTAAGAAACTAAGTTACTTAAACAAATAACATTTTTTTAATAAAACGTGAAACAGTATTTTTAAAAGTAAATGACATATGACAATCAGATACCGGGTCGAGTGTGTACCGGACAATTGGTAAAAATAAAAAATTTAATTTTAGCTAAAAAAGTAGAATTATTAATAAAATACATTAGCTTCATATATAAATGATATATTTTGGATTTCATGGCATTTGTACACAAGTGTCGTAAAATTTAATAGAGACGCCATAAATTAACGTTTGTGCGTAATCGCAGAGCCGATTTTTCACCGAATTTTGGCAATGCTCGAGTCATTTACTGAAACGAACGGACATTGTTTTAGTTTCTCTAAAACTGGAGATCAGTGAATCAGATTGTTTGTATAGTGAGGTAAGAAAGTAAAGTACACAAATTTTATTGTTTTAGATTTGTGGTGTTCGTATGTGGTAGTTGATTAAGAAAGCCGAATATGTCAACTATTCCATTCCCTTTCATGGATGTTTGCGGGTTTTGTAAATTGTGAGCAGTGTTTAAATTATGTTTTGCGTTGTGTAATAGCCGGTAACGTTGTATTGGAAAGATCCCATAAAGTGTTGTGGTGTTCATTTAAAAAGAAATTATGAGTTGCGAACGAATTAATTCTTTAATTGCTAGAAGAAATGATGCGCACATCCTGTACAGGTTATGTTCGAAAATTTTGTTTAGACGAATCCTGAACACTTAAATTTACTTCGTGTAATCGTGTATTTTATAATAACACTAAATTTTGAGTAACAACAACTAATGAAGCTGTGTTCAATTTTTCTGCGTGTTAATGAATATGTTGGTTGTAAACAATACATGTTTCTCAAAAGAATAATAAAACAAAAGAAAAACAACCACTGTACCAAAACTTTTTGTTTTTGTTTCACATTATCAGCAATTGTATAAATGGAATTATGGAAGACATTTTCTAACAATTACTTTTAGTTGACTTATGTAACCACACATTTTAACAATTTGATTTCTAATTGTTGACAGTGACAAGGCTATAGTGAAGTGTGGAATTTAAGGATCAAGAATAATATTGAAATATGTAATTGATACATATAGCAGTATGTCTGCAAATTTTAATTAATTAATTTTTTTGTTTAATTGAAGGCTTCCTATCAGAAGGTAGCGTATATGACAAAAAATTGTACAGTTTATTATAGGCCTAATAAAAATCTTAGTAGAGTAGAATGTTTTTATAGTATGGTATTATATTATATTCTTTCAGAGTACTAGTATTATTTACATTTACTTGTACATTTTTGTCTCCATCTCAATCTTTCATGTGCTACTTGTTTAATTCCTTTCTGCTTAGTGCCTCTGTTCACAGCTGCTTATTTTTGTACTTTCTATTCAGTTTTCTAAATGTTAATTGGAAATCTGTTTAGTGTTTCACCAAAGTTACAGCGTCTTCATTAGTTATTATGTAATATTGATTTGTTATTGTTTCTGGAATATAGAGCTCAGTGTTATATAAAATATAGTGTATAATGTACGATAAAAATATACATAAATCGTTTGTTATTATAATTATAAGATTGGAGTTATTGAATATTTAATCTAATTAAAGATTCTTTATTATTGCATAATCTTCATTGTACTAACAGTTGTCAGTTCTACTTTTAGAAAGTGGTTAAAATTGATTTTTGAAACTAATTAGAATTAATATTAGGCATTACCTGTATTAACTTTCCGTCCCGTGACTTAACTGTTTTAATTTCTAAAACGATGCGTTTCGAGGATAAATCCTCATCTTCAGGTTTTTAATATTATAAAAACATCAAATTCACCCGAACGGGGTCGTCAATTACTTAAAATACATAAAAACACCACACATAACTTCACATTGATACAGTCTCGGCACAGTCCGATGCGGATCGTCTCGTTGCCAACGATTAACTGTTGTACTTTATCCTGAATGACCGTTATCATTGCCCGTGGACACATCGATATCGATGGCTGTGTTGTACAGTAGATTAGATCGAAACGAAAATTTATCATTAAGTAGTTGGTCTGCTTGTAACTTAGAAGCCTTGTATATCTCATATTCCTCCACAGCGTTCATGTATGCACCTTTTTTGCAATTATGAAGCAGTTTAAAGTTTGTGCGAAAGTCTGAGTACTTATGATTATACAGCATTAAATGTTGAGCGTAACTAGATCTTGTTTTTGAGATATCACTTTTGGGTATGTGTTTCTTAAAACGTTCGGCTGATTGTCTGCCCGTTTGTCCTATATAAAATTAGTCCTAGTCATCGCATTCAAGCTTGTATACTCCAGTTTTCTCTTCATCCGGGATGTGAGTTCTTTGTCCCAATCGTTTTTTGATGTTATTTGTGGTTTTGAAAGCCACTGTTATTTTACGTTTCTTTAATTCATTCTTTACAATGACTGGTAGTACATTCGTGTACTCAGTTAGTATAAACTTAGTATCTTTTTTAGCTGGGTCGGTTAATCTGCTTTTACTATTGATTTTTACTGAGTGTTTTCTTACTAGCTTGTCTACGATTTCACCGTTATACCCATTAGCGATAGATATACTTTTGATGATATTAGTCTCTTCTACTCTGTCTTTTTGCTCAAGGTGTGACGATTTAAAGCCAATTTAAATCGCACAAAAAAAAAATTTTTGTTTGAAATGACAAGTGAGAAAATAATCCACCCTCCCCTTTGTACAAAATACCTGTACCTTCTTGTCAACCGCGAGTACGGACATGCAAATCATAATGTTGTTGAGCTAATTAAATAACCATCCTAATTATATAAAAAAGGACGTGATAATAATAAATAAAATATTGACTAAATAAAGAAGCTATAGTAGGATTAATAGTAGCTAAGTAGAGGTAAACAATAATAATAAAAGTACGAACTATTTCTTCTCGCGGCAGAACTGCGCCAATCTCCCTATGCGGCAACAAAACCTTACAAACAGTCTCCTCTGAATCACGGCCAAGCCAACAGCCTTGTTATGTGTTGTGAAGACGAATACTTCTGTATTGCAAAAGTAGGTATTCGTGAATAAGTGTTTCGTGGTTACACAACCCCCACATGTAGTTAAACGAAGTGAAATGTAAAAACAAAAGTTACGTAGTTTAAATGTAAAATAAAATAAAATAAAAAAAGGCATAGCCAACACATCTCTTTATGAAATGGTTTAATCGTTAAGGTATGTTCCATACCATATCATAAGGTAACATCAGTGCAGTTTAAACCAAAATGTAAACGTGAACACGACCGACCGGAGTGAATCATCAACTACAACACTATGAGCTCCAGGTAGCCAGAATCCGAGCCTCATGACTGCGCTAACTACTTAGAGTCAACCACTGAAATGGAGGAACACAAACTACAACTAAGATCATCCAGGAAAACCTACGGAAGAGGACCATGAAGAGGACCAGCCGAGGACCAACATCATACCCAGGTGACATGGAAGCATAACTTCCGTGGTTATATTGTTTTCTAAGAACCCAGAGTAAAAAACAGTTTATTTTGTAAAGACGCATACAAATCATGTAAATCATAACTTAATAATATGTATACTTTCTGTAACGAGATAAGAGTAATCTGAAGATGGATACAGATATAATTAATTCAAAATTGAATCAAACTATTCAAATAGTTTGCATAATGTCAAAGTACTTTTAAAATATAAAAAGAATTAGAACCCGGATCCGTGGTATTCTATGTAATATACAGTTGTATTGTTTTGAGCTCATCATAGTAACAGTTGAAAGAGAATAAGAGCATAAAATGCAGAATCTTTCATTTAATAACAATAAGAATCATTAAAGGTATTATTTTGGAATCTTTATTTTGGAAGCTGTAATAAAGAGATGTTTTTGCTAAACAGAAGAGAGTGAGTAAATTTACATAACCTTAGTCAAACTCCTGCTCTTTACAGGTTCCCAAGTTGTTAGTAAGTAATTAGTACTAACATTGGCAGCCGGTTTAATTGACAGAGGCCAATTAAACTGGTTCCCTGTGTTATAATGTCTTAACAGGAGGAGACGTTATAAAGGGGAATAGGAAGCATTCTATGAACAAACGCGTTGAAGGCTGCCATTTTTTGGGAATATGGATGGTACAATTCAGCATGAATAGTGATATTCGTAGTGGTAGGCTTTCTATAAATTTTGAATCTAAATTGGTCATTATATTTGCTAATAGTGAGATCGAGAAAGTTCAGGCAGTTATTGTTCTCCATTTCCAGGGTAAATTGGATTTTCATGTTTATACTGTTCATATATCCTTTCAGATTTTCTATTTGTCTACTCGTTCCATTGAATATCATAAAAGTGTCGTCAACGTAACGTACGTAAAATTTAATTTTATCTCGCTGTTCATTAACCCTCCGGTGGGCGCGCCCGCGGCAGAAAGCCGCAAATTTTAGTTTCTAAACTGTCCCCTAGGTACCGGTAGTGTTTATTGTCTGTTCTGCCTAGTATGCAATTTTCATGATAGATGGCAGTATTTCCGACATGTGGATAAATCATGTGCATAATACTTCAGTAGCTGTTGTGCTTTGAAAAGAGAGTGACGTGTCTGCGGCTATTTTGCCGCCTGCACGCCTAGTCATGTAAGTGTTAATTTTTTTTAGTTTTGTGATTTTTTTTTTTAATTTTTCATGCATATTTTGACCATTACCATAGAATCAAACGTCTTCTTAGAGCTTGGTTAGGTTTTGTTTTGAATCTTTTGGTTTTCGCCTATTCTATATACCGGTACCTGTTTTTCCTATGTTATCTGAATTTGTGTTTACGTTCAGGTCTCGTCGATTTGTGCGCCTGAAGACTTTGAGAAAGTACTCATGGAATTATCAGAATTGTCGGAAGGAGAAAATGAGGAGGATGAGTCAGATGACCCAGATATGGAGGATGAAATGATACAAGCTGACAACCACAGCAGTGACTCAGAGCAATCAGCGGATGAAGCGGAAGCCGATCAACTAACTGTGCCAGAAGTCGCTGAAGATGATTACCATTTTTATATCGGGAAAGATGGAGATACGCTTTGGACGAGTAACCCTCTATCTTCAACTAAACAGAAGGCCAAAATATTATGAAAATAATGCCAGGTCCAAAAATGAATGCTACAACTGCGCAGAAAGAAGTAGACACGTATCACCTGTTCATTACTGATGCCATGATAGATGATATTGTAACTCACACTAACAGATACATTCAGAAAAAAAGAAATGATGTCAATTATGGTAGAGCTAGAGACTGTAGAGAAACTACAAAAGTGGAGGTCAAGGCTCTCTTTGGTGCGTTATACTTGATAGGCATAAAAAAGGGATCACATACAAATTGTGCTGAACTGTGGAATTCCGATGGCACAGGAATGATAATTTTACGCGGGCTCTTCAGTTATAAGCGTTTCCGATTTCTGCTTCGAGCCCTTAGGTTCGACAATTTAGATACACGGAACGAGCGAAGAGCTATGGACAAACTTGCACCTATTCGTGATTTTCACCAAAATTTTGTGAATAACTGTTTGACTCACTACAATGCCAGCGAGTTTGTGACTATTGACGAGGTGCTACATGCTTTTAGGGGGCGATGTGGCTTCATACAATATATACCAAACAAGCCAGCCAAGTATGGGCTGAAAATATACGCACTCTGTGACGCAAAAACTTTTTATACTCTCAACTTAGAAATATATTGTGGCAAGCAGATGCCTGGTCCCTATCTCAAATCGAACAAACCAGATGACATTGTGAAAAGCCTGGTTGAACCAGTAAAGGGTTCCAAACGAAATATCACAACTGACAACTACTATACAAGCTACACTCTGGCTAAAGATCTTGAGAAGGGGCTGACCTTACTCGGAACTATGAAAAAAAAATAAAAGAGAAATACCACCAGAATTCCAAGCCAACAAAACAAGAGAAATCAAGTCGACGCTCTCTGGTTTTCAGTATGATTTCTGTTTGTCTTCTTCGGCACCTAAAAAAAATAAGGCGGTGATATTTATCTCATCGATGCATGATACAAATGAGATAGACGAAGCAACCAGCGAATCCACAATAAACCTGGATTACAATGCCACAAAGGGAGGAGTTGATATGGTTGACCAGATGTGCGCATCCTACACAACTTCTAGAATAAGTAGAAGATGGCCTCTCGCGCTGTTTTATCGGAATCTTGACATCGCGGGAATCAACGCCAACATAATTTTCAAATACAACAATCCTGCTAACCGAGAAAGAAGAAGACTGTTTTTGAAGAATCTGGCACTTAGCCTTATGGAAACTCATCTGGAAGAAAGATCTAGACTACATAACCTGCCAAAAGATATCACAGCATTTTTAGCTAAATATAAAAAAGAGAAGGTTCAAGAAGCACCAAAACCAGGAATCTGTCATATTTGTGGATGGCATAAGAATAACAGATCAAAAATTGTGTGCCAGAGATGCAGAAATAATGTCTGCAAGAGGCATTCGCGTCAAGAGACAACATGTGTCAGGTGCGACGGCAACCAGGGCCAAGATACGGACGTCGATGCCTAAGCATTATGTTTTTGTGTTTAATAATAATAAATAAAATTTAAAACACCTTAACCAGTCTATTTACTTCTCATACTACCTTGTCTTAGAGTAAAAAAGTGCAATTTACAATTGCGGTAAAAAAGCCGCAGTGCGCCCACTATTGAGTGCGAATTTTGTGCGCCCACCGGAGGGTTAAAACTAGACATTAAAAACGTATTCTCAAAGTGGTTCAAGTAAACGTCCGCTAAAACTCCCGATAAAGGTGACCCCATTGCTAGACCATCCTGCATGAAATATTCATTATCATAAGAGAAATAATTATGAATCGTACCATCCATATTCCCATGGCAGCCTTCAATGCGTTTGTTCATAGAATGCTTGCTATTCCCCTTGAGCAAAAGGCCAGAGTAGAAGAGACTAATATCATCAAAAGTATAGCTATCGCTAATTGGTATAATGGTGAAATCGTAGACAAGCTAGTAAGAAACACTCAGTAAAAATCAATAGTAAAAGCAGATTAACCGACCCAGCTAAAAAAGATACTAAGTTTATACTAACTGAGTACACGAATGTACTACCAGTCATTGTAAAGAATGAATTAAAGAAACGTAAAATAACAGTGGCTTTCAAAACCACAAATAACATCAAAAAACGATTGGGACAAAGAACTCACATCCCGGATGAAGAGAAAACTGGAGTATACAAGCTTGAATGCGATGACTGGGACAAATTTTATATAGGACAAACGGGCAGACAATCAGCCGAACGTTTTAAGGAACACATACCCAAAAGTGATATCTCAAAAACAAGATCTAGTTACGCTCAACATTTAATGCTATATAATCATAAGTACTCAGACTTTCGCACAAACTTTAAACTGCTTCATAATTGCAAAAAAGGTGCATACATGAACGCTGTGGAGGAATATGAGATATACAAGGCTTCTAAGTTACAAGCAGACCAACTACTTAATGATAAATTTTCGTTTCGATCTAATCTACTGTACAACACAGCCATCGATATCGATGTGTCCACGGGCAATGATAACGGTCATACAGAATAAAGTACAACAGTTAATCGTTGGCAACGAGACGATCCGCATCGGACTGTGCCGAGACTGTATCAATGTGAAGTTATGTGTGGTGTTTTTATGTATTTTAAGTAATTGACGACCCCGTTCGGGTGAATTTGATGTTTTTATAATATTAAAAACCTGAAGATGAGGATTTATCCTCGAAACGCGTCGTTTTAGAAATTAAAACAGTTAAGTCACGGGACGGAAAGTTAATACAGGTAATGCCTAATATTAATTCTAAATAGTTAATAAACGTGACTTGGAGACAAATAAAACAAAATGAAATTGATTTTTGGTTAGATTGTATTCAGGGGGCACTGCAACTTGAATATTGAAGCATTAGATTGTTACCAAAGTAAATCTGGCTTTGCTACAGTGGACTGTGGTTACCACTTGAAGTAAGTGGTATTGAAATAAATAGGCGTAACTGAAACAAAGCGCTTCAGTCAGTCAGACTATTCTCAGAGTACACAATAATTTTTGTACTCTTTAACTGTCAAATATTTGACAAATAATACAAATTGGACATGACTTGTAATATTCTTTAGTTACTGAGTGTGTTAGTAGTAGTGAATGTGTGTGATTGTATTAGATAACTGTTATAATCTAAAGTAAATGTTGGATTTCCATTTGATGAAGATGGATAACATAAATTCAGAACAAATCTACAGCCATAAATAAATAGAGAAGTAAAATCACAGATGTTTTAGCCCAGTTTGTGGGTGTGGTAACTTATAAATTCAGACTGTTACATCTTGTCTTTAGCCAGCCATGTCATTTCAGTGTTGTCAGTATTAACACATTGAGCCTTGCCCACATACAGTCACCGCAGCATGCTTCTGTGTGTCTTGAGTTTTTTTTTGTGTGTGAAAATCTAAGATATAAAAGTTTGCCTTTTCACTTACTGCAGTTCTGTGAACAGTATGTTAAAATGAAGTTTTCCACTTTAAACTGTATTTATTTTGCCTGGAAACTTAAATCAAACAAGGCAAGACACGCACCCTGACCAAGAAGAGTGTATGAAGTAGAATTGTGAAACTGCAATAGGGGTAGCAAGAGTAATTTATGTTTTGTTATTAGGCACATATCCTACTTGTAAAAACGTCTGATGCTTTATTATTTAAATTTATATATTCTTAGTAATAGTTACTGTTATAGGCATATGCTTTTAGACATTTTGCTATTACTTTTAGGAATAATTAGGAATGTTTTCATTCATAATTTCAATAGAGAAATTTGTTGAATGTTAAAGTATTCGTGTTACATTAGATATTACTATAAACATTTACTCTTTCACTTGTTAGTCTCTCATTCCATCCAATGCCCTAACCCTACTCTGTGTGTACTATGTCCCACCCGTATGTCATGTCTCACCAAAATTACTGTAAAGGACATGTTTTGGTAAGCTTGAGAAAATTAGATTTTTCTGCTGTATACATTTTTTTCATTATTGTTATTCATCATAGTTTTTAAGTACACCTCAAATACAAGCATAATGTAGTAATAAAGAAACAAGCTATTTAAACATAAAAAAGCTTATATGTTGCTTATAAGCTTATGTGTTACTTATATGTTGCTTTCATACGTGGAAGGCGGCAAAGGGTTGTTGAAACACATAGAGGCATGGTGCATAGTAGTATATGTGGTTACCACTTGGCATTTGTGGTACTGAAACAAATAATTTAAACACAAGGAACACTTGGTTAAAGCTTCACAGTTACAGTAAAATTGAAAGTTAAGGGCATATGCGCAGAAACCAATTTATGGATGGATGAGTCCACATTGAAATTGTGAATGGCGGGAGGGTAACGGAGTATCAGCTGGTATGCCAGTGAAGGTGTTGCCAACTTGCTTGTGATGTTTTAGCTACCTGTACATTGTTAGTTACCGTGTGACGTACTATCTCAGTGTTGCATTTGTTATTATTATTTCAATTTATTATTAATTGTATCATTGTTTTACAGTCACTCATTTTTATTAGTTATCTAATTTTTTAGTTAATTTCTATTATTAGTTTTTATTCTATAATTACGTATTATCGTAATTATTTGCGTTATCACCCAGTAACGAGATTTGTTAAAATGGATACTTCTTCATCTAGTAAAGACAGGAAAGTTATTCATAGTCAAGCACAGGAAGTAAGAATAAATAGTTTTTTGTTGTCCAGGATTAAAAAGATTCTTGCAATTAAATTAATACGAAGAATGCGTTCCTTTATGTAGAGATAGTCAAGTGTAATTAAGGAGTGGAAGTGTACAATTTGCAAATTCCATTGCGATAAGAACGGTCATAAAGGCTGTAGTTTTTTACGTCTGAGCAGTACACAATGACAGAACCGAACAACACTCAGGTTTATAAAACATTCTGATATGTAACAGCAACAAATTCCGATATGTGTGAACAGTACATATCATTTGCTTGATTTGTATAGTAATACAATTACAGTATTAGTATTATTATTATTATTTGATTTACGTCGGAAACAATAAACGTATAATTCTTTTTTTAAAGCCAGCTGTGTGAATGTAGGCCTGCGCGTGCGTGTGCGCATGTGCACACACACACACACAGATAGAGATTCGTGGTGACACATTTACAAACAAACCTTAACAGTCGCGAGTTTTTGTTACTATTAGAAATTATATTCATAGGTTGGCTGCACCGTCGATGATAACAATTCTCTTCTCACATCTCACAGCGACTCCCTCCACATCGCCTTTCCCCTCTGACCGTAAGCATTTCACGCATTTCCATGCCATTAACTTTCAATTTTACTATAACATGTATTAACTTCTACATGTGTTCCAGTCAGTCACTATTCTTAAAGAGTACACAGTAATTTTTATACTCTATAACTGACAGATATTTTAAAAACAATAAAAATTGGACATGACTTGTAATTTTTCTTTAGTTACTGAGTGTGTTAGTAGTAGTGAGTGGGTGTGATTGTATTGGGCAATTGTTGGGTGATAATCTTTACCACTTTGTCTGTCAACTGGGAGGATGCATGCACTTTCCATTTCTTCGAGGGATTTGATTTTGTGTCATTGAGAGAATTTTTTTGGGAAATGGTGTGTCAGGATGTAGTGTGTTGATGAAGTACTGTTACTGTGCTGTGTCCTTTATAGCTCAACTATCAATTTTCAGATAACCACTTGGCAAAATAATCTTAGTTTGATGAAGTCAACTAAATTGACAGTTGTTGTCTCTAAATTTTATAAACAAACACCTGTACTAGACGTTGATTAAATGAAAAAAGGCTCTGCTTTTGCCATTGTATACCTTTATGTAATTCATAAGTTGGCCCATATGATCAGGTTTCATGACTTGAGCTGAATCAGTTCTAGTATGAGCAAACATTCACATATAAGCTATTAGGCCTATTTTGTCCTTTCTTGAGAGTGTGTTCACATGCCTCCTGTCGCTCTCCCTTGCTGGAAAAAAACTAATGGATTTTGTAGACATAATGTACACTTTCTTTTTTGAGTTTCATAACACTTCTATTTGTAACTGAATATTTTATCACAAGCCAACTACTTTTGTATCAACTACTTACGTAGCATATCAAATGTTGGTATGCTGTCATAGAAACAGTCTATATAAATTTTATGTCCCTGCGATGGGTATTCTGTGTCAGATGTGAATTAGTGGTTTGTTTGCCATTTTTTGTTTTGTGTGTTTCCGTTAATACATTGGTATTAAATTACAGGTTCATTTCATTTTGGTTTTCTATATGTGTTAATAGAATGATCTTTTTTAATTTCAGATTATATATGGGATGTTGAATTTTGGAGTTCGGTCTTCAGAAATAAATATTTGAAGAACAATGAAGATTGGATGTGACTTGTAATTTTCTTTAGTTACCATTTTTAGGGGTGAGGTGAGTATTTGTGTTTAGTAATTGCTGGAAGGTGACCTGAAGTAAACATTAGGTTTCTGTGGTGAAGATGGAAAACATAAAGTCAGAATCAAATCTACAGTCACCGACAAATGAAGATGTAGAACCACAAATGTTGTGGCCAGACATTTGGGGTAAGACAAGAGGGCCTGGTTCAGGCCCATCGTATAGTCCAGTATGGAACTATTTTGTGCTGGATGATGACAATCCGATTTTGGCAACTTGTCTGATTTGTGGGATCCGAATGTCACGGGGTGGTGTTACACCAAATAGATGTGGAACAACTAACTTGAGAAGGCATTTGTCATACGCTCATGGGCTTGCTTTACCTTCAAATCGTAGGAATGCATGGGCTGGTCAGACAGGATCATCAACTTCTGTAACATCACCTGCACAGCTACAGCCATCTTCATCATCGCCTTCTCCAGTGACTAATACATCTTCACCACAGTTTGTTCAGTCAGTTCATATGCCTTTGATAGTGCCACAACGGACACACCTAAGGCCAATATTACCAAAGAAGCAACCAAATCAATATTACCAACCATCAAATCAGTCAAAGACAAAAGTTCGTCTTCGGTGGAATTCATACCATTCAAACATGCAAGCGGCATTTCCCAGTCTGCTATACAGTGAACAGTTTGTTGATGTGACATTAGCATGCGAAGGGAAATCAATAAAGTGTCATAAAGTCATGTTGTCTGCGTGTTCCTCATATTTTGAAGATCTACTAATTCATAACCCATGTAAACATCCGATCATTCTAATGAAAGATTTACGTTTTTGGGAAGTACAAGCGTTGGTCGATTTCATGTATAACGGAGAGGTCAATGTACAGGAAGATAAATTACCATCTTTATTGGCTGCTGCAGAAGCTCTTCAAATTAAGGGATTAACAGGTCCTGTGAATAACTCCTCAGCAGATGGTGAGGCAGAAGAAGATGAATCAATACCCAGTGAAAATTGTACACCCGTAATAGATGAAAAACCTGTGATTAAGACTCGTCTGGTACCAAAAAAAACACGCAAGAGAAAAGTTGCCTTACTAACACAACAGTCGTCCAATCAGAAGAGTTTGTATTTAGGTGATCACAAAACACAGACTGAAATAGGAGAGAAAGCAAGTTCAGGTAATCCAGTTGTTATGGAAACAATAGTAAAAGAAGAACCAGTAGATGTGCTTGAAGAATCTGTGTGTGAAGTAATAGAACAAGAAGACTATATTATTGAAGGTTCCAGTACAAATAATGATAGCGATAATCATATAAGTAACAAAGGAAAACCAGAAACTAATGAAGAATCTTCAAGTGAACATAGTAGTGGTGACCAAATGAAAAACCACAGATCACAGAGAGAAAATTCAGAAACTATTGAGATAAAAAAGGATAGTAGTAACAGTGTTTCATTGAAAGCAAAATCATTCGTTAAAAATGAATCAGAATCAGTGTTTCCTCGTATCCGTTTGATTCTCAGTGATGGGTCGCTGACAAACTATGACGATAATCGTGATGAAAATGGTGTTGATGGTGATAAATCAAAAAATGGTGCAGTGAAAAGGATAAAAACAGAGTCTGTATCTGATGAATCTGTTGATGATTGAAAGCGCTTAGAAATCAGCTACCTCAGTTGCTGTTCCATAGTTTGCATTAAATAAGCTGTGTTTTTAACAGTAATTGCATTTTATACCAACTATATAGAGTGTTATTTGTAACAAAGTAATAGTCGGTTAGTAATTAAATATTTAGTCTGTTTGTACATTTAGTCTGAAATTGTTGACTTTAATCAAATTAGATAATGTAGATATAAGTTAAGAATTATGTGACAAGAGTAACAGAAGTTAAAAATTCTGTCTCATGACAGAAGATGAGATAATTGAAAAAATATGTTTAGATTAATACTTTTGGGGTAGAAAATTAAAAAAAAATGGTATCTACTGAAATTGTTAAGAATATAAAATTCAAGTATTAGTGACTGGTGTTATTAGTAGATAAAATTTGTGGACTATCAAACTGTGGCCCATTTCTTAAAATTCCAGACATTTTTTATTCCACTGTTGGAGTTATCTTCAGTTGCTATTCTCAGTCAACTGCTGTCAAATTTTATTGAAGATGATTCATGACTACTGTAGTGGGAGTCGGAACATCTGGAATCTTAAGAAATGGACCACTGCTCAGTAGTCAGGAAATTTCTGCTGTTAAGGAATATGTTTGATGTGTGCTGAAAGCATTGATTTGTGATATTTTTTGGCTATGTTCAGTCTGTTCAAATGTTAATAATTATGCAATATCTGTGTTAAAATTTAAAATGTGGACATTAACAGCGATGACATATGTCAACAACAGTTAACACAAAGTATTGACAATGTGGATGAAATAAATGAAATGTCAGTTGTTCACTAAATGATCAGAGTGCCGTAACACTATGAGCACAAGGCACAGCACAGGGAAGAAAACCTGTGATCTTTTTTTTATTTTGACTGTTCAGGTCTTGTTTCCTGTGCTGTGCACTGTGTAATTGTGTTTCCTGTATTTCAGTAAGTGTATCAGTACTGTTTTATTTGACAGCTGAATACTACAAGCTTAGTTATTTTGATTAACTGGGAATACCATATTTTTTAGATCCACAAATCGAATACACTTTGATAAAACTGGTGGTTGACGTGGGGTGAGGTATTATCTAAATATTAACAATATTTTCATCATTTATAAAAATCATTTATAGTTTATTTATAATTACAAAAAATTGATTTACTTCATTACAATGTACTTATTAAATAATTAACTTGATCCTAATCAGTATGTTTGGCTGGAAGGTGCAGCAGTTATATATTTGTATGTTGCATTATTAATGATATTATCGTTATTTTTTAATAATTTTTGTAAAATTCACTGCAGCTATTCTTAATTATGTGTGATATTAAGTAAAGATTTTACTGTTCTCGTAGTCATATTTCCGCTTTCTGAATGTCACATTGTCTTCATCAATGAAAATACCCATTCCATAGCTGCTGGAGTCCCAAGTAAAAATAAACTCAGTGAATTTGAGGAAATTGGTAGGCCTTTCTTCTACATGATTAAAATGTGTATTTCTATCCGTCTTTGACAGCTCTATATCTTTAAAATTACTTGCACTAATTATGCCTAAGTGTAAATGTTAACATTTATTATCTTCTATAAAGTTCAGCAATACATTAATTAACCAAAACAGTAGTATTCTCTTAGACATGTGTATGGAGTAACAATAGTGAAATCATGTATGAATATTATATTATTATGATTTAATCAAATGTACGAAGGTTTAGTCGAACTCTTTATTTATAAATTAGAACACGTAATTTTGGAAGATTGATTAATTAGGAATTTTTAATTAATTTTAGCAAAACGAGGACAAATTATGTTTTGGCGAAACTGCATTTGGATATAACATAAAACTGAGATCAGTACAAGCAGATGGTAGCCTTAGCTTTATTTTTAACTTGTTTTTGGATTAGTAACGTATTTAACTGTGTTTACCTGACTCTGTCATTGGGTTGATAAGTAGTGGTTAGGATAGGATAGTGTTACTTTTATTTTTAGTGTTTTAAAATTGTTTTAATCTGAAGATGGGTACCTATGTCTGGCATAGCCGAATTGTTCTAGGATCTGTAAGATCAGTATTTCAAATTTTAACTATATTCAGTACTATTACATTTTTGAACATGTAGCTTGTATGGGTACCATACCAATGTCTGTGTTGTGGATGCTCAGATTTGAGGAGAAGTAACCTGGTTATTTCTTGGCTTTTATGTGTGTAATATTTCGGCTCAATTTCCTAAAAACTATTTAATATTGAAATGGATCTAATGTCTTATATATTTGCCAACAATGGACCTTGTGAAAAAACTTCACAGTCTACCCTCTTCTCAGTTTTTTGTCATTGCAGTACTTCTTCACCCTTTCACTATGTTCTTCCTCTTTTCTGTCCAGATAGTCATATGGTGTACCTGTACTGTGAAACTCTTCCTTCTCACTTTTTTACTGACTAAAGACATTCCAGTTTATGACTATATTTGTAATGTTGCATTTCTTATAATGTGGAGATCTTCATTAATTGGTAAGCTATTATGCTTTTAAAGTCTTCTTCCGGTATGGACTGCGTGACCTCACTTAGACCTGAGGATACTAATTGTAATATGAGTGAAACATTGTCATACAAGACATTTTTTGACGTGGTCTATACTGGAAGCAGACTTTAAAAACATAATGGACACTGGCCTCGGAAGCCTATGTGAGAACAAAATTGGTAAGCTAATTCTGTGCTTTGACCTAATTATGTTATCTGCCTCCTTGTCTAAACTATTGGATTATATATATGTATATTTTTTTTCAAAACTGCATGAAAATGTTTATTTGTCGATTTGTCCATATTGTGTTTAAAAGTTTTGGAGCATTCTTAATATTTGCAGATTTCTACAGGGTTGAGTTGTTCCATTGCTGTGCCAATCATTTTGGAAATATTGCCGGATAATCTCCAGTGGCCACACAGTGAATTTTGATATCAAGATTTTCTATTTCACAGTTTCCATTGGATATTAGTAAATATTGGATGACACTTTCTGGTGTCTACATTTTTATCAAATTCTAACTGGTCAGATCACAGATAATTAGGATGTGAAACAATGGAGATATTGGAAGGCCTTGTCTAGTGCAAAGTTACTTGTGGTTCAACAGTTAAAAATTACACTGTAAGCATAAATTATCTACATATATGAGAGTTCACAGTGTGTATGTTTATGGTGATGGGTGAGATGGAAGCTGAACCATGTAGCCAATCAATACAGAAGTTGTATGTATATGAGCCATCTCAATTTTTGTGTTTTGTGCATACATTTTGTACAGAATGTGTTTTAAGAACCAGCGGAATAATTGGGAAGGGGGATGAATTCCCCCCTAGAGCTGTTAGAAAACAATCAGCAAAAGTACACAGTCACTTACTACAAACCTTTTTCTAAGCCAATTGCATATATAATATTAAAATATGGCTTATAAATAATTGTAGAAATAAAAGGAATTATAACACTTGTAAATTAACAAAATAGAGTTTTCTTAATAATGACATTCACTCAAAATTTGTAACGTACATAGCAACCTTAAATAAACAATTATGCATGCACTATAAAATGAGGCAGAGCCTGTTAATCTACCTGTGAGGTTTTTTGTAAGATACGTAAAAATTACGGTAACCTCATATGGTTGAAAATTGTACGACTTATTAAGAGACTCGTCTAGTGAGACGTGAACGAGTGGTGAGCGTTAAAAAAGAATATGTAAATCAGATTCGGCTTACCTTATCTCAGATTCCTCATGCTTCGAAGATTTAAACTGGGAGGAGCAGGCCCCATTAGGATCAAAGGGTGAAAGAAATAAAAGGGCTTACCTGCATAGATGAAGAAATAAAGAATTTAAAGACGGCCCAGGGCAAATATGTAGACCCTGGCTCCTGAAATGGGTGCTATGTGGCCATGTGGTATGAGCCAGTCCCTACTACATGCTACTCCTTCAGTGGTTGGAACTGAAGTGAACTATGCATAGCACACGCCACAAGTGTATAGCACTGTTGCTAGGGGGGCATGAGTAGATTCACGCATACACGAATTGATCTATGTACACATGAATCGAGTTCAAGCATGTAAATACGTCATGTGCCAAAATACTGAAAACTGTCTTTATCTTTTAACTCGGACACATTTCCTGTGACAGGGTTGTCTATTTCACGACTCGTGTATTTTAATATCTCTATGATTTGAACAGTTGTCTTTGCACAGGTAAACTAGCAGTTTCTTGACTTCAGTCCAGAAAATTAGAAGATTTTATTGCTGGATTTCATATTTAAAAATAATGTACTTTAATAACACAAACTTTAAATTGCTTAAAACATTGTTGAGACAACGTCCTTAAAGTGTAAAGGGTAAATAAATCCGGGGTTATAAAGACTCATTATTACAAGATTTATTAAGAATACAGATTTAAAATGAAAGTGATTCCTAATTACATGTGATTTATTACTTTTAGTTTGAGTAACAGTTATTCAAGATAATATATTTTGAAAACAGTTATGTAAAAAATACACAAAAATGTTACATTACTTTTCCATATTCTTTTCAGCCCTTGTACTTCACATTAGTTTACTCAAAAACTTTGTGATGGAAAAAAATTATAAAATTATATGGGGGAAAATCCTGAATATGTCATTTGTTTAGATCTTATCCCCTCCCCCTGAGAGGCAGTTCCTGATTGTATCTATGGGGGAAATCCTGAATATATCACTTGTTTAGAGGCAGATCTTATCCCCCCCCCCCACCAGAGGCAGTTCCTGGTTATACCTCTGTTCAGAACAACAGAGTTTCTTCAGTGCTATCTCTCTTCTGTTAGAGAAATTCTGTGAATGTGTTGTGTTCGACACCTGTTTGCAGCCTTTATGTTTTGGTCTCTTCAAAATAATCTAATCGTTGTGGTAGTTAAGCCAAGATTAGGCATTTTAAAGAGTTCTATGAATCATATTAAGTTAATTTTGGCTAGTTGTTTCTTTTCATTAGCTACAAACAGTTACACCTTGCATTAGAGCTTGTGTCTCATGGACCGAATGAATGCGTGCTTTTCCCCTCTTTGAAGTCATTGCAATGCTGTTACTAGTGGCAAGGCATCTGGTCAGTGGCAGATTTGCTGATAGCCACGCAAATGAAGGGAAAGGTATAATTTTATTAATTAATGTATTTACCTTTTGATAGTTCTGACACTCAAACCGTGATAAAATATACAAGTCTAGTCATTGCTGGCTTTAGTCAATCTCAGGGAAGTTCAGTTGCTGCTGTATGCTTTTGTAGCACACAGGTCTTGTTAGTTGTGCTGTGGATTATGTTTTACAAAACAATTTATTGTTTGAATTTAAATAGGGAGTGTTTTAAATTATGGCCGAACCAGATTTTGTCCTGCAGATGAAGAAGCCTTTTGATTCAATCACATTTGAGGAAGAACTTTTAACGGGCATTATTAAAAAAAAATATTGAAAATGTATTACCAAGTGCATATTAAAATGCATTTCCATTTTGTATTTGATGCGCTAAGTATTTTTCCATGCACATGGGGGACATTACCATAGTTATACTTGCTGGTAGGGAAGAGGTGTTTTGAGCACTTTCAGTAAAATGAGCATCGCATAAGCTTACAGATAAAATTCAAACCCTGCTATGATTTTTAAAGTAGGGTATGAAAGCAATGTTAAACAGAATAATGATAAATACTGTTAAATAAACGTATTGAAAAATACTGATTGACAGTTCAAAAACAAACTGATTTTAATGACAATATAATAATTGCTATACTTTGTCCAGACTAACGCTAGAGGCAAAGTAAACGAACCTACTTTATGTATCAATCCACCACACATGTGCACTACAGTAGCTGAATTGGCAAGACTCCTTCTATTGTAAAGTCAGCTTTTCATTTTTCGTATATTGAACAACTATTAATCAGTATTTTCTGTTATATTGATTTATAGTGAGTTTTTGAACTCCTAAAAAGTATTACAATAAAATTTTTAAACTGGTTTTTCTACAAGCAGAAATGTAGATTATTAAATACAATTAAATATCATTAGAAATTTATTACTGTATTTTATTACAGAGCAACCAAAAATAATTTAAGATATTCACACTCCGTGGCAACAGGTGCTGAGAGCAGTCACGCACGGATTGGATATCCATAGGAAATAAAAGAAGGCCATACAAAACATGGGTCTGAAGAGACTTCACAGCTGAGTTAACAGCTACACACACAATTTTAAAAGTTGTGGTAAGGGTTGAAAGTGAAATTTTGTTAGATGAGGATGGCAATTCATTGGGTGTTATTAGGAACAGAATAATTAATGTGAGTTGATTAATCTGAACTCGATAAGGGCTCCAATACTTCGAGATCTGAATCAGCTGTTTTACTGCTGTCTGAGTCAGCACCAGGATTGATAACTAATCTGTTAACCATTGTATTCACCATGCTTTTTAACCCCCACATTTTCTCTTCTCTGATAACATGCTTTACACAGCTCCCCCCCCCCACTTTTCAACAGTCTTTTTAAGGAATGCCAAGTTCATTATTATGTGAGACGTATCAAAATAAGCTTCGAGGCGACTGCGATATTGCCATGTTGCTTCACTCCCCGCCTTGCCTACGCATAACCAAGTGTAACGTGTGACAACGCTGTCAGGCGAGGGGCAGGGAAGAGCTGTTACTATTGCATAACCTCAAAGCTTATTGTGCTAAGTCCCATACTGTAGTCACATGGGCAGAAGTTTGAAAATCCACATAGCCCTTGAGCTGGCTTCATATCATCTCAATAGGATTTAAATTACAATGATAAGGGGGGAATTTGCATACAGTATGTCCAGTTTTCTCTGCTCGATTGGCAACAAGTCTTATATTGTTTTTTACATGAATTTACCAACTCGACAAGTTCAGTCCTAACTAAAGCTAGTGAATGGGTATACTTTTCATCTGGAGTTGTTTGTTATGGTCACTTTTTTGCCCTGATGTATTGGGTATGTTTTCGCATTTAACACTGTGGTAAGTCTGTTTATATAATGATGACAATATTAGGCTTCAGTTTAGGAAGCACATTTTCAAACAACGATTTAAATATTTCCCCTGTCATCCTCATGATAGTCCATTCCTTTTTGTTTTTTGACTCAACAACTAGATGTCCACTCTCTATAAAACCAAACTCAATTCTGGTGTGCACAATAATGAAGCATTTTCCTTTCCATGATGGGTTCTTAAATCGTGGCTACACCCGGACAAGAACACTTGTCTCTTTTATTTCACACTTAAATCCATACATGGTTCAGACGTTTAACCAAGTTGCATCTAAACGATAAATAAATTGGTCGTTATTGTCACCCATACTCTCTCATACAGTATAAATATTGTCTTTGCCACAAAATAATGACATCTCTGTCCACTGAACCACATCTATTACTTGTGTTTACAAATGTCAAGTAAGGCATGAAGTGATGTTGTTTTCAAGTGTGGCAAATCCAAGTCATTGTTGATGGCACATAGCGCTTTGTTAATTGTGGCTCATAACAAAGTAAAACTGATTGAAAAACTGATTTGTTAATTGCGGCTCGTAACTCATTAAAAAAACTGATGAATTTTATGACGGATAGCCGACCGAACGAACTCATCACAAGTTTTGTCCAAGACATTTCTTGTACGCATTCTCTTTTTTTTCAGTTGTGGAAATTTTGCCTGTAGCTGGCATCTGTTTTCTTGTATTATATATGCTTGCTTTAGAGACACCTGTAAATTCTGATGTTAGGCAAACAATGTTATCTAAAGTTAGAGTTGGGTATTTTTTACTAAATTTGTGGAAAACATTAAGCACTATCGTTTTTTCACCTTTATTTAAAGCCTTTCCAGGTTTATGCATAACAAAATGCAAAGGATTATTCACATCTATAATTAATAATAGAATTATAATAAGTAAACACGTCACTGTTGAGAGTACCGGTACTATACAAGCTGGAATAAGGTTCTGTCATTGTATAAACAGTACACACAATGCATGTCTGTACTAGAACTTGCATATTATGATATAATACTAGATGTAATGCTTCTAAATAAAATAAAATGATTCTTTTGTTTGCTTTCTTTTTCAATATTATTTTTAATCATATTTTCTTCAGTCTGGTACAAATAATATTTACCATTGAGTTTCTCAGGGTATTGGGTTCATTGATATAAGTAGGCTTGACTTATGTCCAAAACCAACAATAAATAACAAGTAACATTTCGTAACAACTAACATAAAACAATTTACAAATATTAATTATTAAAACAAACTTTTTCGTTTGTACAATAATATGTTGAAATGTTCAATCTGGCGGGGTCTAGGCTAGTTCACCTTATCACCACCAATACTACTGTACAAACTGTACTGTACTGTACTGGGGGTTTGCTACTGTTTGTTTACAATAATCACAATAAAAAAGTGTTCGTTTAAAGTTTCAATTATTTTCAGTATTTAGTGTGTGTGTGTGTGTGTGATATTTAAAATTTGTATTTACTTTACCTCAAGATGTTATTTTTCCTTTATTTGGAACATGTTTCGAATAAAGGAAAAATAACATCTTGAGGTAAAGTAAATACAAATTTTAAATATTTTATATACATCAGGAAACGAACTGTAGAAGAAAGTGATTGAATATATATATATTGCAAAAGATCAAATTTTATTATACTAATAAGGATATAGTGAGTGTGTAAAAATCACAAACAAGTCTATTATGGAGGAGATGAAAAATTATTTATTATACACACAAATATAGTTTTTAAAGATGTATATTGTATTATAAATTGTCATGTATTGATAATAGAAATAATTGTTTGATAATATAAATCGATTTTACTTGGTTGCTGCAACGTCCTCATCTCCTCTCGTCGCTCCTGTCCTGGCGTCCTCTTGTTCAGCGTCACTCCTTCCTGGTGTCCTCTTCGTCCTGGCGTCCTCTTCGTCTTGTCGTCCTCTTCTACGGCAGGTGGCTCCAGCGGCGATATTTCAATGAGTCTCGTTATTATTATGTTTGATTGCTAACATTAATTAGTTTCTTCATAAATTGTTCACTCACAATGATTATAAATTTCACTCGTACAGTTTATTATTAATTTATACTTCATATTTTCTTAATCTCAGGATTAATATGTATATTAATTAATGCGGTGCGTTTAATGTACACCTTCCATGATATCTTGAAGTGTCTTTAAATTCCCTAAGCGAATATCTTAACTTACCCGAAAACAGCACTATTATATTTTAAATTTTATCTAAATATTTTACCCACTCGGTTCTTAACGCAATTTGGCGAATTTTGATTGATGGTATCATAGTTGCGACAGATAGTGGGTGGTTTGTGTTCGTTAAATCTTTTGAGGAAACCACGGCCCGTCTGGCCCACACGTTGCAATAAGAAAGGACATCATACGAGAAGTCACAGACGGTTAGTACAATATATTTTTCATATAGTTAACGGACACGTGGCTTGGTACTAAAACAGGTTTATTCCTACTAAAATACTAAAGAACACATCACATCATTTTTCAATTACAATGTGATTGGTTAAAAATTAAATCTGCGTTAAACTTTATGCGCAATAAACATCTCAAAATTTACATTTTTTCTAAAAATTCCGAGATAGCATATATCTTGCCTCTTAATCAAAAAACTAAGTCCAGATCTGAATTGCCCATGAAATTTAGGTTAAAATGAAATGTCGATGACATTTCTAAGCCTAATATTGAGCTTTTTTTGTATTTTTTGGTATTATACATTACTTTTTTAACCAAAAACTGCATATTATGTTTTAAAATTACATTTTCCATCTTTTTTATGGTTCCTACAGCCTACATATTGTTTGTTTTTCTATCTGGTTTACATTTACATGTTATAGGCCTAGATACACCCTAAGCCTAAAGTTACCATTCTTTCTAATTTACAATATATGTGCTTATTCCTTAACTTGCATACAATTTATTTAATTCTACTTAATGTTCACACAGTTTTACTATATAGTACACAACATAAAACGATATTACTTAACTATGGACTAGTTTTACAATATAAGCTGTCACCGAACAAAAGGCTTGCCGCATGACAAATGGCGCCAATCGTACACTCTAGTGCTTTTGGTGGTCCTTAACTGTGTGGCGAGAAGGCTGATGTTGGTTGTGCCGCGCTGAGATGTTCGGCGGCTGTGCCCACTGTTCGTGGCGTACTGCAGTCCTCCTCTTCTTTCGGCATCGGTTGTAGAGTCGACTGCCGGCCCAGCGACGTCTATCGCTGGCGTGGAACTGGAGGGCGAAGACGCAAGAACGACGGTTCTATTCTTCGGCCGTTCCTTCCGGCTGACTCCGCATCAATGTCGTCCGAGAGAGGAGAGGAGCTGAAGTGTGTCTGATGGCGTGGCGATGAAGTGTGTGTCAAAAATTTCTAGCGGGCCTGGTTTTATGCACTAACCGGGATCACTGATTGGCTCGCTCCGAGCACGTTAGTTGTCACATCTCGGCTGCTGATCCCCGATTGGCTTGCTGTGTCCGCCGCTGGTACCGGAGAGCAGATGTTCGCATACCGCTGCCATCACAAAGCATATGTTGTCTAGTTTTACTAGACTCTATTTTATAATTTATTGAATATTAAAACCTAATGTACTGCTTAATGACATTTTATATTTCTATTTCAATATTTTAAATGACTCAGTGTTATTAGTCAGTTACACAATTATTTAACACTGTTATAATTTTGGATACTTAACCCAACCTTACAGTTGCTGATTTAGATTAATATTTTCTACATTGGACAATGTTGATAAACTATCTCACATTAATTATGTTTAGGCCTAGTATATTTTAACATGTTATCTACTATATAATATTTTTTACATAATTGGTTTCTTATTTGAGGAGAAATAATTCCCTTTTTAATGTAATTTACTATGACTTTCATATGTAATGTTATGTTGCATTACAATATTTATCTCATATTTATTCTTTTTTAAAATTCAAATATTGTTTAACGATAAAAAGCAATGTCTATGAAATCTACAAAAGAATATTGTGATACTTATTTAATTAAAACTTATTGTGACGGTAATTTAAAAGGAACTATATTTGCAGAGGAACTATATATTGGCGTACAGCAGGAAATCAAAATGCTTACTACATGTGGATTTGTTTACTTTGGCTGCTGACACAGTATAGGAACCAACAAGATGTATATAGTAATGATCCTTTGCATTAGACAAGACCTATCTTGGAACTGCTTACCTAGAATTGTTCTGACATTGATTATTATAATTGATACTTGTCTGTTGTATTGACAGCATAAATCAAGTCTGTATTTTCATTAGTTGTGCCATGATTTTATAACACCAGCATTTATACTGATTTAAGAGTGGTTTTCACCAAAGTCATTTTATCATTAACCAGAGTCTGTCATTTAACTAGTATATTATAAATGATGAATTTGATGAAATAGAGTGGCTGTTCAATTTTGTAACCCCTGGGGGCCACTTATATTGTAAGTGTGCATTCCGGAGACCACGTTTTATTTTAACCCAACGTATGAATGTTTTTTTTTTACATGCATTCCTTTAAACATATCACATAGAATAAACACATAGATGGATATGTTTAAATATTCTTAATATTTATAAACACAATATTCTTAAACACATTTATATACTTCAACTATTTTAATATATTTTGGCATTTTATTTACTGAAACATGAGAAAAGTATTCGGTTCATTGTAGTATAATATTTGAATTTGTGCTCATTGAATTTCTTTTTCAACTTAATGTTGCTAAATATAAATACTAGCAGGTTTCTAAAATATAACTCTCCAAAAATTAAATGTTTTCTGTGAATGCAAATAACCCAGAATGACATCTACATTCAACTCAATCAAACATTTGCTTGGGAGAATGTGATTATAATATTACTATTTTACTTTCTTTATGGAGCAGTACAGTTTATTTTTTTATAGTAGAAATGTACCACTTTTATACAGCTGAAATTTAAAAATTTAGACAACGGTAATTTGCATTTCAGTTCAGACAACAAGGAGATTAGAAATCCAACTTTTTATGAAAATTTTTGACACCGTTCTTGTTGAGGACTGCATAAAATGCCTCAGGGGCCGCATATGGACAGTCTGATATAGTTTATTACCCAGAGTTAGTTACAAAATTGAGGATGTATGAAATAAAATTAATGAAATTACTAAAAAATTATTAAGCTATGATTACTTTAATGTAAACTATATCTAGTATATCATTTGTGTATGGTATGAATGTTTGCTTTTGTTTTAGCCTTCTTAAAATATAAATGCAACATGATAAACACTTAGTTTTTATTATTAGGTTTATTATTAGTATTTAATTGTTGTCTGTGTAAAAATAAAATTCGTGTTACTGGTTGTATCATTTCTTGTTAGAGAAGTGTTGAGATTTTATTTTCATTCATTGTGGCTGCTAAAAGGATTTAAATTAATTTTGTTATCTTAAGTTTCCGTAATTAATTTTATATTTAATTTTCATGTGTTAATTTTATTTAAGAAGAGATTAATGTGAACTAATTTTGTTTAAGAGGTGTTCTTAAATATTTTGGCCAGTGGAAAACAATACGTATTTTATTGTATTTATTCCTGTTATTGTTATTATTACTATTGTTTTGTATTAATAATTGTAGTTCACCTTTTCCTTCAGTAAAATTTTTTTATTTTAGTAAACCATGTACAATTTTGAGTGGAATAAATTTTGTATAATATTAATACATATTTAAGTTAAATAAACTAAATAAAAAACGTTAGTAGTTTCAAGGCTTAGTAGCATACAATCAAAGTGATACAGAATACAGCTTTTTTACATACTGTGCTTATTTTTAAGTAGTTGCTTCTTCCATATTTGTTCCTGTTACTTCCCAGACTGTTGTAGGTCATTTATACATAATTAGTAAGCTTAATAGACATTATACATACATGTCTCCGCTTAATAGAAGCTGTCTGCCGTTCTTCTCCTCACGGGTCATAGGGTGAGAAGGGTGTCTGCCCTCCTGGCCCTGTGTAGGTCACAGGGTCTATTCTCTTTATTGGTTGCCTGTATGTAATATAAATTACGTATTCATGAATCTCAGTTTGCTTGTGATATAGTTCTCCATGTGTTCCTGTCTGGCCTTGCATCATTGCATCAGACATTTTTGTTATATGTGTTATGTCAGCAGATCATGTAGGTGATATTCCTCTTCCCATGGACCCTGTGACTATACTTTGTAGCCATTAGGAGCTGTGGGGCCCGTATAACCCCTAAAATCGAATAACAACCTCCTCTAACCCATTCTTCACATTCTGTACAACACTGTCGTAAAAGTCTATAAACAAGTTATCTGTATCAGTTTGAATCTTAAATTTTCAAGTTACCGTATAATTATAATCCTTAAAGTGGAGTGAAATAATTAGGGTGACGTGTGTTTATGATTTAATGTTAATTATCTTAACATGTATTAAAATACAATAAAATTAATTGTATAAAAAGTGTTCATTGCAAAAAAATATGTATTTTTTTACATGGTTTATTGAAATTAAAACTATTATTATAAAAGACTGCCTAATTTGTATTTTATAGTTTGAGGCCTTGAAAACTATGGTGTGTTTGTTATTAAAAGCATTACTTCATATAATAAGAATATTATTATATTTGGAGAAAATACTGTATTTTGTTTGTGTACAGCTATACGCAGCCCGTATCCGAAATCTTTGATATCTGCAGAATACGAATGAATACTGATTAAAGTAGGAACAGATTGTTTGATGACAGTGGTTTGTGTAGATATGTACCAGTTTAGTTTTATTTTTTGGGTTAAAATTAACGTTGATGTATATACAGTTCGATAGTCTTAGTGTTTACTTTGCCTTGGGTCGGAACCTACTTTATCTTGGTTTTGTGGGCGTTGAAGTCGAGGTTCAATTGGGGTGTTTCATTCTTAAAAGTCATACACAGTAGATAACCATCATCAGGGGAAACCTGCAGCACTGCCTCTGTCACTGTAATTTTTTTTTTTTTTTTTATGTTTTAACCCCAGTACGTTCACTCATTCAACAAGGTCATTCAACTGCCACTCTCATTTTCTGAGGACAGAACCACAATTTTGGGGGTTGAAACGTGAAAGGAAAATTACTAGACAGTGGAGGTAGTCTAGCAAGACGTTTTCCAAATGTGTAGTTTGATTGTAGCAGGACTTCCAACTACATCGGTGTTCTGTGGTATACAATATAGTGTCACTTTGGAATTACCATTGGATACCCATTGCAGTTGATTATAGTCTCACAACATTTAGAAAAACACTAGTCATGGAAATCTTGGAAAATCTGAATGTTGTTTTCAAAAAGAGGTGTGTTCTATTGTCCCACGCACGTTTCACAAATTGCTTGTTTAAGAGAGCAATGATAAGTGAATGGGATAATAAAGTAAATACTTAACATGGTAACCAATACACCAAGTATAAAAGTTCAGCCAAAAATATGAATGTAGTTAGCAGAGGTTATTGAGGTGATGGGATTACATGTGGGGTCACAGTTGGTATAATTAGCATAAATGTGGGGATGCCATTTAATATTTGGGAATAACAGTAGTAACTAAATAATAAAAAATGTAATTTGCAACCACATAATAATTACAAACAGTACGTACTTTAAATATTAATATGAAAACATTGAGGTTCCAAGGGGGGGGGGTTTAAGCCTCCTGGTCCAAGGCTGATAACAAGGCTGTAACAGTTGATTTCCTTATGAGTTGATCTTATTTTTGTTGTACAAGTTTGTATCTAAAGTGAAATGAATAATAATGTTATGTATACCATTGTATCATGTAGTAGATCAAATGCAATCCAAAAAAACTGCAGATTGTGATGATAAGAAATGTATATTTATGGAGTAATTTTTTATTAGATTGAAGAAAACAAAATATTTCTGTATGAATAGTACTGATATGTGTAGCCATATATAAGAATTTTGTTAGAATTTCGTTGTTGTTATTGTAATTTTATATAAATATATGTATGTACTGTATAATATGTAATGTCAGACACAAATAACTTAATTGAATACATGTTTAAGTAAACAGTGACTATAAGCAACCCAGGAACCTGTTGGTGCCTTACCAAAGAGAGTGACTGTGTGCGTGCTTTTAATAGCATTTAGCATAGCAGTGTTGGTATAAGATATGTCAGTCTTGAAGAAGGCCAGATGAGTCATTATCTGTTCTTGGGTGCATTCAGGCTAGACGTATTGTATTTAAAAATGTTTGGGCAGGGTAAAAATTGGGCATTCCTTCACTTGAAAATGTGTAGTTTAAAGTAGATACAAGACCTAGTGCATTTGTTAATGGATTCTGTGTCACAGTAGTTAAATAAATGAGTAGCCCAATTGCAAAACTCTTATGTCTACCCAAGTTCAGTTTTAAGTTAAGGTCGTCATTTTGTTCTGAGACCATACACGCATGTTCTGATGAAGAGAAACTGTTGCAAAACACATTGAAACCGTCATTTTAACTTGTAAAAAAAAGGAACTGGTACAAAACTCGTTATGTCCCTTATATATGTACTGCAGCAAACTTCGTTATTGTGAAATGGTAACTAAAGAACTCTGCAGCAAGACTAGTTGTCATTGTGTGCAGAATTGTTTTTTCTTTTGTAATATTTCGTTACTATTGCTTGTAGTAAATATACTTATTAAATTTTTGAGTTTCAAATGGTTAGTAACAAGTCATCTGAGATTTCACAGAAGAATGACTACAAGGCTTCATTTATTGCTTATATGTTCATGTTCGTCACTCTTTCAATTAATCATGTTTATTTTAAATAAACAATGAGTGTGATAGGTGTTTTTCCAGTAGACCTTGCTGTCCATAAACAAAAGGCTAAGTTTTTTTGACAAACTGGAAACATCTCATGAGGCTGAACTGATGTTAAGTCTTGACTGTCAGAAGAAACCAAGTGATTCATAAGATCCCTGACCAGGCAGCCGACTATTTATGCCAGATGTATATTTATAACTTTACTATCTACCAGGGAATTTTTCATTACTATCAAAAGACTGAGTTTTCTCCTATGTTTGGCTAGAAAATGAATTTAAGAAAGGTTATAATCAAATTGCCTCTGCAGTATATCACAGGTTAAAGTCTACTGACCTGACAGGCATCTGCACTGTTAAAACTGACTGCTGTTAGCTGCAGAGGACAGAATAAAAACAATGCTCACTGGCATAATATCCAAATTTTTATAAATGAAGCACCATCTTCTGTTAAGATAATAAAAAACATATTTCCAGTTGTGAGCCATTCTTTCATCCCCCTGATGAAAATTGATAAAAATCCGAACAGTTAAAAAACCTGGTTTTGCAGTATTTTCCAGTGCATTGAAATATACAAGTACTATCTAACACATAAAAATAATTAACAAATTACTAAAAAATGGTAAATAAAAATTGAATCAAAACGTGTTATGTCCCAAACAGATGCAAAACTCATTATGTCTAAATGATTTTTTGATTTGCTCAATGACTAACTCAATTTTGTTTAAATTAAGGTACCATGTGCAGAGTAATTTTACATATTTTCAGAAAAAAATTTAAGTTGGATGTTAACATATTAAAAGAACCACAGTTATTTGCTGAAAATTTTGTTTTCGTGGACATAACGATTTTTGCAATTGAACTACTCAAATATAAGTTAATAGATCAGACTGTTCAGTATAATATAGATAATTTTTGTACAGCCAGTAATAGTCAGTGAGAAATATGTAATTAAAGTAAGTACAAAAATCAATATAAATTTTAACGTGTCGTGTGTGTGTCTGTGTGTACATTGTTGAAACACCTTGTGTATTCAGAAACTATAAGTTAAGAAAAACATTTGTGGATTTTTAAAGGATAGTTTGTATAACTGTTAGTACAGTACATAATAATAGCATACAGTATGTACATGGTGACATTTTTGGAACTGAAATAGAGTCTTAACTGTAAAATATGGTAATGTAAATGTGTGATTGAATGAGTGAAATGTTTGCAAGTTTTAACATGACTATTTGGCATTTGCCTGTAGGTCTGGCTGGAAGATATTTCATGATAACTTTTGAATGCTCTAACCAGTTTTTTGTTAAAACTTAGGAAGAATGTCCATACTTTTAACCCACATACTGTACTGTTTTTGTGTGATCTCTACAAAAATAGGCACAACTGTGGGGGTAAACATTTGAAAAAATGACAAAAATTAATCAAATTAATGAAAGTTTTAACCAGAATCTGAATATAGTATTTAGCTTTGGAAACCTCATGATTGTAGGTCACCAGGGTCCAAAAAAGGATCAACATTTTGAAAAATGTGTAAAAATCCATGCAGTTATCAGACTAGAGGGAGTTTTAACCTAAATCTGAAAGTAGCATTTACTTAAATTTTTTTTAATTTTAGGGGCACCATGGGCCAAAATTGGAAGTCAGTATTTAAAAAATTGTAATAGTGTGTGTGGCATCAAATTATGAAGACATTCATTCAAAATTTGAACTTGGTACCTTTGTAATTTGACATAATTAATAACTTTCAACGCCCTTGCAAATTTTGAACCATCTTCAAAAGTTAGTCATTTCTGTTTGCAAAAAACTTTTCATGTTTTCATTTATCATTTTAAAAAAATCATAAAATATGAGAAACTATGTACAATCACCTCCTTGTGATGTATCTTGCTAACACTAGCATCATATGTACAAAGAACTTTATTTACAAAAACTTGAGCTTAAAAAAAAATCAAAATTTATCAATTTGTTTCTGTCTAATAAGAAGTGTGTTTCTTTGAAAATAGTGGAGCAAGTCTGCAGCTTAGGGAACTTTGCTAGTAATCATGATTATACGAGGGTGGTCTGAATAGTTCTCAGCCTAACAATTAAAAACGAATTTATAATTTCAAAAATATTTTTATTTTTCATTATCTCCTTTTAGAGTAACTTATTTATTCCAGCGATGTCCCAGTGCCACTGTCCTGTTGCTGAAGTGGTTTTCTGTAATATCTGAAAAATACCCGACTGAAATCTCCTCTTGATCCAATGAAAAACGCTGACCAGCAAGAAAGGGTTTTAGTTTTGGGAAAAGATGGAAGTCTAAGAAAGCCAAATCTGGGGAATAGGGTCGATGTTCCAACAATTCTTAGCAGAGATCTCTTAATTTTTCCATTCCCATTACACTTTTGTGGACAGGTACATTGTCTTGGTGAAAAATGATTTTTTTTTCTGCAACCCTGGTCTTTTTTCACAAATTTTTTTGTCTAGTTTGGATAAAAGGTTGGAATAATATTCCCTGGTTATTGTTGCACCCTTTTCAAGGTAATTGATGTACAAAGTACCTTTAGCATCCCAAAACATTGATATCATGACTTTTCTTGCTGATGGAATTTACTTTGCCTTCTTTGGCACGGAACAGCCAGCTTCTGTCCAGTGCTTTGCTGTTGTTTTTACTCTGAAGTGGTGGATCCTAGTTTCATCCATCGTAATAAAGTGATGCAAAGAATCTGCTTTGTTCTTATTCATGTGCTCCATATTTTCCGATACATGTGGAGATCTGTATCCAAAATTCTCACAGATTTGATTCAATTAGTGTAGTCTTCTGCAAGCCACTTCTGAGTTTGGCGGGGTAGCCTAGTCATCAATCATAAAATGCAGAGTTATCAATCATAAACTTTTCTGGAAGGTTGGTCTGCCAATGGTGTGGACCCATGTCAAACTCCACAGTTGATCAGGCCCACACTAGGAGTTGTGCTTCATATTTCTGTCCAGTTAAAATTTTGTTTTCCATATAAAGACTGTATGGCTCTAATAAGGAATTGTGGGATCCCTTTCTTTTCCATTTTTGCCCACAGCCTGCCCCTATTATTATGAATTTTATACATTACAAATTCCTGTTCTCACTGCCAATCAGTTTCCATAACATAACGTCTAAACTAATTCAGGAGAATCACATGATTTTGGACAGTTGTTTTGGTATTGAGTGAAACAAAATGTTGAATAAAGATCGGACTAACTGTGGCTTTATTGTATTTATTTATCAACTAGAGGATTTGGCCGGCTTCGCTCGGGATAATGATTATAAAAGGACTGAGTGAATAATTGAAACCTTGTTATGCCGAAAATATATTTTACTTGTTGAACATATTAACAATGTTTGTAAGTGAGGATCTTGTAAAGAATAACAAAAACTTCTTATATTACAATAATTAAATTATAATAATAAATTTTTTAATAATAGAATTTTTTTTTAAATAATAGAAAGATCCAAAAAAATTAAGCATAATAAATTCAGCTAAATTTATCTCAAAGCTTTTACTGTAAAGCTTGATGGTACACTATGTTTTTCGTTTGTCCGTCCAGAGCACAGACAAATAAATTATCTGTCGTGTCAACTCTTGAGCAAGCTAGATATAATTGGCCGTGCGAAAAACATGGACTTTCCCAAGTAAATGCCTGCCACACAAAGTGTTTGCCCCTATGCCTTGTTGATACTCATAGTGAATACAAGCAGGATGGGAAACTGCGATCGTTTGAACTCAAAAGGCATATTTGTGTCACTGGGTATCAACGGAATGTTAGGGATAAATACGTCTTTTCCTGTGGTATTCCTCGTGATGATCGTGGCTTCTATTACGTTGGGCAACAGATTCTTTAAGATGAGTCTTGTTGTGTTGCACAGTTTTGGCGGGTCGATGTTACATAATAGAATGATAGGGGATCCTTTTTTTAAAGTCAACTTGTGTGGCGGCATTCCCGGGGGTTCCAGAGAATTTAAAAACTCCGTAGGGTAATAAACAGCTTGTTCAGTATCCATTACTGTATCAATGGATGAATAGGTAGTAGAGTTGCCGGGAAGCATATCCTGTATGAGATCGTTAACATATATGTATTGCTGTTATTTTTGGGAGCTAAAATGGCCCTTTCGCACAGCCATCGGTGCGAGTTGTATTTTCTTGTATATCCAGAAACAGTTTAGTTATAAGTTCGTCGAGTGAAGAGACCATGTTGCAGAAATTTGAGGGAAACGAAATTAGACCGGTAGTGGGGTCTACAGGAAATTCTCCATTGCCAAGTAACAGCAATTGTTGTGCAAACTGCTCTGCACTTGTTTCTCCTCGTAAGTGAACTCGCATGTTCATCTTGAGATTCATTTTACGCACATGTCTCCATAAGGCTGATGACTTAAGACAGCCGTTAAGTTAATCAGCTGGTGTAGAATACGGGCAGGGTTTGTTGGAAATCTCCTGCCAGGAGGACAACAGCACCACCCATAACTCGCCTATTAACCCATATATCTTCCAAAGTGCGATCAAATGCTTCTAGTGCCCTTTTGTGAGCCATGGTGCATTCGTCCCAAACGATTAGTTTGCACTGCTTGAGCACTTGCGCTTGACCGGAGCCTTTGGTGATTTTGGTAATGGGCTGTTCTGAAACCTGCAGATTCAATGATAGTTTCAGAGCTGAATGCACTGTTCGACCACCAACTAGCAGTGTAGATGCTATTCCAGAGGACGCCGTAGCCAAGGCAATTTCATTTCTTTTGTGGATCTCAGCCAGCAAAATGTTGATAGAAATGTTTTCCCATTCCCCCGGGTGCGTCCAGGAAACAGCCCACCATTTCCAGCCTGAATAAGACTTAGAACAGTATCATATGCTTGCCTCTGGTCTGGACCAATAGGGGTCTATTATCTTCAAGAAACGTTTTGAGAGCATTAATGTCGTAGTTCCTTTTGGTGCAGGCGAAGGTCTCTTTCCTCCGACGTTTCCCTCGCTCTTGACATAGAAGCTCTGATACGCTCCTGCTGTAGATGAAGCTCCCGTTGTTCAGATGTTTCCAACGCATGGATGGCTTTTTTTTGGTTGCAGGAGTTATCTGACCAATACTCTTTCTTTTCTTTGGTGGCATTTCAATAGGTTTGAAGTAATAGGTAACCGCTGACAGTAAAGAGCACACAATACAGTATGCGTATTGGCTTAGAGAGTCGAGTTGTATGCTTTGTTTTCGGTTGTGTATCGTAAACTGTCATCCGATTGCATTGCATTGCATTATCTAGTGGGGCGTCTTTGCGCCCATGGCTGTATTACAGCTTCTGGGACGTGCCCAATGGCTGTCAGATGAAAACAGTGCTGGACTTTCACAATACAGGTGTGTCATCCGAGACTGGCCGGCGTCCTTATATACCCAGCCATGATGTGGGAGGGGGCAGGGCGCGGGGGACGAGGAAGGGGAAAGGCACGCGATATAGCAGATGAAATGGTGACTCATACAACGGGGTAAAGAACAAAACAGTTGTGGACCAATTTTCAACTTTGATTGTTAATAAATAAGAACGCTATCAGAGCCGGGCAAATTGCATTTTGTAGCAAATTTTATGGGCTTTCAGAAAATCACCTTCCACTTTGGTCGATTTCCGCACAGTTTTCGAGATATTCGTGAAAAACCGCAAAGCTGCACATTAAAATTTTGCTTAAGGGGGTGGAGTAGTTTTTTCAAAATGAAATGTAGATAAGAATTTTCCTCTTGTTTTGAACTGTTTGTGTGCAAAATTTCATCACGATCGGAATAAAACTGTAGATCTGTATAAAAGACAAACGGACACACATTCTTCTTTATATATATAGAAGAAGGATAGTAAGTGTATTATAGGAGCTGATTTTTAGAGAAAAATTTATAAATCTTTACTATTTGGGATGTGTGTGCAGTATATGAATGGATAAGGTTTTGTAAACTTGAGTACATGCAGTAGTGAAGTATGGTTTAGCGTAGTTTGAAGTTATGCCAAACAAACAGAAGTAAATTCCTGAATTCTTAATCTAGGTTCATTAAAATATATTAGTACGTAACTTGTAACTATAAATAAATTAGTTAATAATGTATGTTAGTGTAGGCAGATTATTAAATACCAAACTTATATTGCTATCTATAGTGGATTGTAATACACTATACCCTATTAGATTTCAGGATGTGGTACCTGCTCAGAAGTGCTTATTGAGTCACAAAAATGTAGTCTGTAGGCAACCATGGGCTGGATGTAGAGTGGGGTGAGAAGGGGAAGTCCCCTATGCCAGTGTTTCAAGAAAACATTTTTCTCAACTCATGGATAGATAGAATTGGATATGGATAGATCCTGCTGTTTTTCTAGGTTAGGACACTGCTTCATTAACGTTTCAGTGGACATCCTATATATGGTTCCTCTCAAACTTATAATAACATGATTATTTTTACAAGAAATGTGTTGCCTAGATGGCCAGGAACTCTTCTGTTTCCTGTGGTAACCTCTGTTACCATACCTTAGCTAAGGAGCTTGTGTTTTGGTGCATCAGAGATACTCTCACCTATCTGAGAAAGGATCAGATGTTTATTGTACCCAGTTATCAGCCACAGTGGGTACTCTTCAGATCCCGAGTAACCTCACTCCAGTGATGAAAGGGAATGGGAAGGTTAGGCCTATATGTAATAGGTAAGAATGGATAGGGACATTGTGAGGACTTTGCAGGACATACTTCATGTGGCTCCTTAGCTGACATGGGAGGCCCCATGAGCAGCTATGCTCCCGCTGGCATATCCCTGAGGAGGACATATTTTTAACTGCTGTTTATGAATAATCAAAGTCCGCGTTTTAAATCCACAGGGCACCAAAGATTTTTTTTATAATTGTTCTTCCTTGTTATTACCAGTTCTTCTTAAAGTATTCTTTCTCAACTTTTCTTTGCTATTGTTCCTTCTTGTTGCTTGTATCAAAACTTGGCAGGAAACTATTGCATGTTAAATAAATATTTAGCATGATTTCAGTAATAATTGTAGTAAAAAAAAAAATTTTAAAGAAAGAGATTGATTCTGTTAAAGAGAATATCTAATTGGTATTTTCTTTCTGTTTTTACAGTAAGGCTTTCTGTAATGATTAAGTGTTCCATTCTTTAATAGCCATGAGATCTTTTTATAATATGTAGTCATCTTCCAGAATGCTCCCTCTACCCCAAAGTTTTTATTTGATAACTTTGATAAGAATGTCGTGAAAAGCTTTTTGCTCATCTAGCTTCTTTCGCCCATAACTTTGTGATTGTGGCGAAATGGAATTGAGAATGCATAATCTAAAAGTGATGATTCACTGCTGTTTTTATAGTACTTGTGTGCCAAATGCATGATGGTTACAGTTGGAAGCCAGGCAACTGGCTACTCAAATACCTGTGCATACCTCACATAATGTGTGAACTGTTAGATTCTTCGATCTGTTTCAATGCAAGTTCTTTTTTAACTTGTCTATAGCAACATTAGCTTGCCTGTATTAAAAAATGTGTAATTGATGCGTTGTTGACCAAAGTCAGTTTTTTTAATAGTCTGTTAAGTCATAGTAATAATATATTACTGTACAGTCATAGTCATAATGCGAGAGAACTGATGAACATAAACTACTAGTCATTTAAGTGAGCCTGTGTTTACTTAGTTCCTTCATACAGATAGAACAAACTGTTTGTGAATAATATAATCATTTGTCAATCAGATTTCACCTAACAATAGGTTCTTCAATAATAAATAACATTTGTAACAAGAATAAATGTTTCATTGAGTTTAATACACTATATTTTGTGTTTTAACTGTTGCCATTAGATATTGAAGGAAAAGTAAATATTTACTGATGAATTGTTATAAAAACAATATAAATTATTTATTATACATATAATTTAGTATTATATTGTATTGTTGTATTTATTTATTATTAATAACTCTCTTACTATACAATGGTATGAAGGTACATACATTACGTTTATATTACATAATTACAATATATTTAATTTACAATAAATTGATATTTACTAAGATATTTACTATTTATTTAATCAAATAATAATTTTGAAAAGATAATTATTTTTAGTGTTAATTTGAATTTGCTCATCAGTTAATGTATTTTTTACTTTGTGTGTATTTATTTCTGAATTTTACCAAAGGTTCATTTTTTTGCATTTAATTTGTTGTAATAAAGTTATATTTTCTAAATTGGAAAATGATTGATTATTTTAGCCAAATGAGTAGATAAATTAGATTAAAATTACTCTTTAAATAAGAATTCCAGTGTCCTACAAATCTGTGTTTTAAATGCTTTTTAGTTGAGCACAAATAAAATTTATTATAGTTAGAGCATTGTGTTTTTTATACACCATTTAAATGTAAGAGTTACATTAGATGTTTTGAATGTATGAAATCTATTTTGTCATAATTTCATTTTTTTGTTTTGAAATTTTATAGTTATGTCTAGGTATGTAAAATTAATTTTTTCATTTTGTGTACTTTTATTATAGAATTATTTAGTATTGTCATATTAATTTTGTTTTGTATGTTATCAATTATTTTTGTATTACATCCATTTTGTACTGCAATATCATATATAATTTTTTTACAAATTCTAGGACCATGGACTGTGGAAAATTGTTGACATTTGTTTTAATTTTTAACCCATGGTAATTAATTAAAATGTAATTAATTATGTTTTCATGTATTAAAAAAAGTAAAAAATAGTAGACATTAGATACTTTAATTAGTTTTCCATACCTATAGTTAGTATCAATATTAGTGCAGGGTATTGGTTTAGTCTGAAACACCTGTGATCAGTGCATTACTGAGAATAGTCTGTTTTGTTCACTATTTCCTTTTTCTTATTAAGTTTGGGTCTTGGTTGACAGGAGTTCAATTAATACAGACAGCTAGGTGTTAGTGTCATTAGGTTGGCAGTTGCCAGCTAAATGTGTTTTTCTTTTCGTTATTTTATCTGTGAAAGAAAAATATACAGTTGTAACAAATCTCTGGTAAGGAATCAAAATCATGGAATATTCTGTGTGCATTTGCACAGCTTGTTAATTTGTGTATGTACAAAAACTGGTTTGGAACTGTGATAATATGGAAATGATTCAAAATAAGCAACCCATTGTTAGTTAAAACACTAATTGTTTGATAGAAAATGTTATAATCAAAGAGTGACATGATTATTTAATTAGATTAACATAAAACAAATATATGTACCTTATTATAAATACAATGAAGACTATTAATAGTAATTAGTGGACTAAGTTACAGTTTAAATTGTATAATAACTGTAATAATTGTACTAGTAAAAGTTTTGTAAAGACTAATATATATAGCTGTTAATCATATTATATAATGTTCATTTTTATAAAATATGTAAACAAGATTATATACTGTACTTTATAAATAATCGTGTAGTGTCTGAAAATAAATTTTTAAAATGCATAACATTTATCGTGTATATTTATGAATAACATGTACACTCGCTAACTCAAAACACACACACAAAACAGTGTCTCCAACATTCGGTTTTCAATAGATCAGCTCTTTGGGTGTGGGTGCTTTCCCATGTGAGGCACCGTTTTTACTGAACTCTCCGTTCATCCAAAGAACTGTGTTGTGAGCATTCTTATGTGTATTGTAATCAACTTTATGTCTTGTTTCTTTTTTAATAAATGGTATGTTATTTCCCTATATTTTTTACAGTTTTAATTTTTTGATTACACTATCTTAGTTCACTTACCAGGTGAGCCAGAAGTTCCTAAGTTGGTTTGAAATCATAACAGCTATATTGCACACGAACTTTACAATATTTGAATTACTTGTATGAAAGTACTTTAAAAAGAATTAAGATTTTTTGACATAGGTGTTTTGCTGGTTTAATGGATTGATGTTTAAACCAGGTGCAGATGTATTTCTGAGTTAAGGTGTGCAGAATGTGTTCTTTGAATTCTAATTTTTAAATCATTGTTTTTCAAAGTAAAACTGCATAACTTTGTTCTTTAGTTTAGAGTGAACCTCTTCATCATAATTATCGTAGACTTTAATCTTATAATCAGGAAAAAATTAGCTTAAAAAACTTTGAAAAGAGTAATTAGTTTTTAAAAACCATGCAGGGACTTCTGGTTCACATAGTGTAAATAATATTTGTTAGAAGTTAAAGAAAAAATGTTAAATTTATCAAATGTTTCAAACTTAGGAAGTGTAATAACAATTTTTAATATGATAACACACAAGGCTAATGTTTACAAATATCCCCCACATTATATTATTATTGGAGTTTTCAGTGACCTGAAATATTGTGTCTTTCCTGTTTTAACAATATTCAAATACTATATAAGGCTAATCAAATATATTGCGACTTTGTAACAATAAAAAAGGAAAGGGGCCGAAATATATAAAATAAATATAACCACTACCAGGACTTACCTGCATGCAATTACAACACTTACCTGTTATTGAAATTTTACCAGAAGACCAAGGTCGCCACGATTATTTTTTATATAGGATAAAATATCGAAAACCTTTACACTCCACCTTAAATAAAACGGACAATTTAGCAATCTGACCCACCCAATTAATAATTCAGAAGATTCCGGAACGTTTAGACGAATTTTATCAACACAGAAATAAGACAGTGGTAATGACGAAATAACTTAGTCTAACACATTTTATCGGAAGTAACCATTATTTTTAATGAGCGATTATTTAACAAACATTTGTACAGTTAAATTTTTAGTATATTGCTTGAAAACTTTAGTACCTTTTTTCCCTATGTTTTGTCTGGTTAGAATGTAATTATAAACTTATGCCACTTAATGATTATTACTTACTACTAGACTGCCCAGCCTGCAATTCACTCACTCTCACATATATTTATTTTAATTTATTAAAACACCCTTAACCAATAATAGGTACACGAGCGAAATATTTATTCTTTACAAGTCCCCGTCTCATTTTATATGGCGCGAGGTCGACCGAACACGTGCCTTCCCGGTTACATTATTCGTTATTAACTGCTTTTCAACGGCCACTGCACTGCACTCGTCTATAACATAGTCAATTCCTCGGGTCCCGGTCGGTCCTACTGGATTAATTACATTTACGCCACTCGACCAACCGGGCCCTAAACGAAACTGTAATTGTCTGTAGCGGTGTTGGCGTCCTGTTGACTGTATGGCGTCTCTACTTAAAGTCGACTGTTCCGTCACCGAGAACGTAACAGGTACAGCTTGCTTTCTTTTGGAGGGAAGCTGTTGGTCACTGCCATCAGGTTTTAGTCGCCGTTGGTGCTTAATTGCGGTGGCATAACCATTTTATGCATGGATTATCACTGGTATATGTGTGGTACCAGAGTACAATATTGGCGTCTGCTCTGCTGATGTCACCAACAGTAGGCGGAGTTTAATGCGACTTCCGGGAGGTCTTAGAGAAGACGACGAATATTTTTACGCTCTGGCCATCTTGAGTTTTTTGTTAGAGCGTCCTTTGAGCGCGTGCGGGTGTAGTTGTGCTTGAGCGTTGACACACATGTACAGAGTTCTTAGAATTTTGGTGGAGGTTCAAATTCCTCTGCCGTGTTACACCACTGAAATTGCGCATCGCCTTTGTTCCAAACGCTGTATCTCAACACTGGTCTGTTACACGGACAAATACGTTGCACATGCGTTCTATTATAACGGAATGAATTTTGTTACCCAATAATTTTCACAACTTCTTTTTTACAAGCCCGCACAAAAATGAAAGAAATAAAAATGTACTTGCCCCATACGGTAAAAATAAAAACACCCAAAATTTGACCCGCTACAATACCCCCTCGATGAGAATTCTGCTGTTCATGACAGAAGAAATCTCATCGATAACCCCGAAGAGGACCGGTGAGGAACTGGTGCCAACAACCCCCTTGTTCTTAATCTCATGGGTACACGACCCCCCTGGCTCAGCGACTATGGACTCATCTGAACGAGATCACTGGACTTCTCCGTAAGAGATCCCAACACCGAGAAATCGAACAGACTCGCACCACGGCGCACCTCGCCTTTCAACATGCTACCCCCCAAAAATCCTCAATCCCTGGCTAAATTATTCCAGCTCCTCCGCCGATATGGATCCCCTTTTTGCAAGTTGGGCTGCCTTTAGCAAATACTGGGCTCACACACACTAACATTACATATTACCATAACACATTAAAAATAAAAACTTCCTTTTAAAATTTATTATAAATTTAAAAAATTCAAAATTCAAAAAAAATAATCTTTTATCAAAAAATTCTCTTCCTCTTTTTTCTAATTTTTTGTTTCAAATGACAACCTAGACATTTCTACTAATATAAACACATCCTTACTCTAACATGAGAACCCCTTACAGTCTACCAATAAAATGTAATACAATAAAATAAACATGATTAATGCACACATAATAAAAGAATCATTATGCAACATATTCATTCGCTGGCAGGCGAAAAATCAATTTTTTTTTTTTTTCAAAACAATTTAAAATTTTCAAAATTTAAAATTCAAAAAAAAATTAAATTTATTCATTAAAAAATTTTATTAAATTTATTTATTCAATAACATATTTATTAAAATTATTCAAATATTGGTTTGAATTAGTTAAACAAACAAATTAAAATTGGCTTCCTACTATACAAGCTTAGTAGGTGTATGACCCCATCAGCTGATCGTAACTAGGTCAAGTCCAAAATCCTTGACCTGCATATGTTATATATGATTTCTGAAAATACACTGAACATCTGTAATATCCTAACTTTGAAATACAAACATAATAACATAACATGTTTAAAATTACAAAATATTTAAAACAAACAAAATATCAATATAATAATCAAGTTGACATTTAAATTATTTAAACAATTCTGGACTTTACATTCTTTTCAAATTTTATCAAAATTCTGTCACTGGTTGAAAAAAAAATAAACAATTGTATATTCTTTATTATAAATTCCTCTCTTTAGTTAACAGTTTAATTCTACATTACTGTGGGTGTTGTAACTCATTTATTCTCATTTACTGTATTAGATCTCTATACATATATAAACTTTCTCCCTCCTACTCTAATATTAATCAACCTCAACTCCCATGACACCCAACTCTATCAAAAATATCTACTAATCAGGACACTCTAAACCCCAACTTATCATTTAACACAAATCGCCACCTGCTCTACATATATAAAAAAAATACTCTCTAACCCTTTGTATATAGGATACGTGTTTCCCCTACCCAAAAAACTCAATTCCCTTATTTGGCCCCTGGATTTTACCTAAGGCGGCCCCTTCCCCACTAAAATCTATCCCTATCCCGTCCCAACCTTTGTTGCGGACTCCCCAAATACACTACCCCCTAATACAAAATTGCCATCCCCAAAAATCTCAATCTCATTACATTACTACAAATACACAAAATAACCTCATTAACTATAAAAACAACAATATGTCACTCAAAATCTACATAAAGTCTCCATTACCACTGTGTCAATATCAATACTTCACAAAACTCTGTTATATTACATTAACTCAAAAACAACATTACGTCATATTCATCTCTATCATTTCAAATTCAACTTTTAATTCAATTCGGACAGGTCTACATGTCCCATAAAACATTTATCACCCATAAATTAGCTCTTATTAATTTGCATAAATTATTGTTATTTTATTTCTCATATTCTTTTTTATCTTTACTTCAAAATATCTGTAGTACATTAAACATTAATTACTTGTAACATTTACAAACCAATATACCAGTGACGTTATTGCTGATCAGCTGATATCCTAACATGATAAAAACACATCTCAAAATTGAACAAATTACATGGAATATACATATTTATTTTTATTTATTCTCCCTTCTCACCTCATTGTTTCCCATTTCTCTGATTCTGGTTATTTATATTAGCCTGCCAGACGATTTACTTATGGCTTAAAAAAAAAATACACACATAATAAAATTACATATCCTTATCAATGCTTATCTAACAGACAACAATAAAATAATACACTTAAAATTATAGCATGAACACCTTATTTTTAAATATCTGAGCAGCTAATTACCTGAACAGAGCACAAGCAGTTTTATTTGAATTAAACTTTGAATAAGCAAAAACTTTTACGTCATAAACTTTAAATTCGTGACTCCTTTGCGTCACCTCCCAGCCACACACACTATTTCAGATTATGTTGGACTGTGGCGCCCATTCGCTTCCACAGAGACGGTATATTTTGGAGCAGGGTTTTACCTCTCCGTGTCTCTGCTTCCGCTGTTAAGTTTTAATTGGTGAACATCATCATGTTCTTGTTCTATAATCATACACCCTTAAAACGGATCTGCCACCGGTCTTGCTGTTCCTCCTCGAACAGAGTGGCAGCCGCTGTTCCCTAGTTCCGGAGATTTCCTCTAATGTCCCCCCATTGAATTTCAAATATATACCAATTTCAAGTCAGCTATGGTCAAGGGACTTGGTATGACCATAGCTGGCCGCTAGCCAAAACCACGGTTAGTGCTGGTAAGGCAGTAACCGCCCGAAAAGTCGAGGAAATCTAACTTTAATTTCACTGCCTGTTTCACATCAATATTTTTATGTGCGACACATTACTTAGTATTGTGTGTAAAAGTTTTATTTTACACGGATAAGGTGTGCCGCACATTTATCGCCAGCTCGGCCTCCGATGGAGGTAACACTCACTGCTACCCCCAACCCATTTCGCTATCTAAGAGAGCACAGGCCACCCTCTTAATAGCCACTTAATAACTAATTACAATTGACAACTAATTAAATTTTTTATATACATTATCATATAATATTTGCATCAACACTCATTTAACCCATTCATAACCTTTTACCGTTTAACTTTCTTGAAATTTTCAAAATTTATTATTGATAATCATTATTTATCATTTTTCATTTAGTATTAAAATTTTTTAATTATCTTTATTTCTTGAACCAACTTATTTCCAAATAACATCTTATTACTGAATTAGAATCTCAATTACACCTGTGAATATTTTTATTACACATGATTATAAAATTTTTCTACTTACAATCCATTTAACATGATATGCCCACAAAACATAATCACCACCATCTCTGAAACATTTCACAAAATTTATTAATTTAAATTAAATAATTTATCATTCATTACCAAATTTCCATCTCGTAAAACAAACTGAATTTACAAAAAATTTAATTATACAACATTTACATAATCAATTAAAATATTTAAAATATATCAAATTATTTTAATTAAATTAATTATTAACAATATAGAATTCATTACCATCCGAACAATTATAATTCTCTGATTACTTGTTTTCAAAATTAATTTGGTTTATTTATTTAAATTGCAAGTATTTCAATATTATTATCACAACAGTCATCTTGCATACACACATATAAATTCACTATATTTTATTTACACACTCTTATTTATTGTTCAGTTTTTCCGCACTTCATTGTCCCATTCTGCCATGTCAACAAACCATAAAACATAATGTTTAATTGTCTTTTATTGTTTTACAGTCTACCCTCCATCGTCAAAGATTAATCTTGGTTTTGTATAGCACTGTTCAATTATATTGACATACATATTGTTGTCTTGTGTGTCATAACCAAACAATTTCAATTTATCCGTTATACCATAATAATCATTCACCAAGTCTACGTTAAGTATTTCTGTTAAATCTCCGTCAGTAAATATTTCCAATATCGGGTTAGTTACTTTTGTATTATCCATTAGATCATTCTTGTTTACATACACTTCTAATATTTCTTTCAACTCATCATAATCTCTCTTTAAATTATATACTTCTAATTCTCTCTCATCATAACACCATCTCATACTTATAAAATCATTCCACACAGAGGGTATAAACTTATACAAATAAAATAAACTCAAATCTTCTACTAACACGGGACCCTTGCCCTTCAAAAACTCTTGTGACCACATTAAATCATCATAAATAATAAAAGGAAAATTTCCCCTCTGTCCCCACTCTACTACAACATTATTTTTCCTCTCTCTCTCTAACTCACTGACACACATTAACATCTCATAATCACTGCATTCTACACTTTCATTAGTACTCTCATTATTTATTTTTACCGTATCACTTTCTGATATCAATTTCTCAAACACATTATTATTCTCAATATTACATTCATTATTTTCAACATTGTTATTATTTGTTACCTCTTTATCTGGTACTACATTTTTGTATTTGTCATTACAAGTTTCATTTGTATTATTTTTCCCTAGATTCATCACAACTACTTCCATTCGCTCAACACTCTGTTCTAACTTATTCAAATTAGATCTTATTATTTCGTTAGTACTTTCTACACATTTACTCATTTCTTGTATTTCATTTTTCAACTCTTTATTCTGATTTTTTAATAACTCCTCAAAACTATTCTTTTGAATATCGAACTTCTCATTTATACTACTATTTAACTTTACACTCTGGTTTTCTATCATTGTTTGTATTGCTTTAAACATTTCATACGTATCGTCATTTTTTTTATTTTGGATAGGTGTCGATTGATATTCGACATCTTTCATTATTTTTGATTCGGTCAACTGACTCTCTACATTACTATCACTCGTTTGAACTCCCGAATCGCTACTTTGTATTATAGACATTTTTTAAAGTTCGTTTGTATAACACTCATATATAAAATTACTCTTTTTCTCTACTCACACCTGACACATTGTGAGTCACAATAACATAAACCTAACCTACTTAATTATGTACGATAAAATTTTTATCCATTCGTCATTACCACATCCTATTTTCTGTGTATTAAAATAGGTCTATCTCGTATAAAATTACAATTAAACGAAAATCCTGGCAGGGTCGCCATTTGTAACAATAAAAAAGGAAAGGGGCCGAAATATATAAATATCGGTATGGAGAACCATACATGACTTCCATATTCTAAGATTTATATTTAAAATCATTTTCAGCCAAACAACCAGGCTGTGTCTTACCTGCCTTTTTATTGCTGTATTAAATGAAAAATATTATATTACATTAAAATGAAAAAATTATAATTTTATTGCCTGGCAACAAAATTATTTTATTTTTAACAATTACCATTGTTTCAAAAAGTTTAAATAAATTTTCAAGTACTTTACTCTTGTTAAAACGTAAAAGGTTGCAGGTAAACTACCCCTTCCCCTTAACCGATCTTCACCAAAATCGAAAGTCATTGAGACCTCTACAATTCAGGGACGTATGCAAAAAATTATTTCATTCTGTTTGAATTTGCGGCTGTTATCGTTTGCCATAGAAAATACGCTTGATAAAAAAACGTTGCAGGTAAACTACCCCTTCCCCTTAACCGATATTCACCAAAAACAATAGGTCTTGAGTACTCTACAAATCAGGGCTGTATGCAAAACATTATTTGATTCTGTTTGAATTTGCGGCTGTTATCGTTTTCCATAAAAAATACCCTTGTTAAAAAAACGTTGCAGGTAAACTACCCCTTTCCCTCAACCGATCTTCACCAAAAACAATAGGTCTTGAGAAATCTACAATTCAGGGCTGTATGCGAAACATTATTTGATTCTGTTTGAATTTGCGGCTGTTATCGTTTGCCAAAAAAAAAAAATTTCCCTTGATAAAAAAAACCGTTGCAGGTAAACTACCCCTTCCCCTCAACCGATCTTCACCAAAAACAATAGGTCGCGAGTACTCTACAAATCAGGGCTGTATGCAAAAAATTATTTGATTCTGTTTGAATTTGCGGCAGTTGTCGTTTGCCATAGAAAATACGCATGATAAAAAACGTTGCTGGTAAACTACCCCTTCCCCTCAACCGATCTTCACCAAAAACAATAGGTCTTGAGTACTCTACAAATCAGGGCTGTATGCAGAAAATTATTTGATTCTGTTTGAATTTGCGGCTGATATCGTTTGCCATAGAAAATACCCTTGTTAAAAAAACGTTGTAGGTAAACTACCCCTTTCCCTTAACCGATCTTCACCAAAAACAAAAGGTCTTGAGAACTCTACAATTTAGGGCTGTATGCAAATAATCTTTTCATTCTGTTTGAATTTGCGGCTGTTATCGTTTGCCATAGGAAATACCCTTGTTAAAACATAAAACGTTACAGGTAAACTACCCCTTTCCCTTAACCGATCTTCACCAAAAACAATAGGTCTTGAGAACTCTACAATTCAGGGCTGTATGCGAAACATTATTTGATTCTGTTTGAATTTGCGGCTGTTATCGTTTGCCAAACAAACAAAATTACCCTTGCTAAAAAAAAACCGTTGCAGGTAAACTACCCCTTTCCCTCAACCGATCTTCACCAAAAACAATAGGTCGCGAGAACTCTGCAAAACCGGGCTGTATGCAAAAAATTATTTGATTCTGTTTGAATTTGCGGCAGTTATCGTTTGCCATAGAAAAAAAATCTACAGACAGACAGACACACAGACACTTTTCGGAAAACGACTTTTTTTCATGTTTTGAGTGTAGTAGAATCAGAATCTGCAATAATCTCGAACACGATTTTTTTTGCCATCACCATACTTCCATTCCTTAAGGAATATGGAAGTAAAATAAATATAACCACTACCAGGACTTACCTGCATGCAATTACAACACTTACCTGTTATTGAAATTTTACCAGAAGACCAAGGTCGCCACGATTATTTTTTATATAGGATAAAATATCGAAAACCTTTACACTCCACCTTAAATAAAACGGACAATTTAGCAATCTGACCCACCCAATTAATAATTCAGAAGATTCCGGAACGTTTAGACGAATTTTATCAACACAGAAATAAGACAGTGGTAATGACGAAATAACTTAGTCTAACACATTTTATCGGAAGTAACCATTATTTTTAATGAGCGATTATTTAACAAACATTTGTACAGTTAAATTTTTAGTATATTGCTTGAAAACTTTAGTACCTTTTTTCCCTATGTTTTGTCTGGTTAGAATGTAATTATAAACTTATGCCACTTAATGATTATTACTTACTACTAGACTGCCCAGCCTGCAATTCACTCACTCTCACATATATTTATTTTAATTTATTAAAACACCCTTAACCAATATTAGGTACACGAGCGAAATATTTATTCTTTACAAGTCCCCGTCTCATTTTATATGGCGCGAGGTCGACCGAACACGTGCCTTCCCGGTTACATTATTCGTTATTAACTGCTTTTCAACGGCCACTGCACTGCACTCGTCTGTAACATAGTCAATTCCTCGGGTCCCGGTCGGTCCTACTGGATTAATTACATTTACGCCACTCGACCAACCAGGCCCTAAACGAAACTGTAATTGTCTGTAGCGGTGTTGGCATCCTGTTGACTGTATGGCGTCTCTACTTAAAGTCGACTGTTCCGTCACCGAGAACGTAACAGGTACAGCTTGCTTTCTTTTGGAGGGAAGCTGTTGGTCACTGCCATCAGGTTTTAGTCGCCGTTGGTGCTTAATTGCGGTGGCATAACCATTTTATGCATGGATTATCACTGGTATATGTGTGGTACCAGAGTACAATATTGGCGTCTGCTCTGCTGATGTCACCAACAGTAGGCGGAGTTTAATGCGACTTCCGGGAGGTCTTAGAGAAGACGACGAATATTTTTACGCTCTGGCCATCTTGAGTTTTTTGTTAGAGCGTCCTTTGAGCGTGTGCGGGTGTAGTTGCGCTTGAGCGTTGACACACATGTACAGAGTTCTTAGAATTTTGGTGGAGGTTCAAATTCCTCTGCCGTGTTACACCACTGAAACTGCGCATCGCCTTTGTTCCAAACGCTGTATCTCAACACTGGTCTGTTACACGGACAAATACGTTGCACATGCGTTCTATTATAACGGAATGAATTTTGTTACCCAATAATTTTCACAACTTCTTTTTTACAAGCCCGCACAAAAATGAAAGAAATAAAAATGTACTTGCCCCATACGGTAAAAATAAAAACACCCAAAATTTGACCCGCTACAACTTACCGTCTGCGGCTTCCAGAAACAGCGTCTTCACAAAGTTGACATGTTTCGGGACACTTGTCCCATCATCAGAACTTAAAATAATCGTGTATGATTTAAGTTGATACATTTGTCAAATAATTAAAATATTAAAATCCAACATGAAATAAATAATTTAAACAATATGAATACTTAAATGTCTAAAAGCGAGCGCGAAGGTTTAACGACGTACATCGTACGGAGATTGACTGCACACTCAAATAATTGACAAATTATTTTAATATCAATTTAATGTCAATTGATAATTGACAAATGTATCAACTTAAATGATACACAATTATTTTAAGTTCTGATGATGGGACAAGTGTCCCAAAACATGTCAACTTTGTGAAGACGTTGTTTCTGGAAGCCGCAGACGGTATGTCGCAATATATTTGATTGAACAACACGTGGCTTGGTACTAAATATTTGGAATTATTCCTTTTAAACTATATAAGGCTGCTACCTGTTTAAGTGAATGTGAACTACATGCGTCGGTGAATGTTTCTATTGCACTAAGTAGCAAATGTGAAACAATGGAACTATTGTGTGACCATTTCAGAGAGTTCAGAAAACTAGTCATTTTTATATATTTGGAAATAATGCATTTCTATATGAAGTTTTATAATTAATTATGAGGCAAAAGAATAAAAAACAAAAAAAGTATAATATCACAGGCAAAAACCGAAGTCCCCAAATGTATTTATTTATCACAGACTGTCTATTTATAATTTGCTTTTTCATCATCTTAATATATCAACATTAAGGGATTATATTTATTAAAATTTGAAAAATAACCATTAGTCATCAGTGAATTAATTTTTAAACCAGTGTGTCAACTGGATAAGTAAACACAGGGCTGTAACAAGGTACTCCTGCGCCCTTGGCAATTTTGACAAAGCTGCGCCCCCAATACCAATACCGGGGGGTCTGGAATACCCACCAGTGTAGCGAGGGGTCCGGGGTTCCTCCCCCAGAAAATTTTTAAAATTAAAGTGCAAAAATGGTAGTTTTTTGAGCCAAATTTTTGCCTCTTTTCAAGGTAACTTTTTGGTCGAATTTCTGTAAAATTCTATATTATCTGAATATAAAAGCATTACTATTGTAAGAGAAATACTGAACTTAAAACTATTTTTAAAAACTAACTGAAAGTGGTGGAATCTGTAGGAGGTATAAAACCTAATTTGCAGGTGATTGAACTATGTAAAAAGTAACTAACAAAAACATAGTTACCAAAGTACAGTACATGTTAAGGCCTACTAAAACTTAATATTTACACTACATTAAGGTAGGTAATATACAATTACAAACTTTTTTAGAATAAAAACTAAACTTCTAGTAACAGTATTTAAGTAAACTATAGCAGCTTCTGCAACCTGCAATATGAGAAAATGAGAAAAAAAATGCAAAATATTTTTATTGATAGTTACATCAATTTACAGTAGGCCTTCTTTAGTTAACAGTTAGATTATATCACACTACTGTAACTGATGAGGTATTGATTATAACAAAAACTACCAGAGAAATAATTCATAACTTTAGTCGGTGCTTTAGTTCTATAATTTATCTTGATTTTTTTTACACAGGACTTCAGGACTTGCACTTACAACATTCTGTTGTAACTGCAGGTACCATTTTTTTGGCTCTTGGTGCTATAAATAACAAATTGAAACTCTTCAGTAAACAAATATATTGCTTTTACAAATTGTTACATACAGTATACAGCAGAAAAGCCATGGAACTAAAACTTTACCTTTCTTGCTTTCAGCAAGGCAAACTCACTAATTATTTCACTAAATTCAAGTTTTGAAGCAATCTAATATTCTATGGACAGGATAGCTAAGTTTGTCAATCTGTTTTCACACATACTTGACCGTAAGTAGTTTTTGATTATCTTCAGCTTGCTGAAAGTATGCTCGCAAGACGCCATACTGACGGGCATTGTCAAAAATATCCTCAATGCTATTTCGATGTTTGGATAAGCATCTCTTAATCCATAGTTTGAAATAACTTTCAGAATATCCAAATGGGAAGCCTTGTAAATGTTCTTCACCAGCTCTTTTGCGTGAAACTTGAAAGCAACTACTTCGTTAACTAGCTCAACTCTATCAATGTCTCTACTATATATCGCACCAAGATCAGCTGCACACTTTTCGAGAAAAGAAACAAACATTCACTTAAGGACTTTCCTGACAAAAAACTGTAGTCTGATGAAATTGTGTGGTAAATGTGTGCCCTTTTTTCCATTTCACTTACAATTCTATCAAATACAGTGTAACATTCTATCTCAAATGATTTATCAGAACTCTACAAGTGTGCTTCGCCTTCAGCCGTCTCCCCAGCCATCCTCTTGACTTTTCTCAGCCTCTTAACGGCAAAACTGCTTTGGATGGCCATGGAATCACAAATAGCTTTGGCTTTTTCTGTGTATTTTTTAATTCCTTCTTTACGTAGGTCTTCAACTTTTTTGCCAAACCTGAGAGCAAACTTGATGCTACGTCAAGAGTTGTGCCTTTTCCTTGCAGTGACTTGTTGGTGCAGTCCAAACTTATCAAAACATCAGACCACATCTCTAAAAGGCACACAAATTCATAATCAATTTGTCTAAGAAGTTTCATAGCACCAGACAATGTGTCAGTGTTCCAGTCGTCTCTGTCAGCCATGTTTTGTAAAACTTTGTGTACAGATGATAAGTTCTTCTTAAGAGCTGTCACAGCTTGACGCGTGGAAGACCATCTTGTATCACAATGTCTCTTAAGGGTAGTTTTGAGACAACCAATCAAAGCCTCCCACCTTAAGGTAGAGCTACTAAAGAAGTTGAAAAACTCCAACACTTTTCCAAAAAAACTTGTCATCATAATTGACACTTCCGCGGCGTGCACGCCAACGAGGTTAAGACTGCTGCACAAGGCACAAATTTAGCAAGGTCGTTTAGTTGGGATATGTGCGCTTGAACGCCTTCATATTTTCCTGCCATGTTTGAGTCGTCAAAGCCTTGACCACGACAGTTCTGAATATCCAAGCCGTCATTGTTTAGCTTTTGCAGTATTTCTTGTGATAACCCTCTTCCTTTTTTCTGGTGACTTATGATGAAGTCCACAAAACTTTCTTCAACTGAGCATTTCCCATCCTTAATGTTAATATACCTTATTATTTCACTCATTTGTTCTAAATGTGCTGTGTCTGGGGTGCAGTCAAACATAATAGAGAAATACTTGGCGCTTTTTACATTCTTCAGTATTTCAGATCGAACCTTATTTCCCAAAATGTCTATGACCTCATTTTGAATTAGAGGTGAAAAATAGCTTGACATGTTTTCCACTTTTAACGTTTTCTATGTGCTTAGATAGTTGAGGATTGTAGTGACTAATAAGTTCTAATGTACTCAGAAATACAACACAGTTGCTGTCACTGATCGAATCGGAACCTCCTCTTAAAGGTAAGTTATTACTGGCACAATGGAGAATTACATCCACAATACATTTGAGAACATTGCACCACTTTTCTGCTACAGCTTGTATCAATTTTTGATGTTCTGCATCAACAGATCTACTAGTTTTCAGTCCAATTTCTAATTCTTTCCAATCGACATAAGAATGTTGGTGAGGTATCGACCTTCCGTGATTGACAATAAATGGGTTCAAGTGTCTCCAATAATTGAATCCCTCATCAATATTAGAGAAAGCAGATTTGTCCTTTTTGTCGTCTTTTGAAAAGAGAAGGCAAGGGAAACAAAACAGTGCGTCCTTAGACTGGCTGTACAACAACCATTGCCTTTTTACTTTTTCCCCGTTTGGTAGAATTTTATAAACCCATTTCTGAGAAAAGTGTCTTCCATCATCTGCACAGGGGAATTTGTAGCTGTCTAAGTCAATTATTTGTGGGCCTCGTTCAACAAGTTTACAACGAACTGTGTCTGATCGAAAATTTGCTGGCCATTTTTTGGGATCCTTGTAGATAATTTCTATTCCCACATCAGTAGTATTTAATGCATCATTTTCATTATAATTAGATGTGCTGGGGTTTTCAAGATCAGTAGATTGCCTGCCCATTGTGGAATGACTTAGCTCAGGATCACTTCCTTCTTCAAAATCAATGACGTTTGTGACGAACTCCATTGGAGTGATCTGGCTGTGGTTGTCTTCTGAAACAGTCTCAGTCTTGCTATCTTCTTTTTAATTTTCTCCTTCCTTTTCTTCTTGGTCGTCTTCTTTTTCTTATTCTTCTTGAAGTGCATTACTATTACTGGCACTATCACTTTCACCTACTTCTTTCTCTTCATTTCGCAGGCAATTTCCAAGCACCGATGCTATTTTTCGTTGTCTTCTTCTTTCGTTTTTTGATTTTTTTAAATTCACTTCCAGAAGGTTTTTTTTGGCCCCATTTCTGAAACAAACCATTCCCATTTAATTTACATTGTATTACAGTTGTAAATGGCTGCCATGTAAAAACTACTCGACCGATCTCAAACATTAACGAACTCCGCCAAGATATTGTGCCCACTGCCCAAGGACCTGTGTGTCAAGTTTGGTCATAATCGGTAAATTTGTTTGGGCGCTGCCGCTGTCATTGTCATTGTTACAGACACACAGACGGCCAAAAAGTTTTTTTGAATCCTGAGTAATAGGATTACACGGAAAACCCGAAGCACTGTAAATACAAGTGAGCCTCTCGCGGTAAGAAAAAAGAAACGATGTCTGCGACGTTTTAACGCTATCACCGAATTTTTCGGTGAACGCAACTGTTGGCACTGAACATAAACACGAAATATTATGAAATCCGTGTTTATGTTCAGTGCCGACAGTTGCGTTCACCGAAAAATTCGGTGATAGCGTTAAAATGTCGCAGACATCGTTTCTTTTTTCTTACCGCGAGAGGCTCACTTGTATTTACAGTGCTTCGGGTTTTCCGTGTACGCGATCGCTCATCCAATTATAAAAATAAAATTGATACCATATTCATGAAACTTGTGATTGAAATATTTACGTAAACTAATTTTGAAATCGGAATATTTTAGTCAGCAGACTTGCGCAACAAAATCAGCTGACACTTGCTGAAAATTGGACATTTTCAACCACGACCACTTCCGCTAAAAATGAACCAATAGGAATATAAGTTATACCAATGGAACGGGCCAGTTCTTCTTCTTTCTTCCGGTATTTTTTTAATTTTCTGTAGGTCTAGAAAATGAAACGGCGAACACAGTGATATTAGTTAGGCCTATTTGGCTTTGTCAGTGTGGCAGTAAAGACAGAACGAATGTTGGGAAATTATTTCCGACAGCTGGAGTCAAGTTTTGCACGGTAACCTCCATTGATTGTTTGATTCACTTGACGTTTTCGTGATGTTGAAGAGTAAATAGTATAATTAATGTATTGTTTTGCAATAATACCGTGTTATAATAATAATAATATGTAGTGTTTTCAAAAACTGTACAAAAAGGGAAAAATAGGCCGCCACCACCGGGAATAACATGCGCCAATTCTAGGGTTAATGTAGACTAAGCTATGGTACATTCAGGGCCGGTGAGAGGGGGCAGGGGGGCCAGAGCCCCGGGGCCCGGCGCATAACGGCCTTTGCCCTTTGTTATTTATTAACAGTGTAAAACCCATTTATTTACGATTAAAGTTAAGAATAACGAATTGTAGGGTCAATTAATAAGTCCTAAACCATTAACAATCCAATAGTAATTTTTTTTTGGTAAGTTTTTCTTTGGGGGGGGGCCAAAAATGTTTAGCCCCGGGGCCCGTGATCGCTCTCACCGGCCCTGGGTACATTTTATTGAAATCATTCTTACCCGTACAACAGAAGCAACGCCAACATCAACAAGTAACAACACAAACACTATAAGTGTCGTCTAATCGCTGAGTATGAAAATCACTTAGTTTACAAATTACAATAGAAAATAATACCAGCGACTGTAATTACACTGAGTCTCAACAAAACCAACAGAACAAACTAGAATAGAGCAATCTATATATATTCGTACTCTGTGAGAGCAATAGACTGACGTGGCCGTGGCAGGGCGCGGGGGAGGGGTATGAGTATGAATACTATTCAAGTTATGACAAACTTGCTAAAACCAACGAATATAGACATTACTAGAACCACACTTCTGGGTTATTAAAAGCGTAGTTGAAACAATGCTACTACTTTTTTTATAAAAGAGTGGTAGATGAAAAAAATGTTTGTAATAATAAGACGCATGTTCTTGTACTGTATTCGATTTTAAAATTCTTTTGCGCACTGCATAATAAAGAATGCATCAAAAGTGCATTTTTTGAGTAGGCTGCATTTATTTGATTAATTCCTTCGTACCCAGTGTGTCAAACAAATGTGAAAAAATTTTGGAGGTTGTGTCTAGTCTAACCCCTACAAACATTTTTTCATCTACCACTTTTTATCTGATAAGTTGTAGCTTTTTCCAATTATATATTAACGAAAATGTTTGAAATTTACTAAATTTCGCGGTATAATACAAAAAATTACTTGGAAACGCCAGCGCCATGTAGTTGCCGGGGTGATGAACTACGGTTTATCACCCCAGAAAGCTGACCCCACTCGCTCCATAAGAAGTACTTACTTACTTACTAGCCAACGCCCACCCTTGGCTGTTGGGCCATTAGGCGGCGCGCTGACCAGTAGAGACGTGAGAGCCTTGCCGTACCATCTTCGTCTTGGACTTCCGTGTCTGAAATCAAGGCTGGACATGCAATTAGGTGATCCGCATTCATGGAAGCGTATCCACAGAGAACACATTCAGGAGACGACAACACGCCAATGCGGTGCAGGTGGGAGGCCAGGTAGTCATGACCGGTTGTAGTTCTAAAAAGAGCAACACTAGTTGCTCGGGGTAGAGTTCTGTTGATGGGGCCGTCCGTAACCAATGTTGCCCATCTTTTTCCCACACAGGCTCTTAATTGTTTTTCTTTTAGCCATAGGCTTATTGAGGAATTTATTCGTGCTTTCGCAGATGCATATGAGCTGGGGGTCTCCGGCTGAGGTAGTGCTGCGCCCATTTTGGCGAGGATGTCGGCTTTTTCATTTCCCATGATGTTGACATGGCTGGGTACCCATTGCAGTTCAATCTGCCAGCCTAATTGTACAAGGTTCTGCAGTTCTCGCCTACACTCAATTGTCAGGGAGCAGTTTGTATCACCATTTGAGGTCACGTTTTGAATCGCTGCAGTCGAATCTATGAGGAAGACGGCTTTGTTAGGTGGTGAGATCTTGGCAAGCTCAATAGATGCTGCCTTTATGGCTGCTACCTCTCCGTCATAGTTGCTTAGCCGGCCTCCTACAGCGAGGTGGCCTTCAAATAGAGAGCTGTAGAACCCAGCCCCTGTTGCCCCTGTGGATGGTATACAGGATCCGTCTGTGTAGATTCGTATCCACTGATCAGCGGGAAAATGTTTTTGTACAGTGTGTAAGGCTGCTTGACGAAGCTCGGCTTCATTCGACTCAGTTTTGGTCTTATTATGGTCGAAGAGTTTCAAGTTAGCATTTGGGAGTTGGCTAAAGAATTCACGGTGATGTATAAATGGTGCTGCCTCATTTGGTTCTATGTCATATTTGCGTTGGAGTTCTTCATAGATCGCAATCGGGCATTTCTGAGTTTTCAGCCTTTCTGTCGGTGTTTTATAGTTATTCCACCGTTGTTGGTAGGCTCTTTTACATCTCTCCCAGGATATGAGGCACAGCTTTTCCCGTCTTACTTGGATAGGTTCGACTTGCAGTTGTGACTCCATGGCAAGTATAGGAGTTGATTTTGGCGCACCAGTTATCGTTCTAAGGGCTGCATTTTGGACCAAGTGAAGTTTCTGGCATGCTGCATTGGAGGCAGTAATAGTTGCTTCTGCGCCATATTCCAATAGCGGCCGAATGTAGCTCTTATATGCAGTTGTCAGAACATCTTGATTTGCTCCCCATGTAGTCGCAGTGAGTCGTTTAAGTAGCCGGCAGCGCCTGGACGCACTGTTCGCGGACTGTTCTATATGGTGCTTCCACGTCATTCTGGTGTCTATATTAACACCCAGGTATTTAGACATGTTCACCTCTTCGAGTTCCGATCCACAATAGCGCAGATTGACCGTAGGCCGCCTTGTTGATAGAGAGAAAAGTTGGTATGTCGTCTTGGTGGTATTTACCGTCATGGCATTTAGTTTGGCCCACTCTTCTAGTTTAACAAGTGCACTATTAATAGTTGCTTCAAGACCCATGATATGGCTGCTAGTTGCCCAGATGATAAGGTCATCGGCATACAGGAGCGCTTGTACTCCCGGCACACACCGAACAGCCACCAGAATGTCATTGACCATAAGGTTAAATAGGCTGCAGCTGATAATGGCACCTTGGGGTAGCCCTTGGCGTTGGATTCGGTACTCTGAAAGGCAATCATTATAGCGGACACGAATTTGCCTTTGACTCAGGAAGGACGCTATCCAGTTAAAAAGGTTACCTGCGACGCCACTCAAAGCAAGTTTGTGAAGCAACATGGGTCTCCAGACTGTGTCGTACGCGTTTTTTAGGTCAACCATTACTGCCAGGGAGGACATTTTCTTGTGGTACCCATCCTTAACACTTTGTGCAAAGTAGACGACTTGGTCCATGGTGCATCGGTGCGCTCTGAAACCTGCTTGGCATTCATCAATAACCGCATTCATTTCAAAGAACTGGTTCAGACGCCGCACAACCATTCTTTCGGCAACCTTGCAGCAAGCACTTGTTAATGTGATGGGGCGGTAGCCCTCAGGTGTATCACTTGGCTTTCCTTTCTTGGTAATAGGTATAATCTCCCCTTTCCTCCATTGCTGGGGGACGCGTGTTTTCCACGTTAGATTAATGAGATTGAGCAAGGCTAGTTTCGCTGTGTTACCAAGATTTTTTAGGAGTTCTGGGTAGATTGCGTCGGCTCCTGCTGCCTTCTTGCCCTTTGTGTTTAATAGTGCAAATTCAAGTTCGGAGAGGCTAAAATCGCTTAGGCAAATTTTTTGTTCGGTTTTGTTGAGGCACTGCATTAGAGGTTTTTTATTCAGGTGTCTGTGTTCATTTCTTGTCTTTCGGGTTCGGCTTATATTTGCGTAGTACTTGCAAAAGGTGTTAGCTATTTTTTTGGGATCTGTGATAAGATTGAGTCCGTTTTTGAAAGGTTGTTGTCCTCTGGCTTCAGTGTCATTATTTAGCCTTGAGACAAAACGGTGTGCTTTTGCTCCATCGCGCCGGAAATCCAGCTCCGATAAGAAGGTTTTGAAGGCCGATCTTTTAGATTGTTTAATTTCTTTACGTAGTATGGCCTGGGATTTTCGGAGTTGGATACAGTCAGATAGTTCTTTAGATTTCTCTGCTTTCCTTCTCAGAGAGTCTCTTGTTTTCTTGAGGGATGAAAGTCTTTTATTCCAGAACGGTCGAAAACCCTTTACTTGACCCCTTGGTACACATAATAGAGCAGATTTCAGTATAGCATCGTTCAGGGACTCTATAGCTGTTTCAGGTGATTTCCAATTTATTTCGTGTGGTATAATATCATTTGTTATCCTGCCGTATTCGCTCCAGTCGGCTTTTCTAAAGTTCCACCGGGGGGCACGTTTGTTAATGTATGTGGCTTTTCCTGTCGCACATTTGATGAGAATGGAGCGGTGTCCACAGCCTCCTGCGTCATCCATCAAGTGAACTTTTGTCCTCTGTGCGATGTTAGGGTGCGCAAGGACGAGATCTGGTCGGGAAGTCTGTCCAGCAAATGACAGGAAGGTTGGTGGCGTGTCTTTCAGGTCAAGAAAATTTTCGTCGATGAAAAGTTCTATGCGTCTTCCTGCGGGTGTTAACCTGTCATATCCCCATCTCGGTGATTGGCTGTTAAAATCACCTATGATTATGCTATTTGCTTGGATCATTGATTCAATTGCATCAAGGGATGGAATATTGCCAGGAGGGTTGTATAATCCTATGACTGTGAAATGTTTGTTATTTTTCCATATATGGGCTAGAATTATTTCCACTTTGTCATCGTCTTGCATCTCATGGATTATCTCAAATTTAGAGCAGAGATTATTTTTAATTCCAACAATTATCCCCGAGGCGACTTGTCGTGATCGAGGTAAAATATGGCTGCAGTATCCGGTAGTTTGGTAAAATTCAGAGAATTCAGTCGCAGTGCCTGCTTCTACTATAACATATAGATCCACATCAATTTGGCAGATGCTTCGTTTAAATTGTAAAAATTTATCGTTGCTAAGACCTCCGGCATTCCAATACAGGATACTTAGGTCCGTGTCAAGGCCCTGAAAAGGGCCGTTGGTGTTTTTGGCAAGGTTCTTTTGTATCATTTTGGTCAGCGTGCTTTAGACGAACCTTTGTTGATCGTTTAGTTTATGCAGGGGGCACCACGTGCAGGCGATCAACTTCACCCCCCAAGTGCTCCATAAGAAGTGTTCTTCTAGTTATGTCTATATTTGTTGCTAAAACCAAGAAGGCGCAGGTGCAGTGCAGTGACCCAGCGACTGGCTCATCATGGGAGGGGCGGAGGGGAAGGGATTTTCGCTTTGCGACTGGCCCGACTCTGCGCCCATCAGTAGGGCAAGGTCCAGTGCAGTTACTAAATTTACGTAGCTGCTTTTTGTTTATTGTATAATAGTCAGAAATATAGACAGTTCACGTACAGTAACTTTTAACAATCTGAAACTGAAAGATTTTTTCCAATAACGTGGAGTTTTTATTTGCTTGACAAATTGTACCAATCTAAGTCTAAAAAAAGATATTTTTCATGGTCAATTTTGCGCCCTCTTTATACCTGCGCCCTTGGCGGGGGCACATCTCGCCACCGCCTAGTTACGGCCCTGAGTAAACATAGCCATCTTCAAGACAAAAAATTCCAAAACATTAAGAAAAAATAACATGAAAAAATACCTTATATGATACAAGTGACAAAACGTCAGATAAATAATAAGTTACATAAAATAATATGTTTAATTGAATTAAGTGATTTACCCAGTACAACCCTCTTGTTCCATAAGTAGGAAAATGCCTAATAAATAAGAAAAACCCTAAACCCACAGTTCTATGCTTAGAAAAGAAACTTGATGTACAAATTAATTCAGTGATAGAATCAGTTTTAAAATTTTGGTTTTCTCCTCTGTGTGTGTTTTACTATAATTTGTATTTAACAAAATAAGTCAGGTATACTCATAGAATTAGTAATGAAATTATTAAAATACAGTAGACGACCTCTTGTCCGGCCACCTTGGGACCAGACCGTAGGCTGGATTACAAAATGGCCGGATGAACCGAAAATACGCTATAATAATGAAATAACGCTCTTTAATGAATGATCCATACAATAAATGACCGTATACGGTATATATAATAAACTAATAATTATATAATTACTCACCCTTACTCCATGGTAGCAAGTAAAAAAACCAACAAGGAAAGTTACTAAAAACTCATAGATTCCTGTATTTGGCAAAAATAACACAACTCTTTATATTGTAACAAATTAAAATAAATTTGTTTTTGTTTGTAAAAAAAATTTTTGTTTATTATTTATTTTATTTTTTTTGTTTTAAATTAATTTAATATTAATTATTTAAAAATGTTTTGTGGTGTTCTGAACTTCTTATTATTTGTTTTAATTGAATTATGTCCTTTTTAGTATTTAAAATTCCTTCACCAGTTAATAGGATTGTCTCCAAGAACAATCGATATGTGAACTTTCCTTATTTGGAGGTTATCTTCCTTCTACATGGTGAAATTCTGGTAGTTATCGCTCAATTAAAATGATATATTATACTAGTTATTATGTAGGAATAAACAATATTCAATTTTATAGTAAATAAGGAGTTTTATTAACAAATGGTAATATAATCGATTTTCTATCGACTGATTAATCGACTCTCTCAGGGTATATCAATAGTTCGTACAATTATTTAGTATCGGGTTCTTTTAACAGTTATTTTATAGATAGTCAGAAAAAAAGGGCAAAGTATGGAAAGTATAACATTACAATATATCAGCTTAAAAATTAAAATACATATTGTAACGGGGCAAAAAGGGGCATTTTATTGCAATTTTATTCGGGTTTATTCACTGTATACGGGCCCAAAACAGCGAGGCACCTACATAGAACGGCTCAGTGCGTTGGGTGCAGCATGGTCAACAACAGTTAATTCGCAGAATTCCAGTGCGCACATGCCTGTGCTTTCCGTTGTGGAGAAGAGACAAAACCTTTGTGGCTAACAACCAGCAACAAAGGAATGCGTCCGGTGTTCAACAACACAATACAATTCGCAGAACTTTAATACTGTGTGACACACACACACACACACACACACAAACGTGCCATCACCAGCGGGCGCGCAACCGCCGCTGAGAAGCTAACAATATGGCTTGGATATGATATTTTTCCAACATGTGCTGTAGACACGACGGAAACATAATTAGAAGTCACGCCCATTTATGTGACGTATTTAGAGGCAGTGAGATTTCGTCGACGTCCAACACACGGGAGTTGCACTTGTTAAATGTGCGGTGACAAAGACTTTAACGCATAAGGCATTGTTTTTCGTCTTGCCCAAAAAACCTTGGTAGTGGGGTACTTGGCGGATACTCTTCGCAGTTCCTCACCGACGCTAGCCTGGCCAGGCAGCCCGCCAAACGGGGCTCAACAATAAAATTTTTGTATCAAGTAAAAGTGAGTGCAGTTTTCAGAAATACGGAAGTGATGGCAGTTTTTTCGGAAAAAATGGAATCATAAATTGTTTCAGACACCTAGAACGGATTTTGTGAGTGATGTGCCACGAGGTCGGGGCGATGCCACGTTGCTGGCAGGGGTATTGAGTAACCGTATTCCAAAAATATATGCTTAATTTTGAATAAAATGGGTCCTATCTAAATCAAATGGGTTTATTTTTTGTAATGGTGTGAATGTGAGTATGAGCAGGCTGGGCTGCTTTCGTTAAGGTAAGATGTCTAATTAAATTTTAGTGGTATCAGATCATGTCATAGATATTCCAAGAATGTTTTATTTATCTTGAATTTTGGCAAGACGTAATAGATTGATTTAAGAGGTAAATAAATAAATAAGTAATAATTCAAAGTTTGAAAGTATAAAGAATAAAATAAAGTCTTGATTATTTCTCTTCATAAATGTGAGTACCGTAAGTTATTCAAATAACCTTGAAACCTCACTTGCATTTCAACGTTCGTGTGACGAACTCTGGGCTGAGAGAAGATTTTTTAAGGTAAGTGGGAGATGAATAATTTTATGATTTTAAATGTAATAATAAGTAATTAACTGCACAATATATAACATTCAATATATAATAGTGAGTAAAGAAATTTTCGAACCGTCCAGTTGTATAGGCAGTGTCGCGTTGGATTGTGGGAAGTCAAAATGGCCGCTTCGAGTTCAGATGTCAGACGAATGCACCTCGCTGATTCTGCTTCCAATAAAGACTGCTTTTCCTGTGGTGATTTCTCGTTCCTGTAGTTGCGATTATTCCTTCTGGTTATTGTGGAGTGGTTCTGCTTAAGTGTTAGTGGATCACTTCGATAAAATGTGTAGTGTTAAGTTATATTCCACTTTAGTCTATTAGGTCGAGAATTGCACTTTTCGTTTCGTTGTGTAGAATTAATGGTTTTACTCGTTTAAATTGTGTGTTCACTTGTGTTCTGTTCTGGTTTAAGTTAATTTAATGTTTGTTGGTGTTCGTTTCACTGAATTTACGGTTTAGATGTAATTTTATAAAACTCGCGTTTTTCGCATCAGGCTAGGCTTATCGAATATACACCATTTATGTCTTAGCTATTAGGTTAATATTTGATTTAGTCCTCGTATCAAGTGTACTTCACAACGTCTAATAATGAACTAACTAACTTCCTTCGTCTTCTCATAAAGTCTTAGCCAAATTAATATTAGCAATCCATTGTTTCAAAACTATTTTACATCCTGTACATGTGAAAAGTTTACATTATATAATAATATATTTTTGCTATTATTTAAATTTATTAACTACTAAATACATAATCTTCTTCAGTTCATTCTGCTTGATTTGATACCAAATAAGATAGTTTTACTAAGTTTTTTATCTAAAATGCTATATTTCTTCATTTTGAAAATTGTAAGTCTTAAAATTCACTTCCTGTCCTTTTCAAAAATGTTGCCATTTTACATGTTATATTAATGATTGTATTAAATCTCAGATTGACATAAAAGGTTTATCTTCCCTTAATTTCTTGTAATTTGATTAATTGGTTCTCTTTTTAAATATTATACACTAATATGCGACTCCCCTCTTTGAATTTTCAGTTTTTACATTTGCATTTTTAACAATAATTCTCACTATCTTTTTACAAAATCTTTCTTAATTATAGTTCCAGTTACATGACTCTATGACTGATTTACCTTATATAAATTCCATCAGTTTAATTGTTTTTCTGTACTTATTTCATCAATTTTAAGGCTGTTTAGTTTTACATTTGGCCTAGATTTTTAACAGTTTTTACATACAAAGTTTTTAAATAATTCATTTTGTTTATATACCCTCTCTGACTTTCTATTCTATTATGACATTAATTAACATTTTCTTATTTTAACAAAAGAACATTTAGTATATAATTTATACTCTTAATTCATAACACATGATTGAAATTAACAATAGTCTTTCAAACTCAGACATTTTAATCTGGATTAACTATTTTTAAAATATAATAAACATTTTCATAATAAAAGTTTTATACTAAAAGGATTGTACTCTCAGATATTTTATCCTTGAGCTATTTAAACTTATTCTAAATAAACAAAACATATCTGTCCTTCCATCATCTACACTATTTCTTACACCTAGTTTTATTTTCAGTTTTAACTGTTTTTTGTTTGATTTTTGGGGTAATGCTTCTTGATCACTTCACTTTTTATATGGCCTGCTCTTGTTTTATTTACTGTCATTCTAATGAATGTTGTATATAAAGAGTGGCAGTTATTATTTAGAAACACTTGTATTATCGGTCATGATAATACTCTATTTAAGATTATTCATTGACATAATATAAACACTTTAAAGTTGTATTATTCACAATTTACTCAGTTTATGAACTTCAATATTGACACATCAGGTTTATTTAATATAACACAAAAACTTGCACTGATCCCCTTTTTATTCTTTGATTTTATTTCTAATTAGTTTTATAGTCTTTTTAAAATCAAGAAATCTACTTATAGAGGATGATGGTTTGTTTTTTGCATTATATAATTAATTCACATTGGTTCACTTTCAATTCTACTTTATACACTTTTGGCTTATATTTATTTTACATGGTTTCTAAATTTGGGATTTTGTTATACTTTCATTTGTTATTATTTTTATTACTTTCTTTTGGGGTTTGGGTTTTTATTTCTTTATAAGAGCATTCCTTCTTCTTGTGGATGTTGTCTTGTTCTAGTTTCTTCTTTAATTTCTCCTATCCTCCTTGTTTCTTATAAAAGTATTTCCTTTTCTTATTGTGGATGTTGTCTTGTTTGGGTTTCTTCCTTACTTACTCCTATCCTACCTGGGTATCACTTTTGTTTTTATTTTTAGTTTTGAAGTTTATTTTGATTACTCATCACTCATTGTAATACTGGTTTTAATGAAACTCTTTCTTCAGTCTATGATTGTGCTTTACGGTGGTTCTTAATTAATTTTTAATGTTGCTTTATTGGATTTAAAATGTTTTTATTTTATTTTATGATCTTCCTACCATTCAGAATTATGGGCATTATCTGTCATGCTACAATATGTATGAAAAACACATGAACATTAAAAGTGTTACTACAGAACGTAAAACTTAGAAATAAAAATTAAAAGAAATCAGTTATCTTCTGCTTTTTTTGTTCAACTGTTTTGTTGAATCACGCCATTTCTTGATGAACATAACATCAACTGCAGTTGCCTCTGTTTGTTGCTCGGTGTACGTCGTTGCTAATTCTAGGGCTGCTCTTCCCTTAGCGTAGTTCATTTTTTCCTCAACATTTCCCTCTTCCTCATTGACTTCTTTTTCTTCTTTTTCTTCTTGGCAAATGATAGCTTGCAGTTTCATCATCGTTTAAGATCTCGTTTTGAAGTTCCTCATCTTGACCAGCAATCCATTCTGCAACGTCTTGTACAAAATCATCAGAGTGAGGCAATTGTTGTAGATCTTTTAACAGAGATGTGTTGTCGTCTGGTTCAAAACCCTGAAGATTTGGTTCATCTGCTTTAGAGGTGTCCTCTTTTCTTCAATGAGAAGAAAAGAATTTGGCCATGCTTTTCTCCAAGACTTTGTAAATGTAGATGAAGGCATTTCATCGTATGCCTTAGCTACCATATAGATCACGTCTTTTGTTGATTGTCTTTAAGGCTGGAATGAGACCTGTGCTGCCTTCATTCTTCATTGTCCAGTTTACTTAGAATTTCCTAAAGAAGCTTTCTGCGGTACCTTCTCTTAAAAGACTCGATGACCCCGTGGTCTATTGGTTGTGTAAGACTTGTGACGTTAGGTGGCAGGAATAATAATTTTATATCACTGTAACCTTCACATACAAGTTCTTGCGGATGGGTCGGTGCATTGTCTAGCACTAAAAGTGCTTTAACTGGTAACTTCAAATGATGTTTCACTTTAGGAACAAATTCACTTTCGAACCACTCCTTAAACAGATACGAATCCATCCAGGCTGATTTTTGTACTCTGTAGTACACTGGAAGGGATGACATGTTTAAATTCTTAAAACCTCTGGGTTTTGCCGATTTTCCGATTAAAAACAAAGGCAGCTTGTGGGACCCTGAGGCATTTGAACATAAAGCCACCGTGATTCTCTCGTTACTGGCTTTAAATCATGGGGCTGACGTTTCCTTAGCCTTAGCAAACGTTTTCTTGGGCAAGAGTTTAAAATTCAACCCCGCTCGTCAATATTATAGACTTGTTCTGGACTAAGATTTTCACTAGTAATGATGTCAGACAGTTTTTTTGAAAAATCGCTAGCTGCTGATGGGGCGCCGACAATTTTTCACCACAAACACCAATGAAATGGACTCCATGACGCTTTTTATAGCGTGATAGCTATCCACTATTTGCCGAGAATGTACCAGCATCTTGAAATATTGAGTGTAGGATAAATGCTTTTTCTTTTAAAATTGGTCCACTTACCCGAGTGCCTTTTCAGCGTTCCTGCATAAACCATAACCACAAAGCATCATCTACTAATTAGTTATTTGGTTTTTTTAAAGTGCATCGTGTCGAAAGCATTTTTTCAGTTTCAATTTGGGTGCAGAAAGTTTCAATCGATTTTCTGTTTTGGCGCCAGTCATTAACAGTACTCTTGCCTACATTAAACTCTTGGCAAATACTCTGGACCAATTTGCCCTTATCAAGACGTTGAAGGACTAGTAATTTTTGGTCCATAGTCACGAAACCTGTGTTTTTGTTTTGCACTCATATCGGAAAACGTTTTTATTTACACAGTTACATACAGTATTACTATATACACATATATATTGTTACAACACAAAAAGCAGCCCCAATACCAGAGAAAAACTATAATGAATAAACTATATTAAACTAAGGAAAGAAAATGACTATGACGAGACAAATGACTATGACCCAACCCAAGTGATTGACCCAATAAAGAAAATAAAATGAGAAGTTATAAACTCAAATAATGATTAAAAAAAGGCACAAACAAATAATAAATGTCTAGTAACAAGTATTAAAATAAAATAAAATAATCTTAGTTAAAGTACACTAACCAGAGTAATAGATATTGTATGTTATTAATAACCCTATGATGATAAGAAAATCAAAACATAAAATTGTTAACAGACTAACTATCAATTGTGTATAAAATAATAAAAACCCAAAAGTGAGAGATAGGTAGGAAGTGAAAGTGATAACCAGTGTAAGTGTTATAAGTGAGAGAATAAACAATTCACAATAATAAGAAAAGGAAACCAAGATAATAAAACAGATTGTAAAAGATGGATAGACCATTAATATAATAGTGTTAATTCATAATAAACTAGTACTATGAGTGCAATGAAAATAAGACATCCTATGTTAATAATAAAATTCAAGGGATGATTATCAAGATAGAATAAATGGTGTGATAATGTTATTCACCAAAATTGTTATTTGTTCAATTAAAAGAGGTGAGTTTGTAAGAAGGAATATGGCTGAAAAGTAAACGGACCATAAACCTAATTTTTGTGTTATGTTTTATAAGTAATATTAAGTGATAAACAAGTTATAAGAAATGGCAATAGATATAAGAAAGGAGATAAATTGTACAAACATAATATTATTCATTCGAGTAAAGACAGAAAAAGAAATAAGAGAATAACAGACAAGCAATGATTTTGTAAAATAATAATCCCATTCATTTATTGTAAAGCAGCCCAAATTAATTCAAAAAGGTAAATAAGTCATAAGTGACACCAAACAAAACATGTAAATAAAAAATAATCTTTAATTTGTATAAAATAATAAGATATAGCCAATTACTACTTAGGCCTATAAAATGCCTAACTGTATAAATGCAAAATAAACAAATTGTAAGAAATTAACTACTGTATTAGAAAATTCAGGGAAAGTAACTAATTAAGTACAATTAGTGAACCATATTAAGATGTCAGAGTTAGATTAAAAACATAAAATAAGAAAGAAATGTAATAATATAATATTAACATTTTTGTAAAAACTTTAATAATGAACAAACCCAGCTTTGTGGGATGTCAAAATGATCTTTGAAAGAAAGTAGAAACAGTTATGATAATATCTAATCCATTGATAAGAAGACAAGAATAATAGCCATCAGAAAATATTTATTCATTTTGAATTAAAATTCAAATATTATAACAATAGACATAAATGCAATCAACCAATGAGAGTATAGACAGTTGCCATAACAACGGAACGTTATTTAATTTAATTCCATTATAAATCTTTAGTTCATTATTATTGACGATCAAGAGATACAGAAGCCAAACCATGTTCGACTCAATTTTCAATTAAAATAATAATAAACACTGCAAAAGTTAACGAGATGTGGATGCAAGAAGTCTAATAAAGAATTAGTTAACCCAAGAGAGCTAATAAACTAGATTTTAATATTCAAAACTAATTTTATCCAAATTAATTGAAAAAGAAGCCAAATGCAATCCAAAGTATAAAGATGGAAGATTAATGATCGTATCAACCCAACCTAACTAAGAACAAAGTGACTCTTCACCAGAATTCAACAAGATTTGTTAAGTATATCTGAACTACCTAAATTTATGAACTAAATTAATTAACTTTTCTCACAACACAAAAAACTCTCACCCGAACTTGGTAACTAAATTTCTTTCAAGGATTGATTGATAATAAATAATAATTTTGTATGTAAACATAATTTTAACCTGTGTACGAAGTACGAAATTATAACAAACACTTTTTAACACTTAAAAACGAATTGTATTTAACTTTAATAGTTTATAAGTACCATTGATGTAAGGTAGTGTACTTTATTAACATCTTATTGATATTTTTTCGTAATCAAAAGGACTAAATGATTGAATGAACTGTAGAAAATAAACTTTGACGACAGCCATGTCGATTTAGAAACGCTTCAATCAACTTAGCCAACCTTGAGATATTGTCTATTTATTGCCGGAGCAACATTATTTAATAACAATATATTTTTGTATCTAACTGAATAACTATTAACTATTTCATGTGAATAAACTAGTACTGATTAGTAATAACCATCCTTTATTTCATTATAAACTGTATTATAAAGTTTGTGTACTTTAGCGATGAGCAATATTGTCTGCCAGCATTAGACTTCGGCAGCACGACGAACTACAAGCGAGATTCAAATGCCCGCCAGTTTGCGAGGGTAATTTGAATTAGTCACCACCGCATAGAATGACCGCTCAGTTTAACTTTTTTAATTGTTTTCATAAACAATTTGGCGCCGCCCGGGAAATAAATTTACTCATTGAAGGACAGGTAAGGATTACACTCGTGAGATATCGGTACTGGTAATTTGTGCATTCGCGACGGACATCGTCAGTGTGAGAAGTTAGAAAAAGTACGACGGTTACAGATAAACACGAAGTAATGACTACAACGTGTGGGGCTAACACACATAAAACACACTTTAACAGAGACAGTAAAAGAGTTTTGTCGTTACAAATTGGTGACCAACTAGTGTGGCTAGAATTAAAGACTAGCGGCGGTTACGAAAAAACAAAAAAAAAATAAAAAGACAACAAGATGATCACCAGGGGAAGACCAAAGAAGAGGACACCGACAAAGAAAACAAGGAGACAACACCGGTTGAAGAAATGGAAATGATCGAGGAAATAATTGAAGAGGATGCCCAAGAGGACCAACAAGAGAAACCAACCCAACCAGCAACTGAAGTAGAAGTAATAATCAGCGACCAACCAGAGAAACAAATCAAAGATAGTGAAAGGGAACAACAAGCAGGCGATCATGAAAAAGCAAAAGGAGGTCCGAGCATGCAAGACTTGATGAATTTCTTAGCCGAAAAAATAGACAAAGGCAATGAAAAAATAGACAATGAAGGAAGAAACTAAAGAACAAAGAAAAGAAGACAGGGAATTCTTAAGACAAAATAATGAAGAATTAAAGAAACAAATCAAGGAGGACATAGAAACTCTGAATAATAAGATGGAAAGCAACCATGAAGCCTTGAAGAGAAACCAAGAAATATTAGAAGAGAAGAGTGAGGAATTGAAGAGACAGATCAAGAAAGATCTGGAAATACTGAACAACAAGATCGATAATAATAGTGAAACACTCCAATGACAATTGAAGGAAAATAGCGAGAAGAACAAAGATGAGTTAAGACAACAATTGGTAGAATGACAGGAGGAAATAAAACAGCCCATCACGGAGACGAACGAAACAGTAGTACAAGTCCGTGAGGAGTTAATAAACAAAATAAGCAACGTCGAGGAGGAAGGAAAAAATAGGATCAAGGAACTTCAACAAGTCACGACAACAGAATGTACCAGAAACAAGCAAGAAGTATTCAAAAAGTTGGAAGAAAAACACAAAGAAATACAAACCGATGTAAGTTAAAGGGTGGAACGAGTATATAGCAACCTCAATCAAGTAGACGGGCAAATCAAAGAAAAGATCCACGGACTCAACCAACGAGAGAGAGACAGATGCAGGAAGAACTATATGCATTGAGAGACAAACCCTGTAATAACACTCACATAATAACCAGCGAGAACCGGGAGCTGATAAACTTCCGAAGCTACCGGCACAACCCGATGGAGTTCCTGAAAAGAGTCGAGGAGATGATTGAAAAGTATAGGGAAACTCGATGGACAACGGTGCGCAGCATGATTGATGAGATGTTCCGAGACACCCATGACAATTGGTGGACGGCAACAAGACCGGAGATAAACACACCCAGGATTTTAAAACGCAGTTGCGCGATAAGTATTGGTCGGAGTCGACCCAGAACGTGGTACGGAACGACATAAGTAATGGGAGGTATGAACCACAAGCAGGAGACACCCTAACTTTATACTTTCTGGGCAAGGTGTGCCTAGCACGTAATATGGAACCAAGAATCCCGGAAGAATCGTTAGTCATACAATTGGGTTACCATTATGAGGATGCCGTCCAAAAAGCCAGAAGACAAGGCAAAATCAAAACGATACAAGGTATGGCAAGCCTGTTAGAAGATCATGAGAGTGACGGACTATACAAGCGCAACAGGATGGTCAATTTAAAATAGAACCGATGGAATGAGAACTGTAACCCACCGAATTACAATCCGTCAAACAACAACCCCTAGAATAACAACCAAAATGACCCAAGCCGGAATTTTAACAACCAATATAGGGGTAATCTCCCAAACTACAACCAGGTTAATCAACCGTATAACGGGAACAATCAGAATAACAATCCCAACAACAACAATTACAGGGGAAATGGACCAAACCAGCGTCCGAATGGCCACCCCAACAACAGTAATTACCACGGGAACAATTACAACCCAAATTACCAGTACAATAGGAGAAATGGGAATAACCGAACCAGAGATAATCGGCAACAGGTCAATTATATAAATGGAAGAAGGCAGACAAACTAGAGGAGGCATTACCTGAATACACAAGCAAACTCCAGTTATTACGAAGCAGCACCAAATAATGATCTATACCAAGGAAATAGGACCACTGAATCGTCTGGAAATAATATGAATAGTCGACCAGAGCCAGTACCTGAAACATTTATTATCGGGCCAACACCGAACCACAACATTTAAACTAAAAAGGTCAGCGAGAACCGAGGACCACCCTTCACACGACCAATCACTTGGGTTACAAAGACAGATGACGCGACGAAATCATAATAAAATAATAACAATTGTCTCCAATAACTACTTAAAAAACATAAGAGAAGAACTCTTAGAAGAAGAGGACAACCAGTTGCCAAGAATCAATAACGAAATAGCTTATATACAGGCCACAGTAAATGGATAGATAACAATCATCATGATAGACACAGGATCAAACATCTCCTTAATAAATCAGACAGAACTAGAACGGATCCAATCAAACTGCAAACTACCAATACCAACGTTGCTAATTAATAACAATCATTATCGGAGCAACAGGAAAACAGAACAAAAATGTCAGAAAGCAAGTCTCACTGGAAATAACCAGTTAGTACATGACTGTACCAATTGTTTTCCTGGTAGCGAGTGGACTACCGTTCAATGTGCTTATAGGGTGCGACGTGTTGTGACAACACTCAGCCATAATAAACCTACAACAAGGGATAGTGTTTTTAACTTCAGAAAGAGAAATATGGTCAGCAAAAGTGATAAACTGCAATCACACGCCGGCAGTATTGAACCAAGACCCAGTCTTGAAGAATTATTATTGTAGAAACCATGAAACATCCATGATAAATAACGATGAAGATGACAATAGTGAATTATGGGAGAAGAAACTCGAGGAGATTAGAATATTTCAAAGAAATAGGCCAAACCAAGAAATAAGCAAAAAACAAGTAGAAAATTTAATAAGAATATACCAAAAGTACCAACACGTTTTCTCTAACACTCCAGGCAAGGTCAAGGGATACCAGTGTAAAATCAATTTCCGGGAACCAGTGGACTTTCATAGAAAATCTTACCCTATTGCATTCTCCCTTAAGAACGAAGTCAGATCTGAGATTAATCGAATGATGGAGGAGGACATCATTGAGTATAGCCAATCCCCATACACAAGTCCTATCGTTGCAATACCCAAAAAGAGTGGTAAAGTCAGGATCTGTTTAGACGGCCGGGAAATAAATAAAATGATCATTAATGACCTGACTTCGCCAGGGGAAATTGAAGAAATCTTGAAAAAATTCTACGGCATAAAATATATCAGTACGTGGGATACGTTATGTTGGTATAGACGTCGGCAGCACGACAAACTACAAGCGAGATTCAAATGCCCGCCAGTTTGCGAGGGTAATTTGAATTAGTCATCACCGCATAGAATGACCGCTCAGTTTAACTTTTTTAATTGTTTTCATAAACAATTTGGCGCCACCCGGGAAATAAATTTACTCATTGAAGGACAGGTAAGGATTACACTCGTGAGATATCGGTACTGGTAATTCGAGCGTTCGTGACGGATATCGTCAGTGTGAGAAGTTAGAAAAAGTACGACAGTTAGAGATAAACACGAAGTAATGACTACAACGTGTGGGGCTAACACACATAAAACACACTTTAACAGAGACGGTAAAAGAGTTTTGTCGTTACAAATTGGTGACCAACTAGTGTGGCTAGAATTAAAGACTAGCAGCGGTTACGAAAAAAAATAAAATAAATAAATAAATAAAAAGACAAAAAGATGATCACCAGGGGAAGACCAAAGAAGAGGACTGAGGGCACCGACAAAGAAGACAAGGAGACAACACCGGTTGAAGAAATGGAAATGATCGAGGAAATAATCGAAGAGGATGCCCAAGAGGACCAACAAGAGAAACCAACCCAACCACAACTGAAGTAGAAGTAATAATCAGCGACCAACCAGAGAAACAAATCAAAGATAGTGAAAGGGAACAACAAGCGGGCGATCATGAAAAAGCAAAAGGAGGTCCGAGCATGCAAGACATGATGAATTTCTTAGCCGAAAAAATAGACAAAGGCAATGAAAAAATAGACAAAATGAAGGAAGAAACTAAAGAACAAAGAAAAGAAGACGGGGAATTCTTAAGACAAAATAATGAAGAATTAAAGAAACAAATCAAGGAGGACATAGAAACTCTGAATAATAAGATGGAAAGCAACCATGAAGCCTTGAAGAGAAACCAAGAAATATTAGAAGAGAAGAGTGAGGAATTGAAGAGACAGATCAAGAAAGATCTGGAAACACTGAACAACAAGATCAATAATAATAGTGAAACACTCCAATGACAATTGAAGGAAAATAGCGAGAAGAACACAGATGAGTTAAGACAACAATTGGTAGAATGACAGGAGGAAATAAAACAGACCATCACGGAGACGAACAAAACAGTAGTACAAGTCCGTGAGGAGTTAATAAACAAAATAAGCAACGTCGAGGAGGAAGGAAAAAATAGGATCGAGGAACTTCAACAAGTCACGACACAGAATGTACCAGAAACAAGCAAGAAGTATTCAAAAAGCTGGAAGAAAAACACAAAGAAATACAAACCGATGTAAGTGAAAGGGTGGAACGAGTATATAGCAACCTCAATCAAGTAGACGGGCAAATCAAAGAAAAGATCCACGGACTCAACCAACGAGAGAGAGACAGATGCAGGAAGAACTATATGCATTGAGAGACAAACCCTGTAATAACACTCACATAATAACCAGCGAGAACCGGGAGCTGATAAACTTCCGAAGCTACCGGCACAACCCGATGGAGTTCCTGAAAAGAGTCGAGGAGATGATTGAAAAGAATAGGGAAACTCGATGGACAACGGTGCGCAGCATGATTGATGAGATGTTCCGAGACACCCACGACAATTGGTGGATGGCAACAAGACCGGAGATAAACAACACCCAGGATTTTAAAACGCAGTTCCGCGATAAGTATTGGTCGGAGTCGACCCAGAACATGGTACGGAACGACATAAGTAATGGGAGGTATGAACCACAAGCAGGAGACACCCTAACTTTATACTTTCTGGGCAAGATGTGCCTAGCACGTAATATGGAACCAAGAATCCCGGAAGAATCGTTAGTCATACAATTGGGTTACCATTATGAGGATGCCGTCCAAAAAGCCAGAAGACAAGGCAAAATCAAAACGATACAAGGTATGGCAAACCTGTTAGGAGATCATGAGAGTGACGGACTATACAAGCGCAACAGGATGGTCAATTTAAAATAGAACCGATGGAATGAGAACTGTAACCCACCGAATTACAATCCATCTAACAACAACCCCCAGAATAACAACCAAAATGACCCAAGCTGGAATTTTTACAACAACCAATATAGGGGTAATCGCCCAAACTACAACCAGGTTAATCAACCGTATAACGGGAACAATCAGAATAACAATCCCAACAACAACAATTACAGGGGAAATGGACCAAACCAGCGTCCGAACGGCCACCCCAACAACAGTAATTACCACGGGAACAATTACAACCCAAATTACCAGTACAATAGGAGAAACGGGAATAACCGAACCAGAGATAATCGGCAACAGGTCAATTATATAAATGGAAGAAGCCAGACAAACTAGAGGAGGCATTACCTGAATACACAAGCAAACTCCAGTTATTATGAAGCAGCACCAAATAATGATCTATACCAAGGAAATAGGACCACTGAATCGTCTGGAAATAATATGAATAGTCGACCAGCGCCAGTACCTGAAACATTTATTATCGGGCCAACACCGAACCACAACATTTAAACTAAAGAGGTCAGTGAGAACCGAGGACCACCCTTCACACGACCAATCACTTGGGTTACAAAGACAGATGATGCGACGAAATCATAATAAAATAATAACAATTGTCTCCAATAACTACTTAAAAAACATAAGAGAAGAACTCTTAGAAAAAGAGGACAACCAGTTGCCAAGAATCAATAACGAAATAGTTTATATACAGGCCACAGTAAATGGATCGATAACAATCATCATGATAGACACAGGATCAAGCATCTCCTTAATAAATCAGACAGAACTAGAACGAATTCAATCAAAATGCAAACTTCCAATACCAACGTTGCTAATTAATAACAATCATTATCGGAGCAACAAGAAAACGGAACAAAACTGTTAGAAAGCAAGTCTCACTGGAAATAACCAGTCAGAACATGACTATACCAATTGTTTTCCTGGTAGCGAGTGGACTACCGTTCAATGTGCTTATAGGGTGCGACGTGTTGCGACAACACTCAGCCATAAGAAACCTACAACAAGGGATAGTGTTTTTAACTTCAGAAAGAGGAATATGGTCAGCAAAAGTGATAAACTGCAATCACACACCGGCAGTATTGAACCAAGACCCAGTCTTGAAGAATTATTATTGTAGAAACCATGAAACATCCATGATAAATAACGATGAAGATGACAATAGTGAATTATGGGAGAAGAAACTCAAGGAGATTAGAATATTTCAAAGAAATAGGCCAAACCAAGAAATAAGCAAAAAACAAGTAGAAAATTATAAAGAATATACCAAAAGTACCAACACGTTTTCTCTAACACTCCAGGCAAGGTCAAGGGATACCAGTGTAAAATCAATTTCCGGGAACCAGTGGACTTTCATAGAAAATCTTACCCTATTGCATTCTCCCTTAAGAACGAAGTCAGATCTGAGATTAATCGAATGATGGAGGAGGACATCATTGAGTATAGCCAATCCCCATACACAAGTCCTATCATTGCAATACCCAAAAAGAGTGGTAAAGTCAGGATCTGTTTAGATGCCCGGGAAATAAATAAAATGATCATTAATGACCTGACTTCGCCAGGGGAAATTGAAGAAATCTTGAAAAAATTCTATGGCTTAAAATATATCAGTACGTGGGATACAGTATGTGGGTACTGGCAGGTAGAGCTGCTCCTACACAGTAGACAGTACATGGCCTTCATTTTCGACGGGAAGTAATTATCAACTTAAGAGGTTACCTTTCAGCCTCATCAATTCCGTCGCAGTGTTTGTGAAGTGCATGGACCAAGTCCTAGGTCAAGAGGCTCTGCAATTCACAACTATATATGTGGACGACCTACTAATAACATCATCGGACTGGGACGAACACTGTGCCCGAATAGAACAAGTACTGAACAAACTCTCTGACAACAATGTCACTCTGAAGCTAGATAAATCCAAGTTTATAGCGGAAGAAGTAAAATTCCTGGGATTTAATCTAACAGAGAAGGGAATATGTCCATCCCAAGAAAAGGTAGAAGCCATCCAGAAATTCCCTACCCCCAAAAAATAAGAAGCAGTTGCAATCCTTCCTGGGTATTTGCAACTACTACCGTAAATTCCAGAATAACTACTCCCATTTGACTGCCAAATTTTCAAAACAACTCTCATCTAAGGATAAGTGGACCTGGGGACCGAACAGGAGGCTGTGCTAACACTCATTTAGCAAAAATTTTTATAAACCGTGATGCTGCATCATCCCAACGTTGAGCAACCCTTCTATCTGAACTGCGACGCCAGTGACGTCAGCCTGGGCGCTGAATTGTATGAAGAAGATAAAGAAGGACGCCACCTGGTCATCAGCTTTGCTAGCAGAGTGTTAAATAGCTGCGAACGTAACTACAATGTTACGGAGAAGGAGTTGTTAAGTATAGTGTTCGCGTGCGGTAAATTTAGAACGTACATCCTGGGGTACCATATCACGGTCAGAAGCGACCATAAATCGATATAATTTCTTAAACAATGTAATTAAGCCATGGTAGACTCACCCGTTGGATCCTCGCTCTGCAGGAGTACCACATCACATGGGAATACATTCTAGGTAGAAAAAATGTAGCGGCCGACGTTTTATCCGGAATAAATGTTGACAATCAGACATTTGAAGGAGAAAATCGCCAAAGTGTATTATACATTAAAGGATAGAAAGGACCTGGAAGAGATAGTCAATGAGATCGTACAACAGCAGAAACAAGATACCAAATTAACAAACATACGAAGGAGAGTGATGGAATCAGAAGAAATTATTAACAAATTTTATTGCATACATAAAGATGTGTTATTTATTAAAACCAAAGGGAATCATGGAAATTGGAAGCTAGTAGTTCCAACATCTCTAGAAAATAAATTAATCAAAGACTACCATGTCAGATACGGACACATGGGAGCTTTAAAAATAGTCAAAGCATTGGAAGAAGGAATGTTTCTTAAAAGTATAACCTGAAAAGTAATTAGAAATATCAAATATCAAAACATGCACTATCTGTCAAATGGTTAAAACCAATAATGAGAGGAAAGATGGAATGATGATACCCATCACATCAAATAATAAACTTCAAAAAGTGTTTCTTGATATATGTGGACCATTCCCACATAGCGGAGGGAGGCACAGATTCAAGTTCATAGTAATTCTATTTGACCATTACTCTAAATACACCAAATTATACGCTATTAACAGAGCAGCCACAAAGAAAATCTTGGATATAATTAAAAACAAATACATATCTGAAATTGGGAAACCATCTACTATAATAACAGATCACGGAACACAGTTTAAAGGAAGAAGGTGGAGAGAAAAACTATTGGAAATAAATATAAAAACATACAAAACGTCTGTATATCATCCAAGTAGTAATCCCGCTGAAAGAGTATTGAGAGAGGTGGGACGCATTTTAAGAACATACTGTCATGATAAACAGAGAGAATGGCAAAAGTATTTAATATCAACAGAAGAATTTTTAAACGTAAGTTACCACCATTTCATTGAAAACACCCCATATTCTATGATGTTTGGAAGAAACCCACATAGAGAGATACAAGATTTGATTGACTTTCCAACTAACCCAGAAGACCGGTGTGAAGAAAGGAAATACTACAGCAGGATCATGGAGAAGACAGAGAAACAAAAAACCAAATATTCACTGAACAGGACAAAAGTAATTAACTATCACTTAGGAGAAAAAATTTTAATAAAAAATCGTGAACTACCTAGTACATTCGAAGGTATAGCCAAGAAACTATTATTGTTATACGTAGGACCTTATACCATAACAAAAGACAATGGTAACAATACGTATGAATTAAGGAATCCAATAACAAAAAAGATAAAGGGAGTATATAACCAAGTTTCCATCAGGAAGTTCTATGAGGATGTATGACTAATCAAAAATTATAAATTACAAAATTCAAAAAATCTAAGTAAGATCAACTTACACTACCATTTAGGAAACATATGAGATAAGAGATAAAATAAAGGGATAAAATACAAAATTCAAAAAAAAAATGAGTAAAATCAACTTACACTACCATTTAGGAAACATATGAGATAAGGGATAAAATAAAGGAATAAACTACAAAATTCCAAAATAGTAAGTAAGACCAACTTACACTAATATTTAGAAAATATATGAGATAAAATAAAATAAACAAACAAAATGAAAACAAGAATTAATAACACAAAATAATTAGAAAGGAGAAGAATTAAAATAAACAAATATAAAACCAAGCAAGTCATGCTAAGACAAATAAATAAAATTCTGAAGAATATAGAATATTCAGAGAAAGTAAAAAGAACTGGTATAAAGAAAAATATAAAGCAAATACAGTAAGTGGCTAAAGCAAAATAAGGGTAATCAACAGAAGAAAGGAAAAAATGTCTAAAATAATTAAAAATGATCACAAGAAGAAAAGAAAAACAAACTAATCAAAAGGTAGAAATAATGAAATTAACAAATAAATAAATAAAAACAATCAACTGTGTGAGTATATAACAGAATATAGCAAAGGTATAGCGGAAGGAAGAAGGAGTAGAAAAAAGTTAAATTGATCTAAAGAACCATAAAGTGGACAATCCCCAAAATATTATTATTATTAATGAAAGTCACAGGATGGCAAAAAGGCATTTAAGATTGACTGAGAATAGATCCAGCAATCAATTAACTGAGCAGAGATGATGTTCCTCTGATCTCAGAATAAAAGGTAGTAATGGATGAAACCAGCTACTAAAAGTTGAGGAAATTATATATAAAAGGGAGAACGTACTAATGGAAATAAGTAAATACAGATCTAAAAGATAACTAAATAAAAAGGAGTGGAACAAGTAAGAAGAGAAAAAGAAGGAAGAACTAAACAAGAAGAAAAAGGAAAAAATTATATATAACTGATAATTTCATAAAAAACTATGCTAGTGTTTTACCAAAATGATCAATTTTGATGGAGAGGCATTATGTTACAACACAAAAAGCAGCCCCAATACCAGAGAAAAACTATAATGAATTAACTATATTAAACTAAGGAAAAGAAAATGACTATGACGAGACAAATGACTATGACCCAACCCAAGTGATTGACCCAATAAAGAAAATAAAATGAAAAGGTATAAACTCAAATAATGATAAAAAGAGGCACAAACAAATAATAAATGTCTAGTAAGAAGTATTAAAATAAAATAAAATAATCTTAGTTAAAGTATACTAACCAGAGTAATAGATATTGTATGTTATTAATAACCCTATGATGATAAGAATATCAAAACAAAATTAACAGACTAACTATTGTAATATATTTTTATTGTGTGGGTGTTCAATATCTTTATGCCTCACTATTGGACGACAATTCTATAACAATTAATAGAATGTGAGTACGTGTTTGTGGGTTTTTTCTATTCAGCCTCTCGTTGGTATGCGCCAATCTGTAATATATTTTTATTGTGAGTACGTGTTTGCCTTCTTTAAAGCCTCACGTTGGAGTCGTCAATTCTATAACAAATTAGCATGTGTGACTTCGCTCGATTTTATTTTTGTTTTATGCCCCACTGTTCTGAACGTCAATTCTATAACGTATATTTGTTTGAGGTTTAAATAAGCTCCACGTTATTAATAATTTGTAATAATATTACTAACGTGCATATTCTGTATGTACGGTTATGTTGCCGCACGTAGGATGCGTAATTCTATAACTAGTGTTCTGTATAATGTTGTTTGATAATGCGTTTGTATTTGTGGGCTAGTGCTTTTAAATTTTCCCGCACTTCTGGTTGAAACGGCGACCGGCTCTAACCGTATGTTGGCAATTGAAGGTTATTCTGTTTCTTTTGTCGCCGGCAAAGCCATGTTCGCCTTGCGTACCTGCTCGCTCCCACAAATACCTGTGAACAAACTCTTATTCTACTCACACACATGAAGTGACAACTCTGGTATGGTAATCATAAGTTTGTTTTATTATTTTTTCAGCTTTTTTGTTAAACAACACAAGTGGTTCGGTCTTGGATCGACCTTAACAGTTCAGTATCGATTCATTATTGAATCCACTCTTCAATTATTAGTAAATAATTTTTTACATAAATTAAATATCTCAGGGCTAGGGTTCTTTGGGCCAGTTATGAAGTCAGAAAAATGCTTTAAAAGGGAGTACAACACATTACAATTACATATAAAACAATAAAACTGAATTATCAATGTTTACAAAATAAAATATTTAGTTTTTTTCACCGTCAGCGGTAACGAACTCTGTCGGCACTGGAAATTGAATAAATATCACTATAATATTGACGACTCGGAACACTAAGTTTTTTATAAGTAAAAAACAGCCTGTAAGGTAAAACTTTACGTTTTTACTTATAAAAAACTTAGTGTTCCGAGTCGTCAATATTATAGTGATATTTAGTTAAGTAACGGACACGTCATGGACAACGAAATCCAAGGAAATTGAATAATAAACAAGATGGCCGCTTGGTCGGCTAACCCAAACGTCATGTATGAAAGTTTTTTGGTTTTAAATAAGTTGTTTTTATCGTTAATCACTACGTTAATGATCAACGGGTGTTACAATTAGCACTGTAAATTGTTTATATGGTGTAGTGAAGTGGATTTGTGTATATTGTGGTAATGGAAATACTTCGGATTTATAATTACGTTCCTGTAGTACTACGAGCAATCGTTCGCTAGCGTCTTTGTGGTTCTGAGGTAGTATTACACTTCCACTGGTCGGTATTTACTTCTTTATAATGTCTGTGAGTTTTTCTTTACTTCACTGGTTTATTTTACAACATTGGCTGAGTATTACTTGATTAGTTTGGTTTTATCACAAGCGTCCGCTATAAGACTCAACTCTTCAGCGTGGCATCTAACAATACAACTATCCGTTCATCTCGTCTTTGTAACGGCTTTTTGACCAGTAGACTAGGGTTCTGATTGGTCAGTTTCCGTGAACTTGAGGTCAAGCGGCACATATTACAAAAATTATATCCTTCCCTTTACAGTCAAAAAATACTCCCTCGTTAATTTTTGTTTAAACTAAAATTGGTTTACATATTTCTGTTCCTTTTTTAAAGGTCTACATTTTGGTATATAATTTTGTATCAGTTAACTTCATATTAGGTGACTTTGCACCTTTACAAAATCTATAAATCTGGACTATAACACTGCCCTTACATTCACTATGATACAATACTTAATTTTCGTTAGATTAATTTCATTTGATACACAATTACTCTAAGACTTGTCCATTATTAAAATTTGACCCTATTTTGTTATTATTGTATTATATTGATTTGATAACTTAATCATTTCTGACATTATTTGATTTTATATGTCATGTCCGGCCTAGGCCTCAAATTTGACTTCATACTCATTGTCTAAATTACATTAATTATTAAATTGTTTTCTGGTTTGAACCTTTTTGCCTGATTACATTTGTTCTAAAGATTACTACACTTTTCTTTAACTTATTCTAACAATGTTTATTAACTAACACAAAATTCTTTAACATACTAACTAAAATGGTTGCCTTCATGGCCAAGATTACATTCATTTTTTGACAAATGATAACATAAAATATTCAGTTTACCATAATACCCATTATATTTTCATACTATTAAGCTCTACTAATGGATCATTAATAGTGTTTATATGAGACCTCTATTTAAGTATTTTTGGGTATTATGTTGTAACATATACCTTCTATTCTGCCTATAGGCTTAATACACTCCTCATAATCCTTTACAAATGATTTATTAATGATAATAATTATTGGCATTGGCCTAAATAAAAGAAAAATAAACATGGTTAAGCACTGCTAATGCCTTCTACTTTAACAACCAACAACATGGGATAAATAAATATAATACCTTTCAATAAATAATGCTACATTACTACAATTGTTTATTTACACTCTAACATTTAGTGTGTCTGTCACTTTACAATGTTTTTAAGAGTTGTATCTCTTGTATAGACCTATTTGGTTTTTTTTTTACATTTAACATAATTAGAGGGATCACTGATCTTTACAGTCTTATCTGTGTGATTAATGATCACCCTTGTTTTCCACTTTTCCCACTTTTCACTTATGCACTTTTCACAGGTTTTGTTATTATCTATAGTACATGGCTTCTTATTTATCACACTATTGTGTTGTACTTTTTATTTTAAATTGTTACATACTGGATTTTATTTATTCTGACTTTATTATTATTATTTGGGCTATTTTCGTTAATCGTTTTGGGACTCTCATTATGTCACATTACATAATTGCTCCCCCTCCCAAGACATGGTTATTTTTTCGAAACTGGGGTTTAGGGAAAAATAAGCTGTTACTTTTATTCATGGAATTTTTTCATTTCCTATGGTTTCAGGGATTGGGTTGTGATGAATTTTTTTAAGTTGGTTATTATCTCATAATTTACACATAACTTCTTTTCTACTTTGGCGAATCTACAAAATATATTAATTCTTTTCATCTTCTTCATATAGGCGATTTAGTTACCAACTGATTGTTCCTTTCCTCTGGGGTTTCTCCTGTTCCTATGGATTCCTTAATTGGGTTTATCAATTCCTCCCTAACTTGAAATGGCACGGTGAACGCATATCGGCTGTGAGTGGCACTATTCTGACATATTCCTCACCCGACCATTCACCCTGTGCATGGTACAGTGCTCGTTGGCCCCTGCCCATCATAATAATTACTGAGTGGCGCTGTAGCTTTCTACTGTCTCATAAAAATGGTAACTCTTGCGTTACTTTAAATACCCTCGGAATCATGTTGTCTTCTTACTTCTTTTCATTATTATAAATTGTATCTTAGCAGTTCCCCTTACTTTCATATAACTTATTTTCAGTTTTGGTAAAATCCTTGGTATACTTCTTCTTTTCAATTTAATTTTATTTCGTTGTTAATTGATTCATTAGCCACTATGTTATTCATCTTCTGTTTCAATATCCCTTTTTAGCAGTTACAAATATAGTTATTATTATCTCATTTATTCACAAACATCAATTCTTTTCTGCAAGTTCATTTGTTTTAAGTACTTCTTTGCTTCTTTTCATTATTGTCCCCTGGTTATCGTTGTTAATTGTCTTTCTCTTCTTTATTGATCCAAAATAAATTCTCAAAAGTATCCTGTAAGATGACCTTACTCATTTTAGAATTTGGCGGGTTATTTGTTCAGGTTTTTTGAAATCTTTATTGGTCATTTGCTTTATCATCATTTTCCTTCTCAATTCTCCGATAGTTTGCCTGGTCGGTAATCGTTGATTTGTTTCATGGTTTTTATAGTGTATGATATTTAGTTTTTATCCATGGTCCATAAATTCAGTTACCCTTATTTCTCGGATTACTCTGGTATGCACAACTGTTTCTGTGCTGGTGATATAGATCTTGGCTACCTGGTGTTCTGATTTTTCTGTTGTTAAATCTTCACTTGTTTCATGGCCTACTTGAATTGCTTTATTATCTATTTTACTAAATGAATACTTTAATGGCATATTCATTATTGATGATCTCACTGTCATTTTATTATACGTTTCCATTTTTGGTATATTCCATTTAAGTATAGACCTTCTGAAGTTTTTACTCACTGTTTGTTTGTTGATCCCTCCTAGAATTTCCTTCGTCGTTCTCCTACATTCCATAAAATTCATCATTTCCGCATGGTCAGTAATTTGTATATAAAACGTCTCAAGCAGTCCGTTCTTCATCATCTCCAATTCTTCTCTGGTGTTGATTAGTTTTTTTAGAGGCATTTTCTTAGTCTTCTTAATGATTTGGTTCTTCATTCCTTTATTTTCTTTTTCCTGGTTTGAATGTTCAATGTTTTTACCTTTTGGTATCTCTTCTGTTGTCTCCTCACTGTCCTTTTTAAGAAAAGCGTATAGACCCGTTTTATTTTCCTTCATTTGTTCGAGATCCTCATTAAATCTACGCCAACTCTCCTTAGTCATTCCTTCCAGAGCTTTTCTGAACTCGTTCATAAATTCCGTATTGGCTATTTGTTTTGTCATTTTCTTCTGTTGCTTCCCTTCCACGTCTTTGACTATTTCTTCTGCTCTTTGAATACTTGATTGTCCCATGTTTTTATTACTTGGTATTCCGTCGAACTCTTCTATTCGATTATGTTCCTTCCTCCAATTACACATATCTTCTCTGGATAGTTCAAACATGACTCTTATCCATTCCCTTAATTCTGCGTTTTCTGTTTGTATTGGTCTTTCTGGTTGTCTTATTGATTGTCTCCATTGTTCATACTCCTCCTGTGTATATTCCTCTGTCACCTGTGCGTATACTCCCGTTCTTTCATTTTTCATTTGTGTGCAGTTTTCATCCCATCTTTCCCAATCTTCTTCAGTCATTCCTTCCATTTTGTTATCGTCTTTTTCGTGGGCTGTCCCTATAGTCTCTTCTTCATTATACTTGGTGTCTAACTTCCACATCTCATCATAAATATCTCTCAATGTCATCTTGTCGTTTGGTGTTCCCATTGCATTCGCGCGACTCATTTGTGCTCTTTCATGGTCCGTGGTATCTTTCTTAATGTAATCCATCTCTCTGCTGAATTTTTTAAATAATGTCGTCATCCATTCCGCATAGCTGAATCGTTTTTCTGGTTTTGGAATTTTCGTTTGTTTTTCTTCTATTACCGTTTCATTATTATTTACTATTTCTTCCTCCATAACTTCCCTCTTTTGCATCTCTGGACTTATAACCGCCGCCTGCTAAAATTAGGTTGACTGTATTGTTTAATAGTGGTATTATAGTCCGTAATTTTCCTAATTCAGCCTCACTAGTTGGACGGCAATCTGTAATATATTTTTATTGTGTGGGTGTTCAATATCTTTATGCCTCACTATTGGACGACAATTCTATAACAATTAATAGAATGTGAGTACGTGTTTGTGGGTTTATTCTATTCAGCCTCTCGTTGGTATGCGCCAATCTGTAATATATTTTTGTGTGAGTACGTGTTTGCCTTCTTTAAAGCCTCACGTTGGAGTCGTCAATTCTATAACAAATTAGCATGTGTGACTTCGCTCGATTTTATTTTTGTTTTATGCCCCACTGTTGTGAACGTCAATTCTATAACGTATATTTGTTTGAGGTTTAAATAAGCTGCACGTTATTAATAATTTGTAATAATATTACTAACGTGCATATTCTGTATGTACGGTTATTTTGCCGCACGTAGGATGTGTAATTCTATAACTAGTGTTCTGTATAATGTTGTTCTGATAATGCGTTTGTATTTGTGGGCTAGTGCTTTTAAATTTTCCCGCACTTCTGGTTGACACGGCGACCGGCTCTAACCGTATGTTGGCAATTGTAGGTTAGTCTGTTTCTTTTGTCGCCGGCAAAGCTATGTTTGCCTTGCATACCTGCTCGCTCCCACAAATACCTGTGAACAAACTCTTATTCTACTCACACACATGAAGTGACAACTCTGGTATGGTAATCATAAGTTTGTTTTATTATTTTTTCAGCTTTTTTGTTAAACAATACAAGTGGTTCGGTCTTGGATCGACCTTAACAGTTCAGTATCGATTCATTATTGAATCCACTCTTCAATGATTAGTAAATAATTTTTAACATAAATTAAATATCTCAGGGCTAGGGTTCTTTGGGCCAGTTATGAAGTCAGAAAAATGCTTTAAAAGGGAGTACAACACATTACAATTACATATAAAACAATAAAACTGAATTATCAATGTTTACAAAATAAAATATTTAGTTTTTTTCACCGTCAGTGGTAACGAACTCTGTCGGCACTGGAAATTGAATAAATATCACTATAATATTGACGACTCGGAACACTAAGTTTTTTATAAGTAAAAACGTAAAGTTTGACCTTACAGGCTACCTTTAGCTTAAAGGCTTACTTTACGTTTTTACTTATAAAAAACTTAGTGTTCCGAGTCGTCAATATTATAGTGATATTTAGTTAAGTAACGGACACGTCATGGACAACGAAATCCAAGGAAATTGAATAATAAACAAGATGGCCGCTTGGTCGGCTAACCCAAACGTCATGTATGAAAGTTTTTTGGTTTTAAATAAAGTTGTTTTTATCGTTAATCAGTACGTTAATGATCAACGGGTGTTACAATTAGCACTGTAAATTGTTTATATGGTGTAGTGAAGTGGATTTGTGTATATTGTGGTAATGGAAATACTTCGGATTTATAATTACGTTCCTGTAGTACTACGAGCAATCGTTCGCTAGCGTCTTTGTGGTTCTGAGGTAGTATTACACTTCCACTGGTCGGTATTTACTTCTTTATAATGTCTGTGAGTTTTTCTTTACTTCACTGGTTTATTTTACAACATTGGCTGAGTATTACTTGATTAGTTTGGTTTTATCACAAGCGTCCGCTATAAGACTCAACTCTTCAGCGTGGCATCTAACAATACAACTATCCGTTCATCTCGTCTTTGTAACGGCTTTTTGACCAGTAGACTAGGGTTCTGATTGGTCAGTTTCCGTGAACTTGAGGTCAAGCGGCACATATTACAAAAATTATATCCTTCCCTTTACAGTCAAAAAATACTCCCTCGTTAATTTTTGTTTAAACTAAAATTGGTTTACATATTTCTGTTCCTTTTTTAAAGGTCTACATTTTGGTATATAATTTTGTATCAGTTAACTTCATATTAGGTGACTTTGCACCTTTACAAAATCTATAAATCTGGACTATAACACTGCCCTTACATTCACTATGATACAATACTTAATTTTCGTTAGATTAATTTCATTTGATACACAATTACTCTAAGACTTGTCCATTATTAAATTTTGACCCTATTTTGTTATTATTGTATTATATTGATTTGATAACTTAATCATTTCTGACATTATTTGATTTTATATGTCATGTCTGGCCTAGGCCTTAAATTTGACTTCATACTCATTGTCTAAATTACATTAATTATTAAATTGTTTTCTGGTTTGAACCCTTTTGCCTGATTACATTTGTTCTAAAGATTACTACACTTTTCTTTAACTTATTCTAACAATGTTTATTAACTAACACAAAATTCTTTAACATACTAACTAAAATGGTTGCCTTCATGGCCAAGATTACATTCATTTTTTGACAAATGATAACATAAAATATTCAGTTTACCATAATACCCATTACATTTTCATACTATTAAGCTCTACTAATGGATCATTAATAGTGTTTATATGAGACCTCTATTTAAGTATTTTTGGGTATTATGTTGTAACATATACCTCCTATTCTGCCTATAGGCTTAATACACTCCTCATAATCCTTTACATATGATTTATTAATGATAATAATTATTGGCATTGGCCTAAATAAAAGAAAAATAAACATGGTTAAGCACTGCTAATGCCTTCTACTTTAACAACCAACAACATGGGATAAATAAATATAAAACCTTTCAATAAATAATGCTACATTACTACAATTGTTTGTTTACACTCTAACATTTAGTGTGTCTGTCACTTTACAATGTTTTTAAGAGTTGTATCTCTTGTATAGACCTATTTGGTTTTTTTTTTTACATTTAATATAATTAGAGGGATCACTGATCTTTACAGTCTTATCTGTGTGAGTAATGATCACCCTTGTTTTCCACTTTTCCCACTTTTCACTTATGCACTTTTCACAGGTTTTGTTATTATCTATAGTACATGGCTTCTTATTTATCACACTATTGTGTTGTACTTTTTATTTTAAATTGTTACATACTGGATTTTATTTATTCTGACTTTATTATTATTATTTGGGCTATTTTCGTTAATCGTTTTGGGACTCTCATTATGTCACATTACATAATTGCTCCCCCCCCCCAAGACATGGTTATTTTTTCGAAACTGGGGTTTAGGGAAAAATAAGCTGTTACTTTTATTCATGGAATTTTTTCATTTCCTATGGTTTCAGGGATTGGGTTGTGATGAATTTTTTTAAGTTGGTTATTATCTCATAATTTACACATAACTTCTTTTCTACTTTGGCGAATCTACGAAATATATTAATTCTTTTCATCTTCTTCATATAGGCGATTTAGTTACCAACTGATTGTTCCTTTCGTCTGGGGTTTCTCCTGTTCCTATGGATTCCTTAATTGGGTTTATCAATTCCTCCCTAACTTGAAATGGCACGGTGAACGCATATCGGCTGTGAGTGGCACTATTCTGACATATTCCTCACCCGACCATTCACCCTGTGCATGGTACAGTGCTCGTTGGCCCCTGCCCATCATAATAATTACTGAGTGGCGCTGTAGCTTTCTACTGTCTCATAAAAATGGTAACTCTTGCGTTACTTTAAATACCCTCGGAATCATGTTGTCTTCTTACTTCTTTTCATTATTATAAATTGTATCTTAGCAGTTCCCCTTACTTTCATATAACTTATTTTCAGTTTTGGTAAAATCCTTGGTATACTTCTTCTTTTCAATTTAATTTTATTTCGTTGTTAATTGATTCATTAGCCACTATGTTATTCATCTTCTGTTTCAATATCCCTTTTTAGCAGTTACAAATATAGTTATTATTATCTCATTTATTCACAAACATCAATTCTTTTCTGCAAGTTCATTTGTTTTAAGTACTTCTTTGCTTCTTTTTCATTATTGTCCCCTGGTTATCGTTGTTAATTGTCTTTCTCTTCTTTATTGATCCAAAATAAATTCTCAAAAGTATCCTGTAAGATGACCTTACTCATTTTAGAATTTGGCGGGTTATTTGTTCAGGTTTTTTGAAATCTTTATTGGTCATTTGCTTTATCATCATTTTCCTTCTCAATTCTCCGATAGTTTGCCTGGTCGGTAATCGTTGATTTGTTTCATGGTTTTTATAGTGTATGATATTTAGTTTTTATCCATGGTCCATAAATTCAGTTACCCTTATTTCTCGGATTACTCTGGTATGCACAACTGTTTCTGTGCTGGTGATATAGATCTTGGCTACCTGGTGTTCTGATTTTTCTGTTGTTAAATCTTCACTTGTTTCATGGCCTACTTGAATTGCTTTACTATCTATTTTACTAAATGAATACTTTAATGGCATATTCATTATTGATGACCTCACTGTCATTTTATTATACGTTTCCATTTTTGGTATATTCCATTTAAGTATAGACCTTCTGAAGTTTTTACTCACTGTTTGTTTGTTTGTTGATCCCTCCTAGAATTTCCTTCGTCGTTCTCCTACATTCCATAAAATTCATCATTTCCGCATGGTCAGTAATTTGTATATAAAACAGTCCGTTCTTCATCATCTCCAATTCTTCTCTGGTGTTGATTAGTTTTTTTAGAGGCATTTTCTTAGTCTTCTTAATGATTTGGTTCTTCATTCCTTTATTTTCTTTTTCCTGGTTTGAATGTTCAATGTTTTTACCTTTTGGTATCTCTTCTGTTGTCTCCTCACTGTCCTTTTTAAGAAAAGCGTATAGACCCGTTTTATTTTCCTTCATTTGTTCGAGATCCTCATTAAATCTACGCCAACTCTCCTTAGTCATTCCTTCCAGAGCTTTTCTGAACTCGTTCATAAATTCCGTATTGGCTATTTGTTTTGTCATTTTCTTCTGTTGCTTCCCTTCCACGTCTTTGACTATTTCTTCTGCTCTTTGAATACTTGATTGTCCCATGTTTTTATTACTTGGTATTCCGTCGAACTCTTCTATTCGATTATGTTCCTTCCTCCAATTACACATATCTTCTCTGGATAGTTCAAACATGACTCTTATCCATTCCCTTAATTCTGCGTTTTCTGTTTGTATTGGTCTTTCTGGTTGTCTTATTGATTGTCTCCATTGTTCATACTCCTCCTGTGTATATTCCTCTGTCACCTGTGCGTATACTCCCGTTCTTTCATTTTTCATTTGTGTGCAGTTTTCATCCCATCTTTCCCAATCTTCTTCAGTCATTCCTTCCATTTTGTTATCGTCTTTTTCGTGGGCTGTCCCTATAGTCTCTTCTTCATTATACTTGGTGTCCAACTTCCACATCTCATCATAAATATCTCTCAATGTCATCTTGTCGTTTGGTGTTCCCATTGCATTCGCGCGACTCATTTGTGCTCTTTCATGGTCCGTGGTATCTTTCTTAATGTACTCCATCTCTCTGCTGAATTTTTTAAATAATGTCGTCATCCATTCCGCATAGCTGAATCGTTTTTCTGGTTTTGGAATTTTCGTTTGTTTTTCTTCTATTACCGTTTCATTATTATTTACTATTTCTTCCTCCATAACTTCCCTCTTTTGCATCTCTGGACTTATAACCGCCGCCTGCTAAAATTAGGTTGACTGTATTGTTTAATAGTGGTATTATAGTCCGTAATTTTCCTAATTCAGCCTCACTAGTTGGACGACAATCTGTAATATATTTTAATTGTGTGGGTGTTCAATATCTTTATGCCTCACTATTGGACGACAATTCTATAACAATTAATAGAATGTGAGTACGTGTTTGTGGGTTTATTCTATTCAGCCTCTCGTTGGTATGCGCCAATCTGTAATATATTTTTGTGTGAGTACGTGTTTGCCTTCTTTAAAGCCTCACGTTGGAGTCGTCAATTCTATAACAAATTAGCATGTGTGACTTCGCTCGATTTTATTTTTGTTTTATGCCCCACTGTTGTGAACGTCAATTCTATAACGTATATTTGTTTGAGGTTTAAATAAGCTGCACGTTATTAATAATTTGTAATAATATTACTAACGTGCATATTCTGTATGTACGGTTATTTTGCCGCACGTAGGATGTGTAATTCTATAACTAGTGTTCTGTATAATGTTGTTCTGATAATGCGTTTGTATTTGTGGGCTAGTGCTTTTAAATTTTCCCGCACTTCTGGTTGACACGGCGACCGGCTCTAACCGTATGTTGGCAATTGTAGGTTAGTCTGTTTCTTTTGTCGCCGGCAAAGCTATGTTCGCCTTGCGTACCTGCTCGCTCCCACAAATACCTGTGAACAAACTCTTATTCTACTCACACACATGAAGTGACAACTCTGGTATGGTAATCATAAGTTTGTTTTATTATTTTTTCAGCTTTTTTGTTAAACAATACAAGTGGTTCGGTCTTGGATCGACCTTAACAGTTCAGTATCGATTCATTATTGAATCCACTCTTCAATGATTAGTAAATAATTTTTAACATAAATTAAATATCTCGGGGCTAGGATTCTTTGGGCCAGTTATGAAGTCAGAAAAATGCTTTAAAAGGGAGTACAACACATTACAATTACATATAAAACAATAAAACTGAATTATCAATGTTTACAAAATAAAATATTTAGTTTTTTTCACCGTCAGTGGTAACGAACTCTGTCGGCACTGGAAATTGAATAAATATCACTATAATATTGACGACTCGGAACACTAAGTTTTTTATAAGTAAAAACGTAAAGTTTGACCTTACAGGCTACCTTTAGCTTAAAGGCTTACTTTACGTTTTTACTTATAAAAAACTTAGTGTTCCGAGTCGTCAATATTATAGTGATATTTAGTTAAGTAACGGACACGTCATGGACAACGAAATCCAAGGAAATTGAATAATAAACAAGATGGCCGCTTGGTCGGCTAACCCAAACGTCATGTATGAAAGTTTTTTGGTTTTAAATAAAGTTGTTTTTATCGTTAATCAGTACGTTAATGATCAACGGGTGTTACAATTAGCACTGTAAATTGTTTATATGGTGTAGTGAAGTGGATTTGTGTATATTGTGGTAATGGAAATACTTCGGATTTATAATTACGTTCCTGTAGTACTACGAGCAATCGTTCGCTAGCGTCTTTGTGGTTCTGAGGTAGTATTACACTTCCACTGGTCGGTATTTACTTCTTTATAATGTCTGTGAGTTTTTCTTTACTTCACTGGTTTATTTTACAACATTGGCTGAGTATTACTTGATTAGTTTGGTTTTATCACAAGCGTCCGCTATAAGACTCAACTCTTCAGCGTGGCATCTAACAATACAACTATCCGTTCATCTCGTCTTTGTAACGGCTTTTTGACCAGTAGACTAGGGTTCTGATTGGTCAGTTTCCGTGAACTTGAGGTCAAGCGGCACATATTACAAAAATTATATCTTTGCCTTTACAGTCAAAAAATACTCCCTCGTTAATTTTTGTTTAAACTAAACTTGGTTTACATATTTCTGTTCCTTTTTTAAAGGTCTACATTTTGGTATATAATTTTGTATCAGTTAACTTCATATTAGGTGACCTTGCACCTTTACAAAATCTATAAATCTGGACTATAACACTGCCCTTACATTCACTATGATACAATACTTAATTTTCGTTAGATTAATTTCATTTGATACACAATTACTCTAAGACTTGTCCATTATTAAAATTTGACCCTATTTTGTTATTATTGTATTATATTGATTTGATAACTTAATCATTTCTGACATTATTTGATTTTATATGTCATGTCTGGCCTAGGCCTTAAATTTGACTTCATACTCATTGTCTAAATTACATTAATTATTAAATTGTTTTCTGGTTTGAACCCTTTTGCCTGATTACATTTGTTCTAAAGATTACTACACTTTTCTTTAACTTATTCTAACAATGTTTATTAACTAACACAAAATTCTTTAACATACTAACTAAAATGGTTGCCTTCATGGCCAAGATTACATTCATTTTTTGACAAATGATAACATAAAATATTCAGTTTACCATAATACCCATTACATTTTCATACTATTAAGCTCTACTAATGGATCATTAATAGTGTTTATATGAGACCTCTATTTAAGTATTTTTGGGTATTATGTTGTAACATATACCTCCTATTCTGCCTATAGGCTTAATACACTCCTCATAATCCTTTACATATGATTTATTAATGATAATAATTATTGGCATTGGCCTAAATAAAAGAAAAATAAACATGGTTAAGCACTGCTAATGCCTTCTACTTTAACAACCAACAACATGGGATAAATAAATATAAAACCTTTCAATAAATAATGCTACATTACTACAATTGTTTGTTTACACTCTAACATTTAGTGTGTCTGTCACTTTACAATGTTTTTAAGAGTTGTATCTCTTGTATAGACCTATTTGGTTTTTTTTTTTACATTTAATATAATTAGAGGGATCACTGATCTTTACAGTCTTATCTGTGTGATTAATGATCACCCTTGTTTTCCACTTTTCCCACTTTTCACTTATGCACTTTTCACAGGTTTTGTTATTATCTATAGTACATGGCTTCTTATTTATCACACTATTGTGTTGTACGTTTTATTTTAAATTGTTACATACTGGATTTTATTTATTCTGACTTTATTATTATTATTTGGGCTATTTTCGTTAATCGTTTTGGGACTCTCATTATGTCACATTACATAATTGCTCCCCCCCCCCCAAGACATGGTTATTTTTTCGAAACTGGGGTTTAGGGAAAAATAAGCTGTTACTTTTATTCATGGAATTTTTTCATTTCCTATGGTTTCAGGGATTGGGTTGTGATGAATTTTTTTAAGTTGGTTATTATCTCATAATTTACACATAACTTCTTTTCTACTTTGGCGAATCTACGAAATATATTAATTCTTTTCATCTTCTTCATATAGGCGATTTAGTTACCAACTGATTGTTCCTTTCCTCTGGGGTTTCTCCTGTTCCTATGGATTCCTTAATTGGGTTTATCAATTCCTCCCTAACTTGAAATGGCACGGTGAATGCATATCGGCTGTGAGTGGCACTATTCTGACATATTCCTCACCCGACCATTCACCCTGTGCATGGTACAGTGCTCGTTGGCCCCTGCCCATCATAATAATTACTGAGTGGCGCTGTAGCTTTCTACTGTCTCATAAAAATGGTAACTCTTGCGTTACTTTAAATACCCTCGGAATCATGTTGTCTTCTTACTTCTTTTCATTATTATAAATTGTATCTTAGCAGTTCCCCTTACTTTCATATAACTTATTTTCAGTTTTGGTAAAATCCTTGGTATACTTCTTCTTTTCAATTTAATTTTATTTCGTTGTTAATTGATTCATTAGCCACTATGTTATTCATCTTCTGTTTCAATATCCCTTTTTAGCAGTTACAAATATAGTTATTATTATCTCATTTATTCACAAACATCAATTCTTTTCTGCAAGTTCATTTGTTTTAAGTACTTCTTTGCTTCTTTTTCATTATTGTCCCCTGGTTATCGTTGTTAATTGTCTTTCTCTTCTTTATTGATCCAAAATAAATTCTCAAAAGTATCCTGTAAGATGACCTTACTCATTTTAGAATTTGGCGGGTTATTTGTTCAGGTTTTTTGAAATCTTTATTGGTCATTTGCTTTATCATCATTTTCCTTCTCAATTCTCCGATAGTTTGCCTGGTCGGTAATCGTTGATTTGTTTCATGGTTTTTATAGTGTATGATATTTAGTTTTTATCCATGGTCCATAAATTCAGTTACCCTTATTTCTCGGATTACTCTGGTATGCACAACTGTTTCTGTGCTGGTGATATAGATCTTGGCTACCTGGTGTTCTGATTTTTCTGTTGTTAAATCTTCACTTGTTTCATGGCCTACTTGAATTGCTTTATTATCTATTTTACTAAATGAATACTTTAATGGCATATTCATTATTGATGATCTCACTGTCATTTTATTATACGTTTCCATTTTTGGTATATTCCATTTAAGTATAGACCTTCTGAAGTTTTTACTCACTGTTTGTTTGTTGATCCCTCCTAGAATTTCCTTCGTCGTTCTCCTACATTCCATAAAATTCATCATTTCCGCATGGTCAGTAATTTGTATATAAAACGTCTCAAGCAGTCCGTTCTTCATCATCTCCAATTCTTCTCTGGTGTTGATTAGTTTTTTTAGAGGCATTTTCTTAGTCTTCTTAATGATTTGGTTCTTCATTCCTTTATTTTCTTTTTCCTGGTTCGAATGTTCAATGTTTTTACCTTTTGGTATCTCTTCTGTTGTCTCCTCACTGTCCTTTTTAAGAAAAGCGTATAGACCCGTTTTATTTTCCTTCATTTGTTCGAGATCCTCATTAAATCTACGCCAACTCTCCTTAGTCATTCCTTCCAGAGCTTTTCTGAACTCGTTCATAAATTCCGTATTGGCTATTTGTTTTGTCATTTTCTTCTGTTGCTTCCCTTCCACGTCTTTGACTATTTCTTCTGCTCTTTGAATACTTGATTGTCCCATGTTTTTATTACTTGGTATTCCGTCGAACTCTTCTATTCGATTATGTTCCTTCCTCCAATTACACATATCTTCTCTGGATAGTTCAAACATGACTCTTATCCATTCCCTTAATTCTGCGTTTTCTGTTTGTATTGGTCTTTCTGGTTGTCTTATTGATTGTCTCCATTGTTCATACTCCTTCTGTGTATATTCCTCTGTCACCTGTGCGTATACTCCCGTTCTTTCATTTTTCATTTGTGTGCAGTTTTCATCCCATCTTTCCCAATCTTCTTCAGTCATTCCTTCCATTTTGTTATCGTCTTTTTCGTGGGCTGTCCCTATAGTCTCTTCTTCATTATACTTGGTGTCTAACTTCCACATCTCATCATAAATATCTCTCAATGTCATCTTGTCGTTTGGTGTTCCCATTGCATTCGCGCGACTCATTTGTGCTCTTTCATGGTCCGTGGTATCTTTCTTAATGTACTCCATCTCTCTGCTGAATTTTTTAAATAATGTCGTCATCCATTCCGCATAGCTGAATCGTTTTTCTGGTTTTGGAATTTTCGTTTGTTTTTCTTCTATTACCGTTTCATTATTATTTACTATTTCTTCCTCCATAACTTCCCTCTTTTGCATCTCTGGACTTATAACCGCCGCCTGCTAAAATTAGGTTGACTGTATTGTTTAATAGTGGTATTATAGTCCGTAATTTTTCTAATTCAGCCTCACTAGTTGGACGACAATCTGTAATATATTTTTATTGTGTGGGTGTTAAATATCTTTATGCCTCACTATTGGACGACAATTCTATAACAATTAATAGAATGTGAGTACGTGTTTGTGGGTTTATTCTATTCAGCCTCTCGTTGGTATGCGCCAATCTGTAATATATTTTTGTGTGAGTACGTGTTTGCCTTCTTTAAAGCCTCACGTTGGAGTCGTCAATTCTATAACAAATTAGCATGTGTGACTTCGCTCGATTTTATTTTTGTTTTATGCCCCACTGTTGTGAACGTCAATTCTATAACGTATATTTGTTTGAGGTTTAAATAAGCTGCACGTTATTAATAATTTGTAATAATATTACTAACGTGCATATTCTGTATGTACGGTTATTTTGCCGCACGTAGGATGTGTAATTCTATAACTAGTGTTCTGTATAATGTTGTTCTGATAATGCGTTTGTATTTGTGGGCTAGTGCTTTTAAATTTTCCCGCACTTCTGGTTGACACGGCGACCGGCTCTAACCGTATGTTGGCAATTGTAGGTTAGTCTGTTTCTTTTGTCGCCGGCAAAGCTATGTTCGCCTTGCGTACCTGCTCGCTCCCACAAATACCTGTGAACAAACTCTTATTCTACTCACACACATGAAGTGACAACTCTGGTATGGTAATCATAAGTTTGTTTTATTATTTTTTCAGCTTTTTTGTTAAACAATACAAGTGGTTCGGTCTTGGATCGACCTTAACAGTTCAGTATCGATTCATTATTGAATCCACTCTTCAATGATTAGTAAATAATTTTTAACATAAATTAAATATCTCGGGGCTAGGATTCTTTGGGCCAGTTATGAAGTCAGAAAAATGCTTTAAAAGGGAGTACAACACATTACAATTACATATAAAACAATAAAACTGAATTATCAATGTTTACAAAATAAAATATTTAGTTTTTTTCACCGTCAGTGGTAACGAACTCTGTCGGCACTGGAAATTGAATAAATATCACTATAATATTGACGACTCGGAACACTAAGTTTTTTATAAGTAAAAACGTAAAGTTTGACCTTACAGGCTACCTTTAGCTTAAAGGCTTACTTTACGTTTTTACTTATAAAAAACTTAGTGTTCCGAGTCGTCAATATTATAGTGATATTTAGTTAAGTAACGGACACGTCATGGACAACGAAATCCAAGGAAATTGAATAATAAACAAGATGGCCGCTTGGTCGGCTAACCCAAACGTCATGTATGAAAGTTTTTTGGTTTTAAATAAAGTTGTTTTTATCGTTAATCAGTACGTTAATGATCAACGGGTGTTACAATTAGCACTGTAAATTGTTTATATGGTGTAGTGAAGTGGATTTGTGTATATTGTGGTAATGGAAATACTTCGGATTTATAATTACGTTCCTGTAGTACTACGAGCAATCGTTCGCTAGCGTCTTTGTGGTTCTGAGGTAGTATTACACTTCCACTGGTCGGTATTTACTTCTTTATAATGTCTGTGAGTTTTTCTTTACTTCACTGGTTTATTTTACAACATTGGCTGAGTATTACTTGATTAGTTTGGTTTTATCACAAGCGTCCGCTATAAGACTCAACTCTTCAGCGTGGCATCTAACAATACAACTATCCGTTCATCTCGTCTTTGTAACGGCTTTTTGACCAGTAGACTAGGGTTCTGATTGGTCAGTTTCCGTGAACTTGAGGTCAAGCGGCACATATTACAAAAATTATATCCTTGCCTTTACAGTCAAAAAATACTCCCTCGTTAATTTTTGTTTAAACTAAACTTGGTTTACATATTTCTGTTCCTTTTTTAAAGGTCTACATTTTGGTATATAATTTTGTATCAGTTAACTTCATATTAGGTGACCTTGCACCTTTACAAAATCTATAAATCTGGACTATAACACTGCCCTTACATTCACTATGATACAATACTTAATTTTCGTTAGATTAATTTCATTTGATACACAATTACTCTAAGACTTGTCCATTATTAAATTTTGACCCTATTTTGTTATTATTGTATTATATTGATTTGATAACTTAATCATTTCTGACATTATTTGATTTTATATGTCATGTCTGGCCTAGGCCTTAAATTTGACTTCATACTCATTGTCTAAATTACATTAATTATTAAATTGTTTTCTGGTTTGAACCCTTTTGCCTGATTACATTTGTTCTAAAGATTACTACACTTTTCTTTAACTTATTCTAACAATGTTTATTAACTAACACAAAATTCTTTAACATACTAACTAAAATGGTTGCCTTCATGGCCAAGATTACATTCATTTTTTGACAAATGATAACATAAAATATTCAGTTTACCATAATACCCATTACATTTTCATACTATTAAGCTCTACTAATGGATCATTAATAGTGTTTATATGAGACCTCTATTTAAGTATTTTTGGGTATTATGTTGTAACATATACCTCCTATTCTGCCTATAGGCTTAATACACTCCTCATAATCCTTTACATATGATTTATTAATGATAATAATTATTGGCATTGGCCTAAATAAAAGAAAAATAAACATGGTTAAGCACTGCTAATGCCTTCTACTTTAACAACCAACAACATGGGATAAATAAATAGAAAACCTTTCAATAAATAATGCTACATTACTACAATTGTTTGTTTACACTCTAACATTTAGTGTGTCTGTCACTTTACAATGTTTTTAAGAGTTGTATCTCTTGTATAGACCTATTTGGTTTTTTTTTTTACATTTAATATAATTAGAGGGATCACTGATCTTTACAGTCTTATCTGTGTGATTAATGATCACCCTTGTTTTCCACTTTTCCCACTTTTCACTTATGCACTTTTCACAGGTTTTGTTATTATCTATAGTACATGGCTTCTTATTTATCACACTATTGTGTTGTACTTTTTATTTTAAATTGTTACATACTGGATTTTATTTATTCTGACTTTATTATTATTATTTGGGCTATTTTCGTTAATCGTTTTGGGACTCTCATTATGTCACATTACATAATTGCTCCCCCCCCCCCAAGACATGGTTATTTTTTCGAAACTGGGGTTTAGGGAAAAATAAGCTGTTACTTTTATTCATGGAATTTTTTCATTTCCTATGGTTTCAGGGATTGGGTTGTGATGAATTTTTTTAAGTTGGTTATTATCTCATAATTTACACATAACTTCTTTTCTACTTTGGCGAATCTACGAAATATATTAATTCTTTTCATCTTCTTCATATAGGCGATTTAGTTACCAACTGATTGTTCCTTTCCTCTGGGGTTTCTCCTGTTCCTATGGATTCCTTAATTGGGTTTATCAATTCCTCCCTAACTTGAAATGGCACGGTGAATGCATATCGGCTGTGAGTGGCACTATTCTGACATATTCCTCACCCGACCATTCACCCTGTGCATGGTACAGTGCTCGTTGGCCCCTGCCCATCATAATAATTACTGAGTGGCGCTGTAGCTTTCTACTGTCTCATAAAAATGGTAACTCTTGCGTTACTTTAAATACCCTCGGAATCATGTTGTCTTCTTACTTCTTTTCATTATTATAAATTGTATCTTAGCAGTTCCCCTTACTTTCATATAACTTATTTTCAGTTTTGGTAAAATCCTTGGTATACTTCTTCTTTTCAATTTAATTTTATTTCGTTAATTGATTCATTAGCCACTATGTTATTCATCTTCTGTTTCAATATCCCTTTTTAGCAGTTACAAATATAGTTATTATTATCTCATTTATTCACAAACATCAATTCTTTTCTGCAAGTTCATTTGTTTTAAGTACTTCTTTGCTTCTTTTTCATTATTGTCCCCTGGTTATCGTTGTTAATTGTCTTTCTCTTCTTTATTGATCCAAAATAAATTCTCAAAAGTATCCTGTAAGATGACCTTACTCATTTTAGAATTTGGCGGGTTATTTGTTCAGGTTTTTTTAAATCTTTATTGGTCATTTGCTTTATCATCATTTTCCTTCTCAATTCTCCGATAGTTTGCCTGGTCGGTAATCGTTGATTTGTTTCATGGTTTTTATAGTGTATGATATTTAGTTTTTATCCATGGTCCATAAATTCAGTTACCCTTATTTCTCGGATTACTCTGGTATGCACAACTGTTTCTGTGCTGGTGATATAGATCTTGGCTACCTGGTGTTCTGATTTTTCTGTTGTTAAATCTTCACTTGTTTCATGGCCTACTTGAATTGCTTTATTATCTATTTTACTAAATGAATACTTTAATGGCATATTCATTATTGATGATCTCACTGTCATTTTATTATACGTTTCCATTTTTGGTATATTCCATTTAAGTATAGACCTTCTGAAGTTTTTACTCACTGTTTGTTTGTTGATCCCTCCTAGAATTTCCTTCGTCGTTCTCCTACATTCCATAAAATTCATCATTTCCGCATGGTCAGTAATTTGTATATAAAACGTCTCAAGCAGTCCGTTCTTCATCATCTCCAATTCTTCTCTGGTGTTGATTAGTTTTTTTAGAGGCATTTTCTTAGTCTTCTTAATGATTTGGTTCTTCATTCCTTTATTTTCTTTTTCCTGGTTCGAATGTTCAATGTTTTTACCTTTTGGTATCTCTTCTGTTGTCTCCTCACTGTCCTTTTTAAGAAAAGCGTATAGACCCGTTTTATTTTCCTTCATTTGTTCGAGATCCTCATTAAATCTACGCCAACTCTCCTTAGTCATTCCTTCCAGAGCTTTTCTGAACTCGTTCATAAATTCCGTATTGGCTATTTGTTTTGTCATTTTCTTCTGTTGCTTCCCTTCCACGTCTTTGACTATTTCTTCTGCTCTTTGAATACTTGATTGTCCCATGTTTTTATTACTTGGTATTCCGTCGAACTCTTCTATTCGATTATGTTCCTTCCTCCAATTACACATATCTTCTCTGGATAGTTCAAACATGACTCTTATCCATTCCCTTAATTCTGCGTTTTCTGTTTGTATTGGTCTTTCTGGTTGTCTTATTGATTGTCTCCATTGTTCATACTCCTTCTGTGTATATTCCTCTGTCACCTGTGCGTATACTCCCGTTCTTTCATTTTTCATTTGTGTGCAGTTTTCATCCCATCTTTCCCAATCTTCTTCAGTCATTCCTTCCATTTTGTTATCGTCTTTTTCGTGGGCTGTCCCTATAGTCTCTTCTTCATTATACTTGGTGTCTAACTTCCACATCTCATCATAAATATCTCTCAATGTCATCTTGTCGTTTGGTGTTCCCATTGCATTCGCGCGACTCATTTGTGCTCTTTCATGGTCCGTGGTATCTTTCTTAATGTACTCCATCTCTCTGCTGAATTTTTTAAATAATGTCGTCATCCATTCCGCATAGCTGAATCGTTTTTCTGGTTTTGGAATTTTCGTTTGTTTTTCTTCTATTACCGTTTCATTATTATTTACTATTTCTTCCTCCATAACTTCCCTCTTTTGCATCTCTGGACTTATAACCGCCGCCTGCTAAAATTAGGTTGACTGTATTGTTTAATAGTGGTATTATAGTCCGTAATTTTTCTAATTCAGCCTCACTAGTTGGACGACAATCTGTAATATATTTTTATTGTGTGGGTGTTAAATATCTTTATGCCTCACTATTGGACGACAATTCTATAACAATTAATAGAATGTGAGTACGTGTTTGTGGGTTTATTCTATTCAGCCTCTCGTTGGTATGCGCCAATCTGTAATATATTTTTGTGTGAGTACGTGTTTGCCTTCTTTAAAGCCTCACGTTGGAGTCGTCAATTCTATAACAAATTAGCATGTGTGACTTCGCTCGATTTTATTTTTGTTTTATGCCCCACTGTTGTGAACGTCAATTCTATAACGTATATTTGTTTGAGGTTTAAATAAGCTGCACGTTATTAATAATTTGTAATAATATTACTAACGTGCATATTCTGTATGTACGGTTATTTTGCCGCACGTAGGATGTGTAATTCTATAACTAGTGTTCTGTATAATGTTGTTCTGATAATGCGTTTGTATTTGTGGGCTAGTGCTTTTAAATTTTCCCGCACTTCTGGTTGACACGGCGACCGGCTCTAACCGTATGTTGGCAATTGTAGGTTAGTCTGTTTCTTTTGTCGCCGGCAAAGCTATGTTCGCCTTGCGTACCTGCTCGCTCCCACAAATACCTGTGAACAAACTCTTATTCTACTCACACACATGAAGTGACAACTCTGGTATGGTAATCATAAGTTTGTTTTATTATTTTTTCAGCTTTTCTGTTAAACAATACAAGTGGTTCAGTCTTGGATCGACCTTAACAGTTCAGTATCGATTCATTATTGAATCCACTCTTCAATGATTAGTAAATAATTTTTAACATAAATTAAATATCTCGGGGCTAGGATTCTTTGGGCCAGTTATGAAGTCAGAAAAATGCTTTAAAAGGGAGTACAACACATTACAATTACATATAAAACAATAAAACTGAATTATCAATGTTTACAAAATAAAATATTTAGTTTTTTTCACCGTCGGTGGTAACGAACTCTGTCGGCACTGGAAATTGAATAAATATCACTATAATATTGACGACTCGGAACACTAAGTTTTTTATAAGTAAAAACGTAAAGTTTGACCTTACAGGCTACCTTTAGCTTAAAGGCTTACTTTACGTTTTTACTTATAAAAAACTTAGTGTTCCGAGTCGTCAATATTATAGTGATATTTAGTTAAGTAACGGACACGTCATGGACAACGAAATCCAAGGAAATTGAATAATAAACAAGATGGCCGCTTGGTCGGCTAACCCAAACGTCATGTATGAAAGTTTTTTGGTTTTAAATAAAGTTGTTTTTATCGTTAATCAGTACGTTAATGATCAACGGGTGTTACAATTAGCACTGTAAATTGTTTATATGGTGTAGTGAAGTGGATTTGTGTATATTGTGGTAATGGAAATACTTCGGATTTATAATTACGTTCCTGTAGTACTACGAGCAATCGTTCGCTAGCGTCTTTGTGGTTCTGAGGTAGTATTACACTTCCACTGGTCGGTATTTACTTCTTTATAATGTCTGTGAGTTTTTCTTTACTTCACTGGTTTATTTTACAACATTGGCTGAGTATTACTTGATTAGTTTGGTTTTATCACAAGCGTCCGCTATAAGACTCAACTCTTCAGCGTGGCATCTAACAATACAACTATCCGTTCATCTCATCTTTGTAACGGCTTTTTGACCAGTAGACTAGGGTTCTGATTGGTTAGTTTCCGTGAACTTGAGGTCAAGCGGCACATATTACAAAAATTAAATCCTTGCCTTTACAGTCAAAAAATACTCCCTCGTTAATTTTTGTTTAAACTAAACTTGGTTTACATATTTCTGTTCCTTTTTTAAAGGTCTACATTTTGGTATATAATTTTGTATCAGTTAACTTCATATTAGGTGACCTTGCACCTTTACAAAATCTATAAATCTGGACTATAACACTGCCCTTACATTCACTATGATACAATACTTAATTTTCGTTAGATTAATTTCATTTGATACACAATTACTCTAAGACTTGTCCATTATTAAATTTTGACCCTATTTTGTTATTATTGTATTATATTGATTTGATAACTTAATCATTTCTGACATTATTTGATTTTATATGTCATGTCTGGCCTAGGCCTTAAATTTGACTTCATACTCATTGTCTAAATTACATTAATTATTAAATTGTTTTCTGGTTTGAACCCTTTTGCCTGATTACATTTGTTCTAAAGATTACTACACTTTTCTTTAACTTATTCTAACAATGTTTATTAACTAACACAAAATTCTTTAACATACTAACTAAAATGGTTGCCTTCATGGCCAAGATTACATTCATTTTTTGACAAATGATAACATAAAATATTCAGTTTACCATAATACCCATTACATTTTCATACTATTAAGCTCTACTAATGGATCATTAATAGTGTTTATATGAGACCTCTATTTAAGTATTTTTGGGTATTATGTTGTAACATATACCTCCTATTCTGCCTATAGGCTTAATACACTCCTCATAATCCTTTACATATGATTTATTAATGATAATAATTATTGGCATTGGCCTAAATAAAAGAAAAATAAACATGGTTAAGCACTGCTAATGCCTTCTACTTTAACAACCAACAACATGGGATAAATAAATATAAAACCTTTCAATAAATAATGCTACATTACTACAATTGTTTGTTTACACTCTAACATTTAGTGTGTCTGTCACTTTACAATGTTTTTAAGAGTTGTATCTCTTGTATAGACCTATTTGGTTTTTTTTTTTTACATTTAATATAATTAGAGGGATCACTGATCTTTACAGTCTTATCTGTGTGATTAATGATCACCCTTGTTTTCCACTTTTCCCACTTTTCACTTATGCACTTTTCACAGGTTTTGTTATTATCTATAGTACATGGCTTCTTATTTATCACACTATTGTGTTGTACTTTTTATTTTAAATTGTTACATACTGGATTTTATTTATTCTGACTTTATTATTATTATTTGGGCTATTTTCGTTAATCGTTTTGGGACTCTCATTATGTCACATTACATAATTGCTCCCCCCCCCCAAGACATGGTTATTTTTTCGAAACTGGGGTTTAGGGAAAAATAAGCTGTTACTTTTATTCATGGAATTTTTTCATTTCCTATGGTTTCAGGGATTGGGTTGTGATGAATTTTTTTAACTTGGTTATTATCTCATAATTTACACATAACTTCTTTTCTACTTTGGCGAATCTACGAAATATATTAATTCTTTTCATCTTCTTCATATAGGCGATTTAGTTACCAACTGATTGTTCCTTTCCTCTGGGGTTTCTCCTGTTCCTATGGATTCCTTAATTGGGTTTATCAATTCCTCCCTAACTTGAAATGGCACGGTGAATGCATATCGGCTGTGAGTGGCACTATTCTGACATATTCCTCACCCGACCATTCACCCTGTGCATGGTACAGTGCTCGTTGGCCCCTGCCCATCATAATAATTACTGAGTGGCGCTGTAGCTTTCTACTGTCTCATAAAAATGGTAACTCTTGCGTTACTTTAAATACCCTCGGAATCATGTTGTCTTCTTACTTCTTTTCATTATTATAAATTGTATCTTAGCAGTTCCCCTTACTTTCATATAACTTATTTTCAGTTTTGGTAAAATCCTTGGTATACTTCTTCTTTTCAATTTAATTTTATTTCGTTGTTAATTGATTCATTAGCCACTATGTTATTCATCTTCTGTTTCAATATCCCTTTTTAGCAGTTACAAATATAGTTATTATTATCTCATTTATTCACAAACATCAATTCTTTTCTGCAAGTTCATTTGTTTTAAGTACTTCTTTGCTTCTTTTTCATTATTGTCCCCTGGTTATCGTTGTTAATTGTCTTTCTCTTCTTTATTGATCCAAAATAAATTCTCAAAAGTATCCTGTAAGATGACCTTACTCATTTTAGAATTTGGCGGGTTATTTGTTCAGGTTTTTTGAAATCTTTATTGGTCATTTGCTTTATCATCATTTTCCTTCTCAATTCTCCGATAGTTTGCCTGGTCGGTAATCGTTGATTTGTTTCATGGTTTTTATAGTGTATGATATTTAGTTTTTATCCATGGTCCATAAATTCAGTTACCCTTATTTCTCGGATTACTCTGGTATGCACAACTGTTTCTGTGCTGGTGATATAGATCTTGGCTACCTGGTGTTCTGATTTTTCTGTTGTTAAATCTTCACTTGTTTCATGGCCTACTTGAATTGCTTTATTATCTATTTTACTAAATGAATACTTTAATGGCATATTCATTATTGATGATCTCACTGTCATTTTATTATACGTTTCCATTTTTGGTATATTCCATTTAAGTATAGACCTTCTGAAGTTTTTACTCACTGTTTGTTTGTTGATCCCTCCTAGAATTTCCTTCGTCGTTCTCCTACATTCCATAAAATTCATCATTTCCGCATGGTCAGTAATTTGTATATAAAACGTCTCAAGCAGTCCGTTCTTCATCATCTCCAATTCTTCTCTGGTGTTGATTAGTTTTTTTAGAGGCATTTTCTTAGTCTTCTTAATGATTTGGTTCTTCATTCCTTTATTTTCTTTTTCCTGGTTCGAATGTTCAATGTTTTTACCTTTTGGTATCTCTTCTGTTGTCTCCTCACTGTCCTTTTTAAGAAAAGCGTATAGACCCGTTTTATTTTCCTTCATTTGTTCGAGATCCTCATTAAATCTACGCCAACTCTCCTTAGTCATTCCTTCCAGAGCTTTTCTGAACTCGTTCATAAATTCCGTATTGGCTATTTGTTTTGTCATTTTCTTCTGTTGCTTCCCTTCCACGTCTTTGACTATTTCTTCTGCTCTTTGAATACTTGATTGTCCCATGTTTTTATTACTTGGTATTCCGTCGAACTCTTCTATTCGATTATGTTCCTTCCTCCAATTACACATATCTTCTCTGGATAGTTCAAACATGACTCTTATCCATTCCCTTAATTCTGCGTTTTCTGTTTGTATTGGTCTTTCTGGTTGTCTTATTGATTGTCTCCATTGTTCATACTCCTCCTGTGTATATTCCTCTGTCACCTGTGCGTATACTCCCGTTCTTTCATTTTTCATTTGTGTGCAGTTTTCATCCCATCTTTCCCAATCTTCTTCAGTCATTCCTTCCATTTTGTTATCGTCTTTTTCGTGGGCTGTCCCTATAGTCTCTTCTTCATTATACTTGGTGTCTAACTTCCACATCTCATCATAAATATCTCTCAATGTCATCTTGTCGTTTGGTGTTCCCATTGCATTCGCGCGACTCATTTGTGCTCTTTCATGGTCCGTGGTATCTTTCTTAATGTACTCCATCTCTCTGCTGAATTTTTTAAATAATGTCGTCATCCATTCCGCATAGCTGAATCGTTTTTCTGGTTTTGGAATTTTCGTTTGTTTTTCTTCTATTACCGTTTCATTATTATTTACTATTTCTTCCTCCATAACTTCCCTCTTTTGCATCTCTGGACTTATAACCGCCGCCTGCTAAAATTAGGTTGACTGTATTGTTTAATAGTGGTATTATAGTCCGTAATTTTCCTAATTCAGCCTCACTAGTTGGACGACAATCTGTAATATATTTTTATTGTGTGGGTGTTCAATATCTTTATGCCTCACTATTGGACGACAATTCTATAACAATTAATAGAATGTGAGTACGTGTTTGTGGGTTTATTCTATTCAGCCTCTCGTTGGTATGCGCCAATCTGTAATATATTTTTGTGTGAGTACGTGTTTGCCTTCTTTAAAGCCTCACGTTGGAGTCGTCAATTCTATAACAAATTAGCATGTGTGACTTCGCTCGATTTTATTTTTGTTTTATGCCCCACTGTTGTGAACGTCAATTCTATAACGTATATTTGTTTGAGGTTTAAATAAGCTGCACGTTATTAATAATTTGTAATAATATTACTAACGTGCATATTCTGTATGTACGGTTATTTTGCCGCACGTAGGATGTGTAATTCTATAACTAGTGTTCTGTATAATGTTGTTCTGATAATGCGTTTGTATTTGTGGGCTAGTGCTTTTAAATTTTCCCGCACTTCTGGTTGACACGGCGACCGGCTCTAACCGTATGTTGGCAATTGTAGGTTAGTCTGTTTCTTTTGTCGCCGGCAAAGCTATGTTCGCCTTGCGTACCTGCTCGTTCCCACAAATACCTGTGAACAAACTCTTATTCTACTCACACACATGAAGTGACAACTCTGGTATGGTAATCATAAGTTTGTTTTATTATTTTTTCAGCTTTTTTGTTAAACAATACAAGTGGTTCGGTCTTGGATCGACCTTAACAGTTCAGTATCGATTCATTATTGAATCCACTCTTCAATGATTAGTAAATAATTTTTAACATAAATTAAATATCTCAGGGCTAGGATTCTTTGGGCCAGTTATGAAGTCAGAAAAATGCTTTAAAAGGGAGTACAACACATTACAATTACATATAAAACAATAAAACTGAATTATCAATGTTTACAAAATAAAATATTTAGTTTTTTTCACCGTCGGTGGTAACGAACTCTGTCGGCACTGGAAATTGAATAAATATCACTATAATATTGACGACTCGGAACACTAAGTTTTTTATAAGTAAAAACGTAAAGTTTGACCTTACAGGCTACCTTTAGCTTAAAGGCTTACTTTACGTTTTTACTTATAAAAAACTTAGTGTTCCGAGTCGTCAATATTATAGTGATATTTAGTTAAGTAACGGACACGTCATGGACAACGAAATCCAAGGAAATTGAATAATAAACAAGATGGCCGCTTGGTCGGCTAACCCAAACGTCATGTATGAAAGTTTTTTGGTTTTAAATAAAGTTGTTTTTATCGTTAATCAGTACGTTAATGATCAACGGGTGTTACAATTAGCACTGTAAATTGTTTATATGGTGTAGTGAAGTGGATTTGTGTATATTGTGGTAATGGAAATACTTCGGATTTATAATTACGTTCCAGTAGTACTACGAGCAATCGTTCGCTAGCGTCTTTGTGGTTCTGAGGTAGTATTACACTTCCACTGGTCGGTATTTACTTCTTTATAATGTCTGTGAGTTTTTCTTTACTTCACTGGTTTATTTTACAACATTGGCTGAGTATTACTTGATTAGTTTGGTTTTATCACAAGCGTCCGCTATAAGACTCAACTCTTCAGCGTGGCATCTAACAATACAACTATCCGTTCATCTCGTCTTTGTAACGGCTTTTTGACCAGTAGACTAGGGTTCTGATTGGTTAGTTTCCGTGAACTTGAGGTCAAGCGGCACATATTACAAAAATTAAATCCTTGCCTTTACAGTCAAAAAATACTCCCTCGTTAATTTTTGTTTAAACTAAACTTGGTTTACATATTTCTGTTCCTTTTTTAAAGGTCTACATTTTGGTATATAATTTTGTATCAGTTAACTTCATATTAGGTGACCTTGCACCTTTACAAAATCTATAAATCTGGACTATAACACTGCCCTTACATTCACTATGATACAATACTTAATTTTCGTTAGATTAATTTCATTTGATACACAATTACTCTAAGACTTGTCCATTATTAAATTTTGACCCTATTTTGTTATTATTGTATTATATTGATTTGATAACTTAATCATTTCTGACATTATTTGATTTTATATGTCATGTCTGGCCTAGGCCTTAAATTTGACTTCATACTCATTGTCTAAATTACATTAATTATTAAATTGTTTTCTGGTTTGAACCCTTTTGCCTGATTACATTTGTTCTAAAGATTACTACACTTTTCTTTAACTTATTCTAACAATGTTTATTAACTAACACAAAATTCTTTAACATACTAACTAAAATGGTTGCCTTCATGGCCAAGATTACATTCATTTTTTGACAAATGATAACATAAAATATTCAGTTTACCATAATATCCATTACATTTTCATACTATTAAGCTCTACTAATGGATCATTAATAGTGTTTATATGAGACCTCTATTTAAGTATTTTTGGGTATTATGTTGTAACATATACCTCCTATTCTGCCTATAGGCTTAATACACTCCTCATAATCCTTTACATATGATTTATTAATGATAATAATTATTGGCATTGGCCTAAATAAAAGAAAAATAAACATGGTTAAGCACTGCTAATGCCTTCTACTTTAACAACCAACAACATGGGATAAATAAATATAAAACCTTTCAATAAATAATGCTACATTACTACAATTGTTTGTTTACACTCTAACATTTAGTGTGTCTGTCACTTTACAATGTTTTTAAGAGTTGTATCTCTTGTATAGACCTATTTGGTTTTTTTTTTTACATTTAATATAATTAGAGGGATCACTGATCTTTACAGTCTTATCTGTGTGATTAATGATCACCCTTGTTTTCCACTTTTCCCACTTTTCACTTATGCACTTTTCACAGGTTTTGTTATTATCTATAGTACATGGCTTCTTATTTATCACACTATTGTGTTGTACTTTTTATTTTAAATTGTTACATACTGGATTTTATTTATTCTGACTTTATTATTATTATTTGGGCTATTTTCGTTAATCGTTTTGGGACTCTCATTATGTCACATTACATAATTGCTCCCCCCCCCCAAGACATGGTTATTTTTTCGAAACTGGGGTTTAGGGAAAAATAAGCTGTTACTTTTATTCATGGAATTTTTTCATTTCCTATGGTTTCAGGGATTGGGTTGTGATGAATTTTTTTAAGTTGGTTATTATCTCATAATTTACACATAACTTCTTTTCTACTTTGGCGAATCTACGAAATATATTAATTCTTTTCATCTTCTTCATATAGGCGATTTAGTTACCAACTGATTGTTCCTTTCCTCTGGGGTTTCTCCTGTTCCTATGGATTCCTTAATTGGGTTTATCAATTCCTCCCTAACTTGAAATGGCACGGTGAATGCATATCGGCTGTGAGTGGCACTATTCTGACATATTCCTCACCCGACCATTCACCCTGTGCATGGTACAGTGCTCGTTGGCCCCTGCCCATCATAATAATTACTGAGTGGCGCTGTAGCTTTCTACTGTCTCATAAAAATGGTAACTCTTGCGTTACTTTAAATACCCTCGGAATCATGTTGTCTTCTTACTTCTTTTCATTATTATAAATTGTATCTTAGCAGTTCCCCTTACTTTCATATAACTTATTTTCAGTTTTGGTAAAATCCTTGGTATACTTCTTCTTTTCAATTTAATTTTATTTCGTTAATTGATTCATTAGCCACTATGTTATTCATCTTCTGTTTCAATATCCCTTTTTAGCAGTTACAAATATAGTTATTATTATCTCATTTATTCACAAACATCAATTCTTTTCTGCAAGTTCATTTGTTTTAAGTACTTCTTTGCTTCTTTTTCATTATTGTCCCCTGGTTATCGTTGTTAATTGTCTTTCTCTTCTTTATTGATCCAAAATAAATTCTCAAAAGTATCCTGTAAGATGACCTTACTCATTTTAGAATTTGGCGGGTTATTTGTTCAGGTTTTTTGAAATCTTTATTGGTCATTTGCTTTATCATCATTTTCCTTCTCAATTCTCCGATAGTTTGCCTGGTCGGTAATCGTTGATTTGTTTCATGGTTTTTATAGTGTATGATATTTAGTTTTTATCCATGGTCCATAAATTCAGTTACCCTTATTTCTCGGATTACTCTGGTATGCACAACTGTTTCTGTGCTGGTGATATAGATCTTGGCTACCTGGTGTTCTGATTTTTCTGTTGTTAAATCTTCACTTGTTTCATGGCCTACTTGAATTGCTTTATTATCTATTTTACTAAATGAATACTTTAATGGCATATTCATTATTGATGATCTCACTGTCATTTTATTATACGTTTCCATTTTTGGTATATTCCATTTAAGTATAGACCTTCTGAAGTTTTTACTCACTGTTTGTTTGTTGATCCCTCCTAGAATTTCCTTCGTCGTTCTCCTACATTCCATAAAATTCATCATTTCCGCATGGTCAGTAATTTGTATATAAAACGTCTCAAGCAGTCCGTTCTTCATCATCTCCAATTCTTCTCTGGTGTTGATTAGTTTTTTTAGAGGCATTTTCTTAGTCTTCTTAATGATTTGGTTCTTCATTCCTTTATTTTCTTTTTCCTGGTTCGAATGTTCAATGTTTTTACCTTTTGGTATCTCTTCTGTTGTCTCCTCACTGTCCTTTTTAAGAAAAGCGTATAGACCCGTTTTATTTTCCTTCATTTGTTCGAGATCCTCATTAAATCTACGCCAACTCTCCTTAGTCATTCCTTCCAGAGCTTTTCTGAACTCGTTCATAAATTCCGTATTGGCTATTTGTTTTGTCATTTTCTTCTGTTGCTTCCCTTCCACGTCTTTGACTATTTCTTCTGCTCTTTGAATACTTGATTGTCCCATGTTTTTATTACTTGGTATTCCGTCGAACTCTTCTATTCGATTATGTTCCTTCCTCCAATTACACATATCTTCTCTGGATAGTTCAAACATGACTCTTATCCATTCCCTTAATTCTGCGTTTTCTGTTTGTATTGGTCTTTCTGGTTGTCTTATTGATTGTCTCCATTGTTCATACTCCTCCTGTGTATATTCCTCTGTCACCTGTGCGTATACTCCCGTTCTTTCATTTTTCATTTGTGTGCAGTTTTCATCCCATCTTTCCCAATCTTCTTCAGTCATTCCTTCCATTTTGTTATCGTCTTTTTCGTGGGCTGTCCCTATAGTCTCTTCTTCATTATACTTGGTGTCTAACTTCCACATCTCATCATAAATATCTCTCAATGTCATCTTGTCGTTTGGTGTTCCCATTGCATTCGCGCGACTCATTTGTGCTCTTTCATGGTCCGTGGTATCTTTCTTAATGTACTCCATCTCTCTGCTGAATTTTTTAAATAATGTCGTCATCCATTCCGCATAGCTGAATCGTTTTTCTGGTTTTGGAATTTTCGTTTGTTTTTCTTCTATTACCGTTTCATTATTATTTACTATTTCTTCCTCCATAACTTCCCTCTTTTGCATCTCTGGACTTATAACCGCCGCCTGCTAAAATTAGGTTGACTGTATTGTTTAATAGTGGTATTATAGTCCGTAATTTTCCTAATTCAGCCTCACTAGTTGGACGACAATCTGTAATATATTTTTATTGTGTGGGTGTTCAATATCTTTATGCCTCACTATTGGACGACAATTCTATAACAATTAATAGAATGTGAGTACGTGTTTGTGGGTTTATTCTATTCAGCCTCTCGTTGGTATGCGCCAATCTGTAATATATTTTTGTGTGAGTACGTGTTTGCCTTCTTTAAAGCCTCACGTTGGAGTCGTCAATTCTATAACAAATTAGCATGTGTGACTTCGCTCGATTTTATTTTTGTTTTATGCCCCACTGTTGTGAACGTCAATTCTATAACGTATATTTGTTTGAGGTTTAAATAAGCTGCACGTTATTAATAATTTGTAATAATATTACTAACGTGCATATTCTGTATGTACGGTTATTTTGCCGCACGTAGGATGTGTAATTCTATAACTAGTGTTCTGTATAATGTTGTTCTGATAATGCGTTTGTATTTGTGGGCTAGTGCTTTTAAATTTTCCCGCACTTCTGGTTGACACGGCGACCGGCTCTAACCGTATGTTGGCAATTGTAGGTTAGTCTGTTTCTTTTGTCGCCGGCAAAGCTATGTTCGCCTTGCGTACCTGCTCGTTCCCACAAATACCTGTGAACAAACTCTTATTCTACTCACACACATGAAGTGACAACTCTGGTATGGTAATCATAAGTTTGTTTTATTATTTTTTCAGCTTTTTTGTTAAACAATACAAGTGGTTCGGTCTTGGATCGACCTTAACAGTTCAGTATCGATTCATTATTGAATCCACTCTTCAATGATTAGTAAATAATTTTTAACATAAAATAAATATCTCAGGGCTAGGATTCTTTGGGCCAGTTATGAAGTCAGAAAAATGCTTTAAAAGGGAGTACAACACATTACAATTACATATAAAACAATAAAACTGAATTATCAATGTTTACAAAATAAAATATTTAGTTTTTTTCACCGTCGGTGGTAACGAACTCTGTCGGCACTGGAAATTGAATAAATATCACTATAATATTGACGACTCGGAACACTAAGTTTTTTATAAGTAAAAACGTAAAGTTTGACCTTACAGGCTACCTTTAGCTTAAAGGCTTACTTTACGTTTTTACTTATAAAAAACTTAGTGTTCCGAGTCGTCAATATTATAGTGATATTTAGTTAAGTAACGGACACGTCATGGACAACGAAATCCAAGGAAATTGAATAATAAACAAGATGGCCGCTTGGTCGGCTAACCCAAACGTCATGTATGAAAGTTTTTTGGTTTTAAATAAAGTTGTTTTTATCGTTAATCAGTACGTTAATGATCAACGGGTGTTACAATTAGCACTGTAAATTGTTTATATGGTGTAGTGAAGTGGATTTGTGTATATTGTGGTAATGGAAATACTTCGGATTTATAATTACGTTCCTGTAGTACTACGAGCAATCGTTCGCTAGCGTCTTTGTGGTTCTGAGGTAGTATTACACTTCCACTGGTCGGTATTTACTTCTTTATAATGTCTGTGAGTTTTTCTTTACTTCACTGGTTTATTTTACAACATTGGCTGAGTATTACTTGATTAGTTTGGTTTTATCACAAGCGTCCGCTATAAGACTCAACTCTTCAGCGTGGCATCTAACAATACAACTATCCGTTCATCTCGTCTTTGTAACGGCTTTTTGACCAGTAGACTAGGGTTCTGATTGGTTAGTTTCCGTGAACTTGAGGTCAAGCGGCACATATTACAAAAATTAAATCCTTGCCTTTACAGTCAAAAAATACTCCCTCGTTAATTTTTGTTTAAACTAAACTTGGTTTACATATTTCTGTTCCTTTTTTAAAGGTCTACATTTTGGTATATAATTTTGTATCAGTTAACTTCATATTAGGTGACCTTGCACCTTTACAAAATCTATAAATCTGGACTATAACACTGCCCTTACATTCACTATGATACAATACTTAATTTTCGTTAGATTAATTTCATTTGATACACAATTACTCTAAGACTTGTCCATTATTAAATTTTGACCCTATTTTGTTATTATTGTATTATATTGATTTGATAACTTAATCATTTCTGACATTATTTGATTTTATATGTCATGTCTGGCCTAGGCCTTAAATTTGACTTCATACTCATTGTCTAAATTACATTAATTATTAAATTGTTTTCTGGTTTGAACCCTTTTGCCTGATTACATTTGTTCTAAAGATTACTACACTTTTCTTTAACTTATTCTAACAATGTTTATTAACTAACACAAAATTCTTTAACATACTAACTAAAATGGTTGCCTTCATGGCCAAGATTACATTCATTTTTTGACAAATGATAACATAAAATATTCAGTTTACCATAATACCCATTACATTTTCATACTATTAAGCTCTACTAATGGATCATTAATAGTGTTTATATGAGACCTCTATTTAAGTATTTTTGGGTATTATGTTGTAACATATACCTCCTATTCTGCCTATAGGCTTAATACACTCCTCATAATCCTTTACATATGATTTATTAATGATAATAATTATTGGCATTGGCCTAAATAAAAGAAAAATAAACATGGTTAAGCACTGCTAATGCCTTCTACTTTAACAACCAACAACATGGGATAAATAAATATAAAACCTTTCAATAAATAATGCTACATTACTACAATTGTTTGTTTACACTCTAACATTTAGTGTGTCTGTCACTTTACAATGTTTTTAAGAGTTGTATCTCTTGTATAGACCTATTTGGTTTTTTTTTTTACATTTAATATAATTAGAGGGATCACTGATCTTTACAGTCTTATCTGTGTGATTAATGATCACCCTTGTTTTCCACTTTTCCCACTTTTCACTTATGCACTTTTCACAGGTTTTGTTATTATCTATAGTACATGGCTTCTTATTTATCACACTATTGTGTTGTACTTTTTATTTTAAATTGTTACATACTGGATTTTATTTATTCTGACTTTATTATTATTATTTGGGCTATTTTCGTTAATCGTTTTGGGACTCTCATTATGTCACATTACATAATTGCTCCCCCCCCCCAAGACATGGTTATTTTTTCGAAACTGGGGTTTAGGGAAAAATAAGCTGTTACTTTTATTCATGGAATTTTTTCATTTCCTATGGTTTCAGGGATTGGGTTGTGATGAATTTTTTTAAGTTGGTTATTATCTCATAATTTACACATAACTTCTTTTCTACTTTGGCGAATCTACGAAATATATTAATTCTTTTCATCTTCTTCATATAGGCGATTTAGTTACCAACTGATTGTTCCTTTCCTCTGGGGTTTCTCCTGTTCCTATGGATTCCTTAATTGGGTTTATCAATTCCTCCCTAACTTGAAATGGCACGGTGAATGCATATCGGCTGTGAGTGGCACTATTCTGACATATTCCTCACCCGACCATTCACCCTGTGCATGGTACAGTGCTCGTTGGCCCCTGCCCATCATAATAATTACTGAGTGGCGCTGTAGCTTTCTACTGTCTCATAAAAATGGTAACTCTTGCGTTACTTTAAATACCCTCGGAATCATGTTGTCTTCTTACTTCTTTTCATTATTATAAATTGTATCTTAGCAGTTCCCCTTACTTTCATATAACTTATTTTCAGTTTTGGTAAAATCCTTGGTATACTTCTTCTTTTCAATTTAATTTTATTTCGTTGTTAATTGATTCATTAGCCACTATGTTATTCATCTTCTGTTTCAATATCCCTTTTTAGCAGTTACAAATATAGTTATTATTATCTCATTTATTCACAAACATCAATTCTTTTCTGCAAGTTCATTTGTTTTAAGTACTTCTTTGCTTCTTTTTCATTATTGTCCCCTGGTTATCGTTGTTAATTGTCTTTCTCTTCTTTATTGATCCAAAATAAATTCTCAAAAGTATCCTGTAAGATGACCTTACTCATTTTAGAATTTGGCGGGTTATTTGTTCAGGTTTTTTGAAATCTTTATTGGTCATTTGCTTTATCATCATTTTCCTTCTCAATTCTCCGATAGTTTGCCTGGTCGGTAATCGTTGATTTGTTTCATGGTTTTTATAGTGTATGATATTTAGTTTTTATCCATGGTCCATAAATTCAGTTACCCTTATTTCTCGGATTACTCTGGTATGCACAACTGTTTCTGTGCTGGTGATATAGATCTTGGCTACCTGGTGTTCTGATTTTTCTGTTGTTAAATCTTCACTTGTTTCATGGCCTACTTGAATTGCTTTATTATCTATTTTACTAAATGAATACTTTAATGGCATATTCATTATTGATGATCTCACTGTCATTTTATTATACGTTTCCATTTTTGGTATATTCCATTTAAGTATAGACCTTCTGAAGTTTTTACTCACTGTTTGTTTGTTGATCCCTCCTAGAATTTCCTTCGTCGTTCTCCTACATTCCATAAAATTCATCATTTCCGCATGGTCAGTAATTTGTATATAAAACGTCTCAAGCAGTCCGTTCTTCATCATCTCCAATTCTTCTCTGGTGTTGATTAGTTTTTTTAGAGGCATTTTCTTAGTCTTCTTAATGATTTGGTTCTTCATTCCTTTATTTTCTTTTTCCTGGTTCGAATGTTCAATGTTTTTACCTTTTGGTATCTCTTCTGTTGTCTCCTCACTGTCCTTTTTAAGAAAAGCGTATAGACCCGTTTTATTTTCCTTCATTTGTTCGAGATCCTCATTAAATCTACGCCAACTCTCCTTAGTCATTCCTTCCAGAGCTTTTCTGAACTCGTTCATAAATTCCGTATTGGCTATTTGTTTTGTCATTTTCTTCTGTTGCTTCCCTTCCACGTCTTTGACTATTTCTTCTGCTCTTTGAATACTTGATTGTCCCATGTTTTTATTACTTGGTATTCCGTCGAACTCTTCTATTCGATTATGTTCCTTCCTCCAATTACACATATCTTCTCTGGATAGTTCAAACATGACTCTTATCCATTCCCTTAATTCTGCGTTTTCTGTTTGTATTGGTCTTTCTGGTTGTCTTATTGATTGTCTCCATTGTTCATACTCCTCCTGTGTATATTCCTCTGTCACCTGTGCGTATACTCCCGTTCTTTCATTTTTCATTTGTGTGCAGTTTTCATCCCATCTTTCCCAATCTTCTTCAGTCATTCCTTCCATTTTGTTATCGTCTTTTTCGTGGGCTGTCCCTATAGTCTCTTCTTCATTATACTTGGTGTCTAACTTCCACATCTCATCATAAATATCTCTCAATGTCATCTTGTCGTTTGGTGTTCCCATTGCATTCGTGCGACTCATTTGTGCTCTTTCATGGTCCGTGGTATCTTTCTTAATGTACTCCATCTCTCTGCTGAATTTTTTAAATAATGTCGTCATCCATTCCGCATAGCTGAATCGTTTTTCTGGTTTTGGAATTTTCGTTTGTTTTTCTTCTATTACCGTTTCATTATTATTTACTATTTCTTCCTCCATAACTTCCCTCTTTTGCATCTCTGGACTTATAACCGCCGCCTGCTAAAATTAGGTTGACTGTATTGTTTAATAGTGGTATTATAGTCCGTAATTTTCCTAATTCAGCCTCACTAGTTGGACGACAATCTGTAATATATTTTTATTGTGTGGGTGTTCAATATCTTTATGCCTCACTATTGGACGACAATTCTATAACAATTAATAGAATGTGAGTACGTGTTTGTGGGTTTATTCTATTCAGCCTCTCGTTGGTATGCGCCAATCTGTAATATATTTTTGTGTGAGTACGTGTTTGCCTTCTTTAAAGCCTCACGTTGGAGTAGTCAATTCTATAACAAATTAGCATGTGTGACTTCGCTCGATTTTATTTTTGTTTTATGCCCCACTGTTGTGAACGTCAATTCTATAACGTATATTTGTTTGAGGTTTAAATAAGCTGCACGTTATTAATAATTTGTAATAATATTACTAACGTGCATATTCTGTATGTACGGTTATTTTGCCGCACGTAGGATGTGTAATTCTATAACTAGTGTTCTGTATAATGTTGTTCTGATAATGCGTTTGTATTTGTGGGCTAGTGCTTTTAAATTTTCCCGCACTTCTGGTTGACACGGCGACCGGCTCTAACCGTATGTTGGCAATTGTAGGTTAGTCTGTTTCTTTTGTCGCCGGCAAAGCTATGTTCGCCTTGCGTACCTGCTCGCTCCCACAAATACCTGTGAACAAACTCTTATTCTACTCACACACATGAAGTGACAACTCTGGTATGGTAATCATAAGTTTGTTTTATTATTTTTTCAGCTTTTTTGTTAAACAATACAAGTGGTTCGGTCTTGGATCGACCTTAACAGTTCAGTATCGATTCATTATTGAATCCACTCTTCAATGATTAGTAAATAATTTTTAACATAAATTAAATATCTCATGGCTAGGGTTCTTTGGGCCAGTTATGAAGTCAGAAAAATGCTTTAAAAGGGAGTACAACACATTACAATTACATATAAAACAATAAAACTGAATTATCAATGTTTACAAAATAAAATATTTAGTTTTTTTCACCGTCAGTGGTAACGAACTCTGTCGGCACTGGAAATTGAATAAATATCACTATAATATTGACGACTCGGAACACTAAGTTTTTTATAAGTAAAAACGTAAAGTTTTACCTTACAGGCTACCTTTAGCTTAAAGGCTTACTTTACGTTTTTACTTATAAAAAACTTAGTGTTCCGAGTCGTCAATATTATAGTGATATTTAGTTAAGTAACGGACACGTCATGGACAACGAAATCCAAGGAAATTGAATAATAAACAAGATGGCCGCTTGGTCGGCTAACCCAAACGTCATGTATGAAAGTTTTTTGGTTTTAAATAAAGTTGTTTTTATCGTTAATCAGTACGTTAATGATCAACGGGTGTTACAATTAGCACTGTAAATTGTTTATATGGTGTAGTGAAGTGGATTTGTGTATATTGTGGTAATGGAAATACTTCGGATTTATAATTACGTTCCTGTAGTACTACGAGCAATCGTTCACTAGCGTCTTTGTGGTTCTGAGGTAGTATTACACTTCCACTGGTCGGTATTTACTTCTTTATAATGTCTGGGAGTTTTTCTTTACTTCACTGGTTTATTTTACAACATTGGCTGAGTATTACTTGATTAGTTTGGTTTTATCACAAGCGTCCGCTATAAGACTCAACTCTTCAGCGTGGCATCTAACAATACAACTATCCGTTCATCTCGTCTTTGTAACGGCTTTTTGACCAGTAGACTAGGGTTCTGATTGGTCAGTTTCCGTGAACTTGAGGTCAAGCGGCACATATTACAAAAATTATATCCTTGGCCTTTACAGTCAAAAAATACTCCCTCGTTAATTTTTGTTTAAACTAAACTTGGTTTACATATTTCTGTTCCTTTTTTAAAGGTCTACATTTTGGTATATAATTTTGTACCAGTTAACTTCATATTAGGTGACCTTGCACCTTTACAAAATCTATAAATCTGGACTATAACACTGCCCTTACATTCACTATGATACAATACTTAATTTTCGTTAGAAAAATTTCATTTGATACACAATTACTCTAAGACTTATCCATTATTAAATTTTGACCCTATTTTGTTATTATTGTATTATATTGATTTGATAACTTAATCATTTCTGACATTATTTGATTTTATATGTCATGTCCGGCCTAGGCCTCAAATTTGACTTCATACTCATTGTCTAAATTACATTAATTATTAAATTGTTTTCTGGTTTGAACCCTTTTGCCTGATTACATTTGTTCTAAAGATTACTACACTTTTCTTTAACTTATTCTAACAATGTGTATTAACTAACACAAAATTCTTTAACATACTAACTAAAATGGTTGCCTTCATGGCCAAGATTACATTCATTTTTTGACAAATGATAACATAAAATATTCAGTTTACCATAATACCCATTACATTTTCATACTATTAAGCTCTACTAATGGATCATTAATAGTGTTTATATGAGACCTCTATTTAAGTATTTTTGGGTATTATGTTGTAACATATACCTCCTATTCTGCCTATAGGCTTAATACACTCCTCATAATCCTTTACATATGATTTATTAATGATAATAATTATTGTCATTGGCCTAAATAAAAGAAAAATAAACATGGTTAAGCACTGCTAATGCCTTCTACTTTAACAACCAACAACATGGGATAACTAAATATAAAACCTTTCAATAAATAATGCTACATTACTACAATTGTTTGTTTACACTCTAACATTTAGTGTGTCTGTCACTTTACAATGTTTTTAAGAGTTGTATCTCTTGTATAGACCTATTTGGTTTTTTTTTTACATTTAATATAATTAGAGGGATCACTGATCTTTACAGTCTTATCTGTGTGATTAATGATCACCCTTGTTTTCCACTTTTCCCACTTTTCACTTATGCACTTTTCACAGGTTTTGTTATTATCTATAGTACATGGCTTCTTATTTATCACACTATTGTGTTGTACTTTTTATTTTAAATTGTTACATACTGGATTTTATTTATTCTGACTTTATTATTATTATTTGGGCTATTTTCGTTAATCGTTTTGGGACTCTCATTATGTCACATTACATAATTGCTCCCCCCCCCCCCAAGACATGGTTATTTTTTCGAAACTGGGGTTTAGGGAAAAATAAGCTGTTACTTTTATTCATGGAATTTTTTCATTTCCTATGGTTTCAGGGATTGGGTTGTGATGAATTTTTTTAAGTTGGTTATTATCTCATAATTTACACATAACTTCTTTTCTACTTTGGCGAATCTACGAAATATATTAATTCTTTTCATCTTCTTCATATAGGCGATTTAGTTACCAACTGATTGTTCCTTTCCTCTGGGGTTTCTCCTGTTCCTATGGATTCCTTAATTGGGTTTATCAATTCCTCCCTAACTTGAAATGGCACGGTGAATGCATATCGGCTGTGAGTGGCACTATTCTGACATATTCCTCACCCGACCATTCACCCTGTGCATGGTACAGTGCTCGTTGGCCCCTGCCCATCATAATAATTACTGAGTGGCGCTGTAGCTTTCTACTGTCTCATAAAAATGGTAACTCTTGCGTTACTTTAAATACCCTCGGAATCATGTTGTCTTCTTACTTCTTTTCATTATTATAAATTGTATCTTAGCAGTTCCCCTTACTTTCATATAACTTATTTTCAGTTTTGGTAAAATCCTTGGTATACTTCTTCTTTTCAATTTAATTTTATTTCGTTGTTAATTGATTCATTAGCCACTATGTTATTCATCTTCTGTTTCAATATCCCTTTTTAGCAGTTACAAATATAGTTATTATTATCTCATTTATTCACAAACATCAATTCTTTTCTGCAAGTTCATTTGTTTTAAGTACTTCTTTGCTTCTTTTTCATTATTGTCCCCTGGTTATCGTTGTTAATTGTCTTTCTCTTCTTTATTGATCCAAAATAAATTCTCAAAAGTATCCTGTAAGATGACCTTACTCATTTTAGAATTTGGCGGGTTATTTGTTCAGGTTTTTTGAAATCTTTATTGGTCATTTGCTTTATCATCATTTTCCTTCTCAATTCTCCGATAGTTTGCCTGGTCGGTAATCGTTGATTTGTTTCATGGTTTTTATAGTGTATGATATTTAGTTTTTATCCATGGTCCATAAATTCAGTTACCCTTATTTCTCGGATTACTCTGGTATGCAGAACTGTTTCTGTGCTGGTGATATAGATCTTGGCTACCTGGTGTTCTGATTTTTCTGTTGTTAAATCTTCACTTGTTTCATGGCCTACTTGAATTGCTTTATTATCTATTTTACTAAATGAATACTTTAATGGCATATTCATTATTGATGATCTCACTGTCATTTTATTATACGTTTCCATTTTTGGTATATTCCATTTAAGTATAGACCTTCTGAAGTTTTTACTCACTGTTTGTTTGTTGATCCCTCCTAGAATTTCCTTCGTCGTTCTCCTACATTCCATAAAATTCATCATTTCCGCATGGTCAGTAATTTGTATATAAAACGTCTCAAGCAGTCCGTTCTTCATCATCTCCAATTCTTCTCTGGTGTTGATTAGTTTTTTTAGAGGCATTTTCTTAGTCTTCTTAATGATTTGGTTCTTCATTCCTGTATTTTCTTTTTCCTGGTTCGAATGTTCAATGTTTTTACCTTTTGGTATCTCTTCTGTTGTCTCCTCACTGTCCTTTTTAAGAAAAGCGTATAGACCCGTTTTATTTTCCTTCATTTGTTCGAGATCCTCATTAAATCTACGCCAACTCTCCTTAGTCATTCCTTCCAGAGCTTTTCTGAACTCGTTCATAAATTCCGTATTGGCTATTTGTTTTGTCATTTTCTTCTGTTGCTTCCCTTCCACGTCTTTGACTATTTCTTCTGCTCTTTGAATACTTGATTGTCCCATGTTTTTATTACTTGGTATTCCGTCGAACTCTTCTATTCGATTATGTTCCTTCCTCCAATTACACATATCTTCTCTGGATAGTTCAAACATGACTCTTATCCATTCCCTTAATTCTGCGTTTTCTGTTTGTATTGGTCTTTCTGGTTGTCTTATTGATTGTCTCCATTGTTCATACTCCTCCTGTGTATATTCCTCTGTCACCTGTGCGTATACTCCCGTTCTTTCATTTTTCATTTGTGTGCAGTTTTCATCCCATCTTTCCCAATCTTCTTCAGTCATTCCTTCCATTTTGTTATCGTCTTTTTCGTGGGCTGTCCCTATAGTCTCTTCTTCATTATACTTGGTGTCTAACTTCCACATCTCATCATAAATATCTCTCAATGTCATCTTGTCGTTTGGTGTTCCCATTGCATTCGCGCAACTCATTTGTGCTCTTTCATGGTCCGTGGTATCTTTCTTAATGTACTCCATCTCTCTGCTGAATTTTTTAAATAATGTCGTCATCCATTCCGCATAGCTGAATCGTTTTTCTGGTTTTGGAATTTTCGTTTGTTTTTCTTCTAATACCGTTTCATTATTATTTACTATTTCTTCCTCCATAACTTCCCTCTTTTGCATCTCTGGACTTATAACCGCCGCCTGCTAAAATTAGGTTGACTGTATTGTTTAATAGTGGTATTATAGTCCGTAATTTTCCTAATTCAGCCTCACTAGTTGGACGACAATCTGTAATATATTTTTATTGTGTGGGTGTTCAATATCTTTATGCCTCACTATTGGACGACAATTCTATAACAATTAATAGAATGTGAGTACGTGTTTGTGGGTTTATTCTATTCAGCCTCTCGTTGGTATGCGCCAATCTGTAATATATTTTTGTGTGAGTACGTGTTTGCCTTCTTTAAAGCCTCACGTTGGAGTCGTCAATTCTATAACAAATTAGCATGTGTGACTTCGCTCGATTTTATTTTTGTTTTATGCCCCACTGTTGTGAACGTCAATTCTATAACGTATATTTGTTTGAGGTTTAAATAAGCTCCACGTTATTAATAATTTGTAATAATATTACTAACGTGCATATTCTGTATGTACGGTTATTTTGTCGCACGTAGGATGTGTAATTCTATAACTAGTGTTCTGTATAATGTTGTTCTGATAATGCATTTGTATTTGTGGGCTAGTGCTTTTAAATTTTCCCGCACTTCTGGTTGACACGGCGACCGGCTCTAACCGTATGTTGGCAATTGTAGGTTAGTCTGTTTCTTTTGTCGCCGGCAAAGCTATGTTCGCCTTGCGTACCTGCTCGGTCCCACAAATACCTGTGAACAAACTCTTATTCTACTCACACACATGAAGTGACAACTCTGGTATGGTAATCATAAGTTTGTTTTATTATTTTTTCAGCTTTTTTGTTAAACAATACAAGTGGTTCGGTCTTGGATCGACCTTAACAGTTCAGTATCGATTCATTATTGAATCCACTCTTCAATGATTAGTAAATAATTTTTAACATAAATTAAATATCTCAGGGCTAGGGTTCTTTTTGCCAGTTACGAAGTCAGAAAAATGCTTTAAAAGGGAGTACAACACATTACAATTACATATAAAACAATAAAACTGAATTATCAATGTTTACAAAATAAAATATTTAGTTTTTTTCACCGTCAGTGGTAACGAACTCTGTCGGCACTGGAAATTGAATAAATATCACTATAATATTGACGACTCGGAACACTAAGTTTTTTATAAGTAAAAACGTAAAGTTTGACCTTACAGGCTACCTTTAGCTTAAAGGCTTACTTTACGTTTTTACTTATAAAAAACTTAGTGTTCCGAGTCGTCAATATTATAGTGATATTTAGTTAAGTAACGGACACGTCATGGACAACGAAATCCAAGGAAATTGAATAATAAACAAGATGGCCGCTTGGTCGGCTAACCCAAACGTCATGTATGAAAGTTTTTTGGTTTTAAATAAAGTTGTTTTTATCGTTAATCAGTACGTTAATGATCAACGGGTGTTACAATTAGCACTGTAAATTGTTTATATGGTGTAGTGAAGTGGATTTGTGTATATTGTGGTAATGGAAATACTTCGGATTTATAATTACGTTCCTGTAGTACTACGAGCAATCGTTCGCTAGCGTCTTTGTGGTTCTGAGGTAGTATTACACTTCCACTGGTCGGTATTTACTTCTTTATAATGTCTGGGAGTTTTTCTTTACTTCACTGGTTTATTTTACAACATTGGCTGAGTATTACTTGATTAGTTTGGTTTTATCACAAGCGTCCGCTATAAGACTCAACTCTTCAGCGTGGCATCTAACAATACAACTATCCGTTCATCTCGTCTTTGTAACGGCTTTTTGACCAGTAGGCTAGGGTTCTGATTGGTCAGTTTCCGTGAACTTGAGGTCAAGCGGCACATATTACAAAAATTGTATCCTTGGCCTTTACAGTCAAAAAATACTCCCTCGTTAATTTTTGTTTAAACTAAACTTGGTTTACATATTTCTGTTCCTTTTTTAAAGGTCTACATTTTGGTATATAATTTTGTACCAGTTAACTTCATATTAGGTGACCTTGCACCTTTACAAAATCTATAAATCTGGACTATAACACTGCCCTTACATTCACTATGATACAATACTTAATTTTCGTTAGAAAAATTTCATTTGATACACAATTACTCTAAGACTTGTCCATTATTAAATTTTGACCCTATTTTGTTATTATTGTATTATATTGATTTGATAACTTAATCATTTCTGACATTATTTGATTTTATATGTCATGTCCGGCCTAGGCCTCAAATTTGACTTCATACTCATTGTCTAAATTACATTAATTATTAAATTGTTTTCTGGTTTGAACCCTTTTGCCTGATTACATTTGTTCTAAAGATTACTACACTTTTCTTTAACTTATTCTAACAATGTTTATTAACTAACACAAAATTCTTTAACATACTAACTAAAATGGTTGCCTTCATGGCCAAGATTACATTCATTTTTTGACAAATGATAACATAAAATATTCAGTTTACCATAATACCCATTACATTTTCATACTATTAAGCTCTACTAATGGATCATTAATAGTGTTTATATGAGACCTCTATTTAAGTATTTTTGGGTATTATGTTGTAACATATACCTTCTATTCTGCCTATAGGCTTAATACACTCCTCATAATCCTTTACATATGATTTATTAATGATAATAATTATTGGCATTGGCCTAAATAAAAGAAAAATAAACATGGTTAAGCACTGCTAATGCCTTCTACTTTAACAACCAACAACATGGGATAAATAAATATAAAACCTTTCAATAAATAATGCTACATTACTACAATTGTTTGTTTACACTCTAACATTTAGTGTGTCTGTCACTTTACAATGTTTTTAAGAGTTGTATCTCTTGTATAGACCTATTTGGTTTTTTTTTTTACATTTAATAGAATTAGAGGGATCACTGATCTTTACAGTCTTATCTGTGTGATTAATGATCACCCTTGTTTTCCACTTTTCCCACTTTTCACTTATGCACTTTTCACAGGTTTTGTTATTATCTATAGTACATGGCTTCTTATTTATCACACTATTGTGTTGTACTTTTTACTTCCATATTCCTTAAGGAATGGAAGTATGGTGATGGCAAAAAAAATCGTGTTCGAGATTATTGCAGATTCTGATTCTACTACACTCAAAACATGAAAAAAAGTCGTTTTCCGAAAAGTGTCTGTGTGTCTGTCTGTCTGTCTGTCTGTCTGTGTGTCTGTAGATTTTTTTTCTATGGCAAACGATAACTGCCGCAAATTCAAACAGAATCAAATAATTTTTTGCATACAGCCCGGTTTTGCAGAGTTCTCGCGACCTATTGTTTTTGGTGAAGATCGGTTGAGGGAAAGGGGTAGTTTACCTGCAACGGTTTTTTTTTTAGCAAGGGTAATTTTGTTTGTTTGGCAAACGATAACAGCCGCAAATTCAAACAGAATCAAATAATGTTTCGCATACAGCCCTGAATTGTAGAGTTCTCAAGACCTATTGTTTTTGGTGAAGATCGGTTAAGGGAAAGGGGTAGTTTACCTGTAACGTTTTATGTTTTAACAAGGGTATTTCCTATGGCAAACGATAACAGCCGCAAATTCAAACAGAATGAAAAGATTATTTGCATACAGCCCTAAATTGTAGAGTTCTCAATACCTTTTGTTTTTGGTGAAGATTGGTTAAGGGAAAGGGGTAGTTTACCTACAACGTTTTTTTAACAAGGGTATTTTCTATGGCAAACGATAACAGCCGCAAATTCAAACAGAATCAAATAATTTTCTGCATACAGCCCTGATTTGTAGAGTACTCAAGACCTATTGTTTTTGGTGAAGATCGGTTAAGAGGAAGGGGTAGTTTACCAGCAACGTTTTTTATCATGCGTATTTTCTATGGCAAACGACAACTGCCGCAAATTCAAACAGAATCAAATAATTTTTTGCATACAGCCCTGATTTGTAGAGTACTCGCGACCTATTGTTTTTGGTGAAGATCGGTTGAGGGGAAGGGGTAGTTTACCTGCAACGGTTTTTTTTATCAAGGGAAATTTTTTTTTTTGGCAAACGATAACAGCCGCAAATTCAAACAGAATCAAATAATGTTTCGCATACAGCCCTGAATTGTAGATTTCTCAAGACCTATTGTTTTTGGTGAAGATCGGTTGAGGGAAAGGGGTAGTTTACCTGCAACGTTTTTTTAACAAGGGTATTTTCTATGGCAAACGATAACAGCCGCAAATTCAAACAGAATCAAATAATGTTTTGCATACAGTCCTGATTTGTAGAGTACTCAAGACCTATTGTTTTTGGTGAAGATCGGTTATGGGGAAGGGGTAGTTTACCTGCAACGTTTTTTTATCAAGCGTATTTTCTATGGCAAACGATAACAGCCGCAAATTCAAACAGAATCAAATAATTTTTTGCATACGTCCCTGAATTGTAGAGGTCTCAATGACTTTCGATTTTGGTGAAGATCGGTTAAGGGGAAGGGGTAGTTTACCTGCAACCTTATACGTTTTAAGAAGAGTAAAGTACTTGAAAATTTATTTAAACTTTTTGAAACAATGGTAATTGTTAAAAATAAAATAATTTTGTTGCCAGGCAATAAAATTAAAATTTTTTCATTTTAATGTACATCATGTATAAGAGAAAATATATCGCGCTTGGCAGGCGATATTAAGATTTAAATATAAATCTTAGAATATGGAAGTCATGTATGGTTCTCCATACCGATATTTATTTTAAATTGTTACATACTGGATTTTATTTATTCTGACTTTATTATTATTTGGGCTATTTTCGTTAATCGTTTTGGGACTCTCATTATGTCACATTACATAATTGCTCCCCCCCCCCCAAGACATGGTTATTTTTTCGAAACTGGGGTTTAGGGAAAAATAAGCTGTTACTTTTATTCATGGAATTTTTTCATTTCCTATGGTTTCAGGGATTGGGTTGTGATGAATTTTTTTAAGTTGGTTATTATCTCATAATTTACACATAACTTCTTTTCTACTTTGGCGAATCTACGAAATATATTAATTCTTTTCATCTTCTTCATATAGGCGATTTAGTTACCAACTGATTGTTCCTTTCCTCTGGGGTTTCTCCTGTTCCTATGGATTCCTTAATTGGGTTTATCAATTCCTCCCTAACTTGAAATGGCACGGTGAATGCATATCGGCTGTGAGTGGCACTATTCTGACATATTCCTCACCCGACCATTCACCCTGTGCATGGTACAGTGCTCGTTGGCCCCTGCCCATCATAATAATTACTGAGTGGCGCTGTAGCTTTCTACTGTCTCATAAAAATGGTAACTCTTGCGTTACTTTAAATACCCTCGGAATCATGTTGTCTTCTTACTTCTTTTCATTATTATAAATTGTATCTTAGCAGTTCCCCTTACTTTCATATAACTTATTTTCAGTTTTGGTAAAATCCTTGGTATACTTCTTCTTTTCAATTTAATTTTATTTCGTTGTTAATTGATTCATTAGCCACTATGTTATTCATCTTCTGTTTCAATATCCCTTTTTAGCAGTTACAAATATAGTTATTATTATCTCATTTATTCACAAACATCAATTCTTTTCTGCAAGTTCATTTGTTTTAAGTACTTCTTTGCTTCTTTTTCATTATTGTCCCCTGGTTATCGTTGTTAATTGTCTTTCTCTTCTTTATTGATCCAAAATAAATTCTCAAAAGTATCCTGTAAGATGACCTTACTCATTTTAGAATTTGGTGGGTTATTTGTTCATGTTTTTTGAAATCTTTATTGGTCATTTGCTTTATCATCATTTTCCTTCTCAATTCTCCGATAGTTTGCCTGGTCGGTAATCGTTGATTTGTTTCATGGTTTTTATAGTGTATGATATTTAGTTTTTATCCATGGTCCATAAATTCAGTTACCCTTATTTCTCGGATTACTCTGGTATGCACAACTGTTTCTGTGCTGGTGATATAGATCTTGGCTACCTGGTGTTCTGATTTTTCTGTTGTTAAATCTTCACTTGTTTCATGGCCTACTTGAATTGCTTTATTATCTATTTTACTAAATGAATACTTTAATGGCATATTCATTATTGATGATCTCACTGTCATTTTATTATACGTTTCCATTTTTGGTATATTCCATTTAAGTATAGACCTTCTGAAGTTTTTACTCACTGTTTGTTTGTTGATCCCTCCTAGAATTTCCTTCGTCGTTCTCCTACATTCCATAAAATTCATCATTTCCGCATGGTCAGTAATTTGTATATAAAACGTCTCAAGCAGTCCGTTCTTCATCATCTCCAATTCTTCTCTGGTGTTGATTAGTTTTTTTAGAGGCATTTTCTTAGTCTTCTTAATGATTTGGTTCTTCATTCCTTTATTTTCTTTTTCCTGGTTCGAATGTTCAATGTTTTTACCTTTTGGTATCTCTTCTGTTGTCTCCTCACTGTCCTTTTTAAGAAAAGCGTATAGACCCGTTTTATTTTCCTTCATTTGTTCGAGATCCTCATTAAATCTACGCCAACTCTCCTTAGTCATTCCTTCCAGAGCTTTTCTGAACTCGTTCATAAATTCCGTATTGGCTATTTGTTTTGTCATTTTCTTCTGTTGCTTCCCTTCCACGTCTTTGACTATTTCTTCTGCTCTTTGAATACTTGATTGTCCCATGTTTTTATTACTTGGTATTCCGTCGAACTCTTCTATTCGATTATGTTCCTTCCTCCAATTACACATATCTTCTCTGGATAGTTCAAACATGACTCTTATCCATTCCCTTAATTCTGCGTTTTCTGTTTGTATTGGTCTTTCTGGTTGTCTTATTGATTGTCTCCATTGTTCATACTCCTCCTGTGTATATTCCTCTGTCACCTGTGCGTATACTCCCGTTCTTTCATTTTTCATTTGTGTGCAGTTTTCATCCCATCTTTCCCAATCTTCTTCAGTCATTCCTTCCATTTTGTTATCGTCTTTTTCGTGGGCTGTCCCTATAGTCTCTTCTTCATTATACTTGGTGTCTAACTTCCACATCTCATCATACATATCTCTCAATGTCATCTTGTCGTTTGGTGTTCCCATTGCATTCGCGCGACTCATTTGTGCTCTTTCATGGTCCGTGGTATCTTTCTTAATGTACTCCATCTCTCTGCTGAATTTTTTAAATAATGTCGTCATCCATTCCGCATAGCTGAATCGTTTTTCTGGTTTTGGAATTTTCGTTTGTTTTTCTTCTAATACCGTTTCATTATTATTTACTATTTCTTCCTCCATAACTTCCCTCTTTTGCATCTCTGGACTTATAACCGCCGCCTGCTAAAATTAGGTTGACTGTATTGTTTAATAGTGGTATTATAGTCCGTAATTTTCCTAATTCAGCCTCACTAGTTGGACGACAATCTGTAATATATTTTTATTGTGTGGGTGTTCAATATCTTTATGCCTCACTATTGGACGACAATTCTATAACAATTAATAGAATGTGAGTACGGTGTAATATATTTTTGTGTGAGTACGTGTTTGCCTTCTTTAAAGCCTCACGTTGGAGTCGTCAATTCTATAACAAATTAGCATGTGTGACTTCGCTCGATTTTATTTTTGTTTTATGCCCCACTGTTGTGAACGTCAATTCTATAACGTATATTTGTTTGAGGTTTAAATAAGCTCCACGTTATTAATAATTTGTAATAATATTACTAATGTGCATATTCTGTATGTACGGTTATTTTGCCGCACGTAGGATGTGTAATTCTATAACTAGTGTTCTGTATAATGTTGTTCTGATAATGCATTTGTATTTGTGGGCTAGTGCTTTTAAATTTTCCCGCACTTCTGGTTGACACGGCGACCGGCTCTAACCGTATGTTGGCAATTGTAGGTTAGTCTGTTTCTTTTGTCGCCGGCAAAGCTATGTTCGCCTTGCGTACCTGCTCGCTCCCACAAATACCTGTGAACAAACTCTTATTCTACTCACACACATGAAGTGACAACTCTGGTATGGTAATCATAAGTTTGTTTTATTATTTTTTCAGCTTTTTTGTTAAACAATACAAGTGGTTCGGTCTTGGATCGACCTTAACAGTTCAGTATCGATTCATTATTGAATCCACTCTTCAATGATTAGTAAATAATTTTTAACATAAATTAAATATCTCAGGGCTAGGGTTCTTTGGGCCAGTTACGAAGTCAGAAAAATGCTTTAAAAGGGAGTACAACACATTACAATTACATATAAAACAATAAAACTGAATTATCAATGTTTACAAAATAAAATATTTAGTTTTTTTCACCGTCAGTGGTAACGAACTCTGTCGGCACTGGAAATTGAATAAATATCACTATAATATTGACGACTCGGAACACTAAGTTTTTTATAAGTAAAAACGTAAAGTTTTACCTTACAGGCTACCTTTAGCTTAAAGGCTTACTTTACGTTTTTACTTATAAAAAACTTAGTGTTCCGAGTCGTCAATATTATAGTGATATTTAGTTAAGTAACGGACACGTCATGGACAACGAAATCCAAGGAAATTGAATAATAAACAAGATGGCCGCTTGGTCGGCTAACCCAAACGTCATGTATGAAAGTTTTTTGGTTTTAAATAAAGTTGTTTTTATCGTTAATCAGTACGTTAATGATCAACGGATGTTACAATTAGCACTGTAAATTGTTTATATGGTGTAGTGAAGTGGATTTGTGTATATTGTGGTAATGGAAATACTTCGGATTTATAATTACGTTCCTGTAGTACTACGAGCAATCGTTCGCTAGCGTCTTTGTGGTTCTGAGGTAGTATTACACTTCCACTGGTCGGTATTTACTTCTTTATAATGTCTGTGAGTTTTTCTTTACTTCACTGGTTTATTTTACAACATTGGCTGAGTATTACTTGATTAGTTTGGTTTTATCACAAGCGTCCGCTATAAGACTCAACTCTTCAGCGTGGCATCTAACAATACAACTATCCGTTCATCTCGTCTTTGTAACGGCTTTTTGACCAGTAGACTAGGGTTCTGATTGGTCAGTTTCCGTGAACTTGAGGTCAAGTGGCACATATTACAAAAATTATATCCTTGCCTTTACAGTCAAAAAATACTCCCTCGTTAATTTTTGTTTAAACTAAAATTGGTTTACATATTTCTGTTCCTTTTTTAAAGGTCTACATTTTGGTATATAATTTTGTATCAGTTAACTTCATATTAGGTGACCTTGCACCTTTACAAAATCTATAAATGTGGACTATAACACTGCCCTTACATTCACTATGATACAATACTTAATTTTCGTTAGATTAATTTCATTTGATACACAATTACTCTAAGACTTGTCCATTATTAAATTTTGACCCTATTTTGTTATTATTGTATTATATTGATTTGATAACTTAATCATTTCTGACATTATTTGATTTTAAATGTCATGTACGGCCTAGGCCTCAAATTTGACTTCATACTCATTGTCTAAATTACATTAATTATTAAATTGTTTTCTGGTTTGAACCCTTTTGCCTGATTACATTTGTTCTAAAGATTACTACACTTTTCTTTAACTTATTCTAACAATGTTTATTAACTAACACAAAATTCTTTAACATACTAACTAAAATGGTTGCCTTCATGGCCAAGATTACATTCATTTTTTGACAAATGATAACATAAAATATTCAGTTTACCATAATACCCATTACATTTTCATACTATTAAGCTCTACTAATGGATCATTAATAGTGTTTATATGAGACCTCTATTTAAGTATTTTTGGGTATTATGTTGTAACATATACCTTCTATTCTGCCTATAGGCTTAATACACTCCTCATAATCCTTTACATATGATTTATTAATGATAATAATTATTGGCATTGGCCTAAATAAAAGAAAAATAAACATGGTTAAGCACTGCTAATGCCTTCTACTTTAACAACCAACAACATGGGATAAATAAATATAAAACCTTTCAATAAATAATGCTACATTACTACAATTGTTTGTTTACACTCTAACATTTAGTGTGTCTGTCACTTTACAATGTTTTTAAGAGTTGTATCTCTTGTATAGACCTATTTGGTTTTTTTTTTACATTTAATATAATTAGAGGGATCACTGATCTTTACAGTCTTATCTGTGTGATTAATGATCACCCTTGTTTTCCACTTTTCCCACTTTTCACTTATGCACTTTTCACAGGTTTTGTTATTATCTATAGTACATGGCTTCTTATTTATCACACTATTGTGTTGTACTTTTTATTTTAAATTGTTACATACTGGATTTTATTTATTCTGACTTTATTATTATTATTTGGGCTATTTTCGTTAATCGTTTTGGGACTCTCATTATGTCACATTACATAATTGCCCCCCCCCAAGACATGGTTATTTTTTTGAAACTGGGGTTTAGGGAAAAATAAGCTGTTACTTTTATTCATGGAATTTTTTCATTTCCTATGGTTTCAGGGATTGGGTTGTGATGAATTTTTTTAAGTTGGTTATTATCTCATAATTTACACATAACTTCTTTTCTACTTTGGCGAATCTACGAAATATATTAATTCTTTTCATCTTCTTCATATAGGCGATTTAGTTACCAACTGATTGTTCCTTTCCTCTGGGGTTTCTCCTGTTCCTATGGATTCCTTAATTGGGTTTATCAATTCCTCCCTAACTTGAAATGGCACGGTGAATGCATATCGGCTGTGAGTGGCACTATTCTGACATATTCCTCACCCGACCATTCACCCTGTGCATGGTACAGTGCTCGTTGGCCCCTGCCCATCATAATAATTACTGAGTGGCGCTGTAGCTTTCTACTGTCTCATAAAAATGGTAACTCTTGCGTTACTTTAAATACCCTCGGAATCATGTTGTCTTCTTACTTCTTTTCATTATTATAAATTGTATCTTAGCAGTTCCCCTTACTTTCATATAACTTATTTTCAGTTTTGGTAAAATCCTTGGTATACTTCTTCTTTTCAATTTAATTTTATTTCGTTGTTAATTGATTCATTAGCCACTATGTTATTCATCTTCTGTTTCAATATCCCTTTTTAGCAGTTACAAATATAGTTATTATTATCTCATTTATTCACAAACATCAATTCTTTTCTGCAAGTTCATTTGTTTTAAGTACTTCTTTGCTTCTTTTTCATTATTGTCCCCTGGTTATCGTTGTTAATTGTCTTTCTCTTCTTTATTGATCCAAAATAAATTCTCAAAAGTATCCTGTAAGATGACCTTACTCATTTTAGAATTTGGCGGGTTATTTGTTTAGGTTTTTTGAAATCTTTATTGGTCATTTGCTTTATCATCATTTTCCTTCTCAATTCTCCGATAGTTTGCCTGGTCGGTAATCGTTGATTTGTTTCATGGTTTTTATAGTGTATGATATTTAGTTTTTATCCATGGTCCATAAATTCAGTTACCCTTATTTCTCGGATTACTCTGGTATGCACAACTGTTTCTGTGCTGGTGATATAGATCTTGGCTACCTGGTGTTCTGATTTTTCTGTTGTTAAATCTTCACTTGTTTCATGGCCTACTTGAATTGCTTTATTTTCTATTTTACTAAATGAATACTTTAATGGCATATTCATTATTGATGATCTCACTGTCATTTTATTATACGTTTCCATTTTTGGTATATTCCATTTAAGTATAGACCTTCTGAAGTTTTTACTCACTGTTTGTTTGTTGATCCCTCCTAGAATTTCCTTCGTCGTTCTCCTACATTCCATAAAATTCATCATTTCCGCATGGTCAGTAATTTGTATATAAAACGTCTCAAGCAGTCCGTTCTTCATCATCTCCAATTCTTCTCTGGTGTTGATTAGTTTTTTTAGAGGCATTTTCTTAGTCTTCTTAATGATTTGGTTCTTCATTCCTTTATTTTCTTTTTCCTGGTTCGAATGTTCAATGTTTTTACCTTTTGGTATCTCTTCTGTTGTCTCCTCACTGTCCTTTTTAAGAAAAGCGTATAGACCCGTTTTATTTTCCTTCATTTGTTCGAGATCCTCATTAAATCTACGCCAACTCTCCTTAGTCATTCCTTCCAGAGCTTTTCTGAACTCGTTCATAAATTCCGTATTGGCTATTTGTTTTGTCATTTTCTTCTGTTGCTTCCCTTCCACGTCTTTGACTATTTCTTCTGCTCTTTGAATACTTGATTGTCCCATGTTTTTATTACTTGGTATTCCGTCGAACTCTTCTATTCGATTATGTTCCTTCCTCCAATTACACATATCTTCTCTGGATAGTTCAAACATGACTCTTATCCATTCCCTTAATTCTGCGTTTTCTGTTTGTATTGGTCTTTCTGGTTGTCTTATTGATTGTCTCCATTGTTCATACTCCTCCTGTGTATATTCCTCTGTCACCTGTGCGTATACTCCCGTTCTTTCATTTTTCATTTGTGTGCAGTTTTCATCCCATCTTTCCCAATCTTCTTCAGTCATTCCTTCCATTTTGTTATCGTCTTTTTCGTGGGCTGTCCCTATAGTCTCTTCTTCATTATACTTGGTGTCTAACTTCCACATCTCATCATAAATATCTCTCAATGTCATCTTGTCGTTTGGTGTTCCCATTGCATTCGCGCGACTCATTTGTGCTCTTTCATGGTCCGTGGTATCTTTCTTAATGTAACTCCATCTCTCTGCTGAATTTTTTAAATAATGTCGTCATCCATTCCGCATAGCTGAATCGTTTTTCTGGTTCTGGAATTTTCGTTTGTTTTTCTTCTATTACCGTTTCATTATTATTTACTATTTCTTCCTCCATAACTTCCCTCTTTTGCATCTCTGGACTTATAACCGCCGCCTGCTAAAATTAGGTTGACTGTATTGTTTAATAGTGGTATTATAGTCAGTAATTTTCCTAATTCAGCCTCACTAGTTGGACGACAATCTGTAATATATTTTTATTGTGTGGGTGTTCAATATCTTTATGCCTCACTATTGGACGACAATTCTATAACAATTAATAGAATGTGAGTACGTGTTTGTGGGTTTATTCTATTCAGCCTCTCGTTGGTATGCGCCAATCTGTAATATATTTTTATTGTGAGTACGTGTTTGCCTTCTTTAAAGCCTCACGTTGGAGTCGTCAATTCTATAACAAATTAGCATGTGTGACTTCGCTCGATTTTATTTTTGTTTATGCCCCACTGTTGTGAACGTCAATTCTATAACGTATATTTGTTTGAGGTTTAAATAAGCTCCACGTTATTAATAATTTGTAATAATATTACTAACGTGCATATTCTGTATGTACGGTTATTTTGCCGCATGTAGGATGCGTAATTCTATAACTAGTGTTCTGTATAATGTTGTTCTGATAATGCGTTTGTATTTGTGGGCTAGTGCTTTTAAATTTTCCCGCACTTCTGGTTGACACGGCGACCGGCTCTAACCGTATGTTGGCAATTGTAGGTTAGTCTGTTTCTTTTGTCGCCGGCAAAGCTATGTTCGCCTTGCGTACCTGCTCGCTCCCACAAATACCTGTGAACAAACTCTTATTCTACTCACACACATGAAGTGACAACTCTGGTATGGTAATCATAAGTTTGTTTTATTATTTTTTCAGCTTTTTTGTTAAACAATACAAGTGGTTCGGTCTTGGATCGACCTTAACAGTTCAGTATCGATTCATTATTGAATCCACTCTTCAATGATTAGTAAATAATTTTTAACATAAATTAAATATCTCAGGGCTAGGGTTCTTTGGGCCAGTTATGAAGTCAGAAAAATGCTTTAAAAGGGAGTACAACACATTACAATTACATATAAAACAATAAAACTGAATTATCAATGTTTACAAAATAAAATATTTAGTTTTCTTCACCGTCAGCGGTAACGAACTCTGTCGGCACGGGATGTAAGGTAAAACTTTACGTTTTTACTTATAAAAACTTAGTGTTCCGAGTCGTCAATATTATAGTGATATTTAGTTAAGTAATGGACACGTCATGGACAACGAAATCCAAGGAAATTGAATAATAAACAAGATGGCCGCTTGGTCGGCTAACCCAAACGTCATGTATGAAAGTTTTTTGGTTTTAAATAAAGTTGTTTTTATCGTTAATCAGTACGTTAATGATCAACGGGTGTTACAATTAGCACTGTAAATTGTTTATATGGTGTAGTGATGTGGATTTGTGTATATTGTGGTAATGGAAATACTTCGGATTTATAATTACGTTCCTGTAGTACTACGAGCAATCGTTCGCTAGCGTCTTTGTGGTTCTGAGGTAGTATTACACTTCCACTGGTCGGTATTTACTTCTTTATAATGTCTGGGAGTTTTTCTTTACTTCACTGGTTTATTTTACAACATTGGCTGAGTATTACTTGATTAGTTTGGTTTTATCACAAGCGTCCGCTATAAGACTCAACTCTTCAGCGTGGCATCTAACAATACAACTATCCGTCCATCTCGTCTTTGTAACGGCTTTTTGACCAGTAGACTAGGGTTCTGATTGGTCAGTTTCCGTGAACTTGAGGTCAAGCGGCACATATTACAAAAATTATATCCTTGCCTTTACAGTCAAAAAATACTCCCTCGTTAATTTTTGTTTAAACTAAAATTGGTTTACATATTTCTGTTCCTTTTTTAAAGGTCTACATTTTGGTATATAATTTTGTATCAGTTAACTTCATATTAGGTGACCTTGCACCTTTACAAAATCTATAAATTTGGACTATAACACTGCCCTTACATTCACTATGATACAATACTTAATTTTCGTTAGATTAATTTCATTTGATACACAATTACTCTAAGACTTGTCCATTATTAAATTTTGACCCTATTTTGTTATTATTGTGTTATATTGATTTGATAACTTAATCATTTCTGACATTATTTGATTTTATATGTCATGTCCGGCCTAGGCCTCAAATTTGACTTCATACTCATTGTCTAAATTACATTAATTATTAAATTGTTTTCTGGTTTGAACCCTTTTGCCTGATTACATTTGTTCTAAAGATTACTACACTTTTCTTTAACTTATTCTAACAATGTTTATTAACTAACACAAAATTCTTTAACATACTAACTAAAATGGTTGCCTTCATGGCCAAGATTACATTCATTTTTTGACAAATGATAACATAAAATATTCAGTTTACCATAATACCCATTACATTTTCATACTATTAAGCTCTACTAATGGATCATTAATAGTGTTTATATGAGACCTCTATTTAAGTATTTTTGGGTATTATGTTGTAACATATAACTTCCATTCTGCCTATAGGCTTAATACACTCCTCATAATCCTTTACATATGATTTATTAATGATAATAATTATTGGCATTGGCCTAAATAAAAGAAAAATAAACATGGTTAAGCACTGCTATGCCTTCTACTTTAACAACCAACAACATGGGATAAATAAATATAAAACCTTTCAATAAATAATGCTACATTACTACAATTGTTTGTTTACACTCTAACATTTAGTGTGTCTGTCACTTTACAATGTTTTTAAGAGTTGTATCTCTTGTATAGACCTATTTGGTTTTTTTTTTTTACATTTAACATAATTAGAGGGATCACTGATCTTTACAGTCTTATCTGTGTGATTAATGATCACCCTTGTTTTCCACTTTTCCCACTTTTCACTTATGCACTTTTCACAGGTTTTGTTATTATCTATAGTACATGGCTTCTTATTTATCACACTATTGTGTTGTACTTTTTATTTTAAATTGTTACATACTGGATTTTATTTATTCTGACTTTATTATTATTATTTGGGCTATTTTCGTTAATCGTTTTGGGGCTCTCATTATGTCACATTACATAATTGCTCCCCCCCCCCCAAGACATGGTTATTTTTTCGAAACTGGGGTTTAGGGAAAAATAAGCTGTTGCTTTTATTCATGGAATTTTTTCATTTCCTATGGTTTCAGGGATTGGGTTGTGATGAATTTTTTTAAGTTGGTTATTATCTCATAATTTACACATAACTTCTTTTCTACTTTGGCGAATCTACGAAATATATTAATTCTTTTCATCTTCTTCATATAGGCGATTTAGTTACCAACTGATTGTTCCTTTCCTCTGGGGTTTCTCCTGTTCCTATGGATTCCTTAATTGGGTTTATCAATTCCTCCCTAACTTGAAATGGCACGGTGAATGCATATCGGCTGTGAGTGGCACTATTCTGACATATTCCTCACCCGACCATTCACCCTGTGCATGGTACAGTGCTCATTGGCCCCTGCCCATCATAATAATTACTGAGTGGCGCTGTAGCTTTCTACTGTCTCATAAAAATGGTAACTCTTGCGTTACTTTAAATACCCTCGGAATCATGTTGTCTTCTTACTTCTTTTCATTATTATAAATTGTATCTTAGCAGTTCCCCTTACTTTCATATAACTTATTTTCAGTTTTGGTAAAATCCTTGGTATACTTCTTCTTTTCAATTTAATTTTATTTCGTTGTTAATTGATTCATTAGCCACTATGTTATTCATCTTCTGTTTCAATATCCCTTTTTAGCAGTTACAAATATAGTTATTATTATCTCATTTATTCAAAAAAATCAATTCTTTTCTGCAAGTTCATTTGTTTTAAGTACTTCTTTGCTTCTTTTTCATTATTGTCCCCTGGTTATCGTTGTTAATTGTCTTTCTCTTCTTTATTGATCCAAAATAAATTCTCAAAAGTATCCTGTAAGATGACCTTACTCATTTTAGAATTTGGCGGGTTATTTGTTCAGGTTTTTTGAAATCTTTATTGGTCATTTGCTTTATCATCATTTTCCTTCTCAATTCTCCGATAGTTTGCCTGGTCGGTAATCGTTGATTTGTTTCATGGTTTTTATAGTGTATGATATTTAGTTTTTATCCATGGTCCATAAATTCAGTTACCCTTATTTCTCGGATTACTCTGGTATGCAGAACTGTTTCTGTGCTGGTGATATAGATCTTGGCTACCTGGTGTTCTGATTTTTCTGTTGTTAAATCTTCACTTGTTTCATGGCCTACTTGAATTGCTTTATTATCTATTTTACTAAATGAATACTTTAATGGCATATTCATTATTGATGATCTCACTGTCATTTTATTATACGTTTCCATTTTTGGTATATTCCATTTAAGTATAGACCTTCTGAAGTTTTTACTCACTGTTTGTTTGTTGATCCCTCCTAGAATTTCCTTCGTCATTCTCCTACATTCCATAAAATTCATCATTTCCGCATGGTCAGTAATTTGTATATAAAACGTCTCAAGCAGTCCGTTCTTCATCATCTCCAATTCTTCTCTGGTGTTGATTAGTTTTTTTAGAGGCATTTTCTTAGTCTTCTTAATGATTTGGTTCTTCATTCCTTTATTTTCTTTTTCCTGGTTCGAATGTTCAATGTTTTTACCTTTTGGTATCTCTTCTGTTGTCTCCTCACTGTCCTTTTTAAGAAAAGTGTATAGACCCGTTTTATTTTCCTTCATTTGTTCGAGATCCTCATTAAATCTACGCCAACTCTCCTTAGTCATTCCTTCCAGAGCTTTTCTGAACTCGTTCATAAATTCCGTATTGGCTATTTGTTTTGTCATTTTCTTCTGTTGCTTCCCTTCCACGTCTTTGACTATTTCTTCTGCTCTTTGAATACTTGATTGTCCCATGTTTTTATTACTTGGTATTCCGTCGAACTCTTCTATTCGATTATGTTCCTTCCTCCAATTACACATATCTTCTCTGGATAGTTCAAACATGACTCTTATCCATTCCCTTAATTCTGCGTTTTCTGTTTGTATTGGTCTTTCTGGTTGTCTTATTGATTGTCTCCATTGTTCATACTCCTCCTGTGTATATTCCTCTGTCACCTGTGCGTATACTCCCGTTCTTTCATTTTTCATTTGTGTGCAGTTTTCATCCCATCTTTCCCAATCTTCTTCAGTCATTCCTTCCATTTTGTTATCGTCTTTTTCGTGGGCTGTCCCTGTAGTCTCTTCTTCATTATACTTGGTGTCTAACTTCCTCATCTCATCATAAATATCTCTCAATGTCATCTTGTCGTTTGGTGTTCCCATTGCATTCGCGCGACCCATTTGTGCTCTTTCATGGTCCGTGGTACCTTTCTTAATGTACTCCATCTCTCTGCTGAATTTTTTAAATAATGTTGTCATCCATTCCGCATAGCTGAATCGTTTTTCTGGTTTTGGAATTTTCGTTTGTTTTTCTTCTATTACCGTTTCATTATTATTTACTATTTCTTCCTCCATAACTTCCCTCTTTTGCATCTCTGGACTTATAACCGCCGCCTGCTAAAATTAGGTTAACTGTATTGTTTAATAGTGGTATTATAGTCCGTAATTTTCCTAATTCAGCCTCACTAGTTGGACGACAATCTGTAATATATTTTTATTGTGTGGGTGTTCAATATCTTTATGCCTCACTATTGGACAACAATTCTATAACAATTAATAGAATGTGAGTACGTGTTTGTGGGTTTATTCTATTCAGCCTCCCGTTGGTATGCGCCAATCTGTAGTATATTTTTGTGTGAGTACGTGTTTGCCTTCTTTAAAGCCTCACGTTGGAGTCGTCAATTCTATAACAAATTAGCATGTGTGACTTCGCTCGATTTTATTTTTGTTTTATGCCCCACTGTTGTGAACGTCAATTCTATAACGTATATTTAATTGAGGTTTAAATAAGCTCCACGTTATTAATAATTTGTAATAATATTACTAACGTGCATATTCTGTATGTACGGTTTTTTTGACGCACGTAGGATGTGTAATTCTATAACTAGTGTTCTGTATAATGTTGTTCTGATAATGCGTTTGTATTTGTGGGCTAGTGCTTTTAAATTTTCCCGCACTTCTGGTTGACACGGCGACCGGCTCTAACCGTATGTTGGCAATTGTAGGTTAGTCTGTTTCTTTTGTCGCCGGCAAAGCTATGTTCGCCTTGCGTACCTGCTCGCTCCCACAAATACCTGTGAACAAACTCTTATTCTACTCACACACATGAAGTGACAACTCTGGTATGGTAATCATAAGTTTGTTTTATTATTTTTTCAGCTTTTTTGTTAAACAATACAAGTGGTTCGGTCTTGGATCGACCTTAACAGTTCAGTATCGATTCATTATTGAATCCACTCTTCAATGATTAGTAAATAATTTTTAACATAAATTAAATATCTCAGGGCTAGGGTTCTTTGGGCCAGTTATGAAGTCAGAAAAATGCTTTAAAAGGGAGTACAACACATTACAATTACATATAAAACAATAAAACTGAATTATCAATGTTTACAAAATAAAATATTTAGTTTTTTTCACCGTCAGTGGTAACGAACTCTGTCGGCACTGGAAATTGAATAAATATCACTATAATATTGACGACTCGGAACACTAAGTTTTTTATAAGTAAAAACGTAAAGTTTTACCTTACAGGCTACCTTTAGCTTAAAGGCTTACTTTACGTTTTTACTTATAAAAAACTTAGTGTTCTGAGTCGTCAATATTATAGTGATATTTAGTTAAGTAACGGACACGTCATGGACAACGAAATCCAAGGAAATTGAATAATAAACAAGATGGCCGCTTGGTCGGCTAACCCAAACGTCATGTATGAAAGTTTTTTGGTTTTAAATAAAGTTGTTTTTATCGTTAATCAGTATGTTAATGATCAACGGGTGTTACAATTAGCACTGTAAATTGTTTATATGGTGTAGTGAAGTGGATTTGTGTATATTGTGGTAATGGAAATACTTCGGATTTATAATTACGTTCCTGTAGTACTACGAGCAATCGTTCGCTAGCGTCTTTGTGGTTCTGAGGTAGTATTACACTTCCACTGGTCGGTATTTACTTCTTTATAATGTCTGGGAGTTTTTCTTTACTTCACTGGTTTATTTTACAACATTGGCTGAGTATTACTTGATTAGTTTGGTTTTATCACAAGCGTCCGCTATAAGACTCAACTCTTCAGCGTGGCATCTAACAATACAACTATCCATTCATCTCGTCTTTGTAACGGCTTTTTGACCAGTAGACTAGGGTTCTGATTGGTCAGTTTCCGTGAACTTGAGGTCAAGCGGCATATATTACAAAAATTATATCCTTGCCTTTACAGTCAAAAAATACTCCCTCGTTAATTTTTGTTTAAACTAAAATTGGTTTACATATTTCTGTTCCTTTTTTAAAGGTCTACATTTTGGTATATAATTTTGTATCAGTTAACTTCATATTAGGTGACCTTGCACCTTTACAAAATCTATAAATCTGGACTATAACACTGCCCTTACATTCACTATGATACAATACTTAATTTTCGTTAGATTAATTTCATTTGATACACAATTACTCTAAGACTTGTCCATTATTAAATTTTGACCCTATTTTGTTATTATTGTGTTACATTGATTTGATAACTTAATCATTTCTGACATTATTTGATTTTATATGTCATGTCCGGCCTAGGCCTCAAATTTGACTTCATACTCATTGTCTAAATTACATTAATTATTAAATTGTTTTCTGGTTTGAACCCTTTTGCCTGATTACATTTGTTCTAAAGATTACTACACTTTTCTTTAACTTATTCTAACAATGTTTATTAACTAACACAAAATTCTTTAACATACTAACTAAAATGGTTGCCTTCATGGCCAAGATTACATTCATTTTTTGACAAATGATAACATAAAATATTCAGTTTACCATAATACCCATTACATTTTCATACTATTAAGCTCTACTAATGGATCATTAATAGTGTTTATATGAGACCTCTATTTAAGTATTTTTGGGTATTATGTTGTAACATATACCTTCTATTCTGCCTATAGGCTTAATACACTCCTCATAATCCTTTACATATGATTTATTAATGATAATAATTATTGGCATTGGCCTAAATAAAAGAAAAATAAACATGGTTAAGCACTGCTAATGCCTTCTACTTTAACAACCAACAACATGGGATAAATAAATATAAAACCTTTCAATAAATAATGCTACATTACTACAATTGTTTGTTTACACTCTAACATTTAGTGTGTCTGTCACTTTACAAAGTTTTTAAGAGTTGTATCTCTTGTATAGACCTATTTGGTTTTTTTTTTTTACATTTAACATAATTAGAGGGATCACTGATCTTTACAGTCTTATCTGTGTGATTAATGATCACCCTTGTTTTCCACTTTTCCCACTTTTCACTTATGCACTTTTCACAGGTTTTGTTATTATCTATAGTACATGGCTTCTTATTTATCACACTATTGTGTTGTACTTTTTATTTTAAATTGTTACATACTGGATTTTATTTATTCTGACTTTATTATTATTATTTGGGCTATTTTCGTTAATCGTTTTGGGACTCTCATTATGTCACATTACATAATTGCTCCCCCCCCCAAGACATGGTTATTTTTTCGAAACTGGGGTTTAGGGAAAAATAAGCTGTTGCTTTTATTCATGGAATTTTTTCATTTCCTATGGTTTCAGGGATTGGGTTGTGATGAATTTTTTTAAGTTGGTTATTATCTCATAATTTACACATAACTTCTTTTCTACTTTGGCGAATCTACGAAATATATTAATTCTTTTCATCTTCTTCATATAGGCGATTTAGTTACCAACTGATTGTTCCTTTCCTCTGGGGTTTCTCCTGTTCCTATGGATTCCTTAATTGGGTTTATCAATTCCTCCCTAACTTGAAATGGCACGGTGAATGCATATCGGCTGTGAGTGGCACTATTCTGACATATTCCTCACCCGACCATTCACCCTGTGCATGGTACAGTGCTCGTTGGCCCCTGCCCATCATAATAATTACTGAGTGGCGCTGTAGCTTTCTACTGTCTCATAAAAATGGTAACTCTTGCGTTACTTTAAATACCCTCGGAATCATGTTGTCTTCTTACTTCTTTTCATTATTATAAATTGTATCTTAGCAGTTCCCCTTACTTTCATATAACTTATTTTCAGTTTTGGTAAAATCCTTGGTATACTTCTTCTTTTCAATTTAATTTTATTTCGTTGTTAATTGATTCATTAGCCACTATGTTATTCATCTTCTGTTTCAATATCCCTTTTTAGCAGTTACAAATATAGTTATTATTATCTCATTTATTCACAAACATCAATTCTTTTCTGCAAGTTCATTTGTTTTAAGTACTTCTTTGCTTCTTTTTCATTATTGTCCCCTGGTTATCGTTGTTAATTGTCTTTCTCTTCTTTATTGATCCAAAATAAATTCTCAAAAGTATCCTGTAAGATGACCTTACTCATTTTAGAATTTGGCGGGTTATTTGTTCAGGTTTTTTGAAATCTTTATTGGTCATTTGCTTTATCATCATTTTCCTTCTCAATTCTCCGATAGTTTGCCTGGTCGGTAATCGTTGATTTGTTTCATGGTTTTTATAGTGTATGATATTTAGTTTTTATCCATGGTCCATAAATTCAGTTACCCTTATTTCTCGGATTACTCTGGTATGCAGAACTGTTTCTGTGCTGGTGATATAGATCTTGGCTACCTGGTGTTCTGATTTTTCTGTTGTTAAATCTTCACTTGTTTCATGGCCTACTTGAATTGCTTTATTATCTATTTTACTAAATGAATACTTTAATGGCATATTCATTATTGATGATCTCACTGTCATTTTATTATACGTTTCCATTTTTGGTATATTCCATTTAAGTATAGACCTTCTGAAGTTTTTACTCACTGTTTGTTTGTTGATCCCTCCTAGAATTTCCTTCGTCGTTCTCCTACATTCCATAAAATTCATCATTTCCGCATGGTCAGTAATTTGTATATAAAACGTCTCAAGCAGTCCGTTCTTCATCATCTCCAATTCTTCTCTGGTGTTGATTAGTTTTTTTAGAGGCATTTTCTTAGTCTTCTTAATGATTTGGTTCTTCATTCCTTTATTTTCTTTTTCCTGGTTCGAATGTTCAATGTTTTTACCTTTTGGTATCTCTTCTGTTGTCTCCTCACTGTCCTTTTTAAGAAAAGCGTATAGACCCATTTTATTTTCCTTCATTTGTTCGAGATCCTCATTAAATCTACACCAACTCTCCTTAGTCATTCCTTCCAGAGCTTTTCTGAACTCGTTCTTAAATTCCGTATTGGCTATTTGTTTTGTCATTTTCTTCTGTTGCTTCCCTTCCACGTCTTTGACTATTTCTTCTGCTCTTTGAATACTTGATTGTCCCATGTTTTTATTACTTGGTATTCCATCGAACTCTTCTATTCGATTATGTTCCTTCCTCCAATTACACATATCTTCTCTGGATAGTTCAAACATGACTCTTATCCATTCCCTTAATTCTGCGTTTTCTGTTTGTATTGGTCTTTCTGGTTGTCTTATTGATTGTCTCCATTGTTCATACTCCTCCTGTGTATATTCCTCTGTCACCTGTGGGTATACTCCCGTTCTTTCATTTTTCATTTGTGTGCAGTTTTCATCCCATCTTTCCCAATCTTCTTCAGTCATTCCTTCCATTTTGTTATCGTCTTTTTCGTGGGCTGTCCCTGTAGTCTCTTCTTCATTATACTTGGTGTCTAACTTCCTCATCTCATCATAAATATCTCTCAATGTCATCTTCTCGTTTGGTGTTCCCATTGCATTCGCGCGACCCATTTGTGCTCTTTCATGGTCCGTGGTATCTTTCTTAATGTACTCCATCTCTCTGCTGAATTTTTTAAATAATGTTGTCATCCATTCCGCATAGCTGAATCGTTTTTCTGGTTTTGGAATTTTCGTTTGTTTTTCTTCTATTACCGTTTCATTATTATTTACTATTTCTTCCTCCATAACTTCCCTCTTTTGCATCTCTGGACTTATAACCGCCGCCTGCTAAAATTAGGTTAACTGTATTGTTTAATAGTGGTATTATAGTCCGTAATTTTCCTAATTCAGCCTCACTAGTTGGACGACAATCTGTAATATATTTTTATTGTGTGGGTGTTCAATATCTTTATGCCTCACTATTGGACAACAATTCTATAACAATTAATAGAATGTGAGTACGTGTTTGTGGGTTTATTCTATTCAGCCTCCCGTTGGTATGCGCCAATCTGTAGTATATTTTTGTGTGAGTACGTGTTTGCCTTCTTTAAAGCCTCACGTTGGAGTCGTCAATTCTATAACAAATTAGCATGTGTGACTTCGCTCGATTTTATTTTTGTTTTATGCCCCACTGTTGTGAACGTCAATTCTATAACGTATATTTAATTGAGGTTTAAATAAGCTCCACGTTATTAATAATTTGTAATAATATTACTAACGTGCATATTCTGTATGTACGGTTTTTTTGCCGCACGTAGGATGTGTAATTCTATATCTAGTGTTCTGTATAATGTTGTTCTGATAATGCGTTTGTATTTGTGGGCTAGTGCTTTTAAATTTTCCCGCACTTCTGGTTGACACGGCGACCGGCTCTAACCGTATGTTGGCAATTGTAGGTTAGTCTGTTTCTTTTGTCGCCGGCAAAGCTATGTTCGCCTTGCGTACCTGCTCGCTCCCACAAATACCTGTGAAGAAACTCTTATTCTACTCACACACATGAAGTGACAACTCTGGTATGGTAATCATAAGTTTGTTTTATTATTTTTTCAGCTTTTTTGTTAACATAAGTGGTTCGGTCTTGGATCGACCTTAAGAGTTCAGTATTGATTCATTATTGAATCCACTCTTCAATGATTAGTAAATAATTTTTAACATAAATCAAATATCTCAGGGCTAGGGTTCTTTGGGCCAGTTATGAAGTCAGAAAAATGCTTTAAAAGGGAGTACAACACATTACAATTACATATAAAACAATAAAACTGAATTATCAATGTTTACAAAATAAAATATTTAGTTTTTTTCACTGTCAGCGGTAACGAACTCTGTCGGCACTGGAAATTGAATAAATATCACTATAATATTGACGACTCAGAACACTAAGTTTTTATAAGTAAAAAACAGCCTGTAAGGTAAAACTTTACGTTTTTACATATAAAAAACTTAGTGTTCCGAGTCGTCAATATTATAGTGATATTTAGTTAAGTAACGGACACGTCATGGACAACGAAATCCAAGGAAATTGAATAATAAACAAGATGGCCGCTTGGTCGGCTAACCCAAACGTCATGTATGAAAGTTTTTTGGTTTTAAATAAGTTGTTTTTATCGTTAATCACTACGTTAATGATCAACGGGTGTTACAATTAGCACTGTAAATTGTTTATATGGTGTAGTGAAGTGGATTTGTGTATATTGTGGTAATGGAAATACTTTGGATTTATAATTACGTTCCTGTAGTACTACGAGCAATCGTTCGCTAGCGTCTTTGTGGTTCTGAGGTAGTATTGCACTTCCACTGGTCGGTATTTACTTCTTTATAATGTCTGGGAGTTTTTCTTTACTTCACTGGTTTATTTTACAACATTGGCTGAGTATTACTTGATTAGTTTGGTTTTATCACAAGCGTCCGCTATAAGACTCAACTCTTCAGCGTGGCATCTAACAATACAACTATCCGTTCATCTCGTCTTTGTAACGGCTTTTTGACCAGTAGACTAGGGTTCTGATTGGTCAGTTTCCGTGAACTTGAGGTCAAGCGGCACATATTACAAAAATTATATCCTTGCCTTTACAGTCAAAAAATACTCCCTCGTTAATTTTTGTTTAAACTAAAATTGGTTTACATATTTCTGTTCCTTTTTTAAAGGTCTACATTTTGGTATATAATTTTGTATCAGTTAACTTCATATTAGGTGACCTTGCACCTTTACAAAATCTATAAATCTGGACTATAACACTGCCCTTACATTCACTATGATACAATACTTAATTTTCGTTAGATTAATTTCATTTGATACACAATTACTCTAAGACTTGTCCATTATTAAATTTTGACCCTATTTTGTTATTATTGTATTATATTGATTTGATAACTTAATCATTTCTGACATTATTTGATTTTAAATGTCATGTACGGCCTAGGCCTCAAATTTGACTTCATACTCATTGTCTAAATTACATTAATTATTAAATTGTTTTCTGGTTTGAACCCTTTTGCCTGATTACATTTGTTCTAAAGATTACTACACTTTTCTTTAACTTATTCTAACAATGTTTATTAACTAACACAAAATTCTTTAACATACTAACTAAAATGGTTGCCTTCATGGCCAAGATTACATTCATTTTTTGACAAATGATAACATAAAATATTCAGTTTACCATAATACCCATTACATTTTCATACTATTAAGCTCTACTAATGGATCATTAATAGTGTTTATATGAGACCTCTATTTAAGAATTTTTGGGTATTATGTTGTAACATATACCTTCTATTCTGCCTATAGGCTTAATACACTCCTCATAATCCTTTACATATGATTTATTAATGATAATAATTATTGGCATTGGCCTAAATAAAAGAAAAATAAACATGGTTAAGCACTGCTATGCCTTCTACTCTAACAACCAACAACATGGGATAAATAAATATAAAACCTTTCAATAAATAATGCTACATTACTACAATTGTTTGTTTACACTCTAACATTTAGTGTGTCTGTCACTTTACAATGTTTTTAAGAGTTGTATCTCTTGTATAGACCTATTTGGTTTTTTTTTTTTACATTTAACATAATTAGAGGGATCACTGATCTTTACAGTCTTATCTGTGTGATTAATGATCACCCTTGTTTTCCACTTTTCACAGGTTTTGTTATTATCTATAGTACATGGCTTCTTATTTATCACACTATTGTGTTGTACTTTTTATTTTAAATTGTTACATACTGGATTTTATTTATTCTGACTTTATTATTATTATTTGGGCTATTTTCATTAATCGTTTTGGGACTCTCATTATGTCACATTACATAATTGCTCCCCCCCCCCCAAGACATGGTTATTTTTTCGAAACTGGGGTTTAGGGAAAAATAAGCTGTTACTTTTATTCATGGAATTTTTTCATTTCCTATGGTTTCAGGGATTGGGTTTTGATGAATTTTTTTAAGTTTGTTATTTTCTCATAATTTACACATAACTTCTTTTCTACTTTGGCGAATCTACGAAATATATTAATTCTTTTCATCTTCTTCATATAGGCGATTTAGTTACCAACTGATTGTTCCTTTCCTCTGGGGTTTCTCCTGTTCCTATGGATTCCTTAATTGGGTTTATCAATTCCTCCCTAACTTGAAATGGCACGGTGAATGCATATCGGCTGTGAGTGGCACTATTCTGACATATTCCTCACCCGACCATTCACCCCGTGCATGGTACAGTGCTCGTTGGCCCCTGCCCATCATAATAATTACTGAGTGGCGCTGTAGCTTTCTACTCTCTCATAAAAATGGTAACTCTTGCGTTACTTTAAATACCCTCAGAATCATGTTGTCTTCTTACTTCTTTTCATTATTATAAATTGTATCTTAGCAGTTCCCCTTACTTTCATATAACTTATTTTCAGTTTTGGTAAAATCCTTGGTATACTTCTTCTTTTCAATTTAATTTTATTTCATTGTTAATTGATTCATTAGCCACTATGTTATTCATCTTCTGTTTCAATATCCCTTTTTAGCAGTTACAAATATAGTTATTATTATCTCATTTATTCACAAACATCAATTCTTTTCTGCAAGTTCATTTGTTTTAAGTACTTCTTTGCTTCTTTTTCATTATTGTCCCCTGGTTATCGTTGTTAATTGTCTTTCTCTTCTTTATTGATCCAAAATAAATTCTCAAAAGTATCCTGTAAGATGACCTTACTCATTTTAGAATTTGGCGGGTTATTTGTTCAGGTTTTTTGAAATCTTTATTGGTCATTTGCTTTATCATCATTTTCCTTCTCAATTCTCCGATAGTTTGCCTGGTCGGTAATCGTTGATTTGTTTCATGGTTTTTATAGTGTGTGATATTTAGTTTTTATCCATGGTCCATAAATTCAGTTACCCTTATTTCTCGGATTACTCTGGTATGCAGAACTGTTTCTGTGCTGGTGATATAGATCTTGGCTACCTGGTGTTCTGATTTTTCTGTTGTTAAATCTTCACTTGTTTCATGGCCTACTTGAATTGCTTTATTATCTATTTTACTAAATGAATACTTTAATGGCATATTCATTATTGATGATCTCACTGTCATTTTATTATACGTTTCCATTTTTGGTATATTCCATTTAAGTATAGACCTTCTGAAGTTTTTACTCACTGTTTGTTTGTTGATCCCTCCTAGAATTTCCTTCGTCGTTCTCCTACATTCCATAAAATTCATCATTTCCGCATGGTCAGTAATTTGTATATAAAACGTCTCAAGCAGTCCGTTCTTCATCATCTCCAATTCTTCTCTGGTGTTGATTAGTTTTTTTAGAGGCATTTTCTTAGTCTTCTTAATGATTTGGTTCTTCATTCCTTTATTTTCTTTTTCCTGGTTCGAATGTTCAATGTTTATACCTTTTGGTATCTCTTCTGTTGTCTCCTCACTGTCCTTTTTAAGAAAAGCGTATAGACCCGTTTTATTTTCCTTCATTTGTTCGAGATCCGCATTAAATCTACACCAACTGTCCTTAGTCATTCCTTCCAGAGCTTTTCTGAACTCGTTCATAAATTCCGTATTGGCTATTTGTTTTGTCATTTTCTTCTGTTGCTTCCCTTCCACGTCTTTGACTATTTCTTCTGCTCTTTGAATACTTGATTGTCCCATGTTTTTATTACTTGGTATTCCGTCGAACTCTTCTATTCGATTATGTTCCTTCCTCCAATTACACATAACTTCTCTGGATAGTTCAAACATGACTCTTATCCATTCCCTTATTCTGCGTTTTCTGTTAGTATTGGTCTTTCTGGTTGTCTTATTGATTGTCTCCATTGTTCATACTCCTCCTGTGTATATTCCTCTGTCACCTGTGCGTATACTCCCATTCTTTCATTTTTCATTTGTGTGCAGTTTTCATCCCATCTTTCCCAATCTTCTTCAGTCATTCCTTCCATTTTGTTATCGTCTTTTTCGTGGGCTGTCCCTATAGTCTCTTCTTCATTATACTTGGTGTCTAACTTCCACATCTCATCATAAATATCTCTCAATGTCATCTTGTCGTTTGGTGTTCCCATTGCATTCGCGCGACTCATTTGTGCTCTTTCATGGTCCGTGGTATCTTTCTTAATGTACTCCATCTCTCTGCTGAATTTTTTATATAATGTCATCCATTCCGCATAGCTGAATCGTTTTTCTGGTTCTGGAATTTTCGTTTGTTTTTCTTCTATTTCCGTTTCATTATTATTTACTATTTCTTCCTCCATAACTTCCCTCTTTTGCATCTCTGGACTTATAACCGCCGCCTGCTAAAATTAGGTTGACTGTATTGTTTAATAGTGGTATTATAGTCCGTAATTTTCCTAATTCAGCCTCACTAGTTGGACGACAATCTGTAATATATTTTTATTGTGTGGGTGTTCAATATCTTTATGCCTCACTACTGGACGACAATTCTATAACAATTAACAGAATGTGAGTACGTGTTTGTGGGTTTATTCTATTCAGCCTCTCGTTGGTATGCGCCAATCTGTAATATATTTTTATTGTGAGTACGTGTTTGCCTTCTTTAAAGCCTCACATTGGAGTCGTCAATTCTATAACAAATTAGCATGTGTGACTTCGCTCGATTTTATTTTTGTTTTATGCCCCACTGTTGTGAACGTCAATTCTATAACGTATATTTGTTTGAGGTTTAAATAAGCTCCACGTTATTAATAATTTGTAATAATATTACTAACGTGCATATTCTGTATGTACGGTTATTTTGCCGCACGTAGGATGCGTAATTCTGTAACTAGTGTTCTGTATAATGTTGTTCTGATAATGCGTTTGTATTTGTGGGCTAGTGCTTTTAAATTTTCCCGCACTTCTGGTTGACACGGCGACCGGCTCTAACCGTATGTTGGCAATTGTAGGTTAGTCTGTTTTTTTGTCGCCGGCAAAGCTATGTTCGCCTTGCGTACCTGCTCGCTCCCACAAATACCTGTGAACAAACTCTTATTCTACTCACACACATCAAGTGACAACTCTGGTATGGTAATCATAAGTTTGTTTTATTATTTTTTCAGCTTTTTTGTTAAAAAACACAAGTGGTTCGGTCTTGGATCGACCTTAACAGTTCAGTATCGATTCATTATTGAATCCACTCTTCAATGATTAGTAAATAATTTTTAACATAAATTAAATATCTCAGGGCTAGGGTTCTTTGGGCCAGTTATGAAGTCAGAAAAATGCTTTAAAAGGAGTACAACACATTACAATTACATATAAAACAATAAAACTGAATTATCAATGTTTACAAAATAAAATATTTAGTTTTTTTCACCGTCAGCGGTAACGAACTCTGTCGGCACTGGAAATTGAATAAATATCACTATAATATTGACGACTCGGAACACTAAGTTTTTATAAGTAAAAAACAGCCTGTAAGGTAAAACTTTACGTTTTTACTTATAAAAAACTTAGTGTTCCGGGTCGTCAATATTATAGTGATATTTAGTTAAGTAACGGACACGTCATGGATAACGAAATCCAAGGAAATTGAATAATAAACAAGATGGCCGCTTGGTCGGCTAACCCAAACGTCATGTATGAAAGTTTTTTGGTTTTAAATAAGTTGTTTTTATCGTTAATCACTACGTTAATGATCAACGGGTGTTACAATTAGCACTGTAAATTGTTTATATGGTGTAGTGAAGTGGATTTGTGTATATTGTGGTAATGGAAATACTTTGGATTTATAATTACGTTCCTGTAGTACTACGAGCAATCGTTCGCTAGCGTCTTTGTGGTTCTGAGGTAGTATTACACTTCCACTGGTCGGTATTTACTTCTTTATAATGTCTGGGAGTTTTTCTTTACTTCACTGGTTTATTTTACAACATTGGCTGAGTATTACTTGATTAGTTTGGTTTTATCACAAGCGTCCGCTATAAGACTCAACTCTTCAGCGTGGCATCTAACAATACAACTATCCGTTCATCTCGTCTTTGTAACGGCTTTTTGACCAGTAGACTAGGGTTCTGATTGGTCAGTTTCCGTGAACTTGAGGTCAAGCGGCACATATTACAAAAATTATATCCTTGCCTTTACAGTCAAAAAATACTCCCTCGTTAATTTTTGTTTAAACTAAAATTGGTTTACATATTTCTGTTCCTTTTTTAAAGGTCTACATTTTGGTATATAATTTTGTATCAGTTAACTTCATATTAGGTGACCTTGCACCTTTACAAAATCTATAAATCTGGACTATAACACTGCCCTTACATTCACTATGATACAATACTTAATTTTCGTTAGATTAATTTCATTTGATACACAATTACTCTAAGACTTGTCCATTATTAAATTTTGACCCTATTTGGTTATTATTGTATTATATTGATTTGATAACTTAATCATTTCTGACATTATTTGATTTTAAATGTCATGTACGGCCTAGGCCTCAAATTTGACTTCATACTCATTGTCTAAATTACATTAATTATTAAATTGTTTTCTGGTTTGAACCCTTTTGCCTGATTACATTTGTTCTAAAGATTACTACACTTTTCTTTAACTTATTCTAACAATGTTTATTAACTAACACAAAATTCTTTAACATACTAACTAAAATGGTTGCCTTCATGGCCAAGATTACATTCATTTTTTGACAAATGATAACATAAAATATTCAGTTTACCATAATACCCATTACATTTTCATACTATTAAGCTCTACTAATGGATCATTAATAGTGTTTATATGAGACCTCTATTTAAGTATTTTTGGGTATTATGTTGTAACATATAACTTCCATTCTGCCTATAGGCTTAATACACTCCTCATAATCCTTTACATATGATTTATTAATGATAATAATTATTGGCATTGGCCTAAATAAAAGAAAAATAAACATGGTTAAGCACTGCTATGCCTTCTACTTTAACAACCAACAACATGGGATAAATAAATATAAAACCTTTCAATAAATAATGCTACATTACTACAATTGTTTGTTTACACTCTAACATTTAGTGTGTCTGTCACTTTACAATGTTTTTAAGAGTTGTATCTCTTGTATAGACCTATTTGGTTTTTTTTTTTTACATTTAACATAATTAGAGGGATCACTGATCTTTACAGTCTTATCTGTGTGATTAATGATCACCCTTGTTTTCCACTTTTCACAGGTTTTGTTATTATCTATAGTACATGGCTTCTTATTTATCACACTATTGTGTTGTACTTTTTATTTTAAATTGTTACATACTGGATTTTATTTATTCTGACTTTATTATTATTATTTGGGCTATTTTCATTAATCGTTTTGGGACTCTCATTATGTCACATTACATAATTGCTCCCCCCCCCCAAGACATGGTTATTTTTTCGAAACTGGGGTTTAGGGAAAAATAAGCTGTTACTTTTATTCATGGAATTTTTTCATTTCCTATGGTTTCAGGGATTGGGTTGTGATGAATTTTTTTAAGTTGGTTATTATCTCATAATTTACACATAACTTCTTTTCTACTTTGGCGAATCTACGAAATATATTAATTCTTTTCATCTTCTTCATATAGGCGATTTAGTTACCAACTGATTGTTCCTTTCCTCTGGGGTTTCTCCTGTTCCTATGGATTCCTTAATTGGGTTTATCAATTCCTCCCTAACTTGAAATGGCACGGTGAATGCATATCGGCTGTGAATGGCACTATTCTGACATATTCCTCACCCGACCATTCACCCCGTGCATGGTACAGTGCTCGTTGGCCCCTGCCCATCATAATAATTACTGAGTGGCGCTGTAGCTTTCTACTCTCTCATAAAAATGGTAACTCTTGCGTTACTTTAAATACCCTCGGAATCATGTTGTCTTCTTACTTCTTTTCATTATTATAAATTGTATCTTAGCAGTTCCCCTTACTTTCATATAACTTATTTTCAGTTTTGGTAAAATCCTTGGTATACTTCTTCTTTTCAATTTAATTTTATTTCATTGTTAATTGATTCATTAGCCACTATGTTATTCATCTTCTGTTTCAACATCCCTTTTTAGCAGTTACAAATATAGTTATTATTATCTCATTTATTCACAAACATCAATTCTTTTCTGCAAGTTCATTTGTTTTAAGTACTTCTTTGCTTCTTTTTCATTATTGTCCCCTGGTTATCGTTGTTAATTGTCTTTCTCTTCTTTATTGATCCAAAATAAATTCTCAAAAGTATCCTGTAAGATGACCTTACTCATTTTAGAATTTGGCGGGTTATTTGTTCAGGTTTTTTGAAATCTTTATTGGTCATTTGCTTTATCATCATTTTCCTTCTCAATTCTCCGATAGTTTGCCTGGTCGGTAATCGTTGATTTGTTTCATGGTTTTTATAGTGTGTGATATTTAGTTTTTATCCATGGTCCATAAATTCAGTTACCCTTATTTCTCGGATTACTCTGGTATGCAGAACTGTTTCTGTGCTGGTGATATAGATCTTGGCTACCTGGTGTTCTGATTTTTCTGTTGTTAAATCTTCACTTGTTTCATGGCCTACTTGAATTGCTTTATTATCTATTTTACTAAATGAATACTTTAATGGCATATTCATTATTGATGATCTCACTGTCATTTTATTATACGTTTCCATTTTTGGTATATTCCATTTAAGTATAGACCTTCTGAAGTTTTTACTCACTGTTTGTTTGTTGATCCCTCCTAGAATTTCCTTCGTCGTTCTCCTACATTCCATAAAATTCATCATTTCCGCATGGTCAGTAATTTGTATATAAAACGTCTCAAGCAGTCCGTTCTTCATCATCTCCAATTCTTCTCTGGTGTTGATTAGTTTTTTTAGAGGCATTTTCTTAGTCTTCTTAATGATTTGGTTCTTCATTCCTGTATTTTCTTTTTCCTGGTTCGAATGTTCAATGTTTTTACCTTTTGGTATCTCTTCTGTTGTCTCCTCACTGTCCTTTTTAAGAAAAGCGTATAGACCCGTTTTATTTTCCTTCATTTGTTCGAGATCCTCATTAAATCTACACCAACTCTCCTTAGTCATTCCTTCCAGAGCTTTTCTGAACTCGTTCATAAATTCCGTATTGGCTATTTGCTTTGTCATTTTCTTCTGTTGCTTCCCTTCCACGTCTTTGACTATTTCTTCTGCTCTTTGAATACTTGATTGTCCCATGTTTTTATTACTTGGTATTCCGTCGAACTCTTCTATTCGATTATGTTCCTTCCTCCAATTACACATAACTTCTCTGGATAGTTCAAACATGACTCTTATCCATTCCCTTATTCTGCGTTTTCTGTTTGTATTGGTCTTTCTGGTTGTCTTATTGATTGTCTCCATTGTTCATACTCCTCCTGTGTATATTCCTCTGTCACCTGTGCGTATACTCCCATTCTTTCATTTTTCATTTGTGTGCAGTTTTCATCCCATCTTTCCCAATCTTCTTCAGTCATTCCTTCCATTTTGTTATCGTCTTTTTCGTGGGCTGTCCCTATAGTCTCTTCTTCATTATACTTGGTGTCTAACTTCCACATCTCATCATAAATATCTCTCAATGTCATCTTGTCGTTTGGTGTTCCCATTGCATTCGCGCGACTCATTTGTGCTCTTTCATGGTCCGTGGTATCTTTCTTAATGTACTCCATCTCTCTGCTGAATTTTTTAAATAATGTCGTCATCCATTCCGCATAGCTGAATCGTTTTTCTGGTTCTGGAATTTTCGTTTGTTTTTCTTCTATTACCGTTTCATTATTATTTACTATTTCTTCCTCCATAACTTCCCTTTTTGCATCTCTGGACTTAAAACCGCCGCCTGCTAAAATTAGGTTGACTGTATTGTTTAATAGTGGTATTATAGTCTGTAATTTTCCTAATTCAGCCTCACTAGTTGGACGACAATCTGTAATATATTTTTATTGTGTGGGTGTTCAATATCTTTATGCCTCACTATTGGACGACAATTCTATAACAATTAATAGAATGTGAGTACGTGTTTGTGGGTTTATTCTATTCAGCCTCTCGTTGGTATGCGCCAATCTGTAATATATTTTTATTGTGAGTACGTGTTTGCCTTCTTTAAAGCCTCACGTTGGAGTCGTCAATTCTATAACAAATTAGCATGTGTGACTTCGCTCGATTTTATTTTTGTTTTATGCCCCACTGTTGTGAACGTCAATTCTATAACGTATATTTGTTTGAGGTTTAAATAAGCTCCACGTTATTAATAATTTGTAATAATATTACTAACCTGCATATTCTGTATGTACGGTTATTTTGCCGCACGTAGGATGCGTAATTCTGTAACTAGTGTTCTGTATAATATTGTTCTGGTAATGCGTTTGTATTTGTGGGCTAGTGCTTTCCCGCACTTCTGGTTGACACGGCGACCGGCTCTAACCGTATGTTGGCAAGTGTAGGTTAGTCTGTTTCTTTTGTCGCCGGCAAAGCTATGTTCGCCTTGCGTAGCTGCTCGCTCCCACAAATACCTGTGAACAAACTCTTATTCTACTCACACACATGAAGTGACAACTCTGGTATGGTAATCATAAGTTTGTTTTATTATTTTTTCAGCTTTTTTGTTAAACAACACAAGTGGTTCGGTCTTGGATCGACCTTAACAGTTCAGTATCGATTCATTATTGAATCCACTCTTCAATGATTAGTAAATAATTTTTAACATAAATGAAATATCTCAGGGCTAGGGTTCTTTGGGCCAGTTATGAAGTCAGAAAAATGCTTTAAAAGGGAGTACAACACATTACAATTACATATAAAACAATAAAACTGAATTATCAATGTTTACAAAATAAAATATTTAGTTTTTTTCACCGTCAGCGGTAACGAACTCTGTCGGCACTGGAAATTGAATAAATATCACTATAATATTGACGACTCGGAACACTAAGTTTTTTATAAGTAAAAAACAGCCTGTAAGGTAAAACTTTACGTTTTTACTTATAAAAAACTTAGTGTTCCGAGTCGTCAATATTATAGTGATATTTAGTTAAGTAACGGACACGTCATGGACAACGAAATCCAAGGAAATTGAATAATAAACAAGATGGCCGCTTGGTCGGCTAACCCAAACGTCATGTATGAAAGTTTTTTGGTTTTAAATAAGTTGTTTTTATCGTTAATCACAACGTTAATAATCAACGGGTGTTACAATTAGCACTGTAAATTGTTTATATGGTGTAGTGAAGTGGATCTGTGTATATTGTGGTAATGGAAATACTTCGGATTTATAATTACGTTCCTGTAGTACTACGAGCAATCGTTCGCTAGCGTCTTTGTGGTTCTGAGGTAGTATTACACTTCCACTGGTCGGTATTTACTTCTTTATAATGTCTGGGAGTTTTTCTTTACTTCACTGGTTTATTTTACAACATTGGCTGAGTATTACTTGATTAGTTTGGTTTTATCACAAGCGTCCGCTATAAGACTCAACTCTTCAGCGTGGCATCTAACAATACAACTATCCGTTCATCTCGTCTTTGTAACGGCTTTTTGACCAGTAGACTAGGGTTCTGATTGGTCAGTTTCCGTGAACTTGAGGTCAAGCGGCACATATTACAAAAATTATATCCTTGCCTTTACAGTCAAAAAATACTCCCTCGTTAATTTTTGTTTAAACTAAAATTGGTTTACATATTTCTGTTCCTTTTTTAAAGGTCTACATTTTGGTATATAATTTTGTATCAGTTAACTTCATATTAGGTGACCTTGCACCTTTACAAAATCTATAAATCTGGACTATAACACTGCCCTTACATTCACTATGATACAATACTTAATTTTCGTTAGATTAATTTCATTTGATACACAATTACTCTAAGACTTGTCCATTATTAAATTTTGACCCTATTTTGTTATTATTGTATTATATTGATTTGATAACTTAATCATTTCTGACATTATTTGATTTTATATGTCATGTCCGGCCTAGGCCTCAAATTTGACTTCATACTCATTGTCTAAATTACATTAATTATTAAATTGTTTTCTGGTTTGAACCCTTTTGCCTGATTACATTTGTTCTAAAGATTACTACACTTTTCTTTAACTTATTCTAACAATGTTTATTAACTAACACAAAATTCTTTAACATACTAACTAAAATGGTTGCCTTCATGGCCAAGATTACATTCATTTTTTGACAAATGATAACATAAAATATTCAGTTTACCATAATACCCATTACATTTTCATACTATTAAGCTCTACTAATGGATCATTAATAGTGTTTATATGAGACCTCTATTTAAGTATTTTTGGGTATTATGTTGTAACATATACCTTCTATTCTGCCTATAGGCTTAATACACTCCTCATAATCCTTTACATATGATTTATTAATGATAATAATTATTGGCATTGGCCTAAATAAAAGAAAAATAAACATGGTTAAGCACTGCTATGCCTTCTACTCTAACAACCAACAACATGGGATAAATAAATATAAAACCTTTCAATAAATAATGCTACATTACTACAATTGTTTGTTTACACTCTAACATTTAGTGTGTCTGTCACTTTACAATGTTTTTAAGAGTTGTCTCTCTTGTATAGACCTATTTGGTTTTTTTTTTTTTTACATTTAACATAATTAGAGGGATCACTGATCTTTACAGTCTTATCTGTGTGATTAATGATCACCCTTGTTTTCCACTTTTCACAGGTTTTGTTATTATCTATAGTACATGGCTTCTTATTTATCACACTATTGTGTTGTACTTTTTATTTTAAATTGTGACATACTGGATTTTATTTATTCTGACTTTATTATTATTATTTGGGCTATTTTCGTTAATCGTTTTGGGACTCTCATTATGTCACATTACATAATTGCTCCCCCCCCCCCAAGACATGGTTATTTTTTCGAAACTGGGGTTTAGGGAAAAATAAGCTGTTACTTTTATTCATGGAATTTTTTCATTTCCTATGGTTTCAGGGATTGGGTTGTGATGAATTTTTTTAAGTTGGTTATTATCTCATAATTTACACATAACTTCTTTTCTACTTTGGCAAATCTACAAAATATATTAATTCTTTTCATCTTCTTCATATAGGCAATTTAGTTACCAACTGATTGCTCCTTTCCTCTGGGGTTTCTCCTGTTCCTATGGATTCCTTAATTGGGTTTATCAATTCCTCCCTAACTTGAAATGGCACGGTGAATGCATATCGGCTGTGAGTGGCACTATTCTGACATATTCCTCACCCGACCATTCACCCCGTGCATGGTACAGTGCTCGTTGGCCCTTGCCCATCATAATAATTACTGAGTGGCGCTGTAGCTTTCTACTCTCTCATAAAAATGGTAACTCTTGCGTTACTTTAAATACCCTCGGAATCATGTTGTCTTCTTACTTCTTTTCATTATTATAAATTGTATCTTAGCAGTTCCCCTTACTTTCATATAACTTATTTTCAGTTTTGGTAAAATCCTTGGTATACTTCTTCTTTTCAATTTAATTTTATTTCATTGTTAATTGATTCATTAGCCACTATGTTATTCATCTTCTGTTTCAATATCCCTTTTTAGCAGTTACAAATATAGTTATTATTATCTCATTTATTCACAAACATCAATTCTTTTCTGCAAGTTCATTTGTTTTAAGTACTTCTTTGCTTCTTTTTCATTATTGTCCCCTGGTTATCATTGTTAATTGTCTTTCTCTTCTTTATTGATCCAAAATAAATTCTCAAAAGTATCCTGTAAGATGACCTTACTCATTTTAGAATTTGTCGGGTTATTTGTTCAGGTTTTTTGAAATCTTTATTGGTCATTTGCTTTATCATCATTTTCCTTCTCAATTCTCCGATAGTTTGCCTGGTCGGTAATCATTGATTTGTTTCATGGTTTTTATAGTGTGTGATATTTAGTTTTTATCCATGGTCCATAAATTCAGTTACCCTTATTTCTCGGATTACTCTGGTATGCAGAACTGTTTCTGTGCTGGTGATATAGATCTTGGCTACCTGGTGTTCTGATTTTTCTTTTGTTAAATCTTCACTTGTTTCATGGCCTACTTGAATTGCTTTATTATCTATTTTACTAAATGAATACTTTAATGGCATATTCATTATTGATGATCTCACTGTCATTTTATTATACGTTTCCATTTTTGGTATATTCCATTTAAGTATAGACCTTCTGAAGTTTTTACTCACTGTTTGTTTGTTGATCCCTCCTAGAAGTTCCTTCGTCGTTCTCCTACATTCCATAAAATTCATCATTTCCGCATGGTCAGTAATTTGTATATAAAACGTCTCAAGCAGTCCGTTCTTCATCATCTCCAATTCTTCTCTGGTGTTGATTAGTTTTTTTAGAGGCATTTTCTTAGTCTTCTTAATGATTTGGTTCTTCATTCCTTTATTTTCTTTTTCCTGGTTCGAATGTTCAATGTTTTTACCTTTTGGTATCTCTTGTGTTGTCTCCTCACTGTCCTTTTTAAGAAAAGCGTATAGACCCGTTTTATTTTCCTTCATTTGTTCGAGATCCTCATTAAATCTACGCCAACTCTCCTTAGTCATTCCTTCCAGAGCTTTTCTGAACTCGTTCATAAATTCCGTATTGGCTATTTGTTTTGTCATTTTCTTCTGTTGCTTCCCTTCCACATCTATGACTATTTCTTCTGCTCTTTGAATACTTGATTGTCCCATGTTTTTATTACTTGGTATTCCGTCGAACTCTTCGATTCGATTATGTTCCTTCCTCCAATTACACATAACTTCTCTGGATAGTTCAAACATGACCCTTATCCATTCCCTTAATTCTGCGTTTTCTGTTTGTATTGGTCTTTCTGGTTGTCTTATTGATTGTCTCCATTGTTCATACTCCTCCTGTGTATATTCCTCTGTCACCTGTGCGTATACTCCCGTTCTTTCATTTTTCATTTGTGTGCAGTTTTCATCCCCTCTTTCCCAATCTTCTTCAGTCATTCCTTCCATTTTGTTATCGTCTTTTTCGTGGGCTGTCCCTATAGTCTCTTCTTCATTATACTTGGTGTCTAACTTCCACATCTCATCATAAATATCTCTCAATGTCATCTTGTCGTTTGGTGTTCCCATTGCATTCGCGCGACTCATTTGTGCTCTTTCATGGTCCGTGGTATCTTTCTTAATGTACTCCATCTCTCTGCTGAATTTTTTAAATAATGTCGTCATCCATTCCGCATAGCTGAATCGTTTTTCTGGTTCTGGAATTTTCGTTTGTTTTTCTTCTATTTCCGTTTCATTATTATTTACTATTTCTTCCTCCATAACTTCCCTCTTTTGCATCTCTGGACTTATAACCGCCGCCTGCTAAAATTAGGTTGACTGTATTGTTTAATAGTGGTATTATAGTCCGTAATTTTCCTAATTCAGCCTCACTAGTTGGACGACAATCTGTAATATATTTTTATTGTGTGGGTTTTCAATATCTTTATGCCTCACTATTGGACGACAATTCTATAACAATTAATAGAATGTGAGTACGTGTTTGTGGGTTTATTCTATTCAGCCTCTCGTTGGTATGCGCCAATCTGTAATATATTTTTATTGTGAGTACGTGTTTGCCTTCTTTAAAGCCTCACATTGGAGTCGTCAATTCTATAACAAATTAGCATGTGTGACTTCGCTCGATTTTATTTTTGTTTTATGCCCCACTGTTGTGAACGTCAATTCTATAACGTATATTTGTTTGAGGTTTAAATAAGCTCCACGTTATTAATAATTTGTAATAATATTACTAACGTGCATATTCTGTATGTACGGTTATTTTGCCGCACGTAGGATGCGTAATTCTATAACTAGTGTTCTGTATAATGTTGTTCTGATAATGCGTTTGTATTTGTGGGCTAGTGCTTTTAAATTTTCCCGCCCTTCTGGTTGACACGGCGACCGGCTCTAACCGTATGTTGGCAATTGTAGGTTAGTCTGTTTCTTTTGTCGCCGGCAAAGCTATGTTCGCCTTGCGTACCTGCTCGCTCCCACAAATACCTGTGAACAAACTCTTATTCTACTCACACACATGAAGTGACAACTCTGGTATGGTAATCATAAGTTTGTTTTATTATTTTTTCAGCTTTTTTGTTAAACAACACAAGTGGTTCGGTCTTGGATCGACCTTAACAGTTCAGTATCGATTCATTATTGAATCCACTCTTCAATGATTAGTAAATAATTTTTAACATAAATTAAATATCTCAGGGCTAGGGTTCTTTGGGCCAGTTATGAAGTCAGAAAAATGCTTTAAAAGGGAGTACAACACATTACAATTACATATAAAACAATAAAACTGAATTATCAATGTTTACAAAATAAAATATTTAGTTTTTTTCACCGTCAGCGGTAACGAACTCTGTCGGCACTGGAAATTGAATAAATATCACTATAATATTGACAACTCGGAACACTAAGTTTTTTATAAGTAAAAAACAGCCTGTAAGGTAAAACTTTACGTTTTTACTTATAAAAAACTTAGTGTTCTGAGTCGTCAATATTATAGTGATATTTAGTTAAGTAACGGACACGTCATGGACAACGAAATCCAAGGAAATTGAATAATAAACAAGATGGCCGCTTGGTCGGCTAACCCAAACGTCATGTATGAAAGTTTTTTGGTTTTAAATAAGTTGTTTTTATCGTTAATCACTACGTTAATGATCAACGGGTGTTACAATTAGCACTGTAAATTGTGTATATGGTGTAGTGAAGTGGATTTGTGTATATTGTGGTAATGGAAATACTTCGGATTTATAATTACGTTCCTGTAGTACTACGAGCAATCGTTCGCTAGCGTCTTTGTGGTTCTGAGGTAGTATTACACTTCCACTGGTCGGTATTTACTTCTTTATAATGTCTGGGAGTTTTTCTTTACTTCACTGGTTTATTTTACAACATTGGCTGAGTATTACTTGATTAGTTTGGTTTTATCCCAAGCGTCCGCTATAAGACTCAACTCTTCAGCGTGGCATCTAATAATACAACTATCCGTTCTTCTCGTCTTTGTAACGGCTTTTTGACCAGTAGACTAGGGTTCTGATTGGTCAGTTTCCGTGAACTTGAGGTCAAGCGGCACATATTACAAAAATTATATCCTTGCCTTTACAGTCAAAAAATACTCCCTCGTTAATTTTTGTTTAAACTAAAATTGGTTTACATATTTCTGTTCCTTTTTTAAAGGTCTACATTTTGGTATATAATTTTGTATCAGTTAACTTCATATTAGGTGACCTTGCACCTTTACAAAATCTATAAATTTGGACTATAACACTGCCCTTACATTCACTATGATACAATACTTAATTTTCGTTAGATTAATTTCATTTGATACACAATTACTCTAAGACTTGTCCATTATTAAATGTTGACCCTATTTTGTTATTATTGTATTATATTGATTTGATAACTTAATCATTTCTGACATTATTTGATTTTATATGTCATGTCCGGCCTAGGCCTCAAATTTGACTTCATACTCATTGTCTAAATTACATTAATTATTAAATTGTTTTCTGGTTTGAACCCTTTTGCCTGATTACATTTGTTCTAAAGATTACTACACTTTTCTTTAACTTATTCTAACAATGTTTATTAACTAGCACAAAATTCTTTAACATACTAACTAAAATGGTTGCCTTCATGGCCAAGATTACATTCATTTTTTGACAAATGATAACATAAAATATTCAGTTTACCATAATACCCATTACATTTTCATACTATTAAGCTCTACTAATGGATCATTAATAGTGTTTATATGAGACCTCTATTTAAGTATTTTTGGGTATTATGTTGTAACATATACCTTCTATTCTGCCTATAGGCTTAATACACTCCTCATAATCCTTTACATATGATTTATTAATAATAATAATTATTGGCATTGGCCTAAATAAAAGAAAAATAAACATGGTTAAGCACTGCTATGCCTTCTACTTTAACAACCAACAACATGGGATAAATAAATATAAAACCTTTCAATAAATAATGCTACATTACTACAATTGTTTGTTTACACTCTAACATTTAGTGTGTCTGTCACTTTACAATGTTTTTAAGAGTTGTATCTCTTGTATAGACCTATTTGGTTTTTTTTTTTACATTTAACATAATTAGAGGGATCACTGATCTTTACAGTCTTATCTGTGTGATTAATGATCACCCTTGTTTTCCACTTTTCACAGGTTTTGTTATTATCTATAGTACATGGCTTCTTATTTATCACACTATTGTGTTGTACTTTTTATTTTAAATTGTGACATACTGGATTTTATTTATTCTGACTTTATTATTATTATTTGGGCTATTTTCGTTAATCGTTTTGGGACTCTCATTATGTCACATTACATAATTGCTCCCCCCCCCCCCAAGACATGGTTATTTTTTCGAAACTGGGGTTTAGGGAAAAATAAGCTGTTACTTTTATTCATGGAATTTTTTCATTTCCTATGGTTTCAGGGATTGGGTTGTGATGAATTTTTTTAAGTTGGTTATTATCTCATAATTTACACATAACTTCTTTTCTACTTTGGCAAATCTACAAAATATATTAATTCTTTTCATCTTCTTCATATAGGCAATTTAGTTACCAACTGATTGCTCCTTTCCTCTGGGGTTTCTCCTGTTCCTATGGATTCCTTAATTGGGTTTATCAATTCCTCCCTAACTTGAAATGGCACGGTGAATGCATATCGGCTGTGAGTGGCACTATTCTGACATATTCCTCACCCGACCATTCACCCCGTGCATGGTACAGTGCTCGTTGGCCCTTGCCCATCATAATAATTACTGAGTGGCGCTGTAGCTTTCTACTCTCTCATAAAAATGGTAACTCTTGCGTTACTTTAAATACCCTCGGAATCATGTTGTCTTCTTACTTCTTTTCATTATTATAAATTGTATCTTAGCAGTTCCCCTTACTTTCATATAACTTATTTTCAGTTTTGGTAAAATCCTTGGTATACTTCTTCTTTTCAATTTAATTTTATTTCATTGTTAATTGATTCATTAGCCACTATGTTATTCATCTTCTGTTTCAATATCCCTTTTTAGCAGTTACAAATATAGTTATTATTATCTCATTTATTCACAAACATCAATTCTTTTCTGCAAGTTCATTTGTTTTAAGTACTTCTTTGCTTCTTTTTCATTATTGTCCCCTGGTTATCGTTGTTAATTGTCTTTCTCTTCTTTATTGATCCAAAATAAATTCTCAAAAGTATCCTGTAAGATGACCTTACTCATTTTAGAATTTGTCGGGTTATTTGTTCAGGTTTTTTGAAATCTTTATTGGTCATTTGCTTTATCATCATTTTCCTTCTCAATTCTCCGATAGTTTGCCTGGTCGGTAATCATTGATTTGTTTCATGGTTTTTATAGTGTGTGATATTTAGTTTTTATCCATGGTCCATAAATTCAGTTACCCTTATTTCTCGGATTACTCTGGTATGCAGAACTGTTTCTGTGCTGGTGATATAGATCTTGGCTACCTGGTGTTCTGATTTTTCTTTTGTTAAATCTTCACTTGTTTCATGGCCTACTTGAATTGCTTTATTATCTATTTTACTAAATGAATACTTTAATGGCATATTCATTATTGATGATCTCACTGTCATTTTATTATACGTTTCCATTTTTGGTATATTCCATTTAAGTATAGACCTTCTGAAGTTTTTACTCACTGTTTGTTTGTTGATCCCTCCTAGAAGTTCCTTCGTCGTTCTCCTACATTCCATAAAATTCATCATTTCCGCATGGTCAGTAATTTGTATATAAAACGTCTCAAGCAGTCCGTTCTTCATCATCTCCAATTCTTCTCTGGTGTTGATTAGTTTTTTTAGAGGCATTTTCTTAGTCTTCTTAATGATTTGGTTCTTCATTCCTTTATTTTCTTTTTCCTGGTTCGAATGTTCAATGTTTTTACCTTTTGGTATCTCTTCTGTTGTCTCCTCACTGTCCTTTTTAAGAAAAGCGTATAGACCCGTTTTATTTTCCTTCATTTGTTCGAGATCCTCATTAAATCTACGCCAACTCTCCTTAGTCATTCCTTCCAGAGCTTTTCTGAACTCGTTCATAAATTCCGTATTGGCTATTTGTTTTGTCATTTTCTTCTGTTGCTTCCCTTCCACATCTATGACTATTTCTTCTGCTCTTTGAATACTTGATTGTCCCATGTTTTTATTACTTGGTATTCCGTCGAACTCTTCGATTCGATTATGTTCCTTCCTCCAATTACACATAACTTCTCTGGATAGTTCAAACATGACCCTTATCCATTCCCTTAATTCTGCGTTTTCTGTTTGTATTGGTCTTTCTGGTTGTCTTATTGATTGTCTCCATTGTTCATACTCCTCCTGTGTATATTCCTCTGTCACCTGTGCGTATACTCCCGTTCTTTCATTTTTCATTTGTGTGCAGTTTTCATCCCCTCTTTCCCAATCTTCTTCAGTCATTCCTTCCATTTTGTTATCGTCTTTTTCGTGGGCTGTCCCTATAGTCTCTTCTTCATTATACTTGGTGTCTAACTTCCACATCTCATCATAAATATCTCTCAATGTCATCTTGTCGTTTGGTGTTCCCATTGCATTCGCGCGACTCATTTGTGCTCTTTCATGGTCCGTGGTATCTTTCTTAATGTACTCCATCTCTCTGCTGAATTTTTTAAATAATGTCGTCATCCATTCCGCATAGCTGAATCGTTTTTCTGGTTCTGGAATTTTCGTTTGTTTTTCTTCTATTTCCGTTTCATTATTATTTACTATTTCTTCCTCCATAACTTCCCTCTTTTGCATCTCTGGACTTATAACCACCGCCTGCTAAAATTAGGTTGACTGTATTGTTTAATAGTGGTATTATAGTCCGTAATTTTCCTAATTCAGCCTCACTAGTTGGACGACAATCTGTAATATATTTTTATTGTGTGGGTTTTCAATATCTTTATGCCTCACTATTGGACGACAATTCTATAACAATTAATAGAATGTGAGTACGTGTTTGTGGGTTTATTCTATTCAGCCTCTCGTTGGTATGCGCCAATCTGTAATATATTTTTATTGTGAGTACGTGTTTGCCTTCTTTAAAGCCTCACATTGGAGTCGTCAATTCTATAACAAATTAGCATGTGTGACTTCGCTCGATTTTATTTTTGTTTTATGCCCCACTGTTGTGAACGTCAATTCTATAACGTATATTTGTTTGAGGTTTAAATAAGCTCCACGTTATTAATAATTTGTAATAATATTACTAACGTGCATATTCTGTATGTACGGTTATTTTGCCGCACGTAGGATGCGTAATTCTATAACTAGTGTTCTGTATAATGTTGTTCTGATAATGCGTTTGTATTTGTGGGCTAGTGCTTTCCCGCACTTGTGGTTGACACGGCGACCGGCTCTAACCGTATGTTGGCAATTGTAGGTTAGTCTGTTTCTTTTGTCGCCGGCAAAGCTATGTTCGCCTTGCGTACCTGCTCGCTCCCACAAATACCTGTGAACAAACTCTTATTCTACTCACACACATGAAGTGACAACTCTGGTATGGTAATCATAAGTTTGTTTTATTATTTTTTCAGCTTTTTTGTTAAACAACACAAGTGGTTCGGTCTTGGATCGACCTTAACAGTTCAGTATCGATTCATTATTGAATCCACTCTTCAATGATTAGTAAATAATTTTTAACATAAATTAAATATCTCAGGGCTAGGGTTCTTTGGGCCAGTTATGAAGTCAGAAAAATGCTTTAAAAGGGACTACAACACATTACAATTACATATAAAACAATAAAACTGAATTATCAATGTTTACAAAATAAAATATTTAGTTTTTTTCACCGTCAGCGGTAACGAACTCTGTCGGCACTGAAAATTGAATAAATATCACTATAATATTGACGACTCGGAACACTAAGTTTTTTATAAGTAAAAAACAGCCTGTAAGGTAAAACTTTACGTATTTACTTATAAAAAACTTAGTGTTCCGAGTCGTCAATATTATAGTGATATTTAGTTAAGTAACGGACACGTCATGGACAACGAAATCCAAGGAAATTGAATAATAAACAAGATGGCCGCTTGGTCGGCTAACCCAAACGTCATGTATGAAAGTTTTTTGGTTTTAAATAAGTTGTTTTTATCGTTAATCACTACGTTAATGATCAACGGGTGTTACAATTAGCACTGTAAATTGTTTATATGGTGTAGTGAAGTGGATCTGTGTATATTGTGGTAATGGAAATACTTCGGATTTATAATTACGTTCCTGTAGTACTACGAGCAATCGTTCGCTAGCGTCTTTGTGGTTCTGAGGTAGTATTACACTTCCACTGGTCGGTATTTACTTCTTTATAATGTCTGGGAGTTTTTCTTTACTTCACTGGTTTATTTTACAACATTGGCTGAGTATTACTTGATTAGTTTGGTTTTATCACAAGCGTCCGCTATAAGACTCAACTCTTCAGCGTGGCATCTAACAATACAACTATCCGTTCATCTCGTCTTTGTAACGGCTTTTTGACCAGTAGACTAGGGTTCTGATTGGTCAGTTTCCGTGAACTTGAGGTCAAGCGGCACATATTACAAAAATTATATCCTTGCCTTTACAGTCAAAAAATACTCCCTCGTTAATTTTTGTTTAAACTAAAATTGGTTTACATATTTCTGTTCCTTTTTTAAAGGTCTACATTTTGGTATATAATTTTGTATCAGTTAACTTCATATTAGGTGACCTTGCACCTTTACAAAATCTATAAATTTGGACTATAACACTGCCCTTACATTCACTATGATACAATACTTAATTTTCGTTAGATTAATTTCATTTGATACACAATTACTCTAAGACTTGTCCATTATTAAATTTTGACCCTATTTTGTTATTATTGTATTATATTGATTTGATAACTTAATCATTTCTGACATTATTTGATTTTATATGTCATGTCCGGCCTAGGCCTCAAATTTGACTTCATACTCATTGTCTAAATTACATTAATTATTAAATTGTTTTCTGGTTTGAACCCTTTTGCCTGATTACATTTGTTCTAAAGATTACTACACTTTTCTTTAACTTATTCTAACAATGTTTATTAACTAACACAAAATTCTTTAACATACTAACTAAAATGGTTGCCTTCATGGCCAAGATTACATTCATTTTTTGACAAATGATAACATAAAATATTCAGTTTACCATAATACCCATTACATTTTCATACTATTAAGCTCTACTAATGGATCATTAATAGTGTTTATATGAGACCTCTATTTAAGTATTTTTGGGTATTATGTTGTAACATATACCTTCTATTCTGCCTATAGGCTTAATACACTCCTCATAATCCTTTACATATGATTTATTAATAATAATAATTATTGGCATTGGCCTAAATAAAAGAAAAATAAACATGGTTAAGCACTGCTATGCCTTCTACTTTAACAACCAACAACATGGGATAAATAAATATAAAACCTTTCAATAAATAATGCTACATTACTACAATTGTTTGTTTACACTCTAACATTTAGTGTGTCTGTCACTTTACAATGTTTTTAAGAGTTGTATCTCTTGTATAGACCTATTTGGTTTTTTTTTTTTACATTTAACATAATTAGAGGGATCACTGATCTTTACAGTCTTATCTGTGTGATTAATGATCACCCTTGTTTTCCACTTTTCACAGGTTTTGTTATTATCTATAGTACATGGCTTCTTATTTATCACACTATTGTGTTGTACTTTTTATTTTAAATTGTTACATACTGGATTTTATTTATTCTGACTTTATTATTATTATTTGGGCTATTTTCGTTAATCGTTTTGGGACTCTCATTATGTCACATTACATAATTGCTCCCCCCCCCAAGACATGGTTATTTTTTTGAAACTGGGGTTTAGGGAAAAATAAGCTGTTACTTTTATTCATGGAATTTTTTCATTTCCTATGGTTTCAGGGATTGGGTTGTGATGAATTTTTTTAAGTTGGTTATTATCTCATAATTTACACATAACTTCTTTTCTACTTTGGCGAATCTACAAAATATATTAATTCTTTTCATCTTCTTCATATAGGCGATTTAGTTACCAACTGATTGTTCCTTTCCTCTGGGGTTTCTCCTGTTCCTATGGATTCCTTAATTGGGTTTATCAATTCCTCCCTAACTTGAAATGGCACGGTGAATGCATATCGGCTGTGAGTGGCACTATTCTGACATATTCCTCACCCGACCATTCACCCCGTGCATGGTACAGTGCTCGTTGGCCCCTGCCCATCATAATAATTACTGAGTGGCGCTGTAGCTTTCTACTCTCTCATAAAAATGGTAACTCTTGCGTTACTTTAAATACCCTCGGAATCATGTTGTCTTCTTACTTCTTTTCATTATTATAAATTGTATCTTAGCAGTTCCCCTTACTTTCATATAACTTATTTTCAGTTTTGGTAAAATCCTTGGTATACTTCTTCTTTTCAATTTAATTTTATTTCATTGTTAATTGATTCATTAGCCACTATGTTATTCATCTTCTGTTTCAATATCCCTTTTTAGCAGTTACAAATATAGTTATTATTATCTCATTTATTCACAAACATCAATTCTTTTCTGCAAGTTCATTTGTTTTAAGTACTCTTTGCTTCTTTGTCATTATTGTCCCCTGGTTATCGTTGTTAATTGTCTTTCTCTTCTTTATTGATCCAAAATAAATTCTCAAAAGTATCCTGTAAGATGACCTTACTCATTTTAGAATTTGGCGGGCTATTTGTTCAGGTTTTTTGAAATCTTTATTGGTCATTTGCTTTATCATCATTTTCCTTCTCAATTCTCCGATAGTTTGCCTGGTCGGTAATCGTTGATTTGTTTCATTGTTTTTATAGTGTATGATATTTAGTTTTTATCCATGGTCCATAAATTCAGTTACCCTTATTTCTCGGATTACTCTGGTATGCAGAACTGTTTCTGTGCTGGTGATATAGATCTTGGCTACCTGGTGTTCTGATTTTTCTGTTGTTAAATCTTCACTTGTTTCATGGCCTACTTGAATTGCTTTATTATCTATTTTACTAAATGAATACTTTAATGGCATATTCATTATTGATGATCTCACTGTCATTTTATTATACGTTTCCATTTTTGGTATATTCCATTTAAGTATAGACCTGAAGTTTTTACTCACTGTTTGTTTGTTGATCCCTCCTAGAAGTTCCTTCGTCGTTCTCCTACATTCCATAAAATTCATCATTTCCGCATGGTCAGTAATTTGTATATAAAACGTCTCAAGCAGTCCGTTCTTCATCATCTCCAATTCTTCTCTGGTGTTGATTAGTTTTTTTAGAGGCATTTTCTTAGTCTTCTTAATGATTTGGTTCTTCATTCCTTTATTTTCTTTTTCCTGGTTCGAATGTTCAATGTTTTTACCTTTTGGTATCTCTTCTGTTGTCTCCTCACTGTCCTTTTTAAGAAAAGCGTATAGACCCGTTTTATTTTCCTTCATTTGTTCGAGATCCTCATTAAATCTACGCCAACTCTCCTTAGTCATTCCTTCCAGAGCTTTTCTGAACTCGTTCATAAATTCCGTATTGGCTATTTGTTTTGTCATTTTCTTCTGTTGCTTCCCTTCCACATCTATGACTATTTCTTCTGCTCTTTGAATACTTGATTGTCCCATGTTTTTATTACTTGGTATTCCGTCGAACTCTTCGATTCGATTATGTTCCTTCCTCCAATTACACATAACTTCTCTGGATAGTTCAAACATGACCCTTATCCATTCCCTTAATTCTGCGTTTTCTGTTTGTATTGGTCTTTCTGGTTGTCTTATTGATTGTCTCCATTGTTCATACTCCTCCTGTGTATATTCCTCTGTCACCTGTGCGTATACTCCCGTTCTTTCATTTTTCATTTGTGTGCAGTTTTCATCCCATCTTTCCCAATCTTCTTCAGTCATTCCTTCCATTTTGTTATCGTCTTTTTCGTGGGCTGTCCCTATAGTCTCTTCTTCATTATACTTGGTGTCTAACTTCCACATCTCATCATAAATATCTCTCAATGTCATCTTGTCGTTTGGTGTTCCCATTGCATTCGCGCGACTCATTTGTGCTCTTTCATGGTCCGTGGTATCTTTCTTAATGTACTCCATCTCTCTGCTGAATTTTTTAAATAATGTCGTCATCCATTCCGCATAGCTGAATCGTTTTTCTGGTTCTGGAATTTTCGTTTGTTTTTCTTCTATTTCCGTTTCATTATTATTTACTATTTCTTCCTCCATAACTTCCCTCTTTTGCATCTCTGGACTTATAACCGCCGCCTGCTAAAATTAGGTTGACTGTATTGTTTAATAGTGGTATTATAGTCCGTAATTTTCCTAATTCAGCCTCACTAGTTGGACGACAATCTGTAATATATTTTTATTGTGTGGGTTTTCAATATCTTTATGCCTCACTATTGGACGACAATTCTATAACAATTAATAGAATGTGAGTACGTGTTTGTGGGTTTATTCTATTCAGCCTCTCGCTGGTATGCGCCAATCTGTAATATATTTTTATTGTGAGTACGTGTTTGCCTTCTTTAAAGCCTCACATTGGAGTCGTCAATTCTATAACAAATTAGCATGTGTGACTTCGCTCGATTTTATTTTTGTTTTATGCCCCACTGTTGTGAACGTCAATTCTATAACGTATATTTGTTTGAGGTTTAAATAAGCTCCACGTTATTAATAATTTGTAATAATATTACTAACGTGCATATTCTGTATGTACGGTTATTTTGCCGCACGTAGGATGCGTAATTCTATAACTAGTGTTCTGTATAATGTTGTTCTGATAATGCGTTTGTATTTGTGGGCTAGTGCTTTCCCGCACTTCTGGTTGACACGGCGACCGGCTCTAACCGTAAGTTGGCAATTGTAGGTTAGTCTGTTTCTTTTGTCGCCGGCAAAGCTATGTTCGCCTTGCGTACCTGCTCGCTCCCACAAATACCTGTGAACAAACTCTTATTCTACTCACACACATGAAGTGACAACTCTGGTATGGTAATCATAAGTTTGTTTTATTATTTTTTCAGCTTTTTTGTTAAACAACACAAGTGGTTCGGTCTTGGATCGACCTTAACAGTTCAGTATCGATTCATTATTGAATCCACTCTTCAATGATTAGTAAATAATTTTTAACATAAATTAAATATCTCAGGGCTAGGGTTCTTTGGGCCAGTTATGAAGTCAGAAAAATGCTTTAAAAGGGACTACAACACATTACAATTACATATAAAACAATAAAACTGAATTATCAATGTTTACAAAATAAAATATTTAGTTTTTTTCACCGTCAGCGGTAACGAACTCTGTCGGCACTGAAAATTGAATAAATATCACTATAATATTGACGACTCGGAACACTAAGTTTTTTATAAGTAAAAAACAGCCTGTAAGGTAAAACTTTACGTTTTTACTTATAAAAAACTTAGTGTTCCGAGTCGTCAATATTATAGTGATATTTAGTTAAGTAACGGACACGTCATGGACAACGAAATCCAAGGAAATTGAATAATAAACAAGATGCCCGCTTGGTCGGCTAACCCAAACGTCATGTATGAAAGTTTTTTGGTTTTAAATAAGTTGTTTTTATCGTTAATCACTACGTTAATGATCAACGGGTGTTACAATTAGCACTGTAAATTGTTTATATGGTGTAGTGAAGTGGATCTGTGTATATTGTGGTAATGGAAATACTTCGGATTTATAATTACGTTCCTGTAGTACTACGAGCAATCGTTCGCTAGCGTCTTTGTGGTTCTGAGGTAGTATTACACTTCCACTGGTCGGTATTTACTTCTTTATAATGTCTGGGAGTTTTTCTTTACTTCACTGGTTTATTTTACAACATTGGCTGAGTATTACTTGATTAGTTTGGTTTTATCACAAGCGTCCGCTATAAGACTCAACTCTTCAGCGTGGCATCTAACAATACAACTATCCGTTCATCTCGTCTTTGTAACGGCTTTTTGACCAGTAGACTAGGGTTCTGATTGGTCAGTTTCCGTGAACTTGAGGTCAAGCGGCACATATTACAAAAATTATATCCTTGCCTTTACAGTCAAAAAATACTCCCTCGTTAATTTTTGTTTAAACTAAAATTGGTTTACATATTTCTGTTCCTTTTTTAAAGGTCTACATTTTGGTATATAATTTTGTATCAGTTAACTTCATATTAGGTGACCTTGCACCTTTACAAAATCTATAAATTTGGACTATAACACTGCCCTTACATTCACTATGATACAATACTTAATTTTCGTTAGATTAATTTCATTTGATACACAATTACTCTAAGACTTGTCCATTATTAAATTTTGACCCTATTTTGTTATTATTGTATTATATTGATTTGATAACTTAATCATTTCTGACATTATTTGATTTTATATGTCATGTCCGGCCTAGGCCTCAAATTTGACTTCATACTCATTGTCTAAATTACATTAATTATTAAATTGTTTTCTGGTTTGAACCCTTTTGCCTGATTACATTTGTTCTAAAGATTACTACACTTTTCTTTAACTTATTCTAACAATGTTTATTAACTAACACAAAATTCTTTAACATACTAACTAAAATGGTTGCCTTCATGGCCAAGATTACATTCATTTTTTGACAAATGATAACATAAAATATTCAGTTTACCATAATACCCATTACATTTTCATACTATTAAGCTCTACTAATGGATCATTAATAGTGTTTATATGAGACCTCTATTTAAGTATTTTTGGGTATTATGTTGTAACATATACCTTCTATTCTGCCTATAGGCTTAATACACTCCTCATAATCCTTTACATATGATTTATTAATAATAATAATTATTGGCATTGGCCTAAATAAAAGAAAAATAAACATGGTTAAGCACTGCTATGCCTTCTACTTTAACAACCAACAACATGGGATAAATAAATATAAAACCTTTCAATAAATAATGCTACATTACTACAATTGTTTGTTTACACTCTAACATTTAGTGTGTCTGTCACTTTACAATGTTTTTAAGAGTTGTATCTCTTGTATAGACCTATTTGGTTTTTTTTTTTTTTACATTTAACATAATTAGAGGGATCACTGATCTTTACAGTCTTATCTGTGTGATTAATGATCACCCTTGTTTTCCACTTTTCACAGGTTTTGTTATTATCTATAGTACATGGCTTCTTATTTATCACACTATTGTGTTGTACTTTTTATTTTAAATTGTTACATACTGGATTTTATTTATTCTGACTTTATTATTATTATTTGGGCTATTTTCGTTAATCGTTTTGGGACTCTCATTATGTCACATTACATAATTGCTCCCCCCCCCAAGACATGGTTATTTTTTTGAAACTGGGGTTTAGGGAAAAATAAGCTGTTACTTTTATTCATGGAATTTTTTCATTTCCTATGGTTTCAGGGATTGGGTTGTGATGAATTTTTTTAAGTTGGTTATTATCTCATAATTTACACATAACTTCTTTTCTACTTTGGCGAATCTACAAAATATATTAATTCTTTTCATCTTCTTCATATAGGCGATTTAGTTACCAACTGATTGTTCCTTTCCTCTGGGGTTTCTCCTGTTCCTATGGATTCCTTAATTGGGTTTATCAATTCCTCCCTAACTTGAAATGGCACGGTGAATGCATATCGGCTGTGAGTGGCACTATTCTGACATATTCCTCACCCGACCATTCACCCCGTGCATGGTACAGTGCTCGTTGGCCCCTGCCCATCATAATAATTACTGAGTGGCGCTGTAGCTTTCTACTCTCTCATAAAAATGGTAACTCTTGCGTTACTTTAAATACCCTCGGAATCATGTTGTCTTCTTACTTCTTTTCATTATTATAAATTGTATCTTAGCAGTTCCCCTTACTTTCATATAACTTATTTTCAGTTTTGGTAAAATCCTTGGTATACTTCTTCTTTTCAATTTAATTTTATTTCATTGTTAATTGATTCATTAGCCACTATGTTATTCATCTTCTGTTTCAATATCCCTTTTTAGCAGTTACAAATATAGTTATTATTATCTCATTTATTCACAAACATCAATTCTTTTCTGCAAGTTCATTTGTTTTAAGTACTCTTTGCTTCTTTGTCATTATTGTCCCCTGGTTATCGTTGTTAATTGTCTTTCTCTTCTTTATTGATCCAAAATAAATTCTCAAAAGTATCCTGTAAGATGACCTTACTCATTTTAGAATTTGGCGGGCTATTTGTTCAGGTTTTTTGAAATCTTTATTGGTCATTTGCTTTATCATCATTTTCCTTCTCAATTCTCCGATAGTTTGCCTGGTCGGTAATCGTTAATTTGTTTCATTGTTTTTATAGTGTATGATATTTAGTTTTTATCCATGGTCCATAAATTCAGTTACCCTTATTTCTCGGATTACTCTGGTATGCAGAACTGTTTCTGTGCTGGTGATATAGATCTTGGCTACCTGGTGTTCTGATTTTTCTGTTGTTAAATCTTCACTTGTTTCATGGCCTACTTGAATTGCTTTATTATCTATTTTACTAAATGAATACTTTAATGGCATATTCATTATTGATGATCTCACTGTCATTTTATTATACGTTTCCATTTTTGGTATATTCCATTTAAGTATAGACCTTCTGAAGTTTTTACTCACTGTTTGTTTGTTGATCCCTCCTAGAAGTTCCTTCGTCGTTCTCCTACATTCCATAAAATTCATCATTTCCGCATGGTCAGTAATTTGTATATAAAACGTCTCAAGCAGTCCGTTCTTCATCATCTCCAATTCTTCTCTGGTGTTGATTAGTTTTTTTAGAGGCATTTTCTTAGTCTTCTTAATGATTTGGTTCTTCATTCCTTTATTTTCTTTTTCCTGGTTCGAATGTTCAATGTTTTTACCTTTTGGTATCTCTTCTGTTGTCTCCTCACTGTCCTTTTTAAGAAAAGCGTATAGACCCGTTTTATTTTCCTTCATTTGTTCGAGATCCTCATTAAATCTACGCCAACTCTCCTTAGTCATTCCTTCCAGAGCTTTTCTGAACTCGTTCATAAATTCCGTATTGGCTATTTGTTTTGTCATTTTCTTCTGTTGCTTCCCTTCCACATCTATGACTATTTCTTCTGCTCTTTGAATACTTGATTGTCCCATGTTTTTATTACTTGGTATTCCGTCGAACTCTTCGATTCGATTATGTTCCTTCCTCCAATTACACATAACTTCTCTGGATAGTTCAAACATGACCCTTATCCATTCCCTTAATTCTGCGTTTTCTGTTTGTATTGGTCTTTCTGGTTGTCTTATTGATTGTCTCCATTGTTCATACTCCTCCTGTGTATATTCCTCTGTCACCTGTGCGTATACTCCCGTTCTTTCATTTTTCATTTGTGTGCAGTTTTCATCCCATCTTTCCCAATCGTCTTCAGTCATTCCTTCCATTTTGTTATCGTCTTTTTCGTGGGCTGTCCCTATAGTCTCTTCTTCATTATACTTGGTGTCTAACTTCCACATCTCATCATAAATATCTCTCAATGTCATCTTGTCGTTTGGTGTTCCCATTGCATTCGCGCGACTCATTTGTGCTCTTTCATGGTCCGTGGTATCTTTCTTAATGTACTCCATCTCTCTGCTGAATTTTTTAAATAATGTCGTCATCCATTCCGCATAGCTGAATCGTTTTTCTGGTTCTGGAATTTTCGTTTGTTTTTCTTCTATTTCCGTTTCATTATTATTTACTATTTCTTCCTCCATAACTTCCCTCTTTTGCATCTCTGGACTTATAACCGCCGCCTGCTAAAATTAGGTTGACTGTATTGTTTAATAGTGGTATTATAGTCCGTAATTTTCCTAATTCAGCCTCACTAGTTGGACGACAATCTGTAATATATTTTTATTGTGTGGGTTTTCAATATCTTTATGCCTCACTATTGGACGACAATTCTATAACAATTAATAGAATGTGAGTACGTGTTTGTGGGTTTATTCTATTCAGCCTCTCGTTGGTATGCGCCAATCTGTAATATATTTTTATTGTGAGTACGTGTTTGCCTTCTTTAAAGCCTCACATTGGAGTCGTCAATTCTATAACAAATTAGCATGTGTGACTTCGCTCGATTTTATTTTTGTTTTATGCCCCACTGTTGTGAACGTCAATTCTATAACGTATATTTGTTTGAGGTTTAAATAAGCTCCACGTTATTAATAATTTGTAATAATATTACTAACGTGCATATTCTGTATGTACGGTTATTTTGCCGCACGTAGGATGCGTAATTCTATAACTAGTGTTCTGTATAATGTTGTTCTGATAATGCGTTTGTATTTGTGGGCTAGTGCTTTCCCGCACTTCTGGTTGACACGGCGACCGGCTCTAACCGTATGTTGGCAATTGTAGGTTAGTCTGTTTCTTTTGTCGCCGGCAAAGCTATGTTCGCCTTGCGTACCTGCTCGCTCCCACAAATACCTGTGAACAAACTCTTATTCTACTCACACACATGAAGTGACAACTCTGGTATGGTAATCATAAGTTTGTTTTATTATTTTTTCAGCTTTTTTGTTAAACAACACAAGTGGTTCGGTCTTGGATCGACCTTAACAGTTCAGTATCGATTCATTATTGAATCCACTCTTCAATGATTAGTAAATAATTTTTAACATAAATTAAATATCTCAGGGCTAGGGTTCTTTGGGCCAGTTATGAAGTCAGAAAAATGCTTTAAAAGGGACTACAACACATTACAATTACATATAAAACAATAAAACTGAATTATCAATGTTTACAAAATAAAATATTTAGTTTTTTTCACCGTCAGCGGTAACGAACTCTGTCGGCACTGAAAATTGAATAAATATCACTATAATATTGACGACTCGGAACACTAAGTTTTTTATAAGTAAAAAACAGCCTGTAAGGTAAAACTTTACGTTTTTACTTATAAAAAACTTAGTGTTCCGAGTCGTCAATATTATAGTGATATTTAGTTAAGTAACGGACACGTCATGGACAACGAAATCCAAGGAAATTGAATAATAAACAAGATGGCCGCTTGGTCGGCTAACCCAAACGTCATGTATGAAAGTTTTTTGGTTTTAAATAAGTTGTTTTTATCGTTAATCACTACGTTAATGATCAACGGGTGTTACAATTAGCACTGTAAATTGTTTATATGGTGTAGTGAAGTGGATCTGTGTATATTGTGGTAATGGAAATACTTCGGATTTATAATTACGTTCCTGTAGTACTACGAGCAATCGTTCGCTAGCGTCTTTGTGGTTCTGAGGTAGTATTACACTTCCACTGGTCGGTATTTACTTCTTTATAATGTCTGGGAGTTTTTCTTTACTTCACTGGTTTATTTTACAACATTGGCTGAGTATTACTTGATTAGTTTGGTTTTATCACAAGCGTCCGCTATAAGACTCAACTCTTCAGCGTGGCATCTAACAATACAACTATCCGTTCATCTCGTCTTTGTAACGGCTTTTTGACCAGTAGACTAGGGTTCTGATTGGTCAGTTTCCGTGAACTTGAGGTCAAGCGGCACATATTACAAAAATTATATCCTTGCCTTTACAGTCAAAAAATACTCCCTCGTTAATTTTTGTTTAAACTAAAATTGGTTTACATATTTCTGTTCCTTTTTTAAAGGTCTACATTTTGGTATATAATTTTGTATCAGTTAACTTCATATTAGGTGACCTTGCACCTTTACAAAATCTATAAATTTGGACTATAACACTGCCCTTACATTCACTATGATACAATACTTAATTTTCGTTAGATTAATTTCATTTGATACACAATTACTCTAAGACTTGTCCATTATTAAATTTTGACCCTATTTTGTTATTATTGTATTATATTGATTTGATAACTTAATCATTTCTGACATTATTTGATTTTATATGTCATGTCCGGCCTAGGCCTCAAATTTGACTTCATACTCATTGTCTAAATTACATTAATTATTAAATTGTTTTCTGGTTTGAACCCTTTTGCCTGATTACATTTGTTCTAAAGATTACTACACTTTTCTTTAACTTATTCTAACAATGTTTATTAACTAACACAAAATTCTTTAACATACTAACTAAAATGGTTGCCTTCATGGCCAAGATTACATTCATTTTTTGACAAATGATAACATAAAATATTCAGTTTACCATAATACCCATTACATTTTCATACTATTAAGCTCTACTAATGGATCATTAATAGTGTTTATATGAGACCTCTATTTAAGTATTTTTGGGTATTATGTTGTAACATATACCTTCTATTCTGCCTATAGGCTTAATACACTCCTCATAATCCTTTACATATGATTTATTAATAATAATAATTATTGGCATTGGCCTAAATAAAAGAAAAATAAACATGGTTAAGCACTGCTATGCCTTCTACTTTAACAACCAACAACATGGGATAAATAAATATAAAACCTTTCAATAAATAATGCTACATTACTACAATTGTTTGTTTACACTCTAACATTTAGTGTGTCTGTCACTTTACAATGTTTTTAAGAGTTGTATCTCTTGTATAGACCTATTTGGTTTTTTTTTTTTTACATTTAACATAATTAGAGGGATCACTGATCTTTACAGTCTTATCTGTGTGATTAATGATCACCCTTGTTTTCCACTTTTCACAGGTTTTGTTATTATCTATAGTACATGGCTTCTTATTTATCACACTATTGTGTTGTACTTTTTATTTTAAATTGTTACATACTGGATTTTATTTATTCTGACTTTATTATTATTATTTGGGCTATTTTCGTTAATCGTTTTGGGACTCTCATTATGTCACATTACATAATTGCTCCCCCCCCCAAGACATGGTTATTTTTTTGAAACTGGGGTTTAGGGAAAAATAAGCTGTTACTTTTATTCATGGAATTTTTTCATTTCCTATGGTTTCAGGGATTGGGTTGTGATGAATTTTTTTAAGTTGGTTATTATCTCATAATTTACACATAACTTCTTTTCTACTTTGGCGAATCTACAAAATATATTAATTCTTTTCATCTTCTTCATATAGGCGATTTAGTTACCAACTGATTGTTCCTTTCCTCTGGGGTTTCTCCTGTTCCTATGGATTCCTTAATTGGGTTTATCAATTCCTCCCTAACTTGAAATGGCACGGTGAATGCATATCGGCTGTGAGTGGCACTATTCTGACATATTCCTCACCCGACCATTCACCCCGTGCATGGTACAGTGCTCGTTGGCCCCTGCCCATCATAATAATTACTGAGTGGCGCTGTAGCTTTCTACTCTCTCATAAAAATGGTAACTCTTGCGTTACTTTAAATACCCTCGGAATCATGTTGTCTTCTTACTTCTTTTCATTATTATAAATTGTATCTTAGCAGTTCCCCTTACTTTCATATAACTTATTTTCAGTTTTGGTAAAATCCTTGGTATACTTCTTCTTTTCAATTTAATTTTATTTCATTGTTAATTGATTCATTAGCCACTATGTTATTCATCTTCTGTTTCAATATCCCTTTTTAGCAGTTACAAATATAGTTATTATTATCTCATTTATTCACAAACATCAATTCTTTTCTGCAAGTTCATTTGTTTTAAGTACTCTTTGCTTCTTTGTCATTATTGTCCCCTGGTTATCGTTGTTAATTGTCTTTCTCTTCTTTATTGATCCAAAATAAATTCTCAAAAGTATCCTGTAAGATGACCTTACTCATTTTAGAATTTGGCGGGCTATTTGTTCAGGTTTTTTGAAATCTTTATTGGTCATTTGCTTTATCATCATTTTCCTTCTCAATTCTCCGATAGTTTGCCTGGTCGGTAATCGTTGATTTGTTTCATTGTTTTTATAGTGTATGATATTTAGTTTTTATCCATGGTCCATAAATTCAGTTACCCTTATTTCTCGGATTACTCTGGTATGCAGAACTGTTTCTGTGCTGGTGATATAGATCTTGGCTACCTGGTGTTCTGATTTTTCTGTTGTTAAATCTTCACTTGTTTCATGGCCTACTTGAATTGCTTTATTATCTATTTTACTAAATGAATACTTTAATGGCATATTCATTATTGATGATCTCACTGTCATTTTATTATACGTTTCCATTTTTGGTATATTCCATTTAAGTATAGACCTGAAGTTTTTACTCACTGTTTGTTTGTTGATCCCTCCTAGAAGTTCCTTCGTCGTTCTCCTACATTCCATAAAATTCATCATTTCCGCATGGTCAGTAATTTGTATATAAAACGTCTCAAGCAGTCCGTTCTTCATCATCTCCAATTCTTCTCTGGTGTTGATTAGTTTTTTTAGAGGCATTTTCTTAGTCTTCTTAATGATTTGGTTCTTCATTCCTTTATTTTCTTTTTCCTGGTTCGAATGTTCAATGTTTTTACCTTTTGGTATCTCTTCTGTTGTCTCCTCACTGTCCTTTTTAAGAAAAGCGTATAGACCCGTTTTATTTTCCTTCATTTGTTCGAGATCCTCATTAAATCTACGCCAACTCTCCTTAGTCATTCCTTCCAGAGCTTTTCTGAACTCGTTCATAAATTCCGTATTGGCTATTTGTTTTGTCATTTTCTTCTGTTGCTTCCCTTCCACATCTATGACTATTTCTTCTGCTCTTTGAATACTTGATTGTCCCATGTTTTTATTACTTGGTATTCCGTCAAACTCTTCGATTCGATTATGTTCCTTCCTCCAATTACACATAACTTCTCTGGATAGTTCAAACATGACTCTTATCCATTCCCTTAATTCTGCGTTTTCTGTTTGTATTGGTCTTTCTGGTTGTCTTATTGATTGTCTCCATTGTTCATACTCCTCCTGTGTATATTCCTCTGTTACCTGTGCGTATACTCCCGTTCTTTCATTTTTCATTTGTGTGCAGTTTTCATCCCATCTTTCCCAATCTTCTTCAGTCATTCCTTCCATTTTGTTATCGTCTTTTTTGTGGGCTGTCCATATAGTCTCTTCTTCATTATACTTGGTGTCTAACTTCCACATCTCATCATAAATATCTCTCAATGTCATCTTGTCGTTTGGTGTTCCCATTGCATTCGCGCGACTCATTTGTGCTCTTTCATGGTCCGTGGTATCTTTCTTAATGTACTCCATCTCTCTGCTGAATTTTTTAAATAATGTCGTCATCCATTCCGCATAGCTGAATCGTTTTTCTGGTTCTGGAATTTTCGTTTGTTTTTCTTCTATTTCCGTTTCATTATTATTTACTATTCCTTCCTCCATAACTTCCCTCTTTTGCATCTCTGGACTTATAACCGCCGCCTGCTAAAATTAGGTTGACTGTATTGTTTAATAGTGGTATTATAGTCCGTAATTTTCCTAATTCAACCTCACTAGTTGGACGACAATCTGTAATATATTTTTATTGTGTGGGTGTTCAATATCTTTATGCCTCACTATTGGACGACAATTCTATAACAATTAATAGAATGTGAGTACGTGTTTGTGGGTTTATTCTATTCAGCCTCTCGTTGGTATGCGCCAATCTGTAATATATTTTATTGTGAGTACGTGTTTGCCTTCTTTAAAGCCTCACGTTGGAGTCGTCAATTCTATAACAAATTAGCATGTGTGACTTCGCTCGATTTTATTTTTGTTTTATGCCCCACTGTTGTGAACGTCAATTCTATAACGTATATTTGTTTGAGGTTTAAATAAGCTCCACGTTATTAATAATTTGTAATAATATTACTAACGTGCATATTCTGTATGTACGGTTATTTTGCCGCACGTAGGATGCGTAATTCTATAACTAGTGTTCTGTATAATGTTGTTCTGATAATGCGTTTGTATTTGTGGGCTAGTGCTTTCCCGCACTTCTGGTTGACACGGCGACCGGCTCTAACCGTATGTTGGCAATTGTAGGTTAGTCTGTTTCTTTTGTCGCCGGCAAAGCTATGTTCGCCTTGCGTACCTGCTCGCTCCCACAAATACCTGTGAACAAACTCTTATTCTACTCACACACATGAAGTGACAACTCTGGTATGGTAATCATAAGTTTGTTTTATTATTTTTTCAGCTTTTTTGTTAAACAACACAAGTGGTTCGGTCTTGGATCGACCTTAACAGTTCAGTATCGATTCATTATTGAATCCACTCTTCAATGATTAGTAAATAATTTTTAACATAAATTAAATATCTCAGGGCTAGGGTTCTTTGGGCCAGTTATGAAGTCAGAAAAATGCTTTAAAAGGGACTACAACACATTACAATTACATATAAAACAATAAAACTGAATTATCAATGTTTACAAAATAAAATATTTAGTTTTTTTCACCGTCAGCGGTAACGAACTCTGTCGGCACTGAAAATTGAATAAATATCACTATAATATTGACGACTCGGAACACTAAGTTTTTTATAAGTAAAAAACAGCCTGTAAGGTAAAACTTTACGTTTTTACTTATAAAAAACTTAGTGTTCCGAGTCGTCAATATTATAGTGATATTTAGTTAAGTAACGGACACGTCATGGACAACGAAATCCAAGGAAATTGAATAATAAACAAGATGGCCACTTGGTCGGCTAACCCAAACGTCATGTATGAAAGTTTTTTGGTTTTAAATAAGTTGTTTTTATCGTTAATCACTACGTTAATGATCAACGGGTGTTACAATTAGGACTGTAAATTGTTTATATGGTGTAGTGAAGTGGATTTGTGTATATTGTGGTAATGGAAATACTTCGGATTTATAATTACGTTCCTGTAGTACTACGAGCAATCGTTCGCTAGCGTCTTTGTGGTTCTGAGGTAGTATTACACTTCCACTGGTCGGTATTTACTTCTTTATAATGTCTGGGAGTTTTTCTTTACTTCACTGGTTTATTTTACAACATTGGCTGAGTATTACTTGATTAGTTTGGTTTTATCACAAGCGTCCGCTATAAGACTCAACTCTTCAGCGTGGCATCTAACAATACAACTATCCGTTCATCTCGTCTTTGTAACGGCTTTTTGACCAGTAGACTAGGGTTCTGATTGGTCAGTTTCCGTGAACTTGAGGTCAAGCGGCACATATTACAAAAATTATATCCTTGCCTTTACAGTCAAAAAATACTCCCTCGTTAATTTTTGTTTAAACTAAAATTGGTTTACATATTTCTGTTCCTTTTTTAAAGGTCTACATTTTGGTATATAATTTTGTATCAGTTAACTTCATATTAGGTGACCTTGCACCTTTACAAAATCTATAAATCTGGACTATAACACTGCCCTTACATTCACTATGATACAATACTTAATTTTCGTTAGATTAATTTCATTTGATACACAATTACTCTAAGACTTGTCCATTATTAAATTTTGACCCTATTTTGTTATTATTGTATTATATTGATTTGATAACTTAATCATTTCTGATATTATTTGATTTTATATGTCATGTCCGGCCTAGGCCTCAAATTTGACTTCATACTCATTGTCTAAATTACATTAATTATTAAATTGTTTTCTGGTTTGAACCCTTTTGCCTGATTACATTTGTTCTAAAGATTACTACACTTTTCTTTAACTTATTCTAACAATGTTTATTAACTAACACAAAATTCTGTAACATACTAACTAAAATGGTTGCCTTCATGGCCAAGATTACATTCATTTTTTGACAAATGATAACATAAAATATTCAGTTTACCATAATACCCATTACATTTTCATACTATTAAGCTCTACTAATGGATCATTAATAGTGTTTATATGAGACCTCTATTTAAGTATTTTTGGGTATTATGTTGTAACATATACCTTCTATTCTGCCTATAGGCTTAATACACTCCTCATAATCCTTTACATATGATTTATTAATGATAATAATTATTGGCATTGGCCTAAATAAAAGAAAAATAAACATGGTTAAGCACTGCTAATGCCTTCTACTTTAACAACCAACAACATGGGATAAATAAATATAAAACCTTTCAATAAATAATGCTACATTATTACAATTGTTTGTTTACACTCTAACATTTAGTGTGTCTGTCACTTTACAATGTTTTTAAGAGTTGTATCTCTTGTATAGACCTATTTGGTTTTTTTTTTTTACATTTAACATAATTAGAGGGATCACTGATCTTTACAGTCTTATCTGTGTGATTAATGATCACCCTTGTTTTCCACTTTTCACAGGTTTTGTTATTATCTATAGTACATGGCTTCTTATTTATCACACTATTGTGTTGTACTTTTTATTTTAAATTGTTACATACTGGATTTTATTTATTCTGACTTTATTATTATTATTTGGGCTATTTTCGTTAATCGTTTTGGGACTCTCATTATGTCACATTACATAATTGCTCCCCCCCCCCAAGACATGGTTATTTTTTCGAAACTGGGGTTTAGGGAAAAATAAGCTGTTACTTTTATTCATGGAATTTTTTCATTTCCAATGGTTTCAGGGATTGGGTTGTGATGAATTTTTTTAAGTTGGTTATTATCTCATAATTTACACATAACTTCTTTTCTACTTTGGCGAATCTACGAAATATATTAATTCTTTTCATCTTCTTCATATAGGCGATTTAGTTACCAACTAATTGTTCCTTTCCTCTGGGGTTTCTCCTGTTCCTATGGATTCCTTAATTGGGTTTATCAGTTCCTCCCTAACTTGAAATGGCACGGTGAATGCATATCGGCTGTGAGTGGCACTATTCTGACATATTCCTCACCCGACCATTCACCCCGTGCATGGTACAGTGCTCGTTGGCCCCTGCCCATCATAATAATTACTGAGTGGCGCTGTAGCTTTCTACTCTCTCATAAAAATGGTAACTCTTGCGTTACTTTAAATACCCTCGGAATCATGTTGTCTTCTTACTTCTTTTCATTATTATAAATTGTATCTTAGCAGTTCCCCTTACTTTCATATAACTTATTTTCAGTTTTGGAAAAATCCTTGGTATACTTCTTCTTTTCAATTTAATTTTATTTCGTTGTTAATTGATTCATTAGCCACTATGTTATTCATCTTCTGTTTCAATATCCCTTTTTAGCAGTTACAAATATAGTTATTATTATTTCATTTATTCACAAACATCAATTCTTTTCTGCAAGTTCATTTGTTTTAAGTACTTCTTTGCTTCTTTTTCATTATTGTCCCCTGGTTATCGTTGTTAATTGTCTTTCTCTTCTTTATTGATCCAAAATAAATTCTCAAAAATATCCTGTAAGATGACCTTACTCATTTTAGAATTTGGCGGGTTATTTGTTCAGGTTTTTTGAAATCTTTATTGGTCATTTGCTTTATCATCATTTTCCTTCTCAATTCTCCGATAGTTTGCCTGGTCGGTAATCGTTGATTTGTTTCATGGTTTTTATAGTGTATGATATTTAGTTTTTATCCATGGTCCATAAATTCAGTTACCCTTATTTCTCGGATTACTCTGGTATGCAGAACTGTTTCTGTGCTGGTGATATAGATCTTGGCTACCTGGTGTTCTGATTTTTCTGTTGTTAAATCTTCACTTGTTTCATGGCCTACTTGAATTGCTTTATTATCTATTTTACTAAATGAATACTTTAATGGCATATTCATTATTGATGATCTCACTGTCATTTTATTATACGTTTCCATTTTTGGTATATTCCATTTAAGTATAGACCTTCTGAAGTTTTTACTCACTGTTTGTTTGTTGATCCCTCCTAGAATTTCCTTCGTCGTTCTCCTACATTCCATAAAATTCATCATTTCCGCATGGTCAGTAATTTGTATATAAAACGTCTCACGCAGTCCGTTCTTCATCATCTCCAATTCTTCTCTGGTGTTGATTAGTTTTTTTAGAGGCATTTTCTTAGTCTTCTTAATGATTTGGTGTTTCATTCCTTTATTTTCTTTTTCCTGGTTCGAATGTTCAATGTTTTTACCTTTTGGTATCTCTTCTGTTGTCTCCTCACTGTCCTTTTTAAGAAAAGCGTATAGACCCGTTTTATTTTCCTTCATTTGTTCGAGATCCTCATTAAATCTACGCCAACTCTCCTTAGTCATTCCTTCCAGAGCTTTTCTGAACTCGTTCATAAATTCCGTATTGGCTATTTGTTTTGTCATTTTCTTCTGTTGCTTCCCTTCCACGTCTTTGACTATTTCTTCTGCTCTTTGAATACTTGATTGTCCCATGTTTTTATTACTTGGTATTCCGTCAAACTCTTCTATTCGATTATGTTCCTTCCTCCAATTACACATATCTTCTCTGGATAGTTCAAACATGACTCTTATCCCTTCCCTTAATTCTGCGTTTTCTGTTTGTATTGGTCTTTCTGGTTGTCTTATTGATTGTCTCCATTGTTCATACTCCTCCTGTGTATATTCCTCTGTCACCTGTGCGTATACTCCCGTTCTTTCATTTTTCATTTGTGTGCAGTTTTCATCCCATCTTTCCCAATCTTCTTCAGTCATTCCTTCCATTTTGTTATCGTCTTTTCCGTGGGCTGTCCCTATAGTCTCTTCTTCATTATACTTGGTGTCTAACTTCCACATCTCATCATAAATATCTCTCAATGTCATCTTGTCGTTTGGTGTTCCCATTGCATTTGCGCGACTCATTTGTGCTCTTTCATGGTCCGTGGTATCTTTCTTAATGTACTCCATCTCTCTGCTGAATTTTTTAAATAATGTCGTCATCCATTCCGCATAGCTGAATCGTTTTTCTGGTTCTGGAATTTTCGTTTGTTTTTCTTCTATTTCCGTTTCATTATTATTTACTATTTCTTCCTCCATAACTTCCCTCTTTTGCATCTCTGGACTTATAACCGCCGCCTGCTAAAATTAGGTTGACTGTATTGTTTAATAGTGGTATTATAGTCCGTAATTTTCCTAATTCAGCCTCACTAGTTGGACGACAATCTGTAATATATTTGTATTGTGTGGGTGTTCAATATCTTTATGCCTCACTATTGGGCGACAATTCTATAACAATTAATAGAATGTGAGTACGTGTTTGTGGGTTTATTCTATTCAGCCTCTCGTTGGTATGCGCCAATCTGTAATATATTTTTATTGTGAGTACGTGTTTGCCTTCTTTAAAGCCTCACGTTGGAGTCGTCAATTCTATAACAAATTAGCATGTGTGACTTCGCTCGATTTTATTTTTGTTTTATGCCCCACTGTTGTGAACGTCAATTCTATAACGTATATTTGTTTGAGGTTTAAATAAGCTGCACGTTATTAATAATTTGTAATAATATTACTAACGTGCATATTCTGTATGTATGGTTATTTTGCCGCACGTAGGATGCGTAATTCTATAACTAGTGTTCTGTATAATGTTGTTCTGATAATGCGTTTGTATTTGTGGGCTAGTGCTTTTAAATTTTCCCGCACTTCTGGTTGACACGGCGACCGGCTCTAACCGTATGTTGGCAATTGTAGGTTAGTCTGTTTCTTTTGTCGCCGGCAAAGCTATGTTCGCCTTGCGTACCTGCTCGCTCCCACAAATACCTGTGAACAAACTCTTATTCTACTCACACACATGAAGTGACAACTCTGGTATGGTAATCATAAGTTTGTTTTATTATTTTTTCAGCTTTTTTGTTAAACAACACAAGTGGTTCGGTCTTGGATCGACCTTAGCAGTTCAGTATCGATTCATTATTGAATCCACTCTTCAATGATTAGTAAATAATTTTTAACATAAATTAAATATCTCAGGGCTAGGGTTCTTTGGGCCAGTTATGAAGTCAGAAAAATGCTTTAAAAGGGAGTACAACACATTACAATTACATATAAAACAATAAAACTGAATTATCAATGTTTACAAAATAAAATATTTAGTTTTTTTCACCGTCAGCAGTAACGAACTCTGTCGGCACTAGAAATTGAATAAATATCACTATAATATTGACGACTCGGAACACTAAGTTTTTTATAAGTAAAAACGCAAACGTAAAGTTTTACCTTACAGCCTGTAAGGTAAAACTTTACGTTTTTACTTATAAAAAACTTAGTGTTCCGAGTCGTCAATATTATAGTGATATTTAGTTAAGTAACGGACACGTCATGGACAACGAAATCCAAGGAAATTGAATAATAAACAAGATGGCCGCTTGGTCGGCTAACCCAAACGTCATGTATGAAAGTTTTTTGGTTTTAAATAAGTTGTTTTTATCGTTAATCACTACGTTAATGATCAACGGGTGTTACAATTAGCACTGTAAATTGTTTATATGGTGTAGTGAAGTGGATTTGTGTATATTGTGGTAATGGAAATACTTCGGATTTATAATTACGTTCCTGTAGTACTACGAGCAATCGTTCGCTAGCGTCTTTGTGGTTCTGAGGTAGTATTACACTTCCACTGGTCGGTATTTACTTCTTTATAATGTCTGGGAGTTTTTCTTTACTTCACTGGTTTATTTTACAACATTGGCTGAGTATTACTTGATTAGTTTGGTTTTATCACAAGCGTCCGCTATAAGACTCAACTCTTCAGCGTGGCATCTAACAATACAACTATCCGTTCATCTCGTCTTTGTAACGGCTTTTTGACCAGTAGACTAGGGTTCTGATTGGTCAGTTTCCGTGAACTTGAGGTCAAGCGGCACATATTACAAAAATTATATCCTTGCCTTTACAGTCAAAAAATACTCCCTCGTTAATTTTTGTTTAAACTAAAATTGGTTTACATATTTCTGTTCCTTTTTTAAAGGTCTACATTTTGGTATATAATTTTGTATCAGTTAACTTCATATTAGGTGACCTTGCACCTTTACAAAATCTATAAATCTGGACTATAACACTGCCCTTACATTCACTATGATACAATACTTAATTTTCATTAGATTAATTTCATTTTTACACAATTACTCTAAGACTTGTCCATTATTAAATTTTGACCCTATTTTGTTATTATTGTATTATATTGATTTGATAACTTAATCATTTCTGACATTATTTGATTTTATATGTCATGTCCGGCCTAGGCCTCAATTTGACTTCATACTCATTGTCTAAATTACATTAATTATTAAATTGTTTTCTGGTTTGAACCCTTTTGCCTGATTACATTTGTTCTAAAGATTACTACACTTTTCTTTAACTTATTCTAACAATGTTTATTAACTAACACAAAATTCTTTAACATACTAACTAAAATGGTTGCCTTCATGGCCAAGATTACATTCATTTTTTGACAAATGATAACATAAAATATTCAGTTTACCATAATACCCATTACATTTTCATACTATTAAGCTCTACTAATGGATCATTAATAGTGTTTATATGAGACCTCTATTTAAGTATTTTTGGGTATTATGTTGTAACATATACCTTCTATTCTGCCTATAGGCTTAATACACTCCTCATAATCCTTTACATATGATTTATTAATGATAATAATTATTGGCATTGGCCTAAATAAAAGAAAAATAAACATGGTTAAGCACTGCTAATGCCTTCTACTTTAACAACCAACAACATGGGATAAATAAATATAAAACCTTTCAATAAATAATGCTACATTACTACAATTGTTTGTTTACACTCTAACATTTAGTGTGTCTGTCACTTTACAATGTTTTTAAGAGTTGTATCTCTTGTATAGACCTATTTGGTTTTTTTTTTTTACATTTAATATACTTAGAGGGATCACTGATATTTACAGTCTTATCTGTGTGATTAATGATCACCCTTGTTTTCCACTTTTCCCACTTTTCACTTTTCACAGGTTTTGTCTTATTATCTATAGTACATGGCTTCTTATTTATCACACTATTGTGTTGTACTTTTTATTTTAAATTGTTACATACTGGATTTTATTTATTCTGACTTTATTATTATTATTTGGGCTATTTTCGTTAATCGTTTTGGGACTCTCATTATGTCACATTACACTATCAATTGTGTATAAAATAATAAAAACCCAAAAGTGAGAGATATGTAGGAAGTGAAAGTGATAACCAGTGTAAGTGTTAGAAGTGAGAGAATAAACAATTCACAATAATAAGAAAAGGAAACCAAGATAATAAAACAGATTGTAAATGATGGATAGACCATTAATATAATAGTGTTAATTCATAATAAACTGGTACTATGAGTGCAATGAAAATAAGACATCCTATGTTAATAATAAAACTCAAGGGATGATTATCAAGATAGAATAAATGGTGTGATAATGTTATTCACCAAAATTGTTATTTGTTCAATTAAAAGAGTTGAGTTTGTAAGAAGGAATATGGCTGAAAAGTAAACAGACCATAAACCTAATTTTTGTGTTATGTTTTATAAGTAATATTAAGTGATAAACAAGTTATAAGAAATGGCAATAGATATAAGAAAGGAGATAAATTGTACAAACATAATATTATTCATTCGAGTAAAGACAGAAAAAGAAATAAGAGAATAACAGACAAGCAATGATTTTGTAAAATAATAATCCCATTCATTTATTGTAAAGCAGCCCAAATTAATTGAAAAAGGTAAATAAGTCATAAGTGACACCAAACAAAACATATGTAAATAAAAAATAATCTTTAATTTGTGTAAAATAAGAAGATATAGCCAATTACTACTTAGGCCTATAAAATGCCTAACTGTATAAATGCAAAATAAACAAATTGTAAGAAATTAACTACTGTATTAGAAAATTCAGGGCAAGTAACTCATTAATCACAATTAGTTAACCATATTAAGATGTCAGAGTTAGATTAAAAACATAAAATAAGAAAGAAATGTAATAATATAATATTAACATTTTTGTCAAAACTGTAATACATGAACAAACCCAGCTTTGTGGGATGTCAAAATGATCTTTGAAAGAAAGTAGAAACAGTTATGATAATATCTAATCCATTGATAAGAAGACAAGAATAATAGCCATCAGAAAATATTTATTCATTTTGAATTAAAATTCAAATATTATAACAATAGACATAAATGCAATCAACCGATGAGAGTATAGACAGTTGCCATAACAACGGAATGTTATTTAATTTAATTCCGTTATAAAACTTTAGTTCATTATTGACGATCAAGAGATACAGAAGCCAAACCATGTTCGACTCAATTTTCAATTAAAATAATAATAAACACTGTAAAAGTTAACGAGATGTGGATGCAAGAAGTCTAATAAAGAATTAGTTAACCCAAGAGAGCTAATAAACCAGATTTTAATATTCAAAACTACTTATTTTATCCAAATTAATTGAAAAATAAGCCGGATGCAATTCAAAGTATAAATGATGGAAGATTAGTGATCGTATCAACCAAACCTAACTAAGAACAAAGTGACTCTTCACCAGAATTCAACAAGATTTGTTAAGTATATCGAACTACCCGAATTTACGAACTAAATTAATTAACTTTTCTCAAAACACAAAAAACTCTCACTCCGAACTTGGTAACTAAATTTCTTTCAAGGATTGATAACAATAAATAATAAACTTGTATCTAAACATAATTTTAACCTGTGTACGAAGTACAAAATTATAACAAACACTTTTTAACACTTAAAAAACGAATTGTATTTAACTTTAATAGTTTATAAGTACCACTGATGTAAGGTAGTGTACTTTATTAACATCTTATTGATATTTTTTCGTAATCAAAAGGACTAAATGATTGAATGAACTGTAGAAAATAAACTTTGACGACAGCCATGTCGATTTAGAAACGCTTCAATCAACTTAGCCAACCTTGAGATATTGTCTATTTATTGCCGGAGCAACATTATTTAATAACAATATATTTTTGTATCTAACTGAATAACTATTAACTATTTCATGTTAATAAACTATTACTGATTAGTAATAACCGTCCTTTATTTCATTATAAACTGTATTATTATGAAGTTTGTGTACTTTAGCGATGAGCAAAATTGTCTGCCAGCGTTAGACGTCGGCAGCACGACGAACTACAAGCGAGATTCAAATGCCCGCCAGTTTGCGAGGGTAATTTGAATTAGTCATCACCGCATAGAACGACTGCTCAGTTTAACTTTTTTAATTGTTTTCATAAATAATTTGGCGCTGCCCGGGAAATAAATTTACTCATTGAAGGACAGGTAAGGATTACACTCGTGAGATATCGGTACTGGTAATTCGTGCGTTCGCGACGGACATCGTCAGTGTGAGAAGTTAGAAAAAGTAGGACGGTTAGAGATAAACACGAAGTAATGACTACAACGTGTGGGGCTAACACACATAAAACACACTTTAACAGAGACGGTAAAAGAGTTTTGTCGTTACAAATTGGCGACCAACTAGTGTGGCTAGAATTAAAGACTAGCGGCAGTTATGAAAAAAAAAAAAAATAAATTAAAAATTCAACAAGATGATCACCAGGGGAAGACCAAAGAAGAGGACTGAGGACTCGGACAAAGAAGACAAGGAGACAACACCGGTTGAAGAAATGGAAATGATCGAGGAAATAATCGAAGAGGATGCCCAAGAGGACCAACAAGAGAAACCAACCCAACCAGCAACTGAAGTAGAAGTAATAATCAGCGACCAACCAGAGAAACAAATCCAAGATAATGAAAGGGAACAACAAGCGGGCGATCATGAAAAAGCAAAAGGAGGTCCGAGCATGCAAGACATGATGAATTTCTTAGCCGAAAAAATAGACAAAGGCAATGAAAAAGTAGACAAAATGAAGGAAGAAACTAAAGAACAAAGAAAAGAAGACAGGGAATTCTTAAGACAAAATAATGAAGAATTAAAGAAACAACTCAAGGAGGACATAGAAACTCTGAATAATAAGATGGAAAGCAACCATGAAGCCTTGAAGAGAAACCAAGAAATATTAGAAGAGAAGAATGAGGAATTGAAGAGACAGATCAAGAAAGATCTGGAAACACTGAACAACAAGATCGAGAATAATAGTGAAACACTCCAACGACAATTGAAGGAAAATAGCGAGAAGAACAAAGATGAGGTAAGACAACAATTGGTAGAATGACAGGAGGAAATAAAACAGACCATCACGGAGACGAACGAAACAGTAGTACAAGTCCGTGAGGAGTTAATAAACAAAATAAGCAACGTCGAGGAGGAAGGAAAAAATAGGATCGAGGAACTTCAACAAGTCACGACAACAGAATGTACCAGAAACAAGCAAGAAGTATTCAAAAAGCTGGAAGAAAAACACAAAGAAATACAAACCGATGTAAGTAAAAGGGTGGAACGAGTCTATAGCAACCTCAATCAAGTAGACGGGCAAAACAAAGAAAAGATCCACGGACTCAGCCAATGAAAGAGACAGATGCAGGAAGAACTAGATGCATTCAGAGACAAACCCTGTAATAACACTCACATAATAACCAGCGAGAACCGGGAGCTGATAAACTTCCGAAGCTACCGGCGCAAACCGATGGAGTTCCTGAAAAGAGTCGAGGAGATGATTGAAAAGAATAGGGAAACTCGATGGACAACGGTGTGCAGCATGATTGATGAGATGTTCCGAGACACCCACGACAATTGGTGGACGGCAACAAGACCGGAGATAAACAACACCCAGGATTTTAAAACGCAGTTCCGCGATAAGTATTGGTCGGAGTCGACCCAGAACAAGGTACGGAACAACATAAGTAATGGGAGGTATGAACCACAAGCAGGAGACACCCTAACTTCATTTTTTCTGGGCAAGGTGTGCCTAGCACGTAATTTGGAACCAAGAATCCCGGAAGAATCGTTAGTCATACAATTGGGTTACCATTATGAGGATGCCGTCCAAAAAGCCAGAAGACAAGGCAAAATCAAAACGATACAAGGTATGGCAAGCCTGTTAGATCATGAGAGTGACGGACTATACAAGCGCAACAGGATGGTCAATTTAAAATACAACCGATGGAATGAGAACCGTAACCCACCAAATTACAATCCATCAAACAACAACCCCCAGAATAACAACCAAAATGACCCAAGCCGGAATTTTAACAACAACCAATATAGGGGTAATCGCCCAAACTACAACCAGGTTAATCAACCGTATAACGGGAACAATCAGAATAACAATCACAACAACAACAATTACAGGGGAAATGGACCAAACCAGCATCCGAACGGCCACCCCAACAACAGTAATTACCACGGGAGCAATTACAACCCGAATTACGAGTACAATAGGGGAAACGGGAATAACCGAACCAGAGATAATCGGCAACAGGTCAATTATATAAATGGAAGAAGCCAGACAAACTAGAGGAGGCATTACCTGAATACACAAGCAAACTCCAGTTATTACGAAGCAGCACCAAATAATGATCTATACCAAGGAAATAGGACCACTGAATCGTCTGGAAATAATATGAATAGTCGACCAGAGCCAGTACCTGAAACATCGACGAACCAGTCAGATAATCGGGCCAGCACCGAACCGCAACATTTAAACTAAAAAGGTCAGTGAGAACCGAGGACCACCCTTCATATGACCAATCACTTGGGTTACAAAGACAGATGACGTGACGAAATCATAATAAAATAATAACAATTGTCTCCAATAACTACTTAAAAAACATAAGAGAAGAACTCTTAGAAGAAGAGGACAACCAGTTGCCAAGAATCAATAACGAAATAGTTTATATACAGGCCACAGTAAATGGATCGATAACAATCATCATGATAGACACAGGATCAAACATCTCCTTAATAAATCAGACAGAACTAGAACGGATCCAATCAAACTGCAAACTACCAATACCAACGTTGCTAATTAATAACATAATAATTATCGGAGCAACAGGAAAACGGAACAAAACTGTCAGAAAGCAAGTCTCACTGGAAATAACCAGTCAGAACATGACTATACCAATTGTTTTCCTGGTAGCGAGTGGACTATCGTTCAATGTGCTTATAGGGTGCGATGTGTTGCGACAACACTCAGCCATAATAAACCTACAACAAGGGATAGTGTTTTTAACTTCAGAAAGAGGAATATGGTCAGCAAAAGTGATAAACTGCAATCACACACTGGCAGTATTGAACCAAGACCCAGTCTTGAAGAATTATTATTGTAGAAACCATGAAACATCCATGATAAATAACGATGAAGATGACAATAGTGAATTATGGGAGAAGAAACTCAAGGAGATTAGAATATTTCAAAGAAATAGGCCAAACCAAGAAATAAGCAAAAAACAAGTAGAAAATTTAATAAGAATATACCAAAAGTACCAACACTTTTTCTCCAACACTGCAGGCAAGGTCAAGGGATACCAGTGTAAAATCAATTTCCGGGAACCAGTGGACTTTCATAGAAAATCTTACCCTATTGCATACTCCCTTAAGAACAAAGTCAGATCTGAGATTAATCGAATGATGGAGGAGGACATCATTGAGTATAGCCAATCCCCATACACAAGTCCTATCGTCGCAATACCCAAAAAGAGTGGTAAAGTCAGGATCTGTTTAGATGCCCGGGAAATAAATAAAATGACCATTAATGACCGGACTTCGCCAGGGGAAATTGAAGAAATCTTGAAAAAATTCTACGGCATAAAATATATCAGACGTTTAATGAAGTTTAATGAACGTTTAATAAGAAAGAACGAAGTAAAAAAGGAACACCTCTCTAAGAATAACTATGAAAAAGTGTAATAAACCTTACAGAGGTAAATTTCAATACGGAAGAAAAAGAAATGTTAGCGAAAGGCTTAAAATACGCACCGCCACCAGAATTAAATCAAGAAAAAACGATTATTGAATGTGAAAGCATAATACAAAAACTAGGAAATGAAAATGATAAAAAAAGAATAAGGTGGGAAGTAGGGAAAGTAGTAGATAAAATATTTAAGAAAAGTTTGTATAATTCAAAGAATGAACAAAAAATCAAAGCAACTGTAACTAAACTAAAGAATAAAATAAAGAAGAATGATATTATAGTTACGAAGGCGGATAAAGTAAATACAATGGTACTAATGAGAAAGGAAGAATACATAAAGAAAACGGAAGAATTTATAAGGGAAGGACCATACGAGGAAATAAAGTATGATTATACAAGTAAGTACCAGTCAAGGATAAAACAAATGATGAAACAGATAACATTTATAGAAGAAAATAAGAAAAAGTATTTATTGGAAAGTAATCCAACAGCACCAACTTTTAAAAGTCAGGTTAAGATACATAAAGAAGGAAAACTAATTAGACCGATTGTTTCTTTTATTAATGCACCTATTTATAAATTATCAAAGGAAGTTAGCAGAGTACTGAAAGAGAAATATGAATTTGGGACAAAATACAACATAGAGAATAATATAAAATTGATAGAAAAATTAGCATTAATGTAAATACAAAATTGATATCACTGGATGTTAAGGACATGTTTACTAATATCACAGTAAATAAAGTTATTAAGTTAATAAACGATAATAATATGGGAGAATACAGGTATAAAAAGCAGTTGATGAAAGTAATTAAAGAATGCGTAAATCAGAACTATTTTAGGTTTAATAACAAGTTTTATATACAGAAAAAAGGTTTACTTATGGGGTCTTCATTATCCCCTATTCTTGTTGAAATATACATGAATGATTTTGAAAAGCAATTAATAACTTCCACTAAGTATAAAGACAATATAAAATTATGGTCTAGATACGTTGATGATGTATTAGTAATTTGGGAAGGAAGCATAGAAGAAGTGCATGAGTTTATAAAGGAGGTAAATAATAAGGATAAAAACTTACAATTTAAGGAAGAGATAGGAGGTAAACAAATAAATTACTTAGACTTAAACATAGAAATTAAAGATAATGAGAAACTACTGTTTGGGATATTTAGGAAAGAATCGTATTCTGATATAATTATACCAAGAGAGTCTTACCACCCATACAGATATAAAATGGCGGCAATCAATTCCTTTTGTTACAGAGCTCAGAAGTGTTTAAAAGAGACCGAATCAAAAGATAGGGAGTTAAAAACTATAAAGGGAATTGTAAGGAATAATAATTATAGCACCAACATAGTGGATAAAGTTATGAAAAGGGTCAACATACAAAAAGCTAAAATAGAACCAGAACAAAAGAATTATGCAGGGTCATTGACATACATAGGTTCACATACTAGAAAAATTATAAAATGTTTTAATAAATATGGAGTAGATATTGCTATTAAAAAATGTGAAACGGTATTTGATAAGATAAGGAATAAGAATATAGAAAAAATTCCAGTATTACAGAAAAGCGGAATTTATAAATTAAAATGTAAAGACTGCAACAAAGTGTACCTAGGGGAGACAGGACGAAAATTCGTATGCAGGTTGTCTGACCACAAACGTGGAGAAGGTAATAGAACAACCAATTCATTATATGCAAGACATTTCATAGAAGACAACCACAAGTTTGTTAATCCTTTGGAAGAATACGAAATTGTAAAAGTAGTAAATAACACAGTTGAAAGGAAGCTTAGAGAGGAGTTAGAAATATTGAAAGAAAGAGAAAAAGGGTTAGACAATTTAATTAATATTAAAATTAAATTTGATAATGAAGAAATATTTTATAACATGATTAAGAAGTAAATGAGAGAGGGCAGATAGATAAGATTAAGAATTATATTTCATAGTACTAATTGGTTGTTTTAAAATAAGGGTGTGTGACTGACCCACGTGTGTGGAGAGGAAGAGGGTAGTTTAAAAGGATGCACACACACACACACACACACACACACACACACACACACTGAAACACAAGGAATTTACTAGAAAAATATGTAACTGTACAGATGGTGAGACAGAGTTTAGGGGGGGGAAGGGTCATTAATTTTTAGTTTGTTGTGGGTGAGCAGGGTGGGGGAGAGGGGTGAAGGGTTGGGTTTTACATATTTCCTGTCTATTCCTGATCTGACGATGAGCTGTGAAGCTTGAAAGCGCTAATCGGAATAATTTTTATATAGTGGTGTGCAATATTGATCATTCTGATTGTGATTTCAACCACTAACACAAAAATATATCAGTACGTGGGATACGGTATGTGGGTACTGGCAGGTAGAGCTGCACCAACACAGTAGACAGTACATGGCCTTCATTTTCGACGGGAGGAATTATCAATTTAAGAGGTTACCTTTCGGCCTCATCAATTCCGTCGCAGTGTTTGTGAAGTGCATGGACCAAGTCCTAGGTCAAGAGGCTCTGCAATTCACAACTATATATGTGGACGACCTACTAATAACATCAGCGGACTGGGACGAACACTGTGCCCGAATAGAACAAGTACTGAACAAACTCTCTGACAACAATGTCACTCTGAAGCTAGATAAATCCAAGTTTATAGCGGAAGAAGTAAAATTCCTGGGATTTAATCTAACAGAGAAGGGAATATGTCCATCCCAAGAAAAGGTAGAAGCCATCCAGAAATTCCCTACCCCAAAAAAGAAGAAGCAGTTGCAATCCTTCCTGGGTATTTGCAACTACTACCATAAATTCCAGAATAACTACTCCCATTTGACTGCCAAATTTTCAAAACAACTCTCATCTAAGGATAAGTGGACCTGGGGACCGAACAGGAGGCTGTGCTAACACTCATTAAGCAAAAATTTTTATAAACCGTGATGCTGCATCATCCCAACTTTGAGCAACCCTTCTATCTGAACTGCGACGCCAGTGACGTCAGCCTGGGCGCTGAATTGTATCAAGAAGATAAAGAAGGACACCACCTGGTCATCAGCTTTGCCAGCAGAGTGTTAAATAGCTGCGAACGTAACTACAACGTTACGGAGAAGGAGTTGTTAAGTATAGTGTTCGCGTGCGATAAATTTAGAACGTACATCCTGGGGTACCATATCACGGTCAGAAGCGACCATAAATCAATATCATTTCTTAAACCACTCCCTGTGATATACCCAGATTTTATCATTTATGGAGGATACTTGTAACTCTTCTCTAATATCCTCATTGTGCAAACGATCCTATCTTGTGCAACCCTTTGTCCTTGTCATAAACTTCATTTCCGAAGTTTGAATTTGGTTTTTCATCTTCTTTGTAGTAACCCGTGTTTCACATCCATATAGTAAAACAGGCATTGCCATTGTTTTATAATATTTAAGCCTCGTCTTTTCCTCAGTGTTCTATGTATGATGCCACACATCATCTGAAATCTCATAATTTTTGTAGTGATATCTTGGTTTGTCATTCCCAATACTGATAGTGCAATCCAGGACCAGGTAATTGAAGTCAGAGATTTGTTCCAAAACTGTTCCCTCCAGAACAATTTTTGATCTGACTGGAAACTTTCCTCAAAAAGCCACGATTTTTGTTTTCTGCTTAGATATTTGAGAATCATATTGTTTACAAATATGATTTAAAAGATGTAAAGAATACTGCAACTCATCCTCTGTTTCGTGTATTAAGACTGTATTGTTAGCAGTCATATAATAAAATATCCAAACTCGAGGAAATATCTCATCTCCATGATTGTGTGATATCATCAATATAAGTATATATTTAAAAGCATAGGTGAAATACTACATCCCTACCTTACTCCTTTGTTTACTAAAATTTCTTCAGCCTTTGTCTTCCCAGTATTTACTATTATTTTAAAATTTGCAATATAGGCTTCTAATCATATTTATCGAATGTTGTGGATAGCTGTGACATTCCATACTAGACCATAATTTATTCCTGTCCACTCGATGGAAAGCTTTCTCAAAATCAATAAATGCAGCATGAGTCTGGAGGTTAAATTCTCTCATTTGCAAGGTAAATACATTATCTGTTGCTGAACGTCCAGTACAAAATCTATAAGGATAAATTACAAAAGATTATTAATGATAATGAACTTGAACCGTGGCAAATCTACAATGCTGATGAGACGGGATTGTTTTGGAAGGCAATGCCAAAAAATACACAATTGAGTAAAAAGGAAACCCATACACCTGGAAATAAAATGAGGCTGTCTGCATTACTGTGTGCCAATTCCAATGGTACGCATAAATTAAAATCTATCATAGGAAAATCTAAAAACCCAAGAGCAATGAAGAACATAAACGAGACTGATCTTCCTGTGATTTATAAAGCTCACAGAAACGCGTGGTTCAGCTGTGAAATTTTCAGTTCTTGGTTTCATAACAATTTTATTCCATCAGTCACAACATTTCAGATGGCAGAAAAAATGTTGCTAGGGAAGAAGTTAAAGCAGTGTTGTTATTGGACAATGCTCCAGTGCATCCTGCAGAGGACATTTTACGAAGTGATAATGGAAAAATAAAATGTCTATTCATGCCTCCTAATACATTGGCACTAATACAACCAATGGACCAAGGAGTAATCTATAGTTGGAAACGGCTGTACAGAAAGAAACAGCTACAAGACTCTCTCGTATTTTTTGAAGATGAAGAAGGTTGCAGTACCAGTTTAGGTGAACAGACTTTAATCAATATGAAAAATTACAACATAAAAAATGCTTTTTATTTAACTGGGCTTCAAGTTGGAAGGAGGTGAAAGCCACGACGATTGCTAATTCTTGGAAAAAACTTCTTAACCCTGAAGATAACGAAGAAGGAGATTTTAATGGAATTGAAGAAGATGATTACAGAAATATTTTAGAAAATGCAGGAGAATATGAGACAAACACGGAAAATATTTGAGAGTGGCTGGATGAAGATGCTGGTGAGGTAGAGTACGTTGTGTAGTCGGAAGAAGAAATAGCTGCTACTATAGAAGGTCACCAAACTAAGGGACTGATGACAGACGATCAAAATGGCGATGATGATGACGATGAGGAAGAAAACGATCACGAAGAAAGTGAGAATGTTAAAATAAGTGATGCAATAAAAAACGTACAATCCTTGTTGAAGTTCGTAGAAATGCCTGCAAACTCTAACTTAAGCAAATATTTTTTGTGTTTTAAGTGAAATGAAACAGGATTTTGTGAGGAAACAACTAAAAATAAAATACACTCAGAAAAAAGTTAGTGATTTTTTTAAGAAGCTGTAGGCTTGCTAGAATACGTACTGTGCAGTGAAAATAGAGTGTTTTATATTTAAGTACTGTATTTAAGTTTTGTTTTGTATGTAAGTTACGTACTACAGTATAAAACTGAATCGAATTTTTTTAGTAAACATCACAAACAGGTACTGTACGTTATTTCTTATTTTATACCTCTTCTACTACTAATTAATAGAGTATTAAATACAGTATTTTTAACAAGAACATGCAGTAGACCTCTTGTAGATTCAAATTGGGTTTCAGATAGATTTCTTTTATATTGTCTGCTATCGGTAACCAATAGACATGCAAAAACTCGCGATCAGTTCGTAATGTTCTATAATTCGGACTTTCAGCAATTCGGACTGAGCTTGGTCCGCATTAGTCCGAATTAGCGAAGTTTCACTGTATATATATATATATATATATATATATTATGTTACAACACAAATAAGCCACCCCAGTACCAGGGATAAAAAAGATAATTATTAATATAAAAATACTTCATATCAAATAAAATGTTTAAAAATAAATAAAATATAAAAACTATGACACGACGAACGATGACATTACCCAACCCAAGTGATTGACCCAACAACAGAAAACAAAAGAAGAAGGGAACCACGAAAAATAAACAACGAAAAAGGTGATTGACCAAACAAGTAATAACTAACAAAAGGAGGGAAGAAACCAGAATTAAGGACAAATAAAGGAAGTGAACAAATTCCTACAACTAAATAGAAATTAAACCATACAAGAAGAGGAGAACCGAATGAAGACAATTGAAGATGAAGAAGAAGAAGGAAGAGGAAACAAAGTGAAACCAAGAAATAACAAACACCACATATGAAAGGGAGAAATGGTATACTCAAAGATAGAATACTGTAAATAAACCCCAATAATTATCCACTAAGGAAAACAAATATTATTGTAGTAAATGAGATAATTTATATACCTGTTTTAAACAAAAAAACAGTGAAAAAATAACTTAGTAAAGAAAAGTACACTAACCCAATTATTAAAGTTAGATTTAGTGATATTTAAATAACCAAATGTCATTAATAATAAGTATCATGTTATAATGAAATAGTGAGAAATAAAAGAGAAATAAGTATAGGGATTACCCACTAAGTAACACTTAATATAAACAGTGAAAAAAGTGCAATAGTGAAGTGTAAGTACCCCAAAATAGTGAGTGTATCAGTGATAAACACCAATTAATTAAAGGTGAAAGTGATATGTGGAAAAAGATATTATCAGTAATAAAAAGTGTTAATAGATAAGAAAACACTTAATAAATCATTGACAAACTAATAAATGATTTAAGTGAGCTTATGAAAAATTATATAATTAAGGATAGTTAGAAATAGCATTTAAAATAGAGATAAGTAAAGGATGTAATATTATTCAGGAAGAAAGCCCATGTAAAAACAGTTTGTATTAACATGGAATGGAGGAAGGTAGTAGTAGTGAAATAAGAATTTATATATACAATTAAAAAACACCCATGTTAGAAGGGGAAATAAATTGAATAAGTTTGAAGGAAGTGATGATGTTTCTCACTCAAAGTAATAGCAAAAGAATGAAATGAATGTTAAACAACAGTGACTAATAACTTATAAAGAATTGTTCGTTTTAATGTTATGAATAGGATATGGCTGAAAAGACTTGCAGTCCATAAGCCTAATTGTTATATTTTAAATATGTATAATGAAAACTATATTGACGTGTAATCAGAACACAAACCGAATCAAAACGCAACACAAACAATTATCTTAATAATATATATAATACTTTCACTTATGAACTTACTGTTGTCACTTCCCAAACGTTTGAAGATGTTGTTTCTCTTCTTCAGTGGGTTGAGTACTAACTGTCGATTACAGAATAACCGTTACGGAATGGAGTGTGTGGTGGGGGTTGATGGTGGGAAGGGATTGGCGCTGAGGTTCGAATTATGTGTGTGGATCAGTGTGTCAAATAGTGTATGTGATTTGTAATGTATCTGTTCATTTAATATGTTGTTTGGTTGTAGTGTGTGATATCTGTATATTTCGAATTGTTCAGCTGTGTTTAGTTTTCTACTTTTTGGTAAGTAGTGTAATATTTCCATGTTGTGTTCTATGTTTGTGTAGCTGTGGTTTTCGCTATGTAAATGTGTGGCAAATGTGGAATGTATGTAGTTTGTGGTGAGGGCTTTTAAATGTTCAGAAAACCTGGAAGAAAAAGATCTTCCCGTCTGGCCGATGTATATTGTTGACAATTGTTTGGGTTTATAAATTAAATTGCAATGATTGTCAACAATTCTACATCGGCCAGACGGGAAGATCTTTTTCTTCCAGGTTTTCTGAACATTTAAAAGCCCTCACCACAAACTACATACATTCCACATTTGCCACACATTTACATAACGAAAACCACAGCTACACAAACATAGAACACAACATGGAAATATTACACTACTTACCAAAAAGTAGAAAACTAAACACAGCTGAACAATTCGAAATATACAGATATCACACACTACAACCAAACAACATATTAAATGAACAGATACATTACAAATCACATACACTATTTGACACACTGATCCACACACATAATTCGAACCTCAGCGCCAATCCCTTCCCACCATCAACCCCCACCACACACTCCATTCCGTAACGGTTATTCTGTAATCGACAGTTAGTACTCAACCCACTGAAGAAGAGAAACAACATCTTGAAACGTTTGGGAAGTGACAACAGTAAGTTCATAAGTGAAAGTATTATATATATTATTAAATTAATAAGTGAACGAAGAGGTTGCAACAACAAGATAAACAATTATCATAACAAAGTGAAGCCCATCAGGCTGAATTAAAATGTAATTTAAAAGAAATAAGTAAAATACCATCATGGCTACTTTTGGCTATGAAAATGTATAACTGTCAGACACACACAAATGTCAATTGTAACAAATTCACAAGGAAATTTACAAATCTAAGACAAGTAAATAGCCAGTAATTATGTATAAATCATGTTAAAAGAGAAATGTTATTATAAAAGTTTAATTTAAAAGAGATATGTAATTTATCAGATGTCAAATAATTAGACTAAAGTTAATGTATAATAGAATATACCCTTATGAGGTATCATTTTAAACTTTGAAAGGAAATAACGACAATAGTGATATTATATATTACCCCAAAAGGAAGATAGAGGAATAAAATCATTCAGAAAATATATAATAAATTTGAATAAAAATTCAAATATAATAACAATGCTTTTGAAAGAGGCCTTAACCAATCAAAGGGTTTCTGTTACCATAGAAACGGGCCGTTGAATACTAATTTTCCGTTAAATTTATTAGACTTGGAAAAATGACGCGTGGGTAAGAGGTACGCAAGATTGTGATGACTAAAATTTTACATTAAAAAGTTCAAAAGACGTTCAGAAGTCGACTACAAGAACCAATGACGAGTAGATGCAGAGCTTCTTATATTAAACGATGTCCTGGAACCAAATAAAAGAAATTAAATAGCAGAAAGTCCCAAGACGAGATAGAAGAAGATGCCCGAAGCCTGAAACAGCCCAAAATTGATGAATTTCCATCACCCCAGACGACAACATATCACCACCGTCTGAACTGATAAGTATCAACTAAATTCAATTATCCCAGAAACCAAATTACTTTAAATATTTCTCAAAACAATCAAAATTTCTCACTATTAAACAAAATTAATTTTCTTTCAAAGGTTTGAATAATAATCAACTTACATAAAACAATTGTTAATTAAGATATAACGTCGCATTAGTGGGCGAATTTTTTAACAACTAATACGACACTACCGAACAATTTGTAAAAACACTTTATACTAGTTAAGTACGTATAAGGTATGGTAGTGTACTTTTTTAATGTAACCAGCTTTTATGTTTTATTTTATAATCCAAAGAACCCCAGATTTTGAACAGACTAATATATTGTATGTAAACAGAAGCCATGACGGCATCAAAATAGTCCATTTCAAAATCAATTTCGCCAACCTGAAGATATATGTGTTTCATGTTCTAAGCCGGAGCAATTTGTTATAAAATCATTTATAATCCTTTTGTCATATTAATTAATGACCAAATTTGCATTAAAATTACAGTACAGAGTATTACCATGGTTTTATTTCGTAGGACGTTGTATAATATATGTGTGTTAGCAAATTTTAATAAGTAACCAACTAGCGCTCGTCACGAGTGGACAATACGACAAACTGTACAGTGGCGGGAATCATTTGAACGCTCCAGCCGTCAACGCTGGCAACACTTATTTAACTTGTAATTTAACAAATTTAATTGTTTTAATATAAACAATTTGGCGCCACCCGGGATTCGCAACCCCTATGAATAAACAGGTAGGTTGTACTGATAATTTAGACCACGCTACAGACTTCAGTAGTGAAAACCATTATTGTAACGACCGGTGTGAGGCGAACACACCACATTAACACTTATACACATAAAAAACAAGTGTAAACATTTTACAGAGATGACCGGAACTTCTCGTTACAGATTGGCGACCAACAACGTGAGGCTAGAAAGGACAACTAGCGGCGGTTATGAATAGACATAATAAGGTTACAATATAAAGACGAAAAAAGATGAAACGAAAAGATAGGCTACAACAACAAACGAAAATGCCCAAACAACAGAAACAATGGAGGTATGCAGAGTGGATAACAAAGTTATTTAAAAAATTCAGTAAGAAGATGGAATACATCGAGAAGAATACCATGGACCATGAAAGAGCACAAATGAGTCGCGCAAATGCTGTGGGATCACCAAACGACAAGATGTCACTGAGAGATATTTACAATGAAATGTGGAAGCTGGACACCAAGTGTAATGAAGAAAATACTATCGGGACAGCCCACGAAAAACATGATAACAATGTGAGAAGAATGACCGAAGAAGATTGGGATAGATGGAGTGAAAATGAAAAACAAATGAAAAACGAAAGAACGGGAGTATACGCCCAGGTGAATGAGGAATTTACACAGGAGGAATATGACCAATGGAGACTATCTATAAGATAACCGGAACAACCAATACAAACAGAAAATACGGAATTAAGAGAATGGATAAGGGTTATGTTCGAACTATCCAGAGAAGATATTTGTAATTGGAGAAAGGTACATAATCAAGTAGAAGAGTTCATGGAAGTGCCGAAACCAAAAACTCAAATAAAAAAAGAAGTAGTCAAAAGTGAAACAACAGAAGAAAATGCCAGAACAACCACAGAAAGTGATCCTGCAGGATATAATGGATTTAATGAAGAAGCAGAAGGAAGAAGATGATGAGTATTATAGGAAACAAAGAGAAGAGAGGGAACAAAGAAAGAAGCAGCAGGAAGAAGATTATAGGAAACAAAGAGAAGAGAAGGAACAAAGAAAGAAGCAGAAGGAAGAAGATTATAGGAAACAAAGAGAAGAGGAGGAAAAGAAGTCCAGAGAGTTCAGGGAGAGCATACGTAGTATTTTCAAACCATTGCATGAAACACTGGACCACATTGCGGAAGATATCCAAGAAACGGACAAAAACAGGGAACTGGTGGATGAGGAACTGAAGAGGCAGATAAAAAAGGATTTTGAAATAGTCAATAACACGATCGAAAATACTCAGGAGACATTCCTACAGCAAATGAAGGAAGATGGTGAGAAGAACAGAGAAGAATTAAGATTCATGCTAGTAGAGTTTCGTGAAGAAGTCAAACGGACAAAAACAGGGATGAACAAGAGATGGGAAGAAACAAGTTACCCAGTAGATCGACTTAATGAAACAGTAGATAGGGATTTCAAACAATTGAATGAAACACTAGACAGCACTTCTGGAAGTATCAAAGAAACGTTGAATGAGAACAGGGAACCGGGGAATCAGAAAATAACACAGAAGGAGATGGAAACTGTAGAAGAAACAAGTGTATTGTTTTCTGAAAATAAAGACAACAGTGACAGCAAGAAAATTAAGCACATAAAAACCAACAGTAGAAGAGTAAAGAAGAATCGAATCATTAAGAAGATTAAGAAAACAGAGGAAATGAGAAAGGTATATAAAAGGAAACTCATCAAAACACGAGAAGAAGTGGAGATGATGAAGAACGGACTCATCAATGTGTTTAATTTGCCCCTTACCTACCAAAGCAAATTAATAAAGTATAAAGATTGTAGGAGGACTCTGAGGGAAATTATAAAAGGAATTCACAACCAACCAGTGGATGAAAATTTCAGCAAATCTATGCTTAGATGGAACACACCAGAAATGGAAATTCCGAATAAAAAAGGAAAAATAACATTAATGAGAGAGGCACAATTAACTTCTCTGATTAATCGACAAAGTAATCAAATGTTTGAGGTAGGCATAAATACTACGGAACATATGGTATTAGAGGAATTATGGTACAAGACGGAGGAGACCTATGTTGCAAGGATGAAAACAGTTCTACACGCCAGAGTTATCCGAACCACAAGTGCAGAGGAACTGATGGACCATGGGTAAACTAAGTGAAGATACCACACACCAAGAAAAGGGACTGATCTTCGAATTACTGACCAAGCAACCCAATGGAATAGAAAGAAGTATTAAAGTTAAATTAGGCCAATAAACATCACCAAGACAAGAAATGACAACGACCAAGACGAATTAAATGAGAAAAAATTAAACCATAATAAATAAATTAAAAAAAAAAATCATCCAGAATAAATGTTGTACATCTGACATTTGAAGGAGTAGAGGAGAAAGCCAACAAAGAGTGAAATATACAAGAGAAGGCAATAACAAGGAAAGAAAAGGAGAAGTCAACTTACAAAAAAAAGTATAAATAACAAGGTCCGGTATAAAGCAATATGAATAGAGTAATATGTATAACCCAATGTAGAACCATATGTCATCACGAAAGATAATGGTAATAACACTTACCAGATAAGTAATATAAATACGAGAAAAATAAAGGGAGTTTACAACCAAACTTCAATAAAAAAGTTTTATGAAGAAGAATAGAAATGAAATAAACAAATTTCAAAATTCCAAAAGTGTGTAAGAGCAACTTACTCAATTATTTAGATAAGATATGCGGAATAGAAAAAATTAAAATAAACGAATTAAAATATAAAAAACAACGGAATCAGTTACACAAATTCCTTTCAATTTAAATCAACTTACAGTCTAATAAAAGGTTGATATATGAAGTATAAAATAAAAAGTGAGATAATAAGGAATGAGTTACACAAATTCCTAAATATATAAAAGTAAGAATCACAAACTTACGATAATAACTAAACAAAAAGTAACTAAAAAGGAATAAGCTACAAACATTCCTATGAAGTAAGAGAACTAACTTACAAAAAATTATCAAAAATGATATTTAATACAAAATAAAATAAACAAAAATAAAATCAAGCTAAAATTACTGAGGTAAATACCTGAAATTATAATGAATCAAATGTATTCAAAAAAAAAAAAAAAAAAAAACAACTGGTACAAGGAAAAAGAGAAGTTATGTATAAAACAAATATACAAAAGATATGGCTAAAGCAGACTATTGCTAAATAACCAAGAAAAGAATAAAAATGTCTAAGATAATTAAAATGATCACAAAGAGAATTGAAAACAAAATAATGAAAAGTTAGATATGATGAAATTAACATATGAATAAATAAATAAAAAACAATCAACTGTATGAGCAAATGATAGTATATAGCAAAGGTACAGTGGAAGGAAGAATGAGTAAAAGGCCAAAGTGATCTAAAAACAAACCACAAGGTGGACAATCCCAAAATATATTATTATTAATTTAAGTCACAAGTTGACAAAAAAGGTATTTAAGATTGACTGTTGAAAAGTCCAGCAATCCAAATAAACTGAGCAGAGATGATGTTCCTCTGGTCTCAGAAAAAAAATGAGTAGTAATGGGAGAAACCAGCTACTAAAAGCTAGGAAAAAAAAATGTGTATAAGGGAGAATGCACCAAGGGAAATATAAATAAAAACAGATCCAAATAAAATGGAATGAATTAAGTAAGAAGAGAAATAAAGAATGGAGAAACAAACCAGAAAGAAAAGGAAAAAGATTATATACAACTGATAATTTCATAAAAAACTATGCTAGTGTTTTATTAAAATAATCAATTTTAAAGGAGAGGCATTATGTTACAACACAAATAAGCCACCCCAGTACCATGGATAAAAAAGATAATTATTAATGTAAAAATACTTCATATCAAATAAAATGTTTAAAAATAAATAAAATATAAAAACTATGACACGACGAACGACGACATTACCCAACCCAAGTGATTGACCCAACAACAGAAAACAAAAGAAGAAGGGAACCTCGAAAAATAAACAACGAAAAAGGTGATTGACCAAACAAGTAATAACTAACAAAAGGAGGGAAGAAACCAGAATTAAGGACAAATAAAGGAAGTGAACAAATTCCTACAACTAAATAGAAATTAAACCATATGAGAAGAGGAGAACCGAATCAAAATGAAGACAATTGAAGAAGAAGAAGAAGAAGAAGAAGGAAGAGGAAACAAAGTGAAACCAAGAAATAACAAACACCACATATGAAAGGGAGAAATGGTATACTCAAAGATAGAATACTGTAAATAAACCCCAATAATTATCCACTAAGGAAAACAAATATTATTGTAGTAAATGAGATAATTTATATACCTGTTGTAAACAAAAAAACAGTGAAAAAATAACTTAGTAAAGAAAAGTACACTAACCCAATTATTAAAGTTAGATTTAGTGATATGTAAATAACCAAATGTCATTAATAATAAGTATCATGTTATAATGAAATAGTGAGAAATAAAAGAGAAATAAGTATAGGGATTACCCACTAAGTAACACTTAATATAAACAGTGAAAAAAGTGCAATAGTGAAGTGTAAGTACCCCAAAATAGTGAGTGTATCAGTGATAAACACCAATTAATTAAAGGTGAAAGTGATATGTGGAAAAAGATATTATCAGTAATAAAAAGTGTTAATAGATAAGAAAACACTTAATAAATCATTGACAAACTAATAAATGATTTAAGTGAGCTTATGAAAAATTATATAATTAAGGATAGTTAGAAATAGCATTTAAAATAGAGATAAGTAAAGGATGTAATATTATTCAGGGAGAAAGCCCATGTAAAAACAGTTTGTATTAACATGGAATGGAGGAAGGTAGTAGTAGTGAAATAAGAATTTAAGTATACAATTAAAAAACACCCATGTTAGAAGGGGAAATAAATTGAATAAGTTTGAAGGAAGTGATGATGTTTCTCACTCAAAGTAATAGCAAAAGAATGAAATGAATGTTAAACAACAGTGACTAATAACTTATAAAGAATTGTTCATTTTAATGTTATGAATAGGATATGGCTGAAAAGACTTGCAGTCCATAAGCCTAATTGTTATATTTTAAATATGTATAATGAAAACTATATTGACGTGTAATCAGAACACAAACCGAATCAAAACGCAACACAAACAGTTATCATAACAAAGTGAAGCCCATCATGGCTACTTTTGGCTATGAAAATGTATAACTGTCAGACACACACAAATGTCAATTGTAACAAATTCACAAGGAAATTTACAAATCTAAGACAAGTAAATAGCCAGTAATTATGTATAAATCATGTTAAAAGAGAAATGTTATTATAAAAGTTTAATTTAAAAGAGATATGTAATTTATCAGATGTCAAATAATTAGACTAAAGTTAATGTATAATAGAATATAACCTTATGAGGTATCATTTTAAACTTTGAAAGGAAATAACGACAATAATGATATTATATATTACCCCAAAAGGAAGATAGAGGAATAAAATCATTCAGAAAATATATAATAAATTTGAATAAAAATTCAAATATAATAACAATGCTTTTGAAAGAGGCCTTAACCAATCAAAGGGTTTCTGTTACCATAGAAACGGGCCGTTGAATACTAATTTTCCATTAAATTTATTAGACTTGGAAAAATGACGCGTGGGTAAGAGGTACGCAAGATTGTGATGACTAAAATTTTACATTAAAAAGTTCAAAAGACGTTCAGAAGTCGACTACAAGAACCAATGACGAGTAGATGCAGAGCTTCTTATATTAAACGATGTCCTGGAACCAAATAAAAGAAATTAAATAGCAGAAAGTCCCAAGACGAGATAGAAGAAGATGCCCGAAGCCTGAAACAGCCCAAAATTGATGAATTTCCATCACCCCAGACGACAACATATCACCACCGTCTGAACTGATAAGTATCAACTAAATTCAATTATCCCAGAAACCAAATTACTTTAAATATTTCTCAAAACAATCAAAATTTCTCACTATTAAACAAAATTAATTTTCTTTCAAAGGTTTGAATAATAATCAACTTACGTAAAACAATTGTTAATTAAGATATAACCTCGCATTAGTGGGCGAATTTTTTAACAACTAATACGACACTACCGAACAATTTGTAAAAACACTTTATACTAGTTAAGTACGTATAAGGTATGGTAGTGTACTTTTTTAATGTAACCAGCTTTTATGTTTTATTTTATAATCCAAAGAACCCCAGATTTTGAACAGACTAATATATTGTATGTAAACAGAAGCCATGACGGCATCAAAATAGTCCATTTCAAAATCAATTTCGCCAACCTGAAGATATATGTGTTTCATGTTCTAAGCCGGAGCAATTTGTTATAAAATCATTTATAATCCTTTTGTCATATTAATTAATGACCAAATTTGCATTAAAATTACAGTACAGAGTATTACCATGGTTTTATTTCGTAGGACGTTGTATAATATATGTGTGTTAGCAAATTTTAATAAGTAACCAACTAGCGCTCGTCACGAGTGGACAATACGACAAACTGTACAGTGGCGGGAATCATTTGAACGCTCCAGCCGTCAACGCTGACAACACTTATTTAACTTGTAATTTAACAATTTTAATTGTTTTAATATAAACAATTTGGCGCCACCCGGGATTCGCAACCCCTATGAATAAACAGGTAGGTTGTACTGATAATTTAGACCACGCTACAGACTTCAGTAGTGACAACCATTATTGTAACGACCGGTGTGAGGCGAACACACCACATTAACACTTATTCATATAAAAAACAAGTGTCTCCATGTTTTACAGAGACGACCGGAACTTCTCGTTACAATATATATATATATATATATATATATATATATATATATATTATAACATTGCCAAACCCTGATCACATTTGATATAAATAAGTATGTAAAAAATGCCAAGAAACAATATATTTTGATAGATAAATGATAACGAGAATGAAAGTAGTAAATATAATCAATAGTGAAGGAGGAAGAATACCACCAAAGGTGGTTACAAAACAAGAAAATACGAACTAGACTGACAGGCAACTGACATTGACCCAACCCCAGAGATTGGCCAGATATTAACCAAAGTAAAGCGAGACAAGAAGACAGTGAAGAAAAAAAAGAAAAAAAAAAGATTACATGGCCATAACAATTAACTCATAAGATTGTTTTAAAAGAGCATAATTTTTTATTATTATTAATAATTTATGTTTAAATTTTTATTAGTGGTAACTTGTAAATGACAGTATCTCAGCAATTGTTATACATAAAAAACCATGTGTAGATATGATTGTATGTATATCCTTATCTATAGGTGATGTGTCAGCTGTTATGTTTAAAATTACACTCATACAGACAGGGAATAGAAATGTGTGCGTGATTCAATCAGAGAACAAATTGTATAGCCTACTATATACTTTGGAACTTTTACTAGGATTATTTCAGCAGTATGTATGTTATTTCAGCATTATGTGTTTGAAAGTATAAGGTTTTGGAGAGTTTATTTATTCGCTAATATTATTGCTGTTGCTACAGATGTAGTATGTTTCAATTAACACAATATATTTTAACATTATTAAATTGTTGTTATTATTATTAATTATGACATTTCAGACCAATTTTTATCACTTTAATGACAATGTATACAAAGTTATGTTTTATTTGAAAGATGTATTTACAATACCATGTTGGTTGAATATTATAAAATGATATGTGACAGTCTGAAGTTAACAAAAGAGACATGAACTCATTAGATACAAAAACTTTGTAATAATAGTGAGATCGTGAGAAATATAAGGGTAATTAGAGATAGGTAGGGAGTGACAAAGATGAACAGTGAAGTGATAAGTGTAATAAAATAAACAGCATATAATCTTAAGAAAAAAGAGTTAAACAAGTGTGACAAACCCAAAACATAAGCACATGTTAAATGAGCAATTAAGTTAAGTATATTAGACTGAAAGACACAGAATAATTGTGAATGTAAAAAACAGAAAAAATATTATCTCAGTATAAAAAGCACCAGGGTGATTACTGTTATAAAAGAGATGGTGTAGGTATAACACTCACCAAATTTGTTCATTTGTTAATTTAAAGAAAGAAGTTATTGGCTTAATGTTTAAGGCAATAAATACCAGAAGAAATAGTTTTACAGTAATATGTTAGTATGTTTTAAGTAAGTTAGGAATTTATAAAGAAAATAATAGCAATACCTTTATAAGAAATAATAGGCAAAATATAATAATTATGTGTAACGAAAGGGAACATGGCAGAATTATATTAAAACTTAGAAATAAGTAAATTATGTATTAACATAGTATTATCAATTTTGGACTAAAACATTAATACATGGCTTAGACCAATCTTGTAAGATATCAAACTAATCTTTGAAAGAAAATAGGAACATCTATGTAAAGATTACAACCATTGAAATTATCCCCAAGTGAATATAGCCATTATAAAATATTTATTCAAATTAAACAAAAAATTCAAAGTTTGATAACAATGTGTTTATTTTGAGATCGACCAGGGAGAATAATTACGTTACCATGGAAACTGTGGAGTAACAAGCAAAAATACCGTTAGATTTTTTTACTGAATGCATGACGCTTTAATGGTATAGACGCTAATTTTCGAGTGACCAAAATTGTCAATTAAAACATAGAAAATATCAGAAGAAGTTACTACTAAGTGTATACCAAGACATAAGACAAGGACTGGAACCATATTATTGAAGTTGAGGCCAAATTAACGAAAAAAGAAAATAAATTACTACCAATTAAACTGGAAAAGATGCCTGATGTCCTGAACCCAGCAAATTAAAGATTATAGTATAACCCATGAATAACAGATCATATGAATTCGCCATAACTACGGAAGTGATAAGTACCTCTTAAATTACCCAAAATATATAAATAAACTCACGTTAATTATTTCTCACTAAAGGTCGAAATCTCACTGAACTGAAATTAATTACTTTCAAAGATTAAAAAGAATACTAAGTCACTGACAATTTATAAACTAACCAATATAAACTGTTATTAATGATCCATAACTTGTAAACACTTTTACTACACTGCGCTAAACAAATTATACCTACACAATATGTTAGTTAAGTTTACTTGATGTAAGGGTGTGTATTTTTATTGTTTTAAACATTTGTAATCCTTTTAACGTAACCTCAAGAACCTATGACAAACCAACATTAATAACTTATATACAATTTTCAACAGACACCATTATTAAACGTCTGGTTATCAATTCAAATATCGATTTGTCAAACCCTGTAGATGTCTCATATAAATAACCGGAGCATTTTGTAGTAGAATAATTTGTATCAAATGAATAACTAATCACTAATAAAAAATGTATAAGTATTGAGTGTAACCACGGTGTTATAATTTCATTAGGAGGTGCACAATATTTTATGTACATTTCAGCAGACGACTAACGATTTACACAGCACACACAACGAATTGCTGAATGCTACAGTTGGCCTAGGCGGGCGGAAATATTTGAATTATTCAAACCGCCTGAGCTGCGCTGGTCATACACCTTTGAATTTTATTTTAATTGTTTTAAGAAAACAATTTGGTGCCACCGGGATTTTCTCACCCCTAGTGAACAACAGGTAAGAACATCGAGACCTGGTTATTCGTACGTTCGCAACGGACAAAATCTGCGGAAGTTACACGCATTTGAACTACGGATAGAGAAGACACGTTACACCCATTACACACAAATTGTACATTATCCACATTTTACAGAGTAAAACGGTAGCCATACACACGACGATATTACAAATTGGCGACCAACCGGTGGAGCTAGAAGAGAGAGAAATACGAAATTCTAGCGGCGATTACGAAAGGTTACAATATGCACACCAGAGGATTGTCGAAAAAATTGGCAAAGGAGAAGGAGATGGAAGAAAACAGAGGGGAAGAAGAGGAAGGAACACCGATTGAAGAAGTGGAGACAGTAATAACCACAACAGAACCAAGCCAAGACGAAGAAATGGAAACACAGGCTGGAGATAGGGAGGAAGCCAGAGGAGGAATGGATTTACAAAAATTATGGGAGTTGATTAATGGAAAATTAGACAAGAACGTGAAGGAGATGAACAATAAATTCGACAAGAATGAGGAGAGTTTGAAGGAGATGAACAATAAATTCGACAAGAATGAGGAGAGTTTGAAGGAGATGAACAATAAATTCGACAAGAATGAGGAGAGCTTGAAGGAGATGAACAATAAATTCGACGGCATGAAGAAAGAAACCAGTGACAATTTGAAACAGATCAATAAAAAAATAGTGAGTACTAAGGAAGAATTGAGGAAAACAGTCAACCAAAATAATGAAACACTACAACAACGGTTACTGGAGGAAATTCAGCAAAGAAATGAAGATTTGAAGGAAGAATTGAAGGAACAGCTGAAGGAGGACCACGAGAAAAATAAAGAAGAAATGAAGCTACAGATGGCACACCAATTAATGGAGTACCGAGAAGAAGCAAAGCAGCAGATTACGGAAATAAATGACAAATTAGAGGAAACGTTGGAGAAGCTAGATAATACCAATGAAAATGTTTCTGGAGTCCGCAAGGAAGTACTCGATAAAATGAACCGTCTCGAAGGAGAAAATAAGAGAAGAATTGAGGAAGGTCATGAAGAAACAGTCAGAAGATGTACCCAGATAGACCAGGACATACACCAAGTCCGGGAAGAAAACCAGAAAGAGGTAGCAGCTGTACGAACAGACTTGGGAGAACGAATGGAAGGAGTTTACAGTAACTTAAATAAAGTAGATAGCAAAGTAGACAAAAACCAACAGAGGATTGACGAAATGCGCAGAATAGAAGAGTCATTACGGGAAGAAGTGGATGCCTGGCGTGACCGACCATGTAATAATAATCATGTCATGAACACAGACAACAGAGATACTATTAATTTCCGTAATTATAAAAGAAACCCTATTGAATTCTTGAAGAGGGTAGAAGAGTTAATCATCAAGAATCGAGAGACTCGATGGACTACAATAAGAGGGATGTTGGACGAAATGTTCAAGGAGACATACGACAACTGGTGGACTGCCACTCGACCAGACATCCAAAACCTTCAAGACTTTAAGACTCAGTTCAAGGCTAAATACTGGTCTGAATCAACTCAGAATATGGTCCGCAATAACCTGAGCAATGGAAGGTATGAAAACCAGAATGGACAATCCCTTACCTCCTACTTCTTGGGAAAAATCTGCATGGCCAGGAATTTGGAGCCACGTATACCTGAAGAGTGTCTGGTAATACAGTTATCTTACCACTACGACGACACCATCCAAAAGGCACGGATGTACAGCCAGGTAAAGACCATCCAAGATATGGCTAGCTTACTAGAAAGCCATGAACATGAGTGGCAGTACAGGAAAAATAGAGGGTACAGTTTCAGAAATAATAGAACCAATGAGGGACAATTGTCACAGAATCAACAGGGAGATAATAAACCACCGATAAATAACCCTAACAATTACCAAGGGAACACACGGGGCAATAACGTGCCCAGAAATTTTAACAGAAGTGGAAACCATAATAATAACAACTTCAGGAACAACCACAGGGGTAATTTCCCGTCGAATGGTTACAACAACAATTATCGCCCTGGAAACAACAGTAATCAGAACAATAATCCAGGATACCGGCCACAGGTAAATTACATAAGGGGGCAAAGACAAAGGAGCCCAAGAAGAAACTATCCCTCATCTAACTATCGGCGAACGTACTATAACCAGGTACCCGATACGAGAAGTCACCCATTCGAAGAAGATCACAGGCACAGCGTGGATGACCGGAATAATCAACAGGAACCGAACGCTAACCAACCATCAAACACTACTGATGTTGGGGGCAATGAGGTCAACCCTCATTTAAACGCTTAAGGCCAGTGAAAACTGCGGACAGCCCATCACTGGACCAATCTCTGGGTGAATATAAGACAACACATGACAAGAAGATCACAATAATATGTACTAATTATTTGAAAAATATAAGGGACGATTTGATCGAAGAAAATGATAACATGATGCCCATTAGAAACAATGAAATAGTGTATGTGAGTGCCCAAATAAATGGAATTCTATCAACCATAATGATCGATACAGGGTCTAATGTCTCCCTGATCGACCAAATAGAATTAAATAGACTACAGCAGGGAAGTAGTGTACCCATATCAACCCTGCCCATAAACAATATAACTATCATTGGTGCTACCGGCCGACAAAACAAAACCGTCCGGAAACAAGTATCCTTGGAACTTAATAGCAAAGGTATAATAGTAACTATGCCATTTCTTGTTGCCAGCGGCCTACCTTTCTCATTACTTGTTGGGTGTGATGTACTCAGACAACACTCTGCCATAATTAACCTGCGGCAGGGAGAAGTATCACTAACCACAGAACAAGGAATATGGTCAGCCGATATAGTGAATGGTGGCAACTTACCATTGATAACAAACCACTATAACATGATCCAAAACAATTATTGCCGACAATCACCCGAAAGAATATTGACAGATTGGAAGAATGAAGAATTATGGTCAAGCAAGCTGGATGAGATCAGAAACTTCCAACGAGAAGAACAAGATCCACAGATTAGTGTGCAACAGTCAGAGGAACTCATAAGTATATACAACAGATATAAACACATTTTTTCTGACGCTCCAGGCAAAGTAAAGAATTATCAATGCCGAATACGATTTAAAGAACCCGTTGACTTCAAGAAAAAATCTTACCCCATTGCTTACTCACAAAGAAATGCAGTGAGGGCAGAAATCATTCAAATGATGGAAGACGATATCATTGAATTAAGTCAATCACCGTATACAAGTCCAATAGTGGCGATACCAAAAAAGGACGGAAAGGTGAGAATCTGCCTCGACGCCAGAGAAATTAATAAAATGATAGTGAACGATAGAACATCACCGGGTGAAATAGAAGAAATCCTTAAGAAGTTCCACGGTATAAAATACATTAGCTCTTGGGACACGGTATGTGGCTACTGGCAGGTGGAGCTACATCCGAACAGTAGACAATACTTAGCATTCCTGTTCGATGGGAGGAACTATCAGTTCAAAAGACTGCCATTTGGACTGATAAATTCGGTCGCAGTATTTGTTAAATGTATGGACCAAATACTGGGACAAGATGTACTGAATTTTACCACCGTGTACGTAGATGATCTGTTAATAACATCATCAAATTGGCAAGAGCACTGTGCCAGAGTGGAAACTGTACTAAAAAGGTTATCAGATAATCACGTAACCCTTAAGCTGGACAAGTCAAAGTTTATAGCCCGAAAAATACAATTTCTAGGATTCAATCTAGCAGAGGAAGGCATATCTCCTTCGTCAGAAAAAGTTGAGGCGATACAACGATTCCCCACGCCAAAAAACAAAAAACAACTTCAATCCTTCCTGGGAATCTGCAACTATTACCGTAAATTTCAAGATAATTATTCCAAACTAACAGCAAAATTCAAAAAACAATTATCAGTTAAGGACAAGTGGACTTGGGGGTCCGAACAAGATGAAGTATTTAACCAAATAAAAGAAAAGTTCTTGAACACCGTGATCTTACATCATCCAGACTTCAAAAAGCCATTCTTCATGAACTGTGATGCGAGTGATGTCAGTGTAGGTGCAGTATTATACCAAGAAGATGAGAAGGGACAGCATATGGTTATTAGTTTTGCAAGCAGAATTTTAAATGGATGCGAACGAAATTATCACGTCACGGAGAAAGAACTACTTAGTGTCGTGTTCGCCTGCAACAAATTTAGGACTTACATTCTGGGATACGATATAACAGTGAGAAGTGACCATAGATCCATTTCATTCCTTAAGCAGTGTAAACTCAGCCACGGAAGATTAACTCGATGGATATTGTTGCTACAGGAATATCACAAACTGGGAGTACATCCCAGGGAAGCAAAACGTAGCTGCGGACATCTTATCCCGTATAAACGTCCAGCAACAAACTTTCGAGGGGGAGAAAGAACAATTAGTTAAGGTGTATAACATTATTAAAAACAGAGTAGATCTAGAAAAAATAACCCAAGAAATAAGAAGATGTCAAACTGTGGATCCAAAAATAATGAGTATCCGGGAGAGAATGTTAAAAGATGAAGAAACCATTCTACAATATTATAAAATACATGACAACTTGCTATTTATTAAAAACAATCCTGCAATCGGAGAATGGAAACTTGTAATACCATCTACAGTGGAGGAACAATTGATACTAGACTACCACATTAGATACGGCCATATGGGGGCTGTAAAAGTGATAAAAGCTTTACAGGAACAAGTTTACATTAAAAATATTTATCGAAAAGTAAACAAAATCATTCAAAAATGTGATATTTGCCAAAAGGTAAAATGCAATAATTCAAAAAAGGAAGGTATGATGATACCTATCACATCAAGTCAGAAATTAGAAAGGGTATTCCTTGATATATGTGGTCCGTTTCCTATCAGTGGAGGAAGACACAGATATAAATTTATAATCGTTATGTTTGACCACTTCACCAAGTATACAAAGTTGTACTCCATTAACCGTGCAACAACAAAGAAAATAATTGAGATTATCTTAACCAAGTTTATACCAGAAGTGGGAAAACCGACGGCCGTTATAACAGATCATGGAACCCAATTTAAGGGAAATCTCTGGAAAAATAAGCTCTGTGAACATAATATTAAAACTTACAAAACATCCGTTTATCACCCAAGCAGCAACCCAGCTGAAAGGGTACTCAGAGAAGTGGGTCGTATACTGAGAACCTACTGCCACGATAAACAAAGAGAATGGGACAATTATGTGAAATCCACTGAAGAATTTATAAACTTAGCTTACCACGACTTTATGGAAGCTACCCCATACACAATGATGTTTGAGCGGCCACCGCCTAGAGAGATAACTGATATGATCCAATTCCCCACCAACACCGAATATCAATTCGAGAAAAAAAGATTCTATAACAGAATAGCCGAAAAGGTAGAGCAACAAAAGAATAAATACGCTAAGAACCAGAAAAAGACTATTAAGTACGAGGTAGGAGAAAGGGTACTGTTAAAAAACAGAGAATTACCCAGCTCCATAGAAGGCATCACTAGAAAGTTACTATTATTATACGTGGGACCATACACTATAACAAAAGACAAGGGCAATAACACTTACGAGATCACTCACCCCGTCACCAAGAAAATAAAGGGGGTATACAATCAAGCCTCAATTAAGAAATATTATGACAATCAACAATAACTGTAAAAAAAAAAAAAATTTAAAGTAAAAAACCAACAAAAATACTTTAAATAAAGAAAAAAAAATAAAGTGACAAACAAACAAGTCTGCCAATGTCATAAAGAAAAGATCTCTAAAGAATGTCAAAATTCCAAAACATTCGTAAGTACAGCTTACACTAAGCATTAGAGAAACCATTATGATGAATAAAAAATTGTAAAAAATCAAAAAAGATATGTAAGAAAAGCTTACCCAAATATCTCAATAATATTTTAGAACAAGTAAAAATGGAGAGATAAAAGTCACAAGGCATTCATATAAAGTAAGAGCAACCAACTTACTACAATATTTAAATAAAAATTAACAATAGAGGAGTGTAGTTACAAAACATTCCTACAAAATAAGGTTAAATTACCATAATATTTAGCCAAAAAATGAGGCATAAAAAGCATAACATACTGTAAAGGAATAAGCTACAAAAAATTCCTAACTAGTAAGAAGCCATAACTTACTATGATATTTAAAAATTATGAAAAAAAAAAAAAAAAATATATCAATCAAAATGATCAGCTTCCACAACTATTTAGAAAGAGGGGAAGTAAAATTACCCAAACCAATGATCACAAAACAATATAAATTAAATCAACATTCTAAGAGTCATAATGTGAGATGAGATTAAACAAAGAGTAATTAAAAATGAATAAAAATGTGAATTGTATCAATAAAAAACAATGCTTCAAATAGTATCTATAAAGAAAGATGAAACAATATATGATTCGAACTGAGCAATAATGAAGTATAAAAGTAAAAGATTCCCAACAAATATTATGATTATGATTATTATTATTATTATTTTGAGTCACGAGTTGACTATATGTAAGAATTATTAATTGAGATTGTCTGTTGAATGAACCAGCAATCATTTTACTGAGCAGGGATGATGTTCCCCTGATATCAGTATAAGAGTAGTTTTTATGAAAAATAAGATTTATAGGGAATAAGTTATAATAAAAAATCAATAAGCCAGTTCGCAATGTGAGAAAATAATGAAGAAAAGACTAAGAAGAATGGAAATAAAAGATACCGAATTAATTATAAAAAATGAACGAGAAGCAGGAGAATTTGAAAAAAAAAAAAAAAAAAAAAAAAATTGATACGATACAATTGATAATTTCATCAAACTTAAATTCACGTTTTATAAAATGATCAATTTTGGTGGAAGGGCATTATATAACATTGCCAAACCCTGATCACATTTGATATAAATAAGTATGTAAAAAATGCCAAGAAACAATATATTTTGATAGATAAATGATAACGAGAATGAAAGTAGTAAATATAATCAATAGTGAAGGAGGAAGAATACCACCAAAGGTGGTTACAAAACAAGAAAATACGAACTAGACTGACAGGCAACTGACATTGACCCAACCCCAGAGATTGGCCAGATATTAACCAAAGTAAAGCGAGACAAGAAGACAGTGAAGAAAAAAAAGAAAAAAAAAGATTACATGGCCATAACAATTAACTCATAAGATTGTTTTAAAAGAGCATAATTTTTTATTATTATTAATAATTTATGTTTAAATTTTTATTAGTGGTAACTTGTAAATGACAGTATCTCAGCAATTGTTATACATAAAAAACCATGTGTAGATATGATTGTATGTATATCCTTATCTATAGGTGATGTGTTAGCTGTTATGTTTAAAATTACACTCATACAGACAGGGAATAGAAATGTGTGCGTGATTCAATCAGAGAACAAATTGTATAGCCTACTATATACTTTGGAACTTTTACTAGGATTATTTCAGCAGTATGTATGTTATTTCAGCATTATGTGTTTGAAAGTATAAGGTTTTGGAGAGTTTATTTATTCGCTAATATTATTGCTGTTGCTACAGATGTAGTATGTTTCAATTAACACAATATATTTTAACATTATTAAATTGTTGTTATTATTATTAATTATGACATTTCAGACCAATTTTTATCACTTTAATGACAATGTATACAAAGTTATGTTTTATTTGAAAGATGTATTTACAATACCATGTTGGTTGAATATTATAAAATGATATGTGACAGTCTGAAGTTAACAAAAGAGACATGAACTCAATAGATACAAAAACTTTGTAATAATAGTGAGATCGTGAGAAATATAAGGGTAATTAGAGATAGGTAGGGAGTGACAAAGATGAACAGTGAAGTGATAAGTGTAATAAAATAAACAGCATATAATCTTAAGAAAAAAAGAGTTAAACAAGTGTGACAAACCCAAAACATAAGCACATGTTAAATGAGCAATTAAGTTAAGTATATTAGACTGAAAGACACAGAATAATTGTGAATGTAAAAAACAGAAAAAATATTATCTCAGTATAAAAAGCACCAGGGTGATTACTGTTATAAAAGAGATGGTGTAGGTATAACACTCACCAAATTTGTTCATTTGTTAATTTAAAGAAAGAAGTTATTGGCTTAATGTTTAAGGCAATAAATACCAGAAGAAATAGTTTTACAGTAATATGTTAGTATGTTTTAAGTAAGTAAGGAATTTATAAAGAAAATAATAGCAATACCTTTATAAGAAATAATAGGCAAAATATAATAATTATGTGTAACGAAAGGGAACATGGCAGAATTATATTAAAACTTAGAAATAAGTAAATTATGTATTAACATAGTATTATCAATTTTGGACTAAAACATTAATACATGGCTTAGACCAATCTTGTAAGATATCAAACTAATCTTTGAAAGAAAATAGGAACATCTATGTAAAGATTACAACCATTGAAATTATCCCCAAGTGAATATAGCCATTATAAAATATTTATTCAAATTAAACAAAAAATTCAAAGTTTGATAACAATGTGTTTATTTTGAGATCGACCAGGGAGAATAATTACATTACCATGGAAACTGTAGAGTAACAAGCAAAAATACCGTTAGATTTTTTTACTGAATGCATGACGCTTTAATGGTATAGACGCTAATTTTCGAGTGACCAAAATTGTCAATTAAACCATAGAAAATATCAGAAGAAGTTACTACTAAGTGTATACCAAGACATAAGACAAGGACTGGAACCATATTATTGAAGTTGAGGCCAAATTAACGAAAAAAGAAAATAAATTACTACCAATTAAACTGGAAAAGATGCCTGATGTCCTGAACCCAGCAAATTAAAGAAGATTATAGTATAACCCATGAATAACAGATCATATGAATTCGCCATAACTACGGAAGTGATAAGTACCTCTTAAATTACCCAAAATATATAAATAAACTCACGTTAATTATTTCTCACTAAAGGTCGAAATCTCACTGAACTGAAATTAATTACTTTCAAAGATTAAAAAGAATACTAAGTCACTGACAATTTATAAACTAACCAATATAAACTGTTGTTAATGATCCATAACTTGTAAACACTTTTACTACACTGCGCTAAACAAATTATACCTACACAATATGTTAGTTAAGTTTACTTGATGTAAGGGTGTGTATTTTTATTGTTTTAAACATTTGTAATCCTTTTAACGTAACCTCAAGAACCTATGACAAACCAACATTAATAACTTGTATACAATTTTCAACAGACGCCATTATTAAACGTCTGGTTATCAATTCAAATATCGATTTGTCAAACCCTGTAGATGTCTCATATAAATAACCGGAGCATTTTGTAGTAGAATAATTTGTATCAAATGAATAACTAATCACTAATAAAAAATGTATAAGTATTGAGTGTAACCACGGTGTTATAATTTCATTAGGAGGTGCACAATATTTTATGTACATTTCAGCAGACGACTAACGATTTACACAGCACACACAACAAATTGCTGAATGCTACAGTTGGCCTAGGCGGGCGGAAATATTTGAATTATTCAAACCGCCTGAGCTGCGCTGGTCATACACCTTTGAATTTTATTTTAATTGTTTTAAGAAAACAATTTGGCGCCACCGGGATTTTCTCACCCCTAGTGAACAACAGGTAAGAACATCGAGACCTGGTTATTCGTACGTTCGCAACGGACGAAATCTGCGGAAGTTACACGCATTTGAACTACGGATAGAGAAGACACGTTACACCCATTACACACAAATTGTACATTATCCACATTTTACAGAGTAAAACGGTAGCCATACACACGACGATATTACAATATATATATATATATATATATATTGCTTTCAAGGTATTTGTAATTTTTAAATTATTGGAAATTGCAAATTATCTCAGTTCCCATCCATTGTTATTTAATACTTGTTCACCAGATTCACCTATTATATTTGGAACTGTTGAATTTCCCACTCTTGATTAAAATCACTATAGACCATAACATGATAATTTCTGTTTATTTTTCAAATATTTTTTGAAGTTCTTCATAGAAATCTTCTGTTTCCTCATTTTTGCTCTCTTTTGGGACATAAATACCAATTACTATTACGTGTCCTCTATTTATTTTTATCCTGATTTATATAGAGTTTTACAGGATTCCATGCTTTGCAGTTCATTTAGTAGCCAATGAGATGAAATTCCTTGTAACCTTGGTGATGACACTTTCAGTGGGCTGAGAGAAGTGCCATTTAGAGTCTGTAAGAACACCAAGATGTGACACTAAATCATTCCTCTCTTTAGTTAAGCCATTGACCGACCATATTACACAAAGTTTTATGAATAGATCTTATCAGCATATGGAAGATGAAACAGTTTTCTTTGGATTAAGGGTCCCAATTCACTCTATAACATTATCAATGCATTGCTGAAAGGTAAGATAAACTTTCATGCCATTAGTGGGGAATATGGAGTATGTTTGGAATGAGCAGTGAGCCGCCTCACTACTCCTCAAAGTTTTGAGAAATTTTTTTTTTGAAAAATTTTTTTTTTGAAAAGGGGGAAGGCGTCCCATAAATTTTAAAACTAGGCCAATGACCTAGACGAAGCATAAAATGCACCGAGCCCATTGTGACAGGACTTGCAAATGAAACGCATGATTAACATATTAAGATTTTATTTGCGTTGATCTCAGTGTGAACATTATACATACTTAATACATACATATATATATATATATATATATATTGTAACGCAACAGAAATGCAGTCCTCAACGTTACATAAATAGAATATTAGCAAAATAATAAGTAAATAAATATTTAACTCCCATGATAATGCAAAGGTCTAATAAATACATTTATAATTATGTAAAAATGAATAAGGGATGCAAGGTAGGGATAACAATAAAAAACAAACCTGTAAAATAGACAATAGTAAGAAATCCATGTTCAGTGAAACGTAAATAAATCTAATGTACTGATAAGAATTGTAAAAAAGAAACCAATACAGAAAATGTCAAAGTAAATGACAGTGAAATTAGATAAAAGCGAGACAATAATTTACATTACAGTATTAAAGTAAGGATTCTGAATTGAATGATGTTATTTTGTTGCCATGAATGTTATGTTAAAGTTTGTGTTAGATTATGCAAATTACTTGTTAAAGTAATAGAAAGTAATGAAGCAAAATGTATTATTTGATTACTGTTATAGAAGGGTGTAGGAAAGCAATTAATTAGTGTTAATGGATCTCAATTTTCTTATATGTGATCCATAGATCAAGATAAAATTGTTATTAGTTATAAAAAGAATAATTATTTGTGTAAATGTTAATAGTTAAGGTTTGATTATATGTATAAACTTATGTAAAAAGGCTATAGTTGTTCACCAGTTATAATCAAAGGTAGGTCCATATACAATAAAAGGCTTAACAGCCAATAACACTATATAACAACTCATAACATAAAGGTTAGGTACAGAAGTTAATAATACTTAATGAATACAGTTCAAGGAGCTAGGGAAAACATTTGATAAGTAATAATATATAATAAACCAACTCAATATAAACAAATTGTGATAATGCCATAGTGCAATGATATCGATTGATAATGTTTGATATCGAAAAAAATAATAAATATAAAAAGAAACAGACTAAGATCAAAAAACCAGCAGAATATACATAGAAATTAGTAAACAAACTATAAATAAAGTTATATTCCGATATGATGGAAGTTTAATAAGGAATGGAAGAAAAATATATGAAATAATCACTATATACAAAACATTGAAAAAGAATAAAAATAAATTTGTTGCTAGGGACAACAGAAATGAATATAAGTTGTTGACTTTGATTATTGCAATTTATGATCTGAACGTGATGAGATTGAAACCAAAAGAAATGGTTAATGTAATTCTACTATTCTAAATTGTTTCGATACATTTACCTATCACAATATATTAATAATTATTTGTCTGAATTATGCCAGCAAAATTTAACCAAATTATATCATAGTATCGTCTCATAATAATAAATAATTGAGTTCCACAAGGAAGGACTTGGATTATCCAATATCAGAAAAGAATTAATGAAATATTAATCCAATATAAAGAATCAACTGTGTAACGAACTAATACCACACACCACATTGAAAATCCTAACCTTTTAAATACATGGAACATCACTAGTTACTTCATACGATAGAAGAACGTATTTGAATCCAGAATTTGCCGAAGAACACAACCACCAGTCTGACCGTAAATAAACCAAGGGAGCTGTATTTCCGAGTTAACCAGGACCAGGATTCCACTTTATTGAACTGAAGAAAAGAATAAAGAAAATCATCTCCATTCTGAGCGACACGAGGTTAATAACTAACTGCCTGCCAGAGTTGCTTCGTTCTAAGTCTGGTAAATTACAATTGTATAAATCATATTAAACAACACAACACTTCAAATTTGTAATATCTTGCATTCTTATCTATGTATTTTTAATCTTCCCCACAGTTACAAGAACCTTCACACCCTGAATTAAATTAATTATAAAAAACAAAATATATAACTGAATCTAAAATAAAATATTGGACCGAACAATAATCGATTCACGCAACATATAGCCTTTCGTATGCCAGTTAGAACCAATCTTATTTAATGTTAACAGAGTGAATTAATAAAGAAACCTTGTATAATTTCAGGATCTTATTATTTGGGGTATTATTTAATGAGTTGGGAATAAAAAGTAACAGACTAAGTGTATAATAATTGGTTGCCGTAAACGGTGAATTAACCTATAAGTTTCGTTGTTCCGGAACTGCAGCGCTTGTTGCGGAATTATCCGACACCAAAGAGAATAGCATTAAATACGAAATTTCAGTAATTCTGTGCAAGGTATACTAGGGCTGAGCGAGATTTTAGAATAAAACACTAATTATTTAAGTTACAGTCACACTAACACTGGTATTTTAATTAGAGAGATAAGTTAATATTAATTAACGAGATTACTATATCCCACAACTCCAGATATCTCAGAAATTGAATTAAATTAACACAATCAAAGAGAGAAGAGACAGAGAGGCATACCCGTTCTTATTAACAAATTGGGTTACATTGCGTGACACGAACGAGACGTACGTACTCGTCACAATACAATATATATATATATTTTTTTTTTTCAGAAAGAATATTTAATGGGGAATATTAACATTAAGTTTTAAACCTCTTCATAACTTAAACATGAACAATTAACAATTAAATTACAAAATATTTCAACAAGTAACAATAATTCCTATTAATTCTCCACAGTGACCTCTCAGAAAGGGCTAATCATTATATATATATTGTAACGATAGTTTCGTCCGCCTTGTTTAAGCCCCGCGATGGAAGCCAATCTGTAACACGTAAATTCTTATGTGCTCTGAAAATGTGTAAGTATAGTGTGTTCGCCTCACACTGTCGTCGTCACTTATATGTTGCGCTAACGATGTCCGTAGCGATCCTTTAATTACCAGTACAACATGAGTGGAAACCTTACCTGTTCTTCGTTAGGTGTTCATAAATCCCGGGTGGCGCCAAATTGTTTAATTAAAACAATTAAATTAACAAATATTATGATTGAGCGTTCTTCGCTATGACGATCTGGAGTATTCAAATTTTACTCCCGCCTTCGTTCGACCTGCTTAATCGAGCAGTTAGTTCGCCGAGTTTGCGACGTGAGTGCTTACCGTCATTTTTGTTCTTTGCTAAATAATACACAATTTATACTATACTTTCCTATGGAATAAAAAAACAGTGGTTACACTCTGTACTAGTTTATTTATTTGGTGATAGGTAATTACTCAGTTTGACACAAAATTATATTTTGTTATTCAACAAATTTGCACCGACAATTATTATAAGACAATATCTCAGGTTGGCGAATCGATTTTTGAACGAATTATACAGTCAAATATGGCGACTGCTTGGTTTATTTACAGTTTGGTCCGTTCAAAGTCCTGGGTTCTTGTGATTACGAAAAATATATTAATAATGATTACAATAAAGTACACTACCTTACATTATTTCTACTTAAATAATATAATGTGTAATTATAATTGGTTTCTGAAGTCTGGTAAAGTGTGTTTCAAAAGTTCGTAATTCTCATACCGGTTATTTTTCTAATTAACAAAATTTCAGTGTTTTATTTTTTTTTTAATTAATCCTTGAAAGAAATAATATTCAGTTTATAGTGAGAGTTCAGATTACTGTGAGAAAAATTTAAAGTGAATTTATTTCAGAAATTCGGGTAATTTAATAATACTTATCAAATCAGTCGACTGGTGGTGTACTGTCAGTCAGTTGTAATGGAATGGGGCTTCAATAGTCGTCAATTTTCAATTATCTGGGGCTTAAGTACTTCTGGCATCTTTTTCATGTTAGTTGTAGAAATTTATTCACTTAAAATTTATTGAAATTGGTCCTTGGCATCAGTTAAATGTTCTCATCTCTCATCTGCTTCTTACGTTTTCATCTTTTTGAATTTTGATTACTTTTTATACATTTTAGATTAAAATTTTGGTCATTCACAGCCTGGCATCTATTCTGGAAGAGCGTCACTTATTGAATAATAAGATTTAACGGAAAATTCGTAACCAACGTTCGTTGTCATGGTTACTAATAGCTTTTGTAATACATTTTAGGTTAGTTGTCTCCAAGCCGCTTATATTATGATACTTAAATTATTATGAGAATATAATCATAATATCTAATAAATTATACAAGAATAAAATCATTTTTTACTGTAGATACATCGATGATACGTTTATGATATTTAATGGAACAAACAGACAAATACAAAACTATAAATAGCATACACCATAAGATTAAATTCACGTCTGAAATAGAAGAAGAAAATCGATTAAATTTCTTAGATGTAACTAACTATTTTAAAAAACGAAGGAAAACTTAAATTTAAAATCTATAGAAAGGCCACAACAACGGACATCACAATTCATGCCGATTCATATCATCCCACCTCGCATAAAATGGCAGCTTACAATAGTTTTGTGCACAGATTGCTAACTATACCGTTAAGTGAAAAAGACTACAATGAAGAGGTTAACACCATCAAGTACATAGCAGCGGCTAACGGATATAAAAGTTCATTAGTGGATAAATTAATAAGTAAACACAAAGAGAAGAAATTAAAAAAGTCGAACAATGATAACACACTTCCAGTTAATAAATACATATCTGCAGATTACACAAATATTTTACCAAATATTTTAGTTAACGAACTCAAGAAACACCATGTAATTGGAACTTTCCGTACAAATAACAGCATTCAGAGATTTCTTAGCCGGAAGAACAGTATACCTGAAAGAAAAAGAACCAGCGTATACTAGATGAATTGCAGCTCATGCGATATGTTCTACATAGGCCAAACAGGCAGACCGTTTGAAGAAAGATATAAAGAACATCTTCCCAGAAGGGAATTGCATAAAACAACATCAAATTTTGCCAGACACCTGATGCTATGTAATCATAACTACAGTGATTTTGAGACAAATTTCCAACCCATACATTGCTGCAGGAAAGGAAAATACATGGACGCACTTGAGGAGTATGAAATATATAAAGCCGTCAAAATCAACAGTGATTATGTCTTGAACGATAAACTTACATTTTCACATAACATATTGTACGACACGGCAATACTTGCACACGGGCACCGGTAAATAGAAAGTTACAGTACACACGGGCTATAATAAACAAAACAGTTTTATCAGTGGATATATAAACAATGAATCAGTTGATTGATAATGTCCATGTGAGAAACATAAAATTTCATGTTCGTGTATGTGAATTTCCGCTGTCGTAAAAGTGCACTTTTACTGTAAAGATTTTAGTATTTTAATTTTTTAACGATCTCTAATGAGTGATCAAGTTTTCTGAAGATGGCAATTCGTTGCCGAAACGCGTCATAAAGGTCAAGAAAACGAAGTCGCACGACGGATATCTGGTAAATACGTCTACATAATATAATATATATATATATATATATATATATATATATAAAATAGCTTTTGATTGGCTTAGCTTGACTTAAGACCATTGTTATCACATTTGAATTTTTATTCAAAATCACTGTATATCTTCTGATTGCTATTATTCTTCCGTCTTCCTCTCTACGTATTAAATATTATCACTACTGTTAGTATTTTCTTTCAAAGATCATTTTGACATCCCATAAGGTTGGGTTTTGTAATGTATTATTTTTGGACAATTATTTTAATATTTGTTAATTACATTTCTTTGTTATTTTAAGTCCTTATTCTAACATTTATCTTTTAATCTGATTCACAAATTATCCTTGACCAGTTGCTTGCATTGGATTTGCTAATATTTTTGTTAGTTTTTTACAATTTGTAGTTATTTGTTTTTTACAGTTAGGCATTTCATAGGCCTAAGTAGTAACTGATTATATTTACTCATTTTATACAAATTACCTCTTAATTTACCCTCCTACATGTTTTGTTTTGATATTATAAATGATCTGTTTACTTATTGATGTGTTTTGGTTCTGTTTTTATAATAATTGTATGTTACCATTAGTTTCTACATTATGGTTTCTACATTATGGTTTGTTAATTATTTCCTAACTGATTTTCCAGTGTTATTAGATCTGTATTCTTTCTATTGACTTATTTTGCCATTGTTTATAACTATGCTATTACTTACTATTCTCTATTACATAAAACATAACATCTAGGCCTATGGTCTGTATAATTCCTTCAGCCATATCCTATTTATAGATTAAATTAAACAATTTTTGAACAGTTATTATCCACTGTTTGCTTACAATTCGTTTCATTCTTACTTATCTTTTGGGTGATAAACATCATTACACCATTTAAACTTACTTAATTGATTATCCCTTAGAACATGGGGTGTTTATTTTATTTTGCTCTTATTTTCTTTATTATATTTTTCCTATACAAACTCTATCTTCTAGCCATGGTAACCCTAACTTTTAAACTTCCATGGGATCCCCCTTTTGAATACTATTGTATCCCTTACTTACTTACAATTAAACTTAATGCTATCAATAACAAGATTCTTATTAAATAATATTGTTCACCATTAATCATTTAGTGTTCATCACAGATTATTAAGTGTTTATTCCTATTACTATCATTAACAAAATTCTTATTTACTAATATGGTTCACCATTAATCTTTTAGTGTTTATTACAAATTATTAAGTGTTTATTCCTATTACTATCATTAACAAAATTCTTATTTACTAATATGGTTCACCATTAATCTTTTAGTGTTTATCACAGATTATTAAGTGTTTACACCTATCAATAGGGTTTCTAATTATTTTGGGGTTTTACACTTTCACTTTTGCACTTCTTAAATTTTATTTTAAGTGTTATTAGTGGGTAATCCCTAACATTACATTCTCTTTGTCACTTAGTTATGTTTACTTTCTCACTATCTCTCTCTTTACAAATGTTATTTATACGATTAATAAGTTCATGTCTTTATAGAGTTCTTTATTACATTTAAACTCTAATTCTTTGGTTAGTGTACTTTTATTTTTCTCATTACTTTATCGGGTTTTATCAATTATTATTTACATTTATCATTTGATCGATAATAATAATTATCTTTTACATTTGTTAGTTATTGGTTTCGTTTCCATTATTATATTTGAGTTTATCATTTCTCCTTTTCTATTCTATATTATTTGTTGGAGTCTTATCATTTGTTTTCCTTTTATTTCCTTTATACTTGTTTTGGTTTCATTTTCCTCCTTCTTCGATTTCATTTTATTTTCCTTTAATTTTGGTTTTCCCCTTCTCCTTTGGTTTCCTTTTATTTGGTCAATCACTTGGGTTAGGTCATGTCGTTGTTTGTCGCATCATTGTCATTTTATTTTCATTAGATTAAACATTTTATATGGTTGATTCATCATTTTTATCCCTGGTATTGGGGTGGCTTATTTGTGTTGTAACAATATATATATATATATATATATATATATATATTACTATAATATTTATGACTAAATTTACCTCAAGATATACTTTTTTCCTTTAGGAACATGTTTCGGGAGATCTTGTTCTCCCATCTTCAGCCTTTCGCCATCTTGTTTCTGGTGAAGTATTTGTGTGTTGGCTTCTGGATGTTATTGAGGTAGTTTGTTGGTCTTTGGTCCTTTAAAGTTGCATTATTGTGTGTGGTTGTGGTATCTGTTTTTGTATTTTGTGTATTTTCGATGTTGAGTGCTTTGAATATTGTGTCATGTTTTGTATTGATTTGTATTTGTTCTGGTATTAATTTGTTTTGTGTTTTATGTTTGTAAATCTGTAAATTTTCCCAAATGTTCATTATGGTGCCTTTGTGTGGTATATGTTTTATTAGTGTTACATTGGTTATGTCTGGGAATTCATGTTCTGTGTTTATTGCATGTGTGGCTAAATTGGATTTATATATATTTGGTTTTTTGTATGCATTTAGGTGTTCAAAATAATGTTTTTTCAGCTGTTTTTTTGTTTGTCCTATATAACATTTATTGCAATAAACATTAAACATTACAAAAACACTAATAAAACATATACCACACAAAGGCACCATAATGAACATTTGGGAAAATTTACAGATTTACAAACATAAAACACAAAACAAATTAATACCAGAACAAATATAAATCAATACAAAACATGACACAATATTCAAAGCACTCAACATCGAAAATACACAAAATACAAAAACAGATACCACAACCACACACAATAATGCAACTTTAAAGGACCAAAGACCAACAAACTACCTCAATAACATCCAGAAGCCAACACACAAATACTTCACCAGAAACAAGATGGCGAAGGCTGAAGATGGGAGAACAAGATCTCCCGAAACATGTTCCTAAAGGAAAAAAGTATATCTTGAGGTAAATTTAGTCATAAATATTATAGTATTATATACATCAAGAAACGGACTGTAGCAGAAAGTGATTGAAATATATATATATATATATATATATATTCTTTTCAAGTGGCTTCAACCATTTAACAAATTCACATTAAGTTTCAAATAATCACACAATTATATTAATTCATAATTATTATAATTCACATAATTCATATTAAGTTTCACATAATTCACGTTAAGCCCCATATTCCAAATAATGGGTCAGCAATAATTAATTATACTCATATTACTCTTTCTGTGCCTTACAGGTAACTAACAATCATTTAACAATTTACACAAATGGCATGCCAACAATAGGTACTTCTAATTACTTTTGTCTTTTCAAAATTGACCAGTGCTATATATGTAACATGATGTTCGTGGCATACTGAAATAGTAACCCTCACAGTGTTCATCAGGGCTGCAGGCATGGATAGCTCGATTAAAATCCGATAACCAGAACTATGAATTAAAAGAGACAAAAATAAGAATAGGCAAGGAAGGCTAGAATGTAATACCCGAAATTTACTATGGTAAAAGAATACAAAACGAATATAACCAACTGCATACCACATGCTTCATACGTGCACGCTTCTGCACGGACATGCACAGTATATGCTAGAATGAATTACAAAGATGGAAAATACCGGTGTACAATAATATAAGCAATTTGAAGGAAACAGTAAGTCTATGGTTAACACTGGGGTAAAACATTTAAACAGCTAAAGAGGTACACTTGCCCAGTTGATCAAGAAATCCCACGATAAGGCAGGTCACATAGAATTAAAGAATAAAAGTAATTAGAAAAACCAAGCCAAAAAACGAGCAATCGTTCTGAAAATGCCTGCTGGTCCCGCCATACAATTATTGAATCTTATAGGTAATTTACATGTTAATAGCACTAGCCTATAAGTGTGCATATCACAATCGGACAGGTTCGGTTCTGATCACCAGATGTTTTAACTGCAATTCATATTACCCAAACTGAAATCTAATATTGTCTGACGTTTCATGGAGCAGTTGTTTTACAGAAAAAGTCATGAGGTCGAGTGTGAATAAACTGAATTCTTTCACCTGAGTTTTAGAAGTTACCAGATGTTCGGCAGACTGCTGGTTCAAGATGGAAGAGGTTCATCATGGAGATATGCGGGTCCCATTGAAGCTTCCGACGGCGAAAGGGGAGCTCTACTGCATCGCTCGGCGGATGGTGAGAGATGGAAGTGTCACCATCGAGTTGCTCTCAATTCCTTGGCTGGGCAGGAACCCAGATGTACTTTATGAAATTATTTAACCATAGTAGAGGTATCAGACATTTATGAACAAAATTCTCTTCGCCGTCGGAGCCCTGAAGCGAATAGTATGAAGGCAGGCGAAGCACTCAGCACAAGTCGTGCAATCGGTCACGGCGTTTTTCACTCAATGAAACAGCTGACCGGCACATTGACCTTCGGAAACCAACTGCCTACTGCTGTTGCCGCACCGCGGGAATACCGCAAACCACTTAGCAGACGAATTGCCCACAAAATGTGGAGCGTATTGCAACAAATTAGCATTCGCCACGGAATTCATTTGAATACCGTGGCACAGCAGGGAAAGATTAAGAGTGGTTCAAATGGTACTGGAGAATCTATAACGTATTGAGAATTGATATGGATGTAGATATCACAGAAAGCATAAAAGTAAAACAATTGAATTGATTTGGTCACATGTATAGAACACTCACAAGATGGGCCAAAAACAAAATCTGGAAGTGAGCACCTACACCAAGAAGAAAAAGGGACAGATCTATAAACTATAATGGTGCAGTGTTATAGAAACTGCTACAAACAGCAGGGATCTCCAAAACACTGTGAGGACCAAAGATGGTGGTTGGGAGTATGTGTGATCAGGTGATAGGAAAAACGATAATTAAATAATTGACATTTCATTACGTTCTTACTGGTTGCTTCCCTCTGAATGCCATTATTTTAGTCTTATCCGCTGATATTTGAAAGCAATATTCTTTTTTTTTTTATCGTGCAAGTAAGATATTTTTTATGTGGCTGGGTTACTGGCCCTATCCACACAACCTCCATCTGGAGGGAGATGTTATGACGGAAAGTGACAAGGCAAATATTCAGGTAGCAGGGATGAAGTTCATGAGGAGCACTCTGGGCTGTACCATTCTCGATAGAAAGAAGAATGTGGGTATAGGACGGAATTGGGGTTCAAACCATTGTTGGAACAGCTAAGGAGCAACAAAAGAAGATGGTGTGAACATTTGGGTAGAATGGCGGGTGTCAGGATTCCAGTGCTAGCAATGGAAGATAGGCCAGTAGTGAAGAGAGATGTAGGAAGGTTGAGAGCGAAGTGAATCTTGAGGAAAAAGATCTTCCCGTCTGGCCGATGTAGAACTGGTTACAATCACTACAGTTTAATTTATAAACACCTGTTTTGCTGTATGTGTCTGTGTCTTTGTTAGTATTATTTATGTTTCCTGATGGTGTTGTTAGTTCTGTAGGCTACTTTATAATTGTGTTTCCTGAATGTGTTAGCAATTTTGTGTGTGTTGGAAATGAAGTATGTGAGTGTGATGTATTTACTGGGTTGTGTACTGTTGGTTTTATGTGTTTTACTTTTTGTGTTTAGGATGCGTTTGTGTAGTTTGTTTATTAAATCGGGAATGTATCCATTTTTGACTGCTATATATTTGATTGTGTTGAGTTCTTCTTGGTAGTCATGTGTGTTTTGGGGTATTGAAGTGAGCCTATGGAGCATGTAGTTGAAAGCTGCATGTTTGTGTTGAGTTGGGTGGTTGGATGAGTTATGTATGACCATGTCTGTTGTGGTGGGTTTCCTGTATATTTTGTATGTGTGTGTGTTGTTCGTTTTGGTAATTGTAAGGTCCAGGAAGTTAATGCTATTGTTTTGTTCTAAATCAATTATGAAATATATGAAATTAATCAATATTATGAAATATACAGATATCACACACTACAACCAAACAACATATTAAATGACCAACTACACTATAGATCACATATACTTTTTGATACACTTGTTCAAACACACACTTTGAATCCCAGCGCCAATTCCCTCCCACCAGCAACCCCCACCACACACACCTACAACCCATAACGGTTACTTTGTACTGACACTCTGTATTTCAAATCCCACTGAGGAAGACGGACACCACGTCAAAACGTTTGGGACATAAAACCAAAGTAAGTGTTCACAAGTGAGTTTGTATATATGTACAGGGTGATTCACGAAGAAACGGAAATACTTCGGGAGATGAATCTACATCGAAAAATAAGAAAAAAAGTTCATATAAACATAGGTCCGGAAATGCTTCGTTAGCGAGTTACAGCTAGCGAAAGATTTCGCCCGGGTTTCGGTTCTCCCGGGTAAATGAAGACTTTCTGAAATTCTGGGAAGGGGCGAATTCTGCTGTTTCTTATGGTTTTTGACCTGAAAAATCGAATAAAACAGGTCGCAGAACTGTATCTCCCATAAGTTTCATGATATCCGACGTAAAACAGAAAAATCTTTGCCTAAAAACAAATTTTGGAAAATTGGAAAGAATTGGAATTTTTTGTTGATTTTTATTGACTTTATTTACACAATTTTTTTCAGAATTAAAATCTTTACAAGTTTTGTTTTTAACTTTTATGGATTTATTAGTCATTTAACAAAGTTATTGTACTTCGAACCTAAGGTTAGGCACTAATAAATGCATAAAAATTAAAAACAAAACTTGTAAAGAATTTAATTCTGAGAAAAACGGTGTAAATAAAGTCAATAAAAATCAGCAAAAAATTCCAATTGTTTCCAATTTTCCAAAATTTGTTTTTAGGCAAAGATTTTTCTGTTTTACTTAGGATATCATGAAACTTATAGGAGATACAGTTCTGCGACCTGTTTTATTCGATTTTTCAGGTCAAAAACCATAAGAAACAGCAGAATTCGCCCCTTCCCAGAATTTCAGAAAGTCTTCATTTACCTGGGGGAACCGAAACCCGGGCGAAATCTTTTGCTAGCCGTAACTCGCTAACGAAGCATTTCCGGACCTATGTTTATATGAACTTTTTTCTTATTTTTCGATGTAGATTCATCTCCCGAAGTATTTCCATTTCTTCGTGAATCACCCTGTATATAATATTTAAAAAAGTGAATGAAGAGGATGTATCAACAAGACAATGAAAAAACTGATCTGCTATCAGCTCATCAGAACCTCTGGCTCATTTGTCATGTCATTCACAGTGAAGCCTAAATATTTAAAAAATGAGACGCTCTTAAATTAGTGTCACATCTATAATATTTAGTTTTTCCCTTCCTTCAGATAGAAGGTATAGACTTGATACTTACAGATCGACAGTGATAGGGCAAGATGTATAAATAGTCAGACACAGGAAACTAAAATCACCAGTAACCAATTAGACATATCCCCCCCCCCATTGTTAGCTATTACTGAATTAATTTTCAGTTGTGTTTCAGCTACACAAATATTTACTGTATTTACTTGTATATCTAAGGCAAAAAACAACAGCAATACAAAGTCGGAGGACCCTCACTGACTACCAACCCCTCTTCTTATTAAAATTACCTCCCAGCTGTTACTACAGCTATTCCCCAAGTAAACCAGAAAAGTTCTACATTCATGCCATAAGGAGTTTAGGGATTCTGGGTATAAACATTGAAAAGGGATTCCGTTTCAAAACAATGAGTTCCTTCATCACAACTGCAGCAAATTCAAGGGCTATTCCAAAACTGACCTCCAATTGGTTAATATAGACAAACTGGTTGCTACAGCAAAATGGTGCATGTATTGTAACAACTGTAATTTTTATATAGTCTTTTGCCAATTTATAGTCCATTTTGTGTATTTCTGTTTGAGTAGTGATCAATGAAGTGTGGAGTGTGTTGCTGCCTCTCTCACCACCTGTAAGTTGTGTGGTGGTGTTTGTTGTAAAGTCCATCTAGAGGGTCTGTTCGGGATTGTGCTCTGAACTGCTGGACAGTATTGGATGACGAGGCTGTACGTCACTGGTCAAGTGGGAGCAAAACTGTTTGGACACAGCTGGGCTGTCTGGGACCATGCCCCAAATAGACCAACATGTACAGCAGTCATCCCGACCAAAACACTGTTACATCCGAAGTAGTATGTGGCACCACACCATATAGAGTATGGGGTAGAATGTCACTCTGACTACCCAGTGCTTTGAAACCAATGAGTATATCATAATAATGTCAATTCTTGGCTGGGTACCATGACAGCAGCGTCTTTCAACAAGGGATTACAAAAACTGAGATAATGGTGTGTAGGCTACATACAGATATATGTAGGTAGGAAAAATAATATAAATTCATGTGTATCTATTATTTGTAATGAAATAGTTTTCCCTAATTGCATTTTTTAACCAGTCAACTGGAGGATAAATTTGAAATAGCCCTTGTACATATATTTCATCGCAAGGAAGTAAGCATGAAGCTTCCGACAGTCTCTGGAGTCAAGAGGCTCCTATATTAACTCTTTAAGCCCCCCTTCCCTGGCAAGTAAAAGACATGTATTCTGTCTTCAGACACCCCACAGCATTGTGGACATTTAGGACTGTTCATGCTTATGCCTAAATAATAAGTAGGAGAGAAAGATTCATGACCAAACAGCACTTGGGACAGGTAATAATTTACTTCCATGGCTCTGATTTATCCACTTCTTTATGTTTGGTACAAACTGATAATAAGTAGTTTTAACCTTTTTAAATGAAATTTCCCACCTGTCTTTAGTGAACTATCCCAACTTATCTGCTGTTGTTCCATGTGTACAGTCTGATAGTATGTAGAAAGGAATTCTGCTTCCTTACCCTGACCAGCACACTGCTGAAATCATTAGTGTAAAACCATCTTTGCTTACTCTAACTTATATAAAACATATATATGATCTGCACATAAATCTCAAGCACCGACTTTCCATTTATATCATTTGTTTATTTCCATGTAGTTGCCTTGGTGATGCAACTAAGGCTTGACGTGGTAAGGTTTAATAACACACGAAGTGTGGACCTATTTGGTGACTAATAGCAGGTCAACTGATTCCATTTTACATGTTGTATGTAGTTGCATCACCTTGCTGAATTTCTTCTTTAATGAATTCATACATGCTTGCTTGTGTGAATACAAGTGTGAGTGAGTGAGTGAGTGAGTGAGTGAGTGAGTGATTGAGTGTGTGTGTGTGTGTGTGTGTGTGTGTGTGTGTGTGTGTGTGTGTGTGTGTGTGTGTGTGTGTGTGTGTGTGTGTGTGTGTGTGTAAAATTAGTTAACTCGAATTTCTGTTATCATCTCAGACTGTTTACCCTTTCACCATAGAGTCCTTGTAAAGGGTCCCAAGAAAGAGATCCACCAAGCTGCTGCATCTATTCAGGTTTGTAAATTCACATACATGGTGCTTGACTTTGCAAGCAGAGCCATGATGCTATATACACAAACATACCCCGGAGTACTATATGTATGACTAAGTAAGTCACTTATATGTATAACTTCTAAAATAGTAAGTAATAAAATAAAACATTCACTAAGATTAAAAGTTTTATTATGTAGTATGCGGAGTACATAATAAAATTATGCATATTTGAGAGTTAGTATGCAAAATTATGTATTTAACTTGAGAGTCAGTCATTTTTATGGACATTTATATAAATATACATTTCTATTATATTCATCTGTATAAAGAATTATAGAATACATTGTGAAGAAATAATATATGCTCACACTATTCACCTTTCAACGCTTTCCAGCTGCCTGGTACATATGACTTTGGCCCAGATCTCAAGTCTTTTAGTCAAATAAACCTCGTGTTTGTTACATCCATGACAATCGAAAGATCTTTTTTTCTGATTACTTAAAAGAATTTTGTAGAGTGTATTCTATTCAGATCAGGTATCACAAAAAATTTTTAACATTTTGATTTACAATATCACTAAAATTATAGACTCCAAAATATAAACAAATGAATTATATGAATACTGAAACAAATGTTTACAAATAACACATTGATTTGATAAAGATTGATTGACAAAGGTTTATTTCCTAGGCATTGGTGGTAATATGATGCTTTCCAAATATTTTATGGTTGTTCCTTGCAGTAGTCTAAACCAGCCCCGCAATCCAAGTTCATACCAGTTTTGCTTGGGCACACTACCAAACAGTATGTACTGATGCAATGAATTGTACATCCATAGAATTGTACAACAGAGTATTAAAAATGGAAACAGAATCACCATGTTTGAAGCTGTTGTTCGTTTGATACCTGAAATGTATGATACAAAAATTATTTTTTTTAAGGTTTTTAAAAAATAGCAAGTTACTCTAATTATACATACTTTTATTGTTCTTTTCATGGTATTAACTTTTTTTAAGTTTAGTTTTAGCTTGAATACTGAGGATGTTACGTTATAGAATTGGTAATGCCCAGTGCTTGGAATTTTCCTTTCTTCTTCACATTAATATGTCCACTAATTGGACATCAACTACCATCCTTGTGACAAACTTATTTACAGCTGTTTTAAACACTTCTGCAGAGGTATTCTCATGTCACAGTATTAGGTTCACCAACCATGATGTATGGTGTCTATCAAGACATTGTTTGCTTTCATTTTTTTTCTTGATTCGATGAGCGGTAGAATTATTGGTATCAAGACCAGAAAAATCTCATAAACTGTTTTATAGGAGTGTGGCTGTGTATGGTTCTGTAACATGGACCTTGGGGTAAATGGACAAAGAATGATTAGAGGCCTTTGAGATATAGAGTTGGAGGAGGGGCTGCAAGGGATATTATGGAGCAATTTATAGAGTAAGCAGTATGAGGTATTGAATATCTCTTGAGGCGATCATTGGCTCCAAAAGTTGTTAAACTGGATTCCAACTAGAAGATGGTGGTGAGGTAGACAAGGAGGAAGAGTTCTGTTATAATATGGAGAAAAGGGGCAATGAGGAATGAAAGAAACCTAGCAGGATGCAAACAATAGGAGTAACTGTGCAAGCATTCACACGTGGGTGATGGTTGAATGCCATGGAAAAGCATCAACAGGAGGAAATTCCTGTGGTTGGGGTACTTAATAAGCTTAAGTAAAGAGGAAAATGTAAACATTTCCTCTCTAAAGCCATAGTAGCTACTAGAGAGGAAAATTAATCGAAGAACTGCTAGGGCTAGACCTAGGAGAAAGTATGTGGATCAAGCTTTGGATAGAGTGAGGATAGAAGATGATGAGTGACAAGTTATTATTTTTGATGTTTCGTTACATGACCAAAATAGCTTTTGTATCTTTCTCATCAGTATGACTTTTCTGTATTTGTTTCCATTCGTCTTAGCACTTCTACAGTGGGAATGCAATCTATATATCAATGCATACTATAAGGTAACAAGATTCCACCTCCAAAGAAAGACAAGTATACCATCAAAATTTGTAGTGAAATATGCAGAAATGCAATCTTATTAAAAGAAATAGAAGAATAAAATAAACTTAATAAATACAGTAATGAATAGACAATATATTACTTAAAGATAATTAATATTTTCAAGGAATAAAAAGAAATCGAAACAGAAAGGGAAATATTATCATAAATGAATAATTGGGAAATAGGGAAATAGAGAATGCAAATTTAGGAATTAAATAATGCAATTAACATGACAAAACAATAACTGACAATGAAAAATACCCAGTGTTGTGAGTAGTACCAAAAGTTATAAGAGTGGGGATACGCCATGACATATGTATAGCGGGGCATGTGAGTGAGTCACAGGGCGATCGCCATAAGAGCAACACGCTCACGATGTATTCACTATTGTAGCTGTATAATAAATCTTTTTATTATATTTAATAACCGTGTAACTGTACATTTATTCACACATATAACATGGCGCTGCGGCTTTGAAGAACTAAAGTGCGTAAAATATATAGTGGAGTTATTCAGTTTGAATACAGTGTGTGAGTTGCGTAGTGTAATTGTGAAAATGTCTACTACTGCTGCAGGTACAGGAACGACAACGACGTTTACAACCACGTCTACGTCATTAACGGGTTTGAAACCACCAAGTTGTTTACAAAAGTTAACTACTGAAGGATTGACAAAGTGGAAACAGCTTTTTGAAATATATCGTATTGCATCAGGTACTAATAAAATGGCCGATGATGTACAAGTGGCCGTATTTTTGCATTGCATAGGTGAAGAATGTGTAGACGTGTATAATACGTTGGGATTACCCTAACCGACGATGAAAAAAACAGTTACGATACAGTACTGCAGAAATTTGAGGAGCACTTTGTGCCTATCAAAAATGAGAGTGTTAGTTCGCAAATGTTTTTCACGAGAAATCAGCAGCCTGGTGAGTCGTTTGATGCATATTTGACTGACTTGAAGAAATTAAGTGCGGATTGTAATTTTAGTACTTTGAGAGAGCGTTTGATAAGAGATCGCATTGTTGCCGGCATTTTAGACAAACGAGTCAAAGATAGGTTATTACGTGAAAGTGAGTTAACGTTAGTAAAAACTGTTAAAAATTGTAAAAGTGCTGAATTATCGGATCAGCATGTTAAAAAACTCGAGCCTACAAAGGAAGTTGCTAGCATAAAAAAACAGCTGAGTAGCGGCAATTCCAGGACTCATGACGGTGACGCAGGCAACAACATGAGCAGAGTTCAACAGACAAAGATGACATCATCATCATCATCATCTTCTTCTACGACACGAGAGCCGGGTGCTTCAAGACAACAGGTGACCGCATGCCAACGGTGCGGATACAATCATCGTTTTAAGAATTGTCCAGCGTTTATGAAGGACTGTATAAACTGTGGTAAGACAGGACATTTTGCAAAAATGTGTAAAAATAAGCATTCAATAAAAGTTGTAAATGTGGCGTCTGAGGCTGAATGTGAGTATTTTGATGAATTTTTTTGTGACTGGATTAGTGTGGATGCTATCAGTGCACGAGACGAATGGATACAACATGTAAATATTTTAGATTCTAAGAAAACAGTTGCTTTTAAAATTGACACTGGAGCTCAATGTAATATAATACCTATTGACTTATGTAGAAAATTGAATATAACTGAATGCCTGAAATCTAATGTAATTTTGAAAAATTATAGTCAAGAAAAAATGAAAACTATTGGTAAAGTAAGCCTAAATTGCAAAGTAGGCAATATTGAACAACGAGTAGAGTTTGAAATTTTTGATGGTAAAAGTGTACCTATTTTAGGTTTAAAGAGTTCCATTGATTTTAATTTGATACAAAGAGCCCAGCCTGAAGACGAAGCTATATATGTTGACATTTTAAATGCTTTTTCAGTAAACACAGCTAATGATATTATAAAGAAATATGCAGATGTTTTTAATGGTTATGGTAGAATAAAAGATTTTCAATATAAAATAGAATTACAAGAAGGAAGTGTAGGTAAAGTAGAACCGTGTAGACATGTTCCTTTTAAATTGATTAATAAATTGAAATATGAAATAAATAGAATGGGAGCTGTTGGTATTATATCGAAAATTAAAAAACCAACTGATTTTGTAAATTCATGAGTAGTTGTTGGTAAAACAGATGGGTCAATAAGAATTTGTTTGGATCCACAATATTTAAATTCTTGCATAAAAAGAGAACATATTCAGCTTCCTACAATTGATGAGATTGCAGCAAAGGTAAAAAACGCAAAATATTTTACAAAGTTGGATGCAAATAAAGCATTCTGGCAAGTTGAATTGTCAGAAGATAGTAAAGAGTTAACTACTTTTAATACTCCATTTGGGAGATATTATTTTAACAGAATGCCTTACGGTATAAGCTATAGTCCTGAAGTATTTTATAGAGTTTTTAATCAAATTTTTGAAGATATTGAAAATGTAGGCATATATGCCGATGATATGTTAATTTGGGCTGAGACTAAAGACCAATTATTAAAAATTATGGATAAAGTTTTTAAAAGAGCCAGAGAATATGGTATTAAATTTAATGCAGATAAAAGTGCTTTTATTGTAACGAAAGTTAAGTATTTAGGTCATATACTTTCCGCAGATGGAATTGAAATTGATACAGAAAAAGTTGAGGCAATTGAAAAAAATGCAAAGACCAAAAAATAAAAGAGAATTACTAACATTCTTAGGAACAATAAATTATGTATCAAAGTTTATACCAAATGCTGCACAATTAACTAGTAGTTTAAGACAACTAACAAAGAAAGATGTGCCATTTGTGTGGGGTACTGCACAGCAAACGTCATTTTTAAAGCTTAAAGAGGCATTATGTAAACCTCCAGTTTTAACATATTTTGAGATAAATAAACCCATAACATTGAGTGTCGATGCTTCCAGTGAGGGACTTGGATGTGTACTGATACAAGATGGAAGACCAGTGGCATATGGTTCCCGTGCTTTAACAGAGACTGAAGTAATGTACAGTCAAATTGAAAAAGAGTGTTTAGCAATTGTTTTTGGTTGTCATAAATTCAATCAATATTTGTTTGGTCAAAAATTTGTCGTAGAGACTGACCATAATCCACTGATCTCGATCTTTAAAAAAACCAATGAATAAAATCCCTCCAAGATTACAAAGGATGAGAATAAGTTTACATAATTTTGATTTAGAACTTAAGTATGTACGAGGTAAAAAATTATTACTGGCTGATCATTTGAGCAGAATTTATTTGCAAACTACAGAGTCCTCTGATGAAGAAAAAATTAAAGCATATGTTATGATGGTTGAGAAAAGTCTTAGTGTATCTGATATAAGAATGAATGAATTAAAAAATGAAACTAGCAACGATAAAGAACTGCAAGAAGTTCTAAAATATGTAAAAGATGGATGGCCTGTAAACAAATCATCCGTTTCTGAAACTGTCAAACCATATTTTTCTTTCAAAGAAGAACTTTCAGAGTGTAAGGGTTTATTGTTGAAAAATACTTGTATAGTTGTACCAAAATCCATGAGAAAAGTAATGCTTGCTAAAATACATTATGCTCATTTTGGTAGTGAAAAATGCAAAATGTTAGCTAGAAAAACATTGTTTTGGCCAGACAAGTCGAAGCAAATTGATGACTTGGTAAGCAATTGTGATATTTGTTGTAGTTATCAAAGGGATAATAGTAAAGAACCAATGATTGAAAAACCAATACCTAAAAATCCTTGGGAAATTGTAGCTTCTGATATTTTTTATTTACTTGGTAAAAGGTTTAAAATTGTAGTAGATACATATAGTAAATTCGTTGATTTGCAACATTTAAGTGATTTAAGCGCAGAGTCTACTATACAGTCTTTAAAGGAGTTTTTTGCACGATATGGGGTACCTAAAGTTTTATATTCAGATTCAGGTACTCAATACACGAGTTTTAAATTTAAAAAATTTTCAGATCAATGGGGTTTTAAACATGTGATAACTACTCCAAAACATCACCAGTCAAATGGTGTAGCAGAGAGACATATACAGACTCTCAAACATATTTTGAAAAAAATTATTCAGGAAGGAAAGGATAAAGAAATGGCTCTATTACAATTAAGAAATATGCCTATTGATAATAGTGGCATTACGCCAGCAGAATTAATGTATGGTAGGAAAGTAAGAAACATAATACCAAATTCAAATGAAGGCAAAGTAGAGTCAAATAAATTTAGTACTATTTTGCAAGAACGTCAAAATAAACAAAAGTTCTATTATAATAAAGGTTCGAAAGCTCTTACAGAATTTAATGTGGGAGATAAAGTTAAAATTCATGATGAAGGAAAGGAAACCTTACCTCATCAAAGCGGTATTATTATTGAAAAACATCAAAATCCTAGATCTTATAAAGTAAAAACAGAGCAAAATACTATTGTAACACGTAATCGAAAAGATCTATCCAAAGGTACACAATTTAATGAAATCCAATATAGTTTAGATATACCATTTGAAGAGCCCACGCAAAGAAGAGTTTCGAACAGTACAAATACTGTAAATAATAATGTGAATAATGCAAATAATATCTGTAATAATAATCCTATTGTTAATGTGACTGCGAATGATGCTCCGGTAATTACGACTAGATCAGGTCATACGATAAAGAAACCAGAGTACCTAAAAGGTTATGTATGTTTAATAAATGTTATGTAATAATATTGTAATTTAATTTTGAAAAACTAGAAAAGGGGAGATGTTGTGAGTAGTACCAAAAGTTATAAGAGTGGGGATACGCCATGACATATGTATAGCGGGGCATGTGAGTGAGTCACAGGGCGATCGCCATAAGAGCAACACGCTCACGATGTATTCACTATTGTAGCTGTATAATAAATCTTTTTATTATATTTAATAACCGTGTAACTGTACATTTATTCACACATATAACACCCAGAAGAGACGATCAAATGACCAAAAATGTAAATAGTTCTTAATAAACAATTATAATGTACAAATATGAAACTTAGCATGTAAGAAATCAGACATTGAGTATAGCCCTCGATTAAAACTGTGAGGAGGTCTGCAAACCTCAAACAGCTATTGTGTATAAGTGAACTCCAGACTGTAATTAATATAAAATTACAAATATAAAAATATTGAACGATAATATAAAAGTTAGGTAGTGTAACAGTGTAAGAAGGTGAGAACAACTGTGATAGACTTTAAGAAGTAAAAACAATGTATAGTGTAAGTGAATAAACATATTTACAATATGAACATGGCATGAACCATCTAATTTATATGAAACCACAAGGTAACTCCATATAGTGCAATAAAACCAAGTGGAAATAATTAAAAAATAAAGAATCTTCTGTTACAAACTTATAATATAATAGTGACGAAGATAGAATAAGATTCTACGGAATAACATTAATTATAAAGTGGGAGACCGAACCTGTGACCCATAAATATATCATTGCCAAGATCTTATCTGAATAAATTAGTGTTTTAATAGGAAAGGATTATTGTTGGAAAAAATATTGAAACTAGGCACACGAATTTTAATGCTGGTTTTTATACAAATTAAAGGAGAATACGAGACGAAACGATACTGAAAGACTATGAAAATAAATAGAAGAATGATATTTTAATCGATGGTGCAGAAAACTAGAAGTCCAGACGCAAAGGATCAAGAAAGAAGAGCATAAAGAAAACTACCAGATGGGTGAGATCTATCCAATAGTCAACCCAGATATTAGAAAACATCTTAACATTTAAAGTTCGAATCACAGTGATATACTATAGTAAAAACAATAAAAACTTTAGAACAGTGAATTATAATTGTACACCAATAATTATTAGTAGTAAGAGTTTCTTTTTCAATTGTTCATTTGCACTTTTGCATGATCCAAAGAACCCACTGATACACAACATACATCAACAACACCTAATTACCAAACAATAATTTTTAAAGATTATGTTATATGATATGTTTACGACTTATGTACTATACTTTGACATGACTTATACATGAACCCTGAGATTGAGATTTTACATGCTCTACAACAGAATTGAGTTTCAAAAAGATTAATAAAAATAATTGAATTTTAAACAAGAACAAATAAGGAGTTGAATATTTATTTTAGTTTAAAGAGTCTACTTACAAATTTGGCACCAGCAACTTGGGGCAAACTACATACACACAAGAGGAATAAACAAGAACTAATAATTAAGATATTTTATTATAGCTTAACGAATTTTCTATTACATAATTGGCACACAAACGTGGGGCTAATAAAGAGATTATATGTGATTTAACAATACCATTGAGGTATCTTGCTGCATGCCAATAAATCCATATTTTGAATGGCTGTATCCTTCTGACTATTATTTCTATCAAGTGTGCTTGCTTCTTGTAAAACACACACATAATATATATGTAACATTTTATCATTCCCAAAGTTTTAAACTTAAGGCAGGATTCCACTGAGGCAACATGTAGCATGCAGCATTGACGCATGCTACAAGGATTATTTCGACCAAAGCAACATGTAGCATGCAACAATGGTGCATGCCACATACTGAGTAGTGTCACCGAGTGCATACGTCAATTTTTGACAAGATTCAGAATGTCGAACTATGTCGTCAGCTATCTAGTGGTCGTGGATCGTTGAGGCTTGTAGTATGTGACATGGAGTAGAGTGTTGAAAAAACAACATTATTTATTGAAGACTATCATAATTCACTGGAATTATGGACTAATAAAAGTACCGTTTATAAAGACAATAAAGCAACAAACTTGCAAGTGAATATGACTGTAACGTTCTGGAAGTGAAAAAGATTTGAGGTCTGCTTTCCATCACGAGCATAAAAAATTACAAAAATTGAAGAGTGGTTCATCTCCTAATCAAAAAAGGAAGTGGTTTGCTTAAGATCTATTGAGTTTTTGTTAAATGTTGATGCACCAAGGAAAACCATGTCAACAACCAGTGATGAAAGGTCTGAGGTAGGTTTATTGAAATATTGGTATATTTATTTTTATTGGTATTAGGCCTATTACAAATGAAGCATATACAAGGTGTTTTGCACTGAGCAGTTTTAGCCGAACATTTCAGTAAAGATCTTGCCACGGTACACATCCTTCTGAGACAAAATTCCTCATAAATTCATCTCTCATGTCTTTTACTTCTAAAGTTGATCTCCGTGCTGTACATTGCAAATCCTCCATACCAGTGTCACCTTGGATTACTGATCTCCTTGATCCCAGGATAATATTTCCATCTTGTGAATCAATGTCAAAAGTTCCGTGAGGTGAATAGAGGTCTTGAAGTTGCATTCTTCCTCAAAAAATTATGTAGATATATACATGAAGTTGTGATGATTTCTGGATTTTCCACATTTAGCATTAATGGTTTTCTAAAGACACGAAAGACTGATGCTAATAACCCGAAAGCGTTCTCCACTACCGTGCGTGTACATGAATGTCTGTAATTGTAACATCTCTAAGAAGAACCTTTCTCTTGATATCTGGGAAAAGGCTTCATAATGTGCACCTGTAGAGGAAGTGCATCATCTGCCACTATAACATAGGGTGATAACTTATGTTATAAGTTATCAGGAAGATTTTCAGTGGGCGGTAATGCTACATTGTCTGTCACTAGTTTTTTGTAAAACAACATTTGGCGGAACACTCCTCCATCTGAAATTCTTCCTTGACAACCAATATTAGCGTACAGAAAACAATAGTTGTCTCTGCAATAGCCATCAAAACAATGCTAAAAGTTCCCTTGTAGTTAAAATACATGCCACTGTTTTTACGGTTTGAATCACGACGTGTTTTCCGCCACAAGCCCCAATGCAGTGTGGATAATTCCAGGAAATTTCAAACTCTTTTGCTATATTTTTCCACTCATCTTCAGTGCTCGGAATCTGCAAGGATGGATCAGCAATTTTAATTTATCTAATAAAGTACATTTTTATCATTCTTTATCATTGATTACATTTTTGTTTTTGCAGGAAGATGCTAGAAATATTCAAGATACCGGAACTCAAAATATTAATCAGTCTCCCAATCAACATACATGGTTGGATGATGGGAAGAAACTATCAAGTAATGGGGAGAGCAGTATAATATTTCTTTCCCCCCAAAAGAAGAGCAAGAAAAGATAAATCCTTTACGTCCTATTCAAAATGTGAAGAAGAAGCATATGCTATTTTACAAAGTGCAGCTCAGAGAGATGATTGTTTAACATATGGAGAGCATGTAGCAAATGAACTGCAAAATCTTAAGCCTAAAGCACGCACTATTGTCAAGCACCTAGTTAATAATATACTATTTGATGCAGCTGTGGGCAAGTATGGTGCTGAGAATGTGACAACTACTTCCAATCCTAATTGTGATAATGAAAGTAACTATTCGTTGTCTTGTCCTGCTTCTTTGCTTCACTCAGAGTCTATGTTTATGGTAGAAGGACGACAAGAAGAAAATTCAGAGTTTGGAATGTTGTCTGAGTTTCTAAATATGGCAACATCAATAATAAATAAATTTTTGTATTTTGTAAAATGTATTTTTCAATGTTTTGTGCAAATAAATAAATGGTAACAAATTTTAAGCTATTGGCCTAGTCAATATTTTCTTAGTTCTTACCTTAACAAAATCGTGTAAGATGTTGATCAGTGCTTTACATACTTTTGGAATAATTCGTGTAATACTTGGTTCAGAGATCCAAAAGAGGTACACAAGTGAATAATAGCTATCTCGTGTAGCTAAATACGTCAATGTCAACAAGACTCTCACATCTGCTGGTATTGCGTCACGACAGTTGGTGTCTGCTTTTTTTACAAATGGCGTGACCTTTTCTACCAAGTATTCAAAATCTTCTCTGCTCATCTGTGCAAAAATTTTTAATAAACTTTCATTGTTGGAAACTAATTTTTTGAAAAATTCCTCCCGAGATTCTTGACCTCCAACAAATAATTCTCTTCTCTATAATCTTGGCTTTCTTCTTTTTCTTCTTGTACTGTTAGCTATAACCAAATATGCAGCTGCTGCTATAGTTTCTAATGACATGACGCACACTACTGGTGTTGCTTCAATTGAATAGGTTTAGCCGCATGCTGCAAACAAAGGCAAGAAGGTGAATGCGTCATTTGGTGACAGGTTTCTATGCGACATCTAATTTGTGGTATAGTTTGAAGTCGCACATCACATCAGGTGACACTAGAAAATATGTAGCATGCTACAAGTTGCTTACTGTTGCTTCAATGGAATTGCGCCTTTAAGAAATTACACTTTTTATATATAGGAACATGGAATCCCAGAATTTATTGAAGACATATCTGAGGTGTGTTTATTTGGTAAACTTTTTTTCCATTTTACACTATTATCATAAAGTCCAGCTATTTTTTAGGATTTGATCTTTTGCTGGCAGCCATGCAGTTAGTTTTGGTCGTGCAATGAAACTTTTGTAATTTAGTCTTCCCTAATTAGTAATTTACAATAATGGAGAACAATTATTTTAAAACTACTGTAGGATTTTTTAAATTTTGGTAATGGCATTCCATTATAAACCAGAAAATATTTGGGGACAACTGGATAGTTTAAAAGTTTACATTTATAGGATTGAACTGTCTTCCCCCAAAAGCAGTCATTATTGACTCTTGTTTTCCAAATTCATCAAACAGGATTGTTATGGCAATTTTTTGGTTGATTTCTTAATTTTATGGCTGAGATTAGAAAACTCAAGCCTGGATATTTCACAAATAAGAGAAAAGGATGTTACAGCTTTGTTGACATTAGACAACCCCGGTTGATCTCTCTAATAATTTATTAGGTAGTAACTACACTAAATTTAAATTTCTGTTAATTTTGTGTAATTTAATATTTAAATTTAATGAACTTTTTAATAACATAACCTTTCTGCAGTTCTTCACCTATAGTATAAATTCCTATTAAAAATTATGTATTTTGAAATTTTCCTTAATAATCTGAATTATAGAAGTTTTTGGTATTTAATTCCAACCTGTACTAATAGTTTGGTGTTAATAATAATAATTATTTTTGTTATTCAGTGTTGTTAACAAAAATTTATATTGTCAATAAATAATTACTGTCTGTACTGAGAATACAATTAATAATAGTAATAACAGTTATTTAAAAATCCAACTAGGCAAGTCCATGTAACGTGTCCAAAATTGGGTTATTTTATTTATTACGGTATGGGGTATTTGCATTTTATTTTATTTCATTTTGTGTGGGATTTTATAAATTTATTGTGAAAGTTTTATTTCCCGGCGAACGTTATTTCCATTACAACAAAACGCATGGCAAGTGGAACAGTGTTGAAACAAAGCAGAGACGCAGTTTGTGTTGAGTAACTCTGTAAGGAATTTGCGCCACCCTAATTTTTCTCAGAAATGTGCATATGTGTGACCACGCCCGCACGTAACCATCAGGACGGGGCGCTGTTAGTGACGCCGTGAAAAATCCAACGAAGCTGTAAAACATGGCGCTGGAACGAACAGTTTGTAGCAGCAACCAGCCAGCTACAGGAAATGTATGTAAGCCACGCCTACTACTAGTGACATCAGTGTAGCGGAGGCAAATATCGTCCTCGGTCACCACACATATAACGACTATGTTTCATGCATAGAACTCATAAGCCACAACAAATTAAGCATGAACGGCGACTAAAATCAGGTGGCAGTGAACCGCCGCTTCCTCCCGCTCGCGGTCCACGTTGACAGTCTACATTAGTCAGAGACGCGACACAGTCAACTAGAAGTCGACTCTATTAACAGACGCTAACAGTTTGGTTTAGGGCCCGGTCGGTGGTATTATAAAAATGCGCCTAACTCAATAATATCGTTAATACCGACCGGGACCCGAAGAATTAACGACTTTATAAATTGTTACATCGCAGTGATGATTTGATAACAATAATAACGTTGAGTGGAATCGGAACAAAGCACGTGTTCGGTCGGTAGTGCGTACAACCAATTACAATAAAACAAATCCGGAATGTGCAAAGATTAACTATGTCGTTATTTGAATATAATATTTTATTGGGGTTTTTGTTTGTATATTGTGTGAATGCGTGGGCGAGCAAAGCTGGGCTACCTTGTGAGTATAAGAACTATATTAGCAATGTAAGAGGTATTTAATCTTCTCAATACATGTTTTGTTCTTGTGTGTTGTGGAGTAAGGAGGTGCTTGTTTCAGTAAGTAAAGTGTTCATTTCATAACAAAAAATGTGTTAGACTAAGTTATTTCGTCATTACCACTTTCTCATTTCTGTGTTGCGAAATTCGTCTAATGGACCGGAATCTTTCTGAAGTATTAATTGGGTGGGGTCAGATCGCAAAATTGTCCTTTTTTACTTAAGGTGGAGTGTAAAGGTTTTCGATATTTTATCCTATAGAAAAAATAATCGTGGCGACCTTGGTCTTCTGGTAAAATTCAAATAACAGGTAAGTGTTGTGATTGCGTACAGGTAAGTCCTGGCAGTGGATTTTATGTATTTAATATATTTCGGCTTATTTTTAACGTCACAATGGCTCTCGCTGCCAGGATTTTCGTTTAATTGTAATTTTATACGAGATAGACCTATTTTAATATACAGAAAATAGGATGTGGTAATGACGAATGTATATTAATTGTATCGCACATATTTACGTAGGTTATGTTTGTGGTGTGATTTACAGTAGTTATTAGGCGTTTTGAGTATAGAAAAATAGTAGTTTTATATATAAAAGTGTTGTATACATAAACTTTAAACATGTCTATAATACAAAGTAATGATAGTGATTTTGCGTGGGAGGAATGGGAGAATGAATTTCGAGGTGTTGTGGGGGAGATGACAAACGAGGAATGGCGTGATTTAGACGATAGGTTAACACGAATGGAAGAACAAGAGGAAGGAATATTCGCAGAAATTAATAAACATAGTGAGATGACCAATGATACAGGTAAGATAGTTGAAGAGATAGTGGTAGAGAATAAGACAGAGAATAGGCCTAGTGATAATGATGAGAGCGTGAGGGTGGTAAATAAAGGTAGAGAGATAGACCAAGTTAACAAAAATAAAGTCGATCAGGTGACAGACAATGAGGTAAGTAACAATGAAATGAGTGAATCTGATTATAAGACACAGATGATGAATATGATGATTATGATGTGCAACAAGTTTAATGAACATTTGGATAAACAAAACGCAATGTTAGATGACATGGTTAGTAATACCAAGGAATTCAACAAGGAATTGAAAAAACGAGACGAGAAGTGGGAGGGAGATAGATGTCAATTAAAAGTTGAATCAACACAGGTAAGTGGTAATAATGTCTTTGATAATAGTGAAGAAATAATTAACCAGGTGAGTGATAAAGATAATGAGTTAATCAATAATAGTGACAAAATAGTGGAAGAAATAGTGTTGAATAGTGGAGATAATTATGATGGTTACAATTTTGAGGTAAGTGGTGATGTTGGTATAATTAGTTCTAATGATGAAATAATGGTAAATAACAAGAATAATGATTGTATAACTGAAAATGGGGTATCAAAAAGTGATGCAGTAGACGATAGTGAAAATGAGAGTAGAATGAGAGTTGAGGTTGATTATGGATTGTTAGGTAGTGTTGATGATTTAGAAAGGGAGTATAGTAGTAGTTGTGTAGAAGTTGAACAGGGGGCAAATTTTTATGGGGTTAAATGTGAAGCAGAGACTTCACAAGTGTTGATGGAGGACAAGAGTTCCTCGATAATTTTTGTAGAAGACGAGAGTTCTTCAGAAGATAAAATAAGTTTTTTGTGTTTATCTGGTAGGGGCAGATGGTATTCAAATGATTTTGTGGTATTGCCCTCTGCATGGAATGGGAGAGTTCAGTATGGTTATGAGAGGTGTTGTAGTGAAAGAGAGAGAGAAATAAAAATTTTTGAGATTAATAGAGGTTATAAAATGTTGGTGCAGGTGTTAGATATTGAGAGAGATGATGAAAGAGAGAGAGAGGAATATCTGAATAACACTGTTATAAATAATGATAAAATAATTGATTTGGTATTGAGACAATTTACTGACGGAGACTGGATAAAATTAATTGATCATGACAGGTTGTATGAAATGATAGATGGTATGATGGATTTAGAAATAATGGTTCATGAAGATAATAATCATAAATTCAAGATAAATAAAAATCATTTAGTCTATAAATATGTGAGGTATCTTTTTGACGATGGAGGCTAAAATATAAAACAGTAAAAGACAGTTAAATATTTTGTTTTATGGGTTTTGACTTAGCTGATTTGAACATTGAGATGTGATAACTGAATAAATAATGAATCAGATTTGTAAATAAATATGTAGGAAAGCTAATTGTGTGTTGTAAAGGGTTAAGTGAACAGTGTATGTAGGTAATTAATTGTTGTAATAATAATATTTTGCAATTTAAAGAAATAATAACATTAATTTTGGAAACAGTAATTGGCTAATTTGTATAATGGCAAACAATAATAATGGAGTTTATATTTTAATAATGAATTTAGTTGAAACAATTTGAAATGTTTAAAATATTTTGATTGATTTAAAAGTTATATAATTGAATTTTTTTTTTTGAAGTCAAATGGTTTTACGAGATGAATTTTGTAATTAAATGAATTGTTGGATTTAAACTAATTTTGTGTAAAATGTTTCAGAGATGAGGTGAAAGTAATGTGGTGTGGTGAATATGTTTTGTGTATATCATGTTAAATGGATTGTAAGTATAGAACTTTTACAATATGAATCATGTATAACAAAAATGTTTACAAGTGTAACCAAGATTTTAATTCAATAGTGAGACTATTTGAAATAATTTTGTTCAATAAAAATGATAATTAAAAAATTTAATAATAAATGAAAAATGATATATAATAATTAGTAAGAATAAATTTTGAAAATTTCAAGAAAGTCCAATGGTAGAAAGTTATGAATGAGTTAAATGTTTATTGATGAAAAGATTATATTTATTTATGTATATAAAAAATTTTATTAGTTAGTTATTAAGTTGCTATTGCGGGGGTGGCCTGTGCCCTCGTAGATAGCAAAATGGGTTGGGGGTAGCAGGGAGTGTTACCTCCATCGGAGGCCAAAATGGCAAAAATGTGCGGCACACCTTTTTCGTGTAAAGTAAATTTACACACTGATAGACGATCGTGTCGCACATAATAAGACAATGTATAACAGGCAGTGAAATGAAGTTAGATTTCCCCGACTTTTCGGGCGATTACTGCCTTACCAGCACTAATCGTGGATTTGGCTAGCGGCCAGCTATGGTCATATCAAGTCCCTTGACCATAGCTGACTTGAAATTGGTATATAGTAGAAATTCAATGGGGGGCGAACATTAGGGGAAATCTCCCGGTACTATGGAACAGCGGCTACCACTCTGCCCGCTTGGGGGCAGCAAAGCCAGGTGGTAGACCCGCATTAAGGGCGTTTAACTATATAACAAAGGTATGTTGATACCTGAACCTTTTAAAATGTAATAGCGGAAGCAAAAACACGGAGAGGTAAAACTACTCCAAAATATGCCGTCTTTGTGAAAGCGAGGGGGCGCCACAGCCTTACATAACTTGAAATAGTGTGTGTGGAAGGGAGGTGACTCAGAGGAGCCACGAATTTAAATTTTACAACATAAAAATTTTTTGCTAATTCAAATTTTGATCCAATAAAATTGCTTGTGCTCTGTCAAATAACTAGCTGCTCAGACACTCAATATAAGGTGTTCATGCTGTAAGTTTAAATGTATTATTTTATTGTTGTACGTTAGATATAGGTGTTGATAAAATATGTGTTTTCATTATATGTGTATATTTTAAACTAAGCTAATAATTAAACGTCTGGCAGGCGGGTAACACAAAATGATCAGAATCAGAAGAAGGGGAAACAATCAGGTGAGAAGTGAGGATAAAGAAATATATATATGTCATGTAATTTGTTCAATTTTGAGATGTGTTTTCATTGTGTTAGGAAATCAGCTGATCAGCAATAACAGGTCACTGGTATATTGGTTATAAATGTTCTAAGTCATTAGTGTTTAATGTAATGTTTTAATGTATTACAGATGTTTTAAAGTAATGATAAAAAGAATTTGATAAAGTGAGAAGTAAAGTAACAATTTATGAGAGATAATAAGAGATAGTTTTTTGGGTGATGAATATTTTGTGGGACGTGTAGATCTGTCCAAGTTGAAATAGTAGAAATGAAAATAATGTAATGTTGTTTTGAGTTAATGTGATGTTATAGAATTTTGAGAAGTATTGATATTGACACAGTAGTTGTGGAGAAAATATGTAGAGTTATGAGTGATATATTGTTGTTTATAATTAATGATGTTATTTTGTTGTATTTAAAGTGAGGTAATGAGATTGAGATTTTGGGGATGGCAATTTTGTAGTAGGGGGTAGTGTAATTTGGGAGTCCACAACATAATGATAAGTTGGGACGGGATAGGAATCGATTTTAGTCAGGAGGGGCCGCCTTAGGTAGAATCCAGGGGCCAAATAAGGGAATTGAGTTTTTGGGGGGGGGAAACACGTATCCTATGTACAAAGGGTTGGAGAGTATTTTTTTTATATATAGAGAGAAGGTGGCGATTTGAGTTTAATGATAAGTTGGGGTTAGAGAGAGTTTTGATAGGGATGGGTGTCATGGGAGTTGAACTTGTTAGTGGTTAGAGTCAGAGAGAGAAAGATTATATATGTATACAGATCAAGTAGTACAGTCAATGAGAATAAATAATTAAAATCACCCACAGTAAGGGAGAATCAGATTGTTAAATAAAGAGAGAGATTTATGATAAAGAATATAAAATTTTCATTTTTTAAACCAGTGACAGAATTTTGATAGAATTTGGTAATGTAAAATTAAGAATTTGTAGCGGGTCATTTTTGGGTGTTTTTATTTTTAACAGTTAGGGGCATATGTATTTTTATGTATTTCATTTTGGGCGGACTTTTCATAAAATCATTGTGCAACCGAATTCATTTCATTTATAATGGACCACGTGTTAACAGAACGGTGTTGAGCAAGATTGGTTGAGACAAAGGCGATACGCAATTTCCATTGTGCAACGCAACGAGCAAAGAATTCACCTCCACAAATTTCCAAGAACTATGCGAGAGTGTGGCATTGCGCTCCCATGCGCACACCAAGCATGGGCGCCTACCCAAGCGTTGGCAAAAAAGTAAGATGGCCATATAGTGAAATTTTCATCGTTCCGTTGGGTTCACTACGGAAGTGTCGTTTAGACCAAGCCCACTTAAATGACGTCAGCCACTGCCTATAGAAGATCATGTGCGACATTGACTCAAAAACCACATGCATAGCATGGGCCGAAGCTTCGGCGACGAAGCCCAAGGCTGTGATTTCCATCAAAAAGTATGAGATCACGTTAGCTACACCTGCGACGTTTTCCTGCCCAGTTAGTCGTTGATCGTGTCGGCCGACACAGCGCCGAGTGCGCCCTGCTAACTCTTACAGTTTTATTTTAAAGCAACAGTGAAATAACAGTAACAAATTAGGTGACTGCGGTCAATTAAAGGTGTAGAACATATTCAGATATTTTTCGGACACTAAAAAACAAGAAATCTAAAGGAACAATTGGTGCGCGCGAAAACCACGTTGCCGGCGGGTTTCATTATAACAAAAGTGTAAGGTCTGTGGGTAATTAAAATGGTCTGGGGCTTTTAAAATATTAAATTATAGGTATGTGAGAGTGTGCGAAATTGCAGGCTGGGCTCTGTCTATTTATATATTCGTATTAAATTGTGATCACTAAGGTAAGCTCTTAGAATAAGTAGCATGTAGCAGAGGCTAACCGAACAAAGAAAACTGTAACTTAATCTGTAAAACAATGATCAAAAGTTTTTGAACAAAATTTAAATATGATTCTGATTAATTAAAAAATCTAATTTCTCTTCTACAAAATTGCGAGTTAAAATTCTTTCAAAACCTTAGTTCGTTTTATGTGCTGTCATAGTTCGTCGAACGAAATGGGTTTACCTCCACTACGAGATCCGGCCAGATCATTGCTAAACGGTAAGTATGAAGTTGAATGTAAGTAAACAATAAATATCAATATTACTTAAAGAATAAAAGTTACAATTGGTACCGCGTGATCAGGATTTAATATAACAAAAAAGTTATTACAACGGCCTACATGTGACAGTACATTGAACGGAATACGGTCGTGAAAGCAAATTGATATTGTAATATCAGTTTTGAAAAAAGACTAATCATTGGTAGTTGTTACGTAAGACAAAATAGATAAAGTAAAAATGTCCGAGAATACAGAAAAAAGTAGGATAGTAAATTTAATTATGAGTGAAAGTGGCCTCGAGTCGCAATCGCTTGATGAAAGTGGTATGTTGAGGGGGGAGACGGGTACTGTTACAGAAACAGCTGTCGGCAGTAATGTAATAGCTCATTCCACGCCGATTGCGTCTCAACCACAAGTAAATGAAACAGATGTTGACTCGGGGATCCAGTTGACACCAGTTTCAACTAAGATAAATAAACAATCAGAGGAAACAAATATGATGAGTATTATGCTCAGTCAATTCGAAAGAATGAATAATAATTTTGAGACCAAATTTAATGTAATGAATAGTCGTTTTGATGATAATGATATAATTTTAAACAAGATGAAAAGTGATCTTAACAATAAATTAGATGAACAGAGAATAAAATGCGAGCAGCAGAATATTAAAAACGATATTATTTTTAACGAAATTAAAGAACAGAATATTCAGTTTCAGCAAAATATAAATATAAAATTTGACGAGTTGATAAATAACATACAAGACAAGAATGTATGTCTTGAAAATGCCAATGAAATGACAAGAAACAGTGTGAATAAAGTAGAATCAAGTACGAGTAATACAAACGAAAGTTGTAATGACAATGTTGTGTTAGGTAATGAATTAATAAATAATAATGATGTTGATAATAATGTAGTCGAAAAGCTGATATCTGAGAGTACTAATGAAGTTGTAGAATGTGATTATGAGATGTTAATGTGTGTTAATGAGTTGGAGAAAGAGTGGCAAGAGAGCTATATTACAGGTATGAAAAAGGGGGTAAATTGTTTACAAGGTAGAATGGGGGGTGAAGGAAGACCTTCACGTATATATTGTGTAGACAAATGTGCTACAAATAATTGTTTTTTGAAGTTTTTTGTTTTTCCTGGAAAAGTCAGGAAAGATTTAATTGAATTTATACCCTCTGTCCGGAATGATTGTGAGAGTGTGATGTGGTGTTATGAAGAGAGAGAAGTAAGTAGAGAAGGGTATGTAACAGAACTGTATAATTTGCATAGAAAATATGAAGAATGGAAGGAAAGTTTAGAAATATATGTGAATGATAATGATTACAATGATTTAATAAAAATGATTAACCCGATAGTTAATGAATTTAATGATGGAGACTTGACAAAAATACCTAACGTAGACTGGTTTAACGAGTATGTGAATAAGTTGATTGAAGTTAGTTTTTCTGGTTACAACACACAAAACAGTCATTTGTGTGCTGATAAAATTGAACGATGTTATGTAGAACCAAGGTTGATTTGGAACGATGGAGGTTAAACTATTAAAACAATAAAAGACAGTATAAATATTTTGTTTTAATGGTTCTGACATGGCAAATCTGGACAAATGAAGTGCGGAAAAACTGAACAATAAATAAGAGTTTGTAAATAAAATATAGTGAATTTATATGTGTGCATGTAAGAAGATGGTTGTGATAATAATATTGAAATATTTGCAAATAAATAAATATCAGAATGTAGTTTGAAAACAGTAATTGACTAATGGTAATTGTTTTGATAACTATATAATTTATATTGTCAGTCATTAATTAAATTAAACCAATTTGATATGTTTAAATATTAATTAATTAAATTAATTTTTTATGAATTTAATTTAGTTTATGAGATGGAAAGTTGGCAATGAATGATTAATTATTTACTTTAAACTAATTTTGTGTAAAATGTTTCAGAGATGGTAGTGATTATGTTTTGTGGGTATATCGTGTTAAATGGAGTGTAAGTATGAAAATTTTATAATCATGTGTAACAAAAATGTTTACAGGCGTGATTGAGGTGTTAATGCAATAGTGAAATTTTAATGCAATCATTGTGTTGAATAAATATGATAATTAAAAATTTTAATAATAAATGAAACGTGATATTTAATAATTATTAATAATAAATTTTGAAAATTTTAAGAAAGTCAATTGGTAAAAGGTTATGAATGGGTTAAATGGTTGTTGATGCAAATATTATATGATAATGTATACAAAAGAAATTTTTAATTAGTTTTCAATTGTAATTAATTATTAAGTGGCTATTGTGGGGGTGGCCTGTGCTCTCACAAGTAGCGAAAAGGGTTGGGGGTAGCAGTGAGTGTTACCTCCATCGGAGGCCGAGCTGGCGATAAATGTGCGGCACACCTTATCCGTGTAAAATAAAAATTTTACACACATTACTAAATGACAGTGTCGCACATAAAAATATTGATGTTTAACAGGCAGTGAAATTAGAGTTAGATTTCCTCGACTTTTCGGGCGGTTACTGTCTTACCAGCACTAACCGTGGTTTTGGCTAGCGGTCAGCTATGGTCATACCAAGTCCCTTGACCATAGCTGACTTGAAATTGGTATATATTTGAAATTCAATGGGGGGACAATTAGAGGAAATCTCCGGAACTTGGGAACAGCGGCTGCCACTCTGTTCGAGGAGGAACAGCAAGACCGGTGGCAGATCCGTTTTTAAGGGTGCATGATTTTATAACAAGAACATGTTGATGTTCACAAATTTTAAACTTAACAGCGGAAGCAGAGACACGGAGAGGTAAACCCTGCTCCAAAATATACAGTCTCTGTGGAAGCGAAAGGGCGAGACAGTCCTCCATAATCTGAAATAGTGTGTGTGGCTGGGAGGTGACGTAAAGGAGTCACGAATTTAAAATTTTATGACAAAAGTTTTTGCGTATTCAAAGTTTAATCCAATCAAAAATGCTTGTGCTCTGTCCACATAATTATATGCTCAGACTCGTAAATTAATGTGTTCATGCTATAATTTTAAGTGTATTATATTATTGTTGTCTAGTAAATAAGCATTGATAAGAATATGTAATTTTATTATGTGTGTATTTGTTTAAGCCAATAAGTAAATCGTCTGGCAGGTTAACATAAACATCAGAATCAGAGAAATGGGAAACAATGAGGTGAGAAGGGAGAATAAATAAAAATAAATATGTATGTTCCATGTAAACTGTTCAATTTTGAGATGTGTTTTATTATGTTAGGATATCAGCTGATCAGCAATACCATGTCACTGGTATAGTGGTTTGTAAAGGTTACAAGTAATTAATGTTTAGTGTACTACAGATATTTTGAAGTAAAGATAAAAAGAATATGCAAATTAATAAAAGATAATTCATGGGTGATAAGTGTTTTATGGGACATGTAGACCTGTCCAAGTTGAATTAAAAGTTGAATGTGAAATGATGGAGATGAATATAATGTAATGCTGTTTTTGAGTTGATGTGATATAACAGGATTTTGTGAAATATAGATGTTGACACAGTGGTAATGGAGACTTTATGTAGATTTTGAATGATATATATTTATGTTTATAGTTAATGAGGTTATTTTGTGTATTTGTAGTAATGTAATGAGATTGAGATTTTTGGGGATGGCAATTTTGTATTAGGGGGTAGTGTATTTGGGGAGTCCGCAACAAGGGTTGGGACGGGATAGGGATAGATTTTAGTGGGGAAGGGGCCGCCTTAGGTAAAATCCGGGCCGCCAGATAAGGGAATTGAGTTTTTTTTGGGGGCGGGGAAACACGTATCCTATGTACAAAGGGTTAGAGAGTATTTTATGATGTGAGAAGGTAGCGATTTGTGTTAAATGATAAGTTGGGGTTTAGAATGTCCTGATTAGTAGATATTTTGATAGAGATGGGTGTCATGATAATTGAGTTGATGAATATTAGAGTCAGAGGGAGAAAGTTTATATAGGTATAGAAATCTAATGCAGAAAAACGAGAATAAAGAATTTACATCACCCACAGTATATTAAAGTAAGATTGTTGAAAAGAAAGAGAGATTCATGATAAAGAATATGCAATTGTTTATTTTTTTTCACCAGTGACAGAATTTTGATAAAATTTGAAAATAATGTAAAGTCAAGAATTGTTTGTTTTAAATAATTTAAATGTCAATCTGTTTATTATTTATAATAATATTTTGTTTGTTTTAAATATTTTGTTTTATTATGTTTTGTATTTCAAGGTAGGATATTACAGATGTTCAAAGTATTTTCAGAAATCATATATAACATATGTAGGTCAAGGGTTCTGGACTTGACCTAGTTACGATCAGCTGATGAGGTCATACACCTACTAAGCTTGTATAGTAGGAATCCAATTTTAATTTGTTTGTTTGATTAATTCAAACCAATATTTGAATAATTTTAATAAATGTTATTTAATAAATAAATGTAATAAAATTTTTTTTAATGAATAAATTTAAATTTTTTGAATTTTAAAATTTTTTTAAATTTTTTTTAATTTTTTGAAAAAAAAATTTTGAATTTTCGCCTGCCAGCGAATGAATATGTTAGATAATTATTCTTTTATTATGTGTGCATTAACCATGTTTATTTTATTGTATTGCATTGTATTGGTAGAATATAAGTGGTTCTCATGTTAGAGTAAGGATGTGTTTATATTATTAGAAATGTCTAGGTTAAGTCATTTGAAACAAAAAATTAGAAAAAACAAGGAAGAGAATTTTTTGGTAAAAGATTTTTTTTTTGAATTTAAAATTTTTTAAATTTAAAATAAATTTTAAAAGAAATTTTTTATTTTTAAGGTGTTAGGGTAATATGTAATGTCAGTGTGTGTGAGCCCAGTATTTGCTAAAGGCAGCCCAGCTTGCAAAAAGGGGAAACCTATCGGCAGAGGAGCTGGAATAATTTTAGCCAGGGATTGAGGATTTTCGGGGGTAGTATGTTAAAAGGTGAGGTGCGCCGTGGGGCGAGTCTGATCGATTTCTCGGTGTTGGGATCTCTTACGGAGAAGTCCAGTGATCTCGTTCAGATGAGTCCATGGTCGCTGAGCCAGGGGGGTCGTGTACCCATGCAGATTAAGAACCAGGGGGTTGTTGGCACCAGTTCCTCACCGGTCCTCTTCAGGGTCATCGATGAGATTTCTTCTGTCGTGAACAGCAGAATTCTCATCGAGGGGGTATTGTAGCGGGTCATTTTTGGGTGTTTTTATTTTTAACAGTTAGGGGCATATGTATTTTTATGTATTTCATTTTGGGCGGACTTTTCATAAAATCATTGTGCAACCGAATTCATTTCATTTATAATGGACCACGTGTTAACAGAACGGTGTTGAGCAAGATTGGTTGAGACAAAGGCGATACGCAATTTCCATTGTGCAACGCAACGAGCAAAGAATTCACCTCCACAAATTTCCAAGAACTATGCGAGAGTGTGGCATTGCGCTCCCATGCGCACACCAAGCATGGGCGCCTACCCAAGCGTTGGCAAAAAAGTAAGATGGCCATATAGTGAAATTTTCATCGTTCCGTTGGGTTCACTACGGAAGTGTCGTTTAGACCAAGCCCACTTAAATGACGTCAGCCACTGCCTATAGAAGATCATGTGCGACATTGACTCAAAAACCACATGCATAGCATGGGCCGAAGCTTCGGCGACGAAGCCCAAGGCTGTGATTTCCATCAAAAAGTATGAGATCACGTTAGCAACACCTGCGACGTTTTCCTGCCCAGTTAGTCGTTGATCGTGTCGGCCGACACAGCGCCGAGTGCGCCCTGCTAACTCTTACAGTTTTATTTTAAAGCAACAGTGAAATAACAGTAACAAATTAGATGACTGCGGTCAATTAAAGGTGTAGAACATATTCAGATATTTTTCGGACACTAAAAAACAAGAAATCTAAAGGAACAATTGGTGCGCGCGAAAACCACGTTGCCGGCGGGTTTCATTATAACAAAAGTGTAAGGTCTGTGGGTAATTAAAATGGTCTGGGGCTTTTAAAATATTAAATTATAGGTATGTGAGAGTGTGCGAAATTGCAGGCTGGGCTCTGTCTATTTATATATTCGTATTAAATTGTGATCACTAAGGTAAGCTCTTAGAATAAGTAGCATGTAGCAGAGGCTAACCGAACAAAGAAAACTGTAACTTAATCTGTAAAACAATGATCAAAAGTTTTTGAACAAAATTTAAATATGATTCTGATTAATTAAAAAATCTAATTTCTCTTCTACAAAATTGCGAGTTAAAATTCTTTCAAAACCTTAGTTCGTTTTATGTGCTGTCATAGTTCGTCGAACAAAATGGGTTTACCTCCACTACGAGATCCGGCCAGATCATTGCTAAACGGTAAGTATGAAGTTGAATGTAAGTAAACAATAAATATCAATATTACTTAAAGAATAAAAGTTACAAATTGTTTATTTTAAATAAATTAAATGTCAATTTGCTTATTATTTATAATAATATTTTGTTATTTTAAATGTTTTGTTTTATTATGTGTTGTGTTTCAAGTAGGATGTTACAGATGTTAAATGTATTTTCAGATAGAGTGTACATAACATATGTAGGTCAAGGGTTTTGGACTTGACCTAGTTTCGATCAGCTGATGAGGTCATATACATACTAAGCTTGTGCAGTAGGAAGTCAATTCAATTTGTTTATTTGATCAATTCAAACAAATCTTAAACAAATTATATATATAAAGGAAACATTTAAATAAAATTAAATTTTTTTTCTTGAATTTTAAAATTTTTTGGGAAAATAGATTTTTGAAAAAAAAAAATCTTGATTTTTCGCCTGCCAGCGAATGAATATTTTAAGTATTGATTATTTTATTATTCGTGTGTTAACCATGTTTATTTTAGTGATTTATTTTGTATTGCATTGTATTGTTAGACTCTAAGTGATTACATGTTAGGTTAAGGATATGTTCAATTAGAAGAAATGTTTAACTTAAGTCATTTTAAAGAAAACAGAAAATAATGAAGAGAATATTTTAGACTTTATTCAAAATTTATGAATTAATTTTATCTGAAAACAACGTGTTGTAATTTAAAGAATTTTTAAAATTTTGCAATTTTATAATCTATAATGTCAGTGTGTAATGTGAGAGTGTGTGAGCCCAGTATCTGCTAAAGGCAGCCCAGCTTGCATAAAAGGGGAAACATATCGGTGGAGGATCTGGCGTAATCTAAGCCAGGGATTGAGGATTTTGGGGGGTAGCATGTTAGAAGGTGAGGTGTGCCATGGTACTTGTCTGTTCGATTTTTCGGTGTTGGGATCTCTTACAGAGAAGTCCAGTGATCTCGTTCAGATGGGTCCATAGTCGCTGAGCCAGGGGGGTCGTGTACCCATGTAGAGTAAGAACAAGGGGGTTGTTGGCACCAGTTCCTCACCGGTCCTCTTCGGGGTTTATCAATGAGATTTCTTCTGTTTTAGACAGCAGAATTCTCATTGGGGGGGTATTGTAACGTGTCCAAAATTGGGTTATTTTATTTATTACGGTATGGGGTATTTGCATTTTATTTTATTTCATTTTGTGTGGGATTTTATAAATTTATTGTGAAAGTTTTATTTCCCGGCGAACGTTATTTCCATTACAACAAAACGCATGGCAAGTGGAACAGTGTTGAAACAAAGCAGAGACGCAGTTTGTGTTGAGTAACTCTGTAAGGAATTCGCGCCACCCTAATTTTTCTCAGAAATGTGCATATGTGTGACCACGCCCGCACGTAACCATCAGGACGGGGCGCTGTTAGTGACGCCGTGAAAAATCCAACGAAGCTGTAAAACATGGCGCTGGAACGAACAGTTTGTAGCAGCAACCAGCCAGCTACAGGAAATGTATGTAAGCCACGCCTACTACTAGTGACATCAGTGTAGCGGAGGCAAATATCGTCCTCGGTCACCACACATATAACGACTATGTTTCATGCATAGAACTCATAAGCCACAACAAATTAAGCATGAACGGCGACTAAAATCAGGTGGCAGTGAACCGCCGCTTCCTCCCGCTCGCGGTCCACGTTGACAGTCTACATTAGTCAGAGACACGACACAGTCAACTAGAAGTCGACTCTATTAACAGACGCTAACAGTTTGGTTTAGGGCCCGGTCGGTGGTATTATAAAAATGCGCCTAACTCAATAATATCGTTAATACCGACCGGGACCCGAAGAATTAACGACTTTATAAATTGTTACATCGCAGTGATGATTTGATAACAATAATAACATTGAGTGGAATCGGAACAAAGCACGTGTTCGGTCGGTAGTGCGTACAACCAATTACAATAAAACAAATCCGGAATGTGCAAAGATTAACTATGTCGTTATTTGAATATAATATTTTATTGGGGTTTTTGTTTGTATATTGTGTGAATGCGTGGGTGAGCAAAGCTGGGCTACCTTGTGAGTATAAGAACTATATTAGCAATGTAAGAGGTATTTAATCTTCTCAATACATGTTTTGTTCTTGTGTGTTGTGGAGTAAGGAGGTGCTTGTTTCAGTAAGTAAAGTGTTCATTTCATAACAAAAAATGTGTTAGACTAAGTTATTTCGTCATTACCACTTTCTCATTTCTGTGTTGCGAAATTCGTCTAACGGACCGGAATCTTTCTGAAGTATTAATTGGGTGGGGTCAGATCGCAAAATTGTCCTTTTTTACTTAAGGTGGAATGTAAAGGTTTTCGATATTTTATCCTATAGAAAAAATAATCGTGGCGACCTTGGTCTTCTGGTAAAATTCAAATAACAGGTAAGTGTTGTGATTGCGTACAGGTAAGTCCTGGCAGTGGATTTTATGTATTTAATATATTTCGGCTTATTTTTAACGTCACATCAACAAGTGAGGATTTGATTTAGATTCTCGCATTCCTTGTTTTTGTACCCGATTCTGTAACATGACCACTGAAAACTAACATAAAAGATTAAAAGACTGTTGAATAACATGAATAAAAGGTATTCAAATTAAACAAGGTTTCTGTAATGCTAGCCACACGTTCACATGCAGAAACATACAAACTGTACATTTGAAACAGGTTGAACACAACAATGAATGGCTGATACATACTTAGTTCATACAGAATTTTTGAAAGACGTGTTGTTGGTGTTCTCCTGAAGTGGTAGTTTTCATTACCAGAAATTGTGAGGATTTCTGAAAAAAAAAAAAGAATATTTAATGTCTTTATTTACATAGTTGTAGCTTGTTTGTGACAAGTTGAATAATGTTTATAATTTTAAAGTCATATTTCAGTTGTTTTGAAATATGAAATTTATTTAGAAATAAAGAAAAGTGAAACAGTATTTTATTATCTAAAAATAATAGTACAGGGGAAATTCCATAAAACAGAAGTGTCAAATTTACAGGATAAAATGTGAAAACCGCTAAAACAATAGATCAGTACCCAGTGGCATAACTCTTTTTTCTAGGCCCTCCCGCAGGAATCTTTTGTGGGCACCCCCTACTATCCTTACTTAATTTATCCTGACATTGATCCATTTTGAATACTAACCCCTACTTGTAGCTGCAGCAGCTACTAAAACTAAAAAACTTTAACAGTATACATTCTCCTCAAGACTCTTCAGGCTGTTTAAAATCTATTCTTCTAAACCTAGATCAGTTTCATTCATTATAAATCCTAAAAAGTTTTCATTAATTTTTAAGTCCTGCTTTATCTTCAGAAATTGACACATTTCTGCTTGTTTGACTCAGTCGATACTTCCTGGTAATATATTGTGTAGTATCCATTATTACAGAAAAAACTGAGCAGATTGAACTGTTTCAAAATAATATTTTCAACTTTTTTATATAAAAGCTGAATGAGTTAATTTTGGATTTTTGGACTCATATACTTTTCCCTTTTCTTTGGACCACTGATAAGCTCTTGAAAAAATGGATTGTACTTACTCAAAAGATTAATAACTGCCAAAACGTTTATGCTATTGGGCTGGCCTATCTTCTCTTTATGGCCTGTAAAGACTTAATTTGAAGCTCCCAATGTCACAGTAACATTTACAATAATCCAGTACTTTAACCAATTTATTAGTTTCTAAATACAACTATTTCACTAATGACTTAAAACACAAAGTTTTTTATGAGTAAAAACATAAAGTTTTACCTCACAGCCAGAACCGGTTTTCACTATTAAAACTATTTCACTAACTAACAAACATTCCGAGTCATTAGTGAAATAGTTGTATTTAGTTAAGTAACAGACACGTCATGGACAACGAAATCCAAGAATTATTAGTTTCCTTTCGTAGCTCATAATGAATAACAATGCAATACAGGTCTAGCTGATGGCCTTAGTTATTCTTAACTGCAATCATTGCTCTATTATGCAATTAATCAAATAATGTATATTCTTAAAGTACATCGTTATGTACAGATAGATTACAGTAAAAAAAAGTACCGGTATTCATTTTTGATGTTAAATATATACGGGGAAATTTGATTTTATTTAAGTCCAATGGTTTATACTCATTCTTAAAAAATTAAGGGAAATGTTTGCACAGCCTTCTGCATTGCAGGCCTGGCCGTTATGTCACTGTCACTTTTGAAAGAACATAAGAGGATGGAGAATGATAGGAATAATATATTGACTATAATGTCTCACCTTTGTGGACTGAAAGAGTTTTTCAGACTTAAAAAGCAGTGGTATTTTCAGATTCAAAATTTCTCATTCAAACAATAGCAGCCAACCAACCATCTGATTTCATTGCATGAGAAAGCCACAAAAGCCACACTAACTTCAAAAACTGAGAAATATGGTCTTTCTATAAAGGATCCCGTAGCTTCAAAATGTACATCATTTTGTATGTGTTTCATTTTTCAGTCTGCTTGCAAAATTAGTCTAAACATTGTTACAATGTTAGAAACTTAATTCAGTCATCTTTGTACCAGAATTATCTACAACTGATTATTTTTAAAACCATTGTGTCTGTAAAGTTAGACTGGAATATAAATTGTTAAAATGATTTCATTCTAAATAATATTTTAGTACAGTTTGAAGAACTGTTGTTGTGGTGAGTCATGTTATTATGTAATAAATGTTCTTCATATGTAGATTATGTTTTCATTGCTTACGTGTTCTGCTTCTTGTTAAGTTAGTCACTTTCTTTGTCTCTTCAGTTTTTTCTTGACCAGTTTCAAACCAAGGACAGTTGATGCATTTACTGGAAGGAGAAAAATTTCATTGATTAAGGTACTAATGGGTACAAATAAACTTTACAAATGTATAGTGTTAGGTGTGAAACTATTGAGTATTGTGCTTTTGTTCTGTTGTCATAAAAAAAAATGGGTGTGTCATAGGAAATTCTACAAGTAAAAACTTCAGTGTTGAGTGGCGAGTGAACTGATTCAATGTGTAAAAGCTTGCTCGTATGTATTCAGAGTAAGAGAGATTTTGCTATAAAGAATTAAGATTCAAATAATAGTGAACATACAATTAAATTAAATGAATAGTAGCATTTATATATATTTTGTTATAAGAAAACTATATTTATAATGAACACAAATAGAATCATATCACAAATCATATTATTTTCAGTATACATACATATGCAAACAATATGTAAAAAATAATTTTATTCAATATAACAACTATGATTTACACATTATTTATGCTTTGTATGACGATGGTTGGCATGTGGACCCTTGGCTTACCTGCTGCCTCTCCCCCATTATAATACTTCCTCCTGGGCTCGACAGCAGCTAATTGCCGCGTGAGTCACCTCACTGTGCATCCAGTATGAAACAATTTTTTTTTGCCTCACCCAATACTGGTAAAATTTTGTTATATTTGAAATCAGCGAAATAATACGATGAAAATGACACCAAACACGACTAAAAAACATTAAATTTTAAGGTGTTTCAAGGTAAAAGCTCGACAACTACTTTAATACACATCTTCAGTGCATAGTGCTTTATAACGCCCAATTTTTAATATTCCTTAGTCGTGTTTGGTGTCATTTTCATCGTATTATTATGCTGATTTCAAATATAACAAAATTTTACCAGTATTGGGCGAGGCAAAACAAAATTGTTTCATACTGGACGTACAGTGAGGTGACTCATGCGGCAATTAGCTGCTGTCGAGCCCGAGCGGAAGTATTACAGTGGGGGAGAGGCAGCAGGTAGGCTAAGGGTCCACATGCCAACCATCATCATGCAGAGCATAGTTGAAAATTAGAATGTGATTTCCTCAGTATAATAATTCAAGTTAAAAATAAAAATTAAAAAGATTATTGCTTTAATTAAGTTGATTGTATAATCACTAAATCTTGTTTGGTGTTGTTCTCTGGTGGTGGACCTGAAGTTAACGCTAATGAAATGTGATACACTGATGAAGAAAATGATCTGAGTAGTATGCTCTGGTAGTGGCCGTGAAGTAAACGCCAAACATTTTGTCATAATATGTCATCAAATGCCAAACAGATTAATTAAAGAATAAAATTATTTTTAACATTTACATTATTCTTATAACAGTATTTCAACATTTAAAGTTACTCACATTCTTTAACACGCATGTTTTCAATGGTATCCAAGTCACTTGTGTGAATAGATAACGTAACCATTTCAATTCGCCTTGAGACTTCTGTTTATAGTTGATGGTATGTTTTAAAACATATGCTCCCTCAGATCTTAACAAAAAATCCCTCATACAGTGTCATTGCTGGTTAAAATTCCAATATGCATTAGTAGGTATGCACCTGGTTGACCAAACGTGAATAGGCGTGCACCTACTAATGCATACAGTGCAGTTGCAATTGGAATTTAAAACAGTGATTACTTCGTATGAGGTTTTTTTTTTAAAGATCTAATGATGAGACATATGCTTTAAAACAGTTATAAACAAGAAGTCACAAGCTGGACTGAAAACTTTACATTCTTTAAAATATTACGCTTTGGTTAAAGCACACATATTTGTGGCAGTGGGGAAAAGAGGTTTGATAGACCTGGCAACACTGCTTTATCGTTTCAGCTAGTTCGTGATGCATTGAGTCAATTTACTGCTGTAGGAACACGAGGTGTAAGGAAGTGAGCCAGGCACCGTAGTGCCATAAATAAAGTTCTCGCTTCAATTAGTAACACAACATGCTACTATAACATCACCTCAACACAGTGCTACATTATGTTTGGTTTCTCCACATTACCAATGGATGACTTTATTTATGCCTAAGTAATTCATTTTAAGGTTGTGGTAGTAATACGTCCCTCTAGTGGAATGGATACCAATAGCGACCATAGCAGTTCACTATTAGAGCAAGACGATTATGTTACCAGCACAGTGTGTATCTTTTGTGGAGATGGGGAACTCTATAAATCTAGTGGGTGCATAGTTGGAATACCTTGTTTCTGGTTGAACAGAGTGTACTCATCAATAAAGGTATGATCTCCTGGGTGTGAACTACTTGAATTGACATCTCAGGTTGCGACTTTAGCTAGTGACCAAATCTCATAAATGTTTAGTTTCTCAATTGCTTGTACTTGCCACAGAAGTTTATTATTATTTGATGGTTAAAGAAATCAGGGTTATGGCAACTGACTTAATTTTCCATTCCTGCACAAACTGTATTTTCCAATATTTTCTAGAGGGAGCTGATGCTTCATGCTCCTTCGTATTCCCCCACTCCCTATATAATTGGAAACACTTGTATAGGGTACTTTTATAATTTTGTATAAATTATTGTTGCAACAGGTCATATTTCTGTTCTGTACAATTTAACATTCTTCACAGAACAGATAAAATAAATGACCAAATAATTATTCGAACATATCACACCCCACACACACAATATCGGTCTTTCGAAAATCGATACCGCTGCCAACAACAAGATGGACAGTGCTCCCAAAGGCAGCCTCTGAAGAAGCTTTTTCAAAGAGAAAACCAGTTCAGGTTATAAGGTAAAACTTTACGTTTTTACCCATAAAAAACTTTTTGTGTGCTGAGTCGTTAGTGAAATAATTATATTCAGTTAAGTAACGGACACGTCATGGACAACGAAATCCAAGAATTTAACTCAGCAAGATGAGCTATAGTCCAAACCTACACATTCACAATATTGAAGGTTAGAAAGATCGTTACGCACATAACATTCAACAGAACACTCAACAAATCAATCATACCAAAATACACACAAATCAAAATCAAACACAACAATCAGGTCGCTCAATAACACAAAACATTGCACAAAGAACATACATAAAAGACTCCATAAAACAGTTATACAAGAAAAAAGACGCTCTCAACCGCAAAGCATTGATGCTACACCTACAGATCGCCAACATATACAGACACAATTACATCACTGAATTAATACATCACACAAATGACTGGACAAAAAAACAAATACAAAACATACGTACAAAACACGAGAGAAAAATAAAAATACCTGACACCAATCAGCACAAATATAATTCCTTCACACAAATTCTACCCACATACAGTAAACCTCACAGACGTCACAATCACTAAAAACGAACAAACACTCCTTGATAAAGGCCTAAAACATAACCTACACTACAAACAAAACAACCAAACACTAACAAAACTCACAGTTGACACTGAAACAAATATATAAAACACAGCACCAGAACATCTAGACACACTAAGACATAATGCAAACGATATAATAGGAGCACATAAGACATCAGACAACAAGAACCATACCTCAGAAATACACACAGCCATCAAACTGAGAGAAAAGGCACACAAACACAACTACACATTTATAAATTCTGACAAAGGCAATACGACTGTAATCATCTCCACAAACGACCTACACAACAAAGTACAAAACTTCATGGAACAGAACAACATCACAGCACAGAACTAAAACACGACCCCACTGACAGATACCAAAACACAGTAAAACAACTAATCAACAAAGCCAAACACATAATGACACACAAACAAAAGCCCTACATGAGACAAATCCGACCATCAGCCCCTACCCTCCAAGCGTTTCCCAAAATCCATAAAGAAGAAATTCCAATCCACCCCATTATCAATTACTGTAATGCCCCTGCATACAAACTCGCAAAACATCTAGACAAGATTATCAGACAACACACACAACTAGACAAGAACATTACAGTAAGAAACAACACAGACCTAGTTACAAAAATAAAAAACATACACATCTCCCATAATGCCACATTAGCCTCCTTTGACATTAAAAACCTGTACACAAACATCCCCATCTCTGAAACAATCACCATCCTACAAAACAAACTCAAACAGAACAACACACCAGACAAACTTATCAACGAAATAACAAACTCTGAACATTATCACAAAACAAAACCACTTCACATATAACAATAAATTTTACACACAGAATGATGGTCTACCCATGGGCTCACTCATATCCAGCATTCTAGCAGAAGTCTTCCTCCAACACTTAGAAACAACAAAAATCCTTACAAACAATGACAGACACTCACATAAAATACTATATTGGCACAGATACGTTGATGACATTCTAATACTATACAGGGGAAACAAAAGACAATGTGAACAGTTACTAACACACATAAACAAAATACATAAAAACATAACCTTTACTGCCGAATACGAACACAACAAAGCATAAACTTCTTAGACCTATCCATCACAAAACTTGAACACAGGCACATATTCAGTATATACAGAAAACCGACTACAACTTATACACTAATACACAACTCCTCCAATCACCCAATACAACACAAACTGGCTGCCTTCAGAACCATGATACATAGACTCAACAACATCCCCCTAATGCATAAATCACATGCATTATTCGAACATATCACACCCCACACATACACACCGCCAACAACAAGATGGACAGTGCTCCCAATGGCAGCCTCTGAAGAAGCTTTTTAAAAGTGAAAACCAGTTCAGGTTGTAAGGTAAAACTTTACGTTTTTACCCGTAAAAAACTTTGTGTGCCGAGTCGGTAGTGAAATAATTATAAAGTAACGGACACTCATGGACAACGAAATCCAACAATAAATGACCACTTTTTAATTTCTTTTATTGATACTTTTATTCTATACTGAATCATATGCAAAGTATTTCAACAGGAAAGGTCACTATTCTGGGAGGTGATTGTGGAGCTAGAAATAAGAAAAAAGTCATATAAATATAGGTTTGGAAATCCTTTGTTCTCTAGTTATGGTCTGATAAAATAAAATAAATGATTTTATTTAATGAAATTATTATTTATTTCTCCAAGATGAAAGTATAAGATACCTGTATCAGACCTGGTTGAGTCAGTTTTCACAACAAAGCCCATCGGGAGCAATATCAATATAAATCAAGATTGGGGTAACATCAGAGACATCATATCACAAGCAGCATTTGAAGCTTTGGGGATGAGACGTACAAGGTATGGAAACTGAAGCCTACAGGTATGGGATGACGACATTAGACAAATAGTAGATGCTAAAAAGCAGGCATACCTGAAACATCTAGCCTTAAACACTGCTCAGACAAGGTGTGATTATAAGCAGTGCTCTGCCATTGCCAGAAGAGAAGTCAAGAAAATCAAGCGAAGTTCATGGAATAAATATGTAAGCGATGAGAACATGATGTACATGGCAATCAGGACATGGCTTACAAAATATTAAGGCATTTAAATCAAATGTAAAGGGATAACCTGAAGGTCAGTAATATCTCAGAATAACAATGGCTTAAATACTATGAGCAGCTATGGACCCAGGATGAACTGGAAGAAACAACCTTTGCTGATATCAGTGATTGTGAAGGCCCAATAACAATGGTGAATGTTAGCTGCCTACACCGCTGTAAGAATAGAAAAGCACCGGGCACTGATGGGCTGAACGTGGAGCTTGTAAAGTGTGCACCAGCTTGTTGCTGCAGTTCATTAATCTATGCTGGACCACTGGTCATGTTCCTGATGACTGGCGGATTGCAAAGATAATTCCCATATTCAAAAAAGGTGATTGTAATGACTGCAGGAACTACAGAGGAGTCAGCCTTCTTAATACTTCATATAAATTATATGCATCTATATTAAGAACACGGCTGAATGCAATAACGGAGACAATGCTCTCAGAGGCCCAGAACGGTTTCAGGAAGGGCAGATCATGTTTATATTGTATATTTATAATAGCCCAGCTCATTGAAAAGCGTAGATTGTATCAGCTACCCACATACACAGCTTTCATCGACTTCGAGAAAGTGTTTGACAGAGTGAATCAGAGCAAGCTCTGGGCAAGGAAAGGGATCCCACAACATCTAATTAGAGCAGTAGAGAGTCTTTATGTGGAGAATAAAATCTTAATAGAAGCAGGGAAACCGAGAACAGCTCCTAGAGTTGGCTTGATCAATTGTGGAGTACGAGAAGGGTGTCCATATTACCTTCTGTTTTTAATTTATATAGTGACGATGTCACACAAAACTTCCTGAACATTTTATGATTGGTCACTCTACAATTGACATTTTGTTGTTTGCGGACGATCAGCCTATTCTGTCGGACTCTAAAAACAGATTGCAGATGGGTATACTGCGATAAAACAAATGTTAGGCATAGTAATAATGCAACAACATAGTCACTTATCTGGAGCAAGGTTGTATATTTTAAGACAAAAATTTTATATGCTTTGTAGTTCACAAAATATTTATTTTCTTGCAAAATTGTCTCTGAAATCAGATTGATCTGATTTTTTAAAAGAAATGTCAATTTGTTACTTGGATGTGTTTTCGTGGGTTGATTCGTCTTACTGCCAGTCCTGTGAATCGCCGCAATTTGCTCCTCTCTCGTCTCCTCCTTTCTGCACACTCCCGCTTCGCTGGAACTCCTCTTGTATGTGCGCACGCCGTCACACCGGTAATCAGTCTAATCTTATCTCAGGGCACAAATTGGGTTGTAATTTAATCTTACTTATTTTTGGTGCTTTACGCGTGCACCTTCCCGCGACTTGAGGTGTCCTCACGATCACATAGGAGTATCCCGGATGGATAAACCTTCCCTATCGGAAATCTTGACTCACGGGATACTAGCACTGTTTAACAATATTGAATATTGAATAGCTTATTTTTTATAATGAGTTCGTACCCAGTCAAGGTATCAGCAACGGGTAACTTGTCGCTAAACTGACCCTGATCACTCGTACAAAAACATGTTTCTGCACGAAAAACTCGCACAGAGAGCACGTATGTAATATTCGAGCTGCAGGATGGAACTAACTAGATATTCGTCGGCGGAGAGACCCAATCTTAATGGAAATTGGGGCCGCTGATTGATTGAAACAGCTTATCACGCGATTGATGGCTACAACTGATAGATGATTTCTTGAAATGATTTGCAGATTTCTGCAGAAGCAGGTATAGATTTTATCTATGAATTTTCGGACTTCTTGAAGATAAGGACTTTACAGGAACTGCTTTTTACTAACAAAATCCCTATTAACATACTACGTAGCAAGTCTCTGACACCCAGAAAATACAGCGCTATTTAAGATACTTGTCCAAATCTCAGTTCGGTACGCTCATTTATACTGGAGCTATTCATACAAATACGAAGGACACGCGCACTCGCATCTTTAACTCACACATGACATGATCACAAATACATTTATGGGCATTTTAATACATAATAGTCTTTTACCCAATTCTTATTTCAATACTTACATCTAATTTACATATTCAGATAAAAATCAAATTTTAACATGTCTATAACATCATAACCTGTTATAACAGCATGTAGTCCTGGCTACATTTCCCTTACAGCAATGTTCTATTGCAGGAATATCCCCTCCTCGGATAAAAAAAATTTGTTTACACAAACACAAATTTTTTTTTTAACCAAAAAATAATACCAATTCCTTTCCTTTTTAAACATATAATCATACTCATAATAAATAAATAAATATATACTCCTTGCTAAACTAAAACATTTTCTTCCAAAAAATTTTGACATCTGTCAGTTCCAATATAAATAAACACAAGCACGAGGTTGATAATCTGTTATCAAGGGTTAGAGAGATAAGCTAGTATGAACAGTTCATGACGTCATAATACCTACTGTCCAGTCGCACACTTCTCAATATATTTACCCACATGGTTCAAACAAACATGAATTTACACAATTTACTTACTTTAACAATTACTTTATGACACTCATACTTTAATATACCCAGATATACGTGAACGTTAATTTTTGACATAGTACTTGCGTAATGACGACGCATGGAATTTGCCAATAGTTTTGTTAGTATTTTGATTTGTAACAATGTAGGTTTGCTTTCCCACTTGTTCAGTTAACATAAATGGACCATTGTAAAGTCTATTGAACTTAGCTGTGGTATTATCAATACTGCTACTTGCATTTAAAGCTGTTAGTAAAATTAACTCGCCTACTCTGAACGATTGCAGCTTATGGTCACCATTAAATTTTTCTGACCGCTGGTCGGCAAATTTCCTCTCCTTTGCATCCAAACGTAACTTCGCTTGGCGTCGGCAAATTTTGAGTAGCTACCCTTTTTATATTATAATCACTCCAGCCACGCTTTGGTTGGACATCTGACTGCAGTTCCGATGGCGTATATCCAGTCGTGATATTGTAACACCCATTTATGGCGTTCTCAAAAAACTCCAGATACTCTGGCCACTTGCTTTGGTTATTGTTACAATAAATCCTGAATAAACGACCAAGTTCTCTATTCACCCTCTCAGCGAGATTCCCTTGGGGTCTACGAATGGCTGTTAGAACTGCTTGAATGCCCCTCTTCTCTAATTCGGCTTTCCATTTTTTATTCTGGAATTGCGTACCCTGATCAGACAGGATCTTTTTTACATGACCATATTTTGGGATGTACTTTTCCAAAATTATCCTCAGTACCGCATCTGTTGTGGGCCTACCTACCGCATAAAGACTAACATTCTTAGTGAAGGCATCCGTACACACCACCAGATTTCTCATCCCCCTCGCCGCACGTGGTAATGGTCCAAGGAAATCAATGCATAGTAATTCATTTTTTTCATGCATAACGATGTTTCCCATCTCCACATATGTGTGTTGGTTAGGATGTTTGGCTGTCTGGCAGATGTGGCAGGTACGAAGTACTGATTTAACTTTTCTGGCCATGTTCGTCCATATAAAATCTTCCCGCAGTGTCAGGTAGCATTTGTAAGCCCCAGCATGAGCAAGGCTTTCATGGCATGCCCATGTTAGTTCCTCAGTGAGATGGTCGGGAACCACAATTTTCCATTGTCCGTCAATCAGCTTGTACAAAATATTGTTAACAATCTGGAACTTTGGACTTTCGGTAATTTGTATGTCGTTTATTATTTTTCCAATTCTGTCTTCACGTTGTTGTTCAACATTTACGTTCCTTAAATTATTTTTAATTTCATTTGGTAAAGCATACTTTATCGCCAAGATTTGTATTTCATTCTTATCTGACGAAATAGTTTTCTGACGTCTCTTTATCAGCTAGTTTAATTTGTTCCGTTGACTCGAGGTTAATTGCTCTGGGTTATTACTATTATCTTTGTTATTGTTTACAACTAGCTTGTCCACCGGCTTCGTTATGTGAATGTACTTCACTTCAGATTGCTTATCAACGTGATTATTTCCTAATACTATCCTATATTGATTATTATTAACTGTACACGCTAATTCATTTTTATTAAAATCAATGATGGCATTTATTTTTTTTAAAGTGTCTGTTCCTATGATGACATCGTAAATTAAATCCTTAACAACTAATACTGGTGTTTCAAGCTCCATACCTTGCGATGAAATGGTTATGTACGCTTGCTTATTCACTTTTTGAACTTCGTTTGTGGCTGTCTTAATAGTTGTATTATTAATCGGTAATATCGGTACTTTCTTAAACTCTACTATGTTCTTATTGATAAAATTTTCACTGATCAATGAGATCTGAGCACCACTGTCTATTAAAACATTTCCCTTACAGTTAATGTATCCTAGCTTTTAATACATTACATCTACTATCTAACTTATCACTATCCCTATCACATCCTTAGTTACATCGTCATTACTGTCACTTATAAGTTCATTGCGTACATCATTAGGGTATACCCCAGATACACAGTAGGTTCTACTCATGTTATTATTTTCTATGTTTTCATTGAATTTCTGATTCTGACTGGTACTTTGTTTATTATTATTATTATTTTTTATTTTATTTTTATTGTCTTTGGTTATAGTCGCGACTTTATGACTAGTTGGGTGAATTTTGTTCGCGATCCGGCTTTTTCCATTGCTTATTTCTATATTCATTTTGTTTTGGTGTATTATTGATGTTTACCTTTGTGTGTGTATTGTATGTTTCAGGATTCCCGTCTACATTCTCCCATTTTGATATTAACAACAGCAGGTCTTCTAATGTTTTGATTCCTTGTGTAATTACAGCTGCTTGTATTCCCCTGTTGAAATGATGTGCTAGTTTGCTGAGAATTTCAGCTTCTGATACTACCGGCTCCAGGTGTTTCGCCTTGGCTACAAGCTGGATCAAGTATTTCTCCTTACTTCCCTTGCCTGGAGTATACTTACCAAACTCCAGCTGTACGCGTACTTTCCGCTGGATTTCGTCGTTCCAATACCTTGCTTTAAAGTGGTTAACTAGATCTTCATATACCACAATTTTATCTTGGACGATCGAAAACCATTCAGCCGCTGTGCCCTTTAACTGACGCACCACCCAGTTTATTTTGTCAACATCACTAAGTTGTCAGCAATGTGCTCCATATTACGCTGGCATTGCTTAAGGAATTGTATGGGATTTTCATGCTCGAGGCCATAAAATTTCATGTACGTGTTGATGTCGTCATGTGCTTTGTAGGCCTATATATAAGTGACCTGGTTTGCGAGTGGATTAGTCTGTTGTATTTGTTTTACCTTTTGTTCTAAAATTTCTAATTTGTTTTCACAGGTGTTTATGGAATCATTTACCGCGGTCGTCTGCGCTTGCACATGTTCTTCTACTGCTAACACACGAGTCTCACATTCCGTTATACGTGTGTTACTTAATTCTATTGCGGTCTCAAACTCCACGCGGATAGATTGAACCTTTTCTGTTATTTTGCCCTCGGCAACTTCGACGATAGCTTTATTTTGTTTTGCTTGCTCGTGTATGGCAGCGAATATTTTTTTTATTTTGACTTTTACTGTCTTCACATACAATTTTTAAGTTTGCTTGCAATATTTTATTATCTTCGCGTAGCTGTTTATTATCATCCCTTACTGCTTGTATATTTTTATTATTTTCGTCCCGCACGGATTTTAAGTTCTCTTGCAATGCTTGGTTATTTTTATTGCTTTCATCACGTACAGATTGAATATTAGCTAAGATTGCATTTAGTGTAGATTGTAAATCAGCTGATAGACCTTCTGCCATTTTGAACACGATAACAAAACACAACAAACAAAGTTTGTCTTAATGTCTTGACTTACGTACGGCACACTTATTCTTATTGTTAACATTTACTGTTCAACTATTCTAAAATATTAGCGCAATGCACAGTAAACAGTCAAAAATCATTCAACACAATGTCTACATAAATCCTTAACCTATACATGCACAAATAAGATAATTCACTCCAGATAACGTTCCAATACTAATTTACGATTCTAACCTAAACACTAGTCTTTCTGAGCATATGCAATATTTAAATGATACACACTCTGAAGACAATTTTAATATATCAAAACACTACACAATTTTTTTTATAACATACTATTTTGTCGTGCCAAAAACGTTGGGTATTGCAATTTAATACTATGTAACAAGTTATTTAATATATTTCTTGCATTTTTCGAGCCCCATCTTTGCAAGCGCCATTTAATATGCGACAAAACAAATGTTAGGCATAGTAATAATGGAACAACATATACAGTTATCTGGAGCAAGGTTGTATATTTTAAGACAAAATTTTTATATGCTTTGTAGTTCACAAAATTGTCTCTGAAATCAGAATGATCTGATTTTTTAAAAGACATGTCAATTTGTTACTTGGATGTTGTTTTCGTGGGTTGATTCGTCTTACTGCCAGTCCTGTGAATCGCCGCAATTTGCTTCTCTCTCGTCTCCTCCTTTCTGCACACTCCCGCTTCGCTGGAGCTCCTCTTGTACGCGCGCACGCCGTCACACCGGTAATCAGCCTAATCTTATCTCAGGGCACAAATTGGGTTGTAATTTAATCTTACTTATTTTTGGTGCTTTAAGCGTGCACCTTCCCGCGACTTGAGGTGTCCTCGCGATCACATAGGAGTATCCCGGATGGATAAACCTTCCCTATCGGAAATCTTGACTCACGCGATACTAGCACTGTTTAACAATATTGAATAGCTTATTTTTTATAATGAGTTCGTACCCAGTCAAGGTATCAGCAACGGGTAACTCGTCGCTAAACTGACCCTGATCACTCGTACAAAAACACGTTTCTGCACGAAAAACTCGCACAGAGAGCACGTCTGTAATATTCGAGCTGCAGGATGGAACTAACTAGATATTCGTCGGCGGAGACCCAATCTTAATGGAAATTGGGGCCGCTGATTGGTTAAACAGCTTATCACGCGATTGATGGCTACAACTGATAGATGATTTCTTGAAACGATTTGCAGATTTCTGCAGAACCAGGTATAGATTTTACCTATGAATTTTCGGACTTCTTGAAGATAATGACTTTACAGGAACTGCTTTTTACTAACAAAATCCCTATTAACACACTACGTAGCAAGTCTCTGACACCCAGAAAATACAGCGCTATTTAAGATACTTGCGCTGTCCAAATCTCAGTTCAGTATGCTCATTTATACTGGAGCTATTCATACAAATATGAAGGACACGTGCACTCGCACCTTTAACTCGCACATGACGTGATCACAAATACATTTATGGGCATTTTAATACATAATAATCTTTTACCCAATTCTTATTTCAATACTTACATCTAATTTACATATTCAGATAAAAATCAAATTTTAACATGTCTATAACATCATAACCTGTTATAACAGCATGTAGTCCTGGCTACATTTCCCTTACTGCAATGTTCTATTGCAATACATGTGTTAAATTGAATCTGCAAAGACTCTGGATTTAACATATCCACACTTAAGACCAAGGTGATGGCTTTTCGTGGAACTGATTCCGTACGGGCAAAAATTGTTATAGATGGTACTGTCCTGGAACAATTTTGAATACCTGGGCTACAGTGTGTGTTATAAAGCAAGCAACGACGTTGTGAATAAGTTGCATAAGTTCGACCTTACGTGCAGGACCATTAGGCGAACCCCTTAAGTCGGCAAGTAAAAAACATCTCAAATTCTACAAGGTGATGGCTCTTCCCACACTTCTTTATAGGTCTGAGAATTTGACTTTAATGAAAGGCCAGGCCAGTTGCATCCAAGTAGCTGAAATGAGATTTCTCAGGCACGTGGCAGGGCATACTCTCCATGATCATAGAAGAAACACAGATATCTGTCAGGAACTGAATATTATGAGTATACTTGACAGGATCACCCAGTATTGGCTGAATTGGTGGGAACAACTTTGCCGAATGGATGACTGCTGCAACCCCAAACAAGTATGGAACTATAAGCCGAAGGGACAGAGAGGTGTGGGACGTCCAAGGAAGCGCTAGAGTGACCAACTCTAATCTTTCCCTATTTGAGACTGGCACAAACCATCCTTGGTTTAATATTTGAAGATTATGATGATGATTATTTATTTCTGTTCTGAAGGTAAAATAATGTTGGTGAAACATAAACTGTGGGGTGAAAGTAGTGGTTCCATTTCCTGTTTGACCTAAAATATACAGAAAGGAGTTCCAGAGCTGTATCTACTAGTTTCAAGAAAACTAAAAATAAAAAATAAAACTGAAATTAAAAATAAGTTTTTGAATTTGAGTACACATTCAATGGTGGCAAATGATAATGAGATTCCTTTTGTTTATGTTGTTGATTAAACTCAAGCTTGAATCAATCCAACCCTCTCTCCATCTATTGTTGGGTGGACAGTCACTAAGGCTGGCAAGCCTTAATCTGTTACAAAGCAACATCTGTATATGATTATATACAAGACCCGTCCTCACATCCTGGACTTCTTTACAAATTAACGGAGATCCTACTTCCAGATTGCTACCTTCTTTTGATTGCTAGCTTTCTTTGGAACAGAACATTCTGTGTTAGAGTAGATGGCACTCTTTTTTTTGATGGCTGCTGTATTTCAGGGATGCATCTTAGGCCCCCTGCTTTTTTCTGTGTATGTCAACCACATGCCCAGATTTTCTAAAGCTGGGTTGTCCATGTTTGCCAACAACACGACAGTGAATGGTGTCAATTGTCTTACTGAAACAGCCGTTATCTGGCTCCAGAAACAGTTGAACTCCTACATTGAATTGGCAGAAAAATGGAGGATTGCTATTAATGTGGTCAAGAGCACAGCTGTAGTCTTCTACAGACACATTCCTAGTAAGTAACAAAACTGTCAATCATGTTTACCAGCTCTCAGGGGCGGATTTACCATTTTGCCGCCCGTAGACAGTATAAATTTGCTGCCCCCCCACAAATCTCTTTGGGGGGGGGGGGGTGAGTTTATGGGTTTAATTCAATCCTTCATATTTTCAGTTACCCTAAAATTTGTTCTTTATATAATATTTTCTTATCAATTTGTCTTAATACATTTCTATAGAACAATTTACATAACTACTAGGAAGAGTACAATACACTACTACACAACAGAATTTACTACAATTTTGTGTTCAAGTTGGTACAAAATTAAAAAGAAAAGGGAGTTGTAATAATAATAGTCTTTGAAATAATTTTTAATCTTTACGTCATGATTTTTGATGGGCAAAATTATTAATAATATCTGTCAGGACCATCTTCTTTCATAACTCTCCTTCAATGGACAATATGGCCAATGAATTCAAAGGATCTTCTCCTGTGTTAGTGAGTAGATAATTTTTTACTCTTTTGAGGCACGAGAAAGCTCGCTCAGCTAAGCCATTTGAGGCCGCTGTATACACAAACATCCGGAGAGCAATGTCCACGTTGGGAAGACAGACTGGAGCCCATCCTTTCGTATTAGGCGGCAGAGCTTCACAGATGTAGATCTCTTATTTCCCTCCTTGGCAGATCGAAGATCAAGTGGCGTAGGAGTTGAGCAGGTTGAATCTGTTGACGTTTTCCTTTTCATACTCTTCCTGTCTTTCTTGAATCAGAATAATTTAATGTGACTGTTTGTAGGTAAATTTAAAATATAAAACTTCGTCACTGAACGGTTTCTCGGAATCATCAGGATACTGTTTTATGAAGTGTTCTCCTGCTTTCTTCAAGTTGTCATTATTCATTCGTCAATTTCACTTACAACCTTGAATGTTTTGTTTATTTCAACATATTCATTCTTCCGTTTTTCCAGTTCAGACTTTAGATTGTTGATAATAATGATGAACACATTTACTCTTAGGACTAAAAACCACTTATTCTTCAACATTACCCCTTCCACGTGGTTCATCATCGTACTTTTTTCTCTTGAGCCGACGCTTGTCCTCTTTGTATGACATTACTTTTTATAGTCACTGAGGCTTTTTTTTTAAAGTAACCATAGTGATTATGTGTTGACTTGAGGAGTTTGATCAATGAGTTGTACAACTGTACCACCATTCTCAGGTCAACATCAATACATTGTAATTTCTTATTTATGTCATTAAGTCTTTGAATTATGAAACCCCATAATTCTGCCATGAAGGCAGCTTCTAGGCTGTTCATTTTTGTAATTAGACCCCTTTCCTCGGCGCGATTAACAGGTTTTTGCATCGTATCTTGTTCAGTTGATTGCAAAGTATGAAGAACATTTTGCCAGTTATTTCGCAGTGCTTGACAAGTATCATCTTGTGCAGACCATCGTGTAGAGCTGAGGTTCTTCAGTATAGAACTGGTGTTGAAGTTCTGGTTCATCCGTGGTGGACACTAGGTTTTGAAGTATTTCCCACCTGCTGGTAGACGAACTGAAAAAGTTGTACAATTATTCCAAAAAAAGAAAAAATTACAGCCCGCATTACAACATTCAGCTGCACATGTTCCCACAAGATTGAGTGAGTGAGCAGAACAAGGAATAAACTCAGCATGACTATTTATTTCTTTGATTAGGGATTGGAGATCCGAATATACTCCAGACGTCTCACTCGCATTGTCATACGACTGTCCCCGACAATTTTTAATGTCCAAGTTGTGTGATTTAAGGACTTTGCAAACAGCATCAAACATTTCTACTGCTTTGTGGCCTGTGTTGGGAAGAAATGTCAGACATCTCTAAACAGGTGAACCATCTTCTTTAACATACCTGATAACTATAGCCAGTTGGTCTGTATGTGAAAGGTCAGGTGTAGAGTCAACAATTAGGGAAAAGTTTTAATTTTGGACATTACTCTTTTAATTTTGGAAATAATTTTTTCTGTAACTGCCTTAGCTATGATAAATAAAATTTTTCGGCAGTTGTTGATGATAAATAAGAAGTTTTACCACTCTCAGGGTAGCCAAACTTGACTATATGAGAAGCAAGGAACGTATCAAACTCTGCTATGGGTTCAAGTAACATCATACAGTTGCCATTGCGACTACTTCCAAACTTTTCTTCATGCCCATGCAGTGACATGCCGTGATGCTAATGGTTTGACTACGATGACAACACGATGAAGAACTTTCTTCCAGTAATTTGTTTTTGCTTCCAACTGTTCTGCCAACTCTTTGTCTATGGGGCCTGTTAAACGCCCTCTTTCATTAAGTGTGGCAACACTGTTCCTATGGTTTATAGAATTTTCTTGCTCTTTAAGTTTAGAAAAACCGTTCTTCAAGTCCGCCTGCAAAAAACTTTGTCACTAGAGCTGTTTGACTTGAAAACAGTAAACAGACAGCACAAAAAAAAACAGACATAACCAGTGCTTTCAGAATAAACTAGTCAGATTCAAGGTAATGTTTCACAGTTAGCAAGCCTGCACTGACGCAAACACATTTGAGGTAAGGTATCTAACTGTGCCATCATTATATTCCCTCTTTGATTTTTTTAAAGTCCGCACTAGTGTTCTGTTTAAATCCAAATTTTGCTACATAATCGTGTGTGCTCTCGTTCACTTGCCAATTAATACGATCAACATCTAAGACCTTCCCTACTTGATTTGATGATATTGCATCATGATTTTTGACGTGAACTGGTTCTGCATTCTTTAAAAATGAAGTTTCCTCCACAGCGGACCTTTCTGGCTGAACACTGTGAACAGTACTCAAAGTAGTCGGTGTGACCTTCACTACTATCACAGTTACTGTCGTTATCACTAGAATGTCTCGATTCTTTAAATATTAGGCTTGCCTTGATTTCTGGAACCAACCCAAAATTCGGTATTGCATGGACAGATCTACATTTATCAATTTGATCTTGAGTGCCCACAACTAAAATCTCTTGATGATCACTTTCAGTAGTTTTTCGCTAGCATTACTGACACTAGTGGCACCAACATCACTAAACTTCAAATCAGAGCTTCCACACGCTTGCGGTTGCGCATCACTAACACTAGCTTACATGATTCGAATAAACTATCAGATTTACGGGTTTAACTTATATTTACGTGTTTACACTTTACCTTTTTTTCTTTTTTCAATTTTGAATATTGTCTGCCACTTAGTCGCTTTCTTCCATCAGCTATTTTCTAAAGGTTCATGCTAAAAACACTGTTAATAATATATTTAATATTCTTCAATATCTACACTGATATTATAAAGAGAGAAACATTGTTTGCGTCTTAAATTTTAATTCAAATTAAGTTAGAAAACTTTACCTACTCAAAGATGAGTCTGATAGGTGAACATGAACGACAGACACACAAGCGGTATGATAGAATAACAAAATTACACATAAATTAGAATTATTTAGTGTTATTTTCTGTGTTGTATTAAAATGAAAATAAGTACCATCAAGTAACCTCAAAAATGTGTGTCCTACAGCATGTTGTGTTGAAGGATGTTTTAATATTTTATTTTTTACAATGAATATTAATATAAATACCAACCAATAATAAACCATGTGCACAAAAGCAACTTTTAGCATTACTTCCGATGTTTCATCTGCAATCCGAATCAACGAACTAAAGAATAATAACTGAAGGAAATTCTATTAATAAGTAAACAAACACAATAAGGGGCGGTGGTGGAGTAAATAAAAAGTGATAAGACTACTCACACTTTATGCAGAAGTACATACCACGCCAAAATTTACGTGGTACCTGTCAGTGTTGGGTACGAAATTATGCTACGATCACAGTCTGTGGCTGTTAGCAGCTAGTGGCGTCCACTGACATTCACTAATGTCAAATTACAGAGTCGGTAAAGGATGTTTGAAATTTGAATGTAAACGAATTATTAGTTAAATTATTAATTAATATGTTGGAAGTATCACGTAGATAATGCATGTAAATGTAATTATGAAAAAACGATGTATTTTATATATGTATCTGAAGTAAATGATGAACTATTCTCTTTATGTAATAAGTCTAGTTACTAAACAATATATATTTTTAAAAGTTTCTTATCATATTGGGGCATAATGGAGCGGCATTTGAAACATCTTGTAGGTATAAAAACAACATAATGGCAGTCAAATTTCACATTTCCAAAATTTGCCGCCCCTCAAATTTTGCCACCTCTACTTTGCCAATGCATAAATCCACCTCTGCCAGCTCCAACCCCTGCTTTGTGGCCAATCAATGACCTGCAATCTAAGAAAACTTATTGTTACGGGGCTACTTGGCTAAGACCCATAAGCATAAGCTTCAGTCTCTCTTGAACTGAGGATTGCACTGGGCATGTAAAGGAAACGATCTAACTTCGAACCAGACTATCCAAGAATCTCTACATGTCTATTACCTGAACACCACTATGCAGACACTTTACAGAAAATTCTACTGCCACTGTGCCTGGTTTCAAGGCAATTCCTTCAAAAGTGCAAATCCCATCTGTGCCAGGTGAATCTTGAACTCGGCCTTGGCCAACTCTCATGTTCAATTAGACATGTCTAATTGAAAAACCGTGGTTGGTATCAGGCCATATTTAGAACATACAGAATCTTTTGGTCACCATGGCAGGAGCTCTACAAGAGAGGTTCGGGACGTGGTAGAATAGTGGATGATGGGCCCTTTGCTTTGCACAACCCCTGGTCATCATCCTTCCTCATCATGTAGCTTATCACTGCATGTGGCTAAGTGTGCACTGGGTTCTGTCTGGTAGTAGTTTAATGTTTTGCTGTACCATGACTAGGAGGCGCAATAGTCCTTGGAACTAATGTGTCAGGTTGATTAAAAATGACAATGATGATGATGGTGATATGTGCAATAATGTTATTAAATTGCTAAAAACAAAAAACTTTTGAATAAAATTCATAGAGAATTTAAGTAAGAGAAAGTTTATGGAAGTACCGTCAGTTAAAAACAAATAATAGTGTGAGTAATTTTAATTTAACTAAAACCAAATATGACAGGAAATGCGATGATTCTAAATCAAACAAAAACTATAGCTGGTTTATTTATGAAACACGTGTTCATTATCAAACATTTTTATTTAAATTTTCTTACTTTGGACAACATTCAAATTCAGTATCAGGTTTGACTTCTGTATTGTTTAGTTTTTCGTCCGTTGATGTTGTTGTAACTTCTTTCTTTGAACTGCTGAAACCAATACAGAATTAGAAATGCATTAAACATTCTTAAGTAATTTGAGAAATTGGACAATAACAAAAATTTAAAGATTTTTCATTATTTTTTTACATTATTATTATTATTATTAATCTATTTTATTATTTAATTGGATGCTTAGTAGAAAAGTGTGTAAAATGTATGTTGTAAAACCTATAGATCCTTGATTCAATTCCCACGCAGCGCTATATCAAGGTGCTGTTTTTTCAGCCTTCATGGTGAAGTGTGCCTAGCTTACAATTTCAGAAGTGAATTCCCTGGGATGAGCAATTTTTTCTAAATATATTCAGGGTATATCAAAGAGTCTGCTCCTGAATTTTCTGCATGACTTTCTTTCAAGATCAATTTTATTGTTATTTTTGTAGTATTTTAACAAGTCTTTTTTTCTACATGAGTATTGTGTCAAGTTTGAGGTCTGAAAATAAAACAGAACACTCACAAAACACAATCTCTATAAAAAATTGATTGTTTGATTTATCTGTTTAACATACATTATCATTGTTTTTTTTTTTTTAATATGTGGCATCCAAAATCATAGCACCTAGCTTCAATTTAGAGGTTGTGCAATGTACCAATTATACATACATGTAAAAAAGTTACAGTTTTGAAGATTAAATTTATTGATGGTCGCAGAACAAGCCTGCGTAGAGCCTATTCTGCCACTGAAGAAGAAGAATTTAATTGATTCAAATGCAATGTCACTTACCTATCTGAGTGACAGTTTGTCTCTTCTAATTCAGAATTTTCAGTGTCAGATGAATTTCTCCTACTAGATCTGTAAAAATAACAAAAATGTTAATGTTTTGTATGCTTCACATACACACAATTAATACGTGTGTAATTGCAAATTCATTGATACAATTTTAAAAACCACTAATAAATACTTTTTGTATTATTTAAATAACATTCTGTATGAAAGTCTGTGCATAGTAATGTGGGAAATATTGAAATCTCTTCAAAATTTCAGGGTGCATTATAAATCTATTTCAGCAGAAAAACTTACAGATTATGATCTGAATGGGAAATGCTATAATGGGAATATTTATTAAAACAAAAAAGTTCAGTTTGCCACTTGATAATGTTAGTGTTTTAATAAATTATTTTACTTTTTAACGACCTCGTTTTGAGTGAACGTTTCACCTGAGGATGGCAACTTGTTGCCGAAAGCGTAGTGAATAAACAAAATATACGAAGTCGCACGACGGAAAATAAAAATAGGTAAGTTTGTACCTTTGTATATACCACGCCTAGTAAATATATATATATATATATATATATATATTTGTTTAACACTTAAATAACGTACACTCCCTATACCAATTAACCAGCAAATCTTGCAAACTCATTAATATCTCTAATCATGAATCTACATACATACAATCATGAATTACCTGAACAATATAAAGAGCAATATCAAATTGAGAACAATATCGAAGTTTTTCCAGATTACAAAGACTCCACTGGACAGGTCATTTTGTCAGAATGGAAAAACAAAGACTATCAAAAGAGGCTGGTCAATTCTAAAATGGAAGGTCGTACGCTGAAGGCCTAGCTGAGATGGCAGAAAGAAATTGCTGAGGATTGTGAAAATGTAAATGCCAAGGTCTGGAGTAGGCTGTAATATGATAGAATGGAGTATAATTAAAATTAAATAATTTTTCTGACCTGCCCTTCATTGACCATACTTTGCTACCGTAACAAAACACTTTTTATAAGAGTGTTGTTAAAAAGTGTTTAAAGAGTCTTGTTTGCTTTGAATGTATTGCTACGTTAAGCTGAAAAATAACAAAAGTACCTATGTAGTTCTTACCATGCACATTGCACAAAACTGTTTCTGATGCAGCAGAATTACATAACACTCTAGATAATTTGATATAACCCTTCTAAATGTTTCTCGACAATTCTACCATAATTTTGTTGTCCATGACATCTCCATTGATTAATTAATTACAAATATAAATTTACTGACTCAAGACTTTGAAGTAGCCAGTTCAGTTAGACCTGGCGATGTTGAAGTGCAAAACTGTAATAAGGTGACATTATTGAGTGTTGGGCAAATTTAATTTGAATTATTGTGTAACAGTGGCTTTGTTCAGTTCTAACTGTGGTTTGTGTCTAATTAAAGTTTGTAATTAGCGATTTTATTGGTGTCAGTCGTTCGTTGTCCACTGTACAACACAACAATCTATGGACCATTGTAACAATATTAATTTATCCACAGAATGTTGTTGATCATGCAAAAGAATGTTCTTTCTTATTGTTTCCATCTCTCATTACCTTATCAAGTGGCAAACTGAACTTTTTTGTTTTAATAAATATTCCCATTATAGCATTTCCCATTCAGATCATAATCTGTAAGTTTTTCTGCTGAAATAGATTTATAATGCACCCTGAAATTTTGAAGAGATTTCAATATTTCCCACATTACTATGAACAGACTTTCATACAGAATGTTATTTAAATAATACAAAAATATTTATTAGTGGTTTTTAAAATTGTATCAATGAATTTGCAATTACACACGTATTAATTGTGTGTATGTGAAGCATACAAAACATTAACATTTTTGTTATTTTTACAGATCTAGTAGGAGAAATTCATCTGACACTGAAAATTCTGAATTAGAAGAGACAAACTGTCACTCAGATAGGTAAGTGACATTGCATTTGAATCAATTAAATTCTTCTTCTTCAGTGGCAGAATAGGCTCTACGCAGGCTTGTTCTGCGACCATCAATAAATTTAATCTTCAAAACTGTAACTTTTTTACATGTATGTATAATTGGTACATTGCACAACCTCTAAATTGAAGCTAGGTGCTACGATTTTGGATGCCACATATTAAAAAAAAAAAAAAAAAAAACAATGATAATGTATGTTAAACAGATAAATCAAACAATCAATTTTTTATAGAGATTGTGTTTTGTGAGTGTTCTGTTTTATTTTCAGACCTCAAACTTGACACAATACTCATGTAGAAAAAAAGACTTGTTAAAATACTACAAAAATAACAATAAAATTGATCTTGAAAAAAAGTCATGCAGAAAATTCAGGAGCAGACTCTTTGATATACCCTGAATATATTTAGAAAAAATTGCTCATCCCAGGGAATTCACTTCTGAAATTGTAAGCTAGGCACACTTCACCATGAAGGCTGCAAAAACAGCACCTTGATATAGCGCTGCGTGGGAATTGAATCAAGGATCTATAGGTTTTACAACATACATTGTACACACTTTTCTACTAAGCATCCAATTAAATAATAAAATAGATTAATAATAATAATAATAATAATAATAATAATAATAATGTAAAAAAATAATGAAAAATCTTTAAATTTTTGTTATTGTCCAATTTCTCAAATTACTTAAGAATGTTTACTGCATTTCTAATTCTGTATTGGTTTCAGCAGTTCAAAGAAAGAAGTTACAACAACATCAACGGACGAAAAACTAAACAATACAGAAGTCAAACCTGATACTGAATTTGAATGTTGTTCACCATACTTCCATTTCCTTAAGGAATATGGAAGTAAAATATTGGTATGGAGAACCATACATGACTTCCATATTCTAAGATTTATATTTAAATCTTAATATCGCCTGCCAAGCGCGATATATTTTCTCTTATACATGATTTACATTAAAATGAAAAAATTTTAATTTTATTGCCTGGCAACAAAATTATTTTATTTTTAACAATTACCATTGTTTGAAAAAGTTTAAATAAATTTTCAAGTACTTTACTCTTGTTAAAACGTAAAAGGTTGCAGGTAAACTACCCCTTCCCCTTAACCGATCTTCACCAAAATCGAAAGTCCTTGAGACCTCTACAATTCAGGGACGTATGCAAAAAATTATTTGATTCTGTTTGAATTTGCGGCAGTTATCGTTTGCCATAGAAAATACGCTTGATAAAAAAATGTTGCAGGTAAACTACCCCTTCCCCTTAACCGAGCTTCACCAAAACAATTGGTCTTGAGTACTCTACAAATCAGGGCTGTATGCAAAACATTATTTGATTCTGTTTGAATTTGCGGCTGTGATCGTTTGCCATATAAAATACCCTTGTTAAAAAAACGTTGCAGGTAAACTACCCCTTTCCCTCAACCGGTCTTCACCAAAAACAATAGGTCTTGAGAACTATACAATTTAGGGCTGTATGCAAATAATCTTTTGATTCTGTTTGAATTTGCGGCTGTTATCGTTTGCCATAGGAAATACCCTTGTTAAAACATAAAACGTTACAGGTAAACTACCCCTTTCCCTTAACCGATCTTCACCAAAAACAATAGGTCTTGAGAACTCTACAATTCAGGGCTGTATACGAAACATTATTTAATTCTGTTTGAATTTGCGGCTGTTATCGTTTGCCAAAAAAAAAAATTTCCCTTGATAAAAAAAAACTGTTGCAGGTAAACTACCCCTTTCCCTCAACCGATCTTCACCAAAAACAATAGGTCGCGAGTACTCTACAAATTAGGGCTGTATGCAAAAAATTATTTGATTCTGTTTGAATTTGCGGCAGTTATCGTTTGCCTTAGAAAAAAATCTATAGACACACAGACACACACACACACACAGACACACACACACACACACACAAGACACTTTTCGGAAAACGACTTTTTTTCATGTTTTGAGCGTAGTAGAATCAGAATCTGCAATAATCTCGAACACGATTTTTTTTGCCATCACCATACTTCCATTCCTTAAGGAATATGGATGGAAGTAAAAAAAAAAACGCGTAGTGAATAAATAAAATATACGAAGTCGCACGACGGAAAATAAAAATAGGTAAGTTTGTACCTTTGTATTAGAGCGCGACTTGGAGACAAAACAATAAAATGTATTATAGGCGTGGTATGTTTAAGGCAATAAGTAAGAAGTAGGATTTAATTGAAATAAACTTAAGAAGTAGGGCAAAAATTAAGTACAACAGATAAGGTTGTTTTGTTATGATAAGTATTGATAAAGAGTAATATGTAGAAATGTAGAAAGGGTGGCTTGCAGTATAAAAAGATAAATAGTGATGTCGGTAGCGCGGCGGATTTCTGTTTGGAGTTTTGGGGGTTCGATTCCGACTGAGGAATTAAAAATTTTTATTTGGGATTTTGTTGTTTTTGTCTTTTAAATTATAGTGGAACTTGTTTGTGATATTTATTTATTTTTTATATTATTATATTGTATTTTAATTTAACTTATTGTATTATTTAATGGTGTAGACGAGTTGTTATATAGTATTATTGTATTGTATTGTTATGGTATGTTATTGTATATTATATCAATATAATTTTATTGTATTGTATTTAAAAATTAATCTATTGTATTAATTAATTGGGAAGGCGGGTTGGCTGATAGAAGTGTGGACTTCCCGACGGGTCGACTGGGGTCCTGCTTTTTGCGCAGCCAACAACCATAAGAAGGTTATTAAAAATGGATAGTGATGAGTATAGTACAGATGATCGGGCAAAAAAAAGAACAGTTGGATCATCAGGTAATGAGGAAGCGTTCAGAAGAAGTAAAAAACCGATGAGATCACCAAATGAGACGTATAGTGCAAGTGAAGACAAGTTAGATATAATATTGAAAACTATACAAGAAATGAAAAATGAGTTAACTGAAGAAATTAAACAAGTAAGAGAGGACCAAAGGAAATATGCGGAAGAAAAGGAAATCATAAAAGCGGAAAACGAAGTGCTCAGGAAAGAAAATATGGACATTAAGAAGGAGTTGGCTGAGGTTAGAAATACAGTGGAATATTTGGAGAAAGATAGAAGGAAAAATAATGTGATCATAAGTGGATTAAAAATAGGTGCAGATAACAAAACGGAGATTAAAAAGAACGTAGAGAATTTTATAGGACAGTATCTGGAGGTAAATGTGCAGACCAGCGAAGTGTATAAGATAGGGGAAAAAATGTGGGTAGTTAGATTAGAAAAGGAGGAAGATAAGATGAAAATTCTAGAAAATAAATGTAAATTAAAAAAGGATACAGGTACTGAAGGAATATACATTAATAACGATTTAACGAAGCAGGAAAGAGAAATACAAAGACAGTTAAGAAAGATGGTAAAGGAGAAGAGGGAAAAAGGAAGGGAAGTTAAAAAAGGGTACAACAAAGTAATTATAGATGGAATAGAATGGAGATGGAATAAGCGTAAAGGGAAGTTGGACATAGCTAAATCAAAAAACTGAGTAGTAATGAGAGGATGGACATAAAGGGAATGGACAGAGCAGAGAAACTGGATAGGATAATGGGGAGAGCACATGAAGTAAATAGACGTAAATGGAATTTAGGAACATGGAACATCAGAAGTTCATATAATAAGGAGGAGGAAATAATTAAAGCATTGGTAGGATATAGATTAGAAATTTTAGCACTAAGCAAAACTAAAAAAAAGGAAGGGGTAAGATTATTATGAATGGTGATCACGTACTTATATATAGTGGAGTAGATGAAGATAAGAGAGCAGCAGCGGGGATGGGATGCATAATTCACAGGGATTTAGTAAGACAGATACGGAAATGCGAAGCAGTATCAGAAAGATTACTACTGGTGGAGCTGGAGAGTCAAAAGGGAAAATATTTTACAATTATAGTAGTATATGGACCAAACAAGGATGAGAAGGTGGAAGTAAAAGATAAATTCTGTAAAGAACTATCGCAAGTAACAGAGGAAGCCAAAGGAAATAAATATATTGTCGGTGACTTTAACAGTAGAGTGGGTAAAAGAGATGAGATATATAAAAGAGTAATAGGAATATATGGAGAAGAAATGAGAAACAATAACGGTTGGAGAATGTTGGATTTCTGCTTATTACATGATCTTATTGTGACGAAAACTTTTTATCAGCACAGAGATATACATAAATTCACAAGGGAACAACCAAATAGGGGAGAGAAATCGATAATTGACTATATACTAGTTGAAAGGACCAATAGGAAAATGATAATGGACAGGTTTGGAGAGGTGCAGAAATATATAGCGACCATTATTTAGTAATGACCAAATGTAAAGAACAATTAGATAAAAAACAGATATACAACAGAGAAGGAATAATAGAATATAAATCTATCAGATCGTATAAGGTGAAAAGTAGAGATGTAAGTCATAGGTTTAAAGATGTGATCGAGCAAACATTACAAAAGATAAGTGAAAATATAAGGCATGCTAATATACACCAAGGCTGGAGAATAATGAAAGATATAATTATAGATACAGCAGTGGAGGTTTGTGGTGTTACTAAAATGAATAATAAAAGAAAACAGACGGTATGGTGGACTAATGAAATAAAGGAGCAGATTAAAAGGAAGAAAAGGGAATGGAAAAAGTATACAGCTAATAGAACTGTGGATAACTATGAAGCATATAAGCAACAAAGAAAAATTGTTAAAGAATTAGTTGGAAAAGCGAAAGAGAGTGCATGGAAAGATTTTGGAGAAAAATTGGAAAGAGATAAGTGGGAAAATCAAAAGCTTTTTTTCAGAGTATTGAAATCTTTTAGAAAAGAAAAAACTGAGAATGATATATGTATATATAATGCTAATGGGAAAATACTGATAGAAAGAAACGATATAATGAATAGATGGAAAGAATACTTTCAAGGATTACTAGGTGGTAAGGAAATCAACAAAGATGATCATAAAGTCAATATTAATGAAGAAGAAGATAGAGAGGATGGTGAAATTGCAGAAGAAAAAATAACGATGCATGAATTAGAAGTAGTGATTAAAGGACTTAAAAGTGGGAGATCACCTGGAACAGATAAAATTACAGCAGAAATGATAAAATGATAAAGAATATGGGGAAAAAGGGGAAAGAAATACTTTTAGAAATTATCAATAAAGCCTGGACAAGTGTAGACATACCAAGAGAATGGGAGGAAGCATTGATAGTTCCTATTTTTAAGAAAGGTAACGCAAGAGATTGTAATAATTATAGGGGTATCAATCTGTTAAATACATTTGTTAAGGTTTATGAGCAGATAATTAATAATAATTTTGCTAAACATTATGCCACTGATTTGTTATAATATTATTATATACATCCACCAAAATCAGTAAAGTTTCAATTTTTTTAAATTATTGAATAAGGCCTTTTCGAAATTATTATAATTTCATCATCAGTTCACACTAGAAAATGTTGTTATTTGTGTCTATTATATCTCACTGCACTTCATACTGAATCTTCCACTGCTATCATTATTTGGTGTAACCAAGCATATAATATAAAGCAAATATAACAAATTAATGAATCAGCAGACAATATTCGAAAATGATCAACTATTTCAATATATGACTTGCTTGGTTACACCAAATAATGATGGCAGTGGAAGATTCAATATGAAGTGCAGTGAGATATAATAGACACAAATAACAACATTTTCTACTGTGAACTGATGATAAAATTATAATAATTTCGAAAAGGCCTTATTCAATAATTTAAAAAAATTGAAACTTTACTGATTTTGGTGGATGTTGTAACAGTACCAAAAATATGGTAGTTACATAATATAAACGAATGTAACGTCAAGTATGAGAAAAAACATGGGAATATATCTAGATAAACAAAGCTAAGTGTATATAAGTGTGTATCTACAAAAATATTAATAAAAAATCCAACAATGAAGAAGAGAATACGAATATATCAACATTAATTACAAAATGAAGAAAGAAAATGCCACAAGCCCAAAACAAAATATCAATAAATAGACCCAATAGGATCCAACAGTGAGGGGAATCAACGAAACAAGGATCAACAAGCTCCAACAACAATGGAGATAAATAAAAATAGCAACTACGAGGAAAATATAGAATAAAGAAGAAAGAAGAAGGACCAAGAAGAGCACCAAGAAGAAGAAAGAAGATGGACAGAAGATATAAGGACTCAATATAAACCACATGTACTAAAAACAGTGTAAGTGACAAAAGAAATGATTATAAGTGTGACAAGAAAACCAGTGTGAAACATTTAAGGAACCACAAACAATTACAGTATGTACTTAATACAAATGTGAAACCGGTGAACAACTAACTATTTCAACTGGATAAACCACACAAACAATTACAGTGATGAAGTTTACAGTGTGAAAAATATGTTAATCTCATGATGAAGCTACAAAAATTAAAAAATAGTCAAATAAACACAGACAATGAGTGTGACTGATTTAATAAAGTTGTAACCAACACACATAATCATAAGACCACCAGATTAGAACAAAATAGAACAATGATGTTATTGTTCATAAAGAACCGACAACAAATAAAAGACATTTGTTGAGTATCAAACATAACAGGAATTAAATTCCACCATTGACCAGAAAAACATTGCATATAATACAAGAAAGATTTGTGTTAGTGTGTAAGAAGGAATTGTATAAACATGTGTAACAAATTAGTTAAGGTATTATGTTAATATACCGTAGTGAAGTCAGTTTAGTAGTAGAAAAATACTGCACTAAAACAGATGGTACATTGTTACACAACCCACAAGGAAGAGACCTATTACAACAGAAAATGATACATATTAGTATAAATATCTGATCATCAAATATGCTATCAAATGAGAATTTATTATAAGTAATAATAATAAATATTAAGAGACAATGTAATATAATGCAAAACAATGTAAATAGAACAAGTCAAACATAATGACACAGGGAATAACAGAAATGAGAAAAGTATACCAGTTTAGTTAAGAAAAGTACAGTATCAAAACCAATGTAAATGTTTATAAGAGTATTACCAGTAGTGAGATAAATATCTGATAATACATTGAGAACAGATTTTGAACATGATAAGAACAGTATTATAACTAAATTATTGTAAACCAATTAACCATGTACATATGACCAGATGTAAGCTAAACCATTGTATAGCAAATTAGTTAAGAAAAATACTGTATCAAATATTGAGAACAGATTGTTACAATTATTACCAGTAGCAAGAGGAAATCCCAAAGCTACTTTGAGAACAGATAATGACCATAAAAGCAGTCATATTATATACAAACATTTGAAAACCAAATGACCATTATGAAGAAAACCAAATGTAAACAAACAATGACCAACCAGTTATTTATGAAAAATATAGCATATGAACTTATGTAAAAGTAATTGGAAACATTACCAAAAGTTAGAACAATATCTAATGCTACTTTGGGAATCCAAACCAAATAGGACAATAACAATTTAGTTGTTGTATTAGAAAAAATAAATGACTATTATGACATGACACAACATGAACAGAGCCATTACTAAAAGATTAGAAAGTTCTGAGCTCATTAAAAAGTAACCATTATATATAATAGATTAGGTACTATGTATGTACACTAATTACAATCATTAATTGATATGATTTATATGAAGAGACTAAAAAATAAGATGAAAAATTGTATAAGAACCATATGAGAGGTTTGAACTTATGTAAATATTAAATTAGCCACAGTCATACATAAATATTATAGTGGAAAATTGTGTAAATAAACATTACTAATAATATTAGATAGTAATATAATCATTTGAAATAAGAAAAATTAGTTATAAGCAGATTTATAAAAAATCTAACATGGACGCTTAATGACGCCATAGCGAGATTTGTGTAGGAAACAGTTTTTCCTAAATTGTAAAGTAAACCGACTGAGATACAGACTCAAAGTGTTTAGATAAGAAGTGTTTTATTATATTTAAATAAAATCTGGTGTAACGAACTTATAAAAATAAGATGCACCAGAAATAAATAATAAAATCGTTATTATAATAGTAGTAATGAACGAAAAATAAGCGTTTTTGGACTTATTTTGACAAGCAAAACGCCCTGAATTCATTGATATCAACTAATTAACGATAGGACATAAGATAAGAAAGTTATGATAGTTTTAAACTTTCAAGTTAAATTTTTGTACCAATGATGACGTAAAAACGCCTCAAACCCAAACTCAATTTTGGCAAAAAATTAAATATTTTAATAAAACGAAGGCTTTCGGGTCGGAGAGTATGACGAATCCAGCCAATGGAATGAATGACTTTCAGCAGACGACCGAGAGACGTCTCAGAGGTACAGAACAGTCTACGATCAACCACCAAACGTACAGGTCACGCCGCTCTAGTCAAGGAAGAAGTAATTTATATTTTAAAACTGTGCGCGCCATTTTACGTCAGTACACAACATACAGTTAACCTAAATACAACATTCATACATACGAGTGAAAAAGTGCGGAATTGTGTTAATTGAACAAGTAGGTCAGTGTATAATAACGACCATACTTGCGAGTGAAGTTTTAAATAGGAAACAGGGAGTACAGCTTTATTTAAACAATATTTAAACGAAATTAATAATTTTATGAATATTTGACCTTCGATACTACGCAAGTCATACAATGCTGAGTATCGAAAAAACTGTAATTAAATTATCAGAATTGAGAAAAGATTTAAATCAACGTTATTAAAATATTAAAAAAATATTTTAATTAATTATAGTAATTTAAAATAAAATGTTTGAAAATAATTGTTAATAAATACGAGAGTATTTAGTCACTCGTTTGACTAAACGTATTTTTCTTGAATTTTTCTATGTTTTAAAATCTACTTTGTTAATTTTCATACAATCGGAATAAATGTAATTCTGATAATCATATATTAAAAACTATTATGAATAATATGTTTACATGTATAATCTAAGAAATATTAGCTAATAAGGAATACTTATCCTTTGTAACCACACCGGTTAATTCTAACCTCAGAAATTGTTGCGGTAACTTGATAATTTCAACATTACCGATCTGTTCTCAAGTAACAATCAAATCAAATAGAATTGCTAACAAGAGTTTTTTTTTTTTTTGAGAAATTTTTCTCTTGTGAATAAATGATTTTAAAGCTAATTATTAAACGAACGTAATACATTTTAAATACTGTACAAGTCATACAGCTTGACAATAACACACTAGTATTAGAGATGCGTGCACATACCCGCGTACGATAATTTCATAAATACCAGACATATGGTACCAATTTTTGATTTTTTATATTTGTTCAATTATTATTCACTATTGTTAATTCTATATAATTATTCGTATTACATCTTGTAACTGGTATCATGTTACCTCAAAGAACCTAACGAAATATGGTAATTCTCTGAATCAAAGTAACATAACCTATGTAGTTAAATTATTGTACTAACAACAGGTCTACCAGCCTTGAGGAATTAGACAGAGTCTTATTGAATTTTATTGTAATCAGTAATTAAAAGGTTGTTAATTATTGTTTTTAATTGTCAAAGATTTTATCACTTATCAAATTGTTAATAAACCTCCAATTTTATTACCACAAAAAGAGTATCATTTCTAGTAAAAGTAAATTCATTTATTTTTAATCAGTTCTGACACAGGTGGCGGAAGATTTTAAAAAGTCTTAGAATAATCCAGAATATTCATCAAATATTGCTTCATTTACTATTGTGTGTGATGATATATTAAATATTCAATCTGAATATTTACTTTTTTGTTGTATTTGAAGTGCATGTATTTCAGAAGGAACATCACAGAACAGAATTGAAGCATTCAAGTGTGGTAAGTAAGTGACATACACAACAAAGTGCGCGGATCATATTAATATAAAAAGGAGTGAACTCTTACTGCGTACCCAATAGAAAACAATACATTAACACCAATAACCTCTACGATTACGATTACACCTTTAGATACACAACATTATAGTAGATACCGGTGCGTGTCTACGCCCACACGAACACACACCAAAATATAAATATATAGAATACATCATTATAACTTGTTCCGTTACAACAGGACGGAAGTGATTGAAGATAACACACCAAACATCGATACTACATCACTTACTTGTGTATATCTATACAAAAAATTTTCTATTACAATGTATATAATAAAATTAATAATAAATTGGTCCCAATTTTAGAAAATAGTTTGGAGGAATCGCAGAGTGGCTTTAGATCAGGGAGAAGTGTGCAGGATCACATTTTTACTCTGCAACAGATAGCTGAGAAGTCAATACAACAAGATAAATTGGTATGTTTAGGTTTTATTGATCTTGAGAAGGCTTTCGATAGTGTGTCTAGAACAAAAATATGGGAAAGTTTAAAAAATAGAGGAATAAGGAGTAAAATAATTAAGGTAGTACAGAGGTTATACAAAAATAATGTTAATTATGTAATTGGTAAAAATATGAGGTCGTTAGGATTTACAACAAACTATGGATTAAGACAAGGAGGTGGACTGAGACCGACATTATTTAAATTGTATATGGACAACATTATTAAGAAGTGTTCACTGAAGGTTAAAAAAATGCATGTTGGATACAGGAACTTGCGAAGTATAGAAGTAGCAGAAGGGGCTTTTGCGGATGATGTAGTGCTAATGGCTACAAGTGAAAAGGCGTTACAGGGTAATTTGAATATATAGAATGAAGTTCTCCAGGAAAAAGGGATGAAAATAAATAAGACCAAAACAAAGGTAATGGTAATGGGGGAGAAAATAATAAATATAGAGATTGGAGGAGTGAAGATAGAACAAGTCAAACAATTCAAATATCTAGGGGTTATAATAGACAGTAATGGGAAACAAGAAGCCACATTAAATGAAAGAATTGAAAAGGCAATAAAAGTATACTATGGATTAAACAGTAGATTTATAAATAAGAAGGAGATATCAAGAAAAACGAAAATGAGTGTGTATAAAACAGTATATAGACCGGTTTTAACATACGGCTGTGAGACGTGGGTGCTATCGAAAAGCCAAAAAAGTAAAATCCAGGCGGCAGAAATGAAATATCTTAGGAGAGTAGTGGTAGTAACAAGGAAGAACAGAGTTAGGAATACACAAATAAGAGAGGATCTGGAAGTGATATCGATTCTGGATTTTATTGAACAGAGACAACCATGCTGGTGGGGACACATGCAGAGAATGGATAGTGATAGAATGGTAAAACAGGTTTGGGAGGCAAAATCAGGGGGGAGAAAGAAGAGAGGAAGACCGCGACTGACTTGGGATGGAATGATGGGAAACATTTTGAGAGAAAGAGGCTTGGGCTGGAGGGAAGCGAAGACATTGTCAATGGATAGAGTAAGATGGAACAAATTTGTATATAGAGTGTAGTTGATGTACTTATCATATATTGATGTAACCCGACACCAATATGGTATAAGGGTATTTTGATAATAAATAAATAAATAAATGTATGTAGATTTCCACACCCAATTCTCTTACTTTAAAGCGAAACAGTCTCCTTAAAAAATTTCTTTCAAAAGCATTAATGTGATTTGTCATGTTTTGAGTTAAGACCAAAATTTTACACCCATATGTTACTTTTATTGGTCATACTGTATTTTTATAGATCCTTATTTTGTTGTTCAGATGGGCAACTTGAAAACTATAGTCTGTTTTAAACTGGAGGGATATTGACAGTTCACATAATGTCATCGCCATGTTGCCAAACTTGTCTGTCAACCAGTCTCGCATATGTCTTTGTTCATATTTTGATATTTCATACCAGCAGTTATGGTTGTGAGAGTTAACATACATCAGGTATGAAGTATCTAACAATTAATCAGTGAATTCAATAGGTTAATCAAATAAGCAGTTGAATATAATGGAATAACAAAATTTAGAAATAAAAATAAGTCCTTTATCAGTATCAACATAATTTATCACTCTTAACAACAGATAACAATTAATTGCACTTTCTTGTGATTAATAAAATTTAGTTTGAGACATTCAGCGAGCTTGAATAATATCTGCAACTGCTGATTACTAACTTCATGAAAAATCTGAAGCTTATAAACTGTAATGTACTATATTAATAAATAACTGTAAATAAACAAGAATTTTGAAATTATAATTATAAAGTATTATACACCTAAATTAGCAGATTTCTTTTAAAATAGTGTTAATTAAATTGTGAAAATTTATTGCCTGATTGTGGTAGTGTTGATGAATCTCTCACCACTATTCTAACACAGTCACTCCACTTCTGTTGCTGCCAGAATCGCTTGAATTAGTGGATTCTAATTTAAGTTATAACTAGGGAAAAGATTTTTAGATGGTAAACAAACTGAAAATATTAATTTTGGTGTGTGCTAAAAACAAAAAAATATTTGTTAAAAAGTTAAAAATATTTTCTTGTAGTTTAACATAATCAAACAGTTTGTAACAGAAATATTTATAAGTATTCATGAAACTTGCTGGTCAACTCATTAGTTCCTTCTTGAAAATATAATTGGACTAACTTTACTAGAACATGAATCCGCAGTGATATGTTTGTGCTGGATGGATATTACATAACTGGCAATTATTGATGCACTTTTACGGATTTTCAACAAGGCTGCCAATATAGTATCTTTCCATCTAAACCGAATATACTTTTAAATTCTTTATTACACTGCTGTAACTGGGTACTTTCACTACATTTTACCTTCAGCATTCTAGCAAACACTGTACACAACACACAACAAGAACACTATCATGTAACACAAGAGCTGATGTACAACAGGAAATTAGGTAATTAGCTGGTTTAGTGCTTGCAAAATGAATAATCATCTTCCACCCTTCGTTATGACTACATCACTGTTTATGAAAATTTCCAGGGGTATTATTGAGTTGCCAGTTGTGTTACTTAATCTTTTCTGTGGTAATAGAGAAACAGATTATTTGTGTGTTTATACTTAGTATCACTTGAACATGAAATTATGTCATTTTGTAACAGTCACAGCAAGTATACCTATTAGGTGTTTAGTCTGCAAGTATATCTATCAGTGCCCGTCCTGCTTTTGGTGACGGTGCTGTCGTTCAAAAGATCGATGTCGTGTGTGTGTGTGTGTGTGTGTGTGTGTAATATGTTCAAATAGTATGTGAGATTTAAATTGTGTCGTTTGTTTAGGATGTTGTTTCTATGCGTTTTTGTGTGTTTGTATATTTCTAATTGTTCAAGAGTGTCTAGTTTTCGGCCTTTTGTGTGTATGTGTAGTATTTCCATGTTGCTTATGTTGTGTATGTGTCTCATATTTTTTCATGTGCCTCAATGAGGTGGTTTGCAAAGGCAGATTTGGTGGTGGAGTGTAATGCCTTTATGTGTTCAATGTATCTCTGTTTGAAGCTGCGTCCTGTCTGGATTATGTAGAATTTTTTACATCCTGAGTAGTTTAATTTGTATACACCAGGTAACCCAAATTTGTTTTGTCTTTGTGTGTTTTTTGGCAGTATGTGTTCTGTTTTGTTTCCAGTTCTGTATGTCTGCGATTCTGTATCCGCTTTTTTAAATTTGTGGGGTATGTTTTTAGTGTGGTTATTGATATATGTTAGTGTTATGAATTTGTTGTTTTCTGTCTTTGTCTGTTGTTTGTTTTGTGTAGGAGTTTATTAATTATTGTTCTGTTGTATCTGTTGGCTTCTGCTAGATATTTGATTGTGATCCAAGTCAGTAGTGCTATATATATTAGTTAAGCTCACACCTCTGCATGCAATGCTTTTGGCAACAGTGTAATGTATCACCCAATTAGAGAACTTTTAAATGCTACACCCCCACTATGCGTAACAAAATGTCAGTAGCTCTTCCCTCCCAAAAGAAATCAGATTGTAAATATAAATAGAAGAACTGTTTAAGATGTCCTTTTTGGTATCAGAGTATTGGAAAATCAAGAAATGAGAGTTTATTAGTATGGTAATCAAAATCAGAGAAAAAATAAAAGTTCCGCATACACAAAATAGCAGGTGAGGTAAGTTAAAATGTTATGGCTAAGAACAAAGACTTGAACAAAATTGGTGGTTGGACAGAAAAACTAATGCCAAAAGCAGTTATGGGTACTGGAAGGTGATGAAGAAATCAATGTAACTGATATAAAGAAGGAGCTCAGTTTTGAGTGTCGAAATGTTGTAAAATATCAGAATTGTACTAAAATATCAGAATTCTTACTAACAAAGGAAAGAAAAATAGAGTTTTAAATTTATTTGTACTTTTTTAAGGTTTAAAAACACACACACGTGCGCATGCACGTGGTTGTGTGTGTGTGTGTGTGTGTGTGTGTGTGTGTAGTTACAGTGAATTATTTTGTTGTTCAGTAACATTTGGATTATACAGTAAAAGCAATTATTATAAATTTTTATACAAATCTGTTACCTAAATTATTAAATGTTTTAACTCAGTCTATATACTTAACTCTATATATTTATATTATTATTTTTTGAGGATAAAACTTACTTTGGAGATTTCTTCTTTGATTTCCGCTCTCGTCGCTGCTGTTGGTGATTATATTGTTCAATCAATCTTATCTTTGTTGAAGACTTCTTTTCTTTTGATTTGATATCAAGGTTGTCTCCAGATCCACAGTCGCTATCTATGTCACTAGACCAAAAAGATTATTCATGAAATCATATATTCTATATGTGCATTGTAATACACTTTTAATAGGCCTTAATAAAATTTCACGTTACTATTATACATACTACACTTGGCCTACGAGCATGTGCAAAGTAAGAGTTTATCAAGCTAATTTACCCAATGACAATATTAATATTTATAACATACTAATTATCAGCAACAGAATGTAACACTTACTTTAGTGTACCGACTCTTAAGAATTATCCCAGGGCGCCAGTAATAAATAAACACAATTTGACTGTTATTAATTAAGTTTTTAATAACTAATTTTTATTTACATATTACAAAATTTGTAGATCATTACTTTTAATAAGTTTGCTATAAAATTTGTTTGTGCTTATTTCTTGGCTATGGATTCTTTGACTAATTGAGTCACCAAATATGAGTTACATACATTTAAATTTAATAGACAATAGTAAAATGAGTGTTCATTTTATTAGTTACTTGCATGTTGAATGTTGAATCCACTCTGCGCCGCGATGAATTCTGCACGTTCCAGGTGGGTCGTCCGACGTTAATCGTTGAGCAGTTATCCTTGTTAGTTTTGCACTAATTTATACACTTGTTTCACAGCTATTAAACACCATTCACTTTGACAACTTAGTGATAACTACACAGGTGCCATATGCTAATACACTTGTTGAATACACAGTATATTCTTATTTAAAGCTAAGTGTGTCCAACACCGGATTGATAACAAATACCGACCAACTGTCCCGTACTGTGATATTTAACACATTAATTTTCGCGATGTATTTCAACATTCAACGCTTGATGCTGTATTAAGTAAAACTTGGATATGTTACTCGATTTTAACTTATCTTCTCTAATTTCTCTGAACGTTATTCTTGTAAACGATTATTAAATGTTTATAATATGTAGCTTTCATGATACTTAATATCGCGTTACCGTAACTGACTTTTTCGTTGCGATTGAAATATATTTATTTAAATTACCGACAAATTTCTTAACGCACTAGATACGAGTCTTTTAAGTGTAATATCTCTGTAGACTAACTTAAATTCCTACCACTTCGTTTTTTATACATTGCTTAGAACTACCCTCACCAACTATCTACAAAATACACGCCGATTGGTCTGACATACCGCTAATTTCAAATTTACCCAATCTGTCTAGTGAAAATGTCCCGCGTAAAAAATGTTCGTCATTCGTTCCATTATTCGTCAATTATTTGCGTGTGTAGACGTAGTGGAAAAACTTAGCATCTATCTCCATCTCGCTCTCATCTCTCTCTGTCTAATCTAACGGTTCCTTTGTTGAATGCACTTAACTTTTTACAATCTTAGGGCAGAATTCTGTCACCCTTGAAAATAATACAATTTTATGACGGTTCGTCCGCTATGTGACTTTTTCATAATTTTAGCCGTTTTACAGGCGCCAACTCAAGGTCGGCTCTATGAACAACTACCGCTCCTTACTACAACATTTTAATACTTATTCCTTTGAAGCACCACTGCTCTAACGGTAGTTTTAGTTTTATTTTCTCCCTGCTTTCTACGAATTTATATTTTTCTATGGGTACAACATAACTTTGTCCCCATAAAATTTTTGAGTGTGCAATTTTTACGTTATAGCATATGGCCAAAATTTTTCATACCAATGGTTGCTTAAAAATGCATCAATCTATAAACAAATTATTCAGTAGTAAAAAATGGAATATGTCATAGTGATGTGATGATACCATTGATGGCATGGTGATCAAGCGCACCATTGATGATCATAGATAAGAGTATGGATGCAAAATACTTATGACAGAACATTCCAGCACCTTCTTTATATAGTATAAAAGACAATCCTCCTACAGACATCTCTCTAATTGTTTATGCAAGTCTCCAGAGAATTTTGATACTGTTTTCACCTTCCTTTAGAGTGTTTGTCAAGAAAAGTTTAGCTGTACAAAATGTTAATGTATGGTAACAGAGAGCTGAGCAATGACAATGTTAGGAGACAAGTCAAAGAAAAATACAGTTGTCCTGCCAGCACTTTTTTGGCTTATGCTCTTCAAACCATTAAAGACAAATCATAACACTGTGGAGTAGAATCTTTGAGCATAAAATGTTCTACAAAAAAGTCTATACAAGAGAGAGTATATAGCTATCTTCAAAAGATACTCCCCAATAAGTGATTTTATTTTACAGCTAAACTGTTAATCGTTAGCAAAAACGAGATGAGGAATGATGACATTAGTAAGGCAAATCCAAAACCCAGGGGTGGAAAGAACTATTATTATCTGCAAGTAAGTCTCTCCTCTTCAACCTGTTTCTAGAATATGCCATAAGAAAAATGAGTGTACATTGCCCAGGAGTACTTTATTATAAGTCAGTACAAATAGCAGCATATGCCGATGATATAGCCATCATAACCTGATTAATTGCATCTGCAAGGGAGACATACTTAAAACTGAAAATAAGTGTGAAAGAGGTAGGACTATCAATAAATATGGATAAAACCAAAATGATAAATCAGACAAGGTCTACCTGACCTAGACAAAATTTGATTATAGAAGAAGACTTTATAGAAGCAGTTAGAGATTTCACATACCTAGGAGCGATGATTTCTGAAGATGGCAATGAAGAGGCAGTGATGAGGAGAAGGATAACTCTAGCCAACAAGGCCTACTTCATGCTTATCACCACCTTTAAGTCAACAGTTATTCATAGGTAGACTAACATGCGCATATTTAAAACTATCATACTACCCTTCCTATGCTATAGCAGTGAAACCTGGATATTAACACAAAGAGCAATTGAACGCCTGAAGACATTTGAAAGGAAGCTCCTGAGATGGATCCCGAGCCCCATATGTAGATATAATGATGAGATATTTTCACTTCAATGAACCAATGGTAGAAGTGTACATAAAACTGAGGAGGATGCAATGGTGCGACCATGTCATAAGAATGGATGATAAACGAATACCTAAACGAGTCCTTATGGGGAGTATGGGTAGATGCTGGGAGTGCAATGATGGAAGTCCTTTGTTACTGATAGAGAGAGGTGGAGGGTGAGGATAGAGGAGGCTAAGTCTTGACCTTGGGCTGTAGCACCATAGGAGGAGGAGGAAGTCTTATAGACTCCAGTTACAAAAGCTGATTGGTATTAAGTCAAACTTACTCTTATGTGATAATTGAGGTGGGTCATGTATTTTGTGACAGTAACCCTGTTTATTGTAATATGCCTATATAATTATTGAAGTATGGGAGCAAAACTGTTAGGGCCTATTTACATGATCTAATTTGTATGGTCTGGATAAGAGAAATAATGACTCAAGAGTGGAACACTGGAAGAACAGTAGCGGCTTGTACAGGGAGGGCAAAGGGGCACAGCCTCCCCATTAAATTTGCAAATTAAACTTTTTTAAAGTCATTGTATTGGTATCCGTGTCACAATTATGCCACAATAATGCCACACGTACATCAATTGAAAAAAGAACGGGTGTATACAAAATGATATGTGATGACTGCAACATGCATTACATTGGTCAGACTGGCAGGACCTTTTTCGAAAGATATAAAGAACACTTACCCACGAGCATTTCAAATATAAATAAATCAAACTAAGCTAAACATCTCGTCACATTAAATCATAATTATACAAATTTTGAGACAAATTGCAAACCCTTACACATTTGCAGAAAGGGACGATATATGGATGCGGTAGAAGAGTTCGAAATTTACCGAGCCTTCAGAAATAATCCCAATAATATATTAAACGAACAATTGGCATTTAAATCGCATACACTATACGATAAGATTATAGATAACATAGCCATAGAATACATACCCCAACACATCAATAGATAACATGAAAACTCCAATATACTGTGCAGTACGTCGCTGACCGGTATTGAGTGCGCACTCGCATCCGCTACGTCGCTGTGTTTGTGGACTATATTTTTAAATGTTCTTTTAGTGTAATTTTTAAATGTCTTTTACGCAACTTTTAATGTTTAACGAAGTCTTAACCGACGAATTATTTTAACCTCTGATGATGGATTAACAATCCGAAACGCGTTAGAAGAAAAGAAGAAAAGTTAAGCGATCACATAGACGGATTAAGGTAAAACTTTATAGTTTAATTAAATTAAACTTGTTAATAATACAACTGTAATGTGTAGTTTCCTTATGTGGTAGATATTTTTTGGACGACTAATAGCGATCACCCAATGTTTTCATGATGGTCTTGAAGTCGGACGGTTTCACGACAGCCCTGCTTCCATAGGTGGTCTTGCGAGGAGTGGGGAAGGAGCACGTATACACATTTTTATGCTTTTAAATGAGCAGCAGCCATGTCAAGTAGGGCTCTGCCCGTTGACTGATTTCACGGCTCTTTTTATATAATGATGTTTAAAATGTCTCTGTTGCTGTTTAAGTGCATATATTTTCTCTTGTGTTTTATACAGTTTTGATTGTGATTTTGTAGTATTTTATGTGTAAACATAGTGTTATAATTATTCTTTATTAGGCTGTATTTTCTGTGTAAGATAGTGTCAGTGTCCTTAGCTGATCTGTTACAATCTTTTGGATGATCAAAGCCCTGGAGCTGGCTTTTATTTTTTGAAAACAGAAAATAATCTTGTGGACTTGTCAGGGGAGTAAGGGACTTGGATACCACAGTAATGCCCTTTTTGTCCAAAAACTTGTTCACAGAAAGTAAAGTGTGACATTGAGTGTTATCATGATGAAGTATCTAAAAATCCAATATTTCTGGATGGACTCAAATCGTGCATGAGAATTTCGTGAACAGTCTAGTAACATAAAATTTGTTTCCATAACCAATCATTGAAACTACTAGATGATGATATAGTTTTATCAGTTTATGCTCATGGCCCTGAACAGCATTTTCCAAATTTGTATGGCTATCCAAAAATGTTTTGTACTACCTCAAAGTCTGTGCCCCAGACATAACTCTGTCTCTGTAAGTTTGTTATAAATTGTTAAATGCTTCTGTCACTCTGTTATTGAACACTATTTTTGTGCTGTGAGACCAAACAACTAAATACAACGTGATGGCATAGTCAAATCAGATATGGTTAAGGCATTGAAAATTGTTATGAAAATAACAATATTTTATAGCTCTTAGTTGTTGCATTCTTGCTTCCACAATGTTCTCACTCTGTTGAGGAAAATTCAGTTTTATTACTTTTTAGATAAACCTCATTTACACAGCATTTGTGATTTAATGGTAACTTAAATCTCTACTATGTTCATACTGTTTACATCATACCGGATTATTGCATTACTGGTCTCCTTTGCCATAGTTTATGGTCAAAAGGATGTTCCTCCACCCGATCACACTCTTCCATAGCATGTTGTATACCCTTCTTCCTCAAACATTGAGGTCCTCCCATTCTTTTCATTTCCAGGGGCTTCTACTTGTGCAACAGCACTTTTGCAGTTGACAACCATGTTTATTGGTATTGTTATGAGCACCAAGCATTCTACCCACTTAGTGATGTGACATTCCTCAGTTGCAAAGCTTCTACTTATTTACATACACATTCAATCTTTAAGTCTAAATATATCTAGGAGTATGCAGCAAGATGCGTGGTAATTATACACACAACATAATATAGAATCTTATATACAACCTTAAGAGCATTATGACAATTATTAGTATTAGCATTGCTAGTTATTATGTATGTATTGTGATAAAAATTTGTATTCATTAACACTGATATACAAGAAAATGGATAAAAAATGTCTTTACAGTAACAGCTATACAATAAATAAAAGTTATTCAGTTTTATACAATATAAACTTTGATTAAAAAAAAAAGACAAAGTAAATGAAATCTGCATAACCTTTTATCTTGTTTAGTACTGAAATAGTTAGCATAATTTTCTTCAGAAATGCGCTCCTCTATAGTACTCATGCTTGTTTTCTCTCGTACATCTGTTCCTCCATTTCTACTATTTCTGTCTGTATTTCTGTAATATTGAAACATCTGGTAACACCACTGATTTGTAAGATATTTTAATATATTCTTACTGCATAGGCAAAAATCCACAGATGTCACTACAGTTTTTTTTTTTCATTAAATTCTTTATATAAAAAACATACATAGGAAATGCTGATTCAGATGCTCCCCCCCCCCAAACACACACATGTACACACAATACTCAGTTTGTCTCTGTTTTATCAGACTGTTGTATTTGCCCTGTTTAATTTTTATGCTGTTAAAGCCATAAAACATTAAAAGCATTGTACTTTCTGAATAATGGTAAAACTGCATATTTTTTTATAGCAGGATAATACAGTGCTAGGGAACTTGCTTTGAATCGTGTTGATTGTCATGCTATACTGTGGGTCTGTCTCAAGCTCAAGTCAGTCCAATCCTGTCTACCTACTGTTGGGGCAATCAGCTTGTCACTGCAAGTGGTTAAATACATTACTGGTTTCTTTCTGGTGGGGTGTTGTGTGAGCTGTGCTACAGCTGAGGGCACAACAGGGAACACACACACACACACACACACACACACAATTCGACTTTCTATATTCTCAATAAACAAAACAATCATACTGTGCATGAGTGATCTCAATCAAACTTTCCAATTGATTCCCATACAATATTGTCAACTCTATGTGCTTAAATCATAGTGCATTTTAAGATAGTATATTATTGTAGCTCCTGCTCAAAGGCAGTGCATACTTGTAACGGAAATACAGATTTATTTACATTCAAACTTAGAAAAAAAAGGAAAATTTTAATCTTACCTGCTATGTCTTTCCCCTTCATTTTCCACTGGACATTCTTCATGGACCCTATGACTAACATTTGGTACCATGTTAAGATCAATTACTTTATCGTTGTTATCTCCTGTGCTGAAACTTCTGTAACTGAGATATTTGAGAACTGAATTTTGAGATATAATATATTTTTATTTTTTTATGTAACCTATAAAGAAATGCATATATAACTTTACGAGATTTACAGAATAGTAGATTTGTAAATAAGATAGATAGATGAGGTTTATAACATTGATTTGCCAGGATGGAAAGAAGGAAGAAAACATATATATCATGCCACCGTGGCCATTCATAGATTTTATGGGCCCCAGACAAATTTCTGTGAGGTCCTCCTAACAATTATATCAGTACAAAGAACCTTCATTCACACATATTTTGAGTCTACTATATTTTATATAAAACTGTGGCCTATTGAAGGAAATTTCTTCTGACTGTGTCGTTCTGTATTAAGTCACACACACACACACACACACACACACACACACACACACACACACACACACACACACACACACACACACACACACACACACACACACACACACACACACACACACACACACACACACACACACACACACACACACACACACACACACACACACACACACACACAGAAATAAGAAATTTGTAGGTATATTTTATTGCAAAATAGTAAGATTTTATATTGCCCTGAATATTAACTGGAACTAGCAGAGTAACAAAGAGTTCAACTCTTGCCAATTGTAAGAGACAATATATAACAAAGCAAAAGTACATTGTAGCCAATAGTTTTATAAATATCAATAGTGTTTCAGTTCAACACATATCTTTTTATTACTTTTAACACAAATTGAGATGTTTGTTTAAAAAATTTTTTAAACTCCATTTCAAACACTTTTAAGATGTGTGTTGAATCGAAAGAGTGTTGTTATAATTAAAAAAAAAAAAAAAACCACAAAAGCTTACGAGAAAGAAAACATCAATAGTGGTAGTTATTGTTTAGTGTTTAAAGCTCCTTATAACTTTAATTCTCTATTTCATTGTTGTATGTTATTTTATTTTGTTCACTTTTACAAATCTAAACTACTGAAAAAGTATAGGCTTGATAACTTTAAGTGGATAGGATTATTGGTGGAATCCTATTTGTATGACCAACAGGTGGTATGTTAGAAATGTTAAACTTAACAATATGGTAAGATGATAAGAACTCAGATCCCTCCCCTCTAAGACTTGAAACGTTCTGACATTTTTTGGTGTATTCCCCCTTATGGGGAGGTCTGGTGACAATAATCACAGAATTCAAATATAGTAGAATCCTGATTATCCAGACTTGCTGGGACTGGGGCCAGTTCAGATTACTGAGAGTTCTGATTAAATGGAAGTACTACAGAAATCTGCGTACAATTATTTTGGATGTAGAGCTAGTGGTTAAAATACAGAATGGGTTATAAGTTGTTTGACTCTAGAAACCATTTAAAATAATTTTTTAATAGTTCTTTTTACTTCAGTGAAAGGATATGTTCAGATCTCTGGGAACGGACTGCTAAATAGATTGAACAGGAAAACGTAATGTAGTAGAAAAGAGAATAGCAAGCTGGAAAATAAAACAAGAAATGACATATTCTAAGACATGAGAGTTTACTCAAAACTATACTGAAGGGAACACTAAAAGGAAAGAGTTACATAGGAAGACCACATTTAAATACGAGGGTAGGGAGAAAAGTTCCAGGCCTGACACAGAGATAGCACTATTACACACATTATTTTGATCGTGTTGTATGACCTCATTCTTTGTATGGTGAATTTAGATATGTCAAGTCAATGTGTTGTTTAGTATTAGTTTGACAGTATATCAAAATAAGCTCCTCAAGTATTGTTTTAACAGTGGTCAGTTTGCAAATTTGTGGCATCATTAAACACTTTTCTTTTAAAAGGATTACTGATGCCAATATAAAAAAACTAATGCAAGCATTATAAAATACAATTACTGCAACCAATATAAAAAATGAGCTGGATTCTAATTGGAGGACTTTTCTCCTTCAAATACAATGGTTAAGCCTGGATTGCTGAATTTAACATAGGTCAGACAAGCACACCTGATGACCCATGAGCTGGACATTCCATTGAGTGACTACGCCATAAAGAATAGAAAAAATTTACAAAATCGTTTTGGCAGGCTATAACCTCTTCTCTTGAGTTATAACAGAGGGAACCCAAAGTAATTGGTTCGGCCAATTACTTCAGGCTGCCTTATTCGGGACGAGCTGAAATTTAAACAGAACAACACACAGTAAATATAAAAGGAATCAGGGCAGGGAAAACTGTTGATTTATGTACTCAGTATATGTGTGCAACAAGAAGATTTCCCTTTATTAAACATTTAAAATAAAACAAATGACATTTACTCAAAAAACAGATCCCATTACATTATTAATTAAATTATTAACTTGTTTAAATTGCTTTATATAGACTGTGGGATCACAACAAATTATATTTAGCTTTTCCCCGGATCCGGGTAACCATTTGGTATTTAGTGTTTAAACTTTAAAAATTAATTATGTTCAATTCAAGATATTAGCTTGCAAGACTGTTACTTTTACTTTTACTTTTACTTTTAAGTTTCATTATTCCATTTGAAGAATGGTATTAATTATACTACGATACGTTAAAATCTAAACTGTTACAATTGTAAGAAGCCTGAATAGTTACAATTAAATTCTTAGATTTAAATTTTTATATTCTTATAAAGTCAATCGTCTCTGAAAGTCTCTTTAAGAGAGTATTGTGTTACAATTACTATTATTATTATTCCTCGATAGACGTGCTATCGAGTCACCTTTAATTTGGGATGTAGAAGTCTCCTCCATATGGTTACATCTTGGGAATCCTAAGAGCGTCGTCCTCGTCTAGGTCTGGTCTCAGTTGTTCACGGCTTAAACGTCTGCAGGATAGAGTGGGCCTTCTACACAGGTACTCGTTGATTCTCAGATGTCTCGAACTGCATTATCGGTCGGGTCTACTAGAGTTGTAATTCTGATGATTCATGTCTCCAGGCAGGATGTTGTGAAGAGTCGTCAATCGGAGAAGATAGCTGTTATAGTTATTAACACTCGTACTATTGGTTGACACATTTTTCTTCTTGTTACAACGTTTTTTAATTTTTCTTTTTCTTAACGTTACATATTACACTCTTTTGTAGCAGTTAGTAAAATACATAAGAATTAATCCAAACTAATAACCAATCACATAACATTTCAACAGAGCATTTCGCTCGTGCGTGTGCACTGCTTGGAGTCGTCATAGCGAGAGAGGGATTTTTCGTACGCTACCACTGGTACAGGACAATAGATAGTGGGGTGTTTATTCCGCGAGAATATAGTCCCGGTCTCTCTTTAAATAAACTTTTTTATTTATACAAACTATCGCTAGATAAAAATACATCATTTACATTAGTTGTTTTCGTGACTATCTGTGTCTTCAGATTCTTTAATTATTAACATTATTTTTCCATATTATTTTAATTACAGAAGACTCGGTAAACATGTCGAGTCCGGTATCAACAGGTAGGCGCCTGATAACAAGCAAAGGGTTAAATGCGACAATAATAATTATTTACAATATGTCTTTTCTTTACCGTTTCTTTGCCCTTATTAATTACTACTTCCATTCACACTTAGTACCTACATGTTTTTTAATTATCAGTGTGAGATTTAAATGGTTAATTGTTCGCAACTTAAAATTTTTTTTTATTTCTTTATTTTTTATAATTGTCACAATTTAAATCATCACATACTCCGCCTCTTAACCAACACCGACTCCGGAAAATTTGGTTAGATACGTACCGAGAGTACGCTTGGGGAGTAGAGTGTGAAATTTCTTATTATTATCATTATTTATTATTATTCTCTTTTATTATTATTACTGCACAGTTCATTTGTTTTAAATTCTCTTTAAATGATCTAGTTCTCATTTAAATGTTCGCTTTCGTGAAATTCCCTTTATCTCACTTCTTACAGTACTAACTTATAATACTAATTTCCCTAATTTCAGCAACTCACAATATCGTGGCCCGACTGACATCAGCTTACTCTAACACTACAGGTTAGCTTTCAGCATTCATAAATGATCTCTTGGCTCTCTTGGCTCATCATTATCCTTTTCAGCCGGCGCCGTTGTGACTCGTTACTTAACATGTATATAATTCTATCTTGATTATACACCGGTATATAATTCTATCTTGATTATATACCATAGACTTACTTTTAAATAATCCAAAGAGGGTCTCATACTACACTCTTGATTATAGTTACTTGGAGAGAAGCGGAATTTCACGAGGATACTTCTCTTTTAACTCTTTAACAATAACTAGACAAACTATGCGGAAGGGGACACTTTACACGCTGCATTTTATTTCACACGCGGTGGCATTCATTGTTTAGGGAGTGCTACCGTTTATACAATAGAGAGGGTGGCTGCTTAGTACAATCCTGAACACGCATTATTTCTTCTAACTGGCCACCACAACTGGGGTGCTTACTAATCTACGTTACTTGTATTATTATTATTCTTTTCTCTTACTTCTACGCTACACTTCACACATTTAGTATAAATCAAGAATTATTTAGCCTTATTATTTAAACAATTATTATTCTCTTTATTCTGATTTACTTTCTTTATAATTAATTAATTACTTTGGAGCATTTACGAAACGCACCTAGAATTATTTACTATCTACTACCATATTATTTAGAATACTCTTTATTTACTTTGTTTTGGGACTTGGGGTATAATACTTTATCTAACAAGGGAGGGTTAACTAAGTCATTTATTTCTTATTATTTACTTTACTCAGATTTAAGAAACTTCGTTTTTTCATTTGTTTAGGACTCGGTTGTTTACTTCGGGAAGCATCATTCCATAAAATTAATTAGTACACTTGTTTTGTTTAGTCAGTAGTTCACATAACTCATCGTCTCAATAGAAACACGAATTACACATTTATGCAGGCTTGTACAGGAAAACTACAGGTCTTAAATCGTCGAAAATTGACATGCTAGAGACTGAATACTTTGACACGTACATACATGAATTGGTATAATACAATCTAATCTTTTCACGTATAATTATATACGAGTATGTGCGTAATCTCACACAAAATATACACTTATATTTATACACTTATAAATATCGTCAATATTATTCATATATGCTACTTAGCCTCTTACTTTTTACATACAATTTCCTAACTGAGTGCATCGGTATACAGAATGGAGTATTTTATAATTGACACTAAGTACACTAAGCATTTACACAACATGAATTAAAATCAGTGGTGCATTTTAATAATAAAATTATTTACTTGTTTTTTTTTGTTTTAATTTTCAACATAGGTCTGAAATCTTTTGTTACTGGGCAAGGGGTCACACACTTTTTAATACAATAGAGGGAGGTGATTTATTGTCTAACGCAACTTTGCGCTAGGGTGACAAGGACACTCTCACACAGGCTTGGACAAGAATTAAACTGGTTTGATTTTGTTTACAAACAGACGTGTTGTTGAATGAACTCTTGACAAGCACATACCTGATGTTATATCGAATACACGGGGCGTCTTTAGTCAATATTATGTTCATTGCTATATCTAAATAATAATTAAAATTACCTATTTACAAAACTATTATAATAACTATTATCGTTTAATTTTATTTAAGATTTTAGACACATTTAAAGTACATGAGTAAATAAATCAACAGTTTATGGTCTGGGTTAATAGGCACAATTACTGCTTAATAACACAAGTCACAAAATTTCTTTTTTTTTGTGATTTTTAATTAGCAGCAAAATTTTAACTAATTAGCAGAGTTGCGCAATTTATAACCTCTTCTCTTGAGTTATAACAGAGGGAACCCAAAGTAATTGGTTCGGCCAATTACTTCAGGCTGCCTTATTCGGGACGAGCTGAAATTTAAACAGAACAACACACAGTAAATATAAAAGGAATCAGGGCAGGGAAAACTGTTGATTTATGTACTCAGTATATGTGTGCAACAAGAAGATTTCCCTTTATTAAACATTTAAAATAAAACAAATGACATTTACTCAAAAAACAGATCCCATTACATTATTAATTAAATTATTAACTTGTTTAAATTGCTTTATATAGACTGTGGGATCACAACAAATTATATTTAGCTTTTCCCCGGATCCGGGTAACCATTTGGTATTTAGTGTTTAAACTTTAAAAATTAATTATATTCAATTCAAGATATTAGCTTGCAAGACTGTTACTTTTACTTTTACTTTTACTTTTAAGTTTCATTATTCCATTTGAAGAATGGTATTAATTATACTACGATACGTTAAAATCTAAACTGTTACAATTGTAAGAAGCCTGAATAGTTACAATTAAATTCTTAGATTTAAATTTTTATATTCTTATAAAGTCAATCGTCTCTGAAAGTCTCTTTAAGAGAGTATTGTGTTACAATTACTATTATTATTATTCCTCGATAGACGTGCTATCGAGTCACCTTTAATTTGGGATGTAGAAGTCTCCTCCATATGGTTACATCTTGGGAATCCTAAGAGCGTCGTCCTCGTCTAGGTCTGGTCTCAGTTGTTCACGGCTTAAACGTCTGCAGGATAGAGTGGGCCTTCTACACAGGTACTCGTTGATTCTCAGATGTCTCGAACTGCATTATCGGTCGGGTCTACTAGAGTTGTAATTCTGATGATTCATGTCTCCAGGCAGGATGTTGTGAAGAGTCGTCAATCGGAGAAGATAGCTGTTATAGTTATTAACACTCGTACTATTGGTTGACACATTTTTCTTCTTGTTACAACGTTTTTTAATTTTTCTTTTTCTTAACGTTACATATTACACTCTTTTGTAGCAGTTAGTAAAATACATAAGAATTAATCCAAACTAATAACCAATCACATAACATTTCAACAGAGCATTTTGCTCGTGCGTGTGCACTGCTTGGAGTCGTCATAGCGAGAGAGGGATTTTTCGTACGCTACCACTGGTACAGGACAATAGATAGTGGGGTGTTTATTCCGCGAGAATATAGTCCCGGTCTCTCTTTAAATAAACTTTTTTATTTATACAAACTATCGCTAGATAAAAATACATCATTTACATTAGTTGTTTTCGTGACTATCTGTGTCTTCAGATTCTTTAATTATTAACATTATTTTTCCATATTATTTTAATTACAGAAGACTCGGTAAACATGTCGAGTCCGGTATCAACAGGTAGGCGCCTGATAACAAGCAAAGGGTTAAATGCGACAATAATAATTATTTACAATATGTCTTTTCTTTACCGTTTCTTTGCCCTTATTAATTACTACTTCCATTCACACTTAGTACCTACATGTTTTTTAATTATCAGTGTGAGATTTAAATGGTTAATTGTTCGCAACTTAAAATTTTTTTTTATTTCTTTATTTTTTATAATTGTCACAATTTAAATCATCACATACTCCGCCTCTTAACCAACACCGACTCCGGAAAATTTGGTTAGATACGTACCGAGAGTACGCTTGGGGAGTAGAGTGTGAAATTTCTTATTATTATCATTATTTATTATTATTCTCTTTTATTATTATTACTGCACAGTTCATTTGTTTTAAATTCTCTTTAAATGATCTAGTTCTCATTTAAATGTTCGCTTTCGTGAAATTCCCTTTATCTCACTTCTTACAGTACTAACTTATAATACTAATTTCCCTAATTTCAGCAACTCACAATATCGTGGCCCGACTGACATCAGCTTACTCTAACACTACAGGTTAGCTTTCAGCATTCATAAATGATCTCTTGGCTCTCTTGGCTCATCATTATCCTTTTCAGCCGGCGCCGTTGTGACTCGTTACTTAACATGTATATAATTCTATCTTGATTATACACCGGTATATAATTCTATCTTGATTATATACCATAGACTTACTTTTAAATAATCCAAAGAGGGTCTCATACTACACTCTTGATTATAGTTACTTGGAGAGAAGCGGAATTTCACGAGGATACTTCTCTTTTAACTCTTTAACAATAACTAGACAAACTATGCGGAAGGGGACACTTTACACGCTGCATTTTATTTCACACGCGGTGGCATTCATTGTTTAGGGAGTGCTACCGTTTATACAATAGAGAGGGTGGCTGCTTAGTACAATCCTGAACACGCATTATTTCTTCTAACTGGCCACCACAACTGGGGTGCTTACTAATCTACGTTACTTGTATTATTATTATTCTTTTCTCTTACTTCTACGCTACACTTCACACATTTAGTATAAATCAAGAATTATTTAGCCTTATTATTTAAACAATTATTATTCTCTTTATTCTGATTTACTTTCTTTATAATTAATTAATTACTTTGGAGCATTTACGAAACGCACCTAGAATTATTTACTATCTACTACCATATTATTTAGAATACTCTTTATTTACTTTGTTTTGGGACTTGGGGTATAATACTTTATCTAACAAGGGAGGGTTAACTAAGTCATTTATTTCTTATTATTTACTTTACTCAGATTTAAGAAACTTCGTTTTTTCATTTGTTTAGGACTCGGTTGTTTACTTCGGGAAGCATCATTCCATAAAATTAATTAGTACACTTGTTTTGTTTAGTCAGTAGTTCACATAACTCATCGTCTCAATAGAAACACGAATTACACATTTATGCAGGCTTGTACAGGAAAACTACAGGTCTTAAATCGTCGAAAATTGACATGCTAGAGACTGAATACTTTGACACGTACATACATGAATTGGTATAATACAATCTAATCTTTTCACGTATAATTATATACGAGTATGTGCGTAATCTCACACAAAATATACACTTATATTTATACACTTATAAATATCGTCAATATTATTCATATATGCTACTTAGCCTCTTACTTTTTACATACAATTTCCTAACTGAGTGCATCGGTATACAGAATGGAGTATTTTATAATTGACACTAAGTACACTAAGCATTTACACAACATGAATTAAAATCAGTGGTGCATTTTAATAATAAAATTATTTACTTGTTTTTTTTTGTTTTAATTTTCAACATAGGTCTGAAATCTTTTGTTACTGGGCAAGGGGTCACACACTTTTTAATACAATAGAGGGAGGTGATTTATTGTCTAACGCAACTTTGCGCTAGGGTGACAAGGACACTCTCACACAGGCTTGGACAAGAATTAAACTGGTTTGATTTTGTTTACAAACAGACGTGTTGTTGAATGAACTCTTGACAAGCACATACCTGATGTTATATCGAATACACGGGGCGTCTTTAGTCAATATTATGTTCATTGCTATATCTAAATAATAATTAAAATTACCTATTTACAAAACTATTATAATAACTATTATCGTTTAATTTTATTTAAGATTTTAGACACATTTAAAGTACATGAGTAAATAAATCAACAGTTTATGGTCTGGGTTAATAGGCACAATTACTGCTTAATAACACAAGTCACAAAATTTCTTTTTTTTTGTGATTTTTAATTAGCAGCAAAATTTTAACTAATTAGCAGAGTTGCGCAATTTATAACCTCTTCTCTTGAGTTATAACAGAGGGAACCCAAAGTAATTGGTTCGGCCAATTACTTCAGGCTGCCTTATTCGGGACGAGCTGAAATTTAAACAGAACAACACACAGTAAATATAAAAGGAATCAGGGCAGGGAAAACTGTTGATTTATGTACTCAGTATATGTGTGCAACAAGAAGATTTCCCTTTATTAAACATTTAAAATAAAACAAATGACATTTACTCAAAAAACAGATCCCATTACATTATTAATTAAATTATTAACTTGTTTAAATTGCTTTATATAGACTGTGGGATCACAACAAATTATATTTAGCTTTTCCCCGGATCCGGGTAACCATTTGGTATTTAGTGTTTAAACTTTAAAAATTAATTATATTCAATTCAAGATATTAGCTTGCAAGACTGTTACTTTTACTTTTACTTTTACTTTTAAGTTTCATTATTCCATTTGAAGAATGGTATTAATTATACTACGATACGTTAAAATCTAAACTGTTACAATTGTAAGAAGCCTGAATAGTTACAATTAAATTCTTAGATTTAAATTTTTATATTCTTATAAAGTCAATCGTCTCTGAAAGTCTCTTTAAGAGAGTATTGTGTTACAATTACTATTATTATTATTCCTCGATAGACGTGCTATCGAGTCACCTTTAATTTGGGATGTAGAAGTCTCCTCCATATGGTTACATCTTGGGAATCCTAAGAGCGTCGTCCTCGTCTAGGTCTGGTCTCAGTTGTTCACGGCTTAAACGTCTGCAGGATAGAGTGGGCCTTCTACACAGGTACTCGTTGATTCTCAGATGTCTCGAACTGCATTATCGGTCGGGTCTACTAGAGTTGTAATTCTGATGATTCACGTCTCCAGGCAGGATGTTGTGAAGAGTCGTCAATCGGAGAAGATAGCTGTTATAGTTATTAACACTCGTACTATTGGTTGACACATTTTTCTTCTTGTTACAACGTTTTTTAATTTTTCTTTTTCTTAACGTTACATATTACACTCTTTTGTAGCAGTTAGTAAAATACATAAGAATTAATCCAAACTAATAACCAATCACATAACATTTCAACAGAGCATTTCGCTCGTGCGTGTGCACTGCTTGGAGTCGTCATAGCGAGAGAGGGATTTTTCGTACGCTACCACTGGTACAGGACAATAGATAGTGGGGTGTTTATTCCGCGAGAATATAGTCCCGGTCTCTCTTTAAATAAACTTTTTTATTTATACAAACTATCGCTAGATAAAAATACATCATTTACATTAGTTGTTTTCGTGACTATCTGTGTCTTCAGATTCTTTAATTATTAACATTATTTTTCCATATTATTTTAATTACAGAAGACTCGGTAAACATGTCGAGTCCGGTATCAACAGGTAGGCGCCTGATAACAAGCAAAGGGTTAAATGCGACAATAATAATTATTTACAATATGTCTTTTCTTTACCGTTTCTTTGCCCTTATTAATTACTACTTCCATTCACACTTAGTACCTACAGGTTTTTTAATTATAATTGTGAGATTTAAATGGTTAATTGTTCGCAACTTAAAATTTTTTTTATTTCTTTATTTTTTTATAATTGTCACAATTTAAATCGTCACAAGACTGTAGAATGAAAGTGAGCAAGACAGCATACACTGTTGGTATATCAATGGCACGAGTGCACAATATCTTATACGAACATCTGTGTATGACAAAGCTGTGTGCTAGATTGGTGCTGTGTTTGCTGACACTTGACAAAAAACAGCAGCAGAAGGATGTTTCAACTTACTGTTTGACATTCTATACACACAATCCAACCAAATTTTTGCATCGATTCATAACCACTGATCTGCCAAAACACTCTTGAAACCAAACAACAGTCTAAACCAGTGGTTCCCAAAGTAGGGTCTGTGGACGCGGACACTTATAAGAAAAAATAAAATATACCGCAATTTTCTACGATTTTTTGTGCTCTAAAATCTAATTTTTAGAATCTTAAAACAATTAGTATAAGATTCTAGCAATTTTTTTTAGTTCAAACTAATTGTAATTGTAAAAGTAACTTCAAACTAATGGCTTTAATAATCTCTTTGAATCATATCAACATTATATAGGCAGTATTATTAAGACTGCCTATATTATCGTATAGGCCCTTTCAATACAGAAAACATGTAGAAACTTGCAGTTCATTTTGGAAGACACGATATTTGATGTATTTATTAACTTTTTTTTTGGAAGTTAGTCTGAACAACCTACAAGTCTGGATTAGTGGTATCAGTACTGTACTTAGAACACCAACCTCAAACTGATGGCTAAAATAATGATGAATAATCAAGGTTTTCGCTGGTGGACACTGTTACACTGAGCAACCCATTCTAAGGTAGTGGTAACCAATCCCTTTGGCAGAATGGGTTGGCAAGCTGATGAGAGTAAAGGGGGTCCTGTTAGGGCATAGGGCAGCCTGGGGATAACCTGGGTCCTGGCCTGGCACGATGGCATTAGCAGCAGAATGTGTGCCTAGTATGGAGGCGGAAGAACTTCCAAGGTCAACGGCTGCTACACGGGCTTTTATATTTAAATTTAACATTTAAATTATGCTGTGCCCAAGTTCTGGAGCGCCAATTTTATAACTTAAATGAGTTGTACCCGTTTACGCCCAGCGGTGGACGCCAATTTTATAACTTTAATTTTATGCTGTTTATTTTATTCAGCATAAATTAATTGACATATTTTAATTTATGTGTATTTTCTCTTATCTCAGGGTTTATAAAATAAAATACAGACTTCTTCTTATAAATAGTTCTTCGATTTATTACAATTAGTTATGATTGATTATCATATTTATCATTGACACATGAATTATGCAATTTCCAATCAAAATATAAACATATTCATTTTCATAAATCTTATTTCATTACTCATATTTATAGCTCTAATAATTTAATATTGTAATTCTTATTCAAAGACAAAAACTTTTAATAATTATTCTCTTAAATTTTAAATACTATGACATAGTTAATTACTGATCTGGATTCATTTAAAATCGGTGCTCATAAATAAATTTAATTTCCATAGTTCCTAATATTATTTAATTTTGTTTTTCCATAGTTCCTAATATTATTTAATTTTGTTTTTAAGTAAAATGTTTATCTTAATCCTTTAACTAATTCTTATGAGTTCTTTAAGTGAACAGACAGTGGACCTAATACTAATTATGGCATGAAAAATTTACTTGTGGTATGTATCCAAATCTGGTAGAGGTTCGTATGGTGTGGTTTGCATGTTGATCGTCTGGCGTAACTGAGATAATTCCCTCTGGATTAGCAGATTGTAACGTGGTCTCCCGTGGAGTCACACAAGACACAGCACAGCACCAAACTTCACTCACTCGGAATTAGTTCGCGTTAATTGTTATTATAGTTATTCGCTTCCACAGGCATTAATGATTATTATTTATCAACCGCGTTATGGTTTGAACTACTGTTATTTACGAGTTTAGTTCGTCTCGTAATGTTACTCGATGATAAAGTTATTGTTGCGTATTTGCAAAACTAAATTACAGCGTTATTTAATTATCATTCGTGTTGTACTAATTCACTTGTATGTCACTAATAAAATTACAGTTCTTTTACCGAAATTGTTTTAGTACGAACTTACTTTTCTAACCATCGTACCGAATTTCTCTAAGTCCAATAACTATGGAATCTCGGTCGCGGACTTACACTCCCGTTTCCGTAAAAATTTTTAGTTAAACTCCTTGATCGCGCCTTTCTCGCGTCCCTATATCGAATTCCGTATTTCTCCCACTTAATTCTGATTTTTATTACGCTGTTTTCTAATTGGTTCTACTTTACGACTCTTCAGATCTAGAGACCACCTATTTTTCCGAAAGAACCTCTCTGATAGGCTTTTGGATTCCCACCAGATTCCTTCCCTAGGTCACTACACTGAGGTCGTTGTCGCTGCTAGATACTGTAGCAATAAATTCTTGCCAGTCACTTTTTTGGAGTATACAAAGCAACCCTTAACTTTCTCGTCAAAGTATTGTTTTCGTGCACTTGGTTGTTCTAATGGCATCAACTATTGTTACTTAAAGGCCTCACCAAACTTCCTTTGTATGTCCGTTTCTTTGTCTCTGTTTCCATCAACACATCTTCCTTGAGTTCGGACATTACCCCGAGCTTTCTCTCTTCTCAGTAAGGTCGAAGTCCTGTCGCTGACCGTTTGAGCCTTTCAATAATATATACCCTTTTTTGTTTCGTTATATGCAGCTGGCGTGTATTTTGGTCTATTGTTAATACATACAGCTGCTCTTCAAATGAGTTCGTTTACATTTGTACAATTTTTTCTAAGGATTTGAGGTAGTTGTCAAAATTTAACGTTTTTTTTAAATTTCTGATTTTGGCGTTATATCGTCCCCGAATTTTGCCGCTTTGGATGGATTTCATACATCTAAAAGAGATTCAAAATTCTACGCCCTGTCATCGAGGTTTAACATGACGAAATACATACATTTTATATTCCTAGTATTGGCTCATCATCCGTTGGACGTAGTGTAGTGGATTTGTTACCTGTAGTGACCCACTGCGGGCGGTTCATTATGTAATGTAAACACTACCCTAGGACCATTTTCAAGTTAATTTCGCTTTCCGTTTTTAAATGAATCCATTACACATATATTTTAACTTTCTTTTCTTACAATCCTTATTTAACATAAAATTAAACTTACAAATTAACCTTTAGACATTAAATTTAAATTCGTCATTCAGCATTAATTTAATACAACTCCTTATATATCCCTTACAGGACCTATAATATTTACAAAATTAATTTAGCAAGTTTTATTCAATACTAGTATCATTTATCATATCAATAAATTTTATATTTCTGTAAAATAATTTTTAGAATTCTCTCTTTTCCTTGTACAATTTTAATACATGTTAATCATTATGTTAACCTTTAATTTAACTATTCATTATCATATTAACATTAATTTACTCTATAGTACTTTGCAGTATTTTATTATTTAAGTTTTTTTTTTTAATTTTTTTTTTTAATACACCAATTAAGTTACATCTTGCTATTCTAATAATATTATAGATTTCAATGACATAAATTAATGAAGTTTTCTACATTAATTCGCTATTAATGTCCTTTGATAGTCCATCTTTTACTTATTGTCACTTCTCAATCATTTCACTATTTAATTGAATTTTAAGAGTCCTTGTATCACATATATATGTACATATCACTATTCTAATTTTATTGATTGTTCGCATTCAATTGTTATATTAAACAATCTTATTCTAACCATATTAATTGTCCTTACATTTGCATTCATTTAACATATATATATATATATATATATATATATATTGTCTATGCACTCATGTCAATACGATTATCGCTAAATTTTTGTTCACATTTTGTTATCAAGAAGATTATAGTCACTGCTACACTTCGTTAGTACTTTACTTCATCGTTTATACAATTATACAACTATCATTTTAGTTTAATTATTGTTAAAATTACTACATTTCATTTAGTATTCTATTGCATCTTACAATTGCTTTATAATTTATAACTTTTCACTGGCGTCAATTAAGAATCTGAATGATACTTTTTTAGTTGCCTAGTGTTGAATATTCCTCGTATAGAATCGTTATTCTGGTCATCCTGTAATTGGTACGTAGCGCTTCCGATTTTTCTTACTATTGTGTACGGACCCTCATATATCGCACAGAATTTTCCTATTATATTCTGAGTAGCGTCCGATATATATGATGCGCTCGTATCAGAACTCTTTCTCCCACTTCAAATTCCGTAATTTTCTTTGATTTATTTATTCGGGCCGCTTGTCGCTCTCCCCTTTCCTTGATTCGTAATTGTAGTCTTTCTACATTTACTCCTTCATTGTTAATCACAATAGGATCTACATACTGTTCCCAATGTCTGGTTGGTCTTTTTCCAAACTGAGCTTCGTATGGCGTAATCTTTATTGTCTCTTGGTATGTTTCATTCAGACACAACTTGATTGTTTTTATGTATTTTGCCCATTTAGTGTGTCTCTCTCTGACAAAAATACGGAACAGGTTTTTGAGCTGCCGGTTCCACCTTTCCGCAATATTAGTGCAAGGATTCCGAATCGCTGTGTATTTAGGTTGTATGTTTAGCTCCTTCAGACCCTGCATCCATTTCCGAGACGTGAATTGCGTGCCATTGTCTGTCAACACACATCCGGTTTACCATGTATATCAATGTATTGTTGTAGTCGTTTCAATGTTATGTTTGTGGTGGCTCTACGTAAAGCATACAACTCCACGTATTTCGTAAAATTGTCCACAATCACTAATAGATACTTCACTCCACCACTGGACATCGGTAGAGGTCCGTAATAGTCCACGCTTAAGAGATCTCCCTTTCTTGTAGGCAGGATGGGTCTTGTTTCTCCAGAAATGAGTCGATTCCCACTGTCTTTACACCTCTGACACAGGTCACAACATCTGATCAGCTGGCTGACACTCTTGCACATTTCTTCGAATGTAAAGTGCTCCTTCAGAAGCTGCAGAGTCCTTTTTGTACCTAGATGGCCATATATCTGGTGGATCTCTTGTATCAATTCCTTCCGAATTTCCTTTGGGATGTATAATTTCCACTGCGTCTTCCATCTCCTATATAGTTTATTGTTTATTACTTTGAAATGTTGGTTTAATTTATCATGGTCTCCCTCCTTAACTCTGTTGATCAATTGTCCTAACTTCTTGTTTTCCATTTGTAGCAGGTGTATTTTTCTTAACTTTGTTGTTATATCTTTGTTCATTTTATTTCCATTGTGTGGATGTAGTATTCGTATTTCTCGTCGATGGGTTCGTTTATAGTATCACCTTCTGGGTACCTGGTTAAGAGGTCTGCAACAACATTGTCTTTACCCTTGCAGTGTAATATCTCGAAGTTATACTCTTGTATCGCAAGTATCCATCTTGCGATCCTGGTATTATTTAAATGGCATTTTTGTATAAACATTAACGCTTTGTTATCGGTTAATATAGTAAGAGGTTGGCCTATTATATATATCCTGAATTTCTTTAAACATTGGACGATTGCTAATAGCTCCTTTTCAGTAGTAAAATAGTTATTCTCGCATTTTGAATGTTCGGCTAATGTACACTATTACGGCGATCTCCCCTTCCTTATCGATCTGGTATAGTTGACCTCCGTAAGCATAGTTGCTTGCGTCACACTGCAGATAGAAACGGTGTCCCTGTATAGGAAATTTTAATACCACAGACTCTATAAATCATTCTTTTACAAGTTGGAATTGCTCCTCCATCGTTTTATCCCATTTAAACTTAATGCCTTTCTTTAGTAGTTGCAATAAAGGTTGTGTGCACTCCGCGTACTTACTGGTGAACGTATTATAAAAGTTTGATAAACCCAAGAAACCTTTTAATTGCTTTGGGTTTCGTGGAGATGAGAAATTTAAAATTGCTGAAACTTTATCCGGTGTTGGTTTGATTCCTTTTGTAGTTAGACAGTAACCCAAATATGGTATTTCCTTCCTGAAAAACTGAGATTTCTTTAAATTGACTGTGATATTAGCTTTCTTTAAGTTGTCCAACAAGCTATTTAAGTGTTCCATATGTTCTTCCTCACTTTGCGAGAAACACAAGATGTCATCTACGTAGATAATCGTATGTTGCTTAACTTCCTCGGTCATCACATGGTCGAGTCCCCTGGCCAAGCCTGCTAGGCTGGTGCTCAATCCAAACGGCGTTACTTTAAATCGGTAGCTCTTACCTTCGTATAAGAAACCAGTGTGATCTCGACATTCCTCCTTGAGTGGAATCTGCCAGAAACTGTTTGTTAAGTCTATTGTGGACATAACTTTGATGTTGCTGCACCTTGCGAGGATCTCGTTGATCGGCGGAGGTCCCTCATAATCTGGGATAGTGATACTATTCACCTTCCGGGCATCTAGGCATAATCGCACCCTCCCGTCCCTTTTAATTACAGTTACCAGAGGTTGTATGTAAGGGCTGTGGGCTCGTTCTATTATCCCAAATTCCAGCATCCTTTGAATTTCATCCTGAACTGCCCTCTGATACTTGATGGGGACGGCCCACCCCTTTTGCAGGTAAGGTGTGCTGTCGGTAACCCGGAAACTATGCTGGTATCCGTTATGATCCCTGGCCTATCTGTAAAGATTTCCTTGTTTTTATCCAGCAACTGCCCCAATTGACTTAACCTTGTCTGATCCATACCTTCTAATTCTTTAAGTTTTCTGCAGATTTTGTGACGATTTAAATTGTGACAATTATAAAAAATAGAGAAATAAAGAAATTTTAAGTTGCGAACAATTAACCATTTAAATCTCACAATGATAATTAAAAAACATGTAGGTACTAAGTGTGAATGGAAGTAGTAATTAATAAGGGCAAAGAAACGGTAAAGAAAAGACATATTGTAAATAATTATTATTGTCGCATTTAACCCTTTGCTTGTTATCAGGCGCCTACCTGTTGATACCGGACTCGACATGTTTACCGAGTCTTCTGTAATTAAAATAATATGGAAAAATAATGTTAATAATTAAAGAATCTGAAGACACAGATAGTCACGAAAACAACTAATTTAAATGATGTATTTTTATCTAGCGATAGTTTGTATAAATAAAAAAGTTTTATTTAGAGAGAGACCGGGACTATATTCTCGCGGAATAAACACCCCACTATCTATTGTCCTACACCAGTGGTAGCGGACGAAAAATCTCTCTCTCGCTATGACGACTCCAAGCAGTGCACGCACGAGCGAAATGCTCTGTTGAAATGTTATGTGATTGGTTATTAGTTTGGATTAATTCTTATGTATTTTACTAACTGCTACAAAAGAGTGTAATATGTAACGTTAAGAGAAAGAAAAATTAAAAAAACGTTGTAACAAGAAGAAATATGTGACAACCAATAGTACGAGTGTTAATAACTATAACAGCTATCTTCTCCGATTGACGACTCTTCACAACATCCTACCTGGAGACATGAATCATCAGAATTGCAACTCTAGTAGACCCGACCGATAATGCAGTTCGAGACATCTGAGAATCAACGAGTACCTGTGTAGAAGGCCCACTCTATCCTGCAGACGTTTAAGCCGTGAACAACTGAGACCAGACCTAGACGAGGACGACGCTCTTAGGATTCCCAAGATGTAACCATATGGAGGAGACTTCTACATCCCAAATTAAAGGTGACTCGATAGCACGTCTATCGAGGAATAATAATAATAGTAATTGTAACACAATACTCTCTTAAAGAGACTTTCAGAGACGATTGACTTTATAAGAATATAAAAATTTAAATCTAAGAATTTAATTGTAACTATTCAGGCTTCTTGCAATTGTAACAGTTTAGATTTTAACGTATCGTAGTATAATTAATACCATTCTTCAAATGGAATAATAATGAAACTTAAAAGTAAAAGTAAAAGTAAAAGTAACAGTCTTGCAAGCTAATATCTTGAATTGAATATAATTAATTTTTAAAGTTTAAAGACTAAATACCAAATGGTTACCCGGATCCGGGGAAAAAGCTAAATATAATTTGTTGTGATCCCACAGTCTATATAAAGCAATTTAAACAAGTTAATAATTTAATTAATAATGTAATGGGATCTGTCTTTTGAGTAAATGTCATTTGTTTTTTTAAATGTTTAATAAAGGGAAATCTTCTTGTTGCACACATATACGGAGTACATAAATCAACAGTTTTCCCTTCCCTGATTCCTTTTATATTTACTGTATGTTGTTCTGTTTAAATTTCAGCTCGTCCCGAATAAGGCAGCCTGAAGTAATTGGCCGAACCAATTACTTTGGGTTCCCTCTGTTATAACTCAAGAGAAGAGGTTATAAATTGCGCAACTCTGCTAATTAGTTAAAATTTTGCTGCTAATTAAAAATCACAAAAAAAAAGAAATTTTGTGACTTGTGTTATTAAGCAGTAATTGTGCCTATTAACCCAGACCATAATCTGTTGATTTATTTACTCATGTACTTTAAATGTGTCTAAAATCTTAAATAAAATTAAACGGTAATAGTTATTATTATAGTTTTGTAAATAGTTAATTTTAATTATTATTTAGATATAGCAATGAACATAATATTGACTAAAGACGCCCCGTGTATTCGATCAGGTATGTGCTTGTCAAAAGCTCATTCAACAACACGTCTGTTTGTAAACAATATCAGACCGGTTGATTTCTTGTCCGCTCCTGTAAGTGTGTATATTGTCATTGTGAGACTCCCCCATCGCGGAATTAACTATCACTTCACCCTCTGTGTTAGCTCTATTGTTATAAGTAGCGTGTCCTTTCCTGTGTGTCGTTGCCGCGGATTCCCCCTTTTGCCGTACGCATCTGTAAACATGTGTGAGATTTCTCTCTCTCTACCTATGTAAAATGACAACCTTTGTCATCTCATTTTAATTGTTTATTAATAAATGTGTAAGAATACGATTTATTTATATTGTTATGTTTGTGTAAAATGATATAGCGTTGTATAGTAGTAAATACAAATAGTAGAATAATTAGTTCTAGCCACTTTACGAAAATGGCTGAATTTAATCCTGATTTATTAGTAAAAGATGAGCTATGCTACGAAGCACTTTTACGAGGTCTAAAACACGTGAATGTAACCGTGTCTGAATTACGAAAATCATTACGCCAATCCGGATCTGAGACAAGCTCGCAGTTAGACAAATTGCGTGAACTCGATTATGACGGCGAACGAGAAACCTGTTATGCGAAATATAGGGAACTGATAGTATTATCTCAGAACCTTAAGGAAAAGAAATCACCTACGGAACTTTTGCGCGTTACTCAACGTATAGAACATTTAACCCACCGATTAAATAATTTATTAAGCTGGCCCGACGTCACCGTAGTCCCCGCCGATGTGCAGAAATTTTCAGACGAGGCATTAAGCCAATTACCCATGATTATTAACGACTTAAGACGAAAGTCAGATGAATCGAGAATGGAGGAAATTGAGCAAGACTTACAAAAATTATATATCTCCCCTGGTCAATCCCCTATTGTAGAACTCCCTCCCACCACCTTGAACCCCGAATCACCCACCGTATCTAAGATACAACTGAGTCCTGAACAATTACCTAGTAGAAAATTAAATACCTTAACTATGTTAGAACCACCACCCCCTAACGTTCAACGTACTCGCACTAGTCAATATGCGATTGCTAATCCTAATGCAACCACTAATTCTTCGAACGAAATACAAAACGTAAATTTTAATGTTGACCTCTACGGAAAGATTTCCCACCCAGTAGAGAAAATAATTAATGAAATTCCTTACACCGATGGGTTAAGTATAACGATACTGTTAACTTTTATCAAATACCTACTGCAAATAAAAGATCTACAACAATTAAACGATCGGCAAATACTGCAAGTAATATTACCCAAATGTAAACCACCATTACGAGATCGTGTACTAGAAACATTAAACTCGAGTCTTCCAGTAGAAGAACTTCACACGAAAATAATCAAATATTTTATCCCCACTGGAATTTATGAGGATATCAAAAGAAATACTGTACTTCGAGTACAAGGAGCTCATGAAAGACTGGCCCACTATATTGCGGACATCCGTGAATCGTCACGTATACTACAAGTCGACTAGACTGAAAAACAATTGGTCGATACTATCCTAGTAGGCTTATCTCCTGATGAACGCTCCCGTTTAGCACTAATAAGTAGACCCCTTACGTTCGCGGACTTTGAACAATGTAGTATTCACTCTTCCAATGTGTGGTACGCAGATCAGCACAGACATGCATCGGTATCCACTACACAACATAGAAAAGAAATGCAAGCCTTAGTCTCTGACGCAAGAAGTCTACGAGAAAGAAAACCATTTCGAAGATCAACTTACGGCCATGGTAAGTCCAAGGAGGCTCAACCGCGACAGGAAACCTGTGAGACCCAACGTAAAGAATATGTATGCTATAACTGTGGAAAATCCGGACATCTCAGTAGAAACTGTAAACAGAAACAGTATAATCAAAAAACTCATTATCCAAAAAACATGTAAGGCAGGGAGATCCGAAACCCTGTGTCTTCCGCAGCATCGTAAAAAAAGGTAAACCCCTGAGAGTCAATAAGATAAAACAAATTAATAATAATAACAAAAGAAAACTAGACCCCTATGTAAAAAAATTTATCGATAAATGTAACGCTATTAATAAGTGTGATTTCAGTAAGTGTCAATTACCTTATGTACAAGTAGACCTTGGTTTAACATCCACCCTCGATTTAATTGATTCCGGATCAACGCGAAGTTTAATTAGTCATGACCTCGCCAATAAGTTATTTAAACATAATTTAGTTAAACGCAGTCAATCTGTAAATATTAAATGCTCAACCGCTAACAAACAAAACTTAATGATAAAACTTATCATTACATGTAAAGTAAAAATTAAAAATTTTACGTGGTTTTTCCAATGTTAGTGTGCGACGAATTAGGATCCGAGTTAATATTGGGAGCTGATTTTATCAGTAAAACAGGAATAATTCTAAATATTCATGATAAGAAATTTTACTTTGGATTCGATCGTTCACGGAAATATAACTTGGAGGATAATTCAAATAACAGAGAAAGTACTAGCACTACTTCTTCACATGTAAAGCATCACGAATGTGAATTAGGTCATCTGGAAAGTAACGATAGACGGAACATACAAAAGTTAATAAATCAATTCTCCAATGTCCTCACCCCAAAGTTAGGACTGACGGACCTGATAGAGTATAAGATAAATTTGAGCGATAATAAAATAATACGTTTAGCCCCATACAAGTTATCACCGCCAAAAATGGAAGTAATGAGGAACCAAATTAATAAACTGTTAGAACAAGGAGTCATCGAACCCTCTACGTCATCTTATTCATCCCCCGCGTTTTTAGTACCCAAAAGCAACGATAAACATAGATTAGTTGTAGACTATAGACAACTAAATAAACGGATAGAATTTGAATCAATACCACTTCCCGACATCCACAGTGCTTTTCATTATTTTACGAAAGCAAAAATTTTTACCATTATGGATTTGAATCAGGCATTTCATCAGATACCCCTTTCGGAAGAATCGAAACGTCTCACCGCTTTTGCCGTCCCTTTCCACCTATACCAATTTACAAGGGTACCCTTTGGTATATCCCAAGGTAGTTCTGTATGTAGCAGATTATTAGAAAAATTATTTCATGACATAAAGTTTAAATATGTGTATCACTACCTAGATGACATTGTTATTTACAGTGAGTCAATTGAACAACATCTTGAACATTTACGTGAAGTACTATCCCGATTAGAGAAAGCTGGATTAACTGTAAACCCCAGTAAAGTAAATTTTGCTGTGACACAATTCTCCTTTTTAGGTCACATCGTAAAAGCCAACGGAAAGGTAAGCATAGACCCTGAGCGCACCCGTGCTATCAGAGAATTTTTACCACCGCGGGATGCAAAAGGAATTGCCCGATTTTTAGGAATGATAAATTATTTCCACAAGTATATTCCACATCTAGCCGAAATTGCAGCACCGCTAAATACTTTGAGAAAGAAGGGAGTAAAATTTGAGTGGAATGAGCAACACCAAACCGCATTTGAGATATTAAAAGAACGCATCATATCACCTCCTGTACTACAATTAGCCGATTTTACTAAACCGTTTGTTGTGCAAACAGACAGTTCAAGTGTCGCCCTAGGTGCAGTAATATATCAGGAAGTAGATAACTCTCGCTTACCAATTAGTTACACTTCACGCACCCTGACAGACCAAGAAAAGAAATACTCTGCTTACGAATTAGAATGTTTAGCTATCGTTTTCGCGTTTGAGAAGTTCAAACCATTTTTAGAACATAAAGAGTTTTTGTTAGAAACAGATAATCAAGCTTTATCCTGGCTACTAAATCACCCAAAACAATTAGGTCGTATCGGAAGATGGGTATTAAGATTAAATTGTTTTAAGTTCAAAGTACAACATATTAGAGGCACCCAAAACGTTGTTGCCGATACCCTGTCACGTATGTTCCAGCCGAGTAGTAATAATTACGAAAACAAGAGTAGAGAGACACCAATTATTAATACGTTGATTACCGAATTTCCTCTTGCATTTACGGATTTAGCCCATTATCAACAACAAGACTCACGCTTGAGTCCGATTATCGAACAACTTGAAAAAGGAAACAAGTCAGAAAAATACCTATTAAGTAAGAAAGTATTATGTTGTAGAATAGCGAACGGAAAATATTCACGAATCATCGCCCCGGATATTATTAAACCTATGCTAATGGAATATTATCACTCTTCCCCCATTGGAGCACATATGGGAATAAATAAAACCATACATCGGATTCGTAGAGAATACCACTGGGAAAATATGAACAGTGAGATTGCTAACTTTGTAAAAAGGTGTAAGTTGTGTGCACTCAGCAAACCAGCGAGAAACAGCCAAATAAGTCAGTTAATATCTGAGATTCCTGCTACCCCATTCTCCAAAATTTATTTAGACTTTTCTGGACCCTACCCACGTTGCAAATCAGGAAATACAATGTTACTAATTTGCGTAGATTCTTTTAGTAAATTCGTCTGGATGTACCCCATGCGGCGAGCTTTAGCTACGACAACAGTAAGCATTCGACAGAATAGATTATTCAAAGAATTCGGTATTCCAGTCCATCTAGTGTCGGACAACGGACCACAGTTTAAGTCTAAGGAATTCAGGAACATGTGTTTCAAACTAGGTATAGACCACATTACCACTACAGAGTATCGTCCGCAAGGTAATATAGCTGAGAGGTATTTGCGAAACCTAAAATCTGCTTTAATAGCCTACCATGCTAACGACCATACTTCGTGGGACCAGAACCTATCCTGGATACAATTCGCCTTTAATTCGGCATATCATGAAGGACATAAGTCTACCCCATTCGAATTATTGTTCAAGTATAAACCTAACCACCCATTATCCACAAAGTGGAAAATACATGAATTATTACCCCTTGAAATTAGGGATAAAAATATTAGGAAAATATGGAATGAAGCGCGTGCTAATTTACGAACAAACTTAGCGAAGTCAAGGAAATATTACGAGCAAAAGAATAATAATAATAAAGTAAAGTACCAAATCGGAGACTTAGTTATGTATAAAACGCACCCAACGAGTAGTGCAGTCGATAAGACGACTTCCAAGCTATCATACAGATGGTGCGGTCCTTATCAAATTCAAAAATACTTAAACTCCGGTAACTGTAACTCTGTATGAACCCTCTACTCACAAATATGTGCGAAGGACACATATTTCACAGATAAAACGTTATCTTGAAGAAGAAAATAGTAGAGTGCCAATTAAATAAATAAATGTGAAGACAATGTTTAGTACTCAACTGCAAAAGTACTTAAGTAACCTTTGGCTACCTTGTCGTATAAGTAGGTACGAGGCCTGATCAACCTTGAATCCTCTTCATCGAAAGTAAAGCAAAGCAAGAAGTCAGCTGACATCCAATAAAAAAAAAAAAAAAAAAAAAAAATGGAGTAATTAAAGAGTAAATTCTATAACTAGAGAAACTCTCAAGAAAAAGAAAAATCCGGTAGTAGTCATAAGTAGTAGAGTTAAGAAAATTTAGAATGTTGAAAATACTTTTATAGTGTGTGAATTTTATGTAGTAATCGAATTAGTGTGTAAAATATGAAGTATATGTATAGATAGTAAGAATCAGCAAGTCAAGAACGACCGATGCTGTTAGTAATTAGATCCAGCTAGAAACGGGTGAGAGAAATTTAACACTGTACTCCCCAAGCATACTCTCGGTACGTATCTAACCAAATTTTCCGGAGTCGGTGTTGGTTAAGAGGCGGAGTATGTGACGATTTAAATTGTGACAATTATAAAAAATAGAGAAATAAAGAAATTTTAAGTTGCGAACAATTAACCATTTAAATCTCACAATGATAATTAAAAAACATGTAGGTACTAAGTGTGAATGGAAGTAGTAATTAATAAGGGCAAAGAAACGGTAAAGAAAAGACATATTGTAAATAATTATTATTGTCGCATTTAACCCTTTGCTTGTTATCAGGCGCCTACCTGTTGATACCGGACTCGACATGTTTACCGAGTCTTCTGTAATTAAAATAATATAGAAAAATAATGTTAATAATTAAAGAATCTGAAGACACAGATAGTCACGACAACAACTAATGTAAATGATGTATTTTTATCTAGCGATAGTTTGTATAAATAAAAAAGTTTATTTAAAGAGAGACCGGGACTATATTCTCGCGGAATAAACACCCCACTATCTATTGTCCTGCACCAGTGGTAGCGGACGAAAAATCTCTCTCTCGCTATGACGACTCCAAGCAGTGCACACGCACGAGCGAAATGCTCTGTTGAAATGTTATGTGATTGGTTATTAGTTTGGATTAATTCTTATGTATTTTACTAACTGCTACAAAAGAGTGTAATATGTAACGTTAAGAGAAAGAAAAATTAAAAAAACGTTGTAACAAGAAGAAATATGTGACAACCAATAGTACGAGTGTTAATAACTATAACAGCTATCTTCTCCGATTGACGACTCTTCACAACATCCTACCTGGAGACATGAATCATCAGAATTGCAACTCTAGTAGACCCGACCGATAATGCAGTTCGAGACATCTGAGAATCAACGAGTACCTGTGTAGAAGGCCCACTCTATCCTGCAGACGTTTAAGCCGTGAACAACTGAGACCAGACCTAGACGAGGACGACGCTCTTAGGATTCCCAAGATGTAACCATATGGAGGAGACTTCTACATCCCAAATTAAAGGTGACTCGATAGCACGTCTATCGAGGAATAATAATAATAGTAATTGTAACACAATACTCTCTTAAAGAGACTTTCAGAGACGATTGACTTTATAAGAATATAAAAATTTAAATCTAAGAATTTAATTGTAACTATTCAGGCTTCTTGCAATTGTAACAGTTTAGATTTTAACGTATCGTAGTATAATTAATACCATTCTTCAAATGGAATAATAATGAAACTTAAAAGTAAAAGTAAAAGTAAAAGTAACAGTCTTGCAAGCTAATATCTTGAATTGAATATAATTAATTTTTAAAGTTTAAAGACTAAATACCAAATGGTTACCCGGATCCGGGGAAAAAGCTAAATATAATTTGTTGTGATCCCACAGTCTATATAAAGCAAATTAAACAAGTTAATAATTTAATTAATAATGTAATGGGATCTGTCTTTTGAGTAAATGTCATTTGTTTTTTTTAAATGTTTAATAAAGGGAAATCTTCTTGTTGCACACATATACGGAGTACATAAATCAACAGTTTTCCCTTCCCTGATTCCTTTTATATTTACTGTATGTTGTTCTGTTTAAATTTCAGCTCGTCCCGAATAAGGCAGCCTGAAGTAATTGGCCGAACCAATTACTTTGGGTTCCCTCTGTTATAACTCAAGAGAAGAGGTTATAATTTAAGTTTCAATGTCACACACATTTTCTTCTATCGTTATTAAAGGTACTTCATAAGGATGTTCTTCCACATTTTTTACTACCTCCGGTCGTACCTGTATCCACCCTTCTGGTATGTTAATAACCCCCTTCAATTGCTGCAGGAAGTTCATACCAAGAATATACAATTTCTCACTAAACCTGGTACTATTAAAAACACACAATCGACACTTAAATTACTGCTTAATACTACTTCTAAAAATACTTGTTTTCTAATACTTTTTGACCTGTTTCCCACGGCGCTAACTATCGTGGTGTTATTGACGCTGAGGGTTTCATGATGTCCAATCTGTTTTTTATTGCTTTCATACCATTCTTCAGATAGTGCATTCACCGCACTACCTGTATCGATGAGAGCATTTACCGGAACTTGATTAATTTTAATCGCTAGTTCGGGACTTTTTATTACCTTGACATCAATATTTTGCTCCGCTTCTTCCATTAAGTCTTCCTTGATGATTGGGAAGATTGTAGTAATATTTACATTGTCTGTATTTATTTTGTTTTTCTGTTTACACTTTAGGTTTATTTCACTTGGAATTTGGAGTCATTGCTTCGAACCTGAAGGTTGTTCATCCGGTTTTACAGCTGTTTGTCGTTCAATCGTGACGCTGTTTGTAGTGGTTTGTTTACCTCCTCCGCCGCTGCTCCTAGCTGTTGCCTCCCTTTGTGGATAGTTTTCTCTCCAACCAATATGCGGCTTACTGCTTTCATTGTTCGGCTGGCGAGATGGTGCGTCCCTTTTGTAATTTACGGCTCGTCGCTCACCCACTTTCTGTTCATTATTGCTTCCTCTTGTATTTATACTCATATATTCACGAAGAAGTGCTTCAAACCCATTTATGGTCGTTACTCTTCTCGTAACTACAGCGATTTTCAATTCTCTGTTATAATGCCTAGCTAATTTTGTGATCATATGTTTATCAGACATGATCGGGAGTAACTGTCTGCTTCTTAAACACATCGCTCCATGTATTGAATCATGTTAAGCGATCCATTTGGTTTATAGCGCTCATATTAAAGTTGGTCGCGAACCTTCTCTTGTTGAGTCGCACTCCAATATTTGCTCATGAAGGCTTCCTCGAACTCCTTAAACGTCCTTACCTGCTCCCTCACGATTCTCCACCAGAGAGCCGCTTCACCGGTCAAGTGCCGTCCGATCCACCGGGTATTCTTCTCACCATAATACGTTTCCTGAATTTCCCGTAACTCCTTCAAGAACTCCATTGGGAAATTATCCTCCCCGTCGAAAGTGGCTTCCTTATTTATTATCGCTGTATTCATGGCTACAGCCGGTCTTTGTTCAATTTCCTCCAGCCTACGTTGTACTCGTTGCTGATTCTCGCGGACCGTTGTTAGGTTGTTGGCGATCTCATCGAGTTTTCGCCCCTTTTCTGTAGAGACTTCGTTTATCTTCTCTTCCGTACTTCGGTTAGCTTCTTTTATGCTCCTTACTTGCTGTTCAGTTCCGTCGATCTGCAGTTTATTTTGATGTTGATTGTTGATTATGGCTTCTTGCCATTCCTTCCGGTCCCTCTCACGAGTTTCTTTGTTTTCTTTCGCCTGTTTCTTTATTTCTCTGCTTAACTCCTTAATTCCGCTTTCGTTCTTCTTCTGTACTTCTTCTAACTTTTCTGACTGTCTTTGTAGTTCAGTACCCACCTGGTGGATTTGTCCTTGTAAATCTCCTCTCATTAACTCTATTTTTTCGTCTAATTTCTCGGCGAGTTGTTTACTTATTTCTTCATTTTGTTTTTTCGTTTCTTCAGTCCTTTCGTCTGTGTGTTTTCTGGTTTCTTCATGTAGCCTTTTCATTTCTTCATTCTGTTGTTTCATGAATGACATTAACATTTGGAAATTGACTTCAGATGATTGTGGTCCCCGGACACCATTCTCTTCACTCGTTGTAGAGCTCTCTTCATTCACCACATTTCTATCCTCAGACTGCTCCATGCCCATCTGATAGTTAATTTCGAATCCCTCGGAATTTTCTTCCCTTGTCGCCATTTTTGCCTTTCGTCGGGTTATCATTCAGATACTTATCGACAAATAACAATAATAACGTTCTTATTCTACTAACATTTACTTATTTAACTTAGTCTATCTCTAACCACTGTCTGTCACTGCCCTAGCCTAATTTCTTTAATTAAGCCGTGCGGTGCGGCGCCAATTTTATATTTAAATTTAACATTTAATTATGCTGTGCCCCAAGTTCTGGAGCGCCATTTTTATAACTTAAACGAGTTGTACCCGTTTACGCCCAGCAGTGGACGCCAATTTTATAACTTTAATTTTATGCTGTTTATTTTATTCAGCATAAATTAATTGACATATTTTAATTTATGTGTATTTTCTCTTATCTCGGGGTTTATAAAATAAAATGCCGACTTCTTCTTATAAATAGTTCTTCGATTTATTACAATTAGTTATGATTGATTATCATATTTATCATTGACACATGAATTATGCAATTTCCAATCAAAATATAAACATATTCATTTTCATAAATCTTATTTCATTACTCATATTTATAGCTCTAATAATTTAATATTGTAATTCTTATTCAAAGACAAAAACGTTTAATAATTATTCTCTTAAATTTTAAATACTATGACATAGTTAATTACTGATCTGGATTCATTTAAAATCAGTGCTCATAAATAAATTTAATTTCCATAGTTCCTAATATTATTTAATTTTGTTTGTAAGTAACATTTTTATCTTAATCCTTTAACTAATTCTTACGAGTTCTTTAAGTGAACAGACAGTGGACCTAATACTAATTATGGCATGAAAAATTTACTTGTGGTATGTATCCAAATCTGGTAGAGGTTCATATGGTGTGGTTCGCATGTTGATCGTCTGGCGTAACTGCGATAATTCCCTCTGGATTAGCAGATTGTAACGTGGTCTCCCGTGGAGTCACACAAGACACAGCACAGCACCAAACATCACTCACTCGGAATTAGTTCGCGTTAATTGTTATTATAGTAATTCGCTTCCACAGGCATTATTGATTATTATTTATCAACCGCGTTATGGTTTGAACTACTGTTATTTACGAGTTTAGTTCGTCTCGTAATGTTACTCGATGATAAAGTTATTGTTGCGTATTTGCAAAACTAAATTACAGCGTTATTTAATTATCATTCGTGTTGTACTAATTCACTTGTATGTCACTAATAAAATTACAGTTCTTTTACCGAAATTGTTTTAGTACGAACTTACTTTTCTAACCATCGTACCGAATTTCTCTAAGTCCAATAACTATGGAATCTCGGTCGCGGACTTACACTCCCGTTTCCGTCAAAATTTTTAGTTAAACTCCTTGATCGCGCCTTTCTCGCGTCCCTATATCGAATTCCGTATTTCTCCCACTTAATTCTGATTTTTATTACGCTGTTTTCTAATTGGTTCTACTTTACGACTCTTCAGATCTAGAGACCACCTATTTTTCCAAAAAAACCTCTCTGATAGGCTTTTGGATTCCCACCAGATTCCTTCCCTAGGTCACTACACTGAGGTCGTTGTCGCTGCTAGATACTGTAGCAATAAATTCTTGCCAGTCACTTTTTTGGAGTATACAAAGCAACCCTTAACTTTCTCGTCAAAGTATTGTTTTCGTGCACTTGGTTGTTCTAATGGCATCAACTATTGTTACTTAAAGGCCTCACCAAACTTCCTTTGTATGTCCGTTTCTTTGTCTCTGTTTCCATCAACACATCTTCCTTGAGTTCGGACATTACCCCGAGCTTTCTCTCTTCTCAGTAAGGTCGAAGTCCTGTCGCTGACCGTTTGAGTCTTTCAATAATATATACCCTTTTTTGTTTCGTTATATGCAGCTGGCGTGTATTTTGGTCTATTGTTAATACATACAGCTGCTCTTCAAATGAGTTCGTTTACATTTGTACAATTTTTTCTAAGGATTTGAGGTAGTTGTCAAAATTTAACGTTTCTTAGTATGGAGAGCGATGAACTCTGCCTGCTTGCCGTGAGCGTGTTGGGGCTGTTATATGATTTTATTGCCTGTCAATCACCTCTGCGTTTAACACAAGAATTCCCTGTTACGGCGCTTAAACATCTCTACTCAAAATAAGAAATTTTTTTAAAATTTCTGATTTTGGCGTTATACGGCTAAGTCACATTGGTTGCTGTGACCGGGTAGAGAGACCTCGTCAGCCAGAGCAAAGGCAACTCTCTAGGGGATAAACAACCTGAGGCAAATGTTCCTGGTCCTCCAGGTTGGGGGTTGGGCGTAGAGGTAACAACCCAACCCAGAAAAGGCTAACTGTTATGAAACCAAAAGTTATAGGAAAAGCCGGATGGCTCAATAGCAGAAAGACTGGAAATTCTAAAAGACAAAATGATTTGAAGATTGGGACATGAAATGTTCGTTCACTATATAGACCTGGAGCTATGAAGATTCTTTCTTGTGAGGCTCTAAAATATAATATTCATTTACTAGTGATTCAGGAAATGCAGTGGATTGGACATAGTATAATGGATAGGAGAGACTACTCGGTGTTGTATAGCTGTCATGACAAGGACCACACCCTTAGTACTCGATTCTTAGTGGGCCGTAAACTGAAACCAAAGGTGATTGATTTTAAACATTATAATCTGCAAAATCAGAATTAGAGGAACCTTTTTCAACTATATGGTCATAAATGCTCATGCGCCAACTGATGATAAGTCAGACGAAGTAAAAGATGATTTCTACGACTGTCTAGAGAATGCTTATGCTGAATCTCCTAGACATGACATAAAAATAATAAGGTGACATGAACGCAAAAATAGGTAAAGATCACTTGTGCGACAGTGTCGGAAAATATAGTTTACATGTGGAATACTCGGATAATGGACTAAGATTATTGAATCTTGCCACATGTCATAATCTAATAATTGGTGGACACTCTTCAACCATAAAAATATTTATAAAGGTACCTGGACTTCTCCTGATGGACTAACGATCAATCAAATTGATCAGATCTTGATAGACAAATTGCATAGATCAAACCTATTAGATACTACAGTGTATTGCAGTGCAAATATAGACAGGGATCATCTTCTTCTTATAGAACGTCTTAGAGCTAGAATCTCTAGCACAAGAAATTTAAAAAAAAAACATGGATCCTACCCAAGAATTTAAAGCTGAGAATATTAAACAGTTTTTGGGTGTAGGGTAGATGAGATAGTAAGTACAGTGGTAGAAGGAGAATTGGGACAGGAACACAATGATATAGAAAACCACTGGAATGGAATGGACTTAAGAGGAGTATTATGTTAGCAGCCGAAGAGCCTATTGGCTTTAGTCAGAATGTCAAGAGAAATGATTGGTTTGATGAGGAGTGTGAAGAAGTGATAGTTAAAAAGAATAAAGCCTATAAGGAAATGTACAAAGGAAATCTACTAGAGTTTCTAGAGAAGAATACCAACAAGCTAGAAGGAATGAAAAGAGAATTCATAGGACAAAAAATATCGGTATGGAGAACCATACATGACTTCCATATTCTAAGATTTATAATCTGAAATATGCTTGCCTGCCAAGCACGATATATTTTCTAATATATACATAATTTACATTAAAATGAAAAAATTATAATTTTATTGCCTGGCAACAAAATTATTTTATTTTCAACAATTACCATTGTTTGAAAAAGTTTAAATGAATTTTCAAGTACTTTACTCTTGTTAAAACGTAAAAGGTTGCAGGTAAACTACCTCTTCCCCTTAACCGATCTTCACCAAAATCTAGTGGCCTTGAGTCCTCTACAATTCACTGACGTATGCAAAAAATTATTTGATTCTGTTTGAATTTGCGGCAGTTATCGTTTGCCATAAAAAATACGCTTGATAAAAAACGTTGCAGGTAAACTACCCCTTCCCCTCAACCGATCTTCACCAAAAACAATAGGTCTTGAGTACTCTACAAACCAGGGCTGTATGCAGAAAATTATTTGATTCTGTTAGAATTTGCGGCTGTTATCGTTTGCCATAGAAAATAACCTTGTTAAAAAAACGTTGTAGGTAAACTACCCCTTTCCCTTAACTGATCTTCACCAAAAACAATAGGTCTTGAGAACTCTACAATTTAGGGCTGTATGCAAATAATCTTTTGATTCTGTTTGAATTTGCGGCTGTTATCGTTTGCCATATGAAATACCCTTGTTAAAACATAAAACGTTACAGGTAAACTACCCCTTTCCCTTAACCGATCTTCACCAAAAACAATAGGTCTTGAGAACTCTACAATTCAGGGCTATATGCGAAACATTATTTGATTCTGTTTGAATTTGCGGCTGTTATCGTTTGCCAAATAAAAAAAATTTCCCTTGATAAAAAAAAACCGTTGCAGGTAAACTATCCCTTTCCCTCAACCGATCTTCACCAAACACAATAGGTCGTGAGTACTCTACAAATCAGAGCTGTATGCAAAAAATTATTTGATTCTGTTTGAATTTGCGGCAGTTATCGTTTGCCATAGAAAAAAAATCTACAGACACACACACAGACACTTTTCGGAAAACGACTTTTTTTCATGTTTTGAGTGTAGTAGAATCATAATCTGCAATAACCTCGAACACGATTTTTTTTGCCATCACCATACTTCCATTCCTTAAGGAATATGGAAGTAAAAAGGAAATATATGGCAGAACAAATTAAAATGATCAAGGACTACCAGAGTAAACGACTGACCAGAGATATGTATAAGAAGGTTAATGACACCAGAAGAGAATTCCAGCCCAGGACTACTGCATATAAAAACAAAAATGGTGACATAGTTAATGACATAACTGATCCTCCATAGATGGACTGAACACTTTGGTGACCTTCTGGGTGCTCTTGATGAAGAACTGTCATATGGAGGAAGAGAAGAGAGTGCTATACCTGAAGAAAATGATGAAGAAAGTTTAGGATATCAATGAAGAAAGGATACCAATCCTATGAAAAAGTTCTTGATTCCATTAAGAAGTTAAAGAATAACAAAGCCACAGGATCGGATGGACTGCCTGGTGAAGTATTTATAAATGCTGGACAAGATTTTGCTAAAGAATTTACCCATTTAATTGGACAAATATGGGATGAAGAGAAAATGCCTGATGAATGGAATAAGGGAATTATATGTCTCGTGCACAAAAAAGGCGATCCCTTAAGTTGTAATAATTATAGGGGTATATCTCTACTAAATATTGCCTATAAGGTTCTGTCCAACATAATTTTTGACAGATTGTTACTGTATGTGGAAAATAATATCAAGGACTATCAATGCGGATTCTTTAAAGGAACATTTACTATGGGCCAAATATTCAATCTCAAACAAATACTTGAAAAGATCCTCGAATACGGAATGGAGACATATCACCTATTCATAGACTTCAAAGCCGCATATGACAAGGTTAATAGAGACAGGCTCTACCAAGCCATGCATGAGCTCCATATTCCTCCAAAATTAATTAGAATGGTGAGAGCTACACTATCGAGCTCCAAAAGCCAGATTAGAATTCGATCACATCTCTTCCGCTCTGTTCATACCATGAATGAACTTAAACAGGAAGTTGCCCTAGCCTGCCTACTGTTCAACGTTGCACTTGAAAAGGTAATATGAGATTCTGGAATACAAACAGGAGGACATATTTTTAATAAAGGAGTCCAGCTCCTAGCATATGCAGATGGTAGATATTATCAGTAGAAATGAAGATAATCTGAAGAATGCCTTGAACTTGTTACGAATCTGTTAGAGAACTTGAATCATCGGCTAAGAGTATGGGGCTTGTTATAAATGTAAATAAAACAAAGTTTATGGCTATGGGAAACAATAATGATAATATTTCAAATATACTAATAGATGAGTATAATTTTGAAAGAGTAAAAGGCTTCGTATATCTGGGGACTAGCTGAGAATAACTGGACAAAAGAAATTGAAAGAAGAATTCTGGCTGCTAATATACGAGCTAATATAATAGCTCGTAAGCTATTATGAGCTGGATAAACATTTAATTCAAGACTACTAACTACAGAAACTAAAGCCACGGTTTATAAGACATTGGTAAGGCCTGTATTGACATATGGCTCTGAGTGCTGGGTACTCAAGAAAATTGACGAACAGAGGCTGGCTGTGTTTGGGTGGAAGATACTGAGAAAGATTTATGGGCCAACTCGACAGGACAGAGCCTGGAGAAAGAGATATAATAATGAATTATATACTAAGTACAATGCCATTACAGTTGTCTGATTTGCCAAAATTAATAGATTAAGATGGGCAGGACACGTTCAAAGAATGGTTGACGAACGTATGTCAAAAAGAATTATGAAACACAAGCCAATAGGAAAAAGGAAGATTGGAAGACCAAAGAACAGATGGTTGGATAAGGTCGGCAGTGATGCGAGGAAGCTGGGGACAGTGAATTGGTGATGGATGGCTGAGGACAGGAATAAGTAGAGGCAATTTCTTTTGGAGCCCAAGGCTCAATCTGGGCTGTAAACCCAAGGAGGTATTTATGTATGCAATCAAGGTTTTACTGTAATGTTACTCTATCACTACTGAGTAAGTGAGAGTTAAGAGACTCTTGTATTACTTACATGTTACAGTTCAAAAACTCTGAAGTTGTTCTCTGTTCAGATGCTGGAAGCGTAATAGTAGCAGCAGATAATTGTTTGTTTATGTCACTTTGTAAGCAGCAATTACTTGGGTTTTCTGTCCCGAGTACCATTGGAAGAAGACCATCTTTTGTTACTTCCTCACTACCACCACTCCTCCTAGTAAACAGTGTTAATCTTATTAAAGAATTTAATGAAGATAAAAATCTCTGTTTGTATGCTGATAAAAGGAATGAAAGAAACTACATTATAAACATGTGCTCAGTTTTTTCCATTTCTTATATTTTCTCACATTTCTCAGTTACTTAATTCCTTAGCCAAATCTAGTCATATAAACATAGGCGTTAACATATAAATATATAAGAAATGCTGATCCAGATAAATGATGTAGAATTTTAGACTAAACAGAAGCTCAGGTGAACCATGCTACAACTCATTGTGCCCTCTTTTTATGTACTAGTCTAGTTTGGAAACATTATGTTAGTGCTTTGTGTATCTCAAGTCCTAAATTACAAATATACTAGGTACCTATATATTCAGCATCTTAAATTTGAAGCAAAGCTGAGGTAAACAATAATGTTTAAAATTTATGCAATAAGTTAGTACATTATCAGAGTTGCTGAAGCAGAGGCATTGTCTATGAATGTTTTTAAAACTGCCTTTTGGAACATTGTATGCAAAATGGTGATAATATCCTCCATATTTCTCCTTCTTAGCTACTGTTTACAAGAATACATTCAGTAACATACCACTTTTCTTATTCTCTTGGATTTCGTTGTCCATGACGTGTCCGTTACTTAACTAAATATAATTATTTCACTACCGACTCCGACTCGGAATACAAAGTGTTTTATGGCTTATAAGTATATAAGGTTATAAAGTAAAACTTTTACGTTTTTACCCATAACAAACTTTGTGTTCCGAGTCGGTAGTGAAATAATTATATTTTCTTATTCTCTTCAACGTACTTCAATATACGAACACAGTAATACAAACAAAACACACACACACAAAGGACAAAACAAATTCGATCTACCTGGTGCTTACAAACTAAACTGCTCAGATTGCAACAAATTCTACATAGGCCAGGGAGGACGTAGCTTCAAACAAAGATACATTGAACACACAAAGGCACTACACTCCACTACCGAATCCACCTTTGCAAACCACCTCATTGAAGCAAACCACACATACAAAAACATCGAAAATAACATGGATATTCTACACGTACACACAAAAGGCCGTAAACTAGACAGTCTTGAACAATTGGAAATATACAAATAGGCCTACATGAAAACACATAAAAATTACATCCTAAATGAACAGACACAATTCAAATCACACGCATTATTCGAACATATCACACTCCCACACACAACATCGATCCTTCAAAAGTTGATACCGTCGCCAAGAGCAAGACAGACAGTGCTCCCAGTGGCAGCCTCTGAAGAGGCTTTTTAAAAGCGAAAACTGGTTCAGGCTATAAGGTAAAACTTTTACGTTTTTACCCATAAAAAACTGTGTTCTGAGTCGGTACTGATTTAATTATATTTAGTTAAATTAACAGACACGTCATGGACAATAAAATCCAAGATGTTTCAGCTGATTGTTTACCACTCTATATGCGCAATCCAACCCAATTTTTGCATTGATTTGTAACCGTTGATGAGACTTGGGTCCACCACAACACTACTGAGACTAAACAACAGTCAAAATAACGAACCACGAAAGGCGAACTGATTCCAAAGATGGCAAAGACGAGACAAAGATGGCAAACATGGAGATTCCATTCTCCTGGTAATGTTATGGCAAGTGTTTTTTTTTTTTTGGACGACCGTGGAGTAAACTCCATTGACTACCTTAAAAAGGGGAAACAATTAATAGTGAGTACTATGCAAACCTACTGCAACTTGTAAACGATGAAATGAAGAAAAACGGCCACATTTATCGAAAAAGAAAGTGCTGTTTCACCAAGACAATGCACCATTCACATGCCAATTGTGGCGATGGCTAAAATCAAAGAATTAAATTGCAAATTGCTTCCTCGCCCACCATACTTGGCTGAATTACCTCTACCTCTTCCCTAACCTCAAAAAATAGCTTGCTGGAAAAAGATTTACTGACAATAATCATGTCAGCAATGCTGTAAATGGCTACTTTGAGGACCTTGTAAGTCTGGCATAACAACTTTAGAACATCATTGGAAAAGTGTGGGCTAAATAGAGTTTGTGTTGAGACATACATGGAAATTAATCCAAAAAAGTGCCCGGGACATTTCACCCTATCCTCATACTCTAACTGGAAAACTAATATTTAGAAAACAATTTTTACCTTTATGCCTGAGCCAGCTTTTGCTTGTTGTGGCTTCATCAGAGGCTCACTTTCATGCGTTTATTGTATTGTTACGACGTCACAGAACAATCTATGTGTTTATCGAACGTTCCAGAGAGATCCAGGATGTAAGCGTGTGGCGTACGTGCTTGTAGACGCATTTACGAGAGTCTTCTCGATGCCGCCAGCCGTGCGGACTGTGTCAAGGCCGCAGTTAATTACGTAGTTCATAGGGACGCTAAGACGCAATTAGGAATCGTCTAGATTTTCGGTGACTATAAATACAATTACTCAGGGACGCTCAAGTCAGTATTAGTGCGATATATTGACAGTGCGGTTCGAGAGTTATAGTAGCGATATTACTGTGGGCATTCAAGTGGTTATTAGTTAAGAGTGGTGTTTTATAATCGGACGGTATAATTGTAATACAATTGTGTTTAATTTTATTGCGTGTGAACAATTTTTATTTGATTTGTTGTAGAGACTGTGTTGTTAATTACGAACTGTTTAACTGTAAAAATTAAAGGTGTGATTAGTGACTTAATTGGTGTCTTGTATTTTTGTTTCCACTAAACCTACGACGATCGAGGAGACGTCGTAACAGTGGTGTCAGAAGTGGGATAGAACGGTTAACAGTGGAAACAGTGGACAGTTTGTACAAGACGAGTGTAATTCGTAATTAATCGGTAAACATGGATGCCAGTCAGATGATGGAAGTTTTACAAACACTGCTGCGGCAGACACAGGAAGAAGCAGAAAAACGACAGGATGAGAAACGCAGACAGGAGGCGGAAGAAGCACAAAAACGACAGGATGAGAAACGTAAGCAGGAGACAGAGGAACGGAAGCGTGAAACAGAAGACATCAAAGTATTAATACAGGAGCAGAGACAGATGCAAGAACATAGTACCGCAGAATTGGGTCTCCTACGAGGTGAGCTTAATAGACAAGTTACTAAAATATCGGAGGTACAAGAATCAGTGACATTAAAAATAGCTGAAGTAGAAAAATCTGTCTCGAGTGTTGAAGAATCGATGTCTACAAAAATATCTGATTAGAAAAATCTGTCTTGACTGTGGAAGAAGCTATGTCAACAAAAATATCTGCAGTAGAAAACTCAATGGCAAACATAAGAGAACAAATTAAAAGTGAAGTTGAACAGTGCATGAAGATTTAACCAAAACAAATTTCTGAACAGACTGTACCAGTGATAGACAGAAAATACCAGTGATAGACAGAAAATACACAGAAAATAAGTTAATAGAGAAAATCACTTTGCCTGCAGTAGGGACAGTTCATGTCAAAGCTCCAACCTTTGACGGAAGCAGTCACGGGGCAACGTACCTCCGCCAATTTGAAGTTGCTGCATGCGCAAATAAAATTGGACAGAGAAAGATAAGGGTGTTTCACTCGTTCTTGCATTAAAAGGATATGCGGCGGAATTACTACAGAAAGTGCCACCTGACAGCCAAAACACCTATGCCCGGGGAGAGTCTTCAAGAGTTTGAAGCAAGTATCGACAGATTGATTAAATTGGCGTATCCTGAAGCACCAGAAGATTTTCGAATAAGGTTTGCGGTGCAGACATTTATTGATGGCATCGGAGATTGTGAACTTCAGCAAGTGTTACGAATGGCAAGGCATCTAAATAGCTCAGAAGCTCTTGTTCACGCCCTAGAATTTGAAGCTGTCAAGTCAGCGTCCCGCTACATTAATGGGTTTATGCCATCACATTGCAGTCAGAAGATCCCTGTATCACATTGCCGTTACGATGGGTGCAGAAAAACATTATTGTCGGACAAACAATTCAAAAGTTCAAGAGAGTCGCAACGATTTGAAAAATACAGAAGACCGAAATGTTACAACTGTGGAAAACGTGGTCATCTACAGGTAGACTGTTGGGAGAAGAAGATACCGAGAGAAGAGAGTGATCGCACCAATTGGAGAAGTAAAGCCCCAGAACAGCACACTGTTTCCACGCTACATAAGACCAGCGGAAACTTGATCGTTAATGGATTTGCGGAAGGTAAACCAACATCATTTACAGTTGACACGGGCGCAACAGTGTCCATTGTGCGCCCTGACTTAGTCAGCAACCGCCAGCCTCTAATTAGCTCTTGTACAATACAGACTGTGACTGGAAGCCCCGTCAAGGTACTAGGAAAGGTAGACGTACGTGTACGACTGGGTCTTCTCGAGTTTAGCCACCAAATGCTCGTTGCTGACATTGTCGATGAAGTGATTCTTGGCACGGACATTATGAATGCCTACGGATTCGTTGTGGACTTAAGAGAGAATGTCCTGAAGGTTGGCTAAGAGAAGATAAAGCTTTGCGTGGCTAAAATGACAGGGTCTACCAACCATTCGATTAAGCGAGTGGCATTAGTCGAAGAAAAAGTCAACAGGTCTGGGCAAGAGGAACCCTCCCTATTGCAAGCGGAAATGCAGGAAGAACTAGCAGAGGAAATACAAATAAGTGTAACGACAAAAGAAGTTATTGGAAAGCCAACTATGGGTGTCGAGACAAAACTCTTGCTTGTTCCTGAGCTGATAGAAGCGCCCGAGGGCAAAGTGGCTGAAGATGAGGTTACGCAAGAGGTTGTTGACGAGAACCAAACAAACTTGGATCAGCCAGTGGTGGTTAGGTCATCAGTACATGACGCAACGGGAGTGATTCCAGCGAAACTAGTGGTTGAGCGGAAGACTCGCATTCCTGGGAACGTGATGTTCGGATCACACGAGACTGAATTCGAAGAACCGGAGAATTATCTTTGGCAAGGACGTCTACCTAGACTGTCTGGTCGAGTATTACTTCAGAGACGGTTTGCCAGTTCGGGACGAACAGGCTTAAGGAGGAGACAGTGTTACGACGTCACAGAACAATCTACGTGTTTATCGAACGTTCCAGAGAGATCCAGAATGTAAGCGTGTGGCGTACGTGCTTGTAGACGCATTTGCGAGAGTCTTCTCGATGCCGCCAGCCGTGCGGACTGTGTCAAGGCCGCAGTTAATTACGTAGTTCATAGGGACGCTAAGACGCAATTAGGAATCGTCTAGATTTTCGGTGACTATAAATACAATTACTCAGGGACGCTCAAGTCAGTATTAGTGCGAGATATTGACAGTGCGGTTCGAGAGTTATAGTAGCGATATTACTGTGCGCGTTCAAGTGGTTATTAGTAGTTAAGAGTGGTGTTTTATAATCGGACGGTATAATTGTAATATAATTGTGTTTAATTTTAGTGGACATTTTATTGCGTGTGAACAATTTTCATTTGATTTGTTGTAGAGACTGTGTTGTTAATTACGAACTGTTTAACTGTAAAAATTAAAGGTGTGATTAGTGACTTAATTGGTGTCTTGTATTTTTGTTTCCACTGAACCTACGACGATCGAGTAGACGTCGTAACAGTATCTTTGTTTGAAACTGCATCCCGTGTGGCCTATGTAGAATTTATTGCTTATTGCATTGTGAGCAGTTTATTTGTAAGTGCCAGGTAAATTTGTTCAACTTTCTTTTTGTGTTCTGTTTTGTATGTGCTTCTGTATGCTGTATTGTAACCTGCTTTTTTTAATTTATAGCGAAATTTTTTAGCGTGGTTGTTATTGTTAACATATGTTATGTATTTATTCTTATTTACTGCTCTTGTCTAAACTGTTTCAGCTGTTTCTGCTAAAGTGTATAAACTGTTTGAGCTCTATTACTAAAACACTTCTGTCAACTTTAGATAGTTTTGAAATGCTACTTAGGACGTCGGTAGGAAAAGTATCAACTTTTACGATTTCATGGAATATTTTGGGATCCAGCCAGGAACAGTCTTTCAAAATTTCTTTGTTGGGATTAAACCTTTCTTCAATACTTGTTCTGGCACAATCGACTATATTGAAGTAGATCAATTTATATTTTTGAACTGGGGTGATTTCAAGAGCTTCGTCTTTGGTTTTTTCACCAGGCATTGCTTTTTTCTTCAAAGTCCAGTTCTACTTCTACATCAGTTACCATGTACTACATTCATTTATTTGGAGTCCAGGGAAAAAACACTCGGGTGTGGGACCCTAGTCTCGCTGTGGCTGTGCAGCCTAGCGATAAGCTTACTGACAATAAAATAAAACAACCTTGACGGGGTCAAAGTAAATAATGGACCTGTAATAACATTAGGCCCACTATACATGTTTCTCTATGTTGTTGTTTTTTGTTTACTTAAAGAGTTAATTTTTTGTTTCTACTGTAAAGAACATTTATACCTTACAAATATACATAAAATCCCAATTAAAAATATTCCACAGTGTATTACGGCGGTGGAGCCCCCTTCAGCTCGGCGCCCGATCTATTGTCACTCCGTCCCACCAATCCATAGTCCCAGTAGCGTAACTTTTTTAACCGGGCCCTCCTGCAAGTTTAATCCATGGGTTCCTTTTGAATCTTGACATAAGGCCCTGAGGCCCTCCCAGCCCTGAATGCTGCAATGACATTCAAACAAAAATGCCAGTAGCCTACTACTTGTCGCGTTAGTCAGCTGCCGTGCGGTGCGCCTCGACAGTAACCTCCTTCGCTTTCCTCCATTAGTAAATACAAAATAGGCTGTATATAAACAAGGCTGAGAAGTGATCACTTCCAGTCTGACCAAAATAAATCCTGAAGATTTATTTCCAACAATATTTAGACGAGAAAATGTTTTTAATACAGGTAAAAATGTAGGCCTATATATTTCTCGTTTTTTCTCAAAATAAAATGTTCGTGGCTCGGGAGCCCCCTAAGCCTCCTCGGGGCCCGGAGCCCTCAGCGATTGCCGACCAGCCGACCTGGCCAGTCCATCCCTGCCATCTGGTGTCTTCTTTGATATTATGATATTATCCACCTCCATTTGAATAGTAGCAGTATAATCTCCATGCTCTGGTTGGCGCCTTCTGTAAAGCGGGTAGCCGTCGTCTCTTGTCTACGTTTCTTGTTGCATCTTGCAAGATTGCAAAGGTATTTTTTATTACATTTTCTGTCCTTCATACATGGCAATTTAGGGTTTAATGCTCCACAGGGACCGTGAATCATATTTTTGGAGATAATTTCAAAGAGAATAGGATCTTTGTCTGGGTTTGATAGCTCCGCTGAAATAACGCTGTCTTTTTCAGTGGGGCGTATCTTATTCTTGAGCCATACTAATATGTGTGCATGTGGAAGTCCTCTTTTCTGCCACTCGATTGAATACATCCAGCATCGAGTCGCTCCATAGATGTAACACTTATTAATCACGTCGATGATCTTTTGTTTAAAAACCCTGGCTGTTAAGTCATGACGGTCAGATGGTGCTTGGCCTTCAAGAACCTCTTCTTTTATTTCTGCCCAAGCTGGATTACATGTGAATGTAATAAATAAATCTAGATGACCGTATGCCCGAACGTATGTGATAGCGTCTTGGACGTATTCGTGCATATGTCTGGGACTTCTGGTGAAGGTAGATGATAATATGACCATTGGTCCAATGTCCGTAATGTTTCCACATTGGTAACAGCATCCCTCAAATGAATGTAGTCTTCAACTCGAAACTTTTTTTTTTGATTAAGTCGAATGTACAGAAGGCGTTCGCTTTCTACTTTGTAGTTTGGTGTACATATCAACAATAAACTGATGGAAGAGCTGTCTGCATTGTAAAATGTGATTTGATGATCCCTGCCTTGTTACTATTCAGTAGGCGTAAAAATTCATTGCCGATACTTTTTTATTGGTTGGCCAACCAGTTCTTGGATTGGTTTATCAAAGGCTGAAATGATGGCCATCCCCACTTCCCAAAATATTATTGGGTATTGCAAAGCGTCATACAAACGATTTGTTTCTGCAATGTGTTGAAGGGCTTCGTTCCGTCTCTGGATAATTATATCCGTTCTGTCAAATTCTTCCCCAACCAAAACAATAGCTACTGCGTTGATGGCAGGGGCATTGAAACGCCGCTCATGTTCGCCAATTGGCGTCCTGTCAGCTCGTATAACAATTCTGTACTCATCAGTCGGCATTCTCTCAAAAGCTGTTTTGAACAGTTTTTCTAAATTATTATGTTGGTCCAACAGCCTTTGAAGATTTAAAACAATACCTTTTCTTGTTTCGGGGATGGCTTCATAGCGTCGATCGGCCTGAGCTTGATCGTCTCCCATGAAATAGATTTGTAAAAACTTTGGATTTTCATTTAGGACAGGGAGCAACGAACCGACTTTGTGATATATTTGTCCTTTCACTTTAAAAGTTGGCATAAAACCATCAGTTTCTTCGATTGCTGCTGTCATACCAAAAGATGTCATCTGAAACCATGAAGTGTATCTCCGAATATTTTAGAGAAAATACGTGGATTCTGAAGTCGTTCCTGACATGTACGAATGAAGTGGTTCTGGTGGTTGATTCAATGGTAGTAACATTACTTTTCCATTAGAGCAGCACATCCAAGGCAAATCGGTTAACATTTTTTGGGTTGACAGAATCTGCATATCACATCCATTTTGCCAATTGTAACTTTTGGATGTGACGAATAGTCATAATTTGGATCATACTGAAACCCCTCTAAAATCAAATTAGCTCGTCTGCTCACTTGTCTGACTTGAGCATGCCATATGCGGTCATTTTCGAGGCGATATTCACATCGTTCTTGTGATTCCACATCCCTTAATTCAGCCTGCCTCACGCGTTTCCGTTCGACGCGCTCCCCATGCTCCTCAGGTGTTTCCATGGCCCTTAATTCAACTTGCCTTCTTCGTTGCTGGTCTACGCGCTCCCTATGCCCCCACGTGTCTCCGCAGCCATAATCTCTGCCTGTCTTCTTTGTTGTTGTTCAAGCCGAGACTCACGTTCCTCTGGTGTCTCAGCTGCTTGCAATAACCTTCCTCGCTTAGCATTTGGATGGACCTACCCAATGCTTAGTCGTTTCTTCGGAGGAATTCCGCAAAGTAAGGTGATAAAATACTCGTACTTCAAAGGAGGGTCGATTTAAAAGGACATGAAGAATAAGGAAAACAAACGGGATTATAAAGTTATTTGAAGGTGAAGTTTAAAAGGAGTGTTGTTAGCTGGAACTTGAAAGGAGGGTTAGTTTGAAAGGAAGTGAAGAGTAAGGAAAACAAACTGGACTGTAAAGTTATTTGAAGGTGAAGTTTAAAAGGAGTGTAGTTAAGGAAAACGAATAATGGAATTCAGAATAATTTGACTAATACGACGATGCAGAAATAATTCAATGGAGACATGTAACTAATACGACGATGAATGAACAACTCAATAGAGAACCAGAAACGGTATAAACTGTGTAAAGGTATAACTCTCGTGTACTGTTTACTTGTCTTCAAAGTCGAAGTAAAAACTGATCAATGCGGGCGATCGCTGTGCCTTAGGGTACGGTTGGGAAACCATTCAATTTAACAGACAGCAATGAAATTGGTCACACGGACGTGAAAAAAATGCATGGTCATCAACTATGCTGCATTTTTAAGATCTCCCACATCGAAACGCAACCTCCTGCGTTTTATTTACGATTTTAACACCCACGAGGGTGGTCACACGCATTGTTCAAAGGTGCCACTTAATAGCATTTGTTTATTTACTTGTTACTATGGTAATTAATTCTGGTCTCCATGGTGTTTTTAACATCTTTATACGCATCACACATCAACTGTGAATAAACTGCATAAATAAAAAGGCCTAAATCATGCGAACGGAGTGGAATATCAAATTCCAAGGTAGACAGTTATAAACAAAATTTGGTTGGAATCGATGTAACGGTGTGGTGTGGATTTGTATTCAATACAAATAAACAAATCCTGAGACTTTGAGTTATATATATTGCAACGTTACAAGTATTTCAAAAAATTACACAAATACATTACCATGTACTCAACGCAACTATGAAGTGTATTACACCGGCCAGGTCGCAGTATTTTTTTTATTCTCGTTGCGTCAAGTATATGTAGTTGCACAACAACAAAAATAATTTTCAAAGAGGAGTGGGATGTTGATGACATGAAATAATTAATTAAAACCGTTTCAAAATAATCATTCTATGATTTATTAATATTAATCGAAAATATGCAAATATTAAAATTTCGAATTATAAAAATACAAAAATATTCTGTCTTATAAGTTTACAAAAATACAATATAACCTTCTATGCTGTTCACGACATATAAAAAAAAATATAATCTTACTAGCTAAACAGACATATTAAACAAATTATCTAAACACTTTTTATTTCAGTGTGTCTGACTTTGACTCAAATTTTAAATAATAATAGCAACTCGTTTACATACAAAAATAATATTACATCTCAAGAATAAAACTAATTGTTGCTATAAACAATATAAAAAATATAATACTTACTTCCAACCTATTATTTATTGCTATTGACACACCCAAATTTTAACATATAACAGAAGATTAGTATTTTTAAATTTTCTTGTTAAATTAAATTATTTTCTTTAACTACCATTTAAATTTATGTACAGTGATTATATTTAAAACTTTAAGTCTTTACTGTTCATATATAAGTTTCTTTTTAAGAATTCTTTTCACAAACAAAAAATATAATTGTTTATTCATCACCTGCGTACTGCCGACGTTACCGTTGCATGTGTGTGTGTGTGTGTGTGTGTGTGTGTGTGCTGAATCCTGAGAATTTGATGATGATGATTATTGCTGATGCTGTGTTCTCTGTCTCTACGGTTTGTTGTTTGTGATGGTCCAGAGTTCCTCCATAAGTCTTGGTGTGTGTGGTAAAGATGTTCGATCGGTCGGCAGACCAGCAGCGTGATATTGTGTGAAGATATCTTGAGTCTCTCTGAGATCGTCCCAAAATTGCCGGTGGTATTTATACTGGACGGCAATTTGACAAGTCCAGGACTGTTTTCGACCTGTTAGATATTGTCACTTCGTGCAAAGCGTCCTTTTAATTACAAATCACTTTTTGGTTCATTTTCGCGATTTCGTAAACATACTCGTAGCACGAGCGATATCATCGTTTGCGTAATTTTTTTCTGGTCACTCACATATAACACACTTATTAATTACTATTTAATTACACTAGTAATTAAGATTAAATTACCTAGCGTCTTTATTATTGCAAATTTCTGCAATAATTTTACATCACTATATTCGTTAAAAATTCCTTAATGTAATCGTGTTTTTATAATTGGGGTAAGTCTTTGTTCACAGGTTTAAAATGTATTAATTCGTTTATTTTTATCCGGTTAAAACCTGATTACAGACAAACCAACAATTCGTACGCATCACCCCATCGTAGACTTTGCCTGTCGTAGCTTGCGTTCACACACACAAGCACTGTATTCAGTCGCGGGGCAGGTGTATGTTTTCTGACAATTCTTAGCCTGCATAATATTGTTAAAAACTGTTCATCATATATTTTCTATGCTAAATATTTACAAACATACCACCCTGGGCAAATATATGCATTGTTGCATATATATATATTGTAGCGTGACAGATAAACGCATAATAATGAGTGGCTTTGATCATTAGAATAATAAGATTATAACATTTAAATCCGAAGAAAGCATTAAATTTAATATAAAGAATTAATTCATAGCAAATGTGCAGAACAATCATTGTTATTAAAAAAAAAAAAAGTATAAGTTCAAATAAAATAAGTTACTAGTGATGAATCTACGAAACCAGTATAATAACCCAAGGTTTTAAAAATATAACCCAGGAAGGTAAGGAGTATATAAAGAAGCAACACAAAATATTACTAAACCCACAACGAGGATAAATAAATGAAAAAGAAACCCTGAATAAGGCAAGATCCACCATAAAAGGTGATGTATTTCTAGAAACCAGAAGAAGATGAAGAAATCCCAAGAAACCCGATGGCATCAAGAAGAAGATGGAGAACATACCATTCCAAGAAGACAGAAGAAAAGAAGACAGCATCCTGAAGAAGAAGGAATGCTCTTATAAAAAACACCCATATCCCCATATCCCAAAATAACTAAAAATCACTATAATAAAAAGTATAACGAAATAATCTTGAACAGTAACCACATGTACAATAAAGTTAAGATAAAAAAAGTGTATAGAGTAAGAGTTGCCAGTGAACCAAGATGAAACAATAATATAATGCCCAAAGAACAAATCTTCATTGTAACACACAAACCAATTTATTGATGTTAATAAGACTAAACAACCATTTAGAAATAGCATCAAAAAGTGTAAAGTGAACCAGTGCTAGTTTGGGTATTATAAAAAATAAACCTTATGTTTCGTCCTTGGCATCCACAAACTGTGTATATAATGAAATATACAACTTTAAGTGACTTATAATTTGTACCATGTGAATGTGATACATGTAGTAATATCAAGCTATAAATCTGTTTGAAGTAACATTTCTTTAAATAATGAATAAAAACAGATTTAAATATACAGTGACAGGGTACAATTACCCAATACCATATTTAAAAGACAGTTTAAAAGCTGCATAATCAAACTTAATATAAGAGATAGCAAATAAGAATATAGGTATAAGGTTTTGTGAATATAGAATAAGGATTTTAAAAATGTATTAGGTGTAAGGACATTTATTAAGTTTGGAACCACTAACATCCTAACTGTAAATATATTTATTACTTGTATTTATAGTAATAATTAAGTAAGATGTTAGATGGGAAAAAACCTCCTTTGTAAATAATATTTCTATGTTAGTAATAAGTGTTGATTGTAAAAAATGTTGAAGACAACCATCATTTTATGATATTTCTTATTTGTTTAACCGTTTATTGTATTGAAACCAATACTAATTATTGTTATGTTTAATTAAAAAAAAATGTTTAGTTCATATTACCATGTTAAAAAGTCAGAGAGGGTATAACACAGTATGTATTGTTTGTATAAAAATTTGTAAGAAAAAACTTGTTAAAAAATCTAGGCAAAATAATGAAAACCAAACTTCATCAAAACAGAGAAATTACTCACTTAAATACATTTAAACTAAAGGGATTTAGATAAAATAAACCAGAGATGAAGCCATATAATTACAAAAACAACTTAGAAAGATTTTGCAAAATTATAGCCAGAATTATAAATAAAAATGGAAATGACAGAACTAAAAAATTTGGAGAGGGGAGTCATATATTCCAACATAATATTTTAAAAATTAACCAATTCAAATAATTGCAAGAAACTAAGGGAATATAAACCTTTTAATAAAATATGAGATTATTAATAATAAATATTACTTAAAAATGGCAGAATTTGCATAATGACAGGAAGCTGATTTTGAACTTTTGCCAGAGACAAAATGAAGGTAAAATTACCAATTTTAGACAAAAAACATAATAAAACGGCATTATTCAATATTAAAATACGTCGAATGAACTGAAGGATTAAATTAAGTAACATCTAGCAAATAAATTTGAATAATAACCAAAGTTTAAGCAGTTATATAATGTAATTTGAAACATGCACAGGATGCAAAGTTAAATTTGAACAATGTAAGGAATAATATTGCATGGGCTAAGATTTTAGTCGAACGTGAAGGAAGTAGATAGTTGATTATTAAACATTGTACGGTGCACTTGACGAGCGTATTTTAAGCGAGTTAACCTAACTAATAGTACCGTAATGGCGAGTCAGTGAATGACACAATTTTGAAAATCGCGAGTGGCTAATAAAAACATTTTGTAACATCGACCGAGTGACATAAACAATTACCAGAGACGAAATAACATTGTACAGCACTAAAATACACCAAATAACATTATTAAACACCATAAGACAGGATACATCATAACCGTAAATTAGTGCCGGAACGACAGAAAGTGAACGGACTTATACATACACCACTATACAAAATACAACACAGAAACTTCGCCCAAGACACTACAACACATCAGAAGGAAGACTTGCTGACACCAGGACGTGAATACTACAAGAAAATCTCTTTATTGGAACGTCACATTTACTAGAGACATTTTACCAACTCGACGGCGGCCATTTGCAATTTCCGTCTTCACTCAAAATTAACGCAGCCTTCTAGTATTGCCAGCTATACGGTTCGACAACAAATTATTTTATTTCAACCTCAATTAAATATATGTGCCTAGTATTAAGAATTTCTTGTTGTAACGTTATACTTTTATAATATTGGCCCGATTTCTCTGACTTTAACCATAATTAGCTGTTAAAAGAACCTGATTACCTTTTATATAAAAAAAAAACTTGTAACATTTCGATACCCTGAGAGTCGATTTTATAATCGACAAGAGTCTTGTTAATCAATTATTCAATAAATTATTTATACTTTTCACACAAAAATAGTTCTTTCTTTACCAAATATAACAATTTGCCATTAATATAATTTAAACGATAAACTACAAGAATTTCACCACAGCAGAAGGAAGATAACCTCCAAAACGAAAAGTAAACAAATATCGATTGTACCTGGAGACAATCTAATAAGTGGTTGAAGTTTATTGAAAATACCAAAACATTAATAAAATTTCTTAGACAAGTGAGACACGTTTCAAAACTTCATGAAACACAATTAATTAATTGTTTTTAATTAATTAATCTATAAAAAAGGAAATTTTTTTTAATTCTAAAATTTTTTTTAAACACGATTTTTATTTCTTCCTCAAACAACATTTTTAAAACATTTTTTTTGTAACACTACACCTTATCACTTTAACATTATTAATAGGTTTAGTTACAAATTGGATAGCTCAACAGTGAAACTAAAGGAAGAGTTTCAGACCATACAGACTTTGAGAACCACACCAAGTATTGATTTGTAAACACCAGAATTGAGTTTTGTTACAAATTGGCTAGCCCAAACAGTGGGGCTTAAGATCAGAAATCATAAATAAAACAGGATTGAGTTATATTACAAATTGGCGCACAACTGAGGGGCTTTAATTAGCGATTGAAAGGCCACTACAATCTGCCCAATCACTAGTTGGAGTTCGGCAGCAGCTATAAAGCCAGAGAAAGAAAGGAAAATGCAACGACGGGCAACTTCAAAGAAACGGGCGGCGGAGGCCGAAAAAGAAGTAGAGATGGACATGGAGAATAAAGAGGCGACGCCAGTAGATGTGGAAAGTTCATTGCCACCGGCATTGTCAAAACAACCTGCACAGCCAGAAGAACGACCTGAGATGCCCACACAAACAGGGGAGGTTAATGTTCAGAAGGAACAATTGGAAAAGTCATCAAGAATGGAGAATGAGGACATGCAAGCGATGATCAGAATAATAATGGAGCAAATGGAACAGAACGGTAAGAAATTGAGTAAGGAAATAAATAAAAACATGGAATCACAAATGGAGGAGAATAACAAGAAAATGGACGAAAATAGTAAGGGATTGAAAGAAGAGTTGAGTGGGATGAACAAGAACATGGAGGATTTGAAGGAAGACAACCAGTCCCTGAATAAGAAGATCGATGAAACAAATAAGAAGATGGAAGAAGAAATGGGGAAGAAGTTAGAAGAGTTGAAGGAAGACAATCAATTGTTAAAGGAAGAATTCAAATCAACCAAGGAAGAATTCAAAGCAACTAAGGAAGAATTGATTAACAAAATTGAGAATACTAATAGGAGAATTGAAGAAAGCAGTAAGAAAATGGAAGAGAAGATGGGGGAGAAATTGGAAGAATTGAGAGAGGACAACCAAATGTTAAGAGAAGAATTAAGAGAGGTCAATCAGGAGAATCTGGACAAACTTGACGAAAGAATGGAATTGTTAAGAGAAGAACTGAATAAGGAAATCAATGTTTAACAAGAAAGCGATGAATAAGAAGATGGAAGAAGAAAACATAATGGTGAATCGACAGATCCGAGAGATTGATGGGAAGTGCAACCAGACCGAAAAGAGGTACAAGAGTTTAAGGAAGTGGTAAACATCAAGTTTACAAATATAGAAGAACATAGCCGCAGGAAAGTGGAAGAACAGCGCAAGGAGACTCAAGAAGAATTCGGAAGAGTACGGAACCAAGTCGCGGAACGGTGTGATGATATGCAAGAGGCGATGACCAATATCACAGGTCAGGTGCGACAAAGCCGAGAAGAGATGGAAGCGTTAAGAAATAGATCGACTCATTTCACCGGATTGCCCATCAATGAAAGCCGAGAATGGCTCAACTTCCGGCAGTACAAGCGGAAACCGATGGAGTTCCTGGCTAGGGTAGATGAATACTTCGCTAAACATAAAATAACGCAATGGAGCCATAACAGGGAAATCTTGGATGAGTCATTCAGGGAGATGACGGATAATTGGTGGATGGCTAATCGTAGCGAGATTCCCGACTACCAGCAGTTCCGGAAAATGTTTAAGTCGAAATACTGGTCTGAAACAACCCAGAACTTGATCCGTGATAACATATGCAACGGACGATACCGGGCACAACTAGGTAGTAGCATGACAGCCTATTTCTTAGGGAAGGTGTGCATGGCGAAACACCTTGAACCGGCTATACCAGAAGAGTGCCTGGTAAATAAAATCTCATACCACTATGACGAAGACATTGTCAGGGCCCGGAGAGGTAGCCAGATCAAAACGGTACAAGCAATGACGGAATTGTTAGAGGGGTATGAAAATGAAGAATATTATCGCCAGAGCAGGAGGAGGAATGAAAGACCAGAGGCGAGGCCGAATCAATACCCTAATAACAGCAATAACCATCCCGGTAACCGAAACCAGCCCAGTAATTACGATGGCCATAATAACCCGCCGCGTAATAACAATTTTAACGGCAATGCTAACGGTATTAGGAACAACAACCCTTATCCTAATAATAGGAACAATTACTATCAGCCCCCTAATAGCCCATACAGTCAGAGAAATCCATACCCCAGTAATAATGGTGATAGACATTACCCACCCAACCGAAATTATTACAACAATAATTATAGTAATAATAATAATAATAATAATAGTAATAGGGTGTCGCGCCCTAGGGTTAATTTTATAAGAGCAGAAGATCGCGGTCCAAGGAGATACTATCAACCACGGAGAAACAGCTTCCACGGCGCAGACCGAAGATGGAGAAGTGCGGAACGGGACGCTCCACGACACGAACAGGGAAGAAGAAGTACCAGCCTGGAGGATCTTGGACGACAACAGAACAGGGAGATAAACCTCGAACAGGGTACAGAGCGTCAGGAAACGACCCAGAGTTTCCCGAACGATGCCTCGGTCAATCCAAGTACGAACGATGACCATAATGCTTTAAACGGGAGGAGGCAGTAATTAACGACAACGACCCGTTACTGCTTATACTTCCTGGGTTAAACAAGGATGAGCTGCAACAAGCAACCAATTGTAAAAACATCACGATAATTAGTAACCATTACTTGAAAGATATTCGGACTGAGCTTTTAGAGGAGAACGAAAAGAGTCTCAACAACAATAATAACGAAATACTATATATAACAGCGGAGGTGGAAGGAATTCCCGCTAAAATAATGATTGACACAGGTGCAAATATTTCAATAATAAACGCAAATGAACTGGAAAGGATACAGAGCGAATGTGGAAAAACTTTGCCAATGTTACCAGTAAACAACATTGTATTAATAGGTGCAACTGGCCGCCAGAATAAAACCATTAGGAAGCAAGTTTCCTTAAGTGTCGTTAGCCGCGATATAGCTTTAGACATGGAATTTTTAATCGCCACAGGATTACCATTTGACATACTAGTCGGTTGCGATATTCTGAGAAGATATTCCGCCATTATCGATCTTAACCTAGAGAGAGTATCACTTTTCCCAGACGGAATAACATGGACCGCAAATTTGGTAGGAGGCGCAAATATACTTCCCAGCCCTATACATCAACAACTTCGTAAAATTAATATCATTAGGAACAGCCCTCTTCATAAACCCATTATATACAACCATGGAGGAGAGGATTTATGGTCAGTAAAAATACAAGAGATACGGGACTTCCAGTGCGGAACCAATAACGATAAAATACCTGTACATCTGGCAGATCGTTTAGTCAGAATATATGAGAAGTACAAGGCAGTGTTTTCAGATGAACCAGGGAAGGTTAAGAACTTTCAGTGCAAACTGGAGTTCAAAGAAAACGTGGAGTTTAACCGGAGGTCATATCCAATCGCGCATTCACTCAAAGAGGCCGTGAGAACAGAAATAAATAAAATGATTGAAAATGACATAATTGAGATTAGTCAATCACCTTACACTAGTCCAATTATTGCTGTTCCAAAGAAAGACGGACAAGTCCGGCTCTGTTTAGATGCGCGCGAATTGAACAAAACAATTGTAAATGACCGAACCTCACCCGGTGAAATAGAGGAGATATTAAAACGTTTTCATGGCACGAAGTTTATCAGTACCTGGGACACTGTATGTGGTTATTGGCAAGTGGAGCTGCATCCACAAAGCCGTCAGTACGTGGCGTTCATTTTCGAAGGGCGCAATTACCAGTTCAAGAGACTGCCCTTCGGACTTGTAAATTCTGTCGCCATCTTTGTGGCATGTATGGACCAGATTCTTGGACAAGAAGAGCTCCAATTTACCACCGTCTATGTAGACGACTTACTCATTACATCAGAAACCTGGGAGGAACACTGCTATAGAGTAGAATATGTACTAAGCAAATTAGCGCAGAACAACATAACTCTGAAGTTGGAGAAATCCAAGTTCATTGCGCGCGAAGTACAATTCTTGGGTTTCAATCTAGACGATAGAGGTATTACCCCGTCAGCAGAGAAAGTGGAGGCAATTCAGAAGTTCCTGCAGCCAAGAAACAGGAAACAATTACAATCTTTCCTCGGACTCTGTAACTATTACAGGAAGTTTCAGAACCAATATTCCGAGTTGACAGCCAAGTTTCAACCACAATTATCTGCTAAGAACAAATGGACCTGGGGTGAGGAACAAGATCTTACTTTCCGCTTGATAAAAGAAAAGTTTCTGGAGAGCGTTCTACTTCGTCACCCAGATTTTAAGAAACAATTCTTTTTAAACTGCGACGCTAGCGACCTGAGCTTAGGAACGACTTTATACCAGGAAGATGAGGAGGATCAACATCTGGTAATAAGCTTCGCTAGTCGCACACTGAATCAGTGCGAAAAGAACTACAGTGTAACAGAAAAGGAATTGCTTAGCGTGGTGTTCGCATGCAGCAAGTTCCGAACGTACATTCTCGGGTATCAAGTCACTGTTCGTACTGATCATAAATCCATCTCGTTCCTACGTAGGTGCAAATTGAGTCACGGCCGATTGGCTAGGTGGGTACTCGCCCTACAAGAATATGATCTGAAATGGGAATATATTCCGGAAAAAAAGAACGTGGTAGCAGATGTATTATCACGAATAAATCTGGAAGATCAGACTTTCGAGGGAGAGAAGGAGAGCTTGGTTAAAATTTATAACATCTTTAAGACCAGAGCCGATCTACAAGCTCTATTAACAAATATCCGTATCCACCAACAGTCTGATCCTAAACTGAAAAACATCATGAGTCGATTGGAAGCCGAGGATGATACCGTTTCCAAATATTACCATCTAAACAAAGGGATATTATTCATAAAAACGGCTTTGGATGAAGAGACATGGAAGGTGATAATCCCACACCAAATCGAAAAGGAAGTCATAATAGATTACCATGTCAGGTATGGTCACAAGGGAGCGCTAAAAGTGATACAGGCTTTAGAGGAAAACTGCAAGATAAAGAATATCAACCGAAAGGTGAGAACTTACATCAAGTCCTGTGATATCTGCCAATGCGTCAAGATAAACAATGAGAAGAAAGAGGGTATAATGATACCTATTACCTCAAATGCAAAACTGGAAAAAGTGTTCTTGGATATATGCGGGCCATTTCCCCATAGCGGTGGTCGACACAGGTATAAGTACCTGGTAATAGTCATGGACCACTATACCAAATATATAAAGCTATATCCGGTTAATCGGGCAACAACAGCGAAAGTTCTGGCGGTGATCATCGATTTGTATGTGCCGGAGATCGGTAGACCATCTTCCATTATTACCGACCATGGTACGCAATTTAAGGGGAGGAGGTGGCGAGACACCTTATTATCACTTGGGATCAAAACCTATAAGACGTCAGTCTACCACCCAAGTAGTAATCCGGCTGAGAGAGTACTGAGAGAAGTGGGCAGGATCTTGCGGACGTACTGTCACAACCAACAACGAAAGTGGCAAGAGTACTTAGCAGCAACAGAGACATTCCTAAATTTCGCCCACCATCCAGCTATAGGAATTACACCATACTCCGCCATGTATGAGGACCCGACTCCCCGAGAAATTGAACAAATCATCGAGTTTCCACCGAACAATGATCGCAAATTCAACCAGTTGAGATTTTATAACAAGGTGGCGGAAGACCAAGAAAAACGGCAAGCCAAATACCAAAAGGCAATAGGGCGTATAATAACATACAAAGAGGGTGAGAAAGTTCTCCTAAAAAATCGAGAACTGCCCAGCACCCTAGAAGGTGTAACCAAAAAATTATTATTACTTTATACAGGACCATATGTGGTGGTAAAGGATAAGCATAACAATACTTATGAACTGAGAGAAATCGTTTCTGGAAGAGTCAAAGGTGTGTACAATCAAGCATCTATGAAAAAGTATTATGAAGAATGAATTTGGAATTTAGAATTTTTAACATATAAATTCTAAAACAAAAGTAAGCATATCTTACTACCTAATATTTTTGAGAAAACTTTTTGGAAAAAATAAAAGAAAGAATTTTAAACATGAAAATTCAAAAACAAATGTAAGTACATCTTACTACCTATGATTTAGAAGAAACTTTATGGAATTATAAAAGAAAGAATTTTGAATTTTAAAAACATGAAAATTCTAAAATAAGTAAGTACAACTTACAACCAGATATTTTTGAGAAAACACTCTATGGAAAAAATAAAAGAAAGGATTTTGAATATAATAACATCAAAATTCAAAAACAATTGTAAGCACAACTTACAACCTAATATTTATAGAAAAAACTATATGGAAGAAATAAAAAGAAAGAATTTCATACAAATAAATTCTAAAATAATTGTAAGCACATCTTACTACATACTATTTTTGAAAAAACTTTATGGAAAGAAGAAGAAGGCAGGAATTTTGAATTTAAGTAAGTACATCTTACTACCTAATATTTTTGAGAAAACTTTTTGGAAAAAATAAAAAGAAAGGAATTTTGAATTTTTAATAAACACAAATAAATTCTAAAACATATGTAAGCACATCTTACAACATAATATTTTTGGAAAAACTTTATGGAAAAAAATGAAAGAAAGAATTTTGAATTTAACAAACAAAAAATTCTAAAACAACTGTAAGCACAACTTACAACCTAATATTTTTGAGAAAAAACTTTATGGCAGAATAAGAAAGAATTTTTAACATACAAATTCGAAAACAAAAGTAAGCACATCTTACTACCTATGATTTAGAAGAAACTTTATGGAATTATAAAAGAAAGCATTTAATACCACAAAATTTAAAAACAATTGTAAGAACATCTTACTACCTAATATTTATGAGAAACAACTTTATGAAGAAATAAAAGAAGGAATTTTGGAATTTAATTTACAAAAAATTTAAAAATGGAGTAAGACCAACTTACTATAACTAATTTTGTGAAAGAACTTTATGGTAAATAATTAAGAAGAATTTGAATTTAGAGAAATACCAAAACATTCAGAAGATAATTGTAAGATCACCTTACTATAAACAATTTCGAAGGAAACAATTTTGGGAATAAATGAATTAAACAGAATTTGAACTTTGATAAAACGTCAAAACTCTGAAACAAAATAAGATCAACTTATTACAATGATTTATGAGAAATGTTATGGAATAAGAAGAAGAGTTCCATTTATAAAATGGAGCAAAATAAAATGGAACAAAATAAATATGTTCCATTTATAATTCAATTTAGAAGAAAATAAAATGATTAATTCAGAAAAAAAGAATTAACTTTAATTCAGAATAAATGTGAATATCTAGCATTTGAAGGAGTAGAGAAGAAAAACAAAAAAGAGTGTGATATACAAGAGAAGGAAAAAATTTGGAAGCAAAGAGAAGAATCTGTTATTATAATGAAATTATAACAAATCCAAGAAGGAAAAACAATAAAATAATAATGAGAACAACCTATGACTAATTACTTATGAAACGATAATGGAAACGGTTAATCAAGGAAAAGGAATACCATATTACTTAGTTCTGAAGAAGCAAAGAAGAATAACTCATACCAAACATATGGAGAAGATGATTTTGAACAATAATAATAATAAGACCTATATGAAATGCAAAGAGAAGAAGTACCATGAAATATAATATAAATGAATTAATGTTAGTGAATGCGAAGGCGGATTAATAACTTTCTAAGAGAAAGGTAAGAACAAAATGTTTAAATGAAATGATCAAAATAACAACCTGAGTATCTAATATAAAGATACAAATTTAAAAATTAAATATAATATATTAAGACCATTCAAATAGTGAATAAGAAAATGCTATATGTAAAGACCATGCTAACACTGTAAGTAACCAGAAGGAAGTAGAGAGTTGATTATTAAACATTGTACGGTGCACTTGACGAGCGTATTTTAAGCGAGTTAACCTAACTAATAGTACCGTAATGGCGAGTCAGTGAATGACACAATTTTGAAAATCGCGAGTGGCGAATAAAAACATTTTGTAACATCGACAGAGTGACATAAACAATTACCAGAGACGAAATAACATTGTACAGCACTAAACTACACCAAATAACATCATTAAACACCAGAAAACGGGATACATCTTAACCATAAATTAGTGCCCGAACGATAGAAAGTGAACGGACTTATACATACACCCCTATACAAAATACAACACAGAAACTTCACCCAAGACACTACACAACATCAGAAGGAAGATTTGCTGACACCAGGACGTGAATACTACGAGAAAATCTCTTTATTGGAATGTCACATTTACTAGAGACATTTTACCAACTCGACGGCGGCCATTTGCAATTTCCGTCAGAAAATAAACAGAATTTGTTTATTTTATAATAAAATTGTTACTATAGTAATTAATTCTGGACTCCATGGTGTTGTTCACATCTTTACACATGTCAACAAAAGGGCATAATTAAAAGGGCCTAAATCGTGCGAACGGGGCAGAATATCAAATTCCAAGTTAAACTGTGTCTTTCACCTTGTGTCAAAGGTTACCTGTGCAAAGTTTGGTGGAAATTGGTGTAATGGCAGTGGCGGCTAGTGACTTTTCAGCCGGAGGGGCGCAATCATAAAAAATTTTAACAATGTAAAATCTTACTGGAAATGGAAAGTGGATTGAATGAAGCCAATTATTTCTTAAAAGTAAATTCCACCCTTCTATTTTCCATAGATATGTACTTTTCAACACTTTGTCATCGAAACTGTCAATATCTTGACTAAATTTTTATTTATGGACATCATCGCCAACGCATTTAAACCCATAGTATTTCGCAAAAATGTCTTGACTCTTTTAAGAGTTGAAAAATAACGCTCTAATTCTGCAGTTGTCATTGGCGTTGTTAAAATTATTTTTAGTATTTTTATAGTTTCCGGGAAAATATCAGTAAGATTAGGCCTATGTTGCAGTAGTAATGTAAGGAAGTTTGTGGCTCCAATTATTTGACTAAAGTCCGGTCGTGAGTAAATAACTTCGAATTCTGTTTTTAAACGAGTCTGGTCTAGAAATAGATATGAAGAACACACTGTATCCGAAATGCCCACTGGAAATTCCTTTGAATATTTTGGTACTGATTCTGAATTAAACAACTGAGCTGCTTGCAGATGGCCACGATATGAGAATCTATCTTTCATCTGTAAAATAATTACATCATACACTTCTTTAGCAAACGCACTTCTTGGTAAATTATCTTCTTTTCTTCTCCTCTTTGTTGAATGAAAATTTTCTTCAATATTGCTTTGAATAGTCTCAGTCTCGTTTCTAATGTTTTTAACGCAAATCTCAAAATTTTGAATATCACTTTGAAGTTGGATACTATCCTTATTTCTTGACCTGGATTTAATTATAAAGAATGTCAACATGAGGCAAAAGTTTATGAAAAAATGTGAGCCAAAACAAAAATTCTGGGTCTTCTAGAGCTCGTCTGAGACCAGAAGCTTCATTAAAAGTAGCGCTTCTTAGGCATTTATTTTCAATCTCTTCAAACACTTCTATGAGCTTCCCTCGATTCTCGAACACAGTATTGACTGTCCTAATGTTATAGTTCTATCTGGTTGTTGCTACTTTTGGTAACCTGTGCTTGACTATTTCTTCTAACATATCGCACCTATTTAAAGAATTTGAAAAAATGTGGGAATTGCTAATAAATTATTAAAAACCACTCGCGCTGCTGTGATGCTGCATTTTGGATCAAGAGATTAAACTGGTGAGCATAACAATGTATGTAATGAGTGTAAGGATATTTCTTCTTAATATAACTTCGAACACCACCTGTAGCACCACTCGTTACATTTGCCCCATCGTATGATTGAGCGATTAACTTTTGTGGTTTTTCCATAACTTCTTCTTCTATACATTTTTGTATCCCTTCTGCTAATTTATCCTTGACTCTTCTAAAGCACCAAAAGCTCTCACGAACAGTTCCATCAAAAACGTATCTAAATATTAGACTAGTACCATTTGGCACCAATTCGTAAAATCTGTAGTTTCGTCACATTGAATAGCCAAGAAATCAGAATTTTTAATTTGATTATAAATTTCTTCTTTGCACACAGCCAACATGCTATCTAAAATATCGTTCTGTATACTTGTATACTTTTAGATGTCCCCTTAAACACTGTAACGTTCTGCAGATGTTCTCGCAACACAACACCAAGTTCTGCAGAAAAATCAACTAATTCTCTAAATATTCCACGATTTACCGATTCTTCAATCTTGCGGTGACCTCTAAGTGCCAACTCAAAAGCAGTGCAAAATTTTACGCAACAAATAATACGTTTCAAAATATAACGGTTCTTTCCAACCTGTGCATTATGTTCAAGAACATGTGTCCAATAAGCTGAATTAAGCTGTGTCAAAATATTTACTTCGCTTAGTAAAGCCAGTTGTGTGCATGCATTAATATGGCTTCAAGATGATTCATGTTATTTTTATTTTAGTGGGAAGATGATGCAAATATTTTATACCCTTTCTGGCCCAATTTGCATCCTTTTCTGTTCCTGCAGGATTGAAAAATAATACACACTGAAAATAGTACAACAAATTCAAAACTTCACACCCACATATTCAATTATTTTGTTTATAAATTTCTCATGAGAAACGCCGAGTAAATGTCCTATTTTGGGCTTTCTCTTCACTGGTCTGTGTTAAATTTAGATCAGGTAATGGCCGGCCTAATCTTTAAAATATTTATTTTATCCTCTAAAGAAAGTCTGGTAAAATTTGTTTGTATTAAGACACTGACTCTATTCATGATTGTAGGCGACACATGACACAAAACACAAAAACACGTATGATAAAAGTACTGACGATCAACGAACGGTACACCACCACTGTTGAAAACTGGCAACAGGCCGCTCAGAACTAGCGGCCCAAACACATGGTTTATTAAACGGCGGTATTCGCTATGACGTCACACGATACGTCATGTAGTCATGACAACCAAGCCGCCAGTTTCTTAGCGGGCCGCTAAGGTTCACGCTATTGGTTATAAGGCCTGTCTATTGGTTCACGCTACCTACTACGCGCAAGACAGATAAATACTTTCATTCGAATCTAAATCAACACTTAGAAAACATTGCTCATCCTTTATCTTTAAAATAAACAAGAGACAAAGGACAGACAGTAACTATAGTAATGTGATTTAATTTTTTTTATGTTCTCTGTCAAGGGGGGCGCGCGGCCATGCGGCCATAATAAAAAACCGCCACTGTGTAATGGTGTGGATTTGTATCCAATTCAAATAAATCCTCAGACTTTTATATACATATATATAGATATCTACAGGCAGGCAGTATCATCAAGCCACCATTGACAAATCCTGGTTTTTAACACACTGATGGGAAAATCCTGGCTATGCCACTGGTTACAATCCAAACAGCTCCCACAAGTTTCAATAAATACAAAACTATTCAATCAGTTCAGTTTAATTGATTTAATTCATTCAGATGGATATGAGACACATCTGCATTTGTATGTATATATTTTCTGATGATATAGAAATATAGTTTCTGATATTTGTATGACGTCAGAAAATTAAAATTGATGGACACAAGGTGTCATAAAGTTAAAAAATTGAAACATCTAAATTTGGTTTTTTATTCATTAGAATTTTGTTCTTCATGAATGTTTATATCTTACATCAATTTAGAGCTTTGATATTTTCAAATAATAGTCCTTTCTGTAGCCAGGATTTTGTTTTAACAATTATTACTTGTTTTCAGTAACTTATTAATTACTTATAAGAATACTACCATGTTATAGAAGAATAGCAGTTATCTGTTTCAATTATCAGTTTGAATGTCTTAAAATCAATTTTCAGATGTATGAGTGGAGTGCATGTGCACTACCTCCATCATCATTAGTGCTACAATTTATCGCAGAGTCGTGACCTCCACCAGCAGACTTAGCAGTCCTGCTGTGTAGTCCTCAGTCCAATTACTTGTGTCGCCAATTCATTGCAGCTTCAGTATTCTTTTTCTATCAAATTGCATTTGTCAAAATTTTTCTTCAGTATTTCATCCTTTGGATCCTTATCAGATGCCCTGCCCACCTTAAACCATGATATTTTAATGTTTTATAATGTCCATAACTGTATATTCCATTTCCCTTTATCATATATTGGATCACAAATTTTTCTAAATTGTGTCCTTTCTAAAGTTAGGAGACGAAGTTTATTTTGATCATGGTCCAAGTTCCTACTCTACAGGTGAGTGATCTTAGTGATGTTTTATAGAGAGTGCATTTAGTTGATGTTCATATTCATTGAGTTTACAATTTATTTGTTTTAGCAGTCTAAAGTGGATGGATTACAAAGGTTGAGAATTATGCTACATTGAACTTGCTAAATATTAATATTATATTCTGAATGAAATCCAGATAATCAATGAAGCACTGCACATATATATCCATAAAGAATAAGACAATAAGTTACAAGACAGAACTTGTATGGATATGCAATTGAAAAGTTGAAAGCAAGCTGATTATAAAGAGGTTTGTATAAACTTGATGATCTCAAGATATCTGTTGAAGATCTTATATAAATTGAAAATCTCTTATCAAAAACAGTGATTATGGCAATAATTTCTGGAGTGAAATCTGGAAGGGCCAAGATCATCTTAGAAATTAGAACTCTTGGACAAATAACATGTACGTAATAGCTCCTTCAACTGTAGAAAATACTAGGTGAGAAAGGGACCTTTAATAACAAATATGGCATTATCAACTAGTACTTGAAAAAGTAATACAAGGGAGGAAACAAAATTAAAATTCTTGGATTTTGTTGTCTATGACGTGTCCATTGATTAACTAATTGTAAATATATCACCACTGACTAGAAACAGTAATACTTGGTACACTACACTAAGTATTAGTGTTCTGAGTCAGTAGTGATATATTTATAATTGGTTAAAATTCGATAGAACATTGGCTGTCTCAAACTTTCTGTAACAGCAAAACTTGGGGTATACCTCTAAAGTAAATGAAAAAAAAAAGTATTCTTGCACAAGAGATGAGACTTCTTAGAAAAGTTAAAGGATATTGACAAAGGGACATAATAAGAAATGAAGCAAAGTACTTAAAATATTCAATTTCAATGAGAAGATTAAAACAAACCTAACAAAGCAGCATGAACATCTGAAGAAGGTACAAAAACATATGTTGTGATTTAAGACAAGCAGGTTTAAAATGGAAGGAAGAGAAATTCACAGATTGAGGAAGTGACAGGAACTGTACACAGAGGTATTTGATATATGAAGCAGAGATGTTGGTGGTGATGATGTTGATGCTCACAGCAGTGATGATGACAATAATGGTGAGCATCAGTTACAAAATTATAACCATCACAAAAACAACATTTATCATTAAAAACAATTTGATTAAGTATACTAAATTAATTCAAAGATATCTGAGTTTATTACATTTGTGATTTAGCTTTATTCTCTTGCACATGACTCAAGCATTCACGACTGAATTTCTTACGTAATTTCTGCCAAAGCGCTAATTCCTCTTTGATAGTTTTTTGTGTCAATGCGTTTGGTTTTGTGTGCTGAGAGCGCAAAAAAGCCCGTTCATTTCTGAAAACACAAGAAAAGGTACATGCATTCAGACAACAATTCTGCTACTATTATGAATTGATGTCTGAGGCTTTCACGGCCGGTGTCAATGTTAGAATTTTGGCTTGTCAGGCTGTAAGGCCGCGGTCTAAAGTTGTTGGTTGCAGACATTTCGGTGCATAGAGTTGTAGCAAAAGGCTGTAACACTGACCAAGTTATCACAGTCAATAAACATATGTTTACTGACTGTGGTAATACTGACTGCAATTTCAACGTTTACGGACTGCGATAATTTGGTCAGTGTTACAGCCTTTTGCCACAACACTATGCATCAAAATGTCTGCAACCAACAACTTTACACCATGGTCCTACAGCCCAGCAAGCCAAAATTAATGTTTAACACACTTAAAAACGATACAAAACATAAAATATAGGCATTATATTATGTACATTATAGAACTACAGTGTTATAGGAGAGCATATTATTGACAACATTAAATGTTAAATCGTTTAAAGTGTTTATTTGTGTTGGAAACTACTGTAATTATTTAAATTGTTTTTTTTATCATTGTATGTGTGTAAAACTTATTGCATGACTGTATGCATATAACTAGAGAAATATTAGAATATGGGCGCTTTTGTTTCATAGAAATTCAAAGAAAAAGATGTGAATATTTTATTTACTTTTGAAGCATCACTTCCCATATTGACAAGAGCTGAAAGCATTACTTCCCATTTTAAAAGCTTCTATTTAAAAATAATGTAAAATAGAGGTAATTAAATAGCAGTTTATCAGACTATGCAATGACATGATGAAAAAAACAAAGAAGAAAAGTCAAAATATAAGTTATGTATAGATTATAATTGTCATAGTTAAGCGAGAGCTGTCTGTGCTGGCTTTCTGTTTATGTGTATATGTAAATTATCATAAGGATATTTGATAGTTCATCTTCTTTTTTCACAGCACTAAATTAATATAGATTATTAAACTTTCACTTGTGAAACTTACTTTGTTTCTCCCGTACGCGTTTCGGCATGATGTGCGCCTTTGTCAGCGGTGAGACAGACTGCCAGTAACTTGTAACAGTTTTAGTTGGTAGGTTGAGTGGGGGTGTTGTGTGGTGGAAGGGAATTGGCGCGGGGATCCGAATTATTGTTTGTTTTATGTATAATTGTGTAAAAGAGTGTGTGCGATTTATAGTGTAATTGGTCGTTAAGTATGCTGTTTGGTTGTGTTGTGTAATGTTTGTATATTTCATATTGTTCTGCTGTGTTAAGTTTTCGACTTTTAGGTAAGTAGTGTAATATCTCAAGATTAGTATCTATGTTGGTGTAGCTGTGGTTTTTTTGTGTACGGGAGAAACAAAGTAAGTTTCACAAGTGAAAGTTTAATAATCTATATTAATATCATAAGGAAGCAAAAGTTGTATGTAGTGACATTATGTTTATATGCCCATAAGTGCTTTACTCTTGTTTGTACCATGAATATTGTTATCGAAGTTCAAGTTAATGAATGGATATAGTGAGCATTGATTTACCACTATAGAAACTGAAATTGTAATTTTTTTCTGTTGAAAGAACTTTTTACCTTCAAATTCCATTTATTTTATTAAGTTTAAATATACAAAGAATAAAATATGTATATTAAAATTATTATTGTCGACTCTGGCCATGAGAGTTTGTTTTTTATCAATAAGTATATGTTTTTGTACAATATTAAATATTGTTTGGAACAAACACATGTAAAACAGACTACAATATAAAATACAATACTTTCACTGAGGTCATGAACAGCTTTCCCTAGTTTTAAACTTGCACATCTTCTTGCCATTGATGATTATTATTATTCTTATTATCACTTGCAGAAGTGTATTATTGTGACAATTATTCTCTTCTTATTTTTATTATCCATAACTCTGTTACCTTAAATTGGTGTAGGAGTGTAGGATATCATACATTACACTATTTGTGACAAATTATTATTTAGTTTTGGCAATTAAACAACATGCTGACAAAGATTTTACTTAGTGTTGAAGTTTATAACTGAAACAGCATTAAGTGTCAGAACAGTGTTGCATCAAAATGCAAGAAACATTCACAGGTTACTATAAAGAAGCATTTTTCTTTTAAAATCTACAATCAGTCTCTTACTATATGTATAGTAGATGAAGGAAAGGCTCAAATAGGAGAAGTTTTCCATTGAAGGCTCTCCCATAATTACAACAGATTTTTGAAAGTAAAGATTTACAGTCCAACTAAAGTTCCACTGAAGTTTAGCATGGAGTCACATCAGACACCTTGTATCAATTCTATTATTTGTTCTATTAGTTGTCACTGCTCGTAGGATTTCCTGACTCACTGGAGACACTCAGGGTGAGCAGTTGAATACTCCTTTGTTACTCAAGAACCGTAGTGCTTGAATGATTGTCAACACTTTGTTTTGAAAACACTGATAAGCATAATTAAATCTGTGATTAGTGATTTTATCTAGTGTCAGTTATTCTGTTCCCACTGTAGAACATGGTGGTCGTTTGACCTCCATAACATTAAGTATAGAACTTTTAATAGTGGAAACAGAGGACACTTTGTAGAGGAGGATTGTGTATAGTATTTGGTTTAGGTATAGATTCCAGTCAGATTATATAAACATTCCAAGCACTACTACTACAAGGAGGAATGATGCTAGTGGTAAGCATGGTAAGCAGAAGATGCAGAGAAATGGTGACAGGAGGTAGGAGAAGCAGAAAGACAACAAAAAGAAGAACACAAGTGGGAAGCAGAGGAATGACAAAAGTACTGTTGCTAGAAACACAGGAACAGCAGAAAACACTGTTGCTTGAGTCAGGAGTTTTTAAAGAATGATGCCTACTGTATCTATCTGGAAGACAATGCTCTCCATCCTCAGTCCAATGGAATGGTTGAGAGGTTACAGAAAAATTGGTTTTTCTAAGAGTTATACAAAAACATAAGCAAATATCTTTGTTATGTTTAACTATACTGGGAAGAAAATTGACACAGTGAAGTGCGTTTGTTTTTTGAAGATATGCAAAGTGGCCTGGGTAGCTGGAATGACGCAACGAAGATCCAGTGCTTCGGATACTTCCAAATTACCAGAGGAACTGCAGGAATTATTGAATAGATCTTCTAACGACCTCTCAAATGGTGAGGTAAAAGAACTCGGACAGTTTTACATGAATTCAAAGATTGTTTTGCAGTTCGGGGACAGTCATTGGGAAGAACCTCTCTTGTACAACATCGCATTAATACCGGGGACACAACACCGATACGCCAACCTCCTCGAAGGCCTCCATTATCTAAACAAGATGAAATGTCTCGGTTAGTACACGACACGTTGACAGAGGGAGTAATCCAGTCTTCATCAAGTGCTCGATCTTCTCCGAAATGGTGGTAGCAAAGAAGGATGGTGGATTGTGTTTCTGCGTAGAATACCGGAGGTTAAATGACGTTACAAAGAAAGACTGCTATTCATCACCTCGCGTTGACGATAACCTCGACACGTTGTCTGGAGCAGAGTGGTTTTCCACATTGGACCTGAAGAGTGGATATTGGCAAGTAGGTCTTTATCAAGAAGACAAGGAAAAGACCGCTTTCTCGACACCAAGTGTTTTATTCCAATTTAACGTCATGCCATTTGGACTCTGTAATGCACCGGCAAGATTTGAAAGATTGATGGACCTGGTACTCCGAGGCCTAACGTGGAAAACTTGCCTTGTTTATTTAGACGATGTCATAGTCATCGGGAAGATTTTCAAAGACCATTTGGAAAACTTTAAGGAGGTTCTCACTAGAATTCACGGTGCCCAACTGAAGCTGAGCCTGAAGAAGTGTTCTCTATTCCAGAAGGAAGTACAGTATCTGGGCCATCTGGTTTCGACAGCAAGTGTTAGCATGGATCCTAATAAAGTAGACACCGTAAGAGATTGGCCGGTGCCGAAGAGTAAACACGAAGTTCGGAGTTTCCTGGGGTTATCCACATATTACAGACGTTTTGTAAAAGGCTTCGCTACTATTGCTAAACCACTACACGAGGTAACGGATAAACGAAACTTCCAGTGGTCGAGAGAGTGTGATCAAGCATTTAGGACTTTGAAAATTGCATTATGTTCGCAGCCAATTCTCGCTTTCCCAGGTTCCGAAGGGAAGTACATCGTAGACACAGACGCAAGCAATACTGGTCTAGGAGCAGTTTTGTCTCAAGTGCAAAACGGTGAAGAACGAGTAATAGCGTATTACAGCAAGGCGCTTTCTAAACCAGAGAGAAATTATTGCTTTACAAGGAGAGAGTTGCTGGCAATCATGTCCGAGCTTTGGAGCACTTCCATAAATACCTCTATGAAAGGGAGTTTTCACTACGCACCGACCATGCCGCGCTTGCATGGCTGTTGAGATTTAAAAATCTGGAAGGGCAGTTAGCAAGGTGGCTTGAACGTCTGCAAGAGTACAGCTTCAATGTACAACATCGGCGAGGGCGCCTCCATGGTAATGCAGATGACTTATCACGAAGACCATGCCTGGAAGACTGCTAACGTTGCCACAGAAAGGAAGAACAAAACGCAAGCGAACATGTTCAAGCCATCATTGTATATTTCCGGTCAGACGGCTGGACGACTGTCGACAAGAACATATGACTGATGAAGACATTGGACCGATCTTGACAGCAAAAGAAGAAGGTCGCCTCCCGGGTTGGCAAGATATCTGCCATGGTTCGGAAGAGTTGAAAAGGGCTTGGGAAAGTGCAGATGGACGAGACGTGGTCATGCAGTTGATAGTTCCCCGAAGTAAAGTGCAGTCTGTTTTGAAGGAGATGCTTGATGGAACGTCTGGAGGCCATCTTGGCGTTAACAAAACCCTTGACAAAATACGGAAGCGATTCTATTGGCTTCATCTTCGCCACGACATAGAGGAATGGGATCGGTCATGTGAAATATTTGCTGCAACCAATGGCCCACAAACCAGAAGCAGGGGAAAAATGAGACAGTATAACGTTGGACTGCCTTTCGAGAGAATTGCCATAGACATTGCTGGACCATTCCCAGTTACTAACGATGGAAACCGGTGCATTATGGGTTGTAGGTGACTACTTTACTAAGTGGGTGGAAGCCTATGCAATAACAAATCAGGAGGTTACCACTGTGGCAAAGGAGTTAGTTCACAACTTCTGTTGCCGTTATGGAGCCCTTATGGAAATCCATACGGATCAAGGGAGAAATTTCGAATCAGGAGTGTTTAAAGAATTATGCCATCTACTCGGAATTCGAAAGACCCGAACAACGCCTCTGCATCCTCAGTCGGACGTAACGGTTGAGAGATTCAATAGGACACTTGAACAGCATCTTTCGAAGGTTGTTGACGAGAACCAAACAGACTGGGACCAACGTATACTACTATTCCTCATGGCGTATAGGTCATCAGTACACAACACAATCGTCATGACTCCAGCAAAATTGGTGTTTGGGCGGGAGATTCGTCTTCCTGGGGACTTGATGTTCGGATCACCTGAGACTCAGTCCCAAGAGCCACAGAACTATTCCTCGCAATTAGAAAACCAACTGCGAGAAATGAATCGCTTGATAAGAGGACGGCTGAAGATTGCCAATGATGAAATGAAAATTCGGTATGACATTCGCAGCAATAGTGTGGGTTTCCAAGAGGGAGATCAGGTCTGGTTGTTCAACCCAAAGCGCCATCGTAGTCGCTCACCTAAACTTCAGACTGACTGGGAAGGAGCCTACACTGTGAAAAAAAGAATCAACGTGTTTATCAGATTCAACAGGAAGGACAGTGAAAGTTCAAGGTCGTCCACCTAGATCGCCTGGCTAAGTACTACTTCAGAGACGGTTTGCCAGTTCGGGACGAACAGGCTTAAGGAGGGGGTTTCTTACGACATTACAGAACACTCTACGTGTTTATTGAATGTTCCAGAGGAATCCGGCTGAATGTTGTGGCTACGTGATTTCAACATGGGCTCGCGAGACTTTTCTGGACGTCACCAGCCCCGCGCACTGTGTCAAGGCCGCAAACAATTGCGTCCCAGTGTAGAGCTGATGGGTAGTGTTTTCTAGTAGACTTTTCTAGTGGTAGTGTTAATTAGCGAATATTCTGGAACCTCGGCGGGGTATACATACAAGTACTCGGCGACGTTCAGTTTCAATTTGAGTTGCGAGTTATTGTCGGCGATTACTCTGTGCGTTCAAGTGGTGAAGTGTTGTGTTTTATAATCGGGCAGGACAATTGTAATACAATTGTGTTTTATATTAGTTGACATTTTATTGCGTGTGAACAAGTTTTATTTGATTTGTTGTAAGAGACTGTCTTGTTAATTACGAACTGTTTAACTGTGATAATTAAAGCTGGTGATTAGTGACTTAATTGGTGTCTTGTATTTTGTTTCCCACTGTATCATCATACGATCAATAGACCATTGCTTTTCAGTTATATTTCTTATTTGTTTGTTACTTTGTGTTACTAATGTGTAAATTAATTTATGGGGTATCCATTTAGTAATAGTAAATCTATGATTCTGTTATCACCTTCTTTTTTGTGGATGGCAAATGCAAGTCCATGTGCCCACTTTATCATATTCTTTGGTACATTAATTTTGTAGTGATGTGGGTAGTGATTTGAGAAATCTTCTTGAATTTTGTGATTTTTGCCACCACGTAGTTTTTTTACCATTTGGCTGATGCACAGTAATAAAAATCTAAGTATGAAATTGAAAAGTCAGATTTTTCTAGTTCAATAGTAAACACTAAGCGTGGATGAAAGTCATTAAATATTTCTGTTATTATGTTATGTTTATTTGTTGGTATAGCTGTGATGATCTCATCTACGTATTTGTAAAGAAGTGGGACAGACAATGGTAAAGTTTTCTGTAAAATTGAGAAACCATAAACTTTAATGTCACATAGGGTATACCACTGCTTCTTAAACAAAATAGAGAACTACACTCACAGTATTACAGGGCAGCTTCCATTGCCTCTTGCTTTGTTGTCAGTCCTTATGCGTGTATGAGGATACCTGTTGAACAAATAGTAGTGATATTTAAGAGTCATCTTTTAGTTTCATAGACACAACCAAAGGAACAAGTCAGTATTTATATTACTCACACTACATGTACAAAAAAATCTCTTCTCAACAGTCCTTACGGGACCAAGGCATACCGCGCGGCTTTTGTGTTTAGTGTGATGGTTGCATGGACAGTACAACTCGCCACCAACCGCTAGTTGTGGTATTCAAAGCCAAGAGGCACTGCTGTTATCTCAGTTGGCTACTCAGTTCTGCCTCACGATGCTGAGTGCACGGCGAATGGAGCCTCCACTGGGAATTGAACCCGGAACCACAAGCGCATCAATTGCCCACGTTAGCCACTAGACCACCTGGAGGCTACTCACACTACATATGCAAGAAAATAATGAAGGGACAGGTGATAGTACCAGTTGAAGGGGAAGACCAAAAACCTACTATAGGACAGGACAGTGTTAGACAAGATGCTGAGGACCTTCTGGGAGTAAGACTGGCAATCGGCCACAAGTGATCAGGACTGTTGGAGGAAAATGTTAAGGGAGGTCAATGCTCAGTGCAGGTTGTAGCGTCATAAAACAAAAGAAGCATGGAAGAGAGTTCCTTACAAAAATAGAATGGAATAATGAATAAAATTAAAATTATCTTCTTCTTCTGCCTGTACCTAAAGTATTAGGTTACAGATCTGTTCTGGTTCCACAGAATTCCTCAATTTCATAATTTATACTATTTCGAGGGTCCAATTTATTTATTTATTATTTCCAATTTATTCCTTATATCCTGATTCCACATTTTGTCCTCCCTGGAACACCATATGATACCTCAAAGAAGACATATCTCAGCTACAGTACCCTACTCAAATCTTACCATGAAACCATCTATCTTCCCAAATCATTAACTGCTTTAGGTTCCCAAGTAATGTAATGTCAGAAACCACTTTATGCAGTTGTGTTTGGTCATCCCTTTGTATTTCCCTTAAAAATTATTCTTAATCATTCTTGAAATCTATTAATTCAATTTTATTTCTTACTGGTGATTAGATCTAGGTTAAGTGGCTATGATCTTTGGTTGAAATTTTCCATGCCGATATTTCAGCAACATATGCAGCAGCCATTTTCAGAGTGAGGAAGTGAGTAGAAGTTGTCCCAATGATGTAACAAGATTGTTGTAAACATTGAAAGGAACTTCCTTTTAAAATCCTGTTTAGTACTCAAAAAAAAGCTGTTTCTGATTAGTGATTCATCTGGAGTACCAAAATATGATAATAAGTACACAATACATATTAAATAAATATTAATAAGTTACATTGTAACCAGCATTTTATGTTCCGTTTCTAAATATGTGTTTTATTTGATGTCCCACTCAACTATCCTACACTATTCCCCTCTGGTTGTAGAAATACTCCTTCCCTTCCTAATTCCGTGATCTTCAGGTCTTAAGCTCGACACAATTTGTGTACTATTTTCTTGTTCTTCCTTGAGGTCTAGGCACTATGGGTTTTCATTCTTTCATAGCTCTCATACTTTTGTTCCTCTGCATTGTTTTCCTAAGCAACATTTTCATTGGGCTGTACTGCTTTAATTATAGATTATTCCAAGATGCTCAAGTCTGTTATGTCCTAACACGTGGTGTTTTGCTGTTCAACATGTTTTGTGGCTTTAGCTTCAAAATTTTATAGTGCCTACTCCAACTTTGTTCCATGATCCTCTACATTAACTATCAAAGAAATATAGAAATGTAAAGTTTTTAAATTACAACCAGATGAGCCATCTATCCCAAATTTTCTTACAACTTTTTCAATTTTTCTGCGACAAATTTGAAGATAGCCGATGTATTTTTGACATGAGCAATATGTTTTGCTCTAAAGATAATACTGATTTTGTAGTTTAATGAATCTTCTGTGAATCAAAGGCATCGGCATCACAGTTCATATCAAATACTTCTGTTGTAAAACTGGTACTAGAGGTAATTCATTTTGCTACTTTAAACTGATAAAACAGCATGTTTAAAACACTTACAGGATAACACTTAAAATGTTTATTATTAAATAATTAGTGTATACATGATTATACACTTCTTCATCTATAAGATTGTATACACAATTACAATACTTTGTAAACACAACAAAAAGAAATGTTAGGTGCCACACAATGAAAAGGAACAAAAACTGAGGCCAGGTGAGAGAATTTCATCATCAGCAATGCTTTCAATAGGACGTTAATAGCTGTGTGCACAGCTCTCTTCACTTCGTCATCTATTGAATCCCACCTCACCAATAGCCATGTTAAAAATATATTTCCGATAATATCTACCCAGATACTCTGTAGGTATAGTTGCATCGCATAGCAAAGTTCTGTGCATCACACTCACATGATGTCGTATAATGTTTAACTACTTAAATTAGGTTTATACCCTTCCTGAATAATTTGGGCAGCTTAATTCATAAAAAATTAATTACTTCAAAATAAGTTATTTGGGTAGACACTATCTACTTTGTCTCCCTGATGCTTCGCCACTGCTCACATATAAATGGTTGTGGTTGCTGAAATTAAAGAATTAAATTTTGAATTTTTTTTACCCATCATACTCACCAGTTTTAACTCCAAGTAAATCCTATCTCTATCCTAATCTGAAAAAATGGCTCAATAGAAAAAGATCTGTGGATGACAATCAAGCCAGCAGTGGTTTGAATGGCTATTTTGAAGACCTCAACAAAACAAGCTCAGTGACATCATTGACTATTTAGGCTCAGAACTGTATGTACATTTTTGGTATATATAGGTTAATTGAATTTAAACCTACTGTGATAATTCTCAAACAATGTTGCCATTAATATTAGAGATGAGAAGTTTGTCTTTTTGTCTTTTACAATATATTACTAAACAAAATAATTTTTTATAATTACTTAAAAAACAATTCAGATTTCTAAAAGTTTTGAATTAGCAGAATTCGAATTAAAAGAATTTAACAGTACCATGCATATTATTACAGTTACTGTAGTGAAACATCTGTATGTAGTGTTAATGTATAATAATTTACCTGACACAAATATTACTCACCTAAGATGAGGTCTTGGGTTTGGGTCCAATCTATGCCTTTTGAAACCTCTTTCCCCATCACTGTACACTAAAGCACATACAGTGACAGTGAATTATTTACTGGACATTGAATTCACTTCTGTGAATATAATTTTAAATATGAACATTTAACTGTAAGTAATTTAATAATTGTTTTATATTAGGTACTTATTTTATATTCTAATACATATTAACCTAACGGGTTAAATAGAGTTTTTCTACAATATCGATAATCAGTCATGTAGTTAGAATTTGTTTAAATATTAGAATGATCCACTTTAAGTCACAATAATATTCTTGTATGTAAATTTCTATTTTAAATATAACTTATTTACAGTGGCGAAGCGTCAGGGGAGACAGGGTAGACAGTGTCTCCCCAAATAATTTATTCATAAAGCAATTAACTTTTATTTATGAATTAAGATGCGTAAGATACTCAGAAAGGGTATAAAACTATTTTAAGAAGTTAAATATTATGCAAAATGGTGCGACCGCGTGATCCATGGAACCTTGGTGTGTGATGCAACTGTACGCGGAGTATCAGGGTAGACGTTACTTGGAATGTCTTTTCAAAAAGGCTGCAGGTGAGGAGGGCTTTGGTTGGCGACACAACGGGAAGGGACCTGCGCGCGCAGCATAACATGTGTCCAGTACATCACGTCAAAAGATACGTCTCCCCTGACTGAATAGTACAGAATTTTCGCCTGGCCACCTGTTTGTTTCATTAAGCGTGCGTAGTGAATATATGTTTTTGTTGAGTTTACAAATTATTTTTAATTTTGTATAGGTCTATAGTGTTATAGACTAAGAAGTGTGTGGCCATTTATGTACTACTTATTTATTAATAAACATTTTTAAGTGTTTTAAGCATAGGCCCTACTGTTTAATTGATTTAATGCAGCAAAATGAATACAGTTAATAACCAGTTCTGTCGCAGAAGTATTTGATATGAAATCTGACAACTTTGATTCACTAGAATATTTGTTAAAATACGAAATCAGTATGTTACCTTTAGAACAGAAGGTACTGCTAAAGTCAAAAATATCTCGGCCACCTTTAGATTTCTCGTAAAAGGATGGAAAAATTGTCAGAAAATTTCAGAAAGTTTGGTACAGTAAATATAGGTGGCTCTCTGGTTGTAAGCGAAACAAAACTCTGCACTGTTATTATTGTTTGATGTTTAATGGTGAGGAACCATGGAGCAAAGTTGGAGTAGGCACTATACAAAATTTTGAAGTTATAGCCGGTAAACATCCTGGTAGTGAAACTCGTATAAAAAATTCTGAGATGTTTCACATGCTAGGACGTAACAGAATAGAACATTGCTTATCCGAATCAGCTAGAATTCAAGCAGTGCAGCACAATGAAAATGTGACTCAAAATCGAAGGATAGTAGGCCGTTTGATAGATGTTGTTTGTTATTTAGGGAGGCAAGAGATAGCTTTTAGGGGTCATAAGAAAAATGAGGAGTCTCTTAATAAAGGCAATTATTTAGAAACTTTAAATTTACTGGCAATGGAAGAGTCTTTCATGAAGGAACATATAGAAACCAGCACTGTTTTTAATGGCACATCTTCTGAAATTCAGAATGATTTAATCGAGTCTGTTTCCATCGCTATTAATGAACAATTCGTGATGAAATAAACAAGGCTGATTTTGTTTCCGTTCAAGCTGACGAAACAACCGATGTATCTGTTAAAGCACAACTGTGTATAATTGTGCGATATGTTCGTGGTTTGAAAACTGAGGAATGCATTTTAGGTTTTTTTGATGTTTCTTCTAACAAAAGCGCAGAAGGGTTGGCTAATAAAATCATTTCAGTTTTGAAAGAATATAACATTGAAAATAAATTAGTAAGCCAAACGTATGGCGGTGCTTCTGTGATGGCTGGTCGGCTGGTCGTCACAGTGAAGTACAAACCCTTGTTCGTCAACTGTGTCCACAGGCAATATTTGTGCATTGCTATGCTCACCAACTTAATTTGATCTTGTTACACAGTGCAAAAAATATTAAAGAAGTTAAATTATTTATTTGTAATTTAACTGCATTTCATAGTTTCTTTAGTAGATCTGCTGCTAGATCTGATTTACTCCGAGAACAAGGGTTTAAACTTCCTCACCCAACATCAACCCGTTGGAATTACCATTCGTGGGCAGTTTCAACAATCAAAGAACATTACAAAGAACTATATCTTGCGGTTTCTCACATTATCGTGTGTGATGACTGGGATCCTGAGTCTGTGAGTGCTGCAATTGGTCTCCTAAATATTTTAAAGTCGAGATCTTTCATGTTTTACTTGTGCGTATATGATCAGATTTTTGTATTTCCTCAACATCTGTTTAATGTGCTCCAGGCAAAATCTAGCAGTGATGTAAATCTCTGCATTAATGAAATTAGGACAGTGAAAGAAAATATCGCAGCACTGCGTTCAAATAAAGTGCTGCAAAACTGTATGGACGAATGTAGGCTCATGAATGCTGACCCTAATAATGTATTGATGGAATCTGTAAGTGAAGTGCATAAACGTGTTGCTTATAAAATTCTTTATTCTGTAACAGTGCAACTAGACACCCGATTCGGCGAATTTGAAAATATATTTTTGTAGAACGCCTAAATGAGAAAAAGTTTGTTGAATTTTGGAGGAATTTTCCTCAACTCCAGTTTGACAAGCTGAAATGTTTGTTCCCAAAATTCTTTGACTGAGTAACATTGCGCAATGAATTATTGAACATCTACAACAGTGATGATAAAATGCTTCCGTGTGTTAAACTGCTAGAATATATTGTGGAGAATCAACTCGATAGTGTGTATGAACAAACATTAAAGTTACTGAAATTAGTACTGAGTATTCCAGTTACATCGGCATCAACTGAGAGTTCAATGAGTATATTGAAGAGGATCAAAACGTACCTTCGTAATGCCATGAAAAATAAAAGATTATCACAATTGGCTACTTTGTCCATTGAAAAAGAATTGACATTTATGTGCACAAAGGACCCAACTTTCAAGGAAAGGGTAATAGATATTTTTGCAAACTTCAAGACCCGGCATGTGGAACTAATTTACAAGAAAATATGAACGATTGTGTAATGCCTACAGTAATCCGGATTTGTCATCATTCAAAAAATGTGAGTAAAATTTATATTTTTTGAACAATATTTTCTAATTATGATTCATAAACTACACTAATAACAATACTATAGTTTTTTCATTATAGTTAGACCTAATTATACGTATAATGAAATGCGACAGTCACTTAGCTATTATCTGATAGAGGTAGCATTATCTCTATTTACCATTGTTTTATTGGTTCATTAAAAATGTCAACAATCTTAGTAGGAGGGTGCTGTTGAATAGTATTTTTATGTCTACTCAAATTATTTTGTCACGCTTCGCCACTGCTTATTTAGTCACATACTTAGAATATATCCTACACAGTTTGCTAAAAAGTATGGTATTCGACTTTTTTGTAATAGACAATTGTATATGCTAATTAATGAAAGAACATCATATACAAATAATTTTATAAAATATCTGATATTCATTGGATAGTATTGCATATTTTGTTAAATATTTGAACTAATAAGAAATCAAAACAATAAAATTATTAAGCTAGTTCATCAATACCATCTGTTGCTGAGTACATCTGAACATTAATCATTTTCTCAGTCACTGAAAATTTAATGTAACTAAAAATTTTATGTCACAAATTTATGTAACTTAATACAACACAAGTTATAAATGATAACATTTAACATTTAACAAAATAATAAAATTTGGTTTTGAACAGCTGATTCTGCTGAAATCTTCTATGCAGATTTCATCACCATAAAATCATGAAGTTTCATATAATATGTGATTCCATTTCACTCAGATCACTTGATTTAATACTGGTATCACTATTTAAATTAATTTTTAGTATTTTGTTTTTAAGTTAATTATACATTTATATACATAGTTTATATTGTATGCACTTATAATATGATTAAGAAATATATGACTGGATCAATACTGAGACTATAATTGAATGGGTGAGAAGAAGAAGGAACAGATTTCACATTTTGTCCAAATTTAACTGAGATAGCCACTTTGTTTAACAACTAAAAACACATATCAGTTGGTGTATAGAAAGGAGACATTTCTTTATTTTTTATGTCGTTATCAACAGGTTAAAAATTTGTGTGAGTGCAAGAAGGAAAACATTCCTGGAATGTGCTCCTTACTCTCAATGTGTAGTTAGTGCACTGCATATTACTACAGAGCACGCTGCTGTCGTTTATGTTGTAGTCTTTGTGATTGGTCAGTTTTAAGGTTTGTTTCTTTACAAGAGATTTTTATGTGTTAATTTACTTTAAAATCAGGTTAAATTTTAACAGGTATGAAACTGTCTGAATTTGAGTATGGAAGTCCTATAAAGAAAAGAAGTGGTAATATAAAAGAAGGGTCTCTTTCAGTCACTTTTTGGATGTATCATTAAACACTTGAAGAAGAAAACAAGGAAAGATACACAATTGAAATATTATAATGTATTGACCATACTGCAACTACTGTATGGTAGTGAGACTTGGATTAGAAAGGCCAAAGATATATCTAGAATACAAGGAGCGGAAATGAGGTTCTTGAGGGCTGCAAAGGGTTGTACCAGGAGAGATCTTATCAGAAATGATCACATTAGAATGGAGCTAGGCTTAGCTGAAAGTCTAAATAAGAAAATGTCCCAGTACAAAATGGAGTGGAGGTTACACGTAGAGAGAATGGATCCAACTAGATTTTCAAGAAGAGCCCTTGACTATCATCCAGGGGGGGGAGAAGTGTGGGAAGAGCCTGCAAACGATGGTTGGATGAATTCCATTGAGACTGGAAGAGGCTACTAGCCTAAGCCGTAGAGGATGACAACGACGAATAATAGTAACAAAATCAACAGACTTCTTACCAAGAGTAGGAGAGATTCCCTCCCTCTGTAGCCGGAGGTGGAATCCCTTCTACTCTGCTACTTCCTGGTGCCCTCCTGGTGAAGAGACTGTTGATTTTATTACTATTATTGAACGATTGAAGTGAGATCTCGTTTCAACTGAACCTTGGCATTTGTCAGTCTGTCTGTTTGGAGTATGTCTCATGATAACTTTTAACGCATCAACCGATTTTTGTAAAACTTTGAGTGCGTGTTCGCACTTTTATCCTACAGAACCCTATTGTTTTTTAGATTGATGCCTCCAAGAAATAGGTGAGAGGGAGGCAAAAATGTGAGCTGATTAACATTGTGAAAAATTGCAAAAGCCCATGTGGGGTACAAAATTAAAGTAATTTTTAACTCCAGTGTGAATACAGTGTTCATTTTTTAAACTTTTAGTTTGTAGACGTCACAGCTTAAAAAGTGAGTGAAAATTTTGATAAATCGCAAAAATTTGTAAGTGGCTTACAAAGAGCCTATCGGAAGAACGATGACATAGGATCTTGACATAGTGGGACAAAATATTCCAAGAAAACTCAAAACTGACCAATCACGAATAAAGAAGGCGTAAACAGCGCCAGGGACAAAATTTTGAGTAGGGACGAATTAATAAAACTATATGTCCAAGACGGCGACCAGTCAGTTTTATACTCAAATTTTCAAACAGTTCATTTTCAATTGTTCGAGGCCAGTATTACTTTAAATTTTGAGAAGTTTTTACTCAAATCGTCAACCAGTACGAGGCCAGTATTACTTTAAAATTTGAGAAGTTTTTACTCAAATCTTCAACCAGTACGAAGCCAGTTTTACTCTAAGTTCACAAGAGTATATTAATCGTTCGGAGAGATAACTCAAGTTCGGGAGTTACTACGTCAACGCGTAACTTAGAAGACTTAGTGAAACCTTCATGTCACGAAAGTCAGACTTAGTAAACTTTTAATAGTGGATTTCGAAGTGCGATGTAACGGACTTAGATAAGAATTATTCAAAGTGAACAATCAGATCGTTACACGAACAGATATCACCACATATGTAATATAATAAACAGTTGAACTTAATTCAGTGTTACTACACCTTATTAACACCATAAAGAACATGAAACATTAAACTAATTAATCAATCACACGAATATTTTATATAGCAGTGATAGAAGTGGAACTAGACATGTACATTAACGTTACAACGAACACACAACATACATCATAAGATGAAGTATTTAATTGAACACTAAACATCAACTATTCACCTAAACCTACGCCAACGCGAGTGACCGGAAGAGTGTGTACAAGTGTTTGTGATAACAACGGCATTCGACGAGATGTGTCTTCATGTCATCCTCAGCACTGGGACTGGACTTCACCAAAGACTAATGGATATTTCATAAATCAAGTAACCATTATTTTAATCATTACTACTTAGTTACTTCTACTGACCTGATTCTTTCAAAGAATTCATCCCTGAGAATTTATTAATAAACGCAATGAATAAATCAGAATTAAAACGTAATTAATTAATATATTAACAAAGAACTATCTGGGATTAATGAACGCATTAATAAGTATAATATGAATTATTATCTTATTTGATATATATATATATATGTATGTATGTTTTCTTTGTTTCAGCATATATTAAAACATGAATTTGTCCTTATAAAATATGTATGTATTACAGGTACATCCACGTATCATATGTACGATTATAATTTATTGTGAATGATAAATAAACTAGTAATTTAAGTTGATCCTATATATGCGTTTATTATTACCAAATACAACCCAGATATTAACTTAAATTTTGAAGGAAATATAAAGTAGAATTTTAAGAGTTTCTTTTGCTCAATAAAGTAAATGAATTGACAACATTAATTTATTAAATGACATCAAGTATTTTGTTTATGAATAATCAGAATAGTTATACATTGTATTAAATGGCTGCATAACGCGCGACATAAAAGTAATTAATTAATGCAAGTAACTGCATATTATCCATTGCAATTAAATACTAAAATAAATTCATTATATTAAATGGCACAATTGTAAGTTACATTTAATACATTTATCATTGTATTAAATGGTACCCAAAGTACGTAGGACGTTATAAATCAATTACATCGATTTAATATCAATATTAATATAATAGGCCTATTCATTGTAGAAGAAACAACTTTATTAAAAAAAAGTACTAAGTTACCACATCAGTACTACTGGTATATTAAAACGAAGTATCTGTCAACAGAAATCAACAGATCACTTCTATTAATAAAAATACAGTGAAAATTTTGTTACAGTAAACACAAAAAAGTAAATTTTCTTTAATACTCTTATGATAAGCTATGATTTTTTTTTTAATGTGGGCCAGTTTTAAATCGTCGTGATGCATGTGACGAATGTTACGTAACGATAAGCGCAAACGCAGATAACGTAAATTAATGCATTCCATCATTACGCTGCCATTTAGATAACGTCCACGTTGTACACGCATGTTGTGAACCAAGGTCGGCCGCAAGATCGATTCATCTCTGATCTACACAACTGCTACGTTATCCGTTTCTGTCACTGTGTGTAACCTAACAGGTGGACGTACACGTCTGAACCATATACGAATCGACTTTCACAAGTTGAATGCCTGCCTGGCCACCTTTTCTAAGACAATACAGAGTCCAGCAGAGCCAGAGATGATTTTCCTGTAGAATTTTTGTATTTTGGACGGAAATTTCATTCTTAACTCTGCCAACCACCGTAGTTTTTGATCCACTGGCTAATATTCTAAACGCTCTTTCATCGATATTTTGAAATAACTTTATTTATATAATACAATTATAATTCTTTTTATTACCAACAAAGTAGTTTAGGGGTTAGACAAGGTTGATTGCCCTATGTGAGTCGTTCACTGAGTTAGTGGTGTGTCATTGAATCCGTGGCTGTATTGCAGCGTGCAGCGTCCGGGTCAAGCCCGATGGCTGACTAAGCCCGTGGTGGTTCAGTCGATTGGTTACTATGGCTGAAAAGGTTTGCGCTAACGCTATTTTTAGTTAGACGGCGGAGGATGTACTAGTAGGCTTAATGTAGTGGCACTGCTTCTGGCACGATTCAGACGACAGGTATCGTCTGTCTCGAGCACAGTTAGCAGATTCGTTGGTCGCTTCTCGCGAAGCAGAGAGGTTCCGTGCTGGTGGCATAGCAAGCAGCGTGTCCAAACTTGCTATAATATGTGTCCCTAAAGGAAATGTGGAAAGCAAATTTGTGGGATGGTAAACTCTTGGGGTGCTAACAAGAGAGTTGCAGCCAGCGGCCAGACAAATGCTGACAGTGTGGGAACTCGAAGGCTTCCACGAATTACGCCGTTTGTGAAATCAAGGAGATCCCGACAAGGAACGGAATATTTCGATTGGAATCACTCCAGCCTACACCTGTATGTGGTCGAAAAGAGCGACCACTACGCGGGAACCGCATATGTCAGTACCGAGCTTAGAAACAAGAGATAAGCCAGGTGGTAATGTCCACAAAGCCAGATGGTTGCGACACGAGAGCAGGGGGTACATAAGACGTTAAGTTTGGATGTTTTAATAACTTGCAACACTAATTTGCTCCGTAGTAAGAAATTAAAAGCAAAACGCACACACAAACAGATGCTCTAACGCAGTTAAACTAGATAAGAAAATTAAAAATTCAAAATGTTTAAAGAAAACTGAATTTTATTATTTTTTTTACGCATATTAGGCTGCAGACCCCGTTTGGGAAATTGTGAGCAGGGCATGGACGTTTTGGTGAGTGTTGATTACATGTATGTTGTACACGTATAACAAATTATGGAGCAATGTTAATTACGGAACAAATTTTGGTTTCGTACGAGGATAGGCGTGCCGATTTTTTTTATTTTAACATAATTTGTTTAAAACTTTTTTGGGGGAGTTGTGAAAGTCAACTGTTACATATAAAATCCGAAGTGAGTAATTGTTTTTAATATAGTTGGAGGTACTCTTAATTTTTTAAAAATAAAGTTTCAGTATTTTCGTGGCTGTTGGGATGTAGATAGAGCGGGCTTATTATGCCACTGGACCCAGCGATCATTTTCACACCACGGAATCAAAAATGCTAAGCAGAATTTACATAGGTGGACAGATTTGTGATTGTTGCTATACCAGCAATTGTTCTGTTCATTAAAATGTGGGTAATATTGAGGAACATCCATAGGAAAGTTTAAAACACTGAAATAGAAAATACTTTCGTGATACTTTAAATTACCCTTTAGGACAAGGGAAGAAGTGAAATATGAGAAAAGAATTTGGAGAGAGAGGAGTCCACGCTGGTGGATACGGATTTAGTGCACTCGATGTACCCAAGTTGGATTCTCACCTTGCTTCAACCTGTCTTCGGTAGAATCTCTTTCTCTTTAATGTTTCGTATCTGGTCTCTTTTGATCAACTCTTGGTCTTTTCGACCATTTTTCATACTTCAACGGTACTCTGTAATTCTTGTTTTCCCCATTTTCTTTCATGCTATCCGGTAAGGGCCGGCCGGGCCGGGGTGTGGCAAATAATCACCGGACCTAGGAGCGGAAGAGGAAAGTTTTCCATCGGCACAAGGGCCGAAGAGCCTAGGTCTTGGGTTCCCTAATGTTAATGATGCGGCCCGTGGGACCGAAAAAATGTTAAGTATGAACTGATCGTGATTGTCGATTTACTGTAGTAATTAATTCGCCAGGATGCAGAAATGATGAAGAGAGAGTGGACTGTAGTTAATACGTTTATTGGGAATTATTCACATATACAGCATTGAAATTGTTAAGTTTCACCTTTGAATAAGAGATTGGCTAATGAGCGCATCGTAAATACAAGTCGTAATGTTACATGAATAATTAATTTAATGAAAGGGCCTAGAAGGCCATATATGAAGTCTTGGGCCTAAGGCCTACATTAATTGTCGTATGATGAATTGTATGAATAGAGGCGCGAGTACGCGACACTCGAATTACGTGAGAACACGTATTAGCAATGTATTGCTAGCATATTACATGTATGCAATATATATAATGTTGTAAGGCCTAAATTAAATAATTGTCGCGACAAAGAAGAAAAATGTGACAGGATAGCAGCGGGCGCAAGGCCGACCGCCGCTAGCGAACGTATGTAACGAACTGTCCGGTTGTACGGACATGAATTGAGCAAGTTAAAAGCGCAGATTAGCCAACCTATAAATGCAAAAATTACCGCGGTACTGTACGTAACTGCCCGCAAAACTCAATAGATTTTTTAATACATTTTAGTAACTTATTATATAAAATACAGAGTTCTTAATAATGAAAGTTAATCTCAGTAGGCTGCATTGAACCTTGAGTTGTAATCTTAGATAACAGCTGTACATTAATTGTTTAGCGATAAGCTTGAGTAAAGATAAGCTTTAATAAAGATAAGCGTTTAGTAGGCCAAGGTTGGCGTGCAAGTGATTTTATGCATGAATGAAAATGTAAGCGCTGGCAATGTATTGCCCAAATATATTGTATGTATACAATATTGAACGATATAAAACATGAAAATACATAATTTGACAATGTTTAATAATGAATGATCGGAAACTCATCACATGATGGCCCGATAAATTGTAACCCTATGCAAGTCATAGATGGTTACCGTGAAATAGTTGAGGCCAGTAGACCTGTACAGAGTATTGCATACAATGAACAAATAAATTGTCACAAATTATACACGTTTAGATGTAAATCTAGCATGGCGTCATAATTGAACGAGTCATGCTATACCTGAAGTTTCAGCAATTTACAATATATTGTTGTGTGAGAACAAGCTATAGATGGCTGACTGATTGCGAGCACATATGTAATGACATGCATGTCATAATTAAGCAGGAATAATAATTGTGCAATGCATAATCACAAAATACAAAATACCTTATAAAAATACAATATAAAAATAAAATCTAGGCGTGGCATGGTTACAGACAGTAGACGCAAAAAACAATATGTTTTACATAAATGCAAGTTATATAATAAATACAATAAACACAATTTAGTTAATTACAAATATGAATAAGCGCAATAGCATAAGTAACAAATACGACACTGTGGTTACAAATGTAATACATGAGTTGAACAATTGAGAAATACATTCATAGAACAATAAATTACACATATTAACAACTGTGCAAGAAATGCATACATGGTTGTATAACTGCAAACCATGCGAATATTATGTAACAAATTTTTATAAAACAATACCACCGAAAACATGACACATACCCAATACCATCAAAATGTAAATGTGTAGGACATAGTATGCCACACAAAATATTAACATATAAATACAAAATAGCAAATATACCACCATGAAACTATGATGAGTATAGAGATGATAGCACAGTGCATGGTTGTGAACTTACAAGTCACATGCAAATTTAGTATAGAAACACGCAATGGTGTAAATTGTCATGAAAATGTTGTGATGATACATATCACAATTAGGTTGACCAAATGGTCATATAATAAAGTAATAAAGCCAATGGCCAAGTAAAATAGCATTGTGCTACATGATCATAATAACCTTGTGTCAAGTCTCGTCCCGCGCTGGCAACAGACATAGCTTATGTACTGGTCTCCGCAAAACACCAGTAGGCGTGCGAATGTCTACGACTCTAATTAAGTTATCTGGGCCGGGAAATGTGGCGGTAATTACACAAAATTTCCAGGCTAATGGAGGTAGGTTATCCTCAATAAGTAAAACTAGGTCCCCAATGGAAACATTATCCTTAGCGAATTTCCATTTGTGACGTTGTTGTAATTGGTGTAAATAGTCGCGAGACCAAGCCTTCCAAATGACTTGGACAAACTTCTGGAGAAGTTGCCAACGTCCAAGACGAGAGAAAGGAACATGAGATGAGTCTGGGTCCGGTATCGCCGTTAATGGTGCGCAAATCAAAAAATGGCCAGGTGTAAGTGGCACCGGATCATTTACATCCGATGAGATGGCAAATAAAGGGCGAGAGTTTAGACATGCCTCTATCTGAGACAAAACTGTTGTAAACTCCTCGAAGGTGAGTATCGACTTGCCTACCACGCGCCGCAAATGAAACTTTAAACTCTTTATGCCGCTCTCCCAAAGACCACCAAAATGAGGTGACGAGGGCGGAATAAATGACCATGAAATACCCTGAGAGGCCGTGAATGATTTGATTGATGAGGTGGCGTCCTTATTATGCCAAAGATTGTAGAGGTCATGTAAAACATTGCGGGCCTTCCTAAAGTTTGTGCCATTGTCAGAATATAACTGACTGGGTATGCCCCTGCGGGACATAAAACGACGTAAGGGAGCTATAAACGCACTGGCTGTAAGGTCGGAAACCAATTCCAAATGAATGGCCCTGGTTGCTAAGCAAATGAACAAAGACACGTATGCCTTAGAGAGAGTTCTGGATTTCTGCCCGCCATGACGAATCATGAAGGGACCACCATAATCAACCGCGCAGAATAGAAACGGCCGCGATGGAGTGACTCTAGGAGATGGTAAAATACCAAGCCTCTGAACCTGCTGTTTGGCAGTAAACCTGAGACACTTGACACATTTACGAATGATGGAGCGAATGACTAACCTGGCATTAATAATCCACCAACGTTGACGAAGTGAGTGATGCACGAGTTGAGCACCAGCGTGAAGTAGACGAATGTGTTCGCGTTCAATAATAAGGCGAGTAATATGAGCCGATGGATGCAAGACAATAGGATGTTTAGTGTCGTAAGGTAATTGCGACTGCTGTAATCGCCCGCCTACGCGTATCGCTCCAGAATCATCAAGAAACGGGTCGAGAGAAGACAACTTACTCCTGATAGAGACAGAAGACCCATTACGAAGACAATTAAGCTCGGCAGCAAAGTGGATCGACTGAGATTGTTTTATGAAGAAATTAAGAGCATGATGAATTTCGACGGGGGTAAGAGCGCCCGTTATTTTGTCAGCACTGGAGAGTCTAATATTTTTGATGAACCGAAAACAGTAAGCGTATACGCGAGTCAGACGGTGCAACGAAGAAAAGTCCTTAGAAAGGTCGATAGCCAGGGTAGACATTAGAGAAAGGTTGGGGGTTTGTTTCTCTTCCGCAGTGACTTCAGAAGACGACGGATTAGAAGGTAAAAAGGGTGGAAAAGGATTGGACTCGGAAGATTGAGACAAACAAGCGGGACCGTGCCACCAAAGCGAGCAATCGCGCAAAACGTCAGGGTGACACCCCCTAGAGATAATATCAGCAGGATTGTGTCTAGAATTGATGTGATGCCATGTATAGGCTTGCGTAAGACGCTGAATCTCGGCAACACGATTAGCGACGTAGGTTTTCCACCTCGTGGACTGGGCATGAATCCAGTAAAGAGACACCATGGAGTCAGAATATAAATGAACACTATTAATAAACGAATAAAGCGCAGGAACGACCTTAGATACGAGTCGCGATAACAACAAGCAAGCACAGAGTTCGATAATAAAGTTTGCGTAATCACGCGCAAGCTTAGAATCACGCCTGAATCGGCGTTCTAAATTCAAAAATCTTGCTTCAGCATTGGTATAAGACTCCCCCAACTGGAGATGGTCGGACTTAAATGGTAGTGAAACAACGAACCTACCCTCTTGATTGCGATGAGTAGACCCCACGAAATGCTCCTCACAAGCTGACTCGTTATCAGGTGTATTATCAGGGATATTTTCTGCTTCCCAGAATTTTTCGAGAGACTGCAAAATTTGACCGTCGTTGTTCCTAGCTAGGAACGAAACAGCAGGACCCTTATAACGGCAATGTTTGGGCAAATTGCCTGCCAAAATGTAGCCTAACTTTGTTTCCTGAATAATGGGAAAATGAGGACCGCGTACGTATTTGTTGGCTTAAATTAAATCTAGGTAGAATTGCGCCCCTAACAGTATGTCGATTTCGGATGATATATTGAAATTTGGGTCAGCAAGAAAAATGTTGTCTGGAATGTTAAATTGATTTATGTCAAACGATTGTGCTCGCAGATTATGGGTTAATGCAGATAAGATAGCACATTTTGCCTTGAAGCTAAATCTATTTTTTGCACATTTTTAAATCTATTCTAAGAATGAGTTAAATTACGAGCTGAATTTCGCTGCAGAAAACCTCGAAAACTTCCAATTTCCATCCAATTTTCGAAACTTTTCCTATCCCCCCCCCCCGGCCAGTAAACTATCTCAAAATTAGTTGATACGCCCCTGGGTGGAGCGATATATGAACAATAAGGAATTAGAGTTGTCTGTTAATTTTCCCGTAAACAGTTTTGTCATGATAAAAGGCAAACATTTTTAACATTTCAAAGCCTAGCATCAACAATTAATGTTATAAATTAAACTAATTTTTAAAAATTCAAAAAATACTGGGCTTACCTTTTTCTGTCAACCACGACGACATAAATGATGATAATCTGTTTTCATTGTGATGCCGCTCCTTGGCTTTTTTCCTGTATTGTGCTCCAGAAGGTTTCCTTGACATTTTTGTTGTGTTGAGTGACTAATTCGGCTAATGGTACCGAGAAATATAAAGAAAATTAATCTAATTATTCGTATTTATTACAAAAATATCAGCAATGGAACGATTTCACTACTTGCACCTTGCACGTAAATGATAAACTGAACTACTGAACAGTGGTTTCCTTGGCAACTTTGGCACAATCTTTTCTTTTCCCTCCAAAAATTTATCTGCGTTAAACCGCAACGAGCCGGAAGTAGCCGAACACGCTCGTGCACTTACGAAGATCGGTTGTAACTTGTATATGGCCGATTGAAACCGGGCGGGGATAATTCTCAATTAATAATGAATTCTTAACATCTATGTGATATGATTACTGCTTTTTAAATTACATCAAATTAAATAAAAATAAAATTGAAGACGTTAAAAACTAAATCGCACAAATAATGGTTTATTATTTGAAAAATTGTAACATATAGACGATATAGAAAATAATTTTACTATTTCTTCGCTTTTTCGGCGCCCCGTGTCTGGGCTGGCGCCTTCGGCACCCCCTCCAAGCCGGCGCCCGGGGCACATGCCCCGTCTGCCCCCCCCTAGTTCCGGCCCTGCATTTACCCACTGGGACTTATTCTGTACTGCATACAGAGTGTCCTCACTATACATGTTCAGGTTCTGTGTAACAATATAGGAAGAAGAGTTCCTATAAACATTGGTCCGGTAACGTCTCCTTTTCCATCTGGCCACCCTTTTTTATTTTTTAAGGAAAAACTTATTTCTCAAGAACCGATGAGACATCTTAATGAAATGTGGTACACGTGTTTACATTGGTGTTCTGTAATAAAATAAAAGATCTCGGTTATTTTGTGATTTCAAGTTTTAAAATGGTGGACACTTTAATCTTTTGATTATCAATAGCTCTATAAATATGAATTTTATCAACTTACGATTTAGTAAGTAAACTGTTAAGGATTTTATTGTGAACACAATAACATCTTGTTTGTTCAAATCTGATAATAACCGAGTTATGGGGAGAAACAGTCTACCAGTAAATTCTGGCTATTATACTTGAATTTTTTTTTGTGCCGGATTTCGATTCCTCCAGTAGAGGAAAAATTATTTAAAGCTATTAATAATTTTTCAAATCAACTCAGTAACAGTAATGTATAATAAAGTAAATTATCGCTTTTCAATGAAGTTGATAATTTGAATTAATAAATTTTAGCGAGTTCAGTTATAACATGTGTAGTTTAATTAAATAATATTGTCAGTTACTTTTCTTAAAGACGTGTATGAGATAATTAACAAATCAGAACATGCCATTAATATTTTCTATGAATTCCAAATAACTTAATTTTTGTGACTCAAATTATGAAGTGTAAATAGTTGTAGTTTAATTTGTTAAAAGTTATTAATTTAATTGAAACTCGATCCTTTACTTTGTTATAAATTACTTTTAGTAAGTTAATTTGAAAACAAAAATAGTAACTTTACATAATTTTTGTCTATACTGGAAAAATCGAGTCCGGCACATTTTAAATCCAGTAGTCAGAATTTTTATGGGTGGGCTGTTTTCCGCCATACCTCGGTTATTTGTTATCGGATGTGAACAAGCAAGATGTCTTTGTGTTCACTATTAATTGCTTGATTTGTGAACATCGTAATTTTACGTAATACATAATAAAACATAATTAGATAAATTCAAATTTATAAAGCTATTAATTATCAAAAAATTAAAATAACAGCCATTTAAAAATTTTAGATCTCAAGATAACCGTGATTTTTTTACAATTAAAGAACGTTAATGTAACCACGTGTACCAAACATCATTAAATATCTTAAACTCTTCTTGAGATATAACATTTTCTTTAAAAAACACAAAATGGTGGCCAAATGGAAAACGAGACGATCCGGACCTATGTTTATAGAAAGTTTTTTTTTGTATTTATGCATAGATTACGTTTCACTCTGTATACATTTTTGGCAATCTTGTAAAGACAGGCTGTTCAAATGTTAATCATACTATCCTTAAACAGGTTTTTGAAGAAACGACCTCTTAGGATATAGTTGACACAGGTATAGTACCGACTACTTGTAGCTAACTTGCACATTTTGCAACAGAAACGACAGTGCAGCAGAAGCGGCTTGGTGTTGCTGAATTTCAGACGCACGCTGTGGGATAGCCAAGCATGGGGAAGTCACCACGTTGGAACGTCATCTACTGTTTGGCAGGCAACGGATCATAGGAGATAGGGGTGGTCCATTCATACGGGGTTCATGTGAAGAATGCCTACGGTGAAGTGTCAAGTTGCGCCCGAGGTCGGTGCGTTGTCAATATCGTTTAGATGACAGATGTGTCGGAAGCAGGATCCCTGGGAATTGCAGGCAAGAGCGATATCGGGCGATAGCATTCTGTAAGAGTTGGATGACAGTAGGTTTCGGAATTGTAATGATGTTAGTCTTTCGCAGGCGGATTAAGCAGCGTAGTCTCGTCATGTTTGATACTTTAGGATTTCAGGATTCAAAACTACTTACTTTGTGTTCTACTTCAAGCCTCTTGTTTAAAAACAAATGTATGCTTTAAAAGTTGCTTCAACTTCGCAGTTGCCCGCCCGATGTCACATTCGGGCACAGTATCACAATTGAACAAAAGTAACACTATCTCTGTTCATTATTGTATATATCAAGTTCACATTTAATCATTTCGCTGCTTAAATCGACAAAATTTAAAAATCTGAATGTTTAATTCACTTGCTTCGTTTGTAACTTTAATCATACTTAGGCCTAAAAGAACTTTTAATAAGTTAATGTAATGGCTTCATCGCAAATAATCATTGAGTCATACTTTATGAGTAGGCCTAACCATCTCCATCTCTTTTACATCCTGTGTTTTGCGTACGGTGACGTATATACATCAAACATCTTCTCTGTCTTATTAATTAAATGTCAAAACATAAAACCATTACTGGTTGTAAAAAAATTAGCCTGTAGACTTTCAAAGTCTTTTGTAAGTACGTTAATCTACAGGCATAGAATTAGTTTTTTTTTCGGTTGAATCGTGTTGCTCCATCAGAAAACCATTTAAAAGTAATTTAGTCAATCAGAGCAAGGCTCCTTTGAATTCCTGGCTTTAGAGGTCCACCTACGATACAACTGAACAAACGACGATCAACCGCAAATGTAAATGCCATGACCACTTAGACTTCTCCAGAACCACACGTTCCATATTCTATGAACTCATGTAAGACAAAAACATTCGCGTGCGGAGCTTTACACACACACACACACACACACACACACACACACACACACACACACACACACACACACACACACACACACACACTCTCTCTCTCTCTCTCTCTCTCTCTCTCTCTCTCTCTCTCTCACACACACACACACACACACACACACACACACACACACACACACACACGCACGCACACAAGCGCGCACACACAGAGATAGACGAAGAGATATAAGCTAATCTAACTGCAGTTTAGTACCTAAAAATAAAACATCATTTTTCAATCTTACAATGTGATTGGTTAAAATTAAATCTGCGTTAAACTTTATGCGCAATAAACATCTCAAAATTTACATTTTTTCTAAAAATTCCGAGATAGCATATATATATTGCCTCTTAATCAAAAAACTAAGTCCAGATCTGAATTGCCCATGAAATTTAGGTTAAAATGAAATGTCGATGACATTTCTAAGCCTAATATTGAGCTTTTTTTTTGTATTTTTTGGTATTATACATTACTTTTTTAACTAAAAACTGCATATTATGTTTTAAAATTACATTTCCATCTTTTTTATGGTTCCTACAGCCTACATATTGTTTGTTTTTCTATCTGGTTTACATTTACATGTTATAGGCCTAGATACGCCCTAAGCCTAAAGTTACCATTCTATCTAATTTACAATATATTTGCTTATTCCTTAACTTGTATACAATTTATTTAATTCTACTTAATGTTCACACAGTTTTACTATATAGTACACAACATAAAACGATATTACTTAACTATGGACTAGTTTTACAATATAAGCTGTCACCGAACAAAAGGCTTGCCGCATGACAAATGGCGCCAATCGTACACTCTAGTGTTTTTGGTGGTCCTTAACCGTGTGGCGAGAAGGCTGATGTTGGTTGTGCCGCGCTGAGATGTTCGGCGGCTGTGCCCACTGTTCGTGGCGTACTGCAGTCCTCCTCTTCTTTCGGCATCGGTTGTAGAGTCGACTGCCGGCCCAGCGACGTCCTATCGCTGGCGTGGAACTGGAGGGCGAAGACGCAAGAACGACGGTTCTATTCTTCGGCCGTTCCTTCCGGCTGACTCCGCATCAATGTCGTCCGAGAGAGGAGAGGAGCTGAAGTGCGTCTGATGGCGTGGCGATGAAGTGTGTGTCAAAAATTTCTAGCGGGCCTGGTTTTATGCACTAACCGGGATCACTGATTGGCTCGCTCCGAGCAGGTTAGTTGTCACATCTCGGCTGCTGATCCCCGATTGGCTCGCTGTGTCCGCCGCTGGTACCGGAGAGCAGATGTTCGCATACCGCTGCCATCACAAAGCATATGTTGTCTAGTTTTACTAGACTCTATTTTATAATTTATTGAATATTAAAACCTAATGTACTGCTTAATGACATTTTATATTTCTATTTCAATATTTTAAATGACCAGTGTTATTAGTCAGTTACACAATTATTTAACACTGTTATAATTTTGGATACTTAACCCAACCTTACAGTTGCTGATTTAGATTAATATTTTCTACATTGGACAATGTTGATAAACTATCTCACATTAATTATGTTTAGGCCTAGTATATTTTAACATGTTATCTACTATATAATATTTTTTACATAATTGGTTTCTTATTTGAGGAGAAATGATTCCCTTTTTAATGTAATTTACTATGACTTTCATATGTAATGTTATGTTGCATTACAATATTTATCTCATATTTATTCTTTTTTAAAATTCAAATATTGTTTAACGATAAAAAGCAATGTCTGAAATCTACAAAAGAATATTGTGATACTTATTTAATTAAAACTTATTGTGACGGTAATTTAAAAGGAACTATATTTGCAGAGGAACTATATATTGGCGTACAGCAGGAAATCAAAATGCTTACTACATGTGGATTTGTTTACTTTGGCTGCTGACACAGTATAGGAACCAACAAGATTTATGTAGTAATGATCCTTTGCATTAGACAAGACCTATCTTGGAACTGCTTACCTAGAATTGTTCTGACATTGATTATTATAATTGATACTTGTCTGTTGTATTGACAGCATAAATCAAGTCTGTATTTTCATTAGTTGTGCCATGATTTTATAACACCAGCATTTATACTGATTTAAGAGTGGTTTTCACCAAAGTCATTTTATCATTAACCAGAGTCTGTCATTTAACTAGTATATTATAAATGATGAATTTGATGAAATAGAGTGGCTGTTCAATTTTGTAACCCCTGGGGGCCACTTATATTGTAAGTGTGCATTCCGGAGACCACGTTTTATTTTAACCCAACGTATGAATGTTTTTTTTTACATGCATTCCTTTAAATATATCACATAGAATAAACACATAGATGGATATGTTTAAATATTCTTAATATTTATAAACACAATCTTCTTAAACACATTTATATACTTCAACTATTTTAATATATTTTGGCATTTTATTTACTGAAACATGAGAAAAGTATTCGGTTCATTGTAGTATAATATTTGAATTTGTGCTCATTGAATTTCTTTTTCAACTTAATGTTGCTAAATATAAATACTAGCAGGTTTCTAAAATATAACTGTCCAAAAATTAAATGTTTTCTGTGAATGCAAATAACCCAGAATGAGATCTACATTCAACTCAATCAAACATTTGCTTGGGAGAATGTGATTATAATATTACTATTTTAATTTCTTTATGGAGCAGTATAGTTTATTTTTTTATAGTAGAAATGTACCACTTTTATACAGCTGAAATTTAAAAATTTAGACAACGGTAATTTGCATTTCAGTTCAGACAACAAGGAGATTAGAAATCCAAGTTTTTATGAAAATTTTTGACATCATTCTTGTTGAGTACTGCATAAAATGCCTCAGGGGCCGCATATGGACAGTCTGATATAGTTTATTACCCAGAGTTAGTTACAAAACAGAGGATGTATGAAATAAAATTAATGAAATTACTAAAAAATTATTAAGCTATGATTACTTTAATGTAAACTATATCTAGTATATCATTTGTGTATGGTATGAATGTTTGCTTTTGTTTTAGCCTTCTTAAAATATAAATGCAACATGATAAACACTTAGTTTTTATTATTAGGTTTATTATTAGTATTTAATTGTTGTCTGTGTAAAAATAAAATTCGTGTTACTGGTGTATCATTTCTTGTTAGAGAAGTGTTGAGATTTTATTTTCATTCATTGTGGCTGCTAAAAGGATTTAAATTAATTTTGTTATCTTAAGTTTCCTTAATTAATTTTATATTTAATTTTCATGTGTTAATTTTATTTAAGAAGAGATTAATGTGAACTAATTTTGTTTAAGAGGTGTTCTTAAATATTTTGGCCAGTGGAAAACAATACGTATTTTATTGTATTTATTCCTGTTATTGTTATTATTACTATTGTTTTGTATTAATAATTGTAGTTCACCTTTTCCTTCAATAAAATTTTTTTATTTTAGTAAACCATGTACAATTTTGAGTGGAATAAATTTTGTATAATATTAATACATATTTAAGTTAAATAAACTAAATAAAAAACATTAGTATTTCAAGGCTTAGTAGCATACAATCAAAGTGATACAGAATACAGTTTTTTTTACATACTGTGCTTATTTTTAAGTAGTTGCTTCTTCCATATTTGTTCCTGTTACTTCCCAGACTGTTGTAGGTCATTTATACATAATTAGTAAGCTTAATAGACATTATACATACATGTCTCCGCTTAATAGAAGCTGTCTGCCGTTCTTCTCCTCACGGGTCATAGGGTGAGAAGGGTTTCTGCCCTCCTGGCCCTGTGTAGGTCACAGGGTCTATTCTCTTTATTGGTTGCCTGTATGTAATATAAATTACGTATTCATGAATCTCAGTTTGCTTGTGATATAGTTCTCCATGTGTTCCTGTCTGGCCTTGCATCATTGCATCAGACATTTTTGTTATATGTGTTATGTCAGCAGATCATGTAGGTGATATTCCTCTTCCCATCGACCCTGTGACTATACTTTGCAGCCATTAGGAGCTGTGGGGCCCCTATAACCCCTAAAATCGAATAACAACCTCCTCTAACCCATTCTTCACATTCTGTACAACACTGTCGTAAAAGTCTATAAACAAGTTATCTGTATCAGTTTGAATCTTAATTTTCAAGTTACCGTATAATTATAATCCTTAAAGTGGAGTGAAATAATTAGGGTGACGTGTGTTTATGATTTAGTGTTAATTATCTTAACATGTATTAAAATACAATAAAATTAATTGTATAAAAAGTGTTCATTGCAAAAAAATATGTATTTTTTACATGGTTTATTGAAATGAAACTATTATTATAAAAGACTGCCTAATTTGTATTTTATAGTTTGAGGCCTTGAAAACTATGGTGTATTTGTTATTAAAAGCATTACTTCATATAATAAGAATATTATTATATTTGGAGAAAATACTGTATTTTGTTTGTGTACAGCTATACACAGCCCGTATCCGAAATCTTTGATATGTGCAGAATACGAATGAATACTGATTAAAGTAGGAACAGATTGTTTGATGACAGTGGTTTGTGTAGATATGTACCAGTTTAGTTTTATTTTTTGGGTTAAAATTAACGTTGATGTACGGTATATACAGTTCGATAGTCTTAGTGTTTACTTTGCCTTGGGTCGGAACCTACTTTATCTTGGTTTTGTGGGCGTTGAAGTCGAGGTTCAATTGGGGTGTTTCATTCTTAAAAGTCATACACAGTAGATAACCATCATCAGGGGAAACCTGCAGCACTGCCTCTGTCATTGTAATTTTTTTTTTTTTTGATGTTTTAACCCCCAGTACGTTCACTCATTCAACAAGGTCATTCAACTGCCACTCTCATTTCTGAGGACAGAACCACAATTTTGGGGGTTGAAATGTGAAAGGGAAATTACTAGACAGTGGAGGTAGTCTAGCAAGAAGTTTTCCAAATGTGTAGTTTGATTGTAGCAGGACTTCCAACTACATCGGTGTTCTGTGGTATACAATATAGTGTCACTTTGGAATTACCATTGGATACCCATTGCAGTTGATTATAGTCTCACAACATTTAGAAAAACACTAGTCATGGAAATCTTGGAAAATCTGAATGTTGTTTTCAAAAAGAGGTGTGTTCTATTGTCCCACGCACGTTTCACAAATTGCTTGTTTAAGAGAGCAATGATAAATGAATGGGATAATAAAGTAAATACTTAACATGGTAACCAATACACCAAGTATAAAAGTTCAGCCAAAAATATGAATGTAGTTAGCAGAGGTTATTGAGGTGATGGGATTACATGTGGGGTCACAGTTGGTATAATTAGCATAAATGTGGGGATGCCATTTAATATTTGGGAATAACAGTAGTAACTAAATAATAAAAAATGTAATTTGCAACCACATAATAATTACAAACAGTACGTACTTTAAATATTAATATGAAAACATTGAGGTTCAAGGGGGGGGGGGCGGTTTAAGCCTCCTGGTCCAAGGCTGATAACAAGGCTGTAACAGTTGATTTCCTTATGAGTTGATCTTATTTTTGTTGTACAAGTTTGTATCTAAAGTGAAATGAATAATAATGTTATGTATACCATTGTATCATGTAGCAGATCAAATGCAATCCAAAAAAACTGCAGATTGTGATGATAAGAAATGTATATTTATGGAGTAATTTTTTATTAGATTGAAGAAAACAAAATATTTCTGTATGAATAGTACTGATATGTGTAGCCATATATAAGAATTTTGTTAGAATTTCGTTGTTGTTATTGTAATTTTAAATAAATATATGTATGTACTGTATAATATGTAATGTCAGACACAAATAACTTAATTGAATACATGTTTAAGTAAACAGTGACTATAAGCAACCCAGGAACCTGTTGGTGCCTTACCAAAGAGAGTGACTGTGTGCGTGCTTTTAATAGCATTTAGCATAGCAGTGTTGGTATAAGATTTGTCAGTCTTGAAGAAGGCCAGATGAGTCATTATCTGTTCTTGGGTGCATTCAGGCTAGACGTATTGTATTTAAAAATGTTTGGGCAGGGTAAAAATTGGGCATTCCTTCACTTGAAAATGTGTAGTTTAAAGTAGATACAAGACCTAGTGCATTTGTTAATGGATTCTGTGTCACAGTAGTTAAATAAATGAGTAGCCCAATTGCAAAACTCTTATGTCTACCCAAGGTCAGTTTTAAGTTAAGGTCGTCATTTTGTTCTGAGACCATACACGCATGTTCTGATGAAGAGAAACTGTTGCAAAACACATTGAAACCGTCATTTTAACTTGTAAAAAAAAGGAACTGCTACAAAACTCGTTATGTCCCTTATATATGTACTGCAGCAAACTTCGTTATTGTGAAATGGTAACTAAAGAACTCTGCAGCAAGACTAGTTTTGTCATTGTGTGCAGAATTGTTTTTTCTTTTGTAATATTTCGTTACTATTGCTTGTAGTAAATATACTTATTAAATGTTTGAGTTTCAAATGGTTAGTAACAAGTCATCTGAGATTTCACAGAAGAATGACTACAAGGCTTCATTTATTGCTTATATGTTCATGTTCGTCACTCTTTCAATTAATCATGTTTATTTTAAATAAACAATGAGTGTGATAAATGTTTTTCCAGTAGACCTTGCTGTCCATAAACAAAAGGCTAAGTTTTTTTGACAAACTGGAAACATCTCATGAGGCTGAACTGATGTTAAGTCTTGACTGTCAGAAGAAACCAAGTGATTCATAAGATCCCTGACCAGGCAGCCGACTATTTATGCCAGATGTATATTTATAACTTTACTATCTACCAGGGAATTTTTCATTACTATCAAAAGACTGAGTTTTCTCCTATGTTTGGCTAGAAAATGAATTTAAGAAAGGTTATAATCAAATTGCCTCTGCGGTATAACACAGGTTAAAGTCTACTGACCTGACAGGCATCTGCACTGTTAAAACTGACTGCTGTTAGCTGCAGAGGACAGAATAAAAACAATGCTCACTGGCATAATATCCAAATTTTTATAAATGAAGCACCATCTTCTGTTAAGATAATAAAAAACATATTTCCAGTTGTGAGCCATTCTTTCATCCCCCTGATGAAAATTGATAAAAATCCGAACAGTTAAAAAACCTGGTTTTGCAGTATTTTCCAGTGCATTGAAATATACAAGTACTATCTAACACATAAAAATAATTAACAAATTACTAAAAAATGGTAAATAAAAATTGAATCAAAACGTGTTATGTCCCAAACAGATGCAAAACTCATTATGTCTAAATGATTTTTTGATTTGCTCAATGACTAACTCAATTTTGTTTAAATTAAGGTACCATGTGCAGAGTAATTTTACATATTTTCAGAAAAAAATTTAAGTTGGATGTTAACATATTAAAAGAACCACAGTTATTTGCTGAAAATTTTGTTTTCGTGGACATAACGATTTTTGCAATTGAACTACTCAAATATAAGTTAATAGATCAGACTGTTCAGTATAATAATAGATAATTTTTGTACAGCCAGTAATAGTCAGTGAGAAATATGTAATTAAAGTAAGTACAAAAATCAATATAAATTTTAACGTGTCGTGTGTGTGTCTGTGTGTACATTGTTGAAACACCTTGTGTATTCAGAAACTATAAGTTAAGAAAAACATTTGTGGATTTTTAAAGGATAGTTTGTATAACTGTTAGTACAGTACATAATAATAGCATACAGTATGTACATGGTGACATTTTTGGAACTGAAATAGAGTCTTAACTGTAAAATATGGTAATGTAAATGTGTGATTGAATGAGTGAAATGTTTGCAAGTTTTAACATGACTATTTGGCATTTGCCTGTAGGTCTGGCTGGAAGATATTTCATGATAACTTTTGAATGCTCTAACCAGTTTTTTGTTAAAACTTAGGAAGAATGTCCATACTTTTAACCCACACACTGTACTGTTTTTGTGTGATCTCTACAAAAATAGGCAAAACTGTGGGGGTAAAAATTTGAAAAAATGACAAAAATTAATCAAATTAATGAAAGTTTTAACCAGAATCTGAATATAGTATTTAGCTTTGGAAACCTCACGATTGTAGGTCACCAGGGTCCAAAAAAGGATCAACATTTTGAAAAATGTGTAAAAATCCATGCAGTTATCAGACTAGAGGGAGTTTTAACCTAAATCTGAAAGTAGCATTTACTTAAATTTTTTTTAATTTTAGGGGCACCATGGGCCAAAATTGGAAGTCAGTATTTAAAAAATTGTAATAGTGTGTGTGGCATCAAATTATGAAGACATTCATTCAAAATTTGAACTTGGTACCTTTGTAATTTGACATAATTAATAACTTTCAACGCCCTTGCAAATTTTGAACCATCTTCAAAAGTTAGTCATTTCTGTTTGCAAAAAACTTTTCATGTTTTCATTTATCATTTTAAAAAAATCATAAAATATGAGAAACTATGTACAATCACCTCCTTGTGATGTATCTTGCTAACACTAGCATCATATGTACAAAGAACTTTATTTACAAAAAACTTAAGCTTAAAAAAAAATCAAAATTTATCAATTTGTTTCTGTCTAATAAGAAGTGTGTTTCTTTGAAAATAGTGGAGCAAGTCTGCAGCTTAGGGAACTTTGCTAGTAATCATGATTATACGAGGGTGGTCTGAATAGTTCTCAGCCTAACAATTAAAAACGAATTTATAATTTCAAAAATATTTTTATTTTTCATTATCTCCTTTTAGAGTAACTTATTTATTCCAGCGATGTCCCAGTGCCACTGTCCTGTCGCTGAAGTGGTTTTCTGTAATATCTGAAAAATACCCGTCTACGACTGAAATCGCCTCTTGTTCCAATGAAAAACGCTGACCAGCAAGAAAGGGTTTTAGTTTTGGGAAAAGATGGAAGTCTAAGAAAGCCAAATCTGGGGAATAGGGTCGATGTTCCAACAATTCTTAGCAGAGATCTCTTAATTTTTCCATTCCCATTACACTTTTGTGGACAGGTACATTGTCTTGGTGAAAAATGATTTTTTTTTCTGCAACCCTGGTCTTTTTTCACAAATTTTTTTGTCTAGTTTGGATAAAAGGTTGGAATAATATTCCCTGGTTATTGTTGCACCCTTTTCAAGGTAATTGATGTATAAAGTACCTTTAGCATCCCAAAACATTGATATCATGACTTTTCTTGCTGATGGAATTTACTTTGCCTTCTTTGGCACGGAACAGCCAGCTTCTGTCCAGTGCTTTGCTGTTGTTTTTACTCTGAAGTGGTGGATCCTAGTTTCATCCATCGTAATAAAGTGATGCAAAGAATCTGCTTTGTTCTTATTCATGTGCTCCATATTTTCCGATACATGTGGAGATCTGTATCCAAAATTCTCACAGATTTGATTCAATTAGTGTAGTCTTCTGCAAGCCACTTCTGAGTTTGGCGGGGTAGCCTAGTCATCAATCATAAAATGCAGAGTTATCAATCATAAACTTTTCTGGAAGGTTGGTCTGCCAATGGTGTGGACCCATGTCAAACTCCACAGTTGATCAGGCCCACACTAGGAGTTGTGCTTCATATTTCTGTCCAGTTAAAGTTTTGTTTTCCATATAAAGACTGTATGGCTCTAATAAGGAATTGTGGGATCCCTTTCTTTTCCATTTTTGCCCACAGCCTGCCCCTATTATTATGAATTTTATACATTACAAATTCCTGTTCTCACTGCCAATCAGTTTCCATAACATAACGTCTAAACTAATTCAGGAGAATCACATGATTTTGGACAGTTGTTTTGGTATTGAGTGAAACAAAATGTTGAATAAAGATCGGACTAACTGTGGCTTTATTGTATTTATTTATCAACTAGAGGATTTGGCCGGCTTCGCTCGGGATAATGATTATAAAAGGACTGAGTGAATAATTGAAACCTTGTTATGCCGAAAATATATTTTACTTGTTGAACATATTAACAATGTTTGTAAGTGAGGATCTTGTAAAGAATAACAAAAACTTCTTATATTACAATAATTAAATTATAATAATAAATTTTTTAATAATAGAATTTTTTTTAAATAATAGAAAGATCCAAAAAAATTAAGCATAATAAATTCAGCTAAATTTATCTCAAAGCTTTTACTGTAAAGCTTGATGGTACACTATGTTTTTCGTTTGTCCGTCCAGAGCACAGACAAATAAATTATCTGTCGTGTCAACTCTTGAGCAAGCTACATATAATTGGCCGTGCGAAAAACATGGACTTTCCCAAGTAAATGCCTGCCACACAAAGTGTTTGCCCCTATGCCTTGTTGATACTCATAGTGAATACAAGCAGGATGGGAAACTGCGATCGTTTGAACTCAAAAGGCATATTTGTGTCACTGGGTATCAACGGAATGTTAGGGATAAATACGTCTTCTCCTGTGGTATTCCTCGTGATGATCGTGGCTTCTATTACGTTGGGCAACAGATTCTTTAAGATGAGTCTTGTTGTGTTGCACAGTTTTGGCGGGTCGATGTTACATAATAGAATGATAGGGGATCCTTTTTTTAAAGTCAACTAGTGTGGCGGCATTCCCGGGGGTTCCAGAGAATTTAAAAACTCCGTAGGGTAATAAACAGCTTGTTCAGTATCCATTACTGTATCAATGGATGAATAGGTAGTAGAGTTGCCGGGAAGCATATCCTGTATGAGATCGTTAACATATATGTATTGCTGTTATTTTTGGGAGCTAAAATGGCCCTTTCGCACAGCCATCGGTGCGAGTTGTATTTTCTTGTATATCCAGAAACAGTTTAGTTATAAGTTCGTCGAGTGAAGAGACCATGTTGCAGAAATTTGAGGGAAACGAAATTAGACCGGTAGTGGGGTCTACAGGAAATTCTCCATTGCCAAGTAACAGCAATTGTTGTGCAAACTGCTCTGCACTTGTTTCTCCTCGTAAGTGAACTCGCATGTTCATCTTGAGATTCATTTTACGCACATGTCTCCATAAGGCTGCTGACTTAAGACAGCCGTTAAGTTAATCAGCTGGTGTAGAATACGGGCAGGGTTTGTTGGAAATCTCCTGCCAGGAGGACAACAGCACCGCCCATAATTCGCCTATTACCCCATATATCTTCCAAAGTGCGATCAAATGCTTCTAGTGCCCTTTTGTGAGCCATGGTGCATTCGTCCCAAACGATTAGTTTGCACTGCTTGAGCACTTGCGCTTGACCGGAGCCTTTGGTGATTTTGGTAATGGGCTGTTCTGAAACCTGCAGATTCAATGATAGTTTCAGAGCTGAATGCACTGTTCGACCACCAACTAGCAGTGTAGATGCTATTCCAGAGGACGCCATAGCCAAGGCAATTTCATTTCTTTTGTGGATCTCAGCCAGCAAAATGTTGATAGAAATGTTTTCCCATTTCCCCCGGGTGCGTCCAGGAAACAGCCCACCATTTCCAGCCTGAATAAGACTTAGAACAGTATCATATGCTTGCCTCTGGTCTGCGACCAATAGGGGTCTATTATCTTCAAGAAACGTTTTGAGAGCATTAATGTCGTAGTTCCTTTCGGTGCAGGCGAAGCTCTCTTTCCTCCAACGTTTCCCTCGCTCTTGACGTAGAAGCTCTGATACGCTCCTGCTGTAGATGAAGCTCCCGTTGTTCAGATGTTTCCAACGCATGGATGGCTTTTTTTTGGCTGCAGGAGTTATCTGACCAATACTCTTTCTTTTCTTCGGTGGCATTTCAATAGGTTTGAAGTAATAGGTAACTGCTGACAGTAAAGAGCACACAATACAGTATGCGTATTGGCTTAGAGAGTCGAGTTGTATGCTTTGTTTTCGGTTGTGTATCGTAAACTGTCATCCGATTGCATTGCATTGCATTATCTAGTGGGGCGTCTTTGCACCCATGGCTGTATTACAGCTTCTGGGACGTGCCCGATGGCTGTCAGATGAAAACAGTGCTGGACTTTCACAATACAGGTGTGTCATCCGAGACTGGCCGGCGTCCTTATATACCCAGCCATGATGTGGGAGGGGGCAGGGCGCGGGGGAGGAGGAAGGGGAAAGGCACGCGATATAGCAGATGAAATGGTGACTCATACAACGGGGTAAAGAACAAAACAGTTGTGGACCAATTTTCAACTTTGATTGTTAATAAATAAGAACGCTATCAGAGCCGGGCAAATTGCATTTTGTAGCAAATTTTATGGGCTTTCAGAAAATCACCTTCCACTTTGGTCGATTTCCACACAGTTTTCGGGATATTCGCGAAAAACCGCAAAGCTGCACGTTAAAATTTTGCTTAAGGGGGTGGAGTAGTTTTTTCAAAATGAAATGTAGATAAGAATTTTCCTCTTGTTTTGAACTGTTTGTGTGCAAAATTTCATCATGATCGGAATAAAACTGTAGATCTGTATAAAAGACAAACGGACACACAAACATTCTTCTTTATATATATAGAAGAAGGATAGTAAGTGTATTATAGGAGCTGATTTTTAGAGAAAAATTTATAAATCTTTACTATTTGGGATGTGTGTGCAGTATATGAATGGATAAGGTTTTGTAAACTTGAGTACATGCAGTAGTGAAGTATGGTTTAGCGTAGTTTGAAGTTATGCCAAACAAACAGAAGTAAATTCCTGAATTCTTAATCTAGGTTCATTAAAATATATGAGTACATAACTTGTAACTATAAATAAATTAGTTAATAATGTATGTTAGTGTAGGCAGATTATTAAATACCAAACTTATATTGCTATCTATAGTGGATTGTAATACACTATACCCTATTAGATTTCAGGATGTGGTACCTGCTCAGAAGTGCTTATTGAGTCACAAAAATGTAGTCTGTAGGCAACAATGGGCTGGATGTAGAGTGGGGTGAGAAGGGGAAGTCCCCTATGCCAGTGTTTCAAGAAAACATTTTTCTCAACTCTATGGATAGATAGAATTGGATATGGATAGATCCTGCTGTTTTTCTAGGTTAGGACACTGCTTCATTAACGTTTCAGTGGACATCCTATATATGGTTCCTCTCAAACTTATAATAACTTGATTATTTTTACAAGGAATGTGTTGCCTAGATGGCCAGGAACTCTTCTGTTTCCTGTGGTAACCTCTGTTACCACACCTTAGCTAAGGAGCTTGTGTTTTGGTGCATCAGAGATACTCTCACCTATCTGAGAAAGGATCAGATGTTTATTGTACCCAGTTATCAGCCACAGTGGGTGCTCTTCAGATCCCGAGTAACCTCACTCCAGTGATGAAAGGGAATGGGAAGGTTAGGCCTATATGTAATAGGTAAGAATGGATAGGGACATTGTGAGGACTTTGCAGGACATACTTCATGTGGCTCCTTAGCTGACATGGGAGGCCCCATGAGCAGCTATGCTCCCGCTGGCATATCCCTGAGGAGGACATATTTTTAAATGCTGTTTATGAATAATCAAAGTCCGTGTTTTAAATCCACAGGGCACCAAAGATTTTTTTTATAATTTTTCTTCCTTGTTATTACCAGTTCTTCTTAAAGTATTCTTTCTCAACTTTTCTTTGCTATTGTTCCTTCTTGTTGCTTGTATCAAAACTTGGCAGGAAACTATTGCATATTAAATAAATATTTAGCATGATTTCAGTAACAATCGTAGTAAAAAAAAAAATTTAAGAGATTGATTCTGTTAAAGAGAATATCTAATTGGTATTTTCTTTCTGTTTTTACAGTAAGGCTTTCTGTAATGATTAAGTGTTCCATTCTTTAATAGCCATGAGATCTTTTTATAATATGTAGTCATCTTCCAGAATGCTCCCTCTACCCCAAAGTTTTTATTTGATAACTTTGATAAGAATGTCGTGAAAAGCTTTTTGCTCATCTAGCTTCTTTCGCCCATAACTTTGTGATTGTGGCGAAATGGAATTGAGAATGCATAATCTAAAAGTGATGATTCACTGCTGTTTTTATAGTACTTGTGTGCCAAATGCATGATGGTTACAGTTGGAAGCCAGGCAACTGGCTACTCAAATACCTGTGCGTACCTCACATAATGTGTGAACTGTTAGATTCTTCGATCTGTTTCAATGCAAGTTCTTTTTTAACTTGTCTATAGCAACATTAGCTTGCCTGTATTAAAAAATGTGTAATTGATGCGTTGTTGACCAAAGTCAGTTTTTTTAATAGTCTGTTAAGTCATAGTAATAATATATTACTGTACAGTCATAATCATAATGCGAGAGAACTGATGAACATAAACTACTAGTCATTTAAGTGAGCCTGTGTTTACTTAGTTCCTTCATACAGATAGAACAAACTGTTTGTGAATAATATAATCATTTGTCAATCAGATTTCACCTAACAATAGGTTCTTCAATAATAAATAACATTTGTAACAAGAATAAATGTTTCATTGAGTTTAATACACTATATTTTGTGTTTTAACTGTTGCCATTAGATATTGAAGGAAAAGTAAATATTTACTGATGAATTGTTATGAAAACAATATAAATTATTTATTATACATATAATTTAGTATTATATTGTATTGTTGTATTTATTTATTATTAATAACTCTCTTACTATACAATGGTATGAAGGTACATACATTACGTTTATATTACATAATTACAATATATTTAATTTACAATAAATTGATATTTACTAAGATATTTACTATTTATTTAATCAAATAATAATTTTGAAAAGATAATTATTTTTAGTGTTAATTTGAATTTGCTCATCAGTTAATGTATTTTTTACTTTGTGTGTATTTATTTCTGAATTTTACCAAAGGTTCATTTTTTTGCATTTAATTTGTTGTAATAAAGTTATATTTTCTAAATTGGAAAATGATTGATTATTTTAGCCAAATGAGTAGATAAATTAGATTAAAATTACTCTTTAAATAAGAATTCCAGTGTCCTACAAATCTGTGTTTTAAATGCTTTTTAGTTGAGCACAAATAAAATTTATTATAGTTAGAGCATTGTGTTTTTTATACACCATTTAAATGTAAAAGTTACATTAGATGTTTTGAATGTATGAAATCTATTTTATCATAATTACATTTTTTTGTTTTGAAATTTTATAGTTATGTCTAGGTATGTAAAATTAATTTTTTCATTTTGTGTACTTTTATTATAGAATTATTTAGTATTGTCATATTAATTTTGTTTTGTATGTTATCAATTATTTTTGTATTACATCCATTTTGTACTGCAATATCATATATAATTTTTTTACAAATTCTAGGACCATGGACTGTGGAAAATTGTTGACATTTGTTTTAATTTTTAACCCATGGTAATTAATTAAAATGTAATTAATTATGTTTTCATGTATTAAAAAAAGTAAAAAATAGTAGACATTAGATACTTTAATTAGTTTTCCATACCTATAGTTAGTATCAATATTAGTGCAGGGTATTGGTTTAGTCTGAAACACCTGTGATCAGTGCATTACTGAGAATAGTCTGTTTTGTTCACTATTTCCTTTTTCTGATTAAGTTTGGGTCTTGGTTGACAGGAGTTCAATTAATACAGACAGCTAGACAATAAACAGCAGACAGCTAGGTGTTAGTGTCATTAGGTTGGCAGTTGCCAGCTAAATGTGTTTTTCTTTTCGTTATTTTATCTGTGAAAGAAAAACATACAGTCGTAACAAATCTCTGGTAAGGAATCAAAATCATGGAATATTCTGTGTGCATTTGCACAGCTTGTTAATTTGTGTATGTACAAAAACCAGTTTGGAACTGTGATAATATGGAAATGATTCAAAATAAGCAACCCATTGTTAGGTAAAACACTAATTGTTTGATAGAAAATGTTATAATCAAAGAGTGACATGATTATTTAATTAGATTAACATAAAACAAATATATGTACCTTATTATAAATACAATGAAGACTATTAATAGTAATTAGTGGACTAAGTTACAGTTTAAATTGTATAATAACTGTAATAATTGTACTAGTAAAAGTTTTGTAAAGACTAATATATATAGCTGTTAATCATATTATATAATGTGCATTTTTATAAAATATGTAAAGAAGATTATATACTGTACTTTATAAATAATCGTGTAGTGTCTGAAAATAAATTTTTAAAATGCATAACATTTATCGTGTATATTTATGAATAACATGTACACTCGCTAACTCAAAACACACACACAAAACAGTGTCTCCAACATTCGGTTTTCAATAGATCAGCTCTTTGGGTGTGGGTGCTTTCCCATGTGAGGCACCGTTTTTACTGAACTCTACGTTCATCCAAAGAACTGTGTTGTGAGCATTCTTATGTGTATTGTAATCAACTTTATGTCTTGTTTCTTTTTTAAATGGTATGTTATTTCTCTATATTTTTTACAGTTTTAATTTTTTGATTACACTATCTTAGTTCACTTACCAGGTGAGCCAGAAGTTGCTAAGTTGGTTTGAAATCATAACAGCTATATTGCACACGAACTTTACAAAATTTAAATTACTTGTATGAAAGTAATTTAAAAAGAATTAAGATTTTTTGACATAAGGTGTTTTGCTGGTTTAATGGTTTGATGTTTAAACCAGGTGCAGATGTATTTCTGAGTTAAGGTGTGCAGAATGTGTTCTTTGAATTCTAATTTTTAAATCATTGTTTTTCAAAGTAAAACTGCATAACTTTGTTCTTTAGTTTAGAGTGAACCTCTTCATCATAATTATCGTAGACTTTAATCTTATAATCAGGAAAAAATTAGCTTAAAAAACTTTGAAAAGAGTAATTGGTTTTTAAAAACCATGCAGGGACTTCTGGTTCACATAGTGTAAATAATATTTGTTAGAAGTTAAAGAAAAAATGTTAAATTTATCAAATGTTTCAAACTTAGGAAGTGTAATAACAATTTTTAATATGATAACACACAAGGCTAATGTTTACAAATATCCCCCACATTATATTATTATTGGAGTTTTCAGTGACCTGAAATATTGTGTCTTTCCTGTTTTAACAATATTCAAATACTATATAAGGCTAATCAAATATATTGCGACTTACCGTCTGCGGCTTCCAGAAACAACGTCTTCACAAAGTTGACATGTTTCGGGACACTTGTCCCATCATCAGAACTTAAAATAATCGTGTATGATTTAAGTTGATACATTTGTCAAATAATTAAAATATTAAAATCCAACATGAAATAAATAATTTAAACAATATGAATACTTAAATGTCTAAAAGCAAGCGCGAAGGTTTAACGATGTACATCGTACGGAGATTGACCGCACACTCAAATAATTGACAAATTATTTTAATATCAATTTAATACCAAATTTAATGTCAATTGATAATTGACAAATGTATCAACTTAAATGATACACAATTATTTTAAGTTCTGATGATGGGACAAGTGTCCCAAAACATGTCAACTTTGTGAAGACGTTGTTTCTGGAAGCCGCAGACGGTATGTCACAATATATTTGATTGAACAACACGTGGCTTGGTACTAAATATTTGGAATTATTCCTTTTAAACTATATAAGGCTGCTACCTGTTTAAGTGAATGTGAACTACATGCGTCAGTGAATGTTTCTATTGCACTAAGAAGCAAATGTGAAACAATGGAACTATTGTGTGACCATTTCAGAGAGTTCAGAAAACTAGTCATTTTTATATATTTGGAAATAATGCATTTCTATATGAAGTTTTATAATTAATTATGAGGCAAAAGAATAAAAAACAAAAAAGTATAATATCACAGGCAAAAACCGAAGTCCCCAAATGTATTTATATGTATCACAGACTGTCTATTTATAATTTGCTTTTTCATCATCTTAATATATCAACATTAAGGGATTATATTTATTAAAATTTGAAAAATAACCATTAGTCATCAGTGAATTAATTTTTAAACCAGTGTGTCAACTGGATAAGTAAACTGTAAACATAGCCATCTTCAAGACAAAAAATTCCAAAACATTAAGAAAAAATAACATGAAAAAATACCTTATATGATACAAGTGACAAAACGTCAGATAAATAATAAGTTACATAAAATAATATGTTTAATTAAATTAAGTGATTTACCCAGTACAACCTCTTGTTCCATAAGTAGGAAAATGCCTAATAAATAAGAAAAACCCTAAACCCACAGTTATATGCTTAGAAAAGAAACTAGATGTACAAATTAATTCAGTGATAGAATCAGTTTTAAAATTTTGGTTTTCTCCTGTGTGTGTGTTTTACTATAATTTGTATTTAACAAAATAAGTCAGGTATACTCATAGAATTAGTAATGAAATTATTAAAATACAGTAGACGACCTCTTGTCCGGCCACCTTGGGACCAGACCGTAGGCTGGATTACAAAATGGCCGGATGAACCGAAAAAACGCTATAATAATGAAATAACGCTCTTTAATGAATGATCCATACAATAAATGACCGTATACGGTATATATAATAAACTAATAATTATATAATTACTCACCCTTACTCCATGGTAGCAAGTAAAAAAACCAACAAGGAAAGTTACTAAAAACTCATAGATTCCTGTATTTGGCAAAAATAACACAACTCTTTATATTGTAACAAATTAAAATAAATTTGTTTTTGTTTGTAAAAAAAATTTTTGTTTATTATTTATTTTATTTTTTTTGTTTTAAATTAATTTAATATTAATTATTTAAAAATGTTTTGTGGTGTTCCGAACTTCTTATTATTTGTTTTAATTGAATTATGTCCTTTTTAGTATTTAAAATTCCTTCACCAGTTAATAGGATTGTCTCCAAGAACAATCGATATGTGAACTTTCCTTATTTGGAGGTTATCTTCCTTCTACATGGTGAAATTCTGGTAGTTATCGCTCAATTAAAATGATATATTATACTAGTTATTATGTAGGAATAAACAATATTCAATTTTATAGTAAATAAGGAGTTTTATTAACAAATGGTAATATAATCGATTTTCTATCGACTGATTAATCGACTCTCTCAGGGTATATCAATAGTTCGTACAATTATTTAGTATCGGGTTCTTTTAACAGTTATTTTATAGATAGTCAGAAAAAAAGGGCAAAGTATGGAAAGTATAACATTACAATATATCAGCTTAAAAATTAAAATACATATTGTAACGGGGCACAAAGGGGCATTATATTTTATTGCAATTTTATTCGGGTTTATTCACTGTATACGGGCCCAAAACAGCGAGGCACCTACATAGAACGGCTCAGTGCGTTGGGTGCAGCATGGTCAACAACAGTTAATTCGCAGAATTCCAGTGCGCACATGCCTGTGCTTTCCGTTGTGGAGAAGAGACAAAACCTTTGTGGCTAACAACCAGCAACAAAGGAATGCGTCCGGTGTTCAACAACACAATACAATTCGCAGAACTTTAATACTGTGTGACACACACACACACACACACACACACACAAACGCGCCATCACCAGCGGGCGCGCAACCGCCGCTGAGAAGCTAAAACAATATGGCTTGGATATGATATTTTTCCAACATGTGCTGTAGACACGACGGAAACATAATTAGAAGTCACGCCCATTTATGTGACGTATTTAGAGGCAGTGAGATTTCGTCGACGTCCAACACACGGGAGTTGCACTTGTTAAATGTGCGGTGACAAAGACTTTAATGCATAAGGCATTGTTTTCCGTCTTGCCCAAAAAACCTTGGTAGTGGGGTACTTGGCGGATACTCTTCGCAGTTCCTCACCGACGCTAGCCTGGCCAGGCAGCCCGCCAAACGGGGCTCAACAATAAAATTTTTGTATCAAGTAAAAGTGAGTGCAGTTTTCAGAAATACGGAAGTGATGGCAGTTTTTTCGGAAAAAAATGGAATCATAAATAACGGATTTTGTGAGTGATGTGCCACGAGGTCGGGGCGACACCACGTTGCCGGCAGGGGTATTGAGTAACCGTATTCCAAAAATATATGCTTAATTTTGAATAAAATGGGTCCTATCTAAATCAAATGGATTTCTTTTTTGTAATGGTGTGAATGTGAGTATGAGCAGGCTGGGCTGCTTTCGTTAAGGTAAGATGTCTAATTAAATTTTAGTGATATCAGATCATGTCATAGATATTCCAAGAATGTTTTATTTATCTTGAATTTTGGCAAGAAGTAATAGATTGATTTAAGAGGTAAAGAAATAAATAAGTAATAATTCAAAGTTTGAAAGTATAAAGAATAAAATAAAGTCTTGATTATTTCTCTTCATAAATGTGAGTAGCGTAAGTTATTCAAATAACCTTGAAACCTCACTTGCATTTCAACGTTCGTGTGACGAACTCTGGGCTGAGAGAAGATTTTTTAAGGTAAGTGGGAGATGAATAATTTTATGATTTTAAATGTAATAATAAGTAATTAACTGCACAATATATAATAGTGAGTAAAGAAATTTTCGAACCGTCCAGTTGTATAGGCAGTGTCGCGTTGGATTGTGGGAAGTCAAAATGGCCGCTTCGAGTTCAGATGTCAGACGAATGCACCTCGCTGATTCTGCTTCCAATAAAGGCTGCTTTTCCTGTGGTGATTTCTCGTTCCTGTAGTTGCGATTATTCCTTCTGGTTATTGTGGAGTGGTTCTGGTTAAGTGTTAGTGGATCACTTCGATAAAATGTGTAGTGTTAAGTTATATTCCACTTTAGTCTATTAGGTCGAGAATTGCACTTTTCGTTTCGTTGTGTAGAATTAATGGTTTTACTCGTTTAAATTGTGTGTTCACTTGTGTTCTGTTCTGGTTTAAGTTAATTTAATGTTTGTTGGTGTTCGTTTCACTGAATTTATGGTTTAGATGTAATTTTATAAAACTCGCGTTTTTCGCATCAGGCTAGGCTTATCGAATATACGCCATTTATGTCTTAGCTATTAGGTTAATATTTGATTTAGTCCTCGTATCAAGTGTACTTCACAACGTCTAATAATGAACTAACTAACTTCCTTCGTCTTCTCATAAAGTCTTAGCCAAATTAATATTAGCAATCCATTGTTTCAAAACTATTTTACATCCTGTACATGTGAAAAGTTTACATTATATAATAATATATTTTTGCTATTATTTAAATTTGTTAACTACTAAATACATAATCTTCTTCTTCAGTTCATTCTGCTTGATTTGATACCAAATAAGATAGTTTTACTAAGTTTTTTATCTAAAATGCTATATTTCTTCATTTTGAAAATTGTAAGTCTTAAAATTCACTTCCTGTCCTTTTCAAAAATGTTGCCATTTTACATGTTATATTAATGATTGTATTAAATCTCAGATTGACATAAAAGGTTTATCTTCCCTTAATTTCTTGTAATTTGATTAATTGGTTCTCTTTTTAAATATTATACACTAATATGTGACTCCCCTCTTTGAATTTTCAGTTTTTACATTTGCATTTTTAACAATAATTCTCACTATCTTTTTACAAAATCTTTCTTAATTATAGTTCCAGTTACATGACTCTATGACTGATTTACCTTATATAAATTCCATCAGTTTAATTGTTTTTCTGTACTTATTTCATCAATTTTAAGGCTGTTTAGTTTTACATTTGGCCTAGATTTTTAACAGTTTTTACATACAAAGTTTTTAAATAATACATTTTGTTTATACCCTCTCTGACTTTCTATTCTATTATGACATTAATTAACATTTTCTTATTTTAACAAAAGAACATTTAGTATATAATTTATACTCTTAATTCATAACACATGATTGAAATTAACAATAGTCTTTCAAACTCAGACATTTTAATCTGGATTAACTATTTAAAATATAATAAACATTTTCATAATAAAAGTTTTATACTAAAAGGATTGTACTCTCAGATATTTTATCCTTGAGCTATTTAAACTTATTCTAAATAAACAAAACATATCTGTCCTTCCATCATCTACACTATTTCTTACACCTAGTTTTATTTTCAGTTTTAACTGTTTTTTGTTTGCTTTTTGGGGTAATGCTTCTTGATCACTTCACTTTTTATATGGCCTGCTATTGTTTTATTTACTGTCATTCTAATGAATGTTGTATATAAAGAGTGGCAGTTATTATTTAGAAACACTTGTATTATCGGTCATGATAATACTCTATTTAAGATTATTCATTGACATAATATTGTAACGGGGCATTTTTGGGCCTATTTTGGGGGTAATAAAGAAGTTTGTATTTTTGTAATAAAACAAATAACATTTTTTTACTATGATAGGGACAAACGTAAACAAAGGTATATTTATTGGTGGCGACGGTAGCGACAGTGGTAGCACCGCTGGTAACAAAATTATTGAAGCGACAGAATTAATAAGCTGGAATTGTGCCAAGGTCAACCAATGACACACAAAAACAGCGTAAACAAATTATGTAACGGATCGTCAGGCGATCTTACGTCAGCGCCTTACATAACGAAGAATGTAGGTGTGTCAACGCCAACAGCTTTGTCACACTCATAGAACAAAGCCAGTCGGAAAACAACATCTATAAGTGACAGACGCGAGCTGTTTTGTGCGTCCGCCGGCTCGCCGGTTTTGGGCAAAGTTTTAGTCGCCCGCACCTAAAATGAAAAGTAACGCAGTTTAACTTTAATCAGAGTGTAATAACAGTTTTAAAATAATATGAAGGCATAGGAATTCATATATAAAATGTAGAGACAGTTTCGGAGGTCATCCGTTTTAAAAATATAGCAAATGTACGTTTAAAATAATGTGACGTCTTCAGAGCTCATCGAACAGATAAGTAAAAAGAAAAATGTGTACCGAAATACTTAACAAAGGTTAATCAAAATCATCATAAAATAAAATATAATATGAGATCTCACGGGATATAAATTAATTGTGTGCGTGTGGGTGTGTATGAGTGAGTGAAACTATGTAAACAAAGAAGGCTGGTTTGTGTTGATATGTTCTAATGTAAGCCATGTTTAATTTTATAGAAGTTTATTTGCAATTTATATACTATGTTTCAATTCCCATTATATGCTTAGTAACTTCCGTCAATATGAATTTATAGTAGAGAAAGGACGGCAGGAGATAGTGTGTTAACAATAAAAATTTTAATAAAAATGTCAATAAAACTATATTAATGGGAAACAATATAAAGTTTTTTTCATTTTGAACAACCAATTCTGATCTCCTGTTCACCGAAAAGAACCCGAGAAATATGGTAAGTACACATAGTTGGCAAACTGTAAAGATGACGTCTGAGAGAAATAGACGTTAACCAGTGTTTATGTGAAATTAAAAAATTAGTGTAATAAAATTATATTACATTTGGCTTCCGAACTTAGGGACATTTATATAAAAAATAATTTTTTTTATATAAATATAGGCCTACTTGGGAGAACAGAATGGTTGTTTGAGGTAACTAAAAAAATGTGTAAACATAAGTAGTAAGGTTATAATATGATTGATAGTTGTGTATTATAAATAAGTAAGAATTAAATAAAAATGATGAATACTAATGAAAATATTAACAATGAAGTCAGTTTCACTGATAGTCAAACTGAAAGTCAAATAAATAGCAATTTAAGCGAGACTGAATCGAGAATAATGGAAGGCGTAACGAGTCAGTCGACGCCGACCTCAGTTAAGAAAGAGAATAATAGTGATATAATGAGTATCATGCTCAGTCAATTCGAGAAAATGAATAGTAATTTTGAGACCAAATTCAATGTAATGAGTAGCGACATGAATAGTCGTTTTGACATAAATGAGAAAGAATTAAATAAACGTTTTGACATAAATGATGCTAAGTTCGGTGTATTAACTAATTCACTGTGTAGTATTGAGAGTAAGTTGAGCGAAATATGTAGCGAAGCAAAAAGAGCAGTAAATGAGTCAAGAAAGTGTGTATGTACAGAGAAAAATAAAACAAATGAAAGTTGTAGTGACAAATGTAAAAATACGATGCCAGATAAAGAATTAATAAATAATAATGATGTTATTGAAAATAATGAGAATAATAATATAATTGAAAATGTTTTATCAGAGAGTACTGATGAGTTTGTAGAATGTGATTATGAGATGTTAAGGTGTATTGATGAAGTAGAGAGAGAGTGGAAAAATAATATAGTAGTTGAATGTGGGCAGAGGGTAAATTTTCCCATTAATTTTTCTGAACCAAGGTGTTCTCAAATGTTGTTTTTGAAGGGCAAGAGACCCGTATTAGTAGATGAATTGAAGTGTATATTGATGTTGTATAATGTTGTACCCTCTGTCTGTAATAATTGTGAGAGTGTGATGTGGTGCTATGAAGAGAGAGAGTTGTGTATTGAGAGAGAGATAGAATTATATAAGTTAAAAAGAAATTATGATGAATTGAGAGAAAGGTTAGAAGGGGTGAAGATAAACCATATAAAATACTTACCTGTTGAAAGAGAGATAGAGAATTATTTTGATAATATCTTTATCAACGATAATGACTTACCTGACGTAATAGTAGAGGAATATAAAAATGATAAAACAACTTACCTGACATTGACCAATAATACTGATGGAGACTGGACAATAATAACTTATGTTGACAAGGTTTATGAAACATTAATAGGGAATAACCCTATAAATTATAATGGCATAATGAATGAAATAAAGTTAATGGATTATTATAATAATAATAATGATAACAGATGGTATGTGGATAACAATGATGCATGCATCATTAATATATAAATATTAATTATATATAACATTAATATTAATATTATATATAACATTAATCGTATGTTATAAATATATTAGATATCTATACGATGATGGAGGTTGAAATAAAAAATCAGTGAATGGACAATTTTAAATATTGCAATTTATGGTAATGACCTTGCAGATTTGGAAATATGAAGTGTGAAACAATTGAACAGTTATTGACGAATAATTTGTAAATATAATGTAGTGAATTCATTTGTGTGTCTTATGAAATGTTAGGTAAATAATGTGTATATGTAGTAGAAAATGTTGTGATAATAATAGTAATATTTTAATAGTTTGCAGTCTAAATAAATAATAAAATAATTATGAAGACAATAATTGATGATTTGTAAAATTTTGATAATAATTGAAATATGTTGTGTTTTTAAAAACAATTGAAGTAAATAATTTGAGATGTTTAAATGTTGTGATTGAATGTTATATGTTTGAATTTTTATAATGAATTTAAATTATTTGATGGGATTTCAATTTAATGACAATAAATAAATGTTAAATGGTTTATTTTGTGGAATAACATAATTGTTAAAATAAATAGATTAATAATAAATTTGGAAATTTTTAAAATCTAATTACAGCAAGGGATAAATAATGAATGATGATATATAAAAGAGTTAATGAAATATTACAAGTAATAATGTTTATAAGTTTCTATACAAAATATATAAAAGAGAATTGTTTGTTTAATGTATGCTAATAATCAAGGTTAATGTCTATTTGTTTATTATGTTATGTAATGTATTATACAAGATGTGGGGATAATTTTGGTGGGTAGATTGGTGCTCAATGAAGTGATAGAACAGTGGAGTGTGGAACTGCAATGGTAGAAAGTTTAGTTATCATTCTAATTAATTAGTTATTAAGTTGCTGTTGCTGGGGTGGCATGTGCCCCAGTAGATAGCGGAAAGTGTTGGGGGTAACAGAGAGTGTTACCTCCATCGGAGGCCAACATGGCGAAAATGCACGGCACACCCTTTTGTACAATTTTATATTGTAACTTGATAAATTGCCATGCCGTGCAAAATAATGATGATGAATACATGCTTGAAGGAAGAGATGATTTCCCCGACTTTTCAGGCGATTACTGCCTTACCAGCACTAATCGTGGTTTTGGCTAGCGGTTAGCTATGGTCATACCAAGTCCCTTGACCATAGCTGACTTGAAATTGGTCTATATTAGAAATTAATGGGGGGTGAAACTAGGGGAAATCCCAGCACTATGGAACAGCGGCTGCCACTCTGTTCAAGGAGGAACAGCAAGGCCAGGTGGTAGACCCGCATTAAGGGCTTTTAACTATAGACAAAGATATATTGATATCTAAACCTTTCAAATGTAACGCAGAAGCAAGGACACGGAGATGTCAAATTCCTCCAAAATTTCAGTCCTTGTGGACGCAACTGGACGCCACAGTCCAGGGGGGGTCATAGTGTGTGTGGCAGGGAGGTTATCCAGGGGGGTAATGAATTAGAAATTTGCTCTATTTTAATAATGATGACTCGCTACTAAATAATTTTGTTTTTGATTTGCAAAATAAATGCACTAGATACTTCCTATATTGTTTTTATTATGTCTTATTGTGTTAATTGCATGTAGTAGGTTAGGAATAAGGATTATAAAAAATATAATAATATGTATTCAATGTGTTTATAGATTTTAAAATGAAATGAAATAAAGTTGTGGTAGTTAAAATTTTCAATGGGTTGCAAAAGATAGAAGTTGGGCTATAGTAATTGTTTAAGTAAAACGTTTGAGTTAGTCAAGTTGAATATATTGGGGTATTAAAGAGAATGAGAGATGAAATACAGGTAATAGAGAATTTGAGTATAAGTGGAGACACAGTAGTTATGGAGAATAATTGTAGAGTTTTGAGTGATATATTAATGTTTATAATTAATGATGTTATTTTGTGGTAGTTGTAGTGAGGTAATGAGATTGAGATTTTGGGGATGGCAATTTTGTAGTAGGGGGTAGTGTAATGTGGGAGTCCGCAACATAATGATAAGTTGGGACGGGATTGGAATCGATTTTAGTGAGGAGGGGTTGCCTGAGGTAGAATCCAGGGGCCAAATAAGGGAATTGAGTTTTTTTTGGGGGGGGAACACGTATCCTATGTACAAAGGGTTAGAGAGTAATTTTTTTATATATTGGGAGAAGGTGGCGAATTGAGTTAAAGTAGTAAGTGGTTAGAGGTAGAGAAGGGTTAGTAGATTTTTTGATAGAGGGGTGTCATACTAGTTAAAGATTTTGTAAGGGAGCGTTAGAGTAATAAAAGGGGTAAGATTATGGGTAAATGCCAAGTTGATAAAGTGAATTATGATGAATAACTGAGAATCACCCAAATGAATGAAATGGAATAATAATTGCAATGTTATGAAAAAAAAAAAAAAAAAAAATTTTTTTTGAGAAACGAATTAATAAAAGTTAAATTGAGATTTATGTAATTTACTATTAAAAGATAATTTTATGATTTTATATGCAAATTTAATTATGTAAAGTGTGTGACCTTTTAAATACAAATTGTTTATTTTAAGATAATAATAACAATGTGAATTATGAGTGTACTATGTTTTCTTATGTTGTATTGTGTTTGTTAGTTTAAGAGAATTTTATGAATTTAAATATTTTAAATGCAAATTGGGGATGACAGAGATGTATAATATGGTAATGGGAAATGTTTATTTAAATTCTGATGGGAATCAGGGCAATAATTTTGAATTTTGGGATAAAAGTTAACAAGAGAAAGTAGATAGAATGAGATTATGGAATTCTAAAATGGGTATCATGTTGTTGTTAGGTATTTTGATATATATGTTAGCAGTAAGTGAAAAAACAAAACCAGTGCTTCTTAGCGCAAACCAGCACCGCTAGGGGGAAACAGATCAGTTGGGGATATAGTGTTGTAGGAGGCCACTAGTTGATATTTGATTTGTTGTTTCAGTGTTTGGTGATGCTGTGGCGGCGGACCTGAGCTGGCCAGAGCGTCAGAGCAGGGGCGTTAAGTATCTGTCTGACTCTATGGTGTTGGGATCTCGATAGAGAAGTCCAGTATTGTCATTCAGGTGCGGTCACAGTCACCGGACCAAGGGTGAGTTGATTATCTTTTTTGTAAACCATAAAGGGGGTTGTGGCGACATATCCTGGCTGATCCCTTTAGCAAGTATGAATGTGTCAATGAGATTTTTTATGCTTCGGCATAAAATATCTCATTGAGGGGGTATTGTAACGGGGCATTTTTGCGCCTATTTTGGGGTAATAAAGAAGTTTGTATTTTTGTAATAAAACAAATAACATTTTTTTACTATGATAGGGACAAACGTAAACAAAGGTATATTTATTGGTGGCGACCAGAATTAATAAGCTGGAATTGTGCCAAGGTCAACCAATGACACACAAAAACAGCGTAAACAAATTATGTAACGGATCGTCAGGCGATCTTACGTCAGCGCCTTACATAACGAAGAATGTAGGTGTGTCAACGCCAGCAGCTTTGTCACACTCATAGAACAAAGCCAGTCGGAAAACAACATCTATAAGTGACGGACGCGAGCTGTTTTGTGCGTCCGCCGGCTCGCCGGTTTTGGGCGAAGTTTTAGTCGCCCGCACCTAAAATGAAAAGTAACGCAGTTTAACTTTAATCAGAGTGTAATAACAGTTTTAAAATAATATGAAGGCATAGGAATTCATATATAAAATGTAGAGACAGTTTCGGAGGTCATCCGTTTTAAAAATATAGCAAATGTGCGTTTAAAATAATGTGACGTCTTCAGGGCTCATCGAACAGATAAGTAAAAAGAAAAATGTGTACCAAAATACTTAACAAAGGTTAATCAAAATCATCATAAAATAAAATATAATATGAGATCTCACGGGCAGGGCCGTAACAAGGTACTCCTGTGCCCTTGGCAATTTTGACAAAGCTGCGCCCCCAATACCAATACCGGGGGGTCTGGAATACCCACCAGTGTAGCGAGGGGTCTGGGGTTCCTCCCCCGGAAAATTTTTAAAATTAAAGTGCAAAAATGGTAGTTTTTTGAGCCAAGTTTTTGCCTCTTTTCAAGGTAACTTTTTGGTCGAATTTCTGTAAAATTCTATATTATCTGAATATAAAAGCATTACTATTGTAAGAGAAAGACTGAACTTAAAACTATTTTTAAAAACTAACTGAAAGTGGTGGAATCTGTAGGAGGTATAAAACCTAATTTGCAGGTGATTGAACTATGTAAAAAGTAACTAACAAAAACATAGTTACCAAAGTACAGTACATGTTAAGGCCGACTAAAACTTAATATTTACACTACATTAAGGTAGGTAATATACAATTACAAACTTTTTTAGAATAAAAACTAAACTTCTAGTAACAGTATTTAAGTAAACTATAGCAGCTTCTGCAACCTGCAATATGAGAAAATGAGAAAAAAAATGCAAAATATTTTTATTGATAGTTACATCAATTTACAGTAGGCCTTCTTTAGTTAACAGTTAGATTATATCACACTACTGTAACTGATGAGGTATTGATTATAAAAAAAACTACCAGAGAAATAATTCATAACTTTAGTCGGTGCTTTAGTTCTATAATTTATCTTGATTTTTTTTACACAGGACTTCAGGACTTGCACTTACAACATTCTGTTGTAACTGCAGGTACCATTTTTTTGGCTCTTGGTGCTGTAAATAACAAATTGAAACTCTTCAGTAAACAAATATATTGCTTTTACAAATTGTTACATACAGTATACAGCAGAAAAGCCATGGAACTAAAACTTTACCTTTCTTGCTTTCAGCAAGGCAAACTCACTAATTATTTCACTAAATTCAAGTTTTGAAGCAATCTAATATTTTTATGGACAGGATAGCTATGTTTGTCAATCTGTTTTCACACATACTTGACCGTAAGTAGTTTTTGATTATCTTCAGCTTGCTGAAAGTATGTTCGCAAGACGCCACACTGACGGGCATTGTCAAAAATATCCTCAATGCTATTTCGATGTTTGGATAAGCATCTCTTAATCCATAGTTTGAAATAACTTTCAGAATATCCAAATGGGAAGCCTTGTAAATGTTCTTCACCAGCTCTTTTGCGTGAAACTTGAAAACAAATACTTCGTTAACTAGCTCAACTCTATCAATGTCTCTACTATATATCGCACCAAGATCAGCTGCACACTTTTCAAGAAAAGAAACAAACATTCACTTAAGGACTTTCCTGACAAAAAACTGAAGTCTGATGAAATTGTGTGGTAAATGTGTGCCCTTTTTTCCATTTCACTTACAATTCTATCAAATACAGTGTAACATTCTATCTCAAATGATTTATCAGAACTCTACAAGTGTGCTTCGTCTTCAGCCGTCTCCCCAGCCATCCTCTTGACTTTTCTCAGCCTCTTAACAGCAAAACTGCTTTGGATGGCCATGGAATCACAAATAGCTTTGGCTTTTTCTGAGTATTTTTTAATTCCTTCTTTACGTAGGTCTTCAATTTTTTTGCCAAACCTGAGAGCAAACTTGATGCTACGTCAAGAGTTGTGCCCTTTCCTTGCAGTGACTTGTTGGTGCAGTCCAAACTTATCAAAACATCAGACCACATCTCTAAAAGGCACACAAATTCATAATCAATTTGTCTAAGAAGTTTCATAGCACCAGACAATGTGTCAGTGTTCCAGTCGTCTCTATCAGCCATGTTTTGTAAAACTTTGTGTACAGATGATAAGTTCTTCTTAAGAGCTGTCACAGCTTGATGCCTGGAAGACCATCTTGTATCACAATGTCTCTTAAGGGTAGTTTTGAGACAACCAATCAAAGCCTCCCACCTTAAGGTAGAGCTACTAAAGAAGTTGAAAAACTCCAACACTTTTCCAAAAAAACTTGTCATCATAATTGACACTTCCGCGGCGTGCACGCCAACGAGGTTAAGACTGCTGCACAAGGCACAAATTTAACAAGGTCGTTTAGTTGGGATATGTGCGCTTGAACGCCTTCATATTTTCCTGCCATGTTTGAGTCGTTGTCAAAGCCTTGACCACGACAGTTCTGAATATCCAAGCCATCATTGTTTAGCTTTTGCAATATTTTTTGTGAAAACCCTCTTCCTTTTTTCTGGTGACTTATGATGAAGTCCACAAAACTTTCTTCAACTGAGCATTTCCCATCCTTAATGTTAATATACCTTATTATTTCACTCATTTGTTCTAAATGTGCTGTGTCCGGGGTGCAGTCAAACATAATAGAGAAATACTTGGCACTTTTTACATTCTTCAGTATTTCAGATCGAACCTTATTTCCCAAAATGTCTATGACCTCATTTTGAATTAGAGGTGAAAAATAGCTTGTGACATGTTTTCCACTTTTAACGTTTTCTATGTGCTTAGATAGTTGAGGATTGTAGTGACTAATAAGTTCTAATGTACTCAGAAATACAACACAGTTGCTGTCACTGATCGAATCGGAACCTCCTCTTAAAGGTAAGTTATTACTGGCACAATGGAGAATTACATCCACAATACATTTGAGAACATTGCACCACTTTTCTGCTACAGCTTGTATCAATTTTTGATGTTCTGCATCAACAGATCTACTAGTTTTCAGTCCAATTTCTAATTCTTTCCAATCGACATAAGAATGTTGGTGAGGTATCGACCTTCCGTGATTGACAATAAATGGGTTCAAGTGTCTCCAATAATTGAATCCCTCATCAATATTAGAGAAAGCAGATTTGTCCTTTTTGTCGTCTTTTGAAAAGAGAAGGCAAGGGAAACAAAACAGTGCGTCCTTAGACTGGCTGTACAACAACCATTGCCTTTGTACTTTTTCCCCGTTTGGTAGAATTTTATAAACCCATTTCTGAGAAAAGTGTCTTCCATCATCTGCACAGGGGAATTTGTAGCTGTCTAAGTCAATTATTTGTGGGCCTCGTTCAACAAGTTTACAACGAACTGTGTCTGATCGAAAATTTGCTGGCCATTTTTTGGGATCCTCGTAGATAATTTCTATTCCCACATCAGTAGTATTTAATGCATCATTTTCATTATAATTAGATGTGCAAGATGTGCTGGGGTTTTCAAGATCAGTAGATTGCCTGCCCATTGTGGAATGACTTAGCTCAGGATCACTTCCTCCTTCAAAATCAATGACGTTTGTGACGAACTCCATTGGAGTGATCTGGCTGTGGTTGTCTTCTGAAACAGTCTCAGTCTTGCTATCTTCTTTTTAATTTTCTCCTTCCTTTTCTTCTTGGTCGTCTTCTTTTTCTTATTCTTCTTGAAGTGCATTACTATTACTGGCACTATCACTTTCACCTACTTCTTTCTCTTCATTTCGCAGGCAATTTCCAAGCACCGATGCTATTTTTCGTTGTCTTCTTCTTTCGTTTTTTGATTTTTTTAAATTCACTTCCAGAAGGTTTTTTTTGGCCCCATTTCTGAAACAAACCATTCCCATTTAATTTACATTGTATTACAGTTGTAAATGGCTGCCATGTAAAAACTACTCGACCGATCTCAAACATTAACGAACTCCGCCAAGATATTGTGCCCACTGCCCAAGGACCTGTGTGTCAAGTTTGGTCATAATCGGTAAATTTGTTTGGGCGCTGCCGCTGTCATTGTCATTGTTACAGACACACAGACGGCCAAAAAGTTTTTTTGAATCCTGAGTAATAGGATTACACGGAAAACCCGAAGCACTGTAAATACAAGTGAGCCTCTCGCGGTAAGAAAAAAGAAACGATGTCTGCGACGTTTTAACGCTATCACCGAATTTTTCGGTGAACGCAACTGTTGGCACTGAACATAAACACGAAATATTATGAAATCCGTGTTTATGTTCAGTGCCGACAGTTGCGTTCACCGAAAAATTCGATGATAGCGTTAAAATGTCGCAGACATCGTTTCTTTTTTCTTACCGCGAGAGGCTCACTTGTATTTACAGTGCTTCGGGTTTTCCGTGTACGCGATCGCTCATCCAATTATAAAAATAAAATTGATACCATATTCATGAAACTTGTGATTGAAATATTTACGTAAACTAATTTTGAAATCGCGACTATTTTAGTCAGCAGACTTGCGCAACAAAATCAGCTGACACTTGCTGAAAATTGGACATTTTCAACCACGACCACTTCCGCTAAAAATGAACCAATAGGAATATAAGTTATACCAATGGAACGGGCCAGTTCTTCTTCTTTCTTCCGGTATTTTTTTAATTTTCTGTAGGTCTAGAAAATGAAACGGCGAACACAGTGATATTAGTTAGGCCTATTTGGCTTTGTCAGTCTGGCAGTAAAGACAAAACGAATGTTGGGAAATTATTTCTGACAGCTGGAGTCAAGTTTTGCACGGTAACCTCCATTGATTGATTCACTGACGTTTTCGTGATGTTGAAGAGTAAATAGTATAATTAATGTATTGTTTTGCAATAATACCGTGTTATAATAATAATAATATGTAGTGTTTTCAAAAACTGTACAAAAAGGGAAAAATAGGCCGCCACCACCGGGAATAACATGCGCCAATTCTAGGGTTAATGTAGACTAAGCTATGGTACATTCAGGGCCGGTGAGAGGGGGCAGGGGGGCCAGAGCCCCGGGGCCCGGCGCATAACGGCCTTTACCCTTTGTTATTTATTAACAGTGTAAAACCCATTTATTGACGATTAAAGTTAAGAATAACGAATTGTAGGGTCAACTAATAAGTCCTAAACCATTAACAATCCAACAGTAATTTTTTTTGGTAAGTTTTTCTTTGGGGGGGCCAAAAATGTTTAGCCCCGGGGCCCGTGATCGCTCTCACCGGCCCTGGGTACATTTTATTGAAATCATTCTTACCCGTACAACAGAAGCAACGCCAACATCAACAAGTAACAACACAAACACTATAAGTGTCGTCTAATCGCTGAGTGTGAAAATCACTTAGTTCACAAATTACAATAGAAAATAATACCAGCGACTGTAATTACACTGAGTCTCAACTAAACCAACAGAACAAACTAGAATAGAGCAATCTATATATATTCGTACTCTGTGAGAGCAATAGACTGACGTGGCCGTGGCAGGGTGCGGGGGGAGGGGTATGAGTATGAGTACTATTCAAGTTATGACAAACTTGCTAAAACCAACGAATATAGACGTTACTAGAAGCACACTTCTGGGTTATTAAAAGCGTAGTTGAAACAATGCTACTACTTTTTTTATAAAAGAGTGGTAGATGAAAAAAATGTTTGTAATAATAAGACGCATGTTCTTGTATTCGATTTTAAAATTCTTTTGCGCACTGCATAATAAAGAATTCATCAAAAGTGCATTTTTTGAGTAGGCTGCATTTATTTGATTCATTCCTTCGTACCCAGTGTGTCAAACAAATGTGAAAAAATTTTGGAGGTTGTGTCTAGTCTAACCCCTACAAACATTTTTTCATCTACCACTTTTTATCTGATAAGTTGTAGCTTTTTCCAATTATATATTAACGAAAATGTTTGAAATTTACTAAATTTCGCGGTATAATACAAAAAATTACTTGGAAACGCCAGCGCCATGTAGTTGCCGGGGTGATGAACTACGGTTTATCACCCCAGAAAGCTGACCCCACTCGCTCCATAAGAAGTGTTCTTCTAGTTATGTCTATATTCGTTGCTAAAACCAAGAAGGCGCAGGTGCAGTGCAGTGACCCAGCGACTGGCTCATCATGGGAGGGGTGGAGGGGAAGGGATTTTCGCTTTGCGCCTGGCCCGACTCTGCGCCCATCAGTAGGGCAAGGTCCAGTGCAGTTACTAAATTTACGTAGCTCCTTTTGTTTATTGTATAATAGACAGAAATATAGACAGTTCACGTACAGTAACTTTTAACAATCTGAAACTGAAAGATTTTTTCCAATAACGTGGAGTTTTTATTTGCTTGACAAATTGTACCAATCTAAGTCTAAAAAAAGATATTTTTCATGGTCAATTTTGCGCCCTCTTTGTACCTGCGCCCTTGGCGGGGGCACATCTCGCCACCGCCTAGTTACCCTAGGTACGGCCCTGCTCACGGGATATAAATTAATTGTGTGCGTGTGGGTGTGTATGAGTGAGTGAAACTATGTAAACAAAGAAGGCTGGTTTGTGTTGATATGTTCTAATGTAAGCCATGTTTAATTTTATAGAAGTTTATTTGCAATTTATATACTATGTTTCAATTCCCATTATATGCTTAGTAACTTCCGTCAATATGAATTTATAGTAGAGAAAGGACGGCAGGAGATAGTGTGTTAACAATAAAAATTTTAATAAAAATGTCAATAAAACTATATTAATGGGAAACAATATAAAGTTTTCTTCATTTTGAACAACCAATTCTGATCTCCTGTTCACCGAAAAGAACCCGAGAAATATGGCAAGTACACATAGTTGGCAAACTGTAAAGATGACGTCTGAGAGAAACAGACGTTAACCAGTGTTTATGTGAAATTAAAAAATTAGTGTAATAAAATTATATTACAATATAAACACTTTAAAGTTGTATTATTCACAATTTACTCAGTTTATGAACTTCAATATTGACACATCAGGTTTATTTAATATAACACAAAAACTTGCACTGATCCCCTTTTTATTCTTTGATTTTATTTCTAATTAGTTTTATAGTCTTTTTAAAATCAAGAAATCTACTTATAGAGGATGATGAAGGTTTGTTTTTTGCATTATATAATTAATTCACATTGGTTCACTTTCAATTCTACTTTATACACTTTTGGCTTATATTTATTTTACATGGTTTCTAAATTTGGGATTTTGTTATACTTTCATTTGTTATTATTTTTATTACTTTCTTTTGGGGTTTGGGTTTTTATTTCTTTATAAGAGCATTCCTTCTTCTTGTGGATGTTGTCTTGTTCTAGTTTCTTCTTTAATTTCTCCTATCCTCCTTGTTTCTTATAAAAGTATTTCCTTTTCTTATTGTGGATGTTGTCTTGTTTGGGTTTCTTCCTTACTTACTCCTATCCTACCTGGGTATTACTTTTGTTTTTATTTTTAATTTTGAAGTTTATTTTGATTACTCATCACTCATTGTAATACTGGTTTTAATGAAACTCTTTCTTCAGTCTATGATTGTGCTTTACGGTGGTTCTTAATTAATTTTTAATGTTGCTTTATTGGATTTAAAATGTTTTTATTTTATTTTATGATCTTCCTACCATTCAGAATTATGGGCATTATCTGTCATGCTACAATATATATGAAAAACACATGAACATTAAAAGTGTTACTACAGAACGTAAAACTTAGAAATAAAAATTAAAAGAAATCAGTTATCTTCTGCTTTTTTTGTTCAACTGTTTTGTTGAATCACGCCATTTCTTGATGAACATAACATCAACTGCAGTTGTCTCTGTTTGTTGCTCGGTGTACGTCGTTGCTAATTCTAGGGCTGCTCTTCCCTTAGCGTAGTTCATTTTTTCCTCAACATTTCCCTCTTCCTCATTGACTTCTTTTTCTTCTTTTTCTTCTTGGCAAATGATAGCTTGCAGTTTCATCATCGTTTAAGATCTCGTTTTGAAGTTCCTCATCTTGACCAGCAATCCATTCTGCAACGTCTTGTACAAAATCATCAGAGTGAGGCAATTGTTGTAGATCTTTTAACAGAGATGTGTTGTCGTCTGGTTCAAAACCCTGAAGATTTGGTTCATCTGCTTTAGAGGTGTCCTCTTTTCTTCAATGAGAAGAAAAGAATTTGGCCATGCTTTTCTCCAAGACTTTGTAAATGTAGATGAAGGCATTTCATCGTATGCCTTAGCTACCATATAGATCACGTCTTTTGTTGATTGTCTTTAAGGCTGGAATGAGACCTGTGCTGCCTTCATTCTTCATTGTCCAGTTTACTTAGAATTTCCTAAAGAAGCTTTCTGCGGTACCTTCTCTTAAAAGACTCGATGACCCCGTGGTCTATTGGTTGTGTAAGACTTGTGACGTTAGGTGGCAGGAATAATAATTTTATATCACTGTAACCTTCACATACAAGTTCTTGCGGATGGGTCGGTGCATTGTCTAGCACTAAAAGTGCTTTAACTGGTAACTTCAAATGATGTTTCACTTTAGGAACAAATTCACTTTCGAACCACTCCTTAAACAGATACGAATCCATCCAGGCTGATTTTTGTACTCTGTAGTACACTGGAAGGGATGACATGTTTAAATTCTTAAAACCTCTGGGTTTTGCCGATTTTCCGATTACAAACAAAGGCAGCTTGTGGGACCCTGAGGCATTTGAACATAAAGCCACCGTGATTCTCTCGTTACTGGCTTTAAATCATGGGGCTGACGTTTCCTTAGCCTTAGCAAACGTTTTCTTGGGCAAGAGTTTAAAATTCAACCCCGCTCGTCAATATTATAGACTTGTTCTGGACTAAGATTTTCACTAGTAATGATGTCAGACAGTTTTTTTGAAAAATCGCTAGCTGCTGATGGGGCGCCGACAATTTTTCACCACAAACACCAATGAAATGGACTCCATGACGCTTTTTATAGCGTGATAGCTATCCACTATTTGCCGAGAATGTACCAGCATCTTGAAATATTGAGTGTAGGATAAATGCTTTTTCTTTTAAAATTGGTCCACTTACCCGAGTGCCTTTTCGGCATTCCTGCATAAACCATAACCACAAAGCATCATCTACTAATTAGTTATTTGGTTTTTTTAAAGTGCATCGTGTCGAAAGCATTTTTTCAGTTTCAATTTGGGTGCAGAAAGTTTCAATCGATTTTCTGTTTTGGCACCAGTCATTAACAGTACTCTTGCCTACATTAAACTCTTGGCAAATACTCTGGACCAATTTGCCCTTATCAAGACGTTGAAGGACTAGTAATTTTTGGTCCATAGTCACGAAACCTGTGTTTTTGTTTTGCACTCATATCGGAAAACGTTTTTATTTACACAGTTACATACAGTATTACTATATACACATATATATTGTTACAACACAAAAAGCAGCCCCAATACCAGAGAAAAACTATAATGAATAAACTATATTAAACTAAGGAAAAGAAAATGACTATGACGAGACAAATGACTATGACCCAACCCAAGTGATTGACCCAATAAAGAAAATAAAATGAGAAGTTATAAACTCAAATAATGATAAAAAAAGGCACAAACAAATAATAAATGTCTAGTAACAAGTATTAAAATAAAATAAAATAATCTTAGTTAAAGTACACTAACCAGAGTAATAGATATTGTATGTTATGAATAACCCTATGATGATAAGAAAATCAAAACATAAAATTGTTAACAGACTAACTATCAATTGTGTATAAAATAATAAAAACCCAAAAGTGAGAGATAGGTAGGAAGTGAAAGTGATAACCAGTGTAAGTGTTAGAAGTGAGAGAATAAACAATTCACAATAATAAGAAAAGGAAACCAAGATAATAAAACAGATTGTAAAAGATGGATAGACCATTAATATAATAGTGTTAATTCATAATAAACTAGTACTATGAGTGCAATGAAAATAAGACATCCTATGTTAATAATAAAATTCAAGGGATGATTATCAAGTTAGAATAAATGGTGTGATAATGTTATTCACCAAAATTGTTATTTGTTCAATTAAAAGAGGTGAGTTTGTAAGAAGGAATATGGCTGAAAAGTAAAGGACCATAAACCTAATTTTTGTGTTATGTTTTATAAGTAATATTAAGTGATAAACAAGTTATAAGAAATGGCAATAGATATAAGAAAGGAGATAAATTGTACAAACATAATATTATTCATTCGAGTAAAGACAGAAAAAGAAATAAGAGAATAACAGACAAGCAATGATTTTGTAAAATAATAATCCCATTCATTTATTGTAAAGCAGCCCAAATTAATTCAAAAAGGTAAATAAGTCATAAGTGACACCAAACAAAACATGTAAATAAAAAATAATCTTTAATTTGTATAAAATAAGAAGATATAGCCGATTACTACTTAGGCCTATAAAATGCCTAACTGTATGAATGCAAAATAAACAAATTGTAAGAAATTAACTACTGTATTAGAAAATTCAGGGAAAGTAACTAATTAAGTACAATTAGTGAACCATATTAAGATGTCAGAGTTAGATTAAAAACATAAAATAAGAAAGAAATGTAATAATATAATATTAACATTTTTGTAAAAACTTTAATAATGAACAAACCCAGCTTTGTGGGATGTCAAAATGATCTTTGAAAGAAAGTAGAAACAGTTGTGATAATATCTAATCCATTGATAAGAAGACAAGAATAATAGCCATCAGAAAATATTTATTCATTTTGAATTAAAATTCAAATATTATAACAATAGACATAAATGCAATCAACCAATGAGAGTATAGACAGTTGCCATAACAACGGAACGTTATTTAATTTAATTCCATTATAAAACTTTAGTTCATTATTATTGACGATCAAGAGATACAGAAGCCAAACCATGTTCGACTCAATTTTCAATTAAAATAATAATAAACACTGCAAAAGTTAACGAGATGTGGATGCAAGAAGTCTAATAAAGAATTAGTTAACCCAAGAGAGCTAATACACCAGATTTTAATATTCAAAACTACTTATTTTATCCAAATTAATTGAAAAAGAAGCCAAATGCAATCCAAAGTATAAAGATGGAAGATTAATGATCGTATCAACCCAACCTAACTAAGAACAAAGTGACTCTTCACCAGAATTCAACAAGATTTGTTAAGTATATCTGAACTACCTGAATTTATGAACTAAATTAATTAACTTTTCTCACAACACAAAAAACTCTCACCCAAACTTGGTAACTAAATTTCTTTCAAGGATTGATTGATAATAAATAATAATTTTGTATGTAAACATAATTTTAACCTGTGTACGAAGTACGAAATTATAACAAACACATTTTAACACTTAAAAACGAATTGTATTTAACTTTAATAGTTTATAAGTACCATTGATGTAAGGTAGTGTACTTTATTAACATCTTATTGATATTTTTTCGTAATCAAAAGGACTAAATGATTGAATGAACTGTAGAAAATAAACTTTGACGACAGCCATGTCGATTTAGAAACGCTTCAATCAACTTAGCCAACCTTGAGATATTGTCTATTTATTGCCGGAGCAACATTATTTAATAACAATATATTTTTGTATCTAACTGAATAACTATTAACTATTTCACGTTAATAAACTAGTACTGATTAGTAATAACCGTCCTTTATTTCATTATAAACTGTATTATAAAGTTTGTGTACTTTAGCGATGAGCAATATTGTCTGCCAGCATTAGACTTCGGCAGCACGACGAACTACAAGCGAGATTCAAATGCCCGCCAGTTTGCGAGGGTAATTTGAATTAGTCATCACCGCATAGAATGACCGCTCAGTTTAACTTTTTTAATTGTTTTCATAAACAATTTGGCGCCGCCCGGGAAATAAATTTACTCATTGAAGGACAGGTAAGGATTACACTCGTGAGATATCGGTACTGGTAATTTGTGCATTCGCGACGGACATCGTCAGTGTGAGAAGTTAGAAAAAGTACGACGGTTAGAGATAAACACAAAGTAATGACTACAACGTGTGGGGCTAACACACATAAAACACACTTTAACAGAGACGGTAAAAGAGTTTTGTCGTTACAAATTGGTGACCAACTAGTGTGGCTAGAATTAAAGACTAGCGGCGGTTACGAAAAAAAAAAATAAATAAATAAAAAGACAACAAGATGATCACCAGGGGAAGACCAAAGAAGAGGACTGAGGACACCGACAAAGAAGACAAGGAGACAACACCGGTTGAAGAAATGGAAATGATCGAGGAAATAATCGAAGAGGATGCCCAAGAGGACCAACAAGAGAAACCAACCCAACCAGCAACTGAAGTAGAAGTAATAATCAGCGACCAACCAGAGAAACAAATCAAAGATAGTGAAAGGGAACAACAAGCAGGCGATCATGAAAAAGCAAAAGGAGGTCCGAGCATGCAAGACATGATGAATTTCTTAGCCGAAAAAATAGACAAAGGCAATGAAAAAATAGACAAAATGAAGGAAGAAACTAAAGAACAAAGAAAAGAAGACAGGGAATTCTTAAGACAAAATAATGAAGAATTAAAGAAACAAATCAAGGAGGACATAGGAACTCTGAATAATAAGATGGAAAGCAACCATGAAGCCTTGAAGAGAAACCAAGAAATATTAGAAGAGAAGAGTGAGGAATTGAAGAGACAGATCAAGAAAGATCTGGAAATACTGAACAACAAGATCGATAATAATAGTGAAACACTCCAATGACAATTGAAGGAAAATAGCGAAAAGAACAAAGATGAGTTAAGACAACAATTGGTAGAATGACAGGAGGAAATAAAACAGACCATCACGGAGACGAACGAAACAGCAGTACAAGTCCGTGAGTAGTTAATAAACAAAATAAGCAACGTCAAGGAGGAAGGAAAAAATAGGATCAAGGAACTTCAACAAGTTACGACAACAGAATGTACCAGAAACAAGCAAGAAGTATTCAAAAAGTTGGAAGAAAAACACAAAGAAATACAAACCGATGTAAGTTAAAGGGTGGAACGAGTATATAGCAACCTCAATCAAGTAGACGGGCAAATCAAAGAAAAGATCCATGGACTCAACCAACGAGAGAGAGACAGATGCAGGAAGAACTATATGCATTGAGAGACAAACCCTGTAATAACACTCACATAATAACCAGCGAGAACCGGGAGCTGATAAACTTCCGAAGCTACCGGCACAACCCGATGGAGTTCCTGAAAAGAGTCGAGGAGATGATTGAAAAGAATAGGGAAACTCGATGGACAACAGTGCGCAGCATGATTGATGAGATGTTCCGAGACACCCACGACAATTGGTGGACAGCAACAAGACCGGAGATAAACAACACCCAGGATTTTAAAACGCAGTTCCGCGATAAGTATTGGTCGGAGTCGACCCAGAACGTGGTACGGAACGACATAAGTAATGGGAGGTATGAACCACAAGCAGGAGACACCCTAACTTTATACTTTCTGGGCAAGGTGTGCCTAGCACGTAATATGGAACCAAGAATCCCGGAAGAATCGTTAGTCATACAATTGGGATACCATTATAAGGATGCCGTCCAAAAAGCCAGAAGACAAGGCAAAATCAAAACGATACAAGGTATGGCAAGCCTGTTAGAAGATCATGAGAGTGACGGACTATACAAGCGCAACAGGATGGTCAATTTAAAATAGAACCGATGGAATGAGAACCGTAACCCACCGAATTACAATCCGTCAAACAACAACCCCCAGAATAACAACCAAAATGACCCAAGCCGGAATTTTAACAACAACCAATATAGGGGTAATCGCCCAAATTACAACCAGGTTAATCAACTGTATAACGGGAACAATCAGAATAACAATCCCAACAACAACAATTACAGGGGAAATGGACCAAACCAGCATCCGAATGGCCACCCCAACAACAGTAATTACCACGGGAACAATTACAACCCAAATTACCAGTACAATAGGAGAAATGGGAATAACCAAACCAGAGATAATCGGCAACAGGTCAATTATATAAATGGAAGAAGCCAGACAAACTAGAGGAGGCATTACCTGAATACACAAGCAAACTCCAGTTATTACGAAGCAGCACCAAATAATGATCTATACCAAGGAAATAGGACCACTGAATCACCTGGAAATAATATGAATAGTCGACCAGAGCCAGTACCTGAAACATTTATTATCGGGCCAACACCGAACCACAACATTTAAACTAAAAAGGTCAGTGAGAATCTAGGACCACCCTTCACACGACCAATCACTTGGGTTACAAAGACAGATGACGCGACGAAATCATAATAAAATAATAACAATTGTCTCCAATAACTACTTAAAAAACATAAGAGAAGAACTCTTAGAAGAAGAGGACAACCAGTTGCCAAGAATCAATAACGAAATAGCTTATATACAGGCCACAGTAAATGGATCGATAACAATCATCATGATAGACACAGGATCAAACATCTCCTTAATAAATCAGACAGAACTAGAACGGATCCAATCAAGCTGCAAACTACCAATACCAACGTTGCTAATTAATAACATAATCATTATCGGAGCAACAGGAAAACAGAACAAAACTGTCAGAAAGCAAGTCTCACTGGAAATAACCAGTTAGTACATGACTGTACCAATTGTTTGGTAGCGAGTGGACTACCGTTCAATGTGCTTATAGGGTGCGACGTGTTGCGACAACACTCAGCCATAATAAACCTACAACAAGGGATAGTGTTTTTAACTTCAGAAAGAGGAATATGGTTAGCAAAAGTGATATACTGCAATCACACGCCGGCAGTATTGAACCAAGACCCAGTCTTGAAGAATTATTATTGTAGAAACCATGAAACATCCATGATAAATAATGATGAAGATGACAATAGTGAATTATGGGAGAAGAAACTCCAGGAGATTAGAATATTTCAAAGAAATAGGCCAAACCAAGAAATAAGCAAAAAACAAGTAGAAAATTTAATAAGAATATACCAAACGTACCAACACGTTTTCTCTAACACTCCAGGCAAGGTCAAGGGATACCAGTGTAAAATCAATTTCCGGGAACCAGTGGACTTTCATAGAAAATCTTACCCTATTGCATTCTCCCTTAAGAACGAAGTCAGATCTGAGATTAATCGAATGATGGAGGAGGACATCATTGAGTATAGCCAATCCCCATACACAAGTCCTATCATTGCAATACCCAAAAAGAGTGGTAAAGTCAGGATCTGTTTAGATGCCCGGGAAATAAATAAAATGATCATTAATGACCTGACTTCGCCAGGGGAAATTGAAGAAATCTTGAAAAAATTCTATGGCATAAAATATATCAGTACGTGGGATACGGTATGTGGGTACTGGCAGGTAGAGCTGCACCCACACAGTAGACAGTACATGGCCTTCATTTTCGATGGGAGGAATTATCAACTTAAGAGGTTACCTTTCAGCCTCATCAATTCCGTCGCAGTGTTTGTAAAGTGCATGGACCAAGTCCTAGGTCAAGAGGCTCTGCAATTCACAACTATATATGTGGACGACCTACTAATAACATCAGCGGACTGGGACGAACACTGTGCCCGAATAGAACAAGTACTGAATAAACTCTCTGACAACAATGTCACTCTGAAGCTAGATAAATCCAAGTTTATAGCAGAAGAAGTAAAATTCGTGGGATTTAATCTAACAGAGAAGGGAATATGTCCATCCCAAGAAAAGGTAGAAGCCATCCAGAAATTCCCTACCCCAAAAAAGAAGAAGCAGTTGCAATCCTTCCTGGGTATTTGCAACTACTACCGTAAATTCCAGAATAACTACTCCCATTTGACTGCCAAATTTTCAAAACAACTCTCATCTAAGGATAAGTGGACCTGGGGACCGAACAGGAGGCTGTGCTAACACTCATTAGGCAAAAATTTTTATAAACCGTGATGCTGCATCATCCCAACTTTGAGCAACCCTTCTATCTGAACTGCAACGCCAGTGACGTCAGCCTGGGCGCTGAATTGTATGAAGAAGATAAAGAAGGACGCCACCTGGTCATCAGCTTTGCCAGCAGAGTGTTAAATAGCTGCGAACGTAACTACAACGTTACGGAGAAGGAGTTGTTAAGTATAGTGTTCGCGTGCGGTAAATTTAGAACGTACATCCTGGGGTACCATATCACGGTCAGAAGCGACCATAAATCGATATAATTTCTTAAACAATGTAATTAAGCCATGGTAGACTCACCCGTTGGATCCTCGCTCTGCAGGAGTACCACATCACATGGGAATACATTCCAGGTAGAAAAAATGTAGCGGCCGACGTTTTATCCGGAATAAATGTTGACAATCAGACATTTGAAGGAGAAAATCGCCAAAGTGTATTATACATTAAAGGATAGAAAGGACCTGGAAGAGATAGGCAATGAGATCGTACAACAGCAGAAACAAGATACCAAATTAACAAACATACGAAGGAGAGTGATGGAATCAGAAGAAATTATTAACAAATTTTATTGCATACATAAAGATGTGTTATTTATTAAAACCAAAGGGAATCATGGAAATTGGAAGCTAGTAGTTCCAACATCTCTAGAAAATAAATTAATCAAAGACTACCATGTCAGATACGGACACATGGGAGCTTTAAAAATAGTCAAAGCATTGGAAGAAGGAATGTTTCTTAAAAGTATAACCCGAAAAGTAATTAGAAATATCAAATATCAAAACATGCACTATCTGTCAAATGGTTAAAACCAATAATGAGAGGAAAGATGGAATGATGATACCCATCACATCAAATAATAAACTTCAAAAAGTGTTTCTTGATATATGTGGACCATTCCCACATAGCGGAGGGAGGCACAGATTCAAGTTCATAGTAATTCTATTTGACCATTACTCTAAATACACCAAATTATACGCTATTAACAGAGCAGCCACAAAGAAAATCTTGGATATAATTAAAAACAAATACATATCTGAAATTGGGAAACCATCTACTATAATAACAGATCACAGAACACAGTTTAAAGGAAGAAGGTGGAGAGAAAAACTATTGGAAATAAATATAAAAACATACAAAACGTCTGTATATCATCCAAGCAGTAATCCCGCTGAAAGAGTATTGAGAGAGGTGGGACGCATTTTAAGAACATACTGTCATGATAAACAGAGAGAATGACAAAAGTATTTAATATCAACAGAAGAATTTTTAAACGTAAGTTACCACCATTTCATTGAAAACACCCCATATTCTATGATGTTTGGAAGAAAGCCACATAGAGAGATACAAGATTTGATTGACTTTCCAACTAACCCAGAAGACCGGTGTGAAGAAAGGAAATACTACAGCAGGATCATGGAGAAGACAGAGAAACAAAAAACCAAATATTCACTAAACAGGACAAAAGTAATTAACTATCACTTAGGAGAAAAAATTTTAATAAAAAATCGTGAACTACCTAGTACATTCGAAGGTATTATTGTTATACCAAGAAACTATTATTGTTATACGTAGGACCTTATACCATAACAAAAGACAATGGTAACAATACGTATGAAGTAAGGAATCCAATAACAAAAAAGATAAAGGGAGTATATAACCAAGTTTCCATCAGGAAGTTCTACGAGGATGTATGACTAATCAAAAATTATAAACTACAAAATTCAAAAAATATAAGTAAGATCAACTTACACTACCATTTAGGAACATATGAGATAAGAGATAAAATAAAGGGATAAAATACAAAATTCAAAAAAAAAATGAGTAAAATCAACTTACACTACCATTTAGGAAACATATGAGATAAGAGATAAAATAAAGGAATAAACTACAAAATTCCAAAATAGTAAGTAAGGCCAACTTACACTAATATTTAGAAAATATATGAGATAAAATAAAATAAACAAACAAAATGAAAACAAGAATTAATAACACAAAAGAATTAGAAAGGAGAAGAATTAAAATAAACAAATATAAAACCAAGCAAGTCATGCTAAGACAAATAAATAAAATTCTGAAGAATATAGAATATTCAGAGAAAGTAAAAAGAACTGGTATAAAGAAAAATATAAAGCAAATACAGTAAGTGGCTAAAGCAAAATAAGGGTAATCAACAGAAGAAAGGAAAAAATGTCTAAAATAATTAAAAATGATCACAAGAAGGAAAGAAAAACAAACTAATCAAAAGGTAGAAATAATGAAATTAACAACTAAATAAATAAAAACAATCAACTGTGTGAGTATATAACAGAATATAGCAAAGGTATAGCGGAAGGAAGAAGGAGTAGAAAAAAGTTAAATTGATCTAAAGAACCATAAAGTGGACAATCCTCAAAATATTATTATTATTAATGAAAGTCACAGGATGGCAAAAATGTATTTAAGATTGACTGAGAATAGATCCAGCAATCAATTAACTGAGCAGAGATGATGTTCCTCTGATCTCAGAATAAAAGGTAGTAATGGATGAAACCAGCTACTAAAAGTTGGGGAAATTATATATAAAAGGGAGAACGTACTAATGGAAATAAGTAAATACAGATCTAAAAGATAACTAAATAAAAATGAGTGGAACAAGTAAGAAGAGAAACAAGAAGGAAGAACTAAACAAGAAGATAAAATTAAAAAATTATATATAACTGATAATTTCATAAAAAACTATGCTAGTGTTTTACCAAAATGATCAATTTTGATGGAGAGGCATTATGTTACAACACAAAAAGCAGCCCCAATACCAGAGAAAAACTATAATGAATTAACTATATTAAAATAAGGAAAAGAAAATGACTATGACGAGACAAATGACTATGACCCAACCCAAGTGATTGACCCAATAAAGAAAATAAAATGAAAAGGTATAAACTCAAATAATGATAAAAAAAAGGCACAAACAAATAATAAATGTCTAGTAACAAGTATTAAAATAAAATAAAATAATCTTAGTTAAAGTATACTAACCAGAGTAATAGATATTGTATGTTATTAATAACCCTATGATGATAAGAATATCAAAACAAAATTGTTAACAGACGACTATTGTAATATATTTTTATTGTGTGGGTGTTCAATATCTTTATGCCTCACTATTGGACGACAATTCTATAACAATTAATAGAATGTGAGTACGTGTTTGTGGGTTTATTCTATTCAGCCTCTCGTTGGTATGCGCCAATCTGTAATATATTTTTATTGTGAGTACGTGTTTGCCTTCTTTAAAGCCTCACGTTGGAGTCGTCAATTCTATAACAAATTAGCATGTGTGACTTCGCTCGATTTTATTTTTGTTTTATGCCCCACTGTTGTGAACGTCAATTCTATAACGTATATTTGTTTGAGGTTTAAATAAGCTCCACGTTATTAATAATTTGTAATAATATTACTAACGTGCATATTTTGTATGTACGGTTATTTTTCCGCACGTAGGATGCGTAATTCTATAACTAGTGTTCTGTATAATGTTGTTCTGATAATGCGTTTGTATTTGTGGGCTAGTGCTTTTAAATTTTCCCGCACTTCTGGTTGACACGGCGACCGGCTCCAACCGTATGTTGGCAATTGTAGGTTAGTCTTGTTTCTTTTGTCGCCGGCAAAGCTATGTTCGCCTTGCGTACCTGCTCGCTCCCACAAATACCTGTGAACAAACTCTTATTCTACTCACACACATGAAGTGACAACTCTGGTATGGTAATCATAAGTTTGTTTTATTATTTTTTCCGCTTTTTTGTTAAACAACACAAGTGGTTCGGTCTTGGATCGACCTTAACAGTTCAGTATCGATTCATTATTGAATCCACTCTTCAATGATTAGTAAATAATTTTTAACATAAATTAAATATCTCAGGGCTAGGGTTCTTTGGGCCAGTTATGAAGTCAGAAAAATGTTTTAAAAGGGAGTACAACACATTACAATTACATATAAAACAATAAAACTGAATTATCAATGTTTACAAAATAAAATATTTAGTTTTTTTCACCGTCAGCGGTAACGAACTCTGTCGGCACTGGAAATTGAATAATAAACAAGATGGCCGCTTGGTCGGCTAACCCAAACGTCATGTATGAAGGTTTTTTGGTTTTAAATAAAGTTTTTATCGTTAATCACTACGTTAATGATCAACGGGTGTTCCAATTAGCACTGTAAATTGTTTATATGGTGTAGTGAAGTGGATTTGTGTATATTGTGGTAATGGAAATACTTCGGATTTATAATTACGTTCCTGTAGTACTACGAGCAATCATTCGCTAGCGTCTTTGTGGTTCTGAGGTAGTATTACACTTCCACTGGTCGGTATTTACTTCTTTATAATGTCTGGGAGTTTTTCTTTACTTCACTGGTTTATTTTACAACATTGGCTGAGTATTACTTGATTAGTTTGGCTTTATCACAAGCGTCCGCTTTAAGACTCAACTTTCAGCGTGGCATCTAACAATACAACTATCCGTTCATCTCGTCTTTGTAACGGCTTTTTGACCAGTAGACTAGGGTTCTGATTGGTCAGTTTCCGTGAACTTGAGGTCAAGCGGCACATATTACAAAAATTATATCCTTGCCTTTACAGTCAAAAAATACTCCCTCGTTAATTTTTGTTTAAACTAAAATTGGTTTACATATTTCTGTTCCTTTTTTAAAGGTCTACATTTTGGTATATAATTTTGTATCAGTTAACTTCATATTAGGTGACCTTGCACCTTTACAAAATCTATAAATCTGGACTATAACACTGCCCTTACATTCACTATGATACAATACTTAATTTTCATTAGATTAATTTCATTTGATACACAATTACTCTAAGACTTGTCCATTATTAAATTTTGACCCTATTTTGTTATTATTGTATTATATTGATTTGATAACTTAATCATTTCTGACATTATTTGATTTTATATGTCATGTCCGGCCTAGGCCTCAAATTTGACTTCATACTCATTGTCTAAATTACATTAATTATTAAATTGTTTTCTGGTTTGAACCCTTTTGCCTGATTACATTTGTTCTAAAGATTACTACACTTTTCTTTAACTTATTCTAACAATGTTTATTAACTAACACAAAATTCTTTAACATACTAACTAAAATGGTTGCCTTCATGGCCAAGATTACATTCATTTTTTGACAAATGATAACATAAAATATTCAGTTTACCATAATACCCATTACATTTTCATACTATTAAGCTCTACTAATGGATCATTAATAGTGTTTATATGAGACCTCTATTTAAGTATTTTTGGGTATTATGTTGTAACATATACCTTCTATTCTGCCTATAGGCTTAATACACTCCTCATAATCCTTTACATATGATTTATTAATGATAATAATTATTGGCATTGGCCTAAATAAAAGAAAAATAAATATGGTTAAGCACTGCTAATGCCTTCTACTTTAACAACCAACAACATGGGATAAATAAATATAAAACCTTTCAATAAATAATGCTACATTACTACAATTGTTTGTTTACACTCTAACATTTAGTGTGTCTGTCACTTTACAATGTTTTTAAGAGTTGTATCTCTTGTATAGACCTATTTGGTTTTTTTTTTTTACATTTAACATAATTAGAGGGATCACTGATCTTTACAGTCTTATCTGTGTGATTAATGATCACCCTTGTTTTCCACTTTTCCCATTTTTCACTTATGCACTTTTCACAGGTTTTGTCTTATTATCTATAGTACATGGCTTCTTATTTATCACACTATTGTGTTGTACTTTTTATTTTAAATTGTTACATACTGGATTTTATTTATTCTGACTTTATTATTATTATTTGGGCTATTTTCATTAATCGTTTTGGGACTCTCATTATGTCACATTACATAATTGCTCCCCCCCCCCAAGACATGGTTATTTTTTCGAAACTGGGGTTTAGGGAAAAATAAGCTGTTACTTTTATTCATGGAATTTTTTCATTTCCTATGGTTTCAGGGATTGGGTTGTGATGAATTTTTTTAAGTTGGTTATTATCTCATAATTTACACATAACTTCTTTTCTACTTTGGCGAATCTACGAAATATATTAATTCTTTTCATCTTCTTCATATAGGCGATTTAGTTACCAACTGATTGTTCCTTTCCTCTGGGGTTTCTCCTGTTCCTATGGATTCCTTAATTGGGTTTATCAATTCCTCCCTAACTTGAAATGGCACGGTGAATGCATATCGGCTGTGAGTGGCACTATTCTGACATATTCCTCACCCGACCATTCACCCCGTGCATAGTACAGTGCTCGTTGGCCCCTGCCCATCATAATAATTACTGAGTGGCGCCGTAGCTTTCTACACTCTCATAAAAATGGTAACTCTTGCGTTACTTTAAATACCCTCGGAATCATGTTGTCTTCTTACTTCTTTTCATTATTATAACTTGTATCTTAGCAGTTCCCCTTACTTTCATATAACTTATTTTCAGTTTTGGTAAAATCCTTGGTATACTTCTTCTTTTCAATTTAATTTTATTTCGTTGTTAATTGATTCATTAGCCACTATGTTATTCATCTTCTGTTTCAATATCCCTTTTTAGCAGTTACAAATATAGTTATTATTATTTCACAAACATCAATTCTTTTCTGCAAGTTCATTTGTTTCAAGTACTTCTTTGCTTCTTTTTCATTATTGTCCCCTGGTTATCGTTGTTAATTGTCTTTATCTTCTTTATTGATCCAAAATAAATTCTCAAAAGTATCCTGTAAGATGACCTTACTCGTTTTAGAATTTGGCGGGTTATTTGTTCAGGTTTTTTGAAATCTTCATTGGTCATTTGCTTTATCATCATTTTCCTTCTCAATTCTCCGATAGTTTGCCTGGTCGGTAATCATTGATTTGTTTCATGGTTTTTATAGTGTATGATATTTAGTTTTTATCCATGGTCCATAAATTCAGTTACCCTTATTTCTCGGATTACTCTGGTATGCAGAACTGTTTCTGTGCTGGTGATATAGATCTTGGCTACCTGGTGTTCTGATTTTTCTGTTGTTAAATCTTCACTTGTTTCATGGCCTACTTGAATTGCTTTATTATCTATTTTACTAAATGAATACTTTAATGGCATATTCATTATTGATGATCTCACTGTCATTTTATTATACGTTTCCATTTTTGGTATATTCCATTTAAGTATAGACCTTCTGAAGTTTTTACTCACTGTTTGTTTGTTGATCCCTCCTAGAATTTCCTTCGTCGTTCTCCTACATTCAATAAAATTCATCATTTCCGCATGGTCAGTAATTTGTATATAAAACGTCTCAAGCAGTCCGTTCTTCATCATCTCCAATTCTTCTCTGGTGTTGATTAGTTTTTTTAGAGGCATTTTCTTAGTCTTCTTAATGATTTGGTTCTTCATTCCTTTATTTTCTTTTTCCTGGTTCGAATGTTCAATGTTTTTACCTTTTGGTATCTCTTCTGTTGTCTCCTCACTGTCCTTTTTAAGAAAAGCATATAGACCCGTTTTATTTTCCTTCATTTGGGTCGAGATCCTCATTAAATCTACGCCAACTCTCCTTAGTCATTCCTTCCAGAGCTTTTCTGAACTCGTTCATAAATTCCGTATTGGCTATTTGTTTTGTCATTTTCTTCTGTTGCTTCCCTTCCACGTCTTTGACTATTTCTTCTGCTCTTTGAATACTTGATTGTCCCATGTTTTTATTACTTGGTATTCCGTCGAACTCTTCTATTCGATTATGTTCCTTCCTCCAATTACACATATCTTCTCTGGATAGTTACAGAAGTTTCAGCACAGGAGATAACAACGATAAAGTAATTGATCTTAACATGGTACCAAATGTTAGTCATAGGGTCCATGAAGAATGTCCAGTGGAAAATGAAGGGGAAAGACGTAGCAGGTAAGATTAAAATTTTCCTTTTTTTTCTAAGTTTGAATGTAAATAAATCTGTATTTCCGTTACAAGTATGCACTGCCTACTATGGGCAAAGGGGCACAGCCTCCCCATTAAATTTGCAAATTAAACTTGTTAATAATACAACTGTAATGTGTAGTTTCCTTATGTGGTAGATATTTTTTGGACGACTAATAGCGATCACCCAATGTTTTCATGATGGTCTTGAAGTCGGACGGTTTCACGACAGCCCTGCTTCCATAGGTGGTCTTGCGAGGAGTGGGGAAGGAGCACGTATACACATTTCTATGCTTTTAAATGAGCAGCAGCCATGTCAAGTAGGGCTCTGCCCGTTGACTGATTTCACGGCTCTTTTTATATAATGTTGTTTAAAATGTCTCTGTTGCTGTTTAAGTGCATATATTTTCTCTTGTGTTTTATATAGTTTTGATTGTGATTTTGTAATATTTTATGTGTAAACATAGTGTTATAATTATTCTTTATTAGGCTGTATTTTCTGTGTAAGATAGTGTCAGTGTCCTTAGCTGATCTGTTACAATCTTTTGGATGATCAAAGCCCTGGAGCTGGCTTTTATTTTTTGAAAACAGAAAATAATCTTGTGGACTTGTCAGGGGAGTAAGGGACTTGGATACCACAGTAATGCCCTTTTTGTCCAAAAACTTGTTCACAGAAAGTAAAGTGTGACATTGAGTGTTATCATGATGAAGTATCTAAAAATCCAATATTTCTGGATGGACTCAAATCATGCATGAGAATTTTGTGAACAGTCTAGTAACATAAAATTTGTTTCCATAATCAATCATTGAAACTACTAGATGATGATATAGTTTTATCAGTTTATGCTCATGGCCCTGAACAGCATTTTCCAAATTTGTATGGCTATCCAAAAATGTTTTGTACTACCTCAAAGTCTGTGCCCCAGACATAACTCTGTCTCTGTAAGTTTGTTATAAATTGTTAAATGCTTCTGTCACTCTGTTATTGAACACTATTTTTGTGCTGTGAGACCAAACAACTAAATACAATGTGATGGCATAGTCAAATCAGATATAGTTAAAGCATTGAAAATTGTTATGAAAATAACAATATTTTATAGCTCTTAGTTGTTGCATTCTTGCTTCCACAATGTTCTCACTCTGTTGAGGAAAATTCAGTTTTATTACTTTTTAGATAAACCTCATTTACACAGCATTTGTGATTTAATGGTAACTTAAATCTCTACTATGTTCATACTGTTTACATCATACCGGATTATTGCATTACTGGTCTCCTTTGCCATAGTTTATGGTCGAAAGGATGTTCCTCCACCCGATCACACTCTTCCATAGCATGTTGTATACCCTTCTTCCTCAAACATTGAGGTCCTCCCATTCTTTTCATTTCCAGGGGCTTCTACTTGTGCAACAGCACTTTTGCAGTTGACAACCATGTTTATTGGTATTGTTATGAGCACCAAGCATTCTACCCACTTAGTGATGTGACATTCCTCAGTTGCAAAGCTTCTACTTATTTACATACACATTCAATCTTTAAGTCTAAATATATCTAGGAGTATGCAGCAAGATGCGTGGTAATTATACACACAACATAATATAGAATCTTATATACAACCTTAAGAGCATTATGACAATTATTAGTATTAGCATTGCTAGTTATTATGTATGTATTGTGATAAAAATTTGTATTCATTAACACTGATATACAAGAAAATGGATAAAAAATGTCTTTACAGTAACAGCTATACAATAAATAAAAGTTATTCAGTTTTATACAATATAAACTTTGATTAAAAAAAAAAGACAAAGTAAATGAAATCTGCATAACCTTTTATCTTGTTTAGTACTGAAATAGTTAGCATAATTTTCTTCAGAAATGCGCTCCTCTATAGTACTCATGCTTGTTTTCTCTCGTACATCTGTTCCTCCATTTCTACTATTTCTGTCTGTATTTCTGTAATATTGAAACATCTGGTAACACCACTGATTTGTAAGATATTTTAATATATTCTTACTGCATAGGCAAAAATCCACAGATGTCACTACAGTTTTTTTTTTCATTAAATTCTTTATATAAAAAACATACATAGGAAATGCTGATTCAGATGCTCCCCCCCCCCCCAAACACACACATGTACACACAATACTCAGTTTGTCTCTGTTTTATCAGACTGTTGTATTTGCCCTGTTTAATTTTTATGCTGTTAAAGCCATAAAACATTAAAAGCATTGTACTTTCTGAATAATGGTAAAACTGCATATTTTTTTATAGCAGGATAATACAGTGCTAGGGAACTTGCTTTGAATCGTGTTGATTGTCATGCTATACTGTGGGTCTGTCTCAAGCTCAAGTCAGTCCAATCCTGTCTACCTACTGTTGGGGCAATCAGCTTGTCACTGCAAGTGGTTAAATACATTACTGGTTTCTTTCTGGTGGGGTGTTGTGTGAGCTGTGCTACAGCTGAGGGCACAACAGGGAACACACACACACACACACACACACACACACACACACACACACACACACACACACACACACACACACACACAATTCGACTTTCTATATTCTCAATAAACAAAACAATCATACTGTGCATGAGTGATCTCAATCAAACTTTCCAATTGATTCCCATACAATATTGTCAACTCTATGTGCTTAAATCATAGTGCATTTTAAGATAGTATATTATTGTAGCTCCTGCTCAAAGGCAGTGCATACTTGTAACGGAAATACAGATTTATTTACATTCAAACTTAGAAAAAAAAGGAAAATTTTAATCTTACCTGCTATGTCTTTCCCCTTCATTTTCCACTGGACATTCTTCATGGACCCTATGACTAACATTTGGTACCATGTTAAGATCAATTACTTTATCGTTGTTATCTCCTGTGCTGAAACTTCTGTAACTGAGATATTTGAGAACTGAATTTTGAGATATAATGTATTTTTATTTTTTTATGTAACCTATAAAGAAATGCATATATAACTTTATGAGATTTACAGAATAGTAGATTTGTAAATAAGATAGATAGATGAGGTTTATAACATTGATTTGCCAGGATGGAAAGAAGGAAGAAAACATATATATCATGCCACCGTGGCCATTCATAGATTTTATGGGCCCCAGACAAATTTCTGTGAGGTCCTCCTAACAATTATATCAGTACAAAGAACCTTCATTCACACATATTTTGAGTCTACTATATTTTATATAAAACTGTGGCCTATTGAAGGAAATTTCTTCTGACTGTGTCGTTCTGTATTAAGTCACACACACACACACACACACACACACACACACACACACACACACACACACACACACACACACACACACACACACACACACACACACACACACACACACACACACACACACACACACACACACACACACACACAAGCGCGCACAGAAATAAGAAATTTGTAGGTATATTTTATTGCAAAAAAGTAAGATTTTATATTGACCTGAATATTAACTGGAACTAGCAGAGTAACAAAGAGTTCAACTCTTGCCAATTGTAAGAGACAATATATAACAAAGCAAAAGTACATTGTAGCCAATAGTTTTATAAATATCAATAGTGTTTCAGTTCAACACATATCTTTTTATTACTTTTAACACAAATTGAGATGTTTGTTTAAACAATTTTTTAAACTCCATTTCAAACACTTTTAAGATGTGTGTTGAATCGAAAGAGTGTTGTTATAATTAAAAAAAAACCACAAAAGCTTACGAGAAAGAAAACATCAATAGTGGTAGTTATTGTTTAGTGTTTAAAGCTCCTTATAACTTTAATTCTCTATTTCATTGTTGTATGTTATTTTATTTTGTTCACTTTTACAAATCTAAACTACTGAAAAAGTATAGGCTTGATAACTTTAAGTGGATAGGATTATTGGTGGAATCCTATTTGTATGACCAACAGGTGGTATGTTAGAAATGTTAAACTTAACAATATGGTAAGATGATAAGAACTCAGATCCCTCCCCTCTAAGACTTGAAACGTTCTGACATTTTTTGGTGTATTCCCCCTTATGGGGAGGTCTGGTGACAATAATCACAGAATTCAAATATAGTAGAATCCTGATTATCCAGACTTGCTGGGACTGGGGCCAGTTCAGATTACTGAGAGTTCTGATTAAATGGAAGTACTACAGAAATCTGCGTACAATTATTTTGGATGTAGAGCTAGTGGTTAAAATACAGAATGGGTTATAAGTTGTTTGACTCTAGAAACCATTTAAAATAATTTTTTAATAGTTCTTTTTACTTCAGTGAAAGGATATGTTCAGATCTCTGGGAACGGACTGCTAAATAGATTGGACAGGAAAACGTAATGTAGTAGAAAAGAGAATAGCAAGCTGGAAAATAAAACAAGAAATGACATATTCTAAGACATGAGAGTTTACTCAAAACTATACTGAAGGGAACGCTAAAAGGAAAGAGTTACATAGGAAGACCACATTTAAATACGAGGGTAGGGAGAAAAGTTCCAGGCCTGACACAGAGATAGCACTATTACACACATTATTTTGATCGTGTTGTATGACCTCATTCTTTGTATGGTGAATTTAGATATGTCAAGTCAATGTGTTGTTTAGTATTAGTTTGACAGTATATCAAAATAAGCTCCTCAAGTATTGTTTTAACAGTGGGCAGTTTGCAAATTTGTGGCATCATTAAACACTTTTCTTTTAAAAGGATTAATGATGCCAATATAAAAAAACTAATGCAAGCATTATAAAATACAATTACTGCAACCAATATAAAAAATGAGCTGGATTCTAATTGGAGGACTTTTCTCCTTCAAATACAATGGTTAAGCCTGGATTGCTGAATTTAACATAGGTCAGACAAGCACACCTGATGACCCATGAGCTGGACATTCCATTAAGTGACTACGCCATAAAGAATAGAAAAAATTTACAAAATCGTTTTGGCAGACTGTAGAATGAAAGTGAGCAAGACAGCATACACTGTTGGTATATCAATGGCACGAGTGCACAATATCTTATACGAACATCTGTGTATGACAAAGCTGTGTGCTAGATTGGTGCTGTGTTTGCTGACACTTGACAAAAAACAGCAGCAGAAGGATGTTTCAACTTACTGTTTGACATTTTATACACACAATCCAACCAAATTTTTGCATCGATTCATAACCACTGATCTGCCAAAACACTCTTGAAACCAAACAACAGTCTAAACCAGTGGTTCCCAAAGTAGGGTCTGTGGACGCGGACACTTATAAGAAAAAATAAAATATACCGCAATTTTCTACGATTTTTTGTGCTCTAAAATCTAAATTTTAGAATCTTAAAACAATTAGTATAAGATTCTAGCAATTTTTTTTAGTTCAAACTAATTGTAATTGTAAAAGTAACTTGAAACTAATGGCTTTAATAATCTCTTTGAATCATATCAACATTATATAGGCAGTATTATTAAGACTGCCTATATTATCATATAGGCCCTTTCAATACAGAAAACATGTAGAAACTTGCAGTTCATTTTGGAAGACACGATATTTGATGTATTTATTAACTTTTTTTTTGGAAGTTAGTCTGAACAACCTATAAGTCTGGATTAGTGGTATCAGTACTGTACTTAGAACACCAACCTCAAACTGATGGCTAAAATAATGATGAATAATCAAGGTTTTCGCTGGTGGACACTGTTACACTGAGCAACCCATTCTAAGGTAGTGGTAACCAATCCCTTTGGCAGAATGGGTTGGCAAGCTGATGAGAGTAAAGGGGGTCCTGTTAGGGCATAGGGCAGCCTGGGGATAAACTGGGTCCTGGCCTGGCACGATGGCATTAGCAGCAGAATGTGTGCCTAGTATGGAGGCGGAAGAACTTCCAAGGTCAACGGCTGCTACACGGGCTTTTATATTTAAATTTAACATTTAAATTATGCTGTGCCCAAGTTCTGGAGCACCAATTTTATAACTTAAATGAGTTGTACCCGTTTACGCCCAGCGGTGGACGCCAATTTTATAACTTTAATTTTATGGTGCTTATTGAATCATGTTAAGCGATCCATTTGGTTTATAGCGCTCATATTAAAGTTGGTCGCGAACCTTCTCTTGTTGAGTCGCACTCCAATATTTGCTCATGAAGGCTTCCTCGAACTCCTTAAACGTCCTTACCTGCTCTCTCACGATTCTCCACCAGAGAGCTGCTTCACCGGTCAAGTGCCGTCCGATCCACCGGGTATTCTTCTCACCATAATACGTTTCCTGAATTTCCCGTAACTCCTTCAAGAACTCCATTGGGAAATTATCCTCCCCGTCGAAAGTGGCTTCCTTATTTATTATCGCTGTATTCATGGCTACAGCCGGTCTTTGTTCAATTTCCTCCAGCCTACGTTGTACTCGTTGCTGATTCTCGCGGACCGTTGTTAGGTTGTTGGCGATCTCATCGAGTTTTCGCCCCTTTTCTGTAGAGACTTCGTTTATCTTCTCTTCCGTACTTCAGTTAGCTTCTTTTATGCTCCTTACTTGCTGTTCAATTCCGTCGATCTGCAGTTTATTTTGATGTTGATTGTTGATTATGGCTTCTTGCCATTCCTTCCGGTCCGTCTCACGAGTTTCTTTGTTTTCTTTCACCTGTTTCTTTATTTCTCTGCTTAACTCCTTAATTCCGCTTTCGTTCTTCTCCTGTACTTCTTCTAACTTTTCTGTCTGTCTTTGTAGTTCAGTACCCACCTGGTGGATTTGTCCTTGTAAATCTCCTCTCATTAACTCTATTTTTTCGTCTAATTTCTCGGCGAGTTGTTTACTTATTTCTTCATTCTGTTTTTTCGTTTCTTCAGTCCTTTCGTCTGTGTGTTTTCTGGTTTCTTCATGTAGCCTTTTCATTTCTTCATTCTGTTGTTTCATGAATGACATTAACATTTGGAAATTGACTTCAGATGATTGTGGTTCCCGGGCGCCATTCTCTTCACTCGTTGTAGAGCTCTCTTCATTCACCACATTTCTATCCTCAGACTGCTCCATGCCCATCTGATAGTTAATTTCGAATCCCTCGGAATTTTCTTCCCTTGTCGCCATTTTTGCCTTTCGTCGGGTTATCATTCAGATACTTGTCGACAAATAACAATAATAACGTTCTTATTCTACTAACATTTACTTATTTAACTTAGTCTATCTCTAACCACTGTCTGTCACTGCCCTAGCCTAATTTCTTTAATTAAGCCGTGCGGTGCGGCGCCAATTTTATATTTAAATTTAACATTTAAATTATGCTGTGCCCCAAATTCTGGAGCGCCAATTTTATAACTTAAACGAGTTGTACCCGTTTACGCCCAGCGGTGGACGCCAATTTTATAACTTTAATTTTATGGTGCTTATTTTATTCAGCATAAATTAATTGACATATTTTAATTTATGTGTATTTTCTCTTATCTCAGGGTTTGTAAAATAAAATGCAGACTTCTTCTTATAAATAGTTCTTCGATTTATTACAATTAGTTATGATTGATTATCATATTTATAATTGACACATGAATTATGCAATTTCTAATCAAAATATAAACATATTCATTTTCATAAATCTTATTTCATTACTCATATTTATAGCTCTAATAATTTAATATTGTAATTCTTATTCAAAGACAAAAACTTTTAATAATTATTCTCTTAAATTTTAAATACTATGACATAGTTAATTACTGATCTGGATTCATTTAAAATCGGTGCTCATAAATAAATTTAATTTCCATGGTTCCTAATATTATTTAATTTTGTTTATAAGTAAAATTTTTATCTTGATCCTTTAACTAATTCTTATGAGTTCTTTAAGTGAACAGACAGTGGACCTAATACTAATTATGGCATGAAAAATTTACTTGTGGTATGTATCCAAATCTGGTAGAGGTTCATATGGTGTGGTTCGCATGTTGATCGTCTGGCGTAACTGAGATAATTCCCTCTGGATTAGCAGATTGTAACGTGGTCTCCCGTGGGTCACACAAGACACAGCACAGCACCAAACTTCACTCACTCGGAATTAGTTCGCGTTAATTATTATTATAGTTATTCGCTTCCACAGGCATTATTGATTATTATTTATCAACCGCGTTATGGTTTGAACTACTGTTATTTACGAGTTTAGTTCGTCTCGTAATGTTACTCGATGATAAAGTTATTGTTGCGTATTTGCAAAACTAAATTACAGCGTTATTTAATTATCATTCGTGTTGTACTAATTCACTTGTATGTCACTAATAAAATTACAGTTCTTTTACTGAAATTGTTTTAGTACGAACTTACTTTTCTAACCATCGTACCGAATTTCTCTAAGTCCAATAACTATGGAATCTCGGTCGCGGACTTACACTCCCGTTTCCGTCAAAATTTTTAGTTAAACTCCTTGATCGCGCCTTTCTCGCGTCCCTATATCGAATTCCGTATTTCTCCCACTTAATTCTGATTTTTCTTACGCTGTTTTCTAATTGGTTCTACTTTAAGACTCTTCAGATCTAGAGACCACCTATTTTTCCGAAAGAACCTCTCTGATAGGCTTTTGGATTCCCACCAGATTCCTTCCCTAGGTCACTACACTGAGGTCGTTGTCGCTGCTAGATACTGTAGCAATAAATTCTTGCCAGTCACTTTTTTGGAGTATACAAAGCAACCCTTAACTTTCTCGTCAAAGTATTGTTTTCGTGCACTTGGTTGTTCTAATGGCATCAACTATTGTTACTTAAAGGCCTCACCAAACTTCCTTTGTATGTCCGTTCCTTTGTCTCTGTTTCCATCAACACATCTTCCTTGAGTTCGGACATTACCCCGAGCTTTCTCTCTTCTCAGTAAGGTCGAAGTCCTGTCGCTGACCGTTTGAGTCTTTCAATAATATATACCCTTTTTTGTTTCGTTATATGCAGCTGGCGTGTATTTTGGTCTATTGTTAATACATACAGCTGCTCTTCAAATGAGTTCGTTTACATTTGTACAATTTTTTCTAAGGATTTGTGGTAGTTGTCAAAATTTAACTTTTTTTTAAAATTTCTGATTTTGGCGTTATATCGTCCCCGAATTTTGCCGCTTTGGATGGATTTCATACATCTAAAAGAGATTCAAAATTCTGCGCCCTGTCATCGAGGTTTAACATGACGAAATACATACATTTTATATTCCTAGTATTGGCTCATCATCCGTTGGACGTAGTGTAGTGGATTTGTTACCTGTAGTGATCCACTGCGGGCGGTTCATTATGTAATGTAAACACTACCCTAGGACCATTTTCAAGCTAATTTCGCTTTCCGTTTTTAAATGAATCCGTTACACATATATTTTAACTTTCTGTTCTTACAATCCTTATTTAACATATAATTAAACTTACAAATTAACCGTTAGACATTAAATTTAAATTCGTCATTCAGCATTAATTTAATACAACTCCTTATATATCCCTTACAGGACCTATAATATTTACAAAATTAATTTAGCAAGTTTTATTCAATACTAGTATCATTTATCATATCAATAAATTTTATATTTCTGTAAAATAATTTTTAGAGTTCTCCCTTTTCCTTGTACAATTTTAATACATGTTAATCATTATGTTAACCTTTAATTTAACTATTCGTTATCATATTAACATTAATTTACTCTATAGTACTTTGCAGTATTTTATTATTTAAGTTTTTTTTTTTTTTTTTTTTTTAATAATACACCAATTAAGTTACATCTTGCTATTCTAATAATATTATAGATTTCAATGACATAAATTAATCAAGTTTTCTACATTAATTCGCTATTAATGTCCTTTGATAGTCCATCTTTTACTTATTGTCACTTCTCAATCATTTCACTATTTAATTGAATTTTAGGAGTCCTTGTATCACATATATATGTACATATCACTATTCTAATTTTATTGATTGTTCGCATTCAATTGTTATATTAAACAATCTTATTCTAACCATATTAATTGTCCTTACATTTGCATTCATTTAACATATATATATATATATATATATATATATATATATATATATATAATCACGTTTATCCATCATTAGCGAAACATGCAAGTTCTGACCAGAGAAGTTCATCTTTTTGAGACCCCATATATAAAAGTTACGAGTAAGCTTAGACATTTTATTCTTACATATTCGTAATCAGCATAAAAAACCGTACAAATATATATCCGTTTCAAGATAGTTTGTTGAAAAAAGTTGAATAATAATTACCCTGTTAACTTTATCGTTACAAACCACTCACACGTTTAAAAAAATGCATTACTATTTTATCACGGATATCGGTTTAGCTTTTAGTGATGAAAATATGCACAGTGTTGCCACAAAATGTATATAAAGTCACGAAGGTCACAACGTTGCCAAGTCTACTGAACGTAAGCAATTCCTGCAGCTGCTGTGTCTCGGCTGTTTATTCCAGTCGCCTACGTTTAATTCCTGTATACGATCTTAGTTATTTTTAATTTCAGTACCGTAGTAAAAATAATCTTTGAAAGACGTAATCAACTATTTTTCAACGCTGTTATTAAAAAGTGGGTTAATCATTCAATGACAGAAAACATATAAGGTATAAAATGTTGTGATCACTTTATTCACACGTTCTTTTCTTGACACGTAAATAACTATATACTAAATAAAGATATAATAAGTATATCTTCATTGTACATTAGTATAATATGTAGTTAAAAAGTACAGTACAACCTGTCACATCTTGACCTGTGATATCCGGAACCTCCCATATCCGGACGTATCTCCAAACTAATTTTTGCAATTTTGGTTAGCGAATGGTTAGGGATGTAAAAATACTACTCTTGATGTTTTGGCTGATCACCCCTTTTTCTTCACTACACTTACGTCATTCTGCGATATGGTTCACTATTTTTGAATATTTAAGTTTTTACAATTGAAATACTTTATTTGGGGCAGCGGCGTTAGGTCGACTCACTTTGGCTTCATGGCTTCCAAAAAACGTGTGCATTGTATGAAGCAGCCGAATCACAAACTTTTTCAAAAACTGATGTAGGCGTACTGTAAGTAAAACTTTTTAACCAATTTTACTTTTTGTATTTTAAAGAGTACAGTGTACAAATGCAAATGCTAAACCAATAGAAACGTCTAAAAAAACACGTTCTTCTTCTGTGTATCTTCTGTAATTGTTAATTATATTAATTGAGATTTTGGCTACTTATAGAGATTTAATTACTGAACACAATGCAGTTTTCAGAATTGCTGTATATATATTGGTTTTGAAGTTATCGCAGGTTGAACTGCAAAAATGGATTGAATAAAACTTACTCATGCGGCCGCGTGTTTGACGACGAAGTTAGAGCGAGATAGTTGCTTATTATACCCTTTCTGTCTAGCGTACGGCGCAGCGCACAGTGTCCCTTTCAATACAGTATATTTAATGTATCTTTTAAATGTCAATAAATTTCAATGTAGATAATGTAGAATGTAGAAAATGTAGATAAAGAAAATGATTATGATTATAATAATTGGAAGCTTGTTTCAAATATATTATACTACATAGAAATGTTTATACACGCACTCATGCGCGCACGCGTGTGCACGTACGCGCACCCACCCACGCAGGCATATTATATATATATATAAAATTTGTGATGTTTTCAATTTGTTTCTTCTGCAAGTAGTATAATTTCGTATATTCTTTTTAACACCTGACGCACGTTTCACTGAAAAATATCAGTATCATCTGAGGTTTCTAAGTAAATTAATAACAATCGAAATAATTCTATTAATATAAAATTAACGAATAATAAAAAATTCCGAGTTAATTTTACATCTTGTGCCATTTTGTCAATGTTATATGTGGACAGACTTGCTTACTTTTCTATTAAATGTAGAAATAGATTTTACCATTATTTTTTGCCGCAAACCATTTAATCTTGTTGTTTAATCCTTTTTCTATATGAATAGCTCATTACAATTATTGTTAATATTTCGTGTAAACAGCAGAGAGATGCTAAGTAGGACATTGTCTCAGGTAAGATTGCATGGTAAATCAAGACTCGCGCGTATTTCTTCCACCAGTCGGACGTCACGCGGCAAAAACAGCTGATCGCTAGGTTAGCGCGGGAAGCCGGAATGGTCCCCCCTGTGTTGTGTCTATTCAGCGCTAACACCACAAGATTTCTCATTCCCGTCAACATGAGTACCTACTCAAGGTCAAATAACATTCTTAATGTTGTAATGACAGACGTGTACGTTTACAAAACACTGTTTTGGCTGACACATATATACACATCTACGTCTGAACTCGCAACCTCTTATTTATCAGCTGGCCGGTTTTACGTTTCCACCAAACGTGTTCCAGAAAATCATATTAAAATAATATGAATATTTTATAGTAAAAACATAATAAAAATAATAATAATATACAATTTAAAAAGTTAATACACTACCTCTTGCTTATCCTAAGTTTTGTGCCGTATCACTTTTCCAAGGATTCATAAAATTGTTATCTCGAATGATACATGGATCTTGTAGAGCTCGTAATCCTAATGTTCCTTGCATGATTGATGGAATATGTACACATAATAACCGAGCAACATTTTACGTTAAACTATTGAAAATAACAATGGTTTTCCAAAGTACCGGAGACGAGATGACGGAATTGTTGAACTAAAAGGAATACCGTATATCATTTGATAATCGTGATTCGTTCAATACAATCGCTTCCTAATTCTACAGTACAATGCTCACATCAATATTGAAAACCGATAAATACATGTATAAATATAGGCTTACCATACGTCCCGGTTTGACCGGGATTGTCCCGGTTTGACGACCTGATCCCGGGGTCCCGGCCAGTTTGTCAATTGTCCCGGTTTGAAAATTGACGAGAGTAGTTTCCGTCCGGGCGAAGACGTTGTGCAAGCTAAGCTCCCGATTTTTGGTTAAATCAATAGAAAAGAGAGTTTGAAAGATTAAAAGTAATTTTTCATGAATGGAAAATTCAAAAGCTGCAGTAGTCACTTTGCACGAGTATACACATTCAAATGACTTAGGGAGCACAAAAATCCTAATGTGTGCTACACTTGCTTTCCTTCGAAAAGATGTAGAATGTGGCTGGTAGTATATCCATGGTCAAGTTCCAGAGGAAGAGAAACTCGATTAATTCTTTAATTGTTTCGTAGAACAATAGCTAGACAATGATTAGTGTCACAGGAGTTACGGAACTGCTACTTCCGACGTCATACAATGAATAATACCGTACAAGCACGCATCAGAAACTAAACAGCCACGTTGGAAGACCACATCCAAGAATAAAAAACATTATCAAATGTTTATAATCTGAGGCAGAGAAATGTATTCAGAACACGATGTAACGATGGAGTGAAATTTTTAAGCTATGAAAAGGACGAAAAAGTATACTGAATTGGATAAAATAAAAGATATGAAAAAGATTCTGAAGTTGGGATGTTTCTCAAGATCACGTCGTCCGTTCTACAAGTTGACTAATAAAAATAAATAAAAAATAACCTTCCTTTTTAATTTAGAGAGAGAGAGAGAGAGAGAGAGAGAGAGAGAGAGAGAGAGAGAGAGAGAGAGAGAGAGAGAGTGAGGGAGCGGCTATGCAAGTGTGTGTGTGTGTGAGTTTTATAAAAATTGTAACTTGGTAAACGTAGTTGGTAACAAAAAATACATTTAACGAATTATAAAAACATAAACACAATACAGGGTGGATGTACATACATCGTTGTTTGTGTGTTCGCAAGTGGGAGGTACTCTCACGTATCAAAAATTAATTACGTGTCTTATCTACTTGAGTGTTCGCAAGTGAAACGAGTTGCAAGTGCCACTGTTCGTAAGTGGGAGCACACCATCGTCGGCCGGATACGAAAAGCAGATTAATTTACCTGGTTTCTTCGAGACAAAAGCATCAACATGAATCAAAAAATTTAACTTGCAACCATTATTTTAGTAAAACGTAGATGATTGTGGGTATCATAGCTTAGGCTTTTAGAGCATAGGCTTGTACATTTATCTAGGATTTACATTATGTAGCTGATGATAGAAGTTCAAATGCGAGTTCCTGGTCCCTAAAAACATGGGTATCTCAGCTGGGAGAGTGAACTCCAAGACAAAATACTGATCCTTCAAATGTGTGCGTGTCGGGTAGGTATAGGCCTACTCTGGGCTCCTTAAAAAAGCTACTGCTAAAATAACAGTGATTTGTTCTAATTTTGTTTGCTACATAATAAGGTGACGCCGTATAACATTAAAATTTGGGTTTGGCAAAGATTATCAGAATTGGCACATTCAACAATTAAAAGTTTTGTACGAATGAGCAGAAAATAATGGTATTTAAAAGGAACTATAAAGACATATCTTATGGTCATAAACAAACCGTAGAAGAAATTACTATTGTAATCAGTATAGTCATATTTGGACAGGTGTAGAAAAATATGGAGAAGCCTGTACAGGTGTGTCGGTGCTGATGGGAACACACATAAAAACGTTTGTATGAGATTAAACGTATGTATCCAAGATAAATACCGTTTTATCTACAACAGGTGGCTTCGAAATATGAATTTGGGGATTTCCCTTTTATTTAGGGGTAATTGTTATAAGGTAAATCCAGTACAACCTGTCACATCCGGACCTGTGATATCCGGAACCTCCCATATCCGGACGTATCTCCAAACTAATTTTTGCAATTTTGGTTAGCGAAATGGTTAGGGATGTAAAGATACTACTCTTGATGTTTTGGCTGATCACGACTTATTCTTCACTACACTTACGTCATTCTGCGATATGGTTCACTATTTTTGAATATTTAAGTTTTTACAATTGTAATACTTTATTTGGGGCAACTGAGTCTGGGGCAGCGGCGTTAGGTCGACTCACTTTGGCTTCATGGCTTCCAAAAAACGTGTGCATTGAAGAAGCAGCCGAATCACAAACTTTTTCAAAAACGGATGTAGGCGTACTGTAAGTAAAACTTTTTAACCAATTTTACTTTTTGTATTTTAAAGAGTACAGTGTACAAATGCAAATGCTAAACCAATAGAAACGTCTAAAAAAACACGTTCTTCTTCTGTGTATCTTCTGTAATTGTTAATTATATTAATTGAGATTTTGGCTACTTATAGAGATTTAATTACTGAACACAATGCAGTTTTCAGAATTGCTGTATATTTATTGGTTTTGAAGTTATCGCAGGTTGAACTGCAAAAATGAATCGACTAAAATTTACTCATCCGCCGCGTGTTTCACTGACGAAAGTAGAGCGAGATAGTTGCTATTATACCCTCTCTGTCTAGCGTACGGCGCAGCGCACAGTCTCCCTTTATGTACATAAATATGTAGGAAAAATAAGGAAAATATGTAGCTAAATATGTAATATTTAAGAAATATGTAGTATTAAAATACTTTCACATCAACAATATAATTTACATTTTACGAGAACATAACAGTGCCCTCTTTGAAAGGTTTTGAAAATAATAGGTGCTTCATTTTAAACTTTTTAAAATCACTTTCAAAACATGCAAATATATTTTGAGCAAAGTCAATGTAATCCATAAAATACTAATCAAGTTCGGGGCTGACACTAATCACCAGTTAGATTACCACTTCTGTTACAGACAATAAGTTAACCCTCAGAATACACAGTATCTGAAAGTTCAACTCTTTGTTGAAGAGTTTACAATAAGACAGCATGCATAAGAAATGAATTACTTTTCAATTGTTTATTGTACTTTAGAAAATTTATGAAAACATATTTTAGAAAACAGTATTAAAAAAGAAACCTTGATATTATAAAATTAACAACAACAAAGTATTTTACCTATGGATTTCTGTAGTATAGGACATGAGTATAAAGTAAAAAATTGAGAATTATTAACTATTTAACAAAGTATTTTACTAGGAGAGTTGAAATTACTATAAAATTAAAGGTAGATTTTTGACTTGAAAATCTATATTGTATATATATATATATATATATATATATATATAAAACTCTACTATAACTCTGCATAAGAATAAAGTGTCCATGTAAGTTTTTTTTTCCACTGTTTAGTTGCACAATTAATTATTAAATACTTTTCTATATTGTCTGTTGACATGGACTGTCTTCGGTCTGAGAGTATGTTTTTATATATAGAAAAGGATCTCTCGACATCACATGTCGTCACCGGCGCATGTTTATATAGAGGAATCGTACTTGGAAGAATATTCTCAATCGATTCTACAGTTTCGCCGTTACATATGCAATAAATGGTATGTAAAGTTGAGTAACCAGGGTTTCTATTCAGCACAGCATTTAATTTAGTAGAAACTTTGTCACCGACTTCACCCTGCACAGCATTTAACTTGTTAACTGCTTCTTCAACTATTCCTATGGCCTCTTGGAGAGTCAGACCTGCAGTCTCCAGTTTCTTGATACAACTGAAATGCGTTTTGATGTACGAAACTGAACATATCACCTTAGAGTTGTTGAATGCAGACAAGGATTCGCTCGCTGACACTGCAGAATCGGGAGATAATGTTTCCACCACATACTTCACAGCTTCAAAGTTGTCACTGTAGAAATTTACGGCTTCGATCCAGGTTCCCCATCTTGTAATTACGGGTTCTGGAGGCAGAGGTGTGTCAGGTAGCCTTTGTTTGTAGCACTGGATACGGTAAGGAGCTTTCAAGAACACCTTTTTTGTTGCTGATATTAATGTATTTACTTCGGGGAAAAGGTCTCTGACAGTTTCAGCTACTCGATGCAATCCATGAGCCAGGCATGTAACATGTAGTAGGTTGGGGTAAAACACATTTAGAGAATTACCTGCTTTTAACATGTATGCTGCTGCATCTGTATACAACAGCAGTACCTTCTCTTCTTTAACACCATTTGGCCATAACAAACTTGGCAAAATACAGCTTTATCGTCAGTTGTAAAAGCACTGTCAATCTGTACCCATGATTTTAACTTAGATGACAAAGATGATGCGGTCGGTGCCATGATAAAACAAGGATATTTGTATTTAAAACTCTTAAGAACTTGCGTTGAACAATACCGCACACTATATTATTTAAGACGTCTTTTGTCCAACAACGAGAATCCGCCAAGGCAAGAAATAAGCAAGCGCAGAAGTGTAGGCGAAAGACAAAACACTGACTTGACAATAACATCAACACACCACACTGCACACCAGATTGTGATTTACGTGTAGGCTTACACTCCGAGAGCGTCGATAATACTGGCGTCAAAAATCACATTGTGCCCTACAATAGCATAGAGTTATATAGATATTTGTTTGTTTAGGTAGATGGAATCCGTTGCGAGAATTGCAAGATCTGCGAAGAGCACGCAATAATTATTTACCGCGGACAGCACGTTCTTTCCCCATCGAGCCTGCTGAACGTGCGAACGAAACGTAAATAAGGAGTGCGGCCGCGCATACCATTCTCATTAACATCCCGTGCAAAATGCCTTACTTGTCGCTTGAGCTCGTAAAAAATTTTACTTCTTGAAAGTAGAATCTATGTGTGCAATTGCAACAGATGCAATATTTTGCCTTTTCTTGTAATAAATTTAATTGGACCTGATTCTGATTAATTGCACATTTGCGCATCTGAGTAATGTTGTTATAGGCCTAACTATTTTTTGCCATTTCAATTTTCAAATTGAAGTAAAGTATAGTAAAATAGCTAAAATATGTAGAAATATGTAAGATGGAGTGAAATATGTAATATGAACAAAATATGTAAAAATATGTAAAATTAAACTCGCGGATAAGACACCTATTGGTATGATTCGCCGATATCTGGCTTTTCCGTGTAAATGTGCACTCAGCATTCAAATATGTAATTACATAAAAATCCGGGCCTTAATCATCACCTACACCTGCATAAATATGAATGTAGGGGCTACTCATTACAGTATTCACTTCCCCTTCCTTTGTATTTTGATTTGACAGCATTACAGGATGTTTACACTACCTTGTAAGCACGTATGTTTCCCCTTCTGTTTTGTCCAATATACAGTAGATTTGATAGAAATTTTAAATGAAGAAGGAAACTGCTACTTGGTAAATTAATATGTATTGTGCTTTTAAAAGGAAAAGAGAGATAGCTACCGTTTTTCTAATTCTATCAGTAGGATAGAAAACAGATATAATATACAATGTATGAGACCCCATTAATATTAAGTATTTACCTCTAAATCACCAGTCGATTGTCTCAAAATAATGCGAAAAATTGCGAAAGAAACTACCGTGTAGTTATTTTTATCTCGCAAGGGTGTGTACGATGAACTATAGAAAAGAAACTTGTAGATAAATGTTTTTAAACAATGCCGTTTGGTTGCTAATCCCCGACCTTATAACTTTTTTATATACTTGCTTTTGTATAGAAAAGTCTTATGAAGTGAAAAGAAATTAGTAAAAGAGAATGGAAAATTCCAGGGTGAGGAAGAATATTTAACGTTACGAATTATAAAACGAAGGAGATATTACAGCTGCAATAAAGAGCAGGCAACGAATTATATCAAGGGCTCAAGAGAGAAGTAACGCAACGGAAGGCTGATTGGAATTCCTCAACTTAAATGTGAAGGAGGTATTGTATAATATTAATACTACCTGTAACTACCGCAGACCTTCCTTTGTCATAAACCGTCTCCTCACCATTCCCGATGGACCTCCTCCCAGAAACCCCCGCCAACGGAGAAATAGAAATAATTAAGTCTCTTCGTCATACTTACTACACCTGGCTTCCTTCTTGATAACTTAACATCTTAAATTTTCCTATCTACCTATCCGGTCTTTATCCCTCTCCTTTGTGCCTCCCCGCCTTACCTTGACGCCTCTCTGACACCTCCCTCCAGCTTTGACGTCCTGCGTTACTCGACCTCGTCTTGGCTGTCGTTTGACTTATACTTTTATTATGGCTCTACCATCACCCATTTGGCTCTGCACACTACGTAAACACACAAATACACATCCATACACTACACTCTATCCTGAATGCCTCCACCTACTTCGCCACCGGTCCGCGCTGCGCTGGCGTGCGACTCCTCTAAATCTCCAATCGGCGGAAGGGTGCTTGCCCCAGATCAGCCTGAGTCTTATCCTCTGAGACAAGTCTCAGACAACGCAAAAAAAGGTATAATATTATAGCCTACTGTCTACTATGACTGTGAGACGCGAATATGACAGCAGATATGCAAGAATGTAGGAGGCTACAGAAGAATAAAGGAACGGTCCAACTTCGGATATTATGGCTTAAGTAATATTAGAAAGGATTATTACAATTTATTTTATACACCACACAATATATGTGATAATTTTAATTTTTTATTTATCTATAAATTTTGAAACGAATTAAGACCTGTATTAATATCAACCGTTGTGTATATAATTCTTTTCACTCAGACTTTTCACAAAGTTTAGTGATATATTAAAACCATGTGTAAGATAATCAATTTTTGTGAAACCTATAATATACCCATTAAATAGTGTAGACTAGACAAGTATGATAGTAGCTTAATACAGTCTTTTTTCCGGGATGAAAGGGAAATTATAATATTGTGCGCTTAAGAATGAAACTTTTTTTGTTACTAGACCAACGTTTATGAAAATCTATTTGTCTTCATTTCTCAGATTGTAATAAAATTGGAATCAATTATAGCCTATATCAAATTAAAAATTTTTGCCAAAATTATTTGTTACTAACCAAGTTTACTTTATTTTCTTAACTGATGGATTTTTGCATATCAAATTCCGTTTATTAGACATCGATTTTTCAATATATAATTGGTCTCTAGATTACTGATTTGCGTTAATGTGTCCAAGAAAAATAGTAGTTTGATAAACCTTATTACTAAGTTTTAATGTTTGTTTACATACGGCGTTTTCAAGAAACTGTAACAGTGTTAGAATAAATAGGCCTACTTAAAAATTTGATTACATACCTGCACCTAGTTTCGTATACAGAAGCAGTGTAAAAAGTATTTTGTAAAGCTTTCTTACAAAATTATAACATAACTGATGCCCAAATGATGTTTAAGATTTTGCACGTTAAGTCATATGAAGTTTACTTAAGAACCTGTTACGTTCAGACTTCCTGAGATACAGTTATTGAGAAGAACAAGAGTAACAGAAAGAAAGAGAGAGAGAGGTCAAAGTACATGATGTTTACTACAGTTGGCTATTTATAAGGAACTTGAAAATAATTAAACTTATTGTAATGTAGAAAGTTAACGAAACATGAACCAAAAGCGAGGATTATGTGCAGCAGACTCAAGAGTTTTATTAACAGGATCCAAACAGCCTTTGGTGAAACGATTATTACGTTAAATAATTTATTCGCAATTAAGAAGTGGTACATTTTGAAGAAAGGAAAAAACCGAGGATGAGGAACTTATAAGTTGCTATTAAAATATGTAACTTACCTTTTGGATACCTAATTATTTTACAAGCAAGTTACGGAAACTATAAAAAAAAAATTAATTCTTAATATATAAGCCTTCACGTATTATTTCAAAAAAATTAGATTACTGCTCACTGTGATATACGAAAAGCAAAAATATAATTAATGTAACATTACAACTCTTCAACTCTGTAAGATATAAACTCTTCTGCTTCTGCAGGTTGTTATTTATATTATTGGTACTTGTAGAAATTTTTATTAATCAGAATGGTGAATAAATTTCCAATGGATGGGAGTCAACTTGAAACATGTTGCTTCGGTACTACTGTATACCAATAATTGCATAACTATATTCTTACAAATGATATTCGGTATGAATGAGAATAATTAAAAATTCGTAATTCTCTCTCCCCCGTCTCTCTTCTCCCCCTCACTCTTTCTCTGTCAATTTTCCCCATCTACCTCACTAATAGGGACAAACCTCACTACTACCTTTAATTAAACATGACTACCTCACTATTAATTTCCTTTTATTTTCATTAAGTTAGCACGGCAGGTCCTTCTGCGACTGCACCCAAAGCGCGCCTCTTTAAGTGTTTGTTGAAATGTTACACTGCTACAAACAGATTACTCAAGTTTGAATGTGTAGTCTGTACGAACACAATGAATGATTAAACAAACAGTGAAGGATTGTGTGTAACACTGAAATTGTTGACAAGAAAAAGAATAAACTGTACGAGTTGGCGCGCGTGCGTGTGCGCGCGAGAGAGAGAGAGTGAGTGAGTGAGTGAGTGAGAGGACTGAAAGAGAGAAACATGGGCAGAGGTAAATCTGTCGCATTAAATTCACGCCAACAACATTCTTAATGTCGTAATGACACAACAGTCTTTGTTTACAAAAATTACTACTGTTGTCACGACACAAATATACAGATCTAATGTGTGTTGGCAGGCTGACGCGTTCGTACTACTAATTCATTCGAAGGCTGTATTCACTCCTGTCTGTATTAAAATAATACAAGTGTTGTTTTATAGTAATAATATAATAATAATAATAATAATAACAACTATCACGATTTGTAGGCTTAAGCATTCATAACATAAACAGTTTTCTAACGTTCCCGCCACTCAAGACTTCTACGAACTTTTTTTAACCTATTGATTTTACTCCATTTTTAATAATTCACCAATCCCTTCAGTTTATAACTTACTGCTTACATGTCGGAGTCATGTGATAGTATGAAACTTTTATTGAGCAGAATTCAGTATGACGGATATTCGTGGCATACCTACGGAGATGTGAAAGTAACGTAGTTGTACTTCGATTGCAGCTTGGATTCACTAAATTCTGTTGCCTTCTGTACGAGCGGGTAAATTCTATGCAGGAATGGGAAAATTATTATGTAAAAAAAAGCAGTGATCATTAAAGACAGAGGCACTGAGTGTAGGAGATCAGACCGTTGTAGGTCAAGTACTAGTAAAACCTGGAAAAGCTTATCGTCCACTACTACATATTAAGTAGGTTTAATGAAAATTATGTAAATGGAACGGATGTAATTTCGAAACTGTTAATTTCCTTCAAGTGTGTACTAAAGTAAAGAATGTTACAATTTATAAGTTGGTAATTACACCAGGTAATGCTAACAACCAGTAGCCTACTGATTCGAATGTGTGTGTGAAGAGGGCTTTTGAGTGGATAATAACGCTATTACCTACTTGACACAGAAATTCCCGTGTCACCTGCATTTTGTATTATGCAAACGTTCGGAGGATGTAAATTTTTCAACAACATTGTTGGAGTGCCAACCTTTAGAATGAACCGTTGTGGCGGAATGCAAGATTGATTTAAAGAATTCAAAAATTCTTGGAGATAGTACACTATATTTTCAATATTAAATACGGTGTTAATAGATTCTTCGGACTTTTTATTATCCCCAGAAAATTTTTCCAAACTTGTATCATTATTTTCCTTCACAGATTCGATTCTTTGGGAATAACCACTTGTAATTTTTATCAAGTAAACACTTGACGTTTTGCACAGAATTTAGCAATTAATACAGTGTTGTACTATTTACTGTGTCCCAGTTTTTCGTCAATTTCTGTGAAGCTATCGTCATTAGGAACACTACCGTCACCGAGGTGCAGTAAGTTTGTAGAAAAATCACCATCTCCTCCTCCTCCTAAATGGGCTCTCATATTGCTTTGCAAATTTAGTCTGAATAGCATTCCACATCGCCGAGGACTTTAAACACACTGAGACAATATCAGCGCGGGTTCCTCTTGCAGTTACCGGTAATCTCTAGCGAGAATCCTCTGAAATAACAAATGTTACGCTACCCACTAATTTGTTACAATTTCTTAAGTCTTGGAGAGTTTGATTGACCGTTTCTATACAGTCCACAAATCGCCTTCGTTTTACCGTTCATGATTAGTTTCCGTTTTGATCGCTCTTTCTTTTGTCATGCCTCCTCTTCAATACGAATTGCTTTTTTAATAGGAGTCAGTGAGAATACTTGACTTTTTCTTCTTGATGCATTTCTATTTTATTTTTGCAGTCGCTTTCGGATAAGGGCGAATTTATTCTGGTGTCAATTGTGATAAGGTATTAGCAGATGTCTCGTTTATTTCCGACGTGGGAGGTCCGGCTACTGTGGTCTCTTGACAATCTTTTGTTGGTGTTAATCTTCCTTCATAATTACTTTTGTCTCCTATCTCTCTGTCAATTACAGGTGAACACAGAAACTCTTCGATACTGAATATATTTTCATTTAATGGCCAAATTCCAGTTGAACTAAAACCTGCTGTCAGTTAGATGGTGTAGCTGCCTTTGAAAGAGTATCTTTTGCTAGCCCAGGTATGTCATGGTTTTACCTGGGTTTATTGTCATCCAGCTCTCAGTGGCTGCACCGAAACAGGCCATATAAACACTTGTCTAATGGCTGAAGTCAGATTGTAACGGGTATGAGGTATAAACTGTTTCATAAATAGTAAAAAAAGAGAGGCTGTAATTTATCTTGATGGATGTGCTACTCCAATACAACCTGCTGGTCCATAAATAATCAAAGTGATATCTACATAACACTCTGTGGATATAACGATAAGTGGTGGTTTCCAGCTGCCATCTATGAAAATACCACTGGTTTCACCCTTTTCCAAAGGGGTAACCCTGCTGACTTGTTTATTTCCCTTCAAACTGACAACTTTGTTAGGACAGTGCACTGTCGTTATGCTGCCTGGTTTCCTTCACATTCCAAATATTGTGACAGTAAAAATGAAGGCGACTTATCACAGAATTCCAATATTGAAGAAAGTTTTATGTTATGTTTATTAAAACTAAATGCTATTGCAAAACTTGTTGCTTCAGCCTCTCTAAAAGACAACCTTGAATGTCGCTGCATGAAGCCAGTAAAACAATCTTTTACCGGCCCAGTTCACCAGAAAATCGACATTATTTGCAAACACGTATTCGGAGGCTAACATACGAATATTCTTAGGGTACAAACCATAATAACTAACAGAATAGTGCAGATCATAACACAGAAATCTGATTTTTCTTTTTGTTCTTTCCTAAATACAAGTTGTGGAAAACGCCGAGTCTTTGTAGGGTTTGTGAGCTACATCGCCCCAGAAAGTTTTTCACTTGTACGTTTGAACCAAATATGAAAAAAAGAAAACGGAACAAAATGTTTTACTTACATTGTACCAACATACCACTTTCCTTCTGGTGAAATTGAAGGTACACCTTTAATTTTAAAATTAGTGGCTGAAGTGTAGTGCTGCTGGCCACTCTACCTTTAGTGCGTGTGTCGAACACTCACTTTAGGCAACCTATTCTACCTCCTAAATTTCCTAGGCGGCATAAAAAGGAGCCATTATTACTATTATCATTTTAAAAATTTTAGTTTTTTAGGATTTAATAAACACGTAATCTTCATTATAGGATCACAAGTAACTGACACATAATTAATTCTGAGATCTGTTAGGTTATGAATTAATTTTCTTTTAAAAGTTATAGAGAAACATAACTTGCCCTCATGTTGCCACATTGCTTTTGTATTAGTATGAATCAATTGTACACTTACCATGGATCCAACAAAGTACGTAGCTGTAAACACCCATAGCAAATTAGTGACAAAAAGGTTGCTTTACACGTTCTAAAATACAAAAGGGAACAAAGACTCATTTTACTGTACACTGCTATAATCAGACTGGAGGAGCATGTACTACAAGCTATAACAAAAACGTTATACAGTTGCAGAGGTGCTGCGACTAAGGGACACTTGAAGAAGTACAAAGTATCAACTTATGTCTCTCTGCTCTCCCCTATATGGTAATACTGTCTTATAACGACTGTTAAACAAATCAAATGTATTGTATACCTTTATATGTGTATTTATACACAATATATCATAAACGTTTTTTGTGGCAAAAATACCTTTATATGTGTGTATTTATACACAATATATCATAAACGTTTTTTGTGACAAAAATATCTGTCAAATTTTTGTATGTTGTAATGGTACATATAACACTACCAACACCAGCGTACCACAAATAAGTTGAAAGCCACTACAATTAAGAATACCTACAAGGTCAAGCATACGATCATGGATAAAAAAGGAAGTATCATAAGCCAAAACCAAGTGAATTAAAATGAAGAAGGAATTACCAGTAAATGTGCAACTAAAGAAGATAAAGCAAGACTAACGACGAGACGACATACATAATTACCCAATAGATCAAACAGTGAGAAGGAAACCCATTAAAGACAAAATCAAGAAGAAACCTATTAACCGTGAGAAGGAAACCAGTGAAAACAACGCCATGAAGAAACTTATTAAAGAGGGAGGAAGGAATCGGTGAAGAGAAGAAGAAAATATCCAGATCAAACACAAAAAAGGGAGATAACATGAATTATAATGAACTAACATATGGCAATAAAAGAATTATTATAAAAGAAGAAAGAGTAAATGGAATAAACAACATGATTTAAACCCCTAAGCTGCAAAACAAATTGACACTGACCAAAACTTAAGTGAATACCTTCCTTGACAATGTAATACAAACAATAATCAATAAGAATGAATTATTGAACATAAAAAGTAACAAAGAGAATGAATAATAATAAGTTCTTAGCTAAATTATGTGTAGACATGAAAAGAGGGCTATGTCCAAAACACCAATGACCAATTGTAAAGTGGAATTGATATTAGAAATAACCACTAATTACCAATAGTAAAGACTGTAAAAGATATGTAAAAGATAAACAAAATGTAATCTAATAATAACCAATAGATATACCAGTACTACATAAAGTCAAATAAATCAAATGTAATACAGAAACACAAAACCGACAATAATCCATTGTTGTATATTATAACTAGGCTATGTGCTTGCCATAGAATGGATGCATGATGAACAAAATTATCTTGTAAACTTATCATAAAAGAGTAGGAACTAAACCAACAACATTGAATGAGGCAGAATACTATTCGAATAAGTAAATTCAAGGATTATAGCCACCCAAATACTAATAATAACAATAAAAATAAATAAACCATGTTGACAGCTAGATGCAAGTAATCTTGGTTACTTTAAACCAAAGCAATTTTCAGTATAAATGCAGAATGAACTACTGCACAATAATAACAGTGCTATCAAAACAATGATAAGAGATATTCAAGCAATAACGAGAATAATTTGATAGGATTACAACCCATATAAAAAGGTAACTTCCTAAAGTATAGTAAACTCACTTAACAAACTATTGTTAAGGTAATAAAACCACAAGATGAAGAAAAAGGACACTATCAGAAGTGACAATGACCAATGCAGTATGCATAGGCCATAATAAAATGTTATTAACTATTAATGTTATAATAATATTAAGTATCATGTACATGTTGTGTTTATGTTAGTGTCTATACAGGAAAGTACAGAGCAACTCACCGCAGCTAATAATAGAAGAGTCAACGCAACTTCTTCAGAACCGAACTCATGAAATGGAACAAAAAACATTCTAAACTATTTAAACAAAATTAATAAACGATGTCAAAGAGTAAGTAAACCGATTTATTCATATCGGATTCAATAATAGATTGAATTGGGTAGAATAAATCAATAAACCAAAAATTAATAATAAAAACCAAAACGTTAAGAATAATAATAAAACAGACAATCTCGTCGTGCTAAAATGTTCATACACACTTTTTAAGAGAAAATTACTTAAAACTTCGAATCTAACAAGAAAAATATTGTGTCGAGTATTCATAATGCAAACCCTTAGATATCAAATATGAAATGAAAATATAAGTACCAAGTAAAATGTATATTCTATAGCCGGCAGAATAAGGGAAGGACAAATAAAATAGAGGCAGGATTGGAAAACATGGGACTACCTAAACAAGTAATAAGATACAGACCTCAGGGAAGACGAGATATAGGTAGGGCAAGGAAAAGAGATGCCTTCAGTGAAGGCAAAACAGGCTGTAATCCTATACCTTGACATGGAGAAGATTCCTAATACTTAATAGCACACTTAAGAACAAAATATTGGTATGGAGAATCATACACGACTTCCATGTTCTAAGATTTATATTTAAAATCATTTTCGAAATGAAATATTTCCATTGAAACTACTTCTTTCTACTTACTGCTTCAGCCACTTACTGTGGGCACTAACGTATACCACCTCACGTTATCGCACTTGATTTTCACTGATGATGGAAGTCGATGGCACTGGCGAAACGTCTGGTTTTGCAGAAAACATTGGTCTACGGCCAAACAGGCTGGGAAGGAATTTTAAAAACAAACTGCTTCTTTGTTGTCAATAACGTAGTACATATATACAAAAAATTATCAGGTAAACTATTACGTTACAACAAAAAAATGTTTCAGGTAAACTACCCTTTCCCCGTAACCGATCTTCACCAAAATCAATAGGCCTTGAGTCCTCTATAACTCGGGCACATATGTAAAAAAATATCTGATTCTGTTTGAATTTACGGCAGTTATCGTTCGTCATGAAAAAATTTCTCTTGTTACAACATAAAATATTGCAGGTAAACTACCCCTTTATCTTAACCGATCTTCACAAAAAACAATAGGTCTTGAATACTCTACAATTCAGGGCTGTATGCAAAAAATTATTTGATTCTGTTTGAATTTGCGGCTCTTATCGTTTGCCATAAAAAATCTAGACAGACACACAGACACTTTTCGATAAATTACTTTTTTTCATGTTTTGAGGGTAGTATAATCAGAATCTGCAAAAATCTCTAACACGATTTTTTTTGCCATCACCATACTTCCATTTCCTTATGGAACATGAAAGTAAAATCAAAGTAAAATTCTGATGGCAACAAAAATCAAATATTCTATCAAAAATTGGGGATATACATTTTTGGTAGGTATTTGGTAGGCCTACTTGCATTGCACAAGGAATGTGTTATTTTCAATAGGTTATTGATAAAAAAAGACTTACAAGTACATTGATTTTTATTACAAAATTTATACAAAACAGTTTCAATTCTAAGGTATCAATAATTAATAATTATTAAGGATAATGAACAAATTATTTCTTCATAGAAGATACATAAAAACATTGCAAAAATAATACATATCAGACAAATATTATTACAACAAAAATACCACACAGACATTTGGGCTTTGTTACTTTATCAGTAACTATAAGATTACATTAATAAAGTACATAGAATATTTATTTACAAGAACATAATTACAAAAAGTGAAAACACCTTTGATGAAATAAACATTTTATTTATTACATCAAACATAACTAAACTCAGATGACAATATAAATGAACTAAATATAGGTTTTTCTGCGAGGGAGTGGATTGATTAGGGGTTCAATTAGTTGAAATTATTAAAAAAAAAAAAGCATAAACTATAAATAGAAAAACTAGACTGGTATGTTTACAACAAAATGAAAACTTCAAGTTACATTTAAGAGATATTCCGTGTCAAATCAACAAGTGCTACAACCTGACCCTCTTAAGATTTATTTGAAATTAAGTATGCATGTAGTATTCATAAATAGTTGTAACAGTACAGACTGACTCAGTACCAGAATTATGGGAATTATGGGGATTTTCAATGTTTATATTATGTAATTATTAAACAGGCAGAATGGTTAGGTACATTGTCCCTCTGGAAAAAGGAACAACGTAAATTCGGCCAGAGTAAAACACCAAGGTCTCCGGTGGATGTGAAAACATCAAAATATACCATGGCGGTGTTTATGACGAAGTACAACAATATGCATTATGATTGGGCTATAACACAGCTCCGTCATCGCTAAGAACAATGACGCACTGAGTACAATGTGTGTAACGAGGCGTTGTCCAGCAAGACAAAGCGGGGTGACGTAAGAACTACACACACACAAGCGCAAATTTACATTTGCCTCGTTCTCATTTCAACGCCATTCTTCATAGCAGCCACAGCGATGTATCGTTGTGTGCACAAAAATTTACAATAATTTAAATACAACTGGCAAAATGTTGGCCATTATAGTGGAGCAAGAAAGGCTCATATAACTTGTTAAAATACAGTTACTTAAAATGTAAATTCAGTGTAATATCAACCTAATTAAGCGGCAGACTAAGAAAGGCGAACACCGGCCAGCACCATGGGTAACAAGCAAAATCAACGGATGGACATCAGCTCCGATTAACCAGAGAAGTTCCTTTTTATTATTTTCTATCTTATGAGCTCATTAATATTCAATTGTGAATTAAAGAATGTACAGGTCTAAAACTGAGTGTGCAAATGAGAGAGTGGATGTATGGCCATAAAAAACATATGCCGAGGGCATTGGTTTGTGTAATAAATTTAAAACTCTATTCATTTATAATTTGAAGCTGCAGCAGTAATGTTAAACTGATATTAATCCAACAATAAAGCAATTAAAGAATACCAAAAGATATAAAAAGGCAACCGCCATTTTGTTTGAGTCAGGCCACCTGACGTCATTATAGTAAACACATGGTTTTGTATGTACGAACGTAGAGTGAAATTAAAATTAATGGTTAACCTCCTGAATATTGTGTTATCAATTGTGTCGTCCACTGTGTTTCAAAATCTTCCTGTACCCGAAGCCCTGGAACCCTTAGGTATAAAACAGTGTATAAAAGCAGAAGATGAGCCCGGCTAATAATGAATTTGGTGAGTACCCGTAATACCAAATTATGGTATTTGTCTTACATATCTTGCTAGATATATGTAAAAATATTATAAGTAGTTTTGAGAGAGAGAAGAATATTACAATTTGCTCCCTCACAGTGACTTATTAGTATGTTATATTACAATTGCCGCCCTCACAGTGAATTGATTGTATGTTTAAAGTTCATTGACAAAGGTAGCATTTACCAATACAAAAATAAAAATATTATCATTATTATATCATTATTATTGTATAGTAGTTTGTTAATATAACAATTGGTCGCCCTCACAGTGGACTTTATATAAAATTAATTTATATAAAACAGATAGATGGAGAAACACAGAAGACGATATATAATGAATGAGAGGTTATGTTGTTGAAGTTAAATAGTTAAGTACGAGTTGAGTAAAGTGCGTAGTCAAATACAAATAAAGATAAATAACCATTTAAAATATTAAAATACAAAATGGCAGAAAATAATAATAGCATGGAAGTGGAAAATAAAATCTCATTAGAAAAGTTGTTCACGTTAATCAGTGACAAATTCAATCAAATGAATGGTACGCTTAATGCAAAATTCGATAGCCTTGAGAGTGAGTTAAAAAAGCAGAATACTTTACAGAATGTCAAATTGAATCAAGTAAATGAAAATTACGAGAGTAAAATGGGGGTAGAGAATAGTAGAGAATCAAATAAATTGAATGAAAATAAAGACAAGGTAAGTAGTGGTGAGAATTATGATAGAATTACAAATATGGTGTTAGAAAATAATTGTGTGAGTATTGAGAGTGGTGATAAAAGTATAATGGGAGTAGAATTTGATAATGAAGTGATAAAAAGTGTTGATGAATTAGAGAGAAAGTATAGAGAGAATTTACAGATAAAGGGGTTGCAGGGGGTAAATTTTTCCCGTAATGTTGTAGTAGGGGGTGAAGTAAAGACTTCACGTGTGTTTAGGAAGGACGAGAGTGCCTTCAATGCGTATTTGGAAGACAAAAGGTCTACAAATAAAGTGGTCCCTGGTTTTTTTTTGTGCACTTCACAGGTGGTGCAATGATAAAGTAGTAGAGTCCCCTGCATATATGGAGAAAGAGTGTGTAGCTTGGTATGATGGTGAGAAATGTTTTGAGAGATATTTAGAGAAAGAGTTGTGTGTAGATGGTGAGATGCAAGTATTTAAGTTAGATAGAGGTTATAAAGAGTTGATAGAGAGATTAGGATGGAAGAAAACAAACTATAAGAAATACTTACCTTGTAATGAAGCGGATATAGCAGTAGTAGGAGATGATAATGAAAATAATGACTTAGTAACTTATCTGATTGTGACGAATTATACTGAAGGTGACAGGACCATAACCGATCGTGACAAGTTGTATGTTGAATTGATAGGGAATAACCCTATTAATTATGATGGTTTTATAAAATATAAGAATTTAAATGTGTATTATATTAATGATATTAATATAATGTATTTAATAAAAAATAAATTGTACAGACCGAAGATAAGACTATTGTTTAACGATGGAGGGTAGACCTTCTATTGTGTTATGAACATTTAATTGTGTGGACAGTGTTTTTAAAAATGGACTGATTATGGCAAATGATTTAGTGATTATGTGAATTGTATATTTTGTGTATTGATGTCTATGTATTTGTGTATTTTTGCTGTTGTGTATTTTGTGTATTTTTATGTAAACATGTATTGTAGGATTATAAATAACTGAAGAAAGTTTAAATGATATTATGAGATTCAGGTTATAAGGGTTAGTAAATGATTAAGCAGGTAATAGATTTGGGTATTGAGAGGTATTGTTGTTAGTTGGTAAGTGACGAATTTTCTAATGGTGTATTAAGTTGAAATGTTGTAAAGAGTTTGGGTAGTAAGGATAAATAGAGGCATGGGAGTTAGTTAGTTAGAGTTAATGGGAGTTAGGAAAAATAAAGTGTTGAGATGCTGATAATATATAAAGAGGTGTTAGATATTTTAGGGACACAGTGGTTAGTGATTATATATGTAGAGTTGAGTGATGTGAGTGGTAATTTTATAGTTGTTGATGGTGATATTTTGTAATAAGGGTATTGGTGTAGGAATCCAACGAGAGATGTTGAGACGGGAGTGGACCGATGTGTGCCGGAAAGGGTTATCTGAAAGGGTCAGAAACCGATAAGGGAATGAGTTGGTTAGAGGAAATACACACATACTAGTACAAAAAATGCGCGGTGCCAGAGGTTTTAAATGGGATATGTGAAGGGGGTTTATTATAGAGATGTTGGTGTCAAAATATATTAATGGTTAGAAGCGGCTAGTGTAGAAAAAGAGGGGAGTAAGGTTAGGTTGACAGATGCCAAAATAAGACAGAGAAAATAATGAATAATAGAGAGTCACCCAAACGAGTAAGGATAAAAGGATTAGAAAAGGAGAATTCATGGTAGGAAGGGGAGGTAACAAAGGAAGGTAATTGTAACTGAAGGGTAAGGATAAAATTGAAATTTTTGTATAGAATCTAAACAAATGTCAAATAATTAAAAGTTAATTGAAGTAGTAATGTGTTAAAGCTTGGTACAAATCATGTAAATTTAAATTGTTTAATGTAAGGTAAATGTAACAATGTTAATATGTAATGTACAATGTTTTATGATGTTTTATTATGTTGATGGCAATAGAGTGTGTGGTTAGGAGGTCGTTACAGGGGTAATGACGATAACAAGTGTTAAGAGATAGTATATTCTAAAGTTGAAAATCGAAAGGTATAAATGAAGATTGATAAAAATATTATAGTAAGCTGCCATGTACAAAATAGAAGAAGGGAATCTAAGTTGAGCAATAGAATGTAAATAAAAAGGTGTCTGCCATGATAGTTGTAAGCTGAATTTGTAGAATTAATTAGGTGAAGGTATTTTGGGGTATATTAAAGAATTATTGATATATTGTGTTATGTGTGTAGTTATAGATATGTTGTTATTTTCTTACAAATAAGAAATTGATTTAGGTGGTGGTAAAAATCAAGGTATTCTAAGTCTTGTAGTTGTGAGGTTGAACCTGTTGATTTTAAGACCAAACCAATGCCCCAAACACAAACCAATGCGTCTAAAGGGGAACATATCAGTTCTAGATATGTAAGTGTATTAGACCACTATTTTGAATTTTGTATTGGATGTTTCAGAGTTTTGTGGTGTTGTGACCGCAGTCCTGGGCTGGCTGGAGCGTCAGAACAGGAGTGTAGAGTGCCTCATGGCCTTATGGTGTAGGGATCTCTCAGGAGAAGTCCAGTAAGGTCAGAGGGTGCGACCAACATCATGGGACCAAGGGTAAGTGATGATACATTTTTTTGTAACGTTACAGGGGGTTGTGGTGACATATCTAGATTGATCCTTTTAGGAAAGTGTGAATGAGTCAAGGAAATTTTTTGCGTTTCGACACAAAAATTTTCCTTGAGGGGGTTTGTAACAGTACAGACTGACTCAGTACCAGAATTATGGGAATTGTGGGGATTTTCAATGTTTATATTATGTAATTATTAAACAGGCAGAATGGTTAGGTACATTGTCCCTCTGGAAAAAGGAACAACGTAAATTCGGCCAGAGTAAAACACCAAGGTCTCCGGTGGATGTGAAAACATCAAAATATACCATGGCGGTGTTTATGACGAAGTACAACAATATGCATTATGATTGGGCTATAACACAGCTCTGTCATCGCTAAGAACAATGACGCACTGAGTACAATGTGTGTAACGAGGCGTTGTCCAGCAAGACAAAGCGGGGTGACGTAAGAACTACACACACACAAGCGCAAATTTACATTTGCCTCGTTCTCATTTCAACGCCATTCTTCATAGCAGCCACAGCGATGTATCGTTGTGTGCACAAAAATTTACAATAATTTAAATACAACTGGCAAAATGTTGGCCATTATAGTGGAGCAAGAAAGGCTCATATAACTTGTTAAAATACAGTTACTTAAAATGTAAATTCAGTGTAATATCAACCTAATTAAGCGGCAGACTAAGAAAGGCGAACACCGGCCAGCACCATGGGTAACAAGCAAAATCAACGGATGGACATCAGCTCCGATTAACCAGAGAAGTTCCTTTTTATTATTTTCTATCTTATGAGCTCATTAATATTCAATTGTGAATTAAAGAATGTACAGGTCTAAAACTGAGTGTGCAAATGAGAGAGTGGATGTATGGCCATAAAAAACATATGCCGAGGGCATTGGTTTGTGTAATAAATTTAAAACTCTATTCATTTATAATTTGAAGCTGCAGCAGTAATGTTAAACTGATATTAATCCAACAATAAAGCAATTAAAGAATACCAAGAGATATAAAAAGGCAACCGCCATTTTGTTTGAGTCAGGCCACCTGACGTCATTATAGTAACACATGGTTTTGTATGTACGAACGTAGAGTGAAATTAAAATTAACGGTTAACCTCCTGAATATTGTGTTATCAATTGTGTCGTCCACTGTGTTTCAAAATCTTCCTGTACCCGAAGCCCTGGAACCCTTAGGTATAAAACAGTGTATAAAAGCAGAAGATGAGCCCGGCTAATAATGAATTTGGTGAGTACCCGTAATACCAAATTATGGTATTTGTCTTACATATCTTGCTAGATATATGTAAAAATATTATAAGTAGTTTTGAGAGAGAGAAGAATATTACAATTTGCTCCCTCACAGTGACTTATTAGTATGTTATATTACAATTGCCGCCCTCACAGTGAATTGATTGTATGTTTAAAGTTCATTGACAAAGGTAGCATTTACCAATACAAAAATAAAAATATTATCATTATTATATCATTATTATTGTATGTTAGTTATTAATATAACATAGTAACACAAATCAATTTTTTCACATTTTTCTGACGAAAGGTTACTGAGTAATGGGTGCTCAAAAATGAAAAAAATAAATAAAATTTTTGACTTGCGCAACAATATTGATTTGTTCACAACTTGTGTTCTAATTAAGCTAGAACAATGACATCGAGTTCATTTGAAAGCTCTTTTAAAGGGCTTTCATATGATATAAAACATAATTAGTTGAAAATATATATATTTTTTATAAACACATCATTATTGCATTTACTGAATTTTGAAAAACTGTATTTTTAAAATTCTCAAAAAAATATATGTGAAAGATATTGTTTTCCTCTACATATTCTGAAAGTTTCAACTTGGGATGAGCATGGGATCACTATCAAAAGTAATTTTATGTTTATCACGATTCTGTAAAACGTCATTCAGATCGGTGAATTATTATTATTTTTATTTTCCTACCCGTGACAATTTTTCAGAATCATAGTTGAATTTATTACTTGGCCTACAAAATTGTACTTTTCTTTCATACAAATAACTGTGTTTTAAAGCTTAGCACTAGCTAAATTAATAGCTCAAAATTAATAAATTGACCTACATATCTAAAATATATATCTTAATACAGTGATCCAGGTTTTCCGTGTACAAGCAAAAAAATCTCATTTTAAAGACTATATACAAAATGGTTGGTTGGTGTGACTATCTCCCATCTGTTTAGTATTTTGTCATCGGATAATATTCAGTCAGCTGTTGTCAACTGTTGTTGAAAGTGACCTGTACATTTTCTTTTGGTGTGACATAGCCTATAAAGTGAAAAAAATGTGATTAATTCTGAAATGTTGTGTTTTGAAATTAGCTTAAAGGTACTTTTGTACAATTCTCACAACAGTGTATAAGTTTATATGCCTACAACCAGTTAATATTGTAACGAGACATATGAGCCCAAATATTTCAGTAACCCAAAATATTAACACATGTCAATAATTGAGTGAAAGAGACAAACCAAGTGTTTCTTCTAAAAGGCCAAGCATGAAACTACATGAGCTACTCATCACCAAGGATAAACTCACAACAATAAGAGTTAATAAAACTAATGGTAACTAACAAGTGAAATAACATTATAAGAAAAAGAAGATGCACCGAACAATGGTTGTACCACAGGAACCAACAACCCAATAGTTTTCGGTCAGTAAGGAACCAATGAAGACAAGGAAGAAACATACTACGAGAAAGACACCTAACAACCATGGCATAAAATATAGATTCCAAGAGCCAGTCAACTATAGAACATCTTACCCATATATGCAATGACTGAACAACTTACAGATTGAAGAGATGGACAAGAACTGACTAACTGAGATGACCAATATTGTAACGCAACAGAAATGCTAGCACTCAAGTTACATAAAAACAAGGTTTACAGAATAATAAACAAGTCAATATTTAACCCCATGATAGAACAAAGATCTAATAATTATATTTATAATCATAGATAAAGGTAAATAAGGATGCAAGGTAATATTAACAAGAATAACCGAACCTGTAAGTTAGACAATAGTTGATGATATATGTTTAATGAAAAACAAACAAAAAATGAAACAATAATTTACTAATAGCAAATAAGAATTTTGAGTTAAGAGGTATTATTTTGTGACAACAAATGTTATGATACAGTTTATGTTATGTTATACCAAATATGTGTTGAGTTAATGAAAGATAATGAAACAAGATGTATTATTCAATGACTGTTGTAGAATGAAGTGTGAAGCAGCTAATTAACGTTAATAGATTTGAATTTTCTTATATGTGATCCATAGGTCAAGATAAAATTGTTATTAGATATGGAAAAAATAATTGTTTATGTAAATGTTAATAGTTAAGATTTAATTATATGTATGAATTTATGTAAAAGGGGCTATAGATGTGTACCAGTTATAAACACAGGTAGATCTGTTTACAATAAAAGGCCTAACAGCCAAAACCACTATATAACCACTCATAACATAAAGGTTAGGTACATCAATTAATAATAATTAATGAATACGATTTGAAGAGCTAGAAAAAACATTAAATTAATAATGATATATAATAAAATTTATACAAATTATGATAATACCATAATGCCATGATATCGATTAATAACATTTAATATCGAAAGTGGATTAAATATAAAAAAAGGAAAAAAACCGGCTTATATCAAAAAACCAGCAGAATATGTGTAGAAAATAATAAACCAACTATCGGTAAAGTTACATTCCGATAGGATAGCAAATTGATAAGGAATAGACAAAAAATATATGAAATAAACACTATATTCAAAACATGTGGAAGGAAGAAGTCGTGTGTTGCTAGGGACGACAGAAGAAGAGGAAGTTGTTAATTTGACAATAATTGCTTTGATGATCTGAATGTGATGAGATTAAAAAACCCAAGAATTATCTATTTAATCGGAATATTTTAAATCATCAGACACGATTATAAAACACAAAATCCTAATGACAATGTTTATGACTATCACCAGTACAGTTTAATCCAAATAACACTACAGTATGAAATCACAATAGAGAATAAATAACTGGATTATACAAGGAAGAACTTGAACTGTCCCATATCCGAAGGGAATTGATGATATATTAAACCAAATAGAAAGAATTAACAGTATCACAATTAATAATATTCACTACACCAGAAGTTATAACCTTTCAAAAACACGGAACAACACTAATTGCTTCAACCAAGAGAAGAACGTATTTGGATCCTGGCGTTGCAGAAGAAGCATCAATCGGGCTGTAAACCAATCCAGAAAGCTGTAATTCCGAAGTGGACAGGAGAAGAATTCCATTCTATTAAATCGAAGAAAGAAAATCGGACGGCATAATTGTCCAGAACAGTAAATTTATCAATCAACCGCCTACACGATTGGCTTCGTTCTAGTCTGGTAAATTATTATTATATTAATCATACTAACTACACAACACTTTAAATTTGTAAATCTTGCATTCTTATCTATGTATTTTTAATCTTCCCCACAGTTACAAGAACCTTCACACCCTGAATTAAATTAATTACAAATTAAAACACACTAGATAACTAAATTTAAATAAAGTATCAGAATAATCAACAATCGATTCATACAATCTATAGCTCAAGCATATGTTAATTAGAACATATATTATTCAATGTTAAAGAAGTAAACAAATAAAGAACCTTTATATATTGGCAAAATCTTGTTATTTGGAGTATGGTTTAATGAGCTAGGAATAAAAAAGTAACTGAATAAGTATAGAATAATTGGTTAACATAAACATTGAAATAACCTATAAGTTTCGTTGAGCCGATACTACAGCGCTTATAGCGGAATTATCTGACACCAAAGAGAGAGAGTAAAAATACAAAATTAGACAGAATTCTCTTCAAGGTATAATAGGGTTGAACGGAATTATAAAATAACTCATTAATTATTTAAGTTACAGGTACACAAACACTGATAGTTTTTAGAGAGCTAAGTTAATAATTAATTACTTACATCAATACATCCCACAACTCCAAATATCTCCGAGATTTACATAATTAAAATAATTCAAAACACATTGGCATAGGTGTATGTACAAATTGACAAACACAACAGTGGGGTTTTAAGGAGAGGAAACCCATTCCTGTACAATATACAACAGATAATATTATAAATGTATAGGACAAGATATGTTATAAAAGAATGAAAGTAACTATACTGTTAACTGAATAGAAGCTGTGAATAAAAGCATAGTAACATGTTATGCATAGCAAAAACATAAAGAAGTATTAAAATTGTCTCATAATAATAACAAATATTACTCAAATAGTCAAACAATCATGTAAGATAAGAAAAGGCAATAACTAAAGAGTTATTAGTTATCATTAATAAAACCAAACTTGAGAAAATAAGGTTAAAAGAATGTAAATTTGTATCAACCTAACATACACATTGTTGGTACAAATTTCACCTAAATTCACATCTATCAGTAGGAAAAGCCTACCTAAACCAAAATGTTTTGTGCCTTAAACCAAGAAGAACTGATAAGCTTTCTACAGGTACCAATATAAGATACCCAAAATGGATTTTAAATAAGAATTTAAGTAAATAAAGTGAACCAAAACCGACCAAAAGGGGATTCACTAAGTAAAACGTGAACAAAACCACTTTATAATACCAAATAGAAGTAAAAGGTTAATGTCTATACCACAAGTAAGGTGTAATGCCACTATTGTAATAGTATAAGAATATTATAAGAAAGGACATAATGTATTATAATCGTAATTAAGAACACCTGTCATGTGACACTAGGTGTAAGTAATGTTAGTCAATGATATACACTAAGGGACAGACCAGTGTACAAAAAACACTAAACCAATTATAAAGAGACTACTATGATTAAAATATTGTAACTAAATAATAGTAGAAAGAGATAAAAGAATACCAAATAAGAATGGAAATAAGTGTACACCTCATAGTGCAAAATAGAGGTCAGAGAGAGATAACTATATAAGAATACAGCAGTTCTATAAGGAGAAATTTACCTCCAAACTTATAAATTTTGCACAATCATCTGGCGATATAAAAGCTTCTACAACAATGGACTCTGTAACAAAGAAAGAATTTTAGCTAACAGAGAAAAATAATTATCATTGCCAGTATCAACAAAAGTGCAAATTACTAAATGAAATAATTGCAATTTTATGGGAAATAATGTTATTAAACTAATTATGTACTTTATTAAGAACTTTTGTTTTCCAGCAGCTTCCAAAACTCTTTATATAAAAAATAATATAAACAAACTTATTTAGAGCTTCTAACAATACTTATCTTAAAATTATCATATGATTATACTTTCCAAAGGAAGCCCCTGATTTGAAAGCATTGACACATAATACTACTAATTAAAAATGATTCCAACTACTATGTTACTAAATTTTCTCATTTAAAATGTAAATGGGACTGTTAATAACTTTATATTGTTGTCATTAACAAGACAAAACAATCATTAATGGCTATTTTATCACAAACTTCAAAATCTCCTATAAAGCTTGCTCAATGAAATAGGACATTCCTGATGCAGAAAATTAACTTTGCCATAACACAAATTAAATAGGCTAACACCCAAACAAAAAAATGCTTTGAAAACAAAACATTAATGAAATATGGTATGAATTAATTGTGCTACATTCAAAGCTGATTTTCTTAATTGATTTAAAGTACCTATACAAGTCTAGTTTGTCAAGTAAAGATAATTTAGGTAAACCTAACACTACATATGAAACAAACATTAAATCAAATATGCTAATGTTACAAAATTCACAAACAGAAAAAAAAAATTTTAAATTATCTATAGGCTAAATTGCTTTGATTATATTACCTTCTCCACTTCATATGTTTTCCACATCAATATCATCTGATGTCGATACTACTGATGGTGCAATAATAGTCATTTTTTCCCAGTCAATTCTGGAAAGTTCAGGAGGAACCTGAAAGATCATTACAAAACTCATACATAATTTTTCACTAAGTTAATAATTATAATAATATTAAGCTAATAATTAAGAGAATAATTTATTTTCTTAACCTAGCACAATATTTGTAGGTTAGCACTATGAATTTACAAAAAGTTAATGGATTTTGTGTAAATTTCTAAAAAAAATTAAATTTACAGCATAATCTAGTAGTTATTTTATAGTAATCTATTTTAATTTAAATGAACTCAAGTCACTATTGCTTGGTTACATCCCTGCACTGAAGATTCCTGAAAAAGATTTCTAATATAATCACACAAACTCGAAAAACAAAAACTGTTCAAATGATTAACATTGAATAATATAATCCTGATTATAACGGTATTATAACTAGCAAATACATTACGGATAATTCATCCATACTCCGTATCATTTAAATCTACTATTAAGTATAACACACCCCATAAAATTTAGAATATTAAGATACTAATTTTTTAAAATTTCATGTGATATTAGTTGAGTATCATTTAGGAGGTTAAACAATATAAATACAATTCTACACATTAAGTTACAGATTATAAATACAGATAATAAGAAATTAAATAAAAATAACACTATAGGCCTACATCAATTATCGGGTTTAAGAACCTGCTGCTGTAAGCAGTGATAATTTTAGTTTAGTGAGCTTTAATCAGACTTGCATGCAATAATAAATTTTACATAAGATAAAAGAACGATGCTTTCTTTAGTCACCAGCAAAACCTTTTCTGTCTGCAAGTTAATATTATAAAATTTAAAAACAGCACAATTTTATTAAAAAATTTAATCGAGTTTAAAAAGCTTTTTAACTCAAAAATTAAAGAAGTCACAGTTCAAATTCTCTTTTCACTTTTTCTTTTACCTGACAAATGTTAGTCCTTAATTTTTAAAGCAGAGCTGTGTTAAAATAAAATTTTTATGTCAAATAAATTACAATTTAATGGACTCGATGTTATGAAAGTAACTATGTGTACAAAATATTACAACAGTTTGCTTCCGTATTACAGTAGCCATAGGCCTATATTATAAATTTTGTTATATTAGGTGTTAAAATTAACCTTAACTTATTAAGTCATATCTTATTTAATTAATTACGTTTCTCTGAAAAATCCTGAATTTGAAAGTATATTTAGAGTAATATAGTGGGACTGAAGAATAAAATAAAATATGTTAACTAGTTAAATACGAGCAGAGTACAAATTAAATATATTATGGTAAGGCCTACCATCTTGTGTTAGGTAGGACCTCATTTTACGAATAAAATGACTTACAAATTGGATACATTACACAAATATAGGTAGGCCTATTTCATTTTTACAATTGAAAACGTACGCAGTCTAGCTAATATTTCTATAGGCTAATGGGTGTACTCAGTAGGAACTCAAGGCTTAGTACTTGTCTTCAGACATTTTATACTTCATATCAAAGCCATAGATTAAATTACTGGCAAAAAATTTAGGCAGAATTTACGAACAAAATTTAGCATAAATTTCAGGCCTAATCTACCACTCAAACTTACTTGATCAGACACTTGTGTGTGTCCTAAATCTTGTGAAATTCGATCGCATACATTTTCCGGAAACAGTCTTACATCTGTAAGAAAATTAAAATTATGTAATGTTCATACATGAATCACCATAAAAGTAATAAATGGAATTTTTTTAGAGTAGACAAAATAATTGTCAGACTTACAGGAGTATCTATAATAAAAAAAAAATATTTAATTATATTGCAGTCAGTGCTCTCACATGGACTTTTTTTAAAAATCAGTTAATTAATCTTAGTTTTAAGTTAACTAGAGTTTAAGGGGTGATTTTATACACCAAATATAAGGTAACATGAATAAATTAACACTGAACTTACTACGTTCCCAGTCAAATATGAAAGTAAAGTATGAAAATATATGTAGACATGCACTATTGGTGTAAGTTCTGGAGCTAAAGATAATTCAACTGTGATACAGAACTTAGTCTATTATACTTAACACCCAGGCCTATAAACTTTTGATCTTTTTCTAAAAGTAATTAATTTTATTTCAGAGTTAGGTTAGGCTTACAGGCTAATCCGCAGTAAGTTTAGCTAAATCAGTTATATTATCATAGGCCAGACTTAATCTAAATAAAATTATTCTGTGTAAAGGTATCAGTAACTTGATATTTATACAGAATAAGCATTTAATACAGAATACATATTTCATTTAACTGGAGTCAGTTCCCTCACAGGGTCTTTTTCAAAAATGGGTTAATTAATTTTATATTTTTAGTTGATTAGAGTTAAGGGGTGCTTTTATACACTGAATATAAATAACAATTAAAACTATATGTACCTTTTTTTGCTGTACGTCTCCTAAGCCTACTTTCACAGTCATCTGAAAAGTAAAATATGACAATTGATGTAGACATGCAAGTATCTGGAGCTAGAGACAATTTACTGTGATAAAGAACTTAGCCTATTATACTTAACACCCAAGCCTACATAACACAAACAAATTTTGATTTTTTCCTAAAAGTAATTCATTTTATTTCAGAGTTAGGTTAGGCTTACAGGCTATTCCGCTGTAAGTTAATCGGCTAATGCCCTGCTAGTTTGCTAGTTTTGTTAACATAATTAATCTTTCAGCGAAATCAGTTCTATTATCACAGGAACTTTGCTGTTGTTAATAATACATCAGCACAAAACTAACTGGAAGTTTATTCTAGTCCTAGGGTTATAGAATCAAAGTCTTATCTAAACACTGAACTATCCTTAACTGATAATTTCATGTTATGACATCCAACTTGCATACAATACAATAAATACTCATGTTCTTGTATACCACAAAGAATCTATGATTTCTATTCAAATATTATTATTCTGATATTTTCATTTTTCTGTTTTACCCTGCACTTTTCAAAGCAGGAATTCAATATTAAAGTTTTACAACAATGCATCTAATAAAATTATTCTGTGTAAAGGTTTAGTAACCTGATATTTATATCACTATTGTATTAACAACTCGGAACACTAAGTGTGTTTGATATTTATGTAGCATAAGGTGACGCGTATATGACAGGTTTTATTAATGCAGTAAAGGAACAAATCTAATTTAAATAGTCTTTGTATTATTTTGGAATTCAATTTTTTAAAGCAAATGATAATACCTTATGCACCTTTGTAAAGGTTTTTACTTTTTGGGGATAAGTGAACTGAATTAAAACATCAAACAAATGATTTTTGTTTCACAATCAAAACAATACGCCTACTGTATTAAATTTATTATGGCAATTCTATTTACCCTAAAACACTACAATAAAAAACTCCAGAATTTTTGTTTTTGTATAAATTGGCCCGCTAATAATGAAAAAATAAAATTGTATTAATTAAATTAGAATGCTAACTTGCTCAATTATTAAATTTTGGGCAGAACACAGTGCTATTAGGCATAGTTGGTTCTATAACAGATACGTGTTCGACAAAGTAATCTAGACATGAAACATAACCTAACGTATTTCTTTTATGAATTTTATGAAAAATTCTGAATTTGAAAGTATATTTAGAGTAATATAGCTGGACTGAAGAATTAAATAAAATTTGTAACTAGTTAAATACGAGCAGAGTTCAAATTAAATATATTATAGTAAGGCGTACCATCTTGTGTTAGGTAGGACCACTTTTTACGAATAAAATGATTTACAAATTGGATACATTACACATATATAGGTAGGCTAGAGTAGACAAAATAATTGTCAGACTTACAGGAGTATCTATAATAAAGAAACTTTATTTAATTAAATTGCTTCAGTGCCTTACAGGGACTTTTTTTAAAAATTAGTTAATTACCCCTTGGGTAATTATGAAGATTCTCATCAATGCTGATATTGCGCTGATATATTTTTATTATATTCTTCTATGTTATATAAACACGAGAAAAATAATTTTAAACGGCGGTCGAACCTATTTACGGAGACAAAAAATTAAATTTTTACTCCCATAAGAACGCATGGCGTTAGCCTAGGTATATTGTATTAATTAAATTAGAATGCTAATTTGCTCCATTATTAAATTTTGGACAGAACACAGTGATATTATGTATAGTTGGGTCTATAACAACCGGTAGGCCTAGTGTACAACCCAAAGTAATCGAGACATTCATACATAACCTAACAGCTAATTTCCTACAAACAACGGACAACATACACTAAATAAATGATCATCTTACCTTTCATTATTATTCCTAGCGCCTCCAACATATTTTTACTTCGACTTGCAATCACAAACACTTCATACGAATTACAAAATTCTGTCCCACACACGTTAGCAAACTCAACTAATTACCGCACAATGAGACGACTAAACAGAATAAATTATGGCAGGTCGCAATATTTCGTTATACCAACTAAACAGAATAAAAACACACTTTCCTCTGTAGTGTCTGTCTTTTTTACACATGTTACAAATTTTATAGAATAATTATTACGAATGCCAATATGGCCGACTAACTACCCATATTTCATTATATACATTTGTATATATCGAACAGGTTGTCTGGCTTCAGCGTACAGCAAAAATACGATGTATAAAAATTTGTATAAGTTTTTCGTACGCTGACACACCATAGCTGACACACCATAACTTGGGCAAAATAACTTCTTCACCTAAAGATGTACTTATACAAGTTCCTCAAATTTGTTTTAGATACCCTGGGTAAAAATTGGCGTGTGATAAAGAAATTATGCGGCGCTAAGTCTATATATATATATATTGTAACGCAACAGAAATACTGTCATCCATGTTACATAAATATTATATTAACAAAATAATAAGCAAGTCAATATCTAACCCCATGATAAAACAAAAGTCTAATAATTACATTTATGATTATAGATAAAGATAAATAAGGATGCAAGGTAGAAATAACGAGAATAAACAAACCTTAAATTTGACAATAGTTAATGATCTATGTTCAGTGAAAAGTAAATCAATATGATACTGATGAGAAGTGTAAGAAGTAGAATAGTACAGAAATGGTCAAAGTAAATGACCATGAAAGTAAACAAAAATGAAACAATAATTTACCTTATAGCAATAGCAAGTAAGGATTTTGAATTAAATGATATTATTTTGTGACAACGAATGTTATGATAAAGTTTATGTTATGTTATACCAATTACTTGTTGAGTTAATGAAAGGTAATGAAACAAGAGGTATTATTCAATTACTGTTATAGAATGATGTGGGAAGCAGATAGTTAGCGTTAATAGATTTCAATTTTCTTATATGTGATCCATAGATCAAGATAAAATTGTCATTGGATATGAAAAGAATAATTATTTATGTAAATGTTAATAGTTAAGATTTGATTATATGTATGAATTTATGTAAAAGGGCTATAGTTGTTCACCAGTTATAAACAAAGGTAGGTCCGTATACAACAAAAGGCCTAACAGCCAATAACACTATATAACTACTCCTAACATAAAGGTTAGGTACATAAGTTAATAATAATTAATGAATACGGTTCGAAGAGCTAGGAAAAAACATTAAATTAGTAATGATATATAATAAACCATCTCAATTTATACAAACTATGATAATGCCACAATGCCATGATATCGATTGATAACGTTGATATCGAAAAAAGTAATAAATATAAAAGAAACAGGCTCATATCAAAAAACCAGCAGAATATATGTAGAAAATAATAAACCAACTATCGGTAAAGTTATATTCCGATATGATAGCAAATTAATAAGGAATAGACAAAAAATATATGAAATAAACACTATATACAAAACATGGAGAAGGAAGAAAAATAATGGGTTGCTATGGACTACAGGAAATGAAGAAGTTGTTGATTTTCAATTATTGCCTTTTATGATCTGAATGTGATGAGATTAAAAAACCTAAGAAATGTCTAATATAATCGGAATATTTTAAATTATTTGATCATCTTATGAAACACAAAATTTTAACAATAATATTCTTGACTCTTGCCAGTACAGTTTAACCAAACGAGTCTATAGTACGATATCACAATAAAAAATAAATAACTGGGTTCTACAAGGAAGGACTTGAATTGTCCCATATCCGAAAGGAGTTGACGATATATTAAACCCAATATAAAGAGTTAACTGTATTACAACCAATAATATACACTACACTGGAACTCATAACCTTATAAATACACGGAACATCACCAATTACTTCAGACGAGAGAAGAACGTATTTGGATCCAGAATTTACAGAAGGAACCAGTCTGGCAGTAAATCAACCTAGGGAGCTGTATTTCCGAGGTGAACAGGACAAGAATTCCATTTTATTAACATCCGAAGAAAGAAAATTGTACAACATAGCCATCCAGAACAGTGAAGTTATCAACCAACAGCCCACACGATTCGCTTCGTTCTAGTCTGGTAAATTATTATTGTATAAATCATGTTAACTACACAACACTTCAAATTTGTAAATCTTGCATTCTTATCTATGTATTTTTAATCTTCCGCACAGTTACAAGAACCTTCACACCCTGAATTAAGTTAATTACAAACTAAAACACATTATATAACCGAATCTAAATAAAGTATCAGACTGATCAATAATCGATTCACGCAATCTATAGCCTTTGTGTGTGCCAGTTGGAACATATCTCATTCAATGTTGAAGAAGTAAACAAATAAAGAACCTTTGTATAGTTGCAAAATCTTGTCATTTGGAGTATTATTTAATGAGTTGAGAATAAAAAAGTAACTGTCTAAGTATAGAATAATTGGTTAACCTAAACAGTGAATTAACCTCTAAGTTTCGTTGCCCCGGTACTACAGCGCTTATAGCGGAATTCTCCAACACCAAAGAGAGAGCGTTAAATTACAAAATTATACATAATTCTCTTCAAGGTATAATAGGGTTGAACGAAATTACAGAATAACACATTAATTATTTAAGTTTCAAGTACACTAACACTGATATTTTTTAGAGAGATAAGTTAATATTAGTTAATTAAATCACTATATCCCACAACTCCAAATATCTCAGATATTTAAATAATTGAAGTAAATTAAAATGACCTAAGAGAGTAAAGACAGGGGAACATACCCGTTCATAGCAACGAATAGGCTTATATTGTGTGAAAACAACGAGACGCTCATACTCGTCTTATAACAAATTGGCGCTCAACCAGTGTAGGGCTTAGGTTAAGTAAAACCATAAGTATATTAATATTACTTAACCAGAGGAGGCAACTGTGGGAGACTAGAAATACAATAGAGAAAGATGATACATAAGGAAACGAAAATGCAGGGACAAGAGAGACGATTAAGTTACACGGAATGGGCGACAGTACTATTTAAGAAATTCAGCAAAGAGATGGGATAAATAGAATAGAATACCAATGACCACGAAAGATCCCAAATGAGTCGCGCGAATGCGTTGGGAACACCAGACGACAAAATGGCATTGAGAGAGATTTATGATGAATTGTGGGAATTAGATGCCAGGTGTAATAAGGAAAAGACTATTGGGACGACTAACGAAAAAGACGATAACAAGGTGGAAAGGATGACTGAAGAAGATTGGGAAAGATGGGACGATAATGAAGAAAAAATGAAAACCGAAAGAATAGGAGTATACGCCCAGGTGACAGAACAATATACTCAGGAAGATTATGAACAATGGAAAAGAGAAATAAGACCACCTGAAAAACCAATACAAACAGAAAACAAAGAATTAAGGGAATGGATAAGGGTGATGTTTGAACTATCCCGAGAAGATATGTGTAACTGAAGGAAGAAACATAATCAAATAGAAGGATTTAGAGAGATGCCAAATAATAAAAAGCTAGAAAAATCCAATGTACAAAAAGGAGTAAAAATAGTCAAAGCAAAGCAACAGAAGAAAATACCAGAACAAAAGAAGGAGGAAAGTTTCGAGGAATGGTGGGACAAATTTTTAAAAAAATTCGGTAAGGTAATCGAAGAATGTGATAGGAAAATGAGTGATGAGGAGCGACAACAACTTGGACAGTGGATAGAACGTTTCAAGAAAATGAATGAACCACTAGAAACCACTTCTGAAGGTAGAAAAGAAACAGAAATTAGAGAAGACCAAAATGCAGAGCCATCTGAAAATAAGAATAGAAAGGACAAGGAGGAGATCCAAACCATGGAAGAGAATAGCCAGAAAATAAGAAAAACATGCAGAAGGAAAATAGTCAATACAAAAGAAGAAATGGACATGAGGAAAGGTGGATTAATTAGTACATTTAACATCCCAATTAATGAAAGAAGGGAGTTATGTAAGGGTATGAAATATAGAAGAAACTTCATGAAAATGACCAAAATGAACCACCATGGGATAATTACAAAAACCTTAAATAAATTTAAATGTCATTTAAATAAATCAACAATCAAAAAGTATATGACCACATCAATTATATCGTTAACACGGAAGATACCCGTAAAACATTTAGTAAATAGTCCATATATCGAAGGGAAAGGAAGGGTAGAATATACCAGTGATTATGTTAGAATAGAGGAGATACGATACCTGATAATTCAAAGGGAGCTAAATATGACTGAGTACCCTGACTTAAATGAAGACTTTGCATCAGCCGAGTTACAGTATTGGCTTTGTATCATGCACAAGAGATATGTAAAAAGTGTAGAAATTGGTATGAACACTGCAGTCATCCGGACAACGGGTGCAGTCGAATTAATGGACCATGGTTAGAAAAGAAACAGTCAACCAGAAGAATGGGACTGATTTGATGAAAACTGACCAGGCAACCAATTGGAAAGAATACAGAAATATTATTTGATAAATGAATAAATTCTAAAATACAATAAGAACAACTTATAATCGATTTTGAAGAGAAAACACTTGTAAATAAAAGAGAATTTTTTGAACAATAAAATAAATAGAAAAAAAAATGTCATTCAAAATGAAGTAAGTCTGAATTACAATCTAGTTATGAAGAAGGTATTAAGAAGAAAAATAGAATTATTACTAAACGTTTACAAAGAAATAGTGTGAATAATGAATAATGAAACCCCAAGATTACAGAAGAAAGTTAGAATTATTACTAAACGTCTACAAAGAAATAGTGTGAATAATGAATAATGAAACCCCATGATAAAAGTTTTTACCTGAAATCTACCTATACAAAATAATAAAAGAAAAATCATATGACCTAAAATACATACCGCATTGCCAAGTGAAAGAAACAACTTCAGTAAATGATTGATTGTAACCAATGTAATATTAAAGAAAACGAGAAAAAAAGAATATTTATGAACATAATTCATTGAAATATAAACAGCCAAAATAATGAAATACGATAAGAAAAATAATAGTTGAGCTAAGGACTGTATCTAGTCAGAAACACAATTATAATGATAATCAAACAATAACTATTTAGAAAATATTGAGATCAGAAAAACAAATGAAGAAGATACTTAGCGTTATTATCACAACCAGAAAGAAAAAACAAAAATAATTACAAATGATAACTGTCAGAATTATCATCAAAGAATGTTTAAGGAAACTAAAATGGAATCACAAAGTATGAAGGATAGTAATAAAGAAATATAAAAGCAACAAAAGAAAAAAAATGTTTCCCAAATATTTATTATTAAGTAATTAAGGAGATTATTAGGAGATTATTATATTTTATAGCTGACTGTAGATGAATTCCAGCAGTACTATATTAAGGTGTAGTGTGGGCAGCAGAGTATGAAGCCAAACAGTGCCTCTCTGAACTGTACCAACGCACATATTAGGGATTGTTAGGGAAATTAAATATTTAAGGAATATTAGAATAGTTGCAAGAATGACCTCAGTTTCCAGAAGAGTAGGACGAAGAAAACAGAAAGAAATTAGATGACAGAAGAATAATTGAGAAATACAGTGATTACAGTAATTATAAGTAGAAGAGATGTGAACCTAAAGTATCATTGAATATTGTAGCCAACTATCAACAAATACTGTTTACAGAAATTAAAAATGATCAAGAATGTTAATTGAAATAATGAAATGTTATTAAATAAAGAACTATTAATACTAGTCTAATGAAGTTACATTGAGAATCCCATCGTCAACCATTACTATTTATATGAAGAAAATGCATGTGAAAAAGACAAGTTTATTTGACCTAAACTTCATTCAGGTAAACTAAACTTTTTTAGGAGGGGGAGCATATGTAACGCAACAGAAATGCTGTCATCCATGTTACATAAATATTATATTAACAAAATAATAAGCAAGTCAATATCTAACACCATGATAAAACAAAAGTCTAATAATTACATTTATGATTATAGATAAAGATAAATAAGGATGCAAGGTGGAAATAACGAGAATAAACAAACCTGTAAATTAGACAATAGTTAATGATCTATGTTCAGTGAAAAGTAAATCAATATGATACTGATGAGAAATGTAAGAAGTAGAATAGTACAGAAATGGTCAAAGTAAATGACCATGAAAGTAAACAAAAATGAAACAATAATTTACCTTATAGCAATAGCAAGTAAGGATTTTGAATTAAATGATATTATTTTGTGACAACGAATGTTATGATAAAGTTTATGTTATGTTATACCAATTACTTGTTGAGTTAATGAAAGGTAATGAAACAAGAGGTATTATTCAATTACTGTTATAGAATGATGTGGGAAGCAGATAGTTAGCGTTAATAGATTTCAATTTTCTTATATGTGATCCATAGATCAAGATAAAATTGTCATTGGATATGAAAAGAATAATTATTTATGTAAATGTTAATAGTTAAGATTTGATTATATGTATGAATTTATGTAAAAGGGCTATAGTTGTTCACCAGTTATAAACAAAGGTAGGTCTGTATACAACAAAAGGCCTAACAGCCAATAACACTATAGAACTACTCCTAACATAAAGGTTAGGTACATAAGTTAATAATAATTAATGAATACGGTTCGAAGAGCTAGGAAAAAACATTAAATTAGTAATGATATATAATAAACCATCTCAATTTATACAAATTATGATAATGCCACAATGCCATGATATCGATTGATAACGTTGATATCGAAAAAAGTAATAAATATAAAAGAAACAGGCTCATATCAAAAAACCAGCAGAATATATGTAGAAAATAATAAACCAACTATCGGTAAAGTTATATTCCGATATGATAGCAAATTAATAAGGAATAGACAAAAAATATATGAAATAAACACTATATACAAAACTTGGAGAAGGAAGAAAAATAATGGGTTGCTATGGACTACAGGAAATGAAGAAGTTGTTGATTTTCAATTATTGCCTTTTATGATCTGAATGTGATGAGATTAAAAAACCTAAGAAATGTCTAATATAATCGGAATATTTTAAATTATTTGATCATCTTATAAAACACAAAATTTTAACGATAATATTCTTGACTCTTGCCAGTACAGTTTAACCAAACGAGTCTATAGTACGATATCACAATAAAAAATAAATAACTGGGTTCTACAAGGAAGGACTTGAATTGTCCCATATCCGAAAGGAGTTGACGATATATTAAACCCAATATAAAGAGTTAACTGTATCACAACCAATAATATACACTACACTGGAACTCATAACCTTATAAATACACGGAACATCACCAATTACTTCAGACGAGAGAAGAACGTATTTGGATCCAGAATTTACAGAAGGAACCAGTCTGGCAGTAAATCAACCTAGGAAGCTGTATTTCCGAGGTGAACAGGACAAGAATTCCATTTTATTAACATCCGAAGAAAGAAAATTGTACAACATAGCCATCCAGAACAGTGAAGTTATCAACCAACAGCCCACACGATTCGCTTCGTTCTAGTCTGGTAAATTATTATTGTATAAATCATATTAACTACACAACACTTCAAATTTGTAAATCTTGCATTCATATCTATGTATTTTTAATCTTCCGCACAGTTACAAGAACCTTCACACCCTGAATTAAGTTAATTACAAACTAAAACACATTATATAACCGAATCTAAATAAAGTATCGGACTGCTCAATAATCGATTCACGCAATCTATTGCCTTTGTGTATGCCAGTTGGAACATATCTCATTCAATGTTGAAGAAGTAAACAAATAAAGGACCTTTGTATAGTTGCAAAATCTTGTCATTTGGAGTATTATTTAATGAGTTGGGAATAAAAAAGTAACTGTCTAAGTATAGAATAATTGGTTAACCTAAACAGTGAATTAACCTCTAAGTTTCGTTGCCCCGGTACTACAGCGCTTATAGCGGAATTCTCCAACACCAAAGAGAGAGCGTTAAATTACAAAATTATACATATTTCTCTTCAAGGTATAATAGGGTTGAACGAAATTACAGAATAACACATTAATTATTTAAGTTTCAAGTACACTAACACTGATATTTTTTAGAGAGATAAGTTAATATTAGTTAATTAAATCACTATATCCCACAACTCCAAATATCTCAGATATTTAAATAATTGAAGTAAATTAAAATGACCTAAGAGAGTAAAGACAGGGGAACATACCCGTTCATAGCAACGAATAGGCTTATATTGTGTGAAAACAACGAGACGCTCATACTCGTCTTATAACAAATTGGCGCTCAACCAGTGTAGGGCTTAGGTTAAGTAAAACCATAAGTATATTAATATTACTTAACCAGAGGAGGCAACTGTGGGAGACTAGAAATACAATAGAGAAAGATGATACATAAGGAAACGAAAATGCAGGGACAAGAGAGACGATTAAGTTACGCGGAATGGGCAACAGTACTATTTAAGAAATTCAGCAAAGAGATGGGATACATAGAATAGAATACCAATGACCACGAAAGAGCGCAAATGAGTCGCGCGAATGCGTTGGGAACACCAGACGACAAAATGACATTGAGAGAGATTTATGATGAATTGTGGGAATTAGATGCCAGGTGTAATAAGGAAAAGACTATTGGGACGACTAACGAAAAAGACGATAACAAGGTGGAAAGGATGACTGAAGAAGATTGGGAAAGATGGGACGATAATGAAGAAAAAATGAAAACCGAAAGAATAGGAGTATACGCCCAGGTGACAGAACAATATACTCAGGAAGATTATGAACAATGGAAAAGAGAAATAAGACCACCTGAAAAACCAATACAAACAGAAAACAAAGAATTAAGGGAATGGATAAGGGTGATGTTTGAACTATCCCGAGAAGATATGTGTAACTGGAGGAAGAAACATAATCAAATAGAAGGATTTAGAGAGATGCCAAATAATAAAAAGCTAGAACAATCCAATGTACAAAAAGGAGTAAAAATAGTCAAAGCAAAGCAACAGAAGAAAATACCAGAACAAAAGAAGGAGGAAAGTTTCGAGGAATGGTGGGACAAATTTTTAAAAAAATTCGGTAAGGTAATCGAAGAATGTGATAGGAAAATGAGTGATGAGGAGCGACAACAACTTGGACAGTGGATAGAACGTTTCAAGAAAATGAATGAACCACTAGAAACCACTTCTGAAGGTAGAAAAGAAACAGAAATTAGAGAAGACCAAAATGCAGAGCCATCTGAAAATAAGAATAGAAAGGACAAGGAGGAGATCCAAACCATGGAAGAGAATAGCCAGAAAATAAGAAAAACATGCAGAAGGAAAATAGTCAATACAAAAGAAGAAATGGACATGAGGAAAGGTGGATTAATTAGTACATTTAACATCCCAATTAATGAAAGAAGGGAGTTATGTAAGGGTATGAAATATAGAAGAAACTTCATGAAAATGACCAAAATGAACCACCATGGGATAATTACAAAAACCTTAAATAAATTTAAATGTCATTTAAATAAATCAACAATCAAAAAGTATATGACCACATCAATTATATCGTTAACACGGAAGATACCCGTAAAACATTTAGTAAATAGTCCATATATCGAAGGGAAAGGAAGGGTAGAATATACCAGTGATTATGTTAGAATAGAGGAGATACGATACCTGATAATTCAAAGGGAGCTAAATATGACTGAGTACCCTGACTTAAATGAAGACTTTGCATCAGCCGAGTTACAGTATTGGCTTTGTATCATGCACAAGAGATATGTAAAAAGTGTAGAAATTGGTATGAACACTGCAGTCATCCGGACAACGGGTGCAGTCGAATTAATGGACCATGGTTAGAAAAGAAACAGTCAACCAGAAGAATGGGACTGATTTGATGAAAACTGACCAGGCAACCAATTGGAAAGAATACAGAAATATTATTTGATAAATGAATAAATTCTAAAATACAATAAGAACAACTTATAATCGATTTTGAAGAGAAAACACTTGTAAATAAAAGAGAATTTTTTGAACAATAAAATAAATAGAAAAAAAAATGTCATTCAAAATGAAGTAAGTCTGAATTACAATCTAGTTATGAAGAAGGTATTAAGAAGAAAAATAGAATTATTACTAAACGTTTACAAAGAAATAGTGTGAATAATGAATAATGAAACCCCAAGATTACAGAAGAAAGTTAGAATTATTACTAAACGTCTACAAAGAAATAGTGTGAATAATGAATAATGAAACCCCATGATAAAAGTTTTTACCTGAAATCTACCTATACAAAATAATAAAAGAAAAATCATATGACCTAAAATACATACCGCATTGCCAAGTGAAAGAAACAACTTCAGTAAATGATTGATTGTAACCAATGTAATATTAAAGAAAACGAGAAAAAAAGAATATTTATGAACATAATTCATTGAAATATAAACAGCCAAAATAATGAAATACGATAAGAAAAATAATAGTTGAGCTAAGGACTGTATCTAGTCAGAAACACAATTATAATGATAATCAAACAATAACTATTTAGAAAATATTGAGATCAGAAAAACAAATGAAGAAGATACTTAGCGTTATTATCACAACCAGAAAGAAAAAACAAAAATAATTACAAATGATAACTGTCAGAATTATCATCAAAGAATGTTTAAGGAAACTAAAATGGAATCACAAAGTATGAAGGATAGTAATAAAGAAATATAAAAGCAACAAAAGAAAAAAAATGTTTCCCAAATATTTATTATTAAGTAATTAAGGAGATTATTAGGAGATTATTATATTTTATAGCTGACTGTAGATGAATTCCAGCAGTACTATATTAAGGTGTAGTGTGGGCAGCAGAGTATGAAGCCAAACAGTGCCTCTCTGAACTGTACCAACGCACATATTAGGGATTGTTAGGGAAATTAAATATTTAAGGAATATTAGAATAGTTGCAAGAATGACCTCAGTTTCCAGAAGAGTAGGACGAAGAAAACAGAAAGAAATTAGATGACAGAAGAATAATTGAGAAATACAGTGATTACAGTAATTATAAGTAGAAGAGATGTGAACCTAAAGTATCATTGAATATTGTAGCCAACTATCAACAAATACTGTTTACAGAAATTAAAAATGATCAAGAATGTTAATTGAAATAATGAAATGTTATTAAATAAAGAACTATTAATACTAGTCTAATGAAGTTACATTGAGAATCCCATCGTCAACCATTAATATTGATATGAAGAAAATGCATGTGAAAAAGACAAGTTTATTTGACCTAAACTTCATTCAGGTAAACTAAACTTTTTTAGGAGGGGGAGCATATGTAACGCAACAGAAATGCTGTCATCCATGTTACATAAATATTATATTAACAAAATAATAAGCAAGTCAATATCTAACACCATGATAAAACAAAAGTCTAATAATTACATTTATGATTATAGATAAAGATAAATAAGGATGCAAGGTAGAAATAACGAGAATAAACAAACCTGTAAATTAGACAATAGTTAATGATCTATGTTCAGTGAAAAGTAAATCAATATGATACTGATGAGAAATGTAAGAAGTAGAATAGTACAGAAATGGTCAAAGTAAATGACCATGAAAGTAAACAAAAATGAAACAATAATTTACCTTATAGCAATAGCAAGTAAGGATTTTGAATTAAATGATATTATTTTGTGACAACGAATGTTATGATAAAGTTTATGTTATGTTATACCAATTACTTGTTGAGTTAATGAAAGGTAATGAAACAAGAGGTATTATTCAATTACTGTTATAGAATGATGTGGGAAGCAGATAGTTAGCGTTAATAGATTTCAATTTTCTTATATGTGATCCATAGATCAAGATAAAATTGTCATTGGATATGAAAAGAATAATTATTTATGTAAATGTTAATAGTTAAGATTTGATTATATGTATGAATTTATGTAAAAGGGCTATAGTTGTTCACCAGTTATAAACAAAGGTAGGTCTGTATACAACAAAAGGCCTAACAGCCAATAACACTATATAACTACTCCTAACATAAAGGTTAGGTACATAAGTTAATAATAATTAATGAATACGGTTCGAAGAGCTAGGAAAAAACATTAAATTAGTAATGATATATAATAAACCATCTCAATTTATACAAACTATGATAATGCCACAATGCCATGATATCGATTGATAACGTTGATATCGAAAAAAGTAATAAATATAAAAGAAACAGGCTCATATCAAAAAACCAGCAGAATATATGTAGAAAATAATAAACCAACTATCGGTAAAGTTATATTCCGATATGATAGCAAATTAATAAGGAATAGACAAAAAATATATGAAATAAACACTATATACAAAACTTGGAGAAGGAAGAAAAATAATGGGTTGCTATGGACTACAGGAAATGAAGAAGTTGTTGATTTTCAATTATTGCCTTTTATGATCTGAATGTGATGAGATTAAAAAACCTAAGAAATGTCTAATATAATCGGAATATTTTAAATTATTTGATCATCTTATAAAACACAAAATTTTAACGATAATATTCTTGACTCTTGCCAGTACAGTTTAACCAAACGAGTCTATAGTACGATATCACAATAAAAAATAAATAACTGGGTTCTACAAGGAAGGACTTGAATTGTCCCATATCCGAAAGGAGTTGACGATATATTAAACCCAATATAAAGAGTTAACTGTATCACAACCAATAATATACACTACACTGGAACTCATAACCTTATAAATACACGGAACATCACCAATTACTTCAGACGAGAGAAGAACGTATTTGGATCCAGAATTTACAGAAGGAACCAGTCTGGCAGTAAATCAACCTAGGAAGCTGTATTTCCGAGGTGAACAGGACAAGAATTCCATTTTATTAACATCCGAAGAAAGAAAATTGTACAACATAGCCATCCAGAACAGTGAAGTTATCAACCAACAGCCCACACGATTCGCTTCGTTCTAGTCTGGTAAATTATTATTGTATAAATCATATTAACTACACAACACTTCAAATTTGTAAATCTTGCATTCATATCTATGTATTTTTAATCTTCCGCACAGTTACAAGAACCTTCACACCCTGAATTAAGTTAATTACAAACTAAAACACATTATATAACCGAATCTAAATAAAGTATCGGACTGCTCAATAATCGATTCACGCAATCTATTGCCTTTGTGTATGCCAGTTGGAACATATCTCATTCAATGTTGAAGAAGTAAACAAATAAAGGACCTTTGTATAGTTGCAAAATCTTGTCATTTGGAGTATTATTTAATGAGTTGGGAATAAAAAAGTAACTGTCTAAGTATAGAATAATTGGTTAACCTAAACAGTGAATTAACCTCTAAGTTTCGTTGCCCCGGTACTACAGCGCTTATAGCGGAATTCTCCAACACCAAAGAGAGAGCGTTAAATTACAAAATTATACATATTTCTCTTCAAGGTATAATAGGGTTGAACGAAATTACAGAATAACACATTAATTATTTAAGTTTCAAGTACACTAACACTGATATTTTTTAGAGAGATAAGTTAATATTAGTTAATTAAATCACTATATCCCACAACTCCAAATATCTCAGATATTTAAATAATTGAAGTAAATTAAAATGACCTAAGAGAGTAAAGACAGGGGAACATACCCGTTCATAGCAACGAATAGGCTTATATTGTGTGAAAACAACGAGACGCTCATACTCGTCTTATAACAAATTGGCGCTCAACCAGTGTAGGGCTTAGGTTAAGTAAAACCATAAGTATATTAATATTACTTAACCAGAGGAGGCAACTGTGGGAGACTAGAAATACAATAGAGAAAGATGATACATAAGGAAACGAAAATGCAGGGACAAGAGAGACGATTAAGTTACGCGGAATGGGCAACAGTACTATTTAAGAAATTCAGCAAAGAGATGGGATACATAGAATAGAATACCAATGACCACGAAAGAGCGCAAATGAGTCGCGCGAATGCGTTGGGAACACCAGACGACAAAATGACATTGAGAGAGATTTATGATGAATTGTGGGAATTAGATGCCAGGTGTAATAAGGAAAAGACTATTGGGACGACTAACGAAAAAGACGATAACAAGGTGGAAAGGATGACTGAAGAAGATTGGGAAAGATGGGACGATAATGAAGAAAAAATGAAAACCGAAAGAATAGGAGAATACGCCCAGGTGACAGAACAATATACTCAGGAAGATTATGAACAATGGAAAAGAGAAATAAGACCACCTGAAAAACCAATACAAACAGAAAACAAAGAATTAAGGGAATGGATAAGGGTGATGTTTGAACTATCCCGAGAAGATATGTGTAACTGGAGGAAGAAACATAATCAAATAGAAGGATTTAGAGAGATGCCAAATAATAAAAAGCTAGAACAATCCAATGTACAAAAAGGAGTAAAAATAGTCAAAGCAAAGCAACAGAAGAAAATACCAGAACAAAAGAAGGAGGAAAGTTTCGAGGAATGGTGGGACAAATTTTTAAAAAAATTCGGTAAGGTAATCGAAGAATGTGATAGGAAAATGAGTGATGAGGAGCGACAACAACTTGGACAGTGGATAGAACGTTTCAAGAAAATGAATGAACCACTAGAAACCACTTCTGAAGGTAGAAAAGAAACAGAAATTAGAGAAGACCAAAATGCAGAGCCATCTGAAAATAAGAATAGAAAGGACAAGGAGGAGATCCAAACCATGGAAGAGAATAGCCAGAAAATAAGAAAAACATGCAGAAGGAAAATAGTCAATACAAAAGAAGAAATGGACATGAGGAAAGGTGGATTAATTAGTACATTTAACATCCCAATTAATGAAAGAAGGGAGTTATGTAAGGGTATGAAATATAGAAGAAACTTCATGAAAATGACCAAAATGAACCACCATGGGATAATTACAAAAACCTTAAATAAATTTAAATGTCATTTAAATAAATCAACAATCAAAAAGTATATGACCACATCAATTATATCGTTAACACGGAAGATACCCGTAAAACATTTAGTAAATAGTCCATATATCGAAGGGAAAGGAAGGGTAGAATATACCAGTGATTATGTTAGAATAGAGGAGATACGATACCTGATAATTCAAAGGGAGCTAAATATGACTGAGTACCCTGACTTAAATGAAGACTTTGCATCAGCCGAGTTACAGTATTGGCTTTGTATCATGCACAAGAGATATGTAAAAAGTGTAGAAATTGGTATGAACACTGCAGTCATCCGGACAACGGGTGCAGTCGAATTAATGGACCATGGTTAGAAAAGAAACAGTCAACCAGAAGAATGGGACTGATTTGATGAAAACTGACCAGGCAACCAATTGGAAAGAATACAGAAATATTATTTGATAAATGAATAAATTCTAAAATACAATAAGAACAACTTATAATCGATTTTGAAGAGAAAACACTTGTAAATAAAAGAGAATTTTTTGAACAATAAAATAAATAGAAAAAAAAATGTCATTCAAAATGAAGTAAGTCTGAATTACAATCTAGTTATGAAGAAGGTATTAAGAAGAAAAATAGAATTATTACTAAACGTTTACAAAGAAATAGTGTGAATAATGAATAATGAAACCCCAAGATTACAGAAGAAAGTTAGAATTATTACTAAACGTCTACAAAGAAATAGTGTGAATAATGAATAATGAAACCCCATGATAAAAGTTTTTACCTGAAATCTACCTATACAAAATAATAAAAGAAAAATCATATGACCTAAAATACATACCGCATTGCCAAGTGAAAGAAACAACTTCAGTAAATGATTGATTGTAACCAATGTAATATTAAAGAAAACGAGAAAAAAAGAATATTTATGAACATAATTCATTGAAATATAAACAGCCAAAATAATGAAATACGATAAGAAAAATAATAGTTGAGCTAAGGACTGTATCTAGTCAGAAACACAATTATAATGATAATCAAACAATAACTATTTAGAAAATATTGAGATCAGAAAAACAAATGAAGAAGATACTTAGCGTTATTATCACAACCAGAAAGAAAAAACAAAAATAATTACAAATGATAACTGTCAGAATTATCATCAAAGAATGTTTAAGGAAACTAAAATGGAATCACAAAGTATGAAGGATAGTAATAAAGAAATATAAAAGCAACAAAAGAAAAAAAATGTTTCCCAAATATTTATTATTAAGTAATTAAGGAGATTATTAGGAGATTATTATATTTTATAGCTGACTGTAGATGAATTCCAGCAGTACTATATTAAGGTGTAGTGTGGGCAGCAGAGTATGAAGCCAAACAGTGCCTCTCTGAACTGTACCAACGCACATATTAGGGATTGTTAGGGAAATTAAATATTTAAGGAATATTAGAATAGTTGCAAGAATGACCTCAGTTTCCAGAAGAGTAGGACGAAGAAAACAGAAAGAAATTAGATGACAGAAGAATAATTGAGAAATACAGTGATTACAGTAATTATAAGTAGAAGAGATGTGAACCTAAAGTATCATTGAATATTGTAGCCAACTATCAACAAATACTGTTTACAGAAATTAAAAATGATCAAGAATGTTAATTGAAATAATGAAATGTTATTAAATAAAGAACTATTAATACTAGTCTAATGAAGTTACATTGAGAATCCCATCGTCAACCATTAATATTGATATGAAGAAAATGCATGTGAAAAAGACAAGTTTATTTGACCTAAACTTCATTCAGGTAAACTAAACTTTTTTAGGAGGGGGAGCATATGTAACGCAACAGAAATGCTGTCATCCATGTTACATAAATATTATATTAACAAAATAATAAGCAAGTCAATATCTAACACCATGATAAAACAAAAGTCTAATAATTACATTTATGATTATAGATAAAGATAAATAAGGATGCAAGGTAGAAATAACGAGAATAAACAAACCTGTAAATTAGACAATAGTTAATGATCTATGTTCAGTGAAAAGTAAATCAATATGATACTGATGAGAAATGTAAGAAGTAGAATAGTACAGAAATGGTCAAAGTAAATGACCATGAAAGTAAACAAAAATGAAACAATAATTTACCTTATAGCAATAGCAAGTAAGGATTTTGAATTAAATGATATTATTTTGTGACAACGAATGTTATGATAAAGTTTATGTTATGTTATACCAATTACTTGTTGAGTTAATGAAAGGTAATGAAACAAGAGGTATTATTCAATTACTGTTATAGAATGATGTGGGAAGCAGATAGTTAGCGTTAATAGATTTCAATTTTCTTATATGTGATCCATAGATCAAGATAAAATTGTCATTGGATATGAAAAGAATAATTATTTATGTAAATGTTAATAGTTAAGATTTGATTATATGTATGAATTTATGTAAAAGGGCTATAGTTGTTCACCAGTTATAAACAAAGGTAGGTCTGTATACAACAAAAGGCCTAACAGCCAATAACACTATATAACTACTCCTAACATAAAGGTTAGGTACATAAGTTAATAATAATTAATGAATACGGTTCGAAGAGCTAGGAAAAAACATTAAATTAGTAATGATATATAATAAACCATCTCAATTTATACAAACTATGATAATGCCACAATGCCATGATATCGATTGATAACGTTGATATCGAAAAAAGTAATAAATATAAAAGAAACAGGCTCATATCAAAAAACCAGCAGAATATATGTAGAAAATAATAAACCAACTATCGGTAAAGTTATATTCCGATATGATAGCAAATTAATAAGGAATAGACAAAAAATATATGAAATAAACACTATATACAAAACTTGGAGAAGGAAGAAAAATAATGGGTTGCTATGGACTACAGGAAATGAAGAAGTTGTTGATTTTCAATTATTGCCTTTTATGATCTGAATGTGATGAGATTAAAAAACCTAAGAAATGTCTAATATAATCGGAATATTTTAAATTATTTGATCATCTTATAAAACACAAAATTTTAACGATAATATTCTTGACTCTTGCCAGTACAGTTTAACCAAACGAGTCTATAGTACGATATCACAATAAAAAATAAATAACTGGGTTCTACAAGGAAGGACTTGAATTGTCCCATATCCGAAAGGAGTTGACGATATATTAAACCCAATATAAAGAGTTAACTGTATCACAACCAATAATATACACTACACTGGAACTCATAACCTTATAAATACACGGAACATCACCAATTACTTCAGACGAGAGAAGAACGTATTTGGATCCAGAATTTACAGAAGGAACCAGTCTGGCAGTAAATCAACCTAGGAAGCTGTATTTCCGAGGTGAACAGGACAAGAATTCCATTTTATTAACATCCGAAGAAAGAAAATTGTACAACATAGCCATCCAGAACAGTGAAGTTATCAACCAACAGCCCACACGATTCGCTTCGTTCTAGTCTGGTAAATTATTATTGTATAAATCATATTAACTACACAACACTTCAAATTTGTAAATCTTGCATTCATATCTATGTATTTTTAATCTTCCGCACAGTTACAAGAACCTTCACACCCTGAATTAAGTTAATTACAAACTAAAACACATTATATAACCGAATCTAAATAAAGTATCGGACTGCTCAATAATCGATTCACGCAATCTATTGCCTTTGTGTATGCCAGTTGGAACATATCTCATTCAATGTTGAAGAAGTAAACAAATAAAGGACCTTTGTATAGTTGCAAAATCTTGTCATTTGGAGTATTATTTAATGAGTTGGGAATAAAAAAGTAACTGTCTAAGTATAGAATAATTGGTTAACCTAAACAGTGAATTAACCTCTAAGTTTCGTTGCCCCGGTACTACAGCGCTTATAGCGGAATTCTCCAACACCAAAGAGAGAGCGTTAAATTACAAAATTATACATATTTCTCTTCAAGGTATAATAGGGTTGAACGAAATTACAGAATAACACATTAATTATTTAAGTTTCAAGTACACTAACACTGATATTTTTTAGAGAGATAAGTTAATATTAGTTAATTAAATCACTATATCCCACAACTCCAAATATCTCAGATATTTAAATAATTGAAGTAAATTAAAATGACCTAAGAGAGTAAAGACAGGGGAACATACCCGTTCATAGCAACGAATAGGCTTATATTGTGTGAAAACAACGAGACGCTCATACTCGTCTTATAACAAATTGGCGCTCAACCAGTGTAGGGCTTAGGTTAAGTAAAACCATAAGTATATTAATATTACTTAACCAGAGGAGGCAACTGTGGGAGACTAGAAATACAATAGAGAAAGATGATACATAAGGAAACGAAAATGCAGGGACAAGAGAGACGATTAAGTTACGCGGAATGGGCAACAGTACTATTTAAGAAATTCAGCAAAGAGATGGGATACATAGAATAGAATACCAATGACCACGAAAGAGCGCAAATGAGTCGCGCGAATGCGTTGGGAACACCAGACGACAAAATGACATTGAGAGAGATTTATGATGAATTGTGGGAATTAGATGCCAGGTGTAATAAGGAAAAGACTATTGGGACGACTAACGAAAAAGACGATAACAAGGTGGAAAGGATGACTGAAGAAGATTGGGAAAGATGGGACGATAATGAAGAAAAAATGAAAACCGAAAGAATAGGAGAATACGCCCAGGTGACAGAACAATATACTCAGGAAGATTATGAACAATGGAAAAGAGAAATAAGACCACCTGAAAAACCAATACAAACAGAAAACAAAGAATTAAGGGAATGGATAAGGGTGATGTTTGAACTATCCCGAGAAGATATGTGTAACTGGAGGAAGAAACATAATCAAATAGAAGGATTTAGAGAGATGCCAAATAATAAAAAGCTAGAACAATCCAATGTACAAAAAGGAGTAAAAATAGTCAAAGCAAAGCAACAGAAGAAAATACCAGAACAAAAGAAGGAGGAAAGTTTCGAGGAATGGTGGGACAAATTTTTAAAAAAATTCGGTAAGGTAATCGAAGAATGTGATAGGAAAATGAGTGATGAGGAGCGACAACAACTTGGACAGTGGATAGAACGTTTCAAGAAAATGAATGAACCACTAGAAACCACTTCTGAAGGTAGAAAAGAAACAGAAATTAGAGAAGACCAAAATGCAGAGCCATCTGAAAATAAGAATAGAAAGGACAAGGAGGAGATCCAAACCATGGAAGAGAATAGCCAGAAAATAAGAAAAACATGCAGAAGGAAAATAGTCAATACAAAAGAAGAAATGGACATGAGGAAAGGTGGATTAATTAGTACATTTAACATCCCAATTAATGAAAGAAGGGAGTTATGTAAGGGTATGAAATATAGAAGAAACTTCATGAAAATGACCAAAATGAACCACCATGGGATAATTACAAAAACCTTAAATAAATTTAAATGTCATTTAAATAAATCAACAATCAAAAAGTATATGACCACATCAATTATATCGTTAACACGGAAGATACCCGTAAAACATTTAGTAAATAGTCCATATATCGAAGGGAAAGGAAGGGTAGAATATACCAGTGATTATGTTAGAATAGAGGAGATACGATACCTGATAATTCAAAGGGAGCTAAATATGACTGAGTACCCTGACTTAAATGAAGACTTTGCATCAGCCGAGTTACAGTATTGGCTTTGTATCATGCACAAGAGATATGTAAAAAGTGTAGAAATTGGTATGAACACTGCAGTCATCCGGACAACGGGTGCAGTCGAATTAATGGACCATGGTTAGAAAAGAAACAGTCAACCAGAAGAATGGGACTGATTTGATGAAAACTGACCAGGCAACCAATTGGAAAGAATACAGAAATATTATTTGATAAATGAATAAATTCTAAAATACAATAAGAACAACTTATAATCGATTTTGAAGAGAAAACACTTGTAAATAAAAGAGAATTTTTTGAACAATAAAATAAATAGAAAAAAAAATGTCATTCAAAATGAAGTAAGTCTGAATTACAATCTAGTTATGAAGAAGGTATTAAGAAGAAAAATAGAATTATTACTAAACGTTTACAAAGAAATAGTGTGAATAATGAATAATGAAACCCCAAGATTACAGAAGAAAGTTAGAATTATTACTAAACGTCTACAAAGAAATAGTGTGAATAATGAATAATGAAACCCCATGATAAAAGTTTTTACCTGAAATCTACCTATACAAAATAATAAAAGAAAAATCATATGACCTAAAATACATACCGCATTGCCAAGTGAAAGAAACAACTTCAGTAAATGATTGATTGTAACCAATGTAATATTAAAGAAAACGAGAAAAAAAGAATATTTATGAACATAATTCATTGAAATATAAACAGCCAAAATAATGAAATACGATAAGAAAAATAATAGTTGAGCTAAGGACTGTATCTAGTCAGAAACACAATTATAATGATAATCAAACAATAACTATTTAGAAAATATTGAGATCAGAAAAACAAATGAAGAAGATACTTAGCGTTATTATCACAACCAGAAAGAAAAAACAAAAATAATTACAAATGATAACTGTCAGAATTATCATCAAAGAATGTTTAAGGAAACTAAAATGGAATCACAAAGTATGAAGGATAGTAATAAAGAAATATAAAAGCAACAAAAGAAAAAAAATGTTTCCCAAATATTTATTATTAAGTAATTAAGGAGATTATTAGGAGATTATTATATTTTATAGCTGACTGTAGATGAATTCCAGCAGTACTATATTAAGGTGTAGTGTGGGCAGCAGAGTATGAAGCCAAACAGTGCCTCTCTGAACTGTACCAACGCACATATTAGGGATTGTTAGGGAAATTAAATATTTAAGGAATATTAGAATAGTTGCAAGAATGACCTCAGTTTCCAGAAGAGTAGGACGAAGAAAACAGAAAGAAATTAGATGACAGAAGAATAATTGAGAAATACAGTGATTACAGTAATTATAAGTAGAAGAGATGTGAACCTAAAGTATCATTGAATATTGTAGCCAACTATCAACAAATACTGTTTACAGAAATTAAAAATGATCAAGAATGTTAATTGAAATAATGAAATGTTATTAAATAAAGAACTATTAATACTAGTCTAATGAAGTTACATTGAGAATCCCATCGTCAACCATTACTATTTATATGAAGAAAATGCATGTGAAAAAGACAAGTTTATTTGACCTAAACTTCATTCAGGTAAACTAAACTTTTTTAGGAGGGGGAGCATATGTAACGCAACAGAAATGCTGTCATCCATGTTACATAAATATTATATTAACAAAATAATAAGCAAGTCAATATCTAACACCATGATAAAACAAAAGTCTAATAATTACATTTATGATTATAGATAAAGATAAATAAGGATGCAAGGTAGAAATAACGAGAATAAACAAACCTGTAAATTAGACAATAGTTAATGATCTATGTTCAGTGAAAAGTAAATCAATATGATACTGATGAGAAATGTAAGAAGTAGAATAGTACAGAAATGGTCAAAGTAAATGACCATGAAAGTAAACAAAAATGAAACAATAATTTACCTTATAGCAATAGCAAGTAAGGATTTTGAATTAAATGATATTATTTTGTGACAACGAATGTTATGATAAAGTTTATGTTATGTTATACCAATTACTTGTTGAGTTAATGAAAGGTAATGAAACAAGAGGTATTATTCAATTACTGTTATAGAATGATGTGGGAAGCAGATAGTTAGCGTTAATAGATTTCAATTTTCTTATATGTGATCCATAGATCAAGATAAAATTGTCATTGGATATGAAAAGAATAATTATTTATGTAAATGTTAATAGTTAAGATTTGATTATATGTATGAATTTATGTAAAAGGGCTATAGTTGTTCACCAGTTATAAACAAAGGTAGGTCTGTATACAACAAAAGGCCTAACAGCCAATAACACTATAGAACTACTCCTAACATAAAGGTTAGGTACATAAGTTAATAATAATTAATGAATACGGTTCGAAGAGCTAGGAAAAAACATTAAATTAGTAATGATATATAATAAACCATCTCAATTTATACAAATTATGATAATGCCACAATGCCATGATATCGATTGATAACGTTGATATCGAAAAAAGTAATAAATATAAAAGAAACAGGCTCATATCAAAAAACCAGCAGAATATATGTAGAAAATAATAAACCAACTATCGGTAAAGTTATATTCCGATATGATAGCAAATTAATAAGGAATAGACAAAAAATATATGAAATAAACACTATATACAAAACTTGGAGAAGGAAGAAAAATAATGGGTTGCTATGGACTACAGGAAATGAAGAAGTTGTTGATTTTCAATTATTGCCTTTTATGATCTGAATGTGATGAGATTAAAAAACCTAAGAAATGTCTAATATAATCGGAATATTTTAAATTATTTGATCATCTTATAAAACACAAAATTTTAACGATAATATTCTTGACTCTTGCCAGTACAGTTTAACCAAACGAGTCTATAGTACGATATCACAATAAAAAATAAATAACTGGGTTCTACAAGGAAGGACTTGAATTGTCCCATATCCGAAAGGAGTTGACGATATATTAAACCCAATATAAAGAGTTAACTGTATCACAACCAATAATATACACTACACTGGAACTCATAACCTTATAAATACACGGAACATCACCAATTACTTCAGACGAGAGAAGAACGTATTTGGATCCAGAATTTACAGAAGGAACCAGTCTGGCAGTAAATCAACCTAGGAAGCTGTATTTCCGAGGTGAACAGGACAAGAATTCCATTTTATTAACATCCGAAGAAAGAAAATTGTACAACATAGCCATCCAGAACAGTGAAGTTATCAACCAACAGCCCACACGATTCGCTTCGTTCTAGTCTGGTAAATTATTATTGTATAAATCATATTAACTACACAACACTTCAAATTTGTAAATCTTGCATTCATATCTATGTATTTTTAATCTTCCGCACAGTTACAAGAACCTTCACACCCTGAATTAAGTTAATTACAAACTAAAACACATTATATAACCGAATCTAAATAAAGTATCGGACTGCTCAATAATCGATTCACGCAATCTATTGCCTTTGTGTATGCCAGTTGGAACATATCTCATTCAATGTTGAAGAAGTAAACAAATAAAGGACCTTTGTATAGTTGCAAAATCTTGTCATTTGGAGTATTATTTAATGAGTTGGGAATAAAAAAGTAACTGTCTAAGTATAGAATAATTGGTTAACCTAAACAGTGAATTAACCTCTAAGTTTCGTTGCCCCGGTACTACAGCGCTTATAGCGGAATTCTCCAACACCAAAGAGAGAGCGTTAAATTACAAAATTATACATATTTCTCTTCAAGGTATAATAGGGTTGAACGAAATTACAGAATAACACATTAATTATTTAAGTTTCAAGTACACTAACACTGATATTTTTTAGAGAGATAAGTTAATATTAGTTAATTAAATCACTATATCCCACAACTCCAAATATCTCAGATATTTAAATAATTGAAGTAAATTAAAATGACCTAAGAGAGTAAAGACAGGGGAACATACCCGTTCATAGCAACGAATAGGCTTATATTGTGTGAAAACAACGAGACGCTCATACTCGTCTTATAACAAATTGGCGCTCAACCAGTGTAGGGCTTAGGTTAAGTAAAACCATAAGTATATTAATATTACTTAACCAGAGGAGGCAACTGTGGGAGACTAGAAATACAATAGAGAAAGATGATACATAAGGAAACGAAAATGCAGGGACAAGAGAGACGATTAAGTTACGCGGAATGGGCAACAGTACTATTTAAGAAATTCAGCAAAGAGATGGGATACATAGAATAGAATACCAATGACCACGAAAGAGCGCAAATGAGTCGCGCGAATGCGTTGGGAACACCAGACGACAAAATGACATTGAGAGAGATTTATGATGAATTGTGGGAATTAGATGCCAGGTGTAATAAGGAAAAGACTATTGGGACGACTAACGAAAAAGACGATAACAAGGTGGAAAGGATGACTGAAGAAGATTGGGAAAGATGGGACGATAATGAAGAAAAAATGAAAACCGAAAGAATAGGAGTATACGCCCAGGTGACAGAACAATATACTCAGGAAGATTATGAACAATGGAAAAGAGAAATAAGACCACCTGAAAAACCAATACAAACAGAAAACAAAGAATTAAGGGAATGGATAAGGGTGATGTTTGAACTATCCCGAGAAGATATGTGTAACTGGAGGAAGAAACATAATCAAATAGAAGGATTTAGAGAGATGCCAAATAATAAAAAGCTAGAACAATCCAATGTACAAAAAGGAGTAAAAATAGTCAAAGCAAAGCAACAGAAGAAAATACCAGAACAAAAGAAGGAGGAAAGTTTCGAGGAATGGTGGGACAAATTTTTAAAAAAATTCGGTAAGGTAATCGAAGAATGTGATAGGAAAATGAGTGATGAGGAGCGACAACAACTTGGACAGTGGATAGAACGTTTCAAGAAAATGAATGAACCACTAGAAACCACTTCTGAAGGTAGAAAAGAAACAGAAATTAGAGAAGACCAAAATGCAGAGCCATCTGAAAATAAGAATAGAAAGGACAAGGAGGAGATCCAAACCATGGAAGAGAATAGCCAGAAAATAAGAAAAACATGCAGAAGGAAAATAGTCAATACAAAAGAAGAAATGGACATGAGGAAAGGTGGATTAATTAGTACATTTAACATCCCAATTAATGAAAGAAGGGAGTTATGTAAGGGTATGAAATATAGAAGAAACTTCATGAAAATGACCAAAATGAACCACCATGGGATAATTACAAAAACCTTAAATAAATTTAAATGTCATTTAAATAAATCAACAATCAAAAAGTATATGACCACATCAATTATATCGTTAACACGGAAGATACCCGTAAAACATTTAGTAAATAGTCCATATATCGAAGGGAAAGGAAGGGTAGAATATACCAGTGATTATGTTAGAATAGAGGAGATACGATACCTGATAATTCAAAGGGAGCTAAATATGACTGAGTACCCTGACTTAAATGAAGACTTTGCATCAGCCGAGTTACAGTATTGGCTTTGTATCATGCACAAGAGATATGTAAAAAGTGTAGAAATTGGTATGAACACTGCAGTCATCCGGACAACGGGTGCAGTCGAATTAATGGACCATGGTTAGAAAAGAAACAGTCAACCAGAAGAATGGGACTGATTTGATGAAAACTGACCAGGCAACCAATTGGAAAGAATACAGAAATATTATTTGATAAATGAATAAATTCTAAAATACAATAAGAACAACTTATAATCGATTTTGAAGAGAAAACACTTGTAAATAAAAGAGAATTTTTTGAACAATAAAATAAATAGAAAAAAAAATGTCATTCAAAATGAAGTAAGTCTGAATTACAATCTAGTTATGAAGAAGGTATTAAGAAGAAAAATAGAATTATTACTAAACGTTTACAAAGAAATAGTGTGAATAATGAATAATGAAACCCCAAGATTACAGAAGAAAGTTAGAATTATTACTAAACGTCTACAAAGAAATAGTGTGAATAATGAATAATGAAACCCCATGATAAAAGTTTTTACCTGAAATCTACCTATACAAAATAATAAAAGAAAAATCATATGACCTAAAATACATACCGCATTGCCAAGTGAAAGAAACAACTTCAGTAAATGATTGATTGTAACCAATGTAATATTAAAGAAAACGAGAAAAAAAGAATATTTATGAACATAATTCATTGAAATATAAACAGCCAAAATAATGAAATACGATAAGAAAAATAATAGTTGAGCTAAGGACTGTATCTAGTCAGAAACACAATTATAATGATAATCAAACAATAACTATTTAGAAAATATTGAGATCAGAAAAACAAATGAAGAAGATACTTAGCGTTATTATCACAACCAGAAAGAAAAAACAAAAATAATTACAAATGATAACTGTCAGAATTATCATCAAAGAATGTTTAAGGAAACTAAAATGGAATCACAAAGTATGAAGGATAGTAATAAAGAAATATAAAAGCAACAAAAGAAAAAAAATGTTTCCCAAATATTTATTATTAAGTAATTAAGGAGATTATTAGGAGATTATTATATTTTATAGCTGACTGTAGATGAATTCCAGCAGTACTATATTAAGGTGTAGTGTGGGCAGCAGAGTATGAAGCCAAACAGTGCCTCTCTGAACTGTACCAACGCACATATTAGGGATTGTTAGGGAAATTAAATATTTAAGGAATATTAGAATAGTTGCAAGAATGACCTCAGTTTCCAGAAGAGTAGGACGAAGAAAACAGAAAGAAATTAGATGACAGAAGAATAATTGAGAAATACAGTGATTACAGTAATTATAAGTAGAAGAGATGTGAACCTAAAGTATCATTGAATATTGTAGCCAACTATCAACAAATACTGTTTACAGAAATTAAAAATGATCAAGAATGTTAATTGAAATAATGAAATGTTATTAAATAAAGAACTATTAATACTAGTCTAATGAAGTTACATTGAGAATCCCATCGTCAACCATTACTATTTATATGAAGAAAATGCATGTGAAAAAGACAAGTTTATTTGACCTAAACTTCATTCAGGTAAACTAAACTTTTTTAGGAGGGGGAGCATATGTAACGCAACAGAAATGCTGTCATCCATGTTACATAAATATTATATTAACAAAATAATAAGCAAGTCAATATCTAACACCATGATAAAACAAAAGTCTAATAATTACATTTATGATTATAGATAAAGATAAATAAGGATGCAAGGTAGAAATAACGAGAATAAACAAACCTGTAAATTAGACAATAGTTAATGATCTATGTTCAGTGAAAAGTAAATCAATATGATACTGATGAGAAATGTAAGAAGTAGAATAGTACAGAAATGGTCAAAGTAAATGACCATGAAAGTAAACAAAAATGAAACAATAATTTACCTTATAGCAATAGCAAGTAAGGATTTTGAATTAAATGATATTATTTTGTGACAACGAATGTTATGATAAAGTTTATGTTATGTTATACCAATTACTTGTTGAGTTAATGAAAGGTAATGAAACAAGAGGTATTATTCAATTACTGTTATAGAATGATGTGGGAAGCAGATAGTTAGCGTTAATAGATTTCAATTTTCTTATATGTGATCCATAGATCAAGATAAAATTGTCATTGGATATGAAAAGAATAATTATTTATGTAAATGTTAATAGTTAAGATTTGATTATATGTATGAATTTATGTAAAAGGGCTATAGTTGTTCACCAGTTATAAACAAAGGTAGGTCTGTATACAACAAAAGGCCTAACAGCCAATAACACTATAGAACTACTCCTAACATAAAGGTTAGGTACATAAGTTAATAATAATTAATGAATACGGTTCGAAGAGCTAGGAAAAAACATTAAATTAGTAATGATATATAATAAACCATCTCAATTTATACAAACTATGATAATGCCACAATGCCATGATATCGATTGATAACGTTGATATCGAAAAAAGTAATAAATATAAAAGAAACAGGCTCATATCAAAAAACCAGCAGAATATATGTAGAAAATAATAAACCAACTATCGGTAAAGTTATATTCCGATATGATAGCAAATTAATAAGGAATAGACAAAAAATATATGAAATAAACACTATATACAAAACTTGGAGAAGGAAGAAAAATAATGGGTTGCTATGGACTACAGGAAATGAAGAAGTTGTTGATTTTCAATTATTGCCTTTTATGATCTGAATGTGATGAGATTAAAAAACCTAAGAAATGTCTAATATAATCGGAATATTTTAAATTATTTGATCATCTTATAAAACACAAAATTTTAACGATAATATTCTTGACTCTTGCCAGTACAGTTTAACCAAACGAGTCTATAGTACGATATCACAATAAAAAATAAATAACTGGGTTCTACAAGGAAGGACTTGAATTGTCCCATATCCGAAAGGAGTTGACGATATATTAAACCCAATATAAAGAGTTAACTGTATCACAACCAATAATATACACTACACTGGAACTCATAACCTTATAAATACACGGAACATCACCAATTACTTCAGACGAGAGAAGAACGTATTTGGATCCAGAATTTACAGAAGGAACCAGTCTGGCAGTAAATCAACCTAGGAAGCTGTATTTCCGAGGTGAACAGGACAAGAATTCCATTTTATTAACATCCGAAGAAAGAAAATTGTACAACATAGCCATCCAGAACAGTGAAGTTATCAACCAACAGCCCACACGATTCGCTTCGTTCTAGTCTGGTAAATTATTATTGTATAAATCATATTAACTACACAACACTTCAAATTTGTAAATCTTGCATTCATATCTATGTATTTTTAATCTTCCGCACAGTTACAAGAACCTTCACACCCTGAATTAAGTTAATTACAAACTAAAACACATTATATAACCGAATCTAAATAAAGTATCGGACTGCTCAATAATCGATTCACGCAATCTATTGCCTTTGTGTATGCCAGTTGGAACATATCTCATTCAATGTTGAAGAAGTAAACAAATAAAGGACCTTTGTATAGTTGCAAAATCTTGTCATTTGGAGTATTATTTAATGAGTTGGGAATAAAAAAGTAACTGTCTAAGTATAGAATAATTGGTTAACCTAAACAGTGAATTAACCTCTAAGTTTCGTTGCCCCGGTACTACAGCGCTTATAGCGGAATTCTCCAACACCAAAGAGAGAGCGTTAAATTACAAAATTATACATATTTCTCTTCAAGGTATAATAGGGTTGAACGAAATTACAGAATAACACATTAATTATTTAAGTTTCAAGTACACTAACACTGATATTTTTTAGAGAGATAAGTTAATATTAGTTAATTAAATCACTATATCCCACAACTCCAAATATCTCAGATATTTAAATAATTGAAGTAAATTAAAATGACCTAAGAGAGTAAAGACAGGGGAACATACCCGTTCATAGCAACGAATAGGCTTATATTGTGTGAAAACAACGAGACGCTCATACTCGTCTTATAACAAATTGGCGCTCAACCAGTGTAGGGCTTAGGTTAAGTAAAACCATAAGTATATTAATATTACTTAACCAGAGGAGGCAACTGTGGGAGACTAGAAATACAATAGAGAAAGATGATACATAAGGAAACGAAAATGCAGGGACAAGAGAGACGATTAAGTTACGCGGAATGGGCAACAGTACTATTTAAGAAATTCAGCAAAGAGATGGGATACATAGAATAGAATACCAATGACCACGAAAGAGCGCAAATGAGTCGCGCGAATGCGTTGGGAACACCAGACGACAAAATGACATTGAGAGAGATTTATGATGAATTGTGGGAATTAGATGCCAGGTGTAATAAGGAAAAGACTATTGGGACGACTAACGAAAAAGACGATAACAAGGTGGAAAGGATGACTGAAGAAGATTGGGAAAGATGGGACGATAATGAAGAAAAAATGAAAACCGAAAGAATAGGAGAATACGCCCAGGTGACAGAACAATATACTCAGGAAGATTATGAACAATGGAAAAGAGAAATAAGACCACCTGAAAAACCAATACAAACAGAAAACAAAGAATTAAGGGAATGGATAAGGGTGATGTTTGAACTATCCCGAGAAGATATGTGTAACTGGAGGAAGAAACATAATCAAATAGAAGGATTTAGAGAGATGCCAAATAATAAAAAGCTAGAACAATCCAATGTACAAAAAGGAGTAAAAATAGTCAAAGCAAAGCAACAGAAGAAAATACCAGAACAAAAGAAGGAGGAAAGTTTCGAGGAATGGTGGGACAAATTTTTAAAAAAATTCGGTAAGGTAATCGAAGAATGTGATAGGAAAATGAGTGATGAGGAGCGACAACAACTTGGACAGTGGATAGAACGTTTCAAGAAAATGAATGAACCACTAGAAACCACTTCTGAAGGTAGAAAAGAAACAGAAATTAGAGAAGACCAAAATGCAGAGCCATCTGAAAATAAGAATAGAAAGGACAAGGAGGAGATCCAAACCATGGAAGAGAATAGCCAGAAAATAAGAAAAACATGCAGAAGGAAAATAGTCAATACAAAAGAAGAAATGGACATGAGGAAAGGTGGATTAATTAGTACATTTAACATCCCAATTAATGAAAGAAGGGAGTTATGTAAGGGTATGAAATATAGAAGAAACTTCATGAAAATGACCAAAATGAACCACCATGGGATAATTACAAAAACCTTAAATAAATTTAAATGTCATTTAAATAAATCAACAATCAAAAAGTATATGACCACATCAATTATATCGTTAACACGGAAGATACCCGTAAAACATTTAGTAAATAGTCCATATATCGAAGGGAAAGGAAGGGTAGAATATACCAGTGATTATGTTAGAATAGAGGAGATACGATACCTGATAATTCAAAGGGAGCTAAATATGACTGAGTACCCTGACTTAAATGAAGACTTTGCATCAGCCGAGTTACAGTATTGGCTTTGTATCATGCACAAGAGATATGTAAAAAGTGTAGAAATTGGTATGAACACTGCAGTCATCCGGACAACGGGTGCAGTCGAATTAATGGACCATGGTTAGAAAAGAAACAGTCAACCAGAAGAATGGGACTGATTTGATGAAAACTGACCAGGCAACCAATTGGAAAGAATACAGAAATATTATTTGATAAATGAATAAATTCTAAAATACAATAAGAACAACTTATAATCGATTTTGAAGAGAAAACACTTGTAAATAAAAGAGAATTTTTTGAACAATAAAATAAATAGAAAAAAAAATGTCATTCAAAATGAAGTAAGTCTGAATTACAATCTAGTTATGAAGAAGGTATTAAGAAGAAAAATAGAATTATTACTAAACGTTTACAAAGAAATAGTGTGAATAATGAATAATGAAACCCCAAGATTACAGAAGAAAGTTAGAATTATTACTAAACGTCTACAAAGAAATAGTGTGAATAATGAATAATGAAACCCCATGATAAAAGTTTTTACCTGAAATCTACCTATACAAAATAATAAAAGAAAAATCATATGACCTAAAATACATACCGCATTGCCAAGTGAAAGAAACAACTTCAGTAAATGATTGATTGTAACCAATGTAATATTAAAGAAAACGAGAAAAAAAGAATATTTATGAACATAATTCATTGAAATATAAACAGCCAAAATAATGAAATACGATAAGAAAAATAATAGTTGAGCTAAGGACTGTATCTAGTCAGAAACACAATTATAATGATAATCAAACAATAACTATTTAGAAAATATTGAGATCAGAAAAACAAATGAAGAAGATACTTAGCGTTATTATCACAACCAGAAAGAAAAAACAAAAATAATTACAAATGATAACTGTCAGAATTATCATCAAAGAATGTTTAAGGAAACTAAAATGGAATCACAAAGTATGAAGGATAGTAATAAAGAAATATAAAAGCAACAAAAGAAAAAAAATGTTTCCCAAATATTTATTATTAAGTAATTAAGGAGATTATTAGGAGATTATTATATTTTATAGCTGACTGTAGATGAATTCCAGCAGTACTATATTAAGGTGTAGTGTGGGCAGCAGAGTATGAAGCCAAACAGTGCCTCTCTGAACTGTACCAACGCACATATTAGGGATTGTTAGGGAAATTAAATATTTAAGGAATATTAGAATAGTTGCAAGAATGACCTCAGTTTCCAGAAGAGTAGGACGAAGAAAACAGAAAGAAATTAGATGACAGAAGAATAATTGAGAAATACAGTGATTACAGTAATTATAAGTAGAAGAGATGTGAACCTAAAGTATCATTGAATATTGTAGCCAACTATCAACAAATACTGTTTACAGAAATTAAAAATGATCAAGAATGTTAATTGAAATAATGAAATGTTATTAAATAAAGAACTATTAATACTAGTCTAATGAAGTTACATTGAGAATCCCATCGTCAACCATTACTATTTATATGAAGAAAATGCATGTGAAAAAGACAAGTTTATTTGACCTAAACTTCATTCAGGTAAACTAAACTTTTTTAGGAGGGGGAGCATATGTAACGCAACAGAAATGCTGTCATCCATGTTACATAAATATTATATTAACAAAATAATAAGCAAGTCAATATCTAACACCATGATAAAACAAAAGTCTAATAATTACATTTATGATTATAGATAAAGATAAATAAGGATGCAAGGTAGAAATAACGAGAATAAACAAACCTGTAAATTAGACAATAGTTAATGATCTATGTTCAGTGAAAAGTAAATCAATATGATACTGATGAGAAATGTAAGAAGTAGAATAGTACAGAAATGGTCAAAGTAAATGACCATGAAAGTAAACAAAAATGAAACAATAATTTACCTTATAGCAATAGCAAGTAAGGATTTTGAATTAAATGATATTATTTTGTGACAACGAATGTTATGATAAAGTTTATGTTATGTTATACCAATTACTTGTTGAGTTAATGAAAGGTAATGAAACAAGAGGTATTATTCAATTACTGTTATAGAATGATGTGGGAAGCAGATAGTTAGCATTAATAGATTTCAATTTTCTTATATGTGATCCATAGATCAAGATAAAATTGTCATTGGATATGAAAAGAATAATTATTTATGTAAATGTTAATAGTTAAGATTTGATTATATGTATGAATTTATGTAAAAGGGCTATAGTTGTTCACCAGTTATAAACAAAGGTAGGTCTGTATACAACAAAAGGCCTAACAGCCAATAACACTATAGAACTACTCCTAACATAAAGGTTAGGTACATAAGTTAATAATAATTAATGAATACGGTTCGAAGAGCTAGGAAAAAACATTAAATTAGTAATGATATATAATAAACCATCTCAATTTATACAAATTATGATAATGCCACAATGCCATGATATCGATTGATAACGTTGATATCGAAAAAAGTAATAAATATAAAAGAAACAGGCTCATATCAAAAAACCAGCAGAATATATGTAGAAAATAATAAACCAACTATCGGTAAAGTTATATTCCGATATGATAGCAAATTAATAAGGAATAGACAAAAAATATATGAAATAAACACTATATACAAAACTTGGAGAAGGAAGAAAAATAATGGGTTGCTATGGACTACAGGAAATGAAGAAGTTGTTGATTTTCAATTATTGCCTTTTATGATCTGAATGTGATGAGATTAAAAAACCTAAGAAATGTCTAATATAATCGGAATATTTTAAATTATTTGATCATCTTATAAAACACAAAATTTTAACGATAATATTCTTGACTCTTGCCAGTACAGTTTAACCAAACGAGTCTATAGTACGATATCACAATAAAAAATAAATAACTGGGTTCTACAAGGAAGGACTTGAATTGTCCCATATCCGAAAGGAGTTGACGATATATTAAACCCAATATAAAGAGTTAACTGTATCACAACCAATAATATACACTACACTGGAACTCATAACCTTATAAATACACGGAACATCACCAATTACTTCAGACGAGAGAAGAACGTATTTGGATCCAGAATTTACAGAAGGAACCAGTCTGGCAGTAAATCAACCTAGGAAGCTGTATTTCCGAGGTGAACAGGACAAGAATTCCATTTTATTAACATCTGAAGAAAGAAAATTGTACAACATAGCCATCCAGAACAGTGAAGTTATCAACCAACAGCCCACACGATTCGCTTCGTTCTAGTCTGGTAAATTATTATTGTATAAATCATATTAACTACACAACACTTCAAATTTGTAAATCTTGCATTCATATCTATGTATTTTTAATCTTCCGCACAGTTACAAGAACCTTCACACCCTGAATTAAGTTAATTACAAACTAAAACACATTATATAACCGAATCTAAATAAAGTATCGGACTGCTCAATAATCGATTCACGCAATCTATTGCCTTTGTGTATGCCAGTTGGAACATATCTCATTCAATGTTGAAGAAGTAAACAAATAAAGGACCTTTGTATAGTTGCAAAATCTTGTCATTTGGAGTATTATTTAATGAGTTGGGAATAAAAAAGTAACTGTCTAAGTATAGAATAATTGGTTAACCTAAACAGTGAATTAACCTCTAAGTTTCGTTGCCCCGGTACTACAGCGCTTATAGCGGAATTCTCCAACACCAAAGAGAGAGCGTTAAATTACAAAATTATACATATTTCTCTTCAAGGTATAATAGGGTTGAACGAAATTACAGAATAACACATTAATTATTTAAGTTTCAAGTACACTAACACTGATATTTTTTAGAGAGATAAGTTAATATTAGTTAATTAAATCACTATATCCCACAACTCCAAATATCTCAGATATTTAAATAATTGAAGTAAATTAAAATGACCTAAGAGAGTAAAGACAGGGGAACATACCCGTTCATAGCAACGAATAGGCTTATATTGTGTGAAAACAACGAGACGCTCATACTCGTCTTATAACAAATTGGCGCTCAACCAGTGTAGGGCTTAGGTTAAGTAAAACCATAAGTATATTAATATTACTTAACCAGAGGAGGCAACTGTGGGAGACTAGAAATACAATAGAGAAAGATGATACATAAGGAAACGAAAATGCAGGGACAAGAGAGACGATTAAGTTACGCGGAATGGGCAACAGTACTATTTAAGAAATTCAGCAAAGAGATGGGATACATAGAATAGAATACCAATGACCACGAAAGAGCGCAAATGAGTCGCGCGAATGCGTTGGGAACACCAGACGACAAAATGACATTGAGAGAGATTTATGATGAATTGTGGGAATTAGATGCCAGGTGTAATAAGGAAAAGACTATTGGGACGACTAACGAAAAAGACGATAACAAGGTGGAAAGGATGACTGAAGAAGATTGGGAAAGATGGGACGATAATGAAGAAAAAATGAAAACCGAAAGAATAGGAGTATACGCCCAGGTGACAGAACAATATACTCAGGAAGATTATGAACAATGGAAAAGAGAAATAAGACCACCTGAAAAACCAATACAAACAGAAAACAAAGAATTAAGGGAATGGATAAGGGTGATGTTTGAACTATCCCGAGAAGATATGTGTAACTGGAGGAAGAAACATAATCAAATAGAAGGATTTAGAGAGATGCCAAATAATAAAAAGCTAGAACAATCCAATGTACAAAAAGGAGTAAAAATAGTCAAAGCAAAGCAACAGAAGAAAATACCAGAACAAAAGAAGGAGGAAAGTTTCGAGGAATGGTGGGACAAATTTTTAAAAAAATTCGGTAAGGTAATCGAAGAATGTGATAGGAAAATGAGTGATGAGGAGCGACAACAACTTGGACAGTGGATAGAACGTTTCAAGAAAATGAATGAACCACTAGAAACCACTTCTGAAGGTAGAAAAGAAACAGAAATTAGAGAAGACCAAAATGCAGAGCCATCTGAAAATAAGAATAGAAAGGACAAGGAGGAGATCCAAACCATGGAAGAGAATAGCCAGAAAATAAGAAAAACATGCAGAAGGAAAATAGTCAATACAAAAGAAGAAATGGACATGAGGAAAGGTGGATTAATTAGTACATTTAACATCCCAATTAATGAAAGAAGGGAGTTATGTAAGGGTATGAAATATAGAAGAAACTTCATGAAAATGACCAAAATGAACCACCATGGGATAATTACAAAAACCTTAAATAAATTTAAATGTCATTTAAATAAATCAACAATCAAAAAGTATATGACCACATCAATTATATCGTTAACACGGAAGATACCCGTAAAACATTTAGTAAATAGTCCATATATCGAAGGGAAAGGAAGGGTAGAATATACCAGTGATTATGTTAGAATAGAGGAGATACGATACCTGATAATTCAAAGGGAGCTAAATATGACTGAGTACCCTGACTTAAATGAAGACTTTGCATCAGCCGAGTTACAGTATTGGCTTTGTATCATGCACAAGAGATATGTAAAAAGTGTAGAAATTGGTATGAACACTGCAGTCATCCGGACAACGGGTGCAGTCGAATTAATGGACCATGGTTAGAAAAGAAACAGTCAACCAGAAGAATGGGACTGATTTGATGAAAACTGACCAGGCAACCAATTGGAAAGAATACAGAAATATTATTTGATAAATGAATAAATTCTAAAATACAATAAGAACAACTTATAATCGATTTTGAAGAGAAAACACTTGTAAATAAAAGAGAATTTTTTGAACAATAAAATAAATAGAAAAAAAAATGTCATTCAAAATGAAGTAAGTCTGAATTACAATCTAGTTATGAAGAAGGTATTAAGAAGAAAAATAGAATTATTACTAAACGTTTACAAAGAAATAGTGTGAATAATGAATAATGAAACCCCAAGATTACAGAAGAAAGTTAGAATTATTACTAAACGTCTACAAAGAAATAGTGTGAATAATGAATAATGAAACCCCATGATAAAAGTTTTTACCTGAAATCTACCTATACAAAATAATAAAAGAAAAATCATATGACCTAAAATACATACCGCATTGCCAAGTGAAAGAAACAACTTCAGTAAATGATTGATTGTAACCAATGTAATATTAAAGAAAACGAGAAAAAAAGAATATTTATGAACATAATTCATTGAAATATAAACAGCCAAAATAATGAAATACGATAAGAAAAATAATAGTTGAGCTAAGGACTGTATCTAGTCAGAAACACAATTATAATGATAATCAAACAATAACTATTTAGAAAATATTGAGATCAGAAAAACAAATGAAGAAGATACTTAGCGTTATTATCACAACCAGAAAGAAAAAACAAAAATAATTACAAATGATAACTGTCAGAATTATCATCAAAGAATGTTTAAGGAAACTAAAATGGAATCACAAAGTATGAAGGATAGTAATAAAGAAATATAAAAGCAACAAAAGAAAAAAAATGTTTCCCAAATATTTATTATTAAGTAATTAAGGAGATTATTAGGAGATTATTATATTTTATAGCTGACTGTAGATGAATTCCAGCAGTACTATATTAAGGTGTAGTGTGGGCAGCAGAGTATGAAGCCAAACAGTGCCTCTCTGAACTGTACCAACGCACATATTAGGGATTGTTAGGGAAATTAAATATTTAAGGAATATTAGAATAGTTGCAAGAATGACCTCAGTTTCCAGAAGAGTAGGACGAAGAAAACAGAAAGAAATTAGATGACAGAAGAATAATTGAGAAATACAGTGATTACAGTAATTATAAGTAGAAGAGATGTGAACCTAAAGTATCATTGAATATTGTAGCCAACTATCAACAAATACTGTTTACAGAAATTAAAAATGATCAAGAATGTTAATTGAAATAATGAAATGTTATTAAATAAAGAACTATTAATACTAGTCTAATGAAGTTACATTGAGAATCCCATCGTCAACCATTACTATTTATATGAAGAAAATGCATGTGAAAAAGACAAGTTTATTTGACCTAAACTTCATTCAGGTAAACTAAACTTTTTTAGGAGGGGGAGCATATGTAACGCAACAGAAATGCTGTCATCCATGTTACATAAATATTATATTAACAAAATAATAAGCAAGTCAATATCTAACACCATGATAAAACAAAAGTCTAATAATTACATTTATGATTATAGATAAAGATAAATAAGGATGCAAGGTAGAAATAACGAGAATAAACAAACCTGTAAATTAGACAATAGTTAATGATCTATGTTCAGTGAAAAGTAAATCAATATGATACTGATGAGAAATGTAAGAAGTAGAATAGTACAGAAATGGTCAAAGTAAATGACCATGAAAGTAAACAAAAATGAAACAATAATTTACCTTATAGCAATAGCAAGTAAGGATTTTGAATTAAATGATATTATTTTGTGACAACGAATGTTATGATAAAGTTTATGTTATGTTATACCAATTACTTGTTGAGTTAATGAAAGGTAATGAAACAAGAGGTATTATTCAATTACTGTTATAGAATGATGTGGGAAGCAGATAGTTAGCGTTAATAGATTTCAATTTTCTTATATGTGATCCATAGATCAAGATAAAATTGTCATTGGATATGAAAAGAATAATTATTTATGTAAATGTTAATAGTTAAGATTTGATTATATGTATGAATTTATGTAAAAGGGCTATAGTTGTTCACCAGTTATAAACAAAGGTAGGTCTGTATACAACAAAAGGCCTAACAGCCAATAACACTATAGAACTACTCCTAACATAAAGGTTAGGTACATAAGTTAATAATAATTAATGAATACGGTTCGAAGAGCTAGGAAAAAACATTAAATTAGTAATGATATATAATAAACCATCTCAATTTATACAAATTATGATAATGCCACAATGCCATGATATCGATTGATAACGTTGATATCGAAAAAAGTAATAAATATAAAAGAAACAGGCTCATATCAAAAAACCAGCAGAATATATGTAGAAAATAATAAACCAACTATCGGTAAAGTTATATTCCGATATGATAGCAAATTAATAAGGAATAGACAAAAAATATATGAAATAAACACTATATACAAAACTTGGAGAAGGAAGAAAAATAATGGGTTGCTATGGACTACAGGAAATGAAGAAGTTGTTGATTTTCAATTATTGCCTTTTATGATCTGAATGTGATGAGATTAAAAAACCTAAGAAATGTCTAATATAATCGGAATATTTTAAATTATTTGATCATCTTATAAAACACAAAATTTTAACGATAATATTCTTGACTCTTGCCAGTACAGTTTAACCAAACGAGTCTATAGTACGATATCACAATAAAAAATAAATAACTGGGTTCTACAAGGAAGGACTTGAATTGTCCCATATCCGAAAGGAGTTGACGATATATTAAACCCAATATAAAGAGTTAACTGTATCACAACCAATAATATACACTACACTGGAACTCATAACCTTATAAATACACGGAACATCACCAATTACTTCAGACGAGAGAAGAACGTATTTGGATCCAGAATTTACAGAAGGAACCAGTCTGGCAGTAAATCAACCTAGGAAGCTGTATTTCCGAGGTGAACAGGACAAGAATTCCATTTTATTAACATCCGAAGAAAGAAAATTGTACAACATAGCCATCCAGAACAGTGAAGTTATCAACCAACAGCCCACACGATTCGCTTCGTTCTAGTCTGGTAAATTATTATTGTATAAATCATATTAACTACACAACACTTCAAATTTGTAAATCTTGCATTCATATCTATGTATTTTTAATCTTCCGCACAGTTACAAGAACCTTCACACCCTGAATTAAGTTAATTACAAACTAAAACACATTATATAACCGAATCTAAATAAAGTATCGGACTGCTCAATAATCGATTCACGCAATCTATTGCCTTTGTGTATGCCAGTTGGAACATATCTCATTCAATGTTGAAGAAGTAAACAAATAAAGGACCTTTGTATAGTTGCAAAATCTTGTCATTTGGAGTATTATTTAATGAGTTGGGAATAAAAAAGTAACTGTCTAAGTATAGAATAATTGGTTAACCTAAACAGTGAATTAACCTCTAAGTTTCGTTGCCCCGGTACTACAGCGCTTATAGCGGAATTCTCCAACACCAAAGAGAGAGCGTTAAATTACAAAATTATACATATTTCTCTTCAAGGTATAATAGGGTTGAACGAAATTACAGAATAACACATTAATTATTTAAGTTTCAAGTACACTAACACTGATATTTTTTAGAGAGATAAGTTAATATTAGTTAATTAAATCACTATATCCCACAACTCCAAATATCTCAGATATTTAAATAATTGAAGTAAATTAAAATGACCTAAGAGAGTAAAGACAGGGGAACATACCCGTTCATAGCAACGAATAGGCTTATATTGTGTGAAAACAACGAGACGCTCATACTCGTCTTATAACAAATTGGCGCTCAACCAGTGTAGGGCTTAGGTTAAGTAAAACCATAAGTATATTAATATTACTTAACCAGAGGAGGCAACTGTGGGAGACTAGAAATACAATAGAGAAAGATGATACATAAGGAAACGAAAATGCAGGGACAAGAGAGACGATTAAGTTACGCGGAATGGGCAACAGTACTATTTAAGAAATTCAGCAAAGAGATGGGATACATAGAATAGAATACCAATGACCACGAAAGAGCGCAAATGAGTCGCGCGAATGCGTTGGGAACACCAGACGACAAAATGACATTGAGAGAGATTTATGATGAATTGTGGGAATTAGATGCCAGGTGTAATAAGGAAAAGACTATTGGGACGACTAACGAAAAAGACGATAACAAGGTGGAAAGGATGACTGAAGAAGATTGGGAAAGATGGGACGATAATGAAGAAAAAATGAAAACCGAAAGAATAGGAGTATACGCCCAGGTGACAGAACAATATACTCAGGAAGATTATGAACAATGGAAAAGAGAAATAAGACCACCTGAAAAACCAATACAAACAGAAAACAAAGAATTAAGGGAATGGATAAGGGTGATGTTTGAACTATCCCGAGAAGATATGTGTAACTGGAGGAAGAAACATAATCAAATAGAAGGATTTAGAGAGATGCCAAATAATAAAAAGCTAGAACAATCCAATGTACAAAAAGGAGTAAAAATAGTCAAAGCAAAGCAACAGAAGAAAATACCAGAACAAAAGAAGGAGGAAAGTTTCGAGGAATGGTGGGACAAATTTTTAAAAAAATTCGGTAAGGTAATCGAAGAATGTGATAGGAAAATGAGTGATGAGGAGCGACAACAACTTGGACAGTGGATAGAACGTTTCAAGAAAATGAATGAACCACTAGAAACCACTTCTGAAGGTAGAAAAGAAACAGAAATTAGAGAAGACCAAAATGCAGAGCCATCTGAAAATAAGAATAGAAAGGACAAGGAGGAGATCCAAACCATGGAAGAGAATAGCCAGAAAATAAGAAAAACATGCAGAAGGAAAATAGTCAATACAAAAGAAGAAATGGACATGAGGAAAGGTGGATTAATTAGTACATTTAACATCCCAATTAATGAAAGAAGGGAGTTATGTAAGGGTATGAAATATAGAAGAAACTTCATGAAAATGACCAAAATGAACCACCATGGGATAATTACAAAAACCTTAAATAAATTTAAATGTCATTTAAATAAATCAACAATCAAAAAGTATATGACCACATCAATTATATCGTTAACACGGAAGATACCCGTAAAACATTTAGTAAATAGTCCATATATCGAAGGGAAAGGAAGGGTAGAATATACCAGTGATTATGTTAGAATAGAGGAGATACGATACCTGATAATTCAAAGGGAGCTAAATATGACTGAGTACCCTGACTTAAATGAAGACTTTGCATCAGCCGAGTTACAGTATTGGCTTTGTATCATGCACAAGAGATATGTAAAAAGTGTAGAAATTGGTATGAACACTGCAGTCATCCGGACAACGGGTGCAGTCGAATTAATGGACCATGGTTAGAAAAGAAACAGTCAACCAGAAGAATGGGACTGATTTGATGAAAACTGACCAGGCAACCAATTGGAAAGAATACAGAAATATTATTTGATAAATGAATAAATTCTAAAATACAATAAGAACAACTTATAATCGATTTTGAAGAGAAAACACTTGTAAATAAAAGAGAATTTTTTGAACAATAAAATAAATAGAAAAAAAAATGTCATTCAAAATGAAGTAAGTCTGAATTACAATCTAGTTATGAAGAAGGTATTAAGAAGAAAAATAGAATTATTACTAAACGTTTACAAAGAAATAGTGTGAATAATGAATAATGAAACCCCAAGATTACAGAAGAAAGTTAGAATTATTACTAAACGTCTACAAAGAAATAGTGTGAATAATGAATAATGAAACCCCATGATAAAAGTTTTTACCTGAAATCTACCTATACAAAATAATAAAAGAAAAATCATATGACCTAAAATACATACCGCATTGCCAAGTGAAAGAAACAACTTCAGTAAATGATTGATTGTAACCAATGTAATATTAAAGAAAACGAGAAAAAAAGAATATTTATGAACATAATTCATTGAAATATAAACAGCCAAAATAATGAAATACGATAAGAAAAATAATAGTTGAGCTAAGGACTGTATCTAGTCAGAAACACAATTATAATGATAATCAAACAATAACTATTTAGAAAATATTGAGATCAGAAAAACAAATGAAGAAGATACTTAGCGTTATTATCACAACCAGAAAGAAAAAACAAAAATAATTACAAATGATAACTGTCAGAATTATCATCAAAGAATGTTTAAGGAAACTAAAATGGAATCACAAAGTATGAAGGATAGTAATAAAGAAATATAAAAGCAACAAAAGAAAAAAAATGTTTCCCAAATATTTATTATTAAGTAATTAAGGAGATTATTAGGAGATTATTATATTTTATAGCTGACTGTAGATGAATTCCAGCAGTACTATATTAAGGTGTAGTGTGGGCAGCAGAGTATGAAGCCAAACAGTGCCTCTCTGAACTGTACCAACGCACATATTAGGGATTGTTAGGGAAATTAAATATTTAAGGAATATTAGAATAGTTGCAAGAATGACCTCAGTTTCCAGAAGAGTAGGACGAAGAAAACAGAAAGAAATTAGATGACAGAAGAATAATTGAGAAATACAGTGATTACAGTAATTATAAGTAGAAGAGATGTGAACCTAAAGTATCATTGAATATTGTAGCCAACTATCAACAAATACTGTTTACAGAAATTAAAAATGATCAAGAATGTTAATTGAAATAATGAAATGTTATTAAATAAAGAACTATTAATACTAGTCTAATGAAGTTACATTGAGAATCCCATCGTCAACCATTAATATTGATATGAAGAAAATGCATGTGAAAAAGACAAGTTTATTTGACCTAAACTTCATTCAGGTAAACTAAACTTTTTTAGGAGGGGGAGCATATGTAACGCAACAGAAATGCTGTCATCCATGTTACATAAATATTATATTAACAAAATAATAAGCAAGTCAATATCTAACACCATGATAAAACAAAAGTCTAATAATTACATTTATGATTATAGATAAAGATAAATAAGGATGCAAGGTAGAAATAACGAGAATAAACAAACCTGTAAATTAGACAATAGTTAATGATCTATGTTCAGTGAAAAGTAAATCAATATGATACTGATGAGAAATGTAAGAAGTAGAATAGTACAGAAATGGTCAAAGTAAATGACCATGAAAGTAAACAAAAATGAAACAATAATTTACCTTATAGCAATAGCAAGTAAGGATTTTGAATTAAATGATATTATTTTGTGACAACGAATGTTATGATAAAGTTTATGTTATGTTATACCAATTACTTGTTGAGTTAATGAAAGGTAATGAAACAAGAGGTATTATTCAATTACTGTTATAGAATGATGTGGGAAGCAGATAGTTAGCGTTAATAGATTTCAATTTTCTTATATGTGATCCATAGATCAAGATAAAATTGTCATTGGATATGAAAAGAATAATTATTTATGTAAATGTTAATAGTTAAGATTTGATTATATGTATGAATTTATGTAAAAGGGCTATAGTTGTTCACCAGTTATAAACAAAGGTAGGTCTGTATACAACAAAAGGCCTAACAGCCAATAACACTATATAACTACTCCTAACATAAAGGTTAGGTACATAAGTTAATAATAATTAATGAATACGGTTCGAAGAGCTAGGAAAAAACATTAAATTAGTAATGATATATAATAAACCATCTCAATTTATACAAACTATGATAATGCCACAATGCCATGATATCGATTGATAACGTTGATATCGAAAAAAGTAATAAATATAAAAGAAACAGGCTCATATCAAAAAACCAGCAGAATATATGTAGAAAATAATAAACCAACTATCGGTAAAGTTATATTCCGATATGATAGCAAATTAATAAGGAATAGACAAAAAATATATGAAATAAACACTATATACAAAACTTGGAGAAGGAAGAAAAATAATGGGTTGCTATGGACTACAGGAAATGAAGAAGTTGTTGATTTTCAATTATTGCCTTTTATGATCTGAATGTGATGAGATTAAAAAACCTAAGAAATGTCTAATATAATCGGAATATTTTAAATTATTTGATCATCTTATAAAACACAAAATTTTAACGATAATATTCTTGACTCTTGCCAGTACAGTTTAACCAAACGAGTCTATAGTACGATATCACAATAAAAAATAAATAACTGGGTTCTACAAGGAAGGACTTGAATTGTCCCATATCCGAAAGGAGTTGACGATATATTAAACCCAATATAAAGAGTTAACTGTATCACAACCAATAATATACACTACACTGGAACTCATAACCTTATAAATACACGGAACATCACCAATTACTTCAGACGAGAGAAGAACGTATTTGGATCCAGAATTTACAGAAGGAACCAGTCTGGCAGTAAATCAACCTAGGAAGCTGTATTTCCGAGGTGAACAGGACAAGAATTCCATTTTATTAACATCCGAAGAAAGAAAATTGTACAACATAGCCATCCAGAACAGTGAAGTTATCAACCAACAGCCCACACGATTCGCTTCGTTCTAGTCTGGTAAATTATTATTGTATAAATCATATTAACTACACAACACTTCAAATTTGTAAATCTTGCATTCATATCTATGTATTTTTAATCTTCCGCACAGTTACAAGAACCTTCACACCCTGAATTAAGTTAATTACAAACTAAAACACATTATATAACCGAATCTAAATAAAGTATCGGACTGCTCAATAATCGATTCACGCAATCTATTGCCTTTGTGTATGCCAGTTGGAACATATCTCATTCAATGTTGAAGAAGTAAACAAATAAAGGACCTTTGTATAGTTGCAAAATCTTGTCATTTGGAGTATTATTTAATGAGTTGGGAATAAAAAAGTAACTGTCTAAGTATAGAATAATTGGTTAACCTAAACAGTGAATTAACCTCTAAGTTTCGTTGCCCCGGTACTACAGCGCTTATAGCGGAATTCTCCAACACCAAAGAGAGAGCGTTAAATTACAAAATTATACATATTTCTCTTCAAGGTATAATAGGGTTGAACGAAATTACAGAATAACACATTAATTATTTAAGTTTCAAGTACACTAACACTGATATTTTTTAGAGAGATAAGTTAATATTAGTTAATTAAATCACTATATCCCACAACTCCAAATATCTCAGATATTTAAATAATTGAAGTAAATTAAAATGACCTAAGAGAGTAAAGACAGGGGAACATACCCGTTCATAGCAACGAATAGGCTTATATTGTGTGAAAACAACGAGACGCTCATACTCGTCTTATAACAAATTGGCGCTCAACCAGTGTAGGGCTTAGGTTAAGTAAAACCATAAGTATATTAATATTACTTAACCAGAGGAGGCAACTGTGGGAGACTAGAAATACAATAGAGAAAGATGATACATAAGGAAACGAAAATGCAGGGACAAGAGAGACGATTAAGTTACGCGGAATGGGCAACAGTACTATTTAAGAAATTCAGCAAAGAGATGGGATACATAGAATAGAATACCAATGACCACGAAAGAGCGCAAATGAGTCGCGCGAATGCGTTGGGAACACCAGACGACAAAATGACATTGAGAGAGATTTATGATGAATTGTGGGAATTAGATGCCAGGTGTAATAAGGAAAAGACTATTGGGACGACTAACGAAAAAGACGATAACAAGGTGGAAAGGATGACTGAAGAAGATTGGGAAAGATGGGACGATAATGAAGAAAAAATGAAAACCGAAAGAATAGGAGAATACGCCCAGGTGACAGAACAACATACTCAGGAAGATTATGAACAATGGAAAAGAGAAATAAGACCACCTGAAAAACCAATACAAACAGAAAACAAAGAATTAAGGGAATGGATAAGGGTGATGTTTGAACTATCCCGAGAAGATATGTGTAACTGGAGGAAGAAACATAATCAAATAGAAGGATTTAGAGAGATGCCAAATAATAAAAAGCTAGAACAATCCAATGTACAAAAAGGAGTAAAAATAGTCAAAGCAAAGCAACAGAAGAAAATACCAGAACAAAAGAAGGAGGAAAGTTTCGAGGAATGGTGGGACAAATTTTTAAAAAAATTCGGTAAGGTAATCGAAGAATGTGATAGGAAAATGAGTGATGAGGAGCGACAACAACTTGGACAGTGGATAGAACGTTTCAAGAAAATGAATGAACCACTAGAAACCACTTCTGAAGGTAGAAAAGAAACAGAAATTAGAGAAGACCAAAATGCAGAGCCATCTGAAAATAAGAATAGAAAGGACAAGGAGGAGATCCAAACCATGGAAGAGAATAGCCAGAAAATAAGAAAAACATGCAGAAGGAAAATAGTCAATACAAAAGAAGAAATGGACATGAGGAAAGGTGGATTAATTAGTACATTTAACATCCCAATTAATGAAAGAAGGGAGTTATGTAAGGGTATGAAATATAGAAGAAACTTCATGAAAATGACCAAAATGAACCACCATGGGATAATTACAAAAACCTTAAATAAATTTAAATGTCATTTAAATAAATCAACAATCAAAAAGTATATGACCACATCAATTATATCGTTAACACGGAAGATACCCGTAAAACATTTAGTAAATAGTCCATATATCGAAGGGAAAGGAAGGGTAGAATATACCAGTGATTATGTTAGAATAGAGGAGATACGATACCTGATAATTCAAAGGGAGCTAAATATGACTGAGTACCCTGACTTAAATGAAGACTTTGCATCAGCCGAGTTACAGTATTGGCTTTGTATCATGCACAAGAGATATGTAAAAAGTGTAGAAATTGGTATGAACACTGCAGTCATCCGGACAACGGGTGCAGTCGAATTAATGGACCATGGTTAGAAAAGAAACAGTCAACCAGAAGAATGGGACTGATTTGATGAAAACTGACCAGGCAACCAATTGGAAAGAATACAGAAATATTATTTGATAAATGAATAAATTCTAAAATACAATAAGAACAACTTATTATCGATTTTGAAGAGAAAACACTTGTAAATAAAAGAGAATTTTTTGAACAATAAAATAAATAGAAAAAAATGTCATTCAAAATGAAGTAAGTCTGAATTAAAATATAGTTATGAAGAAGGTATTAAGAAGAAAAATAGAATTATTACTAAACGTCTACAAAGAAATAGTGTGAATAATGAATAATGAAACCCCACGATAAAAGTTTTTACCTGAAATCTACCTATACAAAATAATAAAAGAAAAATCATATGACCTAAAATACATACCGCATTGCCAAGTGAAAGAAACAACTTCAATAAATGATTGATTGTAACCAATGTAATATTAAAGAAAACGAGAAAAAAAGAATATTTATGAACATAATTCATTGAAATATAAACAGCCAAAATAATGAAATACGATAAGAAAAATAATAGTTGAGCTAAGGACTGTATCTAGTCAGAAACACAATTATAATGATAATCAAACAATAACTATTTAGAAAATATTGAGATCAGAAAAACAAATGAAGAAGATACTTAGCGTTATTATCACAACCAGAAAGAAAAAACAAAAATAATTACAAATGATAACTGTCAGAATTATCATCAAAGAATGTTTAAGGAAACTAAAATGGAATCACAAAGTATGAAGGATAGTAATAAAGAAATATAAAAGCAACAAAAGAAAAAAAATGTTTCCCAAATATTTATTATTAAGTAATTAAGGAGATTATTAGGAGATTATTATATTTTATAGCTGACTGTAGATGAATTCCAGCAGTACTATATTAAGGTGTAGTGTGGGCAGCAGAGTATGAAGCCAAACAGTGCCTCTCTGAACTGTACCAACGCACATATTAGGGATTGTTAGGGAAATTAAATATTTAAGGAATATTAGAATAGTTGCAAGAATGACCTCAGTTTCCAGAAGAGTAGGACGAAGAAAACAGAAAGAAATTAGATGACAGAAGAATAATTGAGAAATACAGTGATTACAGTAATTATAAGTAGAAGAGATGTGAACCTAAAGTATCATTGAATATTGTAGCCAACTATCAACAAATACTGTTTACAGAAATTAAAAATGATCAAGAATGTTAATTGAAATAATGAAATGTTATTAAATAAAGAACTATTAATACTAGTCTAATGAAGTTACATTGAGAATCCCATCGTCAACCATTAATATTGATATGAAGAAAATGCATGTGAAAAAGACAAGTTTATTTGACCTAAACTTCATTCAGGTAAACTAAACTTTTTTAGGAGGGGGAGCATATGTAACGCAACAGAAATGCTGTCATCCATGTTACATAAATATTATATTAACAAAATAATAAGCAAGTCAATATCTAACACCATGATAAAACAAAAGTCTAATAATTACATTTATGATTATAGATAAAGATAAATAAGGATGCAAGGTAGAAATAACGAGAATAAACAAACCTGTAAATTAGACAATAGTTAATGATCTATGTTCAGTGAAAAGTAAATCAATATGATACTGATGAGAAATGTAAGAAGTAGAATAGTACAGAAATGGTCAAAGTAAATGACCATGAAAGTAAACAAAAATGAAACAATAATTTACCTTATAGCAATAGCAAGTAAGGATTTTGAATTAAATGATATTATTTTGTGACAACGAATGTTATGATAAAGTTTATGTTATGTTATACCAATTACTTGTTGAGTTAATGAAAGGTAATGAAACAAGAGGTATTATTCAATTACTGTTATAGAATGATGTGGGAAGCAGATAGTTAGCGTTAATAGATTTCAATTTTCTTATATGTGATCCATAGATCAAGATAAAATTGTCATTGGATATGAAAAGAATAATTATTTATGTAAATGTTAATAGTTAAGATTTGATTATATGTATGAATTTATGTAAAAGGGCTATAGTTGTTCACCAGTTATAAACAAAGGTAGGTCTGTATACAACAAAAGGCCTAACAGCCAATAACACTATAGAACTACTCCTAACATAAAGGTTAGGTACATAAGTTAATAATAATTAATGAATACGGTTCGAAGAGCTAGGAAAAAACATTAAATTAGTAATGATATATAATAAACCATCTCAATTTATACAAATTATGATAATGCCACAATGCCATGATATCGATTGATAACGTTGATATCGAAAAAAGTAATAAATATAAAAGAAACAGGCTCATATCAAAAAACCAGCAGAATATATGTAGAAAATAATAAACCAACTATCGGTAAAGTTATATTCCGATATGATAGCAAATTAATAAGGAATAGACAAAAAATATATGAAATAAACACTATATACAAAACTTGGAGAAGGAAGAAAAATAATGGGTTGCTATGGACTACAGGAAATGAAGAAGTTGTTGATTTTCAATTATTGCCTTTTATGATCTGAATGTGATGAGATTAAAAAACCTAAGAAATGTCTAATATAATCGGAATATTTTAAATTATTTGATCATCTTATAAAACACAAAATTTTAACGATAATATTCTTGACTCTTGCCAGTACAGTTTAACCAAACGAGTCTATAGTACGATATCACAATAAAAAATAAATAACTGGGTTCTACAAGGAAGGACTTGAATTGTCCCATATCCGAAAGGAGTTGACGATATATTAAACCCAATATAAAGAGTTAACTGTATCACAACCAATAATATACACTACACTGGAACTCATAACCTTATAAATACACGGAACATCACCAATTACTTCAGACGAGAGAAGAACGTATTTGGATCCAGAATTTACAGAAGGAACCAGTCTGGCAGTAAATCAACCTAGGAAGCTGTATTTCCGAGGTGAACAGGACAAGAATTCCATTTTATTAACATCCGAAGAAAGAAAATTGTACAACATAGCCATCCAGAACAGTGAAGTTATCAACCAACAGCCCACACGATTCGCTTCGTTCTAGTCTGGTAAATTATTATTGTATAAATCATATTAACTACACAACACTTCAAATTTGTAAATCTTGCATTCATATCTATGTATTTTTAATCTTCCGCACAGTTACAAGAACCTTCACACCCTGAATTAAGTTAATTACAAACTAAAACACATTATATAACCGAATCTAAATAAAGTATCGGACTGCTCAATAATCGATTCACGCAATCTATTGCCTTTGTGTATGCCAGTTGGAACATATCTCATTCAATGTTGAAGAAGTAAACAAATAAAGGACCTTTGTATAGTTGCAAAATCTTGTCATTTGGAGTATTATTTAATGAGTTGGGAATAAAAAAGTAACTGTCTAAGTATAGAATAATTGGTTAACCTAAACAGTGAATTAACCTCTAAGTTTCGTTGACCCGGTACTACAGCGCTTATAGCGGAATTCTCCAACACCAAAGAGAGAGCGTTAAATTACAAAATTATACATATTTCTCTTCAAGGTATAATAGGGTTGAACGAAATTACAGAATAACACATTAATTATTTAAGTTTCAAGTACACTAACACTGATATTTTTTAGAGAGATAAGTTAATATTAGTTAATTAAATCACTATATCCCACAACTCCAAATATCTCAGATATTTAAATAATTGAAGTAAATTAAAATGACCTAAGAGAGTAAAGACAGGGGAACATACCCGTTCATAGCAACGAATAGGCTTATATTGTGTGAAAACAACGAGACGCTCATACTCGTCTTATAACAAATTGGCGCTCAACCAGTGTAGGGCTTAGGTTAAGTAAAACCATAAGTATATTAATATTACTTAACCAGAGGAGGCAACTGTGGGAGACTAGAAATACAATAGAGAAAGATGATACATAAGGAAACGAAAATGCAGGGACAAGAGAGACGATTAAGTTACGCGGAATGGGCAACAGTACTATTTAAGAAATTCAGCAAAGAGATGGGATACATAGAATAGAATACCAATGACCACGAAAGAGCGCAAATGAGTCGCGCGAATGCGTTGGGAACACCAGACGACAAAATGACATTGAGAGAGATTTATGATGAATTGTGGGAATTAGATGCCAGGTGTAATAAGGAAAAGACTATTGGGACGACTAACGAAAAAGACGATAACAAGGTGGAAAGGATGACTGAAGAAGATTGGGAAAGATGGGACGATAATGAAGAAAAAATGAAAACCGAAAGAATAGGAGTATACGCCCAGGTGACAGAACAATATACTCAGGAAGATTATGAACAATGGAAAAGAGAAATAAGACCACCTGAAAAACCAATACAAACAGAAAACAAAGAATTAAGGGAATGGATAAGGGTGATGTTTGAACTATCCCGAGAAGATATGTGTAACTGGAGGAAGAAACATAATCAAATAGAAGGATTTAGAGAGATGCCAAATAATAAAAAGCTAGAACAATCCAATGTACAAAAAGGAGTAAAAATAGTCAAAGCAAAGCAACAGAAGAAAATACCAGAACAAAAGAAGGAGGAAAGTTTCGAGGAATGGTGGGACAAATTTTTAAAAAAATTCGGTAAGGTAATCGAAGAATGTGATAGGAAAATGAGTGATGAGGAGCGACAACAACTTGGACAGTGGATAGAACGTTTCAAGAAAATGAATGAACCACTAGAAACCACTTCTGAAGGTAGAAAAGAAACAGAAATTAGAGAAGACCAAAATGCAGAGCCATCTGAAAATAAGAATAGAAAGGACAAGGAGGAGATCCAAACCATGGAAGAGAATAGCCAGAAAATAAGAAAAACATGCAGAAGGAAAATAGTCAATACAAAAGAAGAAATGGACATGAGGAAAGGTGGATTAATTAGTACATTTAACATCCCAATTAATGAAAGAAGGGAGTTATGTAAGGGTATGAAATATAGAAAAAACTTCATGAAAATGACCAAAATGAACCACCATGGGATAATTACAAAAACCTTAAATAAATTTAAATGTCATTTAAATAAATCAACAATCAAAAAGTATATGACCACATCAATTATATCGTTAACACGGAAGATACCCGTAAAACATTTAGTAAATAGTCCATATATCGAAGGGAAAGGAAGGGTAGAATATACCAGTGATTATGTTAGAATAGAGGAGATACGATACCTGATAATTCAAAGGGAGCTAAATATGACTGAGTACCCTGACTTAAATGAAGACTTTGCATCAGCCGAGTTACAGTATTGGCTTTGTATCATGCACAAGAGATATGTAAAAAGTGTAGAAATTGGTATGAACACTGCAGTCATCCGGACAACGGGTGCAGTCGAATTAATGGACCATGGTTAGAAAAGAAACAGTCAACCAGAAGAATGGGACTGATTTGATGAAAACTGACCAGGCAACCAATTGGAAAGAATACAGAAATATTATTTGATAAATGAATAAATTCTAAAATACAATAAGAACAACTTATTATCGATTTTGAAGAGAAAACACTTGTAAATAAAAGAGAATTTTTTGAACAATAAAATAAATAGAAAAAAATGTCATTCAAAATGAAGTAAGTCTGAATTAAAATATAGTTATGAAGAAGGTATTAAGAAGAAAAATAGAATTATTACTAAACGTCTACAAAGAAATAGTGTGAATAATGAATAATGAAACCCCACGATAAAAGTTTTTACCTGAAATCTACCTATACAAAATAATAAAAGAAAAATCATATGACCTAAAATACATACCGCATTGCCAAGTGAAAGAAACAACTTCAATAAATGATTGATTGTAACCAATGTAATATTAAAGAAAACGAGAAAAAAAGAATATTTATGAACATAATTCATTGAAATATAAACAGCCAAAATAATGAAATACGATAAGAAAAATAATAGTTGAGCTAAGGACTGTATCTAGTCAGAAACACAATTATAATGATAATCAAACAATAACTATTTAGAAAATATTGAGATCAGAAAAACAAATGAAGAAGATACTTAGCGTTATTATCACAACCAGAAAGAAAAAACAAAAATAATTACAAATGATAACTGTCAGAATTATCATCAAAGAATGTTTAAGGAAACTAAAATGGAATCACAAAGTATGAAGGATAGTAATAAAGAAATATAAAAGCAACAAAAGAAAAAAAATGTTTCCCAAATATTTATTATTAAGTAATTAAGGAGATTATTAGGAGATTATTATATTTTATAGCTGACTGTAGATGAATTCCAGCAGTACTATATTAAGGTGTAGTGTGGGCAGCAGAGTATGAAGCCAAACAGTGCCTCTCTGAACTGTACCAACGCACATATTAGGGATTGTTAGGGAAATTAAATATTTAAGGAATATTAGAATAGTTGCAAGAATGACCTCAGTTTCCAGAAGAGTAGGACGAAGAAAACAGAAAGAAATTAGATGACAGAAGAATAATTGAGAAATACAGTGATTACAGTAATTATAAGTAGAAGAGATGTGAACCTAAAGTATCATTGAATATTGTAGCCAACTATCAACAAATACTGTTTACAGAAATTAAAAATGATCAAGAATGTTAATTGAAATAATGAAATGTTATTAAATAAAGAACTATTAATACTAGTCTAATGAAGTTACATTGAGAATCCCATCGTCAACCATTAATATTGATATGAAGAAAATGCATGTGAAAAAGACAAGTTTATTTGACCTAAACTTCATTCAGGTAAACTAAACTTTTTTAGGAGGGGGAGCATATGTAACGCAACAGAAATGCTGTCATCCATGTTACATAAATATTATATTAACAAAATAATAAGCAAGTCAATATCTAACACCATGATAAAACAAAAGTCTAATAATTACATTTATGATTATAGATAAAGATAAATAAGGATGCAAGGTAGAAATAACGAGAATAAACAAACCTGTAAATTAGACAATAGTTAATGATCTATGTTCAGTGAAAAGTAAATCAATATGATACTGATGAGAAATGTAAGAAGTAGAATAGTACAGAAATGGTCAAAGTAAATGACCATGAAAGTAAACAAAAATGAAACAATAATTTACCTTATAGCAATAGCAAGTAAGGATTTTGAATTAAATGATATTATTTTGTGACAACGAATGTTATGATAAAGTTTATGTTATGTTATACCAATTACTTGTTGAGTTAATGAAAGGTAATGAAACAAGAGGTATTATTCAATTACTGTTATAGAATGATGTGGGAAGCAGATAGTTAGCGTTAATAGATTTCAATTTTCTTATATGTGATCCATAGATCAAGATAAAATTGTCATTGGATATGAAAAGAATAATTATTTATGTAAATGTTAATAGTTAAGATTTGATTATATGTATGAATTTATGTAAAAGGGCTATAGTTGTTCACCAGTTATAAACAAAGGTAGGTCTGTATACAACAAAAGGCCTAACAGCCAATAACACTATAGAACTACTCCTAACATAAAGGTTAGGTACATAAGTTAATAATAATTAATGAATACGGTTCGAAGAGCTAGGAAAAAACATTAAATTAGTAATGATATATAATAAACCATCTCAATTTATACAAATTATGATAATGCCACAATGCCATGATATCGATTGATAACGTTGATATCGAAAAAAGTAATAAATATAAAAGAAACAGGCTCATATCAAAAAACCAGCAGAATATATGTAGAAAATAATAAACCAACTATCGGTAAAGTTATATTCCGATATGATAGCAAATTAATAAGGAATAGACAAAAAATATATGAAATAAACACTATATACAAAACTTGGAGAAGGAAGAAAAATAATGGGTTGCTATGGACTACAGGAAATGAAGAAGTTGTTGATTTTCAATTATTGCCTTTTATGATCTGAATGTGATGAGATTAAAAAACCTAAGAAATGTCTAATATAATCGGAATATTTTAAATTATTTGATCATCTTATAAAACACAAAATTTTAACGATAATATTCTTGACTCTTGCCAGTACAGTTTAACCAAACGAGTCTATAGTACGATATCACAATAAAAAATAAATAACTGGGTTCTACAAGGAAGGACTTGAATTGTCCCATATCCGAAAGGAGTTGACGATATATTAAACCCAATATAAAGAGTTAACTGTATCACAACCAATAATATACACTACACTGGAACTCATAACCTTATAAATACACGGAACATCACCAATTACTTCAGACGAGAGAAGAACGTATTTGGATCCAGAATTTACAGAAGGAACCAGTCTGGCAGTAAATCGACCTAGGAAGCTGTATTTCCGAGGTGAACAGGACAAGAATTCCATTTTATTAACATCCGAAGAAAGAAAATTGTACAACATAGCCATCCAGAACAGTGAAGTTATCAACCAACAGCCCACACGATTCGCTTCGTTCTAGTCTGGTAAATTATTATTGTATAAATCATATTAACTACACAACACTTCAAATTTGTAAATCTTGCATTCATATCTATGTATTTTTAATCTTCCGCACAGTTACAAGAACCTTCACACCCTGAATTAAGTTAATTACAAACTAAAACACATTATATAACCGAATCTAAATAAAGTATCGGACTGCTCAATAATCGATTCACGCAATCTATTGCCTTTGTGTATGCCAGTTGGAACATATCTCATTCAATGTTGAAGAAGTAAACAAATAAAGGACCTTTGTATAGTTGCAAAATCTTGTCATTTGGAGTATTATTTAATGAGTTGGGAATAAAAAAGTAACTGTCTAAGTATAGAATAATTGGTTAACCTAAACAGTGAATTAACCTCTAAGTTTCGTTGACCCGGTACTACAGCGCTTATAGCGGAATTCTCCAACACCAAAGAGAGAGCGTTAAATTACAAAATTATACATATTTCTCTTCAAGGTATAATAGGGTTGAACGAAATTACAGAATAACACATTAATTATTTAAGTTTCAAGTACACTAACACTGATATTTTTTAGAGAGATAAGTTAATATTAGTTAATTAAATCACTATATCCCACAACTCCAAATATCTCAGATATTTAAATAATTGAAGTAAATTAAAATGACCTAAGAGAGTAAAGACAGGGGAACATACCCGTTCATAGCAACGAATAGGCTTATATTGTGTGAAAACAACGAGACGCTCATACTCGTCTTATAACAAATTGGCGCTCAACCAGTGTAGGGCTTAGGTTAAGTAAAACCATAAGTATATTAATATTACTTAACCAGAGGAGGCAACTGTGGGAGACTAGAAATACAATAGAGAAAGATGATACATAAGGAAACGAAAATGCAGGGACAAGAGAGACGATTAAGTTACGCGGAATGGGCAACAGTACTATTTAAGAAATTCAGCAAAGAGATGGGATACATAGAATAGAATACCAATGACCACGAAAGAGCGCAAATGAGTCGCGCGAATGCGTTGGGAACACCAGACGACAAAATGACATTGAGAGAGATTTATGATGAATTGTGGGAATTAGATGCCAGGTGTAATAAGGAAAAGACTATTGGGACGACTAACGAAAAAGACGATAACAAGGTGGAAAGGATGACTGAAGAAGATTGGGAAAGATGGGACGATAATGAAGAAAAAATGAAAACCGAAAGAATAGGAGTATACGCCCAGGTGACAGAACAATATACTCAGGAAGATTATGAACAATGGAAAAGAGAAATAAGACCACCTGAAAAACCAATACAAACAGAAAACAAAGAATTAAGGGAATGGATAAGGGTGATGTTTGAACTATCCCGAGAAGATATGTGTAACTGGAGGAAGAAACATAATCAAATAGAAGGATTTAGAGAGATGCCAAATAATAAAAAGCTAGAACAATCCAATGTACAAAAAGGAGTAAAAATAGTCAAAGCAAAGCAACAGAAGAAAATACCAGAACAAAAGAAGGAGGAAAGTTTCGAGGAATGGTGGGACAAATTTTTAAAAAAATTCGGTAAGGTAATCGAAGAATGTGATAGGAAAATGAGTGATGAGGAGCGACAACAACTTGGACAGTGGATAGAACGTTTCAAGAAAATGAATGAACCACTAGAAACCACTTCTGAAGGTAGAAAAGAAACAGAAATTAGAGAAGACCAAAATGCAGAGCCATCTGAAAATAAGAATAGAAAGGACAAGGAGGAGATCCAAACCATGGAAGAGAATAGCCAGAAAATAAGAAAAACATGCAGAAGGAAAATAGTCAATACAAAAGAAGAAATGGACATGAGGAAAGGTGGATTAATTAGTACATTTAACATCCCAATTAATGAAAGAAGGGAGTTATGTAAGGGTATGAAATATAGAAAAAACTTCATGAAAATGACCAAAATGAACCACCATGGGATAATTACAAAAACCTTAAATAAATTTAAATGTCATTTAAATAAATCAACAATCAAAAAGTATATGACCACATCAATTATATCGTTAACACGGAAGATACCCGTAAAACATTTAGTAAATAGTCCATATATCGAAGGGAAAGGAAGGGTAGAATATACCAGTGATTATGTTAGAATAGAGGAGATACGATACCTGATAATTCAAAGGGAGCTAAATATGACTGAGTACCCTGACTTAAATGAAGACTTTGCATCAGCCGAGTTACAGTATTGGCTTTGTATCATGCACAAGAGATATGTAAAAAGTGTAGAAATTGGTATGAACACTGCAGTCATCCGGACAACGGGTGCAGTCGAATTAATGGACCATGGTTAGAAAAGAAACAGTCAACCAGAAGAATGGGACTGATTTGATGAAAACTGACCAGGCAACCAATTGGAAAGAATACAGAAATATTATTTGATAAATGAATAAATTCTAAAATACAATAAGAACAACTTATTATCGATTTTGAAGAGAAAACACTTGTAAATAAAAGAGAATTTTTTGAACAATAAAATAAATAGAAAAAAATGTCATTCAAAATGAAGTAAGTCTGAATTAAAATATAGTTATGAAGAAGGTATTAAGAAGAAAAATAGAATTATTACTAAACGTCTACAAAGAAATAGTGTGAATAATGAATAATGAAACCCCACGATAAAAGTTTTTACCTGAAATCTACCTATACAAAATAATAAAAGAAAAATCATATGACCTAAAATACATACCGCATTGCCAAGTGAAAGAAACAACTTCAATAAATGATTGATTGTAACCAATGTAATATTAAAGAAAACGAGAAAAAAAGAATATTTATGAACATAATTCATTGAAATATAAACAGCCAAAATAATGAAATACGATAAGAAAAATAATAGTTGAGCTAAGGACTGTATCTAGTCAGAAACACAATTATAATGATAATCAAACAATAACTATTTAGAAAATATTGAGATCAGAAAAACAAATGAAGAAGATACTTAGCGTTATTATCACAACCAGAAAGAAAAAACAAAAATAATTACAAATGATAACTGTCAGAATTATCATCAAAGAATGTTTAAGGAAACTAAAATGGAATCACAAAGTATGAAGGATAGTAATAAAGAAATATAAAAGCAACAAAAGAAAAAAAATGTTTCCCAAATATTTATTATTAAGTAATTAAGGAGATTATTAGGAGATTATTATATTTTATAGCTGACTGTAGATGAATTCCAGCAGTACTATATTAAGGTGTAGTGTGGGCAGCAGAGTATGAAGCCAAACAGTGCCTCTCTGAACTGTACCAACGCACATATTAGGGATTGTTAGGGAAATTAAATATTTAAGGAATATTAGAATAGTTGCAAGAATGACCTCAGTTTCCAGAAGAGTAGGACGAAGAAAACAGAAAGAAATTAGATGACAGAAGAATAATTGAGAAATACAGTGATTACAGTAATTATAAGTAGAAGAGATGTGAACCTAAAGTATCATTGAATATTGTAGCCAACTATCAACAAATACTGTTTACAGAAATTAAAAATGATCAAGAATGTTAATTGAAATAATGAAATGTTATTAAATAAAGAACTATTAATACTAGTCTAATGAAGTTACATTGAGAATCCCATCGTCAACCATTAATATTGATATGAAGAAAATGCATGTGAAAAAGACAAGTTTATTTGACCTAAACTTCATTCAGGTAAACTAAACTTTTTTAGGAGGGGGAGCATATGTAACGCAACAGAAATGCTGTCATCCATGTTACATAAATATTATATTAACAAAATAATAAGCAAGTCAATATCTAACACCATGATAAAACAAAAGTCTAATAATTACATTTATGATTATAGATAAAGATAAATAAGGATGCAAGGTAGAAATAACGAGAATAAACAAACCTGTAAATTAGACAATAGTTAATGATCTATGTTCAGTGAAAAGTAAATCAATATGATACTGATGAGAAATGTAAGAAGTAGAATAGTACAGAAATGGTCAAAGTAAATGACCATGAAAGTAAACAAAAATGAAACAATAATTTACCTTATAGCAATAGCAAGTAAGGATTTTGAATTAAATGATATTATTTTGTGACAACGAATGTTATGATAAAGTTTATGTTATGTTATACCAATTACTTGTTGAGTTAATGAAAGGTAATGAAACAAGAGGTATTATTCAATTACTGTTATAGAATGATGTGGGAAGCAGATAGTTAGCGTTAATAGATTTCAATTTTCTTATATGTGATCCATAGATCAAGATAAAATTGTCATTGGATATGAAAAGAATAATTATTTATGTAAATGTTAATAGTTAAGATTTGATTATATGTATGAATTTATGTAAAAGGGCTATAGTTGTTCACCAGTTATAAACAAAGGTAGGTCTGTATACAACAAAAGGCCTAACAGCCAATAACACTATAGAACTACTCCTAACATAAAGGTTAGGTACATAAGTTAATAATAATTAATGAATACGGTTCGAAGAGCTAGGAAAAAACATTAAATTAGTAATGATATATAATAAACCATCTCAATTTATACAAATTATGATAATGCCACAATGCCATGATATCGATTGATAACGTTGATATCGAAAAAAGTAATAAATATAAAAGAAACAGGCTCATATCAAAAAACCAGCAGAATATATGTAGAAAATAATAAACCAACTATCGGTAAAGTTATATTCCGATATGATAGCAAATTAATAAGGAATAGACAAAAAATATATGAAATAAACACTATATACAAAACTTGGAGAAGGAAGAAAAATAATGGGTTGCTATGGACTACAGGAAATGAAGAAGTTGTTGATTTTCAATTATTGCCTTTTATGATCTGAATGTGATGAGATTAAAAAACCTAAGAAATGTCTAATATAATCGGAATATTTTAAATTATTTGATCATCTTATAAAACACAAAATTTTAACGATAATATTCTTGACTCTTGCCAGTACAGTTTAACCAAACGAGTCTATAGTACGATATCACAATAAAAAATAAATAACTGGGTTCTACAAGGAAGGACTTGAATTGTCCCATATCCGAAAGGAGTTGACGATATATTAAACCCAATATAAAGAGTTAACTGTATCACAACCAATAATATACACTACACTGGAACTCATAACCTTATAAATACACGGAACATCACCAATTACTTCAGACGAGAGAAGAACGTATTTGGATCCAGAATTTACAGAAGGAACCAGTCTGGCAGTAAATCAACCTAGGAAGCTGTATTTCCGAGGTGAACAGGACAAGAATTCCATTTTATTAACATCCGAAGAAAGAAAATTGTACAACATAGCCATCCAGAACAGTGAAGTTATCAACCAACAGCCCACACGATTCGCTTCGTTCTAGTCTGGTAAATTATTATTGTATAAATCATATTAACTACACAACACTTCAAATTTGTAAATCTTGCATTCATATCTATGTATTTTTAATCTTCCGCACAGTTACAAGAACCTTCACACCCTGAATTAAGTTAATTACAAACTAAAACACATTATATAACCGAATCTAAATAAAGTATCGGACTGCTCAATAATCGATTCACGCAATCTATTGCCTTTGTGTATGCCAGTTGGAACATATCTCATTCAATGTTGAAGAAGTAAACAAATAAAGGACCTTTGTATAGTTGCAAAATCTTGTCATTTGGAGTATTATTTAATGAGTTGGGAATAAAAAAGTAACTGTCTAAGTATAGAATAATTGGTTAACCTAAACAGTGAATTAACCTCTAAGTTTCGTTGACCCGGTACTACAGCGCTTATAGCGGAATTCTCCAACACCAAAGAGAGAGCGTTAAATTACAAAATTATACATATTTCTCTTCAAGGTATAATAGGGTTGAACGAAATTACAGAATAACACATTAATTATTTAAGTTTCAAGTACACTAACACTGATATTTTTTAGAGAGATAAGTTAATATTAGTTAATTAAATCACTATATCCCACAACTCCAAATATCTCAGATATTTAAATAATTGAAGTAAATTAAAATGACCTAAGAGAGTAAAGACAGGGGAACATACCCGTTCATAGCAACGAATAGGCTTATATTGTGTGAAAACAACGAGACGCTCATACTCGTCTTATAACAAATTGGCGCTCAACCAGTGTAGGGCTTAGGTTAAGTAAAACCATAAGTATATTAATATTACTTAACCAGAGGAGGCAACTGTGGGAGACTAGAAATACAATAGAGAAAGATGATACATAAGGAAACGAAAATGCAGGGACAAGAGAGACGATTAAGTTACGCGGAATGGGCAACAGTACTATTTAAGAAATTCAGCAAAGAGATGGGATACATAGAATAGAATACCAATGACCACGAAAGAGCGCAAATGAGTCGCGCGAATGCGTTGGGAACACCAGACGACAAAATGACATTGAGAGAGATTTATGATGAATTGTGGGAATTAGATGCCAGGTGTAATAAGGAAAAGACTATTGGGACGACTAACGAAAAAGACGATAACAAGGTGGAAAGGATGACTGAAGAAGATTGGGAAAGATGGGACGATAATGAAGAAAAAATGAAAACCGAAAGAATAGGAGTATACGCCCAGGTGACAGAACAATATACTCAGGAAGATTATGAACAATGGAAAAGAGAAATAAGACCACCTGAAAAACCAATACAAACAGAAAACAAAGAATTAAGGGAATGGATAAGGGTGATGTTTGAACTATCCCGAGAAGATATGTGTAACTGGAGGAAGAAACATAATCAAATAGAAGGATTTAGAGAGATGCCAAATAATAAAAAGCTAGAACAATCCAATGTACAAAAAGGAGTAAAAATAGTCAAAGCAAAGCAACAGAAGAAAATACCAGAACAAAAGAAGGAGGAAAGTTTCGAGGAATGGTGGGACAAATTTTTAAAAAAATTCGGTAAGGTAATCGAAGAATGTGATAGGAAAATGAGTGATGAGGAGCGACAACAACTTGGACAGTGGATAGAACGTTTCAAGAAAATGAATGAACCACTAGAAACCACTTCTGAAGGTAGAAAAGAAACAGAAATTAGAGAAGACCAAAATGCAGAGCCATCTGAAAATAAGAATAGAAAGGACAAGGAGGAGATCCAAACCATGGAAGAGAATAGCCAGAAAATAAGAAAAACATGCAGAAGGAAAATAGTCAATACAAAAGAAGAAATGGACATGAGGAAAGGTGGATTAATTAGTACATTTAACATCCCAATTAATGAAAGAAGGGAGTTATGTAAGGGTATGAAATATAGAAGAAACTTCATGAAAATGACCAAAATGAACCACCATGGGATAATTACAAAAACCTTAAATAAATTTAAATGTCATTTAAATAAATCAACAATCAAAAAGTATATGACCACATCAATTATATCGTTAACACGGAAGATACCCGTAAAACATTTAGTAAATAGTCCATATATCGAAGGGAAAGGAAGGGTAGAATATACCAGTGATTATGTTAGAATAGAGGAGATACGATACCTGATAATTCAAAGGGAGCTAAATATGACTGAGTACCCTGACTTAAATGAAGACTTTGCATCAGCCGAGTTACAGTATTGGCTTTGTATCATGCACAAGAGATATGTAAAAAGTGTAGAAATTGGTATGAACACTGCAGTCATCCGGACAACGGGTGCAGTCGAATTAATGGACCATGGTTAGAAAAGAAACAGTCAACCAGAAGAATGGGACTGATTTGATGAAAACTGACCAGGCAACCAATTGGAAAGAATACAGAAATATTATTTGATAAATGAATAAATTCTAAAATACAATAAGAACAACTTATTATCGATTTTGAAGAGAAAACACTTGTAAATAAAAGAGAATTTTTTGAACAATAAAATAAATAGAAAAAAATGTCATTCAAAATGAAGTAAGTCTGAATTAAAATATAGTTATGAAGAAGGTATTAAGAAGAAAAATAGAATTATTACTAAACGTCTACAAAGAAATAGTGTGAATAATGAATAATGAAACCCCACGATAAAAGTTTTTACCTGAAATCTACCTATACAAAATAATAAAAGAAAAATCATATGACCTAAAATACATACCGCATTGCCAAGTGAAAGAAACAACTTCAATAAATGATTGATTGTAACCAATGTAATATTAAAGAAAACGAGAAAAAAAGAATATTTATGAACATAATTCATTGAAATATAAACAGCCAAAATAATGAAATACGATAAGAAAAATAATAGTTGAGCTAAGGACTGTATCTAGTCAGAAACACAATTATAATGATAATCAAACAATAACTATTTAGAAAATATTGAGATCAGAAAAACAAATGAAGAAGATACTTAGCGTTATTATCACAACCAGAAAGAAAAAACAAAAATAATTACAAATGATAACTGTCAGAATTATCATCAAAGAATGTTTAAGGAAACTAAAATGGAATCACAAAGTATGAAGGATAGTAATAAAGAAATATTAAAGCAACAAAAGAAAAAAAATGTTTCCCAAATATTTATTATTAAGTAATTAAGGAGATTATTAGGAGATTATTATATTTTATAGCTGACTGTAGATGAATTCCAGCAGTACTATATTAAGGTGTAGTGTGGGCAGCAGAGTATGAAGCCAAACAGTGCCTCTCTGAACTGTACCAACGCACATATTAGGGATTGTTAGGGAAATTAAATATTTAAGGAATATTAGAATAGTTGCAAGAATGACCTCAGTTTCCAGAAGAGTAGGACGAAGAAAACAGAAAGAAATTAGATGACAGAAGAATAATTGAGAAATACAGTGATTACAGTAATTATAAGTAGAAGAGATGTGAACCTAAAGTATCATTGAATATTGTAGCCAACTATCAACAAATACTGTTTACAGAAATTAAAAATGATCAAGAATGTTAATTGAAATAATGAAATGTTATTAAATAAAGAACTATTAATACTAGTCTAATGAAGTTACATTGAGAATCCCATCGTCAACCATTAATATTGATATGAAGAAAATGCATGTGAAAAAGACAAGTTTATTTGACCTAAACTTCATTCAGGTAAACTAAACTTTTTTAGGAGGGGGAGCATATGTAACGCAACAGAAATGCTGTCATCCATGTTACATAAATATTATATTAACAAAATAATAAGCAAGTCAATATCTAACACCATGATAAAACAAAAGTCTAATAATTACATTTATGATTATAGATAAAGATAAATAAGGATGCAAGGTAGAAATAACGAGAATAAACAAACAAATTAGACAATAGTTAATGATCTATGTTCAGTGAAAAGTAAATCAATATGATACTGATGAGAAATGTAAGAAGTAGAATAGTACAGAAATGGTCAAAGTAAATGACCATGAAAGTAAACAAAAATGAAACAATAATTTACCTTATAGCAATAGCAAGTAAGGATTTTGAATTAAATGATATTATTTTGTGACAACGAATGTTATGATAAAGTTTATGTTATGTTATACCAATTACTTGTTGAGTTAATGAAAGGTAATGAAACAAGAGGTATTATTCAATTACTGTTATAGAATGATGTGGGAAGCAGATAGTTAGCGTTAATAGATTTCAATTTTCTTATATGTGATCCATAGATCAAGATAAAATTGTCATTGGATATGAAAAGAATAATTATTTATGTAAATGTTAATAGTTAAGATTTGATTATATGTATGAATTTATGTAAAAGGGCTATAGTTGTTCACCAGTTATAACAAAGGTAGGTCTGTATACAACAAAAGGCCTAACAGCCAATAACACTATATAACTACTCCTAACATAAAGGTTAGGTACATAAGTTAATAATAATTAATGAATACGGTTCGAAGAGCTAGGAAAAAACATTAAATTAGTAATGATATATAATAAACCATCTCAATTTATACAAATTATGATAATGCCACAATGCCATGATATCGATTGATAACGTTGATATCGAAAAAAGTAATAAATATAAAAGAAACAGGCTCATATCAAAAAACCAGCAGAATATATGTAGAAAATAATAAACCAACTATCGGTAAAGTTATATTCCGATATGATAGCAAATTAATAAGGAATAGACAAAAAATATATGAAATAAACACTATATACAAAACTTGGAGAAGGAAGAAAAATAATGGGTTGCTATGGACTACAGGAAATGAAGAAGTTGTTGATTTTCAATTATTGCCTTTTATGATCTGAATGTGATGAGATTAAAAAACCTAAGAAATGTCTAATATAATCGGAATATTTTAAATTATTTGATCATCTTATAAAACACAAAATTTTAACGATAATATTCTTGACTCTTGCCAGTACAGTTTAACCAAACGAGTCTATAGTACGATATCACAATAAAAAATAAATAACTGGGTTCTACAAGGAAGGACTTGAAATGTCCCATATCCGAAAGGAGTTGACGATATATTAAACCCAATATAAAGAGTTAACTGTATCACAACCAATAATATACACTACACTGGAACTCATAACCTTATAAATACACGGAACATCACCAATTACTTCAGACGAGAGAAGAACGTATTTGGATCCAGAATTTACAGAAGGAACCAGTCTGGCAGTAAATCAACCTAGGGAGCTGTATTTCCGAGGTGAACAGGACAAGAATTCCATTTTATTAACATCCGAAGAAAGAAAATTGTACAACATAGCCATCCAGAACAGTGAAGTTATCAACCAACAGCCCACACGATTCGCTTCGTTCTAGTCTGGTAAATTATTATTGTATAAATCATATTAACTACACAACACTTCAAATTTGTAAATCTTGCATTCATATCTATGTATTTTTAATCTTCCCCACAGTTACAAGAACCTTCACACCCTGAATTAAGTTAATTACAAACTAAAACACATTATATAACCGAATCTAAATAAAGTATCGGACTGCTCAATAATCGATTCACGCAATCTATTGCCTTTGTGTATGCCAGTTGGAACATATCTCATTCAATGTTGAAGAAGTAAACAAATAAAGGACCTTTGTATAGTTGCAAAATCTTGTCATTTGGAGTATTATTTAATGAGTTGAGAATAAAAAAGTAACTGACTAAGTATAGAATAATTGGTTAACCTAAACAGTGAATTAACCTCTAAGTTTCGTTGCCCCGGTACTACAGCGCTTATAGCGGAATTCTCCGACACCAAAGAGAGAGCGTTAAATTACAAAATTATACATATTTCTCTTCAAGGTATAATAGGGTTGAACGAAATTACAGAATAACACATTAATTATTTAAGTTTCAAGTACACTAACATTGATATTTTTTAGAGAGATAAGTTAATATTAGTTAATTAAATCACTATATCCCACAACTCCAAATATCTCAGATATTTAAATAATTGAAGTAAATTAAAATGACCTAAGAGAGTAAAGACAGGGGAACATACCCGTTCATAGCAACGAATAGGCTTATATTGTGTGAAAACAACGAGACGCTCATACTCGTCTTATAACAAATTGGCGCTCAACCAGTGTAGGGCTTAGGTTAAGTAAAACCATAAGTATATTAATATTACTTAACCAGAGGAGGCAACTGTGGGAGACTAGAAATACAATAGAGAAAGATGATACATAAGGAAACGAAAATGCAGGGACAAGAGAGACGATTAAGTTACGCGGAATGGGCAACAGTACTATTTAAGAAATTCAGCAAAGAGATGGGATACATAGAATAGAATACCAATGACCACGAAAGAGCGCAAATGAGTCGCGCGAATGCGTTGGGAACACCAGACGACAAAATGACATTGAGAGAGATTTATGATGAATTGTGGGAATTAGATGCCAGGTGTAATAAGGAAAAGACTATTGGGACGACTAACGAAAAAGACGATAACAAGGTGGAAAGGATGACTGAAGAAGATTGGGAAAGATGGGACGATAATGAAGAAAAAATGAAAACCGAAAGAATAGGAGTATACGCCCAGGTGACAGAACAATATACTCAGGAAGATTATGAACAATGGAAAAGAGAAATAAGACCACCTGAAAAACCAATACAAACAGAAAACAAAGAATTAAGGGAATGGATAAGGGTGATGTTTGAACTATCCCGAGAAGATATGTGTAACTGGAGGAAGAAACATAATCAAATAGAAGGATTTAGAGAGATGCCAAATAATAAAAAGCTAGAACAATCCAATGTACAAAAAGGAGTAAAAATAGTCAAAGCAAAGCAACAGAAGAAAATACCAGAACAAAAGAAGGAGGAAAGTTTCGAGGAATGGTGGGACAAATTTTTAAAAAAATTCGGTAAGGTAATCGAAGAATGTGATAGGAAAATGAGTGATGAGGAGCGACAACAACTTGGACAGTGGATAGAACGTTTCAAGAAAATGAATGAACCACTAGAAACCACTTCTGAAGGTAGAAAAGAAACAGAAATTAGAGAAGACCAAAATGCAGAGCCATCTGAAAATAAGAATAGAAAGGACAAGGAGGAGATCCAAACCATGGAAGAGAATAGCCAGAAAATAAGAAAAACATGCAGAAGGAAAATAGTCAATACAAAAGAAGAAATGGACATGAGGAAAGGTGGATTAATTAGTACATTTAACATCCCAATTAATGAAAGAAGGGAGTTATGTAAGGGTATGAAATATAGAAGAAACTTCATGAAAATGACCAAAATGAACCACCATGGGATAATTACAAAAACCTTAAATAAATTTAAATGTCATTTAAATAAATCAACAATCAAAAAGTATATGACCACATCAATTATATCGTTAACACGGAAGATACCCGTAAAACATTTAGTAAATAGTCCATATATCGAAGGGAAAGGAAGGGTAGAATATACCAGTGATTATGTTAGAATAGAGGAGATACGATACCTGATAATTCAAAGGGAGCTAAATATGACTGAGTACCCTGACTTAAATGAAGACTTTGCATCAGCCGAGTTACAGTATTGGCTTTGTATCATGCACAAGAGATATGTAAAAAGTGTAGAAATTGGTATGAACACTGCAGTCATCCGGACAACGGGTGCAGTCGAATTAATGGACCATGGTTAGAAAAGAAACAGTCAACCAGAAGAATGGGACTGATTTGATGAAAACTGACCAGGCAACCAATTGGAAAGAATACAGAAATATTATTTGATAAATGAATAAATTCTAAAATACAATAAGAACAACTTATTATCGATTTTGAAGAGAAAACACTTGTAAATAAAAGAGAATTTTTTGAACAATAAAATAAATAGAAAAAAATGTCATTCAAAATGAAGTAAGTCTGAATTAAAATATAGTTATGAAGAAGGTATTAAGAAGAAAAATAGAATTATTACTAAACGTCTACAAAGAAATAGTGTGAATAATGAATAATGAAACCCCACGATAAAAGTTTTTACCTGAAATCTACCTATACAAAATAATAAAAGAAAAATCATATGACCTAAAATACATACCGCATTGCCAAGTGAAAGAAACAACTTCAATAAATGATTGATTGTAACCAATGTAATATTAAAGAAAACGAGAAAAAAAGAATATTTATGAACATAATTCATTGAAATATAAACAGCCAAAATAATGAAATACGATAAGAAAAATAATAGTTGAGCTAAGGACTGTATCTAGTCAGAAACACAATTATAATGATAATCAAACAATAACTATTTAGAAAATATTGAGATCAGAAAAACAAATGAAGAAGATACTTAGCGTTATTATCACAACCAGAAAGAAAAAACAAAAATAATTACAAATGATAACTGTCAGAATTATCATCAAAGAATGTTTAAGGAAACTAAAATGGAATCACAAAGTATGAAGGATAGTAATAAAGAAATATAAAAGCAACAAAAGAAAAAAAATGTTTCCCAAATATTTATTATTAAGTAATTAAGGAGATTATTAGGAGATTATTATATTTTATAGCTGACTGTAGATGAATTCCAGCAGTACTATATTAAGGTGTAGTGTGGGCAGCAGAGTATGAAGCCAAACAGTGCCTCTCTGAACTGTACCAACGCACATATTAGGGATTGTTAGGGAAATTAAATATTTAAGGAATATTAGAATAGTTGCAAGAATGACCTCAGTTTCCAGAAGAGTAGGACGAAGAAAACAGAAAGAAATTAGATGACAGAAGAATAATTGAGAAATACAGTGATTACAGTAATTATAAGTAGAAGAGATGTGAACCTAAAGTATCATTGAATATTGTAGCCAACTATCAACAAATACTGTTTACAGAAATTAAAAATGATCAAGAATGTTAATTGAAATAATGAAATGTTATTAAATAAAGAACTATTAATACTAGTCTAATGAAGTTACATTGAGAATCCCATCGTCAACCATTAATATTGATATGAAGAAAATGCATGTGAAAAAGACAAGTTTATTTGACCTAAACTTCATTCAGGTAAACTAAACTTTTTTAGGAGGGGGAGCATATGTAACGCAACAGAAATGCTGTCATCCATGTTACATAAATATTATATTAACAAAATAATAAGCAAGTCAATATCTAACACCATGATAAAACAAAAGTCTAATAATTACATTTATGATTATAGATAAAGATAAATAAGGATGCAAGGTAGAAATAACGAGAATAAACAAACCTGTAAATTAGACAATAGTTAATGATCTATGTTCAGTGAAAAGTAAATCAATATGATACTGATGAGAAATGTAAGAAGTAGAATAGTACAGAAATGGTCAAAGTAAATGACCATGAAAGTAAACAAAAATGAAACAATAATTTACCTTATAGCAATAGCAAGTAAGGATTTTGAATTAAATGATATTATTTTGTGACAACGAATGTTATGATAAAGTTTATGTTATGTTATACCAATTACTTGTTGAGTTAATGAAAGGTAATGAAACAAGAGGTATTATTCAATTACTGTTATAGAATGATGTGGGAAGCAGATAGTTAGCGTTAATAGATTTCAATTTTCTTATATGTGATCCATAGATCAAGATAAAATTGTCATTGGATATGAAAAGAATAATTATTTATGTAAATGTTAATAGTTAAGATTTGATTATATGTATGAATTTATGTAAAAGGGCTATAGTTGTTCACCAGTTATAACAAAGGTAGGTCTGTATACAACAAAAGGCCTAACAGCCAATAACACTATATAACTACTCCTAACATAAAGGTTAGGTACATAAGTTAATAATAATTAATGAATACGGTTCGAAGAGCTAGGAAAAAACATTAAATTAGTAATGATATATAATAAACCATCTCAATTTATACAAATTATGATAATGCCACAATGCCATGATATCGATTGATAACGTTGATATCGAAAAAAGTAATAAATATAAAAGAAACAGGCTCATATCAAAAAACCAGCAGAATATATGTAGAAAATAATAAACCAACTATCGGTAAAGTTATATTCCGATATGATAGCAAATTAATAAGGAATAGACAAAAAATATATGAAATAAACACTATATACAAAACTTGGAGAAGGAAGAAAAATAATGGGTTGCTATGGACTACAGGAAATGAAGAAGTTGTTGATTTTCAATTATTGCCTTTTATGATCTGAATGTGATGAGATTAAAAAACCTAAGAAATGTCTAATATAATCGGAATATTTTAAATTATTTGATCATCTTATAAAACACAAAATTTTAACGATAATATTCTTGACTCTTGCCAGTACAGTTTAACCAAACGAGTCTATAGTACGATATCACAATAAAAAATAAATAACTGGGTTCTACAAGGAAGGACTTGAAATGTCCCATATCCGAAAGGAGTTGACGATATATTAAACCCAATATAAAGAGTTAACTGTATCACAACCAATAATATACACTACACTGGAACTCATAACCTTATAAATACACGGAACATCACCAATTACTTCAGACGAGAGAAGAACGTATTTGGATCCAGAATTTACAGAAGGAACCAGTCTGGCAGTAAATCAACCTAGGGAGCTGTATTTCCGAGGTGAACAGGACAAGAATTCCATTTTATTAACATCCGAAGGAAGAAAATTGTACAACATAGCCATCCAGAACAGTGAAGTTATCAACCAACAGCCCACACGATTCGCTTCGTTCTAGTCTGGTAAATTATTATTGTATAAATCATATTAACTACACAACACTTCAAATTTGTAAATCTTGCATTCATATCTATGTATTTTTAATCTTCCCCACAGTTACAAGAACCTTCACACCCTGAATTAAGTTAATTACAAACTAAAACACATTATATAACCGAATCTAAATAAAGTATCGGACTGCTCAATAATCGATTCACGCAATCTATTGCCTTTGTGTATGCCAGTTGGAACATATCTCATTCAATGTTGAAGAAGTAAACAAATAAAGGACCTTTGTATAGTTGCAAAATCTTGTCATTTGGAGTATTATTTAATGAGTTGAGAATAAAAAAGTAACTGACTAAGTATAGAATAATTGGTTAACCTAAACAGTGAATTAACCTCTAAGTTTCGTTGCCCCGGTACTACAGCGCTTATAGCGGAATTCTCCGACACCAAAGAGAGAGCGTTAAATTACAAAATTATACATATTTCTCTTCAAGGTATAATAGGGTTGAACGAAATTACAGAATAACACATTAATTATTTAAGTTTCAAGTACACTAACATTGATATTTTTTAGAGAGATAAGTTAATATTAGTTAATTAAATCACTATATCCCACAACTCCAAATATCTCAGATAGTTAAATAATTGAAGTAAATTAAAATGACCTAAGAGAGTAAAGACAGGGGAACATACCCGTTCATAGCAACGAGTAGGCTTATATTGTGTGAAAACAACGAGACGCTCATACTCGTCTTATAACAAATTGGCGCTCAACCAGTGTAGGGCTTAGGTTAAGTAAAACCATAAGTATATTAATATTACTTAACCAGAGGAGGCAACTGTGGGAGACTAGAAATACAATAGAGAAAGATGATACATAAGGAAACGAAAATGCAGGGACAAGAGAGACGATTAAGTTACGCGGAATGGGCAACAGTACTATTTAAGAAATTCAGCAAAGAGATGGGATACATAGAATAGAATACCAATGACCACGAAAGAGCGCAAATGAGTCGCGCGAATGCGTTGGGAACACCAGACGACAAAATGACATTGAGAGAGATTTATGATGAATTGTGGGAATTAGATGCCAGGTGTAATAAGGAAAAGACTATTGGGACGACTAACGAAAAAGACGATAACAAGGTGGAAAGGATGACTGAAGAAGATTGGGAAAGATGGGACGATAATGAAGAAAAAATGAAAACCGAAAGAATAGGAGAATACGCCCAGGTGACAGAACAATATACTCAGGAAGATTATGAACAATGGAAAAGAGAAATAAGACCACCTGAAAAACCAATACAAACAGAAAACAAAGAATTAAGGGAATGGATAAGGGTGATGTTTGAACTATCCCGAGAAGATATGTGTAACTGGAGGAAGAAACATAATCAAATAGAAGGATTTAGAGAGATGCCAAATAATAAAAAGCTAGAACAATCCAATGTACAAAAAGGAGTAAAAATAGTCAAAGCAAAGCAACAGAAGAAAATACCAGAACAAAAGAAGGAGGAAAGTTTCGAGGAATGGTGGGACAAATTTTTAAAAAAATTCGGTAAGGTAATCGAAGAATGTGATAGGAAAATGAGTGATGAGGAGCGACAACAACTTGGACAGTGGATAGAACGTTTCAAGAAAATGAATGAACCACTAGAAACCACTTCTGAAGGTAGAAAAGAAACAGAAATTAGAGAAGACCAAAATGCAGAGCCATCTGAAAATAAGAATAGAAAGGACAAGGAGGAGATCCAAACCATGGAAGAGAATAGCCAGAAAATAAGAAAAACATGCAGAAGGAAAATAGTCAATACAAAAGAAGAAATGGACATGAGGAAAGGTGGATTAATTAGTACATTTAACATCCCAATTAATGAAAGAAGGGAGTTATGTAAGGGTATGAAATATAGAAGAAACTTCATGAAAATGACCAAAATGAACCACCATGGGATAATTACAAAAACCTTAAATAAATTTAAATGTCATTTAAATAAATCAACAATCAAAAAGTATATGACCACATCAATTATATCGTTAACACGGAAGATACCCGTAAAACATTTAGTAAATAGTCCATATATCGAAGGGAAAGGAAGGGTAGAATATACCAGTGATTATGTTAGAATAGAGGAGATACGATACCTGATAATTCAAAGGGAGCTAAATATGACTGAGTACCCTGACTTAAATGAAGACTTTGCATCAGCCGAGTTACAGTATTGGCTTTGTATCATGCACAAGAGATATGTAAAAAGTGTAGAAATTGGTATGAACACTGCAGTCATCCGGACAACGGGTGCAGTCGAATTAATGGACCATGGTTAGAAAAGAAACAGTCAACCAGAAGAATGGGACTGATTTGATGAAAACTGACCAGGCAACCAATTGGAAAGAATACAGAAATATTATTTGATAAATGAATAAATTCTAAAATACAATAAGAACAACTTATTATCGATTTTGAAGAGAAAACACTTGTAAATAAAAGAGAATTTTTTGAACAATAAAATAAATAGAAAAAAAATGTCATTCAAAATGAAGTAAGTCTGAATTAAAATATAGTTATGAAGAAGGTATTAAGAAGAAAAATAGAATTATTACTAAACGTCTACAAAGAAATAGTGTGAATAATGAATAATGAAACCCCACGATAAAAGTTTTTACCTGAAATCTACCTATACAAAATAATAAAAGAAAAATCATATGACCTAAAATACATACCGCATTGCCAAGTGAAAGAAACAACTTCAGTAAATGATTGATTGTAACCAATGTAATATTAAAGAAAACGAGAAAAAAAGAATATTTATGAACATAATTCATTGAAATATAAACAGCCAAAATAATGAAATACGATAAGAAAAATAATAGTTGAGCTAAGGACTGTATCTAGTCAGAAACACAATTATAATGATAATCAAACAATAACTATTTAGAAAATATTGAGATCAGAAAAACAAATGAAGAAGATACTTAGCGTTATTATCACAACCAGAAAGAAAAAACAAAAATAATTACAAATGATAACTGTCAGAATTATCATCAAAGAATGTTTAAGGAAACTAAAATGGAATCACAAAGTATGAAGGATAGTAATAAAGAAATATAAAAGCAACAAAAGAAAAAAAATGTTTCCCAAATATTTATTATTAAGTAATTAAGGAGATTATTAGGAGATTATTATATTTTATAGCTGACTGTAGATGAATTCCAGCAGTACTATATTAAGGTGTAGTGTGGGCAGCAGAGTATGAAGCCAAACAGTGCCTCTCTGAACTGTACCAACGCACATATTAGGGATTGTTAGGGAAATTAAATATTTAAGGAATATTAGAATAGTTGCAAGAATGACCTCAGTTTCCAGAAGAGTAGGACGAAGAAAACAGAAAGAAATTAGATGACAGAAGAATAATTGAGAAATACAGTGATTACAGTAATTATAAGTAGAAGAGATGTGAACCTAAAGTATCATTGAATATTGTAGCCAACTATCAACAAATACTGTTTACAGAAATTAAAAATGATCAAGAATGTTAATTGAAATAATGAAATGTTATTAAATAAAGAACTATTAATACTAGTCTAATGAAGTTACATTGAGAATCCCATCGTCAACCATTAATATTGATATGAAGAAAATGCATGTGAAAAAGACAAGTTTATTTGACCTAAACTTCATTCAGGTAAACTAAACTTTTTTAGGAGGGGGAGCATATGTAACGCAACAGAAATGCTGTCATCCATGTTACATAAATATTATATTAACAAAATAATAAGCAAGTCAATATCTAACACCATGATAAAACAAAAGTCTAATAATTACATTTATGATTATAGATAAAGATAAATAAGGATGCAAGGTAGAAATAACGAGAATAAACAAACAAATTAGACAATAGTTAATGATCTATGTTCAGTGAAAAGTAAATCAATATGATACTGATGAGAAGTGTAAGAAGTAGAATAGTACAGAAATGGTCAAAGTAAATGACCATGAAAGTAAACAAAAATGAAACAATAATTTACCTTATAGCAATAGCAAGTAAGGATTTTGAATTAAATGATATTATTTTGTGACAACGAATGTTATGATAAAGTTTATGTTATGTTATACCAATTACTTGTTGAGTTAATGAAAGGTAATGAAACAAGAGGTATTATTCAATTACTGTTATAGAATGATGTGGGAAGCAGATAGTTAGCGTTAATAGATTTCAATTTTCTTATATGTGATCCATAGATCAAGATAAAATTGTCATTGGATATGAAAAGAATAATTATTTATGTAAATGTTAATAGTTAAGATTTGATTATATGTATGAATTTATGTAAAAGGGCTATAGTTGTTCACCAGTTATAAACAAAGGTAAGTCAGTATACAACAAAAGGCCTAACAGCCAATAACACTATATAACTACTCCTAACATAAAGGTTAGGTACATAAGTTAATAATAATTAATGAATACGGTTCGAAGAGCTAGGAAAAAACATTAAATTAGTAATGATATATAATAAACCATCTCAATTTATACAAACTATGATAATGCCACAATGCCATGATATCGATTGATAACGTTGATATCGAAAAAAGTAATAAATATAAAAGAAACAGGCTCATATCAAAAAACCAGCAGAATATATGTAGAAAATAATAAACCAACTATCGGTAAAGTTATATTCCGATATGATAGCAAATTAATAAGGAATAGACAAAAAATATATGAAATAAACACTATATACAAAACATGGAGAAGGAAGAAAAATAATGGGTTGCTATGGACTACAGGAAATGAAGAAGTTGTTGATTTTCAATTATTGCCTTTTATGATCTGAATGTGATGAGATTAAAAAACCTAAGAAATGTCTAATATAATCGGAATATTTTAAATTATTTGATCATCTTATAAAACACAAAATTTTAACGATAATATTCTTGACTCTTGCCAGTACAGTTTAACCAAACGAGTCTATAGTACGATATCACAATAAAAAATAAATAACTGGGTTCTACAAGGAAGGACTTGAATTGTCCCATATCCGAAAGGAGTTGACGATATATTAAACCCAATATAAAGAGTTAACTGTATCACAACCAATAATATACACTACACTGGAACTCATAACCTTATAAATACACGGAACATCACCAATTACTTCAGACGAGAGAAGAACGTATTTGGATCCAGAATTTACAGAAGGAACCAGTCTGGCAGTAAATCAACCTAGGGAGCTGTATTTCCGAGGTGAACAGGACAAGAATTCCATTTTATTAACATCCGAAGAAAGAAAATTGTACAACATAGCCATCCAGAACAGTGAAGTTATCAACCAACAGCCCACACGATTCGCTTCGTTCTAGTCTGGTAAATTATTATTGTATAAATCATATTAACTACACAACACTTCAAATTTGTAAATCTTGCATTCTTATCTATGTATTTTTAATCTTCCCCACAGTTACAAGAACCTTCACACCCTGAATTAAGTTAATTACAAACTAAAACACATTATATAACCGAATCTAAATAAAGTATCGGACTGATCAATAATCGATTCACGCAATCTATTGCCTTTGTGTATGCCAGTTGGAACATATCTCATTCAATGTTGAAGAAGTAAACAAATAAAGAACCTTTGTATAATTGCAAAATCTTGTCATTTGGAGTATTATTTAATGAGTTGGGAATAAAAAAGTAACTGACTAAGTATAGAATAATTGGTTAACCTAAACAGTGAATTAACTTCTAAGTTTCGTTGCCCCGGTACTACAGCGCTTATAGCGGAATTCTCATAGAGAGAGAGCGTTAAATTACAAAATTATACATATTTCTCTTCAAGGTATAATAGGGTTGAACGAAATTACAGAATAACACATTAATTATTTAAGTTTCAAGTACACTAACACTGATATTTTTTAGAGAGATAAGTTAATATTAGTTAATTAAATCACTATATCCCACAACTCCAAATATCTCAGATATTTAAATAATTGAAGTAAATTAAAATGACCTAAGAGAGTAAAGACAGGGGAACATACCCGTTCATAGCAACGAATAGGCTTATATTGTGTGAAAACAACGAGACGCTCATACTCGTCTTATAACAATATATATATATATATATATATATATTGTCTATGCACTCATGTCAATACGATTATCGCTAAATTTTTGTTCACATTTTGTTATCAAGAAGATTATAGTCACTGCTACACTTCGTTAGTACTTTACTTCATCGCTTATATAATTATACAACTATCATTTTAGTTTAATTATTGTTAAAATTACTACATTTCATTTAGTATTCTATTGCATCTTACAATTGCTTTATAATTTATAACTTTTCACTGGCGTCAACTAAGAATCTGAATGATACATTTTTAGTTGCCTAGTGTTGAATATTCCTCGTATAGAATCGTTATTCTGGTCATCCTGTAATTGGTACGTAGCGCTTCCGATTTTTCTTACTATTGTGTACGGACCCTCATATATCGCACAGAATATTTTCCTATTATATTCTGAGTAGCGTCCGATATATGATGCGCTCGTATCAGAACTCTTTCTCCCACTTCAAATTCCGTAATTTTCTTTGATTTATTTATTCGGGCCGCTTGTCGCTCTCCCCTTTCCTTGATTCGTAATTGTAGTCTTTCTACATTTACTCCTTCATTGTTAATCACAATAGGATCTACATACTGTTCCCAATGTCTGGTTGGTCTTTTTCCAAACTGAGCTTCGCATGGCGTAATCTTTATTGTCTCTTGGTATGTTTCATTCAGACACGACTTGATTGTTTTTATGTATTTTGCCCATTTAGTGTGTCTCTCTCTGACAAAAATACGGAACAGGTTTCCGAGCTGCCGGTTCCACCTTTCCGCAATATTAGTGCAAGGATTCCGAATCGCTGTGTATTTAGGTTGTATGTTTAGCTCCTTCAGACCCTGCATCCATTTCCGAGACGTGAATTGCGTGCCATTGTCTGTCAACACACTATCCGGTTTACCATGTATATCAATGTATTGTTGTAGTCGTTTCAATGTTATGTTTGTGGTGGCTCTACGTAAAGCATACAACTCCACGTATTTCGTAAAATTGTCCACAATCACTAATAGATACTTTACTCCACCACTGGACATCGGTAGAGGTCCGTAATAGTCCATGCTTAAGAGATCTCCCTTTCTTGTAGGCAGGATGGGTCTTGTTTCTCCAGAAATGAGTCGATTCCCACTGTCTTTACACCTCTGACACAGGTCACAACATCTGATCAGCTGGCTGACACTCTTGCACATTTCTCCGAATGTAAAGTGCTCCTTCAGAAGCTGCAGAGTCCTTTTTGTACCTGGATGGCCATATATCTGGTGGATCTCTTGTATCAATTCCTTCCGAATTTCCTTTGGGATGTATAATTTCCACTGCGTCTTCCATCTCCTATATAGTTTATTGTTTATTACTTTGAAATGTTGGTTTAATTTATCATGGTCTCCCTCCTTAACTCTGTTGATCAATTGTCCTAACTTCTTGTTTTCCATTTGTAGCAGGTGTATTTTTCTTAACTTTGTTGTTATATCTTTGTTCATTTTATTTCCATTGTGTGGATGTAGTATTCGTATTTCTCGTCGATGGGTTCGTTTATAGTATCACCTTCTGGGTACCTGCTTAAGAGGTCTGCAACAACATTGTCTTTACCCTTGCAGTGTAATATCTCGAAGTTATACTCTTGTATCGCAAGTATCCATCTTGAGATCCTGGTATTATTTAAATGGCATTTTTGTATAAACATTAACGCTTTGTTATCGGTTAATATAGTAAGAGGTTGGCCTGTTATATATATCCTGAATTTCTTTAAACATTGGACGATTGCTAATAGCTCCTTTTCAGTAGTAAAATAGTTTTTCTCCGCATTTTGAATGTTCGGGTAGTGTACGCTATTACGGCGATCTCCCCTTCCTTATCGATCTGGTATAGTTGACCTCCGTAAGCATAGTTGCTTGCGTCACACTGCAGATAGAAACGGCGTCCCTGTATAGGAAATTTTAATACCACAGACTCTATAAATCATTTTTTTACAAGTTGGAATTTCTCCTCCATCGTTTTATCCCATTTAAACTTAATGCCTTTCTTTAGTAGTTGCAATAAAGGTTGTGTGCACTCCGCGTACTTACTGGTGAACGTATTATAAAAGTTTGTTAAACCCAAGAAACCTTTTAATTGCTTTGGGTTTCGTGGAGATGAGAAATTTAAAATTGCTGAAACTTTATCCGGTGTTGGTTTGATTCCTTTTGTAGTTAGCCAGTAACCCAAATATGGTATTTCCTTCCTGAAAAACTGAGATTTCTTTAAATTGACTGTGATATTAGCTTTCTTTAAGTTGTCCAACAAGCTATTTAAGTGTTCCATATGTTCTTCCTCACTTTGCGAGAAACACAAGATGTCATCTACGTAGATAATCGTATGTTGCTTAACTTCCTCGGTCATCACATGGTCGAGTCCCCTGGCCAAGCCTGCTAGGCTGGTGCTCAATCCAAACGGCGTTACTTTAAATCGGTAGCTCTTACCTTCGTATAAGAAACCAGTGTGATCTCGACATTCCTCCTTGAGTGGAATCTGCCAGAAACTGTTTGTTAAGTCTATTGTGGACATAACTTTGATGTTGCTGCACCTTGCGAGGATCTCGTTGATCGGCGGAGGTCCCTCATAATCTGGGATAGTGATACTATTCACCTTCCGGGCATCTAGGCATAATCGCACCCTCCCGTCCCTTTTAATTAGTTACCAGAGGTTGTATGTAAGGGCTGTGGGCTCGTTCTATTATCCCAAATTCCAGCATCCTTTGAATTTCATCCTGAACTGCCCTCTGATACTTGATGGGGACGGCCCACCCCTTTTGCAGGTAAGGTGTGCTGTCGGTAACCCGGAAACTATGCTGGTATCCGTTATGATCCCTGGCCTATCTGTAAAGATTTCCTTGTTTTTATCCAGCAACTGCCCCAATTGACTTAACCTTGTCTGATCCATACCTTCTAATTCTTTAAGTTTTCTGCAGATTTAAGTTTCAATGTCACACTCATTTTCTTCTATCGTTATTAAAGGTACTTCATAAGGATGTTCTTCCGCATTTTTTACTACCTCCGGTCGTACCTGTATCCACCCTTCTGGTATGTTAATTACCCCCTTCGATTGGTGCAGGAAGCTCATACCAAGAATATACAATTTCTCACTAAACCTGATACTATTAAAAACACACAATCGACACTTAAATTACTGCTTAATACTACTTCTAAAAATACTTGTTTTCTAATACTTTTTGACCTGTTTCCCACGGCGCTAACTATCGTGGTGTTATTGACGCTGAGGGTTTCATGATGTCCAATCTGTTTTTTATTGCTTTCATACCATTCTTCAGATAGTGCATTCACCGCTCTACCGGTATCGATGAGAGCATTTACCGGAACTTGATTAATTTTAATCGCTAGTTCGGGACTTTTTATTACCTTGACATCAATATTTTGCTCCGCTTCTTCCATTAAGTCTTCCTTGATGATTGGGAAGATTGTAGTAATATTTACATTGTCTGTATTTATTTTGTTTTTCTGTTTACACTTTAGGTTTATTTCACTTGGAATTTGGAGTCATTGCTTCGAACCTGAAGGTTGTTCATCCGGTTTTACAGCCGTTTGTCGTTCAATCGTGACACTGTTTATAGTGGTTTGTTTACCTCCTCCGCCGCTGCTCCTAGCTGTTGCCTCCCTTTGTGGATAGTTTTCTCTCCAACCAATATGCGGCTTACTGCTTTCATTGTTCGGCTGGCGAGACGGCGCGTCCCTTTTGTAATTTACGGCTGGTCGCTCCCCACTTTCTGTTCATTATTGCTTCCTCTTGTATTTATAGTCATATATTCACGAAGAAGTGCTTCAAACCCATTTATGGTCGTTACTCTTCTCGTAACTACAGTGATTTGCAATTCTCTGTTATAATGCCTAGCTAATTTTGTGATCATATGTTTATCAGACATGATCGGGAGTAACTGTCTGCTTCTTAAACATATCGCTCCATGTATTGAATCATGTTAAGCGATCAATTTGGTTTATAGCGCTCATATTAAAGTTGGTCGCGAACCTTCTCTTGTTGAGTCGCACTCCAATATTTGCTCATGAAGGCTTCCTCGAACTCCTTAAACGTCCTTACCTGCTCCCTCACGATTCTCCACCAGAGAGCCGCTTCACCGGTCAAGTGCCGTCCGATCCACCGGGTATTCTTCTCACCATAATACGTTTCCTGAATTTCCCGTAACTCCTTCAAGAACTCCATTGGGAAATTATCCTCCCCGTCGAAAGTGGCTTCCTTATTTATTATCGCTGTATTCATGGCTACAGCCGGTCTTTGTTCAATTTCCTCCAGCCTACGTTGTACTCGTTGCTGATTCTCACGGACCGTTGTTAGGTTGTTGGCGATCTCATCGAGTTTTCGCCCCTTTTCTGTAGAGACTTCGTTTATCTTCTCTTCCGTACTTCGGTTAGCTTCTTTTATGCTCCTTACTTGCTGTTCAATTCCGTCGATCTGCAGTTTTTTTTGATGTTGATTGTTGATTATGGCTTCTTGCCATTCCTTCCGGTCCCTCTCACGAGTTTCTTTGTTTTCTTTCGCCTGTTTCTTTATTTCTCTGCTTAACTCCTTAATTCCGCTTTCGTTCTTCTCCTGTACTTCTTCTAACTTTTCTGACTGTCTTTGTAGTTCAGCACCCACCTGGTGGATTTGTCCTTGTAAATCTCCTCTCATTAACTCTATTTTTTCGTCTAATTACTCGGCGAGTTGTTTACTTATTTCTTCATTCTGTTTTTTCGTTTCTTCAGTCCTTTCGTCTGTGTGTTTTCTGGTTTCTTCATGTAGCCTTTTCATTTCTTCATTCTGTTGTTTCATGAATGACATTAACATTTGGAAATTGACTTCAGATGATTGTGGTCCACGGACGCCATTCTCTTCACTCGTTGTAGAGCTCTCTTCATTCACCACATTTCTATCCTCAGACTGCTCCATGCCCATCTGATAGTTAATTTCGAATCCCTCGGAATTTTCTTCCCTTGTCGCCATTTTTGCCTTTCGTCGGGTTATCATTCAGATACTTATCGACAAATAACAATAATAACGTTCTTATTCTACTAACATTTACTTATTTAACTTAGTCTATCTCTAACCACTGTCTGTCACTGCCCTAGCCTAATTTCTTTAATTAAGCCGTGTGGTGCGGCGCCAATTTTATATTTAAATTTAACATTTAATTATACTGTGCCCCAAGTTCTGGAGCGCCAATTTTATAACTTAAACGAGTTGTACCCGTTTACGCCCAGCGGTGGACGCCAATTTTATAACTTTAATTTTATGCTGTTTATTTTATTCAGCATAAATTAATTGACATATTTTAATTTATGTGTATTTTCTCTTATCTCAGGGTTTATAAAAGAAAATGCAGACTTCTTTCTTATAAATAGTTCTTCGATTTATTACAATTAGTTATGATTGATTATCATATTTATCATGGACACATGAATTATGCAATTTCCAATCAAAATATAAACATATTCATTTTCATAAATCTTATTTCATTACTCATATTTATAGCTCTAATAATTTAATATTGTAATTCTTATTCAAAGACAAAAACTTTTAATAATTATTCTCTTAAATTTTAAATACTATGACATAGTTAATTACTGATCTGGATTCATTTAAAATCGGTGCTCATAAATAAATTTAATTTCCATAGTTCCTAATATTATTTAATTTTGTTTTTAAGTAAAATTTTTATCTTAATCCTTTAACTAATTCTTATGAGTTCTTTAAGTGAACAGACAGTGGACCTAATACTAATTATGGCATGAAAAATTTACTTGTGGTATGTATCCAAATCTGGTAGAGGTTCATATGGTGTGGTTCGCATGTTGATCGTCTGGCGTAACTGCGATAATTCCCTCTGGATTAGCAGATTGTAACGTGGTCTCCCGTGGAGTCACACAAGACACAGCACAGCACCAAACTTCACTCACTCGGAATTAGTTCGCGTTAATTGTTATTATAGTTATTCGCTTCCACAGGCATTATTGATTATTATTTATCAACCGCGTTATGGTTTGAACTACTGTTATTTACGAGTTTAGTTCGTCTCGTAATGTTACTCGATGATAAAGTTATTGTTGCGTATTTGCAAAACTAAATTACAGCGTTATTTAATTATCATTCGTGTTGTACTAATTCACTTGTATGTCACTAATAAAATTACAGTTCTTTTACCGAAATTGTTTTAGTACGAACTTACTTTTCTAACCATCGTACCGAATTTCTCTAAGTCCAATAACTATGGAATCTCGGTCGCGGACTTACACTCCCGTTTCCGTAAAAATTTTTAGTTAAACTCCTTGATCGCGCCTTTCTCGCATCCCTATATCGAATTCCGTATTTCTCCCACTTAATTCTGATTTTTCTTACGCTGTTTTCTAATTGGTTCTACTTTACGACTCTTCAGATCTAGAGACCACCTATTTTTCCGAAAGAACCTCTCTGATAGGCTTTTGGATTCCCACCAGATTCCTTCCCTAGATCACTACACTGAGGTCGTTGTCGCTGCTAGATACTGTAGCAATAAATTCTTGCCAGTCACTTTTTTGGAGTATACAAAGCAACCCTTAACTTTCTCGTCAAAGTATTGTTTTCGTGCACTTGGTTGTTCTAATGGCATCAACTATTGTTACTTAAAGGCCTCACCAAACTTCCTTTGTATGTCCGTTTCTTTGTCTCTGTTTCCATCAACACATCTTCCTTGAGTTCGGACATTACCCCGAGCTTTCTCTCTTCTCAGTAAGGTCGAAGTCCTGTCGCTGACCGTTTGAGTCTTTCAATAATATATACCCTTTTTTGTTTCGTTATATGCAGCTGGCGTGTGTACGTATTTTGGTCTATTGTTAATACATACAGCTGCTCTTCAAATGAGTTCGTTTACATTTGTACAATTTTTTCTAAGGATTTGAGGTAGTTGTCAAAATTTAACGTTTCTTAGTATGGAGAGCGATGAACTCTGCCTGCTTGCCGTGAGCGCGTTGGGGCTGTTATATGATTTTATTGCCTGTCAATGACCTCTGCGTTTCACACAAGAATTCCCTGTTACGGCGCTTAATGATACATCTCTACTCAAAATAAGAAATTTTTTAAAATTTATGATTTTGGCGTTCTACGGCTGTCACATTGGTTGCTGTGACCGGGTAGAGAGACCTCGTCAGCCAGAGCAAAGGCAACTCTCTAGGGGATAAACAACCTGAGGCAAATGTTCTTGGTCCTCCAGGTTGGGGGTTGGGCGTAGAGGTAACAACCCAACCCAGAAAAGGCTAACTGTTATGAAACCAAAAGTTATAGGAAAAGCCGGATGGCTCAATAGCAGAAAGACTGGAAATTCTAAAAGACAAAATGATTTGAAGATTGGGACATGAAATGTTCGTTCACTATATAGACCTGGAGCTATGAAGATTCTTTCTTGTGAGGCTCTAAAATATAATATTCATTTACTAGTGATTCAGGAAATGCAGTGGATTGGACATAGTATAATGGATAGGAGAGACTACTCGGTGTTGTACAGCTGTCATGACAAGGACCACACCCTTAGTACTCGATTCTTAGTGGGCCGTAAACTGAAACCAAAGGTGATTGATTTTAAACATTATAATCTGCAAAATCAGAATTAGAGGAACCTTTTTCAACTATATGGTCATAAATGCTCATGCGCCAACTGATGGTAAGTCAGACGAAGTAAAAGATGATTTCTACGACTATCTAGAGAATGCTTATGCTGAATCTCCTAGACATGACATAAAAATAATAAGGTGACATGAACGCAAAAATAGGTAAAGATCACTTGTGCGACAGTGTCGGAAAATATAGTTTACATGTGGAATACTCGGATAATGGACTAAGATTATTGAATGTTGCCACATGTCATAATCTAATAATTGGTGGACACTCTTCAACCATAAAAATATTTATAAAGGTACCTGGACTTCTCCTGATGGACTAACGATCAATCAAATTGATCGGATCTTGATAGACAAATTGCATAGATCAAACCTGGACGGTAGCGCGATGATTTTATTTTACTAGGTTGGCTAATCTGATTTAAATCTCATCAACGTTCGCGTAATCGTACCTTGACCAGTGCACATTCAGTAATCTCGGCGTTCGGTTCGCCGGACCTTTCCGTCAAGTTAGTGTCGACATTAGATGTAGGCCTTAGGCCTTACTATTTTCTATCATGGCCAACTAGCGCCACAACTTCATTCTTAACTAAATTTATTAATTATTAATTCAATATGCAGCATTAGCCAGCCTTCTTTCAATTTATTACAGCTGTAATGTGATCATTCAAATTATTAAAACTATTCGTATACAGTCCACTTCTCTTATTTCTTAATGTAATTTAATACATCCTACACAACATCTTCAATCATAATGGAAGACCAGCAGACAAATATTTAATGCAAGATACATAATTTTCGCCCGCTCGGGCTGAACAAATTAACTCTTCCGGTCCGCACTTGCGGAACGTTACTTTTCTTAAACTGTTTCGGCCCACTTGGGCCGGGATCAGCCATATTTTTGGTCCTTCGGACCGGATTCCAATCAGCATTTTGGTCCTCACGGTGCGCATCAACCATTTTTGGTCACTCCGGACCTGGATTTCCACTTAATGTCTTTTGTACCTTTTTCTGGCCATCACGGGCGGGTTAGCACGTCAGCTAATGCGACCGTGGCGTGATTTGCGTCGCCATTTCACTCGTCGTCTTCAGGCAACGTGATAGCAAGTTCCTGCCGGCTGCAGTGCCTCAAGGTGGTCATCTTACCAGCTGTTCACCATCATCATCAAGGAGCCGACGCTGCGGGACGTCGCTGACCAGGTACCACCAGCAACAGTAATAAGGTGCGTAAAAGAATGTCTGAGGAAGGCCTCAAGGTGCTGACCAGAAAGAGAGGCGGATTAAAGTCCGCGATAGTGCGGATACAATCCGCGGTAAATTCATTTGACATTAATTTAACCACAAAACATTTTTTGACTGTGAGATTAGAAAGTCTTAAGAGCTTAGCCTCTAAGTACGACGAAGTACAGTCTGAGATAGAGCTTATAAGTAAAGACGTGAGCACTGCTCAGGCAGACCGAGTCGAGGTTGAGGAAATGATATACTCAACTGAGGCAAACATTTTACAACTTCTTGACACTGTTAATACTCAGACTGTGCCTCCTGTACTATCGACGCCTGTGCATTTAAAACCGATAAGTTTGCCCTGCTTCTCAGGCAACATACTTGAGTGGCAACATTTCTATTCAATTTTTAATGATCTGGTGCATTCAAGATCAGATTTAACACCAGTACAGAAACTGCATTACTTGCATTCATCGGTGAAGTGTGAACCATTAGACTTAATTAAATCATTACCAATTTGTCAAGAGAATTATGTAATAGCGTTGAACTTGCTGTCCGATAGGTACAATAATCCATTTATATTAGCAAAATATTATGTAAAGAACCTACTTTAGGTTAAGTCCACAATAAAGGACTCAGTCCAAAGCTTGGCTGAGTTTACGAATACTATAACGTCTTCTGTTAATTCGCTGGCGGCAATGAAGCTGTCTGTAAACCTATTTGAGTTTATTACTATACAATTGCTTTCCACTAAACTTGACCCTATCACTTTAAAACGTTGGAAGGAGTCTATAGACCCTGACAACTTGCCTAGTTTTCAAGACTTTACTCATTTTTTGAATTTGCGCCGACAGCTTTTAGAAAATACTATGCCAATTGAACCCGGACAGCAATTCAATAAACCTAGTGTAAAACCAAACAATAAGTTTGAGAAATGTAGTTTAAGAAATACTGCTGGCAGCAGTATCTTTAAGAGTTATCATGCTACGGCAAGGCATTATTCATGTGTGTGCTGTAAATCTGATCACCCGCTTTACATGTGTAATAATTTTCGCATATTAAGTGCCGCTGAGCGGGGGCAATTGGTGGCAAACCATAAATGTTGTATTAACTGCCTTAGAGCAGGTCATTTGATAACAAATTGCAAAAGTAAACAGGTTTGTAAAATTTGTTCAAAGGCTCACCACACCTTGCTGCACGCTAATTACGTGCCGAAATCAGCAGCTGCCAGCAGTAACTACTGCTCATTTAAATTACAGTGTAAAAACAATGTACTTTTATCCACTGCAGTTGTATATGTCATTGATCAGGCTGGCAATAGGCATAAGGCGCGCGCACTTCTTGACGCCGGGTCTCAGATCAATTTTTGTACGAAATCATTTGCGAAAAGATTGCACCTCAAACTAACCCGATCTAATATTCCGATTACAGGAATAAGCAACACAGCGTGTTGCGCTACTGACATTTTTTCTATGCGTATTATGTCTCGCTATCAGAGACATAGTTTCGAGGCCAAATTTGCCGTCTTATCTAACTTAACTCATAATCTGCCTTCAATATCGTTTGACATCAACCGGTTCCACATTCCAAATAAAATTTTTCTCGCCGACCCAGATTTTAATATATCTTCACAGATCGACATACTATTGGGGGCTCAATTTTATCTAGATTTAATATTAGCTAATAAGTACACACGCGGACCCAACTTCCCTATCATTCAGGAGACAAAACTGGGTTACATTTTGGCCGGCAATCTGCCCAAGCACTGCCACACCCAGGGTCCTGCTGTTTCGTTCTTGGCAAGGAACAATGACAGCCAAATCCTGCAATCTCTTGAGAGATTTTGGGAGGCAGAAACGATCCCCAGCGATACCCCTAATGGCGAGTCGGCTTGCGAAGAGCATTTTATGCGCTACACTCAGCGCAACCACGAGGGTAGATTTATAGTGTCGCTCCCATTCAAGTCTGATAATCCTCACTTAGGGGAATCCTACACAAGTGCCGAATCAAGGTTTTTAAACTTGGAGCGTCGATTCAGGCGCGATCCCAAGCTCGCTCGCGACTACGCGGACCTTACCAAAGAATGTAAGGATCTTGGGCACATGACACTCATCGATCATGGCGCTATCAATTTAGTAGCGTCACACACTTACTACATATACTTATATGTATACTTATACATACTCATATACTTAATTTGGCTTTGTAAGCTTAGTTGGGATGAACCGCTTTCCGGTCAGTCACTGTCGGATTGTCATTCTTTGTGTAACAAATTAAGTCTGATTGGTAAAATAGTGGTCCCGCGATCTATTCGTTGCAACCATCAGGCGGTTACAGTTCAGTTGCATGGTTTTTCGGATGCTTCCGAGAGAGGGTTCGGCTGTTGTGTGTATGTCGGAGTCATTTATCAAGATGCTACTGCTTCCTGTCGTCTTTTGTGTTCAAAATCTCGCGTGGCTCCCTTGCGCCAAGTGTCATTACCTCGTATCGAGCTCTGCGCTTGTTTGTTATTATCGCGACTTGTGTCTAAAATTATTCCTGCTCTTCATTCATTCATTGAGGATGTACATTTGTATTCCGATTCTATGGTGGCGCTTTACTGGATTCATGCGCAGTCTTCGCGTTGGAAAACATACGTCGCTAATAGGGTTGCTGAAATTCAGCGTCGCACGCAAATTTGTACCTGGCATCACATTGATTCGCGACGCAATCCTGCTGATATTATTTCTAGGGGGTGTCTCCCGGACGTTTTGCGCGATTGCTCGCTTTGGTGGCACGGTCCTGGCTGTCTGTCTCAATCGTCAGAGTCTAATCCTTTCCCATCTTTCGTACCGGCCACTCCATCATCTTCGGAAGTCATCGCGGAAGAGAAAACTACACATAACCGTTCGCTAATGTCTACCCTGGCTGTTGACTTATCGTTGGACTTTTCCTCGTTACACCGGCTGACACGTGTATACGCTTACTGTTTTCGTTTCATCAGAAATGTTAGGCACTCATCTGCGGACAGGCTTTCGGGCGATTTGACCCCTGCGGAAATTCATCAGTCTCTTAATTTCTTTATAAGGCAATCTCAATCGACCCACTTCCCAGGCGAAATTAGTTGTCTTCGGAACGGATCTTCTGTTTCCATCAGAAGCAAGTTAGCCTCTCTCGACCCGTTTCTTGACGACACTGGAATGATACGCGTGGGCGGACGATTGCAGCATTCCCAGTTATCTTACGACTCGAAACATCCTATCGTACTACCCCCATCGGCGCATGTCACACGCCTTATCATCGAACGCGAACACATTCGTTTGCTTCATGCTGGTGCGCAGCTCGTGCATCATTCACTGCGTCAACGTTGGTGGATTGTTAATGCCCGGCTAGACATCCGTTCCATTATTCGTAAGTGTCTCAAGTGCATCAGGTTTAGCGCCACACAGCAGGTTCAGAGGCTTGGCATCTTGCCATCCCCTAGAGTCACTCCTTCAAGGCCGTTTCTATTTTGCGCGGTTGATTATGGTGGTCCCTTCATGATTCGTCATGGCGGGCAGAAGTCTAGAACTCTTACTAAGGCGTACGTGTCTCTGTTTGTTTGCTTAGCAACTAGGGCTATTCACCTGGAATTGGTGTCCGACCTTACTGCCAGCGCATTTATAGCTGCTTTACGTCGTTTTATGGCACGTCGGGGTATACCTAGTCAACTGTACTCCGACAACGGCACGAACTTCAGGAAGGCCCGCACCATCTTACATGACATTTACAACTTTTGGCACGATAAGGATGCCATCACCTCGATCAAGTCATTCACATCCTCTCAGGGGATATCATGGTCATTTATTCCGCCCTCCTCACCTCATTTCGGTGGCCTTTGGGAGAGCGGCATCAAGAGTTTGAAATTTCATTTGCGGCGCGTGGTAGGCAAATCTATACTAAACTTCGAAGAGTTCACAACCGTTTTATCTCAGATAGAGGCATGTCTGAACTCTCGACCTTTATTTGCTATTTCTTCGGATGTTAATGACCCGGTGCCACTTACACCTGGCCATTTTTTGATCTGCGCGCCCCTAACTGCGATTCCTGACCCAGACCTTTCTCACGTTCCTGTTTCTCGCCTTGGTCGTTGGCAATTACTTCAGAGGTTTGTCCAGGGCATTTGGAAGGCGTGGTCTCGCGATTATTTGCACCAGCTGCAACAGCGTCACAAGTGGAAGTTTGCCAAAGATAATGTTTCCATTGGTGACTTAGCCTTGCTCATTGAGGACAACTTGCCTCCATTAGCCTGGAAATTTGGCGTGATCATCGCCACATTTCCCGGCCCAGATAATTTGGTTCGCGTCGTGGACATTCGCACGCCTACGGGTGTTTTGCGGAGACCAATACATAAATTATGTCTATTGCCAGCGCGAGACGAGATGTGACACTATGGTTACAGCACAATGCGGCTTTATTCCGCCATTGACTTATTATTTATTACGACCATTTGGTCAACATGATTGTGATGGATTGTCACAATATTTTTGTCAATTTTGCGTCATGGCACGCCTCTGAGTATCACAGTTCTGGTGATATCTTAATATTTGTATTGTATGTTAATTTTTGTGGCATACTATGTCACACTTTCATTGATGTCATGGGGTGTACTGCATGTCTTTGGGTGGTCTTATTTATGAATGTTATTACATAATATTCGCATGTTTGCTGTCAAGTAACCATGCATTTATTTCTTTATATTGTTGCTGATAAATATGTACTATTTTGTGAATGTCTTAAATTGTTAAATTGTTTCTGTAATTTCAGTATTGTATTGTTGGCTGACATTACAATTATTTATCTTGTAATTATGCAAATTATTATTGTTGTATTCACATAAATTGTGTCGATGTAAACTATTGTAAGCGTCTACCGTGTGTAACTGCCTTGTCTAATTTATTTATATTGTACTTATATTTTATTCACTTTTGTAAGTAAGCATGCACAATTCTTTATTTAAATTATGACATACACGTCATATCTGGGCTACATTCAGCATCTAGCTTGCTCACACGTTGGCATACATTGTAAATTCCTGAAACTTCAGGAATAGCGTATTTAGGTCGATACATGTCGCCATCCTGAATATACAATGAAACATGCAACTGCAACATGTTCAACAACAATTTTATTCATGTAATGAACTTCTGTACAGGTCGACGGACCTTAGCTAGCATTAAGCTAACTCTATGACTTGCATATTATGTATTTCTCGTTCATGTTTTGTAATGTTACGTACTGCGCACTTGTGTCAGTAATATTGGTTAACCAGACTTAGTGGTACATGAAACAGCTGTTTGCCAAACCTTGGCCTACAGTCGCCTATCTGCATGCTTATCTCAAATCAGCGGCCGATTGCCGTTATCTAATCTCAACTCAAGGGTCAACTCAGCCTTGAAGCTGATTCTAATTATTAAAACTCCACTATTTCAAATTGAATTGTAAATGTATTATAATTTATTAAAGAATGTATTAAAAAATCTTTTTGATTTTTGACGGGCAGCTTATGGACGGTAGCGCGATGATTTTATTTTACTAGGTTGGCTAATCTGATTTAAATCTCATCAACTTTCGCGTAATCGTACCTTGACCAGTAGGGTGGAACGAAAATGGCCTTTTTTAATTTTTTTTTTTTTAGTTTTGTAATAGTGGGGAAAAGTTGCCTTTTAGGTTCAAAAAGAAGAAAAAAAATTTTGTTGCTCTACTACAACATCTTGAGGTGCCGCAAAGAGCTTAAAGTTTGTAAAAAAATTAAAAAAATTGAAAAATTATAAACTTTGATAAATTATTTTTTATGGTTTTCTCGCACATATAATGTTACAAAAGATAGTTGTAAATACATATATAAGCATTAGAATTGGAAAAAATTATTAATTACAAAATATAATAATAATAAAAAAATATTCTTTAATGTCAAAAAGTTTGTATTTTTGATAATTTTGAAACTTTTGCGAACATTTTGGTTGTTACAAATAGTAGTAAATAAGGTTGAAATAAAAGCTTGTCAAATCAATTATATATTTTTTTTATTAGAGCACACGTAAAAAAATATCATAATACACTTTTAAAGACATTGAAAGTTCATTTTTTATGATTTAAAAAACCCTTAATAATTACAAATGTTACAGCTGCAAAATGTTTGTTTCTACTTCATTGACACATTAAACTGTTTTTTTGTATCAAATTTTGGCATGTTCTCACGTGAGTCAATTTTTGCTCTTATATATCCTTCTCTTGCGATTGAACCACAGACATTTTGAGTCGATTCGGTCACCAGTTTCACAGCTCTTTCCACTGCTTGCGTGTGACAAGAAAGCCGGGGAAAGTCGATAAGCGGGTCCACTTTACTATTTGGTTGAGCTTCAGATGTCTTCCGTATAAAGTCTTTGAGAGAGTCAATGGAAACATGTTTTACCAAGGGGGGTTCAGTTACGTCATTTTCAGCCCATGAGATCATGTCGATGTAATCCTTTGTGTCAAAGGTTATCTTTGTAACTTTAAACTTCCTGACTCCGCCTCTACTTTCTGTTCTTGCTTTTAAAACACGTCGTAAACCAAGTTCTCTTACATTTTTGCGCTCATCACATAGCATGGACAAAAGGAGATTTTCTGCAGCAGCAAAGTATCCATTTATTTGAATAACCGGGTCTAGAACGTTCTTGAAATCATCAGAGAGATAGCGTGAATATGAGATAACCTTAAACAGATGTTTGGAACCATAAGTACATGAAGGTTTTAACTTAATGTTAAACCACACAGGTGCATACACTTTCACAATGTACTCAGCCAGAGTCTTAAGGTTTTCAGTTGGATTTTCAGTTGCCACATTCAATCTAAGTATACGGTTTGCTAATGTAAGCCACCTGGAGTGAGCAAGTTTTCCAGGGTTTCTTAAAGATAAATCTAGTGAGCAATTTCCACTTGATACAGCGATACACATATCCATAAATACTTCTGATCTGTACTTAAATCATTTATGTTCTCCAAAAGAGGAAGGTTATTTTCAATTGGCAAGAAAGTAACCACAGGAAGATTAGCACAGTTTTCCAGCTGCTGACCTATTTCGCCTTTAAACTCATTGGGTCCCTTCATTTTACCATCTAAATGACCAAAAAAAGATGTCGCAAAGGTAGCTCATTTCCATGGAACAAACAAACTAACCATTGTAAAGGTCTTCCTATTTCATTTTCCATCAAAGAAATCACACCATTATGTCCAGTGTTTACAACGGTTCCATCACACCCAATAGCAGTAAAGTTCAAAAGTTGTTCATTGTGTTCTCTATCTTCAAGAAACTCCAGTATACTGTCTGCTATGTCTTTTCCAGTGCCAGATTTAGGTGTTACGTGGCCTAAAAACTTTGAGTTTGGTTCCTCTATTAGTGAAACGTGCTCTTCTGAAATAACTTTTTTGTACAACTTAATTCCTTTCTTTGCTTGAACAATTGTTTTGTCTCTTCTTCCATCAAAAAACAATCCTCTATTTTCGGTTATCTGATCATAAAGACTGTCATTAATGAGATCTCTTCGATTTTTTGATCTTGCTCGTCTAATTTTCATCCTGTCTATTATTTTGGTTTTGTCTTCCCCTGTGATTACACCCAAGTCCTGTAAAGCAGCACTAGCTATAGCTGCAGCAGCTCTATCTGATATTCCGGTACGGTCACAAATGGAAGCTACAGATGGCAATTTAATACGCATTTGAGTGCTTATCTTTTTCTCTTTTTTCAGTTTTGAAGGGCCTGGTAGAGTTATCTCTTCTTGTATATTTGAAGGACCTGGTTGGTTTGCCTCTTCAGCGCTGTCATTGTCATTGTCACCTCTTCATTGTCGTCAGTAACCATTTCTGATACAATAGTTAAACTATTTTTATCTTTCTATTCATATTAAAACACCTATTTGAAACTTTTTATTGCATAATCGAGACACGTAAAATTCTTTGAAAAAGTTACAAAAAGTGTGTTTTTATAAAACTTTACCGCTCTTGCGGCACCTCAAGACATAATCCAAAAAGTTAAAAAAAAATTGTATGTCTTTTTTGATATAAAAACTGCTTTTTTGACAATATTTGAAATTAAAAAAAATTTTTTGACAACTTCTTAAAAAATCTTTAAAATGTAGCGAAAATTGCAATTTTATGAAAATTTATCGTCCTTGCGGCACCTCAAGACGTGCTCCAATATTTTTCATATCTTTTTTTTATCTTATCTACACCAAAAGGCAACTTTTCCGCACTATTACAAATTAAAAATCCAAACTTGATTTTTTCGTTCCACCCTATTGACCAGTGCACATTCAGTATTCTCGGCGTTCGGTTCGCCGGACCTTTCCGTCAAGTTAGTGTCGACATTAGATGTAGGCCTTAGGCCTTACTATTTTCTATCATGGCCAACTAGCGCCACAACTTCATTCTTAACTAAATTTATTAATTATTAATTCAATATGCAGCATTAGCCAGCCTTCTTTCAATTTATTACAGCTGTAATGTGATCATTCAAATTATTAAAACTATTCGTATACAGTCCACTTCTCTTATTTCTTAATGTAATTTAATACATCCTACACAACATCTTCAATCATAATGGAAGACCAGCAGACAAATATTTAATGCAAGATACATAATTTTCGCCCGCTCGGGCTGAACAAATTAACTCTTCCGGTCCGCACTTGCGGAACGTTACTTTTCTTAAACTGTTTCGGCCCACTTGGGCCGGGATCAGCCAAAACCTATTAGATACTAAAGTGTATTGCAGTGCAAATATAGACAGGGATCATCTTCTTCTTATAGAACGTCTTAGAGCTAGAATCTCTAGCACAAGAAATTTAAAAAAAAAACATGGATCCTACCCAAGAATTTAAAGCTGAGAATATTAAACAGTTTTTGGGTGTAGGGTAGATGAGATAGTAAGTACAGTGGTAGAAGGAGAATTGGGAAAGGAACACGATGATATAGAAAACCACTGGAATGGAATGGACTTAAGAGGAGTATTATGTTAGCAGCCGAAGAGACTATTGGCTTTAGTCAGAATGTCAAGAGAAATGATTGGTTTGATGAGGAGTGTGAAGAAGTGATAGTTAAAAAGAATAAAGCCTATAAGGAAATGTACAAAGGAAATCTACTAGAGTTTCTAGAGAAGAATACCAACAAGCTAGAAGGAATGAAAAGAGAATTCATAGGACAAAAAAAAGGAAATATATGGCAGAACAAATTAAAATGATCAAGGACTACCAGAGTAAACGACTGACCAGAGATATGTATAAGAAGGTTAATGACACCAGAAGAGAATTCCAGCCCAGGACTAGTGCATATAAAAACAAAAATGGTGACATAGTTAATGACATAACTGATATCCTCCATAGATGGACTGAACACTTTGGTGACCTTCTGGGTGCTCTTGATGAAGAACTGTCATATGGAGGAAGAGAAGAGAGTGCTATACCTGAAGAAAATGATGAAGAAAGTTTAGTCTCATCCTATGAAAAAGTTCTTGATTCCATTAAGAAGTTAAAGAATAACAAAGCCACAGGATCGGATGGACTGCCTGGTGAAGTATTTATAAATGCTGGACAAGATTTTGCTAAAGAATTTACCCATTTAATTGGACAAATATGGGATGAAGAGAAAATGCCTGATGAATGGAATAAGGGAATTATATGTCTCGTGCACAAAAAAGGCGATCCCTTAAGTTGTAATAATTATAGGGGTATATCTCTACTAAATATTGCCTATAAGGTTCTGTCCAACATAATTTTTGACAGATTGTTACTGTATGTGGAAAATAATATCAAGGACTATCAATGCGGATTCTTTAAAGGAACATTTACTATGGGCCAAATATTCAATCTCAAACAAATACTTGAAAAGATCCTCGAATACGGAATGGAGACATATCACCTATTCATAGACTTCAAAGCCGCATATGACAAGGTTAATAGAGACAGGCTCTACCAAGCCATGCATGAGCTCCATATTCCTCCAAAATTAATTAGAATGGTGAGAGCTACACTATCGAGCTCCAAAAGCCAGATTAGAATTCGATCACATCTCTTCCGCTCTGTTCATACCATGAATGAACTTAAACAGGAAGTTGCCCTAGCCTGCCTACTGTTCAACGTTGCACTTGAAAAGGTAATATGAGATTCTGGAATACAAACAGGAGGACATATTTTTAATAAAGGAGTCCAGCTCCTAGCATATGCAGATGGTAGATATTATCAGTAGAAATGAAGATAATCTGAAGAATGCCTTGAACTTGTTATGAATCTGTTAGAGAACTTGAATCATCGGCTAAGAGTATGGAGCTTGTTATAAATGTAAATAAAACAAAGTTTATGGCTATGGGAAACAATAATGATAATATTTCAAATATACTAATAGATGAGTATAATTTTGAAAGAGTAAAAGGCTTCGTATATCTGGGGACTAGCTGAGAATAACTGGACAAAAGAAATTGAAAGAAGAATTCTGGCTGCTAATATACGAGCTAATATAATAGCTTGTAAGCTATTATGAGCTGGATAAACATTTAATTCAAGACTACTAACTACAGAAACTAAAGCCACGGTTTATAAGACATTGGTAAGGCCTGTATTGACATATGGCTCTGAGTGCTGGGTACTCAAGAAAATTGACGAACAGAGGCTGGCTGTGTTTGGGTGGAAGATACTGAGAAAGATTTATGGGCCAACTCGACAGGACAGAGTCTGGAGAAAGAGATATAATAATGAATTATATACTAAGTACAATGCCATTACAGTTGTCTGATTTGCCAAAATTAATAGATTAAGATGGGCAGGACACGATCAAAGAATGGTTGACGAACGTACGTCAAAAAGAATTAAGAAACACAAGCCAATAGGAAAAAGGAAGATTGGAAGACCAAAGAACAGATGGTTGGATCAGGTCGGCAGTGATGCGAGGAAGCTGGGGACAGTGAATTGGTGATGGATGGCTGAGGACAGGAATAAGTAGAGGCAATTTCTTTTGGAGCCCAAGGCTCAATCTGGGCTGTAAACCCAAGGAGGTATTTATGTATGCAATCAAGGTTTTACTGTAATGTTACTCTATCACTACTGAGTAAGTGAGAGTTAAGAGACTCTTGTATTACTTACATGTTACAGTTCAAAAACTCTGAAGTTGTTCTCTGTTCAGATGCTGGAAGCGCAATAGTAGCAGCAGATAATTGTTTGTTTGTCACTTTGTAAGCAGCAATTACTTGGGTTTTCTGTCCCGAGTACCATTGGAAGAAGACCATCTTTTGTTACTTCCTCACTACCACCACTCCTCCTAGTAAACAGTGTTAATCTTATTAAAGAATTTAATGAAGATAAAAATCTCTGTTTGTATGCTGATAAAAGGAATGAAAGAAACTACATTGTAAACATGTGCTCAGTTTTTTCCATTTCTTATATTTTCTCACATTTCTCAGTTACTTAATTCCTTAGCCAAATCTAGTCATATAAACATAGGCGTTAATATATAAATATATAAGAAATGCTGATCCAGATAAATGATGTAGAATTTTAGACTAAACAGAAGCTCAGGTGAACCATGCTACAACTCATTGTGCCCTCTTTTTATGTACTAGTCTAGTTTGGAAACATTATGTTAGTGCTTTGTGTATCTCAAGTCCTAAATTACAAATATACTAGGTACCTATATATTCAGCATCTTAAATTTGAAGCAAAGCTGAGGTAAACAATAATGTTTAAAATTTATGCAATAAGTTAGTACATTATCAGAGTTGCTGAAGCAGAGGCATTGTCTATGAATGTTTTTAAAACTGCCTTTTGGAACATTGTATGCAAAATGGTGATAATATCCTCCATATTTCTCCTTCTTAGCTACTGTTTACAAGAATACATTCAGTAACATACCACTTTTCTTATTCTCTTGGATTTCGTTGTCCATGACGTGTCCGTTACTTAACTAAATATAATTATTTCACTACCGACTCCGATTCGGAATACAAAGTGTTTTATGGCTTATAAGTATATAAAGTTATAAAGTAAAACTTTTACGTTTTTACCCATAACAAACTTTGTGTTCCGAGTCGGTAGTGAAATAATTATATTTTCTTATTCTCTTCAACGTACTTCAATATACGAACACAGTAATACAAACAAAACACACACACACAAAGGACAAAACAAATTCGATCTACCTGGTGTTTACAAACTAAACTGCTCAGATTGCAACAAATTCTACATAGGCCAGGGAGGACGTAGCTTCAAACAAAGATACATTGAACACACAAAGGCACTACACTCCACTACCGAATCCACCTTTGCAAACCACCTCATTGAAGCAAACCACACATACAAAAACATCGAAAATAACATGGATATTCTACACGTACACACAAAAGGCCGTAAACTAGACAGTCTTGAACAATTGGAAATATACAAATAGGCCTACATGAAAACACATAAAAATTACATCCTAAATGAACAGACACAATTCAAATCACACGCATTATTCGAACATATCACACTCCCACACACAACATCGATCCTTCAAAAGTTGATACCGTCGCCAAGAGCAAGACAGACAGTGCTCCCAGTGGCAGCCTCTGAAGAGGCTTTTTAAAAGCGAAAACTGGTTCAGGCTATAAGGTAAAACTTTTACGTTTTTACCCATAAAAAACTGTGTTCTGAGTCGGTACTGATTTAATTATATTTAGTTAAATTAACAGACACGTCATGGACAATAAAATCCAAGATGTTTCAGCTGATTGTTTACCACTCTATATGCGCAATCCAACCCAATTTTTGCATTGATTTGTAACCGTTGATGAGACTTGGGTCCACCACAACACTACTGAGACTAAACAACAGTCAAAATAACGAACCACGAAAGGCGAACTGATTCCAAAGATGGCAAAGACGAGACAAAGATGGCAAACATGGAGATTCCATTCTCCTGGTAATGTTATGGCAACTGTTTTTTTTTTGGACGACCGTGGAGTAAACTCCATTGACTACCTTAAAAAGGGGAAAACAATTAATAGTGAGTACTATGCAAACCTACTGAAACTTGTAAGCGATGAAATGAAGAAAAACGGCCACATTTATCAAAAAAGAAAGTGCTGTTTCACCAAGACAATGCACCATTCACATGCCAATTGTGGCGATGGCTAAAATCAAAGAATTAAATTGCAAATTGCTTCCTCGCCCACCATACTAGGCTGAATTACCTCTACCTCTTCCCTAACCTCAAAAAATAGCTTGCTGGAAAAAGATTTACTGACAATAATCATGTCAGCAATGCTGTAAATGGCTACTTTGAGGACCTTGTAAGTCTGGCATTACAACTTTAGAACATCATTGGAAAAGTGTGTGGGCTAAATAGAGTTTGTGTTGAGACATACATGGAAATTAATCCAAAAAAGTGCCCGGGACATTTCACCCTGTCCTCATACTCTAACTGGAAAACTAATATTTAGAAAACAATTTTTACCTTTATGCCTGAGCCAGCTTTTGCTTGTTGTGGCTTCATCAGAGGCTCACTTTCATGCGTTTATTGTATTGTTACGACGTCACAGAACAATCTATGTGTTTATCGAACGTTCCAGAGAGATCCAGGATGTAAGCGTGTGGCGTACGTGCTTGTAGACGCATTTACGAGAGTCTTCTCGATGCCGCCAGCCGTGCGGACTGTGTCAAGGGCGCAGTTAATTACGTAGTTCATAGGGACGCTAAGACGCAATTAGGAATCGTCTAGATTTTCGGCGACTATAAATACAATTACTCAGGGACGCTGAAGTCAGTATTAGTGTGAGATATTGACAGTGCGGTTCGAGAGTTATAGTAGCGATATTACTGTGGGCGTTCAAGTGGTTATTAGTTAAGAGTGGTGTTTTATAATCGGACGGTATAATTGTAATACAATTGTGTTTAATTTTAGTGGACATTTTATTGCGTGTGAACAGTTTTCATTTGATTTGTTGTAGAGACTGTGTTGTTAATTACGAACTGTTTAACAGTAAAAATTAAAGGTGTGATTAGTGACTTAATTGGTGTCTTGTATTTTTGTTTCCACTGAACCTACGACGATCGAGGAGACGTCGTAACAGTGGTGTCAGAAGTGGGATAGAACGGTCAACAGTGGAAACAGTGGACAGTTTGTACAAGACGAGTGTAATTCGTAATTAATCGGTAAACATGGATGCCAGTCAGATGATGGAAGTTTTACAAACACTGCTGCGGCAGACACAGGAAGAAGCAGAAAAACGACAGGATGAGAAACGCAGACAGGAGGCGGAAGAAGCACAAAAACGACAGGATGAGAAACGTAAGCAGGAGACAGAGGAACGGAAGCGTGAAACAGAAGACATCAAAGTATTAATACAGGAGCAGAGACAGATGCAAGAACATAGTACCGCAGAATTGGGTCTCCTACGAGGTGAGCTTAATAGGCAAGTTACTAAAATATCGGAGGTACAAGAATCAGTGACTTTAAAAATAGCTGAAGTAGAAAAATCTGTCTCGAGTGTTGAAGAATCGATGTCTACAAAAATATCTGAAGTAGAAAAATCTGTCTTGACTGTGGAAGAAGCTATGTCAACAAAAATATCTGCAGTAGAAAACTCAATGGCAAACATAAGAGAACAAATTAAAAGTGAAGTTGAACAGTGCATGAAGATTCAACCAAAACAAATTTCTGAACAGACTGTACCAGTGATAGACAGAAAATAAGTTAATAGAGAAAATCACTTTGCCTGCAGTAGGGACAGTTCATGTCAAAGCTCCAACCTTTGACGGAAGCAGTCACGGGGCAACGTACCTCCGCCAATTTGAAGTTGCTGCATGCGCAAATAAAATTGGACAGAGAAAGATAAGGGTGTTTCACTCGTTCTTGCATTAAAAGGACATGCGGCGGAATTACTACAGAAAGTGCCACCTGACAGCCAAAACACCTATGCCGAATTGATAAAAGCTCTAGAATTACGGTATGGTGATAAACATTTGCGAGATGTGTACTGCACCCAGTTAAGAACAAGACGACAGCATCCCGGGGAGAGTCTTCAAGAGTTTGAAGCAAGTATCGACAGATTGATTAGATTGGCGTATCCTGAAGCACCAGAAGATTTTCGAATAAGGTTTGCGGTGCAGACATTTATTGATGGCATCGGAGATTGTGAACTTCAGCAAGTGTTACGAATGGCAAGGCATCGAAATAGCTCAGAAGCTCTTGTTCACGCCCTAGAATTTGAAGCTGTCAAGTCAGCATCCCGCTACATTAATGGGTTTGTGCCAACACATTGCAGTCAGAAGATCCCTGTATCACATTGCCGTTACGATGGGTGCAGAAAAACATTATTGTCGGACAAACAATTCAAAAGTTCAAGAGAGTCGCAACGATTTGAAAAATACAGAAGACCGAAATGTTACAACTGTGGAAAACGTGGTCATCTACAGGTAGACTGTTGGGAGAAGAAGATACCGAGAGAAGAGAGTGATCGCACCAATTGGAGAAGTAAAGCCCCAGAACAGCACACAGTTTCCACGCTACATAAGACCAGTGGAAACTTGATCGTTAATGGATTTGCGGAAGGTAAACCAACATCATTTACAGTTGACACGGGCGCAACAGTGTCCATTGTGCGCCCTGACTTAGTCAGCAACCGCCAGCCTCTAATTAGCTCTTGTACAATACAGACTGTGACTGGAAGCCTCGTCAAGGTACTAGGAAAGGTAGACGTACGTGCACGCCTGGATCTTCTCGAGTTTAGCCACCAAATGCTCGTTGCTGACATTGTCGATGAAGTGATTCTTGGCACGGACATTATGAATGCCTACGGATTCGTTGTGGACTTAAGAGAAAATGTCCTGAAGGTTGGCTAAGAGAAGATAAAGTTTTACATGGCTAAAATGACAGGGTCTACCAACCATTCGATTAAACGAGTGGCATTAGTCGAAGAAAAAGTCAACAGGTCTGGGCAAGAGGAACCCTCCCTATTGCAAGCGGAAATGGAGGAAGAACTAGTAGAGGAAATACAAATAAGTGTAACGACAAAAGAAGTTATTGGAAAGCCAACTATGGGTGTCGAGACAAAACTCTTGCTTGTTCCTGAGCTGATAGAAGCGCCCGAGGGCAAAGTGGCTGAAGATGAGGTTACGCAAGAGGTTGTTGACGAGAACCAAACAAACTTGGATCAGCCAGTGGTGGTTAGGTCATCAGTACATGACGCAACGGGAGTGATTCCAGCGAAACTAGTGGTTGAGCGGAAGACTCGCATTCCTGGGAACGTGATGTTCGGATCACACGAGACTGAATTCGAAGAACCGGAGAATTATCTTTGGCAAGGACGTCTACCTAGACTGTCTGGTCGAGTATTACTTCAGAGACGGTTTGCCAGTTCGGGACGAACAGGCTTAAGGAGGAGACAGTGTTACGACGTCACAGAACAATCTACGTGTTTATCGAACGTTCCAGAGAGATCCAGAATGTAAGCGTGTGGCGTACGTGCTTGTAGACGCATTTGCGAGAGTCTTCTCGATGCCGCCAGCCGTGCGGACTGTGTCAAGGCCGCAGTTAATTAGGTAGTTCATAGGGACGCTAAGACGCAATTAGGAATCGTCTAGATTTTCGGTGACTATAAATACAATTACTCAGGGACGCTCAAGTCAGTATTAGTGCGAGATATTGACAGTGCGGTTCGAGAGTTATAGTAGCGATATTACTGTGCGTGTTCAAGTGGTTATTAGTAGTTAAGAGTGGTGTTTTATAATCGGACGGTATAATTGTAATATAATTGTGTTTAATTTTAGTGGACATTTTATTGCGTGTGAACAATTTTCATTTGATTTGTTGTAGAGACTGTGTTGTTAATTACGAACTGTTTAACTGTAAAAATTAAAGGTGTGATTAGTGACTTAATTGGTGTCTTGTATTTTTGTTTCCACTGAACCTACGACGATCGAGTAGACGTCGTAACAGTATCTTTGTTTGAAACTGCATCCCGTGTGGCCTATGTAGAATTTATTGCTTATTGCATTGTGAGCAGTTTATTTGTAAGTGCCAGGTAAATTTGTTCAACTTTCTTTTTGTGTTCTGTTTTGTATGTGCTTCTGTATGCTGTATTGTAACCTGCTTTTTTTAATTTATAGCGAAATTTTTTAGCGTGGTTGTTATTGTTAACATATGTTATGTATTTATTCTTATTTTCTGCTCTTGTCTAAACTGTTTCAGCTGTTTCTGCTAAAGTGTATAAACTGTTTGAGCTCTATTACTAAAACACTTCTGTCAACTTTAGATAGTTTTGAAATGCTACTTAGGACGTCGGTAGGAAAAGTATCAACTTTTACGATTTCATGGAATATTTTGGGATCCAGCCAGGAACAGTCTTTCAAAATTTCTTTGTTGGGATTAAACCTTTCTTCAATACTTGTTCTGGCACAATCGACTATATTGAAGTAGATCAATTTATATTTTTGAACTGGGGTGATTTCAAGAGCTTCGTCTTTGGTTTTTTCACCAGGCATTGCTTTTTTCTTCAAAGTCCAGTTCTACTTCTACATCAGTTACCATGTACTACATTCATTTATTTGGAGTCCAGGGAAAAAACACTCGGGTGTGGGACCCTAGTCTCGCTGTGGCTGTGCAGCCTAGCGATAAGCTTACTGACAATAAAATAAAACAACCTTGACGGGGTCAAAGTAAATAATGGACCTGTAATAACATTAGGCCCACTATACATGTTTCTCTATGTTGTTGTTTTCTGTTTACTTAAAGAGTTAATTTTTTGTTTCTACTGTAAAGAACATTTATACCTTACAAATATACATAAAATCCCAATTAAAAATATTCCACAGTGTATTACGGCGGTGGAGCCCCCTTCAGCTCGGCGCCCGATCCATAGTCCCAGTAGCGTAACTTTTTTAACCGGGCCCTCCTGCAAGTTTAATCCATGGGTTCCTTTTGAATCTTGACATAAGGCCCTGAGGCCCTCCTAGCCCTGAATGCTGCAATGACATTCAAACAAAAATGCCAGTAGCCTACTACTTGTCGCGTTAGTCAGCTGCCGTGCGGTGCGCCTCGACAGTAACCTCCTTCGCTTTCCTCCATTAGTAAATACAAAATAGGCTGTATATAAACAAGGCTGAGAAGTGATCACTTCCAGTCTGACCAAAATAAATCCTGAAGATTTATTTCCAACAATATTTAGACGAGAAAATGTTTTTAATACAGGTAAAAATGTAGGCCTATATATTTCTCGTTTTTTCTCAAAATAAAATGTTCGTGGCTCGGGAGCCCCCTAAGCCTCCTCGGGGCCCGGAGCCCTCAGCGATTGCCGACCAGCCGACCTGGCCAGTCCATCCCTGCCATCTGGTGTCTTCTTTGATATCATGATATTATCCACCTCCATTTGAATAGTAGCAGTATAACCTCCATGCTCTGGTTGGCGCCTTCTGTAAAGCGGGTAGCCGTCGTCTCTTGTCTACGTTTCTTGTTGCATCTTGCAAGATTGCAAGGGTATTTTTTATTACATTTTCTGTCCTTCATACATGGCAATTTAGGGTTTAATGCTCCACAGGGACCGTGAATCATATTTTTGGAGATAATTTCAAAGAGAATAGGATCTTTGTCTGGGTTTGATAGCTCCGCTGAAATAACGCTGTCTTTTTCAGTGGGGCGTATCTTATTCTTGAGCCATACTAATATGTGTGCATGTGGAAGTCCTCTTTTCTGCCACTCGATTGAATACATCCAGCATCGAGTCGCTCCATAGATGTAACACTTATTAATCACGTCGATGATCTTTTGTTTAAAAACCCTGGCTGTTAAGTCATGACGGTCAGATGGTGCTTGGCCTTCAAGAACCTCTTCTTTTATTTCTGCCCAAGCTGGATTACATGTGAATGTAATAAATAAATCTAGATGACCGTATGCCCGAACGTATGTGATAGCGTCTTGGACGTATTCGTGCATATGTCTGGGACTTCTGGTGAAGGTAGATGATAATATGACCATTGGTCCAATGTCCGTAATGTTTCCACATTGGTAACAGCATCCCTCAAATGAATGTAGTCTTCAACTCGAAACTTTTTTTTTGGATTAAGTCGAATGTACAGAAGGCGTTCGCTTTCTACTTTGTAGTTTGGTGTACATATCAACAATAAACTGATGGAAGAGCTGTCTGCATTGTAAAATGTGATTTGATGATCCCTGCCTTGTTACTATTCAGTAGGCGTAAAAATTCATTGCCGATACTTTTTTATTGGTTGGCCAACCAGTTCTTGGATTGGTTTATCAAAGGCTGAAATGATAGCCATCCCCACTTCCCAAAATATTATTGGGTATTGCAGAGCGTCATACAAACGATTTGTTTCTGCAATGTGTTGAAGGGCTTCGTTCCGTCTCTGGATAATTATATCCGTTCTGTCAAATTCTTCCCCAACCAAAACAATAGCTACTGCGTTGATGGCAGGGGCATTGAAACGCCGCTCATGTTCGCCAATTGGCGTCCTGTCAGCTCGTATAACAATTCTGTACTCATCAGTCGGCATTCTCTCAAAAGCAGTTTTGAACAGTTTTTCTAAATTATTATGTTGGTCCAACAGCCTTTGAAGATTTAAAACAATACCTTTTCTTGTTTCGGGGATGGCTTCATAGCGTCGATCGGCCTGAGCTTGATCGTTTCCGATGAAATAGATTTGTAAAAACTTTGGATTTTCATTTAGGACAAGGAGCAACGAACCGACTTTGTGATATATTTGTCCTTTCACTTTAAAAGTTGGCATAAAACCATCAGTTTCTTCGATTGCTGCTGTCATACCAAAAGATGTCATCTGAAACCATGAAGTGTATCTCCGAATATTTTAGAGAAAATACGTGGATTCTGAAGTCGTTCCTGACATGTACGAATGAAGTGGTTCTGGTGGTTGATTCAATGGTAGTAACATTACTTTTCCATTAGAGCAGCACATCCAAGGCAAATCGGTTAACATTTTTTGGGTTGACAGAATTTGCATATCACATCCATTTTGCCAATTGTAACTTTTGAATGTGACGAATAGTCATAATTTGGATCATACTGAAACCCCTCTAAAATCAAATTAGCTCGTCTGCTCACTTGTCTGACTTGAGCATGCCATATGCGGTCATTTTCGAGGCGATATTCACATCGTTCTTGTGATTCCACATCCCTTAATTCAGCCTGCCTCACGCGTTTCCGTTCGACGCGCTCCCCATGCTCCTCAGGTGTTTCCACGGCCCTTAATTCAACTTGCCTTCTTCGTTGCTGGTCTACGCGCTCCCTATGCCCCCACGTGTCTCCGCAGCCATAATCTCTGCCTGTCTTCTTTGTTGTTGTTCAAGCCGAGACTCACGTTCCTCTGGTGTCTCAGCTGCTTGCAATAACCTTCCTCGCTTAGCATTTGGATGGACCTACCCAATGCTTAGTCGTTTCTTCGGAGGAATTCCGCAAAGTAAGGTGATAAAATACTCGTACTTCAAAGGAGGGTCGATTTAAAAGGACATGAAGAATAAGGAAAACAAACGGGATTATAAAGTTATTTGAAGGTGAAGTTTAAAAGGAGTGTTGTTAGCTGGAACTTGAAAGGAGGGTTTGTTTGAAAGGAAGTGAAGAGTAAGGAAAACAAACTGGACTGTAAAGTTATTTGAAGGTGAAGTTTAAAAGGAGTGTAGTTAAGGAAAACGAATAATGGAATTCAGAATAATTTGACTAATACGACGATGCAGAAATAATTCAATGGAGACATGTAACTAATACGACGATGAATGAACAACTCAGTAGAGAACCAGAAACGGTATAAACTGTGTAAAGGTATAACTCTCGTGTACTGTTTACTTGTCTTCAAAGTCGAAGTAAAAACTGATCAATGCGGGCGATCGCTGTGCCTTAGGGTACGGTTGGGAAACCATTCAATTTAACAGACAGCAATGAAATTGGTCACACGGACGTGAAAAAAATGCATGGTCATCAACTATGCTGCATTTTTAAGATCTCCCACATCGAAACGCAACCTCCTGCGTTTTATTTACGATTTTAACACCCACGAGGGTGGTCACACGCATTGTTCAAAGGTGCCACTTAATAGCATTTGTTTATTTACTTGTTACTATGGTAATTAATTCTGGTCTCCATGGTGTTTTTAACATCTTTATACGCATCACACATCAACTGTGAATAAACTGCATAAATAAAAAGGCCTAAATCATGCGAACGGAGTGGAATATCAAATTCCAAGGTAGACAGTTTTTCAACAAAATTTGGTTGGAATCGATGTAACGGTGTGGTGTGGATTTGTATTCAATACAAATAAACAAATCCTGAGACTTTGAGTTATATATATTGCAACGTTACAAGTATTTCAAAAAATTACACAAATACATTACCATGTACTCAACGCAGCTATGAAGTGTATTACACCGGCCAGGTCGCAGTATTTTTTTTATTCTCGTTGCGTCAAGTATATGTAGTTGCACAATAAAAAAATAATTTTCAAAGAGGAGTGGGATGTTGATGACATGAAATAATTAATTAAAACCGTTTCAAAATAATCATTCTATGATTTATTAATATTAATCGAAAATATGCAAATATTAAAATTTCGAATTATAAAAATACAAAAATATTCTGTCTTATAAGTTTACAAAAATACAATATAACCTTCTATGCTGTTCATGACATATAAAAAAAAAAATAGAATCTTACTAGCTAAACAGACATATTAAACAAATTATCTAAACACTTTTTATTTCAGTGTGTCTGACTTTGACTCAAATTTTAAATAATAATAGCAACTCATTTACATACAAAAATAATATTACATCTCAAGAATAAAACTAATTGTTGCTATAAACAATATAAAAAATGTAATACTTACTTCCAACCTATTATTTATTGCTATTGACACACCCAAATTTTAACATATAACAGAAGATTAGTATTTTTAAATTTTCTTGTTAAATTAAATTATTTTCTTTAACTACCATTTAAATTTATGTACAGTGATTATATTTAAAACTTTAAGTATTTACTGTTCATATATAAGTTTCTTTTTAAGAATTCTTTTCACAAACAAAAAATATAATTGTTTATTCATCACCTGCGTACTGCCGACGTTACCGTTGCGTGTGTGTGTGTGTGTGTGTGCTGAATCCTGAGAACTTGATGATGATGATTATTGCTGATGCTGTGTTCTCTGTCTCTACGGTTTGTTGTTTGTGATGGTCCAGAGTTCCTCCATAAGTCTTGGTGTGTGTGGTAAAGATGTTCGATCGGTCGGCAGACCAGCAGCGTGATATTGTGTGAAGATATCTTGAGTCTCTCTGAGATCGTCCCAAAATTGCCGGTGGTATTTATACTGGACGGCAATTTGACAAGTCCAGGACTGTTTTCGGCCTGTTAGATATTGTCACTTCGTGCAAAGCGTCCTTTTAATTACAAATCACTTTTTGGTTCATTTTCGCGATTTCGTAAACATACTCGTAGCACGAGCGATATCATCGTTTGCGTAATTTTTTTCTGGTCACTCACATATAACACACTTATTAATTACTATTTAATTACACTAGTAATTAAGATTAAATTACCTAGCGTCTTTATTATTGCAAATTTCTGCAATAATTTTACATCACTATATTCGTTAAAAATTCCTTAATGTAATCGTGTTTTTATAATTGGGGTAAGTCTTTGTTCACAGGTTTAAAATGTATTAATTCGTTTATTTTTATCCGGTTAAAACCTGATTACAGACAAACCAACAATTCGTACGCATCACCCCATCGTAGACTTTGCCTGTCGTAGCTTGCGTTCACACACACAAGCACTGTATTCAGTCGCGGGGCAGGTGTGTGTTTTCTGACAATTCTTAGCCTGCATAATATTGTTAAAAACTGTTCATCATATATTTTCTATGCTAAATATTTACAAACATACCACCCTGGGCAAATATATGCATTGTTGCATATATATATATTGTAGCGTGACAGATAAACGCATAATAATGAGTGGCATTGATCATTAGAATAATAAGATTATAACATTTAAATCCGAAGAAAGCATTAAATTTAATATAAAGAATTAATTCATAGCAAATGTGCAGAACAATCATTGTTATTAAAAAAAAAAAGTATAAGTTCAAATAAAATAAGTTACTAGTGATGAATCTACGAAACCAGTATAATAACCCAAGGTTTTAAAAATATAACCCAGGAAGGTAAGGAGTATATAAAGAAGCAACACAAAATATTACTAAACCCACAACGAGGATAAATAAATGAAAAAGAAACCCTGAATAAGGCAAGATCCACCATAAAAGGTGATGTATTTCTAGAAACCAGAAGAAGATGAAGAAATCCCAAGAAACCCGATGGCATCAAGAAGAAGATGGAGAACATACCATTCCAAGAAGACAGAAGAAAAGAAGACACCATTGAAGAAAGAAGAAGAAGACAGCATCCTGAAGAAGAAGGAATGCTCTTATAAAAAACACCCATATCCCCATATCCCAAAATAACTAAAAATCACTATAATAAAAAGTATAACGAAATAGTCTTGAACAGTAACCACATGTACAATAAATTTAAGATAAAAAAAGTGTATAGAGTAAGAGTTGCCAGTGAACCAAGATGAAACAATAATATAATGCCCAAAGAACAAATCTTCATTGTAACACACAAACCAATTTATTGATGTTAATAAGACTAAACAACCATTTAGAAATAGCATCAAAAAGTGTAAAGTGAACCAGTGCTAGTTTGGGTATTATAAAAAATAAACCTTATGTTTCGTCCTTGGCATCCACAAACTGTGTATATAATGAAATATACAACTTTAAGTGACTTATAATTTGTACCATGTGAATGTGATACATGTAGTAATATCAAGCTATAAATCTGTTTGAAGTAACATTTCTTTAAATAATGAATAAAAACAGATTTAAATATACAGTGACAGGGTACAATTACCCAATACCATATTTAAAAGACAGTTTAAAAGCTGCATAATCAAACTTAATATAAGAGATAGCAAATAAGAATATAGGTATAAGGTTTTGTGAATATAGAATAAGGATTTTAAAAATGTATTAGGTGTAAGGACATTTATTAAGTTTGGAACCACTAACATCCTAACTGTAAATATATTTATTACTTGTATTTATAGTAATAATTAAGTAAGATGTTAGATGGGAAAAAACCTCCTTTGTAAATAATATTTCTATGTTAGTAATAAGTGTTGATTGTAAAAAATGTTGAAGACAACCATCATTTTATGATATTTCTTATTTGTTTAACCGTTTATTGTATTGAAACCAATACTAATTATTGTTATGTTTAATTAAAAAAAAATGTTCAGTTCATATTACCATGTTAAAAAGTCAGAGAGGGTATAACACAGTATGTATTGTTTGTATAAAAATTTGTAAGAAAAAACTTGTTAAAAAATCTAGGCAAAATAATGAAAACCAAACTTCATCAAAACAGAGAAATTACTCACTTAAATACATTTAAACTAAAGGGATTTAGATAAAATAAACCAGAGATGAAGCCATATAATTACAAAAACAACTTAGAAAGATTTTGCAAAATTATAGCCAGAATTATAAATAAAAATGGAAATGACAGAACTAAAAAATTTGGAGAGGGGAGTCATATATTCCAACATAATATTTTAAAAATTAACCAATTCAAATAATTGCAAGAAACTAAGGGAATATAAACCTTTTAATAAAATATGAGATTATTAATAATAAATATTACTTAAAAATGGCAGAATTTGCATAATGACAGGAAGCTGATTTTGAACTTTTGCCAGAGACAAAATGAAGGTAAAATTACCAATTTTAGACAAAAAACATAATAAAACGGCATTATTCAATATTAAAATACGTCGAATGAACTGAAGGATTTAATTAAGTAACATCTAGCAAATAAATTTGAATAATAACCAAAGTTTAAGCAGTTCTATAATGTAATTTGAAACATGCACAGGATGCAAAGTTAAATTTGAACAATGTAAGGAATAATATTGCATGGGCTAAGATTTTAGTCAAAAGTGAAGGAAGTGGATAGTTGATTATTAAACATTGTACAGTGCACTTGACGAGCGTATTTTAAGCGAGTTAACCTAACTAATAGTACCGTAATGGCGAGTCAGTGAATGACACAATTTTGAAAATCGCGAGTGGCTAATAAAAACATTTTGTAACATCGACCGAGTGACATAAACAATTACCAGAGACGAAATAACATTGTACAGCACTAAAATACACCAAATAACATTATTAAACACCATAAGACAGGATACATCATAACCGTAAATTAGTGCCGGAACGACAGAAAGTGAACGGACTTATACATACACCACTATACAAAATACAACACAGAAACTTCACCCAAGACACTACAACACATCAGAAGGAAGACTTGCTGACACAAGGACGTGAATACTACAAGAAAATCTCTTTATTGGAACGTCACATTTACTAGAGACATTTTACCAACTCGACGGTGGCCATTTGCAATTTCCGTCTTCACTCAAAATGAACGCAGCCTTCTAGTATTGCCAGCTATACGGTTCGACAACAAATTATTTTATTTCAACCTCAATTAAATATATGTGCCTAGTATTAAGAATTTCTTGTTGTAACGTTATACTTTTATAATATTGGCCCGATTTCTCTGACTTTAACCATAATTAGCTGTTAAAAGAACCTGATTACCTTTTATATAAAAAAAAAAACTTGTAACATTTCGATACCCTGAGAGTCGATTTTATAATCGACAAGAGTCTTGTTAATCAATTATTCAATAAATTATTTATACTTTTCACACAAAAATAGTTCTTTCTTTACCAAACATAACAATTTGCCATTAATATAATTTAAACGATAAACTACAAGAATTTCACCACAGCAGAAGGAAGATAACCTCCAAAACGAAAAGTAAACAAATATCGACTGTACCTGGAGACAATCTAATAAGTGGTTGAAGTTTATTGAAAATACCAAAACATTAATAAAATTTCTTAGACAAGTGAGACACGTTTCAAAACTTCATGAAACACAATTAATTAATTGTTTTTAATTAATTAATCTATAAAAAAGGAAAATTTTTTTTAATTATAAAATTTTTTTTTAAACACGATTTTTATTTCTTCCTCAAACAATATTTTTAAAACATTTTTTTTGTAACACTACACCTTATCACTTTAACATTATTAATAGGTTTAGTTACAAATTGGATAGCTCAACAGTGAAACTAAAGGAAGAGTTTCAGACCATACAGACTTTGAGAACCACACCAAGTATTGATTTGTAAACACCAGAATTGAGTTTTGTTACAAATTGGCTAGCCCAAACAGTGGGGCTTAAGATCAGAAATCATAAATAAAACAGGATTGATTTATATTACAAATTGGCGCACAATTGAGGGGCTTTAATTAGCGATTGAAGGGCCACTACAATCTGCCCAATCACTAGTTGGAGTTCGGCAGCAGCTATAAAGCCAGAGAAAGAAAGGAAAATGCAACGACGGGCAACTTCAAAGAAACGGGCGGCGGAGGCCGAAAAAGAAGTAGAGATGGACATGGAGAATAAAGAGGCGACGCCAGTAGATGTGGAAAGTTCATTGCCACCGGTATTGTCAAAACAACCTGCACAGCCAGAAGAACGACCTGAGATGCCCACACAAACAGGGGAGGTTAATGTTCAGAAGGAACAATTGGAAAAGTCATCAAGAATGGAGAATGAGGACATGCAAGCGATGATCAGAATAATAATGGAGCAAATGGAACAGAACGGTAAGAAATTGAGTAAGGAAATAAATAAAAACATGGAATCACAAATGGAGGAGAATAACAAGAAAATGGACGAAAATAGTAAGGGATTGAAAGAAGAGTTGAGTGGGATGAACAAGAACATGGAGGATTTGAAGGAAGACAACCAGTCCCTGAGTAAGAAGATCGATGAAACAAATAAGAAGATGGAAGAAGAAATGGGGAAGAAGTTAGAAGAATTGAAGGAAGACAATCAATTGTTAAAGGAAGAATTCAAATCAACCAAGGAAGAATTCAAAGCAACTAAGGAAGAATTGATTAACAAAATTGAGAATACTAATAGGAGAATTGAAAAAAGCAGTAAGAAAATGGAAGAGAAGATGGGGGAGAAATTGGAAGAATTGAGAGAGGACAACCAAATGTTAAGAGAAGAATTAAGAGAGGTCAATCAGGAGAATCTGGACAAACTTGACGAAAGAATGGAATTGTTAAGAGAAGAACTGAATAAGGAAATCAATGTTAACAAGAAAGCTATGAATAAGAAGATGGAAGAAGAAAACATAATGGTGAATCGACAGATCCGAGAGATTGATGGGAAGTGCAACCAGACCGAAAAGGAGGTACAAGAGTTTAAGGAAGTGGTAAACATCAAGTTTACAAATATAGAAGAACATAGCCGCAGGAAAGTGGAAGAACAGCGCAAGGAGACTCAAGAAGAATTCGGAAGAGTACGGAACCAAGTCGCGGAACGGTGTGATGATATGCAAGAGGCGATGACCAATATCACAGGTCAGGTGCGATAAAGCCGAGAAGAGATGAAAGCGTTAAGAAATAGATCGACTCATTTCACCGGATTGCCCATCAATGAAAGCCGAGAATGGCTCAACTTCCGGCAGTACAAGCGGAAACCGATGGAGTTCCTGGCTAGGGTAGATGAATACTTCGCTAAACATAAAATAACGCAATGGAGCCATAACAGGGAAATCTTGGATGAGTCATTCAGGGAGATGACGGATAATTGGTGGATGGCTAATCGTAGCGAGATTCCCGACTACCAGCAGTTCCGGAAAATGTTTAAGTCGAAATACTGGTCTGAAACAACCCAGAACTTGATCCGTGATAACATATACAACGGACGATACCGGGCACAACTAGGTAGTAGCATGACAGCCTATTTCTTAGGGAAGGCGTGCATGGCGAAACACCTTGAACCGGCTATACCAGAAGAGTGCCTGGTAAATAAAATCTCATACGACTATGACGAAGACATTGTCAGGGCCCGGAGAGGTAGCCAGATCAAAACGGTACAAGCAATGACGAAATTGTTAGAGGGGTATGAAAATGAAGAATATTATCGCCAGAGCAGGAGGAGGAATGAAAGACCAGAGGCGAGGCCGAATCAATACCCTAATAACGGCAATAACCATCCCGGTAACCGAAACCAGCCCAGTAATTACGACGGCCATAATAACCCGCCGCGTAATAACAATTTTAACGGCAATGCTAACGGTATTAGGAACAACAACCCTTATCCTAATAATAGGAACAATTACTATCAGCCCCCTAATAGCCCATACAGTCAGAGAAATCCATACCCCAGTAATAATGGTGATAGACATTACCCACCCAACCGAAATTATTACAACAATAATTATAGTAATAATAATAATAATAGTAATAGGGTGTCGCGCCCTAGGGTTAATTTTATAAGAGCAGAAGATCGCGGTCCAAGGAGATACTATCAACCACGGAGAAACAGCTTCCACGGCGCAGACCGAAGATGGAGAAGTGCAGAACGGGACGGTCCACGACACGAACAGGGAAGAAGAAGTACCAGCCTGGAGGATCTTGGCCGACAACAGAACAGGGAGATAAACCTCGAACAGGGTACAGAGCGTCAGGAAACGACCCAGAGTTTCCCGAACGATGCCTCGGTCAATCCAAGTACGAACGATGACCATAATGCTTTAAACGGGAGGAGGCAGTAATTAACGACAACGACCCGTTACTGCTTATACTTCCTGGGTTAAACAAGGATGAGTTGCAACAAGCAACCAATTGTAAAAACATCACGATAATTAGTAACCATTACTTGAAAGATATTCGGACTGAGCTTTTAGAGGAGAACGAAAAGAGTCTCAACAACAATAATAACGAAATACTATATATAACAGCGGAGGTGGAAGGAATTCCCACTAAAATAAGAATTGACACAGGTGCAAATATTTCAATAATAAACGCAAATGAACTGGAAAGGATACAGAGTGAATGTGGACAAACTTTGCCAATGTTACCAGTAAACAACATTGTATTAATAGGTGCAACTGGCCGCCAGAATAAAACCATTAGGAAGCAAGTTTCCTTAAGTGTCGTTAGCCGCGATATAGCTTTAGACATGGAATTTTTAATCGCCACAGGATTACCATTTGACATACTAGTCGGTTGCGATATTCTGAGAAGATATTCCGCCATTATCGATCTTAACCTAGAGAGAGTATCACTTTTCCCAGACGGAATAACATGGACCGCAAATTTGGTAGGAGGCGCAAATATATTTCCCAGCCCTATACATCAACAACTTCGTAAAATTAATATCATTAGGAACAGCCCTCTTCATAAACCCATTATATACAACCATGGAGGAGAGGATTTATGGTCAGTAAAAATACAAGAGATACGGGACTTCCAGTGCGGAACCAATAACGATAAAATACCTGTACATCTGGCAGATCGTTTAGTCAGAATATTTGAGAAGTACAAGGCAGTGTTTTCAGATGAACCAGGGAAGGTTAAGAACTTTCAGTGCAAACTGGAGTTCAAAGAAAACGTGGAGTTTAACCGGAGGTCATATCCAATCGCGCATTCACTCAAAGAGGCCGTGAGAACAGAAATAAATAAAATGATTGAAAATGACATAATTGAGATTAGTCAATCACCTTACACTAGTCCAATTATTGCTGTTCCAAAGAAAGACGGACAAGTCCGGCTCTGTTTAGATGCGCGCGAATTGAACAAAACAATTGTAAATGACCGGTGAAATAGAGGAGATATTAAAACGTTTTCATGGCACGAAGTTTATCAGTACCTGGGACACTGTATGTGGTTATTGGCAAGTGCAGCTGCATCCACAAAGCCGTCAGTACGTGGCGTTCATTTTCGAAGGGCGCAATTACCAGTTCAAGAGACCGCCCTTCGGACTTGTAAATTCTGTCGCCATCTTTGTGGCATGTATGGACCAGATTCTTGGACAAGAAGCGCTCCAATTTACCACCGTCTATGTAGACGACTTACTCATTACATCAGAAACCTGGGAGGAACACTGCTATAGAGTAGAATATGTACTAAGCAAATTAGCGCAGAACAACATAACTCTGAAGTTGGAGAAATCCAAGTTCATTGCGCGCGAAGTACAATTCTTGGGTTTCAATCTAGATGATAGAGGTATTACCCCGTCAGCAGAGAAAGTGGAGGCAATTCAGAAGTTCCCGCAGCCAAGAAACAGGAAACAATTACAATCTTTCCTCGGACTCTGTAACTATTACAGGAAGTTTCAGAACCGATATTCCGAGTTGACAGCCAAGTTTCAACCACAATTATCTGCTAAGAACAAATGGACCTGGGGTGAGGAACAAGATCTTACTTTCCGCTAGATAAAAGAAAAGTTTCTGGAGAGCGTTATACTTCGTCACCCAGATTTTAAGAAACCATTCTTTTTAAACTGCGACGCTAGCGACCTGAGCTTAGGAACGACTTTATACCAGGAAGATGAGGAGGATCAACATCTGGTAATAAGCTTCGCTAGTCGCACACTGAATCAGTGCGAAAAGAACTACAGTGTAACAGAAAAGGAATTGCTTAGCGTGGTGTTCGCATGCAGCAAGTTCCGAACGTACATTCTCGGGTATCAAGTCACTGTTCGTACTGATCATAAATCCATCTCGTTCCTACGTAGGTGCAAATTGAGTCACGGCCGATTGGCTAGGTGGGTACTCGCCCTACAAGAATATGATCTGAAATGGGAATATATTCCGGGAAAAAAGAACGTGGTAGCAGATGTATTATCACGAATAAATCTGGAAGATCAGACTTTCGAGGGAGAGAAGGAGAGCTTGGTTAAAATTTATAACATCTTTAAGACCAGAGCATTAACATTTCTTGAAATTCTAATAATTCCATCATAAGTTTGATGCTGCGCTAGTAATGACTCGCGTAGTATCAAAATGTCTATTTCAAAAATATTATTTGTAAAAATCAAAGTTATTTAAATAAAATAATGTACTCCCTGTTTATTATCACAACACACGCGAGTACGATCGGGATTATACACTATCGTACTTATATTGTTCGGTAATCCCGCACATATCACTCGGAAGTGTATTTGTTGTGTCAAGGTTAAGTCTGTATATTAACTTAATGTCAATGTACGCGCACAAATTTTAAAATAATACTTTTTCATGGCGTTGAGTGGCGTGACCTATTCGTCTGGAAGCTGTTCTTAGACTGTTACAATTTGCCAAAGCGTCTCTCTCGTGTCTGACAAAATGCGTTGATTTGATTGGCTGTAATCACTATAATCTTCACCCCAAAGGCCTATGTTTTATTAAAATATTTGGTGTTTTACCAAATTTCGACTTTGGGTCCTGGTTTATGTGACGTAAGCACTAGTGTAAAAAATACTTGAAAAGTTAATAATTACAATAACTTCCTTATTGAACGTCCTATCGTTACATGAGTTATGTCATTGAATTATAGACATTTTCCTCTTTAATTTAAGTCTAAACAACACTATTTTATTTACATTGCTTCTCTTAAAATAATGTTTTTATTAATTATCTTGGTGTTTCTTATTTTTATAAGTTTTTGACACCAGATTTAATTATTTTTAATAAAAACACTTTCTAAATAAACACTTGGAGTCCATTTCTCACTTGGTTTGATTGGTTATTTGGAAATAATTATTTCCTTAACAATAGCTTATTTTAGCGTCATTAGGCGTCCATCTTGGTTTTCATATAAAAGTATTTAAAATGAATTTCCCTTATCTAATACAAGTAATCTTATAATCTAATAATACTAAAACGATTATTTACATGATTTCACATTTAAATATCCTCACATGATTGTATTAAACATAATACACATACTGTCTTCTTCCTCTTCTACCTTTCTCATACAATTGTCAATATAATTTTAGTCTTTTTCTAAGTGAATTATATTAAGTATGAAATGTCATTAGTGTACATACATTGTACTTAATGTATTACATATATTGGTCAGCTTCTAGCTAGTTTAGTACCCTTCAATTCTCTAATAATGGGCTTGTTCCTATGGTGTTTCAACATAATGGTCATTTATTTTTCATAAAAACAATACTTAAACTGTTATTGTTACATTATGTTTGTGTTTCTACATTGGTATTAGACATTACTCCTACTTTTGGTAATGTTCTCATTTACTCTTAGATAAATTTATATGTCATATTTTACCTAAGTAACTTACTTAACATGGTTGGTTTATATGTGATTTCTGTCACTATGGTCAGTTGGTTTCTAATTATTTGCATATATACTGACTGTTTTTATAGTTCTAATCTGTTCTCAAAGTTGTATTGATTTTCCCTCTAACTACTGGTAATATTGTGAACAATCTGTGTTTAAGTTTTAATACACTATTTTCCTTAACTAATGGGCCATACAGTGGTCCATCTTACATCTGATTGTTTGTACATGGTTAGTTAGTTTACATTATTTTGTTTATAATACTGTTGTTATTATGTTAAAGATCTGTTCTCAAACCATTACCAGATATTAGTCTTACTACTGGTAATATGGTTATTCACTTTAGTATTGGTTTTGATATTGCACTTTGCCTATTTGAATTGGCATATTTGTTGCATCTTTGCTATAGCTGTCTGCCATTGCATTTAATTGGTTTTATTTACATGGTTGCATTTTAATGTATTGTCTATTAGGATGTATTGTTATTTATAACAATTCCTTAATTGATATCACTGTTGATAATCATTTATTTTCATTGATATTTTTGGTTTTCTGTTTAACAGGTACTTTCTCTATGGGTTATGTAACAATGTACCATCTGTTTTAATGCAGTATGTCTCTACTACCTACATGGTATCAGTATGGTCTTTCACAATAATATTTTACTTATTTTGTGACACATGTTTACACATTCCTTCTTAAACATTAATACATATCTTATTGTATTATTTATGATATTTTTCTAGTCATGGGTTGAATTCAATTCAATCCCTTTTGTTTGATACAATGGTTTTTTATATTGTTGTCAGTTCTTTACCAAAAATAAAACATAGTTATATTGTTCTATTTTGTTTCATTTTGGTGGACTTATGATTATCTGTGTTAATCACAACTTTATTAAATGCGTCACACTCATTTTTCGTGTCTATTTGACTTATTTAACATTTTGTTGTTTTCATCATGGAATTAACATATTTTCATATACTTATAAACTTCCTCACTATAATTGTTTGTGTGGTTTTATCAGTAGAAATAGTTGGTTATTCACATGTTTCACATCTATTAAGTACGCACTGTTATTGTTTGTGTTTCCTTAAATGCTAATCACTGTTTTTCATCCTCACATTTGATAATCATTATTTCACTTGTCACTTAATTAGTCTTTGGTGCACGTGGTTTATGTTGATTTTTGGTATGATTTATTCATCTTCTTCTCTCTTCTGAATCAGCTTTCTTGTCCTTCTTCTTTCTTCTTTCTTGTTATTTTCATCGTAGTCATTATTCTTTAGTCGTTTCCCCTCACTTTTCGAGTTTGTTAAATCCTTATTTCGTCGTTTCCCCTCACTTTTGGATTTTGTTATTTCTTATTTTGTCGTTTCCCCTCACTTTTGGATCCTATTGGGTCTATTATTGGTATTTGGTTTTGGCTCACTTCATTTTCTTTCTTATTTTTCGTAGTTGATGTCACTAGATTGATATTATCTTATTCATAGTTGGATTTTCATATTAACACATTTGTAGATACACACTTTATATACATGGATTTACTTATCTAGATTTACATTCATATTTTTTATCTTACTTGCCGTCCTTTAGGCTCATTTTATGTAACTGCCATATTTGGTTATGTTACATATGCCTTCCTTTAAGAATTGATTAATTCTGAGTTATGATTATACTATATTTTTCTATGAAGAATTTATCAATTATTGTACATTCCATATTGATTTACATGTTTTTTCCATATATCCTTTCGCTTTCTGCTCTTTGAATCATATTTATTTCTTCTCTATGTAATTACTTCCCTCGTTTATTTAGTTCCCTAACATACATTTAGCTGGGGCAGTTTAGAGCGGCTCACTTTGGCTATTCGACTCTACTGGCCATACTAATTTCAATAAATATGGAGGTAAATCATCTCCTTTAATAATAATAAATGATTGCTGGCATTACTCTTCAGTCAATTCATCTCAAATCATTAATAATAATAATAGTGGTCGTTTTTCCGACAAATAATAAATATTCTTGGGATTAATTCTCGCATCTGCGGTGTGTACATTGTGATTCTCTCTTTTCTTGATTCAACTTAACTAATTCTTCACATATCATCGGGATATTTTGTTTTACATTTCCTCATTGGTATACTCTCATGATTTTCTTCGTTAGTATATTCTTTTTTATTCTTCTTCATCATAAATTAATCTTTTCATTCTGTGTTACCTTGAACGTTATTTCGTCATAATCTTCGTTCCAAATTCATTCTTCTAGATACTATGTATTAGTACATTTATTTTTTCTTTCCTTTTCCAGGTTTTAGTTGGTATTTGTACTTCATGTGGTGCTGGCTTTTCTTTATTCAAATATAAATTTGTCGTGTGTAGTCGTTTCTCTATAGTAATAATGTTCACTTGGTTTATTCTTCCAACTCTTCTTTTTCTTATAGTAGTACGGGTGAGATGTTGTTCTTCTACTGGTTGACTAGGCTCTTGGAAATAATGAGTTTGCTTCATACATGCCTGGGATGTAAGGTGTCTGTCTCGTATTGACATCTTTTTTATATAGTAGTACGGGTGAGATGTTGTTATTCTACTGGTTGACTAGGCTCTTGGAAATAATGAGTTTGCTTCATATATGCCTGGGATGTAAGGTGTCTGTCTCGTATTGACATTCCTTTTTTATAGTACGTTATCATTAATGAATACAATGTTCTGATTCCTTTACATAAATTCTCTGGGATCATTTTTTCCCACATTATAAAATGACAATATACATTCAATGTTTAATACATAATTACATAGTTACTTTTCATTTAATACAAACATATAATAATCTTCATAATAATAATTCACCCTTTTTCTTCAGTCAACATTTATTTTTATAATCATATTTTTACTTTTCATTTTGTAAATAACAATAATTTTCATGGCCACATTTCATTTTTCATCTTGATATAGTCAACAGTTATTCTCATAATTATCTTTTCATTTTACACAATAAACATTTTCATCCTTTACATAGTATCAATAATAAAATAATCCTTATCGCTCACTTTTCACTTGTAATTTCATATTTCAATTGTCAACATATTTTTTCATCGAAGTCTGATTATATGTATTATCGGTTATCATAATATTCGGTCCCATAATCTAGTGTATATGTTACGTTTTAGCCGTAATCGTCGTTCTCCTCTCTCCTTGTCGATCGGACTTCTTTAGTGTCCATGTTCCTGTCCGTTCTTGACATGTATCGGGCTATCATCTGGTTCTTCCATTTGCCAGTTGTTAGGTCTGAGTCCGCCTTCCATTCTTCTGTCTTCTCTCTCTCGCTCTCTTCAATACATTTGTTTCTGTTGTTCTTCTGGTGGCTGTCCTTACTGATGTTTGATGACTCTCTCAATTTGGTTTGGGTACCTTCATCTATCCTTTGATTGTGTACTTCCATTATTTGACTCCTCTTCTTCCGCATTTCTCTTATCTTTCTGGCGTATCCTTCGACAATCCGGTCCCATTTCTCTTGGTCGCTTTCCTTTTTCTTAAAGTATCTTACTCTTCTTTTGGAAATACGTGGTTGAGATATTCTGCTAGTTGTCTTCTTCTTTGTTGTTACATAGTTTTCCTTCTCGTCCATCTCCATGATACTCCTCCGGTACTCCTTCCTGAAAACCCTTTCTTCATGGTTGATAATTGGTAAATTGACCACATTAATCAGACCATTTCTAGTCATTTCAATTAACTCTTTGGTAACTCTTGCCTTCCTCGGACGTAGGGTTCTTCTTTCTTCCATCTTCACTTCTTTCGTTTCCATAATTATTGGGATCCTTTTGTCTCCACTATCTTTGAGCTCTAGATTCGCCGGTTCCATGTTTGTAGCTTCAGGTACTTCTTCAAATTCCATTTGGTCGTCATCCATTGGTATCTCATTTGGTTCCAAATGTTCCTCTTCGGGTACTTCTTTAGTTTCTGGTTTGTTGTCGTCTATTTTCTGGCTGGCTTGTTCCCTCTGTTCTCTTATCTCTCTTCTTAATTTTTCTCCGAATTTTCTGCTCTCCTCTATGGTTCTATCTAGTACCTCTATTGTACTATTATGGCACTCATCCAGTTTTTTACTCAATGATTCTCTCATGGATGTCTGGCCTTCCTTTATCCTGTTCAATCCCTCCTTAATGGATCGGTTGCTTTCCTCCATTATCTTACTTATTGACTCCACTATGGATTTCTGGCCTTCCTGTAGACTCATCAATATCTTCATCATTTCTATTTTTGTTGCTTCTGTTAGTCCCGACATCTTGATCTTCTGATAATGTTCCTGCTGTCTTCTCACGAATTAGTATATTTAGGTTATTGGTTATTGTTTATTTCCCTAACTCGTGCTCAGACGTTGGGCGCCAATCTATAATGTTAAGTTATAGATTCTGTAGTATAGTATAGTATAGAGTATAGTATAATGTACTATACAGTGTACAGTGTACTTGTATTTATAGTTGTAGTGTGCTTGCAGATACGCTCCGGTATCTGCTATTATGTTGTTTCTATAAAAACTGCTCCAATTATAATTATTAGGAGTTATTAGTGTGATTGTATAATCTGTATAAGTGTTTATGAAGATTTCACTCTTTCAATTTAAATAAGTTTCGCGCACTTTTTGTTGTATGCCTCCCTCACTTACCACAAGTATCCGTTTCAGTCCTGTTCTGTGACGGTTGTTGCTGAAATACATACATTCAAAATACGCACAAATATTCAATTTGAATATTTAAAACAGTTAGTACGCACAATATGAATGAGTTAGCACATATATGTAATACTTTAAATTACTCTCTGTTTGAATTCTTCCGCCACCTTTGGTAGAACTGATTTACAAGAAATAATTTAATTTCTATTTGAAATGATACTCTTGTTCATTGGTAAAGAAGTGTAGGTTTATTAACAAATTTTAAAATGGCAAATTTCAAGAAAAAACAATTAACAATCATTTAGGCTAATAACCCTTTAAATAATAATTACAATTGATTAATTTTAACATAAAACTCTATCCAGGCTCAATGCTGGTAGTCCTGTCTTTAGTACAATAATTTGAATTTATAAGGTTATGTTTTCTCGTTAATATATTATCAGGTTGTTAGGTTCTTTGAGGATACATGATATCAGTGTCAAGATGTAATATTAATAGAATCAATAAAATTAAACAATGGTTAAAAAAGAACGAATAAATATAAAACAATGAAATTTAATACCATATGTATGGTAAGTATGTAATTATCGTACGTCTGGATGCGCACGCACCTTATAACATTCTATAGCCAGCGTCAGACTCGTGGCTTGTACAGTTTCAATGTATCGTTTTGTTTTCAACAATGAATTTGATAAATATATATTTTCAAGAGAAAAAATTAATAAAATACAAAAAAAAACTCTTGATATGATTTCTATTTAGTTTGGAAACTATTTGAGAACAGATGCAACAGTTAAATTAATAAGCTACCGCTACCAATTTGAGGTTAGCGATCACAGGTAATGCTATTACAGAAAATGATTTCTTACTGGTTAATATTTCTTAATTTATATTTTTGAACATAATATTAGTAACCTTTTAACATGTTACTATTAAAATTACTTCATACTTTTGTACGAAAGTTAATGTTATTTATTTCAAAATATCGAATAATCAAAACAAGTTTAGTCAAAAGAGTGACTAAATGTAAACTCTTGTAATTAGTGATAGTTACTTTAAACATACTTTGATAGTTATAAAAATTAATTAAAATATTTATTTAATATTTTAATAAATAAAAATTAACATTTCTTTAATTCTAATAATTCCATCATAAGTTTGATGCTGCGCTAGTAATGACTCGCGTAGTATCAAAATGTCTATTTCAAAAATATTATTTGTAAAAATCAAAGTTATTTAAATAAAATAATGTACTCCCTGTTTATTATCACAACACACGCGAGTACGATCGGGATTATACACTATCGTACTTATATTGTTCGGTAATCCCGCACATATCACTCGGAAGTGTATTTGTTGTGTCAAGGTTAAGTCTGTATATTAACTTAATGTCAATGTACGCGCACAAATTTTAAAATAATACTTTTTCATGGCGTTGAGTGGCGTGACCTATTCGTCTGGAAGCTGTTCTTAGACTGTTACAATTTGCCAAAGCGTCTCTCTCGTGTCTGACAAAATGCGTTGATTTGATTGGCTGTAATCACTATAATCTTCACCCCAAAGGCCTATGTTTTATTAAAATATTTGGTGTTTTACCAAATTTCGACTTTGGGTCCTGGTTTATGTGACGTAAGCACTAGTGTAAAAAATACTTGAAAAGTTAATAATTACAATAACTTCCTTATTGAACGTCCTATCGTTACATGAGTTATGTCATTGAATTATAGACATTTTCCTCTTTAATTTAAGTCTAAACAACACTATTTTATTTACATTGCTTCTCTTAAAATAATGTTTTTATTAATTATCTTGGTGTTTCTTATTTTTATAAGTTTTTGACACCAGATTTAATTATTTTTAATAAAAACACTTTCTAAATAAACACTTGGAGTCCATTTCTCACTTGGTTTGATTGGTTATTTGGAAATAATTATTTCCTTAACAATAGCTTATTTTAGCGTCATTAGGCGTCCATCTTGGTTTTCATATAAAAGTATTTAAAATGAATTTCCCTTATCTAATACAAGTAATCTTATAATCTAATAATACTAAAACGATTATTTACATGATTTCACATTTAAATATCCTCACATGATTGTATTAAACATAATACACATACTGTCTTCTTCCTCTTCTACCTTTCTCATACAATTGTCAATATAATTTTAGTCTTTTTCGAAGTGAATTATATTAAGTATGAAATGTCATTAGTGTACATACATTGTACTTAATGTATTACATATATTGGTCAGCTTCTAGCTAGTTTAGTACCCTTCAATTCTCTAATAATGGGCTTGTTCCTATGGTGTTTCAACATAATGGTCATTTATTTTTCATAAAAACAATACTTAAACTGTTATTGTTACATTATGTTTGTGTTTCTACATTGGTATTAGACATGACTCCTACTTTTGGTAATGTTCTCATTTACTCTTAGATAAATTTATATGTCATATTTTACCTAAGTAACTTACTTAACATGGTTGGTTTATATGTGATTTCTGTCACTATGTTCAGTTGGTTTCTAATTATTTGCATATATACTGACTGTTTTTATAGTTCTAATCTGTTCTCAAAGTTGTATTGATTTTCCCTCTAACTACTGGTAATATTGTGAACAATCTGTGTTTAAGTTTTAATACACTATTTTCCTTAACTAATGGGCCATACAGTGGTCCATCTTACATCTGATTGTTTGTACATGGTTAGTTAGTTTACATTATTTTGTTTATAATACTGTTGTTATTATGTTAAAGATCTGTTCTCAAACCATTACCAGATATTAGTCTTACTACTGGTAATATGGTTATTCACTTTAGTATTGGTTTTGATATTGCACTTTGCCTATTTGAATTGGCATATTTGTTGCATCTTTGCTATAGCTGTCTGCCATTGCATTTGATTGGTTTTATTTACATGGTTGCATTTTAATGTATTGTCTATTAGGATGTATTGTTATTTATAACAATTCCTTAATTGATATCACTGTTGATAATCATTTATTTTCATTGATATTTTTGGTTTTCTGTTTAACAGGTACTTTCTCTATGGGTTATGTAACAATGTACCATCTGTTTTAATGCAGTATGTCTCTACTACCTACATGGTATCAGTATGGTCTTTCACAATAATATTTTACTTATTTTGTGACACATGTTTACACATTCCTTCTTAAACATTAATACACATCTTATTGTATTATTTATGATATTTTTCTAGTCATGGGTTGAATTCAATTCAATCCCTTTTGTTTGATACAATGGTTTTTTATATTGTTGTCAGTTCTTTACCAAAAATAAAACATAGTTATATTGTTCTATTTTGTTTCATTTTGGTGGACTTATGATTATCTGTGTTAATCACAACTTTATTAAATGCGTCACACTCATTGTTCGTGTCTATTTGACTTATTTAACATTTTGTTGTTTTCATCATGGAATTAACATATTTTCATATACTTATAAACTTCCTCACTATAATTGTTTGTGTGGTTTTATCAGTAGAAATAGTTGGTTATTCACGTGTTTCACATCTATTAAGTACGCACTGTTATTGTTTGTGTTTCCTTAAATGCTAATCACTGTTTTTCATCCTCACATTTGATAATCATTATTTCACTTGTCACTTAATTAGTCTTTGGTGCACGTGGTTTATGTTGATTTTTGGTATGATTTATTCATCTTCTTCTCTCTTCTGAATCAGCTTTCTTGTCCTTCTTCTTTCTTCTTTCTTGTTATTTTCATCGTAGTCATTATTCTTTAGTCGTTTCCCCTCACTTTTGGAGTTTGTTAAATCCTTATTTTGTCGTTTCCCCTCACTTTTGGATTTTGTTATTTCTTATTTCGTCGTTTCCCCTCACTTTTGGATCCTATTGGGTCTATTATTGGTATTTGGTTTTGGCTCACTTCATTTTCTTTCTTATTTTTCGTAGTTGATGTCACTAGATTGATATTATCTTATTCATAGTTGGATTTTCATATTAACACATTTGTAGATACACACTTTATATACATGGATTTACTTATCTAGATTTACATTCATATTTTTTATGTAGATACACACTTTATATACATGGATTTACTTATCTAGATTTACATTCATATTTTTTATCTTACTTGCCGTCCTTTAGGCTCATTTTATGTAACTGCCATATTTGGTTATGTTACAATATATATATATAATATATATAAATTAATAGTAGTATTTAATATATTTCATTACTTATTCATTGGATCATCAGAAATATATATAAACATAAATATTATAATCGTTTGAGATAATTACAAAATAATAATAAAATAATAATAATTACAAAAGAATATAAAGAATAACATTATATGGTACCTTTAGGCTATATAAAAAGAATACAAAAAATAAAAAATTGATTTACAAAATATATACACGTATCTGCATTTTTAAATTATGTCAGCACAAGTACCCGTTAACTCAAAAACGTTAGGTTCTTTATTTTTAGTATTACTGTGGTATAAGCATTGTATATACAGATTAAACATTATGTTTTCCTCAACCAAGGCTTTTATTTATTTCAGCAGTAAACTAAAAACCAAAAACCGTTGTCACCTAACCTCACAAATGAAAACACCACTACCTATTGTATTTTGCTTTCCGTTAAGAAATAGGACAATTTACAATTAATACACTTCTTCTTTTCCACATTGTAATATATTGATACAATCACATATTAAAAACATCGAAAATGTACTCCAGGAATGGATAAAGGTAGGCCTACAGTTCCGATGCCGCTAAACAGAATTTGTTTATTTTATAATAAAATTGTTACTATAGTAATTAATTCTGGACTCCATGGTGTTGTTCACATCTTTACACATGTCAACAAAAGGGCATAATTAAAAGGGCCTAAATCGTGCGAACGGGGCAGAATATCAAATTCCAAGTTAAACAGTGTCTTTCACCTTGTGTCAAAGGTTACCTGTGCAAAGTTTGGTGGAAATTGGTGTAATGGCAGTGGCGGCTGGTGACTTTTCAGCCGGAGGGGCGCAATCATAAAAAATTTTAACAATGTAAAATCTTACTGGAAATGGAAAGTGGATTGAATGAAGCCAATTATTTCTTAAAAGTAAATTCCACCCTTCTATTTTCCATAGATATGAACTTTTCAACACTTTGTCATCGAAACTGTCAATATCTTGACTAAATTTTTATTTATGGACATCATCGCCAACGCATTTAAACCCATAGTATTTCGCAAAAATGTCTTGACTCTTTTAAGAGTTGAAAAATAACGCTCTAATTCTGCAGTTGTCATTGGCGTTGTTAAAATTATTTTTAGTATTTTTATAGTTTCCAGGAAATATCAGTAAGATTAGGCCTATGTTGCAGTAGTAATGTAAGGAAGTTTGTGGCTCCAATTATTTGACTAAAGTCCGGTCGTAAGTAAATAACTTCGAATTCTGTTTTTAAACGAGTCTGGTCTAGAAACAGATATGAAGAACACACTGTATCCGAAATGCCCACTGGAAATTCCTTTGAATATTTTGGTACTGATTCTGAATTAAACAACTGAGCTGCTTGCAGATGGCCACGATATGAGAATCTATCTTTCATCTGTAAAATAATTACATCATACACTTCTTTAGCAAACGCACTTCTTGGTAAATTATCTTCTTTTCTTCTCCTCTTTGTTGAATGAAAATTTTCTTCAATATTGCTTTGAATAGTCTCAGTCTCGTTTCTAATGTTTTTAACGCAAATCTCAAAATTTTGAATATCACTTTGAAGTTGGATACTATCCTTATTTCTTGACCTGGATTTGATTATAAAGAATGTCAACATGAGGCAAAAGTTTGTGAAAAAATGTGAGCCAAAACAAAAATTCTGGGTCTTCTAGAGCTCGTCTGAGACCAGAAGCTTCATTAAAAGTAGCGCTTCTTAGGCATTTATTTTCAATCTCTTCAAACACTTCTATGAGGTTCCCTCGATTCTCGAACACAGTATTGACTGTCCTAATGTTATAGTTCTATCTGGTTGTTGCTACTTTTGGTAACCTGTGCTTGACTATTTCTTCTAACATATCGCACCTATTTAAAGAATTTGAAAAAATGTGGGAATTGCTAATAAATTATTAAAAAACACTCGCGCTGCTGTGATGCTGCATTTTGGATCAAGAGATTAAACTGGTGAGCATAACAATGTATGTAATGAGTGTAAGGATATTTCTTCTTAATATAACTTCGAACACCACCTGTAGCACCACTCGTTACATTTGCCCCATCGTATGATTGAGCGATTAACTTTTGTGGTTTTTCCATAACTTCTTCTTCTATACATTTTTGTATCCCTTCTGCTAATTTATCCTTGACTCTTCTAAAGCACCAAAAGCTCTCACGAACAGTTCCATCAAAAACGTATCTAAATATTAGACTAGTACCATTTGGCACCAATTCGTAAAATCTGTAGTTTCGTCACATTGAATAGCCAAGAAATCAGAATTTTTAATTTGATTATAAATTTCTTCTTTGCACACAGCCAACATGCTATCTAAAATACCGTTCTGTATACTTGTATACTTTTAGATGTCCCCTTAAACACTGTAACGTTCTGCAGATGTTCTCGCAACACAATACCAAGTTCTGCAGAAAAATCAACTAATTCTCTAAATATTCCACAATTTACCGATTCTTCAATCTTGCGGTGACCTCTAAGTGCCAACTCAAAAGCACTGCAAAATTTTACGCAACAAATAATACGTTTCAAAATATAACGGTTCTTTCCAACCTGTGCATTATGTTCAAGAACATGTGTCCAATAAGCTGAATTAAGCTGTGTCAAAATATTTACTTCGCTTAGTAAAGCCAGTTGTGTGCATGCATTAATATGGCTTCAAGATGATTCATGTTATTTTTATTTTAGTGGGAAGATGATGCAAATATTTTATACCCTTTCTGGCCCAATTTGCATCCTTTTCTGTTCCTGCAGGATTGAAAAATAATACACACTGAAAATAGTACAACAAATTCGAAACTTCACACCCACATATTCAATTATTTTGTTTATAAATTTCTCATAAGAAACGCCGAGTAAATGTCCTATTTTGGGCTTTCCCTTCACTGGTCTGTGTTAAATTTAGATCAGGTAATGGCCGGCCTAATCTTTAAAATATTTATTTTATCCTCTAAAGAAAGTCTGGTAAAATTTGTTTTTATTAAGACACTGACTCTATTCATGATTGTAGGCGACACATGACACAAAACACAAAAAAACGTATGATAAAAGTACTGACGATCAACGAACGGTACACCACCACTGTTGAAAACTGGCAACAGGCCGCTCAGAACTAGCGGCCCAAACACATGGTTTATTAAACGGCGATATTCGCTATGACGTCACACGATACGTCACGTAGTCATGACAACCAAGCCGCAAGTTTCTTAGCGGGCCGCTAAGGTTCACGCTATTGGTTATAAGGCCTGTCTATTGATTCACGCTACCTACTACGCGCAAGACAGATAAATACTTTCATTCGAATCTAAATCAACACTTAGAAAACATTGCTCATCCTTTATCTTTAAAATAAACAAGAGACAAAGGACAGACAGTAACTATGGTAATGTGATTTAATTTTTTTTATGTTCTCTGTCAAGGGGGGCGCGCGGCCATGCGGCCATAATAAGAAACCGCCACTGTGTAATGGTGTGGATTTGTATCCAATTCAAATAAATCCTCAGACTTTTATATACATATATATAGATATCTACAGGCAGGCAGTATCATCAAGCCACCATTGACAAATCCTGGCTTTTAACACACTGATGGGAAAATCCTGGCTATGCCACTGGTTACAATCCAAACAGCTCCCACAAGTTTCAATAAATACAAAACTATTCAATCAGTTCAGTTTAATTGATTTAATTCATTCAGATGGATATGAGACACATCTGCATTTGTACGTATATATTTTCTGATGATATAGAAATATAGTTTCTGATATTTGTATGACGTCAGAAAATTAAAATTGATGGACACAAGGTGTCATAAAGTTAAAAAATTGAAACATCTAAATTTGTTTTTTTATTCATTAGAATTTTGTTCTTCATGAATGTTTATATCTTACATCAATTTAGAGCTTTGATATTTTCAAATAATAGTCCTTTCTGTAGCCAGGATTTTGTTTTAACAATTATTACTTTCTTGGATTTCGTTGTCCATGACGTGTCCGTTACTTAACTAAATATCACTATAATATTGACGACTCGGAACACAAAGTTTTTTATAAGTAAAAACGTAAAGTTTTACCTTACAGCCTAAACCGGCTTTCACCTATAGAAGGCTTCATCAGAGGCTGTCGTTAGTAGCGCTGCTCGTCTTGTTGTTGGCGACGAGAAAGTGTTTCGAAAGATTGAAGCTGTGTGTGTGTGGTGAGATGTGTTCAAATAATGCGTGCGATTTGAATTGTGTCTGTTCGTTTAGGATGTCGTTTTTATTTGTTTTTGTGTGTTTGTATATTTCTAATTGTTCTAGAGTGTCTAGTTTTCTGCCTTTTGTGTGTACGTGTAGTATGTTCATGTTATTGTCGATGTTTTTATATGTGTGGTTTGCTTCAATGAGGTGGTTTGCGAAGGTAGATTCTGTAGTGGTGTGGAGTGCTTTTGTGTGTTCAATGTATCTCTGTTTGAAGCTACGTCCTGTGTGGCCTATGTAGAATTTACTGCAATTTGAACAATTTAGTTTATATACACCGGGTAGATCGAATTTGTTTTGTGCTTTGGGCATGCGTTTTGATAGTGTGTGTTCTGTTTTGTTAGTAGTTTTGTAAGCGATTCTGTATCCAGCTTTTTTGAATTTGTGGGCAATTTTTTCTGTTTGTTTGTTGATGTATGTTAGTGTTATGAATTTGTTGTTTTCTGTCTTTGTCTGTTGTTTGTTTTGTGTTTTGTGTAGGAGTTTACTGACTATTGTTCTGTCATAACCGTTAGATTCTGCTAGATATTTTATCGTGTTTAGTTCGTCTTTGTAGTCTATTTCATCTAAGGGGATGTTGTTAAGTCTATGTATCATGGTTCTAAAAGCAGCTAGTTTGTGTTGTATTGGGTGATTGGAGGTGTTGTGTATTAGTGTGTCAGTTGTAGTTGGTTTTCTGTATATACTGAATTTGTGCCTGTGTTCTAGTTTTGTGATGGAGAGGTCTAAAAAGTTTATGGTATTGTTGTGTTCGTATTCGGCAGTGAAGGTTATGTTTTTATGTATTTTGTTTATGTGCGTTAGTAACTGTTCACATTGTCTTTTGTTTCCCCTGTATGGTATTAGAATGTCATCAACGTATCTGTGCCAATATAGTATTTTATGTGAGTGTCTGTCATTGTTTGTGAGTATTTTTGTTTTTTCTAAGTGTTGGAGGAAGACTTCTGCTAGAATGCTGGATATGGGGGAGCCCATGGGTAGGCCATCGTTCTGTGTGTAGTATTTATTGTTGTAAGTAAAGTAGTTTTGTTTTGTGATAATGTTCAGAGTTTCTGTTATTTCATTGATAAGTTCGTCTGGTGTGTTGTTCTGTTTGAGTTTGTTTTGTAGGATGGTGATTGTTTCAGAGATGGGGATGTTTGTGTACAGGTTTTTAATGTCAAAGGAGGCTAATGTGGCGTTATGGGGGATGTGTATGTCTTTTATTTTTGTTACTAGGTCAGTGTTGTTTTTTACTGCAATGTTGTTGTCTTAGTAGCAGCGCTACTAACGACAGCCTCTGATGAAGCCTTCTATAGGTGAAAGCCGGTTTAGGCTGTAAGGTAAAACTTTACGTTTTTACTTATAAAAAACTTTGTGTTCCGAGTCGTCAATATTATAGTGATATTTAATTATTACTTGTTTTCAGTAACTTATTAATTACTTATAAGAATACTACCATGTTATAGAAGAATAGCAGTTATCTGTTTCAATTATCAGTTTGAATGTCTGTAAAATCAATTTTCAGATGTATGAGTGGAGTGCATGTGCACTACCTCCATCATCATTAGTGCTACAATTTATCGCAGAGTCGTGACCTCCACCAGCAGACTTAGCAGTCCTGCTGTGTAGTCCTCAGTCCAATTACTTGTGTCGCCAATTCATTGCAGCTTCAGTATTCTTTTTCTATCAAATTGCATTTGTCAAAATTTTTCTTCAGTATTTCATCCTTTGGATCCTTATCAGATGCCCTGCCCACCTTAAACCATGATATTTTAATGTTTTATAATGTCCATAACTGTATATTCCATTTCCCTTTATCATATATTGGATCACAAATTTTTCTAAATTGTGTCCTTTCTAAAGTTAGGAGACGAAGTTTATTTTGATCATGGTCCAAGTTCCTACTCTACAGGTGAGTGATCTTAGTGATGTTTTATAGAGAGTGCATTTAGTTGATGTTCATATTCATTGAGTTTACAATTTATTTGTTTTAGCAGTCTAAAGTGGATGGATTACAAAGGTTGAGAATTATGCTACATTGAACTTGCTAAATATTAATATTATATTCTGAATGAAATCCAGATAATCAATGAAGCACTGCACATATATATCCATAAAGAATAAGACAATAAGTTACAAGACAGAACTTGTATGGATATGCAATTGAAAAGTTGAAAGCAAGCTGATTATAAAGAGGTTTGTATAAACTTGATGATCTCAAGATATCTGTTGAAGATCTTATATAAATTGAAAATCTCTATCAAAAACAGTAATTATGGCAATAATTTCTGGAGTGAAATCTGGAAGGGCCAAGATCATCTTAGAAATTAGAACTCTTGGACAAATAACATGTACGTAATAGCTCCTTCAACTGTAGAAAATACTAGGTGAGAAAGGGACCTTTAATAACAAATATGGCATTATCAACTAGTACTTGAAAAAGTAATACAAGGGAGGAAACAATGTTAAAATTCTTGGATTTTGTTGTCTATGACGTGTTCATTGATTAACTAATTGTAAATATATCACCACTGACTAGAAACAGTAATACTTGGTACACTACACTAAGTATTAGTGTTCTGAGTCAGTAGTGATATATTTATAATTGGTTAAAATTCGATAGAACATTGGTTGTCTCAAACTTTCTGTAACAGCAAAACTTGGGGTATACCTCTGGCTGATCCCGGCCCAAGTGGGCCGAAACGGTTTAAGAAAAGTAACGTTCCGCAAGTGCGGACCGGAAGAGTTTATTTGTTCAGCCCAAGCGGGCGAAAATTATGTATCTTGCATTAAATATTTGTCTGCTGGTCTTCCATTATGATTGAAGATGTTGTGTAGGATGTATTAAATTACATTAAGAAATAAGAGAAGTGGACTGTATACGAATAGTTTTAATAATTTGAATGATCACATTACAGCTGTAATAAATTGAAAGAAGGCTGGCTAATGCTGCATATTGAATCAATAATTAATAAATTTAGTTAAGAATGAAGTTGTGGCGCTAGTTGGCCATGATAGAAAATAGTAAGGCCTAAGGCCTACATCTAATGTCGACACTAACTTGACGGAAAGGTCCGGCGAACCGAACGCCGAGATTACTGAATGTGCACTGGTCAAAGTACGATTACGCGAACGTTGATGAGATATAAATCAGATTAGCCAACCTAGTAAAATAAAATCATCGCGCTACCGTCCATAAGCTGCCCGTCAAAAATCAAAAAGATTTTTTAATACATTCTTTAATAAATTATAATACATTTACAATTCAATTTGAAATAGTGGAGTTTTAATAATTAGAATCAGCTTCAAGGCTGAGTTGAACCTTGAGTTGAGATTAGATAACGGCAATCGGCCGCTGATTTGAGATAAGCATGCAGATAGGCGACTGTAGGCCAAGGTTTGGCAAACAGCTGTTTCATGTACCACTAAGTCTGGTTAACCAATATTACTGACACAAGTGCGCAGTACGTAACATTACAAAACATGAACGAGAAATACATAATATGCAAGTCATAGAGTTAGCTTAATGCTAGCTAAGGTCCGTAGACCTGTACAGAAATTTCATTACATGAACAAAATTGTTGTTGAACATGTTACAGTTGCATGTTTCATTGTATATTCAAGAGGGCGACATGTATCGACCTAAATACGCTATTCCTGAAGTTTCAGGAATTTACAATGTATGCCAACGTGTGAGCAAGCTAGATGCTGAATGTAGCCCATATATGACGTGTATGTCATAATTTAAATAAAGAATTGTGCATGCTTACTTACAAAAATGAATAAAATATAAGTACAATATAAATAAATTAGACAAGGCAGTTACACACGGTAGACGCTTACAATAGTTTACATCGACACAATTTATGTGAATACAACAATAATAATTTGCATAATTACAAGATAAATAATTGTAATGTCAGCCAACAATACAATACTGAAATTACAGAAACAATTTAACAATTTAAGACATTCACAAAATAGTACATATTTATCAGCAACAATATAAAGAAATGAATGCATGGTTACTTGACAGCAAACATGCGAATATTATGTAATAACATTAATAAATAAGACCACCCAAAGACATGCAGTACACCCCATGACATCAATGAAAGTGTGACATAGTATGCCACAAAAATTAACATACAATACAAATATTAAGATATCACCAGAACTGTGATGCTCAGAAGCGTGCCATGACGCAAAATTGACAAAAATATTGTGACAATCCATCACAATCATGTTGACCAAATGGTCGTAATAAATAATAAGTCAATGGCGGAATAAAGCCGCATTGTGCTGTAACCATAGTGTCACATCTCGTCTCGCGCTGGCAATAGACATAATTTATGTATTGGTCTCCGCAAAACACCCGTAGGCGTGCGAATGTCCACGACGCGAACCAAATTATCTGGGCCGGGAAATGTGGCGATGATCACGCCAAATTTCCAGGCTAATGGAGGCAAGTTGTCCTCAATGAGCAAGGCTAAGTCACCAATGGAAACATTATCTTTGGCAAACTTCCACTTGTGACGCTGTTGCAGCTGGTGCAAATAATCGCGAGACCACGCCTTCCAAATGCCCTGGACAAACCTCTGAAGTAATTGCCAACGACCAAGGCGAGAAACAGGAACGTGAGAAAGGTCTGGGTCAGGAATCGCAGTTAGGGGCGCGCAGATCAAAAAATGGCCAGGTGTAAGTGGCACCGGGTCATTAACATCCGAAGAAATAGCAAATAAAGGTCGAGAGTTCAGACATGCCTCTATCTGAGACAAAACGGTTGTGAACTCTTCGAAGTTTAGTATAGATTTGCCTACCACGCGCCGCAAATGAAATTTCAAACTCTTGATGCCGCTCTCCCAAAGGCCACCGAAATGAGGTGAGGAGGGCGGAATAAATGACCATGATATCCCCTGAGAGGATGTGAATGACTTGATCGAGGTGATGGCATCCTTATCGTGCCAAAAGTTGTAAATGTCATGTAAGATGGTGCGGGCCTTCCTGAAGTTCGTGCCGTTGTCGGAGTACAGTTGACTAGGTATACCCCGACCTGCCATAAAACGATGTAAAGCAGCTATAAATGCGCTGGCAGTAAGGTCGGACACCAATTCCAGGTGAATAGCCCTAGTTGCTAAGCAAACAAACAGAGACACGTACGCCTTAGTAAGAGTTCTAGACTTCTGCCCGCCATGACGAATCATGAAGGGGCCACCATAATCAACCGCGCAAAATAGAAACGGCCTTGAAGGAGTGACTCTAGGGGATGGCAAGATGCCAAGCCTCTGAACCTGCTGTGTGGCGCTAAACCTGATGCACTTGAGACACATACGAATAATGGAACGGATGACTAGCCGGGCATTAACAATCCACCAAAGTTGACGCAGTGAATGATGCACGAGTTGCGCACCAGCATGAAGCAAACGAATGTGTTCGCGTTCGATGATAAGGCGTGTGACATGCGCCGATGGGGGTAGTACGATAGGATGTTTCGAGTCGTAAGATAACTGGGAATGCTGCAATCGTCCGCCCACGCGTATCATTCCAGTGTCGTCAAGAAACGGGTCGAGAGAGGCTAACTTGCTTCTGATGGAAACAGAAGATCCATTCCGAAGACAACTAATTTCGCCTGGGAAGTGGGTCGATTGAGATTGCCTTATAAAGAAATTAAGAGACTGATGAATTTCCGCAGGGGGTCAGATCGCCCGAAAGCCTGTCCGCAGATGAGTGCCTAATATTTCTGATGAAACGAAAACAGTAAGCGTATACACGTGTCAGCCGGTATAACGAGGAAAAGTCCAACGATAAGTCAACAGCCAGGGTAGACATTAGCGAACGGTTATGTGTAGTTTTCTCTTCCGCGATGACTTCCGAAGATGATGGAGTGGCCGGTACGAAAGATGGGAAAGGATTAGACTCTGACGATTGAGACAGACAGCCAGGACCGAGCCACCAAAGCGAGCAATCGCGCAAAACGTCCGGGAGACACCCCCTAGAAATAATATCAGCAGGATTGCGTCGCGAATCAATGTGATGCCAGGTACAAGTTTGAGTGCGACGCTGAATTTCAGCAACCCTATTAGCGACGTATGTTTTCCAACGCGAAGACTGCGCATGAATCCAGTAAAGAGCCACCATAGAATCAGAATACAAATGTACATCCTCAATGAATGAATGAAGAGCAGGAATAATTTTAGACACAAGTCGCGATAATAACAAACAGCGCAGAGCTCGATACGAGGTAATGACACTTGGCGCAAGGGAGCCACGCGAGATTTTGAACACAAAAGACGACAGGAAGCAGTAGCATCTTGATAAATGACTCGGACATACACACAACAGCCGAACCCTCTCTCGGAAGCATCCGAAAAACCATGCAACTGAACTGTAACCGCCTGATGGTTGCAACGAATAGATCGCGGGACCACTATTTTACCAATCAGACTTAATTTGTGACACAAAGAATGCCAATCCGACAGTGACTGACCGGAAAGCGGTTCATCCCAACTAAGCTTACAAAGCCAGATTAAGTATATGAGTATGTATAAGTATAAGTATATGTAGTAAGTTTGTGACGCTACTAAATTGATAGCGCCATGATCGATGAGTGTCATGTGCCCAAGATCCTTACATTCTTTGGTAAGGTCCGCGTAGTCGCGAGCGAGCTTGGGATCGCGCCTGAATCGACGCTCCAAGTTTAAAAACCTTGATTCGGCACTTGTGTAGGATTCCCCTAGGTGAGGATTATCAGACTTGAATGGGAGCGACACTATAAATCTACCCTCGTGGTTGCGCTGAGTGTAGCGCATAAAATGCTCTTCGCAAGCCGACTCGCCATTAGGGGTATCGCTGGGGATCGTTTCTGCCTCCCAAAATCTCTCAAGAGATTGCAGGATTTGGCTGTCATTGTTTCTTGCCAAGAACGAAACAGCAGGACCCTGGGTGTGGCAGTGCTTGGGCAGATTGCCGGCCAAAATGTAACCCAGTTTTGTCTCCTGAATGATAGGGAAGTTGGGTCCGCGTGTGTACTTATTAGCTAATATTAAATCTAGATAAAATTGAGCCCCCAATAGTATGTCGATCTGTGAAGATATATTAAAATCTGGGTCGGCGAGAAAAATTTTATTTGGAATGTGGAACCGGTTGATGTCAAACGATATTGAAGGCAGATTATGAGTTAAGTTAGATAAGACGGCAAATTTGGCCTCGAAACTATGTCTCTGATAGCGAGACATAATACGCATAGAAACAATGTCAGTAGCGCAACACGCTGTGTTGCTTATTCCTGTAATCGGAATATTAGATCGGGTCAGTTTGAGGTGCAATCTTTTCGCAAATGATTTCGTACAAAAATTGATCTGAGACCCGGCGTCAAGAAGTGCGCGCGCCTTATGCCTATTGCCAGCCTGATCAATGACATATACAACTGCAGTGGATAAAAGTACATTGTTTTTACACTGTAATTTAAATGAGCAGTAGTTACTGCTGGCAGCTGCTGATTTCGGCACGTAATTAGCGTGCAGCAAGGTGTGGTGAGCCTTTGAACAAATTTTACAAACCTGTTTACTTTTACAATTTGTTATCAAATGACCTGCTCTAAGGCAGTTAATACAACATTTGTGGTTTGCCACCAATTGCCCCCGCTCAGCGGCACTTAATATGCGAAAATTATTACACATGTAAAGCGGGTGATCAGATTTACAGCACACACATGAATAATGCCTTGCCGTAGCATGATAACTCTTAAAGGTACTGCTGCCAGCAGTATTTCTTAAACTACATTTCTCAAACTTATTGTTTGGTTTTACACTAGGTTTATTGAATTGCTGTCCGGGTTCAATTGGCATAGTATTTTCTAAAAGCTGTCGGCGCAAATTCAAAAAATGAGTAAAGTCTTGAAAACTAGGCAAGTTGTCAGGGTCTATAGACTCCTTCCAACGTTTTAAAGTGATAGGGTCAAGTTTAGTGGAAAGCAATTGTATAGTAATAAACTCAAATAGGTTTACAGACAGCTTCATTGCCGCCAGCGAATTAACAGAAGACGTTATAGTATTCGTAAACTCAGCCAAGCTTTGGACTGAGTCCTTTATTGTGGACTTAACCTGAAGTAGGTTCTGTACATAATATTTTGCTAATATAAATGGATTATTGTACCTATCGGACAGCAAGTTCAACGCTATTACATAATTCTCTTGACAAATTGGTAATGATTTAATTAAGTCTAATGGTTCACACTTCACCGATGAATGCAAGTAATGCAGTTTCTGTACTGGTGTTAAATCTGATCTTGAATGCACCAGATCATTAAAAATTGAATAGAAATGTTGCCACTCAAGTATGTTGCCTGAGAAGCAGGGCAAACTTATCGGTTTTAAATGCACAGGCGTCGATAGTACAGGAGGCACAGTCTGAGTATTAACAGTGTCAAGAAGTTGTAAAATGTTTGCCTCAGTTGAGTATATCATTTCCTCAACCTCGACTCGGTCTGCCTGAGCAGTGCTCACGTCTTTACTTATAAGCTCTATCTCAGACTGTACCTCGTCGTACTTCGAGGCTAAGCTCTTAAGACTTTCTAATCTCACAGTCAAAAAATGTTTTGTGGTTAAATTAATGTCAAATGAATTTACCGCGGATTGTATCCGCACTATCGCGGACTTTAATCCGCCTCTCTTTCTGGTCAGCACCTTGAGGCCTTCCTCAGACATTCTTTTACGCACCTTATTACTGTTGCTGGTGGTACCTGGTCAGCGACGTCCCGCAGCGTCGGCTCCTTGATGATGATGGTGAACAGCTGGCAAGATGACCACCTTGAGGCACTGCAGCCGGCAGGAACTTGCTATCACGTTGGCTGAAGACGACGAGCGAAATGGCGACGCAAATCACGCCACGGTCGCATTAGCTCACGTGCTAACCCGCCCGTGATGGCCAGAAAAAGATACAAAAGACATTAAGTGGAAATCCAGGTCCGGAGTGACCAAAAATATGGCTGATCCCGGCCCAAGTGGGCCGAAACGGTTTAAGAAAAGTAACGTTCCGCAAGTGCGGACCGGAAGAGTTTATTTGTTCAGCCCAAGCGGGCGAAAATTATGTATCTTGCATTAAATATTTGTCTGCTGGTCTTCCATTATGATTGAAGATGTTGTGTAGGATGTATTAAATTACATTAAGAAATAAGAGAAGTGGACCGTATACGAATAGTTTTAATAATTTGAATGATCACATTACAGCTGTAATAAATTGAAAGAAGGCTGGCTAATGCTGCATATTGAATCAATAATTAATAAATTTAGTTAAGAATGAAGTTGTGGCGCTAGTTGGCCATGATAGAAAATAGTAAGGCCTAAGGCCTACATCTAATGTCGACACTAACTTGACGGAAAGGTCCGGCGAACCGAACGCCGAGATTACTGAATGTGCACTGGTCAAAGTACGATTACGCGAACGTTGATGAGATATAAATCAGATTAGCCAACCTAGTAAAATAAAATCATCGCGCTACCGTCCAACCTCTAAAGTAAATGAAAAAAAAAGTATTCTTGCACAAGAGATGAGACTTCTTAGAAAAGTTAAAGGATATTGACAAAGGGACATAATAAGAAATGAAGCAAAGTACTTAAAATATTCAATTTAAATGAGAAGATTAAAACAAACCTAACAAAGCAGCATGAACATCTGAAGAAGGTACAAAAACATATGTTGTGATTTAAGACAAGCAGGTTTAAAATGGAAGGAAGAGAAATTCACAGATTGAGGAAGTGACAGGAACTGTACACAGAGGTATTTGATATATGAAGCAGAGATGTTGGTGGTGATGATGTTGATGCTCACAGCAGTGATGATGACAATAATGGTGAGCATCAGTTACAAAATTATAACCATCACAAAAACAACATTTATCATTAAAAACAATTTGATTAAGTATACTAAATTAATTCAAAGATATCTGAGTTTATTACATTTGTGATTTAGATTTATTCTCTTGCACACGACTCAAGCATTCACGACTGAATTTCTTACGTAATTTCTGCCAAAGCGCTAATTCCTCTTTGATAGTTGTTTGTGTCAATGCGTTTGGTTTTGTCTGCTGAGAGCGCAAAAAAGCCCGTTCATTTCTGAAAACAGAAGAAAAGGTACATGCATTCAGACAACAATTCTGCTACTATTATGAATTGATGTCTGAGGCTTTCACGGCCGGTGTCAATGTTAGAATTTTGGCTTGTCAGGCTGTAAGGCCGTGGTCTAAAGTTGTTGGTTGCAGACATTTTGGTATATAGAGTTGTAGCAAAAGGCTGTAACACTGACCAAGTTATCACAGTCAATAAACATATGTTTACTGACTGTGGTAATACTGACTGCAATTTCAACGTTTACGGACTGCGATAATTTGGTCAGTGTTACAGCCTTTTGCCACAACACTATGCATCAAAATGTCTGCAACCAACAACTTTACACCATGGTCCTACAGCCCAGCAAGCCAAAATTAATGTTTAACACACTTAAAAACGATACAAAACATAAAATATAGGCATTATATTATGTACATTATAGAACTACAGTGTTATAGGAGAGCATATTATTGACAACATTAAATGTTAAATCGTTTAAAGTGTTTATTTGTGTTGGAAACTACTGTAATTATTTAAATTGTTTTTTTTATCATTGTATGTGTGTAAAACTTATTGCATGACTGTATGCATATAACTAGAGAAATATTAGAATATGGGTGCTTTTGTTTCATAGAAATTCAAAGAAAAAGATGTGAATATTTTATTTACTTTTGAAGCATCACTTCCCATATTGACAAGAGCTGAAAGCATTACTTCCCATTTTAAAAGCTTCTATTTAAAAATAATGTAAAATAGAGGTAATTAAATAACAGTTTATCAGACTATGCAATGACATGATGAAAAAAACAAAGAAGAAAAGTCAAAATATAAGTTATGTATAGATTATAATTGTCATAGTTAAGCGAGAGCTGTCTGTGCTGGCTTTCTGTTTATGTGTATATGTAAATTATCATAAGGATATTTGATAGTTCATCTTCTTTTTTCACAGCACTAAATTAATATAGATTATTAAACTTTCACTTGTGAAACTTACTTTGTTTCTCCCGTACGCGTTTCGGCATGATGTGCGCCTTTGTCAGCGGTGAGACAGACTGCCAGTAACTTGTAACAGTTTTAGTTGGTAGGTTGAGTGGGGGTGTTGTGTGGTGGAAGGGAGTTGGCGCGGGGATCCGAATTATTGTTTGTTTTATGTATAATTGTGTAAAAGAGTGTGTGCGATTTATAGTGTAATTGGTCGTTAAGTATGCTGTTTGGTTGTGTTGTGTAATGTTTGTATATTTCATATTGTTCTGCTGTGTTAAGTTTTCGACTTTTAGGTAAGTAGTGTAATATCTCAAGATTAGTATCTATGTTGGTGTAGCTGTGGTTTTTTTGTGTACGGGAGAAACAAAGTAAGTTTCACAAGTGAAAGTTTAATAATCTATATTAATATCATAAGGAAGCAAAAGTTGTATGTAGTGACATTATGTTTATATGCCCATAAGTGCTTTACTCTTGTTTGTACCATGAATATTGTTATCGAAGTTCAAGTTAATGAATGGATATAGTGAGCATTGATTTACCACTATAGAAACTGAAATTGTAATTTTTTTCTGTTGAAAGAACTTTTTACCTTCAAATTCCATTTATTTTATTAAGTTTAAATATACAAAGAATAAAATATGTATATTAAAATTATTATTGTCAACTCTGGCCATGAGAGTTTGTTTTTTATCAATAAGTATACGTTTTTGTACAATATTAAATATTGTTTGGAACAAACACATGTAAAACAGACTACAATATAAAATACAATACTTTCACTGAGGTCATGAACAGCTTTCCCTAGTTTTAAACTTGCACATCTTCTTGCCATTGATGATTATTATTATTCTTATTATCACTTGCAGAAGTGTATTATTGTGACAATTATTCTCTTCTTATTTTTATTATCCATAACTCTGTTACCTTAAATTGGTGTAGGAGTGTAGGATATCATACATTACACTATTTGTGACAAATTATTATTTAGTTTTGGCAATTAAACAACATGCTGACAAAGATTTTACTTAGTGTTGAAGTTTATAACTGAAACAGCATTAAGTGTCAGAACAGTGTTGCATCAAAATGCAAGAAACATTCACAGGTTACTATAAAGAAGCATTTTTCTTTTAAAATCTACAATCAGTCTCTTACTATATGTATAGTAGATGAAGGAAAGGCTCAAATAGGAGAAGTTTTCCATTGAAGGCTCTCCCATAATTACAACAGATTTTTGAAAGTAAAGATTTACAGTCCAACTAAAGTTCCACTGAAGTTTAGCATGGAGTCACATCAGACACCTTGTATCAATTCTATTATTTGTTCTATTAGTTGTCACTGCTCGTAGGATTTCCTGACTCACTGGAGACACTCAGGGTGAGCAGTTGAATACTCCTTTGTTACTCAAGAACCGTAGTGCTTGAATGATTGTCAACACTTTGTTTTGAAAACACTGATAAGCATAATTAAATCTGTGATTAGTGATTTTATCTAGTGTCAGTTATTCTGTTCCCACTGTAGAACATGGTGGTCGTTTGACCTCCATAACATTAAGTATAGAACTTTTAATAGTGGAAACAGAGGACACTTTGTAGAGGAGGATTGTGTATAGTATTTGGTTTAGGTATAGATTCCAGTCAGATTATATAAACATTCCAAGCACTACTACTACAAGGAGGAATGATGCTAGTGGTAAGCATGGTAAGCAGAAGATGCAGAGAAATGGTGACAGGAGGTAGGAGAAGCAGAAAGACAACAAAAAGAAGAACACAAGTGGGAAGCAGAGGAATGACAAAAGTACTGTTGCTAGAAACACAGGAACAGCAGAAAACACTGTTGCTTGAGTCAGGAGTTTTTAAAGAATGATGCCTACTGTATCTATGTGGAAGACAATGCTCTCCATCCTCAGTCCAATGGAATGGTTGAGAGGTTACAGAAAAATTGGTTTTTCTAAGAGTTATACAAAAACATAAGCAAATATCCTTGTTATGTTTAACTATACTGGGAAGAAAATTGACACAGTGAAGTGCGTTTGTTTTTTGAAGATATGCAAAGTGGCCTGGGTAGCTGGAATGACGCAACGAAGATCCAGTGCTTCGGATACTTCCAAATTACCAGAGGAACTGCAGGAATTATTGAATAGATCTTCTAACGACCTCTCAAATGGTGAGGTAAAAGAACTCGGACAGTTTTACATGAATTCAAAGATTGTTTTGCAGTTCGGGGACAGTCATTGGGAAGAACCTCTCTTGTACAACATCGCATTAATACCGGGGACACAACACCGATACGCCAACCTCCTCGAAGGCCTCCATTATCTAAACAAGATGAAATGTCTCGGTTAGTACACGACACGTTGACAGAGGGAGTAATCCAGTCTTCATCAAGTGCTCGATCTTCTCCGAAATGGTGGTAGCAAAGAAGGATGGTGGATTGTGTTTCTGCGTAGAATACCGGAGGTTAAATGACGTTACAAAGAAAGACTGCTATTCATCACCTCGCGTTGACGATAACCTCGACACGTTGTCTGGAGCAGAGTGGTTTTCCACATTGGACCTGAAGAGTGGATATTGGCAAGTAGGTCTTTATCAAGAAGACAAGGAAAAGACCGCTTTCTCGACACCAAGTGTTTTATTCCAATTTAACGTCATGCCATTTGGACTCTGTAATGCACCGGCAAGATTTGAAAGATTGATGGACCTGGTACTCCGAGGCCTAACGTGGAAAATCTGCCTTGTTTATTTAGACGATGTCATAGTCGTCGGGAAGATTTTCAAAGACCATTTGGAAAACTTTAAGGAGGTTCTCACTAGAATTCACGGTGCCCAACTGAAGCTGAGCCCGAAGAAGTGTTCTCTATTCCAGAAGGAAGTACAGTATCTGGGCCATCTGGTTTCGACAGCAAGTGTTAGCATGGATCCTAATAAAGTAGACACCGTAAGAGATTGGCCGGTGCCGAAGAGTAAACACGAAGTTCGGAGTTTCCTGGGGTTATCCACATATTACAGACGTTTTGTAAAAGGCTTCGCTACTATTGCTAAACCACTACACGAGGTAACGGATAAACGAAACTTCCAGTGGTCGAGAGAGTGTGATCAAGCATTTAGGACTTTGAAAATTGCATTATGTTCGCAGCTAATTCTCGCTTTCCCAGGTTCCGAAGGGAAGTACATCGTAGACACAGACGCAAGCAATACTGGTCTAGGAGTAGTTTTGTCTCAAGTGCAAAACGGTGAAGAACGAGTAATAGCGTATTACAGCAAGGCGCTTTCTAAACCAGAGAGAAATTATTGCTTTACAAGGAGAGAGTTGCTGGTAATCGTGTCCGAGCTTTGGAGCACTTCCATAAATACCTCTATGAAAGGGAGTTTTCACTACGCACCGACCATGCCGCGCTTGCATGGCTGTTGAGATTTAAAAATCTGGAAGGGCAGTTAGCAAGGTGGCTTGAACGTCTGCAAGAGTACAGCTTCAATGTACAACATCGGCGAGGGCGCCTGCATGGTAATGCAGATGACTTATCACGAAGACCATGCCTGGAAGACTGCTAACGTTGCCACAGAAAGGAAGAACAAAACGCAAGCGAACATGTTCAAGCCATCATTGTATATTGTCCGGACGGCTGGACGACTGTCGACAAGAACATATGACTGATGAAGACATTGGACCGATCTTGACAGCAAAAGAAGAAGGTCATCTCCCAGGTTGGCAAGATATCTGCCATGGTTCGGAAGAGTTGAAAAGGGCTTGGGAAAATGCAGATGGACGAGACGTGGTCAAGCAGTTGATAGTTCCCCGAAGTAAAGTGCAGTCTGTTTTGAAGGAGATGCTTGATGGAACGTCTGGAGGCCATCTTGGCGTTAACAAAACCCTTGACAAAATACGGAAGCGATTCTATTGGCTTCATCTTCGCCACGACATAGAGGAATGGGATCGGTCATGTGAAATATTTGCTGCAACCAATGGCCCACAAACCAGAAGCAGGGGAAAAATGAGACAGTATAACGTTGGACTGCCTTTCGAGAGAATTGCCATAGACATTGCTGGACCATTCCCAGTTACTAACGATGGAAACCGGTACATTATGGGTTGTAGGTGACTACTTTACTAAGTGGGTGGAAGCCTATGCAATAACAAATCAGGAGGTTACCACTGTGGCAAAGGAGTTAGTTCACAACTTCTGTTGCCGTTATGGAGCCCTTATGGAAATCCATACGGATCAAGGGAGAAATTTCGAATCAGGAGTGTTTAAAGAATTATGCCATCTACTCGGAATTCGAAAGACCCGAACAACGCCACTGCATCCTCAGTCGGACGTAACGGTTGAGAGATTCAATAGGACACTTGAACAGCATCTTTCGAAGGTTGTTGACGAGAACCAAACAGACTGGGACCAACGTATACTACTATTCCTCATGGCGTATAGGTCATCAGTACACAACACAATCGTCATGACTCCAGCAAAATTGGTGTTTGGGCGGGAGATTCGTCTTCCTGGGGACTTGATGTTCGGATCACCTGAGACTCAGTCCCAAGAGCCACAGAACTATTCCTCGCAATTAGAAAACCAACTGCGAGAAATGAATCGCTTGATAAGAGGACGGCTGAAGATTGCCAATGATGAAATGAAAATTCGGTATGACATTCGCAGCAATAGTGTGGGTTTCCAAGAGGGAGATCAGGTCTGGTTGTTCAACCCAAAGCGCCATCGTAGTCGCTCACCTAAACTTCAGACTGACTGGGAAGGACCCTACACTGTGAAAAAAAGAATCAACGTGTTTATCGGATTCAACAGGAAGGACAGCGAAAGTTCAAGGTCGTCCACCTAGATCGCCTGGCTAAGTACTACTTCAGAGATGGTTTGCCAGTTCGGGACGAACAGGCTTAAGGAGGGGGTTTCTTACGACATTACAGAACACTCTACGTGTTTATTGAATGTTCCAGAGGAATCCGGCTGAATGTTGTGGCTACGTGATTTCAACATGGGCTCGCGAGACTTTTCTGGACGTCACCAGCCCCGCGCACTGTGTCAAGGCCGCAAACAATTGCGTCCCAGTGTAGAGCTGATGGGTAGTGTTTTCTAGTGGACTTTTCTAGTGGTAGTGTTAATTAGCGAATATTCTGGAACCTCGGCGGGGTATACATACAAGTACTCGGCGACGTTCAGTTTCAATTTGAGTTGCGAGTTATTGTCGGCGATTACTCTGTGCGTTCAAGTGGTGAAGTGTTGTGTTTTATAATCGGGCAGGACAATTGTAATACAATTGTGTTTTATATTAGTTGACATTTTATTGCGTGTGAACAAGTTTTATTTGATTTGTTGTAAGAGACTGTCTTGTTAATTACGAACTGTTTAACTGTGATAATTAAAGCTGGTGATTAGTGACTTAATTGGTGTCTTGTATTTTGTTTCCCACTGTGTCATCATACGATCAATAGACCATTGCTTTTCAGTTATATTTCTTATTTGTTTGTTACTTTGTGTTACTAATGTGTAAATTAATTTATGGGGTATCCATTTAGTAATAGTAAATCTATGATTCTGTTATCACCTTCTTTTTTGTGGATGGCAAATGCAAGTCCATGTGCCCACTTTATCATATTCTTTGGAACATTAATTTTGTAGTGATGTGGGTAGTGATTTGAGAAATCTTCTTGAATTTTGTGATTTTTGCCACCACGTAGTTTTTCTACCATTTGGCTGATGCACAGTAATAAAAATCTAAGTATGAAATTGAAAAGTCAGATTTTTCTAGTTCAATAGTAAACACTAAGCGTGGATGAAAGTCATTAAATATTTCTGTTATTATGTTATGTTTATTTGTTGGTATAGCTGTGATGATCTCATCTACGTATTTGTAAAGAAGTGGGACAGACAATGGTAAAGTTTTCTGTAAAATTGAGAAACCATAAACTTTAATGTCACATAGGGTATACCACTGCTTCTTAAACAAAATAGAGAACTACACTCACAGTATTACAGGGCAGCTTCCATTGCCTCTTGCTTTGTTGTCAGTCCTTATGCGTGTATGAGGATACCTGTTGAACAAATAGTAGTGATATTTAAGAGTCATCTTTTAGTTTCATAGACACAACCAAAGGAACAAGTCAGTATTTATATTACTCACACTACATGTACAAAAAAATCTCTTCTCAACAGTCCTTACAGGACCAAGGCATACCGCGCGGCTTTTGTGTTTAGTGTGATGGTTGCATGGACAGTACAACTCGCCACCAACCGCTAGTTGTGTTATTCAAAGCCAAGAGGCGCTGCTGTTATCTCAGTTGGCTACTCAGTTCTGCCTCACGATGCTGAGTGCACGGCGAATGGAGCCTCCACTGGGAATTGAACCCGGAACCACAAGCGCATCAATTGCCCGCGTTAGCCACTAGACCACCTGGAGGCTACTCACACTACATATGCAAGAAAATAATGAAGGGACAGGTGATAGTACCAGTTGAAGGGGAAGACCAAAAACCTACTATAGGACAGGACAGTGTTAGACAAGATGCTGAGGACCTTCTGGGAGTAAGACTGGCAATCGGCCACAAGTGATCAGGACTGTTGGAGGAAAAGGTTAAGGGAGGTCAATGCTCAGTGCAGGTTGTAGCGTCATAAAACAAAAGAAGCATGGAAGAGAGTTCCTTACAAAAATAGAATGGAATAATGAATAAAATTAAAATTATCTTCTTCTTCTGCCTGTACCTAAAGTATTAGGTTACAGATCTGTTCTGGTTCCACAGAATTCCTCAATTTCATAATTTATACTATTTCGAGGGTCCAATTTATTTATTTATTATTTCCAATTTATTCCTTATATCCTGATTCCACATTTTGTTCTCCCTGGAACACCATATGATACCTCAAAGAAGACATATCTCAGCTACAGTACCCTACTCAAATCTTACCATGAAACCATCTATCTTCCCAAATCATTAACTGCTTTAGGTTCCCAAGTAATGTAATGTCAGAAACCACTTTATGCAGTTGTGTTTGGTCATCCCTTTGTATTTCCCTTAAAAATTATTCTTAATCATTCTTGAAATCTATTAATTCAATTTTATTTCTTACTGGTGATTAGATCTAGGTTAAGTGGCTATGATCTTTGGTTGAAATTTTCCATGCCGATATTTCAGCAACATATGCAGCAGCCATTTTCAGAGTGAGGAAGTGAGTAGAAGTTGTCCCAATGATGTAACAAGATTGCTGTAAACATTGAAAGGAACTTCCTTTTAAAATCCTGTTTAGTACTCAAAAAAAAGCTGTTTCTGATTAGTGATTCATCTGGAGTACCAAAATATGATAATAAGTACACAATACATATTAAATAAATATTAATAAGTTACATTGTAACCAGCATTTTATGTTCCATTTCTAAATATGTGTTTTATTTGATGTCCCACTCAACTATCCTACACTATTCCCCTCTGGTTGTAGAAATACTCCTTCACTTCCTAATTCCGTGATCTTCAGGTCTTAAGCTCGACACAATTTGTGTACTATTTTCTTGTTCTTCCTTGAGGTCTAGGCACTATGGGTTTTCATTCTTTCATAGCTCTCATACTTTTGTTCCTCTGCATTGTTTTCCTAAGCAACATTTTCATTGGGCTGTACTGCTTTAATTATAGATTATTCCAAGATGCTCAAGTCTGTTATGTCCTAACACGTGGTGTTTTGCTGTTCAACATGTTTTGTGGCTTTAGCTTCAAAATTTTATAGTGCCTACTCCAACTTTGTTCCACGATCCTCTACATTAACTATCAAAGAAATATAGAAATGTAAAGTTTTTAAATTACAACCAGATGAGCCATCTATCCCAAATTTTCTTACAACTTTTTCAATTTTTCTGCGACAAATTTGAAGATAGCCGATGTATTTTTGACATGAGCAATATGTTTTGCTCTAAAGATAATACTGATTTTGTAGTTTAATGAATCTTCTGTGAATCAAAGGCATCGGCATCACAGTTCATATCAAATACTTCTGTGGTAAAACTGGTACTAGAGGTAATTCATTTTGCTACTTTAAACTGATAAAACAGCATGTTTAAAACACTTACAGGATAACACTTAAAATGTTTATTATTAAATAATTAGTGTATAAATGATTATACACTTCTTCATCTATAAGATTGTATACACAATTACAATACTTTGTAAACACAACAAAAAGAAATATTAGGTGTCACACAATGAAAAGGAACAAAAACTGAGGCCAGGTGAGAGAATTTCATCATCAGCATTGCTTTCAATAGGACGTTAATAGCTGTGTGCACAGCTCTCTTCACTTCGTCATCTATTGAATCCCACCTCACCAATAGCCATGTTAAAAATATATTTCCGATAATATCTACCCAGATACTCTGTAGGTATAGTTGCATCGCATAGCAAAGTTCTGTGCATCACACTCACATGATGTCGTATAATGTTTAACTACTTAAATTAGGTTTATACCCTTCCTGAATAATTTGGGCAGCTTAATTCATAAAAAATTAATTGTTGGATATATGCAATACATTTATATTGTATAATATATGTAATGCGCGTGAGCATGTATAAGTTTGTTAGTTTTCAGTTTGTAACGAGACGCCGTGAGTGAAGCACGTGTCGTAGTACTGTGTATTAAGTATGTATTGTGTATGGTTTAATAAACTTTATTATACTCTGAAAACTCTTATATTACTTCAATCCACACTTTAACATGATAGCAGAGGTGCGTGGTTTAATAAACTTGTGGTGAAGAGTTTAAGTGAGTATAGTATCGTTTTTTTGTGCTGTCGCGTGCTGTGATACGGAAAAATGGCGAAGTACAATGACATTACAATTCCAGTGTTTGATGGAGAGGACTATAGTATGTGGAGAAAACGTATTGTGTTGTTTTTGAAATTTAAATAATGTGATGAAGTGATAACACGAGCAAAAACGGCGCAGGATAAAGACCCGTGGGACGATAATGATTTAAAGGTTATGAACTATATATACAGTAATATAACGAATAAGCAATTGGAATTTATTAGTGATAAAACAACGGCGTATGAAATAATTCAAAAGTTTGATGAAATGTATTTGAAAAAGTCTACGGCATTGCAAATTGTATATAGAAATAAATTGGAAAAATTAAGACTTAAAAATTATACTGATGCAGCGACATTCTTCAGTGATTTTGAAAAAACTGTGAACGAGCTTAAAAACGCGGGTGCTACTGTGTCAGAAAAAGAAAAATTAAATTATATGTTAAATACGTTGCCGGATTCATACAGTTATATAGGCGATTTAATAGACGCATTAAAAGAAGAAGATCAAACTGTGGATTATGTGAAAAGTAAAATTCAAATGACTGAAATAAAGCATCAAAAGGATGAATATTCTGGACGAAAATCTAACGCATTCATGGCGGATAAAAGTCGACAACTGCGAACATGCTTTCAATGTGGCAAAACTGGTCATATCAAGAGAGACTGTAAATATGGTGGCCAAGCGGCAGGCAGCAGCAATACATGGCGAGCACCACGAGGCAGACAAGAAACCGAAAAAAGTAACTACGCCAGACGGCATGGCAATTTTCGAAGTCAGCGAGGTGCAAGAGCACATCAAGCAACTCAGTCACAGCAGAAGAATCCAGATACGAGCGCATGGGTTATAAGAGTCGACTATCACACGGCGCATAATAGTAAGGTAGATAAAGATAAGTTTAATAATTGCAAGATTAATTGGTTATTAGATAGCGGTTGTACTGACCATATAATAAATAATGATAAATATTTTGATAAATGTATGATACTTAAAGAACCTGTTAATGTTTATTTGGGAGATAATAGAGTTGTAAAAGCAACTAAAATTGGTAATGTGGTAAGTTACTTTGATCTTTTTGGTAAGAGAAATGAAGTAAACATGCAAAATGTATTTTATGCTAAAGATATGCATACAAATTTAATAAGTTATGGTAAAATAACGGAAAATAATACTATTATTTCTAAAGGTAAAATGACAAAAATTATTGATAAGTTTGGAAATACTACAGCTGTAGCTTGGAAAGAAAATGGTCTATATAAGATGAAAAGTAAATTAAAAAATGTAGAGTCATTGGTAAATGTTGCAAATAAAAATTGTGATAATATGAGTAAAAAAGAAAGGTGGCATCGTATGCTGGGCCATGTAAATTTTAATTATTTGAATATTTTGTGTAAACATAAATTGTTAAGTGGTATTCCAAATGAACTTGAATCAGAATTCATGAAGTGCAAAATATGTGTTGAAAATAAAATGCATAATATTCCATTTGAAAATAATAGAAAAAGAGCAAAAGATATTTTAGAAATTGTTCATACTGATGTGTGTGGACCTTTTAAAACAGCTGGTCTAAACGGGGAAAAATACTTTATTTCCTTTATTGATGATTACAGTAAGATAGCTAAAGTTTATACCATGATGTCTAAAGTAGAAGTTTTCAATTGTCTTGTTCAATATGTAAATGAATGTGAAAACTTAACGGGTAAAAGAATTAAATTTTTGAGGTGTGATAATGGGAAAGAATACTTAAATGGTAATATTTATAATTTTGCCAAAGAAAAAGGTATTATAATTAATAATTGTCCTGCTTACATACATGAATTAAATGGAACCGCAGAACGGTTTAACAGAACGATAATGGATATGTCACGTTGTTTATTAGCTGAAGCACAAATCCATAAAAAATATTGGCCTGAAATAGTTTGTGCTGCTACTTATTTGAAAAATCGTATGTTATCAAATACTATAGAAAAGAAAACTCCTTATGAAATATTTTTTGGGACGAAACCGAATGTTTCAAATTTACATTTATATGGTAGTAAAGTTTTTGTAAGAAAACCGGAACAAAAAAGATTTTCTAAGTGGGATAAAAAGGCTGATATGGAAATTTTGATCGGTTATAGTGAAGTTGGTTATAGAGTGCTAATTAATGGAAAAGTAATAGTGGCTAGACATGTTGATATTGTTGAAGAAAATGTAAATTGTATTGGCTTGAATGAATGTGAATCTGATGAAGAAGTATATGAATCTTCAGATAATGAATCTCTTGATGATAGCTTTAAAGGTACAGATGAAAATCTAGGGGATGAAAATGAAAATAAAATTAAAAAATCTGAGCGTATAAGAAACCCACCAAAAAGATATGAAGATTATTATGTATATAATAGTAATATTTTTGCAAATTATTGTAGAGCAGATACTCCTAGTACATTTGAGGAGGCGCTTGAGAGCAATGAAAGTAAGTATTGGTCAAAAGCTATGGATAAAGAAATTGATTCGTTAAATAAAAATAAGACTTGGCAATTAGTTGAAAATGTAAATGGTAAAAAAATATTGGATGTAAAATGGATTTATACAAAAAAGTCTGACAATGCTTATAAGGCCAGGTTAGTTGTAAGAGGTTTTCAGCAAACCGATAAAATTGATTATGTTTATTCTCCTGTTGCGAGAATGCAAACTTTAAAGATTTTATTATCATACTGTTGTCAAATGGGTCTAATTATTGAACAAATGGATGTAGAAACTGCATTTCTAAATGGTAGAGTAAGTTCTGAGGTATATGTCCATCAACCAAAAGGTTATGAGGATGGTACAAATAGAGTGTGTAAGTTAATAAAAGCTTTGTATGGTTTAAAAGAAAGTCCCAGAGCTTGGTATGAATGTCTTGATAAATTTTTAATAAGTTTGGGTGTTAAGAAAAGTAATTTAGATTATTGTTTATATACTTTTGGAAATGGAAAAGATACTATTTATTTATTAATATTTGTGGATGATTTATTAATTTGTGGATGTAACAAAGAAAAAATGCAAAATATTAAGAAACTTTTATCAGAAAAATTTAAAATGAAAGATCTTGGTAAAATTAAAGAATATCTTGGTATTAACGTAGAGTATGAGTTCCGTAAATGTGGAATAAAATTAAGTCAAACAAAATATATTGAGTCATTAGTAAGAAAGTATAATTTAGAAAACAGTAAGATGTATAATACACCTATGGAGGTAAATTTAAAAGTTGAAAAGTCTGATATTTGTGGAAGGAATATTCAATATAGAAATTTAATTGGTGCATTATTATATATAAGCTCAGCTACAAGGCCTGATATAAGCTTTAGTGTAAATTATTTAAGTAGATATCAGAATTGTTATAATGAAACACACTTTAAATATGCTTTGCGAATATTAAAGTACTTGTATTTAACGAAAGATTTAAAATTGACTTATAAAAGAAATGATAATTCTGAAATTATAGATTGTTATGTTGATGCTGATTGGGCTGGTGACCATTTGGACAGAAAATCTACAACTGGTTATGTAATTCGATTATTTGGTAATGTAATTTATTGGAAGTCTAGAAAACAAAAGTGTGTAACAAAGGCTTCGACATACGCAGAGTATGTAGCGTTGTCGGAAGCTGTGAGTGAATTGAAATTTGTGAAAGAATTGCTAAAATTGTTTAATGTAACTTTAGAAAAACCGATTAATATTTTTGAAGATAATTCGGGAGCGATAAGTTTAGCAAAGTATGGAAGTTTTACGAAAAATTCTAAACATATTGAAGTTCATTACCATTATGTACACGAATGTATAAAAGAAAATATGATTAATGTTGTAAAGGTAAATTCTGATGATAATATTGCTGATATATTTACAAAGTCATTGTGTAAAGAAAAGTTTGAGAGATTTCGAACTATGCTGAACTTGAAAAGTTGAACTTGAAATGTGTATTTGTAAAAATTGAATTTGTAAATACAATATAAATGTAAGGAGGCGTGTTGGATATATGCAATACATTTATATTGTATAATATATGTAATGCGCGTGAGCATGTATAAGTTTGTTAGTTTTCAGTTTGTAACGAGACGCCGTGAGTGAAGCACGTGTCGTAGTACTGTGTATTAAGTATGTATTGTGTATGGTTTAATAAACTTTATTATACTCTGAAAACTCTTATATTACTTCAATCCACACTTTAACAACTTCAAAATAAGTTATTTGGGTAGACACTATCTACTTTGTCTCCCTGATGCTTCGCCACTGCTCACATATAAATTGTTGTGGTTGCTGAAATTAAAGAATTAAATTTTGAATTTTTTTTACCCATCATACTCACCAGTTTTAACTCCAAGTAAATCCTATCTCTATCCTAATCTGAAAATATGGCTCAATAGAAAAAGATCTGTGGATGACAATCAAGCCAGCAGTGGTTTGAATGGCTATTTTGAAGACCACAACAAAACAAGCTCAGTGACATCATTGACTATTTAGGCTCAGAACTGTATGTACATTTTTGGTATATATAGGTTAATTGAATTTAAACCTACTGTGATAATTCTCAAACAATGTTGCCATTAATATTAGAGATGAGAAGTTTGTCTTTTACAATATATTACTAAACAAAATAATTTTTTATAATTACTTAAAAAACAATCAGATTTCTAAAAGTTTTGAATTAGCAGAATTCGAATTAAAAGAATTTAACAGTACCATGCATATTATTACAGTTACTGTAGTGAAACATCTGTATGTAGTGTTAATGTATAATAATTTACCTGACACAAATATTACTCACCTAAGATGAGGTCTTGGGTTTGGGTCCAATCTATGCCTTTTGAAACCTCTTTCCCCATCACTGTACACTAAAGCACATACAGTGACAGTGAATTATTTACTGGACATTGAATTCACTTCTGTGAATATAATTTTAAATATGAACATTTAACTGTAAGTAATTTAATAATTGTTTTATATTAGGTACTTATTTTATATTCTAATACATATTAACCTAACGGGTTAAATAGAGTTTTTCTACAATATCGATAATCAGTCATGTAGTTAGAATTTGTTTAAATATTAGAATGATCCACTTTAAGTCACAATAATATTCTTGTATGTAAATTTCTATTTTAAATATAACTTATTTACAGTGGCGAAGCGTCAGGGGAGACAGGGTAGACAGTGTCTCCCCAAATAATTTATTCATAAAGCAATTAACTTTTATTTATGAATTAAGATGCGTAAGATACTCAGAAAGGGTATAAAACTATTTTAAGAAGTTAAATATTATGCAAAATGGTGCGACCGCGTGATCCATGGAACCTTGGTGTGCGATGCAACTGTACGCGGAGTATCAGGGTAGACGTTACTTGGAATGTCTTTTCAAAAAGGCTGCAGGTGAGGAGGGCTTTGGTTGGCGACAACGGGAAGGGACCTGCGCGCGCAGCATAACATATGTCCAGTACATCACATCAAAAGATACGTCTCCCCTGACTGAATAGTACAGAATTTTCGCCTGGCCGCCTGTTTGTTTCATTAAGCGTGCGTAGTGAATATATGTTTTTGTTGAGTTTACAAATTATTTTTAATTTTGTATAGATCTATAGTGTTATAGACTAAGAAGTGTGTGGCCATTTATGTACTACTTATTTATTAATAAACATTTTTAAGTGTCGTCCTTTAAGTGTTTTAAGCATAGGCCCTACTGTTTAATTGATTTAATGCAGCAAAATGAATACAGTTACTAACCAGTTCTGTCGCAGAAGTACTTGATATGAAATCTGACAACTTTGATTCACTAGAATATTTGTTAAAATACGAAATCAGTACGTTACCTTTAGAACAGAAGGTACTGCTAAAGTCAAAAATATCTCGGCCACCTTTAGATTTCTCGTAAAAGGATGGAAAAATTGTCAGAAAATTTCAGAAAGTTTGGTACAGTAAATATAGATGACTCTCTGGTTGTAAGCGAAACAAAACTCAGCACTGTTATTATTGTTTGATGTTTAATGGTGAGGAACCATGGAGCAAAGTTGGAGTAGGCACTATACAAAATTTTGAAGTTATAGCCGGTAAACATCCTGGTAGTGAAACTCGTATAAAAAATTCTGAGATGTTTCACATGCTAGGACGTAACAGAATAGAACATTGCTTATCCGAATCAGCTAGAATTCAAGCAGTGCAGCACAATGAAAATGTGACTCAAAATCGAAGGATAGTAGGCCGTTTGATAGATGTTGTTTGTTATTTAGGGAGGCAAGAGATAGCTTTTAGGGGTCATAAGAAAAATGAGGAGTCTCTTAATAAAGGCAATTATTTAGAAACTTTAAATTTACTGGCAATGGAAGAGTCTTTCATGAAGGAACATATAGAAACCAGCACTGTTTTTAATGGCACATCTTCTGAAATTCAGAATGATTTAATCGAGTCTGTTTCCATCGCTATTAATGAACAATTCGTGATGAAATAAACAAGGCTGATTTTGTTTCCGTTCAAGCTGACGAAACAACCGATGTATCTGTTAAAGCACAACTGTGTATAATTGTGCGATATGTTCGTGGTTTGAAAACTGAGGAATGCATTTTAGGTTTTTTTGATGTTTCTTCTAACAAAAGCGCAGAAGGGTTGGCTAATAAAATCATTTCAGTTTTGAAAGAATATAACATTGAAAATAAATTAGTAAGCCAAACGTATGGCGGTGCTTCTGTGATGGCTGGTCGGCTGGTCGTCACAGTGAAGTACAAACCCTTGTTCGTCAACTGTGTCCACAGGCAATATTTGTGCATTGCTATGCTCACCAACTTAATTTGATCTTGTTACACAGTGCAAAAAATATTAAAGAAGTTAAATTATTTATTTGTAATTTAACTGCATTTCATAGTTTCTTTAGTAGATCTGCTGCTAGATCTGATTTACTCCGAGAACAAGGGTTTAAACTTCCTCACCCAACATCAACCCGTTGGAATTACCATTCGTGGGCAGTTTCAACAATCAAAGAACATTACAAAGAACTATATCTTGCGGTTTCTCACATTATCGAGTGTGATGACTGGGATCCTGAGTCTGTGAGTGCTGCAATTGGTCTCCTAAATATTTTAAAGTCGAGATCTTTCATGTTTTACTTGTGCGTATATGATCAAATTTTTGTATTTCCTCAACATCTGTTTAATGTGCTCCAGGCAAAATCTAGCAGTGATGTAAATCTCTGCATTAATGAAATTAGGACAGTGAAAGAAAATATCGCAGCACTGCGTTCAAATAAAGTGCTGCAAAACTGTATGGACGAATGTAGGCTCATGAATGCTGACCCTAATAATGTATTGATGGAATCTGTAAGTGAAGTGCATAAACGTGTTGCTTATAAAATTCTTTATTCTGTAACAGTGCAACTAGACACCCGATTCGGCGAATTTGAAAATATATTTTTTGTAGAACGCCTAAATGAGAAAAAGTTTGTTGAATTTTGGAGGAATTTTCCTCAAATCCAGTTTGACAAGCTGAAATGTTTGTTCCCAAAATTCTTTGACTGAGTAACATTGCGCAATGAATTATTGAACATCTACAACAGTGATGATAAAATGCTTCCATGTGTTAAACTGCTAGAATATATTGTGGAGAATCAACTCGATAGTGTGTATGAACAAACATTAAAGTTACTGAAATTAGTACTGAGTATTCCAGTTACATCGGCATCAACTGAGAGTTCAATGAGTATATTGAAGAGGATCAAAACGTACCTTCGTAATGCCATGAAAAATAAAAGATTATCACAATTGGCTACTTTGTCCATTGAAAAAGAATTGACATTTATGTGCACAAAGGACCCAACTTTCAAGGAAAGGGTAATAGATATTTTTGCAAACTTCAAGACCCGGCATGTGGAACTAATTTACAAGAAAATATGAACGATTGTGTAATGCCTACAGTAATCCGGATTTGTCATCATTCAAAAAATGTGAGTAAAATTTATATTTTTTGAACAATATTTTCTAATTAGGATTCATAACTACACTAATAACAATACTATAGTTTTTTCATTATAGTTAGACATAATTATACGTATAATGAAATGCGACAGTCACTTAGCTATTATCTGATAGAGGTAGCATTATCTCTATTTACCATTGTTTTATTGGTTCATTAAAAATGTCAACAATCTTAGTAGGAGGGTGCTGTTGAATAGTATTTTTATGTCTACTCAAATTATTTTGTCACGCTTCGCCACTGCTTATTTAGTCACATACTTAGAATATATCCTACACAGTTTGCTAAAAAGTATGGTATTCGACTTTTTTTGTAATAGACAATTGTATATGCTAATTAATGAAAAAACATCATATACAAATAATTTTATAAAATATCTGATATTCACTGGATAGTATTGCATATTTTGTTAAATATTTGAACTAATAAGAAATCAAAACAATAAAATTATTAAGCTAGTTCATCAATACCATCTGTTGCTGAGTACATCTGAACATTAATCATTTTCTCAGTCACTGAAAATTTAATGTAACTAAAAATTTTATGTCACAAATTTATGTAACTTAATACAACACAAGTTATAAATGATAACATTTAACATTTAACAAAATAATAAAATTTGGTTTTGAACAGCTGATTCTGCTGAAATCTTCTATGCAGATTTCATCACCATAAAATCATGAAGTTTCATATAATATGTGATTCCATTTCACTCAGATCACTTGATTTAATACTGGTATCACTATTTAAATTAATTTTTAGTATTTTGTTTTTAAGTTAATTATACATTTATATACATAGTTTATATTGTATGCACTTATAATATGATTAAGAAATATATGACTGGATCAATACTGAGACTATAATTGAATGGGTGAGAAGAAGAAGGAACAGATTTCACATTTTGTCCAAATTTAACTGAGATAGCCACTTTGTTTAACAACTAAAAACACATATCAGTTGGTGTATAGAAAGGAGACATTTCTTTATTTTTTATGTCGTTATCAACAGGTTAAAAATTTGTGTGAGTGCAAGAAGGAAAACATTCCTGGAATGTGCTCCTTACTCTCAATGTGTAGTTAGTGTACTGCATATTACTACAGAGCACGCTGCTGTCGTTTATGTTGTAGTCTTTGTGATTGGTCAGTTTTAAGGTTTGTTTCTTTACAAGAGATTTTTATGTGTTAATTTATTTTAAAATCAGGTTAAATTTTAACAGGTATGAAACTGTCTGAATTTGAGTATGGAAGTCCTATAAAGAAAAGAAGTGGTAATATAAAAGAAGGGTCTCTTTCAGTCACTTTTTGGATGTATCATTAAACACTTGAAGAAGAAAACAAGGAAAGATACACAATTGAAATATTATAATGTATTGACCATACCGCAACTACTGTATGGTAGTGAGACTTGGATTAGAAAGGCCAAAGATATATCTAGAATACAAGGAGCGGAAATGAGGTTCTTGAGGGCTGCAAAGGGTTGTACCAGGAGAGATCTTATCAGAAATGATCACATTAGAATGGAGCTAGGCTTAGCTGAAAGTCTAAATAAGAAAATGTCCCAGTACAAAATGGAGTGGAGGTTACACGTAGAGAGAATGGATCCAACTAGATTTTCAAGAAGAGCCCTTGACTATCATCTGGGGGGGGGGGAGAAGTGTGGGAAGAGCCTGCAAACGATGGTTGGATGAATTCCATTGAGACTGGAAGAGGCTACTAGCCTAAGCCGTAGAGGATGACAACGACGAATAATAGTAACAAAATCAACAGACTTCTTACCAAGAGTAGGAGAGATTCCCTCCCTCTGTAGCCGGAGGTGGAATCCCTTCTACTCTGCTACTTCCTGGTGCCCTCCTGGTGAAGAGACTGTTGATTTTATTACTATTATTGAACGATTGAAGTGAGATCTCGTTTCAACTGAACCTTGGCATTTGTCAGTCTGTCTGTTTGGAGTATGTCTCATGATAACTTTTAACGCATCAACCGATTTTTGTAAAACTTTGAGTGCGTGTTCGCACTTTTATCCTACAGAACCCTATTGTTTTTTAGATTGATGCCTCCAAGAAATAGGTGAGAGGGAGGCAAAAATGTGAGCTGATTAACATTGTGAAAAATTGCAAAATCCCATGTGGGGTATAAAATTAAAGTAATTTTTAACTCCAGTGTGAATACAGTGTTCATTTTTTAAACTTTTAGTTTGTAGACGTCACAGCTTAAAAAGTGAGTGAAAATTTTGATAAATCGCAAAAATTTGTAAGTGGCTTTGCAAACAAAGTAGAAGTATACACTGGGTTAGAAAATGATCCCCTGCTTAGACCTCAACTGGGAGAATGAGACTTAGGACCAAGCGCAAATATAGTTGTAAGACTCTCTCGAATGATTCTGAGCAACTGCCACTACAAGCTATACTTCGATAATTATTACACAACTCTTCCTCTTCTTGTGGAACTGGAAAAGAGGCAGATCCATGGTCTGGGTACCTTTCGCAGAAATCAGTTTCCTGGCATTAAACGTCTTAATGAAAAGGATATGAACAAAATGCCTTGTGGGTACTCTGAAGAGTGCACTACTTCAACTGAAGGAGTAGAGATATCAGCAGTAGACTGGAAAGATAACAGAACTGTTACTTTGGTCTCAACATTTGTGGTAGAAGAACCTAAAAAATCAGTGAAAAGGTATGATATGAAAGAATGCAAAACAATTAATGTCGACTGTCCCCAAATAGTTACTGTATACAATAGACACATGGGCGGAGTTGACCTATTGGAGACCATGATTGGTAGGTATAGGAATATTTTAAGAAGCAAAAAATGCTATTTTAGATTATTTTACCATTTACTAGACTTGGTAATTGTAAATTCCTGGTTGCTGTATAAAAGAAATTGTTCAGAAGGAGGGGAAAAAGATAAATTAGGACTTGCTCAGTTTCGCAAAGAAATTGGTGTAGCCTTATGCCAGTATGGGCAACCCATCACTCCATCAAGAGGTTGGCCACGAAATGAAGTTGACGAACAGATATAACTAAAAAAGAAAAAAGGTCCAGCAGCTACAGCACCACTGAAAGATGTGAGACTGAATCAAACATCACACTGCCCCCTCTTTTGTGATACACGTCAGCGTTGCAAATTACCAGGATGTGGTGCTACAACATTTTCTAAATGTACTAAGTGTGATGTCCACTTGTGTCTGCACAATAAAAAGAACTGTTTTTTAACATATCATAATAATTAAAATCATAATATATGAAGACAAGTTTTTTCGGCAACATTTATTTTTACAGTTTCATATAAAATAATTACCATCGTTATAAACATTTAATAATTGTCTTTTGTCTAGTATTAATAATTTGTAGGAGATAGTGCAGCATTTTATTAGGAAGCATGTGTTATTATATGTGATAAATATGCGACTGTATTAAAAAAAAATCACTTTACAAGTAGGCCTACATATGATGTTGTACCAATACAAATTATCACCAAATGCACAGTGTCCCTCATGAGACCCCAATTTTTGGGCCGTGGAAGTAAATCAATATAAGTAAAAATTTTTTAAACATTTGCCCATTGTTTAGGATGCATTCTGCATGTAATCATTTTTTTCATTACAAATGAGAAAGTTATGCAGTGAAGGGTTAATAAAAATTTAATTCGGTAACATATTATACATATATTGATCGTTAGATTACTGACGTAACTTATTAGTTTTTGGTGATATAAATTATTTTTATTAATCAAGCAAACTTAATTTGTCTGTTTTCAAGTGAAGTCAGCCCCTTCGCGCCTTTTGCGCTGCAAGTGGTCTGTGATGAGTTGGTTGAAAACCGGTGAGGGGGTCAACAGTTGCTTTTCAACTGAACACATCGCAAGTGCTTCTTTCATTAATTATATGTCACGTAAACATTTTGTATTCCTTTCAGTGTTGAGAAGCACCGTTCTACCTCCCCAGCTGTCATAGGTATTATCAATACGATATTTAACAGTTTCAGAGTCTCGGGTAAAATATTCATCAAATTGTTTTTATAAAGGTAGTTCAACAACGTTAGTTCGTTTGCAAAACACGATTCGTTTCAATTCGTGTATTCGTGTGTTCATTGTTAACATCTGCTATGAATTTCTTTTCAGGGAAAACAATACGGTGTTCCGAAAGTAGCAGTGGTTTCAACAAAACTGCAACTAACAGGTAACATAACAAAGAATGCGATCGATAATTGTGTCATGATGATGTCACAAACTTACTTGGAACATGTCTTCCCCGTATCTTTCCTCGTCCCAGCGGCGATCAAGGTCAAGCAAAGATCCGTAAAAATCCCTTTAATCCCACAGCCTTTCGTTGTGATTTATACAGAAATAATGCGATATAGCCTAACAATCTACAATACTACACAAAATGAGCACAATTACAACAACATTACATTCCTTATATCAGCAACTCCAGTGATACTGACTGCCAGACATGGGATTAACGATTAAAAAATATAACGATTAAATTAATAGTTAAACATTTTTTTAACTTTTTAACTTAATCGTTAAATTTTAAAATGTTTAACTTTAATCATTAATCGTTAATTTTTTTTGTTAACGATTAAAAAATTAACGAGTTAAATTTTTTTCTTCGTATTGTTTAAATTAGCAGCCATCCTTACTATTTCTTTTATGAATTTGCTAACTGCTATAATTTTTATTGTTCGACTAAGCTTTTCGTCATCACTGACATCATCAGGTCTTAAACAACGTCTAACAACTGTACGTTGTAGGCTTTTATACTTTAGGCCCCTCTCCTTATGTCATCGCCCCTCCTATTGGTTCTAGCTGCTGCCGCAAGAATGCAAGATACTCCGGCCATTTCCCCATTTCCTTGGTTTCTGTTACAATACGTTCTGAATAATCTACCGAGCTCTCTATTGACTCTCTCGGCAAGATTTCCTTGAGGTCTCCTAATGGTGTCAATACCGCTTGTATGTTCCTCTTCTCCAACTCAGCTTTCCATTTCTTATTTTGGAATTGTTTGCCTTGGTCGGATAGGATCTTCTTGACATGGCCATACTTAGGGATGTATTATGTATTTTTCCAGAATTATTTTAAGTACAGGATCCGTCGTGGGTCTACCTATGGCATACAGACTTACATTTTTGGTGAAAGCATCAGTGCACACAACCAGATTTCTCATATCCCGAGACGCACGTGGTAACGTACCAAGAAAATCGATACACAATAACGACATACGTGTGTTGGTTTGGGTATTTGGCTGTCTGAAGGTGTGGCAGGTACGTAGAATTGACTTGACTTTCCTGGCCATGTTCATCCATATGAAGTCCTCACGCAGCGTCAAGTAACACTTGTATGCTCCTGCATGCTCAAGACTTTCATGGCACGCCCAGGTCAGGTCCTCTATGAGATGGTCTGGAATCATTACCTTCCATTGTCCGTCTATGAGTTTGTACAAAACGTTAAAAATTAGAAATTTTCTTTAGTTTTAATTTTATTTATAATTTTTTTTATTTTATCATCTCGTTGTTGCTCATTATTAACGTTTTTAAGTTAAGATCTGAGTTCGTTAGGTAACGCATACTTAACAGCTAAGATTTGAATTTAATTTTTATCAGACGTATAAGTTTCTTGCTGCACAGGTGGATAACGACTTAGCGTATCAGCCATTTTGTTGTCACTGGCTTTACAATATTTAATATTGTATTACTGAAGGCCGATAAGGGTAATACTGACGTCTTGCTACACAAAAATGTATATGTGAACAAAGTACAGGACTTCATAACCAACAATAACATTGACATATTGACTGACGAGTTACGTCACTAAGAGTTACGTTAAAGACCTGAACGCTGTTGTTAATAAATGTACCAATCTTTTTGATGAGCGGACACGCCGTTATTTGAAGCCGATTCATGCACAAGCCCCGCTACTTACGGGCTTACCAAAAATCCATAAAAATGACATTCCCATTAGGCCATTGGTTAACTTTACAACGGCGCCATGCTACAGAGCCACTAAAATATTACAGAAAATTATTAAAAGTAATACAACACTTCATTAATAATCATAGCGTTATAAATAGTTCTGACTTCGTGAGTAAAATTAAAGACGTTAATTTGAAACCACAATACAAGATAGTCTCCTTCGATATAGTAAATCTGTATACAAATGTACCCGTTAATGAGACGTACACATATATTATCGACAAACTGTTGAAATATTAAAAACAAACTTAATGCCCACATTACACATTAAGCCCACAGGCTGTAAATGAGCTAATTATGTTGCTTAAAGAAATTGCGCCAAAATTATTTCACTTTCAACGATATATACTACAGCCAAAAGGAAGGTCTGAGCATGGGATTTCCTCTAAGCGGGATACTTTCTGACCTTTATCTTAATTTTTTCGAAAGTGAATATTTATTTTCTAATAGTAATAAATACCGTAAAAACATCGTGTCCTATTACAGGCATGTCGATGACACATTTATCGTCTTTGATGGCACATTAAGACAAATTGAGCTTCTGAAAAACTACTTGAATAGTGTTAACAAACGCATAGAATTCACACTTGAAACAGAGGAGAACAACCAACTGAACTTTCTTGATCTCACCGTTATTAAATCCCAAGACTCTTTCAAATTTAAAATGTACAGAAAGCCCACTACCACTGACACCACAATACACGCTCAATCGTATCACCCGTGGTCCCAGAAAATGGCGGCATATAATGCATTTGTCCATAGACTTCTTACTGTACCCTTAGAGCAAGATTGCTTCATTGATGAAGTAAACACTTTAAAACATATCGCCATATCCAACGGTTATAACGCTAATATAATAGATAAACCCATCTCCAGACACAAGAGCAAAATTCAAATTCCGAACAGCGCGGTGCATAATACCTACTGACAGATATATCGGTGGAGTACACACCTTTGTTGCCTAACATCATAAGAAATCAATTTAAGAAATATAATATCGCAGTTATCTTTAGGACAAAAAATAACATTGAAAATGCTCTGCGCCCCAAGATACACAGAAGCGTAGAGACACGCTCTGGCATTTACAAAATTATGTGTGATGATTGCGACATGTTTTACATCGGCCAGGCCGGGAGACGTTTTGAAGAGAGGTTCAAGGAACACCTTCCCATGAAGAATGTAAAAAACAGTAAATCGACTTACGCACAACACCTGATTGATTGTGATCACAGTTACACGGACTTCTCTGTTAATTTTAAACCCATGCACTTTAGTAAAAAAAGGCCGATATATGAATACATTAGAAGAGTTTGAGATATATAAAGCTGCTAGGACACAGAAAGAATGCCTTTTGAACGATATGGTGTCGTTCAAATCCAACGCGCTCTTCGATACTGTGATACAAAAACTGGCACAGACATGAGGAATACTACCAACATATCTCTACATTGAACCTTATACGGCTAGTGCACGTTTACTTTCTCGACATGCGCATCGTCCCCTCGTGCAGTATGAGTGTTTATTAAATTCAGTGTTTTTTTATGTATGTGTTTTTTATGAACTGACGAACTCGACCCGAGTGATCATCGTCTTGAGCCTGAAACGCGTCGTGCCTAGCGACCAAAGTAAGTTGCATGAAGGAATAACAAGTATCTTAACCTATTTTAAAGATTAATATTTAATACTGAAGTTATACTCTTGCATAGTCATTATCCAGCGTGACATACGGGCATTACCAAGTTCATATTTTAATAAATGTCGGTATGGAGAACCATACATGACTTCCATATTCTAAGATTTATATTTAAAATCATTTTCGAAATGAAATATTACCATAGAAACTACTTCTTTCTACTTACTGCTTCAGCCTTAACCACAGTACTGTGGTCACTAACGTATACCACCTCACGTTATCGCACTCGATTTTCACTGATGATGGAAGTCGATGGCATTGCCGAAACGTCTGGTTTTGTAGAAAACATTGGACTACGGCCAAATATGCCGGGAAGGAATTTTAACAAAAACTACTTCTTTGTTGCCGATAACGTTGTACACATATATATAAAAAATATGAATAAATTAATGGCTTGTATAAGTTAATGATTGATCTCCATTAAGTAGTGCTCAAGTTTCCAAAGTTTTAATATTATGATGTCCGTAATTAAAACATCAGAACAGGTTTAGTGTGTATGAAGGTACACCGTGGACAAAAATTTTCAACATTTCCTATTGAGCGTTGCTTAGAGTAAAGCTGCGAATCTACAGTGTACGTTTCACAGAACAAACACGCGGAAAAGAAGGAGCGCTCCGAAGTCACTCATGGACCCTTAGCATCTTGCAGAGGGTTCATTCCCTAAAGACGAAAAGTCTGTCTATGAATCGTTCCTCTGTAAACACGTGCAGTTACACTGCCCAGCGATCCACAGGAAGCAAATCGCTATCCACGCTGGACACTTTTTCGGCTTGCACGCGTTATGTTGGTATGGGTTTCGGCACTTTCCATTTAAAAAGCGTGCAAATGTAAGAAAATAAACACGAATGAGGCCAGAAATAACACGAATTTTGTGTGTGTGTGTGTGTGTGTGTGTGTGTGTGTGTGTGTGTGTGTGTCTTCCCTGCCTTTTTATTGCGGTAGTCATAATAATAAAATGGAAACGTAAACATTACATAACTGAGATATGCTTGCCTGCCACGAACGATATATTTTCTCTCATACATGATTTACATTAAAATGAAAAAATTATAATTTTATTGCCTGGCAACAAAATTATTTTATTTTTAACAATTAGCATTGTTTGAAAAAGTTTAAATGAATTTTCAAGTACTTTACTGGTGTTAAAACGTAAAAGGTTGCAGGTAAACTACCCCTTCCCCTTAACCGATCAACACCAAAATCAAAAGGCCTTGAGTACTCTACAATTCAGGGGTGTATGCAAAATATTATTTGATTCTGTTTGAATATGCGGCGGTTATCGTTCGTCATAGAAAAAATTACCCTCGTTAAAACATAAAACGTTGCAGGTAAACTACCCCTTTCCCTTAACCGATCTTCACCAAAAACAATAGATCTTGAGAACTCCATAATTCAGGGCTGTGTGCGAAACATTATTTGATTCTGTTTGAATTTGCGGCTGTTATCGTTTGCCAAAAAAAAAATTACCCTTGATAAAAAAAACCGTTGCAGGTAAACTACTCCTTTCCCTCAACCGATCTTCACTAAAAACAATAGGTCGTGAGTACTCTACAAATCAGGGCTGTGTGCAAAAAATTATTTGATTCTGTTTGAATTTGCGGCTGTTATCGTTTGCCATAGAAAAAAAATCTATAGACACACAGACTGATAGACACACAGACACACACAGACACTTTTCGAAAAACGACTTTTTTACATGTTTTGAGTGTAGTACAATCAGAATCTGCAATAATCTCGAACACGATTTTTTTTGCCATCACCATACTTCCATTTCCTTAAGGAATATGGAAGTAAAAACGACAAAGCTTGGTTACCAGACAGAATTTCACAATGTTTACCTACTAAATAATATAAAAATTTACTAACACAATACACAATCGCTAAAATTTCTTTCACTGAAGTAAAATAATTTCGTTCAGCGCCTTTTAATGAATGATTGACTTGCGCGATAACTTTAAGCTCCCCGTTATCATTCCGCTGACACAGAATTCCGCCAATGGCATAATCGGACGCATCGCAATTCAGTAAGCCTACATATGTCCCCTCCTTTTCGGGGTGAAATACGTGTAGGTTTTCCTTAAATAACTCCTTTACTGCGTTAAATGCCTCTTCGTGTCTTACCTCCCATCGCCATTTGCTATTTTTCCTAAGCAGTTCCAGCAGTTGTTCAATTGTTTTAGCGTATGCAGGTGCGAACCGACGGTAATACCCGGTAAGTCATAGAAAAGCTCTGATATCCTTTGCTTTTTTAGGTGTTGGAAATCCCGTGATGGATTGTATCTTGTCAGGGTCCGTACTAACACCCTGGGCTGATGTGACCTAAAAACTTTATTTCGGATTTCCCAAACTCGCACTTTTCGTAGTTTAGCACCAAGTTGGCCTGAGGCAGTTTGCTGAACATTATGTCGAGATGTTTTAAGCGTTCGTCAAACGATTTTTATATCACCAAGATGTCGTCAACAAATACACTAACGAAATCCTCAACCTCTGGACCAAGTGCTAACTCCAAACATTTCACCATCGCCGCGAGGCTGGTTACTAATCCAAATGGAACTACCTTAAATTGATAGCATTTGTTCTTATATAAGAACGCAGTAAATTTTCTGCTATCTCCAGCTAACGGTATCTGCCAAAATCCACTCTTAAGATCTAAACGAGACATATATTTAACACCTTGGCATTTTGTAAACAAGTTCTCGGCATTAGGCGCACAGTCAAAACATTTTTTGTTATGCTATTTAAATTACTCATATCTAAACATATCCTTATTTGATTATTTTTCTTCTTTACAATCACCATAGGATTAAGAAAATTACTGTTGGAACGTTCAATGATGTTATCATCCAAAATTTTTTTAATTTCCTCATCCACAAGGTTTTGGTAGTGAAGTGGAATCGGATATGTTTTACGCACGAATTTATTTTCGTCAGTAACTTCTATTTCATGTGTGTATACGTGCATTGTAGTGTGATTGTTTTAAAATGTTGCCGTATGTTTGTTCATCAGCTGGTTAAGTTTGTCACGCTGTACTGAGGTTAATTTATCTGTATTATTATTATTATTATTATTATTATTATTATTACTATGCTTATTATTGTTTTTGTTTACCACTAGCTTAGCCGTAGGTTTGGTTATGTGGATGTAATTCGCCTCCGACGCATTATCAATGTCAACATTACCTAACTCTACACTATGCTCCTTATTACTAACAGTACACATTAATTTATTAATTTTAAAATCGATAATTGCATTTATTTTTTTAAGAGTGTCCGTTACTATAATAACATCATAAATTAAATTTTTAACAACTAATACAGGTGTTTCAATTTCCATACCTTGAGATCAAATGTTTATATAAGCTTGTTTATTTACTTTTTGTAACTCATCAGTGGCGGTTTTAATGGTGGTATTGTTTATAGGTAAGATTGGTACCTTTTTAAATTGCACTATGTTTTTGTATATAAAATTCTCATTAATTAATGATATTTGTGCACCACTGTCTATTAGCACATTACCTATACAATTATTTATTATTATCTTGTTGATACATCCTCTTGATTCACTTTTTTAAATATTATATATATACAAACTTTCACTGTCTATTAGCACATTACCTATACAATTATTTATTATTATCTTGTTGATACATCCTCTTCATTCACTTTTTAAATATTATATATATTGTAATATACACGTATATTACAAATATTAATAAAAATATAAATATAGAATAATTGAAATACGTTGATATGTATTGATATTTTGTTTATCACTGGATCAGTCTGACTCCTTAAAGTCCCACTGGTTAGGCTAGTCAAATGGTAATATAATTTCAAGTGTAATAATAAACAAAATATAAAGATATTGATGATAAGAATATGTTATAACTAGGTGTGTTTGATTGATAAATAACAAATACATCAAACTTTAAAATTTTTGCAAATATTTTTTCTTGTGCTTGTATCGAATTTGACTGAATGATTTAATTTAATTAATTAATAATTAATTAATTAGTTGAGTTTGTAATTTCCTTCTATATCTATTCTCTCAATGTGAATTATGTTTTTGCTTAATAAAAAATAATAATAACATTAATGGTAGAAATAAAAACAATGCTGGTAAATGAATACTGATTTGCGTTTATTCATTCAAAATTGTGCGCCAGTCAAACTGCGCATGTCCCAGGCACTGGCGAATATTCGCCACAGTCGGCAGTGAGAAAAATCAACAAATATATTTTTTACAAGTTTAAATTTATGGTTCTTTTAACGAGTCGAAATGGTCAGAGGGCAAGGAACAAGATACATTTAACAGGTATTCTTAAACTAAATGTTAATATCTGAAATAGAACAGAATTATTATTACAATTGTCAATTAGAAAGAAATTATTTAAATTTCGAACCAAGTCGAAGAAATGACGTCACTCCTCTCCAGGAAGCACTGGCTGATCGTCTTTATAGAAATTCAGCAATGGCCGCCGTCTGCTCGATTTTAACTGCTATGATGCCGTTGGAATTGAAGATCTTCTCCCACAGAAATAAAACGATGTTCCCTTTTCTGCGAAGTGGTGTTGTTCCAAAATATAGTGTTGAATGTCCCCTCGTCGTCTGCGATGTCGAATTCTGGATGGATCTCTTGTGTAGTGTGGTGTTCAAATATGTGTGTTGGTTCTCTGTGAATTCGTTCCAAAAATTGTTCAAAATGGCTGTCGATTTCTGGCGTTGAGTTTTATGGTGTTATTCTGTGTTTTTGGAAACTTGTGAAGTGTTAGACATAGATAGATAAGGTTATTTCACTTGTTAGTTCATCTCCGTTACACGCCGCATAACCACACTTGGTTTTAATACAAATTATTTGGTTTTCAATACTCCACTAACACATTTTTCAACTGTTCAGCTTTGCGATTAACAATAGACTAATAGACGCAACGTCGTCGTTTTAGGGCAATTTGTGGTATGTCTTTTTCCTCTTCATATTGTTTAATTATAAAATATCTGTCTAAGACTTGTTTCACTATCTAACTATACATAACAAGTTTTCTTATTTTTTACTGTATTTCAAATATTTCTTAATTTTACATGAATCTAACTATTCAGTAATATTGATTATTTAATTTTACATCTTTTGATATATAGCTGGGTTTGTTTCAAACTCATTTAAGCCCAAAAATTACAATTTTACATAATGATTGTATGCCCCATATTTTGTACAAATTCAGTGTTTTAAAGGTTTTTATTTGTTTTTTCGGTATAATATTTCCCTGGAATACACCTAATAACTCCGTAATTACTTTGTTGTTAATAATTTGGTTATTAAAACATTTCAATATTGATTAATTTGCTGTTTCGTCTGATTTGATTACTATCATAAGCCTATTTTTGACTGTTTCCAAAAGAAGTTAATTTTCTTTCTTTTGTCATTCTATTTGCTATTAACTGTATCTGTATTAATTATATTTTCAATTTCTGTATTGTATGTATTGAATTCTATTCCTATTACATAGATTATTTCTTTGATAGATAATTTTTTGTTTATAGGCCATTCTGTGTTTACAAAAATGGTGTCTTGGCTGGTCTGTTTGTACAATTATACATGGTTTACTGATTTGAATAAAATTATTACATTTTTATGCCCTACTTGCCTCTCTGACTTACACAATGGAAAATTAAATGACATGATTTTAAATACAATAGAATATCTTGTATCTACTAAACTTTCTTTATACTAATAACATCATTGAACCATAACATGAACATCTTATGCCTAATTTTAACAAAAACATCTTATTATCAACTATTTTCCATATATCACCTAATTTTAACAAAAACATCTTATTCCTATTATTTTTTACTGTATCATCAAATGATAACAAAATAGCTTATCCTAGACATAATTTAATCAAAAAAAATAAAAAAACTCCTATTACTAGCAACACTGTCAGTCACTAACTGTCTTGTGTATTTATGATTCTTTTGAAAACACTTTAACTGTGATTAAAAAACATCGTGTATCTATTTACACCTTACATCTAAAATATTATCTAATTAATAATAAATAACAAACATCTTAATATTAGTCATACCTTCAGTTATGAACTGTCCTTTGGTATTTTTGTCCTTCTCACCATTTACTTAGCTATAATTAAAGAAAACATTTTATATGTAATATTTTTTCTTATATCTAATTTAAAAACTCTTATTACTGGTAATGTTGTCAGTCCTTAGACTGTCTTTGATTCCAATGGTTTTATTATTATTATTCTACACTCATGGTAGTCTTTTTATAATATTTAAACTTCATTGAAGATTTTTTCATAGATTTTTTAACTATGTTTCTCACTATACACTCTGTAGTTTCTTAATTTTGTTATCTCACTTCACTTTATTGGATTCTACACTCTGGTAGTCTTTTTAGTGAGTTCTACACTATGGTAGTCTCTTTTGACATATTTTTTAACATATTACACTTACAACTAATATACAATTTGTGTTTTTTGGTATTGTATCTTGTAACTAGTTTGGGTTTACCTATATCGGTTTCAATTTTGTCTCATGGTATTTATTATATGACTAACATTTTGTTTTGGCATATCTCTTCTTGTTTCTGGTCTCTTTGTTGGAATCTTGATATGTTTCGTCCCTTCTTCAAATATCACATTAGTAGTTTCCTTACTAAAATGGTTTCATGACAGATTATTTCCTTTTTTATGGTCCTTCCCTTTTTGTACTGCTTCCCCAATCTACTGGGTATACTGCTGGTTTAACTGGTTTTTTCATAGTAGGTTATTTTAATTAATGGTTTTCTTTATTATCTTCCATTTTTATTAACATTTTATAGACTTAATTATACAGTTTCTAGGGTAATCCTTAAACAATTTATTCCTCTCACTCACTATGGAACTTTCTCTTTTATTTATGTAACATTAATTCAAATGTTTAGTGTGATAATTTTGTTATGTTACATATGCTCTCCTGTAAAAGTGATTAGTTCAGATCATACTCTGTATGGATGAAATAATTACTACTAATTCTTTTGTATTTACATTTTCTCCGTGATTACATGTTTTCACTTTATATACCTTCCTTTTCCACCATTGCTTCCTCTCAGATGACGTGTATCTCCTTCATTAGTTTCTTTTTTCATTGATAAGTGATCTTCAATCTTGTGTATAACATTATCATTTTATATTCCTTCTTATTTGGTGCTTCCTCACCAGTATGTTTACTCCCTAACATTCCCTAACAAATTAATTGGAACAGTTCAGAGTGGCACTTTTGGCTTCAATCCCTGCTGTCCAATACTTCAATTGAGTCCAGAGGTATTATCATCTCTGCTCAACACATAAGACTGATGGCATTTTCTACATCCAGTCATAAAAATAAATAAACAGTAAAAGTAGTCATTTTTGACTAAAATAAACATCTTTAGATTCTTCACTTCATAATACGTTATATTAATTAATACTTTTATACACTTGACTCTTCTTCTCTCTTAAAGCTTATTCCATATTAGGTGGTTTAGGTATGTGGTATAATATACATTTCATCATGTTTACATAGTAAGTAGTATTTATTTTTACTCTTTCTACCATCTGGTATCCATTGAGTTATTTTTATTGCTCATGGTATAACATGAATTAATTCTTTATCACTTTCACTATAACAGTGGTTGTTGTAACAGCATTATCATTATTAGTATCAGGTTTTCTTGTTTTTTGGTCTCACTATTTGGTCTTTAGTGAGCTGGTCCTTCTTCATTGTTCCATTTTTATTAAATTATTTTCTTTGTGAGTTTGGTTAATTTGTTCGATTAAGTCATATGACATTCTGGTTTCCTTTCTCTCTTAGAATTTGGTATCTCTTTCTTACAAAATCTTCCTTCATATTTCAGAGTTATTTCTCATCATTTGTATGAGTAATGATGTGAGTTTAATGTTTTTTAATTTTAGACATTTTTATTCAACTACATTCTTTCTTATTCATAGTTGTTTTTCAAATATTTTGGTATAAGTTGTACTTATTATCATTTTGAATTTTGAAATTATTATTCCTCAAAATTCTTTTTTCATTCATAATAGTCTTTGAATGTTTGAGTAAGTGGTACTTACTAATTATTTTGAATTTGGACAATTATTATCTGCATCCAAATTCTTTTTACTTGCATAATAGTCTTTGAATATTTGTGTAGCTTGTACCTACTATTGCTTTGGAATTTTGACGCTTATTATGTTCAAAATTCTTTTTATTTATTCACAATAATCCTTCAAATGTTTTGTTGTAAGTTGTACTTACTGATTTTTGAATTTTGTAATTATCTACTTATCAAAATTCTTATTTCGTTCACAATATTCTTTCAGATACTTGGTGTAAGTTGTACTTACTAATTTTTGAATTTTGTAATTTTTTATTCTTCCATCAAAATTCTTATTTTTCTCGTTCATGAGAGTCTTTGAATATTTGTGTAAGTTGTACTTACGGACTTTTTGAATTTTGTAATTTATTTTTATCAAAATTCACAATTTCTTCATAATAGTTTTAACTCATAATTATGAGTCCTCCAAATATTTTTTAATGGATAACTGATTATAAGTTCCTTTTACTTTATTCGAAATGATATCCTTTAGTACATACGTATTGTTATTATTGTTTTTAATAATCAGGTATGGGCCGGTATACAGCAGTAATAACTTTTTGGTAATGCCTTCCAAAGTACTGGGTAATTCCCTGTTTTTTAGCAGTACCTTTTCTCCGACTTCATAGCTTATTATTTTCTTAACAGCCTTTTGATATTTGTTCTTGCGCCTTTCCTGGTCTTCGGCCAATTTATTGTAGAATCTGATTCGATTGAATTTGTATTCTTGACTCCTGGGGAACTCTATTATGTCTTGTATTTCTCTCGGAGGCGGTTTTTCATACATTGCCGTGTATGGCGTGGTACCTATAGCGGTGTGATATGACAAATTAAGGAATTCTTCAGTAGCTAATAAATATTCTTGCCACTTCTTTTGTTGATTATAGCAATAAGTCCGTAATATTCTTCCGACCTCTCGCAGTACCCTCTCCGCTGGATTGCTGCTGGGGTGGTAGACAGACGTCTTGTATGTCTTAATGCCCAATGTATTCAGAGTGTTTCTCCACCGCCAACCCTTAAATTGCGTTCCATGGTCGGTGATTATGGATGTCGGGCTTCCTACCTCTGGAATGTAATGATTTGTGATTATTCCTAGAGTCTTCAGAGTGGTGGCTCTGTTCACAGGGTATAGTTTTGTAAATTTTGTAAAATGATCCATCATAATAACAATATATTTGTATCGATGGCGTCCGCCACTGCGGGGAAATGGACCACATATGTCCAGAAAGACCTTTTCCAGTTTGGCTTGTGAGGTAATTGGTATCATCATACCTTCCTTTCTCTCATTGTTGGTTTTCACCAACTGACATATCAGACAGGTTTTGAGGTAGTTTCTCGTTTTTCTATTGATACCTTTTATGTGACAATTCTCTTCTATTGCCTTGATCACCTTCATGGCTCCCATGTGACCGTATCGTAGGTGATAGTCCAGGATGATATCCCTTTCGATTGTAGTAGGGATCATGATCTTCCATATTTCTTCATCAAGGGATGTCTTGATGAATAAAATCCCATTATGTATACAATAAAATTTGTTTATTGTGTCATCTTGGTTGGAGAGACGAAGTTTAATAGAGTTTAACTTCGGATCGGACTGCTGGTGTTTGCTGATGTCCTGCACTATCTTCTCTAAATCGGATCTGTCTTTAATAATGTTATAGACTTTCAAAATGCTCTCCTTTTCGCCTTCGAATGTTTGTTCTTCCAGATTCACTCTTGACAATACGTCGGCTACTACATTTTTACTTCCAGGAACATACTCCCACTGTATATCGTATTCCTGTTGGGCGAGTACCCATCTGGTCAATCTACCATGGCTTAATTTGCATCTTCTTAGAAATGATATTGACTTGTGATCTGTTCGGACGGTCACTGGATATCCGAGGATATACGTCCGAAACTTCCCGCAGGCAAAGACTACACTTAGCAGTTCTTTTCCCGTCACATTATAGTTCTTTTCACACTGGTTAAGGGTTCTGCTAGCAAAGCTCACTACTAGATGGTTTCCACTTTCATCTTCTTGGTACAGTGTTGATCCCAAGCTAATGTTACTAGCGTCACAGTTTAGAAAGAAGGGTCGGTTAAAATCTGGATGGTTGAGCATTACTGCATCTAAGAATTTCTCTTTAATTGATTTGAAGGTCTCGTCTTGTTCTTGACCCCATCGCCATTTATTCTTGGACGATAACTGGTACTGAAACTGGGCTGTTAGTTCGGAATAATTATTCTGGAACTTCCTATAATAGTTACACAGGCCCAAAAATGATTGTAGCTGCCTTCTGTTTTTTGGTGTAGGGAATCGTTGTATGGCGTCTACCTTTTCTGTTGATGGTGTTATTCCTTGACTGTTTAGTTGGAAACCCAGGAATTGTACTTCTTTAGCTATAAGCTTGGACTTGTCCAGTTTAAGGGTGACATTATTTTCCGCAAGCTTCTTCAAGACATACTCCACACGATAACAGTGTTCCTCCCAGTTGGTTGATGTTATTAGGAGATCATCAACATAGACAGTCGTTAATTGGAGCGCTTCTGGTCCTAGTATATGATCCATACAGGCGACAAAAACCGCTACTGAATTCACCAACCCGAAGGGCAACCTCTTAAACTGATAATTGCGCCCTTCGAAGATGAACGCCATGTATTGCCGGCTTGCTGGGTGCAACTCCACTTGCCAATAGCCGCATACCGTATCCCAGGTGGTGATGAATCGTGTTCCGTGGAACCTCTTCAAAATTTCATCAATTTCGCCAGGTGAGGTACGATCGTTTATTATCATTTTATTTATCTCACGAGCGTCAAGGCAAAGTCTTACCTTCCCATTTTTCTTTTGTATGGCCACAATTGGGCTTGTGTATGACGATTGACTGCTCTCGATGATATCTCTACGGATCATATTCTGGATCTCTGTGCGTACGGCTTCTTTCAAAGATTGTGCTATTGGGTACGACTTTCGGTTAAATTCTACCGGTTCTCTGAATCGTATGGAACATTGGTAGTTCCGGATCTTTCCAGGTTCGTCAGAAAATACAGCTCGATATTTCTCATATATTTCTACCAATTGATTCAGCTGGTTTTCCGTTAATTGCTCGTTAGTATTGTGGCACTGGAAGTTACGTATCTCTTGGATCTTTTGTTGCCATAGGTCTTCCTCCGAATCCTGATGTACTGGCTTGTAGTTTGTTGAGTAGTTGGATAAGTAATTCACCTTATTTTGGTGGTCGAGAAGTTGTCTGGAGTCTAAAGTCTTGTTATCAGTTAAATTGGCTATCCAGGTTGAACCTTCAGCAAAGAGTGATACCTTTCCTCGGCACAAGTCGATAATTGCTGAGTTTCGGCGCAATATGTCACATCCTATCATTATGTTGAAAGGCAATCCGGCTGCAACAAGAAATATCATATCCACACTAATGCCCTGACTTTTGACATTGAGGGATACCTGCTTTCTTATGGTCTTGTTCTGTCGGCCGGTAGCTCCTACAAGTACAATATTATTAATAGGTAGTACCGGTAAGTTTTTGTGGCATTCCTGCTGTATCCGGTCCAATTCATTTCGATTTATTATGGAGACATTGGCTCCGGTGTCTATCATTATAGGAACAGAAATACCTTCAATTTCTGCGATTATGTATATTATTTCATTATCATTATTTTTAATATTAAGCTCACTTTCTTCTAATAGGTCCTTACGGATATCCTTTAAATAATTGCTGTATATTATGGTAAAATTTTTTCTGTTTTTCTTCAAATTCATACCTACTTGGTTAAACCCAGCAGATTGGAGCAGTAAAGGGTTATTGGATTTTATTACTGCCTCCGTTCGTTTAAATGTTCCGCTTCATTACGGATTAGGCCGTTGGAAGCGTCAGCTTGAAGTCCCGAGACGGCTTCGATTGGTTCTGCTCGATCGTCTGGTTGGGCTTCTGTTACAGGTAGTCTTCGCTGATTATCCAGGCTGGAACTACGTCTGGGCTCGTACTCTCTGTACCTATTACTTCCCTGACTTCCTTGGAAGGTCTCGTACTCGTAGTATCGGCTCCTTCGTTGAGGCTGGTACCTCCTGTGTCCACTGCCTTCTGCTCGGATGTAGTTAACATTGGGTCGATATGTCCTGTAATTGTGGTTATTACCTCCACTTGGGTAATTTCGGTTATAATTACCATGATAATTATTATTATTAGAAAGGTTGGGGTTCCTCTGACCATTTGGAACATAGTTACTATTATTATTATAATAACCGTTGTTATTTTGTGGACGGCTATTATTATTATTATTATTATTATTATTATTGTTGTTGTGGTTGTTGTTATTATTATTTATGCGAGGAATATTACTATTATTATTATTGTTGTTAAAACGGGGCAAATTATTGTTATTTCTGGGGTTATAATTGTACTCGGCATTATTCCGATTTGCGGAGTTATAATTATTATTATTACCCACATTCTGCCGATTATTATTATTATTCAAATTATTGTTGTTATTCCTTGGTTCCTGCTTTTCATATCTCCTGCGACTTTGACGGTAATAGTCTTCGTGTTCATACATTTCTAAAAGCTCGGTCATGGCTTGCACCGTCTTTATTTGACTGTTTCGTCTGGCTCTGATAATATCCTCCTCATAGTGGTATGAGAGTTTGCTGACCAGGCATTCTTCCGGTATTCGGGGCTCTAGATGTTTGGCCACGCACACCTTTCCCAAAAAGTACGACGTTAAAGTTTGGTTTCCATATGGGTTGTACTTCCCATGACATATCCCGTCTCTGGCGATATTTTGCGTTGATTCAGACCAATATTTGGCTTTGAATAGCCTTCTGAATTGTTGATAGTCGGTCACCTCGTCTCTTATCGCCATCCACCAATTGTCTGCTATCTCCTTGAACGATTCGTCAAGCACCTCTTTATTCTCCCTCCAGCGATTACCTCTGTGTTTGGCAAAGTATTCCTCGATTCTTGCTAGGAATTCCATGGGTTTATTTTTATAAAACCTGAAGTTAATCCCTTCACGATTTTCACTGTTGGGACAACTGGTAATGGTTGTCGGTCGACTATGGAATAGGTCTATATCTGTCTGGTTCTGTCGTACCTGACTGTTGATACTGGTCACAGCAGCTTCTATGCCGTCACATTTTTCTGTGAATCGGTCCTGCACTCGCTCCCAGTCTTCCCGTGTTTCCTTTAGTTTTTCCTCCAATGTCTTCCTAGTCGTTTCTTCAATGTTGTTAACCTTCGTATTTATTTCGGTCTTGATTATCTGTACTTCCCGTTCAGTTTGACTCCATTTTTCGTCAGCTCTGGTAACCCTTTGTTCGATTACCGTTATTTCCTCTTCTATCTTCTTGCTGATTGTCTCATTGTTTTCAGCTATCTTCTGGCTCAATTCTTCCTTCAATATTTCCATTCTTCCATCTAACCGGTTCATGTTTTCTTGGTTCGTCTCCTTCAATTCTTCTCTCAATTGCTGACTATTGCTTTCCATTTTCTGATTTGTTTCTTCCATCCTCTTGTTAGTTTCTTCCAGTTTTTGGCTTATCTGGGTTAATTCCTCTTTCGACTGTTTATTGTCAGTCTTTATTTCCTCCATTTTCTCCTCAATTTTCTGAATATTTTCTTCCATCTTCTCTTCTATCTTCTTACTGTTTGCTTCCATCTTCTCCTCCATCTTCTTGCTAGTATCTCCTATTTTATTGCCCAACTCTTCCTTCAATCGTTGGTTATCATTCTTCATTTCCTCCTCCATCTTCTTACTGTTTTCTCTTAATTCCTCCTTCAATCGTAGGTTATCGTTCCTCATTTCCTTACTATTTTCTTCGATTTTCTTGTTGGTATCTCCGATTTTATTACTCAACTCTTCCTTTAATTCTTCCTTCGTTGTTTTAAATTCTCGGAGTAACATCTCCATCATTTGATCAAATTTTGTATCTTCCTTTGCGGTGGATTTCTCCGGCTGTTCCTTCTGTGGTGCCGGCTTATTTGGTTCTGCTGGCGGTAACATTAACTCCACATCTTCCACTGGTGTCGCTTCTTTATCCTCCATGTTTATCTCCTGCTCGGCCTCCATAGCCCTTTTTCTTGATGTAGCTCTCCTGTGCATCTCGCTCCCTCTTCCGACCTGTTGACCGTTGCCAAGCTAAAAATAGGAAATTGGACAATCGTCCTTATTTTACAACACTATTACCTCCTATTTAAAGCCCCTTAAGTTGGACGCCAATTTGTAATATACACGTATATTACAAATATTAATAAAAATATAAATATAGAATAATTGAAATACGTTGATATGTATTGATATTTTGTTTATCACTGGATCAGTCTGACTCCTTAAAGTCCCACTGGTTAGGCTAGTCAAATGGTAATATAATTTCAAGTGTAATAATAAACAAAATATAAAGATATTGATGATAAGAATATGTTATAACTAGGTGTGTTTGATTGATAAATAACAAATACATCAAACTTTAAAATTTTTGCAAATATTTTTTCTTGTGCTTGTATCGAATTTGACTGAATGATTTAATTTAATTAATTAATAATTAATTAATTAGTTGAGTTTGTAATTTCCTTCTATATCTATTCTCTCAATGTGAATTATGTTTTTGCTTAATAAAAAATAATAATAACATTAATGGTAGAAATAAAAACAATGCTGGTAACTGAATACTGATTTGCGTTTATTCATTCAAAATTGTGCGCCAGTCAAACTGCGCATGTCCCAGGCACTGGCGAATATTCGCCACAGTCGGCAGTGAGAAAAATCAACAAATATATTTTTTACAAGTTTAAATTTATGGTTCTTTTAACGAGTCGAAATGGTCAGAGGGCAAGGAACAAGATACATTTAACAGGTATTCTTAAACTAAATGTTAATATCTGAAATAGAACAGAATTATTATTACAATTGTCAATTAGAAAGAAATTATTTAAATTTCGAACCAAGTCGAAGAAATGACGTCACTCCTCTCCAGGAAGCACTGGCTGATCGTCTTTATAGAAATTCAGCAATGGCCGCCGTCTGCTCGATTTTAACTGCTATGATGCCGTTGGAATTGAAGATCTTCTCCCACAGAAATAAAACGATGTTCCCTTTTCTGCGAAGTGGTGTTGTTCCAAAATATAGTGTTGAATGTCCCCTCGTCGTCTGCGATGTCGAATTCTGGATGGATCTCTTGTGTAGTGTGGTGTTCAAATATGTGTGTTGGTTCTCTGTGAATTCGTTCCAAAAATTGTTCAAAATGGCTGTCGATTTCTGGCGTTGAGTTTTATGGTGTTATTCTGTGTTTTTGGAAACTTGTGAAGTGTTAGACATAGATAGATAAGGTTATTTCACTTGTTAGTTCATCTCCGTTACACGCCGCATAACCACACTTGGTTTTAATACAAATTATTTGGTTTTCAATACTCCACTAACACATTTTTCAACTGTTCAGCTTTGCGATTAACAATAGACTAATAGACGCAACGTCGTCGTTTTAGGGCAATTTGTGGTATGTCTTTTTCCTCTTCATATTGTTTAATTATAAAATATCTGTCTAAGACTTGTTTCACTATCTAACTATACATAACAAGTTTTCTTATTTTTTACTGTATTTCAAATATTTCTTAATTTTACATGAATCTAACTATTCAGTAATATTGATTATTTAATTTTACATCTTTTGATATATAGCTGGGTTTGTTTCAAACTCATTTAAGCCCAAAAATTACAATTTTACATAATGATTGTATGCCCCATATTTTGTACAAATTCAGTGTTTTAAAGGTTTTTATTTGTTTTTTCGGTATAATATTTCCCTGGAATACACCTAATAACTCCGTAATTACTTTGTTGTTAATAATTTGGTTATTAAAACATTTCAATATTGATTAATTTGCTGTTTCGTCTGATTTGATTACTATCATAAGCCTATTTTTGACTGTTTCCAAAAGAAGTTAATTTTCTTTCTTTTGTCATTCTATTTGCTATTAACTGTATCTGTATTAATTATATTTTCAATTTCTGTATTGTATGTATTGAATTCTATTCCTATTACATAGATTATTTCTTTGATAGATAATTTTTTGTTTATAGGCCATTCTGTGTTTACAAAAATGGTGTCTTGGCTGGTCTGTTTGTACAATTATACATGGTTTACTGATTTGAATAAAATTATTACATTTTTATGCCCTACTTGCCTCTCTGACTTACACAATGGAAAATTAAATGACATGATTTTAAATACAATAGAATATCTTGTATCTACTAAACTTTCTTTATACTAATAACATCATTGAACCATAACATGAACATCTTATGCCTAATTTTAACAAAAACATCTTATTATCAACTATTTTCCATATATCACCTAATTTTAACAAAAACATCTTATTCCTATTATTTTTTACTGTATCATCAAATGATAACAAAATAGCTTATCCTAGACATAATTTAATTAAAAAAAATAAAAAAACTCCTATTGCTAGCAACACTGTCAGTCACTAACTGTCTTGTGTATTTATGATTCTTTTGAAAACACTTTAACTGTGATTAAAAAACATCGTGTATCTATTTACACCTTACATCTAAAATATTATCTAATTAATAATAAATAACAAACATCTTAATATTAGTCATACCTTCAGTTATGAACTGTCCTTTGGTATTTTTGTCCTTCTCACCATTTACTTAGCTATAATTAAAGAAAACATTTTATATGTAATATTTTTTCTTATATCTAATTTAAAAACTCTTATTACTGGTAATGTTGTCAGTCCTTAGACTGTCTTTGATTCCAATGGTTTTATTATTATTATTCTACACTCATGGTAGTCTTTTTATAATATTTAAACTTCATTGAAGATTTTTTCATAGATTTTTTAACTATGTTTCTCACTATACACTCTGTAGTTTCTTAATTTTGTTATCTCACTTCACTTTATTGGATTCTACACTCTGGTAGTCTTTTTAGTGAGTTCTACACTATGGTAGTCTCTTTTGACATATTTTTTAACATATTACACTTACAACTAATATACAATTTGTGTTTTTTGGTATTGTATCTTGTAACTTGTTTGGGTTTACCTATATCGGTTTCAATTTTGTCTCATGGTATTTATTATATGACTAACATTTTGTTTTGGCATATCTCTTCCTGTTTCTGGTCTCTTTGTTGGAATCTTGATATGTTTCGTCCCTTCTTCAAATATCACATTAGTAGTTTCCTTATTAAAATGGTTTCATGACAGATTATTTCCTTTTTTATGGTCCTTCCCTTTTTGTACTGCTTCCCCAATCTACTGGGTATACTGCTGGTTTAACTGGTTTTTTCATAGTAGGTTATTTTAATTAATGGTTTTCTTTATTATCTTCCATTTTTATTAACATTTTATAGACTTAATTATACAGTTTCTAGGGTAATCCTTAAACAATTTATTCCTCTCACTCACTATGTAACATTAATTCAAATGTTTAGTGTGATAATTTTGTTATGTTACAATATATATATATATATATATATACAAAATTTCACTAGTGAACACTTACTTTTGGTTTTATGTCCCAAACGTTTCGACGTGGTGTCCGTCTTCCTCAGTGGGATTTGAAATACAGAGTATTTCTTCTCTGTATTTCAAATCCCACTGAGGAAGAGGGACACCACGTCGAAACGTTTGGGACATAAAACCAAAAGTAAGTGTTCACTAGTGAAAGTTTGTATATATATACTGTAATTATTTATTCTCGCTCTTAACACACTACATCTACTTGCTAACTTATTACTATCTCTAGGTACATTATTCACATCGTCATTACTGTCATTTACTAGTTCACTACGTATATCCTCTGGGTATACACCGGATACGCAGTAGGTCATAACCATGTTGTTATTTTATATGCTTTCACTGGATTTATGATTCTGACTGGTGAACATTTTATTAGTTTTGTTTGTTTTGCACGGACACACGCCGTGCAACCTTAGGCGTTTTTTTGACCGTGTTCATTATTGTGGTTATCTTCAGCTACGGACGCGACTTTATGTTTATTAAACTTCGACGAATTTTGCTCACGATCAGGTTATTTTCCATTGTTTACTTTTATTGTCATTTTGTTTTTGTGTGTTACTTGTGTTTATTGGCTTATGTGTACTGTAACTATCGACATTGCCATCAACATTTTCCCATTTAGTAAGTAGCAACAGCAGCTCTTCTAAAGTTTTAATCCCATGGGTAATTACTGCTACCTGTACACCTCTACTGAAGTGGTGGGCCAGCTTGTTGACAATTTCAGCTTCCGACATCTCAGGCTCTAGATGTTTTGCCTTCGCTACCATTTGGATTAGGTATTACCATTCTGCAGCTGTACCCTTAAGATGTCGAACTACCCAGTTTATCTTGTCAACATCGCCAAGATTATCGTTGATATTTTCCATACTACGCTGGCACTGTTTCAGAAACTGGATGGGATTTTCGTTGTGAAGGCCATAAAATTTCATTTGTGTGTTTATGTCATCGATAGTTTTATACACATAGGTGATTTCGTTTGCTGGTGTTGTAGTTTGGTGTATTTTCTTCATTTGTTGTTCCAAAAACTCTAACTTGTTTTTATGACTATTGATAAATTCATTTATCGCGCCGTCTGCGATTGCACCCGCTCCTCTACTGATAACATGCGCGTTTCACATTCAGTTTTTCGCGAGTTATTTATTTCAAGCGCGGCTTCAAAATCAACACGGATGGACTCAACTTTTTCAGTGATTTTCTTTTCGGCCGCTTCAATGATACTTTTGTTTTGTTTAGCCTGATCGTGCACGGCAGCGAATATTTTTTTAATTTTCTTCGTGAATACTTCTATTTTGTTGTTTATTGTCGTCGCGTACAGATTTTAAATTTTCTTGTAGTTGTTTACTATCGTCGCGTATAGATTTTAAATTTTCTTGTAGTTGTTTATTATCGTCGCGTACAGACTGATACTTGCTAATATCGCAGTTAGCGTGGATTCCAGATTAGCTGATAACTAACCACAACAAAGTTTATCTTACAGTATTGATTTAGGCATGAGCACACTACTTATTCTTACGTTGTTAACGTTTAATGTCTAACTGTTCCTATCTATTATTGTAATGCACGGTAGTCAGTCAGATATCATACAAATTCAACGTCCACAAATACTTAACCTAACATGTATACAAATTAAATATTTCACTCCAGATAATTACCCTAAAATATTATTCTACAGTTATAACCTAAAAACAGTCTTTCAGAGCGTATGCAAAATATACCAAGTATACACACTCTGTTAAAGACAAATTAAAAACACATTTCAAAATAATAATAAATTTTTACAATCTAATACTATTTACTCGTGCCAACCAAGTTGGGGCGCCATTTACTACTATGCAACGAAACAAATATAAGGTATAGTAAATTACAACAAAATAATATTAGCGTCTTTTATCTGGAGTTAGGTATTTATTTTAAAACAAATTTAATATGGTCTGTGATTTGAACATAAATTATTTATTCTTAAATTTTAATATAGTCTGTGAAATGGTTTGAATGTATTTTCTTTCTTATAGTCTATTTTACTTGTTCGACTAAATCCCTTGACGAACAGTTGAACTGCTCCACCGCCACACTCGTCGCCCGCTGGTTCCGCTGTAATGATGACACGTAGAACTCTCGCGACACACGTACGCACGCCGTTTCTTCACCGATAGAGTTTATCTCATTTATCTCAGGGCTCGATAATGGGTTTAACTATAGTTAATTCAATTTCGGTGTGTTTTACGTACACCTTCCGGTATCTTGACGTGTCCTCGCGTTCACCCAGATGTATTTCGGCAAATACACCTGATTCCTATGCGGAAAATCTTGACTATCGCGAGATAGCACTATTTAATTCATAATTAAATTATTTTGAGTTCTAATACCCAATCGATATAGCAAACGGGCAACTCGTTGCTAAGACCCCGTACTCGTAACCCTTATGTAGAACGTATACTGATACGTACGACAAACTCGCATAGAGACAACGTCTGTTAAGGCCGAGCTGTTAGGTGGAACTGAGCGAAGCTTCTTCCGCGAGGGACCAAACTTGGAGCCTCTGATTGGTCAAAACCCATAGCACGTGATTGATGGGTTAGATAGATAGACGTATGTCCTGATCAATTTTGCTGAAGACTGCAAAATCATGTATAGATTTTATCTAAAAGTTTTATGACTTTCGGAAAATAAGGTTTCTTTAGAAAAGTGAATTCTGTTAAAAAATACATATTAAAATAATATGTTTTGCGTCTTTGACCTATGGAAAATATAGCGCTAAATCAGAAGTATGAGCTGTCCAAGTTCCAATTCGATACGTCAATTTAGACCAGAGTTATTCATGTCAATACGAATAACACACGCACACACGCACTCGCGCATTAAATTCGCACTTGACATGACAGAAAATAAATTTATGGGCATTTTGACATACAACAGTTAATTACCCACTTCTTATTTCAAAACTTATAGCTATTTTACAAAATTTTAACAAAATAAAATAAAATTCATCAAATACAGTATGACTACATATTTTTGATTTTTATAACAAAATTAATTTTGTTAAAATTTGGTTATAAAAATCAAAAATACGTAGTCATACTGTAGCTACAAAGACGCTTTTCTGCGATGTTCCATATATATATATATATATATATATATATATATATATATATATATATTACTATAATACTTATAACTATTTTACCTCAAGATGTATTTTTTCCTTTAGGGACATGTTTCGGGAGATCCTGTTCTCCCATTTTCAACCTTCGCCATCTTGCTTCTGGTGCAGTATTTGTGTGTTGGCTTCTGGATGTTATTATGGTGGTTTATTGGTCTTTGGTCCTTCAATGTTGCATTATTGTGTGTGGTTGTGGTATCTGTTTTTGTATTTTGTGTATTTTCGATGTTGAGTGCTTTGAATATTGTGTCATGTTTTGTATTGATTTGTATTTGTTCTGGTATTAATTTGTTTTGTGTTTTATGTTTGTAAATCTGTAAATTTTCCCATATGTTCATTATGGTGCCTTTGTGTGGTATATGTTTTATTAGTGTTACATTGGTTATGTCTGGGAATTCATGTCCTGTGTTTATTGCATGTGTGGCTAAATTGGATTTATATATGTTTGGTTTTTTGTATGCATTTAGGTGTTCAAAATAACGTTTTTTCAGCTGTTTTTTTGTTTGTCCTATATAACATTTATTGCAATCTTGGCATTCAATTTTGTATATACCGTTGGTTGTTGTATTATCTTTGTTGTGTGAGTTATTTAGATTTTGTAATTTATTTTTATTAGTTTTGTATGCTATTTTTATATCTGTGTTTTTAAATAGTTTTGTTAGTTTTGACATTTTATTATTTATATATGTGAATGTGGCCCATTTTTTGTTGTTGTTATTATTTATGTGTTGTTCAGTTTGATTAATTCTTAATTGTTCAGTTTTTATTTTGTATTTGATTTTATTTTCTATTTTGATCATAGTATTTTTATTGTATCCATTTGCATAACCAATTTGGTACATTATATTTCTTTCTTTGTCAGTTTCTTGTTTGTTTAGGGGTATTTTGTACATTCTGTTAAATAACGAATAAAATGCTGCCATTTTATGTTGTGGTGGGTGGTCAGAATGGTTAGGTATAATGATGTTAGTGGAAGTTGGTTTTCTATATATTGCATATTGTATGTGTTTGTTGTATCTTGTGATGGTTATGTCTAAATAGTTGATTTTGTTATGTTTTTCTTTTTCTTCTGTGAATTGTATTTTGGGATGTATGTTATTGATTTGTTTCAGTATGTTCTCTGCATTTGTGTTTTTGTTATTTGATACATATAGTCCATCATCTACATATCTTATCCATATGCCATCTGGGTCATGTGTTTTTATGATATTTTGTATTTTGGTGTCTATATGTTGTAGGAATATTTCTGCTATTATGCTTGATAATGGTGATCCCATTGCTAAACCTTCTTTCTGTTGATAAATTTTGCTATTAAATTCAAAGTAATTTTGTTTTAGTATTAGTTGGAGACTATTTTTTATTTCGGTTATATATTGTTTGTTTTCATTTTGTTCTATAAGTTTGTTTATTATTATGTCAATTGTTTCTTCTACTGGGATATTAGTGTACATGTTTGTTATGTCATATGATGTGAAAAATGTATGTGTAAAAATGTGTAACATGTACACAAACAACATAACCACAATTCCATATAACCACATTACCAAATTGTTAAACAAATTTCAAACACGAAAAAAACAACTAATGAACACAAACATAAACATATACTTCAATAGACAATGCCAAAAACATAAATTAACACCTAAATACATCAACATAAACACAAACAACAAAAATATGACAGCACAAAAAACTATAAAACAAGCACAAAGGCTATGGATACAAAACGAAATTAATCAATTATACAGTAAGAAAAATAGCATAACACTAGATATATACAAACTACACTTAGAGCTAACAAATTTATTACATCCAATCACTTGGAACAATAAATACAATAACATAGAAAATAAAATAAGATTTGAGAAAAACAAAAAGACTTATACAATTAACAAAAAACTTAACACATTAAAACAACAAAACAAAAATCAAGAACAAAAAAACAAAAATAAACACACATTTTACCCTCGAACCATTAACCTCAGCAATACAGAATTTAACAAAAAAGAAACAGAATATTTAAACAATATGTCAAAAACTAACATAACCCAAAATGCAAACAAAAATCTAGAAAATTTAATAGTAGAAACAGAATTTGCCATTAACCTAATAAAAGACAATATACAAGAAGAAAAAAGAACAGAAGCAACACATATAATTAAAAAAATAATCACTAGCGAAATGAAAAACAAAGATAAACAAAAGAAAAACAATAAAACAATAAAAGAAATTAAAAATAAAGTAAAGAACAATAATTTAATAATAACTAAAGCAGACAAAAGTCAAGCAACAGTAATCATTGATAAAACAGACTACATCAAAAAAACCGAAGACTTCATCAACAATAATAAATGCGTACAACTAGATAAAAACCCAACAGAAAACTATCTTAAACAAACAATAAAACTAATAAAAACAAATAAAAACATTTTCAACAATAAAAACATAGACATATATATAAACAATAATCCAGAACCACCTAAAATGAACAGCCTAATAAAAATACACAAATTAAACAACCCAATACGTCCATTAATCAATTTCAAAAAAGCTCCTACATACAAAATAGCAAGAATAATAGCACAAAAACTAAAAAATAACCATCTAACAAATAACCATCATAACATAAAAAATACATACGAATTAATAGACAAACTAAAAATAATAAATATAAATGAAAATACATTTTTCACATCATATGACATAACAAACATGTACACTAATATCCCAGTAGAAGAAACAATTGACATAATAATAAACAAACTTATAGAACAAAATGAAAACAAACAATATATAACCGAAATAAAAAATAGTCTCCAACTAATACTAAAACAAAATTACTTTGAATTTAATAGCAAAATTTATCAACAGAAAGAAGGTTTAGCAATGGGATCACCATTATCAAGCATAATAGCAGAAATATTCCTACAACATATAGACACCAAAATACAAAATATCATAAAAACACATGACCCAGATGGCATATGGATAAGATATGTAGATGATGGACTATATGTATCAAATAACAAAAACACAAATGCAGAGAACATACTGAAACAAATCAATAACATACATCCCAAAATACAATTCACAGAAGAAAAAGAAAAACATAACAAAATCAACTATTTAGACATAACCATCACAAGATACAACAAACACATACAATATGCAATATATAGAAAACCAACTTCCACTAACATCATTATACCTAACCATTCTGACCACCCACCACAACATAAAATGGCAGCATTTTATTCGTTATTTAACAGAATGTACAAAATACCCCTAAACAAACAAGAAACTGACAAAGAAAGAAATATAATGTACCAAATTGGTTATGCAAATGGATACAATAAAAATACTATGATCAAAATAGAAAATAAAATCAAATACAAAATAAAAACTGAACAATTAAGAATTAATCAAACTGAACAACACATAAATAATAACAACAACAAAAAATGGGCCACATTCACATATATAAATAATAAAATGTCAAAACTAACAAAACTATTTAAAAACACAGATATAAAAATAGCATACAAAACTAATAAAAATAAATTACAAAATCTAAATAACTCACACAACAAAGATAATACAACAACCAACGGTATATACAAAATTGAATGCCAAGATTGCAATAAATGTTATATAGGACAAACAAAAAAACAGCTGAAAAAACGTTATTTTGAACACCTAAATGCATACAAAAAACCAAACATATATAAATCCAATTTAGCCACACATGCAATAAACACAGGACATGAATTCCCAGACATAACCAATGTAACACTAATAAAACATATACCACACAAAGGCACCATAATGAACATATGGGAAAATTTACAGATTTACAAACATAAAACACAAAACAAATTAATACCAGAACAAATACAAATCAATACAAAACATGACACAATATTCAAAGCACTCAACATCGAAAATACACAAAATACAAAAACAGATACCACAACCACACACAATAATGCAACATTAAAGGACCAAAGACCAACAAACCACCATAATAACATCCAGAAGCCAACACACAAATACTGCACCAGAAGCAAGATGGCGAAGGTTGAAAATGGGAGAACAGGATCTCCCGAAACATGTCCCTAAAGGAAAAAATACATCTTGAGGTAAAATAGTTATAAGTATTATAGTATTATATACATCAAGAAACGGACTGTAGCAGAAAGTAATGAAATATATATATATATATATATATATATATATATATATATGGAAATATATATGGAACATTACAATTATGTTGAGCACTGTGCATTGCATTTTGTATTTTAAATAAGCAATTAGAAGATATTAATAACGCATTTGAATAATAATAATAATCATTCAGACTGCAATATAAATTGTAATGGAAACACCTGACTTGCGTGTGTCAACCTCGTTAGAGGAAGTAACAGTAAATAACGCAGATTGCTGTTATGAAGAGAATTTAGTAGTTATAAAGAAAAAAATTAGATAATTAAAAGATTAAATAAAATAATAATTGAGCTAGCTGAGAGCAGTAGAAAAATCGATAATAACGTATTAGATTAGAACATTATATAGTATGTTTGTGTGTAAGGTAGTATTAAGAATTATGCGTAATAAGCACATAAAAATTATGATAGTTTGGAATCGTAAGATAGATAAGAGAATTATTTGTTATATAAAAGTGCAAATTGCACGTAATAAGCAAGTAAAAATAATAATGAAGTTAAAACCGAAAACCAAATAAGAAATTGTTAATAAAAAATTACATGAATTTTAATATGTATATATATATATATATATAACTCAAAGTTTGAGGATTTATTTTTATTGAATAAAAATCGACACCGTTACACCGATTGCCACCACATTTTGCACAGATAACGTTTGACACAAAGCAAGAAACTCTGTTTAACTTGAATTTGATGTTTTGCCCCGTTCGCACGATTTAGCCCCTTTGAATTAAGCCCTTTTGTTGATGTGTATAAAGATGCCAACAACACCATGGAGACTAGAATTAATTACCATAGTAACAATTAAACAAATGGTATTTAGTGGCATCGGAACTGTAGGCCTACCTTTATCTGTTCCTACAGTACATCATTTTCGATGTTTTTAATATGGGATTGTATCGATATATTACGATGTGAAATAGTAGTATACTACTACTGCTACTACTTCTACTTTATTGTATTATTGGAATTGTAGGCATCGATTTTTACTTATTTATTTATAGCCTGTATCGAGTTTCGAAGAAAATCCATATTTTAACTGGCCTTGACACCGTTGACCCATTCAAAACTTGCATGGCATTCGTGTCTTTCGTTGATTTTTTAAATCAACATTAGCGTACAGAGTATATCGTTAACTACTATAAGTTAGCAGACCTCACTGCGTAATGCGTAGTTGTTGATTAATCTGAATGACACCGAGTCGTTGTCCGACTTTAATTAACTATCGCCATTAATTGTTTTTCAGTTCAACAACTTTGCATGAGCGTTTGTCAAAAAATTCTCGGATGTTCTGCTGCTGTGTTCGCTTTTTCTTTCTCTTTCTTTTCTGAGGAAGCCGTAAATTAAAATTTGCGGTCAATTAATTTTTTCAGTCGATTGATTTGTCTATCAAAAAATTCTTAATAAATCGTTATTTTTAATTAACCAAAAACTGAAGTGTCTAGTTTTTCTTCCGACACCACACCACTATAAGTCGTACAAAAACAAAATATTCTTCACATTTTTCACGACCGGAATTTGATATCTGCTCTCTTTTGCTTCATTTAGTCAATGATTCGCTGTGGTCTAACCCAAGACAAATGGGATGTGGAAAAACAGAGTCTCCTCTACAGCGCTTACCAAATGTACAAAGCAATAAAGAGTAGCCTACTGTATTAAGTAGCTTGGGCGATTTGGATTTTTCTGTTTGGAAGGTTACCCGAAGAGTCTTTTAATGTTTCTCGGTGACCCAGGCTTCGTGGAGACGCTTCACCTTTATAATACGTCCCACTGGCATTCGCTTCACAAATGCCTTTTGTCTCGCCTTACGCATCTTTACATTCACAATGTTGTGGATTCTGAGTTCACCTCGTATGTACCCTTTCCTCAACCTTCCCAGCAAAGTACATTTCAACTTTCCGTAATTAGTGTCAGAGATGGTGGTTTTTTGGGGGGGGGGGGGAGAGAGAGAGAGAGAGAGAGAGAGAGAGAGAGAGAGAGAGAGAGAGAGGCATTCAGAGAAAGACAGACAGAGACAGAGACAGAGAGTGAGAGAGAGGAGAGGAAAAGGTGTAAAGCTACAGTAGTAAAAACCATGGGATTTGATTTTTATTGGAATATTGGACCTACTGATGATAACATACTTGAAAATAATGAACGAGTATACTCAGACAAAGTAACCTTTTTCAATCCGCCTTGTGACTTCTTTTTAATATATAGATGACGCGTTTGAAAGCATATGCTTCAACATCAGATCATAAAATGTCACTCGTAGGTTGTCATCGGTTAACAATCATTTGCACTGTATACGCGTCAGTAGGTGCGCACCAATTCGTTTGGTCGACCACATTGAGTATCTATATATTAATACGTGAAGAGAAAACTTTGTACCCCTTTTTAAGCATATTGCGCGCACGGAGGAGTATGAGATTTGGCATAATTAAAGTTTATATGGAGAAGGAGTGCAGAAAGCAAAAATTTATATATAATATGTGTTACAAATACATTAAATAAAATAAAATAAAACAATCATTTGCACTTGAAAATTCATTTAAACTTTTTCAAACAATGGTAATTGTTAAAAATAAAATAATTTTGTTGCCAGGCAATAAAATTATAATTTTTTCATTTTAGTGTACGTTCATACTGCCAATGTCAAACACATAATAGTCTGTCGTTCGTTTACGTTCATACTGCCAATGTCAAACACATAATAGTCTGTGGTCAAACAGTCGCACAGAGTAGAGATTGTCGCCAAAGAATTTTAAAATGTTGCCAACAAATAATTACTGACATATTGACTGAATGAGCTGTGAATTTTGTGTGATTTCAAATGTTCCTTTTTCAATAGTCTGTGGAGTGTATGTGAAGGCAAAAAAGCGTTTATTTTATATTTTTTATATTAGATATCTGTGTTTTATATATTAATATGCAGTTGAAAGTGAAATACAGCTTGCTTAATATACACCTGTTGCAAAATGAAAATTTTGTAGCAGCAATTTGAATTGACTTACTCTCGCCTAATTATTATTGGTGGTTTCAAAAAAGTGAGTACATTTTATTATTTTTAAATTAAACCCTGTCTAATCTTAGTTTCAGTAATTTCATTACATGTTTTTTTTACATTCAGATATTCGCACCTACTTCCATTATGCAAGAACATTGACGGGTCGGAGTGAGAGACAAAGAAGAAGGAATATATATTCGCGTGAAAGTCAAAATGATAATAGACCAAATGCAAATTTAAATAGTGTAAAAAGTATAACATTGACGGGTCGGAGTGAGAGACAAAGAAGAAGGAATATATATTCGCGTGAAAGTCAAAATGATAATAGACCAAATGCAAATTTAAATAGTGTAAATATTATACAAAATGATGAAATTATTTTGAGGGATACATTTAAATGCGCACTGAATGTCATTCGAAGAAATTTTAATACTTTTGATTGTGGATTAATGCATTTACAATGCAGGTTTTGCAATGCAAAACATTTCGAATCTGAGGTCACTTTACGTGAAAGGACTGCATTCACTTCATGTTGTCATAAGGGTAAAGCAATATTACCGGCCTTAAGTCAAAATGAATACTTTAAATCATTGTATGATGGACTTACTTCAAATGAACCTTCAATAAAAAGAAAGTCAAAAAATTATTTTGAAAACATTCGTAAATACAATTCATCATTTGCTATGGTTAGCTCAGAAGCTAAAATTTCGGATACAGTTACGCGTGGAGTGTATCATTTTAAAATACATGATGTTTTTTATCACAGATCAGGTCCAATGACTGCTGGATATGGTCGCTCACCATGTTATGCGCAATTATATTTTTATGATGTTGACACTGCTGTCAATTATAGATTACGTGAACACTATAATCAAACATGCAATAACCATATAATGCGCGAAATCTCTCTTGAATTGGAACGCATTAATCCTTTCGTTCGGTCATTCATTGCAATGAAAGATCATTGTCAGAGAGTTGAAAATCAAAATAAAGAAATTTGTATGCTCATTAAAGTAAATCGTGATTTAGATCTACGCCGTTATAATGATGCAGTTCAAACTGATGTAGCAGTAATATTTAGTACAGTTGATGGTGAGCCACCCTTTGAACGAAATATGGTTTCGTTTTCAAAAGTTAACGGTACCATTAAAAATATCTCTGTTTTGGATTCATCATTGGACCCTTTAGCGTATCCATTACTTTTTCCAAATGGTGATACTGGGTGGCATATCAATATTTCTCATAATGTACCAACTACATCTAATTCAAGAGCGCCCAGAAATAAATTAACCATGCTTCAGTATGCAGCCTATCGACTTGCAATTAGAGAAGATTTTAGCATGTTGCACCATTCACAAAAATTATTTCTGCAGTGGATAGTTGATATGTATGTGAGAATAGAGGGCACAAGGTTACATTTCATTCGACAAAATCAAACAAGTCTTAGGTCTGAAGTTTACAACAATTTAACAGATTATTTAGAATTGAACCCCAATGCCAATAATGTTGGCCGTAGAGTAATTTTACCATCTTCATTCAATGGATCTCCAAGAAATATGTATCAGAATTATTTAGATGCAATGTCAATTGTACAACATTTCGGAAAGCCTTCTTTGTTTATTACAATGATTTGCAATCCAAGTTGGTCTAAATAGTTAGCAATATTGGTGTAGGTGAGTCAGCTAATTTTCGACCTGATATTGTTGTGCGTGTATTCAAGTCCAAACTGAAAGCATTAATTGAGGGCCTTACACTAAAAAAAATCTTCGGTAAAGTTGAAGCACTCATTTATACAATTGAGTTTCAAAAGAGAGGATTGGCTCATGCTCACATTTTACTCTCTTTAAATGAGCAAGATAAAATTGTTAACGCTACCGATATTGATAAAGTTGTATCTGCGGAGATTCTTAACATTCAAACACATCCTACATTACATGAATATGTTTTAAAACACATGGTGCATGGTCCATGCGGTGTACTTAATCCAAATTCTGTATGTATGAGAGATGGAAAATGCACAAAAGATTATCCAAAACGATTTAATGAATTTACATGTGAATCATTAAATGGATATTCATTATACAGAAGGCGTGATAATGGTATTAATGCTGAAGTTCGCGGTAGTTGCCTCGACAATCGTTATGTTGTACCATACAATCCGTATTTACTTGTCAAATTTAATTGCCATATAAATGTTGAAGTATGCACTACAGTTAAAAGTGTTAAGTACATTTATAAATACGTGTATAAAGGCTATGACAGTGCATCTGTTGAATTAGGTTCAGAGAGAAATGAACCAGGTCAAGAAATACAAATTGATGAAGTTAAAAATTTTTTAAATGGCCGTTATGTCGGATCAGCTGAAGCTGTATGGCGCAACTATGAATTACCAATGCATTTTCAATCACATGTCATCGTTAGACTTGACATTCATACAGAATGTTTACTTTCGAGAAGGGCAAGAACGTCAAGCAATTGAAAATGGAAGACAAACAAAATTATTAGCATTTTTTGAATTGAATCGATCAGATCCATCAGCGCATGAATATAAGTATATTGAAATTCCTTTGCATTATGTGTGGGGAGATTCCCGAAAAAAAATGGAAGAAGAGAAGGCGTGGAGGTGATAAAATCATTACACGCATATATGTAGTATCACCAAAAGACATCGAACTTTTCCATTTACGATTGCTTTTATTACATGTCTGTGGTCCAAAATCATTTGAGGATGTTAGAACATACAATGGAATTATACACACTTCTTTTGTTGAAGCGTGCCATGCTCGCGGCATTGCTTCAAATGATAATGAATGGCGCGAATGTTTAAATGAAGTAAAAGAATTACATTCACCAAAACAAATGCGAAATTTATTTGGTTACATTTGTGCATTAAATGTGCCAGCCAATGCATTGGCGTTATGGAATGAATTTAAAGTATATCTTAGTGAAGATTTTTTGAGAGATTACAACGAAGAAGTATACTTTAACACAGCTCTATTAGAAATTGAAGATATTTTGAATGTTCATAATTTGTCATGTCAAGAACTTGGTTTACCAGTTCCCACGTATTCGCAGAGAACAGACGAAGCAAATGCTATTGATCCAATAGAACAAGAGTTTCTGTTTTGTGAGCATTATGAAACTGCAAATATTGAACAGCGTAATCTAATTGATCGTGTGATTCGTGAAGTTTTGCACCATGATACTGGATCTAATGTTTTTTGTTTAACCGCTCATGCAGGTTGTGGAAAAACATTCACACAAACAGCAATCATTCACAAATTAAATTCGCTTAATCTTAGTTGCATTGCAACAGCGTTCAGTGGCATAGCTTCAACTCTATTACTTGGAGGTAGAACTTTACACAATGTGTTTAAATTGCCTGTACCCATTTTGGAAAATTCTGTAGCGAATATTACCGCAAATAGTAGCTATGGACGTTACATAAATTCATCATCATTGATAATTATTGATGAAATTTCTATGTGGCCACTGCAAGTGTTGAAAATCATAGATAGATTATTGCAGAATCTATGCGATGAAAATGATAAACATAAACCATTTGGAGTGAAAACGATACTTCTGTGCGGTGATTTTCGGCAAATCTTACCAGTTGTCCCACATGGATCACGTGCAACTTTAATTGAAAATTGTGTCACGAGTTGGCATAAATTTGTTTATTTTCATAAAGTAACGTTTACTCAAAGTATGAGAGCCTTACCAAGTGAAATAGAATTTGTCGAATTCTTGAAAAAAAATTGGTAATGATGAAGCCCCACAATTCCCTCAGTTTGGTGAAAATATTATTGAAATACCTCAGCAATTAATAGGAGATGAAAATAATATTATTCATGAGGTGTATGGAAATATTTCCGAAAACATACTCTCAGATAACATATTGAAGTCAGTTATTTTAGCACCTAAAAATGATGATTGTACTTTTATTAATACTGATATACTTAATCGAATACCAGGTGAACAGAAAAAATATCATAGCTACGATAAAATAATTTGTGATGATGACAATGAAATCAATAACTATCCAGTAGAGTTTTTGAATTCTTTGACTATTAGTGGTTTGCCACCACATAAGTTAGTATTGAAAGTTAATTGCATCGTTTTACTGATCAGAAACTTAAATACAAAGGAAGCATTAGTCAATGGAACAAGAATGCGCATCAAGTGTATGCATCGTAATGCTATTGATTGCGACGTTTTAACTGGAACCGCACGCAATAAGAGAATTTTGATTCCACGTATAAATTTAACATATTCCGGTACTGTTTTACCATTTAACTTTCAAAGAACTCAATTTCCAATTATACCTGCATTTGCGATGACAATAAATAAGTCTCAAGGACAAACATTCGAAAAAATTGGAATTTTATTGAGGCAGCCAGTTTTTACACATGGTCAATTGTACGTCGCAGCAAGTAGAGTTCGATCATTCGATGGTTTGAGATTTTATATTTCCGAATATAATGGCCAAGGGCATTTAGCAAATGATGAAAGAGTTTTTACAAAAAACATCGTTTACACAGAAGTTCTGAATCATTAAATTCACTTTCAAACTATTTTAAGTTCAATGGACAACATTTATTTTTTTAACCGCCCGGTTTTTTTGATTTAATGAAAAATATATGAAAAAATACGAGGCACGTATTTTTTATTTCATTTTTTATTTTGTATTAATTTTTTATTTAAATTTTATATAATTCGAAAAAGATAGGCAAAATAACTGTGTAGCCTTGGCGAAACCTGGTCAGTATGGCAATAAAAAAAACCCAAGGAAATGTCCAAAAACGCGTTATTGCTTTTTAAATATGGCTTAGGCAAGCTAAACCTCATTTTTCCTATCTTTCATATTTTTCAAATAACTCGAAAATTAATGCATAGAAAAAAAAATAAAAAATTATATAAGCTTTGTAGCAGATAATCTTCAAACTGTTTTCGAATTTTGTACCTTACCAAAAATGAAATGTAATCCACTGGAATTGAAAACAATGTATCTTATACTTCTATGAATGTCAAGTCTCATTTTTATTAGCGTTTATTTGATTCAATAATAACATGAAAAAATTAAAACTGACAATGAATTATATCAAAAAATAAATACGAATACAAACTGTAATTGTGTTTTTTTTCAACTGTTACTAACATTAAATTTTAAATTTCATAGGTATTGCAGGGAATTAAGGCAAACAACACACGCTAATGACGTATTTGTACACGCTCGCAGCTGACGTAATAGAACAAAATTCAAAAAAATTATATGCAATGATTATAGAGGTATACTCTTTGACAAAAGAACCTCAATAACGTTCAAACTTAAAAATTTAATGAATTACGGTCGAATTTCGACCACTGGGCGACCACTAGTAATCATTATTACACAGCCAGTTTAATGAAAGATGATCAAAATGTGTAGATTTAGTGTAAAAACGCCCGAAAGTGTTTAGCACAAACTATTCGTGTCTGCTATGTCTACACTAACTTTTACATTATAGCAGCCCTAGGCACTCATTCTGTACTTCACAGTTAAAACTCTGCTACTCATTCATACATTCGTTTGAGGATATGTGACTGGCATAGTAATGTGTTTTGATGTTTGGTGTCTCTACAATAAATTCATACCCGGTTGTATTTGCCCAAATATTTGAAAATACTCAGGTTGGAAAGTTTTACTACTCTGAGTGCCACGACCAAAACAACAAAACATGTGTGCACCCCGAGCGCAACATGCACGCGCGCGTGCCAGAGTGCGTGCTGGAGTCAGTGCAAGCCGCTCGCGCTCGCACTGACCCCCAATATGCAGACTGCAACGCAGGCCGTGTGTCCGCCAAACGGGTGTGTGTGAGTGTGATCCCCGTGCCCTAATCGTACCAATCAAAACAGCAAAAAACCCCATATACCTCGAGTATTTCACAATGGGTAAACATTCCACGAGATGGATTTATTTGCAGATACACCAACGGAATACGTCTGTAATCGTTGACAATTTGAATTAAAATGAATTAATTCATTAGTTTCGTTCAATTGCTTAGGAACAGACAATTTATTGTTAACAATTACAACAATTAAAATTTAATAGTAAATTTTTGGAAGTACGTAAAAGTCAAAAATTCGTGTTAAATACTCTCATTTTGAAGAAAACAAGAGGTAAACTTTATTCTTGGATTTCGTTGACCATGACGTGTCAGTTGATTAACTAAATATAATTAAATCACTACCGACTCGGAACACAAATCGACTTCGTGTTCCGAGTCGGTGGTGATTTAATTATATTTAGTAAAATTTATTTTATCTAAAATTCATTAGTTTTCAGAATTCACCTTAATTAAAAGAATTTAAGATTCTAAAATTCTACGTTCTGTTAGATAATCTAAGATATTAACGTCTTTGCCTGCACAACGTCAAATCCGCCTCAGTTGTATCTCCAGCTCCCAATTATTTTTTCACGTCAAATTGTAGATTATAAAAGTAATCAATAGAGTAGCCTAATTAATCTCTGTTCTATTAAGTCATTTAATACTACATCGCTCTGCAGGCACAGTACTATATCAGTAGTCAGTACAGTACTGTGAACTGAAAAAAGCAATAGACAAACAATATTTAACTATCTGCTGCAATTAAGAGTAATGTTAATATAATTTAATGATTAAAATGAAATCATCGATGATTTTTAATTATTAAATTATTAATGATTGAATTTTTAGTGCTAAATATTTTATGTCATTTTTTCTGCACCGGAAATATTAATTAATTATTTAAACAGCTTAATTTGTGGTTTTATTTAACTTGATTTTAATTATTTCAACAGCCAAAGCAGCTTGCTCAATAAAACAAAACAAAAATATCGGTATGGAGAACCATACATGACTTCCGTGTTCTAAGATTTATATTTAAAATCATATTCGAAATGAAATATTTCCATAGAAACTACTTCTTTTTACTTATTGCTTCAGCCTTAAACCACAGTACTGTGGTCACTAACGTATACTACCTCACGTTTTCGCACTTGATTTTCACTGAGATGGAAGTCGATGGCACTGCCGAAAAATCTGGTTTTGCAGAAAACATTGGACTACGACTAAACAGCCCGGGAAGGAATTTTAACAAAGAACTACTTCTTTGTTGCCGATAACGTACACATAAAAAATTCTCCCCTCCCCCTTCAACTATAATTTTCATTTATAGAAAATTACCCCCACCCCGTTCACCTAACCTCTTCACTTATAGATATTTCATCTACGTTTCTACAGTGGATTATTATGAGCTTCTTATCAAGATACTTTATTTATCAAAATTAAGTACTTTACTCTTGTTAAAACATAAAACGTTGCAGGTAAACTACCCCTTTCTCTAAACCGATCTTCAACAAAATCAACAGACCTTGAGTTCTCTTTAATTCAAAAAGGTATGCAAAACATTATTTGATTCTGTTTGAATTTGCGGCTGTTATCGTTTGCCATAGAAACAAATTACCCTTGATAAGAAAAACGTTGCAGGTAAACTACCCCTTCCCGTTAACCGATCTTCACCAAAACAAAAGGTCTTGAGTACTCTATAAATCAGAGCTGTATGCAAAACATTATTTGATTTTGTGTGAATTTTCGACTCTTATCGTTTGCCATAGAAAATACCCTTTTAAAACATAAAACGTTGCAGGTAAACTACCCCTTTCCCTTAACAGATCTTCAACAAAATCAACAGACCTTGAGTTCTCTTTAATTCAGAAAGGTGTGCAAAACATTATTTGATTCTGTTTGAATTTGCGGCTGTTATCGTTTGCCACAGAACCATACATGACTTCCATGTTCTAAGATTTATATTTAAAATCATATTCGAAATAAAATATTTCCATAGAAACTACTTCTTTCTACTTATTGCTTCATCCTTAACCACGGTACTGTGGTCACTAACGTATACCACCTCACGTTTTCGCACTCGATTTTCACTGATGATGGCAGTCGATGGCACTGCCGAAAAGTCTGGTTTTTCAGAAAACATTTGACTAAAGCTAAACAGCCCGGGAAGGAATTTTAACAAAGAACTACTTCTTTGTTGCCGATAACGTAGTACGCATATACAAAATTCTCCCCTCTCCCTTCAACTATAATTTTCATTATAGAAAATTACCACCACCCCGTTCACCTAACCTCTTCATTTATAGATATTTCATCTACGTTTCTACAGTGGATTATTATGAGCTTCTTATCAGGATACTTTATTTATCAAAATTAAGTACTTTACTCTTGTTAAAACATAAAACGTTGCTGGTAAACTACTCCTTTCCCTTAACCGATCTTCAACAAAATCAACAGACCTTGAGTTCTCTTTAATTCAAAAAGGTATGCAAAACATTATTTGATTCTGTTTGAATTTGCGGCTGTTATCGTTTGCCATAGAAACAAATTACCCTTGATAAAAAAACGTTGCAGGTAAACTACCCCTTTCCCTTAACCGATCTTCACCAAAACCATCAAGTCTTGAGAACTCTACTATTCCGGGCTGTATGCAAAACATTATTTGATTCTGTTTGAATTTACGGCTCTTATCGTTTGCCATAGTAAATACCCTTGTTAAAAAACGTTGCAGGTAAACTACCCCATTTCCTTAACCGATCTTCACCAAAAACAATAGATCGTGAGTACTCTACAAATCAGGGTAGTATGCAAAACATTATTTGATTCTGTTTGAATTTGCGGCTGTTATTGTTTGCCATAGAAAATACGCTTGATAAAAAAACGTTGCAGGTAAACTACCCCTTCCCCTCAACCGATCTTCACCAAAAACAATAGGTCTTGAGTACTCTATAAATCACGGCTGTATGCAAAAAATTATTTGATTCTGTTTGAATTTGCGGCTGTTATCGTTTGCCATAAAAAATACCCTTGTTAAAACATAAAATGTTGCAGGTAAACTACCCCTTTCCCTTATCCGATCTTCACCAAAATCAATAGGTCTTGAGAACTCTACAATTCAGGGCTGTATGCGAAACATTATTTGATTCTGTTTGAATTTGCGGCTGTTATCGTTTGCCAAAAAAAAAAAATTACCTTGATAAAAAACCGTTGCAGGTAAACTACCCCTTTCCCTCAACCGATCTTCACCAAAAACAATAGGTCGTGAGTACTCTACAAATCAGGGCTGTATGCAAAAAATTATTTGATTCTGTTTGAATTTGCGGCTGTTATCGTTTTCCATAGAAAAAAAATCTACAGATAGACAGACAGACACACAGACACACACACACACACACACACACACACACACACACACACACACACACACACACACACACACACACACACACAGACACTTTTCGAAAAACGACTTTTTTTCATGTTTTGAGTGTAGTACAATCAGAATCTGCAATAATCTCGAACACGATTTTTTTTGCCATCACCATACTTCCATTTCCTTAAGGAATATGGAAGTAAAAAGAAAACAAATTTTTAACTTTTATTCAGTTAATTTGATTTTAACTTTAACTTTAATCAGTTACTTTTTGGGGGTTACTTTCATCAGTTAAAACATTTTATTAACTTTCCCAAGTCTGCTGACTGCATTATGGATTTTGCAACTAAACTATTCCGTTTTAAAACGTTAAAATGGTTTTGAATTAAAGTTATTAACAAACGTTTAGAGAGCCTTCGTTCAGGAGCCGCGGTTGGAAAAGAGAGAAAAAAATAAGTAATTAACAGAACAACCTAGCGCTCCAATATATACTCGCCCTGCAATCAGTGGATTAGAATTACAAGAGGGAAGAAACAACTTTATTAAAAAAAGTACTAAGTTACCACATCAGTACTACTGGTATATTAAAACGAAGTATCTGTCAACAGAAATCAGCAGATCACTTCTATTAATAAAAATACAGTGAAAATTTTGTTACAGTAAACACAAAAAAGTAAATTTTCTTTAATACTCTTATGATAAGCTATGATTTTTTTTTTAATGTGGGCCAGTTTTAAATCGTCGTGATGCATGTGACGAATGTTACGTAACGATAAGCGCAAACGCAGATAACGTAAATTAATGCATTCCATCATTACGCTGCCATTTAGATAACGTCCACGTTGTACACGCATGTTGTGAACCAAGGTCGGCCGCAAGATCGATTCATCTCTGATCTACACAACTGCTACGTTATCCGTTTCTGTCACTGTGTGTAACCTAACAGGTGGACGTACACGTCTGAACCATATACGAATCGACTTTCACAAGTTGAATGCCTGCCTGGCCACCTTTTCTAAGACAATACAGAGTCCAGCAGAGCCAGAGATGATTTTCCTGTAGAATTTTTGTATTTTGGACGGAAATTTCATTCTTAACTCTGCCAACCACCGTAGTTTTTGATCCACTGGCTAATATTCTAAACGCTCTTTCATCGATATTTTGAAATAACTTTATTTATATAATACAATTATAATTCTTTTTATTACCAACAAAGTAGTTTAGGGGTTAGGCAAGGTAGATTGCCCTATGTGAGTCGTTCACTGAGTTAGTGGTGTGTCATTGAATCCGTGGCTGTATTGCAGCGTGCAGCGTCCGGGTCAAGCCCGATGGCTGACTAAGCCCGTGGTGGTTCAGTCGATTGGTTACTATGGCTGAAAAGGTTTGCGCTAACGCTATTTTTAGTTAGACGGCGGAGGATGTACTAGTAGGCTTAATGTAGTGGCACTGCTTCTGGCACGATTCAGACGACAGGTATCGTCTGTCTCGAGCACAGTTAGCAGATTTGTTGGTCGCTTCTCGCGAAGCAGAGAGGTTCCGTGCTGGTGGCATAGCAAGCAGCGTGTGCAAACTTGCTATAATATGTGTCCCTAAAGGAAATGTGGAAAGCAAATTTGTGGGATGGTAAACTCTTGGGGTGCTAACAAGACAGTTGCAGCCAGCGGCTGGACAAATGCTGACAGTGTGGGAACTCGAAGGCTTCCACGAATTACGCCGTTTGTGAAATTAAGGAGATCCCGACAAGGAACGGAATATTTTCGATTGGAATCACTCCAGCCTACACCTATATGTGGTCGAAAAGAGCGACCACTACGCGGGAACCGCATATGTCAGTACCGAGCTTAGAAACAAGAGATAAGCCAGGTGGTAATGTCCACAAAGCCAGATGGTTGCGACACGAGAGCAGGGGGTACATAAGACGTTAAGTTTGGATGTTTTAATAACTTGCAACACTAATTTGCTCCGTAGTAAGAAATTAAAAGCAAAACGCACACACAAACAGATGCTCTAACGCAGTTAAACAAGATAAGAAAATTAAAAATTCAAAATGTTTAAAGAAAACTGAATTTTATTATTTTTTTTTACGCATATTAGGCTGCAGATCCCGTTTGGGAAATTGTGAGCAGGGCATGGACGTTTTGGTGAGTGTTGATTACATGTATGTTGTACACGTATAACAAATTATGGGGCAATGTTAATTACGGGACAAAGTTTGGTTTCGTACGAGGATAGGCGTGCCGATTTTTTTTATTTTAACATAATTTGTTTAAAACTTTTTTGGGGGAGTTGTGAAAGTCAACTGTTACATATAAAATCCGAAGTGAGTAATTGTTTTTAATATAGTTGGAGGTACTCTTAATTTTTTAAAAATAAAGTTTCAGTATTTTCGTGGCTGTTGGGATGTAGATAGAGCGGGCTTATTATGCCACTGGACCCAGCGATCATTTTCACACCACGGAATCAAAAATGCTAAGCAGAATTTACATAGGTGGACAGATTTGTGATTGTTGCTATACCAGCAATTGTTGTGTTCATTAAAATGTGGGTAATATTGAGGAACATCCATAGGAAAGTTTAAAACACTGAAATAGAAAATACTTTCGTGATACTTTAAATTACCCTTTAGGACAAGGGAAGAAGTGAAATATGAGAAAAGAATTTGGAGAGAGAGGAGTCCACGCTGGTGGATACGGATTTAGTGCACTCGATGTACCCAAGTTGGATTCTCACCTTGCTTCAACCTGTCTTCGGTAGAATCTCTTTCTCTTTAATGTTTCGTATCTGGTCTCTTTTGATCAACTCTTGGTCTTTTCGACCATTTTTCATACTTCAACGGTACTCTGTAATTCTTGTTTTCCCCATTTTCTTTCATGCTATCCGGTAAGGGCCGGCCGGGCCGGGGTGTGGCAAATAATCACCGGACCTAGGAGCGGAAGAGGAAAGTTTTCCATCGGCACAAGGGCCGAAGAGCCTAGGTCTTGGGTTCCCTAATGTTAATGATGCGGCCCGTGGGACCGAAAAAATGTTAAGTATGAACTGATCGTGATTGTCGATTTACTGTAGTAATTAATTCGCCAGGATGCAGAAATGATGAAGAGAGAATGGACTGTCGTTAATACGTTTATTGGGAATTATTCACATATACAGCATTGAAATTGTTAAGTTTCACCTTTGAATAAGAGATTGGCTAATGAGCGCATCGTAAATACAAGTCGTAATGTTACATGAATAATTAATTTAATGAAAGGGCCTAGAAGGCCATATATGAAGTCTTGGGCCTAAGGCCTACATTAATTGTCGTATGATGAATTGTATGAATATAGGCGCGAGTACGCGACACTCGAATTACGTGAGAACACGTATTAGCAATGTATTGCTAGCATATTACATGTATGCAATATATATAATGTTGTAAGGCCTAAATTAAATAATTGTCGCGACAAAGAAGAAAAATGTGACAGGATAGCAGCGGGCGCAAGGCCGACCGCCGCTAGCGAACGTATGTAACGAACTGTCCGGTTGTACGGACATGAATTGAGCAAGTTAAAAGCGCAGATTAGCCAACCTATAAATGCAAAAATTACCGCGGTACTGTACATAACTGCCCGCAAAACTCAATAGATTTTTTAATACATTTTAGTAACTTATTATATAAAATACAGAGTTCTTAATAATGAAAGTTAATCTCAGTAGGCTGCATTGTACCTTGAGTTGTAATCTTAGATAACAGCTGTACATTAATTGTTTAGCGATAAGCTTGAGTAAAGATAAGCTTTAATAAAGATAAGCGTTTAGTAGGCCAAGGTTGGCGTGCAAGTGATTTTATGCATGAATGAAAATGTAAGCGCTGGCAATGTATTGCCCAAATATATTGTATGTATACAATATTGAACGATATAAAACATGAAAATACATAATTTGACAATGTTTAATAATGAATGATCGGAAACTCATCACATGATGGCCCGATAAATTGTAACCCTATGCAAGTCATAGATGGTTACCGTGAAATAGTTGAGGCCAGTAGACCTGTACAGAGTATTGCATACAATGAACAAATAAATTGTCACAAATTATACATGTTTAGACGTAAATCTAGCATGGCGTCATAAAGTTGAACGAGTCATGCTATACCTGAAGTTTCAGGAATTTACAATATATTGTTGTGTGAGAACAAGCTATAGATGGCTGACTGATTGCGAGCACATATGTAATGACATGTATGTCATAATTAAGCAGGAATAATAATTGTGCAATGCATAATCACAAAATACAAAATACCATATAAAAATACAATATAAAAATAAAATCTAGTCGTGGCATGGTTACAGACAGTAGACGCAAAAAACAATATGTTTTACATAAATGCAAGTTATATAATAAATACAATAAACACAATTTAGTTAATTACAAATATGAATAAGCGCAATAGCATAAGTAACAAATACGACACTGTGGTTACAAATGTAATACATGAGTTGAACAATTGAGAAATACATTCATAGAACAATAAATTACACATATTAACAACTGTGCAAGAAATGCATACATGGTTGTATAACTGCAAACCATGCGAATATTAAGTAACAAATTTTTATAAAACAATACCACCGAAAACATGACACATACCCAATACCATCAAAATGTAAATGTGTAGGACATAGTATGCCACACAAAATATTAACATATAAATACAAAATAGCAAATATACCACCATGAAACTATGATGAGTATAGAGATGATAGCACAGTGCATGGTTGTGAACTTACAAGTCACATGCAAATTTAGTATAGAAACACGCAATGGTGTAAATTGTCATGAAAATGTTGTGATGATACATATCACAATTAGGTTGACCAAATGGTCATATAATAAAGTAATAAGCCAATGGCCGAGTAAAATAGCATTGTGCTACATGATCATAATAACCTTGTGTCAAGTCTCGTCCCGCGCTGGCAACAGACATAGCTTATGTACTGGTCTCCGCAAAACACCAGTAGGCGTGCGAATGTCTACGACTCTAATTAAGTTATCTGGGCCGGGAAATGTGGCGGTAATTACACAAAATTTCCAGGCTAATGGAGGTAGGTTATCCTCAATAAGTAAAACTAGGTCCCCAATGGAAACATTATCCTTAGCGAATTTCCATTTGTGTCGTTGTTGTAATTGGTGTAAATAGTCGCGAGACCAAGCCTTCCAGATGACTTGGACAAACTTCTGGAGAATTTGCCAACGTCCAAGACGAGAGATAGGAACATGAGATGAGTCTGGGTCCGGTATCGCCGTTAATGGTGCGCAAATCAAAAAATGGCCAGGTGTATGTGGCACCGGATCATTTACATCCGATGAGATGGCAAATAAAGGGCGAGAGTTTAGACATGCCTCTATCTGAGACAAAACTGTCGTAAACTCCTCGAAGGTGAGTATCGACTTGCCTACCACGCGCCGCAAATGAAACTTTAAACTCTTTATGCCGCTCTCCCAGAGACCACCAAAATGAGGTGACGAGGGCGGAATAAATGACCATGAAATACCCTGAGAGGCCGTGAATGATTTGATTGATGAGGTGGCGTCCTTATTATGCCAAAGATTGTAGAGGTCATGTAAAACATTGCGGGCCTTCCTAAAGTTTGTGCCATTGTCAGAATATAACTGACTGGGTATGCCCCTGCGGGACATAAAACGACGTAAGGCAGCTATAAACGCACTGGCTGTAAGGTCGGAAACCAATTCCAAATGAATGGCCCTGGTTGCTAAGCAAATGAACAAAGACACGTATGCCTTAGAGAGAGTTCTGGATTTCTGCCCGCCATGACGAATCATGAAGGGACCACCATAATCAACCGCGCAGAATAGAAACGGCCGCGATGGAGTGACTCTAGGAGATGGTAAAATACCAAGCCTCTGAACCTGCTGTTTGGCAGTAAACCTGAGACACTTGACACATTTACGAATGATGGAGCGAATGACTAACCTGGCATTAATAATCCACCAACGTTGACGAAGTGAGTGATGCACGAGTTGAGCACCAGCGTGAAGTAGACGAATGTGTTCGCGTTCAATAATAAGGCGAGTAATATGAGCCGATGGATGCAAGACAATAGGATGTTTAGTGTCGTAAGGTAATTGCGACTGCTGTAATCGCCCGCCTACGCGTATCACTCCAGAATCATCAAGAAACGGGTCGAGAGAAGACAACTTACTCCTGATAGAGACAGAAGACCCATTACGAAGACAATTAAGCTCGGCAGCAAAGTGGATCGACTGAGATTGTTTTATGAAGAAATTAAGAGCATGATGAATTTCGACGGGGGTAAGAGCGCCCGTTATTTTGTCAGCACTGGAGAGTCTAATATTTTTGATGAACCGAAAACAGTAAGCGTATACGCGAGTCAGACGGTGCAACGAAGAAAAGTCCTTAGAAAGGTCGATAGCCAGGGTAGACATTAGAGAAAGGTTGGGGGTTTGTTTCTCTTCCGCAGTGACTTCAGAAGACGACGGATTAGAAGGTAAAAAGGGTGGAAAAGGATTGGACTCGGAAGATTGAGACAAACAAGCGGGACCGTGCCACCAAAGCGAGCAATCGCGCAAAACGTCAGGGTGACACCCCCTAGAGATAATATCAGCAGGATTGTGTCTAGAATTGATGTGATGCCATGTATAGGCTTGCGTAAGACGCTGAATCTCGGCAACACGATTAGCGACGTAGGTTTTCCACCTCGTGGACTGGGCATGAATCCAGTAAAGAGACACCATGGAATCAGAATATAAATGAACACTATTAATAAACGAATAAAGCGCAGGAACGACCTTAGATACGAGTCGCGATAACAACAAGCAAGCACAGAGTTCGATAATAAAGTTTGCGTAATCACGCGCAAGCTTAGAATCACGCCTGAATCGGCGTTCTAAATTCAAAAATCTTGCTTCAGCATTGGTATAAGATTCCCCCACTGGAGATGGTCGGACCTAAATGGTAGTGAAACAACGAACCTACCCCCTTGATTGCGATGAGTAGACCCCACGAAATGCTCCTCACAAGCTGACTCGTTATCAGGTGTATTATCAGGGATATTTTCTGCTTCCCAGAATTTTTCGAGAGACTGCAAAATTTGACCGTTGTTGTTCCTAGCAAGGAACGAAACAGCAGGACCCTTATAACGGCAATGTTTGGGCAAATTGCCTGCCAAAATGTAGCCTAACTTTGTTTCCTGAATAATGGGAAAATGAGGACCGCGTACGTATTTGTTGGCTAAAATTAAATCTAGGTAGAATTGCGCCCCTAACAGTATGTCGATTTCGGATGATATATTGAAATTTGGGTCAGCAAGAAAAATGTTGTCTGGAATGTTAAACTGATTTATGTCAAACGATTGTGCTCGCAGATTATGGGTTAATGCAGATAAGATAGCACATTTTGCCTCGAAGCTAAATCTCTGATAACGAGAAATAATGCGTACAGACGCGAGATTAGTGGCATGACACGTGGTATTATTTATACCTGTAATCGGTATGTTGAATTTAGTCAAGTTAAGCCGTAATTTCTTGGCAAATGATTCCGTACAAAAATTTATTTGTGAACCCGCATCCAAAAGAACTCTTGCCTTTTGTCGGTTGCCAGCCTGTTCAATGACAAACACAATTGCTGTTGATAAAAGAATATTATTCGTGGATTGTAATTTGAGTGAACAGTAATTACTGCTGCTGGCAGAGATTGGCTTCGGCACATTGTTTATGTGCAACAATGTATGGTGTCGTTTTGAACAGATCTTACATGCCTGCTTAATCTTACAATTAGATACAAAATGATCTGATCTAAGACAATTGGTACAACATTTGTGATTTGATATAAACTGTCCTCGCTCAGCGGTGCTTAATGCACGAAATTTATCACACATGTAAATTGGATGATTAGATTTACAACACAAACATGAATAATTACTTGACGCTGAGTGATAACTCTTAAATGTAGTACTGCCAGCAGCGTTTCGTGATTTATGTTTGTCAGATTTATTATTGAATCTTAAACTTAACTTGTTGAGTTGCTGTCCGGCATCGATAGGCAGTGTATTTTCTAACAGCTGTCTAGGTGCGTTTAAAAAATGAGTGAAATCTTGAAAGTTAGGAAGATTATCAGGGTCTATAGACTCCTTCCATAATTTAAAAGTAGTATGGTCGAGTTTTGCTGATAATAATTGTATAGTGATAAGTTCGAATGAATTCACTGACAGTTGCATTGCCGCCAGTGAATTAACGGAAGACGTTATTGTATTTGTGAATTCTGCCAAACTTTGGACAGAGTCTTTAATTGTTGTCTTGACTTCAAGTAAATTTTGAATGTAGTATTTTGCTAGTATGAACTTGTTGTCATACCTTGCGGACAGCAAACTCAACGCTATCGAGTAGTTTTCATTACAAATAGGTAGTGATTTAATTAAGTCTAACGGCTCATTTTTAGAGAAGAATGCAAATAATGTAGTTTCTGCACTGACGTTAGATCGGATCTTGCATGCACCAAGTCCGAAAAAATTGAATAAAAATGCTGCCATTCCCAGATATTGCCTGTGACGCAGGGCAAACTTATCGGTTTTAATTGCATATGGCCCGTTAATACGGGAGGTACAGTCTGAACATTAAAGGTATCAATTAATTGTAAAATATTAGCTTCTGTGGAATATAACATTTCTTCGACCTCAACTCGGTCTTCTTGAGCAGCGTTTATGTCTTTGCAAATAAGTTCGATTTCGGACTGTACCTCATCGTATTTCGTTGCCAAGCTTTTCAAACTTTCAAGTCTGACTGTTAAAAAGTGTTTTGTATTAGAGTTTCTATCAAAGTTACTGACAGCTGATTGTATACGCACTATTGCGGACTTTAAGCCGCCTCTCTTTCTGACTAACACTTTGAGGCCTTCTTCAGCCATTGTACGCACCTTGAAATGATGTTAGTGAGGTGATACCTTGTGGCGATGTCCTGAAGCGTCGACGCCGTGGAGAAGATGGCAAACACACAGCTCGGAGAGATGACTGCTTTGACTGACGTACTGAAGCTAGCAGGTGTAAGCTCTTGCAATGATGTCGTCAGGAGGCTCAAAGGCGACGAGCGAAATGCTGGTTGAATCACGCCACGGTCGTATCAGCGGATATGCTGAGTCGCCCGTGATGGCCAGAAATTGGGGCAGAAAAATAATAAATAGGTGAATGATGTATCCGGGAATCCAGGTCCGGAGCGACTAAAAATATGTTAAAGATGCGGCCCGTGGGACCGAAAAAATGTTAAGTATGAACTGATCGTGATTGTCGATTTACTGTAGTAATTAATTCGCCAGGATGCAGAAATGATGAAGAGAGAGTGGACTGTAGTTAATACATTTATTGGGAATTATTCACATATACGGCATTGAAATTGTTAAGTTTCACCTTTGAATAAGAGATTGGCTAATGAGCGCATCGTAAATACAAGTCGTAATGTTACATGAATAATTAATGTAATGAAAGGGCCTAGAAGGCCATATATGAAGTCTTGGGCCTAAGGTCTACATTAATTGTCGTATGATGAATTGTATGAATAGAGGCGCGAGTACGCGACACTCGAATTACGTGAGAACACGTATTAGCAATGTATTGCTAGCATATTGCATGTATGCAATATATATAATGTTGTAAGGCCTAAATTAAATAATTGTTGCGACAAAGAAGAAAAATGTGACAGGATAGCAGCGGGCGCAAGGCCGACCGCCGCTAGCGAACGTATGTAACGAACTGTCCGGTTGTACGGACATGAATTGAGCAAGTTAAAAGCGCAGATTAGCCAACCTATAAATGCAAAACTTACCGCGCTACTGTACACCTAATGAAGCCCAGAGGGGGACCAGAGTCTCAAAAGTAGTAAAGAAACAAGTCGGATGGAGGTAATGCCTCATATTAAATACAATACTGTTTGCGGATGATTAAGTAATTATCCAAAACAACGAATACGAGCTCCAGAAAGCGGTGCTCCACTGATTACGAGTTAACACAAGTGTGTTCGAATTACAACATGCAAATTTTTCTGCAGAAGACAAAAACTATGACTTTTATGGGTAAATACCCGTTAATTCATCAGGCGTTATCTAGAAAAAACCAGGAAAGAGACTCGACTAAAATTTTATGAGATAGTGGCTGTGCCAGTGTTATTGAATGGTTCTGAAACATGGATTTCGGCGAAGAAACATCTGAGTAGGATATAAGCATAGGAGATGTGATTCTTACCATTTGTTAAAGGGTGCACATGAAGAGATAGACTTGAGTTGAAAACTTTTAATATCCAAGATCGTATTACAGAAATCAAAGAGAGACAGATTGCTCATCTGACTAGGTTGCTAGATAGCAGGTTGCCTTAGAAAGTTTGGCAATATAAGCCTTTTTGACAAAGAAGTAAACGAAGGTTTAGGAAGCGTTGGTCAAGTGGGGTCTTTGAGAAGCGTGTATTCCCTTTACGGCGGGAACTGACGATTCGCCTATTCCTTTGTGGAAGAAAAAGAAGAAGGAGTAGGCTACATGCAATGGCAAAGCACTTATACAGTACACGAGGGGGAAAGAAGAGACGTGAGCGTCCGGTAATGAAGTGGACACCGGAACAGTGTCAGTACTTGCAGTGAAGTAGTAGTAGTAGTAGTAGTAGTAATAGTAGTATAGTAGTCAGAGGCGGTTGGATCCAAAACTAAATTACAGAAAAAAATTTACAAAAATTTACTACTACTTTTTTAAATTGTGGTCCTTATCAGCCCCACTACAAAACTAAACATTTGTCAAAATCAAACACCAGCTCTAATCTTAACTACTATCGTTCATTTTTTTTAACACGTTCTACCTAAAATTCTCTTGTAAGCAGAACGTATTTTAAAAATTTCAACAAGGCTCGCTCGAAGATGACACTCGCAGTTTTTCGCAAATGAATCTAATCACTACATCTTTAAGAGCATCTCTAAAGACAAAGACTGTATCCAGCCGCTTCACCATCAACCGTGGCTCTACAACCCTTGGTGGGTCTTGGCCTGCTCCAAGAGTCGATTCCATTCCTCCCTATTGCATGCCTTGGCTTTCCGGTTTCTTATTCCAGCTTTCCGAGGTCCTTCTCTATTTGGTCTTTGAATCTACTTCGGGGTCTTCCCCTTTTTCTACTACTCATTGGTTTCTGGTAGAAAATATGTTTCGTAGGCTGTCCTTCCTCCATTCTCTATATGTGTCCAACCCACCTTAGCCTGTGTATTTTGATTAGCCTGACAATGTCCAGCTCTTTGTAAAGATCGTATAGTTCATAATTATAGCGCCTGCGCCACATTCCATTTTCTTGTACTCCTCTAAATCCAGCCTCTTATTTGTGAAAATGAATAGACCTCCTACCGTTTATTTGAGCCATCAAACTACATGGATTCATGGTTGATTTCTGGCCGTCATACAGCATTGGACACAAAGAGTAAGGAAAGGTCAAGAAACAAACAATATGACGACACAATGATGAAACTATGGAAACTTTTTAAAAATGTTCGAACCACCGAAACCATCACTTACAGTTTGAGGCTTCGGGATGATGCCACCATCAGTGACATGTTTTCGATTGTCGTGCGGCTAACCTGACGATGAAGTTCTTTAGAAATATCAGTAAACTTTATTACCTTTTTAGATACACGTTTATACGTATATTACGTATTTTATAATGCTTTAAACGTGTAGACCTCCTTTGTAATAACCTGATGTAAACTTATACGGTAATATAAAATATAAGTACATTATTTGTGTCTGTACAACTTTTGAATTGATGCGTTCCGGCACCTATAATTATAGAATTCAACCACTGGTAGTAGTAGCAGAGTAGAATTTGCAGTGACGTGTCAAAATCACTTGAAACATCGAGAGGCGTTACGTCGGCGGGCAACACGACGGGCGCGATAGTGTCACATCACGAGTCTTAAAATTTTGCTCCAGGTATTGGTGATCTTTGTTAGCTAAAGTGTGGAGTTTTCGGTAAATGTTCAATGAGTAAGGATTAAATGTTAACATCCATTTTTGTTCCGTTTCACGGATGAAGCTTTCATTTTCTCAGCCTTCTGATGTTCCATTTACCCAGGGCCGGAACTAGCCCTCCTTTCACCCGGGGCAAGGGTATATTTCGCGCCCCCTCCTCCCCCTCCACACCATACTCACTCCATTTAAAACTATTTAACAAAAAACAAAAGCATATACTTTCCTGTACTTCAGTCAATGCTATTAATTACAGCTTCGTAGCTTTACTCATCAACACACTACACTATAGTGCAAACAGATCAAGTGAAATTCAGTTGTGAAATTACAGCACTCCTCTATTGTATTTTGTGTAATAATTTTTAACGGAATCTAAAAAGTAAAAGGTTTTTTCTTCATTTGTTAATCTGAAATTACAGAAGTGGGTAACACATTAAGAAATGAGACATTCAGTTAAACTTCAAATCATTCTTAAGTTTATTTGGTATTTTGGTTATAAATTGGTACAGTATTCATGTAGTACTTTACTATTTCAATTTGGAAAACATTGAAAGTAAATTAGATTTTTACATGAGTTTTGGGTACTAAATTTACCAAGAGTCCTTATTCATTCTTGAATCTAAATAAATCAAATTTTCACTTTTCGAGCTTTTTTGGCAGCAAACGTGTTAATAATGTCATCAAAAGAAATAGATGATGTTCTCTGGTGCTCGATAGAAATGATGCTCAAGTTAGAGAGTCTGTCTTGTTCCATTGTGCTCCTCAAGTAGTTTTTGACTACTTTCAATTTACTGAAGCTTCTTTCGGCTGAAGCAACTGTAACTGGTAAAGTTAGAAAAATCTTCAATGCCGTAGTCAAGTTTGAATAAACATCTTGAAGCCCATGTTTATAAATAATCTGGAGCATAGCCTTTGCATGTGCCGTTTTTAATCCGTCGTCAGTTTCCATCGCATGGTGCTTGAAGCTTTCTACTTCTTGAAAAAGTTCTTCTTTGTTCAAATCCGTTTTGTAGGAATCCGCGACTTTTTCAGCTTCTAACCTTAGCTCTGCAACACTCATTTTATTCATTATTTTTCCATTCAGGAAACTAAATTTAAAGTTTACTTCTTCCAGAGCTTTAAATCGGACATTCATGTCGTTTAAATGCTGTCAAATATTCCCCTCAATCCCACTTTAAAAAAGTCTTCTTGCGATAATCCACTGATCTCATCTTCACACCTCTCGTCAAACATTTTCTTTTTTTTTCATTTTCCGTTTTTCCTCAAATTCTTGAGGGACATCAAGGCTTTCAGCTATTCTTCTGGCTTCCGAAATAGCATCTTCTGGTGCATTGCTCCTTATTGATTCTAAATCTGTTATTAAGCCCTTGATGTGTCTTACAGCTGTGTCTACGGTGACATCATCCCTTTGTAGGTATTTATTTACGCGATCAATTTTTTGCAGCATTTTGCTCCAGAAGCAGGTTAGGATTCAAATTCGCAAATGTTTTGTACCAAACATCTAGCTTCCGCTTTTGTTTCAGCGTTACAGAGCGAACTTTCGACCAATTCCTCCAAAGCATAATTCAAATCGTTTAAATGCTTTTGAAAAACATCCACCGACTCCTTACTTGCTGACCATCTGGTCTTACTCAGGGATTTTAAGGAAATCGGCACATGCTTCTTTAAAACTTCCCATCTTGAAGTAGAAGATGAGAAAAAACAAACAGACGATTTACTATGCCAAAAAAAGATTGGGCTTGTGGAGAAAGCTCAGCAGCATGCACACCAACTAAATTTAATGAATGAGCTGAGCATGGTACAAAACATGCCAGCTTATTTTCTGTTAGAATTCTAGTTTGAACTCCCTTATAGATGCCGGGCATGTTAGCTCCATTGTCGTAAGACTGGCCTTTGCAATTTTTGATGTCCAATCCGTCATTTTCTAATTTTTAAAAAATTTCTTCCGATATTCCTAACCCCGTTTTGTCACGGGTAATGAAAAAATCTATAAAACTCTGTTATTTCAGGCCCAGTTTCAGTCATTTTCACATACCGAACAATTTGGGTCATCTGTTCTTTGTGGCTTATATCGGGAGTAACATCAAATATAATTGAAAACTATTTGGCATCTTTCACATCTTTGAGAATATCTTCTCTTACATTGCTGCTAATTAACGTGAGAAATTCATTTTGAATCTTGTGGGAAAAATACCCAATCTGACCCTTTCTATGGCGATTGATATGATCACATAAATCAGCATTGTAATGGGAAATCAAATCGATTGTGTTTAAAAACCTCCCACTTCTTGGATCACCAAAATTATCTAGCTCAGATGATCCTCTGATGGCCCTCCTTGTTTTGCTAAAAAAAACTATTGCGTCAAGGTCAATGATACAGCGAAGCACTTGTCGCCAGTGAGTTTCTTCTCTTGCTGTATGTTCCTGTAGTTCTTTATCTATTCCTCCCTTTTTCATTGACGTTTCAAGTGATTTCCAAGAACAAAAACAACGCTTGTGATTTTGCGAATTTTCATGATCTGGAATTCTTTCACTCACCTTTTTCCATTGGGTGAAACACTCTTCTTTAGCTAAAAATGACAAGCTAGTTGTAGATTCTTTAAAAGTTTGTGAAAATAGCCTACATGGGATGCAAAATAGTGCACTTTTAATCTTGCTATAACCTAGCCAGGATCTTTTTACTTGCTCTCCATTAGACAACAGTTTGAAAAACCAGTCCTTTGTGAGGCTACGGCCCTCCCTCATACTTTTACTTAGATCTAGCTCTTGTTCATTATCTTTATCTAACCTCATTTTCGTTATGTAACATCTCTGATGATCAGATATTGTATTTGGCCATGACCCTGGGTCGTTAATATCAAAATCTAACTGTGAGTCCTGAAGCTCTTTGTTTCTATAAATTTTTGAGCTATTATCTATCATGCTCGAAACTGCAGAATCGTCCGTTTTACTGAGAGCTAGCTGTTCAGCGATTTCTATATCTTTAGCAGTACTTACAGTGTCAGTGTTCGTGGCTTCCATATGTACATAGTTAGACTGGTCGGCCTCAACTGGATGTTCTTCTCCTTGTGAACCTTCTTCGTCTCGTTGTTGCCAGCTTACCTCACCTAAAAGTTAGAACCGTTTATTGGTCACTATTAGGTAATAGGTTACTATTAGAAAATAAAAGCAAGAAAATTTTTTTTAACGGAGGTAGCTTTTGAATTCATAATAGATACATCCTCAATGTTTCCTCATCTTCAAACTTAGACAACAAATTTTTTTTTTTTAATCAGTTTTATTGGATTTAAAAGATACGAAAATAAAAATAAAAATAAAAAAAATAAAAATTGTGAGAAAAAATCTTCTTGTTTTTATTGAAAACATCTCACAACATCGCCCTCGACAACATGGGTTGTACCGTTATAACTATGAATCTAGAGTTACGAAGAGGACAAATCTTGGCAAGGTCTCTATGGGTTGTAAGGTGGGAGAAAGAAGAGAAGCTAATCTTAACTAAATATTGGAGCCATGGGCGCACCCAAGGGGGAGGTTTGGGTGCTCGAGCCCCACCTCCTTCTCCTCTAAGAGTATAAAAAAAAATTCGATAAAGAGGCCAAGTTAGATCGAGTTGAAATACCTTAGAAAAGGAATAAATCAGGAGTGCTCTAAAAAGCCTTAAATCCTCCGATTCGTGTCTAGTTTTCGGGGGGAGGGATAAATTGGAACTAGTTGAATTCCGCTCTAGAAAGCCCCAAAAATGCCCAATTTGCGTACAATTTTCAAAATTATTATAGTAAAAGGCTAAATTACAAGAAGTGCTCCAGAAAGCTTTAAAGCTCCCCAATTTGCGTCTAATTTTCTTGGTTGGGCTAAATTAGAACAAGTTAAATTCTAATCCAGAACAGCGGCGCGGCGAGGGGGGTCAACCCCCCTCCGAGAATTTAAAAAATATATTTTTTTATGTTCAATGGGCTACATAATAAAGAATTTAAAAGAGTTTAAGAAGTTCTCATATCAAAACATGCTGACAGTGGACTAAGGAGTATTAATTTCAATTCCATGACCGTAAACTGCGACTTTGCAAGTTCACTCGATGAGTGTTTGCCGCCGCTATGTGTAGAATGTAGGAAAATACGCAAATTATTGAGAATGTTTGTAAGCGATCGGCTGACTTCGGCCGTGAGGCGCGCAATAGTGGTGGGGTTTGGGGGATTGGGTGAGTTTCAGTGTTTCCACAAAGAGAATCTTAAATCCCCCCCCCAGGAGAAATTCCTGGCTGCGCGGTTGATCCAGAAAGCCCAAAAAATGCCCTGGGAAAACAAAATTATATAACGAGCTGAATTCTTCTTTAAAGATCCCCTAAACTCCCCAACTGTTTACGATTTTTAAATCTATTCTAAGAATGAGTTAAATTACGAGCTGAATTTCGCTGCAGAAAACCTCGAAAACTTCCAATTTCCATCCAATTTTCGAAAATTTTCCTATCCCCCCCCCCGGCCAGTAAACTATCTCAAAATTAGTTGATACGCCCCAACGGGTGGAGCGATATATGAACAATAAGGAATTGGAGTTGTCTGTTAATTTTCCCGTAAACAGTTTTGTCATGATAAAAGGCAAACATTTTCAACATTTCAAAGCCTAGCATCAACAATAGCCTAGCCGAACACGCTCGTGCACTTACGAAGATCGGTTGTAACTTGTATATGGCCGATTGAAACCGGGCGGGGATAATTCTCAATTAATAATGAATTCTTAACATCTATGTGATATGATTACTGCTTTTTAAATTACATCAAATTAAATAAAAATAAAATTGAAGACGTTAAAAACTAAATCGCACAAATAATGGTTTATTATTTGAAAAATTGTAACATATAGACGATATAGAAAATAATTTTACTATTTCTTCGCTTTTTCGGCGCCCCGTGTCTGGGCTGGCGCCTTCGGCACCCCCTCCAAGCCGGCGCCCGGGGCACATGCCCCGTCTGCCCCCCCCCTAGTTCCGGCCCTGCATTTACCCACTGGGACTTATTCTGTACTGCATACAGAGTGTCCTCACTATACATGTTCAGGTTCTGTGTAACAATATAGGAAGAAGAGTTCCTATAAACATTGGTCCGGTAACGTCTCCTTTTCCATCTGGCCACCCTTTTTTATTTTTTAAGGAAAAACTTATTTCTCAAGAACCGATGAGACATCTTAATGAAATGTGGTACACGTGTTTACATTGGTGTTCTGTAATAAAATAAAAGATCTCGGTTATTTTGTGATTTCAAGTTTTAAAATGGTGGACACTTTAATCTTTTGATTATCAATAGCTCTATAAATATGAATTTTATCAACTTACGATTTAGTAAGTAAAATGTTAAGGCTTTTATTGTGAACACAATAACATCTTGTTTGTTCAAATCTGATAATAACCGAGTTATGGGGAGAAACAGTCTACCAGTAAATTCTGGCTATTATACTTGAATTTTTTTTTGTGCCGGATTTCGATTCCTCCAGTAGAGGAAAAATTATTTAAAGCTATTAATAATTTTTCAAATCAACTCAGTAACAGTAGTGTATAATAAAGCAAATTAGGCCTATCGCTTTTCAATGAAGTTGATAATTTGAATTAATAACTTCAAAGTTTAATTAATAAATTTTGGCGAGTTCAGTTATAACATGTGTAGTTTAATTAAATAATATTGTCAGTTACTTTTCTTAAAGACGTGTATGAGATAATTAACAAATCAGAACATGCCATTAATATTTTCTATGAATTCCAAATAACTTAATTTTTGTGACTCAAATTATGAAGTGTAAATAGTTGTAGTTTAATTTGTTAAAAGTTATTAATTTAATTGAAACTCGATCCTTTACTTTGTTATAAATTACTTTTAGTAAGTTAATTTGAAAACAAAAATAGTAACTTTACATAATTTTTGTCTATACTGGAAAAATCGAGTCCGGCACATTTTAAATCCAGTAGTCAGAATTTTTATGGGTGGGCTGTTTTCCGCCATACCTCGGTTATTTGTTATCGGATGTGAACAAGCAAGATGTCTTTGTGTTCACTATTAATTGCTTGATTTGTGAACATCGTAATTTTACGTAATACATAACAAAACATAATTAGATAAATTCAAATTTATAAAGCTATTAATTATCAAAAAATTAAAATAACAGCCATTTAAAAATTTTAGATCTCAAGATAACCGTGATTTTTTTACAATTAAAGAACGTTAATGTAACCACGTGTACCAAACATCATTAAATATCTTAAACTCTTCTTGAGATATAACATTTTCTTTAAAAAATACAAAATGGTGGCCAAATGGAAAACGAGACGATCCGGACCTATGTTTATAGAAAGTTTTTTTTTGTATTTATGCATAGATTACGTTTAACTCTGTATACATTTTTGGCAATCTTGTAAAGACAGGCTGTTCAAATGTTAATCATACTATCCTTAAACAGGTTTTTGAAGAAACGACCTCTTAGGATATAGTTGACACAGGTATAGTACCGACTACTTGTAGCTAACTTGCACATTTTGCAACAGAAACGACAGTGCAGCAGAAGCGGCTTGGTGTTGCTGAATTTCAGACGCACGCTGTGGGATAGCCAAGCATGGGGAAGTCACCACGTTGGAACGTCATCTACTGTTTGGCAGGCAGCGGATCATAGGAGATAGGGGTGGTCCATTCATACGGGGTTCATGTGAAGAATGCCTACGGTGAAGTGTCAAGTTGCGCCCGAGGTCGGTGCGTTGTCGATATCGTTTAGATGACAGATGTGTCGGAAGCAGGATCCCTGGGAATTGCAGGCAAGAGCGATATCGGGCGATAGCATTCTGTAAGAGTTGGATGACAGTAGGTTTCGGAATTGTAATGATGTTAGTCTTTCGCAGGCGGATTAAGCAGCGTAGTCTCGTCATGTTTGATACTTTAGGATTTCAGGATTCAAAACTACTTACTTTGTGTTCTACTTCAAGCCTCTTGTTTAAAAACAAATGTATGCTTTAAAAGTTGCTTCAACTTCGCAGTTGCCCGATGTCACATTCGGGCACAGTATCACAACAATTGAACAAAAGTAACACTATCTCTATTCATTATTGTATATAATCAAGTTCACATTTAATCATTTCGCTGCTTAAATCGACAAAATTTAAAAATCTGAATGTTTAATTCACTTGCTTCGTTTGTAACTTTAATCATACTTAGGCCTAAAAGAACTTTTAATAAGTTAATGTAATGGCTTCATCGCAAATAATCATTGAGTCATACTTTATGAGTAGGCCTAACCATCTCCATCTCTTTTACATCCTGTGTTTTGCGTACGGTGACGTAGCCTATATACATCAAACATCTTCTCTGTCTTATTAATTAAATGTCAAAACATAAAACCATTACTGGTTGTAAAAAAATTAGCCTGTAGACTTTCAAAGTCTTTTGTAAGTACGTTAATCTACAGGCATAGAATTAGTTTTTTTTTCGGTTGAATCGTGTTGCTCCATCAGAAAACCATTTAAATGTAATTTAGTCAATCAGAGCAAGGCTCCTTTGAATTTCTGGCTTTAGAGGTCCACCTACGATACAACTGAACAAACGACGATCAACCGCAAATGTAAATGCCATGACCACTTAGACTTCTCCAGAACCACACGTTCCATATTCTATGAACTCATGTACGACAAAAACATTCGCGTGCGGAGCTTTACACACACACACACACACACACACACACACACACACACACACACACACACACACACACACACACACACACACACACACACACACACACACACACACAAGCGCGCACACACAGAGATAGACGAAGAGATATAAGCTAATCTAACTGCAGTTTAGTACCTAAAAATAAAACATCAATTTTCACTTACAATGTGATTGGTTAAAAATTAAATCTGCGTTAAACTTTATGCGCAATAAACATCTCAAAATTTACATTTTTCTAAAAATTCCGAGATAGCATATATATCTTGCTTCTTAATCAAAAAACTAAGTCCAGATCTGAATTGCCCATGAAATTTAGGTTAAAATGAAATGTCGATGACATTTCTAAGCCTAATATTGAGCTTTTTTGTATTTTTTGGTACTTTTTTAACTAAAAACTGCATATTATGTTTTAAAATTACATTTTCCATCTTTTTTATGGTTCCTACAGCCTACATATTGTTTGTTTTTCTATCTGGTTTACATTTACATGTTATAGGCCTAGATACACCCTAAGCCTAAAGTTACCATTCTATCTAATTTACAATATATTTGCTTATTCCTTAACTTGCATACAATTTATTTAATTCTACTTAATGTTCACACAGTTTTACTATATAGTACACAACATAAAACGATATTACTTAACTATGGACTAGTTTTACAATATAAGCTGTCACCGAACAAAAGGCTTGCCGCATGACAAATGGCGCCAATCGTAATCGTACACTCTAGTGTTTTTGGTGGTCCTTAACCGTGTGGCGAGAAGGCTGATGTTGGTTGTGCCGCGCTGAGATGTTCGGCGGCTGTGCCCACTGTTCGTGGCGTACTGCAGTCCTCCTCTTCTTTCGGCATCGGTTGTAGAGTCGACTGCCGGCCCAGCGACGTCCTATCGCTGGCGTGGAACTGGAGGGCGAAGACGCAAGAACGACGGTTCTATTCTTCGGCCGTTCCTTCCGGCTGACTCCGCATCAATGTCGTCCGAGAGAGGAGAGGAGCTAAAGTGCGTCTGATGGCGTGGCGATGAAGTGTGTCAAAAATTTCTAGCGGGCCTGAGTAGGGGGAAAATGGGGGTTCTGACTAAAGTACCGTTATTCCCCCACCACCACCGCTGGACCAGCAGCATCGACCAATCAAATTTCATGGCGCCTTTCGCGCGTCAAGTTCAAATATATACCGTCTTTCGCGAGCCTAAATCACTTTCACTTTCTACTGGACCGCGAATTTCCGCGAATAAATTTTTTTATTTTTTTTAAATTTGATATTTTTATTTTTTTTTAATTAAATTGATTTGCATATCCGCGAATATATGCCGCCTTTCGCGAGCCTAGATCACTTTCACTTTCTATCAGCCGGACCCGCAGCATCCCAAATGGACCACCCGCATCCGCAAATATATTTTTTATTTTTAAATAAAGCTGATTTGCATATCAGAGGTGGGTGGTGGGTGGGAGGTTCCGACTTGATGCATTATAGTGTATATATTAAATATATGATCAGGGTTACCAACCTTGCATGAGTTCAAATTTGTTGTGTGTTATAATGTATATTAAATCTATATGATCAGGTTTACCAACCTATGCAGGGGTTCAAACTTGATATGTGTATTATAGAGTATATTAAAATATATGATCAGGGTTACCAATCCTCTATTATTGTGTGTATAGAACAGATCTGCCAACATTTTTCTGTGGTGGGAAATTCAAACTATATGAGCAACGCATTCGCCAGAATCTGAGACTCAAGAGAGTATGTTTGTCGTGCATGCTTTATTTTTATTTATTTTTTTTAATGAAGCTGATTTGCATATCGGGGCGGGTGATGAGTCAATTCTCCCTTTGAATGTAAATAACTATCTCTCTCCCTCCCTCTCTCTCTCTCTTTATGTCATCGGTTTTACATAAGCATCGTGCTACTTATGGATTATTGTAATTAGCGATACTAAAATGTAATCACCAGGAAATATATTTATCGCCTACCTCATTGCGTTCTACTTCTAATTTGGTACATGACAGTCATTGACTACGATTTTAGAAATTAATATACTGCCAAGTCTGTGTGTGGTAAAGTGTTACGCATAAAATATGAAAAAATATATAATGGGTGAGGCAAACAAAACACATACAGCCGAGTTGCAGACGCGTATTTGCAGATTCACCGTGACTGTTACTAGCGGACGCCCGATTTCTTGGTATGCCGTCGCTCGTGTCATCCGTATTTAAAGTTCGCTACTTCCAGTACACATGGCCTCTGTAACAGATTTGGTCTCCAACAGGTGTGATTCGAACGGTAAGAGCAAGAACAATATGAACAAGGCCAAGGACATTATATATCTAGTATCCCTCCTCAGACGCTGGTGTTACTTTATGTCATAAAATCTCATGACACTCAAGATAAGAGACAATACGTTTGCAAAAAACAACAAAATTGAACTTCTGGAAACAAAATTGCACGGTTTGTAAGTAATATCGACAACACAGGTCAGCATTTTTCGGCCATTGACATATTTTTTTTTTTTTTTATTTTTTTTTTTTAATGAAGTTGATTTGCATATCAGGGCGAGTGATGAGTCAATTCTCTCTTGAATGTAAATAACTATCTCTCTCCCTCTCTCTCTCTCTCTCTTACCTTACATTGGCAACACAATGTCAACTAATAGAGTCCCGCACCAATCACTTTCACTTTCTACTGGACCACAGCATCCGCGATATTTTTTTATATGCCGCCTTTCGCGAGCTTAGATCACTTTCACTTTCTATCACTTGATGCATTATAGTGTATATATTAAATATATGATCGGGGGTTACCAACCTTGTATGAGGGGTTCTGACTCACAAAGGAATGCCGCCTTTCCCACGGTCTAGATCAAAGAGATGCCGCCGTTCCCACGGTCCAAGATTTTTTCCCACGCTCTCCCCACCACCGCTGGACCACAGCATCCCAAAGGACCGCGAATTTCCGCGAATAAATTTTTTTATTTTTTTTTAATTTGTTATTTTTATTTTTTTAATTAAATTGATTTGCATATCCGCGAATATATGCCGCCTTTCGCGAGCCTAAATCACTTTCACTTTCTAATTTCCGCGAATATAATTTTTTATATGCAGCCTTTCGCGAGCCTAGATCACTTTCACTTTCTACTGGACCACAGCATCCACGACTTTTTCGCTGATCTGTGTCAAGATCCGCGACTTTTTCGCGTATCTGGACCACAGCATCCGCGAATATAATTTTTTATTTTTTTATATGCCGCCTTTCGCGAGCTTAGATCACTTTCACTTTCTATCACTTGATGCATTATAGTGTATATATTAAATATATGATCAGGGTTACCAACCTTGCATGAGTTCAAATTTGTTATAATGTATATTAAATCTATATGATCAGGTTTACCAACCTATGGTGGGGGGGGGGTTCCGACTTGATGCATTATAGTGTATATATTAAATATATGATTAGGGTTACCAACCTTGCATGAGTTCAAATTTGTTGTGTGTTATAATGTATATTAAATCTATATGATCAGGTTTACCAACCGCATCCGCGAATATAATTTTTTATTTTTTTATATGCCGCCTTTCGCGAGCTTAGATCACTTTCACTTTCTATCACTTGATGCATTATAGTGTATATATTAAATATACGATCGGGGAGTACCAACCTTGCATGAGTTCATATTTGTTATAATGTATATTAAATCTATATGATCAGGTTTACCAACCTATGGTGGAGGGTTCCGACTTGATGCATTATAGTGTATATATTAAATATATGATCAGGGTTACCAACCTTGCATGAGTTCAAATTTGTTGTGTGTTATAATGTATATTAAATCTATATGATCAGGTTTACCAACCTATGTATGGGTTCAAACTTGATATGTGTGTGTATTATAGTGTATATTAAAATATATGATCAGGGTTACCAATCCTGCATTATTGTGTGTGTATAGAACAGATCTGCCAACATTTTTCTTCAGTGGGAAATTCAAACTATATTATAATAAATTGTTGACGACGACTTCGATATCAACTCTCTCTTTGTCTCTAGACACAGTTGTCGATCACGATATAAACTCTCTCTCTCTTTATGTCATCAGTTTTACATAAGCGTTGTGCTACTTATGGATTATTGTAAGTAGCGATACTAAAATGTAATCACCAGGAAATATATATATATATTTATCACCTACCACGTTGCGTCCTTTTTTTTGACACATGACAGTCATTGACCATGATTTAGAAATTAATATACTGCCAAGTCTGTGTGTGTGTGGTAAAGTGTTACGCATAAAAAAATCTCCTTGAAATAAGGTTTTTTCAAAAGTTTTGTGTACACATTGTATATGACTCTCTCTCTCTCTCTCTGCAAACGTTGACAAGAATTCCCTTATTCAAACGATTTGTATGTGTGTACACGAACTTAAATACAGACGATTGTAATTTTAAAAATTCATTTTTTGCATTAAATATATATCGTAAACAATGAAATAATAATATTTGGTCATTGTAAGATTTTAATAAAACAATTATCAGTTTAAATAATAATTTTCATGATTGTAAGATACAACCTACAAATTAGTAAAATGTCTCTCTCACACACATTTCTGATTACTATACAAATAATTGTATGCATATTCGGAGGTTTATAACGAAATAAATTAAAATAAACCATAATTTGTTTTAAATAATTAAATATATATATTTAAAACACTGTTGTTACTCTCTCTCTCTCTCTCTCTCTCTCTCTCTCTCTCTCTCTCTCTCTCTCTCTCTCTCTCTCTCTCTCTCTCTCTCTCGTTGTCAAACGTTATGTTCAAACCGTTTCTCCTCTCTGCGGTCATTACCGCGCATGTATATGATTTTAGAAAGTTTATATATATTCGACAAATATCAACTGTGTTAGATAGCATATATATCTTGCCTCTTAATCAAAAAACTAAGTCCAGATCTGAATTGCCCATGAAATTTAGGTTAAAATGAAATGTCGATGACATTTCTAAGCCTAATATTGAGCTTTTTTTGTATTTTTTGGTACTTTTTTAACTAAAAACTGCATATTATGTTTTAAAATTACATTTTCCATCTTTTTTATGGTTCCTACAGCCTACATATTGTTTGTTTTTCTATCTGGTTTACATTTACATGTTATAGGCCTAGATACACCCTAAGCCTAAAGTTACCATTCTATCTAATTTACAATATATTTGCTTATTCCTTAACTTGCATACAATTTATTTAATTCTACTTAATGTTCACACAGTTTTACTATATAGTACACAACATAAAACGATATTACTTAACTATGGACTAGTTTTACAATATAAGCTGTCACCGAACAAAAGGCTTGCCGCATGACAAATGGCGCCAATCGTAATCGTACACTCTAGTGTTTTTGGTGGTCCTTAACCGTGTGGCGAGAAGGCTGATGTTGGTTGTGCCGCGCTGAGATGTTCGGCGGCTGTGCCCACTGTTCGTGGCGTACTGCAGTCCTCCTCTTCTTTCGGCATCGGTTGTAGAGTCGACTGCCGGCCCAGCGACGTCCTATCGCTGGCGTGGAACTGGAGGGCGAAGACGCAAGAACGACGGTTCTATTCTTCGGCCGTTCCTTCCGGCTGACTCCGCATCAATGTCGTCCGAGAGAGGAGAGGAGCTAAAGTGCGTCTGTTGGCGTGGCGATGAAGTGTGTCAAAAATTTCTAGCGGGCCTGAGTAGGGGGAAAATGGGGGTTCTGACTAAAGTACCGTTATTCCCCCACCACCACCGCTGGACCAGCAGCATCGACCAATCAAATTTCATGGCGCCTTTCGCGCGTCAAGTTCAAATATATACCGTCTTTCGCGAGCCTAAATCACTTTCACTTTCTACTGGACCGCGAATTTCCGCGAATAAATTTTTTTATTTTTTTTAAATTTGATATTTTTATTTTTTTTAATTAAATTGATTTGCATATCCGCGAATATATGCCGCCTTTCGCGAGCCTAGATCACTTTCACTTTCTATCAGCCGGACCCGCAGCATCCCAAATGGACCACCCGCATCCGCAAATATATTTTTTATTTTTAAATAAAGCTGATTTGCATATCAGAGGTGGGTGGTGGGTGGGAGGTTCCGACTTGATGCATTATAGTGTAAATATTAAATATATGATCAGGGTTACCAACCTTGCATGAGTTCAAATTTGTTGTGTGTTATAATGTATATTAAATCTATATGATCAGGTTTACCAACCTATGCAGGGGTTCAAACTTGATATGTGTATTATAGTGTATATTAAAATATATGATCAGGGTTACCAATCCTCTATTATTGTGTGTATAGAACAGATCTGCCAACATTTTTCTGTGGTGGGAAATTCAAACTATATGAGCAACGCATTCGCCAGAATCTGAGACTCAAGAGAGTATGTTTGTCGTGCATGCTTTATTTTTATTTATTTTTTTTAATGAAGCTGATTTGCATATCAGGGGCGGGTGATGAGTCAATTCTCCCTTTGAATGTAAATAACTATCTCTCTCCCTCCCTCTCTCTCTCTCTTTATGTCATCGGTTTTACATAAGCATCGTGCTACTTATGGATTATTGTAATTAGCGATACTAAAATGTAATCACCAGGAAATATATTTATCGCCTACCTCATTGCGTTCTACTTCTAATTTGGTACATGACAGTCATTGACTACGATTTTAGAAATTAATATACTGCCAAGTCTGTGTGTGGTAAAGTGTTACGCATAAAATATGAAAAAATATATAATGGGTGAGGCAAACAAAACACATACAGCCGAGTTGCAGACGCGTATTTGCAGATTCACCGTGACTGTTACTAGCGGACGCCCGATTTCTTGGTATGCCGTCGCTCGTGTCATCCGTATTTAAAGTTCGCTACTTCCAGTACACATGGCCTCTGTAACAGATTTGGTCTCCAACAGGTGTGATTCGAACGGTAAGAGCAAGAACAATATGAACAAGGCCAAGGACATTATATATCTAGTATCCCTCCTCAGACGCTGGTGTTACTTTATGTCATAAAATCTCATGACACTCAAGATAAGAGACAATACGTTTGCAAAAAACAACAAAATTGAACTTCTGGAAACAAAATTGCACGGTTTGAAAGTAATATCGACAACACAGGTCAGCATTTTTCGCCTATTGACATATTTTTTTTTTTTTTTTATTTTTTTTTTTAATGAAGTTGATTTGCATATCAGGGCGTGTGATGAGTCAATTCTCTCTTGAATGTAAATAACTATCTCTCTCCCTCTCTCTCTCTCTCTCTCTTACCTTACATTGGCAACACAATGTCAACTAATAGAGTCCCGCACCAATCACTTTCACTTTCTACTGGACCACAGCATCCGCGTTATTTTTTTATATGCCGCCTTTCGCGAGCTTAGATCACTTTCACTTTCTATCACTTGATGCATTATAGTGTATATATTAAATATATGATCGGGGGTTACCAACCTTGTATGAGGGGTTCTGACTCACAAAGGAATGCCGCCTTTCCCACGGTCTAGATCAAAGAGATGCCGCCGTTCCCACGGTCCAAGATTTTTTCCCACGCTCTCCCCACCGCCGCTGGACCACAGCATCCCAAAGGACCGCGAATTTCCGCGAATAAATTTTTTTATTTTTTTTTAATTTGTTATTTTTATTTTTTTAATTAAATTGATTTGCATATCCGCGAATATATGCCGCCTTTCGCGAGCCTAAATCACTTTCACTTTCTAATTTCCGGCGAATATAATTTTTTATATGCAGCCTTTCGCGAGCCTAGATCACTTTCACTTTCTACTGGACCACAGCATCCGCGACTTTTTCGCTGATCTGTGTCAAGATCCGCGACTTTTTCGCGTATCTGGACCACAGCATCCGCGAATATAATTTTTTATTTTTTTATATGCCGCCTTTCGCGAGCTTAGATCACTTTCACTTTCTATCACTTGATGCATTATAGTGTATATATTAAATATATGATCAGGGTTACCAACCTTGCATGAGTTCAAATTTGTTATAATGTATATTAAATCTATATGATCAGGTTTACCAACCTAGCGTGGGGGGGGGGTTCCGACTTGATGCATTATAGTGTATATATTAAATATATGATTAGGGTTACCAACCTTGCATGAGTTCAAATTTGTTGTGTGTTATAATGTATATTAAATCTATATGATCAGGTTTACCAACCGCATCCGCGAATATAATTTTTTATTTTTTTATATGCCGCCTTTCGCGAGCTTAGATCACTTTCACTTTCTATCACTTGATGCATTATAGTGTATATATTAAATATATGATCGGGGAGTACCAACCTTGCATGAGTTCAAATTTGTTATAATGTATATTAAATCTATATGATCAGGTTTACCAACCTATGGTGGAGGGTTCCGACTTGATGCATTATAGTGTATATATTAAATATATGATCAGGGTTACCAACCTTGCATGAGTTCAAATTTGTTGTGTGTTATAATGTATATTAAATCTATATGATCAGGTTTACCAACCTATGTATGGGTTCAAACTTGATATGTGTGTGTATTATAGTGTCTATTAAAATATATGATCAGGGTTACCAATCCTGCATTATTGTGTGTGTATAGAACAGATCTGCCAACATTTTTCTTCAGTGGGAAATTCAAACTATATTATAGTAAATTGTTGACGACGACTTCGATATCAACTCTCTCTTTGTCTCTAGACACAGTTGTCGATCACGATATAAACTCTCTCTCTCTTTATGTCATCAGTTTTACATAAGCGTTGTGCTACTTATGGATTATTGTAAGTAGCGATACTAAAATGTAATCACCAGGAAATATATATATATATTTATCACCTACCACGTTGCGTCCTTTTTTTGACACATGACAGTCATTGACCATGATTTAGAAATTAATATACTGCCAAGTCTGTGTGTGTGTGGTAAAGTGTTACGCATAAAAAAATCTCCTTGAAATAAGGTATTTTCAAAAGTTTTGTGTACACATTGTATATGACTCTCTCTCTCTCTCTCTGCAAACGTTGACAAGAATTCCCTTATTCAAACGATTTGTATGTGTGTACACGAACTTAAATACAGACGATTGTAATTTTAAAAATTCATTTTTTGCATTAAATATATATCGTAAACAATGAAATAATAATATTTCGTCATTGTAAGATTTTAATAAAACAATTATCAGTTTAAATAATAATTTTCATGATTGTAAGATACAACCTACAAATTAGTAAAATGTCTCTCTCACACACATTTCTGATTACTATACAAATAATTGTATGCATATTCGGAGGTTTATAACGAAATAAATTAAAATAAACCATAATTTGTTTTAAATAATTAAATATATATATTTACAACACTGTTGTTACTCTCTCTCTCTCTCTCTCTCTCTCTCTCTCTCTCTCTCTCTCTCTCTCTCTCTCTCTCTCTCTCTCTCTTTATCTCTCTGCCCGTCCGTCCGTCCGTCCATCCGTCCGACTGTCTATATCTGTCTGTCTGTCTCTGTCTGCCTGTCTGTCTGTCTCTCTCTCTCTCTCTCTCTCTCTCTCGTTGTCAAACGTTATGTTCAAACCGTTTCTCCTCTCTGCGGTCATTACCGCGCATGTATATGATTTTAGAAAGTTTATATATATTCGACAAATATCAACTGTGTTAGATAGCATATATATCTTGCCTCTTAATCAAAAAACTAAGTCCAGATCTGAATTGCCCATGAAATTTAGGTTAAAATGAAATGTCGATGACATTTTTAAGCCTAATATTGAGCTTTTTTTGTATTTTTTGGTACTTTTTTAACTAAAAACTGCATATTATGTTTTAAAATTACATTTTCCATCTTTTTTATGGTTCCTACAGCCTACATATTGTTTGTTTTTCTATCTGGTTTACATTTACATGTTATAGGCCTAGATACACCCTAAGCCTAAAGTTACCATTCTATCTAATTTACAATATATTTGCTTATTCCTTAACTTGCATACAATTTATTTAATTCTACTTAATGTTCACACAGTTTTACTATATAGTACACAACATAAAACGATATTACTTAACTATGGACTAGTTTTACAATATAAGCTGTCACCGAACAAAAGGCTTGCCGCATGACAAATGGCGCCAATCGTAATCGTACACTCTAGTGTTTTTGGTGGTCCTTAACCGTGTGGCGAGAAGGCTGATGTTGGTTGTGCCGCGCTGAGATGTTCGGCGGCTGTGCCCACTGTTCGTGGCGTACTGCAGTCCTCCTCTTCTTTCGGCATCGGTTGTAGAGTCGACTGCCGGCCCAGCGACGTCCTATCGCTGGCGTGGAACTGGAGGGCGAAGACGCAAGAACGACGGTTCTATTCTTCGGCCGTTCCTTCCGGCTGACTCCGCATCAATGTCGTCCGAGAGAGGAGAGGAGCTAAAGTGCGTCTGATGGCGTGGCGATGAAGTGTGTCAAAAATTTCTAGCGGGCCTGAGTAGGGGGAAAATGGGGGTTCTGACTAAAGTACCGTTATTCCCCCACCACCACCGCTGGACCAGCAGCATCGACCAATCAAATTTCATGGCGCCTTTCGCGCGTCAAGTTCAAATATATACCGTCTTTCGCGAGCCTAAATCACTTTCACTTTCTACTGGACCGCGAATTTCCGCGAATAAATTTTTTTATTATTTTTAAATTTGATATTTTTATTTTTTTTAATTAAATTGATTTGCATATCCGCGAATATATGCCGCCTTTCGCGAGCCTAGATCACTTTCACTTTCTATCAGCCGGACCCGCAGCATCCCAAATGGACCACCCGCATCCGCAAATATATTTTTTATTTTTAAATAAAGCTGATTTGCATATCAGAGGTGGGTGGTGGGTGGGAGGTTCCGACTTGATGCATTATAGTGTAAATATTAAATATATGATCAGGGTTACCAACCTTGCATGAGTTCAAATTTGTTGTGTGTTATAATGTATATTAAATCTATATGATCAGGTTTACCAACCTATGCAGGGGTTCAAACTTGATATGTGTATTATAGTGTATATTAAAATATATGATCAGGGTTACCAATCCTCTATTATTGTGTGTAAAGAACAGATCTGCCAACATTTTTCTGTGGTGGGAAATTCAAACTATATGAGCAACGCATTCGCCAGAATCTGAGACTCAAGAGAGTATGTTTGTCGTGCATCCTTTATTTATTTATTTTTTTTTTTAATGAAGCTGATTTGCATATCAGGGGCGGGTGATGAGTCAATTCTCCCTTTGAATGTAAATAACTATCTCTCTCGCTCCCTCTCTCTCTCTCTTTATGTCATCGGTTTTACATAAGCATCGTGCTACTTATGGATTATTGTAATTAGCGATACTAAAATGTAATCACCAGGAAATATATTTATCGCCTACCTCATTGCGTTCTACTTCTAATTTGGTACATGACAGTCATTGACTACGATTTTAGAAATTAATATACTGCCAAGTCTGTGTGTGGTAAAGTGTTACGCATAAAATATGAAAAAATATATAATGGGTGAGGCAAACAAAACACATACAGCCGAGTTGCAGACGCGTATTTGCAGATTCACCGTGACTGTTACTAGCGGACGCCCGATTTCTTGGTATGCCGTCGCTCGTGTCATCCGTATTTAAAGTTCGCTACTTCCAGTACACATGGCCTCTGTAACAGATTTGGTCTCCAACAGGTGTGATTCGAACGGTAAGAGCAAGAACAATATGAACAAGGCCAAGGACATTATATATCTAGTATCCCTCCTCAGACGCTGGTGTTACTTTATGTCATAAAATCTCATGACACTCAAGATAAGAGACAATACGTTTGCAAAAAACAACAAAATTGAACTTCTGGAAACAAAATTGCACGGTTTGTAAGTAATATCGACAACACAGGTCAGCATTTTTCGGCTATTGACATATTTTTATTTTTTTTTTATTTTTTTTTTTAATGAAGTTGATTTGCATATCAGGGCGAGTGATGAGTCAATTCTCTCTTGAATGTAAATAACTATCTCTCTCCCTCTCTCTCTCTCTCTCTTACCTTACATTGGCAACACAATGTCAACTAATAGAGTCAATCACTTTCACTTTCTACTGGACCACAGCATCCGCGTTATTTTTTTATATGCCGCCTTTCGCGAGCTTAGATCACTTTCACTTTCTATCACTTGATGCATTATAGTGTATATATTAAATATATGATCGGGGGTTACCAACCTTGTATGAGGGGTTCTGACTCACAAAGGAATGCCGCCTTTCCCACGGTCTAGATCAAAGAGATGCCGCCGTTCCCACGGTCCAAGATTTTTTCCCACGCTCTCCCCACCACCGCTGGACCACAGCATCCCAAAGGACCGCGAATTTCCGCGAATAAATTTTTTTATTTTTTTTAATTTGATATTTTTATTTTTTTAATTAAATTGATTTGCATATCCGCGAATATATGCCGCCTTTCGCGAGCCTAAATCACTTTCACTTTCTAATTTCCGCGAATATAATTTTTTATATGCAGCCTTTCGCGAGCCTAGATCACTTTCACTTTCTCCTGGACCACAGCATCCGCGACTTTTTCGCTGATCTGTGTCAAGATCCGCGACTTTTTCGCGTATCTGGACCACAGCATCCGCGAATATAATTTTTTATTTTTTTATATGCCGCCTTTCGCGAGCTTAGATCACTTTCACTTTCTATCACTTGATGCATTATAGTGTATATATTAAATATATGATCAGGGTTACCAACCTTGCATGAGTTCAAATTTGTTATAATGTATATTAAATCTATATGATCAGGTTTACCAACCTATGGTGGGGGGGGTTCCGACTTGATGCATTATAGTGTATATATTAAATATATGATTAGGGTTACCAACCTTGCATGAGTTCAAATTTGTTGTGTGTTATAATGTATATTAAATCTATATGATCAGGTTTACCAACCGCATCCGCGAATATAATTTTTTATTTTTTTATATGCCGCCTTTCGCGAGCTTAGATCACTTTCACTTTCTATCACTTGATGCATTATAGTGTATATATTAAATATATGATCGGGGAGTACCAACCTTGCATGAGTTCAAATTTGTTATAATGTATATTAAATCTATATGATCAGGTTTACCAACCTATGGTGGAGGTTCCGACTTGATGCATTATGTGTATATATTAAATATATGATCAGGTTACCAACCTTGCATGAGTTCAAATTGTTGTGTGTTATAATGTATATTAAATCTATATGATCAGGTTTACCAACCTATGTATGGGTTCAAACTTGATATGTGTGTGTATTATAGTGTATATTAAAATATATGATCAGGGTTACCAATCCTGCATTATTGTGTGTGTATAGAACAGATCTGCCAACATTTTTCTTCAGTGGGAAATTCAAACTATATTATAGTAAATTGTTGACGACGACTTCGATATCAACTCTCTCTTTGTCTCTAGACACAGTTGTCGATCACGATATAAACTCTCTCTCTCTTTATGTCATCAGTTTACATAAGCGTTGTGCTACTTATGGATTATTGTAAGTAGCGATACTAAAATGTAATCACCAGGAAATATATATATATATTATCACCTACCACGTTGCGTCCTTTTTTTGACACATGACAGTCATTGACCATGATTTAGAAATTAATATACTGCCAAGTCTGTGTGTGTGTGGTAAAGTGTTACGCATAAAAAAATCTCCTTGAAATAAGGTATTTTCAAAAGTTTTGTGTACACATTGTATATGACTCTCTCTCTCTCTCTCTGCAAACGTTGATAAGAATTCCCTTATTCAAACGATTTGTATGTGTGTACACGAACTTAAATACAGACGATTGTAATTTTAAAAATTCATTTTTTGCATTAAATATATATCGTAAACAATGAAATAATAATATTTGGTCATTGTAAGATTTTAATAAAACAATTATCAGTTTAAATAATAATTTTCATGATTGTAAGATACAACCTACAAATTAGTAAAATGTCTCTCTCACACACATTTCTGATTACTATACAAATAATTGTATGCATATTCGGAGGTTTATAACGAAATAAATTAAAATAAACCATAATTTGTTTTAAATAATTAAATATATATATTTAAAACACTGTTGTTACTCTCTCTCTCTCTCTCTCTCTCTCTCTCTCTCTCTCTCTCTCTCCTCTCTCTCTCTCTCTCTCTCTCTCTCTCTCTCTCTATCTATTTATCTCTCTGCCCGTCCGTCCGTCCGTCCATCCGTCCGACTGTCTATATCTGTCTGTCTGTCTCTGTCTGCCTGTCTGTCTGTCTCTCTCTCTCTCTCTCTCTCGTTGTCAAACGTTATGTTCAAACCGTTTCTCCTCTCTGCGGTCATTACCGCGCATGTATATGATTTTAGAAAGTTTATATATATTCGACAAATATTAACTGTGTACGTACTTACAACACCGCTTTCTCTCTCTCTATTTATCTATCTGTCCGTCCGTCCGTCCGACTGTCTATATCTGTCTGTCTGTCTGTCTCTGTCTGTCTCTCTCTCTCTCTCTCGTTGTCAAACGTTATGTTCAAACCGTTTCTCCTCTCTGTGATCATTACCGCGCATGTATATGATTTTAGAAAGTTTATATATATTCGACAAATATTAACTGTGTACGTACTTACAACGTCCGCTCTCTCTCTCTCTCTCTCTCTCTCTCATCGTCAAAACGTTGACTTCATTTTTCATTGTATTAAATAATTAACAAATATTAACTATGTGTGCGTGTGTGTTGTCAACTACTTACATGCGCGTTCTCTCTCTTAACCATAACGCTTCGTGTGAAGCGTTTTGTAGAGCAGGTTTCACTGCGGAAGGTTTCATACCGTTTCTCCTCTCTCTCTCTCTCTCTCTCTCTCTCGCTCGCAGACGTCGAAGCAATTCCTAGTTTATAATGTAATTACCTGTGCGTGTATGTCTCTCTTTATTCGACAAATATTAACGCCCTCTCTCTCTCGCAGACGTCGGAAGCAATCCTAGTTTATAATGTAATTACCTATGCGTGTATGTCTCTCTTTAGCATAAAAAAAATCTCCTTGAAATAAGGTATTTTCAAAAGTTTTGTGTACACATATGAAATAATAATAATATTTTTAATAAAACAATTATCAGTTTAAATAATAATTGTCATGATTGTAAGATACAATCTGCAAATTATTCAGCTTCAAATAAGTGATATTTACAATGAAACTATTTTCAAATAAAAATGATGTTGGTTCGACAACCTTTTGTTTTTAAGACTATAACAAGAATGAGACAAGGATCAGCTCTCTCTCCCCCTCTCTCTCTCTCACACACACACACACACACACACACACACACACACCACACACACACACACATTTAGTATGAACAGACGTGTCTTTGTTAGTAAAATGTACAAATCACATGACTTTATGTGAACTTCAAAGGGTTCAAATGTTTCAAAATAAAAATATATAAAACAAAAAAATACAGAATATATGAAATGTATATTACAAATAAAATATATATTACATATTATGAATTTGTGAAGCAATCTTCTTCATTTGGTACTACATTAAGACAGTCCTTGGACTTCACTTTTATGGGGTTTTCATAAACATAAAGATCACTACCACCAATAATTTGTGGTACAATACTTCTGTTTAATGGTAAAACCTAAAACAAAGCATTAAATAAAACATGCAATCAGTATTAATAATACAAAATCACTGTTTTATTAATTTAAAATACTGTATAATTGCTTACGATTAACAAATAAGAGAAAGACATACATTACAATTCTTTTCATTCTTTTATTCAAATGTAACATTCAAATTTAAACGTTACAATCTGTATAACGTTCTGTTTCAGATAATAGTTTGAATATAAAATGAAATGGAATGCAGTATTTTGTTATGAGAAATTACATTTGTAAATTACAGCATTGTTCCAATTTGTTGACAGAAAACAATTATGTGATCAAAACAGTACAAAGTCATACTTTTGGTGAAGAAAATCACGTCATCAACAACAAAAGTTGTTTGTGTTTAAACAGCTACAAACAATAATTAATTTTCTTACACTAGTAAACATTTTGCTGTAATTGTTTCAATTAAAGGAAACATATATATATATTCGTTGAGAAAATCTGTTGTGGCTGGACGAAACATGTGTCTGAATAAATTTTCTCTCTACATAGCAGTTGTAAAAGTAGTCATATACATTATGTGCTATATATACAAAAGGCTTTCAACGTGTTTGTCATTTCAACCAATTTGTACAGCGCTCTAATTATGTAAAAATAACTGTACCGCTCCATACAACTGAGAATAAATCCGCACACACACACACACACACACACACACACACACACACACACACATACGCATACACACATACACATACACAACGATGTTTCTACTTATTTGAACAAGTCCTGTATTAAATGCACTTGTTAATGTTTTAATGTGAACAATTTTACGTTTAAATAAAATCTGTACATACAATAAAATTATGTTTCAGTATTAATGATATAAATATTACTGTTTTATTAATTTAAATTACCGTATAATTGCTTACGATTGACAAATAAGACATACTTTACGGAATTTCTTGAAATTTTTGCATTTAGTCTTCTGCTCATGTGTACTAGCAACCTGTTTGGTTACAGTTAACCATTTAAATTCAATGTTCTTGTTGTTGTTAACCTTCTGCTCGTCTCCCTTTCGTTTACTGACGGTATGTTTGGCTACAGTTAACCATTTAAGTTCAGTGTTCTGAGAAGTATTCATCATCTTCTTGTTCCTATAATAACAGTACTTGCTTCAGTACTATATATATTATGTGCTATATATACATAAGACTTTCAAATCTAATTGTGTAAGAATAACTGTACCGTCACATACAACTGAGAATAAATCCATACAAACATACACACACTTAGCGATGTTTTTACTTATTTGAACAAGTCATGTATTAAATTCAATAAATAATGCACTTGATAATGTTTTAATGTGAATAATTTTCCGTTTAAATAAAATCTGTACATACAATAAAATTATGTTCACTTTAAGAAATAAAAACTGTACAGTATGTTTCTTTGATTGCGAACGAAACATCAGACATCCCGCCTGTCTAAGCGTACATTTATTATGTAAATCATCTCTTTTTCAGTCATCTATGTATATGCATTTGAATTATTTGCGCATGCACATACAACTGAGAATAAATCCGTACAAACACACGCACACTTAGCGACGTTGATATAAATATTACTGTTTTATTAATTTAAAATACCGTATAATTGCTTACGACGCGAACACTTAGCAACGTTTTTACTTATTTGAACAAGCCATGTATTAACTTCAATAAATAATGCACTTGATAATGTTTAAATATTTCCAACAACTATGTTGATTAGAAGTGCTGTAAGTTCAATAACAATGTTCGCTACGTAACGTATTCAAATCTGTTTACTCACCTCTTAAATGTTGATGCACGCAATTATCGATTTCACAATGAGGTATGAAGGCTAATTGCATTCTTCACGTATATATATTGATGTATCTTACAACGGTAGGGTAGGGGTAGCTTGCGTGTTTGTTTTGAAAGTCATTGTCCGCCGTTGGAAACTTTCAGAAGTTAGCGATACTGAAAGTATTTTCGTGCATTAGTCAAAATTAGGAAAACAATGCAGAGAGAGAGCGAGTGGACACACATGTAAGTAGCTCGATACTCAGTGACAACAACACACACACACACAGTTAATATTTGTCAAATATATAACAACGAGTGAGAGAGAGCGAGAGGAGGGGTCATCGACCGTGATGGAAAAGCTTTACCTCACTGCTTTAAGAAGTTAGCGATACTGAAAGTATTTTCGGTCAAGTTAACACGGCTCTTTTTAAGAAACATTCTATCATTTATTTGATGTCGATACCGGTATTAATTATAGATTACACTTAGTTCCATTCACTTCCATGTGCTTACAAATACTTGTAATTAGTTTCGTTAATAACTAGGCCAAAACATTGTCATTACATGTCAACTCTTCCGTCTGTCTCGTAAATTTTGCGCAGCACTGTTTGAGTCTTATCGTTGTAAATAAAGAGCAACAGCAACAGTGTCGTAATACTCTACTTATTTGAACAAGTCCTGTATTAAATGCACTTGTTAATGTTTTAATGTGAACAATTTTACGTTTAAATAAAATCTGTACATACAATAAAATTATGTTTCAGTATTAATGATATAAATATTACTGTTTTATTAATTTAAAATACCGTATATATATATAACCTAGGAACTTCGCAGGTGAAGAAATTAATTTCTATTTTTCATCTGTAACGACATGCGTGCATAATTTTAATTTATTTCACTATACACCTCTGAACCTATGTGTAATTATTTTGTAAACTGCGTTATCTATGGAGGAACTGTTGCAGCAAACGTTAACACTAGAACGATTATATTATTATTATTCAGTGATCAGATAATTTCATAAAAAAATAAGAAACGTAAAAGATATACGCTGACTTTACCGCAACCACGTCTATTTAGATAAACGGCTCGGAAGAAAAAATAATTCTTCACAAAGCAGAACAACAACAACTACAGTCTCAAATAAATATATTTTAAATCTGGGGCTATGCGTGTACGTAGGGAAGGTCTTCATATGCTCACTGAACAAAATATAAATATTCGCTGGCAGATAATTTCATAAAAAAATAAGAAACGTAAAAGATATACGCTGACTTTACCGCAACCACGTCTATTTAGATAAACGGCTCGGAAGAAAAAATAATTCTTCACAAAGCAGAACAACAACTACAGTCTCAAATAAATATATTTTAAAAAATATAAATATACATTAGATGGAAATGTTTCCTCTGTTTTTCTCTGTGAAACACAAAAAGAACTTGGGAATCGTGTTTCTTCCCTAGATGCAGTCAACACGATTAAAAGTAAAATTTTAATAACAAAGTTTTCACTGTACTTTAACAAGGATGGTAATATTTTTTTTTCTAGTGCCTAATCTTTTAAACTAAAAACGTACAATCTTTATTACTTTTACAAATACACACAGACGTTAGGGAGAGACTGCAATGTGTCAGTGTAAAGTCGTGTCAATGACCTCCTGTATTACAATGGTTTAGCATAGTTTCTTACTGAAGGCTTGTACGCTTTAAATTCAGCTATACCTAAAATATATCTTCAATTAGGGTCATTGTACACACACAGTGGAATGCTTTCAGAAATTTGCGAGACACACACACACACACATACATACACAACGATGTTTCTACTTATTTGAACAAGTCCTGTATTAAATGCACTTGTTAATGTTTTAATGTGAACAATTTTACGTTTAAATAAAATCTGTACATACAATAAAATTATGTTTCAGTATTAATAATATAAATATTACTGTTTTATTAATTTAAAATACTGTATATATATATATATACAACCTAGGAACTTCACAGGTGAAGAAATTAATTTCTATTTTTCATCTGTAACGACATGCGTGTATAATTTTAATTTATTTCACTATACACCTTCTACTAGACACTAATCAAAGAAACATACTGTACAGTTTTTATTTCTTAAAGTGAACATAATTTTATTGTATGTACAGATTTTATTTAAACGGAAAATTATTCACATTAAAACATTATCAAGTGCATTATTTATTGAATTTAATACATGACTTGTTCAAATAAGTAAAAACATCGCTAAGTGTGTGTATGTTTGTATGGATTTATTCTCAGTTGTATGTGACGGTACAGTTATTCTTACACAATTAGATTTGAAAGTCTTATGTATATATAGCACATAATATATATAGTACTGAAGCAAGTACTGTTATTATAGGAACAAGAAGATGATGAATACTTCTCAGAACATTGAACTTAAATGGTTAACTGTAGCCAAACATACCGTCAGTAAACGAAAGGGAGACGAGCAGAAGGTTAACAACAACAAGAACATTGAATTTAAATGGTTAACTGTAACCATACAGGTTGCTAGTACACATGAGCAGAAGACTAAATGCAAAAATTTCAAGAAATTCCGTAAAGTATGTCTTATTTGTCAATCGTAAGCAATTATACGGTAATTTAAATTAATAAAACAGTAATATTTATATCATTAATACTGAAACATAATTTTATTGTATGTACAGATTTTATTTAAACGTAAAATTGTTCACATTAAAACATTAACAAGTGCATTTAATACAGGACTTGTTCAAATAAGTAGAAACATCGTTGTGTATGTGTATGTGTGTATGCGTATGTGTGTGTGTGTGTGTGTGTGTGTGTGTGTGTGTGTGTGCGGATTTATTCTCAGTTGTATGGAGCGGTACAGTTATTTTTACATAATTAGAGCGCTGTACAAATTGGTTGAAATGACAAACACGTTGAAAGCCTTTTGTATATATAGCACATAATGTATATGACTACTTTTACAACTGCTATGTAGAGAGAAAATTTATTCAGACACATGTTTCGTCCAGCCACAACAGATTTTCTCAACGAATATATATATATGTTTCCTTTAATTGAAACAATTACAGCAAAATGTTTACTAGTGTAAGAAAATTAATTATTGTTTGTAGCTGTTTAAACACAAACAACTTTTGTTGTTGATGACGTGATTTTCTTCACCAAAAGTATGACTTTGTACTGTTTTGATCACATAATTGTTTTCTGTCAACAAATTGGAACAATTCTGTAATTTACAAATGTAATTTCTCATAACAAAATACTGCATTCCATTTCATTTTATATTCAAACTATTATCTGAAACAGAACGTTATACAGATTGTAACGTTTAAATTTGAATGTTACATTTGAATAAAAGAATGAAAAGAATTGTAATGTATGTCTTTCTCTTATTTGTTAATCGTAAGCAATTATACAGTATTTTAAATTAATAAAACAGTGATTTTGTATTATTAATACTGATTGCATGTTTTATTTAATGCTTTGTTTTAGGTTTTACCATTAAACAGAAGTATTGTACCACAAATTATTGGTGGTAGTGATCTTTATGTTTATGAAAACCCCATAAAAGTGAAGTCCAAGGACTGTCTTAATGTAGTACCAAATGAAGAAGATTGCTTCACAAATTCATAATATGTAATATATATTTTATTTGTAATATACATTTCATATATTCTGTATTTTTTGTTTTATATATTTTTATTTTGAAACATTTGAACCCTTTGAAGTTCACATAAAGTCATGTGATTTGTACATTTTACTAACAAAGACACGTCTGTTCATACTAAATGTGTGTGTGTGTGTGTGTGTGTGTGTGTGTGTGTGAGAGAGAGAGAGAGAGGGGGAGAGAGAGCTGATCCTTGTCTCATTCTTGTTATAGTCTTAAAAACAAAAGGTTGTCGAACCAACATCATTTTTATTTGAAAATAGTTTCATTGTAAATATCACTTATTTGAAGCTGAATAATTTGCAGATTGTATCTTACAATCATGACAATTATTATTTAAACTGATAATTGTTTTATTAAAAATATTATTATTATTTCATATGTGTACACAAAACTTTTGAAAATACCTTATTTCAAGGAGATTTTTTTTATGCTAAAGAGAGACATACACGCATAGGTAATTACATTATAAACTAGGAATTGCTTCCGACGTCTGCGAGAGAGAGAGGGCGTTAATATTTGTCGAATAAAGAGAGACATACACGCACAGGTAATTACATTATAAACTAGGAATTGCTTCCGACGTCTGCGAGCGAGAGAGAGAGAGAGAGAGAGAGAGAGGAGAAACGGTATGAAACCTTCCGCAGTTGAAACCTGCTCTACAAAACGCTTCACACGAAGCGTTATGTTAAGAGAGAGAACGCGCATGTAAGTAGTTGACAACACACACGCACACATAGTTAATATTTGTTAATTATTTAATACAATGAAAAATGAAGTCAACGTTTTGACGATGAGAGAGAGAGAGAGAGAGAGAGCGGACGTTGTAAGTACGTACACAGTTAATATTTGTCTAAAATCATATACATGCGCGGTAATGACCGCAGAGAGGAGAAACGGTTTGAACATAACGTTTGACAACGAGAGAGAGAGAGAGAGAGAGAGAGACAGACAGACAGGCAGACAGAGACAGACAGACAGATATAGACAGTCGGACGGATGGACGGACGGACGGATGGACGGACGGACGGACGGGCAGAGAGATAAATAGATAGAGAGAGAGAGAGAGAGAGAGAGAGAGTAACAACAGTGTTGTAAATATATATATTTAATTATTTAAAACAAATTATGGTTTATTTTAATTTATTTCGTTATAAACCTCCGAATATGCATACAATTATTTGTATAGTAATCAGAAATGTGTGTGAGAGAGACATTTTACTAATTTGTAGGTTGTATCTTACAATCATGAAAATTATTATTTAAACTGATAATTGTTTTATTAAAATCTTACAATGACGAAATATTATTATTTCATTGTTTACGATATATATTTAATGCAAAAAATGAATTTTTAAAATTACAATCGTCTGTATTTAAGTTCGTGTACACACATACAAATCGTTTGAATAAGGGAATTCTTGTCAACGTTTGCAGAGAGAGAGAGAGAGAGTCATATACAATGTGTACACAAAACTTTTGAAAATACCTTATTTCAAGGAGATTTTTTTATGCGTAACACTTTACCACACACACACACAGACTTGGCAGTATATTAATTTCTAAATCATGGTCAATGACTGTCATGTGTCAAAAAAAGGACGCAACGTGGTAGGTGATAAATATATATATATATTTCCTGGTGATTACATTTTAGTATCGCTACTTACAATAATCCATAAGTAGCACAACACTTATGTAAAACTGATGACATAAAGAGAGAGAGAGTTTATATCGTGATCGACAACTGTGTCTAGAGACAAAGAGAGAGTTGATATCGAAGTCGTCGTCAACAATTTACTATAATATAGTTTGAATTTCCCACTGAAGAAAAATGTTGGCAGATCTGTTCTATACACACACAATAATGCAGGATTGGTAACCCTGATCATATATTTTAATATACACTATAATACACACACATATCAAGTTTGAACCCATACATAGGTTGGTAAACCTGATCATATAGATTTAATATACATTATAACACACAACAAATTTGAACTCATGCAAGGTTGGTAACCCTGATCATATATTTAATATATACACTATAATGCATCAAGTCGGAACCCTCCACCATAGGTTGGTAAACCTGATCATATAGATTTAATATACATTATAACAAATTTGAACTCATGCAAGGTTGGTACTCCCCGATCATATATTTAATATATACACTATAATGCATCAAGTGATAGAAAGTGAAAGTGATCTAAGCTCGCGAAAGGCGGCATATAAAAAAATAAAAAATTATATTCGCGGATGCGGTTGGTAAACCTGATCATATAGATTTAATATACATTATAACACACAACAAATTTGAACTCATGCAAGGTTGGTAACCCTAATCATATATTTAATATATACACTATAATGCATCAAGTCGGAACCCCCCCCACCATAGGTTGGTAAACCTGATCATATAGATTTAATATACATTATAACAAATTTGAACTCATGCAAGGTTGGTAACCCTGATCATATATTTAATATATACACTATAATGCATCAAGTGATAGAAAGTGAAAGTGATCTAAGCTCGCGAAAGGCGGCATATAAAAAAATAAAAAATTATATTCGCGGATGCTGTGGTCCATATACGCGAAAAAGTCGCGGATCTTGACACAGATCAGCGAAAAAGTCGCGGATGCTGTGGTCCAGGAGAAAGTGAAAGTGATCTAGGCTCGCGAAAGGCTGCATATAAAAAATTATATTCGCCGGAAATTAGAAAGTGAAAGTGATTTAGGCTCGCGAAAGGCGGCATATATTCGCGGATATGCAAATCAATTTAATTAAAAAAATAAAAATATCAAATTAAAAAAAAATAAAAAAATTTATTCGCGGAAATCCGCGGTCCTTTGGGATGCTGTGGTCCAGCGGTGGTGGGGAGAGCGTGGGAAAAAATCTTGGACCGTGGGAACGGCGGCATCTCTTTGATCTAGACCGTGGGAAAGGCGGCATTCCTTTGTGAGTCAGAACCCCTCATACAAGGTTGGTAACCCCCGATCATATATTTAATATATACACTATAATGCATCAAGTGATAGAAAGTGAAAGTGATCTAAGCTCGCGAAAGGCGGCATATAAAAAAATAACGCGGATGCTGTGGTCCAGTAGAAAGTGAAAGTGATTGGTGCGGGACTCTATTAGTTGACATTGTGTTGCGTTAGAACTGTCATTTTCCCCCTACTGGCCTGGTTTTATGCACTAACCGGGATCACTGATTGGCTCGCTCCGAGCACGTTAGTTGTCACATCTCGGCTGCTGATCCCCGATTGGCTCGCTGTGTCCGCCGCTGGTACCGGAGAGCAGATGTTCACATACCGCTGCCATCACAAAGCATATGTTGTGATTCGAGACACTAGACACACTTCTGCTCCAGCATCGGACTGATCAGGACTGCTCTTCTTAGACTGCTCTCTCAGCTCTCTTCGCTGGACGTGCTACAGCTTGCTGTTTTGGCCACCTCGTCGCTGGACGAGGCAAACTATCGCCTTCTCTTCGTGGGAACCAAGGACTAAGGCGCCAGCTGCTGCCGGTGAATTAAGTAGCCGGTACAAGTGGTAGCTGGCCGAAGTTGACCTTCTAAGGACCACCTGCGCCGGATAACATCTGCTGGCGGAGAATAGAAGAGGATTGCTCTGGGCTCACCTGGTGAGTGCCGCATCAGTGCATAAACCCTAACTTGCTCACGACTGTTAGGTAGCGCTGCCCCGGACGATCCTTGCAAGCCCCCACCAGTGGTAAGCGAGCTAGGATATCGCCGGGGTAAAGGGGCCAGTGGACACCAGTCTTGGTAAGGACTGGTATTCAACGAAGCTGGTCGTTAGCCCAGCTCCTCCCGCATCGTTGTGAGCAAGGAAGACGCGCGGGTAATCCGGCTTCGGCCGGACCCGAGATACCTGGCGTCTGGCAGTGACTGCCTAGCAGTCTCTGCCCGGCAGCCGTCGCACCTGGCCAGCATGCCTTCCACAGGCAACGGCTCAAGTGCCGAGTCGCTCGGCCCTGCCTTGCTGCCCCATCTGGGCGACTCGCCTGAATCGCCTCGGGCGATGGAGACGGATGATCCTCTCCCTAACCCGCTTCCTCCTCTTCCGGCTGACGAGTCGGGCGAGTTCGCGACCGTTGGTCGGCGTAATCGCCCGGCTAAGAAGCCCAAGAGGACCCACCCAACCGCTTCCTCTAGTACCTCGGCCATGGACATCGGACCTTCTCAGGGCCAACAGGCCGCGGTTCCGACTGCTTCGACAGCAGCTCCGGCTGCTGCCGCTGTTGGTCGCGCGCCGCCCCTGTATGTCCATAGCGTGTCCAATGTCGCCGCCTTATACAGACGGCTGATCGCGGCCCACGCCCTGTCGGCCGACAAGCTTGACCTGAAGCTGCTTGGCGGTGATACGGTCAAGATTGTCGTCCGCCAGCTCGAGGACCATCGCTTGGTCGAGGCTTTCCTGCAGGCGCACAGCCTCCAATACCATACCTTTTCTCCTAAGCGAGTCAAGCCCTTGTCTGTAATTTTGCGAGGGCTTGACGCGCATACAGATCCCCAGGAGATCCTCATGGAACTCCGTGACCTCGGGTACCCAGTGCAGGCAATTTCCCGCCTGTTCACGCACTCAGAAACCCGAGTACCTGTCCCGCTCGTCCGTCTCCAGCTCGAGAAGGGCGAGGCAGCTGACAAAATATTCCAACTGACGCGGCTGTTTGGCTTCCGCGTCAGGGTGGAAACCAGTCATCCCAGGGCAAGCTCGCGCAGTGCCACCGGTGCCAGAGGTTCGGCCATCACACCGACGTCTGCCGCAATGCCCCGGCCTGTCTACGATGTTCTCTGGGACATTCAACCCAGGCCTGCACTGTGGCAGACAAGACCAAATTCCGCTGTATTAATTGTGGCCAAGGTCATGCAGCAAGTAATGTAAACTGCCCGGTCTATAAGGCGGAGCTCCTGCGGAAGCAAAGGCCGCAGGGGCCCCTCCCGAAGCCAAAGCAGCCAGCTATGCAGCCCCAACCCCAGAGACAGCCTAAAACTCAGGCAAGGCCTCAACCTCAGGCACAACCGGCACGGCGCGCGCCCTCTCCGGCTCCACCTCCAGCCCCTGCAAAGGCAAACAAACGTACCGCGTCTCCTTCCGAAGCAGAGACACGCCCAGTAGCCGTCATCTCGGTTTTGGAGCCGGAGAATGAACCCTCCACCTCCGCGGAACCTCCTACTCCCGCCTCTGTACCAGAGGCAGCCTCGCCACCCTTGCCACCTCCGCGATTTCCGCGAGCAGGCATCACAAAACCCAGGAACAAAGGGGTAACCACACCGGATGCTCGGCCCCGAGCTCCTGCCTGCCCACAGCCCAAGAAAAGTCCTGCTTCCCGGTATAAGTCCGACGAACCGCAACAGCGTACTTTTCCTGCCGCTGATTCAAAACCGTCTGGCCCTGGTCCTGTGGCTTCCACCACGACCCGATCTGCCGTCAAACCTGGTCGCTCTTACGCGGCCTCAGTTTCCAGGCAAACCGCCCAGTCCGTCATTTCCGATGACGCACAGTTCGTCCGCGACTTTCTGTCTGTCTACGACCTCAAGAAAGTCGCATCTACCTTCAGGTCCATCCGAGACCGCCTGGAAACTGCCGACCCAACTGAGAGATTTATGCTCTTGGTGGAAGCCTGCGAAGTCATAGGTCTTCTATGAACCGAGCACTTAGACGAGATCACTCGCTCGTAGCCTGGAATGCTAACAACATCGGTTCCAAGCATTCCGACCTTCTTGAATTCCTGGCTCGGTTCAAACCCGACGTACTTCTCCTCGGGGAAACCCACCTGACCCCGGCGAACCGGTTTCGATTACCAAATTACGTGGTCTATCGGGATGACCGAGTTGGCCGACGAGGAGGCGGCACGGCGATCGCGGTGAGGACCTCCATAGGTCATCATCGTGTCGCTTTGCCGCAGCTTACCAACCTAGAGGCCACCGCCATTGAGGTCCACGGAGCTCTTGGCGGCGTCCTTGTGGTTTCAGCATACAAGCCCCCACAAGCTGAACTCCTTGTCGGCGACCTGGACGTCATCTTCGATTCCCATCGAAGGGTAATTTTGGCCGGCGATCTGAATTGCAAGCATCGCGTTTGGAATAGTCGCCTGACTACTCCGAACGGGAGGCGCTTGCTCAGTTTTGTTGAATCGCGCCGGGCGATGGTGTTTGGTCCAGCGCAACCCACGTTCTTTCCGTCAAGGCCTAACGCGGCTCCCGATGTTCTGGATATCGCGGTGACCCAAGGAGTTGTCTGTCCGGTCGAGGTATTCTCACTTACGGAGCTGACATCCGACCACAACCCTATCTTGGTCCACGTCGCTACCCAGCACGCCTATGCACGTTCTGACAAGAAGAAGGTTATCGATTGGGATCGCTACGGCCCGGCCTTGTGCCGTAGATTGCCGCCAGCGGCCCCACTCGATTCCGTTCGCCTCCTATACGAAGCAGTTGCGGGAATCGAAGAGGCAATCATCTCGGCTATAGGCGTGTCTTCACGTACGCGAGCTGGCTTCACGCCTGACTACCAACGCATCCCTGAGGAAGTCTCTCTTCTCGCTCGCGAGAGGAATTACTTCCGGAAACGTTGGCAGAGGACCCGTGATCCGGCCGATAAGGCAGCATACAATCGGCTCACCGGACGACTGCGCGGCAGTCTGAAGGCGTTCCGACGTAGCTGTTGGGAACTCGACGTGGCCCGAACGGGGGATGCGGACCCGCAATCTCACCCGTACAGAATACCTACCGCATTGACGGGACGGAGGCGCCGACCTCCACTTCCCGCCATTGTTGGACCGTTCGGTCGACTCCTGGGTGGCCCGGAGGAGAAGGCCGAGTACTTGGGCTTGTGTTTCGAGCGTCAGTTCGCTCCCAACCCGCCCATGGACTGGGACTTCGACGAACAAGTCGAGATGGCTGTGGAAGACTTTCTGTCTCTTCCGATCACGGCGGAGCCCGAACCCATCTCTTTGGAAGAGGTCTCAGATCGGCTCGCTGAACTTCAGCCAAGAAAGGCTCCAGGCCCGGACGGTGTTACCAACACCGCTCTACGACTTCTTCCCGAGCCTGGAGTTCAATTCTTGACTGAATTGTTCAACGCGTGTCTTAGACTGGCCTACTTTCCCAAGAAATGGAGAAAGGCGACGGTTATCGTGATCCCGAAGCAGGGAAAGGATACCACCCGCTCGGAAAACCTCCGGCCTATCAGCCTACTCTCCGCTACGTCCAAGGTTTTTGAGCGCCTCGTACAGCGTCGTGTACGAGAACATCTAACCAACTTTGACGTGCTGGTCCCCGAACAGTTCGGCTTTCGTGTGGGGCATTCGACCACTCATCAACTGATGAGACTGGTGGAAAGCATCACGGAAGCCGGGTGTCGGAGAGAACGGACCGTTGGCTGTTTCTTAGATGTTGAGAAAGCCTTCGACAGCGTATGGCATGATGGCCTGTTATTCAAACTTAGGGAAGTCCAGCTCCCGGACTGCTACCTCCATCTGGTTGCTAGCTTTCTGACGGAGAGGACCTTCTGCGTGAGAGTTGGCGATTCTGTCTCTTCCGAGAGACGAATCACAGCCGGCGTCCCTCAAGGTAGTGTTCTAGGCCCCCTTCTGTTCTCGTTCTACGTCAACGACGTGCCGAGACAGCCTGGAGTCCAGATGGCCCTCTTCGCTGACGACACGGCCGTATTTACGGCCGATCGTCATGAGGAAAGGGCCGTCCTACGACTGCAGCGCCAGCTCGACACGCTCGTGGACTGGACCGAGAGTTGGAGGGTGCAACTCAACGCCACCAAGAGTGTAGCCGTCGAATTCTCTAAGCGACGGAAGAACCCCGTTAGGCAACTACGTATCGGCAGAACGTACTTGCGCTGGTCCAACGAGGTCAAGTACCTCAGCTTACACCTTGACCGTCGGCTCACCTGGCGTACCCACGCACAGACAGTTCTTAAGCGAGCATCCACTCGCCTGTGCGCACTGTTTCCACTCCTGATCAGCTCAGCCATGACCAGGAAATTGGGTAGGATGATCGTCGGCGCGTATCTGCTGCCGGTCATTACCTACGCCTGCCCGGTCTGGGGTTACCTCGCCGCAATGCATAAAAAGAGGTTGCAGAGCGTCCTCGACAGAGGGCTTCGGCTAGCGGCCAAAGTCCCCCGTCGCTTCTCATCTCGCCTTCTAAGGAGAGGACTTGGCGTCCGCTCCTTAGACGACACTTTCAGGCGGCTTGCACGCAAATTTTATGCACGTGCGGCGAGGTTCCCAGGCAATCCTCTAGTGACTGGGCTGGGAAGGTACCGTATACGCCCAGGTGATTCGTGGAAACGCCCTCGGTGTATACTGCGCTAGCGTAGGCTAGCACAACAGCCGAGAATCGGCCTGCTATAGAGCACGCGCCCTACTTGGGCAGGGCCACGAGGCAGGAGCTCCAGAAGGTAGCTCGGAACTCAGTTACCGTGCGGTTCGTCTCTGCGACGCACAACCGCAAAGCCCAGAGCGAAAAAAAAAAGCATATGTTGTCTAGTTTTACTAGACTCTATTTTATAATTTATTGAATATTAAAACCTAATGTACTGCTTAATGACATTTTATATTTCTATTTCAATATTTTAAATGACTCAGTGTTATTAGTCAGTTACACAATTATTTAACACTGTTATAATTTTGGATACTTAACCCAACCTTACAGTTGCTGATTTAGATTAATATTTTCTACATTGGACAATGTTGATAAACTATCTCACATTAATTATGTTTAGGCCTAGTATATTTTAACATGTTATCTACTATATAATATTTTTTACATAATTGGTTTCTTATTTGAGGAGAAATGATTCCCTTTTTAATGTAATTTACTATGACTTTCATATGTAATGTTATGTTGCATTACAATATTTATCTCATATTTATTCTTTTTTAAAATTCAAATATTGTTTAACGATAAAAAGCAATGTCTATGAAATCTACAAAAGAATATTGTGATACTTATTTAATTAAAACTTATTGTGACGGTAATTTAAAAGGAACTATATTTGCAGAGGAACTATATATTGGCGTACAGCAGGAAATCAAAATGCTTACTACATGTGGATTTGTTTACTTTGGCTGCTGACACAGTATAGGAACCAACAAGATGTATATAGTAATGATCCTTTGCATTAGACAAGACCTATCTTGGAACTGCTTACCTAGAATTGTTCTGACATTGATTATTATAATTGATACTTGTCTGTTGTATTGACAGCATAAATCAAGTCTGTATTTTCATTAGTTGTGCCATGATTTTATAACACCAGCATTTATACTGATTTAAGAGTGGTTTTCACCAAAGTCATTTTATCATTAACCAGAGTCTGTCATTTAACTAGTATATTATAAATGATGAATTTGATGAAATAGAGTGGCTGTTCAATTTTGTAACCCCTGGGGGCCACTTATATTGTAAGTGTGCATTCCGGAGACCACGTTTTATTTTAACCCAACGTATGAATGTTTTTTTTTTACATGCATTCCTTTAAACATATCACATAGAATAAACACATAGATGGATATGTTTACATGCTCCAATATTCTTAAACACATTTATATACTTCAACTATTTTAATATATTTTGGCATTTTATTTACTGAAACATGAGAAAAGTATTCGGTTCATTGTAGTATAATATTTGAATTTGTGCTCATTGAATTTCTTTTTCAACTTAATGTTGCTAAATATAAATACTAGCAGGTTTCTAAAATATAACTGTCCAAAAATTAAATGTTTTCTGTGAATGCAAATAACCCAGAATGACATCTACATTCAACTCAATCAAACATTTGCTTGGGAGAATGTGATTATAATATTACTATTTTACTTTCTTTATGGAGCAGTATAGTTTATTTTTTTATAGTAGAAATGTACCACTTTTATACAGCTGAAATTTAAAAATTTAGACAACGGTAATTTGCATTTCAGTTCAGACAACAAGGAGATTAGAAATCCAAGTTTTTATGAAAATTTTTGACATTGTTCTTGTTGAGGACTGCATAAAATGCCTCAGGGGCCGCATATGGACAGTCTGATATAGTTTATTACCCAGAGTTAGTTACAAAACAGAGGATGTATGAAATAAAATTAATGAAATTACTAAAAAATTATTAAGCTATGATTACTTTAATGTAAACTATATCTAGTATATCATTTGTGTATGGTATGAATGTTTGCTTTTGTTTTAGCCTTCTTAAAATATAAATGCAACATGATAAACACTTAGTTTTTATTATTAAGTTTATTATTAGTATTTAATTGTTGTCTGTGTAAAAATAAAATTCGTGTTACTGGTTGTATCATTTCTTGTTAGAGAAGTGTTGAGATTTTATTTTCATTCATTGTGGCTGCTAAAAGGATTTAAATTAATTTTGTTATCTTAAGTTTCCTTAATTAATTTTATATTTAATTTTCATTTGTTAATTTTATTTAAGAAGAGATTAATGTGAACTAATTTTGTTTAAGAGGTGTTCTTAAATATTTTGGCCAGTGGAAAACAATACGTATTTTATTGTATTTATTCCTGTTATTGTTATTATTACTATTGTTTTGTATTAATAATTGTAGTTCACCTTTTCCTTCAATAAAATTTTTTTATTTTAGTAAACCATGTACAATTTTGAGTGGAATAAATTTTGTGTACAATTTTGAGTGGAATAAATTTTGTATAATATTAATACATATTTAAGTTAAATAAACTAAATAAAAAACATTAGTAGTTTCAAGGCTTAGTAGCATACAATCAAAGTGATACAGAATACAGTTTTTTTACATACTGTGCTTATTTTTAAGTAGTTGCTTCTTCCATATTTGTTCATTTGTTCCTGTTACTTCCCAGACTGTTGTAGGTCATTTATACATAATTAGTAAGCTTAATAGACATTATACATACATGTCTCCGCTTAATAGAAGCTGTCTGCCGTTCTTCTCCTCACGGGTCATAGGGTGAGAAGGGTGTCTGCCCTCCTGGCCCTGTGTAGGTCACAGGGTCTATTCTCTTTATTGGTTGCCTGTATGTAATATAAATTACGTATTCATGAATCTCAGTTTGCTTGTGATATAGTTCTCCATGTGTTCCTGTCTGGCCTTGCATCATTGCATCAGACATTTTTGTTATATGTGTTATGTCAGCAGATCATGTAGGTGATATTCCTCTTCCCATGGACCCTGTGACTATACTTTGCAGCCATTAGGAGCTGTGGGGCCCCTATAACCCCTAAAATCGAATAACAACCTCCTCTAACCCATTCTTCACATTCTGTACAACACTGTCGTAAAAGTCTATAAACAAGTTATCTGTATCAGTTTGAATCTTAAATTTTCAAGTTACCGTATAATTATAATCCTTAAAGTGGAGTGAAATAATTAGGGTGACGTGTGTTTATGATTTAGTGTTAATTATCTTAACATGTATTAAAATACAATAAAATTAATTGTATAAAAAGTGTTCATTGCAAAAAAATATATATTTTTTACATGGTTTATTGAAATGAAAACTATTATTATAAAAGACTGCCTAATTTGTATTTTATAGTTTGAGGCCTTGAAAACTATGGTGTATTTGTTATTAAAAGCATTACTTCATATAATAAGAATATTATTATATTTGGAGAAAATACTGTATTTTGTTTGTGTACAGCTATACGCAGCCCGTATCCGAAATCTTTGATATGTGCAGAATACGAATGAATACTGATTAAAGTAGGAACAGATTGTTTGATGACAGTGGTTTGTGTAGATATGTACCAGTTTAGTTTTATTTTTTGGGTAAAATTAACATTGATACAGTTCGATAGTCTTAGTGTTTACTTTGCCTTGGGTCGGAACCTACTTTATCTTGGTTTTGTGGGCGTTGAAGTCGAGGTTCAATTGGGGTGTTTCATTCTTAAAAGTCATACACAGTAGATAACCATCATCAGGGGAAACCTGCAGCACTGCCTCTGTCACTGTAATTTTTTTTTTTTTTTATGTTTTAACCTCCAGTACGTTCACTCATTCAACAAGGTCATTCAACTGCCACTCTCATTTTCTGAGGACAGAACCACAATTTTGGGGGTTGAAATGTGAAAGGAAAATTACTAGACAGTGGAGGTAGTCTAGCAAGAAGTTTTCCAAATGTGTAGTTTAATTGTAGCAGGACTTCCAACTACATCGGTGTTCTGTGGTATACAATATAGTGTCACTTTGGAATTACCATTGGATACCCATTGCAGTTGATTATAGTCTCACAACATTTAGAAAAACACTAGTCATGGAAATCTTGGAAAATCTGAATGTTGTTTTCAAAAAGAGGTGTGTTCTATTGTCCCACGCACGTTTCACAAATTGCTTGTTTAAGAGAGCAATGATAAATGAATGGGATAATAAAATAAATACTTAACATGGTAACCAATACACCAAGTATAAAAGTTCAGCCAAAAATATGAATGTAGTTAGCAGAGGTTATTGAGGTGATGGGATTACATGTGGGGTCACAGTTGGTATAATTAGCATAAATGTGGGGATGCCATTTAATATTTGGGAATAACAGTAGTAACTAAATAATAAAAAATGTAATTTGCAACCACATAATAATTACAAACAGTACGTACTTTAAATATTAATATGAAAACATTGAGGTTCCAAGGGGGGGGGCGGTTTAAGCCTCCTGGTCCAAGGCTGATAACAAGGCTGTAACAGTTGATTTCCTTATGAGTTGATCTTATTTTTGTTGTACAAGTTTGTATCTAAAGTGAAATGAATAATAATGTTATGTATACCATTGTATCATGTAGTAGATCAAATGCAATCCAAAAAAACTGCAGATTGTGATGATAAGAAATGTATATTTATGGAGTAATTTGTTATTAGATTGAAGAAAACAAAATATTTCTGTATGAATAGTACTGATATGTGTAGCCATATATAAGAATTTTGTTAGAATTTCGTTGTTGTTATTGTAATTTTAAATAAATATATGTATGTACTGTATAATATGTAATGTCAGACACAAATAACTTAATTGAATACATGTTTAAGTAAACAGTGACTATAAGCAACCCAGGAACCTGTTGGTGCCTTACCAAAGAGAGTGACTGTGTGCGTGCTTTTAATAGCATTTAGCATAGCAGTGTTGGTATAAGATTTGTCAGTCTTGAAGAAGGCCAGATGAGTCATTATCTGTTCTTGGGTGCATTCAGGCTAGACGTATTGTATTTAAAAATGTTTGGGCAGGGTAAAAATTGGGCATTCCTTCACTTGAAAATGTGTAGTTTAAAGTAGATACAAGACCTAGTGCATTTGTTAATGGATTCTGTGTCACAGTAGTTAAATAAATGAGTAGCCCAATTGCAAAACTCTTATGTCTACCCAAGGTCAGTTTTAAGTTAAGGTCGTCATTTTGTTCTGAGACCATACACGCATGTTCTGATGAAGAGAAACTGTTGCAAAACACATTGAAACCGTCATTTTAACTTGTAAAAAAAAGGAACTGCTACAAAACTCGTTATGTCCCTTATATATGTACTGCAGCAAACTTCGTTATTGTGAAATGGTAACTAAAGAACTCTGCAGCAAGACTAGTTTTGTCATTGTGTGCGTTTTTTCTTTTGTAATATTTCGTTACTATTGCTTGTAGTAAATATACTTATTAAATTTTTGAGTTTCAAATGGTTAGTAACAAGTCATCTGAGATTTCACAGAAGAATGACTACAATAATGACTTATTGCTTATATGTTCATGTTCGTCACTCTTTCAATTAATCATGTTTATTTTAAATAAACAATGAGTGTGATAGGTGTTTTTCCAGTAGACCTTGCTGTCCATAAACAAAAGGCTAAGTTTTTTTGACAAACTGGAAACATCTCATGAGGCTGAACTGATGTTAAGTCTTGACTGTCAGAAGAAACCAAGTGATTCATAAGATCCCTGACCAGGCAGCCGACTATTTATGCCAGATGTATATTTATAACTTTACTATCTACCAGGGAATTTTTCATTACTATCAAAAGACTGAGTTTTCTCCTATGTTTGGCTAGAAAATGAATTTAAGAAAGGTTATAATCAAATTGCCTCTGCGGTATATCACAGGTTAAAGTCTACTGACCTGACAGCTGTTAAAACTGACTGCTGTTAGCTGCAGAGGACAGAATAAAAACAATGCTCACTGGCATAATATCCAAATTTTTATAAATGAAGCACCATCTTCTGTTAAGATAATAAAAAACATATTTCCAGTTGTGAGCCATTCTTTCATCCCCCTGATGAAAATTGATAAAAATCCGAACAGTTAAAAAACCTGGTTTTGCAGTATTTTCCAGTGCGTTGAAATATACAAGTACTATCTAACACATAAAAATAATTAACAAATTACTAAAAAATGTAAATAAAAATTGAATCAAAACGTGTTATGTCCCAAACAGATGCAAAACTCATTATGTCTAAATGATTTTTTGATTTGCTCAATGACTAACTCAATTTTGTTTAAATTAAGGTACCATGTGCAGAGTAATTTTACATATTTTCAGAAAAAAATTTAAGTTGGATGTTAACATATTAAAAGAACCACAGTTATTTGCTGAAAATTTTGTTTTCGTGGACATAACGATTTTTGCAATTGAACAACTCAAATATAAGTTAATAGATCAGACTGTTCAGTATAATAATAGATAATTTTTGTACAGCCAGTAATAGTCAGTGAGAAATATGTAATTAAAGTAAGTACAAAAATCAATATAAATTTTAACGTGTCGTGTGTGTGTCTGTGTGTACATTGTTGAAACACCTTGTGTATTCAGAAACTATAAGTTAAGAAAAACATTTGTGGATTTTTTAAAGGATAGTTTGTATAACTGTTAGTACAGTACATAATAATAGCATACAGTATGTACATGGTGACATTTTTGGAACTGAAATAGAGTCTTAACTGTAAAATATGGTAATGTAAATGTGTGATTGAATGAGTGAAATGTTTGCAAGTTTTAATATGACTATTTGGCATTTGCCTGTAGGTCTGGCTGGAAGATATTTCATGACAACTTTTGAATGCTCTAACCAGTTTTTTGTTAAAACTTAGGAAGAATGTCCATACTTTTAACCCACACACTGTACTGTTTTTGTGTGATCTCTACAAAAATAGGCAAAACTGTGGGGGTAAACATTTGAAAAAATGAAAAAAATTAATCAAATTAATGAAAGTTTTAACCAGAATCTGAATATAGTATTTAGCTTTGGAAACCTCACGATTGTAGGTCACCAGGGTCCAAAAAAGGATCAACATTTTGAAAAATGTGTAAAAATCCATGCAGTTATCAGACTAGAGGGAGTTTTAACCTAAATCTGAAAGTAGTATTTACTTAAATTTTTTTTAATTTTAGGGGCACCATGGGCCAAAATTGGAAGTCAGTATTTAAAAAATTGTAATAGTGTGTGTGGCACCAAATTATGAAGACATTCATTCAAAATTTGAACTTGGTACCTTTGTAATTTGACATAATTAATAACTTTCAACGCCCTTGCAAATTTTGAACCATCTTCAAAAGTTAGTCATTTCTGTTTGCAAAAAACTTTTCATGTTTTCATTTATCATTTTAAAAAAATCATAAAATATGAGAAACTATGTACAATCACCTCCTTGTGATGTATCTTGCTAACACTAGCATCATATGTACAAAGAACTTTATTTACAAAAAACTTAAGCTTAAAAAAAAATCAAAATTTATCAATTTGTTTCTGTCTAATAAGAAGTGTGTTTCTTTGAAAATAGTGAAGCAAGTCTGCAGCTTAGGGAACTTTGCTAGTAATCATGATTATATGAGGGTGGTCTGAATAGTTCTCAGCCTAACAATTAAAAACGAATTTATAATTTCAAAAATATTTTTATTTTTCATTATCTCCTTTTAGAGTAACTTATTTATTCCAGCGATGTCCCAGTGCCACTGTCCTGTCCCTGAAGTGGTTTTCTGTAATATCTGAAAAATACCCGTCTACGACTGAAATCGCTTCTTGATCCAATGAAAAACGCTGACCAGCAAGAAAGGGTTTTAGTTTTGGGAAAAGATGGAAGTCTAAGAAAGCCAAATCTGGGGAATAGGGTCGATGTTCTAACAATTCTTAGCAGAGATCTCTTAATTTTTCCATTCCCATTACACTTTTGTGGACAGGTACATTGTCTTGGTGAAAAATGATTTTTTTTTCTGCAACCCTGGTCTTTTTTCACAAATTTTTTTGTCTAGTTTGGATAAAAGGTTGGAATAATATTCCCTGGTTATTGTTGCACCCTTTTCAAGGTAATTGATGTACAAAGTACCTTTAGCATCCCAAAACATTGATATCATGACTTTTCTTGCTGATGGAATTTACTTTGCCTTCTTTGGCACGGAACAGCCAGCTTCTGTCCAGTGCTTTGCTGTTGTTTTTACTCCGAAGTGGTGGATCCTAGTTTCATCCATCGTAATAAAGTGATGCAAAGAATCTGCTTTGTTCTTATTCATGTGCTCCATATTTTCCGATACATGTGGAGATCTGTATCCAAAATTCACACAGATTTGATTCAATTAGTGTAGTCTTCTTCAAGCCACTTCTGAGTTTGGCGGGGTAGCCTAGTCATCAATCATAAAATGCAGAGTTATCAATCATAAACTTTTCTGGAAGGTTGGTCTGCCAATGGTGTGGACCCATGTCAAACTCCACAGTTGGTCAGGCCCACACTAGGAGTTGTGCTTCATATTTCTGTCCAGTTAAAGTTTTGTTTTCCATATAAAGGCTGTATGGCTCTAATAAGGAATTGTGGGATCCCTTTCTTTTCCATTTTTGCCCACAGCCTGCCCCTATTATTATGAATTTTATACATTACAAATTCCTGTTCTCACTGCCAATCAGTTTCCATAACATAACGTCTAAACTAATTCAGGAGAATCACATGATTTTGGACAGTTGTTTTGGTATTGAGTGAAACAAAATGTTGAATATAGATCTGGTTGATGCGCACCGTGAGGACTAAAACGTTAATTAGAATCCAGGCACAGTGGACCAAAAAATGGTTGATGTCCGGTCCACGTGGACCGAAGTGTTGAATGAAAATAATGATCCAGCAAGTGTGGACAAGAAGAGTTAATGAATTGGGCCCAAGTGGGCTAAATGTATGCTTCTTGAGTTAAAATATTCTGTCGGCTGGTCTTCCATAGTAGTTGAAAATGATATGTAATAAATGCATTGATTCTGCAGGAAGAAAATGACAAAAAGTGGACTGTATACGAATAATTTTAATATCTGAATTAGTTACATTACAGCTGTATTAATTTGAAATGAGGTTGGCTAATACTGCATTTTGCTAAGTATTATAAATTTTGAATTGAAATGAAATTATGGCGCTAGTTGGCCATAAGCGAGAATATAAGGGCCTAAAGCCTACATTTAATGTCGTGAATAAGTGACAGCGAAAGCTGGGCTCGGCTCGGTATGACCGCCGCGAGCGTTTGATACGCACTGTGCAAAGTACAAACACGCGAATTTTGAGGTGAGGTAGTAAGCAGATTAGCCAACCTAGAAAACAAAATCATCGCGCTACCGTACATAAGCTGCCCGTCAAAAATCAAAAAGATTTTTTAACACATTTTTTTAATAAATTATAATACATTTACAATTTAATTTAAAAGAGTACAGTTCTTACTAACGATGGTTAGCTTCAACGCTGAGTTGAACCTTGAGTCATGAGATTAGATAACGGCAATCTGCCACTAGTTTAGAGATAAGCATGCATAAGATAAGCCTATAGATAGGCGGTTGTAGGCCAAGGTTGGCGAACAGCTGTTTCATGTACGAATAAAGTCTGGTTGACAATATTACTGACATAAGTGTGTGCAGTCTATAACATTATAAAACATGAAAGAAAAATACATAATTATACAATGTTTAATGGATGATCGGAAGCTCATCACATGATGGACCGATCGCTGGTAGCCCTATGCAAGTCATAGACGGCTACTTTAAAATTAATTGAGGCCCGTAGACCTGTACAGAGAGTTCATTACATGAACAAAATTGTTGTTGAACATGTTGCAGTTACATGTTCTATTGTATATTCAGCAGGGCGGCATGTATTGACCTAGACATGCTATTCCTGAAGTTTCAGGAATTTACAATATAATAACGTATGAACAAGATAGATGCTGAATGCAAGCCCCAGATATGACATGTATGTCATAATTTTAAGTAAAAGAATTGTGCATGCTTACTTGCAAAATGAATAAAATATAAAGTACAATATACAATAAACCTAGACGTGGCAGTTACATACGGCAGACGCTAACAATAGCCTTTTGCATAGACATAATTTATGCGAATACAGTAACAATAATTTGAATAATTACAAGATAAATAATTGCAATGTCAAATAACAATACAATACTGAAATTACAGAAACAATTGAAAATAAGTTTAGAAATAACCAAAGTTGTACACAATAGTGAGGAAGACATGAGCCATGAATCAAATGTTCCACATACGAAAATACAAATAATAATGAAGCCTTGCATATTAACTAAACTAATACTTGCTTGAGCAAACAGACAGTTGCTAACTCAAAAATAATTAGGCTTATGCTAAAACGAGTGTTTATAACTTAGCAAGTTGGAACATTTGACTTATGTGTCCTCAAAATAAAACAAAGTAATAACTCCCGTACGTTATTGTTCGTCTCCTTTACAATTTTAAAATGAGACCACCAAAACATGAAAATTAGAAGCGTGCAATGACGCAAAATTGACAAGAAAAATATTGTGATGATTCATCACGATTGTGTTGACCAAATGGTCGTAATAAGTAGTAAGCCAGTGGCTGAATAAAGTAGCATTGTGCTAAGTAATCATAATGTCAAATCTCGTCTCGCGCTGGCAACAGACATAATTTATGTATGGGTCTCCGCAAAACACCCGTAGGCGTGCGAATGTCCACGACACGAACCAAGTTATCTGGGCCGGGAAATGTGGCGATGATTACGCCAAATTTCCAGGCTAATGGAGGCAAGTTATCCTCAATAAGCAAAACTAAGTCACCAATGGAAACATTATCTTTGGCAAACTTCCACTTGTGACGCTGTTGCAACTGGTGCAAATAATCGCGAGACCACGCCTTCCAAATGCCCTGGACAAACCTCTGAAGGAGTTGCCAGCGCCCAAGACGAGAAACAGGAACGTGAGAAAGGTCTCGGTCCGGAATCGCTGTTAAGGGCGCGCAAATCAAAAAATGGCCAGGTGTAAGCGGCACCGGGTCGTTAACATCCGATGAGATAGCAAATAAAGGTCGAGAGTTCAGACATGCCTCTATCTGGGACAAAACGGTCGTGAACTCTTCGAAGTTTAGTATAGATTTGCCTACCACGCGGCGCAGATGAAATTTCAAACTCTTTATGCCGCTCTCCCAAAGGCCACCGAAATGAGGTGAGGAGGGCGGAATAAATGACCATGATATCCCCTGAGAGGATGTGAATGACTTAATCGAGGAGATGGCATCCTTATTGTGCCAAAAGTTGTAAATGTCATGTAAGATGGTGCGGGCCTTCCTGAAATTTGTACCATTGTCGGAGTACAGCTGACTGGGTATACCCCGACGTGCCATGAAACGACGTAAAGCAGCTATAAATGCGCTGGCCGTAAGGTCAGACACCAATTCCAAGTGAATAGCCCTAGTCGCTAAGCAAACAAACAAAGATACGTATGCCTTAGTAAGAGTTTTAGACTTCTGCCCACCATGACGAATCATGAAGGGACCACCATAATCAACCGCGCAAAATAGAAACGGCCTTGAAGGAGTGACTCTAGGGAATGGCAAAATACCAAGTCTCTGAACCTGCTGTGTGGCACTAAACCTGATACACTTAAGACACTTACGAATAATGGAACGGATGACTAGCCGGGCATTAACAATCCACCAACGTTGACGCAGTGAATGATGCACGAGTTGAGCACCAGCGTGAAGTAAACGAATGTGTTCACGTTCGATGATAAGGCGTGTAATATTCGCCGATGGGGGTAATACAATTGGATGTTTCGAATCGTAGGGTAACTGGGAATGCTGCAATCGTCCGCCCACGCGTATCACTCCAGAGTCGTCAAGAAACGGGTCGAGAGAAACCAACTTGCTCCTAATGGAAACAGAAGATCCGTTCCGAAGACAACTAATTTCGGTTGGGAAGTGGATCGACTGAGATTGTTTTATGAAGAAATTGAGAGACTGATGAATTTCTACAGGGGTCAGATCGCCCGACAGTTTGTCCGCAGATGAGTGCCTAATATTTCTGATGAAACGAAAACAGTAAGCGTATACACGTGTCAGCCGGTGCAAAGAGGAAAAGTCCAACGATAAGTCAACAGGCAGGGTAGACATTAGCGACCGGTTATGTGTAGTTTTCTCTTCCGCGGTGACTTCAGAGGACGACTGAGTGGCCGGTGCGAAGGATGGGAAGGGATTGGACTCTGACGATTGAGACAGACAGCTAGGACCGTGCCACCAAAGCGAGCAATCGCGCAAAACGTCAGGGAAACACCCCCTAGATATAATGTCAGCAGGATTGCGTCGCGAATCAATGTGATGCCAGTTACAAGTTTGCGTACGACGCTGAATTTCAGCAACTCGATTAGCGACGTATGTTCTCCAACGCGTAGATTGCGCATGAATCCAGTAAAGAGCCACCATAGAATCAGAATACAAATGTACATTATCAATAAACGAATAAAGAGCAGGAATAACCTTAGATACGAGTCGCGATAATAACAAGCAAGCGCAGAGCTCGATGCGAGGTAATGACACCTGGCGTAGGGGAGCCACGCGAGATTTGGAGCACAAGAGGCGACAGGAAGCAGTAGAATCTTGATAAATGACTCTGATATATATACAACAGCCAAACCCTCTCTCCGAAGCATCCGAAAAACCATGCAACTGAACTGTAGCCGCCTCACGCTTGCAACGAATAGATCGCGGGACGACTATTTTACCAATCATAATCAATTTGTTACACACAGAATGCCAATCCGAAAGTGACTGACCGGAAATCGGTTCATCCCAAACAAGCTTGCAAAGACAAAGTAAGTATATGAGTATGTAGAAGTACACATATAAGTATATGTAGTAAGTGTTTGACGCTACTAAATTGATAGCGCCATGATCGATGAGTGTCATGTGCCCAAGATCCATGTATTCCTTGATAAAGTCCGCGTAGTCGCGAGCGAGCTTGGCATCGCGCCTAAATCGACGTTCTAAGCCTAAGAATCTTGATTCGGCACTTGTGTAAGATTCCCCCAAGTGGGGATTATCAGACTTGAATGGGAGCGACACTATAAATCTACCCTCGTAGTTGCGCTGAGTAGAGCGCACAAAATGCTCTTCGCAAGCCGACTCGCTATCAGGGGTATCGTCAGGGATTGTTTCTGCCTCCCAAAATCTCTCGAGAGATTGCAGAATTTGACTGTCATTGTTCCTTGCCAGGAACGAGACAGCAGGACCCTCGGTGTGGCAGTGCTTGGGCAGATTGCCAGCCAGAATGTAACCCAGTTTTGTTTCCTGAATGATAGGGAAATTGGGTCCGCGTGTGTATTTATTGGCTAATATTAAATCCAGATAAAATTGTGCCCCTAATAGTATGTCGATCTGTGAAGATATATTAAAATCTGGGTCGGCCAGAAAAATTTTATTTGGAATGTGGAACCGGTTGATATCAAACGAGATTGAAGGCAGATTGTGAGTTAAGTTAGATAAGACGGCACATTTCGCCTCGAAACTATGTCTCTGATAGCGAGAAATAATACGTATAGAAGCAATGTCAGTAGCGCAACACGCTGTGTTGTTTATTCCTGTGATTGGAATATTAGATCTGGTTAATTTAAGGTGTAACCTTTTCGCAAATGATTTCGTACAGAAATTGATCAGGGAACCGGCGTCTAGAAGCGCTCTAGCTTTATGCCTGTTGCCAGCCTGATCAACGACATATACAACCGCTGTGGATAAAAGAACATTGTTTTTGCACTGTAATTTAAATGAGCAATAATTGCTGCTGGCAGCTGTTGATTTCGGCACGTAATTTGCGTGCAGCAATGTGTGGTGTCTTTTTGAACAAATTTTACAGACCTGTTTACTCTTACAGTTAGCTATCAGATGACCTGCTCTAAGGCAGTTGATACAACATTTATGATTTGCAACCAATTGCCCCCGCTCAGCGGCACTTAATATACGAAAATTATTACACATGTAAAGCGGGTGGTCAGATTTACAACACACGCATGAATAATGCTTTGCCGCTGCGTGATAGTTTTTAAAGGTATTGCTGCCAGCAGTAGCCTATTTATTAAGCTACATTTCTCAAATTTATTGTTGGGTTTTACGCTAAGTTTGTTGAATTGCTGTCCGGGTTCAATAGGCATTGTATTTTCTAAAAGCTGTCTGCGTAAGTTTAAAAAATGCGTAAAGTCTTGAAAGCTAGGCAAGTTGTCAGGGTCTATTGACTCCTTCCAAAGTTTTAAAGTAATAGGGTCAAGTTTGGTGGAGAGCAACTGTATGGTAATAAATTCAAATGAATTCACTGACAGCTTCATTGCCGCCAGTGAATTAACGGAAGACGTTATTGTATTCGTAAACTCCGCCAAGCTTTGGACTGAGTCCTTTATTGTGGACTTAACCTGAAGCAGGTTTTGTACATAGTATTTGGCTAATATAAATGGGTTGTTATACCTTTCGGACAGCAAGTTCAACGCTATTACATAATTTTCTTGACAAATGGGTAATGATTTAATTAAATCTAATGGTTCACACTTCACAGAGGAATGCAAATAATGCAGTTTTTGCACTGGTGTTAAATCGGATCTTGAATGCACTAGATCATTGAAAATTGAATAAAAATATTGCCACTCAAGTATGTTGCCTGAGAAGCAGGGCAAACTTATCGGCTTTAAATGCATAGGCGTCGATAATACGGGAGGCACAGTCTGAGTATTAAAAGTGTCAAGAAGTTGTAAAATGTTTGCCTCAGTTGAGTATATCATTTCTTCAACCTCAACTCGGTCTGCCTGAGCAACGCTCGTGTCTTTACTGATAAGCTCTATCTCAGACTGTACCTCGTCGTACTTCGAGGCCAAGCTTTTGAGACTTTCCAGTCTTACAGTTAGAAAATGTTTTGTACTTTGATTTATGTCAAATGAATTTACCGCGGATTGTATCCGCACTATCGCGGACTTTAATCCGCCTCTCTTTCTGGTCAGCACCTTGAGGCCTTCTTCAGACATTTTACGCACCTTTTTACTGTTGTTGGTGGTACCTTGCTGTTGATGTCCTGCAGCGTCGGCTCCTTGGTGAAGATGGTGAACAGCTGGCAGAGATGACCACTTTGAGTAAGCACTGCAGCCGGCAGGAACTTGCTACTACGTTGTCCGAAGATGACGAGCGAAATGGCGACGCAAATCACGCCACGGTCGCATTAGCTGACGTGCTAATTCGCCCGTGATGGCCAGAAACAGATGTAAAAAATATTAAATGGAAATCCGGCCCGGAGGACCAAAAAATGTTAGAATCCAGGCACGGTGGACCAAAAAATGGTTGATGTCCGGTCCACGTGGACCGAAGTGTTGAATGAAAATAATGATCCAGCAAGTGTGGACAAGAAGAGTTAATGAATTGGGCCCAAGTGGGCTAAATGTATGCTTCTTGAGTTAAAATATTCTGTCGGCTGGTCTTCCATAGTAGTTGAAAATGATATGTAATAAATGCATTGATTCTGCAGGAAGAAAATGACAAAAAGTGGACTGTATACGAATAATTTTAATATCTGAATTAGTTACATTACAGCTGTATTAATTTGAAATGAGGTTGGCTAATACTGCATTTTGCTAATTATTATAAATTTTGAATTGAAATGAAATTATGGCGCTAGTTGGCCATAAGCGAGAATATAAGGGCCTAAAGCCTACATTTAATGTCGAGAATAAGTGACAGCGAAAGCTGGGCTCGGCTCGGTATGACCGCCGCGAGCGTTTCATACGCACTGTGCAAAGTACAAACACGCGAATTTTGAGGCGAGGCAGTAAGCAGATTAGCCAACCTAGAAAACAAAATCATCGCGCTACCGTACAAGATCGGACTAACTGTGGCTTTATTGTATTTATTTATCAACTAGAGGATTTGGCCGGCTTCGCTCGGGATAATGATTATAAAAGGACTGAGTGAATAATTGAAACCTTGTTATGCCGAAAATATATTTTACTTGTTGAACATATTAACAATGTTTGTAAGTGAGGATCTTGTAAAGAATAACAAAAACTTCTTATATTACAATAATTAAATTATAATAATAAATTTTTTAATAATAGAATTTTTTTAAATAATAGAAAGATCCAAAAAAATTAAGCATAATAAATTCAGCTAAATTTATCTCAAAGCTTTTACTGTAAAGCTTGATGGTACACTATGTTTTTCGTTTGTCCGTCCAGAGCACAGACAAATAAATTATCTGTCGTGTCAACTCTTGAGCAAGCTACATATAATTGGCCGTGCGAAAAACATGGACTTTCCCAAGTAAATGCCTGCCACACAAAGTGTTTGCCCCTATGCCTTGTTGATACTCATAGTGAATACAAGCAGGATGGGAAACTGCGATCGTTTGAACTCAAAAGGCATATTTGTGTCACTGGGTATCAACGGAATGTTAGGGATAAATACGTCTTCTCCTGTGGTATTCCTCGTGATGATCGTGGCTTCTATTACGTTGGGCAACAGATTCTTTAAGATGAGTCTTGTTGTGTTGCACAGTTTTGGCGGGTCGATGTTACATAATAGAATGATAGGGGATCCTTTTTTTAAAGTCAACTAGTGTGGCGGCATTCCCGGGGGTTCCAGAGAATTTAAAAACTCCGTAGGGTAATAAACAGCTTGTTCAGTATCCATTACTGTATCAATGGATGAATAGGTAGTAGAGTTGCCGGGAAGCATATCCTGTATGAGATCGTTAACATATATGTATTGCTGTTATTTTTGGGAGCTAAAATGGCCCTTTCGCACAGCCATCGGTGCGAGTTGTATTTTCTTGTATATCCAGAAACAGTTTAGTTATAAGTTCGTCGAGTGAAGAGACCATGTTGCAGAAATTTGAGGGAAACGAAATTAGACCGGTAGTGGGGTCTACAGGAAATTCTCCATTGCCAAGTAACAGCAATTGTTGTGCAAACTGCTCTGCACTTGTTTCTCCTCGTAAGTGAACTCGCATGTTCATCTTGAGATTCATTTTACGCACATGTCTCCATAAGGCTGATGACTTAAGACAGCCGTTAAGTTAATCAGCTGGTGTAGAATACGGGCAGGGTTTGTTGGAAATCTCCTGCCAGGAGGACAACAGCACCGCCCATAATTCGCCTATTACCCCATATATCTTCCAAAGTGCGATCAAATGCTTCTAGTGCCCTTTTGTGAGCCATGGTGCATTCGTCCCAAACGATTAGTTTGCACTGCTTGAGCACTTGCGCTTGACCGGAGCCTTTGGTGATTTTGGTAATGGGCTGTTCTGAAACCTGCAGATTCAATGATAGTTTCAGAGCTGAATGCACTGTTCGACCACCAACTAGCAGTGTAGATGCTATTCCAGAGGACGCCGTAGCCAAGGCAATTTCATTTCTTTTGTGGATCTCAGCCAGCAAAATGTTGATAGAAATGTTTTCCCATTTCCCCCGGGTGCGTCCAGGAAACAGCCCACCATTTCCAGCCTGAATAAGACTTAGAACAGTATCATATGCTTGCCTCTGGTCTGCGACCAATAGGGGTCTATTATCTTCAAGAAACGTTTTGAGAGCATTAATGTCGTAGTTCCTTTCGGTGCAGGCGAAGCTCTCTTTCCTCCAACGTTTCCCTCGCTCTTGACGTAGAAGCTCTGATACGCTCCTGCTGTAGATGAAGCTCCCGTTGTTCAGATGTTTCCAACGCATGGATGGCTTTTTTTTGGCTGCAGGAGTTATCTGACCAATACTCTTTCTTTTCTTCGGTGGCATTTCAATAGGTTTGAAGTAATAGGTAACCGCTGACAGTAAAGAGCACACAATACAGTATGCGTATTGGCTTAGAGAGTCGAGTTGTATGCTTTGTTTTCGGTTGTGTATCGTAAACTGTCATCCGATTGCATTGCATTGCATTATCTAGTGGGGCGTCTTTGCACCCATGGCTGTATTACAGCTTCTGGGACGTGCCCGATGGCTGTCAGATGAAAAGAGTGCTGGACTTTCACAATACAGGTGTGTCATCCGAGACTGGCCGGCGTCCTTATATACCCAGCCATGATGTGGGAGGGGGCAGGGTGCGGGGGAGGAGGAAGGGGAAAGGCACGCGATATAGCAGATGAAATGGTGACTCATACAATGGGGTAAAGAACAAAACAGTTGTGGACCAATTTTCATTTTTGATTGTTAATAAATAAGAACGCTATCAGAGCCGGGCAAATTGCATTTTGTAGCAAATTTTATGGGCTTTCAGAAAATCACCTTCCACTTTGGTCGATTTCCGCACAGTTTTCGAGATATTCGCGAAAAACCGCAAAGCTGAACGTTAAAATTTTGCTTAAGGGGGTGGAGTAGTTTTTTCAAAATGAAATGTAGATACGAATTTTCCTCTTGTTTTGAACTGTTTGTGTGCAAAATTTCATCACGATCGGAATAAAACTGTAGATCTGTATAAAAGACAAACGGACACACAAACATTCTTCTTTATATATATAGAAGAAGGATAGTAAGTGTATTATAGGAGCTGATTTTTAGAGAAAAATTTATAAATCTTTACTATTTGGGATGTGTGTGCAGTATATGAATGGATAAGGTTTTGTAAACTTGAGTACATGCAGTAGTGAAGTATGGTTTAGCGTAGTTTGAAGTTATGCCAAACAAACAGAAGTAAATTCCTGAATTCTTAATCTAGGTTCATTAAAATATATGAGTACATAACTTGTAACTATAAATAAATTAGTTAATAATGTATGTTAGTGTAGGCAGATTATTAAATACCAAACTTATATTGCTATCTATAGTGGATTGTAATACACTATACCCTATTAGATTTCAGGATGTGGTACCTGCTCAGAAGTGCTTATTGAGTCATAAAAATGTAGTCTGTAGGCAACCAAGGGCTGGATGTAGAGTGGGGTGAGAAGGGGAAGTCCCCTATGCCAGTGTTTCAAGAAAACATTTTTCTCAACTCTATGGATAGATAGAATTGGATATGGATAGATCCTGCTGTTTTTCTAGGTTAGGACACTGCTTCATTAACGTTTCAGTGGACATCCTATATATGGTTCCTCTCAAACTTATAATAACATGATTATTTTTACAAGAAATGTGTTGCCTAGATGGCCAGGAACTCTTCTGTTTCCTGTGGTAACCTCTGTTACCACACCTTAGCTAAGGAGCTTGTGTTTTGGTGCATCAGAGATACTCTCACCTATCTGAGAAAGGATCAGATGTTTATTGTACCCAGTTATCAGCCACAGTGGGTGCTCTTCAGATCCCGAGTAACCTCACTCCAGTGATGAAAGGGAATGGGAAGGTTAGGCCTATATGTAATAGGTAAGAATGGATAGGGACATTGTGAGGACTTTGCAGGACATACTTCATGTGGCTCCTTAGCTGACATGGGAGGCCCCATGAGCAGCTATGCTCCCGCTGGCATATCCCTGAGGAGGACATATTTTTAAATGCTGTTTATGAATAATCAAAGTCCGTGTTTTAAATCCACAGGGCACCAAAGATTTTTTTTATAATTTTTCTTCCTTGTTATTACCAGTTCTTCTTAAAGTATTCTTTCTCAACTTTTCTTTGCTATTGTTCCTTCTTGTTGCTTGTATCAAAACTTGGCAGGAAACTATTGCATGTTAAATAAATATTTAGCATGATTTCAGTAACAATCGTAGTAAAAAAAAAAAATTTAAAGAGATTGATTCTGTTAAAGAGAATATCTAATTGGTATTTTCTTTCTGTTTTTACAGTAAGGCTTTCTGTAATGATTAAGTGTTCCATTCTTTAATAGCCATGAGATCTTTTTATAATATGTAGTCATCTTCCAGAATGCTCCCTCTACCCCAAAGTTTTTATTTGATAACTTTGATAAGAATGTCGTGAAAAGCTTTTTGCTCATCTAGCTTCTTTCGCCCATAACTTTGTGATTGTGGCGAAATGGAATTGAGAATGCATAATCTAAAAGTGATGATTCACTGCTGTTTTTATAGTACTTGTGTGCCAAATGCATGATGGTTACAGTTGGAAGCCAGGCAACTGGCTACTCAAATACCTGTGCGTACCTCACATAATGTGTGAACTGTTAGATTCTTCGATCTGTTTCAATGCAAGTTCTTTTTTAACTTGTCTATAGCAACATTAGCTTGCCTGTATTAAAAAATGTGTAATTGATGCGTTGTTGACCAAAGTCAGTTTTTTTAATAGTCTGTTAAGTCATAGTAATAATATATTACTGTACAGTCATAGTCATAATGCGAGAGAACTGGTGAACATAAACTACTAGTCATTTAAGTGAGCCTGTGTTTACTTAGTTCCTTCATACAGATAGAACAAACTGTTTGTGAATAATATAATCATTTGTCAATCAGATTTCACCTAACAATAGGTTCTTCAATAATAAATAACATTTGTAACAAGAATAAATGTTTCATTGAGTTTAATACACAATATTTTGTGTTTTAACTGTTGCCATTAGATATTGAAGGAAAAGTAAATATTTACTGATGAATTGTTATAAAAACAATATAAATTATTTATTATACATATAATTTAATATTATATTGTATTGTTGTATTTATTTATTATTAATAACTCTCTTACTATACAATGGTATGAAGGTACATACATTACGTTTATATTACATAATTACAATATATTTAATTTACAATACATTCTAAGATATTTACTATTTATTTAATCAAATAATAATTTTGAAAAGATAATTATTTTTAGTGTTAATTTGAATTTGCTCATCAGTTAATGTATTTTTTACTTTGTGTGTATTTATTTCTGAATTTTACCAAAGGTTCATTTTTTTGCATTTAATTTGTTGTAATAAAGTTATATTTTCTAAATTGGAAAATGATTGATTATTTTAGCCAAATGAGTAGATAAATTAGATTAAAATTACTCTTTAAATAAGAATTCCAGTGTCCTACAAATCTGTGTTTTAAATGCTTTTTAGTTGAGCACAAATAAAATTTATTATAGTTAGAGCATTGTGTTTTTTATACACCATTTAAATGTAAAAGTTACATTAGATGTTTTGAATGTATGAAATCTATTTTATCATAATTACATTTTTTTGTTTTGAAATTTTATAGTTATGTCTAGTTATGTAAAATTAATTTTTTCATTTTGTGTACTTTTATTATAGAATTATTTAGTATTGTCATATTAATTTTGTTTTGTATGTTATCAATTATTTTTGTATTACATCCATTTGGTACTGCAATATCATATATAATTTTTTTACAAATTCTAGGACCATGGACTGTGGAAAATTGTTGACATTTGTTTTAATTTTTAACCCATGGTAATTAATTAAAATGTAATTAATTATGTTTTCATGTATTAAAAAAAGTAAAAAATAGTAGACATTAGATACTTTAATTAGTTTTCCATACCTATAGTTAGTATCAATATTAGTGCAGGGTATTGGTTTAGTCTGAAACACCTGTGATCAGTGCATTACTGAGAATAGTCTGTTTTGTTCACTATTAACAAGTCTCTGGTAAGGAATCAAAATCATGGAATATTCTGTGTGCATTTGCACAGCTTGTTAATTTGTGTATGTACAAAAACCGGTTTGGAACTGTGATAATATGGAAATGATTCAAAATAAGCAACCCATTGTTAGGTAAAACACTAATTGTTTGATAGAAAATGTTATAATCAAAGAGTGACATGATTATTTAATTAGATTAACATAAAACAAATATATGTACCTTATTATAAATACAATGAAGACTATTAATAGTAATTAGTGGACTAAGTTACAGTTTAAATTGTATAATAACTGTAATAATAGTACTAGTAAAAGTTTTGTAAAGACTAATATATATAGCTTTTAATCATATTATATAATGTGCATTTTTATAAAATATGTAAACAAGATTACATACTGTACTTTATAAATAATCGTGTAGTGTCTGAAAATAAATTTTTAAAATGCATAACATTTATCGTGTATATTTATGAATAACATGTACACTCGCTAACTCAAAACACACACACAAAACAGTGTCTCCAACATTCGGTTTTCAATAGATCAGCTCTTTGGGTGTGGGTGCTTTCCCATGTGAGGCACCGTTTTTACTGAACTCTACGTTCATCCAAAGAACTGTGTTGTGAGCATTCTTATGTGTATTGTAATCAACTTTATGTCTTGTTTCTTTTTTAAATGGTATGTTATTTCCCTATATTTTTTACAGTTTTAATTTTTTGATTACACTATCTTAGTTCACTTACCAGGTGAGCCAGAAGTTGCTAAGTTGGTTTGAAATCATAACAGCTATATTGCACACGAACTTTACAAAATTTGAATTACTTGTATGAAAGTAATTTAAAAAGAATTAAGATTTTTTGACATAAGGTGTTTTGCTGGTTTAATGGATTGATGTTTAAACCAGGTGCAGGTGTATTTCTGAGTTAAGGTGTGCAGAATGTGTTCTTTGAATTCTAATTTTTAAATCATTATTTTTCAAAGTAAAACTGCATAACTTTGTTCTTTAGTTTAGAGTGAACCTCTTCATCATAATTATCGTAGACTTTAATCTTATAATCAGGAAAAAATTAGCTTAAAAAACTTTGAAAAGAGTAATTGGTTTTTAAAAACCATGCAGGGACTTCTGGTTCACATAGTGTAAATAATATTTGTTAGAAGTTAAAGAAAAAATGTTAAATTTATCAAATGTTTCAAACTTAGGAAGTGTAATAACAATTTTTAATATGATAACACACAAGGCTAATGTTTACAAATATCCCCCACATTATATTATTATTGGAGTTTTCAGTGACCTGAAATATTGTGTCTTTCCTGTTTTAACAATATTCAAATACTATATAAGGCTAATCAAATATATTGCGACTTACCGTCTGCGGCTTCCAGAAACAACGTCTTCACAAAGTTGACATGTTTCGGGACACTTGTCCCATCATCAGAACTTAAAATAATCGTGTATGATTTAAGTTGATACATTTGTCAAATAATTAAAATATTAAAATCCAACATGAAATAAATAATTTAAACAATATGAATACTTAAATGTCTAAAAGCGAGCGCGAAGGTTTAACGATGTACATCGTACGGAGATTGACCGCACACTCAAATAATTGACAAATTATTTTAATATCAATTTAATATCAAATTTAATGTCAATTGATAATTGACAAATGTATCAACTTAAATGATACACAATTATTTTAAGTTCTGATGATGGGACAAGTGTCCCGAAACATGTCAACTTTGTGAAGACGTTGTTTCTGGAAGCCGCAGACGGTATGTCGCAATATATTTGATTGAACAACACGTGGCTTGGTACTAAATATTTGGAATTATTCCTTTTAAACTATATAAGGCTGCTACCTGTTTAAGTGAATGTGAACTACATGCGTCAGTGAATGTTTCTATTGCACTAAGAAGCAAATGTGAAGCAATGGAACTATTGTGTGACCATTTCAGAGAGTTCAGAAAACTAGTCATTTTTATATATTTGGAAATAATGCATTTCTATATGAAGTTTTATAATTAATTATGAGGCAAAAGAATAAAATACAAAAAAGTATAATATCACAGGCAAAAACCGAAGTCCCCAAATGTATTTATTTATCACAGACTGTCTATTTATAATTTGCTTTTTCATCATCTTAATATATCAACATTAAGGGATTATATTTATTAAAATTTGAAAAATAACCATTAGTCATCAGTGAATTAATTTTTAAACCAGTGTGTCAACTGGATAAATAAACTTGTAAACATAGCCATCTTCAAGACAAAAAATTCCATAACATTAAGAAAAAATAACATGAAAAAATACCTTATATGATACAAGTGACAAAACGTCAGATAAATAATAAGTTACATAAAATAATATGTTTAATTAAATTAAGTGATTTACCCAGTACAACCCTCTTGTTCCATAAGTAGGAAAATGCCTAATAAATAAGAAAAACCCTAAACCCACAGTTCTATGCTTAGAAAAGAAACTTGATGTACAAATTAATTCAGTGATAGAATCAGTTTTAAAATTTTGGTTTTCTCCTCTGTGTGTGTTTTACTATAATTTGTATTTAACAAAATAAGTCAGGTATACTCATAGAATTAGTAATGAAATTATTAAAATACAGTAGACGACCTCTTGTCCGGCCACCTTGGGACCAGACCGTAGGCTGGATTACAAAATGGCCGGATGAACCGAAAATACGCTATAATAATGAAATAACGCTCTTTAATGAATGATCCATACAATAAATGACCGTATACGGTATATATAATAAACTAATAATTATATAATTACTCACCCTTACTCCATGGTAGCAAGTAAAAAAACCAACAAGGAAAGTTACTAAAAACTCATAGATTCCTGTATTTGGCAAAAATAACACAACTCTTTATATTGTAACAAATTAAAATAAATTTGTTAATTTGTTTTTGTTTGTAAAAAAAATTTTTTTTATTATTTATTTTATTTTTTTTTGTTTTAAATTAATTTAATATTAATTATTTAAAAATGTTTTGTGGTATTCCGAACTTCTTATTATTTGTTTTAATTGAATTATGTCCTTTTTAGTATTTAAAATTCCATATTAGCATTTTTAATATTAATTATTTAAAAATGTTTTGTGGTGTTCCGAACTTCTTATTATTTGTTTTAATTGAATTATGTCCTTTTTAGTATTTAAAATTCCTTCAGCAGTTAATAGGATTGTCTCCAAGAACAATCGATATGTGAACTTTCCTTATTTGGAGGTTATCTTCCTTCTACATGGTGAAATTCTGGTAGTTATCGCTCAATTAAAATGATATATTATACTAGTTATTATGTAGGAATAAACAATATTCAATTTTATAGTAAATAAGGAGTTTTATTAACAAATGGTAATATAATCGATTTTCTATCGACTGATTAATCGACTCTCTCAGGGTATATCAATAGTTCGTACAATTATTTAGTATCGGGTTCTTTTAACAGTTATTTTATAGATAGTCAGAAAAAAAGGGCAAAGTATGGAAAGTATAACATTACAATATATCAGCTTAAAAATTAAAATACATATTGTAACGGGGCAAAAAGGGGCATTATATTTTATTGCAATTTTATTCGGGTTTATTCACTGTATACGGGCCCAAAACAGCGAGGCACCTACATAGAACGGCTCAGTGCGTTGGGTGCGGCATGGTCAACAACAGTTAATTCGCAGAATTCCAGTGCGCACATGCCTGTGCTTTCCGTTGTGGAGAAGAGACAAAACCTTTGTGGCTAACAACCAGCAACAAAGGAATGCGTCCGGTGTTCAACAACACAATACAATTCGCAGAACTTTAATACTGTGTGACACACACACACACAAACGCGCCATCACCAGCGGGCGCGCAACCGCCGCTGAGAAGCTAAAACAATATGGCTTGGATATGATATTTTTCCAACATGTGCTGTAGACACGACGGAAACATAATTAGAAGTCACGCCCATTTATGTGACGTACTTAGAGGCAGTGAGATTTCGTCGACGTCCAACACACGGGAGTTGCACTTGTTAAATGTGCGGTGACAAAGACTTTAACGCATAAGGCATTGTTTTCCATCTTGCCCAAAAAACCTTGGTAGTGGGGTACTTGGCGGATACTCTTCGCAGTTCCTCACCGACGCTAGCCTGGCCAGGCAGCCCGCCAAACGGAGCTCAACAATAAAATTTTTGTATCAAGTAAAAGTGAGTGCAGTTTTCATAAATACGGAAGTGATGGCAGTTTTTCGGAAAAAATGGAATCATAAATTGTTTCGGACACCTATAACGGATTTTGTGAGTGATGTGCCACGAGGTCGGGGCGACGCCACGTTGCCGGCAGGGGTATTGAGTAACCGTATTCCAAAAATATATGCTTAATTTTGAATAAAATGGGTCCTATCTAAATGAAATGGGTTTCTTTTTTGTAATGGTGTGAATGTGAGTATGAGCAGTCTGGGCTGCTTTCGTTAAGGTAAGATGTCTAATTAAATTTTAGTGGTATCAGATCATGTCATAGATATTCCAAGAATGTTTTATTTATCTTGAATTTTGGCAAGAAGTAATAGATTGATTTAAGAGGTAAAGAAATAAATAAGTAATAATTCAAAGTTTGAAAGTATAAAGAATAAAATAAAGTCTTGATTATTTCTCTTCATAAATGTGAGTAGCGTAAGTTATTCAAATAACCTTGAAACCTCACTTGCATTTCAACGTTCGTGTGACGAACTCTGGGCTGAGAGAAGATTTTTTAAGGTAAGTGGGAGATGAATAATTTTATGATTTTAAATGTAATAATAAGTAATTAACTGCACAATATATAACATTCAATATATAATAGTGAGTAAAGAAATTTTCGAACCGTCCAGTTGTATAGGCAGTGTCGCGTTGGATTGTGGGAAGTCAAAATGGCCGCTTCGAGTTCAGATGTCAGACGAATGCACCTCGCTGATTCTGCTTCCAATAAAGGCTGCTTTTCCTGTGGTGATTTCTCGTTCCTGTAGTTGCGATTATTCCTTCTGGTTATTGTGGAGTGGTTCTGGTTAAGTGTTAGTGGATCACTTCGATAAAATGTGTAGTGTTAAGTTATATTCCACTTTAGTCTATTAGGTCAAGAATTGCAGTTTTCGTTTCGTTGTGTAGAATTAATGGTTTTACTCGTTTAAATTGTGTGTTCACTTGTGTTCTGTTCTGGTTTAAGTTAATTTAATGTTTGTTGGTGTTCGTTTCACTGAATTTACGGTTTAGATGTAATTTTATAAAACTCGCGTTTTTCGCATCAGGCTAGGCTTATCGAATATACGCCATTTATGTCTTAGCTATTAGGTTAATATTTGACTTAGTCCTCGTATCAAGTGTACTTCACAACTTCTAATAATGAACTAACTAACTTCCTTCGTCTTCTCATAAAGTCTTAGCCAAACTAATATTAGCAATCCATTGTTTCAAAACTATTTTACATCCTGTACATGTGAAAAGTTTACATTATATAATAATATATTTTTGCTATTATTTAAATTTATTAACTACTAAATACATAATCTTCTTCTTCAGTTCATTCTGCTTGATTTGATACCAAATAAGATAGTTTTACTAAGTTTTTTATCTAAAATGCTATATTTCTTCATTTTGAAAATTGTAAGTCTTAAAATTCACTTCCTGTCCTTTTCAAAAATGTTGCCATTTTACATGTTATATTAATGATTGTATTAAATCTCAGATTGACATAAAAGGTTTATCTTCCCTTAATTTCTTGTAATTTGATTAATTGGTTCTCTTTTTAAATATTATACACTAATATGTGACTCCCCTCTTTGAATTTTCAGTTTTTACATTTGCATTTTTAACAATAATTCTCACTATCTTTTTACAAAATCTTTCTTAATTATAGTTCCAGTTACATGACTCTATGACTGATTTACCTTATATAAATTCCATCAGTTTAATTGTTTTTCTGTACTTATTTCATAAATTTTAAGGCTGTTTAGTTTTACATTTGGCCTAGATTTTTATCAGTTTTTACATACAAAGTTTTTAAATAATACATTTTGTTTATACCCTCTCTGACTTTCTATTCTATTATGACATTAATTAACATTTTCTTATTTTAACAAAAGAACATTTAGTATATAATTTATACTCTTAATTCATAACACATGATTGAAATTAACAATAGTCTTTCCAACTCAGACATTTTAATCTGGATTAACTATTTTTAAAATATAATAAACATTTTCATAATAAAAGTTTTATACTAAAAGGATTGTACTCTCAGATATTTTATCCTTGAGCTATTTAAACTTATTCTAAATAAACAAAACATATCTGTCCTTCCATCATCTACACTATTTCTTACACCTAGTTTTATTTTCAGTTTTAACTGTTTTTTGTTTGATTTTTGGGGTAATGCTTCTTGATCACTTCACTTTTTATATGGCCTGCTCTTGTTTTATTTACTGTCATTCTAATGAATGTTGTATATAAAGAGTGGCAGTTATTATTTAGAAACACTTGTATTATCGGTCATGATAATACTCTATTTAAGATTATTCATTGACATAATATAAACACTTTAAAGTTGTATTATTCACAATTTACTCAGTTTATGAACTTCAATATTGACACATCAGGTTTATTTAATATAACACAAAAACTTGCACTGATCCCCTTTTTATTCTTTGATTTTATTTCTAATTAGTTTTATAGTCTTTTTAAAATCAAGAAATCTACTTATAGAGGATGATGAAGGTTTGTTTTTTGCATTATATAATTAATTCACATTGGTTCACTTTCAATTCTACTTTATACACTTTTGGCTTATATTTATTTTACATGGTTTCTAAATTTGGGATTTTGTTATACTTTCATTTGTTATTATTTTTATTACTTTCTTTTGAGGTTTGGGTTTTTATTTCTTTATAAGAGCATTCCTTCTTCTTGTGGATGTTGTCTTGTTCTAGTTTCTTCTTTAATTTCTCCTATCCTCCTTGTTTCTTATAAAAGTATTTCCTTTTCTTATTGTGGATGTTGTCTTGTTTGGGTTTCTTCCTTACTTACCTCCTATCCTACCTGGGTATTACTTTTGTTTTTATTTTTAGTTTTGAAGTTTATTTTGATTACTCATCACTCATTGTAATACTGGTTTTAATGAAACTCTTTCTTCAATCTATGATTGTGCTTTACGGTGGTTCTTAATTAATTTTTAATGTTGCTTTATTGGATTTAAAATGTTTTTATTTTATTTTATGATCTTCCTACCATTCAGAATTATGGGCATTATCTGTCATGCTACAATATATATGAAAAACACATGAACATTAAAAGTGTTACTACAGAACGTAAAACTTAGAAATAAAAATTAAAAGAAATCAGTTATCTTCTGCTTTTTTTGTTCAACTGTTTTGTTGAATCACGCCATTTCTTGATGAACATAACATCAACTGCAGTTGTCTCTGTTTGTTGCTCGGTGTACGTCGTTGCTAATTCTAGGGCTGCTCTTCCCTTAGCGTAGTTCATTTTTTCCTCAACATTTCCCTCTTCCTCATTGACTTCTTTTTCTTCTTCGTCTTCTTGGCAAATGATAGCTTGCAGTTTCATCATCGTTTAAGATCTCGTTTTGAAGTTCCTCATCTTGACCAGCAATCCATTCTGCAACGTCTTGTACAAAATCATCAGAGTGAGGCAATTGTTGTAGATCTTTTAACAGAGATGTGTTGTCGTCTGGTTCAAAACCCTGAAGATTTGGTTCATCTGCTTTAGAGGTGTCCTCTTTTCTTCAATGAGAAGACAAGAATTTGGCCATGCTTTTCTCCAAGACTTCGTAAATGTAGATGATGGCATTTCATCGTATGCCTTAGCTACCATATAGATCACGTCTTTTGTTGATTGTCTTTAAGGCCGGAATGAGACCTGTGCTGCCTTCATTCTTCATTGTCCAGTTTACTTAGAATTTCCTAAAGAAGCTTTCTGCGGTACCTTCTCTTAAAAGACTCGATGACCCCGTGGTCTATTGGTTGTGTAAGACTTGTGACGTTAGGTGGCAGGAATAATAATTTTATATCACTGTAACCTTCACATACAAGTTCTTGCGGATGGGTCGGTGCATTGTCTAGCACTAAAAGTGCTTTAACTGGTAACTTCAAATGATGTTTCACTTTAGGAACAAATTCACTCCTTCGAACCACTCCTTAAACAGATACGAATCCATCCAGGCTGATTTTTGTACTCTGTAGTACACTGGAAGGGATGACATGTTTAAATTCTTAAAACCTCTGGGTTTTGCTGATTTTCCGATTACAAACAAAGGCAGCTTGTGGGACCCTGAGGCATTTGAACACAAAGCCACCGTGATTCTCTCGTTACTGGCTTTAAATCATGGGGCTGACGTTTCCTTAGCCTTAGCAAACATTTTCTTGGGCAAGAGTTTAAAATTCAACCCCGCTCGTCAATATTATAGACTTGTTCTGGACTAAGATTTTCACTAGTAATGATGTCAGACAGTTTTTTTGAAAAATCGCTAGCTGCTGATGGGGCGCCGACAATTTTTCACCACAAACACCAATGAAATGGACTCCATGACGCTTTTTATAGCGTGATAGCTATCCACTATTTGCCGAGAATGTACCAGCATCTTGAAATATTGAGTGTAGGATAAATGCTTTTTCTTTTAAAATTGGTCCACTTACCCGAGTGCCTTTTTGGCATTCCTGCATAAACCATAACCACAAAGCATCATCTACTAATTAGTTATTTGGTTTTTTTAAAGTGCATCGTGTCAAAAGCATTTTTTCAGTTTCAATTTGGGTGCAGAAAGTTTCAATCGATTTTCTGTTTTGGCGCCAGTCATTAACAGTACTCTTGCCTACATTAAACTCTTGGCAAATACTCTGGACCGATTCGCCCTTATCAAGACGTTGAAGGACTAGTAATTTTTGGTCCATAGTCACGAAACCTGTGTTTTTGTTTTGCACTCATATCGGAAAACGTTTTTATTTACACAGTTACATACAGTATTACTATATACACATATATATTGTTACAACACAAAAAGCAGCCCCAATACCAGAGAAAAACTATAATGAATAAACTATATTAAACTAAGGAAAAGAAAATGACTATGACGAGACAAATGACTATGACCCAACCCAAGTGATTGACCCAATAAAGAAAATAAAATGAGAAGTTATAAACTCAAATAATGATTAAAAAAAGGCACAAACAAATAATAAATGTCTAGTAACAAGTATTAAAATTAAATAAAATAATCTTAGTTAAAGTACACTAACCAGAGTAATAGATATTGTATGTTATGAATAACCCTATGATGATAAGAAAATCAAAACATAAAATTGTTAACAGACTAACTATCAATTGTGTATAAAATAATAAAAACCCAAAAGTGAGAGATAGGTAGGAAGTGAAAGTGATAACCAGTGTAAGTGTTAGAAGTGAGAGAATAAACAATTCACAATAATAAGAAAAGGAAACCAAGATAATAAAACAGATTGTAAAAGATGGATAGACCATTAATATAATAGTGTTAATTCATAATAAACTAGTACTATGAGTGCAATGAAAATAAGACATCCTATGTTAATAATAAAATTCAAGGGATGATTATCAAGTTAGAATAAATGGTGTGATAATGTTATTCACCAAAATTGTTATTTGTTCAATTAAAAGAGGTGAGTTTGTAAGAAGGAATATGGCTGAAAAGTAAACGGATCATAAACCTAATTTTTGTGTTATGTTTTATAAGTAATATTAAGTGATAAACAAGTTATAAGAAATGGCAATAGATATAAGAAAGGAGATAAATTGTACAAACATAATATTATTCATTCGAGTAAAGACAGAAAAAGAAATAAGAGAATAACAGACAAGCAATGATGTTGTAAAATAATAATCCCATTCATTTATTGTAAAGCAGCCCAAATTAATTCAAAAAGGTAAATAAGTCATAAGTGACACCAAACAAAACATATGTAAATAAAAAATAATCTTTAATTTGTATAAAATAAGAAGATATAGCCAATTACTACTTAGGCCTATAAAATGCCTAACTGTATAAATGCAAAATAAACAAATTGTAAGAAATTAACTACTGTATTAGAAAATTCAGGGCAAGTATCTCGTTAATCACAATTAGTTAACCATATTAAGATGTCAGAGTTAGATTAAAAACATAAAATAAGAAATAAATGTAATAATATAATATTAACATTTTTGTAAAAACTTTAATAATGAACAAACCCAGCTTTGTGGGATGTCAAAATGATCTTTGAAAGAAAGTAGAAACAGTTATGATAATATCTAATCCATTGATAAGAAGACAAGAATAATAGCCATCAGAAAATATTTATTCATTTTGAATTAAAATTCAAATATTATAACAATAGACATAAATGCAATCAACCAATGAGAGTATAGACAGTTGCCATAACAACGGAACGTTATTTAATTTAATTCCATTATAAAACTTTAGTTCATTATTATTGACGATCAAGAGATACAGAAGCCAAACCATGTTCGACTCAATTTTCAATTAAAATAATAATAAACACTGCAAAAGTTAACGAGATGTGGATGCAAGAAGTCTAATAAAGAATTAGTTAACCCAAGAGAGCTAATAAACCAGATTTTAATATTCAAAACTACTTATTTTATCCAAATTAATTGAAAAAGAAGCCAAATGCAATCCAAAGTATAAAGATGGAAGATTAATGATCGTATCAACCCAACCTAACTAAGAACAAAGTGACTCTTCACCAGAATTCAACAAGATTTGTTAAGTATATCTGAACTACCTGAATTTACGAACTAAATTAATTAACTTTTCTCAAAACACAACAAACTCTCACCCGAAATTGGTAACTAAATTTCTTTCAAGGATTGATTGATAATAAATAATAATTTTGTATGTAAACATAATTTTAACCTGTGTACGAAGTACGAAATTATAACAAACACTTTTTAACAATGAAAACGAATTGTATTTAACTTTAATAGTTTATAAGTACCATTGATGTAAGGTAGTGTACTTTATTAACATCTTATTGATATTTTTTCGTAATCAAAAGGACTAAATGATTGAATGAACTGTAGAAAATAAACTTTGACGACAGCCATGTCGATTTAGAAACGCTTCAATCAACTTAGCCAACCTTGAGATATTGTCTATTTATTGCCGGAGCAACATTATTTAATAACAATATATTTTTGTATCTAACTGAATAACTATTAACTATTTCATGTTAATAAACTAGTACTGATTAGTAATAACCGTCCTTTGTTTCATTATAAACTGTATTATAAAGTTTGTGTACTTTAGCGATGAGCAATATTGTCTGCCAGCATTAGACTTCGGCAGCACGACGAACTACAAGCGAGATTCAAATGCCCGCCAGTTTGCGAGGGTAATTTGAATTAGTCATCACCGCATAGAATGACCGCTCAGTTTAACTTTTTTAATTGTTTTCATAAACAATTTGGCGCCGCCTGGGAAATAAATTTACTCATTGAAGGACAGGTAAGGATTACACTCGTGAGATATCGGTACTGGTAATTTGTGCATTCGCGACGGACATCGTCAGTGTGAGAAGTTAGAAAAAGTACGACGGTTAGAGATAAACACGAAGTAATGACTACAACGTGTGGGGCTAACACACATAAAACACACTTTAACAGAGACGGTAAAAGAGTTTTGTCGTTACAAATTGGTGACCAACTAGTGTGGCTAGAATTAAAGACTAGCGGCGGTTACGAAAAAAATAAATAAATAAATAAATAAAAAGACAACAAGATGATCACCAGGGGAAGACCAAAGAAGAGGACTGAGGACTCGGACAAAGAAGACAAGGAGACAACACCGGTTGAAGAAATGGAAATGATAGAGGAAATAATCGAAGAGGATGCCCAAGAGGACCAACAAGAGAAACCAACCCAACCAGCAACTGAAGTAGAAGTAATAATCAGCGACCAACCAGAGAAACAAATCAAAGATAGTGAAAGGGAACAACAAGCAGGCGATCATGAAAAAGCGAAAGGAGGTCCGAGCATAGAAGACATGATGAATTTCTTAGCCGAAAATATAGACAAAGGCAATGAAAAAATAGACAAAATGAAGGAAGAAACTAAAGAACAAAGAAAAGAAGACAGGGAATTCTTAAGACAAAATAATGAAGAATTAAAGAAACAAATCAAGGAGGACATAGAAACTCTGAATAATAAGATGGAAAGCAACCATGAAGCCTTGAAGAGAAACCAAGAAATATTAGAAGAGAAGAGTGAGGAATTGAAGAGACAGATCAAGAAAGATCTGGAAATACTGAACAACAAGATCGATAATAATAGTGAAACACTCCAATGACAATTGAAGGAAAATAGCTAGAAGAACAAAGATGAGTTAAGACAACAATTGGTAGAATGACAGGAGGAAATAAAACAGACCATCACGGAGACGAACGAAAAAGTAGTACAAGTCCGTGAGGAGTTAATAAACAAAATAAGCAACGTCGAGGAGGAAGGAAAAAATAGGATCAAAGAACTTCAACAAGTCACGACAACAGAATGTACCAGAAACAAGCAAGAAGTATTCAAAAAGTTGGAAGAAATACAAACCGATATAAGTTAAAGGGTGGAACGAGTATATAGCAACCTCAATCAAGTAGACGGGCAAATCAAAGAAAAGATCCACGGACTCAACCAACGAGAGAGAGACAGATGCAGGAAGAACTATATGCATTGAGAGACAAACCCTGTAATAACACTCACATAATAACCAGCGAGAACTGGGAGCTGATAAACTTCCGAAGCTACCGGCACAACCCGATGGAGTTCCTGAAAAGAGTCGAGGAGATGATTGAAAAGAATAGGGAAACTCGATGGACAACGGTGCGCAGCATGATTGATGAGATGTTCCGAGACACCCACGACAATTGGTGGACTGCAACAAGACCGGAGATAAACAACACCCAGGATTTTAAAACGCAGTTCCGCGATAAGTATTGGTCGGAGTCGACCCAGAACGTGGTACGGAACGACATAAGTAATGGGAGGTATGAACCACAAGCAGGAGACACCCTAACTTTATACTTTCTGGGCAAGGTGTGCCTAGCACGTAATATGGAACCAAGAATCCCGGAAGAATCGTTAGTCATACAATTGGGTTACCATTATGAGGATGCCGTCCAAAAAGCCAGAAGACAAGGCAAAATCAAAACGATACAAGGTATGGCAAGCCTGTTAGAAGATCATGAGAGTGACGGACTATACAAGCGCAACAGGATGGTCAATTTAAAATAGAACCGATGGAATGAGAACCGTAACCCACCGAATTACAATCCATCAAACAACAACCCCCAGAATAACAACCAAAATGACCCAAGCCGGAATTTTAACAACAACCAATATAGGGGTAATTGCCCAAACTACAACCAGGTTAATCAACCGTATAACGGGAACAATCAGAATAACAATCCCAACAACAACAATTACAGGGGAAATGGACCAAACCAGCGTCTGAATGGCCACCCCAACAACAGTAATTACCACGGGAACAATTACAACCCAAATTACCAGTACAATAGGAGAAACGGGAATAACCGAACCAGAGATAATCGGCAACAGGTCATTTATATAAATGGAAGAAGCCAGACAAACTAGAGGAGGCATTACCTGAATACACAAGCAAACTCCAGTTATTACGAAGCAGCACCAAATAATGATCTATACCAAGGAAATAGGACCACTGAATCGTCTGGAAATAATATGAATAGTCGGCCAGAGCCAGTACCTGAAACATTTATTATCGGGCCAACACCGAACCACAACATTTAAACTAAAAAGGTCAGTGAGAACCAAGGACCACCCTTCACACGACCAATCACTTGGGTTACAAAGACAGATGACGCGACGAAATCATAATAAAATAATAATAATTGTCTCCAATAACTACTTAAAAAACATAAGAGAAGAACTCTTAGAAAAAAAGGACAACCAGTTGCCAAGAATCAATAACAAAATAGTTTATATACAGGCCACAGTAAATGGATCGATAACAATCATCATGATAGACACAAGATCAAACATCTCCGTAATAAATCAGACAGAACTAGAACGAATTCAATCAAAATGCAAACTTCCAATACCAACGTTGCTAATTAATAACAATCATTATCGGAGCAACAGGAAAACGGAACAAAACTGTCAGAAAGCAAGTCTCACTGGAAATAACCAGTCAGAACATGACTACACCAATTGTTTTCCTGGTAGCGAGTGGACTACCGTTCAATGTGCTTATAGGGTGCGACATGTTGCGACAACACTCAGCCATAATATACCTACAACAAGGGATAGTGTTTTTAACTTCAGAAAGAGGAATATGGTCAGCAAAAGTGATAAACTGCAATCACACGCCGGCAGTATTGAACCAAGACCCAGTCTTGAAGAATTATTATTGTAGAAACCATGAAACATCCATGATAAATAACGATGAAGATGACAATAGTGAATTATGGGAGAAGAAACTCAAGGAGATTAGAATATTTCAAAGAAATAGGCCAAACCAAGAAATAAGCAAAAATCAAGTAGAAAATTTAATAAGAATATACCAAAAGTACCAACACGTTTTCTCTAACACTCCAGGCAAGGTCAAAGGATACCAGTGTAAAATCAATTTCCGGGAACCAGTGGACTTTCATAGAAAATCTTACCCTATTGCATTCTCCCTTAAGAACGAAGTCAGATCTGAGATTAATCGAATGATGGAGGAGGACATCATTGAGTATAGCCAATCCCCATACACAAGTCCTATCATTGCAATACCCAAAAAGAGTGGTAAAGTCAGGATCTGTTTAGATGCCCGGGAAATAAATAAAATGATCATTAATGACCTGACTTCGCCAGGGGAAATTGAAGAAATCTTGAAAAAATTCTATGGCATAAAATATATCAGTACGTGGGATACGGTATGTGGGTACTGGCAGGTAGAGCTGCACCCACACAGTAGACAGTACATGGCCTTCATTTTCGACGGGAGGAATTATCAACTTAAGAGGTTACCTTTCGGCCTCATCAATTCCGTCGCGGTGTTTGTAAAGTGCATGGACCAAGTCCTAGGTCAAGAGGCTCTGCAATTCACAACTATATATGTGGACGACCTACTAATAACATCATCGGACTGGGACGAACACTGTGCCCGAATAGAACAAGTACTGAATAAACTCTCTGACAACAATGTCACTCTGAAGCTAGATAAATCCAAGTTTATAGCGGAAGAAGTAAAATTCCTGGGATTTAATCTAACAGAGAAGGGAATATGTCCATCCCAAGAAAAGGTAGAAGCCATCCAGAAATTCCCTATCCCAAAAAATAAGAAGCAGTTGCAATCCTTCCTGGGTATTTGCAACTACTACCGTAAATTCCAGAATAACTACTCCCATTTGACTGCCAAATTTTCAAAACAACTCTCATCTAAGGATAAGTGGACCTGGGGACCGAACAGGAGGCTGTGCTAACACTCATTAAGCAAAAATTTTTATAAACCGTGATGCTGCATCATCCCAACTTTGAGCAACCCTTCTATCTGAACTGCAACGCCAGTGACGTCAGCCTGGGCGCTGAATTGTATGAAGAAGATAAAGAAGGACGCCACCTGGTCATCAGCTTTGCCAGCAGAGTGTTAAATAGCTGCGAACGTAACTACAACGTTACGGAGAAGGAGTTGTTAAGTATAGTGTTCGCGTGCGGTAAATTTAGAACGTACATCCTGGGGTACCATATCACGGTCAGAAGCGACCATAAATCGATATAATTTCTTAAACAATGTAATTAAGCCATTGTAGACTCACCCGTTGGATCCTCGCTCTGCAGGAGTACCACATCACATGGGAATACATTCCAGGTAGAAAAAATGTAGCGGCCGACGTTTTATCCGGAATAAATGTTGACAATCAGACATTTGAAGGAGAAAATCGCCAAAGTGTATTATACATTAAAGGATAGAAAGGACCTGGAAGAGATAGTCAATGAGATCCTACAACAGCAGAAACAAGATACCAAATTAACAAACATACGAAGGAGAGTGATGGAATCAGAAGAAATTATTAACAAATTTTATTGCATACATAAAGATGTGTTATTTATTAAAACCAAAGGGAATCATGGAAATTGGAAGCTAGTAGTTTCAACGTCTCTAGAAAATAAATTAATCAAAGACTACCATGTCAGATACGGACACATGGGAGCTTTAAAAATAGTCAAAGCATTGGAAGAAGGAATGTTTCTTAAAAGTATAACCCGAAAAGTAATTAGAAATATCAAATATCAAAACATGCACTACCTGTCAAATGGTTAAAACCAATAATGAGAGGAAAGATGGAATGATGATACCCATCACATCAAATAATAAACTTCAAAAAGTGTTTCTTGATATATGTGGACCATTCCCACATAGCGGAGGGAGGCACAGATTCAAGTTCATAGTAATTCTATTTGACCATTACTCTAAATACACCAAATTATACGCTATTAACAGAGCAGCCACAAAGAAAATCTTGGATATAATTAAAAACAAATACATATCTGAAATTGGGAAACCATCTACTATAATAACAGATCACGGAACACAGTTTAAAGGAAGAAGGTGGAGAGAAAAACTATTGGAAATAAATATAAAAACATACAAAACGTCTGTATATCATCCAAGCAGTAATCCCGCTGAAAGAGTATTGAGAGAGGTGGGACGCATTTTAAGAACATACTGTCATGATAAACAGAGAGAATGACAAAAGTATTTAATATCAACAGAAGAATTTTTAAACGTAAGTTACCACCATTTCATTGAAAACACCCCATATTCTATGATGTTTGGAAGAAAGCCAGATAGAGAGATACAAGATTTGATTGACTTTCCAACTAACCCAGAAGACCGGTGTGAAGAAAGGAAATACTACAGCAGGATCATGGAGAAGACAGAGAAACAAAAAACCAAATATTCACTGAACAGGACAAAAGTAATTAACTATCACTTAGGAGAAAAAATTTTAATCAAAAATCGTGAACTACCTAGTACATTCGAAGGTATAGCCAAGAAACTATTACTGTTATACGTAGGACCTTATACCATAACAAAAGACAATGGTAACAATACGTATGAAGTAAGGAATCCAATAACAAAAAAGATAAAGGGAGTATATAACCAAGTTTCCATCAGGAAGTTCTACGAGGATGTATGACTAATCAAAAATTATAAACTACAAAATTCAAAAAATATAAGTAAGATCAATTTACACTACCATTTAGGAAACATATGAGATAAGAGATAAAATAAAGGGATAAAATACAAAATTCAAAAAAAAAATGAGTAAAATCAACTTACACTACCATTTAGGAAACATATGAGATAAGAGATAAAATAAAGGAATAAACTACAAAATTCCAAAATAGTAAGTAAGACCAACTTACACTAATATTTAGAAAATATATGAGATAAAATAAAATAAACAAACAAAATGAAAACAAGAATTAATAACACAAAATAATTAGAAAGGAGAAGAATTAAAATAAACAAATATAAAACCAAGCAAGTCATGCTAAGACAAATAAATAAAATTCTGAAGAATATAGAATATTCAGAGAAAGTAAAAAGAACTGGTATAAAGAAAAATATAAAGCAAATACAGTAAGTGGCTAAAGCAAACTAAGGGTAATCAACAGAAGAAAGGAAAAAATGTCTAAAATAATTAAAAATGATCACAAGAAGAAAAGAAAAACAAACTAATCAAAAGGTAGAAATAATGAAATTAACAACTAAATAAATAAAAACAATCAACTGTGTGAGTATATAACAGAATATAGCAAAGGTATAGCGGAAGGAAGAAGGAGTAGAAAAAAGTTAAATTGATCTTTTAAGGAGTCGTCAATTCTATAATAAATTAGCATGTGTGACTTCACTCGATTTTATTTTTGTTTTATGCCCCACTGTTGTGAACGTCAATTCTATAACGTATATTTGTTTGAGGTTTAAATAAGCTCCACGTTATTAATAATTTGTAATAATATTACTAACGTGCATATTCTGTATGTACGGTTATTTTGCCGCACGTAGGATGCGTAATTCTATAACTAGTGTTCTGTATAATGTTGTTCTGATAATGCGTTTGTATTTGTGGGCTAGTGCTTTTAAATTTTCCCGCACTTCTGGTTGACACGGCGACCGGCTCCAATCGTATGTTGGCAATTGTAGGTTAGTCTGTTTCTTTTGTCGCCGGCAAAGCTATGTTCGCCTTGCGTACCTGCTCGCTCCCACAAATACCTGTGAACAAACTCTTATTCTACTCACACACATGAAGTGACAACTCTGGTATGGTAATCATAAGTTTGTTTTATTATTTTTTCAGCTTTTTTGTTAAACAACACAAGTGGTTCGGTCTTGGATCGACCTTAACAATTCAGTATCGATTCATTATTGAATCCACTCTTCAATGATTAGTAAATAATTTTTAACATAAATTAAATATCTCAGGGCTAGGGTTCTTTGGGCCAGTTATGAAGTCAGAAAAATGCTTTAAAAGGGAGTACAACACATTACAATTACATATAAAACAATAAAACTGAATTATCAATGTTTACAAAATAAAATATTTAGTTTTTTTCACCGTCAGCGGTAACGAACTCTGTCGGCACTGGAAATTGAATAATAAACAAGATGGCCGCTTGGTCGGCTAACCCAAACGTCATGTATGAAGGTTTTTTGGTTTTAAATAAAGTTTTTATCGTTAATCACTACGTTAATGATCAACGGGTGTTCCAATTAGCACTGTAAATTGTTTATATGGTGTAGTGAAGTGGATTTATGTATATTGTGGTAATGGAAATACTTCGGATTTATAGTTACGTTCCTGTAGTACTACGAGCAATCATTCGCTAGCGTCTTTGTGGTTCTGAGGTAGTATTACACTTCCACTGGTCGGTATTTACTTCTTTATAATGTCTGGGAGTTTTTCTTTACTTCACTGGTTTATTTTACAACATTGGCTGTGGACGGTAGCGCGATTATTTTATTTTCTAGGTTGGCTAATCTGATTTATATCGCGCATCAATTTTCGCGTGGTTGTACCTTGCACAGTGCATAGCTAGCTTCCTCGGCGTTCGGTTCGCCGAATCCTTCGCTGTCAATTAGTGTCGACATTAAATGTAGGCTTTAGGCCTTTGTATTCTCGATTATGGCCGACTAGGTCCTCTTCATGATTAGCTAAATTCATACTAATTCGCAACATGCAGTATTAGCCAGCCTCTTAAAATTTACAGCTGTAATGTAATTATTCAAAATATTAAAATTATTCGTATACAGTCCACTTCTTGTTATTTCTTAATGCAGAATTAATTCATTTTACACATCATCTCAATCACGATGGAAGACCAGCCAACAGAATATTTAATTCAAGAAGCATACATTTAGCCCACTTGGGCCCAATTAATTAACACTTCCTGTCCACGCTTGTGGAACATTATTTCATTCAACAGTTTCGGTCCACTTGGACCGGGACTAATCATTTTTTGGTCACTCCGGACCTGGATTTCCACTTAATATCTTTACATCCGTTTCTGGCCATCACGGGCGGATTAGCGCGTCAGCTAATGCGACCGTGGCGTGATTTGCGTCGCCATTTAGCTCGTCATCTTCGGACAACGTAATAGCAAGTTCCTGCCGGCTGTAGTGCTTCAAAGTGGTCATCTCTGCCAGCTGTTCACCATCGTCACCAAGGAGCCGACGCTGTGGGACGTCGCCAACCAGGTACCACCAGCAACAGAAAAAAGGTGCGTAAAAAATGTCTGAAGAAGGCCTCAAGGTGCTGACCAGAAAGAGAGGCGGATTAAAGTCCGCGATAGTGCGGATACAATCCGCGGTAAATTCGTTTGATATTAATTTAAGCACAAAACATTTTCTGACTGTAAGATTAGAAAGTCTTAAGAGCTTAGCCTCGAAGTACGACGAGGTACAGTCTGAGATAGAGCTTATCAGTAAAGACACGAGCGCTGCTCAGGCAGACCGAGTCGAGGTTGAGGAAATGATATACTCAACTGAGGCAAACATTTTACAACTTCTTGACACTTTTAATACTCAGACTGTGCCTCCTGTACTATCGACGCCTATGCATTTAAAGCCGATAAGTTTGCCCTGCTTCTCAGGCAACATACTTGAGTGGCAACACTTCTATTCAATTTTCAATGATCTAGTGCATTCAAGATCCGACTTAACACCAGTACAGAAACTGCATTATTTGCATTCCTCGGTGAAGTGTGAACCATTAGACTTAATTCAATCATTACCCATTTGTCAAGAAAATTATGTAATAGCGTTGAACTTGCTGTCCGAGAGGTATAATAATCCATTTATATTAGCCAAATATTATGTACAAAACCTACTTCAGGTTAAGTCCACAATAAAGGACTCAGTCCAAAGCTTGGCGGAGTTTACGAATACAATAACGTCTTCCGTTAATTCACTGGCGGCAATGAAGCTGTCCGTAAATTCATTTGAGTTTATTACCATACAGTTGCTCTCCACCAAACTTGACCCTATTACTTTAAAACTTTGGAAGGAGTCAATAGACCCTGACAACTTGCCCAATTTTCAAGACTTTACGCATTTTTTAAACTTGCGCCGACAGCTTTTAGAAAATACAATGCCAATTGAATCCGGACAGCAATTCAACAAACCTAGCGTAAAACCAAACAATAAATTTGAGAAATATAGCTTAAGAAATACTGCTGGCAGCAATATCTTTAAGAGTTATCACGCAGCGGCAAGGCATTATTTATGTGTGTGTTGTAAATCTGACCACCCGCTTTACACGTGTAACAATTTTCGTATATTAAGTGCCGCTGAGCGGGGGCAATTGGTTGCAAATCATAAATGCTGTATTAACTGCCTTAGAGCAGGTCATTTGATAACAAATTGTAAAAGTAAACAGGTCTGTAAAATTTGTTCAAAGGGTCACCACACCTTGCTGCACGCTAATTACGTGCCGAAATCACCAGCTGCCAGCAGCAATTATTGCTCATTTAAATTACAGTGTAAAAACAATGTTCTTTTATCCACAGCGGTTGTATATGTCGTTGATCAGGCTGGCAACAGGCATGAAGCTCGGGCGCTCCTAGACGCCGGTTTCCAGATCAATTTTTGTACGAAATCATTTGCGAAAAGGTTGCACCTTAAACTAACCCGATATAATATTCCAATTACAGGAATAAACAACACAGCGTGTTGCGCTACTGACATTGCTTCTATGCGTATTATTTCTCGCTATCAGAGACATAGTTTTGAGGCCAAATGTGCCGTCCTATCTAACTTAACTCATAATCTGCCCTCAATCTCGTTTGACATCAACCGGTTCCACATTCCAAACAAAATTTTTCTCGCCGATCCAAATTTTAATATATCTTCACAGATCGACATACTATTAGGGGCACAATTTTATCTGGATTTAATATTAGCCAATAAATACACACGCGGACCCAACTTCCCTATCATTCAGGAAACAAAACTGGGTTACATTCTGGCCGGCAATCTGCCCAAACACTGCCACACCCAGGGTCCTGCGGTTTCGTTCCTGGCAAGGAACAATGACAGTCAAATTCTGCAATCTCTCGAGAGATTTTGGGAGGCAGAAACAATCCCTGGCGATACCCCTGACGGCGAGTCGGCTTGCGAAGAGCATTTTGTGCGCTCTACTCAGCGCAACGACGAGGGTAGATTTATAGTGTCGCTCCCATTCAAGTCTGATAATCCCCACTTGGGGGAATCTTACACAAGTGCCGAATCAAGATTTTTAAGCTTGGAGCGTCGATTCAGGCGCGATGCCAAGCTCGCTCGCGACTACGCGGACTTTATCAGGGAATATATGGATCTTGGGCACATGACACTCATCGATCATGGCGCTATCAATTCAGGAGCGTCAAATATTTACTACTTGTCTCACCATGCCGTGTTTAAACATTCTAGCTTGACCACAAAACTGCGCGTTGTTTTTGATGGTTCGTCCAAGACTACTAATGGTCTTTCGTTAAATGACATATTATTAGTAGGCCCCAATGTTCAGCAGGATCTCTTCTCTATTCTGTTGCGTTTTCGCATACATAAGTATGTCCTGATTGCCGACATCGAAAAAATGTATCGTCAGATTCGCGTAGCTGAAGGAGATTGTCACTATCAACGCATTTTGTGGCGTGACTCTCCCCTCGAACCACTTAAGCATTTCGCGCTGCAAACAGTAACCTACGGCACGGCTAGCGCCTATTTTTGGCCACTCGGTGCCTTCTACAAATTGCTAGAGACAATCAAACTTCCTTTCCCCAAGCGGCTTTAGCCATAACTAACGATTTTTATGTCGACGATCTGCTTACCGGTTCGGACACTATCCCCGATCTAACCAAGCTGAAATCCGACCTAGGTGCGTTACTTGCTCAATATCGTTTCACGTTGCACAAATGGGCATCAAATGAACCCACAGCGGTCGCAAATCATCACAACTTTTCACTACCCCTAAATAAACAGGACAACGTGCGTACCCTGGGCATTCTTTGGAACAACACTGCCGATTCATTTTTGTTTAATGTCAAACTATCTCCGGTTGACCATAGCATAGCCAAGAGAAAGATTCTTTCAATTATCGCCGGAATATATGATCCGCTGGGTTTAATCGGACCAGTTGTCTTTTTGTATAAACACTTTATGCAGCGACTTTGGCTTTGTAAGCTTGGTTGGGATGAACCGATTTCCGGTCAGTCACTTTCGGATTGGCATTCTTTGTGTAACAAATTGAGTCTGATTGGTAAAATAGTAGTCCCGCGATCTATTCGTTGCAACCGTGAGGCGGTTACGGTTCAGTTGCATGGGTTTTCGGATGCCTCGGAGAAAGGGTTCGGCTGTTGTATATATATCCGAGTCATTTACCAAGATTCTACTGCTTCCTGTCGTCTCTTGTGTTCCAAATCTCGCGTGGCTCCCCTACGCCAAGTGTCATTACCTCGCATCGAGCTCTGCGCTTGTTTGTTATTATCGCGACTCGTATCTAAGGTTATTCCTGCTCTTTATTCGTTTATTGATAATGTACATTTGTATTCTGATTCTATGGTGGCTCTTTACTGGATTCATGCGCAGTCTACGCGTTGGAAGACATACGTCGCTAATCGGGTTGCTGAAATTCAGCGTCGCACGCAAGCTTATACCTGGCATCACATTGATTCGCGACGCAATCCTGCTGATATTATATCTAGGGGGTGTTTCCCTGACGTTTTGCGCGATTGCTCGCTTTGGTGGCACGGTCCTGGCTGTCTGTCTCAATCGTCAGAGTCTAATCCTGTCCCATCCTTCGTACCGGCCACTCCATCGTCTTCGGAAGTCACCGCGGAAGAGAAAACTGCACACAACCGGTCGCTAATGTCTACCCTGGCTGTTGACTTATCGTTGGACTTTTCCTCGTTGCACCGGCTGACACGTGTATACGCTTACTGTTTTCGTTTCATCAGAAATATTAGGCACTCATGTGCGGACAAACTTTCGGGCGGTCTGACCCCTGTAGAAATTCATCAGTCTCTCAATTTCTTCATAAAACAATCTCAGTCGATCCACTTCGCAACCGAAATTAATTGTCTTCGGAACGGATCTTCTGTTTCCATTAGGAGCAAGTTGGCTTCTCTCGACCCGTTTCTTGACGACTCTGGAGTGATACGCGTGGGCGGACGTTTGCAGCATTCCCAGTTACCTTACGATTCGAGACATCCTATCGTATTACTCCCATCGGCGCATATTACACGCCTTATCATCGAACGTGAACACATTCGTTAACTTCACGCTGGTGCTCAGCTCGTGCATCATTCACTGCGTCAACGTTGGTGGATTGTTAATGCCCTGCTAGTCATCCGTTCCATTATTCGTAAGTGTCTCAAGTGTATCAGGTTTAGTGCCACACAGCAGGTCCAGAGACTTGGCATTTTGCCATCCCCTAGAGTCACTCCTTCAAGGCCGTTTCTATTTTGCGCGGTTGATTATGGTGGTCCCTTCATGATTCGTCATGGCGGGCAGAAGTCTAGAACCTTTACTAAGGCATACGTATCTCTGTTTGTTTGCTTAGCAACAAGGGCTATTCACCTGGAATTGGTGTCCGACCTTACTGCCAGCGCATTTGTAGCTGCTTTACGTCGTTTTATGGCACGTCGGGGTATACCTAGTCAGCTGTACTCCGACAACGGCACGAACTTCAGGAAGGCCCGCACCATCTTACATGACATTTACAACTTTTGGCACAATAAGGATGCCATCTCCTCGATTAAGTCATTCACATCCTCTCCGGGGATATCATGGTCATTTATTCCGCCCTCCTCACCTCACTTCGGTGGCCTTTGGGAGAGCGGCATAAAGAGTTTGAAATTTCATCTGCGGCGCGTGGTAGGCAAATCTATATTAAACTTCGAAGAGTTCACGACCGTTTTGTCTCAGATAGAGGCATGCCTGAACTCTCGACCTTTATTTGCTATTTCTTCGGATGTTAACGACCCGGTGCCACTTACACCTGGCCATTTTTTGATTTGCGCGCCCCTAACTGCGATTCCTGACCCAGACCTTTCTCACGTTCCTGTTTCTCGTCTTGGTCGTTGGCAACTACTTCAGAGGTTTGTCCGGGACATTTGGAAGGCGTGGTCTCGCGATGATTTGCACCAGCTGCAACAGCGTCACAAGTGGAAGTTTGCCAAAGATAATGTTTCTATTGGTGACTTAGCTTTGCTTATTGAGGATAACTTGCCTCCATTAGCCTGGAAATTTGGCGTGATCATCGCCACATTTCCCGGCCCAGATAACTTGGTTCGCGTCGTAGACATTCGCACGCCTACGGGTGTTTTGCGGAGACCAATACATAAATTATGTCTGTTGCCAGCGCGAGACGAGATTTGACATTATGATTACAGCACAATGCTGTTTTATTCAGCCATTGGCTTATTATTTGTTACGACCATTTGGTCAACATAATTGGGATGAATTGTCACAATATTTCGTCAATTTTGCGTCATGGCACGCTTCTAATTATCACAGTTCTGTGGTATCTTGATATTTGTATTGTATGTTAATTTTTGTGGCATACTATGTATCACATTTTCATTGATGTTATGGGGTGTATTGCATGTCTTTGGGTGGTCTTATTTATGAAATGTTATTACATAATATTCGCATGTTTTGCCGTTAAGTAACCATGCATTCATTTCTTTATATTGTTGCTGATAAATGTGTACCATTCTGTGAATGTTTTTAAATTGTTAAATTGTTTCTGTAATTTCAGTATTGTATTGTTCTTTGACATTGCAATTATTTAGCTTGTAATTATTCAAATTATTGTTGTTGTATTCACATAAATTGTGTCTATGTAAAAACTATTGTAAGCGTCTGCCGTATGTAACTGCCTCGTCTAATTTATTCATATTGTATTTTATATTTTACTCATTTTGTAAGTAAGCATGCACAATTCTTTATTTAAAATTATGACATACATGTCATAGCTGGGCTGCATTCAGCATCTGGTTTGCTCATACATTGTTACATATTGTAAATTCCTGAAACTTCAGGAATAGCATGTCTAGGTCAATACATGCCGCCCTGCTGAATATACAATAGAACATGCAACTACAACATGTTCAACAACAATTTTGTTCATGATGAACCTCCGTTCATGCATTAAACATTGTATAATTATGTATTTTTCTTTCATGTTTTATAATGTTACATACTGCACACACTTGTGTCAGAAATATTGTTAACCAGACTTATTCGTATATGAAACAGCTGTTCGCCAACCTTGGCCTACAATCGCCTATCTACAGGCTTATCTTATGCATGCTTATCTCTAAACTAGCGGCAGACTGCCGTTATCTAATCTCAACTCAAGGTTCAACTTAGCCTTGAAGCTAACCATTGTTAGTAAGAACTGCACTCTTTTAAATTAAATTGTAAATGTATTCTAATTTATTAAAATGTATTAAAAAATCTTTTTGATTTTTGACGGGCAGCTTATGGACGGTAGCGCGATTATTTTATTTTCTAGGTTGGCTAATCTGATTTATATCGCGCATCAATTTTTGCGTGGTTGTACCTTGCACAGTGCATAGCTAGCTTCCTCGGCGTTCGGTTCGCCGAATCCTTCGCTGTCAATTAGTGTCGACTTTAAATGTAGGCTTTAGGCCTTTGTATTCTCGATTATGGCCGACTAGGTCCTCTTCATGATTAGCTAAATTCATACTAATTCGCAACATGCAGTATTAGCCAGCCTCATTCAAATTTACAGCTGTAATGTAATTATTCAAAATATTAAAATTATTCGTATACAGTCCACTTCTTGTTATTTCTTAATGCAGAATTAATTCATTTTACACATCATCTCAATCACGATGGAAGACCAGCCAACAGAATATTTAATTCAAGAAGCATACATTTAGCCCACTTGGGCCCAATTAATTAACACTTCCTGTCCACGCTTGTGGAACATTATTTCATTCAACAGTTTCGGTCCACTTGGACCGGGACTAATCAGGCTAAGTATTACTTGATTAGTTTGGTTTTATCACAAGCGTCCGCTATAAGACTCAACTCTTCAGCGTGGAATCTAACAATACAACTATCCGTTCATCTCGTCTTTGTAACGGCTTTTTGACCAGTAGACTAGGGTTCTGATTGGTCAGTTTCCGTGAACTTGAGGTCAAGTGGCACATATTACAAAAATTATATCCTTGCCTTTACAGTCAAAAAATACTCCCTCGTTAATTTTTGTTTAAACTAAAATTGGTTTACATATTTCTGTTCCTTTTTTAAAGGTCTACATTTTGGTATATAATTTTGTATCAGTTAACTTCATATTAGGTGACCTTTCACCTTTACAAAATCTATAAATCTGGACTATAACACTGCCCTTACATTCACTATGATACAATACTTAATTTTCATTAGATTAATTTCATTTGATACACAATTACTCTAAGACTTGTCCATTATTAAATTTTGACCCTATTTTGTTATTATTGTATTATATTGATTTGATAACTTAATCATTTCTGACATTATTTGATTTTATATGTCATGTCCGGCCTAGGCCTCAAATTTGACTTCATACTCATTGTCTAAATTACATTAATTATTAAATTGTTTTCTGGTTTGAACCCTTTTGCCTGATTACATTTGTTCTAAAGATTACTACACTTTTCTTTAACTTATTCTAACAATGTTTATTAACTAACACAAAATTCTTTAACATACTAACTAAAATGGTTGCCTTCATGGCCAAGATTACATTCATTTTTTGACAAAGGATAACATAAAATATTCAGTTTACCATAATACCCATTACATTTTCATACTATTAAGCTCTACTAATGGATCATTAATAGTGTTTATATGAGACCTCTATTTAAGTATTTTTGGGTATTATGTTGTAACATATACCTTCTATTCTGCCTATAGGCTTAATACACTCCTCATAATCCTTTACATATGATTTATTAATGATAATAATTATTGGCATTGGCCTAAATAAAATAAAAATAAACATGGTTAAGCACTGCTAATGCCTTCTACTTTAACAACCAACAACATGGGATAAATAAATATAAAACCTTTCAATAAATAATGCTACATTACTACAATTGTTTGTTTACACTCTAACATTTAGTGTGTCTGTCACTTTACAATGTTTTTAAGAGTTGTATCTCTTGTATAGACCTATTTGGTTTTTTTTTTTTTACATTTAATATAATTAGAGGGATCACTGATCTTTACAGTCTTATCTGTGTGATTAATGATCACCCTTGTTTTCCACTTTTCCCACTTTTCACTTATGCACTTTTCACAGGTTTTGTCTTATTATCTATAGTACATGGCTTCTTATTTATCACACTATTGTGTTGTACTTTTTATTTTAAATTGTTACATACTGGATTTTATTTATTCTGACTTTATTATTATTATTTGGGCTATTTTCGTTAATCTTTTGGGACTCTCATTATGTCACATTACACTATCAATTGTGTATAAAATAATAAAAACCCAAAAGTGAGAGATATGTAGGAAGTGAAAGTGATAACCAGTGTAAGTGTTAGAAGTGAGAGAATAAACAATTCACAATAATAAGAAAAGGAAACCAAGATAATAAAACAGATTGTAAAAGATGGATACACCATTAATATAATAGTGTTAATTCATAATAAACTAGTACTATGAGTGCAATGAAAATAAGACATCCTATGTTAATAATAAAACTCAAGGGATGATTATCAAGATAGAATAAATGGTGTGATAATGTTATTCACCAAAATTGTTATTTGTTCAATTAAAAGAGTTGAGTTTGTAAGAAGGAATATGGCTGAAAAGTAAACAGACCATAAACCTAATTTTTGTGTTATGTTTTATAAGTAATATTAAGTGATAAACAAGTTATAAGAAATGGCAATAGATATAAGAAAGGAGATAAATTGTACAAACATAATATTATTCATTCGAGTAAAGACAGAAAAAGAAATAAGAGAATAACAGACAAGCAATGATTTTGTAAAATAATAATCCCATTCATTTATTGTAAAGCAGCCCAAATTAATTGAAAAAGGTAAATAAGTCATAAGTGACACCAAACAAAACATATGTAAATAAAAAATAATCTTTAATTTGTGTAAAATAAGAAGATATAGCCAATTACTACTTAGGCCTATAAAATGCCTAACTGTATAAATGCAAAATAAACAAATTGTAAGAAATTAACTACTGTATTAGAAAATTCAGGGCAAGTAACTCATTAATCACAATTAGTTAACCATATTAAGATGTCAGAGTTAGATTAAAAACATAAAATAAGAAAGAAATGTAATAATATAATATTAACATTTTTGTCAAAACTGTAATACATGAACAAACCCAGCTTTGTGGGATGTCAAAATGATCTTTGAAAGAAAGTAGAAACAGTTATGATAATATCTAATCCACTGATAAGAAGACAAGAATAATAGCCATCAGAAAATATTTATTCATTTTGAATTAAAATTCAAATATTATAACAATAGACATAAATGCAATCAACCAATGAGAGTATAGACAGTTGCCATAACAACGGAATGTTATTTAATTTAATTCCGTTATAAAACTTTAGTTCATTATTGACAATCAAGAGATACAGAAGCCAAACCATGTTCGACTCAATTTTCAATTAAAATAATAATAAACACTGTAAAAGTTAACGAGATGTGGATGCAAGAAGTCTAATAAAGAATTAGTTAACCCAAGAGAGCTAATAAACCAGATTTTAATATTCAAAACTACTTATTTTATCAAAATTAATTGAAAAAGAAGCCAGATGCAATTCAAAGTATAAATGATGGAAGATTAATGATAGTATCAACCAAACCTAACTAAGAACAAAGTGACTCTTCACCAGAATTCAACAAGATTTGTTAAGTATATCGAACTACCCGAATTTACGAACTAAATTAATTAACTTTTCTCAAAACACAAAAAACTCTCACTCCGAACTTGGTAACTAAATTTCTTTCAAGGATTGATTGACAATAAATAATAAACTTGTATCTAAACATAATTTTAACCTGTGTACGAAGTACAAAATTATAACAAACACTTTTTAACACTTAAAAAACGAATTGTATTTAACTTTAATAGTTTATAAGTACCACGGATGTAAGGTAGTGTACTTTATTAACATCTTATTGATATTTTTTCGTAATCAAAAGGACTAAATGATTAAATGAACTGTAGAAAATAAACTTTGACGACAGCCATGTCGATTTAGAAACGCTTCAATCAACTTAGCCAACCTTGAGATATTGTCTATTTATTGCCGGAGCAACATTATTTAATAACAATATATTTTTGTACCTAACTGAATAACTATTAACTATTTCACGTTAATAAACTATTACTGATTAGTAATAACCGTCCTTTATTTCATTATAAACTGTATTATTATGAAGTTTGTGTACTTTAGCGATGAGCAAAATTGTCTGCCAGCGTTAGACGTCGGCAGCACGACGAACTACAAGCGAGATTCAAATGCCCGCCAGTTTGCGAGGGTAATTTGAATTAGTCATCACCGCATAGAACGACCGCTCAGTTTAACTTTTTTAATTGTTTTCATAAATAATTTGGCGCTGCCCGGGAAATAAATTTACTCATTGAAGGACAGGTAAGGATTACACTCGTGAGATATCGGTACTGGAAATTTGTGCGTTCGCGACGGACATCGTCAGTGTGAGAAGTTAGAAAAAGTAGGACGGTTAGAGATAAACACGAAGTAATGACTACAACGTGTGGGGCTAACACACATAAAACACACTTTAACAGAGACGGTAAAAGAGTTTTGTCGTTACAAATTGGCGAACAACTAGTGTGGCTAGAATTAAAGACTAGCGGCAGTTATGAAAAAAAATAAATAAATTAAAAATTCAACAAGATGATCACCAGGGGAAGACCAAAGAAGAGGACTAAGGACTCGGACAAAGAAGACAAGGAGACAACACCGGTTGAAGAAATGGAAATGATCGAGGAAATAATCGAAGAGGATGCCCAAGAGGACCAACAAGAGAAACCAACCCAACCAGCAACTGACGTAGAAGTAATAATCAGCGACCAACCAGAGAAACAAATCCAAGATAGTGCAAGGGAACAACAAGCGGGCGATCATGAAAAAGCAAAAGGAGGTCCGAGCATGCAAGACATGATGAATTTCTTAGCCGAAAAAATAGACAAAGGCAATGAAAAAGTAGACAAAATGAAGGAAGAAACTAAAGAACAAAGAAAAGAAGACAGGGAATTCTTAAGACAAAATAATGAAGAATTAAAGAAACAACTCAAGGAGGACATAGAAACTCTGAATAATAAGATGGAAAGCAACCATGAAGCCTTGAAGAGAAACCAAGAAATATTAGAAGAGAAGAATGAGGAATTGAAGAGACAGATCAAGAAAGATCTGGAAACACTGAACAACAAGATTGAGAATAATAGTGAAACACTCCAACGACAATTGAAGGAAAATAGCGAGAAGAACAAAGATGAGTTAAGACAACAGTTGGTAGAATGACAGGAGGAAATAAAACAGACCATCACGGAGACGGACAAAACAGTAGTACAAGTCCGTGAGGAGTTAATAAACAAAATAAGCAACGTCGAGGAGGAAGGAAAAAATAGGATCGAGGAACTTCAACAAGTCACGACAACAGAATGTACCAGAAACAAGCAAGAAGTATTCAAAAAGCTGGAAGAAAAACACAAAGAAATACAAACCGATGTAAGTGAAAGGGTGGAACGAGTATATAGCAACCTCAATCAAGTAGACGGGCAAATCAAAGAAAACAAAGAAAAGATCCACGGACTCAGCCAATGAAAGAGACAGATGCAGGAAGAACTAGATGCATTGAGAGACAAACCCTGTAATAACACTCACATAATAACCAGCGAAAACCGGGAGCTGATAAACTTCCGAAGCTACCGGCGCAAACCGATGGAGTTCCTGAAAAGAGTCGAGGAGATGATTGAAAAGAATAGGGAAACTCGATGGACAACGGTGTGCAGCATGATTGATGAGATGTTCCGAGACACCCACGACAATTGGTGGACGGCAACAAGACCGGAGATAAACAACACCCAGGATTTTAAAACGCAGTTCCGCGATAAGTATTGGTCGGAGTCGACCCAGAACATGGTACGGAATGACATAAGCAATGGGAGGTATGAACCACAAGCAGGAGACACCCTAACTACATTTTTTCTGGGCAAGGTGTGCCTAGCATGTAATTTGGAACCATGGATCCCGGAAAAATCGTTAGTCATACAATTGGGTTACCATTATGAGGATGCCGTCCAAAAAGCCAGAAGACAAGGCCAAATCAAAACGATACAAGGTATGGCAAGCCTGTTAGAAGATCATGAGAGTGACGGACTATACAAGCGCAACAGGATGGTCAATTTAAAATACAACCGATGGAATGAGAACCGTAACCCACCGAATTACAATCCATCAAACAACAACCCCCAGAATAATAACCAAAATGACCCAAGCCGGAATTTTAACAACAACCAATATAGGGGTAATCGCCCAAACTACAACCAGGTTAATCAACCGTATAACGGGAACAATCAGAATAACAATCACAACAACAACAACAATTACAGGGGAAGTGGACCAAACCAGCGTCCGAACAGCCACCCCAACAACAGTAATTACCACGGGAGCAATTACAACCCGAATTACGAGTACAATAGGGGAAACGGGAATAACCGAACCAGAGATAATCCGCAACAGGTCAATTATATAAATGCAAGAAGCCAGACAAACCAGAGGAGGCATTACCCAAATACACAAGCAAACTCCAGTTATTACGAACCAGCACCATAATGATCTATACCAAGGAAATAGGACCACTGAATCGTCTGGAAATAATATGAATAGTCGACCAGAGCCAGTACCTGAAACATCTACGAACCAGTCAGATAATCGGGCCAGCACAGAACCGCAACATTTAAACTAAAAAAGTCAGTGAGAACCGAGGACCATCCTTCATATGACCAATCACTTGGGTTACAAAGACAGATGACGTGATGAAATCATAATAAAATAATAACAATTGTCTCCAATAACTACTTAAAAAACATAAGAGAAGAACTCTTAGAAGAAGAGGACAACCAGTTGCCAAGAATCAATAACGAAATAGTTTATATACAGGCCACAGTAAATGGATCGATAACAATCATCATGATAGACACAGGATCAAACATCTCCTTAATAAATCAGACAGAACTAGAACGGATCCAATCAAACTGCAAACTACCAATACCAACGTTGCTAATTAATAACATAATCATTATCGGAGCAACAGGAAAACGGAACAAAACTGTCAGAAAGCAAGTCTCACTGGAAATAACCAGTCAGAACATGACTATACCAATTGTTTTCCTGGTAGCGAGTGGACTATCGTTCAATGTGCTTATAGGGTGCGACGTGTTGCGACAACACTCAGCCATAATAAACCTACAACAAGGGATAGTGTTTTTAACTTCAGAAAGAGGAATATGGTCAGCAAAAGTGATAAACTGCAATCACACACTGGCAGTATTGAACCAAGACCCAGTCTTGAAGAATTATTATTGTAGAAACCATGAAACATCCATGATAAATAACGATGAAGATGACAATAGTGAATTATGGGAGAAGAAACTCAAGGAGATTAGAATATTTCAAAGAAATAGGCCAAACCAAGAAATAAGCAAAAAACAAGTAGAAAATTTAATAAGAATATACCAAAAGTACCAACACATTTTCTCCAACACTGCAGGCAAGGTCAAGGGATACCAGTGTAAAATCAATTTCCGGGAACCAGTGGACTTTCATAGAAAATCTTACCCTATTGCATACTCCCTTAAGAACAAAGTCAGATCTGAGATTAATCGAATGATGGAGGAGGACATCATTGAGTATAGCCAATCCCCATACACAAGTCCTATCGTTGCAATACCCAAAAAGAGTGGTAAAGTCAGGATCTGTTTAGATGCCCGGGAAATAAATAAAATGATCATTAATGACCGGACTTCGCCAGGGGAAATTGAAGAAATCTTGAAAAAATTCTACGCCATAAAATATATCAGTACGTGGGATACGGTATGTGGGTACTGGCAGGTAGAGCTGCACCAACACAGAAGACAGTACATGGCCTTCATTTTCGACGGGAGGAATTATCAATTTAAGAGGTTACCTTTCGGCCTCATCAATTCCGTCGCAGTGTTTGTGAAGTGCATGGACCAAGTCCTAGGTCAAGAGGCTCTGCAATTCACAACTATATATGTGGACGACCTACTAATAACATCATCGGACTGGGACGAACACTGTGCCCGAATAGAACAAGTACTGAACAAACTCTCTGACAACAATGTCACTCTGAAGCTAGATAAATCCAAGTTTATAGCGGAAGAAGTAAAATTCCTGGGATTTAATCTAACAGAGAAGGGAATATGTCCATCCCAAGAAAAGGTAGAAGCCATCCAGAAATTCCCTACCCCAAAAAATAAGAAGCAGTTGCAATCCTTCCTGGGTATTTGCAACTACTACCGTAAATTCCAGAATAACTACTCCCATTTGACTGCCAAATTTTCAAAACAACTCTCATCTAAGGATAAGTGGACCTGGGGACCGAACAGGAGGCTGTGGTAACACTCATTAAGCAAAAATTTTTATAAACCGTGATGCTGCATCATCCCAACTTTGAGCAACCCTTCTATCTGAACTGCAACGCCAGTGACGTCAGCCTGGGCGCTGAATTGTATCAAGAAGATAAAGAAGGACACCACCTGGTCATCAGCTTTGCCAGCAGAGTGTTAAATAGCTGCGAACGTAACTACAACGTTACGGAGAAGGAGTTGTTAAGTATAGTGTTCGCGTGCGATAAATTTAGAACGGTCCTGGGGTACCATATCACGGTCAGAAGCGACCATAAATCGATATCATTTCTTAAACCACTCCCTGTGATATACCCAGATTTTATCATTTATGGAGGATACTTGTAACTCTTCTCTAATATCCTCATTGTGCAAACGATCCTATCTTGTGCAACCCTTTGTCCTTGTCATAAACTTCATTTCCGAAGTTTGAATTTGGTTTTTCATCTTCTTTGTAGTAACCCGTGTTTCACATCCATATAGTAAAACAGGCACTGCCATTGTTTTATAATATTTAAGCCTCGTCTTTTCCTCAATGTTCTATGTATGATGCCACACATCATCTGAAATCTCATAATTTTTTAGTGATATCTTGGTTTGTCATTCCCAATACTGATAGTGCAACCCAGGACCAGGTAATTGAAGTCAGAGATTTGTTCCAAAACTGTTCCCTCCAGGACAATTTTTGATCTGACTGGAAACTTTCCTCAAAAAGCCACGATTTTTGTTTTCTGCTTAGATATTTGAAAATCATATTGTTTACAAATATGATTTAAAAGATGTAAAGAATACTGCAACTCATCCTCTGTTTCATGTATTAAGACTGTATTGTTAGCAGTCATATAATAAAATATCCAAACTCGAGGAAATATCTCATCTCCATGATTGTGTGATATCATCAATATAAGTATATATTTAAAAGCATAGGTGAAATACTACATCCCTACCTTACTCCTTTGTTTACTAAAATTTCTTCAGCCTTTGTCTTCCCAGTATTTACTATTATTTTAAAATTTGCAATATAGGCTTCTAATCATATTTATCGAATGTTGTGGATAGCTGTGACATTCCATACTAGACCATAATTTATTCCTGTCCACTCGATGGAAAGCTTTCTCAAAATCAATAAATGCAGCATGAGTCTGGAGGTTAAATTCTCTCATTTGCAAGGTAAATACATTATCTGTTGCTGAACGTCCAGTACAAAATCTATAAGAGTAAATTACAAAAGATTATTAATGATAGTGAACTTGAACCGTGGCAAATCTACAATGCTGATGAGACGGGATTGTTTTGGAAGGCAATGCCAAAAAATACACAATTGAGTAAAAAGGAAACCCATACACCTGGAAATAAAATGAGGCTGTCTGCATTACTGTGTGCCAATTCCAATGGTACGCATAAATTAAAATCTATCGTAGGAAAATCTAAAAACCCAAGAGCAATGAAGAACATAAACGAGACTGATCTTCCTGTGATTTATAAAGCTCACAGAAACGCGTGGTTCAGCTGTGAAATTTTCAGTTCTTGGTTTCATAACAATTTTATTCCATCAGTCACAACATTGCAGAAAAAATGTTGCTAGGGAAGAAGTTAAAGCAGTGTTGTTATTGGACAATGCTCCAGTGCATCCTGCAGAGGACATTTTACGAAGTGATAATGGAAAAATAAAATGTCTATTCATGCCTCCTAATACATTGGCACTAATACAACCAATGGACCAAGGAGTAATCTATAGTTGCAAACGGCTGTACAGAAAGAAACAGCTACAAGACTGTCTCGTATTTTTTGAAGATGAAGAAGGTTGCAGTACCAGTTTAGGTGAACAGACTTTAATCAATATGAAAAATTACAATATAAAAAATGCTTTTTATTTAACTGGGCTTCAAGTTGGAAGGAGGTGAAAGCCACGACGATTGCTAATTCTTGGAAAAAACTTCTTAACCCTGAAGATAACGAAGAAGGAGATTTTAATGGAATTGAAGAAGATGATTACAGAAATATTTTAGAAAATGCAGGAGAATATGAGACAAACACGGAAAATATTTGAGAGTGGCTGGATGAAGATGCTGGTGAGGTAGAGTACGTTGTGTAGTCGGAAGAAGAAATAGCTGCTACTATAGAAGGTCACCAAACTAAGGGACTGATGACAGACGATCAAAATGGCGATGATGATGACGATGAGGAAGAAAACGATCACGAAGAAAGTGAGAATGTTAAAATAAGTGATGCAATAAAAAACGTACAATCCTTGTTGAAGTTCGTAGAAATGCCTGCAAACTCTAACTTAAGCAAATATTTTTTGTGTTTTAAGTGAAATGAAACAGGATTTTGTGAGGAAACAACTAAAAATAAAATACACTCAGAAAAAAGTTAGTGATTTTTTTAAGAAGCTGTAGGCTTGCTAGAATACGTACTGTGCAGTGAAAATAGAGTGTTTTATATTTAAGTACTGTATTTAAGTTTTGTTTTGTATGTAAGTTACGTACTACAGTATAAAACTGAATCGAATTTTTTTAGTAAACATCACAAACAGGTACTGTACGTTATTTCTTATTTTATACCTCTTCTACTACTAATTAATAGAGTATTAAATACAGTATTTTTAACAAGAACATGCAGTAGACCTCTTGTAATTCAAATTGGGTTTCAGATAGATTTCTTTTATATTGTCTGCTATCGGTAACCAATAGACACGCAAAAACTCGCGATCAGTTCGTAATGTTCTATAATTCGGACTGAGCTTGGTCCGCATTAGTCCGAATTAGCGAAGTTTCACTGTATATATATATATATATATATTATGTTACAACACAAATAAGCCACCCCAGTACCAGGGATAAAAAAGATAATTATTAATATAAAAATACATCATATCAAATAAAATGTTTAAAAATAAATAAAATATAAAAACTATGACACGACGAAAAACGACATTACCCAACCCAAGTGATTGACCCAACAACAGAAAACAAAAGAAGAAGGGAACCACGAAAAATAAACAACGTATTAACAACGTAAAAAATAAAAATGTGATTGACCAAACAAGTAATAACTAACAAAAGGAGGGAAGAAACCAGAATTAAGGACAAATAAAGGAAGTGAACAAATTCCTACAACTAAATAGAAATTAAACCATACGAGAAGAGGAGAACCGAATCAAAATGAAGACAATTGAAGATGAAGAAGAAGAAGGAAGAGGAAACAAAGTGAAACCAAGAAATAACAAACACCACATATGAAAGGGAGAAATGGTATACTCAAAGATAGAATACTGTAAATAAACCCCAATAATTATCCACTAAGGAAAACAAATATTATTGTAGTAAATGAGATAATTTATATACCTGTTTTAAACAAAAAACAGTGAAAAAATAACTTAGTAAAGAAAAGTACACTAACCCAATTATTAAAGTTAGATTTAGTGATATGTAAATAACCAAATGTCATTAATAATAAGTATCATGTTATAATGAAATAGTGAGAAATAAAAGAGAAATAAGTATGGGAATTACCCACTAAGTAACACTTAATATAAACAGTGAAAAAAGTGCAATAGTGAAGTGTAAGTACCCCAAAATAGTGAGTGTATCAGTGATAAACACCAATTAATTAAAGGTGAAAGTGATATGTGGAAAAAGATATTATCAGTAATAAAAAGTGTTAATAGATAAGAAAACACTTAATAAATCATTGACAAACTAATAAATGATTTAAGTGAGCTTATGAAAAATTATATAATTAAGGATAGTTAGAAATAGCATTTAAAATAGAGATAAGTAAAGGATGTAATATTATTCAGGGAGAAAGCCCATATAAAAACAGTTTGTATTAACATGGAATGGAGGAAGGTAGTAGTAGTGAAATAAGAATTTAAGTATACAATTAAAAAACACCCATGTTAGAAGGGGAAATAAATTTAATAAGTTTGAAGGAAGTGATGATGTTTCTCACTCAAAGTAATAGCAAAAGAATGAAATGAATGTTAAACAACAGTGACTAATAACTTATAAAGAATTGTTCGTTTTAATGTTATGAATAGGATATGGCTGAAAAGACTTGCAGTCCATAAGCCTAATTGTTATATTTTAAATATGTATAATGAAAACTATATTGACGTGTAATCAGAACACAAACCGAATCAAAACGCAACACAAACAATTATCATAACAAAGTGAAGCCCACCAGGCTGAATTAAAATGTAATTTAAAAGAAATAAGTAAAATACCATCATGGCTACTTTTGGCTATGAAAATGTATAACTGTCAGACACACACAAATGTCAATTGTAACAAATTCACAAGGAAATTTACAAATCTAAGACAAGTAAATAGCCAGTAATTATGTATAAATCATGTTAAAAGAGAAATGTTATTATAAAAGTTTAATTTAAAAGAGATATGTAATTTATCAGATGTCAAATAATTAGACTAAAGTTAATGTATAATAGAATATAACCTTATGAGGTATCATTTTAAACTTTGAAAGGAAATAACGACAATAGTGATATTATATATTACCCCAAAAGGAAGATAGAGGAATAAAATCATTCAGAAAAGATATAATAAATTTGAATACAAATTCAAATATAATAACAATGCTTTTGAAAGAGGCCTTAACCAATCAAAGGGTTTCTGTTACCATAGAAACGGGTCGTTGAATACTAATTTTCCGTTAAATTTATTAGACTTGGAAAAATGACGCGTGGGTAAGAGGTACGCAAGATTGTGATGACTAAAATTTTACATTAAAAAGTTCAAAAGACGTTCAGAAGTCGACTACAAGAATCAATGACGAGTAGATGCAGAGCTTCTTATATTAAACGATGTCCTGGAACCAAATAAAAGAAATTAAATAGCAGAAAGTCCCAAGACGAGATAGAAGAAGATGCCCGAAGCCTAAAACAGCCCAAAATTGATGAATTTCCATCACCCCAGACGACAACATATCACCACCGTCTGAACTGATAAGTATCAACTAAATTCAATTATCCCAGAAACCAAATTACTTTAAATATTTCTCAAAACAATCACAATTTCTCACTATTAAACAAAATTAATTTTCTTTCAAAGGTTTAAATAATAATCAACTTACGTAAAACAATTGTTAATTAAGATATAACCTCGCATTATTGGGCGAATTTTGTAACAACTAATACGACACTACCGAACAATTTGTAAAAACACTTTATACTAGTTAAGTACGTATAAGGTATGGTAGTGTACTTTTTTAATGTAACCAGCTTTTATGTTTTATTTTGTAATCCAAAGAACCCCAGATTTTGAACAGACTAATATATTGTATGTAAACAGAAGCCATGACGGCATCAAAATAGTCCATTTCAAAATCAATTTCGCCAACCTGAAGATATCTGTGTTTCATGTTCTAAGCCGGAGCAATTTGTTATAAAATCATTTATAATCCTTTTGTCATATTAATTAATGACCAAATTTGCATTAAAATTACAGTACAGAGTATTACCATGGTTTTATTTCGTAGGACGTTGTATAATATATGTGTGTTAGCAAATTTTAATAAGTAACCATCTAGCGCTCGTCACGAGTGGACAATACGACAAACTGTACAGTGGCGGGAATCATTTGAACGCTCCTGTATCACTTCTGTCAACGCTGACAACACTTATTTAACTTGTAATTTAACAAATTTAATTGTTTTAATATAAACAATTTGGCGCCACCCGGGATTTGCAACCCCTATGAATAAACAGGTAGGTTGTACTGATAATTTAGACCAGGCTACAGATTTCAGTAGTGACAACCATTATTGTAACGACCGGTGTGAGGCGAACACACCACATTAAGACTTATACACATAAAAAACAAGTGTAAACATTTTACAGAGACGACCGGAACTTCTCGTTACAATATATTTATATATATATATATTTATTTATATATATATTGCTTTCAAGGTATTTGTAATTTTTACATTATTGGAAATTGCAAATTATCTCAGTTCCCATCCATTGTTATTTAATACTTGTTCACCAGATTCACCTATTATATTTGGAACTGTTGAATTTCCCACTCTTGATTAAAATCACTATAGACCATAACATGATAATTTCTGTTTATTTTTCAAATATTTTTTGAAGTTCTTCATAGAAATCTTCTGTTTCCTCATTTTTGCTCTCTTCTGGTACATAAATACCAATTACTATTACGTGTCCTCTATTTATTTTTATCCTGATTTATATAGAGTTTTACAGGATTCCATGCTTTGCAGTTCATTTAGTAGCCAATGAGATGAAATTCCTTGTAACCTTGGTGATGACACTTTCAGTGGGCTGAGAGAAGTGCCATTTAGAGTCTGTAAGAACACCAAGATGTGACACTAAATCATTCCTCTCTTTAGTTAAGCCATTGACCGACCATATTACACAAAGTTTTATGAATAGATCTTATCAGCATATGGAAGATGAAACAGTTTTCTTTGGATTAAGGGTCCCAATTCACTCTATAACATTATCAATGCATTGCTGAAAGGTAAGATAAACTTTCATGCCATTAGTGGGGAATATGGAGTATGTCTGGAATGAGCAGTGAGCCGCCTCACTACTCCTCAAAGTTTTGAAAATTTTTTTTTTTTGAAAAGGGGGGAAGGCGTCCCATAAATTTTAAAACTAGGCCAATGACCTAGACGAAGCATAAAATGCACCGAGCCCATTGTGACAGGACTTGCAAATGAAACGCATGATTAACATATTAAGATTTTATTTGCGTTGATCTCAGTGTGAATATTATACATACTTAATACATACATATATATATATATATATATATTGTAACGCAACAGAAATGCAGTCCTCAACATTACATAAATAGAATATAAGCAAAATAATAAGTAAATAAATATTTAACTCCCATGATAATGCAAAGGTCTAATAAATACATTTATAATTATGTAAAAATGAATAAGGGATGCAAGGTAGGGATAACAATAAAAAACAAACCTGTAAAATAGACAATAGTAAGAAATCCATGTTCAGTGAAACGTAAATAAATCTAATGTACTGATAAGAATTGTAAAAAAGAAACCAATACAGAAAATGTCAAAGTAAATGACAGTGAAATTAGATAAAAGCGAGACAATAATTTACATTACAATAATAGAAAGTAAGGATTCTGAATTGAATGATGTTATTTTGTTACCATGAATGTTATGTTAAAGTTTGTGTTAGATTATGCAAATTACTTGTTAAAGTAATAGAAAGTAATGAAGCAAAATGTATTATTTGATTACTGTTATAGAAGGGTGTAGGAAAGCAATTAATTAGTGTTAATGGATCTCAATTTTCTTATATGTGATCCATAGATCAAGATAAAATTGTTATTAGTTATAAAAAGAATAATTATTTGTGTAAATGTTAATAGTTAAGGTTTGATTATATGTATAAACTTATGTAAAAAGGCTATAGTTGTTCAACAGTTATAATCAAAGGTAGGTCCATATACAATAAAAGGCCTAACAGCCAATAACACTATATAACAACTCATAACATAAAGGTTAGGTACGGAAGTTAATAATACTTAATGAATACAGTTCAAGGAGCTAGGGAAAACATTTGATAAGTAATAATATATAATAAACCAACTCAATATAAACAAATTATGATAATGCCATAGTGCAATGATATCGATTGATAACGTTTGATATCGAAAAAAAAAATAATAAATATAAAAAGAAACAGACTAAGATAAAAAAACCAGCAGAATATACGTAGAAATTAGTAAACAAACTATAAATAAAGTTATATTCCGATATGATGGAAGTTTAATAAGGAATGGAAGAAAAATATATGAAATAATCACTGTATACAAAACATTGAAAAAGAATAAAAATAAATTTGTTGCTAGGGACAACAGAAATGAATATAAGTTGTTGACTTTGATTATTGCAATTTATGATCTGAACGTGATGAGATTGAAACCAAAAGAAATGGTTAATGTAATTCTACTATTCTAAATTGTTTCGATACATTTACCTATCACAATATATTAATAATTATTTGTCTGAATTATGCCACCAAAATTTAACCAAATTATATCATAGTATCGTCTCATAATAATAAATAATTGAGTTCCACAAGGAAGGACTTGGATTGTCCAATATCAGAAAAGAATTAATGAAATATTAATCCAATATAAAGAATCAACTGTGTAACGAACTAATACTACACACCACATTGAAAATCCTAACCTTTTAAATACATGGAACATCACTAGTTACTTCATATGATAGAAGAACGTATTTGAATCCAGAATTTGCCGAAGAACACAACCACCAGCCTGACTGTAAATAAACCAAGGGAGCTGTATTTCCGAGTTAACCAGGACCAGGATTCCACTTTATTTAACTGAAGAAAAGAATAAAGAAAATCATCTCCATTCTGAGCGACACTAGGTTAATAACCAACTGCCTGCCAGAGTTGCTTCGTAAGTCTGGTAAATTACAATTGTATAAATCATATTAAACAACACAACACTCCAAATTTGTAATATCTTGCATTCTTATCTATGTATTTTTAATCTTCCCTACAGTTACAAGAACCTTCACACCCTGAATTAAATTAATTATAAAAAACAAAATATATAACTGAATCTAAAATAAAATATTGGACCGAACAATAATCGATTCACGCAACATATAGCCTTTCGTATGCCAGTTAGAACCAATCTTATTTAATGTTAACAGAGTGAATTAATAAAGAAACCTTGTATAATTTCAGGATCTTATTATTTGGGGAATTATTTAATGAGTTGGGAATAAAAAGTAACAGACTAAGTATATAATAATTGGTTGCCGTAAACGGTGAATTAACCTATAAGTTTCGTTGTTCCGGAACTGCAGCGCTTGTTGCGGAATTATCCGACACCAAAGAGAATAGCATTAAATACGAAATTTCAGTAATTCTCTGCAAGGTATACTAGGAGCTGAGCGAGATTTTAGAATAAAACACTAATTATTTAAGTTACAGTCACACTAACACTGGTATTTTAATTAGAGAGATAAGTTAATATTAATTAACGAGATTACTATATCCCACAACTCCAGATATCTCAGAAATTGAATTAAATTAACACAATCAAAGAGAGAAGAGACAGAGAGGCATACCCGTTCTTATTAACAAATTGGCTTACATTGCGTGACACGAACGAGACGTACGTACTCGTCACAATACAATATATATATATATATATATATTTTTTTTTTTCAGAAAGAATATTTAATGGGGAATATTAACATTAAGTTTTAAAACTCTTCATAACTTAAACATGAACAATTAACAATTAAATTACAAAATATTTCAACAAGTAACAATAATTCCTATTAATTCTCCACAGTGACCTCTCAGAAAGGGCTAATCATTATATATATATTGTAACGATAGTTTCGTCCGCCTTGTTTAAGCCCCGCGATGGAAGCCAATCTGTAACACGTAAATTCTTATGTGCTCTGAAAATGTGTAAGTATAGTGTGTTCGCCTCACACTGTCGTCGTCACTTATATGTTGCGCTAACGATGTCCGTAGCGATCCTTTAATTACCAGTACAACATGAGTGGAAACCTTACCTGTTCTTCGTTAGGTGTTCATAAATCCCGGGTGGCGCCAAATTGTTTAATTAAAACAATTAAATTAACAAATATTATGATTGAGCGTTCTTCGCTATGACGATCTGGAGTATTCAAATTTTACTCCCGCCTTCTTTCGACCTGCTTAATCGAGCAGTTAGTTAGCCGAGTTTGCGACGTGAGCGCTTACCGTCATTTTTGTTCTTTGCTAAATAATACACAATTTATACTATACTTTCCTATGGAATAAAAAAACAGTGGTTACACTCTGTACTAGTTTATTTATTTGGTGATAGGTAATTACTCAGTTTGACACAAAATTATATTTTGTTATTCAACAAATTTGGACCGACAATTATTATAAGACAATATCTCATGTTGGCGAATCGATTTTTGAACGAATTATACAGTCAAATATGGCGACTGCTTGGTTTATTTACAGTTTGTTCCGTTCAAAGTCCTGGGTTCTTGTGATTACGAAAAATATATTAATAATGATTACAATAAAGTACACTACCTTACATTATTTGTACTTAAATAATATAATGTGTAATTATAATTGGTTTCTGAAGTCTGGTAAAGTGTGTTTCAAAAGTTCGTAATTCTCATACCGGTTATTTTTCTAATTAACAAAATTTCAGTGTTTTATTTTTATTTTTTTAATTAATCCTTGAAAGAAATAATATTCAGTTTATAGTGAGAGTTCAGATTACTGTGAGAAAAATTTAAAGTGAATTTATTTCAGAAATTCGGGTAATTTAATAATACTTATCAAATCAGTCGACTGGTGGTGTACTGTCAGTCAGTTGTAATGGAATGGGGCTTCAATAGTCGTCAATTTTCAATTATCTGGGGCTTAAGTACTTCTGGCATCTTTTTCATGTTAGTTGTAGAAATTTATTCACTTAAAATTTATTGAAATTGGTCCTTGGCATCAGTTAAATGTTCTCATCTCTCATCTGCTTCTTACGTTTTCATCTTTTTGAATTTTGATTACTTTTTATACATTTTAGATTAAAATTTTGGTCATTCACAGCCTGGCATCTATTCTGGAAGAGCGTCACTTATTGAATAATAAGATTTAACGGAAAATTCGTAACCAACGTTCGTTGTCATGGTTACTAATAGCTTTTGTAATACATTTTAGGTTAGTTGTCTCCAAGCCTCTTATATTATGATACTTAAATTATTATGAGAATATAATCATAATATCTAATAAATTATACAAGAATAAAATCATTTTTTACTGTAGATAAATCGATGATACGTTTATGATATTTAATGGAACAAACAGACAAATACAAAACTATAAATAGCATACACCATAAGATTAAATTCACGTCTGAAATAGAAGAAGAAAATCGATTAAATTTCTTAGATGTAACTAACTATTTTAAAAAACGAAGGAAAACTTCAATTTAAAATCTATAGAAAGGCCACAACAACGGACATCACAATTCATGCCGATTCATATCATCCCACCTCGCATAAAATGGCAGCTTACAATAGTTTTGTGCACAGATTGCTAACTATACCGTTAAGTGAAAAAGACTACAATGAAGAGGTTAACACCATCAAGTACATAGCAGCGGCTAACGGATATAAAAGTTCATTAGTGGATAAATTAATAAGTAAACACAAAGAGAAGAAATTAAAAAAGTCGAACAATGATAACACACTTCCAGTTAATAAATACATATCTGCAGATTACACAAATATTTTACCAAATATTTTAGTTAACAAACTCAAGAAACACCATGTAATTGGAACTTTCCGTACAAATAACAGCATTCAGAGATTTCTTAGCCGGAAGAACAGTATACCTGAAAGAAAAAGAACCGGCGTATACAAGATGAATTGCAGCTCATGCGATATGTTCTACATAGGCCAAACAGGCAGACTGTTTGAAGAAAGATATAAAGAACATCTTCCTAGAAGGGAATTGCATAAAACAACATCAAATTTTGCCAGACACCTGATGCTATGTAATCATAACTATAGTGATTTTGAGACAAATTTCCAACCCATGCATTGCTGCAGGAAAGGAAAATACATGGACGCACTTGAGGAGTATGAAATATATAAAGCCGTCAAAATCAACAGTGATTATGTCTTGAACGATAAACTTACATTTTCACATAACATATTGTCCGACACGGCAATACTTGCACAAGGGCACCGGTAAATAGAAAGTTACAGTACACATGGGCTATAATAAACAAAACAGTTTTATCAGTGGATATATAAACAGTGAATCAGTTGATTTATAATGTCCATGTGAGAAACATAAAATTTCATGTTCACGTATGTGAATTTCCGCTGTCGTAAAAGTGCACTTTTACTGTAAAGATTTTAGTATTTTAATTTTTTAACGATCTCTAATGAATGATCAAGTTTTCTGAAGATGGCAATTCGTTGCCGAAACGCGTCATAAAGGACAAGAAAAACGAAGTCGCACAACGGATATCTGGTAAATACGTCTACATAATATTATATATATATATATATATAATAGCTTTTGATTGGCTTAGCTTGACTTAAGACCATTGTTATCACATTTGAATTTTTATTCAAAATCACTGTATATCTTCTGATTGCTATTATTCTTCCGTCTTCCTCTCTACGTATTAAATATTATCACTACTGTTTGTATTTTCTTTCAAAGATCATTTTGACATCCCATAAGGTTGGGTTTTGTAATGTATTATTTTTGGACAATTATTTTAATATTTGTTAATTACATTTCTTTGTTATTTTAAGTCCTTATTCTAACATTTATCTTTTAATCTGATTCACAAATTATCCTTGACCAGTTGCTTGCATTGGATTTGCTAATATTTTTGTTAGTTTTTTACAATTTGTAGTTATTTGTTTTTTACAGTTAGGCATTTCATAGGCCTAAGTAGTAACTGATTATATTTACTTATTTTATACAAATTACCTCTTAATTTACCCTCCTACATGTTTTGTTTTGATATTATAAATGATCTGTTTACTTATTGATGTGTTTTGGTTCTGTTTTTATAATAATTGTATGTTACCATTAGTTTCTACATTATGGTTTGTTAATTATTTCCTAACTGATTTTCCAGTGTTATTAGATCTGTATTCTTTCTATTGACTTATTTTGCCATTGTTTATAACTATGCTATTACTTACTATTCTCTATTACATAAAACATAACATCTAGGCCTATGGTCTGTATAATTCCTTCAGCCATATCCTATTTATAGATTAAATTAAACAATTTTTGAACAGTTATTATCCACTGTTTGCTTACAATTCGTTTCATTCTTACTTATCTTTTGGGTGATAAACATCATTACACCATTTAAACTTACTTAATTGATTATCCCTTAGAACATGGGGTGTTTATTTTATTTTGCTCTTATTTTCTTTATTATATTTTTCCTATACAAACTCTATCTTCTAGCCATGGTAACCCTAACTTTTAAACTTCCATGGGATCCCCCTTTTGAATACTATTGTATCCCTTACTTACTTACAATTAAACTTAATGCTATCAATAACAAGATTCTTATTAAATAATATTGTTCACCATTAATCATTTAGTGTTCATCACAGATTATTAAGTGTTTGTTCCTATTACTATCATTAACAAAATTCTTATTTATTAATATGGTTCACCATTAATCTTTTAGTGTTTATTACAAATTATTAAGTGTTTATTCCTATTACTATCATTAACAAAATTCTTATTTACTAATATGGTTCACCATTAATCTTTTAGTGTTTATCACAGATTATTAAGTGTTTACACCTATCAATAGGGTTTCTAATTATTTTGGGGTTTTACACTTTCACTTTTGCACTTCTTAAATTTTATTTTAAGTGTTATTAGTGGGTAATCCCTAACATTACATTCTCTTTGTCACTTAGTTATGTTTACTTTCTCACTTAGTTATGATTACTTTCTCGCTATCTCTCTCTTTACAAATGTTATTTATACGATTAATAAGTTCATGTCTTTATAGAGTTCTTTATTACATTTAAACTCTAATTCTTTGGTTAGTGTACTTTTATTTTTCTCATTACTTTATCGGGTTTTATCAATTATTATTTACATTTATCATTTGTTTGATAATAATAATTATCTTTTACATTTGTTAGTTATTGGTTTCGTTTCCATTATTATATTTGAGTTTATCATTTCTCCTTTTTCTATTCTATATTATATGTTGGAGTCTTATCATTTGTTTTCCTTTTATTTCCTTTATACTTGTTTTGGTTTCATTTTCATTTTCCTCCTTCTTCGATTTCATTTTATTTTCTTTTAATTTCTTTAATTTTGGTTTTCCCCTTCTCCTTTGGTTTCCTTTTATTTGGTCAATCACTTGGGTTAGGTCATGTCGTTGTTTGTCGCATCATTGTCATTTTATTTTCATTAGATTAAACATTTTATATGGTTGATTCATCATTTTTATCCCTGGTATATAAATTTGTGTGGCTTATTTGTGTTGTAACAATATATATATATATTGTAACATAACAAAATGTTACCTAACCTAAATGTATGTTATCAGATTTTGTAAGGACAAAACAACAATGTAAATAGGGAATGTAGTAGTAAGAATAACCAAGAAAGGAGAAACCAAGAAAGAAGAATGAAGCAGAAGTACCACATAAAGCAGTAAACCCAAATACTGTTTGACACTACAACCAGACAAAGACTAACACAAACTGATGGACAGAGTAAATTTACATTCAGCTGTCAATCAAGTCAGTAGTTAATGTAAACCGAATATTATATGTAAATAAAAAAGTAAATCAATAAGCATCTGAATACTGTGAAATCAGAATTAGCATTTTGCTGCTAATAAATTTAACCATGACTAGTAAATTATGAATGCCAAAACTAAGATGAGAAATGGCTACAGAGTGAGAACAAAAATATATTTCAATCTCAAAGATACTGATGAAAAAGAAAAACCATCTGTGTGAGGGAATCTTATACAAGTAAAATACCTCAACAAATTACCGAATTGAGAACCAATAAGTGTTGTTAAGGCAAAATTCCAATATGAGCGATATGTCTTAACAACGTCTAGACCAAGCATTAGTCAGTGAATTAATTATTAGGAGTTAACGTAAGTGTAAATTAGAATACACAAAACAATTGTTATGCCCTGACATGACAAAAAACCTTATTAAAATGATATATTTAATCATAATTCAATTGTTAAATAGTAGAATAGAACAAGTTAGCATAAAACGAAATGTCATAGTAATTAGGATCGTTCATTACAGTTTATAAAGTTTAGGTGTACTCAAAATGTTCAGTAAAAAATGTCAGTACACAGTTAATGGTGTTCCCACATAAACGTTTGAATAATAAAATGATATGTGAACACAAACAATATTAACCAAAGTGTAAAATCGGCGATTCAGAAAAAGCAGACGACAGTGAAAATGGTGTACCCGAACATTGATTTTATAACAATGTCGGTCAAAGTGAAGTTAACTTGGTATCAAGTGATATCAAATTAAAGAAGAAAAAATGATCTTTAATTTGATGATGATATCGACCCAATCGCAACTGTATTAAGTGCGGGAAAGATGTTAGCATGATTTACCAAAAAAGCATCAGAAATCTGTATGCGAATAACAACAACAACGGCAAGCTGTCAATCATTTCACAGTTTGGCGGTTGGAATCCGTTTTTAACGGTCAAAATGAAACTACGTCATACTCGTCACACCTGCCAGGACCAATCACAAAATTAGTTAGTAATTAACATTTTTACCTAAGACCGATCGACAAGGAGAGTATATAAGAGGAAGCAACGAATTTCTCAACAGACTCTTACCAAACTTCATACAGCACAGACGTGTGCTCGCTATCTCTACATTTTTAATAACTATTAGCGTCATCTACATAATACATCGAAATAAATAGTTCAACACCAAAAAACAACTACTTCAAGTTAATCTACAGAAAACAACAGTGATTATGTGCAGTATTATTTCAATTTTGTGCGGGAAATAATGAACAGAAAGTAATTAATTATTATCATTCATGATCCATTAAGTCAGAAGAGGATCGCAATATTCTGTTCTGGTGCGTGTGTTGTGCAAAACCCGGTAATCATTATAATCCGATTACCGAAGTGGTTAATGAGTTTTAATTAAATAATTAAAACCAAAAGGTAACAGTGCAATCATTATTCATTTTTTATCAGAGCGCCATAACCTGTACAATTTTTCTACACTGATCTGTACTGACGCAAAACACAGAAACATTTCAAGATTACACCACGTCTCAATTTATTATATGAATTTGTTATTATGAATTAAGCTGTATGTTAGTTGTAAGTGTTCTCACATGATAAATTTTGTAAATCAAAAAGCAAGCGTTGACGAACGCGCGATCTCTCAACAGGTCATTTTTATTTGTTTACTTAATGAAAGTAACCTCAAAACATTATCAATCAATATTTTATCAGCAAATCATTAGATATTGTGTAGGCATAATTTTCTTTTTCGTGTCTCAAAGAATTCACATCTGAGATTTTCATAATTGTAATGTTAAAAATAAATAACATCTGGACTTAGCCAGATTTATAATTCATGTTCTGAGCAAGCCGTATAAGGCATATAATAACTGATTTATAATTGTACAACCTTGTATGTTTTCATTATATTTGTTTTTGAATTCTCTATAAGGGTGTAAATAAAACCCATTATTAACAGCATCACTCGATTTGATTTATTTCTATATGATAATTAAATATTTTATTAAGAAAACTTGAACAACCTTCAGTTGTGGTTTAATATTTTGGAATAGCATTGCCATAAAGGTGATACACAATTATTTTAAATTTTTTAATCATTCAGTAATTCTATTTGTGGGTTTTACACGGGATTTTCCCTAAATATATCCGTGTGGCGCCCACTAACTAGCAAACAAGGCAATCTAACCTTGCTACTAAAGTGAGTTGGTGTTTGTAAACTGAGTTGACAGCTTAGCGAACTTCTAGAAAACACGACCAGGTACGTGAAAGTATATTTAGTTATTTATATTGTCCAGACATTACGAGATGTAACGTACTAAGACTATCAGCAACCTGGAGGAGAAGTTTTACAGCCAGTATCAACCAGATGATCATCATTATCAAGTAACCAACTGTTCTACTTTACATTTCAAATTAAGCAAATTTAGCATTTAATTATTATCAACTCAACTATTTTATTTGTTTCATATAAGGGAATTCGTTTCAAACAAGTATAATTACACCATTGTAAACACACTGTGAGTAACCTCGAATGTTACATTTTAATTTACTTTACCACATTAGTAACCTTCAATTAGGAACAACTACTTCAAACTTTGATATATTTCAAAAGAATATTTCACACCTAATTGAACTTTGTTTAAACAAGACCTTTAATATTTTAAACACAAACATAATTTTAAATAGCCACAGCAACGCTTTTATTTTATTACAAATTGGCTGGCCCAACAGTGTGGCTTTTAAACGTAATTAAATTTTATTTAAAAACAAGCTGTAGTAGTATTATATTACAAATTGGCGCCCAACGTGGGGCTTAAAAAATATTAAATAAAAATATTTTTTATATTTTATATCAGCCCGGTAGACACGAAAGAATTAACATGCCGCACACCCACCAATATGATACGAGATATAAGGACAGTAGGGTAGGGGAAGTACAGCTAGGTACTGAGACATACGAAGCACAACTCATACAAGAAATGGAAGTCATCACCATCAATAATATCGAAACTCGTACCGCCGAAACACCTCATGCAGAACCAGAGATGGAAATAATAGTCAGCGACCGACCAGACAGACCATCCGAAGAGGCAAGATGGGATCACATGATGAGAATGATGATGGAACAATTCGGACAGGTTAAGGAAGGTAGTCGATCATTGAAGGAAGATAATCGAACTTTAAGGGAAGATGGTAGGAAATCCCGGGAAGAGAATCAAAGAAATATCGAGTTATTAAATAGAAATATAGAGTCAATGAGGGAAGACCTGAATAAAAAGATTGACAGTGCCTATAAATCCATGGACACGCTGAACAGTAAGATAGATGATAACAGTAGAGCCATCAGAGAAGAATTGAACACCATCTTGATTGAAATTAGCAGGAGGATGGAAGAAGGAAATGAGAAAATTAACACGAGAATAGACGTGGAGATTGCTATTGTGAGGGAAGAAATAACGGAAGTAAACAAAAGGTGCGAACAACACAACCAGGATTTGCAGCGAACTAGGGAAGAGGTCGACGGGAGGCTCAATACCACGGAGGAGGTGACTGAAGCAAGAATAGAATCTTTGAAAAGGATGAATCAAGATGAGATTAAACGGGTAAGGATAGACGTAGGGCAGCGCTGTGAAGAGTTAAGTACATCAGTAGACGCAGTAAGGAATTTAACTGTCGCTAATCGAGAGAGAATTGAGGAACTCAGGCAACAGGAACTAGTGCAAATGCGGGAGGAGATTGAGGTTATCCGCAACCGTCCGATCCAAGGTCAGTACCTGCTACCAAATGACAACCGCGACGCGATTAATTTTAAAAATTATCGAAGAAACCCTATCGAATTCTTAGCGCGTGTGGAAGAAAACTTGGCACGGATTAGAGAGACCAGGTGGAACAACATAAGAAGCTTGATAGATGAATACTTCAAAGAAATATATGATAATTGGTGGACCGCAACGCGCCACGAAGTTCACAGTTACGAGGAATTCAAGACTCAATTCCGCGCAAAATATTGGTCCGAGGCTACGCAAAACATAGTACGCGATCATATATGTCACGGAAAATACGATGCGAACAGAGGAGGAACCATGACTTCTTACTTTTTGGGTCAGGTGTGTCTAGCACGAAACCTAGAAACAAAAATACCGGAAGAATGTCTCGTTACAAAACTGTCTTACCACTTTGAGGAGGGTGTCGCAAAGGCACGTCAGTGGGGGCAGATTAAGACGATAGCAGCTATGTCCGCGTTGCTCGAGGATCAGGAGCATGAGGGATATTACCGTAGGAGTCGTCGGAGGAATGACCCTTTTAATAATACGGGCGGCGACACGAACAATAATAATAATAACAACTCCAGAAATTACCGAAGTAATTTTAATAATAATGGCCATACAAACCAAATTATAATAACATTAATCATAATAACAATAATAATAGGCCGAATAACCCGATTAGTAATAATAACAATAATAATAACGGGAACCAGAATAACAATAATAATAACAACAACCGGCGACCCAATTATAATAATAACACCAATCGACCATCAAACCAAGGCGGAAATAATCCACCGTCACAATATCGCCGAGCCAATTATATACAAACCAATTACGACTCCGATAGAAGGCGACAATACCAACGAAGAAACAGTTACAGTGGAGACAGAGGAAATATGAGAGGAGGACGATGGAGGAGTAGTAGCATTGAGGGCGACAACCGCAACAGCGATTACCGGCCACAAGTGAATTTTGTGCAAGCCCATGACCAGTCCGACCCAGGGAGACCTGATACCCGACCACAGCCAAACACCACGAATAATGATGACGAAGGAGATTGGGTGCCAGTCTGTGAGAGGCCTGGCTTTACAATAGTGCACAACCGAGCAGGCAGCTCTAGAGAATCTAGACCCGGAGATGGCAGCCGACCTAGCACATCCCAAGACGCCAGAATACAATACCCATAAATAGAGTGGAAGAGCACAAAATAACCCCATGAATACCAACCATAAAAAATGATTACTATTAAGAACAGATAGTACGTAGTAGTAAGCAAAACTTATCACCCGAATGTTTAGGGTATAAAAGAAAAATATATGTTTAAAAACAATTACTATAAACAAACTCATTTAATGTTTAACAGAATCGCATATTAAGCTCCAACTTATTGAAGGTAACTAATTGACTATAACAAATCAATTTGCCCTATTGAGTTACAAAAGTGTGTAGGATTACGATATAAGCCAAACTATTTGTTACTTGGGAAAAAAGAACCAGATCTATCACACCAAAGGATAGAAAATTATGTAATGTCAACTAAATGATTTAATAAGAAAAGGGACATCTATTATGTCACAAAGAGCCAGTAGTGGCATATAACTACAATTACTATACAATACTTAGAAAAAAAAAAAAGAAAGACAAGATGTGTATCCAAATGAATATTATATGTAACTAAATTTTATCAAATGATTATTGTGTACCTCTCATAAAGCTCAAATATTAATTAAAATCGTCCAGAATAAAGGTTCACCCAACTAACCTTTGAAGGAGTAGAGAGGCAGTATAACAAAGTGTGTAAAATAAAAGAAGGATATTATTATGGAAAGTAAGGAAAGAGAAAAAATGTTTATAAAACGAACCATGTAACCCCAAGAATGTCTATAAATTAGATATTAGTATGTCATTATATTGTCACATGAAATTGTAATTATAGAATATTGTATATTATATAAAATCATCCAGAATAAGTGAGAACCACCATCACTTGAAGGAGTAGAGAAGAAAAATAACAAAGAGTGTTAATAGTAAAGATAGCTATTGTTATAATGGAATGAAAGGAAAGAAAAATGTTTGTTAATTACCAAATATTGTACATCACAGAATATGTCAGAGAACATCAAACAAAAAACCATTTAGTATTCGAACATTGTACGCCCTGATAATTCAGGATGAATATAACTTATTAAGAAAAACTTAATGAACTATTGTGAAAATAAAAATATTGTAAACTCTAGATAGAAAAAACCAACTGCATAAGTACTATAAGCAGCAAAATAAGTGTATAATCTTAAGAATACTCAAGTGAACCAAAGCAAATTGTCAACTAGTACAAAAAGTAACAATATAGCTGATAAAAGCATAGCTAAGAATGTCAATTCTAAAAAGAAATAATTACCTGTAAGAAAGAAAGTATGTTAGCTAGTCTAAAGATGGAGATGTGATATAAATGAAAACCTCTGATACCTTGAATATTATAGTGAATATATTATATTATTGAATATGAATGATATGTGTTATATTTTTTTGAGTTGTGATAGTGCAACTATTGCCAGGTGCAATGTTTATTTTTTTCTCAGACAGAGAAGAGTAATGCCTCTGAATCTGAGAATGTGTATTGAGGAACAGCAGAGGATGTAAGCCACAGTGAGCCACTCTGATTCCGAACCCACTACAAAAGTTAGGGAGTTATATTGTATTAATGTATCAAGGAATATAATAAGAGAATCTGTGAGGTATAAATGATAATAACCATTAAAATAATCACGAATGTAAAGATATGTAATAAGAAAGTAGAATGTGAATAAGACAGGAAATTGTTAACTCAAGAAACAAGATCTATTGTAGTTAAATGACTTAGAAAGTAAGCAACTTGAAAATACTAGTAAGTTAAGAATTGTATCACTAGACAAAAAATCAAGCTAGAGTAATACACCAATAGTATGTTTAAAAAATCAAAGAGTACAAGAAAAAAAAAACTATAGAAATATACTAAGAAACTGACATGAATTGATAATTTAATAAAAAATAAATTTTTCTCAAATGATCAATTTTAAGGAGGGTGTATATGTAACATAACAAAATGTTACCTAACCTAAATGTATGTTATCAGATTTTGTAAGGACAAAACAACAATGTAAATAGGGAATGTAGTAGTAAGAATAACCAAGAAAGGAGAAACCAAGAAAGAAGAATGAAGCAGTAAACCCAAATACTGTTTGACACTACAACCAGACAAAGACTAACACAAACTGATGGACAGAGTAAATTTACATTCAGCTGTCAATCAAGTCAGTAGTTAATGTAAACCGAATATTATATGTAAATAAAAAAGTAAATCAATAAGCATCTGAATACTGTGAAATCAGAATTAGCATTTTGCTGCTAATAAATTTAACCATGACTAGTAAATTATGAATGCCAAAACTAAGATGAGCAATGGCTACAGAGTGAGAACAAAAATATATTTCAATCTCAAAGATACTGATGAAAAAGAAAAACCATCTGTGTGAGGGAATCTTATACAAGTAAAATACCTCAACAAATTACCGAATTGAGAACCAATAAGTGTTGTTAAGGCAAAATTCCAATATGAGCGATATGTCTTAACAACGTCTAGACCAAGCATTAGTCAGTGAATTAATTATTAGGAGTTAACGTAAGTGTAAATTAGAATACACAAAACAATTGTTATGCCCTGACATGACAAAAAACATTATTAAAATGATATATTTAATCATAATTCAATTGTTAAATAGTAGAATAGAACAAGTTAGCATAAAACGAAATGTCGTAGTAATTAGGATCGTTCATTACAGTGTATAAAGTTTAGGTGTACTCAAAATGTTCAGTAAAAAATGTCAGTACAGAGTTAATGGTGTTCCCACATAAACGTTTGAATAATAAAATGATATGTGAACACAAACAATATTAACCAAAGTGTAAAATCGGCGATTCAGGAAAAGCAGACGACAGTGAAAATGGTGTACCCGAACATTGATTTTATAACAATGTCGGTCAAAGTGAAGTTAACTTGGTATCGAGTGATATCAAATTAAAGAAGAAAAAATGATCTTTAATTTGATGATGATATCGACCCAATCGCAACTGTATTAAGTGCGGGAAAGATGTTAGCATCATTTACCAAAAAAGCATCAGAAATCTGTATGCGAATAACAACAACAACAGCAAGCTGTCAATCATTTCACAGTTTGGCGGTTGGAATCCGTTTTTAACGGTCAAAATAAAACTACGTCATACTCGTCACACCTGCCAGGACCAATCACAAAATTAGTTAGTAATTAACATTTTTACCTAAGACCGATCGACAAGGAGAGTATATAAGAGGAAGCAACGAATTTCTCAACAGACTCTTACCAAACTTCATACAGCACAGATGTGTGCTCGCTATATCTACATTTTTAATAACTATTAGCGTCATCTACATAATACATCGAAATAAATAGTTCAACACCAAGAAACAACTACTTCAAGTTAATCTACAGAAAACAACAGTGATTATGTGCAGTATTATTTCAATTTTGTGCGGGAAATAATGAACAGAAAGTAATTAATTATTATCATTCATGATCCATTAAGTCAGAAGAGGATCGCAATATTCTGTTCTGGTGCGTGTGTTGTGCAAAACCCGGTAATCATTATAATCCGATTACCGAAGTGGTTAATGAGTTTTAATTAAATAATTAAAACCAAAAGGTAACAGTGCAATCATTATTCATTTTTTATCAGAGCGCCATAACCTGTACAATTTTTCTACACTGATCTGTACTGACGCAAAACACAGAAACATTTCAAGATTACACCACGTCTCAATTTATTATATGAATTTGTTATTATGAATTAAGCTGTATGTTAGTTGTAAGTGTTCTCACATGATAAATTTTGTAAATCAAAAAGCAAGCGTTGACGAACGCGCGATCTCTCAACAGGTCATTTTTATTTGTTTACTTAATGAAAGTAACCTCAAAACATTATCAATCAATATTTTATCAGCAAATCATTAGATATTGTGTAGGCATAATTTTCTTTTTCGTGTCTCAAAGAATTCACATCTGAGATTTTCATAATTGTAATGTTAAAAATAAATAACATCTGGACTTAGCCAGATTTATAATTCATGTTCTGAGCAAGCCGTATAAGGCATATAATAACTGATTTATAATTGTACAACCTTGTATGTTTTTATTATATTTGTTTTTGAATTCTCTATAAGGGTGTAAATAAAACCCATTATTAACAGCATCACTCGATTTGATTTATTTCTATATGATAATTAAATATTTTATTAAGAAAACTTGAACAACCTTCAGTTGTGGTTTAATATTTTGGAATAGCATTGCCATAAAGGTGATACACAATTATTTTAAATTTTTTAATCATTCAGTAATTCTATTTGTGGGTTTTACACGGGATTTTCCCTAAATAAATCCGTGTGGCGCCCACTAACTAGCAAACAAGGCAATCTAACCTTGCTACTAAAGTGAGTTGGTGTTTGTAAACTGAGTTGACAGCTTAGCGAACTTCTAGAAAACACGACCAGGTACGTGAAAGTATATTTAGTTATTTATATTGTCCAGACATTACGAGATGTAACGTACTAAGACTATCAGCAACCTGGAGGAGAAGTTTTACAGCCAGTATCAACCAGATGATCATCATTATCAAGTAACCAACTGTTCTACTTTACATTTCAAATTAAGCAAATTTAGCATTTAATTATTATCAACTCAACTATTTTATTTGTTTCATATAAGGGAATTCGTTTCAAACAAGTATAATTACACCATTGTAAACACACTGTGAGTAACCTCGAATGTTACATTTTAATTTACTTTACCACATTAGTAACCTTCAATTAGGAACAACTACTTCAAACTTTGATATATTTCAAAAGAATATTTCACACCTAATTGAACTTTGTTTAAACAAGACCTTTAATATTTTAAACACAAACATAATTTTAAATAGCCACAGCAACGCTTTTATTTTATTACAAATTGGCTGGCCCAACAGTGTGGCTTTTAAACGTAATTAAATTTTATTTAAAAACAAGCTGTAGTAGTATTATATTACAAATTGGCGCCCAACGTGGGGCTTAAAAAATATTAAATAAAAATATTTTTTATATTTTATATCAGCCCGGTAGACACGAAAGAATTAACATGCCGCACACCCACCAATATGATACGAGATATAAGGACAGTAGGGTAGGGGAAGTACAGCTAGGTACTGAGACATACGAAGCACAACTCATACAAGAAATGGAAGTCATCACCATCAATAATATCGAAACTCGTACCGCCGAAACACCTCATGCAGAACCAGAGATGGAAATAATAGTCAGCGACCGACCAGACAGACCATCCGAAGAGGCAAGATGGGATCACATGATGAGAATGATGATGGAACAATTCGGACAGGTTAAGGAAGGTAGTCGATCATTGAAGGAAGATAATCGAACTTTAAGGGAAGATGGTAGGAAATCCCGGGAAGAGAATCAAAGAAATATCGAGTTATTAAATAGAAATATAGAGTCAATGAGGGAAGACCTGAATAAAAAGATTGACAGTGCCCATAAATCCATGGACACGCTGAACAGTAAGATAGATGATGACAGTAGAGCCATCAGAGAAGAATTGAACACCACCTTGATTGAAATTAGCAGGAGGATGGAAGAAGGAAATGAGAAAATTAACACGAGAATAGACGTGGAGATTGCTATTGTGAGGGAAGAAATAACGGAAGTAAACAAAAGGTGCGAACAACACAACCAGGATTTGCAGCGAACTAGGGAAGAGGTCGACGGGAGGCTCAATACCACGGAGGAGGTGACTGAAGCAAGAATAGAATCTTTGAAAAGGATGAATCAAGATGAGATTAAACGGGTAAGGATAGACGTAGGGCAGCGCTGTGAAGAGGTAAGTACATCAGTAGACGCAGTAAGGAATTTAACTGTCGCTAATCGAGAGAGAATTGAGGAACTCATTCAACAGGAACTAGTGCAAATGCGGGAGGAGATTGAGGTTATCCGCAACCGTCCGATCCAAGGTCAGTACCTGCTACCAAATGACAACCGCGACGCGATTAATTTTAAAAATTATCGAAGAAACCCTATCGAATTCTTAGCGCGTGTGGAAGAAAACTTGGCACGGATTAGAGAGACCAGGTGGAACAACATAAGAAGCTTGATAGATGAATAATTCAAAGAAATATATGATAATTGGTGGACCGCAACGCGCCACGAAGTTCACAGTTATGAGGAATTCAAGACTCAATTCCGCGCAAAATATTGGTCCGAGGCTACGCAAAACATAGTACGCGATCATATATCTCACGGAAAATACGATGCGAACAGAGGAGGAACCATGACTTCTTACTTTTTGGGTCAGGTGTGTCTAGCACGAAACCTAGAAACAAAAATACCGGAAGAATGTCTCGTTACAAAACTGTCTTACCACTTTGAGGAGGGTGTCGCAAAGGCACGTCAGTGGGGGCAGATTAAGACGATAGCAGCTATGTCCGCGTTGCTCGAGGATCAGGAGCATGAGGGATATTACCGTAGGAGTCGTCGGAGGAATGACCCTTTTAATAATACGGGCGGCAACACGAACAATAATAATAATTACAACTCCAGAAATTACCGAAGTAATTTTAATAATAATGGCCATACAAACCAAAATTATAATAACATTAATCATAATAACAATAATAATAGGCCGAATAACCCGAGTAGTAATAATAACAAAAATAATAACGGAACCAGAATAACAATAATAATAACAACAACCGGCGACCCAATTATAATAATAACACCAATCGACCATCAAACCAAGGCGGAAATAATCCACCGTCACAATATCGCCGAACCAATTATATACAAACCAATTACGACTCCGATAGAAGGCGACAATACCAACGAAGAAACAGTTACAGTGGAGACAGAGGAAATATGAGAGGAGGACGATGGAGGAGTAGTAGCATTGAGGGCGACAACCGCAACAGCGATTACCGGTCACAAGTGAATTTTGTGCAAGCCCATGACCAGTCCGACCCAGGGAGACCTGATACCCGACCACAGCCAAACACCACGAATAATGATGACGAAGGAGATTGGGTGCCAGTCTGTGAGAGGCCTGGCTTTACAATAGTGCACAACCGAGCAGGCAGCTCTAGAGAATCTAGACCCGGAGATGGCAGCCGACCTAGCACATCCCAAGACGCCAGAATACAATACCATAAATAGAGTGGAAGAGCACAAAATAACCCCATGAATACCAACCATAAAAAATGATTACTATTAAGAACAGATAGTACGTAGTAGTAAGCAAAACTTATCACCCGAATGTTTAGGGTATAAAAGAAAAATATATGTTTAAAAACAATTACTATAAACAAACTCATTTAATGTTTAACAGAATCGCATATTAAGCTCCAACTTATTGAAGGTAACTAATTGACTATAACAAATCAATTTGCCCTATTGAGTTACAAAAGTGTGTAGGATTACGATATAAGCCAAACTATTTGTTACTTGGGAAAAAAGAACCAGATCTATCACACCAAAGGATAGAAAATTATGTAATGTCAACTAAATGATTTAATAAGAAAAGGGACATCTATTATGTCACAAAGAGCCAGTAGTGGCATATAACTACAATTACTATACTATACTTAGAAAAAAAAAAAAAGAAAGACAAGATGTGTATCCAAATGAATATTATATGTAACTAAATTTTATCAAATGATTACTGTGTACCTCTCATAAAGCTCAAATATTAATTAAAATCGTCCAGAATAAAGGTTCACCCAACTAACCTTTGAAGGAGTAGAGAGGCAGTATAACAAAGTGTGTAAAATAAAAGAAGGATATTATTATCGAAAGTAAGGAAAGAGAAAAAATGTTTATAAAACGAACCATGTAACCCCAAGAATGTCTATAAATTAGATATTAGTATGTCATTATATTGTCACATGAAATTGTAATTATAGAATATTGTATATTATATAAAATCATCCAGAATAAGTGAGAACCACCATCACTTGAAGGAGTAGAGAAGAAAAATAACAAAGAGTGTTAATAGTAAAGATAGCTATTGTTATAATGGAATGAAAGGAAAGAAAAATGTTTGTTAATTACCAAATATTGTACATCACAGAATATGTCAGAGAACATCAAACAAAAAACCATTTAGTATTCGAACATTGTACGCACTGATAATTCAGGATGAATATAACTTATTAAGAAAAACTTAATGAACTATTGTGAAAATAAAAATATTGTAAACTCTAGATAGAAAAAACCAACTGCATAAGTACTATAAGCAGCAAAATAAGTGTATAATCTTAAGAATACTCAAGTGAACCAAAGCAAATTGTCAACTAGTACAAAAAGTAACAATATAGCTGATAAAAGCATAGCTAAGAATGTCAATTCTAAAAAGAAATAATTACCTGTAAGAAAGAAAGTATGTTAGCTAGTCTAAAGATGGAGATGTGATATAAATGAAAACCTCTGATACCTTGAATATTATAGTGAATATATTATATTATTGAATATGAATGATATGTGTTATATTTTTTTTGAGTTGTGATAGTGCAACTATTGCCAGGTGCAATGTTTATTTTTTTCTCAGACAGAGAAGAGTAATGCCTCTGAATCTGAGAATGTGTATTGAGGAACGGCAGAGGATGTAAGCCACAGTGAGCCACTCTGATTCCGAACCCACTACAAAAGTTAGGGAGTTATATTGTATTAATGTATCAAGGAATATAATAAGAGAATCTGTGAGGTATAAATGATAATAACCATTAAAATAATCACGAATGTAAAGATATGTAATAAGAAAGTAGAATGTGAATAAGACAGGAAATTGTTAACTCAAGAAACAAGATCTATTGTAGTTAAATGACTTAGAAAGTAAGCAACTTGAAAATACTAGTAAGTTAAGAATTGTATCACTAGACAAAAAATCAAGCTAGAGTAATACACCAATAGTATGTTTAAAAAATCAAAGAGTACAAGAAAAAAAAAACTATAGAAATATACTAAGAAACTGACATGAATTGATAATTTAATAAAAAATAAATTTTTCTCAAATGATCAATTTTAAGGAGGGTGTATATGTAACATAACAAAATGTTACCTAACCTAAATGTATGTTATCAGATTTTGTAAGGACAAAACAACAATGTAAATAGGGAATGTAGTAGTAAGAATAACCAAGAAAGGAGAAACCAAGAAAGAAGAATGAAGCAGAAGTACCACATGAAGCAGTAAACCCAAATACTGTTTGACACTACAACCAGACAAAGACTAACACAAACTGATGGACAGAGTAAATTTACATTCAGCTGTCAATCAAGTCAGTAGTTAATGTAAACCGAATATTATATGTAAATAAAAAAGTAAATCAATAAGCATCTGAATACTGTGAAATCAGAATTAGCATTTTGCTGCTAATAAATTTAACCATGACTAGTAAATTATGAATGCCAAAACTAAGATGAGCAATGGCTACAGAGTGAGAACAAAAATATATTTCAATCTCAAAGATACTGATGAGAAAGAAAAACCATCTGTGTGAGGGAATCTTATACAAGTAAAATACCTCAACAAATTACCGAATTGAGAACCAATAAGTGTTGTTAAGGCAAAATTCCAATATGAGCGATATGTCTTAACAACGTCTAGACCAAGCATTAGTCAGTGAATTAATTATTAGGAGTTAACGTAAGTGTAAATTAGAATACACAAAACAATTGTTATGCCCTGACATGACAAAAAACATTATTAAAATGATATATTTAATCATAATTCAATTGTTAAATAGTAGAATAGAACAAGTTAGCATAAAACGAAATGTCATAGTAATTAGGATCGTTCATTACAGTGTATAAAGTTTAGGTGTACTCAAAATGTTCAGTAAAAAATGTCAGTACAGAGTTAATGGTGTTCCCACATAAACGTTTGAATAATAAAATGATATGTGAACACAAACAATATTAACCAAAGTGTAAAATCGGCGATTCAGAAAAAGCAGACGACAGTGAAAATGGTGTACCCGAACATTGATTTTATAACAATGTCGGTCAAAGTGAAGTTAACTTGGTATCGAGTGATATCAAATTAAAGAAGAAAAAATGATCTTTAATTTGATGATGATATCGACCCAATCGCAACTGTATTAAGTGCGGGAAAGATGTTAGCATCATTTACCAAAAAAACATCAGAAATCTGTATGCGAATAACAACAACAACGGCAAGCTGTCAATCATTTCACAGTTTGGCGGTTGGAATCCGTTTTTAACGGTCAAAATAAAACTACGTCATACTCGTCACACCTGCCAGGACCAATCACAAAATTAGTTAGTAATTAACATTTTTACCTAAGACCGATCGACAAGGAGAGTATATAAGAGGAAGCAACGAATTTCTCAACAGACTCTTACCAAACTTCATACAGCACAGACGTGTGCTCGCTATCTCTACATTTTTAATAACTATTAGCGTCATCTACATAATACATCGAAATAAATAGTTCAACACCAAAAAACAACTACTTCAAGTTAATCTACAGAAAACAACAGTGATTATGTGCAGTATTATTTCAATTTTGTGCGGGAAATAATGAACAGAAAGTAATTAATTATTATCATTCATGATCCATTAAGTCAGAAGAGGATCGCAATATTCTGTTCTGGTGCGTGTGTTGTGCAAAACCCGGTAATCATTATAATCCGATTACCGAAGTGGTTAATGAGTTTTAATTAAATAATTAAAACCAAAAGGTAACAGTGCAATCATTATTCATTTTTTATCAGAGCGCCATAACCTGTACAATTTTTCTACACTGATCTGTACTGACGCAAAACACAGAAACATTTCAAGATTACACCACGTCTCAATTTATTATATGAATTTGTTATTATGAATTAAGCTGTATGTTAGTTGTAAGTGTTCTCACATGATAAATTTTGTAAATCAAAAAGCAAGCGTTGACGAACGCGCGATCTCTCAACAGGTCATTTTTATTTGTTTACTTAATGAAAGTAACCTCAAAACATTATCAATCAATATTTTATCAGCAAATCATTAGATATTGTGTAGGCATAATTTTCTTTTTCGTGTCTCAAAGAATTCACATCTGAGATTTTCATAATTGTAATGTTAAAAATAAATAACATCTGGACTTAGCCAGATTTATAATTTATGTTCTGAGCAAGCCGTATAAGGCATATAATAACTGATTTATAATTGTACAACCTTGTATGTTTTCATTATATTTGTTTTTGAATTCTCTATAAGGGTGTAAATAAAACCCATTATTAACAGCATCACTCGATTTGATTTATTTCTATATGATAATTAAATATTTTATTAAGAAAACTTGAACAACCTTCAGTTGTGGTTTAATATTTTGGAATAGCATTGCCATAAAGGTGATACACAATTATTTTAAATTTTTTAATCATTCAGTAATTCTATTTGTGGGTTTTACACGGGATTTTCCCTAAATAAATCCGTGTGGCGCCCACTAACTAGCAAACAAGGCAATCTAACCTTGCTACTAAAGTGAGTTGGTGTTTGTAAACTGAGTTGACAGCTTAGCGAACTTCTAGAAAACACGACCAGGTACGTGAAAGTATATTTAGTTATTTATATTGTCCAGACATTACGAGATGTAACGTACTAAGACTATCAGCAACCTGGAGGAGAAGTTTTACAGCCAGTATCAACCAGATGATCATCATTATCAAGCAACCAACTGTTCTACTTTACATTTCAAATTAAGCAAATTTAGCATTTAATTATTATCAACTCAACTATTTTATTTGTTTCATATAAGGGAATTCGTTTCAAACAAGTATAATTACACCATTGTAAACACACTGTGAGTAACCTCGAATGTTACATTTTAAATTACTTTACCACATTAGTAACCTTCAATTAGGAACAACTACTTCAAACTTTGATATATTTCAAAAGAATATTTCACACCTAATTGAACTTTGTTTAAACAAGACCTTTAATATTTTAAACACAAACATAATTTTAAATAGCCACAGCAACGCTTTTATTTTATTACAAATTGGCTGGCCCAACAGTGTGGCTTTTAAACGTAATTAAATTTTATTTATAAACAAGCTGTAGTAGTATTATATTACAATATATATATATATATATATATATATATATATATATTCTTTTCAAGTGGCTTCAACCATTTAACAAATTCACATTAAGGTTCAAATAATCACACAATTATATTAATTCATAATTCTTATAATTCACATAATTCATATTAAGTTTCACATAATTCACGTTAAGCCCCATATTCCAAATAATGGGTCAGCAATAATTAATTATACTCATATTACTCTTTCTGTGCCTTACAGGTAACTAACAATCATTTAACAATTTACACAAATGGCATGCCAACAATAGGTACTTCTAATTACTTTTGTCTTTTCAAAATTGACCAGTACTATATATGTAACATGATGTTCGTGGCATACTGAAATAGTAACCCTCACAGTGTTCATCAGGGCTGCAGGCATGGATAGCTCGATTAAAATTTATTTAATATAATTAAATAATTGACATTTCATTACGTTCTTACTGGTTGCTTCCCTCTGAATGCCATTATTTTAGTCTTATCCGCTGATATTTGAAAGCAATATTCTTTTTTTTTTTATCGTGCAAGTAAGATATTTTTTATGTGGCTGGGTTACTGGCCCTATCCACACAACCTCCATCTGGAGGGAGATGTTATGACGGAAAGTGACAAGGCAAATATTCAGGTAGCGGAGATGAAGTTCATGAGGAGCACTCTGGGCTGTACCATTCTCGATAGAAAGAAGAATGTGGGTATAGGACGGAATTGGGGTTCAAACCATTGTTGGAACAGCTAAGGAGCAACAAAAGAAGATGGTGTGAACATTTGGGTAGAATGGCGGGTGTCAGGATTCCAGTGCTAGCAATGGAAGATAGGCCAGTAGTGAAGAGAGATGTAGGAAGGTTGAGAGTGAAGTGGGTCCCAGAACAGGTTCAGGATGAGCCTAATCCTTGAGGTTGATGGTGATGATGATGTTTCATTATAAACAAAAACCATAATATCCTGACACTTCATAAATTAATTTATGAATTTATTAATCGAATGACACGTCATAAATTAATTTTTCATACATGACATGCATTACATTTTTGTATAGGCTCAAAAGCAAAATGACATTTGGAGTAGCACAGTGTGCTACAAAACCTGTTGAAACAAATGAATTATCCTATTATATCAGAATTACATGGACTAAATAAATCATTGGGACTTCCAGTGCTAATTGATAATTTTATCTTTTGGCACTTAAGGATTCGAGGTATTCCTTGGTGTAGAGAAGCATCTCAGAGTCCACACAGGATTTTGTCAAGAGTCCTTGACAGGATTTTTCTTTTAAACCTGTTAAATTGTTACCAAGATTTTTATCTGAAAGGCCATGTCTCACCAACATTTATAATCAAGTACAAGTCACTTGAGTGTTTTTTTATATTGTAGCTTTTACTTTCCTTCTCACTAAATGGCTCCTCAAAATATTCTGTAGTGAAAAAACTGTTATATATATACAAACTTTCACTAGTGAACACTTACTTTGGTTTTATATCCCAAACGTTTCGACGTGGTGTCCGTCTTCCTCAGTGGGATTTGAAATACAGAGTGTCAGTACAAAGTAACCATTATGGGTTGTAGGTGTGTGTGGTGGGGGTTGCTGGTGGGAGGGAATTGGCGCTGGGATTCAAAGTGTGTGTTTGAACAAGTGTATCAAAAAGTATATGTGATCTATAGTGTAATTGGTCATTTAATATGTTGTTTGGTTGTAGTATGTGATGTCTGTATATTTCATATTGTTCTGCTGTGTTTAGTTTTCTACTTTTAGGTAAGTAGTGTAGTATTTCCATGTTGTGTTCTATGTTTGTGTAACCGTGGTTTTCATTTTGTAAATGTGTGGCGAATGTGGAGTGTACATAGTTTAAGGTGTGGGCTTTTAAATGTTCAGAGTATCTTGAGGAAAAAGATCTTCCTGTCTGGCCGATGTAGAACTGGTTACAATCACTACAGTTTAATTTATAAACACCTGTTTTGCTGTATGTGTCTGTGTCTTTGTTAGTATTATTTATGTTTCCTGATGGTGTTGTTAGTTCTGTAGGCTACTTTATAATTGTGTTTCCTGAATGTGTTAGCAATTTTGTGTGTGTTGGAAATGTAGTATGTGAGTGTGATGTATTTACTGGGTTGTGTACTGTTGGTTTTATGTGTTTTACTTTTTGTGTTTAGGATGCGTTTGTGTAGTTTGTTTATTAAATCGGGAATGTATCCATTTTTGACTGCTATATATTTGATTGTGTTGAGTTCTTCTTGGTAGTCATGTGTGTTTTGGGGTATTGAAGTGAGCCTATGGAGCATGTAGTTGAAAGCTGCATGTTTGTGTTGAGTTGGGTGGTTGGATGAGTTATGTATGACCATGTCTGTTGTGGTGGGTTTCCTGTATATTTTGTATGTGTGCGTGTTGTTTGTTTTGGTAATTGTAAGGTCCAGGAAGTTAATGCTATTGTTTTGTTCTAAATCAATTATGAAATATATGAAATTAATCAATATTATGAAATATACAGATATCACACACTACAACCAAACAACATATTAAATGACCAACTACACTATAGATCACATATACTTTTTGATACACTTGTTCAAACACACACTTTGAATCCCAGCGCCAATTCCCTCCCACCAGCAACCCCCACCACACACACCTACAACCCATAACGGTTACTTTGTACTGACACTCTGTATTTCAAATCCCACTGAGGAAGACAGACACCACGTCAAAACGTTTGGGACATAAAACCAAAGTAAGTGTTCACAAGTGAGTTTGTATATATGTACAGGGTGATTCACGAAGAAACGGAAATACTTCGGGAGATGAATCTACATCGAAAAATAAGAAAAAAGTTCATATAAACATAGGTCCGGAAATGCTTCGTTAGCGAGTTACAGCTAGCAAAAGATTTCGCCCGGGTTTCGGTTCCCCCGGGTAAATGAAGACTTTCTGAAATTCTGGGAAGGGGCGAATTCTGCTGTTTCTTATGGTTTTTGACCTGAAAAATCGAATAAAACAGGTCGCAGAACTGTATCTCCCATAAGTTTCATGATGTCCGACGTAAAACAGAAAAATCTTTGACTAAAAACAAATTTTGGAAAATTGGAAAGAATTGGAATTTTTTGTTGATTTTTATTGACTTTATTTACACCATTTTTCTCAGAATTAAAATCTTTACAAGTTTTGTTTTTAACTTTTATGCATTTATTAGTCATTTAACAAAGTTATTGTACTTCGAACCTAAGGTTAGGCACTAATAAATGCATAAAAATTAAAAACAAAACTTGTAAAGAATTTAATTCTGAGAAAAACAGTGTAAATAAAGTCAATAAAAATCAGCAAAAAATTCCAATTGTTTCCAATTTTCCAAAATTTGTTTTTAGGAAAAGATTTTTCTGTTTTACTTCGGATATCATGAAACTTATGGGAGATACAGTTCTGCGACCTGTTTTATTCGATTTTTCAGGTCAAAAACCATAAGAAACAGCAGAATTCGCCCCTTTCCAGAATTTCAGAAAGTCTTCATTTACCTGGGGGAACCGAAACCCGGGTGAAATCTTTTGCTAGCCGTAACTCGCTAACGAAGCATTTCCGGACCTATGTTTATATGAACTTTTTTTCTTATTTTTCGATGTAGATTCATCTCCCGAAGTATTTCCGTTTCTTCGTGAATCACCCTGTATATAATATTTAAAAAAGTGAATGAAGAGGATGTATCAACAAGACAATGAAAAAACTGATCTGCTATCAGCTCATCAGAACCTCTGGCTCATTTGTCATGTCATTCACAGTGAAGCCTAAATATTTAAAAAATGAGACGCTCTTAAATTAGTGTCACATCTATAATATTTAGTTTTTCCCTTCCTTCAGATAGAAGGTATAGACTTGATACTTACAGATCGACAGTCATAGGGCAAGATGTATAAATAGTCAGACACAGGAAACTAAAATCACCAGTAACCAATTAGACATATCCCCCCCCCTATTGTTAGCTATTACTAAATTAATTTTCAGTTGTGTTTCAGCTACACAAATATTTACTGTATTTACTTGTATATCTAAGGCAAAAAACAACAGCAATACAAAGTCGGAGGACCCTCACTGACTACTAACCCCTCTTCTTATTAAAATTACCTCCCAGCTGTTACTACAGCTATTACCCAAGTAAACCAGAAAAGTTCTACATTCATGCCATAAGGAGTTTAGGGATTCTGGGTATAAACATTGAAAAGGGATTCCGTTTCAAAACAATGAGTTCCTTCATCACAACTGCAGCAAATTCAAGGGCTATTCCAAAACTGACCTCCAATTGGTTAATATAGACAAACTGGTTGCTACAGCAAAATGGTGCATGTATTGTAACAACTGTAATTTTTATATAGTCGTTTGCCAATTTATAGTCCATTTTGTGTTGTGTATTTCTGTTTGAGTAGTGATCAATGAAGTATGGAGTGTGTTGCTGCCTCTCTCACCACCTGTAAGTTGTGCGGTGGTGTTTGTTGTAAAGTCCATCTAGAGGGTCTGTTCGGGATTGTGCTCTGAACTGCTGGACAGTATTGGATGACGAGGCTGTACGTCACTGGTCAAGTGGGAGCAAAACTGTTTGGACACAGCTGGGCTGTCTGGGACCATGCCCCAAATAGACCAACATGTACAGCAGTCATCCCGACCAAAACACTGTTACATCCGAAGTAGTATGTGGCACCACACCATATAGAGTATGGGGTAGAATGTCACTCTGACTACCCAGTGCTTTGAAACCAATGAGTATATCATAATAATGTCAATTCTTGGCTGGGTACCATGACAGCAGCGTCTTTCAACAAGGGATTACAAAAACTGAGATAATGGTGTGTAGGCTACATACATATGTAGGTTATTTTTCATACCTACATATGTAGGTAGGAAAAATAATATAAATTCATGTGTATCTATTATTTGTAATGAAATAGTTTTCCCTAATTGCATTTTTTAACCAGTCAACTGGAGGATAAATTTGAAATAGCCCTTGTACATATATTTCATCGCAAGGAAGTAAGCATGAAGCTTCCGACAGTCTCTGGAGTCAAGAGGCTCCTATATTAACTCTTTAAGCCCCCCTTCCCCGGCAAGTAAAAGACATGTATTCTGTCTGCAGACACCCCACAGCATTGTGGACATTTAGGACTGTTCATGCTTATGCCTAAATAATAAGTAGGAGAGAAAGATTCATGACCAAACAGCACTTGGGACAGGTAATAATTTACTTCCATGGCTCTGATTTATCCACTTCTTTATGTTTGGTACAAACTGATAATAAGTAGTTTTAACCTTTTTAAATGAAATTTCTCACCTGTCTTTAGTGAACTATCCCAACTTATCTGCTGTTGTTCCATGTGTACAGTCTGATAGTACGTAGAAAGGAATTCTGCTTCCTTACCCTGACCAGCACACTGCTGAAATATTAGTGTAAAACCATCTTTGCTTACTCTAACTTATATAAAACATATATATGATCTGCACATAAATCTCAAGCACCGACTTTCCATTTATATCATTTGTTTATTTCCATGTAGTTGCCTTGGTGATGCAACTAAGGCTTGACGAGGTGGTAAGGTTTAATAACACACGAAGTGTGGACCTATTTGGTGACTAATAGCAGGTCAACTGATTCCATTTTACATGTTGTATGTAGTTGCATCACCTTGATGAATTTCCTCTTTAATGAATTCATACATGCTTGCTTGTGTGAATACAAGTGTGAATGTGTGTGTGTGTGTGTGTGTGTGTGTGCATGTGTGTGTAAAATTAGTTAACTCGAATTTCTGTTATCATCTCAGACTGTTTACCCTTTCACCATAGAGTCCTTGTAAAGGGTCCCAAGAAAGAGATCCACCAAGCTGCTGCATCTATTCAGGTTTGTAAATTCACATACATGGTGCTTGACTTTGCAAGCAGAGCCATGATGCTATATACACAAACATACCCCGGAGTACTATATGTATGACTAAGTAAGTCACTTATATGTATAACTTCTAAAATAGTAAGTAATAAAATAAAACATTCACTAAGATTAAAAGTTTTATTATGTACTATGCGGAGTACATAATAAAATTATGCATATTTGAGAGTTAGTATGCAAAATTATGTATTTAACTTGAGAGTCAGTCATTTTTATGGACATTTATATAAATATACATTTCTATTATATTCATCTGTATAAAGAAATATAGAATACATTGTGAAGAAATAATATATGCTCACACTATTCACCTTTCAACGCTTTCCAGCTGCCTGGTACATATGACTTTGGCCCAGATCTCAAGTCTTTTAGTCAAATAAACCTCGTGTTTGTTACATCCATGACAATCGAAAGATCTTTGTTTCTGATTACTTAAAAGAATTTTGTAGAGTGTATTCTATTCAGATCAGGTGTCACAAAAAATTTTTAACATTTTGATTTACAATATCACTAAAATTATAGACTCCAAAATATAAACAAATGAATTATATGAATACTGAAACAAATGTTTACAAATAACACATTGATTTGATAAAGATTGATTGACAAAGGTTTATTTCACAGGCATTGGTAATATGATGCTTTCCAAATATTTTATGGTTGTTCCTTGCAGTAGTCTAAACAAGTCCCGCAATCCAAGTTCATACCAGTTTTGCTTGGGCACACTACCAAACAGTATGTACTGAAGCAATGAATTGTACATCCATAGAATTGTTGTACAGAGTATTAAAAATGGAAACAGAATCACCATGTTTGAAGCTGTTGTTCGTTTGATACCTGAAATGTATGATACAAAAATTATTTTTTTAAGGTTTTTAAAAAATAGCAAGTTACTCTAATTATACATACTTTTATTGTTCTTTTCATGGTATTAACTTTTTTTAAGTTTAGTTTTAGCTTGAATACTGAGGATGTTACGTTATAGAATTGGTAATGCCCAGTGCTTGGAATTTTCCTTTCTTCTTCACATTAATATGTCCACTAATTGGACATCAACTACCATCCTTGTGACAAACTTATTTACAGCTGTTTTAAACACTTCTGCAGAGGTATTCTCATGTCACAGTATTAGGTTCACCAACCATGATGTATGGTGTCTATCAAGACATTGTTTGCTTTCATTTTATTTCTTGATTCGATGAGCGGTAGAATTATTGGTATCAAGACCAGAAAAATCTCATAAACTGTTTTATAGGAGTGTGGCTGTGTATGGTTCTGTAACATGGACCTTGGGGTAAATGGACAAAGAATGATTAGAGGCCTTTGAGATCTAGAGTTGGAGGAGGGGCTGCAAGGGATATTATGGAGCAATTTATAGAGTAAGCAGTATGAGGTATCGAATATCTCTTGAGGCGATCATTGGCTCCAAAAGTTGTTAAACTGGATTCCAACTAGAAGATGGTGGTGAGGTAGACAAGGAGGAAGAGTTCTGTTATAATATGGAGAAAAGAGGCAATGAGGAATGAAAGAAACCTAGCAGGATGCAAGCAATAGGAGTAACTATGCAAGCATTCACACGTGGGTGATGGTTGAATGCCATGGAAAAGCATCAACAGGAGGAAATTCCTGTGGTTGGGGTACTTAATAAGCTTAAGTAAAGAGGAAAATGTAAACATTTCCTCTCTAAAGCCATAGTAGCTACTAGAGAGGAAAATTAATCGAAGAACTGCTAGGGCTAGACCTAGGAGAAAGTATGTGGATCAAGCTTTGGATAGAGTGAGGATAGAAGATGATGAGTGACAAGTTATTATTTTTGATGTTTCGTTACATGACCAAAATAGCTTTTGTATCTTTCTCATCAGTATGACTTTTCTGTATTTGTTTCCATTCGTCTTAGCACTTCAACAGTGGGAATGCAATCTATATATCAATGCATACTATAAGGTAACAAGATTCCACCTCCAAAGAAAGACAAGTATACCATCAAAATTTGTAGTGAAATATGCAGAAATGCAATCTTATTAAAAGAAATAGAAGAATAAAATAAACTTAATAAATACAGTAATGAATAGACAATATATTACTTAAAGATAATTAATATTTTCAAGGAATAAAAAGAAATTGAAACAGAAAGGGAAATATTATCATAAATGAATAATTGGGAAATAGGGAAATAGAGAATGCAAATTTAGGAATTAAATAATGCAATTAACATGACAAAACAATAACTGACAATGAAAAATACCCAGTGTTGTGAGTAGTACCAAAAGTTATAAGTGTGGGGATACGCCATGACATATGTATAGCGGGGCATGTGAGTGAGTCACAGGGCGATCGCCATAAGAGCAACACGCTCACGATGTATTCACTATTGTAGCTGTATAATAAATCTTTTATTATATTTAATAACCGTGTAACTGTACATTTATTCACACATATAACATGGCGCTGCGGCTTTGAAGAACTAAAGTGCGTAAAATATATAGTGGAGTTATTCAGTTTGAATACAGTGTGTGAGTTGCGTAGTGTAATTGTGAAAATGTCTACTACTGCTGCAGGCACAGGAACGACAACGACGTTTACAACCATGTCTACGTCATTAACGGGTTTGAAACCACCAAGTTGTTTACAAAAGATAACTACTGAAGGATGGACAAAGTGGAAACAGCTTTTTGAAATATATCGTATTGCATCAGGTACTAATAAAATGGCCGATGATGTACAAGTGGCCGTATTTTTGCATTGCATAGGTGAAGAATGTGTAGACGTGTATAATACGTTGGGATTAACCGACGATGAAAAAAACAGTTACGATACAGTACTGCAGAAATTTGAGGAGCACTTTGTGCCTATCAAAAATGAGAGTGTTAGTTCGCACATGTTTTTCACGAGAAATCAGCAGCCTGGTGAGTCGTTTGATGCATATTTGACTGACTTGAAGAAATTAAGTGCGGATTGTAATTTTAGTACTTTGAGAGAGCGTTTGATAAGAGATCGCATTGTTGCCGGCATTTTAGACAAACGAGTCAAAGATAGGTTATTACGTGAAAGTGAGTTAACGTTAGTAAAAACTGTTGAAATTTGTAAAAGTGCTGAATTATCGGATCAGCTTGTTAAAAAACTCGAGCCTACAAAGGAAGTTGCTAGCATAAAAAAACAGCTGAGTAGCGGCAATTCCAGGACTCATGACGGTGACGCAGGCAACAACATGAGCAGAGTTCAACAGACAAAGATGACATCATCATCATCATCTTCTACGACACGAGAGCCGGGTGCTTCAAGACAACAGGTGACCGCATGCCAACGGTGCGGATACAATCATCATTTTAAGAATTGTCCAGCGTTTATGAAGGACTATAAACTGTGGTAAGACAGGACATTTTGCAAAAATGTGTAAAAATAAGCATTCAATAAATGTTGTAAATGTGGTGTCTGAGGCTGAATGTGAGTATTTTGATGAATTTTGTTGTGACTGGATTAGTGTGGATGCTATCAGTGCACGAGACGAATGGATACAACATGTAAATATTTTAGATTCTAAGAAAACAGTTGCTTTTAAAATTGACACTGGAGCTCAATGTAATATAATACCTATTGACTTATGTAGAAAATTGAATATAACTGAATGCTTGAAATCTAATGTAATTTTGAAAAATTATAGTCAAGAAAAAATGAAAACTATTGGTAAAGTAAGCTTAAATTGCAAAGTAGGCAATATTGAACAACGAGTAGAGTTTGAAATTTTTGATGGTAAAAGTGTACCTATTTTAGGTTTAAAGAGTTCCATTGATTTTAATTTGATACAAAGAGTCCAGCCTGAAGACGAAGCTATATATGTTGACATTTTAAATGCTTTTTCAGTAAACACAGCTAATGATATTATAAAGAAATATGCAGATGTTTTTAATGGTTATGGTAGAATAAAAGATTTTCAATATAAAATAGAATTACAAGAAGGAAGTGTAGGTAAAATAGAACCGTGTAGACATGTTCCTTTTAAATTGATTAATAAATTGAAATATGAAATAAATAGAATGGAAGCTGTTGGTATTATATCGAAAATTAAAAAACCAACTGATTTTGTAAATTCATTAGTAGTTGTTGGTAAAACAGATGGGTCAATAAGAATTTGTTTGGACCCACAATATTTAAATTCTTGCATAAAAAGAGAACATATTCAGCTTCCTACAATTGATGAGATTGCAGCAAAGGTAAAAAATGCAAAATATTTTACAAAGTTGGATGCAAATAAAGCATTCTGGCAAGTTGAATTGTCAGAAGATAGTAAAGAGTTAACTACTTTTAATACTCCATTTGGGAGATATTATTTTAACAGAATGCCTTATGGTATAAGCTCTAGTCCTGAAGTATTTTATAGAGTTTTTAATCAAATTTTTGAAGATATTGAAAATGTAGGCATATATGCCGATGATATGGTAATTTGGGCTGAGACTAAAGACCAATTATTAAAAATTATGGATAAAGTTTTTAAAAGAGCCAGAGAATATGGTATTAAATTTAATGCAGATAAAAGTGCTTTTATTGTAACGAAAGTTAAGTATTTAGGTCATATACTTTCCGCAGATGGAATTGAAATTGATACAGAAAAAGTTGAGGCAATTGAAAAAATGCAAAGACCAAAAAATAAAAGAGAATTACTAACATTCTCAGGAACAATAAATTATGTATCAAAGTTTATACCAAATGCTGCACAATTAACTAGTAGTTTAAGACAACTAACAAAGAAAGATGTGCCATTTGTGTGGGGTACTGCACAGCAAACGTCATTTTTAAAGCTTAAAGAGGCGTTATGTAAACCTCCAGTTTTAACATATTTTGAGATAAATAAACCCATAACATTGAGTGTCGATGCTTCCAGTGAGGGACTTGGGTGTGTATTGATACAAGATGGAAGACCAGTGGCATATGGTTCCCGTGCTTTAACAGAGACTGAAGTAATGTACAGTCAAATTGAAAAAGAGTGTTTAGCAATTGTTTTTGGTTGTCATAAATTCAATCAATATTTGTTTGGTCAAAAATTTGTCGTAGAGACTGACCATAATCCACTGATCTCGATCTTTAAAAAACCAATGAATAAAATCCCTCCAAGATTACAAAGGATGAGAATAAGTTTACATAATTTTGATTTAGAACTTAAGTATGTACCAGGTAAAAAATTATTACTGGCTGATCATTTGAGCAGAATTTATTTGCAAACTACAGAGTCCTCTGATGAAGAAAAAATTAAAGCATATGTTATGATGGTTGAGAAAAGTCTTAGTGTATCTGATATAAGAATGAATGAATTAAAAAATGAAACTAGCAACGATAAAGAACTGCAAGAAGTTCTAAAATATGTAAAAGATGGATGGCCTGTAAACAAATCATCTGTTTCTGAAACTGTCAAACCATATTTTTCTTTCAAAGAAGAACTTTCAGAGTGTAAGGGTTTATTGTTGAAAAATACTTGTATAGTTGTACCAAAATCCATGAGAAAAGTAATGCTTGCTAAAATACATTATGCTCATTTTGGTAGTGAAAAATGCAAAATGTTAGCTAGAAAAACATTGTTTTGGCCAGGCAAGTCGAAGCAAATTGATGACTTGGTAAGCAATTGTGACATTTGTTGTAGTTATCAAAGGGATAATAGTAAAGAACCAATGATTGAAAAACCAATACCTAAAAATCCTTGGGAAATTGTAGCTTCTGATATTTTTTATTTACTTGGTAAAAGGTTTATAATTGTAGTAGATACGTATAGTAAATTCGTTGATTTGCAACATTTAAGTGATTTAAGCGCAGAGTCTACTATACAGTCTTTAAAGGAGTTTTTTGCACGATATGGGGTACCTAAAGTTTTATATTCAGATTCAGGTACTCAATACATGAGTTTTAAATTTAAAAAATTTTCAGATCAATGGGGTTTTAAACATGTGATAACTACTCCAAAACATCACCAGTCAAATGGTGTAGCAGAGAGACATATACAGACTCTCAAACCTATTTTGAAAAAAATTATTCAGGAAGGAAAGGATAAAGAAATGGCTCTATTACAATTAAGAAATATGCCTATTGATAATAGTGGCATTACGCCAGCAGAATTAATGTATGGTAGGAAAGTAAGAAACATAATACCAAATTCAAATGAAGGCAAAGTAGAGTCAAATAAATTTAGTACTATTTTGCAAGAACGTCAAAATAAACAAAAGTTCTATTATAATAAAGGTTCGAAAGCTCTTACAGAATTTAATGTGGGAGATAAAGTTAAAATTCATGATGAAGGAAAGGAAACCTTACCTCATCAAAGTGGTATTATTATTGAAAAACATCAAAATCCTAGATCTTATAAAGTAAAAACAGAGCAAAATACTATTGTAACACGTAATCGAAAAGATCTATCCAAAGGTACACAATTTAATGAAATCCAATATAGTTTAGATATACCATTTGAAGAGCCCACGCAAAGAAGAGTTTCGAACAATACAAATACTGTAAATAATAATGTGAATAATGCAAATAATATCTGTAATAATAATCCTATTGTTAATGTGACTGCGAATGATGCTCCGGTAATTACGACTAGATCAGGTCATACGATAAAGAAACCAGAGTACCTAAAAGGTTATGTATGTTTAATAAATGTTATGTAATAATATTAAATATCACTATAATATTGACGACTCGGAACACTAAGTTTTTTATAAGTAAAAACGTAAAGTTTTACCTTACAGCCTAAACCGGCTTTCACCTATAGAAGGCTTCATCAGAGGCCTCTAGTGTTCCGAGTCGTCAATATTATAGTGATATTTAGTTAAGTAACGGACACGTCATGGACAACGAAATCCAAGTAATAATATTGTAATTTAATTTTGAAAAACTAGAAAAGGGGAGATGTGAGTAGTACCAAAAGTTATAAGAGTGGGGATACGCCATGACATATGTATAGCGGGGCATGTGAGTGAGTCACAGGGCGATCGCCATAAGAGCAACACGCTCACGATGTATTCACTATTGTAGCTGTATAATAAATCTTTTTATTATATTTAATAACCGTGTAACTGTACATTTATTCACACATATAACACCCAGAAGAGACGATCAAATGACCAAAAATGTAAATAGTTCTTAATAAACAATTATAATGTACAAATATGAAACTTAGCATGTAAGAAAGGAAGCTGTTGGTATTATATCGAAAATTAAAAAACCAACTGATTTTGTAAATTCATTAGTAGTTGTTGGTAAAACAGATGGGTCAATAAGAATTTGTTTGGACCCACAATATTTAAATTCTTGCATAAAAAGAGAACATATTCAGCTTCCTACAATTGATGAGATTGCAGCAAAGGTAAAAAACGCAAAATATTTTACAAAGTTGGATGCAAATAAAGCATTCTGGCAAGTTGAATTGTCAGAAGATAGTAAAGAGTTAACTACTTTTAATACTCCATTTGGGAGATATTATTTTAACAGAATGCCTTATGGTATAAGCTCTAGTCCTGAAGTATTTTATAGAGCTTTTAATCAAATTTTTGAAGATATTGAAAATGTAGGCATATATGCCGATGATATGGTAATTTGGGCTGAGACTAAAGACCAATTATTAAAAATTATGGATAAAGTTTTTAAAAGAGCCAGAGAATATGGTATTAAATTTAATGCAGATAAAAGTGCTTTTATTGTAACGAAAGTTAAGTATTTAGGTCATATACTTTCCGCAGATGGAATTGAAATTGATACAGAAAAAGTTGAGGCAATTGAAAAAATGCAAAGACCAAAAAATAAAAGAGAATTACTAACATTCTCAGGAACAATAAATTATGTATCAAAGTTTATACCAAATGCTGCACAATTAACTAGTAGTTTAAGACAACTAACAAAGAAAGATGTGCCATTTGTGTGGGGTACTGCACAGCAAACGTCATTTTTAAAGCTTAAAGAGGCGTTATGTAAACCTCCAGTTTTAACATATTTTGAGATAAATAAACCCATAACATTGAGTGTCGATGCTTCCAGTGAGGGACTTGGGTGTGTATTGATACAAGATGGAAGACCAGTGGCATATGGTTCCCGTGCTTTAACAGAGACTGAAGTAATGTACAGTCAAATTGAAAAAGAGTGTTTAGCAATTGTTTTTGGTTGTCATAAATTCAATCAATATTTGTTTGGTCAAAAATTTGTCGTAGAGACTGACCATAATCCACTGATCTCGATCTTTAAAAAACCAATGAATAAAATCCCTCCAAGATTACAAAGGATGAGAATAAGTTTACATAATTTTGATTTAGAACTTAAGTATGTACCAGGTAAAAAATTATTACTGGCTGATCATTTGAGCAGAATTTATTTGCAAACTACAGAGTCCTCTGATGAAGAAAAAATTAAAGCATATGTTATGATGGTTGAGAAAAGTCTTAGTGTATCTGATATAAGAATGAATGAATTAAAAAATGAAACTAGCAACGATAAAGAACTGCAAGAAGTTCTAAAATATGTAAAAGATGGATGGCCTGTAAACAAATCATCTGTTTCTGAAACTGTCAAACCATATTTTTCTTTCAAAGAAGAACTTTCAGAGTGTAAGGGTTTATTGTTGAAAAATACTTGTATAGTTGTACCAAAATCCATGAGAAAAGTAATGCTTGCTAAAATACATTATGCTCATTTTGGTAGTGAAAAATGCAAAATGTTAGCTAGAAAAACATTGTTTTGGCCAGGCAAGTCGAAGCAAATTGATGACTTGGTAAGCAATTGTGACATTTGTTGTAGTTATCAAAGGGATAATAGTAAAGAACCAATGATTGAAAAACCAATACCTAAAAATCCTTGGGAAATTGTAGCTTCTGATATTTTTTATTTACTTGGTAAAAGGTTTATAATTGTAGTAGATACGTATAGTAAATTCGTTGATTTGCAACATTTAAGTGATTTAAGCGCAGAGTCTACTATACAGTCTTTAAAGGAGTTTTTTGCACGATATGGGGTACCTAAAGTTTTATATTCAGATTCAGGTACTCAATACATGAGTTTTAAATTTAAAAAATTTTCAGATCAATGGGGTTTTAAACATGTGATAACTACTCCAAAACATCACCAGTCAAATGGTGTAGCAGAGAGACATATACAGACTCTCAAACCTATTTTGAAAAAAATTATTCAGGAAGGAAAGGATAAAGAAATGGCTCTATTACAATTAAGAAATATGCCTATTGATAATAGTGGCATTACGCCAGCAGAATTAATGTATGGTAGGAAAGTAAGAAACATAATACCAAATTCAAATGAAGGCAAAGTAGAGTCAAATAAATTTAGTACTATTTTGCAAGAACGTCAAAATAAACAAAAGTTCTATTATAATAAAGGTTCGAAAGCTCTTACAGAATTTAATGTGGGAGATAAAGTTAAAATTCATGATGAAGGAAAGGAAACCTTACCTCATCAAAGTGGTATTATTATTGAAAAACATCAAAATCCTAGATCTTATAAAGTAAAAACAGAGCAAAATACTATTGTAACACGTAATCGAAAAGATCTATCCAAAGGTACACAATTTAATGAAATCCAATATAGTTTAGATATACCATTTGAAGAGCCCACGCAAAGAAGAGTTTCGAACAATACAAATACTGTAAATAATAATGTGAATAATGCAAATAATATCTGTAATAATAATCCTATTGTTAATGTGACTGCGAATGATGCTCCGGTAATTACGACTAGATCAGGTCATACGATAAAGAAACCAGAGTACCTAAAAGGTTATGTATGTTTAATAAATGTTATGTAATAATATTAAATATCACTATAATATTGACGACTCGGAACACTAAGTTTTTTATAAGTAAAAACGTAAAGTTTTACCTTACAGCCTAAACCGGCTTTCACCTATAGAAGGCTTCATCAGAGGCCTCTAGTGTTCCGAGTCGTCAATATTATAGTGATATTTAGTTAAGTAACGGACACGTCATGGACAACGAAATCCAAGTAATAATATTGTAATTTAATTTTGAAAAACTAGAAAAGGGGAGATGTGAGTAGTACCAAAAGTTATAAGAGTGGGGATACGCCATGACATATGTATAGCGGGGCATGTGAGTGAGTCACAGGGCGATCGCCATAAGAGCAACACGCTCACGATGTATTCACTATTGTAGCTGTATAATAAATCTTTTTATTATATTTAATAACCGTGTAACTGTACATTTATTCACACATATAACACCCAGAAGAGACGATCAAATGACCAAAAATGTAAATAGTTCTTAATAAACAATTATAATGTACAAATATGAAACTTAGCATGTAAGAAAGGAAGCTGTTGGTATTATATCGAAAATTAAAAAACCAACTGATTTTGTAAATTCATTAGTAGTTGTTGGTAAAACAGATGGGTCAATAAGAATTTGTTTGGACCCACAATATTTAAATTCTTGCATAAAAAGAGAACATATTCAGCTTCCTACAATTGATGAGATTGCAGCAAAGGTAAAAAACGCAAAATATTTTACAAAGTTGGATGCAAATAAAGCATTCTGGCAAGTTGAATTGTCAGAAGATAGTAAAGAGTTAACTACTTTTAATACTCCATTTGGGAGATATTATTTTAACAGAATGCCTTATGGTATAAGCTCTAGTCCTGAAGTATTTTATAGAGCTTTTAATCAAATTTTTGAAGATATTGAAAATGTAGGCATATATGCCGATGATATGGTAATTTGGGCTGAGACTAAAGACCAATTATTAAAAATTATGGATAAAGTTTTTAAAAGAGCCAGAGAATATGGTATTAAATTTAATGCAGATAAAAGTGCTTTTATTGTAACGAAAGTTAAGTATTTAGGTCATATACTTTCCGCAGATGGAATTGAAATTGATACAGAAAAAGTTGAGGCAATTGAAAAAATGCAAAGACCAAAAAATAAAAGAGAATTACTAACATTCTCAGGAACAATAAATTATGTATCAAAGTTTATACCAAATGCTGCACAATTAACTAGTAGTTTAAGACAACTAACAAAGAAAGATGTGCCATTTGTGTGGGGTACTGCACAGCAAACGTCATTTTTAAAGCTTAAAGAGGCGTTATGTAAACCTCCAGTTTTAACATATTTTGAGATAAATAAACCCATAACATTGAGTGTCGATGCTTCCAGTGAGGGACTTGGGTGTGTATTGATACAAGATGGAAGACCAGTGGCATATGGTTCCCGTGCTTTAACAGAGACTGAAGTAATGTACAGTCAAATTGAAAAAGAGTGTTTAGCAATTGTTTTTGGTTGTCATAAATTCAATCAATATTTGTTTGGTCAAAAATTTGTCGTAGAGACTGACCATAATCCACTGATCTCGATCTTTAAAAAACCAATGAATAAAATCCCTCCAAGATTACAAAGGATGAGAATAAGTTTACATAATTTTGATTTAGAACTTAAGTATGTACCAGGTAAAAAATTATTACTGGCTGATCATTTGAGCAGAATTTATTTGCAAACTACAGAGTCCTCTGATGAAGAAAAAATTAAAGCATATGTTATGATGGTTGAGAAAAGTCTTAGTGTATCTGATATAAGAATGAATGAATTAAAAAATGAAACTAGCAACGATAAAGAACTGCAAGAAGTTCTAAAATATGTAAAAGATGGATGGCCTGTAAACAAATCATCTGTTTCTGAAACTGTCAAACCATATTTTTCTTTCAAAGAAGAACTTTCAGAGTGTAAGGGTTTATTGTTGAAAAATACTTGTATAGTTGTACCAAAATCCATGAGAAAAGTAATGCTTGCTAAAATACATTATGCTCATTTTGGTAGTGAAAAATGCAAAATGTTAGCTAGAAAAACATTGTTTTGGCCAGGCAAGTCGAAGCAAATTGATGACTTGGTAAGCAATTGTGACATTTGTTGTAGTTATCAAAGGGATAATAGTAAAGAACCAATGATTGAAAAACCAATACCTAAAAATCCTTGGGAAATTGTAGCTTCTGATATTTTTTATTTACTTGGTAAAAGGTTTATAATTGTAGTAGATACGTATAGTAAATTCGTTGATTTGCAACATTTAAGTGATTTAAGCGCAGAGTCTACTATACAGTCTTTAAAGGAGTTTTTTGCACGATATGGGGTACCTAAAGTTTTATATTCAGATTCAGGTACTCAATACATGAGTTTTAAATTTAAAAAATTTTCAGATCAATGGGGTTTTAAACATGTGATAACTACTCCAAAACATCACCAGTCAAATGGTGTAGCAGAGAGACATATACAGACTCTCAAACCTATTTTGAAAAAAATTATTCAGGAAGGAAAGGATAAAGAAATGGCTCTATTACAATTAAGAAATATGCCTATTGATAATAGTGGCATTACGCCAGCAGAATTAATGTATGGTAGGAAAGTAAGAAACATAATACCAAATTCAAATGAAGGCAAAGTAGAGTCAAATAAATTTAGTACTATTTTGCAAGAACGTCAAAATAAACAAAAGTTCTATTATAATAAAGGTTCGAAAGCTCTTACAGAATTTAATGTGGGAGATAAAGTTAAAATTCATGATGAAGGAAAGGAAACCTTACCTCATCAAAGTGGTATTATTATTGAAAAACATCAAAATCCTAGATCTTATAAAGTAAAAACAGAGCAAAATACTATTGTAACACGTAATCGAAAAGATCTATCCAAAGGTACACAATTTAATGAAATCCAATATAGTTTAGATATACCATTTGAAGAGCCCACGCAAAGAAGAGTTTCGAACAATACAAATACTGTAAATAATAATGTGAATAATGCAAATAATATCTGTAATAATAATCCTATTGTTAATGTGACTGCGAATGATGCTCCGGTAATTACGACTAGATCAGGTCATACGATAAAGAAACCAGAGTACCTAAAAGGTTATGTATGTTTAATAAATGTTATGTAATAATATTAAATATCACTATAATATTGACGACTCGGAACACTAAGTTTTTTATAAGTAAAAACGTAAAGTTTTACCTTACAGCCTAAACCGGCTTTCACCTATAGAAGGCTTCATCAGAGGCCTCTAGTGTTCCGAGTCGTCAATATTATAGTGATATTTAGTTAAGTAACGGACACGTCATGGACAACGAAATCCAAGTAATAATATTGTAATTTAATTTTGAAAAACTAGAAAAGGAGAGATGTGAGTAGTACCAAAAGTTATAAGAGTGGGGATACGCCATGACATATGTATAGCGGGGCATGTGAGTGAGTCACAGGGCGATCGCCATAAGAGCAACACGCTCACGATGTATTCACTATTGTAGCTGTATAATAAATCTTTTTATTATATTTAATAACCGTGTAACTGTACATTTATTCACACATATAACACCCAGAAGAGACGATCAAATGACCAAAAATGTAAATAGTTCTTAATAAACAATTATAATGTACAAATATGAAACTTAGCATGTAAGAAAGGAAGCTGTTGGTATTATATCGAAAATTAAAAAACCAACTGATTTTGTAAATTCATTAGTAGTTGTTGGTAAAACAGATGGGTCAATAAGAATTTGTTTGGACCCACAATATTTAAATTCTTGCATAAAAAGAGAACATATTCAGCTTCCTACAATTGATGAGATTGCAGCAAAGGTAAAAAACGCAAAATATTTTACAAAGTTGGATGCAAATAAAGCATTCTGGCAAGTTGAATTGTCAGAAGATAGTAAAGAGTTAACTACTTTTAATACTCCATTTGGGAGATATTATTTTAACAGAATGCCTTATGGTATAAGCTCTAGTCCTGAAGTATTTTATAGAGCTTTTAATCAAATTTTTGAAGATATTGAAAATGTAGGCATATATGCCGATGATATGGTAATTTGGGCTGAGACTAAAGACCAATTATTAAAAATTATGGATAAAGTTTTTAAAAGAGCCAGAGAATATGGTATTAAATTTAATGCAGATAAAAGTGCTTTTATTGTAACGAAAGTTAAGTATTTAGGTCATATACTTTCCGCAGATGGAATTGAAATTGATACAGAAAAAGTTGAGGCAATTGAAAAAATGCAAAGACCAAAAAATAAAAGAGAATTACTAACATTCTCAGGAACAATAAATTATGTATCAAAGTTTATACCAAATGCTGCACAATTAACTAGTAGTTTAAGACAACTAACAAAGAAAGATGTGCCATTTGTGTGGGGTACTGCACAGCAAACGTCATTTTTAAAGCTTAAAGAGGCGTTATGTAAACCTCCAGTTTTAACATATTTTGAGATAAATAAACCCATAACATTGAGTGTCGATGCTTCCAGTGAGGGACTTGGGTGTGTATTGATACAAGATGGAAGACCAGTGGCATATGGTTCCCGTGCTTTAACAGAGACTGAAGTAATGTACAGTCAAATTGAAAAAGAGTGTTTAGCAATTGTTTTTGGTTGTCATAAATTCAATCAATATTTGTTTGGTCAAAAATTTGTCGTAGAGACTGACCATAATCCACTGATCTCGATCTTTAAAAAACCAATGAATAAAATCCCTCCAAGATTACAAAGGATGAGAATAAGTTTACATAATTTTGATTTAGAACTTAAGTATGTACCAGGTAAAAAATTATTACTGGCTGATCATTTGAGCAGAATTTATTTGCAAACTACAGAGTCCTCTGATGAAGAAAAAATTAAAGCATATGTTATGATGGTTGAGAAAAGTCTTAGTGTATCTGATATAAGAATGAATGAATTAAAAAATGAAACTAGCAACGATAAAGAACTGCAAGAAGTTCTAAAATATGTAAAAGATGGATGGCCTGTAAACAAATCATCTGTTTCTGAAACTGTCAAACCATATTTTTCTTTCAAAGAAGAACTTTCAGAGTGTAAGGGTTTATTGTTGAAAAATACTTGTATAGTTGTACCAAAATCCATGAGAAAAGTAATGCTTGCTAAAATACATTATGCTCATTTTGGTAGTGAAAAATGCAAAATGTTAGCTAGAAAAACATTGTTTTGGCCAGGCAAGTCGAAGCAAATTGATGACTTGGTAAGCAATTGTGACATTTGTTGTAGTTATCAAAGGGATAATAGTAAAGAACCAATGATTGAAAAACCAATACCTAAAAATCCTTGGGAAATTGTAGCTTCTGATATTTTTTATTTACTTGGTAAAAGGTTTATAATTGTAGTAGATACGTATAGTAAATTCGTTGATTTGCAACATTTAAGTGATTTAAGCGCAGAGTCTACTATACAGTCTTTAAAGGAGTTTTTTGCACGATATGGGGTACCTAAAGTTTTATATTCAGATTCAGGTACTCAATACATGAGTTTTAAATTTAAAAAATTTTCAGATCAATGGGGTTTTAAACATGTGATAACTACTCCAAAACATCACCAGTCAAATGGTGTAGCAGAGAGACATATACAGACTCTCAAACCTATTTTGAAAAAAATTATTCAGGAAGGAAAGGATAAAGAAATGGCTCTATTACAATTAAGAAATATGCCTATTGATAATAGTGGCATTACGCCAGCAGAATTAATGTATGGTAGGAAAGTAAGAAACATAATACCAAATTCAAATGAAGGCAAAGTAGAGTCAAATAAATTTAGTACTATTTTGCAAGAACGTCAAAATAAACAAAAGTTCTATTATAATAAAGGTTCGAAAGCTCTTACAGAATTTAATGTGGGAGATAAAGTTAAAATTCATGATGAAGGAAAGGAAACCTTACCTCATCAAAGTGGTATTATTATTGAAAAACATCAAAATCCTAGATCTTATAAAGTAAAAACAGAGCAAAATACTATTGTAACACGTAATCGAAAAGATCTATCCAAAGGTACACAATTTAATGAAATCCAATATAGTTTAGATATACCATTTGAAGAGCCCACGCAAAGAAGAGTTTCGAACAATACAAATACTGTAAATAATAATGTGAATAATGCAAATAATATCTGTAATAATAATCCTATTGTTAATGTGACTGCGAATGATGCTCCGGTAATTACGACTAGATCAGGTCATACGATAAAGAAACCAGAGTACCTAAAAGGTTATGTATGTTTAATAAATGTTATGTAATAATATTAAATATCACTATAATATTGACGACTCGGAACACTAAGTTTTTTATAAGTAAAAACGTAAAGTTTTACCTTACAGCCTAAACCGGCTTTCACCTATAGAAGGCTTCATCAGAGGCCTCTAGTGTTCCGAGTCGTCAATATTATAGTGATATTTAGTTAAGTAACGGACACGTCATGGACAACGAAATCCAAGTAATAATATTGTAATTTAATTTTGAAAAACTAGAAAAGGGGAGATGTGAGTAGTACCAAAAGTTATAAGAGTGGGGATACGCCATGACATATGTATAGCGGGGCATGTGAGTGAGTCACAGGGCGATCGCCATAAGAGCAACACGCTCACGATGTATTCACTATTGTAGCTGTATAATAAATCTTTTTATTATATTTAATAACCGTGTAACTGTACATTTATTCACACATATAACACCCAGAAGAGACGATCAAATGACCAAAAATGTAAATAGTTCTTAATAAACAATTATAATGTACAAATATGAAACTTAGCATGTAAGAAAGGAAGCTGTTGGTATTATATCGAAAATTAAAAAACCAACTGATTTTGTAAATTCATTAGTAGTTGTTGGTAAAACAGATGGGTCAATAAGAATTTGTTTGGACCCACAATATTTAAATTCTTGCATAAAAAGAGAACATATTCAGCTTCCTACAATTGATGAGATTGCAGCAAAGGTAAAAAACGCAAAATATTTTACAAAGTTGGATGCAAATAAAGCATTCTGGCAAGTTGAATTGTCAGAAGATAGTAAAGAGTTAACTACTTTTAATACTCCATTTGGGAGATATTATTTTAACAGAATGCCTTATGGTATAAGCTCTAGTCCTGAAGTATTTTATAGAGCTTTTAATCAAATTTTTGAAGATATTGAAAATGTAGGCATATATGCCGATGATATGGTAATTTGGGCTGAGACTAAAGACCAATTATTAAAAATTATGGATAAAGTTTTTAAAAGAGCCAGAGAATATGGTATTAAATTTAATGCAGATAAAAGTGCTTTTATTGTAACGAAAGTTAAGTATTTAGGTCATATACTTTCCGCAGATGGAATTGAAATTGATACAGAAAAAGTTGAGGCAATTGAAAAAATGCAAAGACCAAAAAATAAAAGAGAATTACTAACATTCTCAGGAACAATAAATTATGTATCAAAGTTTATACCAAATGCTGCACAATTAACTAGTAGTTTAAGACAACTAACAAAGAAAGATGTGCCATTTGTGTGGGGTACTGCACAGCAAACGTCATTTTTAAAGCTTAAAGAGGCGTTATGTAAACCTCCAGTTTTAACATATTTTGAGATAAATAAACCCATAACATTGAGTGTCGATGCTTCCAGTGAGGGACTTGGGTGTGTATTGATACAAGATGGAAGACCAGTGGCATATGGTTCCCGTGCTTTAACAGAGACTGAAGTAATGTACAGTCAAATTGAAAAAGAGTGTTTAGCAATTGTTTTTGGTTGTCATAAATTCAATCAATATTTGTTTGGTCAAAAATTTGTCGTAGAGACTGACCATAATCCACTGATCTCGATCTTTAAAAAACCAATGAATAAAATCCCTCCAAGATTACAAAGGATGAGAATAAGTTTACATAATTTTGATTTAGAACTTAAGTATGTACCAGGTAAAAAATTATTACTGGCTGATCATTTGAGCAGAATTTATTTGCAAACTACAGAGTCCTCTGATGAAGAAAAAATTAAAGCATATGTTATGATGGTTGAGAAAAGTCTTAGTGTATCTGATATAAGAATGAATAAATTAAAAATGAAACTAGCAACGATAAAGAACTGCAAGAAGTTCTAAAATATGTAAAAGATGGATGGCCTGTAAACAAATCATCCGTTTCTGAAACTGTCAAACCATATTTTTCTTTCAAAGAAGAACTTTCAGAGTGTAAGGGTTTATTGTTGAAAAATACTTGTATAGTTGTACCAAAATCCATGAGAAAAGTAATGCTTGCTAAAATACATTATGCTCATTTTGGTAGTGAAAAATGCAAAATGTTAGCTAGAAAAACATTGTTTTGGCCAGGCAAGTCGAAGCAAATTGATGACTTGGTAAGCAATTGTGATATTTGTTGTAGTTATCAAAGGGATAATAGTAAAGAACCAATGATTGAAAAACCAATACCTAAAAATCCTTGGGAAATTGTAGCTTCTGATATTTTTTATTTACTTGGTAAAAGGTTTATAATTGTAGTGGATACGTATAGTAAATTCGTTGATTTGCAACATTTAAGTGATTTAAGCGCAGAGTCTACTATACAGTCTTTAAAGGAGTTTTTTGCACGATATGGGGTACCTAAAGTTTTATATTCAGATTCAGGTACTCAATACACGAGTTTTAAATTTAAAAAATTTTCAGATCAATGGGGTTTTAAACATGTGATAACTCTTAACTTGTAATTTAATTTTGAAAAACTAGAAAAGGGGAGATGTTGTGAGTAGTACCAAAAGTTATAAGAGTGGGGATACGCCATGACATATGTATAGCGGGGCATGTGAGTGAGTCACAGGGCGATCGCCATAAGAGCAACACGCTCACGATGTATTCACTATTGTAGCTGTATAATAAATCTTTTTATTATATTTAATAACCGTGTAACTGTACATTTATTCACACATATAACACCCAGAAGAGACGATCAAATGACCAAAAATGTAAATAGTTCTTAATAAACAATTATAATGTACAAATATGAAACTTAGCATGTAAGAAATCAGACATTGAGTATAGTCCTCGATTAAAACTGTGAGGAGGTCTGCAAACCTCAAACAGCTATTGTGTATAAGTGAACTCCAGACTGTAATTAATATAAAATTACAAATATAAAAATATTGAACGATAATATAAAAGTTAGGTAGTGTAACAGTGTAAGAAGGTGAGAACAACTGTGATAGACTTTAAGAAGTAAAAACAATGTATAGTGTAAGTGAATAAACATATTTACAATATGAACATGGCATGAACCATCTAATTTATATGAAACCACAAGGTAACTCCATATAGTGCAATAAAACCAAGTGGAAATAATTAAAAAATAAAGAATCTTCTGTTACAAACTTATAATGTAATAGTGACGAAGATAGAATAAGATTCTACGGAATAACATTAATTATAAAGTGGGAGACCGAACCTGTGACCCATAAATATATCATTGCCAAGATCTTATCTGAATAAATTAGTGTTTTAATAGGAAAGGATTATTGTTGGAAAAAATATTGAAACTAGGCACAGCGTGTCGAATTTTAATGCTGGTTTTTATACAAATTAAAGGAGAATACGAGACGAAACGATACTGAAAGACTATGAAAATAAATAGAAGAATGATATTTTAATCGATGGTGCAGAAAACTAGAAGTCCAGACGCAAAGGATCAAGAAAGAAGAGCATAAAGAAAACTACCAGATGGGTGAGATCTATCCAATAGTCAACCCAGATATTAGAAAACATCTTAACATTTAAAGTTCGAATCACAGCGATATACTATAGTAAAAACAATAAAAACTTTAGAACAGTGAATTATAATTGTACACCAATAATTATTAGTAGTAAGAGTTTCTTTTTCAATTGTTCATTTGCATTTTTGTATGATCCAAAGAACCCACTGATACACAACATACATCAACAACACCTAATTACCAAACAATAATTTTTAAAGATTATGTTATATGATATGTTTACGACTTATGTACTACACTTTGACATGACTTATACATGAACCCTGAGATTGAGATTTTACATGCTCTACAACAGAACTGAGTTTCAAAAAGATTAATAAAAATAATTGAATTTTAAACAAGAACAAATAAGGAGTTGAATATTTATTTTAGTTTAAAGAGTCTACTTACAAATTTGGCACCAGCAACTTGGGGCAAACTACATACACACAAGAGGAATAAACAGGAACTAATAATTAAGATATTTTATTATAGCTTAACGAATTTTCTGTTACATAATTGGCACACAAACGTGGGGCTAATAAAGAGATTATATGTGATTTAACAATACCATTGAGGTATCTTGCTGCATGCCAATAGATCCATATTTTGAATGGATGTATCCTTCTGACTATTATTTCTATCAGTGTGCTTGCTTCTTGTAAAACACACACATAATATATATGTAACATTTTATCATTCCCAAAGTTTTAAACTTGAGGCAGGATTCCACTGAGGCAACATGTAGCATGCAGCATTGACGCATGCTACAAGGATTATTTCGACCAAAGCAACATGTAGCATGCAACAATGGTGCATGCCACATACTGAGTAGTGTCACCGAGTGCATACGTCAATTTTTGACAAGATTCAGAATGTCGAACTATGTCGTCAGCTATCTAGTGGTCGTGGATCGTTGAGGCTTGTAGTATGCGACATGGAGTAGAGTGTTGAAAAAACAACATTATTTATTGAAGACTATCATAATTCACTGGAATTATGGACTAATAAAAGTACCGTTTATAAAGACAATAAAGGAACAAATGATAATTTCAAGCAACTTGCAAGTAAATATGACTGAAACGTTCTGGAAGTGAAAAAGAAAATTAAGAATTTGAGGTCTGCTTTCCATTACGAGCATAGAAAATTACAAAAATCGAAGAGTGGTTCATCTCCTAATCAAAAAAGGAAGTGGTTTGCTTAAGATCTATTGAGTTTTTGTTAAATGTTGATGCACCAAGGAAAACCATGTCAACAACCAGTGATGAAAGGTCTGAGGTAGGTTTATTGAAATATTGGTATATTTATTTTTATTGGTATTAGGCCTATTACAAATGAAGCATATACAAGGTGTTTTGCACTGAGCAGTTTTAGCCGAACATTTCAGTAACGATCTTGCCACGGTACACATCCTTCTGAGACAAAATTCCTCATAAATTCGTCTGTCATGTCTTTTACTTCTAAAGTTGATCTCCGTGCTGTACATTGCAAAACCTCCATACCAGTGTCACCTTGGATTACTGATCTCCTTGATCCCAGGATAATATTTCCATCTTGTGAATCAATGTCAAAAGTTCCGTGAGGTGAATAGAGGTCTTGAAGTTGCATTCTTCCTCAAAAAATTATGTAGATATATACATGAAGTTGTGATGATTTCTGGATTTTCCACATTTAGCATTAATGGTTTTCTAAAGACACGAAAGACTGATGCTAATAACCCGAAAGCATTCTCCACTACCCTGCGTGTACATGAATGTCTGTAATTGTAACATCTCTAAGAAGAACCTTTCTCTTGATATCTGGGAAAAGGCTTCATAATGTGCACCTGTAGAGGAAGTGCATCATCTGCCACTATAACATAGGGTGATAACTTATGTTATAAGTTATCAGGAAGATTTTCAGGGGGCGGTAATGCTACATTGTCTGTCACTAGTTTTTTGTAAAACGACATTTGGCGGAACACTCCTCCATCTGAAATTCTTCCTTGACAACCAATATTAGCGTACAGAAAACAATAGTTGTCTCTGCAATAGCCATCAAAACAATGCTAAAAGTTCCCTTGTAGTTAAAATACATGCCACTGTTTTTACGGTTTTGAATCACGACGTGTTTTCCGCCACAAGCCCCAATGCAGTGTGGATAATTCCAGGAAATTTCAAACTCTTTTGCTATATTTTTCCACTCATCTTCAGTGCTCGGAATCTGCAAGGATGGATCAGCAATTTTAATTTATCTAATAAAGTACATTTTTATCATTCTTTATCATTGATTACATTTTTGTTTTTGCAGGAAGATGCTAGAAATATTCAAGATACCGGTACTCAAAATATTAATCAGTCTCCCAATCAACATACATGGTTGGATGATGGGAAGAAACTATCAAGTAATGGGGAGAGCAGTATAATATTTCTTTCCCCCCAAAAGAAGAGCAAGAAAAGATAAATCCTTTACGTCCTATTCAAAATGTGAAGAAGAAGCATATGCTATTTTACAAAGTGCAGTTCAGAGAGATGATTGTTTAACATATGGAGAGCATGTAGCAAATGAACTGCAAAATCTTAAGCCTAAAGCACGCACTATTGTCAAGCACCTAGTTAATAATATACTATTTGATGCAGCTGTGGGCAAGTATGGTGCTGAGAATGTGACAACTACTTCCAATCCTAATTGTGATAATGAAAGTAACTATTCGTTGTCTTGTCCTGCTTCTTTGCTTCACTCAGAGTCTATGTTTATGGTAGAAGGACGACAAGAAGAAAATTCAGAGTTTGGAATGTTGTCTGAGTTTCTAAATATGGCAACATCAATAATAAATAAATTTTTGTATTTTGTAAAATGTATTTTTCAATGTTTTGTGCAAATAAATAAATGGTAACAAATTTTAAGCTATTGGCCTAGTCAATATTTTCTTAGTTCTTACCTTAACAAAATCGTGTAAGATGTTGATCAGTGCTTTACATACTTTTGGAATAATTCGTGTAATACTTGGTTCAGAGATCCAAAAGAGGTACACAAGTGAATAATAGCTATCTCGTGTAGCTAAATACGTCAATGTCAACAAGACTCTCACATCTGCTGGTATTGCGTCACGACAGTTGGTGTCTGCTTTTTTTACAAATGGCGTGACCTTTTCTACCAAGTATTCAAAATCTTCTCTGCTCATCTGTGCAAAAATTTTTAATAACCTTTCATTGTTGGAAACTAATTTTTTTAAAAATTCCTCCTGAGATTCTTGACCTCCAACAAATAATTCTCTTCTCTATAATCTTGGCTTTCTTCTTGTACTATTAGCTATAACCAAATATGCAGCTGCTGCTATAGTTTCTAATGACATGACGCACACTACTGGTGTTGCTTCAATTGAATAGGTTTAGCCGCATGCTGCAAACAAAGGCAAGAAGGTGAATGCGTCATTTGGTGACAGGTTTCTATGCGACATCTAATTTGTGGTATAGTTTGAAGTCGCACATCACATCAGGTGACACTAGAAAATATGTAGCATGCTACAAGTTGCTTACTGTTGCTTCAATGGAATTGCGCCTTTAAGAAATTACACTTTTTATATATAGGAACATGGAATCCCAGAATTTATTGAAGACATATCTGAGGTGTGTTTATTTGGTAAACTTTTTTTTCCATTTTACACTATTATTATAAAGTCCAGCTATTTTTTAGGATTTGATCTTTTGCTGGCAGCCATGCAGTTAGTTTTGGTCATGCAATGAAACTTTTGTAATTTAGTCTTCCCTAATTAGTAATTTACAATAATGGAGAACAATTATTTTAAAACTACTGTAGGATTTTTTAAATTTTGGTAATGGCATTCCATTATAAACCAGAAAATATTTGGGGACAACTGGATAGTTTAAAAGTTTACATTTATAGGATTGAACTGTCTTCCCCCAAAAGCAGTCATTATTGACTCTTGTTTTCCAAAATCATCAAACAGGATTGTTATGGAAATTTTTTGGTTGATTTCTTAATTTTATGGCTGAGATTAGAAAACTCAAGCCTGGATATTTCACAAATAAGAGAAAAGGATGTTACAGCTTTGTTGACATTAGACAACCCCGGTTGATCTCTCTAATAATTTATTAGGTAGTAACTACACTAAATTTAAATTTCTGTTAATTTTGTGTAATTTAATATTTAAATTTAATGAACTTTTTAATAACATAACCTTTCTGCAGTTCTTCACCTATAGTATAAATTCCTATTAAAAATTATGTATTTTGAAATTTTCCTTAATAATCTGAATTATAGAAGTTTTTGGTATTTAATTCCAACCTGTACTAATAGTTTGGTGTTAATAATAATAATTATTTTTGTTATTCAGTGTTGTTAATAAAAATTTATATTGTCAATAAATAATTACTGTCTGTACTGAGAATACAATTAATAATAGTAATAACAGTTATTTAAAAATCCAACTAGGCAAGTCCACAAGTGAGGATTTGATTTAGATTCTCGCATTCCTTGTTTTTGTACTCGATTCTGTAACATGACCACTGAAAACTAACATAAAAGATTAAAAGACTGTTGAATAACATGAATAAAAGGTATTCAAATTAAACAAGGTTTCTGTAATGCTAGCCACACGTTCACATGCAGAAACATACAAACTGTACATTTGAAACAGGTTGAACACAACAATGAATGGCTGATACGTACTTGGTTCATACAGAATTTTTGAAAGAGGTGTTGTTGGTGTTTTCCCGAAGTGATAGTTTTCATTACCAGAAATTGTGAGGATTTCTGAAAAAAAAAAGAATATTTAATGTCTTTATTTACATAGTTGTAGCTTGTTTGTGACAAGTTGAATAATGTTTATAATTTTAAAGTCATATTTCAGTTGTTTTGAAATATGAAATTTATTTAGAAATAAAGAAAAGTGAAACAGTATTTTATTATCTAAAAATAATAGTACAGGGGAAATTCCATAAAACAGAAGTGTCAAATTTACAGGATAAAATGTGAAAACCGCTAAAACAATAGATCAGTACCCAGTGGCATAACTCTTTTTTCTAGGCCCTCCCGCAGGAATCTTTTGTGGGCACCCCCTACTATCCTTACTTAATTTATCCTGACATGATCCATTTTGAATACTAACCCCTACTTGTAGCTGCAGCAGCTACTAAAACTAAAAAACTTTAACAGTATACATTCTCCTCAAGACTCTTCAGGCTGTTTAAAATCTATTCTTCTAAACCTAGATCAGTTTCATTCATTATAAATCCTAAAAAGTTTTCATTAATTTTTAAGTCCTGCTTTATCTTCAGAAATTGACACATTTCTGCTTGTTTGACTCAGTCGATACTTCCTGGTAATATATTGTGTAGTATCCATTATTACACAAAAAACTGAGCAGATTGAACTGTTTCAAAATAATATTTTCAACTTTTTTATATAAAAGCTGAACGAGTTAATTTTGGATTTTTGGACTCATATACTTTTCCCTTTTCTTTGGACCACTGATAAGCTCTTGAAAAAATGGATTGTACTTACTCAAAAGATTAATAACTGCCAAAACGTTTATGCTATTGGGCTGGCCTATCTTCTCTTTATGGCCTGTAAAGACTTAATTTGAAGCTCCCAATGTCACAGTAACATTTACAATAATCCAGCACTTTAACCAATTTATTAGTTTCTAAATACAACTATTTCACTAACGACTTAAAACACAAAGTTTTTATGAGTAAAAACATAAAGTTTTACCTTTTACAACCAGAACCGGTTTTCACTATTAAAACTATTTCACTAACTAACAAACATTCCGAGTCATTAGTGAAATAGTTGTATTTAGTTAAGTAACAGACACGTCATGGACAACGAAATCCAAGAATTGTTAGTTTCCTTTCGTAGCTCATAATGAATAACAATGCAATACAGGTCTAGCTGATGGCCTTAGTTATTCTTAACTGCAATCATTGCTCTATTATGCAATTAATCAAATAATGTATATTCTTAAAGTACATCGTTATGTACAGATAGATTACAGTAAAAAAAAAGTACCGGTATTCATTTTTGATGTTAAATATATACGGGGAAATTTGATTTTATTTAAGTCCAATGGTTTATACTCATTCTTAAAAAATTAAGGGAAATGTTTGCACAGCCTTCTGCATTGCAGGCCTGGCCGTTATGTCACTGTCACTTTTGAAAGAACATAAGAGGATGGAGAATGATAGGAATAATATATTGACTATAATGTCTCACCTTTGTGGACTGAAAGAGTTTTTCTGACTTAAAAAGCAGTGGTATTTTCAGATTCAAAATTTCTCATTCAAACAATAGCAGCCAACCAACCATCTGATTTAATTGCATGAGAAAGCCACAAAAGCCACACTAACTTCAAAAACTGAGAAATATGGTCTTTCTATAAAGTATCCCGTAGCTTCAAAATGTACATCATTTTGTATGTGTTTCATTTTTCAGTCTGCTTGCAAAATTAGTCTAAAAATTGTTACAATGTTAGAAACTTAATTCAGTCATCTTTGTACCAGAATTATCTACAACTGATTATTATTAAAACCATTGTGTCTGTAAAGTTAGACTGGAATATAAATTGTTAAAATGATTTCATTCTAAATAATGTTTTAGTACAGTTTGAAGAACTGTTGTTGTGGTGAGTCATGTTATTATGTAATAAATGTTCTTCATATGTAGATTATGTTTTCATTGCTTACGTGTTCTGCTTCTTGTTAAGTTAGTCACTTTCTTTGTCTCTTCAGTTTTTTCTGGATCAGTTTCAAACCAAGGACAGTTGATGCATTTACTGGAAGGAGAAAATTTTTTATTGATTAAGGTACTAATGGGTACAAATAAACTTTAAAAATGTATAGTGTTAGGTGTGAAACTATTGAGTATTGTGCTTTTGTTCTGTTGTCATAAAAAAAAATGGGTGTGTCATAGGAAATTCTACAAGTAAAAACTTCAGTGTTGAGTGGCGAGTGAACTGATTCAATGTGTAAAAGCTTGCTCGTATGTATTCAGAGTAAGAGAGATTTTGCTATAAAGAATTAAGATTCAAATAATAGTGAACATACAATTAAATTAAATGAATAGTAGCATTTATATATATATTGTTATAAGAAAACTATATTTATAATGAACACAAATAGAATCATATCACAAATCATATTATTTTCAGTATACATACATATGCAAACAATATGTAAAAAATAATTTTATTCAATATAACAACTACGATTTACACATTATTTATGCTTTGTATGACGATGGTTGGCGTGTGGACCCTTGGCTTACCTGCTGCCTCTCCCCCATTATAATACTTCCTCCCGGGCTCGACAGCAGCTAATTGCCGCGTGAGTCACCTCACTGTGCGTCCAGTATGAAACAATTTTTTTTTGCCTCACCCAATACTGGTAAAATTTTGTTATATTTGAAATCAGCGAAATAATACGATGAAAATGACACCAAACACGACAAAAAAATATTAAATTTTAAGGTGTTTCAAGGTAAAAGCTCGACAACTACTTTAATACACATCTTCAGTGCATAGTGCTTTATAACGCCCAATTTTTAATATTCCTTAGTCGTGTTTGGTGTCATTTTCATCGTATTATTATGCTGATTTCAAATATAACAAAATTTTACCAGTATTGGGTGAGGCAAAACAAAATTGTTTCATACTGGACATACAGTGAGGTGACTCATGCGGCAATTAGCTGCTGTGGAGCCCGGGCGGAAGTATTACAGTGGGGGAGAGGCAGCAGGTAGGCTAAGGGTCCACATGCCAACCATCGTCATGCAGAGCATAGTTGAAAATTAGAATGTGATTTCCTCAGTATAATAATTCAAGTTAAAAATAAAAATTAAAAAGATTATTGCTTTAATTAAGTTGATTGTATCATCACTAAATCTTGTTTGGTGTTGTTCTCTGGTGGTGGACCTGAAGTTAACGCTAATGAAATGTGATACACTGATGAAGAAAATGATCTGAGTAGTATGCTCTGGTAGTGGCCGTGAAGTAAACGCCAAACATTTTGTCATAATATGTCATCAAATGCCAAACAGATTAATTAAAGAATAAAATTATTTTTAACATTTACATTATTCTTATAACAGTATTTCAACATTTAAAGTTACTCACATTTTTTAACACGCATGTTTTCAATGGTATCCAAGTCACTTGTGTGAATAGATAACGTAACCATTTCAATTCGCCTTGAGACTTCTGTTTATAGTTGATGGTATGTTTTAAAACATATGCTCCCTCAGATCTTAACAAAAAGTCCCTCATACAGTGTCATTGCTGGTTAAAATTCCAATATGCATTAGTAAGTATGCACCTGGTTGACCAAACGTGAATAGGCGTGCACCTACTAATGCATACAGTGCAGTTGCAATTGGAATTTAAAACAGTGATTACTTCGTATGAGGTTCTTTTTTTTAAAGATCTAATGATGAGACATATGCTTTAAAACAGTTATAAACAAGAAGTCACAAGCTGGACTGAAAACTTTACATTCTTTAAAATATTACGCTTTGGTTAAAGTACACATATTTGTGGCAGTGGGGAAAAGAGGTTTGATAGACCTGGCAACACTGCTTTATCGTTTCAGCTAGTTCGTGATGCATTGAGTCAATTTACTGCTGTAGGAACACGAGGTGTAAGGAAGTGAGCCAGGCACCGTAGTGCCATAAATAAAGTTCTCGCTTCAATTAGTAACACAACATGCTACTATAACATCACCTCAACACAGTGCTACATTATGTTTGGTTTCTCCACATTACCAATGGATGACTTTATTTATGCCTAAGTAATTCATTTTAAGGTTGTGGTAGTAATACGTCCCTCTAGTGGAATGGATACCAATAGCGACCATAGCAGTTCACTATTAGAGCAAGACGATTATGTTACCAGCACAGTGTGTATCTTTTGTGGAGATGGAGAACTCTATAAATCTAGTGGGTGCATAGTTGGAATACCTTGTTTCTGGCTTGAACAGAGTGTACTCATCAATAAAGGTATGATCTCCTGGGTGTGAACTACTTGAATTGACATCTCAGGTTGCGACTTTAGCTAGTGACCAAATCTCATAAATGTTTAGTTTCTCAATTGCTTGTACTTGCCACAGAAGTTTATTATTATTTGATGGTTAAAGAAATCAGGGTTATGGCAACTGACTTAATTTTCCATTCCTGCACAAACTGTATTTTCCAATATTTTCTAGAGGGAGCTGATGCTTCATGCTCCTTCGTATTCCCCCACTCCCTATATAATTGGAAACACTTGTATAGGGTACTTTTATAATTTTGTATAAATTATTGTTGCAACAGGTCATATTTCTGTTCTGTACAATTTAACATTCTTCACAGAACAGATAAAATAAATGACCAAATATGACCAAATAATTATTCGAACATATCACACCCCACACACACAATATCGGTCTTTCGAAAATCGATACCGCTGCCAACAACAAGATGGACAGTGCTCCCAAAGGCAGCCTCTGAAGAAGCTTTTTCAAAGAGAAAACCAGTTCAGGTTATAAGGTAAAACTTTACGTTTTTACCCATAAAAAACTTTTTGTGTGCTGAGTCGTTAGTGAAATAATTATATTCAGTTAAGTAACGGACACGTCATGGACAACGAAATCCAAGAATTTAACTCAGCAAGATGAGCTATAGTCCAAACCTACACATTCACAATATTGAAGGTTAGAAAGATCGTTACGCACATAACATTCAACAGAACACTCAACAAATCAATCATACCAAAATACACACAAATCAAAATCAAACACAACAATCAGGTCGCTCAATAACACAAAACATTGCACAAAGAACATACATAAAAGACTCCATAAAACAGTTATACAAGAAAAAAGACGCTCTCAACCGCAAAGCATTGATGCTACGCCTACAGATCGCCAACATATACAGACACAATTACATCACTGAATTAATACATCACACAAATGACTGGACAAAAAAACAAATACAAAACATACGTACAAAACACGAGAGAAAAATAAAAAAACCTGACACCAATCAGCACAAATATAATTCCTTCACACAAATTCTACCCACATACAGTAAACCTCACAGACGTCACAATCACTAAAAACGAACAAACACTCCTTGATAAAGGCCTAAAACATAACCTACACTACAAACAAAACAACCAAACACTAACAAAACTCACAGTTGACACTGAAACAAATATATAAAACACAGCACCAGAACATCTAGACACACTAAGACATAATGCAAACGATATAATAGGAGCACATAAGACATCAGACAACAAGAACCATACCTCAGAAATACACACAGCCATCAAACTGAGAGAAAAGGCACACAAACACAACTACAAATTTATAAATTCTGACAAAGGCAATACGACTGTAATCATCTCCACAAACGACCTACACAACAAAGTACAATACTTCATGGAACAGAACAACATCACAGCACAGAACTAAAACACGACCACACTGACAGATACCAAAACACAGTAAAACAACTAATCAACAAAGCCAAACACATAATGACACACAAACAAAAGCCCTACATGAGACAAATCCGACCATCAGCCCCTACCCTCCAAGCGTTTCCCAAAATCCATAAAGAAGAAATTCCAATCCACCCCATTATCAATTACTGTAATGCCCCTGCATACAAACTCGCAAAACATCTAGACAAGATTATCAGACACACACAACTAGACAAGAACATTACAGTAAGAAACAACACAGACCTAGTTACAAAAATAAAAAACATACAGATCTCCCATAATGCCACATTAGCCTCCTTTGACATTAAAAACCTGTACACAAACATCCCCATCTCTGAAACAATCACCATCCTACAAAACAAACTCAAACAGAACAACACACCAGACAAACTTATCAATGAAATAACACACTCTGAACATTATCACAAAACAAAACCACTTCACATATAACAATAAATTTTATACACAGAATGATGGTCTACCCATGGGCTCACTCATATCCAGCATTCTAGCAGAAGTCTTCCTCCAACACTTAGAAGCAACAAAAATCCTTACAAACAATGACAGACACTCACATAAAATACTATATTGGCACAGATACGTTGATGACATTCTAATACTATACAGGGGAAACAAAAGACAATGTGAACAGTTACTAACACACATAAACAAAATACATAAAAACATAACCTTTACTGCCGAATACGAACACAACAATAGCATAAACTTCTTAGACCTATCCATCACAAAACTTGAACACAGGCACACATTCAGTATATACAGAAAACCGACTACAACTTATACACTAATACACAACTCCTCCAATCACCCAATACAACACAAACTGGCTGCCTTCAGAACCATGATACATAGACTCAACAACATCCCCCTAATGCATAAATCACATGCATTATTCGAACATATCACACCCCACACATACACACCGCCAACAACAAGACGGACAGTGCTCCCAATGGCAGCCTCTGAAGAAGCTTTTTAAAAGTGAAAACCAGTTCAGGTTGTAAGGTAAAACTTTACGTTTTTACCCATAAAAAACTTTGTGTGCCGAGTCGGTAGTGAAATAATTATAAAGTAACGGACACTCATGGACAACGAAATCCAACAATAAATGACCACTTTTTAATTTCTTTTATTGATACTTTTATTCTATACTGAATCATATGCAAAGTATTTCAACAGGAAAGGTCACTATTCTGGGAGGTGATTGTGGAGCTAGAAATAAGAAAAAAGTCATATAAATATAGGTTTGGAAATCCTTTGTTCTCTAGTTATGGTCTGATAAAATAAAATAAATGATTTTATTTAATGAAATTATTATTTATTTCTCCAAGATGAAAGTATAAGATACCTGTATCAGACCTGGTTGAGTCAGTTTTCACAACAAAACCCATCGGGAGCAATATCAATATAAATCAAGATTGGGGTAACATCAGAGACGTCATATCACAAGCAGCATTTGAAGCATTGGGGATGAGACGTATAAGGTATGGAAACTGAGGCCTACAGGTATGGGATGACGATATTAGACAAATAGTAGATGCTAAAAAGCAGGCATACCTGAAACATCTAGCCTTAAACACTGCTCAGACAAGGTGTGATTATAAGCAGTGCTCTGCCATTGCCAGAAGAGAAGTCAAGAAAATCAAGCGAAGTTCATGGAATAAATATGTAAGCGATTAGAACATGATGTACATGGCAATCAGGACATGGCTTACAAAATATTAAGGCATTTAAATCAAATGTAAAGGGATAACCTGAAGGTCAGTAATATCTCAGAATAACAATGGCTTAAATACTATGAGCAGCTATGGACCCAGGATGAACTGGAAGAAACAACCTTTGCTGATATCAGTGATTGTGAAGGCCCATAACAATGGTGAATGTTAGCTGCCTACACCGCTGTAAGAATAGAAAAGCACCGGGCACTGATGGGCTGAACGTGGAGCTTGTAAAGTGTGCACCAGCTTGTTGCTGCAGTTCATTAATCTATGCTGGACCACTGGTCATGTTCCTGATGACTGGCGGATTGCAAAGATAATTCCCATATTCAAAAAAGGTGATTGTAATGACTGCAGGAACTACAGAGGAGTCAGCCTTCTTAATACTTCATATAAATTATATGCATCTATATTAAGAACACGGCTGAATGCAATAACGGAGACAATGCTCTCTGATGCCCAGAACGGTTTCAGGAAGGGCAGATCATGTTTATATTGTATATTTATAATAGCCCAGCTCATTGAAAAGCGTAGATTGTATCAGCTACCCACATACACAGCTTTCATCGACTTCGAGAAAGTGTTTGACAGAGTGAATCAGAGCAAGCTCTGGGCAGTAATGGCAAGGAAAGGGATCCCACAACATCTAATTAGAGCAGTAGAGAGTCTTTATGTGGAGAATAAAATCTTAATAGAAGCAGGGAAACCGAGAACAGCTCCTAGAGTTGGCTTGATCAATTGTGGAGTACGACAAGGGTGTCCATATTACCTTCTGTTTTTAATTTATATATTGACGATGTCACACAAAACTTCCTGAACATTTTATGATTGGTCACTCTGCAATTGACATTTTGTTGTTTGCGGACGATCAGCCTATTCTGTCGGACTCTAAAAACAGATTGCAGATGGGTATACTGCGATAAAACAAATGTTAGGCATAGTAATAATGCAACAACATAGTCACTTATCTGGAGCAAGGTTGTATATTTTAAGACAAAAATTTTATATGCTTTGTAGTTCACAAAATATTTATTTTCTTGCAAAATTGTCTCTGAAATCAGATTGATCTGATTTTTTAAAAGAAATGTCAATTTGTTACTTGGATGTGTTTTCGTGGGTTGATTCGTCTTACTGCCAGTCCTGTGAATCGCCGCAATTTGCTCCTCTCTCGTCTCCTCCTTTCTGCACACTCCCGCTTCGCTGGAGCTCCTCTTGTATGCGCGCACGCCGTCACACCGGTAATCAGTCTAATCTTATCTCAGGGCACAAATTGGGTTGTAATTTAATCTTACTTATTTTTGGTGCTTTAAGCGTGCACCTTCCCGCGTCTTGAGGTGTCCTCACGATCACATAGGAGTATCCCGGATGGATAAACCTTCCCTATCGGAAATCTTGACTCACGCGATACTAGCACTGTTTAACAATATTGAATAGCTTATTTTTTATAATGAGTTCGTACCCAGTCAAGGTATCAGCAACGGGTAACTTGTCGCTAAACTGACCCTGATCACTCGTACAAAAACATGTTTCTGCACGAAAAACTCGCACAGAGAGCACGTATGTAATATTCGAGCTGCAGGATGGAACTAACTAGATATTCGTCGGCGGAGAGACCCAATCTTAATGGAAATTGGGGCTGCTGATTGATTGAAACAGCTTATCACGCGATTGATGGCTACAACTGATAGACGATTTCTTGAAATGATTTGCAGATTTCTGCAGAAGCAGGTATAGATTTTATCTATGAATTTTCGGACTTCTTGAAGATAAGGACTTTACAGGAACTGCTTTTAACTAACAAAATCCCTATTAACATACTACGTAGCAAGTCTCTGACACCCAGAAAATACAGCGCTATTTAAGATACTTGTCCAAATCTCAGTTCGGTACGCTCATTTATACTGGAGCTATTCATACAAATACGAAGGACACGCGCACTCGCATCTTTAACTCACACATGACATGATCACAAATACATTTATGGGCATTTTAATACATAATAGTCTTTTACCAAATTCTTATTTCAATACTTACATCTAATTTACATATTCAGATAAAAATCAAATTTTAACATGTCTATAACGTCATAACCTGTTATAACAGCATGTAGTCCTGGCTACATTTCCCTTACAGCAATGTTCTATTGCAGGAATATCCCCTCCTCGGATAAAAAAAATTTGTTTACACAAACACAAATTTTTTTTTTAACCAAAAAATAATACCAATTCCTTTCTTTTTTAAACACATAATCAAACTCATAATAAATAAATAAATAAATATATACTCCTTGCTAAACTAAAACATTTTCTTCCAAAAAATTTTGACACCTGTCAGTTCCAATATAAATAAACACAAGCACGAGGTTGATAATCTGTTATCAAGGGTTAGAGAGATAAGCTAGTATGAACAGTTCATGACGTCATAATACCTACTGTCCAGCCGCACACTTCTCAACATATTTACCCACATGGTTCAAACAAACATGAATTTACACAATTTACTTACTTTAACAATTACTTTATGACACTCATACTTTAATATACCCAGATATATGTGAACGTTAATTTTTGACATAGTACTTGCGTAATGACTACGCATGGAATTTGCCAATAGTTTTGTTAGTATTTTGATTTGTAACAATGTAGGTTTGCTTTCCCACTTGTTCAGTTAACATAAATGGACCATTGTAAAGTCTATTGAACTTAGCTGTGGTATTATCAATATTGCTACTTGCATTTAAAGCTTTTAGTAAAATTAACTCGCCTACTCTGAACGATTGCAGCTTATGGTCACCATTAAATTTTTCTGACCGCTGTTCGGCAAATTTCCTCTCCTTTGCATCCAAACGTAACTTCGCTTGGCGTCGGCAAATTTTGAGTAGCTACCCTTTTTATATTATAATCACTCCAGCCACGCTTTGGTTGGACATCTGACTGCAGTTCCGATGGCGTATATCCAGTCGTGATATTGTAACACCCATTTATGGCGTTCTCAAAAAACTCCAGATACTCTGGCCACTTGCTTTGGTTATTGTTACAATAAATCCTGAATAAACGACCAAGTTCTCTATTCACCCTCTCAGCGAGATTCCCTTGGGGTCTACGAATGGCTGTTAGAACTGCTTGAATGCCCCTCTTCTCTAATTCGGCTTTCCATTTTTTATTCTGGAATTGCGTACCCTGATCAGACAGGATCTTTTTTACATGACCATATTTTGGGATGTACTTTTCCAAAATTATCCTCAGTACCGCATCTGTTGTGGGCCTACCTACCGCATAAAGACTAACATTCTTAGTGAAGGCATCCGTACACACCACCAGATTTCTCATCCCCCTCGCCGCACGTGGTAATGGTCCAAGGAAATCAATGCATAGTAATTCATTTTTTTCATGCATAACGATGTTTCCCATCTCCACATATGTGTGTTGGTTAGGATGTTTGGCTGTCTGGCAGGTGTGGCAGGTACGAAGTACTGATTTAACTTTTCTGGCCATGTTCGTCCATATAAAATCTTCCCGCAGTGTCAGGTAGCATTTGTAAGCCCCAGCATGAGCAAGGCTTTCATGGCATGCCCATGTTAGTTCCTCAGTGAGATGGTCGGGAACCACAATTTTCCATTGTCCGTCAATCAGCTTGTACAAAATATTGTTAACAATCTGGAACTTTGGACTTTCGGTAATTTGTATGTCGTTTATTATTTTTCCAATTGTGTCGTCACGTTGTTGTTCAACATTTACGTTCCTTAAATTATTTTTAATTTCATTTGGTAAAGCATACTTTATCGCCAAGATTTGTATTTCATTCTTATCTGACGAAATAGTTTTCTGACGTCTCTTTATCAGCTAGTTTAATTTGTTCCCTTGACTCGAGGTTAATTGCTCTGGGTTATTACTATTATCTTTGTTATTGTTTACAACTAGCTTGTCCAACGGCTTGGTTATGTGAATGTACTTCACTTCAGATTGCTTATCAACGTGATTATTTCCTAATACTATCCTATATTGATTATTATTAACTGTACACGCTAATTCATTTTTATTAAAATAAATGATGGCATTTATTTTTTTTAAAGTGTCTGTTCCTATGATGACATCGTAAATTAAATCCTTAACAACTAATACTGGTGTTTCAAGCTCCATACCTTGCGATGAAATGGTTATGTACGCTTGCTTATTCACTTTTTGAACTTCGTTTGTGGCTGTCTTAATAGTTGTATTATTAATCGGTAATATCGGTACTTTCTTAAACTCTACTGTGTTCTTATTGATAAAATTTTCACTGATCAATGAGATCTGAGCACCACTGTCTATTAAAACATTTCCCTTACAGTTAATGTATCCTAGCTTTTAATACATTACATCTACTATCTAACTTATCACTATCCCTATCACATCCTTAGTTACATCGTCATTACTGTCACTTATAAGTTCATTGCGTACATCATTAGGGTATACCCCAGATACACAGTAGGTTCTACTCATGTTATTATTTTCTATGTTTTCATTGAATTTCTGATTCTGACTGGTACTTTGTTTATTATTATTATTATTTTTTTTTTTTATTTGTTTTGTCTTTGGTTATAGTCGCGACTTTATGACTAGTTGGGTGAATTTTGTTCGCGATCCGGCTTTTTCCATTGCTTATTTCTATATTCATTTTGTTTTGGTGTATTATTGATGTTTACCTTTGTGTGTGTATTGTATGTTTCAGGATTCCCGTCTACATTCTCCCATTTTGATATTAACAACAGCAGGTCTTCTAATGTTTTGATTCCTTGTGTAATTACAGCTGCTTGTATTCCCCTGTTGAAATGATGTGCTAGTTTGCTGAGAATTTCAGCTTCTGATACTACCGGCTCCAGGTGTTTCGCCTTGGCTACAAGCTGGATCAAGTATTTCTCCTTACTTCCCTTGCCTGGAGTATACTTACCAAACTCCAGCTGTACGCGTACTTTCCGCTGGATTTCGTCGTTCCAATACCTTGCTTTAAAGTGGTTAACTAGATCTTCATATACCACAATTTTATCTTGGACGATCGAAAACCATTCAGCCGCTGTGCCCTTTAACTGACGCACCACCCAGTTTATTTTGTCAACATCACTAAGTTGTCAGCAATGTGCTCCATATTACGCTGGCATTGCTTAAGGAATTGTATGGGATTTTCATGCTCGAGGCCATAAAATTTCATGTACGTGTTGATGTCGTCATGTGCTTTGTAGGCCTATATATAAGTGACCTGGTTTGCGAGTGGATTAGTCTGTTGTATTTGTTTTACCTTTTGTTCTAAAATTTCTAATTTGTTTTCACAGGTGTTTATGGAATCATTTACCGCGGTCGTCTGCGCTTGCACATGTTCTTCTACTGCTAACACACGAGTCTCACATTCCGTTATACGTGTGTTACTTAATTCTATTGCGGTCTCAAACTCCACGCGGATAGATTGAACCTTTTCTGTTATTTTGCCCTCGGCAACTTCGACGATAGCTTTATTTTGTTTTGCTTGCTCGTGTATGGCAGCGAATATTTTTTTTATTTTGACTTTTACTGTCTTCACATACAATTTTTAAGTTTGCTTGCAATATTTTATTATCTTCGCGTAGCTGTTTATTATCATCCCTTACTGCTTGTATATTTTTATTATTTTCGTCCCGCACGGATTTTAAGTTCTCTTGCAATGCTTGGTTATTTTTATTGCTTTCATCACGTACAGATTGAATATTAGCTAAGATTGCATTTAGTGTAGATTGTAAATCAGCTGATAGACCTTCTGCCATTTTGAACACGATAACAAAACACAACAAACAAAGTTTATCTTAATGTCTTGACTTACGTACGGCACACTTATTCTTATTGTTAACATTTACTGTTCAACTATTCTAAAATATTAGCGCAATGCACAGTAAACAGTCAAAAATCATTCAACACAATGTCTACATAAATCCTTAACCTATACATGCACAAATAAGATAATTCACTCCAGATAACATTCCAATACTAATTTACGATTCTAACCTAAACACTAGTCTTTCTGAGCATATGCAATATTTAAATGATACACACTCTGAAGACAATTTTAATTTCTTGGATTTCGTTGTCCATGACGTGTCCGTTACTTAACTAAATATCACTATAATATTGACGACTCGGAACACTAAGTTTTTTATAAGTAAAAACGTAAAGTTTTACCTTACAGCCTAAACCGGCTTTCACCTATAGAAGGCTTCATCAGAGGCTGTCGTTAGTAGCGCTGTTCATCTTGTTGTTGGCGACGAGATAGTGTTTCGAAAGATCGAAGCTGTGTGTGTGTTGTGAGATGTGTTCGAATAATGCGTGCGATTTGAATTGTGTCTGTTCGTTTAGGATGTCGTTTTTATTTGTTTTTGTGTGTTTGTATATTTCTAATTGTTCTAGAGTGTCTAGTTTTCGGCCTTTTGTGTGTACGTGTAGTATGTTCATGTTATTGTCGATGTTTTTATATGTGTGGTTTGCTTCAATGAGGTGGTTTGCGAAGGTAGATTCTGTAGTGGTGTGGAGTGCTTTTGTGTGTTCAATGTATCTCTGTTTGAAGCTACGTCCTGTCTGGCCTATGTAGAATTTATTGCAATTTGAACAATTTAGTTTATATACACCGGGTAGATCGAATTTGTTTTGTGCTTGGGGCATGCGTTTTGATAGTGTGTGTTCTGTTTTGTTAGTAGTTTTATAAGCGATTCTGTATCCTGCTTTTTTGAATTTGTGGGCAATTTTTTCTGTTTGTTTGTTGATGTATGTTAGTGTTATGAATTTGTTGTTTTCTGTCTTTGTCTGTTGTTTGTTTTGTGTTTTGTGTAGGAGTTTACTGACTATTGTTCTATCATAACCGTTAGATTCTGCTAGATATTTTATCGTGTTTAGTTCGTCTTTGTAGTCTATTTCATCTAAGGGGATGTTTTTAAGTCTATGTATCATGGTTCTAAAAGCAGCTAGTTTGTGTTGTATTGGGTGATTGGAGGTGTTGTGTATTAGTGTGTCAGTTGTAGTTGGTTTTCTGTATATACTGAATTTGTGCCTGTGTTCTAGTTTTGTGATGGAGAGGTCTAAGAAGTTTATGGTATTGTTGTGTTCATATTCGGCAGTGAAGGTTATGTTTTTATGTATTTTGTTTATGTGCGTTAGTAACTGTTCACATTGTCTTTTGTTTCCCCTGTATAGTATTAGAATGTCATCAACGTATCTGTGCCAATATAGTATTTTATGTGAGTGTCTGTCATTGTTTGTGAGTATTTTTGTTTTTTCTAAGTGTTGGAGGAAGACTTCTGCTAGAATGCTGGATATGGGGGAGCCCATGGGTAGGCCATCGTTCTGTGTGTAGTATTTATTGTTATAAGTAAAGTAGTTTTGTTTTAATTTATCAAAATTTTATTTTGATTTAGTTTACAATTTTAATATATCTAAACACTACACAATTTTTTTTATAACATACTATTTTGTCGTGCCAAAAACATTGGGTATTGCAATTTAATAATATGTAACAAGTTATTTAATATATTTCTTGCATTTTTCGAGCCCCATCTTTGCAAGCGCCATTTAATATGCGACAAAACAAATGTTAGGCATAGTAATAATGGAACAACATACACAGTTATCTGGAGCAAGGTTGTATATTTTAAGACAAAATTTTTATATGCTTTGTAGTTCACAAAATTGTCTCTGAAATCAGAATGATCTGATTTTTTAAAAGAAATGTCAATTTGTTACTTGCATGTTGTTTTCTTGGGTTGATTCGTCTTACTGCCAGTCCTGTGAATTGCCGCAATTTGCTCCTCTCTCGTCTCCTCCTTTCTGCACACTCCCGCTTCGCTGGAGCTCCTCTTGTACGCGCGCACGCCGTCACACCGGTAATCAGCCTAATCTTATCTCAGGGCACAAATTGGGTTGTAATTTAATCTTACTTATTTTTGGTGCTTTAAGCGTGCACCTTCCCGCGACTTGAGGTGTCCTCACGATCACATAGGAGTATCCCGGATGGATAAACCTTCCCTATCGGAAATCTTGATTCACGCGATACTAGCACTGTTTAACAATATTGAATAGCTTATTTTTTATAATGAGTTTGTACCCAGTCAAGGTATCAGCAACGGTAACTCGTCGCTAAACTGACCCTGATCACTCGTACAAAAACACGTTTCTGCACGAAAAACTCGCACAGAGAGCACGTCTGTAATATTCGAGCTGCAGGATGGAACTAACTAGATATTCGTCGGCGGAGACCCAATCTTAATGGAAATTGGGGCCGCTGATTGGTTAAACAGCTTATCACGCGATTGATGGCTACAACTGATAGATGATTTCTTGAAACGATTTGCAGATTTCTGCAGAAGCAGGTACAGATTTTACCTATGAATTTTCGGACTTCTTGAAGATAATGACTTTACAGGAAATGGTTTTTACTAACAAAATCCCTATTAACACACTACGTAGCAAGTCTGACACCCAGAAAATACAGCGCTATTTAAGATACTTGCGCTGTCCAAATCTCAGTTCAGTACGCTCATTTATACTGGAGCTATTCATACAAATATGAAGGACACGTGCACTCGCACCTTAAACTCACACATGACGTGATCACAAATACATTTATGGGCATTTTAATACATAATAATCTTTTACCCAATTCTTATTTCAATACTTACATCTAATTTACATATTCAGATAAAAATCAAATTTTAACATGTCTATAACATCATAACCTGTTATAACAGCATGTAGTCCTGGCTACATTTCCCTTACTGCAATGTTCTATTGCAATACATGTATTAAATTGAATCTGCAAAGACTCTGGATTTAACATATCCACACTTAAGTCCAAGGTGATGGCTTTTCGTGGAACTGATTCCGTATGGGCAAAAATTGTTATAGATGGTACTGTCCTGGAACAATTTTGAATACCTGGGCTACAGTGTGTGTTATAAAGCAAGCAACGACATTGTGAATAAGTTGCATAAGTTCGACCTTACGTGCGGGACCATTAGGTGAACCCCTTAAGTCGGCAAGTAAAAAACATCTCAAATTCTACAGGTGATGGCTCTTCCCACACTTCTTTATAGGTCTGAGAATTTGACTTTAATGAAAGGCCAGGCCAGTTGCATCCATAGCTGAAATGAGATTTCTCAGGCACGTGGCAGGGCATACTCTCCATGATCATAGAAGAAACACAGATATCTGTCAGGAACTGAATATTATGAGTATACTTGACAGGATCACCCAGTATTGGCTGAATTGGTGGGAACAACTTTGCCGAATGGATGACTGCTGCAACCCCAAACAAGTATGGAACTATAAGCCGAAGGGACAGAGAGGTGTGGGACGTCCAAGGAAGCGCTAGAGTGACCAACTCTAATCTTTCCCTATTTGAGACTGGCACAAACCATCCTTGGTTTAATATTTGAAGATTATGATGATGATTATTTATTTCTGTTCTGAAGGTAAAATAATGTGGTGAAACATAAACTGTGGGGCGAAAGTAGTGGTTCCATTTCCTGTTTGACCTAAAATATACAGAAAGGAGTTCCAGAGCTGTATCTACTAGTTTCAAGAAAACTAAAAATAAAAAATAAAACTGAAATAAAAAATAAGTTTTTGAATTTGAGTACGCATTCAATGGTGGCAAATGATAATGAGATTCCTTTTGTTTATGTTGTTGATTAAACTCAAGCTTGAATCAATCCAACCCTCTCTCCATCTATTGTTGGGTGGACAGTCACTAAGGTTGGCAAGCCTTAATCTGTTACAAAGCAACATCTGTATATGATTATATACAAGACCAGTCCTCACATCCTGGACTTCTTTACAAATTAACGGAGATCCTACTTCCAGATTGCTACCTTCTTTTGATTGCTAGCTTTCTTTGGAACAGAACATTCTGTGTTAGAGTAGATGGCACTCTTTTTTTTGATGGCTGCTGTATTTCAGGGATGCATCTTAGGCCCCCTGCTTTTTTCTGTGTATGTCAACCACATGCCCAGATTTTCTAAAGCTGGGTTGTCCATGTTTGCCAACAACACGACAGTGAATGGTGTCAATTGTCTTACTGAAACAGCCGTTATCTGGCTCCAGAAACAGTTGAACTCCTACATTGAATTGGCAGAAAAATGGAGGATTGCTATTAATGTGGTCAAGAGCACAGCTGTAGTCTTCTGCAGACACATTCCTAGTAAGTAACAAAACTGTCAATCATGTTTACCAGCTCTCAGGGGCGGATTTACCATTTTGCCGCCCGTAGACAGTATAAATTTGCTGCCCCCCCCACAAATCTCTGTGGGGGGGGTGAGTTTATGGGTTTAATTCAATCCTTCATATTTTCAGTTACCCTAAAATTTGTTCTTTATATAATATTTTCTTATCAATTTGTCTTAATACATTTCTATAGAACAATTTACATAACTACTAGGAAGAGTACAATACACTACTACACAACACAATTTACTACAATTTTGTGTTCAAGTTGGTACAAAATTAAAAAGAAAAGGGAGTTGTAATAATAATAGTCTTTGAAATAATTTTTAATCTTTATGTCATGATTTTTGATGGGCAAAATTATTAATAATATCGGTCAGGACCATCTTCTTTCATAACTCTCCTTCAATGGACAATATGGCCAATGAATTCAAAGGATCTTCTCCTGTGTTAGTGCGTAGATACTTTTTTACTCTTTTGAGGCACGAGAAAGCTCGCTCAGCTAAGCCATTTGAGGCCGCTGTATACACAAACATCCGGAGAGCAATGTCCACGTTGGGAAGACAGACTGGAGCCCATCCTTTCGTATTAGGCAGCAGAGCTTCACAGATGTAGATCTCTTATTTCCCTCCTTGGCAGATCGAAGATCAAGTGGCGTAGGAGTTGAGCAGGTTGAATCTGTTGACGTTTTCCTTTTCATACTCTTCCTGTCTTTCTTGAATCAGAATAATTTAATGTGACTGTTTGTAGGTAAATTTAAAATGTAAAACTTCGTCACTGAACGGTTTCTCGGAATCATCAGGATACTGTTTTATGAAGTGTTCTCCTGCTTTCTTCAAGTTGTCATTATTCATTCGTCAATTTCACTTACAACCTTGAATGTTTTGTTTATTTCAACATATTCATTCTTCCGTTTTTCCAGTTCAGACTTTAGATTGTTGATAATAATGATGAACACATTTACTCTTAGGACTAAAAACCACTTATTCTTCAACATTACCCCTTCCACGTGGTTCATCATCGTACTTTTTTCTCTTGAGCCGACGCTTGTCCTCTTTGTATGCCATTACTTTTTATAGTCACTGAGGCTTTTTTTTTAAAGTAACCATAGTGATTATGTGTTGACTTGAGGAGTTTGATCAATGAGTTGTACAACTGTACCACCATTCTCAGGTCAACATCAATACATTGTAATTTCTTATTTATGTCATTAAGTCTTTGAATTATGAAACCCCATAATTCTGCCATGAAGGCAGCTTCTAGGCTGTTCATTTTTGTAATTAGACCCCTTTCCTCGGCGCGATTAACAGGTTTTTGCATCGTATCTTGTTCAGTTGATTGCAAAGTATGAAGAACATTTTGCCAGTTATTTCGCATTGCTTGACAAGTATCATCTTGTGCAGACCATCGTGTAGAGCTGAGGTTCTTCAGTATAGAACTGGTGTTGAAGTTCTGGTTCATCCGTGGTGGACACTAGGTTTTGAAGTATTTCCCACCTGCTGGTAGACGAACTGAAAAAGTTGTACAATTCTTCCAAAAAAAGAAAAAATTACAGCCCGCATTACAACATTCAGCTGCACATGTTCCCACAAGGTTGAGTGAGTGAGCAGAACAAGGAATAAACTCAGCATGACTATTTATTTCTTTGATTAGGGATTGGAGATCTGAATATACTCCAGACATCTCACTCGCATTGTCATACGACTGTCCCCGACAATTTTTAATGTCCAAGTTGTGTGATTTAAGGACTTTGCAAACAGCATCAAACATTTCTACTGCTTTGTGGCCTGTGTTGGGAAGCAATGTCAGACATCTCTAAACAGGTGAACCATCTTCTTTAACATACCTGATAACTATAGCCAGTTGGTCTGTATGTGAAAGGTCAGGTGTAGAGTCAACAATTAGGGAAAAGTTTTAATTTTGGACATTACTCTTTTAATTTTGGAAATAATTTTGTCTGTAACTGCCTTAGCTATGATAAATAAAATTTTTCGGCAGTTGTTGATGATAAATAAGAAGTTTTACCACTCTCAGGGTAGCCAAACTTGACTATATGAGAAGCAAGGAACGTATCAAACTCTGCTATGGGTTCAAGTAACATCATACAGTTGCCATTGCGACTACTTCCAAACTTTTCTTCATGCCCATGCAGTGACATGCCGTGATGCTAATGGTTTGACTACGATGACAACACGATGAAGAACTTTCTTCCAGTAATTTGTTTTTGCTTCCAACTGTTCTGCCAACTCTTTGTCTATGGGGCCTGTTAAACGCCCTCTTTCATTAAGTGTGGCAACACTGTTCCTATGGTTTATAGAATTTTCTTGCTCTTTAAGTTTAGAAAAACTGTTCTTCAAGTCCGCCTGCAAAAAACTTTGTCACTAGAGCTGTTTGACTTGAAAACAGTAAACAGACAGCACAAAAAAAAAAACAGACACAACCAGTGCTTTCAGAATAAACTAGTCAGATTCAAGGTAATGTTTCACTGTTAGCAAGCCTGCACTGACGCAAACACATTTGAGGTAAGGTATCTAACAGTGCCATCATTATATTCCCTCTTTGATTTTTTTAAAGTCCGCACTAGTGTTCTGTTTAAATCCAAATTTTGCTACATAATCGTGTGTGCTCTCGTTCACTTGCCAATTAATAGGATCAACATCTAAGACCTTCCCTACTTGATTTGATGATATTGCATCATGATTTTTGACGTGAACTGGCTCTGCATTCTTTAAAAATGAAGTTTCCTCCACAGCGGACCTTTCTGGCTGAACACTGTGAACAGTACTCAAAGTAGTCGGTATGACCTTCACTACTATCACAGTTACTGTCGTTATCACTAGAATGTCTCGATTCTTTAAATATTTGGCTTGCCTTGGTTTCTGGAACCAACCCAAAATTCGGTATTGCATGGACAGATCTACATTTATCAATTTGATCTTGAGTGCCCACAACTAAAATCTCTTGATGATCACTTTCAGTAGTTTTTCGCTAGCATTACTGACACTAGTGGCACCAACATCACTAAACTTCAAATCAGAGTTTCCACACGCTTGCGGTTGCGCATCACTAACACTAGCTTACATGATTCGAATAAACTATCAGATTTACGGGTTTAACTTATATTTACGTGTTTACACTTTACCTTTTTTTCTTTTTTCAATTTTGAATATTGTCTGCCACTTAGTCGCTTTCTTCCATCGGCTATTTTCTAAAGGTTCATGCTAAAAACACTGTTAATAATATATTTAATATTCTTCAATATCTACACTGATATTATAAAGAGAGAAACATTATTTGCATCTTAAATTTTAATTCAAATTAAGTTAGAAAACTTTACCTACTCAAAGATGAGTCTGATAGGTGAACATGAACGACAGACACACAAGCGGTATGATAGAATAACAAAATTACACATAAATTAGAATTATTTAGTGTTATTTTCTGTGTTGTATTAAAATGAAAATAAGTACCATCAAGTAACCTCAAAAATGTGTGTCCTACAGCATGTTGTGTTGAAGGATGTTTTAATATTTTCTTTTTTACAATGAATATTAATATAAATACCAACCAATACTAAACCATGTGCACAAAAGCAACTTTTAGCATTACTTCCGATGTTTCATCTGCAATCCGAATCAACGAACTAAAGAATAATAACTGAAGGAAATTCTATTAATAAGTAAACAAACACAATAAGGGGCGGTGGTGGAGTAAATACAAAGTGATAAGACGACTCACACTTTATGCAGAAGTACATACCACGCCAAAATTTACGTGGTACCTGTCAGTGTTGGGTACGAAATTATGCTACGATCACAGTCTGTGGCTGTTAGCAGCTAGTGGCATCCACTGACATTCACTAATGTCAAATTACAGAGTCGGTAAAGGATGTTTGAAATTTGAATGTTGTAACGTCACAGAACGTTCCATAAAAAGAAATCATTTATATAGTTAGTTAGCATAAGAGGAAAGTGAAGTGAACAGTATCGAACCCAAGTAGTCCCAAAAAAATTGTGTAATTTTGTATAATAATTATTTCTATCAACTTGAAAAAACGACCAAACTATGACTAAGACAAAACCCCATATATATTATTAAAGTGAATAAGAGTGGAAAAACCATAAGACACTATAAGAGAGAGAAATAATGTCAGAATCCACCAGAAGAAAGTCAATAATTATTAAGTTTTATAACTATGAATATAGTATTAAAAACTATTTTTTGTGAATAAATGGACATGATCCATTATTATATTATGTGATGTAAATAAAATAAATGTATTAAATGACTTAAATACATTATTAGAAAGAGTTTAAGTTAAAATAAAAATTGTATATTTGCAATGACAAAAAAATACTAATGTGTTGGATTTGAGACCATACACCAAGATTTCATGAAAAAATCAATTATTATCAGATTTAAATAAAAACTATATGTAATTGTCAAGCAGACAATAGTGAACGATTTATCTTAAATAAAGGAAGCTGTCAAATGAATAAAAAGCAGCCAAAATAGCCAAAAACAGTGTTAACTAAAAACATGTAACAGGCATCTAATATTGTATAATTTATGAATTTATTGTTGCCAAAATGCAACCAAACTGTATTAGAAAGCTGTAATATGATATAAAGCAACTATACTAATATACCTGACCAACTTTAACATTGTAATAGTCAAGTCAGCAAAATATTTACTTATACCATGTATGGCTGAAGCCAATTATCCAGTACAAAAATAATCAGATCTGGCAAAATACTTACATAATCCTAACAAAAATAAGATAGAGAGGTACAATACATCAGAATACCTTAATAAGAAACAAACTCAGTTGAAAGTAAAACCAATTCTAAAAGAATTTAACTAATTAGAGTGAGATTTGTCACACCATAAAAAAATGACATCTCAAGACAATCAATGATGCTATGTCATCTTGTGATAAATATAATATATGTACCAAGTAACCAGGTATCACAAAAGATAGACAAAATAATAAACTCTGTGTGTATAGTGGTGAAATAACACATATATTAAGGAAAAAGACTAATCATTGTATTAGAAAACTGACAAGAACCTAGGCCATGAGCAGAGGCCATATAAAATTGTATTTATTTGTGTTTTATTGATGTTAAAATTTGTTTATTTTGTTGTAGGAGAGTAGTAGTAGTAGATGTCCAGCTTGTGAAGGGAACTTTATAACTCCACAACAATTTTTATTATAAATATTGAGTTTTTAATGACTACAACTCAAGGTGAGGGTTGTAAATTATAATGTTTATTAGACTTAAATTAATTAGATACCAATCATATTTAGTATCGCTAGATTCAGTAAAAAACAAGGAATCTAAATACATTAATGGTATACAAATTGTAAGTACTAATGTGAAACTGTTTGATAAATACCAGTGTAAATTTTGAAATATCCATTGTATGAAGAATAAGAAATTCGTTCTAAAAGCTTCTACGGAAGTGAAAATTGTTCTATGACATTCCATTTCGTTTATTCTCGAACAATCTAGAAAGAATTTTTACACAAATATACCGGAAGTCGACGAAAACAGTCATCCCGATTTAGTATAAAAGCGAGACAAAATTTGACCAAAACACACTTGAAGATTGAACTCCAGAACTGATGCATCTCACACAACACTGATCAACGCAGCTAAGGCGAAACCGAGAGGCGAAAAATCGACAAGACACGGCAGGAAGGCTTTTCCCGTACATAGACATAACCGACTGACTTAACCTCAACGAGAGTATACGCCAAAAAATATCGCTGAAATAGAGCAGCGATACGGCAAATTTTAATAGAAAGCACGCAGCCAGAACATCGACGGCCCAGGAGGGTCCCAAACATTTAATAGAGAACGAATTCTGCTGTGTTCGCATTGACTGACTAACGTGACAAATAATTCCCCCGAACGTAAACAAACAATACATCTAAGCCTTCCTCAAAACTGCATGGGAATCAGCGCTGTGGTGGCAGATTTCTGAATCAACGCTAAACAGATGATTCGTAGTGGCGGCGTTTGAACGAGATTTTACTGCCAAACGTTTTGACAAAAAGTGCGGAAAAAGTAACGATCGCAAAAATTGACTTTAAATAGATTCAGTGTACACCCAAAGAGGCGAGATCGAGGAACTACCCGAAGGAAGTGTCCAGTGAGAGAATAAACGACCATTGGAACGTGAGTTACCAAAATTAAAATCATTTGTTACCTGGTTACATTTATCACACAGTTGTACTTTACACGCCACACATACACCTTCAAATCACTTAGTTTTTTTTTTCTTGTAAGGCATCTAATTGATATGTCTTGGTAGTTCAAAGGAGTCACGTCCTGAGAGTAAAGTTTTTTCACATATTAAACTCATGCTTGTCAACTGAGTCAGAATCTGAAATACTTGATTGGACATATAAAAAATTGTCAATGATAACTTGTAAAATTTTTTCTCTCCAATTTTATAATTTTTATGAATGATAGTCCTTCAGACGATTTGTTTGTTGTTTTTTAAGAACCATTAAACTTAATTGATTTTTCAAAGCTAAACTGACTTGTTTAAATTTTTTCGTAGATTTAAAAATTTTATCAATCACATTTAATTTTTTCTTGGAACAAACGCTTCCAAGTGGCGCCCACAAAAAGCATAGTTTTAAGTTGTGTTACAGGACTACATCACTGCAGAGGATCCAGTAAACAGAGTAAGTAACAAAAGTGCGCGGAGGTAACGCCCGACAGATTACAACACTTTTACAATTACAACACCCTATACTTGTTTTACTATAAATTGGCAGCCCAACTAGTGAGGCTTGAAAAAGACGGAACAAGCCCGGCAACTACCAACATATTAAAATGCCGCAACCAAAGGGAAAGAAGGTGAAGAAGACTGCGGAACCCGAGTTAAGTGTGGAAGACGGAGAGGCAGTACAGGTCGAGGAAACAGAATTAGAACCGCCCACACTAGAAATGGAAAGACCGGTACAAACGGCAGGCGAATTGGAGGAACAAACGGGAGAAGAACCCATACAAATGGTAGAACAGACAGAGAAACCCGAACCAGAAAAAATAACAGAGAGCGTAGACGCGAACGTAATAATGATGATGGCGATGCTCCAAAGAATGGAAGAAAATATGAATAGAAATAGACAGGAAGACAAGGAGGAGAATAATAAAAACAGACAGGAAGATAAGGAGAAATTAGATAAAAACATAGAATCTTTAAAGAAGGATATAACCAAGAAAATAGATGACAATGGGAAAAAACTGGAGATATTTCAGGAGGAGAACAAAAAAAGTATAGAGTCCCTGAAAAAAGAAATTAGCATAAAATACGAAACAGTAAACAAAACGATCAATGATAATAAAATCGATAGTGATAGGAAGGTCGAAAACATGGAGAAACAGTTAGAAAGGTTACGGGAGAGAAACAATACACGTTTCGAAAGTATAGAGGAGCAAACAGTAGAGACCAAACAAGATGTTATAAATCTCGAAAACGGTAAGGCAGAACCAAGACGCCATCATGCAGGAGGTAGGAGAAGTCCAGCACATCGCTAACAGGCTGGACGAACAAATAAAATCTAACAAAAATAGTATACTGGAAATAGACCAGAGAGAGAAAAACCTGCAGGAAAGATTAGAGGCGCTGAGAGACACACCAATACTAAACACTCATACGTGTCATGGTGAAAACAGGGAAGTAATCAACTTCCAGGACTACCGACGAAACCCAATGGAATTTTTGGAAAGAATGGAGGAGGTTATTGGGAGAAGTAGAGAAACAAGGTGGGACAGGATAAGAGAGATGCTTGACGAGACGTTTAAAAATACTAAGGATAACTGGTGGATAGCGGTGCGACCAGAAATAACGAATTTAGCAGAGTTTAAACGCCAGTTTAAGGAAAAGTATTGGTCAGAGACCGCACAAAACAGGGTAAGAATGGACATTTTCTATGGCAAATACGACGCGTCCTATGGACAGTCCCCGACGTCTTATTTCCTGGGAAAGGTATGTTTAGCACAGAAGTTGATACCGCCGATCCCAGAAGAATGTTTGGTAAGGCAGTTAGCTGGACATTACAGCTATGGGATCAAGGATGCCCAATTATACCAACAAATTAGCAAAATAGCCGATCTGGCCAAATTATTGGAAAATTGCGAATCCACAGGAAGGTTCCAGGATTACCAACCCCCCAATCGTAAGGTAGAGTACAACAACAATAATAACGGACCAAACCGGAATGGAGGTGGGAACGGTAATAATCTAAACACCAATAATCAGAATAATAATCTCCCACCAAATGGCCGAAATGACAACACTCAGGGCCCAATTAACCGCAACTATCCGGGACCAAACAGAGGTAATTACACCGGGAATAATTACGGTAGGAACTTCCACCAGGGAAACGGTTATCGCGGGAATAATTATAGAGGAGGTAATTATGGTCAACGTAATGGTTATCGCAACGGGGGAAACCAAGGAGGAAGCAATAGGAGAAACCAAAATGAGTACAGGCCCCAGGTAAATTATATGATGGCCGATAATCGACGACCATATCCACCCAATTTACCAAGTTACGGGTATATGACTCAACAGGCGCCAGGTAGCCAGGGTGATATGGCGAATAACCGTCAGCAGTTTTCAGAGGGTAGGAGTAGCGAACCACCCCGAAACGAAAGTAACAACCAACAAGAGCCAAACGCTAATCAAAATAATAATGAGAATCGGGTAACAGTTCACGAAAATCCAGGTTTTTCATTACAGCATAATCAGGCAAGTAAAGATGAAAAACCCCGAGTATTTTATGTAAACCATGTATTGGCAGAAACTGGCCGAGAACCAGATAATGATCCCCAAAATGAAAGTGAGAGAGAGGAGGAATTCCGCTATGCAGAAAAATTATGGCCCAAACATGTGATGAGATGGTAAGGCCATGAAACCAATCGTCCAGAATAAATGTCATAGACCAGGCATTTGAAGGAGTAGAGGTGATAAACATCGAAGGTCGAATATTGAAAAGAGAAGGAATTAAAAAGGAATGGGAATGATAATTAAGGACATAATATAAGGAACACAACCAAAAGGGGTTGAAATAATCAACGTAATTAACCCAAACTGACAAATATAACCCAAATATTACCAAACATGAAAACAATACCTACGAGGTAACTGACACAATTAGGAACAAGGTAAAAGGTACGTATAACCAGACTTCATTAAAAAAGTACCATGATTAAAAAATCGCAAGTCGAATACTCAATCAGTAACCAAGTACCATGACCAAAGACCCAAGTCAAATACAGCACCATAGAGAAGGTACCTTGACTAAACATGTCAACGTGAATTTTTTAACTTAGCCATAATTAGAAAGGAGGTAGAGATTTTTAAATAAATATAAATATTATTGTATTATGATTATTATAAATAAATATTACGAGATGGACACATTCCACCATAGGCAAGATTTATTTCCAATAGCCATGTCAACGTATATTTACCAGCTTACCCGTACTTAGAGAAGGAGAGAGATTATTATTAATAAATATTGCAAACGGACACTTAGTAAAGGAGAAAAGAGGGAGAAATACTGTCATATATTTGATACTAAATGGAAATGATAAATGATAAATGAAAAAAAAAAAAAGGAAAACAGTGTGTTACATAAGGAGGTAATGATGAATATGAATATAGCTATTAACATTGAATGATTTTAAACGATAATTTTAACCTGCGGAGGACGATATATTAATATAATTGTGAATTAATCAGAAGAGTTTAAGAAAGGGAATTTATGTGTAGGAGCCTATGATCTTTGAATATTGTATTTTTTTTTTTATTATTATTATTATTATTTGTTGCAAAGGTGCAATTATTATTTTCTGAACAGGGATGTGTTGCCTCTGATTTCAGTAGTGATAGACAGGAAGGGACAGAGAATGTACGCCATAGCGAGCCACTGTGACTCCCAACCCTCTATGTAAGTTAGGGAATTGATAGGGAATTATATCAAAGATTAATTATAAAACATCAAGGTAAAAAGGAAAGGAATAGGTGATACGACAAAGAACGAACTAGGAATATTGAGTTGGATTAATATATTAAAGGAGTAGTACAGGAATTTAATTATAAGATAAAAGAATGAGATATATTATAGAGATGATAATTTCATCAAAACCAAAGATATGTTTTTCCAAAATTATCAACTTTAACGGTGAGGCATATGTAACGTCACAGAACGTTCCATAAAAAGAAACCATTTATATAGTTAGTTAGCATAAGAGGAAAGTGAAGTGAACAGTATCGAACCCAAGTAGTCCCAAAAAAATTGTGTAATTTTGTATAATAATTATTTCTATCAACTTGAAAAAACGACCAAACTATGACTAAGACAAAACCCCATATATATTATTAAAGTGAATAAGAGTGGAAAAACCATAAGACACTATAAGAGAGAGAAATAATGTCAGAGTCCACCAGAAGAAAGTCAATAATTATTAAGTTTTATAACTATGAATATAGTATTAAAAACTATTTTTTGTGAATAAATGGACATGATCCATTATTATATTATGTGATGTAAATAAAATAAATGTATTAAATGACTTAAATACATTATTAGAAAGAGTTTAAGTTAAAATAAAAATTGTATATTTGCAATGACAAAAAAATACTAATGTGTTGGATTTGAGACCATACACCAAGATTTCATGAAAAAATCAATTATTATCAGATTTAAATAAAAACTATATGTAATTGTCAAGCAGACAATAGTGAACGATTTATCTTAAATAAAGGAAGCTGTCAAATGAATAAAAAGCAGCCAAAATAGCCAAAAACAGTGTTAACTAAAAACATGTAACAGGCATCTAATATTGTATAATTTATGAATTTATTGTTGCCAAAATGCAACCAAACTGTATTAGAAAGCTGTAATATGATATAAAGCAACTATACTAATATACCTGACCAACTTTAACATTGTAATAGTCAAGTCAGCAAAATATTTACTTATACCATGTATGGCTGAAGCCAATTATCCAGTACAAAAATAATCAGATCTGGCAAAATACTTACATAATCCTAACAAAAATAAGATAGAGAGGTACAATACATCAGAATACCTTAATAAGAAACAAACTCAGTTGAAAGTAAAACCAATTCTAAAAGAATTTAACTAATTAGAGTGAGATTTGTCACACCATAAAAAAATGACATCTCAAGACAATCAATGATGCTATGTCATCTTGTGATAAATATAATATATGTACCAAGTAACCAGGTATCACAAAAGATAGACAAAATAATAAACTCTGTGTGTATAGTGGTGAAATAACACATATATTAAGGAAAAAGACTAATCATTGTATTAGAAAACTGACAAGAACCTAGGCCATGAGCAGAGGCCATATAAAATTGTATTTATTTGTGTTTTATTGATGTTAAAATTTGTTTATTTTGTTGTAGGAGAGTAGTAGTAGTAGATGTCCAGCTTGTGAAGGGAACTTTATAACTCCACAACAATTTTTATTATAAATATTGAGTTTTTAATGACTACAACTCAAGGTGAGGGTTGTAAATTATAATGTTTATTAGACTTAAATTAATTAGATACCAATCATATTTAGTATCGCTAGATTCAGTAAAAAACAAGGAATCTAAATACATTAATGGTATACAAATTGTAAGTACTAATGTGAAACTGTTTGATAAATACCAGTGTAAATTTTGAAATATCCATTGTATGAAGAATAAGAAATTCGTTCTAAAAGCTTCTACGGAAGTGAAAATTGTTCTATGACATTCCATTTCGTTTATTCTCGAACAATCTAGAAAGAATTTTTACACAAATATACCGGAAGTCGACGAAAACAGTCATCCCGATTTAGTATAAAAGCGAGACAAAATTTGACCAAAACACACTTGAAGATTGAACTCCAGAACTGATGCATCTCACACAACACTGATCAACGCAGCTAAGGCGAAACCGAGAGGCGAAAAATCGACAAGACACGGCAGGAAGGCTTTTCCCGTACATAGACATAACCGACTGACTTAACCTCAACGAGAGTATACGCCAAAAAGTATCGCTGAAATAGAGCAGCGATACGGCAAATTTTAATAGAAAGCACGCAGCCAGAACGTCGACGGCCCAGGAGGGTCCCAAACATTTAATAGAGAACGAATTCTGCTGTGTTCGCATTGACTGACTAACGTGACAAATAATTCCCCCGAACGTAAACAAACAATACATCTAAGCCTTCCTCAAAACTGCATGGGAATCAGCGCTGTGGTGGCAGATTTCTGAATCAACGCTAAACAGATGATTCGTAGTGGCGGCGTTTGAACGAGATTTTACTGCCAAACGTTTTGACAAAAAGTGCGGAAAAAGTAACGATCGCAAAAATTGACTTTAAATAGATTCAGTGTACACCCAAAGAGGCGAGATCGAGGAACTACCCGAAGGAAGTGTCCAGTGAGAGAATAAACGACCATTGGAACGTGAGTTACCAAAATTAAAATCATTTGTTACCTGGTTACTTTTATCACACAGTTGTACTTTGCACGCCACACATACACCTTCAAATCACTTAGTTTTTTTTTTCTTGTAAGGCATCTAATTGATATGTCTTGGTAGTTCAAAGGAGTCACGTCCTGAGAGTAAAGTTTTTTCACATATTAAACTCATGCTTGTCAACTGAGTCAGAATCTGAAATACTTGATTGGACATATAAAAAATTGTCAATGATAACTTGTAAAATTTTTTCTCTGCAATTTTATAATTTTTATGAATGATAGTCCTTCAGACGATTTGTTTGTTGTTTTTTAAGAACCATTAAACTTAATTGATTTTTCAAAGCTAAACTGACTTGTTTAAATTTTTTCGTAGATTTAAAAATTTTATCAATCACATTTAATTTTTTCTTGGAACAAACGTTTCCAAGTGGCGCCCACAAAAAGCATAGTTTTAAGTTGTGTTACAGGACTACATCACTGCAGAGGATCCAGTAAACAGAGTAAGTAACAAAAGTGCGCGGAGGTAACGCCCGACAGATTACAACACTTTTACAATTACAACACCCTATACTTGTTTTACTATAAATTGGCAGCCCAACTAGTGAGGCTTGAAAAAGACGGAACAAGCCCGGCAACTACCAACATATTAAAATGCCGCAACCAAAGGGAAAGAAGGTGAAGAAGACTGCGGAACCCGAGTTAAGTGTGGAAGACAGAGAGGCAGTACAGGTCGAGGAAACAGAATTAGAACCGCCCACACTAGAAATGGAAAGACCGGTACAAACGGCAGGCGAATTGGAGGAACAAACGGGAGAAGAACCCATACAAATGGTAGAACAGACAGAGAAACCCGAACCAGAAAAAATAACAGAGAGCGTAGACGCGAACGTAATAATGATGATGGCGATGCTCCAAAGAATGGAAGAAAATATGAATAGAAATAGACAGGAAGACAAGGAGGAGAATAATAAAAACAGACAGGAAGATAAGGAGAAATTAGATAAAAACATAGAATCTTTAAAGAAGGATATAACCAAGAAAATAGATGACAATGGGAAAAAACTGGAGATATTTCAGGAGGAGAACAAAAAAAGTATAGAGTCCCTGAAAAAAGAAATTAGCATAAAATACGAAACAGTAAACAAAACGATCAATGATAATAAAATCGATAGTGATAGGAAGGTCGAAAACATGGAGAAACAGTTAGAAAGGTTACGGGAGAGAAACAATACACGTTTCGAAAGTATAGAGGAGCAAACAGTAGAGACCAAACAAGATGTTATAAATCTCGAAAACGGTAAGGCAGAACCAAGACGCCATCATGCAGGAGGTAGGAGAAGTCCAGCACATCGCTAACAGGCTGGACGAACAAATAAAATCTAACAAAAATAGTATACTGGAAATAGACCAGAGAGAGAAAAACCTGCAGGAAAGATTAGAGGCGCTGAGAGACACACCAATACTAAACACTCATACGTGTCATGGTGAAAACAGGGAAGTAATCAACTTCCAGGACTACCGACGAAACCCAATGGAATTTTTGGAAAGAATGGAGGAGGTTATTGGGAGAAGTAGAGAAACAAGGTGGGACAGGATAAGAGAGATGCTTGACGAGACGTTTAAAAATACTAAGGATAACTGGTGGATAGCGGTGCGACCAGAAATAACGAATTTAGCAGAGTTTAAACGCCAGTTTAAGGAAAAGTATTGGTCAGAGACCGCACAAAACAGGGTAAGAATGGACATTTTCTATGGCAAATACGACGCGTCCTATGGACAGTCCCCGACGTCTTATTTCCTGGGAAAGGTATGTTTAGCACAGAAGTTGATACCGCCGATCCCAGAAGAATGTTTGGTAAGGCAGTTAGCTGGACATTACAGCTATGGGATCAAGGATGCCCAATTATACCAACAAATTAGCAAAATAGCCGATCTGGCCAAATTATTGGAAAATTGCGAATCCACAGGAAGGTTCCAGGATTACCAACCCCCCAATCGTAAGGTAGAGTACAACAACAATAATAACGGACCAAACCGGAATGGAGGTGGGAACGGTAATAATCTAAACACCAATAATCAGAATAATAATCTCCCACCAAATGGCCGAAATGACAACACTCAGGGCCCAATTAACCGCAACTATCCGGGACCAAACAGAGGTAATTACACCGGGAATAATTACGGTAGGAACTTCCACCAGGGAAACGGTTATCGCGGGAATAATTATAGAGGAGGTAATTATGGTCAACGTAATGGTTATCGCAACGGGGGAAACCAAGGAGGAAGCAATAGGAGAAACCAAAATGAGTACAGGCCCCAGGTAAATTATATGATGGCCGATAATCGACGACCATATCCACCCAATTTACCAAGTTACGGGTATATGACTCAACAGGCGCCAGGTAGCCAGGGTGATATGGCGAATAACCGTCAGCAGTTTTCAGAGGGTAGGAGTAGCGAACCACCCCGAAACGAAAGTAACAACCAACAAGAGCCAAACGCTAATCAAAATAATAATGAGAATCGGGTAACAGTTCACGAAAATCCAGGTTTTTCATTACAGCATAATCAGGCAAGTAAAGACGAAAAACCCCGAGTATTTTATGTAAACCATGTATTGGCAGAAACTGGCCGAGAACCAGATAATGATCCCCAAAATGAAAGTGAGAGAGAGGAGGAATTCCGCTATGCAGAAAAATTATGGCCCAAACATGTGATGAGATGGTAAGGCCATGAAACCAATCGTCCAGAATAAATGTCATAGACCAGGCATTTGAAGGAGTAGAGGTGATAAACATCGAAGGTCGAATATTGAAAAGAGAAGGAATTAAAAAGGAATGGGAATGATAATTAAGGACATAATATAAGGAACACAACCAAAAGGGGTTGAAATAATCAACGTAATTAACCCAAACTGACAAATATAACCCAAATATTACCAAACATGAAAACAATACCTACGAGGTAACTGACACAATTAGGAACAAGGTAAAAGGTACGTATAACCAGACTTCATTAAAAAAGTACCATGATTAAAAAATCGCAAGTCGAATACTCAATCAGTAACCAAGTACCATGACCAAAGACCCAAGTCAAATACAGCACCATAGAGAAGGTACCTTGACTAAACATGTCAACGTGAATTTTTTAACTTAGCCATAATTAGAAAGGAGGTAGAGATTTTTAAATAAATATAAATATTATTGTATTATGATTATTATAAATAAATATTACGAGATGGACACATTCCACCATAGGCAAGATTTATTTCCAATAGCCATGTCAACGTATATTTACCAGCTTACCCGTACTTAGAGAAGGAGAGAGATTATTATTAATAAATATTGCAAACGGACACTTAGTAAAGGAGAAAAGAGGGAGAAATACTGTCATATATTTGATACTAAATGGAAATGATAAATGATAAATGAAAAAAAAAAAAAGGAAAACAGTGTGTTACATAAGGAGGTAATGATGAATATGAATATAGCTATTAACATTGAATGATTTTAAACGATAATTTTAACCTGCGGAGAACGATATATTAATATAATTGTGAATTAATCAGAAGAGTTTAAGAAAGGGAATTTATGTGTAGGAGCCTATGATCTTTGAATATTGTATTTTTTTTTTTATTATTATTATTATTATTTGTTGCAAAGGTGCAATTATTATTTTCTGAACAGGGATGTGTTGCCTCTGATTTCAGTAGTGATAGACAGGAAGGGACAGAGAATGTACGCCATAGCGAGCCACTCTGACTCCCAACCCTCTATGTAAGTTAGGGAATTGATAGGGAATTATATCAAAGATTAATTATAAAACATCAAGGTAAAAAGGAAAGGAATAGGTGATACGACAAAGAACGAACTAGGAATATTGAGTTGGATTAATATATTAAAGGAGTAGTACAGGAATTTAATTATAAGATAAAAGAATGAGATATATTATAGAGATGATAATTTCATCAAAACCAAAGATATGTTTTTCCAAAATTATCAACTTTAACGGTGAGGCATATGTAACGTCACAGAACGTTCCATAAAAAGAAATCATTTATATAGTTAGTTAGCATAAGAGGAAAGTGAAGTGAACAGTATCGAACCCAAGTAGTCCCAAAAAAATTGTGTAATTTTGTATAATAATTATTTCTATCAACTTGAAAAAACGACCAAACTATGACTAAGACAAAACCCCATATATATTATTAAAGTGAATAAGAGTGGAAAAACCATAAGACACTATAAGAGAGAGAAATAATGTCAGAATCCACCAGAAGAAAGTCAATAATTATTAAGTTTTATAACTATGAATATAGTATTAAAAACTATTTTTTGTGAATAAATGGACATGATCCATTATTATATTATGTGATGTAAATAAAATAAATGTATTAAATGACTTAAATACATTATTAGAAAGAGTTTAAGTTAAAATAAAAATTGTATATTTGCAATGACAAAAAAATACTAATGTGTTGGATTTGAGACCATACACCAAGATTTCATGAAAAAATCAATCATGATCAGATTTAAATAAAAACTATATGTAATTGTCAAGCAGACAATAGTGAACGATTTATCTTAAATAAAGGAAGCTGTCAAATGAATAAAAAGCAGCCAAAATAGCCAAAAACAGTGTTAACTAAAAACATGTAACAGGCATCTAATATTGTATAATTTATGAATTTATTGTTGCCAAAATGCAACCAAACTGTATTAGAAAGCTGTAATATGATATAAAGCAACTATACTAATATACCTGACCAACTTTAACATTGTAATAGTCAAGTCAGCAAAATATTTACTTATACCATGTATGGCTGAAGCCAATTATCCAGTACAAAAATAATCAGATCTGGCAAAATACTTACATAATCCTAACAAAAATAAGATAGAGAGGTACAATACATCAGAATACCTTAATAAGAAACAAACTCAGTTGAAAGTAAAACCAATTCTAAAAGAATTTAACTAATTAGAGTGAGATTTGTCACACCATAAAAAAATGACATCTCAAGACAATCAATGATGCTATGTCATCTTGTGATAAATATAATATATGTACCAAGTAACCAGGTATCACAAAAGATAGACAAAATAATAAACTCTGTGTGTATAGTGGTGAAATAACACATATATTAAGGAAAAAGACTAATCATTGTATTAGAAAACTGACAAGAACCTAGGCCATGAGCAGAGGCCATATAAAATTGTATTTATTTGTGTTTTATTGATGTTAAAATTTGTTTATTTTGTTGTAGGAGAGTAGTAGTAGTAGATGTCCAGCTTGTGAAGGGAACTTTATAACTCCACAACAATTTTTATTATAAATATTGAGTTTTTAATGACTACAACTCAAGGTGAGGGTTGTAAATTATAATGTTTATTAGACTTAAATTAATTAGATACCAATCATATTTAGTATCGCTAGATTCAGTAAAAAACAAGGAATCTAAATACATTAATGGTATACAAATTGTAAGTACTAATGTGAAACTGTTTGATAAATACCAGTGTAAATTTTGAAATATCCATTGTATGAAGAATAAGAAATTCGTTCTAAAAGCTTCTACGGAAGTGAAAATTGTTCTATGACATTCCATTTCGTTTATTCTCGAACAATCTAGAAAGAATTTTTACACAAATATACCGGAAGTCGACGAAAACAGTCATCCCGATTTAGTATAAAAGCGAGACAAAATTTGACCAAAACACACTTGAAGATTGAACTCCAGAACTGATGCATCTCACACAACACTGATCAACGCAGCTAAGGCGAAACCGAGAGGCGAAAAATCGACAAGACACGGCAGGAAGGCTTTTCCCGTACATAGACATAACCGACTGACTTAACCTCAACGAGAGTATACGCCAAAAAGTATCGCTGAAATAGAGCAGCGATACGGCAAATTTTAATAGAAAGCACGCAGCCAGAACGTCGACGGCCCAGGAGGGTCCCAAACATTTAATAGAGAACGAATTCTGCTGTGTTCGCATTGACTGACTAACGTGACAAATAATTCCCCCGAACGTAAACAAACAATACATCTAAGCCTTCCTCAAAACTGCATGGGAATCAGCGCTGTGGTGGCAGATTTCTGAATCAACGCTAAACAGATGATTCGTAGTGGCGGCGTTTGAACGAGATTTTACTGCCAAACGTTTTGACAAAAAGTGCGGAAAAAGTAACGATCGCAAAAATTGACTTTAAATAGATTCAGTGTACACCCAAAGAGGCGAGATCGAGGAACTACCCGAAGGAAGTGTCCAGTGAGAGAATAAACGACCATTGGAACGTGAGTTACCAAAATTAAAATCATTTGTTACCTGGTTACATTTATCACACAGTTGTACTTTACACGCCACACATACACCTTCAAATCACTTAGTTTTTTTTTTCTTGTAAGGCATCTAATTGATATGTCTTGGTAGTTCAAAGGAGTCACGTCCTGAGAGTAAAGTTTTTTCACATATTAAACTCATGCTTGTCAACTGAGTCAGAATCTGAAATACTTGATTGGACATATAAAAAATTGTCAATGATAACTTGTAAAATTTTTTCTCTGCAATTTTATAATTTTTATGAATGATAGTCCTTCAGACGATTTGTTTGTTGTTTTTTAAGAACCATTAAACTTAATTGATTTTTCAAAGCTAAACTGACTTGTTTAAATTTTTTCGTAGATTTAAAAATTTTATCAATCACATTTAATTTTTTCTTGGAACAAACGTTTCCAAGTGGCGCCCACAAAAAGCATAGTTTTAAGTTGTGTTACAGGACTACATCACTGCAGAGGATCCAGTAAACAGAGTAAGTAACAAAAGTGCGCGGAGGTAACGCCCGACAGATTACAACACTTTTACAATTACAACACCCTATACTTGTTTTACTATAAATTGGCAGCCCAACTAGTGAGGCTTGAAAAAGACGGAACAAGCCCGGCAACTACCAACATATTAAAATGCCGCAACCAAAGGGAAAGAAGGTGAAGAAGACTGCGGAACCCGAGTTAAGTGTGGAAGACGGAGAGGCAGTACAGGTCGAGGAAACAGAATTAGAACCGCCCACACTAGAAATGGAAAGACCGGTACAAACGGCAGGCGAATTGGAGGAACAAACGGGAGAAGAACCCATACAAATGGTAGAACAGACAGAGAAACCCGAACCAGAAAAAATAACAGAGAGCGTAGACGCGAACGTAATAATGATGATGGCGATGCTCCAAAGAATGGAAGAAAATATGAATAGAAATAGACAGGAAGACAAGGAGGAGAATAATAAAAACAGACAGGAAGATAAGGAGAAATTAGATAAAAACATAGAATCTTTAAAGAAGGATATAACCAAGAAAATAGATGACAATGGGAAAAAACTGGAGATATTTCAGGAGGAGAACAAAAAAAGTATAGAGTCCCTGAAAAAAGAAATTAGCATAAAATACGAAACAGTAAACAAAACGATCAATGATAATAAAATCGATAGTGATAGGAAGGTCGAAAACATGGAGAAACAGTTAGAAAGGTTACGGGAGAGAAACAATACACGTTTCGAAAGTATAGAGGAGCAAACAGTAGAGACCAAACAAGATGTTATAAATCTCGAAAACGGTAAGGCAGAACCAAGACGCCATCATGCAGGAGGTAGGAGAAGTCCAGCACATCGCTAACAGGCTGGACGAACAAATAAAATCTAACAAAAATAGTATACTGGAAATAGACCAGAGAGAGAAAAACCTGCAGGAAAGATTAGAGGCGCTGAGAGACACACCAATACTAAACACTCATACGTGTCATGGTGAAAACAGGGAAGTAATCAACTTCCAGGACTACCGACGAAACCCAATGGAATTTTTGGAAAGAATGGAGGAGGTTATTGGGAGAAGTAGAGAAACAAGGTGGGACAGGATAAGAGAGATGCTTGACGAGACGTTTAAAAATACTAAGGATAACTGGTGGATAGCGGTGCGACCAGAAATAACGAATTTAGCAGAGTTTAAACGCCAGTTTAAGGAAAAGTATTGGTCAGAGACCGCACAAAACAGGGTAAGAATGGACATTTTCTATGGCAAATACGACGCGTCCTATGGACAGTCCCCGACGTCTTATTTCCTGGGAAAGGTATGTTTAGCACAGAAGTTGATACCGCCGATCCCAGAAGAATGTTTGGTAAGGCAGTTAGCTGGACATTACAGCTATGGGATCAAGGATGCCCAATTATACCAACAAATTAGCAAAATAGCCGATCTGGCCAAATTATTGGAAAATTGCGAATCCACAGGAAGGTTCCAGGATTACCAACCCCCCAATCGTAAGGTAGAGTACAACAACAATAATAACGGACCAAACCGGAATGGAGGTGGGAACGGTAATAATCTAAACACCAGTAATCAGAATAATAATCTCCCACCAAATGGCCGAAATGACAACACTCAGGGCCCAATTAACCGCAACTATCCGGGACTAAACAGAGGTAATTACACCGGGAATAATTACGGTAGGAACTTCCACCAGGGAAACGGTTATCGCGGGAATAATTATAGAGGAGGTAATTATGGTCAACGTAATGGTTATCGCAACGGGGGAAACCAAGGAGGAAGCAATAGGAGAAACCAAAATGAGTACAGGCCCCAGGTAAATTATATGATGGCCGATAATCGACGACCATATCCACCCAATTTACCAAGTTACGGGTATATGACTCAACAGGCGCCAGGTAGCCAGGGTGATATGGCGAATAACCGTCAGCAGTTTTCAGAGGGTAGGAGTAGCGAACCACCCCGAAACGAAAGTAACAACCAACAAGAGCCAAACGCTAATCAAAATAATAATGAGAATCGGGTAACAGTTCACGAAAATCCAGGTTTTTCATTACAGCATAATCAGGCAAGTAAAGACGAAAAACCCCGAGTATTTTATGTAAACCATGTATTGGCAGAAACTGGCCGAGAACCAGATAATGATCCCCAAAATGAAAGTGAGAGAGAGGAGGAATTCCGCTATGCAGAAAAATTATGGCCCAAACATGTGATGAGATGGTAAGGCCATGAAACCAATTGTCCAGAATAAATGTCATAGACCAGGCATTTGAAGGAGTAGAGGTGATAAACATCGAAGGTCGAATATTGAAAAGAGAAGGAATTAAAAAGGAATGGGAATGATAATTAAGGACATAATATAAGGAACACAACCAAAAGGGGTTGAAATAATCAACGTAATTAACCCAAACTGACAAATATAACCCAAATATTACCAAACATGAAAACAATACCTACGAGGTAACTGACACAATTAGGAACAAGGTAAAAGGTACGTATAACCAGACTTCATTAAAAAAGTACCATGATTAAAAAATCGCAAGTCGAATACTCAATCAGTAACCAAGTACCATGACCAAAGACCCAAGTCAAATACAGCACCATAGAGAAGGTACCTTGACTAAACATGTCAACGTGAATTTTTTAACTTAGCCATAATTAGAAAGGAGGTAGAGATTTTTAAATAAATATAAATATTATTGTATTATGATTATTATAAATAAATATTACGAGATGGACACATTCCACCATAGGCAAGATTTATTTCCAATAGCCATGTCAACGTATATTTACCAGCTTACCCGTACTTAGAGAAGGAGAGAGATTATTATTAATAAATATTGCAAACGGACACTTAGTAAAGGAGAAAAGAGGGAGAAATACTGTCATATATTTGATACTAAATGGAAATGATAAATGATAAATGAAAAAAAAAAAAAGGAAAACAGTGTGTTACATAAGGAGGTAATGATGAATATGAATATAGCTATTAACATTGAATGATTTTAAACGATAATTTTAACCTGCGGAGAACGATATATTAATATAATTGTGAATTAATCAGAAGAGTTTAAGAAAGGGAATTTATGTGTAGGAGCCTATGATCTTTGAATATTGTATTTTTTTTTTTATTATTATTATTATTATTTGTTGCAAAGGTGCAATTATTATTTTCTGAACAGGGATGTGTTGCCTCTGATTTCAGTAGTGATAGACAGGAAGGGACAGAGAATGTACGCCATAGCGAGCCACTCTGACTCCCAACCCTCTATGTAAGTTAGGGAATTGATAGGGAATTATATCAAAGATTAATTATAAAACATCAAGGTAAAAAGGAAAGGAATAGGTGATACGACAAAGAACGAACTAGGAATATTGAGTTGGATTAATATATTAAAGGAGTAGTACAGGAATTTAATTATAAGATAAAAGAATGAGATATATTATAGAGATGATAATTTCATCAAAACCAAAGATATGTTTTTCCAAAATTATCAACTTTAACGGTGAGGCATATGTAACGTCACAGAACGTTCCATAAAAAGAAATCATTTATATAGTTAGTTAGCATAAGAGGAAAGTGAAGTGAACAGTATCGAACCCAAGTAGTCCCAAAAAAATTGTGTAATTTTGTATAATAATTATTTCTATCAACTTGAAAAAACGACCAAACTATGACTAAGACAAAACCCCATATATATTATTAAAGTGAATAAGAGTGGAAAAACCATAAGACACTATAAGAGAGAGAAATAATGTCAGAATCCACCAGAAGAAAGTCAATAATTATTAAGTTTTATAACTATGAATATAGTATTAAAAACTATTTTTTGTGAATAAATGGACATGATCCATTATTATATTATGTGATGTAAATAAAATAAATGTATTAAATGACTTAAATACATTATTAGAAAGAGTTTAAGTTAAAATAAAAATTGTATATTTGCAATGACAAAAAAATACTAATGTGTTGGATTTGAGACCATACACCAAGATTTCATGAAAAAATCAATCATGATCAGATTTAAATAAAAACTATATGTAATTGTCAAGCAGACAATAGTGAACGATTTATCTTAAATAAAGGAAGCTGTCAAATGAATAAAAAGCAGCCAAAATAGCCAAAAACAGTGTTAACTAAAAACATGTAACAGGCATCTAATATTGTATAATTTATGAATTTATTGTTGCCAAAATGCAACCAAACTGTATTAGAAAGCTGTAATATGATATAAAGCAACTATACTAATATACCTGACCAACTTTAACATTGTAATAGTCAAGTCAGCAAAATATTTACTTATACCATGTATGGCTGAAGCCAATTATCCAGTACAAAAATAATCAGATCTGGCAAAATACTTACATAATCCTAACAAAAATAAGATAGAGAGGTACAATACATCAGAATACCTTAATAAGAAACAAACTCAGTTGAAAGTAAAACCAATTCTAAAAGAATTTAACTAATTAGAGTGAGATTTGTCACACCATAAAAAAATGACATCTCAAGACAATCAATGATGCTATGTCATCTTGTGATAAATATAATATATGTACCAAGTAACCAGGTATCACAAAAGATAGACAAAATAATAAACTCTGTGTGTATAGTGGTGAAATAACACATATATTAAGGAAAAAGACTAATCATTGTATTAGAAAACTGACAAGAACCTAGGCCATGAGCAGAGGCCATATAAAATTGTATTTATTTGTGTTTTATTGATGTTAAAATTTGTTTATTTTGTTGTAGGAGAGTAGTAGTAGTAGATGTCCAGCTTGTGAAGGGAACTTTATAACTCCACAACAATTTTTATTATAAATATTGAGTTTTTAATGACTACAACTCAAGGTGAGGGTTGTAAATTATAATGTTTATTAGACTTAAATTAATTAGATACCAATCATATTTAGTATCGCTAGATTCAGTAAAAAACAAGGAATCTAAATACATTAATGGTATACAAATTGTAAGTACTAATGTGAAACTGTTTGATAAATACCAGTGTAAATTTTGAAATATCCATTGTATGAAGAATAAGAAATTCGTTCTAAAAGCTTCTACGGAAGTGAAAATTGTTCTATGACATTCCATTTCGTTTATTCTCGAACAATCTAGAAAGAATTTTTACACAAATATACCGGAAGTCGACGAAAACAGTCATCCCGATTTAGTATAAAAGCGAGACAAAATTTGACCAAAACACACTTGAAGATTGAACTCCAGAACTGATGCATCTCACACAACACTGATCAACGCAGCTAAGGCGAAACCGAGAGGCGAAAAATCGACAAGACACGGCAGGAAGGCTTTTCCCGTACATAGACATAACCGACTGACTTAACCTCAACGAGAGTATACGCCAAAAAGTATCGCTGAAATAGAGCAGCGATACGGCAAATTTTAATAGAAAGCACGCAGCCAGAACGTCGACGGCCCAGGAGGGTCCCAAACATTTAATAGAGAACGAATTCTGCTGTGTTCGCATTGACTGACTAACGTGACAAATAATTCCCCCGAACGTAAACAAACAATACATCTAAGCCTTCCTCAAAACTGCATGGGAATCAGCGCTGTGGTGGCAGATTTCTGAATCAACGCTAAACAGATGATTCGTAGTGGCGGCGTTTGAACGAGATTTTACTGCCAAACGTTTTGACAAAAAGTGCGGAAAAAGTAACGATCGCAAAAATTGACTTTAAATAGATTCAGTGTACACCCAAAGAGGCGAGATCGAGGAACTACCCGAAGGAAGTGTCCAGTGAGAGAATAAACGACCATTGGAACGTGAGTTACCAAAATTAAAATCATTTGTTACCTGGTTACATTTATCACACAGTTGTACTTTACACGCCACACATACACCTTCAAATCACTTAGTTTTTTTTTTCTTGTAAGGCATCTAATTGATATGTCTTGGTAGTTCAAAGGAGTCACGTCCTGAGAGTAAAGTTTTTTCACATATTAAACTCATGCTTGTCAACTGAGTCAGAATCTGAAATACTTGATTGGACATATAAAAAATTGTCAATGATAACTTGTAAAATTTTTTCTCTGCAATTTTATAATTTTTATGAATGATAGTCCTTCAGACGATTTGTTTGTTGTTTTTTAAGAACCATTAAACTTAATTGATTTTTCAAAGCTAAACTGACTTGTTTAAATTTTTTCGTAGATTTAAAAATTTTATCAATCACATTTAATTTTTTCTTGGAACAAACGTTTCCAAGTGGCGCCCACAAAAAGCATAGTTTTAAGTTGTGTTACAGGACTACATCACTGCAGAGGATCCAGTAAACAGAGTAAGTAACAAAAGTGCGCGGAGGTAACGCCCGACAGATTACAACACTTTTACAATTACAACACCCTATACTTGTTTTACTATAAATTGGCAGCCCAACTAGTGAGGCTTGAAAAAGACGGAACAAGCCCGGCAACTACCAACATATTAAAATGCCGCAACCAAAGGGAAAGAAGGTGAAGAAGACTGCGGAACCCGAGTTAAGTGTGGAAGACGGAGAGGCAGTACAGGTCGAGGAAACAGAATTAGAACCGCCCACACTAGAAATGGAAAGACCGGTACAAACGGCAGGCGAATTGGAGGAACAAACGGGAGAAGAACCCATACAAATGGTAGAACAGACAGAGAAACCCGAACCAGAAAAAATAACAGAGAGCGTAGACGCGAACGTAATAATGATGATGGCGATGCTCCAAAGAATGGAAGAAAATATGAATAGAAATAGACAGGAAGACAAGGAGGAGAATAATAAAAACAGACAGGAAGATAAGGAGAAATTAGATAAAAACATAGAATCTTTAAAGAAGGATATAACCAAGAAAATAGATGACAATGGGAAAAAACTGGAGATATTTCAGGAGGAGAACAAAAAAAGTATAGAGTCCCTGAAAAAAGAAATTAGCATAAAATACGAAACAGTAAACAAAACGATCAATGATAATAAAATCGATAGTGATAGGAAGGTCGAAAACATGGAGAAACAGTTAGAAAGGTTACGGGAGAGAAACAATACACGTTTCGAAAGTATAGAGGAGCAAACAGTAGAGACCAAACAAGATGTTATAAATCTCGAAAACGGTAAGGCAGAACCAAGACGCCATCATGCAGGAGGTAGGAGAAGTCCAGCACATCGCTAACAGGCTGGACGAACAAATAAAATCTAACAAAAATAGTATACTGGAAATAGACCAGAGAGAGAAAAACCTGCAGGAAAGATTAGAGGCGCTGAGAGACACACCAATACTAAACACTCATACGTGTCATGGTGAAAACAGGGAAGTAATCAACTTCCAGGACTACCGACGAAACCCAATGGAATTTTTGGAAAGAATGGAGGAGGTTATTGGGAGAAGTAGAGAAACAAGGTGGGACAGGATAAGAGAGATGCTTGACGAGACGTTTAAAAATACTAAGGATAACTGGTGGATAGCGGTGCGACCAGAAATAACGAATTTAGCAGAGTTTAAACGCCAGTTTAAGGAAAAGTATTGGTCAGAGACCGCACAAAACAGGGTAAGAATGGACATTTTCTATGGCAAATACGACGCGTCCTATGGACAGTTCCCGACGTCTTATTTCCTGGGAAAGGTATGTTTAGCACAGAAGTTGATACCGCCGATCCCAGAAGAATGTTTGGTAAGGCAGTTAGCTGGACATTACAGCTATGGGATCAAGGATGCCCAATTATACCAACAAATTAGCAAAATAGCCGATCTGGCCAAATTATTGGAAAATTGCGAATCCACAGGAAGGTTCCAGGATTACCAACCCCCCAATCGTAAGGTAGAGTACAACAACAATAATAACGGACCAAACCGGAATGGAGGTGGGAACGGTAATAATCTAAACACCAATAATCAGAATAATAATCTCCCACCAAATGGCCGAAATGACAACACTCAGGGCCCAATTAACCGCAACTATCCGGGACCAAACAGAGGTAATTACACCGGGAATAATTACGGTAGGAACTTCCACCAGGGAAACGGTTATCGCGGGAATAATTATAGAGGAGGTAATTATGGTCAACGTAATGGTTATCGCAACGGGGGAAACCAAGGAGGAAGCAATAGGAGAAACCAAAATGAGTACAGGCCCCAGGTAAATTATATGATGGCCGATAATCGACGACCATATCCACCCAATTTACCAAGTTACGGGTATATGACTCAACAGGCGCCAGGTAGCCAGGGTGATATGGCGAATAACCGTCAGCAGTTTTCAGAGGGTAGGAGTAGCGAACCACCCCGAAACGAAAGTAACAACCAACAAGAGCCAAACGCTAATCAAAATAATAATGAGAATCGGGTAACAGTTCACGAAAATCCAGGTTTTTCATTACAGCATAATCAGGCAAGTAAAGACGAAAAACCCCGAGTATTTTATGTAAACCATGTATTGGCAGAAACTGGCCGAGAACCAGATAATGATCCCCAAAATGAAAGTGAGAGAGAGGAGGAATTCCGCTATGCAGAAAAATTATGGCCCAAACATGTGATGAGATGGTAAGGCCATGAAACCAATTGTCCAGAATAAATGTCATAGACCAGGCATTTGAAGGAGTAGAGGTGATAAACATCGAAGGTCGAATATTGAAAAGAGAAGGAATTAAAAAGGAATGGGAATGATAAATAAGGACATAATATAAGGAACACAACCAAAAGGGGTTGAAATAATCAACGTAATTAACCCAAACTGACAAATATAACCCAAATATTACCAAACATGAAAACAATACCTACGAGGTAACTGACACAATTAGGAACAAGGTAAAAGGTACGTATAACCAGACTTCATTAAAAAAGTACCATGATTAAAAAATCGCAAGTCGAATACTCAATCAGTAACCAAGTACCATGACCAAAGACCCAAGTCAAATACAGCACCATAGAGAAGGTACCTTGACTAAACATGACAACGTGAATTTTTTAACTTAGCCATAATTAGAAAGGAGGTAGAGATGTTTAAATAAATATAAATATTATTGTATTATGATTATTATAAATAAATATTACGAGATGGACACATTCCACCATAGGCAAGATTTATTTCCAATAGCCATGTCAACGTATATTTACCAGCTTACCCGTACTTAGAGAAGGAGAGAGATTATTATTAATAAATATTGCAAACGGACACTTAGTAAAAGAGAAAAGAGGGAGAAATACTGTCATATATTTGATACTAAATGGAAATGATAAATGATAAATGAAAAAAAAAAAAAAGGAAAACAGTGTGTTACATAAGGAGGTAATGATGAATATGAATATAGCTATTAACATTGAATGATTTTAAACGATAATTTTAACCTGCGGAGAACGATATATTAATATAATTGTGAATTAATCAGAAGAGTTTAAGAAAGGGAATTTATGTGTAGGAGCCTATGATCTTTGAATATTGTATTTTTTTTTTTTTATTATTATTATTATTTGTTGCAAAGGTGCAATTATTATTTTCTGAACAGGGATGTGTTGCCTCTGATTTCAGTAGTGATAGACAGGAAGGGACAGAGAATGTACGCCATAGCGAGCCACTCTGACTCCCAACCCTCTATGTAAGTTAGGGAATTGATAGGGAATTATATCAAAGATTAATTATAAAACATCAAGGTAAAAAGGAAAGGAATAGGTGATACGACAAAGAACGAACTAGGAATATTGAGTTGGATTAATATATTAAAGGAGTAGTACAGGAATTTAATTATAAGATAAAAGAATGAGATATATTATAGAGATGATAATTTCATCAAAACCAAAGATATGTTTTTCCAAAATTATCAACTTTAACGGTGAGGCATATGTAACGTCACAGAACGTTCCATAAAAAGAAATCATTTATATAGTTAGTTAGCATAAGAGGAAAGTGAAGTGAACAGTATCGAACCCAAGTAGTCCCAAAAAAATTGTGTAATTTTGTATAATAATTATTTCTATCAACTTGAAAAAACGACCAAACTATGACTAAGACAAAACCCCATATATATTATTAAAGTGAATAAGAGTGGAAAAACCATAAGACACTATAAGAGAGAGAAATAATGTCAGAATCCACCAGAAGAAAGTCAATAATTATTAAGTTTTATAACTATGAATATAGTATTAAAAACTATTTTTTGTGAATAAATGGACATGATCCATTATTATATTATGTGATGTAAATAAAATAAATGTATTAAATGACTTAAATACATTATTAGAAAGAGTTTAAGTTAAAATAAAAATTGTATATTTGCAATGACAAAAAAATACTAATGTGTTGGATTTGAGACCATACACCAAGATTTCATGAAAAAATCAATTATTATCAGATTTAAATAAAAACTATATGTAATTGTCAAGCAGACAATAGTGAACGATTTATCTTAAATAAAGGAAGCTGTCAAATGAATAAAAAGCAGCCAAAATAGCCAAAAACAGTGTTAACTAAAAACATGTAACAGGCATCTAATATTGTATAATTTATGAATTTATTGTTGCCAAAATGCAACCAAACTGTATTAGAAAGCTGTAATATGATATAAAGCAACTATACTAATATACCTGACCAACTTTAACATTGTAATAGTCAAGTCAGCAAAATATTTACTTATACCATGTATGGCTGAAGCCAATTATCCAGTACAAAAATAATCAGATCTGGCAAAATACTTACATAATCCTAACAAAAATAAGATAGAGAGGTACAATACATCAGAATACCTTAATAAGAAACAAACTCAGTTGAAAGTAAAACCAATTCTAAAAGAATTTAACTAATTAGAGTGAGATTTGTCACACCATAAAAAAATGACATCTCAAGACAATCAATGATGCTATGTCATCTTGTGATAAATATAATATATGTACCAAGTAACCAGGTATCACAAAAGATAGACAAAATAATAAACTCTGTGTGTATAGTGGTGAAATAACACATATATTAAGGAAAAAGACTAATCATTGTATTAGAAAACTGACAAGAACCTAGGCCATGAGCAGAGGCCATATAAAATTGTATTTATTTGTGTTTTATTGATGTTAAAATTTGTTTATTTTGTTGTAGGAGAGTAGTAGTAGTAGATGTCCAGCTTGTGAAGGGAACTTTATAACTCCACAACAATTTTTATTATAAATATTGAGTTTTTAATGACTACAACTCAAGGTGAGGGTTGTAAATTATAATGTTTATTAGACTTAAATTAATTAGATACCAATCATATTTAGTATCGCTAGATTCAGTAAAAAACAAGGAATCTAAATACATTAATGGTATACAAATTGTAAGTACTAATGTGAAACTGTTTGATAAATACCAGTGTAAATTTTGAAATATCCATTGTATGAAGAATAAGAAATTCGTTCTAAAAGCTTCTACGGAAGTGAAAATTGTTCTATGACATTCCATTTCGTTTATTCTCGAACAATCTAGAAAGAATTTTTACACAAATATACCGGAAGTCGACGAAAACAGTCATCCCGATTTAGTATAAAAGCGAGACAAAATTTGACCAAAACACACTTGAAGATTGAACTCCAGAACTGATGCATCTCACACAACACTGATCAACGCAGCTAAGGCGAAACCGAGAGGCGAAAAATCGACAAGACACGGCAGGAAGGCTTTTCCCGTACATAGACATAACCGACTGACTTAACCTCAACGAGAGTATACGCCAAAAAGTATCGCTGAAATAGAGCAGCGATACGGCAAATTTTAATAGAAAGCACGCAGCCAGAACGTCGACGGCCCAGGAGGGTCCCAAACATTTAATAGAGAACGAATTCTGCTGTGTTCGCATTGACTGACTAACGTGACAAATAATTCCCCCGAACGTAAACAAACAATACATCTAAGCCTTCCTCAAAACTGCATGGGAATCAGCGCTGTGGTGGCAGATTTCTGAATCAACGCTAAACAGATGATTCGTAGTGGCGGCGTTTGAACGAGATTTTACTGCCAAACGTTTTGACAAAAAGTGCGGAAAAAGTAACGATCGCAAAAATTGACTTTAAATAGATTCAGTGTACACCCAAAGAGGCGAGATCGAGGAACTACCCGAAGGAAGTGTCCAGTGAGAGAATAAACGACCATTGGAACGTGAGTTACCAAAATTAAAATCATTTGTTACCTGGTTACATTTATCACACAGTTGTACTTTACACGCCACACATACACCTTCAAATCACTTAGTTTTTTTTTTCTTGTAAGGCATCTAATTGATATGTCTTGGTAGTTCAAAGGAGTCACGTCCTGAGAGTAAAGTTTTTTCACATATTAAACTCATGCTTGTCAACTGAGTCAGAATCTGAAATACTAGCCGATACTTGATTGGACATATAAAAAATTGTCAATGATAACTTGTAAAATTTTTTCTCTGCAATTTTATAATTTTTATGAATGATAGTCCTTCAGACGATTTGTTTGTTGTTTTTTAAGAACCATTAAACTTAATTGATTTTTCAAAGCTAAACTGACTTGTTTAAATTTTTTCGTAGATTTAAAAATTTTATCAATCACATTTAATTTTTTCTTGGAACAAACGTTTCCAAGTGGCGCCCACAAAAAGCATAGTTTTAAGTTGTGTTACAGGACTACATCACTGCAGAGGATCCAGTAAACAGAGTAAGTAACAAAAGTGCGCGGAGGTAACGCCCGACAGATTACAACACTTTTACAATTACAACACCCTATACTTGTTTTACTATAAATTGGCAGCCCAACTAGTGAGGCTTGAAAAAGACGGAACAAGCCCGGCAACTACCAACATATTAAAATGCCGCAACCAAAGGGAAAGAAGGTGAAGAAGACTGCGGAACCCGAGTTAAGTGTGGAAGACGGAGAGGCAGTACAGGTCGAGGAAACAGAATTAGAACCGCCCACACTAGAAATGGAAAGACCGGTACAAACGGCAGGCGAATTGGAGGAACAAACGGGAGAAGAACCCATACAAATGGTAGAACAGACAGAGAAACCCGAACCAGAAAAAATAACAGAGAGCGTAGACGCGAACGTAATAATGATGATGGCGATGCTCCAAAGAATGGAAGAAAATATGAATAGAAATAGACAGGAAGACAAGGAGGAGAATAATAAAAACAGACAGGAAGATAAGGAGAAATTAGATAAAAACATAGAATCTTTAAAGAAGGATATAACCAAGAAAATAGATGACAATGGGAAAAAACTGGAGATATTTCAGGAGGAGAACAAAAAAAGTATAGAGTCCCTGAAAAAAGAAATTAGCATAAAATACGAAACAGTAAACAAAACGATCAATGATAATAAAATCGATAGTGATAGGAAGGTCGAAAACATGGAGAAACAGTTAGAAAGGTTACGGGAGAGAAACAATACACGTTTCGAAAGTATAGAGGAGCAAACAGTAGAGACCAAACAAGATGTTATAAATCTCGAAAACAGGGTAAGGCAGAACCAAGACACCATCATGCAGGAGGTAGGAGAAGTCCAGCACATCGCTAACAGGCTGGACGAACAAATAAAATCTAACAAAAATAGTATACTGGAAATAGACCAGAGAGAGAAAAACCTGCAGGAAAGATTAGAGGCGCTGAGAGACACACCAATACTAAACACTCATACGTGTCATGGTGAAAACAGGGAAGTAATCAACTTCCAGGACTACCGACGAAACCCAATGGAATTTTTGGAAAGAATGGAGGAGGTTATTGGGAGAAGTAGAGAAACAAGGTGGGACAGGATAAGAGAGATGCTTGACGAGACGTTTAAAAATACTAAGGATAACTGGTGGATAGCGGTGTGACCAGAAATAACGAATTTAGCAGATTTTAAACGCCAGTTTAAGGAAAAGTATTGGTCAGAGACCGCACAAAACAGGGTAAGAATGGACATTTTCTATGGCAAATACGACGCGTCCTATGGACAGTCCCCGACGTCTTATTTCCTGGGAAAGGTATGTTTAGCACGGAAGTTGATACCGCCGATCCCAGAAGAATGTTTGGTAAGGCAGTTAGCTGGACATTACAGCTATGGGATCAAGGATGCCCAATTATACCAACAAATTAGCAAAATAGCCGATCTGGCCAAATTATTGGAAAATTGCGAATCCACAGGAAGGTTCCAGGATTACCAACCCCCCAATCGTAAGGTAGAGTACAACAACAATAATAACGGACCAAACCGGAATGGAGGTGGGAACGGTAATAATCTAAACACCAATAATCAGAATAATAATCTCCCACCAAATGGCCGAAATGACAACACTCAGGGCCCAATTAACCGCAACTATCCGGGACCAAACAGAGGTAATTACACCGGGAATAATTACGGTAGGAACTTCCACCAGGGAAACGGTTATCGCGGGAATAATTATAGAGGAGGTAATTATGGTCAACGTAATGGTTATCGCAACGGGGGAAACCAAGGAGGAAGCAATAGGAGAAACCAAAATGAGTACAGGCCCCAGGTAAATTATATGATGGCCGATAATCGACGACCATATCCACCCAATTTACCAAGTTACGGGTATATGACTCAACAGGCGCCAGGTAGCCAGGGTGATATGGCGAATAACCGTCAGCAGTTTTCAGAGGGTAGGAGTAGCGAACCACCCCGAAACGAAAGTAACAACCAACAAGAGCCAAACGCTAATCAAAATAATAATGAGAATCGGGTAACAGTTCACGAAAATCCAGGTTTTTCATTACAGCATAATCAGGCAAGTAAAGACGAAAAACCCCGAGTATTTTATGTAAACCATGTATTGGCAGAAACTGGCCGAGAACCAGATAATGATCCCCAAAATGAAAGTGAGAGAGAGGAGGAATTCCGCTATGCAGAAAAATTATGGCCCAAACATGTGATGAGATGGTAAGGCCATGAAACCAATTGTCCAGAATAAATGTCATAGACCAGGCATTTGAAGGAGTAGAGGTGATAAACATCGAAGGTCGAATATTGAAAAGAGAAGGAATTAAAAAGGAATGGGAATGATAAATAATGACATAATATAAGGAACACAACCAAAAGGGGTTGAAATAATCAACGTAATTAACCCAAACTGACAAATATAACCCAAATATTACCAAACATGAAAACAATACCTACGAGGTAACTGACACAATTAGGAACAAGGTAAAAGGTACGTATAACCAGACTTCATTAAAAAAGTACCATGATTAAAAAATCGCAAGTCGAATACTCAATCAGTAACCAAGTACCATGACCAAAGACCCAAGTCAAATACAGCACCATAGAGAAGGTACCTTGACTAAACATGACAACGTGAATTTTTTAACTTAGCCATAATTAGAAAGGAGGTAGAGATGTTTAAATAAATATAAATATTATTGTATTATGATTATTATAAATAAATATTACGAGATGGACACATTCCACCATAGGCAAGATTTATTTCCAATAGCCATGTCAACGTATATTTACCAGCTTACCCGTACTTAGAGAAGGAGAGAGATTAGTATTAATAAATATTGCAAACGGACACTTAGTAAAAGAGAAAAGAGGGAGAAATACTGTCATATATTTGATACTAAATGGAAATGATAAATGATAAATGAAAAAAAAAAAAAAGGAAAACAGTGTGTTACATAAGGAGGTAATGATGAATATGAATATAGCTATTAACATTGAATGATTTTAAACGATAATTTTAACCTGCGGAGAACGATATATTAATATAATTGTGAATTAATCAGAAGAGTTTAAGAAAGGGAATTTATGTGTAGGAGCCTATGATCTTTGAATATTGTATTTTTTTTTTTTTATTATTATTATTATTTGTTGCAAAGGTGCAATTATTATTTTCTGAACAGGGATGTGTTGCCTCTGATTTCAGTAGTGATAGACAGGAAGGGACAGAGAATGTACGCCATAGCGAGCCACTCTGACTCCCAACCCTCTATGTAAGTTAGGGAATTGATAGGGAATTATATCAAAGATTAATTATAAAACATCAAGGTAAAAAGGAAAGGAATAGGTGATACGACAAAGAACGAACTAGGAATATTGAGTTGGATTAATATATTAAAGGAGTAGTACAGGAATTTAATTATAAGATAAAAGAATGAGATATATTATAGAGATGATAATTTCATCAAAACCAAAGATATGTTTTTCCAAAATTATCAACTTTAACGGTGAGGCATATGTAACGTCACAGAACGTTCCATAAAAAGAAATCATTTATATAGTTAGTTAGCATAAGAGGAAAGTGAAGTGAACAGTATCGAACCCAAGTAGTCCCAAAAAAATTGTGTAATTTTGTATAATAATTATTTCTATCAACTTGAAAAAACGACCAAACTATGACTAAGACAAAACCCCATATATATTATTAAAGTGAATAAGAGTGGAAAAACCATAAGACACTATAAGAGAGAGAAATAATGTCAGAATCCACCAGAAGAAAGTCAATAATTATTAAGTTTTATAACTATGAATATAGTATTAAAAACTATTTTTTGTGAATAAATGGACATGATCCATTATTATATTATGTGATGTAAATAAAATAAATGTATTAAATGACTTAAATACATTATTAGAAAGAGTTTAAGTTAAAATAAAAATTGTATATTTGCAATGACAAAAAAATACTAATGTGTTGGATTTGAGACCATACACCAAGATTTCATGAAAAAATCAATTATTATCAGATTTAAATAAAAACTATATGTAATTGTCAAGCAGACAATAGTGAACGATTTATCTTAAATAAAGGAAGCTGTCAAATGAATAAAAAGCAGCCAAAATAGCCAAAAACAGTGTTAACTAAAAACATGTAACAGGCATCTAATATTGTATAATTTATGAATTTATTGTTGCCAAAATGCAACCAAACTGTATTAGAAAGCTGTAATATGATATAAAGCAACTATACTAATATACCTGACCAACTTTAACATTGTAATAGTCAAGTCAGCAAAATATTTACTTATACCATGTATGGCTGAAGCCAATTATCCAGTACAAAAATAATCAGATCTGGCAAAATACTTACATAATCCTAACAAAAATAAGATAGAGAGGTACAATACATCAGAATACCTTAATAAGAAACAAACTCAGTTGAAAGTAAAACCAATTCTAAAAGAATTTAACTAATTAGAGTGAGATTTGTCACACCATAAAAAAATGACATCTCAAGACAATCAATGATGCTATGTCATCTTGTGATAAATATAATATATGTACCAAGTAACCAGGTATCACAAAAGATAGACAAAATAATAAACTCTGTGTGTATAGTGGTGAAATAACACATATATTAAGGAAAAAGACTAATCATTGTATTAGAAAACTGACAAGAACCTAGGCCATGAGCAGAGGCCATATAAAATTGTATTTATTTGTGTTTTATTGATGTTAAAATTTGTTTATTTTGTTGTAGGAGAGTAGTAGTAGTAGATGTCCAGCTTGTGAAGGGAACTTTATAACTCCACAACAATTTTTATTATAAATATTGAGTTTTTAATGACTACAACTCAAGGTGAGGGTTGTAAATTATAATGTTTATTAGACTTAAATTAATTAGATACCAATCATATTTAGTATCGCTAGATTCAGTAAAAAACAAGGAATCTAAATACATTAATGGTATACAAATTGTAAGTACTAATGTGAAACTGTTTGATAAATACCAGTGTAAATTTTGAAATATCCATTGTATGAAGAATAAGAAATTCGTTCTAAAAGCTTCTACGGAAGTGAAAATTGTTCTATGACATTCCATTTCGTTTATTCTCGAACAATCTAGAAAGAATTTTTACACAAATATACCGGAAGTCGACGAAAACAGTCATCCCGATTTAGTATAAAAGCGAGACAAAATTTGACCAAAACACACTTGAAGATTGAACTCCAGAACTGATGCATCTCACACAACACTGATCAACACAGCTAAGGCGAAACCGAGAGGCGAAAAATCGACAAGACACGGCAGGAAGGCTTTTCCCGTACATAGACATAACCGACTGACTTAACCTCAACGAGAGTATACGCCAAAAAATATCGCTGAAATAGAGCAGCGATACGGCAAATTTTAATAGAAAGCACGCAGCCAGAACGTCGACGGCCCAGGAGGGTCCCAAACATTTAATAGAGAACGAATTCTGCTGTGTTCGCATTGACTGACTAACGTGACAAATAATTCCCCCGAACGTAAACAAACAATACATCTAAGCCTTCCTCAAAACTGCATGGGAATCAGCGCTGTGGTGGCAGATTTCTGAATCAACGCTAAACAGATGATTCGTAGTGGCGGCGTTTGAACGAGATTTTACTGCCAAACGTTTTGACAAAAAGTGCGGAAAAAGTAACGATCGCAAAAATTGACTTTAAATAGATTCAGTGTACACCCAAAGAGGCGAGATCGAGGAACTACCCGAAGGAAGTGTCCAGTGAGAGAATAAACGACCATTGGAACGTGAGTTACCAAAATTAAAATCATATGTTACCTGGTTACATTTATCACACAGTTGTACTTTACACGCCACACATACACCTTCAAATCACTTAGTTTTTTTTTTTCTTGTAAGGCATCTAATTGATATGTCTTGGTAGTTCAAAGGAGTCACGTCCTGAGAGTAAAGTTTTTTCACATATTAAACTCATGCTTGTCAACTGAGTCAGAATCTGAAATACTAGCCGATACTTGATTGGACATATAAAAAATTGTCAATGATAACTTGTAAAATTTTTTCTCTGCAATTTTATAATTTTTATGAATGATAGTCCTTCAGACGATTTGTTTGTTGTTTTTTAAGAACCATTAAACTTAATTGATTTTTCAAAGCTAAACTGACTTGTTTAAATTTTTTCGTAGATTTAAAAATTTTATCAATCACATTTAATTTTTTCTTGGAACAAACGTTTCCAAGTGGCGCCCACAAAAAGCATAGTTTTAAGTTGTGTTACAGGACTACATCACTGCAGAGGATCCAGTAAACAGAGTAAGTAACAAAAGTGCGCGGAGGTAACGCCCGACAGATTACAACACTTTTACAATTACAACACCCTATACTTGTTTTACTATAATGTAAATGAATTATTAGTTAAATTATTAATTAATATGTTGGAAGTATCACGTAGATAATGCATGTAAATGTAATTATGAAAAAACGATGTATTTTATATATGTATCAGAAGTAAATGATGAACTATTCTCTTTATGTAATAAGTCTAGTTACTAAACAATATATATTTTTAAAAGTTTCTTATCATATTGGGGCATAATGGAGCGGCATTTGAAACATCTTGTAGGTATAAAAACAACATAATGGCAGTCAAATTTCACATTTCCAAAATTTGGCGCCCCTCAAATTTTGCCACCTCTACTTTGCCAATGCATAAATCTGCCTCTGCCAGCTCCAACCCCTGCTTTGTGGCCAATCAATGACCTGCAATCTAAGAAAACTTATTGTTATGGGGCTACTTGGCTAAGACCCATAAGCATAAGCTTCAGTCTCTCTTGAACTGAGGATTGCACTGGGCATGTAAAGGAAACGATCTAACTTCGAACCAGACTATCCAAGAATCTCTACATGTCTATTACCTGAACACCACTATGCAGACACTTTACAGAAAATTCTACTGCCACTGTGCCTGGTTTCAAGGCAATTCCTTCAAAAGTGCAAATCCCATCTGTGCCAGGTGAATCTTGAACTCGGCCTTGGCCAACTCTCATGTTCAATTAGACATGTCTAATTGAAAAACCGTGGTTGGTATCAGGCCATATTTAGAACATACAGAATCTTTTGGTCACCATGGCAGGAGCTCTACAAGAGAGGTTCGGGACGTGGTAGAATAGTGGATGATGGGCCCTTTGCTTTGCACAACCCCTGGTCATCATCCTTCCTCATCATGTAGCTTATCACTGCATGTGGCTAAGTGTGCACTGGGTTCTGTCTGGTAGCAGTTAAATGTTTTGCTGTACCATGACTAGGAGGCGCAATAGTCCTTGGAACTAATGTGTCAGGTTGATGAAAAATGACAATGATGATGTTGATGATGATGGTGATATGGGCAATAATGTTATTAAATTGCTAAAAACAAAAAACTTTTGAATAAAATTCATAGAGAATTTAAGTAAGAGAAAGTTTATGGAAGTACCGTCAGTTAAAAACAAATAATAGTGTGAGTAATTTTAATTTAACTAAAACCAAATATGACAGGAAATGCGATGATTCTAAATCAAACAAAAACTATAGCTGGTTTATTTATGAAACACGTGTTCATTATCAAACATTTTTATTTAAATTTTCTTACTTTGGACAACATTCAAATTCAGTATCTGGTTTGACTTCTGTATTGTTTAGTTTTTCGTCCATTGATGTTGTTGTAACTTCTTTCTTATATATATATATATATATATATATATATATATATATATATATATATATATATTTAATAGGCGTGGTATATACAAAGGTACAAACTTACCTATTTTTATTTTCCGTCGTGCGACTTCGCATATTTTGTTTATTCACTACGCTTTTGGCAACAAGTTGCCATCCTCAGGTGAAACGTTCACTCAAAACGAGGTCGTTAAAAAGTAAAATAATTGATTAAAACCCTAAAACTTAAAGTCAAAAGTGCACTTTCAACATACGCGAACATGAGCAGGCCAGTGCTATACACGCGGGTATTAACGGTCGACTAGACTTAGTGTTTATGTAAGAATGTACGCTGATAAAACTGTTTGTTTAACAAACTCTGTACATATCTATTTATTGTTGACCGCGCACACGTATAGCCGTATCATACAATACATTAGACGAAAACGCAAGCTTATCGTTCAAAACACAACCACTGTTAATTTGAGCTGCTTTATATATTTCATACTCCTCGAGTGCATCCATGTATTTCCCCTTCTTGCAGTAATGCATAGGGACAAAATTTGTTTCGAAATCGACATATATATGATTACTCATCATCAGGTGTTGGGCAAAATTTGATGTTGTTTTCTGTAGATCCCTCCTAGGGAGATGTTCTTTATAACGTTCTTCGAACGGTCTGCCCGTCTGGCCCAGGTAGAACATATCGCATGAGCTGCAAGTCATCTTATATACGCCGGTTGTTTCTTTATTTGGTACGATGCTCTTCTGGCTGAGGAACTTCTGAACAGGGGCGTAGCCAAGGGGGGGCAGGGAGGGGCAGCTGCCCCCCCCTAGATGAAGTTACAAAGTAAAAAATATAAAATAAAAGTAGATAAAAAACGCATGCGAGGAGTGCTAGAACAGGAGCAGTGATGGACAGTTATCCTTACTTTACTTTAAAGAATTAAAGAAACATATATAGTTAATTTACAGTTTTGAACTTCCCGCTTTTGTAAGTCCCTAGTTTTAAAGCATCCGCCATTTTCCTGGTGAACAGACCAGTCGCGTTATAGCTCAACTCGGCTTTGCAAGCTTCTTTTTAGTTTCCGTCTTTATTTAAATATAGTCTAACCTCATCAGAGACCTCACTTCATCCGCAGTACCTACAGGACACATCAATAGTTTAAAACCCTGGACCTGGTCCAATGCTCAAAACACATCAAACGGATCCTTGGAGTGATAACAACTCATTGTAGTGATGCACAGAAAGTTACTACAGAGCTTGTAAATGGTGTCGACGAGATTACCAAAGATGTTAGAGTGGAATTGACAGTCCCAAGATCTATTCAAAAACAAAAACATCGCTCCAATCCTCCAGCTTCCAGTCCTTTAGAGTACTGGAACAGATCCTTGGTAATTCCTTACTTGGATTAATTAGTTTCTTCACTGGAGGCACGTTTTTCAGATGAACACTCACCTGCCTTTTCAATTTTGTCTCTACACCCATTAATTATGCTCGAGATAACCATGAAAGACTTTAAAATAAAAGTCAAGGAGCTCTCAGATTTTTATAACTTAAAAGATGTTGCCTCCGAAGTTGAATTATGGTACACTATGTGAGAGAAGAAGAAATCAATAAAGAGCAGCTAAAAAAACTGACAATAGCAGATCTAGTAAAAGAGGCTGAAATCTTTTACCCGGCCACAAAAAAAGCGCTGCTTATCTCTATTACTCTGCCTTGCACCACTTGTACTGTAGAGCGGTCGTTTAGTACGTTGCGGAGAGTAAAGACCTGGCTTAGGTCGACGATGACAGGGGAGCGTCTCAATGGACTATGCTTAATGAGTGTCCACAGAAAAACTGCTTTAGAAAAAAAGGAGCAATTGGAGAAGGAAGTGCTGAAAAGGTTTTCTGAAAATCCAAGAAAACTTATTTTAGTTTAACATTTTTTAGTTATTTGATTTAGTTTTTATTTTAGTTTAACTTATTTTAGTAAGTTATTTTAGTAACATGTTTTAGTTTAATACTTTATGATAATATATCCTTTGCTAGTTTGCATACGAAAAACTAATATTGTTTTAAAAATATATAATTGTATAAAATTATACTGTACTATACTAATTTTATATCATACCGTACTATAAAACTTTAATTTTTTCATTCATCACGGTATTTTTACGTAACTCTGTTTTTTCATTGTTGCCACGTTTTAATTAAAATCACATTATTATTTGTGACTTTTGGTGATTATTTAACCCTTAAAGCATCTTGGGGTCTCAGACACCCCAGAACATCTTTTCTTGGATCAAGTGTTCCAATCTTTAATTTTACCCCTTGAATTAAAATATTTTTGAACTTCTTGCGGTATATATTGACAATCTAGGGTACCCTCTTAACGACCAAATAGAAGTAATCGCCCAAGAATATAACAGTGCCTAGTACAGCCACGAAAGTAAAATATATCAAAACTAAGTGTGCACTACAATGGTTAAATCTGAAACATTTCTTCGTAGTATTCTTCATTCCAGAGAAAAAATTCCTAAAGTTTTTAAATAAAGGAAAAATTTAATTTTTAACTCGATAACGGTGCGTGTTACTAAAAAGTAGCTAATAAAAAAAAATTTTATGTGAGAGGTAACTCACAAATAAAGTAACATAAAAGTCTTTTAAATAGATCCGACAATCACTGCTTTGGATCAATAGAGTAAAACTTTTTTAAATTCCCTTTTGGATTAATTTTAAAAACTTCTTTTTAGCTTAGATTCCTATAATAGGTATGCCATAGTTATACTGACGAGCCTTAATAACATACCGAGACGAAACAATTTTCTTATTCCCCCCCCCCCCCGGCGCTTTTTAAGTAACCCTTTAGTCCTCTGCCCCCCCCTATCCAAAATCCTGGCTACGTCCATGCTTCTGAATGCTGTTTTTTGTGCGGAACGTTACATGTACCTGGTGTTTTTTAAACTCATTCATTATAATATTTGGTAAACTATTTGTATAGTCAGCAGATATATATTTCTTAGCTGATAATAAGTCATCACTGGCCAACTTTTTAACCTTCTTCTTTCTGTGTTTGTTAATTAATTTATCTATTAAACAGCTTTTATAACCGTTTGCCGCTGCTATGTACTTGATGGTGTCAATCTCTTCATTTTAGTCATTTTTACTTAGCGGTATTGTCAACAACCTGTGCACAAAACTATTATACGCTGCCATCTTTTGTGAAACGGGATGATACGAATCAGCATGTATTGTAATATCCGTTGTTGTGGCTTTTCTAAAGATTTTAAACTGAAGTTGTCCTGCGTTTTTTGTAACAGTTAAATCTAAAAAATTCAACTGATTTTCTGCCTCTATCTCAGACGTGAATTTAATTTTTTGGTGTATACTATTTAGGTGACTATGTAAGTTTTCTATTTGTCTTCTAGTTCCATTAAATACCATAAATGTATCATCAACGTATCTACAGTAAAAAATGATCTTATCTTTGTATAATCTATTATCTATTATGTTTGCATTCTCGAAATAGTTTAGGTAAATATCAGCTAAAAGCCCCGACAACGGCGAACCCATAGCTAAACCGTCATTTTACTGTCATTTACCGACATTTGACTGTAAACCATCTCGTCATTGATATACTGTCAAACTAATACTAAACAACACATTGACTTGACATATCTAAATTCACCATACAAAGAATGAGGTCATACAACACGATCAAAATAATGTGTGTAATAGTGCTATCTCTGTGTCAGGCCTGGAACTTTTCTCCCTACCCTCGTATTTAAATGTGGTCTTCCTATGTAACTCTTTCCTTTTAGCGTTCCCTTCAGTATAGTTTTGAGTAAACTCTCATGTCTTAGAATATGTCATTTCTTGTTTTATTTTCCAGCTTGCTATTCTCTTTTCTACTACATTACGTTTTCCTGTTCAATCTATTTAGCAGTCCGTTCCCAGAGATCTGAACATATCCTTTCACTGAAGTAAAAAGAACTATTAAAAAATTATTTTAAATGGTTTCTAGAGTCAAACAACTTATAACCCATTCTGTATTTTAACCACTAGCTCTACATCCAAAATAATTGTACGCAGATTTCTGTAGTACTTCCATTTAATCAGAACTCTCAGTAATCTGAACTGGCCCCAGTCCCAGCAAGTCTGGATAATCAGGATTCTACTATATTTGAATTCTGTGATTATTGTCACCAGACCTCCCCATAAGGGGGAATACACCAAAAAATGTCAGAACGTTTCAAGTCTTAGAGGGGAGGGATCTGAGTTCTTATCATCTTACCATATTGTTAAGTTTAACATTTCTAACATACCACCTGTTGGTCATACAAATAGGATTCCACCAATAATCCTATCCACTTAAAGTTATCAAGCCTATACTTTTTCAGTAGTTTAGATTTGTAAAAGTGAACAAAATAAAATAACATACAACAATGAAATAGAGAATTAAAGTTATAAGGAGCTTTAAACACTAAACAATAACTACCACTATTGATGTTTTCTTTCTCGTAAGCTTTTGTGGGTTTTTTTTAATTATAACAACACTCTTTCGATTCAACACACATCTTAAAAGTGTTTGAAATGGAGTTTAAAAAATTTTTAAAACAAACATCTCAATTTGTGTTAAAAGTAATAAAAAGATATGTGTTGAACTGAAACACTATTGATATTTATAAAACTATTGGCTACAATGTACTTTTGCTTTGTTATATATTGTCTCTTACAATTGGCAAGAGTTGAACTCTTTGTTACTCTGCTAGTTCCAGTTAATATTCAGGGCAATATAAAATCTTACTTTTTTGCAATAAAATATACCTACAAATTTCTTATTTCTGTGCGCGCTTGTGTGTGTGTGTGTGTGTGTGTGTGTGTGTGTGTGTGTGACTTAATACAGAACGACACAGTCAGAAGAAATTTCCTTCAATAGGCCACAGTTTTATATAAAATATAGTAGACTCAAAATATGTGTGAATGAAGGTTCTTTGTACTGATATAATTGTTAGGAGGACCTCACAGAAATTTGTCTGGGGCCCATAAAATCTATGAATGGCCACGGTGGCATGATATATATGTTTTCTTCCTTCTTTCCATCCTGGCAAATCAATGTTATAAACCTCATCTATCTATCTTATTTACAAATCTACTATTCTGTAAATCTCATAAAGTTATATATGCATTTCTTTATAGGTTACATAAAAAAATAAAAATACATTATATCTCAAAATTCAGTTCTCAAATATCTCAGTTACAGAAGTTTCAGCACAGGAGATAACAACGATAAAGTAATTGATCTTAACATGGTACCAAATGTTAGTCATAGGGTCCATGAAGAATGTCCAGTGGAAAATGAAGGGGAAAGACATAGCAGGTAAGATTAAAATTTTCCTTTTTTTTCTAAGTTTGAATGTAAATAAATCTGTATTTCCGTTACAAGTATGCACTGCCTTTGAGCAGGAGCTACAATAATATACTATCTTAAAATGCACTATGATTTAAGCACATAGAGTTGACAATATTGTATGGGAATCAATTGGAAAGTTTGATTGAGATCACTCATGCACAGTATGATTGTTTTGTTTATTGAGAATATAGAAAGTCGAATTGTGTGTGTGTGTGTGTTCCCTGTTGTGCCCTCAGCTGTAGCACAGCTCACACAACACCCCACCAGAAAGAAACCAGTAATGTATTTAACCACTTGCAGTGACAAGCTGATTGCCCCAACAGTAGGTAGACAGGATTGGACTGACTTGAGCTTGAGACAGACCCACAGTATAGGATGACAATCGACACGATTCAAAGCAAGTTCCCTAGCACTGTATTATCCTACTATAAAAAAATATGCAGTTTTACCATTATTCAGAAAGTACAATGCTTTTAATGTTTTATGGCTTTAACAGCATAAAAATTAAACAGGGCAAATACAACAGTCTGATAAAACAGAGACAAACTGAGTATTGTGTGTACATGTGTGTGTTTGGGGGGGGGGAGCATCTGAATCAGCATTTCCTATGTATGTTTTTTATATAAAGAATTTAATGAAAAAAAAACTGTAGTGACATCTGTGGATTTTTGCCTATGCAGTAAGAATATATAAAGATATCTTACAAATCAGTGGTGTTACCAGATGTTTCAATATTACAGAAATACAGACAGAAATAGTAGAAATGGAGGAACAGATGTACGAGAGAAAACAAGCATGAGTACTATAGAGGAGCGCATTTCTGAAGAAAATTATGCTAACTATTTCAGTACTAAACAAGATAAAAGGTTATGCAGATTTCATTTACTTTGTCTTTTTTTTTTAATCAAAGTTTATATTGTATAAAACTGAATAACTTTTATTTATTGTATAGCTGTTACTGTAAAGACATTTTTTATCCATTTTCTTGTATATCAGTGTTAATGAATACAAATTTTTATCACAATACATACATAATAACTAGCAATGCTAATACTAATAATTGTCATAATGCTCTTAAGGTTGTATATAAGATTCTATATTATGTTGTGTGTATAATTACCACGCATCTTGCTGCATACTCCTAGATATATTTAGACTTAAAGATTGAATGTGTATGTAAATAAGTAGAAGCTTTGCAACTGAGGAATGTCACATCACTAAGTGGGTAGAATGCTTGGTGCTCATAACAATACCAATAAACATGGTTGTCAACTGCAAAAGTGCTGTTGCACAAGTAGAAGCCCCTGGAAATGAAAAGAATGGGAGGACCTCAATGTTTGAGGAAGAAGGGTATACAACATGCTATGGAAGAGTGTGATCGGGTGGAGGAACATCCTTTCGACCATAAACTATGGCAAAGGAGACCAGTAATGCAATAATCCGGTATGATGTAAACAGTATGAACATAGTAGAGATTTAAGTTACCATTAAATCACAAATGCTGTGTAAATGAGGTTTATCTAAAAAGTAATAAAACTGAATTTTCCTCAACAGAGTGAGAACATTGTGGAGGCAAGAATGCAACAACTAAGAGCTATAAAATATTGTTATTTTCATAACAATTTTCAATGCCTTAACCATATCTGATTTGACTATGCCATCACGTTGTATTTAGTTGTTTGGTCTCACAGCACAAAAATAGTGTTCAATAACAGAGTGACAGAAGCATTTAACAATTTATAACAAACTTACAGAGACAGAGTTATGTCTGGGGCACAGACTTTGAGGTAGTACAAAACATTTTTGGATAGCCATACAAATTTGGAAAATGCTGTTCAGGGCTATGAGCATAAACTGATAAAACTATATCATCATCTAGTAGTTTCAATGATTGGTTATGGAAACAAATTTTATGTTACTAGACTGTTCACGAAATTCTCATGCACGATTTGAGTCCATCCAGAAATATTGGATTTTTAGATACTTCATCATGATAACACTCAATGTCACACTTTACTTTCTGTGAACAAGTTTTTGGACAAAAAGGGCATTACTGTGGTATCCAAGTCCCTTACTCCCCTGACAAGTCCACAAGATTATTTTCTGTTTTCAAAAAATAAAAGCCAGCTCCAGGGCTTTGATCATCCAAAAGATTGTAACAGATCAGCTAAGGACACTGACACTATCTTACACAGAAAATACAGCCTAATAAAGAATAATTATAACACTATGTTTACACATAAAATACTACAAATCACAATCAAAACTGTATAAAACAAAAGAGAAAATATATGCACTTAAACAGCAACAGAGACATTTTAAACAACATTATATAAAAAGAGCCGTGAAATCAGTCAACGGGCAGAGCCCTACTTGACATGGCTGCTGCTCATTTAAAAGCATAGAAATGTGTATACGTGCTCCTTCCCCACTCCTCGCAAGACCACCTATGGAAGCAGGGCTGTCGTGAAACTGTCCGACTTCAAGACCATCATGAAAACATTGGGTGATCGCTATTAGTCGTCCAAAAAATATCTACCACATAAGGAAACTACACATTACAGTTGTATTATTAACAAGTTTAATTTGCAAATTTAATGGGGAGGCTGTGCCCCTTTGCCCTCCCTGTACAAGCCGCTACTGTTCTTCCAGTGTTCCACTCTTGAGTCATTATTTCTTTTATCCAGACCATACAAATTAGATCATGTAAATAGGCCCTAACAGTTTTGCTCCCATACTTCAATAATTATATAGGCATATTACAATAAACAGGGTTACTGTCACAAAATACATGACCCACCTCAATTATCACATAAGAGTAAGTTTGACTTAATACCAATCAGCTTTTGTAACTGGAGTCTATAAGACTTCCTCCTCCTCCTATGGTGCTACAGCCCAAGGTCAAGACTTAGCCTCCTATATCCTCACCCTCCACCTCTCTCTATCAGTAACAAAGGACTTCCATCATTGCACTCCCAGCATCTACCCATACTCCCCATAAGGACTCGTTTAGGTATTCGTTTATCATCCATTCTTATGACATGGTCGCACCATTGGATCCTCCTCAGTTTTATGTACACTTCTACCATTGGTTCATTGAAGTGAAAATATCTCATCATTATATCTACATATGGGGCTCGGGATCCATCTCAGGAGCTTCCTTTCAAATGTCTTCAGGCGTTCAATTGCTCTTTGTGTTAATATCCAGGTTTCACTGCTATAGCATAAGAAGGGTAGTATGATAGTTTTAAATATGCGCATGTTAGTCTACCTATGAATAACTGTTGACTTAAAGGTGGTGATAAGCATGAAGTAGGCCTTGTTGGCTAGAGTTATCCTTCTCCTCATCACTGCCTCTTCATTGCCATCTTCAGAAATCATCGCTCCTAGGTATGTGAAATCTCTAACTGCTTCTATAAAGTCTTCTTCTATAATCAAATTTTGTCTAGGTCAGGTAGACCTTGTCTGATTTATCATTTTGGTTTTATCCATATTTATTGATAGTCCTACCTCTTTCATACTTATTTTCAGTTTTAAGTATGTCTCCCTTGCAGATGCAATTAATCAGGTTATGATGGCTATATCATCGGCATATGCTGCTATTTGTACTGACTTATAATAAAGTACTCCTGGGCAATGTACACTCATTTTTCTTATGGCATATTCTAGAAACAGGTTGAAGAGGAGAGACTTACTTGCAGATAATAATAGTTCTTTCCACCCCTGGGTTTTGGATTTGCCTTACTAATGTCATCATTCCTCATCTCGTTTTTGCTAACGATTAACAGTTTAGCTGTAAAATAAAATCACTTATTGGGGAGTATCTTTTGAAGATAGCTATATACTCTCTCTTGTATAGACTTTTTTGTAGAACATTTTATGCTCAAAGATTCTACTCCACAGTGTTATGATTTGTCTTTAATGGTTTGAAGAGCATAAGCCAAAAAAGTGCTGGCAGGACAACTGTATTTTTCCTTGACTTGTCTCCTAACATTGTCATTGCTCAGCTCTCTGTTACCATATGTTAACATTTTGTACAGCTAAACTTTTCTTGACAAACACTCTAAAGGAAGGTGAAAACAGTATCAAAATTCTCTGGAGACTAGCATAAACAATTAGAGAGATGTCTGTAGGAGGATTGTCTTTTATACTATATAAAGAAGGTGCTGGAATGTTCTGTCATAAGTATTTTGCATCCATACTCTTATCTATGATCATCAATGGTGCGCTTGATCACCATGCCATCAATGGTATCATCACATCACTATGACATACTCCATTTTTTACTACTGAATAATTTGTTTATAGATTGATGCATTTTTAAGCAACCATTGGTATGAAAAATTTTGGCCATATGCTATAACGTAAAAATTGCACACTCAAAAATTTTACAGGGACAAAGTTATGTTGTACCCATAGAAAAATATAAATTCGTAGAAAGCAGGGAGAAAATAAAACTAAAACTACCGTTAGAGCAGTGGTGCTTCAAAGGAATAAGTATTAAAATGTTGTAGTTAGGAGCGGTAGTTGTTCATAGAGCTGACCTTGAGTTGGCGCCTGTAAAACGGCTAAAATTATGAAAAAGTCACATAGCGGACGAACCGTCATAAAATTGTATTATTTTCAAGGGTGACAGAATTCTGCCCTAAGATTGTAAAAAGTTAAGTGCATTCAACAAAGGAACCGTTAGATTAGACAGAGAGAGATGAGAGCGAGATGGAGATAGACGCTAAGTTTTTCCACTACGTCTACACGCGCAAATAATTGACGAATAACGGAACAAATGACGAACATTTTTTACGCGGGACATTTTCACTAGACAGATTGGGTAAATTTGAAATTAGCGGTATGTCAGACCAATCGGCGTGTATTTTAGTAGATAGTTGGTGAGGGTAGTTCTAAGCAATGTATAAAAAACGAAGTGGTAGGAATTTAAGTTAGTCTACAGAGATATTACACTTAAAAGACTCGTATCTAGTGCGTTAAGAAATTTGTCGGTAATTTAAATAAATATATTTCAATCGCAACGAAAAAGTCAGTTACGGTAACGCGATATTAAGTATCGTGAAAGCTACATATTATAAACATTTAATAATCGTTTACAAGAATAACGTTCAGAGAAATTAGAGAAGATAAGTTAAAATCGAGTAACATATCCAAGTTTTACTTAATACAGCATCAAGCGTTGAATGTTGAAATACATCGCGAAAATTAATGTGTTAAATATCACAGTACGGGACAGTCGGTCGGTATTTGTTATCAATCCGGTGTTGGACACACTTAGCTTTAAATAAGAATATACTGTGTATTCAACAAGTGTATTAGCATGCAGCACCTGTGTAGTTACCACTAAGTTGTCAAAGTGAATGGTGTTTAATAGCTGTGAAACAAGTGTATAAATAAATTAGTGCAAAACTAACAAGGATAACTGCTCAACGATTAACGTCGGACGACCCACCTGGAACGTGCAGAATTCATCGCGGCGCAGAGTCGATTCAACATTCAACATGCAAGTAACTAATAAAATGAACACTCATTTTACTATTGTCTATTAAATTTAAATGTATGTAACTCATATTTGGTGACTCAATTAGTCAAAGAATCCATAGCCAAGAAATAAGCACAAACAAATTTTATAGCAAACTTATTAAAAGTAATGATCTACAAATTTTGTAATATGTAAATAAAAATTAGTTATTAAAAACTTAATTAATAACAGTCAAATTGTGTTTATTTATTATTGGCGCCCTGGGATAATTCTTAAGAGTTGGTACACTAAAGTAAGTGTTACATTCTGTTGCTGATAATTAGTATGTTATAAATATTAATATTGTCATTGGGTAAATTAGCTTGATAAACTCTTACTTTGCACATGCTCGTAGGCCAAGTGTAGTATGTATAATAGTAACGTGAAATTTTATTAAGGCCTATTAAAAGTATATTACAATGCACATATAGAATATATGATTTCATGAATAATCTTTTTGGTCTAGTGACATAGATAGCGACTGTGGATCTGGAGACAACCTTGATATCAAATCAAAAGAAAAGAAGTCTTCAACAAAGATAAGATTGATTGAACAATATAATCACCAACAGCAGTGACGAGAGCGGAAATCAAAGAAGAAATCTCCAAAGTAAGTTTTATCCTCAAAGAATAATATAAATATATAGAGTTAAGTATATAGACTGAGTTAAAACATTTAATAATTTAGGTAACAGATTTGTATAAAAATTTATAATAATTGCTTTTACTGTATAATCCAAATGTTATACTGAACAACAAAATAATTCACTGTAACTATACACACACACACACACACACACACACACACACACACACACACAACCACGTGAACGCGCACGTGTGTGTGTTTTTAAACCTTAAAAAAGTACAAATAAATTTAAAACTCTATTTTTCTTTCCTTTGTTAGTAAGAATTCTGATATTTTAGTACAATTCTGATATTTTACAACTTTTCGACACTCAAAACTGAGCTCCTTCTTTATATCAGTTATATTGATTTCTTCATCACCTTCCAGTACACATAACTGTTTTTGGCATTAGTTTTTCTGTCCAACCACCAATTTTGTTCAAGTCTTTGTTCTTAGCCATAACATTTTAACTTACCTCACCTGCTATTGTGTGTATGCGGAACTTTTATTTTTTCTCTGATCTTGATTACCATACTAATAAACTCTCATTTCTTGATTTTCCAATACTCTGATACCAAAAAGGACATCTTAAACAGTTCTTCTATTTATATTTACAATCTGATTTCTTTTGGGAGGGAAGAGCTACTGACATTTTGTTACGCATAGTGGGGGTGTAGCATTTAAAAGTTCTCTAATTGGCTGATACATTACACTGTTGCCAAAAGCATTGCATGCAGAGGTGTGAGCTTAACTAATATATATAGCACTATTGACTTGGATCACAATCAAATATCTAGCAGAAGCCAACAGATACAACAGAACAATAATTAATAAACTCCTACACAAAACAAACAACAGACAAAGACAGAAAACAACAAATTCATAACACTAACATATATCAATAACCACACTAAAAACATACCCCACAAATTTAAAAAAGCGGATACAGAATCGCAGACATACAGAACTGGAAACAAAACAGAACACATACTGCCAAAAAACATACACAAAGACAAAACAAATTTGGGTTACCTGGTGTATACAAATTAAACTACTCAGGATGTAAAAAATTCTACATAGTCCAGACAGGACGCAGCTTCAAACAGAGATACATTGAACACATAAAGGCATTACACTCCACCACCAAATCTGCCTTTGCAAACCACCTCATTGAGGCACATGAAAAAATATGAGACACATACACAACATAAGCAACATGGAAATTCTACACATACACACAAAAGGCCGAAAACTAGACACTCTTGAACAATTAGAAATATACAAACACACAAAACGCATAGAAACAACATCCTAAACAAACGACACAATTTAAATCTCACATACTATTTGAACATATTACACACACACACGACATCGATCTTTTGAACGACAGCACCGTCACCAAAAGCAGGATGGGCACTGATAGATATACTTGCAGACTAAACACCTAATAGGTATACTTGCTGTGACTGTTACAAAATGACATAATTTCATGTTCAAGTGATACTAAGTATAAACACACAAATAATCTGTTTCTCTATTACCACAGAAAAGATTAAGTAACACAACTGGCAACTCAATAATACTCCTGGAAATTTTCATAAACAGTGATGTAGTCATAACGAAGGGTGGAAGATGATTATTCATTTTGCAAGCACTAAACCAGCTAATTACCTAATTTGCTGTTGTACATCAGCTCTTGTGTTACATGATAGTGTTCTTGTTGTGTGTTGTGTACAGTGTTTGCCAGAATGCTGAAGGTAAAATGTAGTGAAAGTACCCAGTTACAGCAGTGTAATAAAGAATTTAAAAGTATATTCGGTTTAGATGGAAAGATACTATATTGGCAGCCTTGTTGAAAATCCGTAAAAGTGCATCAATAATTGCCAGTTATGTAATATCCATCCAGCACAAACATATCACTGTGGATTCATGTTCTAGTAAAGTTAGTCCAATTATATTTTCAAGAAGGAACTAATGAGTTGACCAGCAAGTTTCATGAATACTTATAAATATTTCTGTTACAAACTGTTTGATTATGTTAAACTACAAGAAAATATTTTTAACTTTTTAACAAATATTTTTTTGTTTTTTAGCACACACAAAAATTAATATTTTCAGTTTGTTTACCATCTAAAAATCTTTTCCCTAGTTATAACTTAAATTAGAATCCACTAATTCAAGCGATTCTGGCAGCAACAGAAGTGGAGTGACTGTGTTAGAATAGTGGTGAGAGATTCATCAAAACTACCACAATCAGGCAATAAATTTTCACAATTTAATTAACACTATTTTAAAAGAAATCTGCTAATTTAGGTGTATAATACTTTATAATTATAATTTCAAAATTCTTGTTTATTTACAGTTATTTATTAATAGTACATTACAGTTTATAAGCTTCAGATTTATCATGAAATTAGTAATCAGCAGTTGCAGATATTATTCAAGCTCGCTGAATGTCTCAAACTAAATTTTATTAATCACAAGAAAGTGCAATGAATTGTTATCTGTTGTTAAGAGTGATAAATTTTGTTGATACTGATAAAGGACTTATTTTTATTTATAAATTTTGTTATTCCATTATATTCAACTGCTTATTTGATTAACCTATTGAATTCACTGATTAATTGTTAGATACTTCATACCTGATGTATGTTAACTCTCACAACCATAACTGCTGGTACGAAATGTCAAAATATGAACAAAGACATATGCGAGACTGGTTGACAGACAAGTTTGGCAACATGGCGATGACATTATGTGAACTGTCAATATCCCTCCAGTTTAAAACAGACTATAGTTTTCAAGTTGCCCATCTGAACAACAAAATAAGGATCTATAAAAATACAGTATGACCAATAAAAGAAACATATGGATGTAAAATTTTGGTCTTAACTCAAAACATGACAAATCACATTAATGCTTTTGAAAGAAATTTTTTAAGGAGACTGTTTCGCTTTAAAGTAAGAGAATTGGGTGTGGAAATCTACATACATTTATTTATTATCAAAATACCCTTATACCATATTGGTGTCGGGTTACATCAATATATGATAAGTACATCAACTACACTCTATATACAAATTTGTTCCATCTTACTCTATCCATTGACAATGTCTTCGCTTCCCTCCAGCCCAAGCCTCTTTCTCTCAAAATGTTTCCCATCATTCCATCCCAAGTCAGTCGCGGTCTTCCTCTCTTCTTTCTCCCCCCTGATTTTGCCTCCCAAACCTGTTTTACCATTCTATCACTATCCATTCTCTGCATGTGTCCCCACCAGCATGGTTGTCTCTGTTCAATAAAATCCAGAATCGATATCACTTCCAGATCCTCTCTTATTTGTGTATTCCTAACTCTGTTCTTCCTTGTTACTACCACTACTCTCCTAAGATATTTCATTTCTGCCGCCTGGATTTTACTTTTTTGGCTTTTCGATAGCACCCACGTCTCACAGCCGTATGTTAAAACCGGTCTATATACTGTTTTATACACACTCATTTTCGTTTTTCTTGATATCTCCTTCTTATTTATAAATCTACTGTTTAATCCATAGTATACTTTTATTGCCTTTTCAATTCTTTCATTTAATGCGGCTTCTTGTTTCCCATTACTGTCTATTATAACCCCTAGATATTTGAATTGTTTGACTTGTTCTGTCTTCACTCCTCCAATCTCTATATTTATTATTTTCTCCGCCATTACCATTACCTTTGTTTTGGTCTTATTTATTTTCGTCCCTTTTTCCTGGAGAACTTCATTCTATATATTCAAATTACCCTGTAACGCCTTTTCACTTGTAGCCATTAGCACTACATCATCCGCAAAAGCCCCTTCTGCTACTTCTATACTTCGCAAGTTCCTGTATCCAACATGCATTTTCTTAACCTTCAGTGAACACTTCTTAATTATGTTGTCCATATACAAGTTGAATAATGTCGGACTCAGTCCACCTTCTTGTCTTAATCCATAGTTTGTTGTAAATCCTAACAACCTCATATTTTTACCAATTACATAATTAACATTATTTTTGTATAACCTCTGTACTACCTTAATTATTTTACTCCTTATTCCTCTATTTCTTAAACTTTCCCATATTTTTGTTCTAGGCACACTATCGAAAGCCTTCTCAAGATCAATAAAACCTAAACATACCAATTTATCTTGTTGTATTGACTTCTCAGCTATCTGTTGCAGAGTAAAAATGTGATCCTGCACACTTCTCCCTGATCTAAAGCCACTCTGCGATTCCTCCAAACTATTTTCTAAAATTGGGACCAATTTATTATTAATTTTATTATATACATCCACCAAAATCAGTAAAGTTTCAATTTTTTTAAATTATTGAATAAGGCCTTTTCGAAATTATTATAATTTCATCATCAGTTCACAGTAGAAAATGTTGTTATTTGTGTCTATTATATCTCACTGCACTTCATATTGAATCTTCCACTGCCATCATTATTTGGTGTAACCAAGCAAGTCATATATTGAAATAGTTGATCATTTTCGAATATTGTCTGCTGATTCATTAATTTGTTATATTTGCTTTATATTATATGCTTGGTTACACCAAATAATGATAGCAGTGGAAGATTCAGTATGAAGTGCAGTGAGATATAATAGACACAAATAACAACATTTTCTAGTGTGAACTGATGATGAAATTATAATAATTTCGAAAAGGCCTTATTCAATAATTTAAAAAAATTGAAACTTTACTGATTTTGGTGGATGTATATAATAATATTATAACAAATCAGTGGCATAATGTTTAGCAAAATTATTATTAATTATCTGCTCATAAACCTTAACAATTGTATTTAACAGATTGATACCCCTATAATTATTACAATCTCTTGCGTTACCTTTCTTAAAAATAGGAACTATCAATGCTTCCTCCCATTCTCTTGGTATGTCTACACTTGTCCAGGCTTTATTGATAATTTCTAAAAGTATTTCTTTCCCCTTTTTCCCCATATTGTAGCGTGACAGATAATCCACACAAATGCATTACTCAATGATCATTAATAAAGCTCTAATATATGGAATATCCAGATGAGAATCAATTGAAATGCACTATTTAATAATATATTCACAAGAAAGGTTAAATAAAGAAAAATTCTGCAAATAATATAATAATACAAATTTAAAAACCCAGAAGACTAATAATAATAATAACAAAATTACCCAGGTAAGATAGAAGCAGGCAATTAATATACCCCGTCAAAGAAACCAGACCAGAAAAAACAAAGATACAGAAGACAGAAGAAGGAAGAATAATTAAAACTACTACTACTGAAGAAGGAAGAAAGAAGAACAATCAAAGCTACTGAAGACAGAAGAAACAAAACTAATTAAAACTCAAAGAAGAAAGAAGAACAAACTAAATCTACTGAAGAAAGAAGAAGGAAGAATAATTAAAACTAGAGACGAAAGAAGAACTAATTAAAACTACTACTACTGAAGAGAGAAGAAAGAAGAATAATTAAAATCAAGGAAGAAAGAAGACTAATTAAAACTAAAGAAGAGAGAAGACTAACTAAATCTACTGAAGAAAGAAGAAGGAAGACTAATTAAAACTATTACTACAGAAGAAAGAAGAAAGAAGACTAATTAAGACTACGAATACTGAAGAAAGAAGAAAGAAGAACAATCAAAGCTACTGAAGACAGAAGAAAGAAGAATAATTAAAACTAGAGAAGAAAGCAGACTAATTAAAACTACTACTACTGAAGAAAGAAGAAGGAAGACTAATTAAAACTATTACTACAGAAGAAAGAAGAAAGAAGACTAATTAAGACTACCAATACTGAAGAAAGAAGAAAGAAGAACAATCAAAGCTACTGAAGAAAGAAGAATAATTAAAACTAGAGAAGAAAGAAGAACAACCAAATCTACTACTACTGAACAATGAAGAAAGAAGAACAGTCAAAGCTACTGAAGACAGAAGAAAGAAGAATAATTAAAACTAGAGAAGAAAGCAGACTAATTAAAACTACTACTACTGAAGAAAGAAGAAGGAAGACTAATTAAAACTACTACAGAAGAAAGAAGAAAGAAGAACAACCAAATCTACTACTACTGAACAATGAAGAAAGAAGAACAATCAAGGCTACTGAAGAAAGAAGAAAGAAGAATAATTAAAACTATTGAAGAAAGAAGAAAAACCAAACTACTATTACGGAAGAAGGAAGAAAGAAGAATAATCAAAACTAATACTATTGAAGAAAGAAGAACAACCAAACTACTATTTCAGAAGAAGGAAGAAAGAAGAATAATTAAAACCAAACTTACAGAAGAAAGAAGAAAGAAGAATAATCATAAATACAGAAGAAAGAAGAAAGAAGAAGAATTAAAACCAAACTTACAGAAGAGGGAAGAAAGAAGAAAAACCAAACTACTATTACGGAAGAAGGAAGAAAGAAGAACAACCAAAACTACTATTTCAGAAGAAAGAAGAAAGAAGAAAAATTAAAACTAAAGAAGAACCAAAATTACTGAAGAAAGAAGAATAATCAAAACTAATACTATTGAAGAAGGAAGAACAACCAAAACTACTATTACAGAAGAAAGAAGAAAGAAGAATAATTAAAACCGAACTCACTGAAGAAGGAAGAAAGAAGAATAATCAAAACTAATACTATTGAAGAAAGAAGAACAACCAAACTACTATTTCAGAAGAAGGAAGAAAGAAGAATAATTAAAACCAAATCTACGGAAGAAAGAAGAAAGAAGTATAATAAAAATAAAGAAGAAAGAAGAAGGAAGTGAGACGACCCATATAAAACAAAAACCCCATAGGGAAAGAACCCCAAAAACCCCAAAACCAATAAATGCCCAAAAAAGAAAGTATAACACATTAAAAAACCATATCACTGTAAAACTGACAAAAAACTAAAAGTGTTAGCAGTAGTAAATATTAGTGCATTCAAAAAGTTATTGTGTAATGTGTATAAACAAATCTTCACAGTTCCCCCATGGTTGAATATTTCATATTAAAAACTAGAAAAAGACTAGTAAATATAGTAATAATTCACCATGGAAAAGTGTAAGTGATCAAATTATAACTAATAAACTTTAAGAAAGGTGCATGAGTAGCAGTACAAAGTAACAAACTTTAAGTTTTGTGAACAGTGTCTACTTTGATAATGAAGTAGTAATTTTACTAATAAAAAGCTACTAAAACTGTATGAACATTCCATAGAATGGAATATAACTTAGATAGCCAGGGTTATACTTTAAGAGGGGGCATAAATCTTATAAAATGGGGAATTACAGAACTAACTGTTTATGATGAAGTTGTAGAAGGTATTAACAATTATATATGGATCCAAATGTTGGGTTCCAATTAAATATAGCATTTAGATAAGTAAGGGTTAGTCATAAGAAATATTAGTATTATAATTGTTATTTTATTGTTCATGTTAATTTAGGAATGCATTATCTAAAATTAGATATCATTCCAATGTTGTAGAAATACTTTTTATTATGTTATTAGGTGATATACCAAAACAATGTTATTAAGAACACCAGTTTTATATATCTGGGTGTTATATTTTAATTGTATAATCTATAATTACTGTTATGCCAGATCAGAGAACTAATTTTTAATCAAATATATCAGAGTCAGAAGTCAGAGAAGGAAATAAAATAATTACATTAGTAAAACATTCTGCAAATAGCCACAATTCAAATCTAGGCAATATAATAAAGTTAAAATGCAGAATAATTAATAAACCTAATCTTATAAACCAGTCAAACTGACAATATTTAGGCAAGATACACCCAACATATTAAATACTATGTAAATAAGGCTTTCTAAAGATATGGTCATTCTATGAGTAAAATTATTTATTTGTATAATGAAATACCATTTGAAACTGAAATAGATTCACTAACATGATCATAAGGGGAGTCATATACAACTGAATTGTATGAAAAAACCATCATTAATATACTAAATTGCCATAAAATAAGTGAGAATTGACAATTATAACAATTTCAGATTTTATAGAATAATAATTATATTAGGTAAAATGGCTATTATTTACTTAGAAGACAGGAAGTATAAATTTAGGCCGACCTTCCAAAAAAATATAAGAAATATGATTTTCTGATAAAACTTTGTAATACTAACTTAATTACTATCAAAATAAGTAGAATAGAATAGTGAAAACGAATATGTATTTTATATTTCAAACAGTTAACTAATAACGAATTTATTTTATGAACATAATGTACATTTTTAAAGTGTATCGGAAGTTATGGCAATTTTAAACAATGTCTGAAATATATTATATAGGCTAAGATTTTCATGAGATGAAGGAAATACAGACAGTTCATTATTATACATTGAAGAGAGCACTTGACATGAATATTTGATAAAACCAACCTTAATGGCGGTTACGTATAACAAGAGTTCGGAATCAGTTATGTGTAAAAATTAAATTTTTAACTATTCTAATCATTGTGAAGTGGTGAAGTTGCCATACGAACTACATAACACTAATAAACAGAACCACATATAACTATTTAAATGAAATAACACTGGAATCACACCAAATACCAAGTGAATATTCGAGGTTAAACGGACACACATAAACACCAATTGATATACTTAATTAACAACATTTTAACACCAAGTGAATTAGTCCATCTTACTACAGTGACATTAAACTATACACCAGAAGATAATATACGATTGCGAAGAAGATTTAACCGCAGAAGGGACATATTTATTCCACAAATACTTTGTCAGTGTTAGAAGGTGAACTCCGCGCATGCGCCAGGCGGCCATTTTGACCCAATCTCATCATCTCAACCAGACGACTGTTTGCTGAACTGTGGTGAATAAAAATTATATATAAACTTTTATTATTAATAACTATCATTATATTGTTTAATTTTAATACATTTTTAGAATTGTAAGTGTTATACTTTCTGACCCTGACCTTCTCTGGCTTTGTATATAATTAACCGTTCAAAGAACCTATTTTTATAATACCAATATAAAATTCATAGATCGACCGGCCCTGAGCGAGTCGATACGGCATGGTAACATTGTTTTCAATTGAGCAAATTCCTTATTTTGTTGAATAAACGTTTGTTATCTAGTAAATTGAATTTGATTTCTCTAATAAAAGGACATAACCATTAATTAATAAAGAAAACTCGACAACCTTTAAAGGCAGTATATGCGAACTACTACATTTCAAGAGTAAGAAGAAGAGAGCCGTTCGCGCCTAATTTGAAGTTAACTGGATTGTCTTTTTAATAAATTTACAGAAGGGAAGATTATTACTAGAATACACACCATACCATCCTATTTATAATTACAATCAACAATCTCAATTTATTTCTAAATTTTAAGAATATAAACACATCGAAAACAATTTTTTCAGAATTTATTTTTTTTGTATAAATATAAATTTTAAATTTATATCACCTTTCAAATTGCTGCAACAGCAACATACACCTAGAATATTTGATAACAACATTATCCAGGAACATTACCAAATCGACGTCTCTCCCAGAGCGGAACGTCACTACTACACATACGCACCATAAAAATTATTCTGGGTAATATTATACCAGAACACCATTACCATTACCATTATATATTACAAAAGTGAAGACCAGTAGTGAGAGCCGAACGAAGATTAGAAGACATTAGCTACATTACTACACACAATAGTGAGAGTACAATTCTCATACATCAATTATTTATTTATTTTTATATTTAATATTTATCGTATTATTACAAAATTGGCGAGTCCAACTTGTGGGGCTCGATTACCGCAGAATACCAGAACAAGCAACACTTTATAAATTTAATTATAATTTGTAATAAATAAGTTATATTACAAATTTGGCGTCCAACTAAATGGCTGTAATTAGGGGTTGAAAGGCGGTAATTACTTACCCAATTCCTAATTCAGCTTGGCAGCGGTTACCCAGCCAGGGAATCAGGGAAAATAATGCGTCGTGCCACATCAAAGAAGAGAGCGGCTGAGGCCGAGAAAGAACTCGATATGGATAATAAGGAGGCGACCCCAGTGGAGGACGTGGAAAGGATATTAGAACGGGTGGAACGTAAAAAACCAGCACCACCAGAGGAGCAACCCGAAGCGCACACACAAACAGGGGAAATCGATGTCCGGGAGGAACGAATAGGACAACCCGAGAAACCACCACGAGAAGAGAATAGTAACATGCAGGAGATGTTCAGGATAATGATGGAGAAGATGGAAGAAAACAGCAAGAAGATGGAAGAAAACTTGAAGAAGGACAACCAAGCAACCAAGGAAGAATTAAGCAAGAAAATGGATTCCACCGAAGAAAACTTGAACAAGAAAATGGATTCTACCACAGAAGAAAATAATAAAAGATTAGAAGATTTGAAGAATGATAACCAATCTTTAAGGGAAGAATTGAAGAAGGACAACCAAGAAACAAAAGAAGAATTGGGCCGTAAAATAGAAAGGACCAATAAGAGAATTGAGGAAACCAGTAAAAAGGTGGAAAAGAAAATGGAAGAAAATAAGAAGAATTTGGAAGAAAAGATGGAAGAAACCAATAAGAAAATCGAAAGTGATCATCAACAGTTAAGGAAAGAGTTAAGAGAGGACTACCAACGGTTAAGAGAAGAAATAAGGGAGGATAACCGACGATGGCATAAGGAAATGAAAGAAGACAGGGAAGAGGAAAGAAGGGATAGAAAAGAATACAGACAAATCTTGAAGGAAGGTTTGAGTGAAATAGATAAAAACGTCACATCCTTGAATGAAGAATTGGATAAGACACTGGACAACAGCAAACCAGAACGAAAGGAAATACCAAACAATAAAACAATGGAGCCAGTGATAGTGTTACCTGAAAAGAAAACGAACGGGAACAAAGAAGATACTAAGGATATGGAAGTGAAACCAAAGGAAATGAGAAAGAGGCATCCAAAGAAATTAATGAAAACAAGGGAAGAAATGGAAATGATGAACCATGGTTTATTTGATAATGATAATATCCCTATTACCAACAATGAAGAAATCGTGAGTTCCAGAAATTATGGAAATAGATTGATGGTAATCTCAGAAATGGTTTACCAGCAGACAGTAGTTTACCACGGGGAAGTGATCAGAGGTAAATGGAATACAACAGGGATGGAGATATATGGTAGATTGTCAATGGTATCATTGATCATTGATGGACCAGAGACGTACTGGTATATAAAACACTATGATAGAGGGAGCCGAATAAGCTTAGCAGCCAACAAAGGAATAGCAGCTAGGAAAATGAAATACAAGACAAAGGCCAGAGATGTCACTAGTACCGGAACGATGATGAAGACTATGGTCATCCGGACAATGAGAGCAAATGAAGTGACAGACTACGGTTAAGTCTAATACCATACACCTCCACAAAAAGGGACTGATGTTATGATAACCGGCAATGGCAAAAAACTATGTCAAAGAAAAAGAAGTTATGAGCAACTGTCCAACCTAAATAAAATCTTCAACCTGGGTATATAAAAGAAAAATAATAATAAGAAGTACATTTGAAGTAAAGAAAAGAAGAGAGCTAATACCATATTTAGGGTAATAATATGATATGTTAACCATATTTATGAAAAAATATTATGAATAATCGAATGTATGGAAGAAAGAATTTCAAAGTAAAAATTCAAAAATGAAGTAATGACTACTTACTTACCTATTATTTAGAAAACAATTTATGAATCAAAAGAAAATGAATTTTGAATTAAACCTAAAAATTCAAAAATGAAGTAATGACTACTTACTACCTATTATTTAGAAAACAATTTATGGACAAGAGAAAATGAGTTTTGAATTAAATCATCAAAATTCAAAAACCCAAGTAAAAACAATTTACTACCTTATTTTAAAAACAACTTTCAGAAATTAACAAGAAGAAAAAGAATTTGGATAACACATTACAAACAATTATATATGGGACCAATTCTGAAAAACTTTCAAGAATAAAGAAATGGCAGTACAAACCACTGATACAATTTAAATGAATAAACTTATTGTGAAGTGAAATTAATGAGAATTTTATGTCAAATAAACAGAGATATTAAACATATGGCATTAATAATTAAAGAGTGCATTTGGATAAAAAGCAAGAGCAAAATAAAATTTTGAAAAAAGAAAGGAAAAACTATATATAAATAAATCCATATGAAAAAGATGATCATACAATAAATGTCAGTTATTAGAAAGACAATTAAAAGAGTAATTGAAAAAACATAATACTAGTGGAACGATTCACAAGAATTAAGAAAGGAACAAAAATATAATACAAAATATATGCTACCAATGACCAGAAGGAGATTGTGATAACAGTCAAAAAATGACAGAGAATTAAAAACTTTACACTGAATAAGGAGTGATAATTATAATATACCAGCTTCCAATCACAAGGAGAAATAAAATGCCAGCAGAGCTAACCATTGAGAAAAATAACTGAGATAGAGATTCACTAAGATAGAAATATTAATAGATCTGTTCGTATACGAAGTGAAATATCCAAAGATATTTAATTTTTTTTATAGTCATAAGGTGGACTATTCTTATATAATTTTTATAAATGACTGTCTGAGATAAGTCCAGCAGTATTATTATGTATTGATCAGAGATGATTTACCTCTGTTATCAATAAATGACGTAGCATGGCCAGCAGAGTGTGAAGCCTACAGAGCCCCTCTGGACACTGCCCCAGCTAACGTATTAGGGAATTTTAGGGAATAAATATCCCAAGGATAAAGAAACGAGTTAAGAAGAAAATGGAAAAATAAAAAATAACGAACCTCAGATGACTATTACTATCAGTAAGAATCCAGTTAATAATGAAAAATAGATAAGCTCAAAAATATGGGAGAAAAAATTTTTAGAAATGTGAAGGAAGTAAAGAAATATAATTTATAATATAATGTCATAAGCAATTACTTCAGACAAACTAAGTATGATCTGAACTAATCACTTCTGGAAGAGAGCAATCTGTAGCGTGACAGATAATCCACACAAATGCATTACTCAATGATCATTAATAAAGCTCTAATATATGGAATATCCAGATGAGAATCAATTGAAATGCACTATTTAATAATATATTCACAAGAAAGGTTAAATAAAGAAAAATTCTGCAAATAATATAATAATACAAATTTAAAAACCCAGAAGACTAAAAATAATAATAACAAAATTACCCAGGTAAGATAGAAGCAGGCAATTAATATACCCCGTCAAAGAAACCAGACCAGAAAAAACAAAGATACAGAAGACAGAAGAAGGAAGAATAATTAAAACTACTACTACTGAAGAAGGAAGAAAGAAGAACAATCAAAGCTACTGAAGACAGAAGAAACAAAACTAATTAAAACTCAAAGAAGAAAGAAGAACAAACTAAATCTACTGAAGAAAGAAGAAGGAAGAATAATTAAAACTAGAGAAGAAAGAAGAACTAATTAAAACTACTACTACTGAAGAGAGAAGAAAGAAGAATAATTAAAATCAAGGAAGAAAGAAGACTAATTAAAACTAAAGAAGAGAGAAGCCTAACTAAATCTACTGAAGAAAGAAGAAGGAAGACTAATTAAAACTATTACTACAGAAGAAAGAAGAAAGAAGACTAATTAAGACTACCAATACTGAAGAAAGAAGAAAGAAGAACAATCAAAGCTACTGAAGACAGAAGAAAGAAGAATAATTAAAACTAGAGAAGAAAGCAGACTAATTAAAACTACTACTACTGAAGAAAGAAGAAGGAAGACTAATTAAAACTATTACTACAGAAGAAAGAAGAAAGAAGACTAATTAAGACTACCAATACTGAAGAAAGAAGAACAATCAAAGCTACTGAAGAAAGAAGAATAATTAAAACTAGAGAAGAAAGAAGAACAACCAAATCTACTACTACTGAACAATGAAGAAAGAAGAACAGTCAAAGCTACTGAAGACAGAAGAAAGAAGAATAATTAAAACTAGAGAAGAAAGCAGACTAATTAAAACTACTACTACTGAAGAAAGAAGAAGGAAGACTAATTAAAACTATTACTACAGAAGAAAGAAGAAAGAAGACTAATTAAGACTACCAATACTGAAGAAAGAAGAAAGAAGAACAATCAAAGCTACTGAAGAAAGAAGAATAATTAAAACTAGAGAAGAAAGAAGAACAACCAAATCTACTACTACTGAACAATGAAGAAAGAAGAACAGTCAAAGCTACTGAAGACAGAAGAAAGAAGAATAATTAAAACTAGAGAAGAAAGCAGACTAATTAAAACTACTACTACTGAAGAAAGAAGAAGGAAGACTAATTAAAACTACTACAGAAGAAAGAAGAAAGAAGAACAACCAAATCTACTACTACTGAACAATGAAGAAAGAAGAACAATCAAGGCTACTGAAGAAAGAAGAAAGAAGAATAATTAAAACTAGAGAAGAAAGAAGAAAAACCAAACTACTATTACGGAAGAAGGAAGAAAGAAGAATAATCAAAACTAATACTATTGAAGAAAGAAGAAAAACCAAACTACTATTACGGAAGAAGGAAGAAAGAAGAATAATCAAAACTAATACTATTGAAGAAAGAAGAACAACCAAACTACTATTTCAGAAGAAGGAAGAAAGAAGAATAATTAAAACCAAACTTACAGAAGAAAGAAGAAAGAAGAATAATCATAAATACAGAAGAAAGAAGAAAGAAGAAGAATTAAAACCAAACTTACAGAAGAGGGAAGAAAGAAGAAAAACCAAACTACTATTACGGAAGAAGGAAGAAAGAAGAACAACCAAAACTACTATTTCAGAAGAAAGAAGAAAGAAGAAAAATTAAAACTAAAGAAGAACCAAAATTACTGAAGAAAGAAGAATAATCAAAACTAATACTATTGAAGAAGGAAGAACAACCAAAACTACTATTACAGAAGAAAGAAGAAAAAAGAATAATTAAAACCGAACTCACTGAAGAAGGAAGAAAGAAGAATAATCAAAACTAATACTATTGAAGAAAGAAGAACAACCAAACTACTATTTCAGAAGAAGGAAGAAAGAAGAATAATTAAAACCAAATCTACGGAAGAAAGAAGAAAGAAGTATAATAAAAATAAAGAAGAAAGAAGAAGGAAGTGAGACGACCCATATAAAACAAAAACCCCATAGGGAAAGAACCCCAAAAACCCCAAAACCAATAAATGCCCAAAAAAGAAAGTATAACACATTAAAAAACCATATCACTGTAAAACTGACAAAAAACTAAAAGTGTTAGCAGTAGTAAATATTAGTGCATTCAAAAAGTTATTGTGTAATGTGTATAAACAAATCTTCACAAGTTCCCCCATGGTTGAATATTTCATATTAAAAACTAGAAAAAGACTAGTAAATATAGTAATAATTCACCATGGAAAAGTGTAAGTGATCAAATTATAACTAATAAACTTTAAGAAAGGTGCATGAGTAGCAGTACAAAGTAACAAACTTTAAGTTTTGTGAACAGTGTCTACTTTGATAATGAAGTAGTAATTTTACTAATAAAAAGCTACTAAAACTGTATGAACATTCCATAGAATGGAATATAACTTAGATAGCCAGGGTTATACTTTAAGAGGGGGCATAAATCTTATAAAATGGGGAATTACAGAACTAACTGTTTATGATGAAGTTGTAGAAGGTATTTGTATAAAAATTTTGAAAGAAACTATTGAAATTTTAACCAACAGTCTAAATGAGGTGGCACAGCTTGGCACACAAGAAATTAATGAACTTTTGAAACTCCTTAGGGTGGTCCTTGAACAGAACTATTTCACATTTGATAACGATTTTTTTATACAAAATGACGGTTTAGCTATGGGTTCGCCGTTGTCGGGGCTTTTAGCTGATATTTACCTAAACTATTTCGAGAATGCAAACATAATAGATAATAGATTATACAAAGATAAGATCATTTTTTACTGTAGATACGTTGATGATACATTTATGGTATTTAATGGAACTAGAAGACAAATAGAAAACTTACATAGTCACCTAAATAGTATACACCAAAAAATTAAATTCACGTCTGAGATAGAGGCAGAAAATCAGTTGAATTTTTTAGATTTAACTGTTACAAAAAACGCAGGACAACTTCAGTTTAAAATCTTTAGAAAAGCCACAACAACGGATATTACAATACATGCTGATTCGTATCATCCCGTTTCACAAAAGATGGCAGCGTATAATAGTTTTGTGCACAGGTTGTTGACAATACCGCTAAGTAAAAATGACTACAATGAAGAGATTGACACCATCAAGTACATAGCAGCGGCAAACGGTTATAAAAGCTGTTTAATAGATAAATTAATTAACAAACACAGAAAGAAGAAGGTTAAAAAGTTGGCCAGTGATGACTTATTACCGGCTAAGAAATATATATCTGCTGACTATACAAATATTTTACCAAATATTATAATGAATGAGTTTAAAAAACACCAGGTACATGTAACGTTCCGCACAAAAAACAGCATTCAGAAGTTCCTCAGCCAGAAGAGCACCGTACCAAATAAAGAAACAACCGGCGTATATAAGATGACTTGCAGCTCATGCGATATGTTCTACCTGGGCCAGACGGGCAGACCGTTCGAAGAACGTTATAAAGAACATCTCCCTAGGAGGGATCTACAGAAAACAACATCAAATTTTGCCCAACACCTGATGATGAGTAATCACATATATGTCGATTTCGAAACAAATTTTGTGCCTATGCATTACTGCAAGAAGGGGAAATACATGGACGCACTCGAGGAGTATGAAATATATAAAGCAGCTCAAATTAACAGTGGTTGTGTTTTGAACGATAAGCTTACGTTTTCGTCTAATGTGTTGTATGATACGGCTATACGTGTGCGCGGACAACAATAAATAGATACGTACAGAGTTTGGTAAACAAACAGTTTTATCAGCGTACATTCTTACATAAACACTAAGTCTAGTCGACCGTTAATACCCACGTGTATAGCACTGGCCTGCTCATGTTCGCGTATGTTGAAAGTGCACTTTTGACTTTAAGTTTTAGTGTTTTAATAAATTATTTTACTTTTTAACGACCTCGTTTTGAGTGAATGTTTCACCTGAGGATGGCAACTTGTTGCCTAAACGCGTAGTGAATAAATAAAATATACGAAGTCGCACGACGGAAAATAAAAATAGGTAAGTTTGTACCTTTGTATTAGAGCGCGACTTGGAGACAAAACAATAAAATGTATTATAGGCGTGGTATGTTTAAGGCAATAAGTAAGAAGTAGGATTTAATTGAAATAAACTTAAGAAGTAGGGCAAAAATTAAATACAACAGATAAGGTTGTTTTGTTATGATAAGTATTGATAAAGAGTAATATGTAGAAAGGGTGGCTTGCAGTATAAACAAGATAAATAGTGATGTCGGTAGCACGGCGGATTTCTGTTTGGAGTTTTGGGGGTTCGATTCCGACTGAGGAATTAAAAATTTTTATTTGGGATTTTGTTGTTTTTGTCTTTTAAATTATAGTGGAACTTGTTTGTGATATTTATTTATTTTTTATTTTTTATATTATTATATTGTATTTGAATTTAACTTATTGTATTATTTAATGGTGTAGACGAGTTGTTATATAGTATTATTGTATTGTATTGTTATGGTATGTTATTGTATATTATATCAATATAATTTTATTGTATTGTATTTAAAAATTAATCTATTGTATTAATTAATTGGGAAGGCGGGTTGGCTGATAGAAGTGTGGACTTCCGACGGGTCGACTGGGGTCCTGCTTTTTGCGCAGCCAACAACCGTAAGAAGGTTATTAAAAATGGATAGTGATGAATATAGTACAGACGATCGGACAAAAAAAAGAACAGTTGGATCATCAGGTAATGAGGAAGCGTTCAGAAGAAGTAAAAAACCGATGAGATCACCAAATGAGACGTATAGTGAAGACAGTTAGATATAATATTGAAAACTATACAAGAAATGAAAAATGAGTTAACTGAAGAAATTAAACAAGTAAGAGAGGACCAAAGGAAATATGCGGAAGAAAAGGAAATCATAAAAGCGGAAAACGAAGTGCTCAGGAAAGAAAATATGGACATTAAGAAGGAGTTGGCTGAGGTTAGAAATACAGTGGAATATTTGGAGAAAGATAGAAGGAAAAATAATGTGATCATAAGTGGATTAAAAATAGGTGGAGATAACAAAACGGAGATTAAAAAGAACGTACAGAATTTTATAGGACAGTATCTGGAGGTAAATGTGCAGACCAGCGAAGTGTATAAGATAGGGGAAAAAATGTGGGTAGTTAGATTAGAAAAGGAGGAAGATAAGATGAAAATTCTAGAAAATAAATGTAAATTAAAAAAGGATACAGGTACTGAAGGAATATACATTAATAACGATTTAACGAAGCAGGAAAGAGAAATACAAAGACAGTTAAGAAAGATGGTAAAGGAGGAGAGGGAAAAAGGAAGGGAAGTTAAAAAAAGGGTACAACAAAGTAATTATAGATGGAATAGAATGGAGATGGAATAAGCGTAAAGGGAAGTTGGACATAGCTAAATCAAAAAACTGAGTAGTAATGAGAGGATGCACATAAAGGGAACGGACAGAGCAGAGAAACTGGATAGGATAATGGGGAGAGCACATGAAGTAAATAGACGTAAATGGAATTTAGGAACATGGAACATCAGAAGTTTATATAATAAGGAGGAGGAAATAATTAAAGCATTGGTAGGATATAGATTAGAAATTTTAGCACTAAGCAAAACTAAAAAAAAGGAAGGGGTAAGATTATTATGAATGGTGATCACGTACTTATATATAGTGGAGTAGATGAAGATAAGAGAGCTGCAGCGGGGATGGGATGCATAATTCACAGGGATTTAGTAAGACAGATACGGAAATGCGAAGCAGTATCAGAAAGATTACTACTGGTGGAGCTGGAGAGTCAAAAGGGAAAATATTTTACAATTATAGTAGTATATGGACCAAACAAGGATGAGAAGGTGGAAGTAAAAGATAAATTCTGTAAAGAACTATCGCAAGTAACAGAGGAAGCCAAAGGAAATAAATATACTGTCGGTGACTTTAACAGTAGAGTGGGTAAAAGAGATGAGATATATAAAAGAGTAATAGGAATATATGGAGAAGAAATGAGAAACAATAACGGTTGGAGAATGTTGGATTTCTGCTTATTACATGATCTTATTGTGACGAACACTTTTTATCAGCACAGAGATATACATAAATTCACAAGGGGACAACCAAATAGGGGAGAGAAGTCGATAATTGACTATATACTAGTTGAAAGGACCAATAGGAAAATGATAATGGACAGGTCTGGAGAGGTGCAGAAATATATAGCGACCATTATTTAGTTAAATATCACTATAATATTGACGACTCGGAACACAAAGTTTTTTATAAGTAAAAACGTAAAGTTTTACCTTACAGCCTAAACCAGCTTTCACCTATAGAAGGCTTCATCAGAGGCTGTCGTTAGTAGCGCTGCTCGTCTTGTTGTTGGCGACGAGAAAGTGTTTCGAAAGATTGAAGCTGTGTGTGTGTGGTGAGATGTGTTCGAATAATGCGTGCGATTCGAACACATCTCACCACACACACACAGCTTCAATCTTTCGAAACACTTTCTCGTCGCCAACAACAAGACGAGCAGCGCTACTAACGACAGCCTCTGATGAAGCCTTCTATAGGTGAAAGCCGGTTTAGGCTGTAAGGTAAAACTTTACGTTTTTACTTATAAAAAACTTTGTGTTCCGAGTCGCCAATATTATAGTGATATTTAGTTAAGTAACGGACACGTCATGGACAACGAAATCCAAGGACATTATTTAGTAATGACCAAATGTAAAGAACAATTAGATAAAAAACAGATATACAACAGAGAAGGAATAATAGAATATAAATCTATCAGATCGTATAAGGTGAAAAGTAGAGATGTAAGTAATAGGTTTAAAGATGTGATCGAGCAAACATTACAAAAGATAAGTGAAAATATAAGGCATGCTAATATACACCAAGGCTGGAGAATAATGAAAGATATAATTATAGATACAGCAGTGGAGGTTTGTGGTGTTACTAAAATGAATAATAAAAGAAAACAGACGGTATGGTGGACTAATGAAATAAAGGAGCAGATTAAAAGGAAGAAAAGGGAATGGAAAAAGTATACAGCTAATAGAACTGTGGATAACTATGAAGCATATAAGCAACAAAGAAAAATTGTTAAAGAATTAGTTGGAAAAGCGAAAGAGAGTGCATGGAAAGATTTTGGAGAAAAATTGGAAAGAGATAGGTGGGAAAATCAAAAGCTTTTTTCAGAGTATTGAAATCTTTTAGAAAAGAAAAAACTGAGAATGATATATGTATATATAATGCTAATGGGAAAATACTGATAGAAAGAAACGATATAATGAATAGATGGAAAGAATACTTTCAAGGATTACTAGGTGGTAAGGAAATCAACAAAGATGATTATAAAGTCAATATTAATGAAGAAGAAGATAGAGAGGATGGTGAAATTGCAGAAGAAAAAATAACGATGCATGAATTAGAAGTAGTGATTAAAGGACTTAAAAGTGGGAGATCACCTGGAACAGATAAAATTACAGCAGAAATGATAAAATGATAAAGAATATGGGGAAAAAGGGGAAAGAAATACTTTTAGAAATTATCAATAAAGCCTGGACAAGTGTAGACATACCAAGAGAATGGGAGGAAGCATTGATAGTTCCTATTTTTAAGAAAGGTAACGCAAGAGATTGTAATAATTATAGGGGTATCAATCTGTTAAATACAATTGTTAAGGTTTATGAGCAGATAATTAATAATAATTTTGCTAAACATTATGCCACTGATTTGTTATAATATTATTATATACATCCACCAAAATCAGTAAAGTTTCAATTTTTTTAAATTATTGAATAAGGCCTTTTCGAAATTATTATAATTTCATCATCAGTTCACACTAGAAAATGTTGTTATTTGTGTCTATTATATCTCACTGCACTTCATACTGAATCTTCCACTGCTATCATTATTTGGTGTAACCAAGCATATAATATAAAGCAAATATAACAAATTAATGAATCAGCAGACAATATTCGAAAATGATCAACTATTTCAATATATGACTTGCTTGGTTACACCAAATAATGATGGCAGTGGAAGATTCAATATGAAGTGCAGTGAGATATAATAGACACAAATAACAACATTTTCTACTGTGAACTGATGATGAAATTATAATAATTTCGAAAAGGCCTTATTCAATAATTTAAAAAAATTGAAACTTTACTGATTTTGGTGGATGTATATAATAAAATTAATAATAAATTGGTCCCAATTTTAGAAAATAGTTTGGAGGAATCGCAGAGTGGCTTTAGATCAGGGAGAAGTGTGCAGGATCACATTTTTACTCTGCAACAGATAGCTGAGAAGTCAATACAACAAGATAAATTGGTATGTTTAGGTTTTATTGATCTTGAGAAGGCTTTCGATAGTGTGCCTAGAACAAAAATATGGGAAAGTTTAAGAAATAGAGGAATAAGGAGTAAAATAATTAAGGTAGTACAGAGGTTATACAAAAATAATGTTAATTATGTAATTGGTAAAAATATGAGGTCGTTAGGATTTACAACAAACTATGGATTAAGACAAGGAGGTGGACTGAGTCCGACATTATTCAACTTGTATATGGACAACATTATTAAGAAGTGTTCACTGAAGGTTAAGAAAATGCATGTTGGATACAGGAACTTGCGAAGTTTAGAAGTAGCACAAGGGGCTTTTGCGGATGATGTAGTGCTAATGGCTACAAGTGAAAAGGCGTTACAGGGTAATTTGAATATATAGAATGAAGTTCTCCAGGAAAAAGGGACGAAAATAAATAAGACCAAAACAAAGGTAATGGTAATGGGGGAGAAAATAATAAATATAGAGATTGGAGGAGTGAAGATAGAACAAGTCAAACAATTCAAATATCTAGGGGTTATAATAGACAGTAATGGGAAACAAGAAGCCGCATTAAATGAAAGAATTGAAAAGGCAATAAAAGTATACTATGGATTAAACAGTAGATTTATAAATAAGAAGGAGATATCAAGAAAAACGAAAATGAGTGTGTATAAAACAGTATATAGACCGGTTTTAACATACGGCTGTGAGACGTGGGTGCTATCGAAAAGCCAAAAAAGTAAAATCCAGGCGGCAGAAATGAAATATCTTAGGAGAGTAGTGGTAGTAACAAGGAAGAACAGAGTTAGGAATACACAAATAAGAGAGGATCTGGAAGTGATATCGATTCTGGATTTTATTGAACAGAGACAACCATGCTGGTGGGGACACATGCAGAGAATGGATAGTGATAGAATGGTAAAACAGGTTTGGGAGGCAAAATCAGGGGGGAGAAAGAAGAGAGGAAGACCGCGACTGACTTGGGATGGAATGATGGGAAACATTTTGAGAGAAAGAGGCTTGGGCTGGAGGGAAGCGAAGACATTGTCAATGGATAGAGTAAGATGGAACAAATTTGTATATAGAGTGTAGTTGATGTACTTATCATATATTGATGTAACCCGACACCAATATGGTATAAGGGTATTTTGATAATAAATAAATGTATGTAGATTTCCACACCCAATTCTCTTACTTTAAAGCGAAACAGTCTCCTTAAAAAATTTCTTTCAAAAGCATTAATGTGATTTGTCATGTTTTGAGTTAAGACCAAAATTTTACATCCATATGTTTCTTTTATTGGTCATACTGTATTTTTATAGATCCTTATTTTGTTGTTCAGATGGGCAACTTGAAAACTATAGTCTGTTTTAAACTGGAGGGATATTGACAGTTCACATAATGTCATCGCCATGTTGCCAAACTTGTCTGTCAACCAGTCTCGCATATGTCTTTGTTCATATTTTGACATTTCGTACCAGCAGTTATGGTTGTGAGAGTTAACATACATCAGGTATGAAGTATCTAACAATTAATCAGTGAATTCAATAGGTTAATCAAATAAGCAGTTGAATATAATGGAATAACAAAATTTATAAATAAAAATAAGTCCTTTATCAGTATCAACAAAATTTATCACTCTTAACAACAGATAACAATTCATTGCACTTTCTTGTGATTAATAAAATTTAGTTTGAGACATTCAGCGAGCTTGAATAATATCTGCAACTGCTGATTACTAATTTCATGATAAATCTGAAGCTTATAAACTGTAATGTACTATTAATAAATAACTGTAAATAAACAAGAATTTTGAAATTATAATTATAAAGTATTATACACCTAAATTAGCAGATTTCTTTTAAAATAGTGTTAATTAAATTGTGAAAATTTATTGCCTGATTGTGGTAGTTTTGATGAATCTCTCACCACTATTCTAACACAGTCACTCCACTTCTGTTGCTGCCAGAATCGCTTGAATTAGTGGATTCTAATTTAAGTTATAACTAGGGAAAAGATTTTTAGATGGTAAACAAACTGAAAATATTAATTTTTGTGTGTGCTAAAAAACAAAAAAATATTTGTTAAAAAGTTAAAAATATTTTCTTGTAGTTTAACATAATCAAACAGTTTGTAACAGAAATATTTATAAGTATTCATGAAACTTGCTGGTCAACTCATTAGTTCCTTCTTGAAAATATAATTGGACTAACTTTACTAGAACATGAATCCGCAGTGATATGTTTGTGCTGGATGGATATTACATAACTGGCAATTATTGATGCACTTTTACGGATTTTCAACAAGGCTGCCAATATAGTATCTTTCCATCTAAACCGAATATACTTTTAAATTCTTTATTACACTGCTGTAACTGGGTACTTTCACTACATTTTACCTTCAGCATTCTGGCAAACACTGTACACAACACACAACAAGAACACTATCATGTAACACAAGAGCTGATGTACAACAGCATATTAGGTAATTAGCTGGTTTAGTGCTTGCAAAATGAATAATCATCTTCCACCCTTTGTTATGACTACTTCACTGTTTATGAAAATTTCCAGGAGTATTATTGAGTTGCCAGTTGTGTTACTTAATCTTTTCTGTGGTAATAGAGAAACAGATTATTTGTGTGTTTATACTTAGTATCACTTGAACATGAAATTATGTCATTTTGTAACAGTCACAGCAAGTATACCTATTAGGTGTTTAGTCTGCAAGTATATCTATCAGTGCCCATCCTGCTTTTGGTGACGGTGCTGTCGTTCAAAAGATCGATGTCGTGTGTGTGTGTGTGTGTGTGTGTGTGTGTAATATGTTCAAATAGTATGTGAGATTTAAATTGTGTCGTTTGTTTAGGATGTTGTTTCTATGCGTTTTGTGTGTTTGTATATTTCTAATTGTTCAAGAGTGTCTAGTTTTTGGCCTTTTGTGTGTATGTGTAGAATTTCCATGTTGCTTATGTTGTGTATGTGTCTCATATTTTTTCATGTGCCTCAATGAGGTGGTTTGCAAAGGCAGATTTGGTGGTGGAGTGTAATGCCTTTATGTGTTCAATGTATCTCTGTTTGAAGCTGCGTCCTGTCTGGACTATGTAGAATTTTTTACATCCTGAGTAGTTTAATTTGTATACACCAGGTAACCCAAAATTGTTTTGTCTTTGTGTATGTTTTTTGGCAGTATGTGTTCTGTTTTGTTTCCAGTTCTGTATGTCTGCGATTCTGTATCCGCTTTTTTAAATTTGTGGGGTATGTTTTTAGTGTGGTTATTGATATATGTTAGTGTTATGAATTTGTTGTTTTCTGTCTTTGTCTGTTGTTTGTTTTGTGTAGGAGTTTATTAATTATTGTTCTGTTGTATCTGTTGGCTTCTGCTAGATATTTGATTGTGATCCAAGTCAATAGTGCTATATATATTAGTTAAGCTCACACCTCTGCATGCAATGCTTTTGGCAACAGTGTAATGTATCAGCCAATTAGAGAACTTTTAAATGCTACACCCCCACTATGCGTAACAAAATGTCAGTAGCTCTTCCCTCCCAAAAGAAATCAGATTGTAAATATAAATAGAAGAACTGTTTAAGATGTCCTTTTTGGTATCAGAGTATTGGAAAATCAAGAAATGAGAGTGTATTAGTATGGTAATCAAAATCAGAGAAAAAATAAAAGTTCCGCATACACACAATAGCAGGTGAGGTAAGTTAAAATGTTATGGCTAAGAACAAAGACTTGAACAAAATTTGTGGTTGGACAGAAAAACTAATGCCAAAAGCAGTTATGTGTACTGGAAGGTGATGAAGAAATCAATGTAACTGATATAAAGAAGGAGCTCAGTTTTGAGTGTCGAAATGTTGTAAAATATCAGAATTGTACTAAAATATCAGAATTCTTACTAACAAAGGAAAGAAAAATAGAGTTTTAAATTTATTTGTACTTTTTTAAGGTTTAAAAACACACACACGTGCGCGTGCATGTGGTTGTGTGTGTGTGTGTGTGTGTGTGTGTGTGTGTGTGTGTGTGTGTGTGTGTGTGTGTGTGTGTGTGTGTGTGTGTGTGTGTGTGTGTGTGTGTGTGTAGTTACAGTGAATTATTTTGTTGTTCAGTATAACATTTGGATTATACAGTAAAAGCAATTATTATAAATTTTTATACAAATCTGTTACCTAAATTATTAAATGTTTTAACTCAGTCTATATACTTAACTCTATATATTTATATTATTCTTTGAGGATAAAACTTACTTTGGAGATTTCTTCTTTGATTTCCGCTCTCGTCGCTGCTGTTGGTGATTATATTGTTCAATCAATCTTATCTTTGTTGAAGACTTCTTTTCTTTTGATTTGATATCTAGGTTGTATCCAGATCCACAGTCGCTATCTATGTCACTAGACCAAAAAGATTATTCATGAAATCATATATTCTATATGTGCATTGTAATACACTTTTAATAGGCCTTAATAAAATTTCACGTTACTATTATACATACTACACTTGGCCTACGAGCATGTGCAAAGTAAGAGTTTATCAAGCTAATTTACCCAATGACAATATTAATATTTATAACATACTAATTATCAGCAACAGAATGTAACACTTACTTTAGTGTACCGACTCTTAAGAATTATCCCAGGGCGTCAGTAATAAATAAACACAATTTGACTGTTATTAATTAAGTTTTTAATAACTAATTTTTATTTACATATTACAAAATTTGTAGATTATTACTTTTAATAAGTTTGCTATAAAATTTGTTTGTGCTTATTTCTTGGCTATGGATTCTTTGACTAATTGAGTCACCAAATATGAGTTACATACATTTAAATTTAATAGACAATAGTAAAATGAGTGTTCATTTTATTAGTTACTTGCATGTTGAATGTTGAATCCACTCTGCGCCGCGATGAATTCTGCACGTTCCAGGTGGGTCGTCCGACGTTAATCGTTGAGCAGTTATCCTTGTTAGTTTTGCACTAATTTATTTATACACTTGTTTCACAGCTATTAAACACCATTCACTTTGACAACTTAGTGGTAACTACATAGGTGCCGTATGCTAATACACTTGTTGAATACACAGTATATTCTTATTTAAAGCTAAGTGTGTCCAACACCGGATTGATAACAAATACCGACCGACTGTCCCGTACTGTGATATTTAACACATTAATTTTCGCGATGTATTTCAACATTCAACGCTTGATGCTGTATTAAGTAAAACTTGGATATGTTACTCGATTTTAACTTATCTTCTCTAATTTCTCTGAACGTTATTCTTGTAAACGATTATTAAATGTTTATAATATGTAGCTTTCACGATACTTAATATCGCGTTACCGTAACTGACTTTTTCGTTGCGATTGAAATATATTTATTTAAATTACCGACAAATTTCTTAACGCACTAGATACGAGTCTTTTTAAGTGTAATATCTCTGTAGACTAACTTAAATTCCTACCACTTCGTTTTTTATACATTGCTTAGAACTACCCTCACCAACTATCTACAAAATACATGCCGATTGGTCTGACATACCGCTAATTTCAAATTTACCCAATCTGTCTAGTGAAAATGTCCCGCGTAAAAAATATTCGTAATTCGTTCCGTTATTCGTCAATTATTTGCGCGTGTAGACATAGTGGAAAAACTTAGCGTCTATCTCCATCTCGCTCTCATCTCTCTCTGTCTAATCTAACGGTTCCTTTGTTGAATGCACTTAACTTTTTACAATCTTAGGGCAGAATGACGGTTCGTCCGCTATGTGACTTTTTCATAATTTTAGCCGTTTTACAGGCGCCAACTCAAGGTCAGCTCTATGAACAACTACCGCTCCTTACTACAACATTTTAATACTTATTCCTTTGAAGCACCACTGCTCTAACGGTAGTTTTAGTTTTATTTTCTCCCTGCTTTCTACGAATTTAAATTTTTCTATGGGTACAACATAACTTTGTCCCTGTAAAATTTTTGAGTGTGCAATTTTTACGTTATAGCATATGGCCAAAATTTTTCATACCAATGGTTGCTTAAAAATGCATCAATCTATAAACAAATTATTCAGTAGTAAAAAATGGAGTATGTCATAGTGATGTGATGATACCATTGATGGCATGGTGATCAAGCGCACCATTGATGATCATAGATAAGAGTATGGATGCAAAATACTTATGACAGAACATTCCAGCACCTTCTTTATATAGTATAAAAGACAATCCTCCTACAGACATCTCTCTAATTGTTTATGCTAGTCTCCAGAGAATTTTGATACTGTTTTCACCTTCCTTTAGAGTGTTTGTCAAGAAAAGTTTAGCTGTACAAAATGTTAACGTATGGTAACAGAGAGCTGAGCAATGACAATGTTAGGAGACAAGTCAAAGAAAAATACAGTTGTCCTGCCAGCACTTTTTTGGCTTATGCTCTTCAAACCATTAAAGACAAATCATAACACTGTGGAGTAGAATCTTTGAGCATAAAATGTTCTACAAAAAAGTCTATACAAGAGAGAGTATATAGCTATCTTCAAAAGATACTCCCCAATAAGTGATTTTATTTTACAGCTAAACTGTTAATCGTTAGCAAAAACGAGATGAGGAATGATGACATTAGTAAGGCAAATCCAAAACCCAGGGGTGGAAAGAACTATTATTATCTGCAAGTAATTCTCTCCTCTTCAACCTGTTTCTAGAATATGCCATAAGAAAAATGAGTGTACATTGCCCAGGAGTACTTTATTATAAGTCAGTACAAATAGCAGCATATGCCGATGATATAGCCATCATAACCTGATTAATTGCATCTGCAAGGGAGACATACTTAAAACTGAAAATAAGTATGAAAGAGGTAGGACTATCAATAAATATGGATAAAACCAAAATGATAAATCAGACAAGGTCTACCTGACCTAGACAAAATTTGATTATAGAAGAAGACTTTATAGAAGCAGTTAGAGATTTCACATACCTAGGAGCGATGATTTCTGAAGATGGCAATGAAGAGGCAGTGATGAGGAGAAGGATAACTCTAGCCAACAAGGCCTACTTCATGCTTATCACCACCTTTAAGTCAACAGTTATTCATAGGTAGACTAACATGCGCATATTTAAAACTATCATACTACCCTTCTTATGCTATAGCAGTGAAACCTGGATATTAACACAAAGAGCAATTGAACGCCTAAAGACATTTGAAAGGAAGCTCCTGAGATGGATCCCGAGCCCCATATGTAGATATAATGATGAGATATTTTCACTTCAATGAACCAATGGTAGAAGTGTACATAAAACTGAGGAGGATCCAATGGTGCGACCATGTCATAAGAATGGATGATAAACGAATACCTAAACGAGTCCTTATGGGGAGTATGGGTAGATGCTGGGAGTGCAATGATGGAAGTCCTTTGTTACTGATAGAGAGAGGTGGAGGGTGAGGATATAGGAGGCTAAGTCTTGACCTAGGGCTGTAGCACCATAGGAGGAGGAGGAAGTCTTATAGACTCCAGTTACAAAAGCTGATTGGTATTAAGTCAAACTTACTCTTATGTGATAATTGAGGTGGGTCATGTATTTTGTGACAGTAACCCTGTTTATTGTAATATACCTATATAATTATTGAAGTATGGGAGGAAAACTGTTAGGGCCTATTTACATGATCTAATTTGTATGGTCTGGATAAAAGAAATAATGACTCAAGAGTGGAACACTGGAAGAACAGTAGCGGCTTGTACAGGGAGGGCAAAGGGGCACAGCCTCCCCATTAAATTTGCAAATTAAACTTGTTAATAATACAACTGTAATGTGTAGTTTCCTTATGTGGTAGATATTTTTTGGACGACTAATAGCGATCACCCAATGTTTTCATGATGGTCTTGAAGTCGGACGGTTTCACGACAGCCCTGCTTCCATAGGTGGTCTTGCGAGGAGTGGGGAAGGAGCACGTATACACATTTCTATGCTTTTAAATGAGCAGCAGCCATGTCAAGTAGGGCTCTGCCCGTTGACTGATTTCACGGCTCTTTTTATATAATGTTGTTTAAAATGTCTCTGTTGCTGTTTAAGTGCATATATTTTCTCTTGTGTTTTATACAGTTTTGATTGTGATTTTGTAGTATTTTATGTGTAAACATAGTGTTATAATTATTCTTTATTAGGCTGTATTTTCTGTGTAAGATAGTATCAGTGTCCTTAGCTGATCTGTTACAATCTTTTGGATGATCAAAGCCCTGGAGCTGGCTTTTATTTTTTGAAAACAGAAAATAATCTTGTGGACTTGTCAGGGGAGTAAGGGACTTGGATACCACAGTAATGCCCTTTTTGTCCAAAAACTTGTTCACAGAAAGTAAAGTGTGACATTGAGTGTTATCATGATGAAGTATCTAAAAATCCAATATTTCTGGATGGACTCAAATCGTGCATGAGAATTTCGTGAACAGTCTAGTAACATAAAATTTGTTTCCATAACCAATCATTGAAACTACTAGATGATGATATAGTTTTATCAGTTTATGCTCATGGCCCTGAACAGCATTTTCCAAATTTGTATGGCTATCCAAAAATGTTTTGTACTACCTCAAAGTCTGTGCCCCAGACATAACTCTGTCTCTGTAAGTTTGTTATAAATTGTTAAATGCTTCTGTCACTCTGTTATTGAACACTATTTTTGTGCTGTGAGACCAAACAACTAAATACAACGTGATGGCATAGTCAAATCAGATATGGTTAAGGCATTGAAAATTGTTATGAAAATAACAATATTTTATAGCTCTTAGTTGTTGCATTCTTGCTTCCACAGTGTTCTCACTCTGTTGAGGAAAATTCAGTTTTATTACTTTTTAGATAAACCTCATTTACACAGCATTTGTGATTTAATGGTAACTTAAATCTCTACTATGTTCATACTGTTTACATCATACCGGATTATTGCATTACTGGTCTCCTTTGCCATAGTTTATGGTCGAAAGGATGTTCCTCCACCCGATCACACTCTTCCATAGCATGTTGTATACCCTTCTTCCTCAAACATTGAGGTCCTCCCATTCTTTTCATTTCCAGGGGCTTCTACTTGTGCAACAGCACTTTTGCAGTTGACAACCATGTTTATTGGTATTGTTATGAGCATCAAGAATTCAACCACTTAGTGATGTGACATTCCTCAGTTGCAAAGCTTCTACTTATTTACATACACATTCAATCTTTAAGTCTAAATATATCTAGGAGTATGCAGCAAGATGCGTGGTAATTATACACACAACATAATATAGAATCTTATATACAACCTTAAGAGCATTATGACAATTATTAGTATTAGCATTGCTAGTTATTATGTATCTATTGTGATAAAAATTTGTATTCATTAACAGTGATATAAAATATCGGTATGCAGAACCATACATGACTTCCATATTCTAAGATTTATATTTAAAATCATTTTCAGCCAAACAGCCAGGCTGTGTCTTACCTGCCTTTTTATTGCTGTATTAAATGAAAAATATTATATTACATTAAAATGAAAAAATTATAATTTTATTGCCTGGCAACAAAATTATTTTATTTTTAACAATTACCATTGTTTCAAAAAGTTTAAATAAATTTCAAGTACTTTACTCTTGTTAAAACGTAAAAGGTTGCAGGTAAACTACCCCTTCCCCTTAACCGATCTTCACCAAAATCGAAAGTCATTGAGACCTCTACAATTCAGGGACGTATGCAAAAAATTATTTGATTCTGTTTGAATTTGCGGCTGTTATCGTTTGCCATAGAAAATACGCTTGATAAAAAAACGTTGCAGGTAAACTACCCCTTCTCCTTAACCGATCTTCACCAAAAACAATAGGTCTTGAGTACTCTACAAATCAGGTCAGTATGCAAAACATTATTTGATTCTGTTTGAATTTGCGGCTGTTATCGTTTGCCATAGAAAATACCCTTGTTAAAAAAACGTTGCAGGTAAACTACCCCTTTCCCTCAACCGATCTTCACCAAAAACAACAGGTCTTGAGAACTCTACAATTTAGGGCTGTATGCAAATAATCTTTTGATTCTGTTTGAATTTGCGGCTGTTATCGTTTGCCATAGGAAATACCCTTGTTAAAACATAAAATGTTACAGGTAAACTACCCCTTTCCCTTAACCGATCTTCACCAAAAACAATAGGTCTTGAGTACTCTAAAATCAGGGCTGTATGCAAAACATTATTTGATTCTGTTTGAATTTGCGGCTGTTATCGTTTGCCATAGAAAATACCCTTGTTAAAAAAACGTTGCAGGTAAACTACCCCTTTCCTTCAACCGAACTTCACCAAAAACAATAGGTCTTGAGAACTCTACAATTTAGGGCTGTATGCAAATAATCTTTTGATTCTGTTTGAATTTGCGGCTGTTATCATTTGCCATAGGAAATACCCTTGTTAAAACATAAAACGTTACAGGTAAACTACCCTTTCCCTTAACCGATCTTCACCAAAATCAGCAGATCTTGAGAACTCTACAATTCAGGGCTGTATACGAAATATTATTTGATTCTGTTTGAATTTGCGGCTGTTATCGTTTGCCAAACAAACAAAATTACCCTTGCTAAAAAAAAACCGTTGCTGGTAAACTACCCCTTTCCCTCAACCGATCTTCACCAAAAACAATAGGTCGCGAGTACTCTGCAAATCAGGGCTGCATGCAAAAAATTATTTGATTCTGTTTGAATTTGCGGCAGTTATCGTTTGCCATAGAAAAAAAATCTACAGACACACAGACAGACAGACAGACAGACACACACACAGACACTTTTCGGAAAACGACTTTTTTTCATGTTTTGAGTGTAGTAGAATCAGAATCTGCAATAATCTCGAACACGATTTTTTTTGCCATCACCATACTTCCATTCCTTAAGGAATATGGAAGTAAAAAAAATGGATAAAAAATGTCTTTACAGTAACAGCTATACAATAAATAAAAGTTATTCAGTTTTATACAATATAAACTTTGATTAAAAAAAAAAGACAAAGTAAATGAAATCTGCATAACCTTTTATCTTGTTTAGTACTGAAATAGTTAGCATAATTTTCTTCAGAAATGCGCTCCTCTATAGTACTCATGCTTGTTTTCTCTCGTACATCTGTTCCTCCATTTCTACTATTTCTGTCTGTATTTCTGTAATATTGAAACATCTGGTAACACCACTGATTTGTAAGATATCTTAATATATTCTTACTGCATAGGCAAAAATCCACAGATGTCACTACAGTTTTTTTTTCATTAAATTCTTTATATAAAAAACATACATAGGAAATGCTGATTCAGATGCTCCCCCCCCCCCAAACACACACATGTACACACAATACTCAGTTTGTCTCTGTTTTATCAGACTGTTGTATTTGCCCTGTTTAATTTTTATGCTGTTAAAGCCATAAAACATTAAAAGCATTGTACTTTCTGAATAATGGTAAAACTGCATATTTTTTTATAGCAGGATAATACAGTGCTAGGGAACTTGCTTTGAATCGTGTTGATTGTCATGCTATACTGTGGGTCTGTCTCAAGCTCAAGTCAGTCCAATCCTGTCTACCTACTGTTGGGGCAATCAGCTTGTCACTGCAAGTGGTTAAATACATTACTGGTTTCTTTCTGGTGGGGTGTTGTGTGAGCTGTGCTACAGCTGAGGGCACAACAGGGAACACACACACACAATTCGACTTTCTATATTCTCAATAAACAAAACAATCATACTGTGCATGAGTGATCTCAATCAAACTTTCCAGTTGATTCCCATACAATATTGTCAACTCTATGTGCTTAAATCATAATGCATTTTAAGATAGTATATTATTGTAGCTCCTGCTCAAAGGCAGTGCATACTTGTAACGGAAATACAGATTTATTTACATTCAAACTTAGAAAAAAAAGGAAAATTTTAATCTTACCTGCTATGTCTTTCCCCTTCATTTTCCACTGGACATTCTTCATGGACCCTATGACTAACATTTGGTACCATGTTAAGATCAATTACTTTATCGTTGTTATCTCCTGTGCTGAAACTTCTGTAACTGAGATATTTGAGAACTGAATTTTGAGATATAATGTATTTTTATTTTTTTATGTAACCTATAAAGAAATGCATATATAACTTTATGAGATTTACAGAATAGTAGATTTGTAAATAAGATAGATAGATGAGGTTTATAACATTGATTTGCCAGGATGGAAAGAAGGAAGAAAACATATATATCATGCCACCGTGGCCATTCATAGATTTTATGGGCCCCAGACAAATTTCTGTGAGGTCCTCCTAACAATTATATCAGTACAAAGAACCTTCATTCACACATATTTTGAGTCTACTATATTTTATATAAAACTGTGGCCTATTGAAGGAAATTTCTTCTGACTGTGTCGTTCTGTATTAAGTCACACACACACACACACACACACACACACACACACACACACACACACACACACACACACACACACACACACACACACACACACACACACACACACACACACACACACACACACACAGAAATAAGAAATTTGTAGGTATATTTTATTGCAAAAAAGTAAGATTTTATATTGCCCTGAATATTAACTGGAACTAGCAGAGTAACAAAGAGTTCAACTCTTGCCAATTGTAAGAGACAATATATAACAAAGCAAAAGTACATTGTAGCCAATAGTTTTATAAATATCAATAGTGTTTCAGTTCAACACATATCTTTTTATTACTTTTAACACAAATTGAGATGTTTGTTTTAAAAATTTTTTAAACTCCATTTCAAACACTTTTAAGATGTGTGTTGAATCGAAAGAGTATTGTTATAATTAAAAAAAAACCACAAAAGCTTACGAGAAAGAAAACATCAATAGTGGTAGTTATTGTTTAGTGTTTAAAGCTCCTTATAACTTTAATTCTCTATTTCATTGTTGTATGTTATTTTATTTTGTTCACTTTTACAAATCTAAACTACTGAAAAAGTATAGGCTTGATAACTTTAAGTGGATAGGATTATTGGTGGAATCCTATTTGTATGACCAACAGGTGGTATGTTAGAAATGTTAAACTTAACAATATGGTAAGATGATAAGAACTCAGATCCCTCCCCTCTAAGACTTGAAACGTTCTGACATTTTTTGGTGTATTCCCCCTTATGGGGAGGTCTGGTGACAATAATCACAGAATTCAAATATAGTAGAATCCTGATTATCCAGACTTGCTGGGACTGGGGCCAGTTCAGATTACTGAGAATTCTGATTAAATGGAAGTACTACAGAAATCTGCGTACAATTATTTTGGATGTAGAGCTAGTGGTTAAAATACAGAATGGGTTATAAGTTGTTTGACTCTAGAAACCATTTAAAATAATTTTTTAATAGTTCTTTTTACTTCAGTGAAAGGATATGTTCAGATCTCTGGGAACGGACTGCTAAATAGATTGAACAGGAAAACGTAATGTAGTAGAAAAGAGAATAGCAAGCTGGAAAATAAAACAAGAAATGACATATTCTAAGACATGAGAGTTTACTCAAAACTATACTGAAGGGAACGCTAAAAGGAAAGAGTTACATAGGAAGACCACATTTAAATACGAGGGTAGGGAGAAAAGTTCCAGGCCTGACACACAGATAGCCCTATTACACACATTATTTTGATCGTGTTGTATGACCTCATTCTTTGTATGGTGAATTTAGATATGTCAAGTCAATGTGTTGTTTAGTATTAGTTTGACAGTATATCAAAATAAGCTCCTCAAGTATTGTTTTAACAGTGGGCAGTTTGCAAATTTGTGGCATCATTAAACACTTTTCTTTTAAAAGGATTAATGATGCCAATATAAAAAAAACTAATGCAAGCATTATAAAATACAATTACTGCAACCAATATAAAAAATGAGCTGGATTCTAATTGGAGGACTTTTCTCCTTCAAATACAATGGTTAAGCCTGGATTGCTGAATTTAACATAGGTCAGACAAGCACACCTGATGACCCATGAGCTGGACAGTCCATTAAGTGACTACGCCATAAAGAATAGAAAAAATTTACAAAATCGTTTTGGCAGACTGTAGAATGAAAGTGAGCAAGACAGCATACACTGTTGGTATATCAATGGCACGAGTGCACAATATCTTATACGAACATCTGTGTATGACAAAGCTGTGTGCTAGATTGGTGCTGTGTTTGCTGACACTTGACAAAAAACAGCAGCAGAAGGATGTTTCAACTTACTGTTTGACATTCTATACACACAATCCAACCAAATTTTTGCATCGATTCATAACCACTGATCTGCCAAAACACTCTTGAAACCAAACAACAGTCTAAACCAGTGGTTCCCAAAGTAGGGTCTGTGGACGCGGACACTTATAAGAAAAAATAAAATATACCGCAATTTTCTACGATTTTTTGTGCTCTAAAATCTAAATTTTAGAATCTTAAAACAATTAGTATAAGATTCTAGCAATTTTTTTTAGTTCAAACTAATTGTAATTGTAAAAGTAACTTGAAACTAATGGCTTTAATAATCTCTTTGAATCATATCAACATTATATAGGCAGTATTATTAAGACTGCCTATATTATCGTATAGGCCCTTTCAATACAGAAAACATGTAGAAACTTGCAGTTCATTTTGGAAGACACGATATTTGATGTATTTATTAACTTTTTTTTTGGAAGTTAGTCTGAACAACCTATAAGTCTGGATTAGTGGTATCAGTACTCTACTTAGAACACCAACCTCAAACTGATGGCTAAAATAATGATGAATAATCAAGGTTTTCGCTGGTGGACACTGTTACACTGAGCAACCCATTCTAAGGTAGTGGTAACCAATCCCTTTGGCAGAATGGGTTGGCAAGCTGATGAGAGTAAAGGGGGTCCTGTTAGGGCATAGGGCAGCCTGGGGATAACCTGGGTCCTGGCCTGGCACGATGGCATTAGCAGCAGAATGTGTGCCTAGTATGGAGGCGGAAGAACTTCCAAGGTCAACGGCTGCTACACGGGCTTTTGTATTTAAATTTAACATTTAAATTATGCTGTGCCCAAGTTCTGGAGCGCCAATTTTATAACTTAAATGAGTTGTACCCGTTTACGCCCAGCGGTGGACGCCAATTTTATAACTTTAATTTTATGCTGTTTATTTTATTCAGCATAAATTAATTGACATAATTTAATTTATGTGTATTTTCTCTTATCTCAGGGTTTATAAAATAAAATGCAGACTTCTTCTTATAAATAGTTCTTCGATTTATTACAATTAGTTATGATTGATTATCATATTTATCATTGACACATGAATTATGCAATTTCCAATCAAAATATAAACGTATTCATTTTCATAAATCTTATTTCATTACTCATATTTATAGCTCTAATAATTTAATATTGTAATTCTTATTCAAAGACAAAAACTTTTAATAATTATTCTCTTAAATTTTAAATACTATGACATAGTTAATTACTGATCTGGATTCATTTAAAATCGGTGCTCATAAATAAATTTAATTTCCATAGTTCCTAATATTATTTAATTTTGTTTTTAAGTAAAATTTTTATCTTAATCCTTTAACTAATTCTTATGAGTTCTTTAAGTGAACAGACAGTGGACCTAATACTAATTATGGCATGAAAAATTTACTTGTGGTATGTATCCAAATCTGGTAGAGGTTCATATGGTGTGGTTCGCATGTTGATCGTCTAGCGTAACTGCGATAATTCCCTCTGGATTAGCAGATTGTAACGTGGTCTCCCGTGGAGTCACACAAGACACAGCACAGCACCAAACTTCACTCACTCGGAATTAGTTCGCGTTAATTGTTATTATAGTCATTCGCTTCCACAGGCATTATTGATTATTATTTATCAACCGCGTTATGGTTTGAACTACTGTTATTTACGAGTTTAGTTCGTCTCGTAATGTTACTCGATGATAAAGTTATTGTTGCGTATTTGCAAAACTAAATTACAGCGTTATTTAATTATCATTCGTGTTGTACTAATTCACTTGTATGTCACTAATAAAATTACAGTTCTTTTACCGAAATTGTTTTACTACGAACTTACTTTTCTAACCATCGTACCGAATTTCTCTAAGTCCAATAACTATGGAATCTCGGTCGCGGACTTACACTCCCGTTTCCGTCAAAATTTTTAGTTAAACTCCTTGATCGCGCCTTTCTCGCGTCCCTATATCGAATTCCGTATTTCTCCCACTTAATTCTGATTTTTCTTACGCTGTTTTCTAATTGGTTCTACTTTACGACTCTTCAGATCTAGAGACCACCTATTTTTCCGAAAGAACCTCTCTGATAAGCTTTTGGATTCCCACCAGATTCCTTCCCTAGGTCACTACACTGAGGTCGTTGTCGCTGCTAGATACTGTAGCAATAAATTCTTGCCAGTCACTTTTTTGGAGTATACAAAGCAACCCTTAACTTTCTCGTCAAAGTATTGTTTTCGTGCACTTGGTTGTTCTAATGGCATCAACTATTGTTACTTAAAGGCCTCACCAAACTTCCTTTGTATGTCCGTTTCTTTGTCTCTGTTTCCATCAACACATCTTCCTTGAGTTCGGACATTACCCCGAGCTTTCTCTCTTCTCAGTAAGGTCGAAGTCCTGTCGCTGACCGTTTGAGTCTTTCAATAATATATACCCTTTTTTGTTTTGTTATATGCAGCTGGCGTGTATTTTGGTCTATTGTTAATACATACAGCTGCTCTTCAAATGAGTTCGTTTACATTTGTACAATTTTTTCTAAGGATTTGAGGTAGTTGTCAAAATTTAACGTTTTTTTAAAATTTCTGATTTTGGCGTTATATCGTCCCCGAATTTTGCCGCTTTGGATGGATTTCATACATCTAAAAGAGATTCAAAATTCTGCGCCCTGTCATCGAGGTTTAACATGACGAAATACATACATTTTATATTCCTAGTATTGGCTCATCATCCGTTGGACGTAGTGTAGTGGATTTGTTACCTGTAGTGACCCACTGCGGGCGGTTCATTATGTAATGTAAACACTACCCTAGGACCATTTTCAAGCTAATTTCGCTTTCCGTTTTTAAATGAATCCGTTACACATATATTTTAACTTTCTTTTCTTACAATCCTTATTTAACATACAATTAAACTTACAAATTAACCTTTAGACATTAAATTTAAATTCGTCATTCAGCATTAATTTAATACAACTCCTTATATATCCCTTACAGGACCTATAATATTCACAAAATTAATTTAGCAAGTTTTATTCAATACTAGTATCATTTATCATATCAATAAATTTTATATTTCTGTAAAATAATTTTTAGAATTCTCTCTTTTCCTTGTACAATTTTAATACATGTTAATCATTATGTTAACCTTTAATTTAACTATTCGTTATCATATTAACATTAATTTACTCTATAGTACTTTGCAGTATTTTATTATTTAAGTTTTTTTTTTTTTTTTTTTTTTTTTTTTAATAATACACCAATTAAGTTACATCTTGCTATTCTAATAATATTATAGATTTCAATGACATAAATTAATCAAGTTTTCTACATTAATTCGCTATTAATGTCCTTTGATAGTCCATCTTTTACTTATTGTCACTTCTCAATCATTTCACTATTTAATTGAATTTTAAGAGTCCTTGTATCACTTATATATGTACATATCACTAGTCTAATTTTATTGATTGTTCGCATTCAATTGTTATATTAAACAATCTTATTCTAACCATATTAATTGTCCTTACATTTGCATTCATTTAACATATATATATATATATATATATATATATATCATACTTTAATATTTATAACTAAATTTACCTCAAGATATACTTTTTTCCTTTAGGAACATGTTTCGAGAGTTCTTGTTCTCTCATCTTCAGCCTTCGCCATCTTGTTTCTGGTGAAGTATTTGTGTGTTGGCTTCTGGATGTTATTAAGGTAGTTTGTTGGTCTTTGGTCCTTCAAAGTTGCATTATTGTGTGTGGTTGTGGTATCTGTTTTTGTATTTTGTGTATTTTCGATGTTGAGTGCTTTGAATATTGTGTCATGTTTTGTATTGATTTGTATTTGTTCTGGTATTAATTTGTTTTGTGTTTTATGTTTGTAAATCTGTAAATTTTCCCAAATGTTCATTATGGTGCCTTTGTGTGGTATATGTTTTATTAGTGTTACATTGGTTATGTCTGGGAATTCATGTCCTGTGTTTATTGCATGTGTGGCTAAATTGGATTTATATATATTTGGTTTTTTGTATGCATTTAGGTGTTCAAAATAACGTTTTTTCAGCGTTTAAAACAAATTAATACCAGAACAAATACAAATCAATACAAAACATGACACAATATTCAAAGCACTCAACATCGAAAATACACAAAATACAAAAACAGATACCACAACCACACACAATAATGCAACTTTGAAGGACCAAAGACCAACAAACTACCTTAATAACATCCAGAAGCCAACACACAAATACTTCACCAGAAACAAGATGGCGAAGGCTGAAGATGAGAGAACAAGAACTCTCGAAACATGTTCCTAAAGGAAAAAAGTATATCTTGAGGTAAATTTAGTTATAAATATTAAAGTATTATATACATCAAGAAACGGACTGTAGCAGAAAGTGATTGAAATATATATATATATATATATATATATATATATATATTGTCTATGCACTCATGTCAATACGATTATCGCTAAATTTTTGTTCACATTTTGTTATCAAGAAGATTATAGTCACTGCTACACTTCGTTAGTACTTTACTTCATCGTTTATACAATTATACAACTATCATTTTAGTTTAATTATTGTTAAAATTACTACATTTCATTTAGTATTCTATTGCATCTTACAATTGCTTTATAATTTATAACTTTTCACTGGCGTCAACTAAGAATCTGAATGATACTTTTTTAGTTGCCTAGTGTTGAATATTCCTCGCATAGAATCGTTATTCTGGTCATCCTGTAATTGGTACGTAGCGCTTCCGATTTTTCTTACTATTGTGTACGGACCCTCATATATCGCACAGAATTTTCCTATTATATTCTGAGTAGCGTCCGATATATGATGCGCTCGTATCAGAACTCTTTCTCCCACTTCAAATTCCGTAATTTTCTTTGATTTATTTATTCGGGCCGCTTGTCGCTCTCCCCTTTCCTTGATTCGTAATTGTAGTCTTTCTACATTTACTCCTTCATTGTTAATCACAATAGGATCTACATACTGTTCCCAATGTCTGGTTGGTCTTTTTCCAAACTGAGCTTCGTATGGCGTAATCTTTATTGTCTCTTGGTATGTTTCATTCAGACACGACTTGATTGTTTTTATGTATTTTGCCCATTTAGTGTGTCTCTCTCTGACAAAAATACGGAACAGGTTTCCGAGCTGCCGGTTCCACCTTTCCGCAATATTAGTGCAAGGATTCCGAATCGCTGTGTATTTAGGTTGTATGTTTAGCTCCTTCAGACCCTGCATCCATTTCCGAGACGTGAATTGCGTGCCATTGTCTGTCAACACACTATCCGGTTTACCATGTATATCAATGTATTGTTGTAGTCGTTTCAATGTTATATTTGTGGTGGCTCTACGTAAAGCATACAACTCCACGTATTTCGTAAAATTGTCCACAATCACTAATAGATACTTCACTCCACCACTGGACATCGGTAGAGGTCCGTAATAGTCCATGCTTAAGAGATCTCCCTTTCTTGTAGGCAGGATGGGTCTTGTTTCTCCAGAAATGAGTCGATTCCCACTGTCTTTACACCTCTGACACAGGTCACAACATCTGATCAGCTGGCTGACACTCTTGCACATTTCTTCGAATGTAAAGTGCTCCTTCAGAAGCTGCAGAGTCCTTTTTGTACCTAGATGGCCATATATCTGGTGGATCTCTTGTATCAATTCCTTCTGAATTTCCTTTGGGATGTATAATTTCCACTGCGTCTTCCATCTCCTATATAGTTTATTGTTTATTACTTTGAAATGTTGATTTAATTTATCATGGTCTCCCTCCTTAACTCGTTGATCAATTGTCCTAACTTCTTGTTTTCCATTTGTAGCAGGTGTATTTTTCTTAACTTTGTTGTTATATCTTTGTTCATTTTATTTCCATTGTGTGGATGTAGTATTCTTATTTCTCGTCGATGGGTTCGTTTATAGTATCACCTTCTGGGTACCTGCTTAAGAGGTCTGCAACAACATTGTCTTTACCCTTGCAGTGTAATATCTCGAAGTTATACTCTTGTATCGCAAGTATCCATCTTGCGATCCTGGTATTATTTAAATGGCATTTTTGTATAAACATTAACGCTTTGTTATCGGTTAATATAGTAAGAGGTTGGCCTATTATATATATCCTGAATTTCTTTAAACATTGGACGATTGCTAATAGCTCCTTTTCAGTAGTAAAATAGTTATTCTCGCATTTTGAATGTTCGGCTAATGTACGCTATTACGGCGATCTCCCCTTCCTTATCGATCTGGTATAGTTGACCTCCGTAAGCATAGTTGCTTGCGTCACACTGCAGATAGAAACGGCGTCCCTGTATAGGAAATTTTAATACCACAGACTCTATAAATCATTCTTTTACAATTTGGAATTGCTCCTCCATCGTTTTATCCCATTTAAACTTAATGCCTTTCTTTAGTAGTTGCAATAAAGGTTGTGTGCACTCCGCATACTTACTGGTGAACGTGTTATAAAAGTTTGTTAAACCCAAGAAACCTTTTAATTGCTTTGGGTTTCGTAGAGATGAGAAATTTAAAATTGCTGAAACTTTATCCGGTGTTGGTTTGATTCCTTTTGTAGTTAGACAGTAACCCAAATATGGTATTTCCTTCCTGAAAAACTGAGATTTCTTTAAATTGACTGTGATATTAGCTTTCTTTAAGTTGTCCAACAAGCTATTTAAGTGTTCCATATGTTCTTCCTCACTTTGCGAGAAACACAAGATGTCATCTACGTAGATAATCGTATGTTGCTTAACTTCCTCGGTCATCACACGGTCGAGTCCCCTGGCCAAGCCTGCTAGGCTGGTGCTCAATCCAAACGGCGTTACTTTAAATCGGTAGCTCTTACCTTCGTATAAGAAACCAGTGTGATCTCGACATTCCTCCTTGAGTGGAATCTGCCAGAAACTGTTTGTTAAGTCTATTGTGGACATAACTTTGATGTTGCTGCACCTTGCGAGGATCTCGTTGATCGGCGGAGGTCCCTCATAATCTAGGATAGTGATACTATTCACCTTCCGGGCATCTAGGCATAATCGCACCCTCCCGTCCCTTTTAATTACAGTTACCAGAGGTTGTATGTAAGGGCTGTGGGCTCGTTCTATTATCCCAAATTCCAGCATCCTTTGAATTTCATCCTGAACTGCCCTCTGATACTTGATGGGGACGGCCCACCCCTTTTGCAGGTAAGGTGTGCTGTCGGTAACCCGGAAACTATGCTGGTATCCGTTATGATCCCTGGCCTATCTGTAAAGATTTCCTTGTTTTTACCCAGCAACTGCCCTAATTGACTTAACCTTGTCTGATCCATACCTTCTAATTCTTTAAGTTTTCTGCAGATTTAAGTTTCAATGTCACACACATTTTCTTCTATCGTTATTAAAGGTACTTCATAAGGATGTTCTCCACATTTTTTACTACCACCGGTCGTACCTGTATCCACCCTTCTGGAATGTTAATTACCCCCTTCGATTGGTGCAGGAAGTTCATACCAAGAATATACAATGTCTCACTAAACCTGGTACTATTAAAAACACACAATCGACACTTAAATTACTGCTTAATACTACTTCTAAAAATACTTGTTTTCTAATACTTTTTGACCTGTTTCCCACGGCGCTAACTATCGTGGTGTTATTGACGCTGAGGGTTTCATGATGTCCAATCTGTTTTTTATTGCTTTTATACCATTCTTCAGATAGTGCATTCACCGCACTACCTGTATCGATGAGAGCATTTACCGGAACTTGATTAATTTTAATCGCTAGTTCGGGACTTTTTATTACCTTGACATCAATATTTTGCTCCGCTTCTTCCATTAAGTCTTCCTTGATGATTGGGAAGACTGTAGTAATATTTACAGTGTCTGTATTTATTTTGTTTTTCTGTTTACACTTTAGGTTTATTTCACTTGGAATTTGGAGTCATTGCTTCGAACCTGAAGGTTGTTCATCCGGTTTTACAGCCGTTTGTCGTTCAATCGTGACACTGTTTATAGTGGTTTGTTTACCTCCTCCGCCCCTGCTCCTAGCTGTTGCCTCCCTTTGTGGATAGTTTTCTCTCCAACCAATATGCGGCTTACTGCTTTCATTGTTCGGGTGGCGAGACGGCGCGTCCCTTTTGTAATTTACGGCTGGTCGCTCACCCACTTTCTGTTCATTATTGCTTCCTCTTGTATTTATACTCATATATTCACGAAGAAGTGCTTCAAACCCATTTATGGTCGTTACTCTTCTCGTAACTACAGCGATTTGCAATTCTCTGTTATAATGCCTAGCTAATTTTGTGATCATATGTTTATCAGACATGATCGGGAGTAACTGTCTGCTTCTTAAACACATCGCTCCATGTATTGAATCATGTTAAGCGATCCATTTGGTTTATAGCGCTCATATTAAAGTTGGTCGCGAACCTTCTCTTGTTGAGTCGCACTCCAATATTTGCTCATGAAGGCTTCCTCGAACTCCTTAAACGTCCTTACCTGCTCCCTCACGATTCTCCACCAGAGAGCTGCTTCACCGGTCAAGTGCCGTCCGATCCACCGGGTATTCTTCTCACCATAATACGTTTCCTGAATTTATGGGAGATACAGTTCTGCGACCTGTTTTATTCGATTTTTCAGGTCAAAAACCATAAGAAACAGCAGAATTCGCCCCTTCCCAGAATTTCAGAAAGTCTTTATTTACCTGGGGGAACCGAAACCCGGGCGAAATCTTTTGCTAGCCGTAACTCGCTAACGAAGCATTTCCGGACCTATGTTTATATGAACTTTTTTTCTTATTTTTCGATGTAAATTCATCTCCCGAAGTATTTCTGTTTCTTTGTGAATCACCCTGTATATAATATTTAAAAAAGTGAATGAAGAGGATGTATCAACAAGACAATGAAAAAACTGATCTGCTATCAGCTCATCAGAACCTCTGGCTCATTTGTCATGTCATTCACAGTGAAGCCTAAATATTTAAAAAATGAGACGCTCTTAAATTAGTATCACATCTATAATATTTAGTTTTTCCCTTCCTTCAGATAGAAGGTATAGACTTGATACTTACAGATCGACAGTCATAGGGCAAGATGTATAAATGGTCAGACACAGGAAACTAAAATCACCAGTAACCAATTAGACATATCCCCCCCCCATTGTTAGCTATTACTAAATTAATTTTCAGTTGTGTTTCAGCTACACAAATATTTACTGTATTTACTTGTATATCTAAGGCAAAAAACAACAGTAATACAAAGTCGGAGGACCCTCACTGACTACTAACCCCTCTTCTTATTAAAATTACCTCCCAGCTGTTACTACAGCTATTCCCCAAGTAAACCAGAAAAGTTCTACATTCATGCCATAAGGAGTTTAGGGATTCTGGGTATAAACATTGAAAAGGGATTCCTTTTCAAAACAATGAGTTCCTTCATCACAACTGCAGCAAATTCAAGGGCTATTCCAAAACTGACCTCCAATTGGTTAATATAGGCAAACTGGTTGCTACAGCAAAATGGTGCATGTATTGTAACAACTGTAATTTTTATATAGTCGTTTGCCAATTTATAGTCCATTTTGTGTATTTCTGTTTGAGTAGTGATGAATGAAGTATGGAGTGTGTTGCTGCCTCTCTCACCACCTGTAAGTTGTGTGGTGGTGTTTGTTGTAAAGTCCATCTAGAGGGTCTGTTCGGGATTGTGCTCTGAACTGCTGGACAGTATTGGATGACGAGGCTGTACGTCACTGGTCAAGTGGGAGCAAAACTGTTTGAACACAGCTGGGCTGTCTGGGACCATGCCCCAAACAGACCAACATGTACAGCAGTCATCCCGACCAAAACACTGTTACATCCGAAGTAGTATGTGGCACCACACCATATAGAGTATGGGGTAGAATGTCACTCTGACTACCCAGTGCTTTGAAACCAATGAGTATATCATAATAATGTCAATTCTTGGCTGGGTACCATGACAGCAGCGTCTTTCAACAAGGGATTACAAAAACTGAGATAATGGTGTGTAGGCTACATACAGATATATGTAGGTAGGAAAAATAATATAAATTCATGTGTATCTATTATTTGTAATGAAATAATTTTCCCTAATTGCATTTTTTAACCAGTCAACTGGAGGATAAATTTGAAATAGCCCTTTTACATATATTTCATCGCAAGGAAGTAAGCATGAAGCTTCCGACAGTCTCTGGAGTCAAGAGGCTCCTATATTAACTCTTTAAGCCCCCCTTCCCCGGCAAGTAAAAGACATGTATTCTGTCTTCAGACACCCCACAGCATTGTGGACATTTAGGACTGTTCATGCTTATGCCTAAATAATAAGTAGGAGAGAAAGATTCATGACCAAACAGCACTTGGGACAGGTAATAATTTACTTCCATGGCTCTGATTTATCCACTTCTTTATGTTTGGTACAAACTGATAATAAGTAGTTTTAACCTTTTTAAATGAAATTTCTCACCTGTCTTTAGTGAACTATCCCAACTTATCTGCTGTTGTTCCATGTGTACAGTCTGATAGTATGTAGAAAGGAATTCTGCTTCCTTACCCTGACCAGCACATTGCTGAAATCATTAGTGTAAAACCATCTTTGCTTACTCTAACTTATATAAAACACATATATGATCTGCACATAAATCTCAAGCACCGACTTTCCATTTATATCATTTGTTTATTTCCATGTAGTTGCCTTGGTGATGCAACTAAGGCTTGACGAGGTGGTAAGGTTTAATAACACACGAAGTGTGGACCTGTTTGGTGACTAATAGCAGGTCAACTGATTCCATTTTACATGTTGTATGTAGTTGCATCACCTTGCTGAATTTCCTCTATAATGAACTCATACATGCTTGCTTGTGTGAATACAAGTGTGAGTGAGGGTGTGTGTGTGTGTGTGTAAAATTAGTTAACTAGAATTTCTGTTATCATCTCAGACTGTTTACCCTTTCACCATAGAGTCCTTGTAAAGGGTCCCAAGAAAGAGATCCACCAAGCTGCTGCATCTATTCAGGTTTGTAAATTCACATACATGGTGCTTGACTTTGCAAGCAGAGCCATGATGCTATATACACAAACATACCCCGGAGTACTATATGTATGACTAAGTAAGTCACTTATATGTATAACTTCTAAAATAGTAAGTAATAAAATAAAACATTCACTAAGATTAAAAGTTTTATTATGTCCTATGCGGAGTACATAATAAAATTATGCATATTTGAGAGTTAGTATGCAAAATTATGTATTTAACTTGAGAGTCAGTCATTTTTATGGACATTTATATAAATATACATTTCTATTATATTCATCTGTATAAAGAAATATAGAATACATTTGGCCCAGATCTCAAGTCTTTTAGTCAAATAAACCTCGTGTTTGTTACATCCATGACAATCGAAAGATCTTTTTTTCTGATTACTTAAAAGAATTTTGTAGAGTGTATTCTATTCAGATCAGGTATCACAAACAATTTTTAACATTTTGATTTACAGTATCACTAAAATTATAGACTCCAAAATATAAACAAATGAATTATATGAATACTGAAACAAATGTTTACAAATAACACATTGATTTGATAAAGATTGATTGACGAAGGTTTATTTCACAGGCACTGGTAATATGATGCTTTCCAAATATTTTATGGTTGTTCCTTGCAGTAGTCTAAACAAGTCCCGCAATCCAAGTTCATACCAGTTTTGCTTGGGCACACTACAAAACAGTATGTACTGAAGCAATGAATTGTACATCCATAGAATTGTTGTACAGAGTATTAAAAATGGAAACAGAATCACCATGTTTGAAGCTGTTGTTCGTTTGATACCTGAAATGTATGATACAAAAATTATTTTTTTTAAGGTTTTTAAAAAATAGCAAGTTACTCTAATTATACATACTTTTATTGTTCTTTTCATGGTATTAACTTTTTTTAAGTTTAGTTTTAGCTTGAATACTGAGGATGTTACGTTATAGAATTGGTAATGCCCAGTGCTTGGAATTTTCCTTTCTTCTTCACATTAATATGTCCACTAATTGGACATCAACTACCATCCTTGTGACAAACGTATTTACAGCTGTTTTAAACACTTCTGCAGAGGTATTCTCATGTCACAGTATTAGGTTCACCAACCATGATGTATGGTGTCTATCAAGACATTGTTTGCTTTCATTTTTTTCTTGATTCGATGAGCGGTAGAATTATTGGTATCAAGACCAGAAAAATCTCATAAACTGTTTTATAGGAGTGTGGCTGTGTATGGTTCTGTAACATGGACCATGGGGTAAATGGACAAAGAATGATTAGAGGCCTTTGAGATATAGAGTGGGAGGAGGGGCTGCAAGGGATATTATGGAGCAATTTATAGAGTAAGCAGTATGAGGTATTGAATATCTCTTGAGGCGATCATTGGCTCCAAAAGTTGTTAAACTGGATTCCAACTAGAAGATGGTGGTGAGGTAGACAAGGAGGAAGAGTTCTGTTATAATATGGAGAAAAGAGGCAATGAGGAATGAAAGAAACCTAGCAGGATGCAAACAATAGGAGTAACTGTGCAAGCATTCACACGTGGGTGATGGTTGAATGCCATGGAAAAGCGTCAACAGGAGGAAATTCCTGTGGTTGGGGTACTTAATAAGCTTAAGTAAAGAGGAAAATGTAAACATTTCCTCTCTAAAGCCATAGTAGCTACTAGAGAGGAAAATTAATCGAAGAACTGCTAGGGCTAGACCTAGGAGAAAGTATGTGGATCAAGCTTTGGATAGAGTGAGGATAGAAGATGATGAGTGACAAGTTATTATTTTTGATGTTTCGTTACATGACCAAAATAGCTTTTGTATCTTTCTCATCAGTATGACTTTTCTGTATTTGTTTCCATTCGTCTTAGCACTTCAACAGTGGGAATGCAATCTATATATCAATGCATACTATAAGGTAACAAGATTCCACCTCCAAAGAAAGACAAGTATACCATCAAAATTTGTAGTGAAATATGCAGAAATGCAATCTTATTAAAAGAAATAGAAGAATAAAATAAACTTAATAAATACAGTAATGAATAGACAATATATTACTTAAAGATAATTAATATTTTCAAGGAATAAAAAGAAATCGAAACAGAAAGGGAAATATTATCATAAATGAATAATTGGGAAATAGGGAAATAGAGAATGCAAATTTAGGAATTAAATAATGCAATTAACATGACAAAACAATAACTGACAATGAAAAATACCCAGTGTTGTGAGTAGTACCAAAAGTTATAAGAGTGGGGATACGCCATGACATATGTATAGCGGGGCATGTGAGTGAGTCACAGGGCGATCGCCATAAGAGCAACACGCTCACGATGTATTCACTATTGTAGCTGTATAATAAATCTTTTATTATATTTAATAACCGTGTAACTGTACATTTATTCACACATATAACATGGCGCTGCGGCTTTGAAGAACTAAAGTGCGTAAAATATATAGTGGAGTTATTCAGTTTGAATACAGTGTGTGAGTTGCGTAGTGTAATTGTGAAAATGTCTACTACTGCTGCAGGTACAGGAACGACAACGACGTTTACAACCACGTCTACGTCATTAACGGGTTTGAAACCACCAAGTTGTTTACAAAAGATAACTACTGAAGGATGGACAAAGTGGAAACAGCTTTTTGAAATATATCGTATTGCATCAGGTACTAATAAAATGGCCGATGATGTACAAGTGGCCGTATTTTTGCATTGCATAGGTGAAGAATGTGTAGACGTGTATAATACGTTGGGATTAACCGACGATGAAAAAAACAGTTACGATACAGTACTGCAGAAATTTGAGGAGCACTTTGTGCCTATCAAAAATGAGAGTGTTAGTTCGCACATGTTTTTCACGAGAAATCAGCAGCCTGGTGAGTCGTTTGATGCATATTTGACTGACTTGAAGAAATTAAGTGCGGATTGTAATTTTAGTACTTTGAGAGAGCGTTTGATAAGAGATCGCATTGTTGCCGGCATTTTAGACAAACGAGTCAAAGATAGGTTATTACGTGAAAGTGAGTTAACGTTAGTAAAAACTGTTGAAATTTGTAAAAGTGCTGAATTATCGGATCAGCATGTTAAAAAACTCGAGCCTACAAAGGAAGTTGCTAGCATAAAAAAAACAGCTGAGTAACGGCAATTCCAGGACTCATGACGGTGACGCAGGCAACAACATGAGCAGAGTTCAACAGACAAAGATGACATCATCATCATCATCTTCTTCTACGACACGAGAGCCGGGTGCTTCAAGACAACAGGTGACCGCATGCCAACGGTGCGGATACAATCATCGTTTTAAGAATTGTCCAGCGTTTATGAAGGACTGTATAAACTGTGGTAAGACAGGACATTTTGCAAAAATGTGTAAAAATAAGCATTCAATAAAAGTTGTAAATGTGGCGTCTGAGGCTGAATGTGAGTATTTTGATGAATTTTTTTGTGACTGGATTAGTGTGGATGCTATCAGTGCACGAGACGAATGGATACAACATGTAAATATTTTAGATTCTAAGAAAACAGTTGCTTTTAAAATTGACACTGGAGCTCAATGTAATATAATACCTATTGACTTATGTAGAAAATTGAATATAACTGAATGCCTGAAATCTAATGTAATTTTGAAAAATTATAGTCAAGAAAAAATGTTCAAACTGATGTAGCAGTAATATTTAGTACAGTTGATGGTGAGCCACCCTTTGAACGAAATATGGTTTCGTTTTCAAAAGTTAACGGTACCATTAAAAATATCTCTGTTTTGGATTCATCATTGGACCCTTTAGCGTATCCATTACTTTTTCCAAATGGTGATACTGGATGGCATATCAATATTTCTCATAATGTACCAACTACATCTAATTCAAGAGCGCCCAGAAATAAATTAACCATGCTTCAGTATGCAGCCTATCGACTTGCAATTAGAGAAGATTTTAGCATGTTGCACCATTCACAAAAATTATTTCTGCAGTGGATAGTTGATATGTATGTGAGAATAGAGGGCACAAGGTTACATTTCATTCGACAAAATCAAACAAGTCTTAGGTCTGAAGTTTACAACAATTTAACAGATTATTTAGAATTGAACCCCAATGCCAATAATGTTGGCCGTAGAGTAATTTTACCATCTTCATTCAATGGATCTCCAAGAAATATGTATCAGAATTATTTAGATGCAATGTCAATTGTACAACATTTCGGAAAGCCTTCTTTGTTTATTACAATGATTTGCAATCCAAGTTGGCCTGAAATAGTTAGCAATATTGGTGTAGGTGAGTCAGCTAATTTTCGACCTGATATTGTTGTGCGTGTATTCAAGTCCAAACTGAAAGCATTAATTGAGGGCCTTACACTAAAAAAAATCTTCGGTAAAGTTGAAGCACTCATTTATACAATTTAGTTTCAAAAGAGAGGATTGCCTCATGCTCACATTTTACTCTCTTTAAATGAGCAAGATAAAATTGTTAACGCTACCGATATTGATAAAGTTGTATCTGCGGAGATTCCTAACATTCAAACACATCCTACATTACATGAATATGTTGTAAAACACATGATGCATGGTCCATGCGGTGTACTTAATCCAAATTCTGTATGTATGAGAGATGGAAAATGCACAAAAGATTATCCAAAACGATTTAATGAATTTACATGTGAATCATTAAATGGATATTCATTATACAGAAGGCGTGATAATGGTATTAATGCTGAAGTTCGCGGTAGTTGCCTCGACAATCGTTATGTTGTACCATACAATCCGTATTTACTTGCCAAATTTAATTGCCATATAAATGTTGAAGTATGCACTACAGTTAAAAGTGTTAAATACATTTATAAATACGTGTATAAAGGCTATGACAGTGCATCTGTTGAATTAGGTTCAGAGAGAAATGAACCAGGTCAAGAAATACAAATTGATGAAGTTAAAAATTTTTTAAATGGCCGTTATGTCGGATCAGCTGAAGCTGTATGGCGCAACTATGAATTACCAATGCATTTTCAATCACATGTCATCGTTAGACTTGACATTCATACAGAATGTTTACTTTCGAGAAGGGCAAGAACGTCAAGCAATTGAAAATGCAAGACAAACAAAATTATTAGCATTTTTTGAATTGAATCGATCAGATACATCAGCGCATGAATATAAGTATATTGAAATTCCTTTGCATTATGTGTGGGGAGATTTCCGAAAAAAAAAATGGAAGAAGAGAAGGCGTGGAGGTGATAAAATCATTACACGCATATATGTAGTATCACCAAAAGACATCGAACTTTTCCATTTACGATTGCTTTTATTACATGTCTGTGGTCCAAAATCATTTGAGGATGTTAGAACATACAATGGAATTATACACACTTCTTTTGTTGAAGCGTGCCATGCTCGCGGCATTGCTTCAAATGATAATGAATGGCGCGAATGTTTAAATGAAGTAAGAGAATTACATTCACCAAAACAAATGCGAAATTTATTTGGTTACATTTGTGCATTAAATGTGCCAGCCAATGCATTGGCGTTATGGAATGAATTCAAAGTATATCTTAGTGAAGATTTTTTGAGAGATTACAACGAAGAAGTATCCTTTAACACAGCTCTATTAGAAATTGAAGATATTTTGAATGTTCATAATTTGTCATGTCAAGAACTTGGTTTACCAGTTCCCACGTATTCGCAGAGAACAGACGAAGCAAATGCTATTGATCCAATAGCACAAGAGTTTCTGTTTTGTGAGCATTATGAAACTGCAAATATTGAACAGCGTAATCTAACTGATCGTGTGATTCGTGAAGTTTTGCACCATGATACTGGATCTAATGTTTTTTGTTTAACCGCTCATGCAGGTTGTGGAAAAACATTCACACAAACAGCAATCATTCACAAATTAAATTCGCTTAATCTTAGTTGCATTGCAACAGCGTTCAGTGGCATAGCTTCAACTCTATTACTTGGAGGTAGAACTTTACACAATGTGTTTAAATTGCCTATACCCATTTTGGAAAATTCTGTAGCGAATATTACCGCAAATAGTAGCTATGGACGTTACATAAATTCATCATCATTGATAATTATTGATGAAATTTCTATGTGGCCACTGCAAGTGTTGAAAATCATAGATAGATTATTGCAGGATCTATGCGATGAAAATGATAAACATAAACCATTTGGAGTGAAAACGATACTTCTGTGCGGTGATTTTCGGCAAATCTTACCAGTTGTCCCACATGGATCACGTGCAACTTTAATTGAAAATTGTGTCACGAGTTGGCATAAATTTGTTTATTTTCATAAAGTAACGTTTACTCAAAGTATGAGAGCCTTACCAAGAGAAATAGAATTTGTCGAATTCTTGAAAAAAATTCGTAATGATGAAGCCCCACAATTCCCTCAGTTTGGTGAAAATATTATTGAAATACCTCAGCAATTAATAGGAGATGAAAATAATATTATTCATGAGGTGTATGGAAATATTTCCGAAAACATACTCTCAGATAACATATTGAAGTCAGTTATTTTAGCACCTAAAAATGATGATTGTACTTTTATTAATACTGATATACTTAATCGAATACCAGGTGAACAGAAAACATATCATAGCTACGATAAAATAATTTGTGATGATGACAATGAAATCAATAACTATCCAGTAGAGTTTTTGAATTCTTTGACTATTAGTGGTTTGCCACCACATAAGTTAGTATTGAAAGTTAATTGCATCGTTTTACTGATCAGAAACTTAAATACAAAGGAAGCATTAGTCAATGGAACAAGAATGCGCATCAAGTGTATGCATCGTAATGCTATTGATTGCGACGTTTTAACTGGAACCGCACGCAATAAGAGAATTTTGATTCCACGTATAAATTTAACATATTCCGGTACTGTTTTACCATTTAACTTTCAAAGAACTCAATTTCCAATTATACCTGCATTTGCGATGACAATAAATAAGTCTCAAGGACAAACATTCGAAAAAATTGTAATTTTATTGAGGCAGCCAGTTTTTACACATGGTCAATTGTACGTCGCAGCAAGTAGAGTTCGATCATTCGATGGTTTGAGATTTTATATTTCCGAATATAATGGCCAAGGGCATTTAGCAAATGATGAAAGAGATTTTACAAAAAACATCGTTTACACAGAAGTTCTGAATCATTAAATTCACTTTCAATCTATTTTAAGTTCAATGGACAACATTTATTTTTTTAACCGCCCGTTTTTTTTTGATTTAATGAAAAATATATGAAAAAATACGAGGCACGTATTTTTTATTTCATTTTTTATTTTGTATTAATTTTTTATTTAAATTTTATATAATTCGAAAAAGATAGGCAAAATAACTGTGTAGCCTTGGCGAAACCTGGTCAGTATGGCAATAAAAAAAACCCAAGGAAATGTCCAAAAACGCGTTATTGCTTTTTAAATATGGCTTAGGCAAGCTAAACCTCATTTTTCCTATCTTTCATATTTTTCAAATAACTCGATAATTAATGCATAGAAAAAAAAATTAAAAAATTATATAAGCTTTGTAGCAGATAATCTTCAAACTGTTTTCGAATTTTGTACCTTACCAAAAATGAAATGTAATCCACTGGAATTGAAAACAATGTATCTTATACTTCTATGAATGTCAAGTCTCATTTTTATTAGCGTTTATTTGATTCAATAATAACATGAAAAAATTAAAACTTTTTAGTGTAAAAACGCCCGAAAGTGTTTAGCACAAACTATTCGTGTCTGCTATGTCTACACTAACTTTTACATTATAGCAGCCCTAGGCACTCATTCTGTACTTCACAGTTAAAACTCTGCTACTCATTCATACATTTGTTTGAGGATATGTGACTGGCATAGTAATGTGTTTTGATGTTTGGTGTCTCTGCAATAAATTCATACCCGGTTGTATTTGCCCAAATATTTGAAAATACTCAGGTTGGAAAGTTTTACTACTCTGAGTGCCACGACCAAAACAACAAAAACATGTGTGCACCCCGAGCGCAACATGCACGCGCGCGTGCCAGAGTGCGTGCTGGAGTCAATGCAAGCCGCGCGCGCTCGCACTGACCCCCAACATGCAGACTGCAACGCAGGCCGTGTGTCCGCCAAACGGGTGTGTGTGAGTGTGATCCCCGTGCCCTAATCGTACCAATCAAAACAGCAAAAAACCCCATATACCTCGAGTATTTCACAATGGGTAAACATTCCACGAGATGGATTTATTTGCAGATACACCAACGGAATACGTCTGTAATCGTTGACAATTTGAATTAAAATAAATTAATTCATTAGTTTCGTTCAATTGCTTAGGAACAGACAATTTATTGTTAACAATTACAACAATTAAAAATTTAATAGTAAATTTTTGGAAGTACGTAAAAGTCAAAAATTCGTGTTAAATACTCTCATTTTGAAGAAAACAAGAGGTAAACTTTATTCTTGGATTTCGTTGACCATGACGTGTCAGTTGATTAACTAAATATAATTAAATCACTACCGACTCGGAACACAAATCGACTTCGTGTTCCGAGTCGGTGGTGATTTAATTATATTTAGTAAAATTTATTTTATCTAAAATTCATTAGTTTTCAGAATTCACCTTAATTAAAAGAATTTAAGATTCTAAAATTCTACGTTCTGTTAGATAATCTAAGATATTAACGTCTTTGCCTGCACAACGTCAAATCCGCCTCAGTTGTATCTCCAGCTCCCAATTATTTTTTCACGTCAAATTGTAGATTATAAAAGTAATCAATAGAGTAGCCTAATTAATCTCTGTTCTATTAAGTCATTTAATACTACATCGCCCTGCAGGCACAGTACTATATCAGTAGTCAGTACAGTACTGTGAACTGAAAAATGCAATAGACAAACAATATTTAAGTACCTGCTGCAATTAAGAGTAATGTTAATATAATTTAATGATTAAAATGAAATCATCGATGATTTTTAATTATTAAATTATTAATGATTGAATTTTTAGTGCTAAATATTTTATGTCAGTTTTTCTGCACCGGAAATATTAATTAATTATTTAAACAGCTTAATTTGTGGTTTTATTTAACTTGATTTTAATTATTTCAACAGCCAAAACAGCTTGCTCAATAAAACAAAACAAAAATATCGGTACGGAGAACCATACATGACTTCCGTGTTCTAAGATTTATATTTAAAATCATATTCGAAATGAAATATTTCCATAGAAACTACTTCTTTTTACTTATTGCTTCAGCCTTAAACCACAGTACTGTGGTCACTAACGTATACTACCTCACGTTTTCGCACTCGATTTTCACTGAGATGGAAGTCGATGGCACTGCCGAAAAATCTGGTTTTGCAGAAAACATTGGACTACGACTAAACAGCCCGGGAAGGAATTTTAACAAAGAACTACTTCTTTGTTGCCGATGACGTACACATAAAAAATTCTCCCCTCCCCCTTCAACTATAATTTTCATTTATAGAAAATTACCCCCACCCCGTTCACCTAACCTCTTCACTTATAGATATTTCATCTACGTTTCTACAGTGGATTATTATGAGTTTCTTATCAAGATACTTTATTTATCAAAATTAAGTACTTTACTCTTGTTAAAACATAAAACGTTGCAGGTAAACTACCCCTTTCTCTAAACCGATCTTCACCAAAATCAATAGACCTTCAGTCCTCAACAATGCAGGGAAGCATGCAAAAAATTATTTGATTTTCTTTGAATTTACGGCAGTTATCGTTCGTCATAGAAAAAATTACCCTTGTTAAAACATAAAAAGTTGCTGGTAAACTACCCCTTTCTCTAAACCGATCTTCACCACAATCAATAGACATTCAGTCCTCTACAATTCAGGGCTGTATGCAAAACATTATTTGATTTCGTTTGAATTTGCGGCTCTTATCGTTTGCCATAGTAAATACCCTTGTTAAAATATAAAAGGTTGCAGGTAAACTACCCCTTTCCCTTAACCGATCTTCAACAAAATCAACAGACCTTGAGTTCATTATAACTTAAATAGGTATGTAAAAGAGTAGTTGATTCGGTTTGAATTTACGGCAGTTATCGTTCGTCATAGAAAAAATTAACCCTTGTTAAAACATAAAATGTTGCTGGTAAACTACCCTATTTCCTTAACCGATCTACACCAAAGCAGCAAGTCCTGAGAACTCTACAATTCAGGGCTGTATGCAAAACATTATTTGATTCTGTTTGAATTTGCGGCTGTTATCGTTTGCCATAGAAAAAAATTACCCTTGATAAGAAAAACGTTGCATGTAAACTACCCCTTCCCGTTAACCGATCTTCACCAAAACAAAAGGTCTTGAGTACTCTATAAATCAGAGCTGTATGCAAAACATTATTTGATTTTGTGTGAATTTGCGACTCTTATCGTTTGCCATAGAAAATACCCTTTTAAAACATAAAACGTTGCAGGTAAACTACCCCTTTCCCTTAACAGATCTTCAACAAAATCAACAGACCTTGAGTTTTCTTTAATTCAGAAAGGTGTGCAAAACATTATTTGATTCTGTTTGAATTTGCGGCTGTTATCGTTTGCCACAGAACCATACATGACTTCCATGTTCTAAGATTTATATTTAAAATCATATTCGAAATGAAATATTTCAATAGAAACTACTTCTTTCTACTTATTGCTTCATCCTTAACCACGGTACTGTGGTCACTAACGTATACCACCTCACGTTTTCGCACTCGATTTTCACTGATGATGGCAGTCGATGGCACTGCCGAAAAGTCTGGTTTTTCAGAAAACATTTGACTAAAGCTAAACAGCCCGGGAAGGAATTTTAACAAAGAACTACTTCTTTGTTGCCGATAACGTAGTACGCATATACAAAATTCTCCCCTCTCCCTTCAACTATAATTTTCATTTATAGAAAATTACCCCCACCCCGTTCACCTAACCTCTTCATTTATAGATATTTCATCTACGTTTCTACAGTGGATTATTATGAGCTTCTTATCAGGATACTTTATTTATCAAAATTAAGTACTTTACTCTTGTTAAAACATAAAACGTTGCTGGTAAACTACTCCTTTCCCTTAACCGATCTTCAACAAAATCAACAGACCTTGAGTTCTCTTTAATTCAAAAAGGTATGCAAAACATTATTTGATTCTGTTTGAATTTGCGGCTGTTATCGTTTGCCATAGAAACAAATTACCCTTGATAAAAAAACGTTGCAGGTAAACTACCCCTTTCCCTTAACCGATCTTCACCAAAACCATCAAGTCTTGAGAACTCTACTATTCCGGGCTGTATGCAAAACATTATTTGATTCTGTTTGAATTTGCGGCTCTTATCGTTTGCCATAGTAAATACCCTTGTTAAAATATAAAACGTTGCAGGTAAACTACCCCATTTCCTTAACCGATCTTCACCAAAAACAATAGATCATGAGTACTCTACAAATCAGGGTAGTATGCAAAACATTATTTGATTCTGTTTAAATTTGCGGCTGTTATTGTTTGCCATAGAAAATACGCTTGATAAAAAAACGTTGCCGGTAAACTACCCCTTCCCCTCAACCGATCTTCACCAAAAACAATAGGTCTTGAGTACTCTATAAATCACGGCTGTATGCAAAAAATTATTTGATTCTGTTTGAATTTGCGGCCGTTATCGTTTGCCATAGAAAATACCCTTGTTAAAACATAAAATGTTGCTGGTAAACTACCTCTTTCCCTTAACCGATCTTCACCAAAATCAATAGGTCTTGAGAACACTACAATTCAGGGCTGTATGCGAAACATTATTTGATTATGTTTGAATTTGCGGCTGTTATCGTTTGCCAAAAAAAAAAAAAAAAAATTACCCTTGATAAAAAACCGTTGCAGGTAAACTACCCCTTTCCCTCAACCGATCTTCACCAAAAACAATAGATCGTGAGTACTCTACAAATCAGGGCTGTATGCAAAAAATTATTTGATTCTGTTTGAATTTGCGGCTGTTATCGTTTTCCATAGAAAAAAAATCTACAGACAGACAGACAGACAGACAGACAGACAGACACACAGACAGACACACAGACACACACACACACACACACACACACACACACACACAGACACTTTTCGAAAAACGACTTTTTTTCATGTTTTGAGTGTAGTACAATCAGAATCTGCAATAATCTCAAACACGATTTTTTTTGCCATCACCATACTTCCATTTCCTTAAGGAATATGGAAGTAAAAAGAAAACAAATTTTTAACTTTTATTCAGTTAATTTGATTTTAACTTTAACTTTAATCAGTTACTTTTTGGGGGCACTAACTTTAACTTTCATCAGTTAAACATTTTATTAACTTTCCCAAGTCTGCTGACTGCATTATGGATTTTGCAACTAAACTATTCCGTTTTAAAACGTTAAAATGGTTTTGAATTAAAGTTATTAACAAACGTTTAGAGAGCCTTCGTTCAGGAGCCGCGGTTGGAAAAGAGAGAAAAAAAGAAGTAATTAACAGAACAACCTAGCGCTCCAATATATACTCGCCCTGCAATCAGTGGATTAGAATTACAAGAGGGAAGAAACAACTTTATTAAAAAACAGTACTAAGTTACCACATCAGTACTACTGGTATATTAAAACGAAGTATCTGTCAACAGAAATCAACAGATCACTTCTATTAATAAAAATACAGTGAAAATTTTGTTACAGTAAACACAAAAAAGTAAATTTTCTTTAATACTCTTATGATAAGCTATGATTTTTTTTTTAATGTGGGCCAGTTTTAAATCGTCGTGATGCATGTGACGAATGTTACGTAACGATAAGCGCAAACGCAGATAACGTAAAGTAATGCATTCCATCATTACGCTGCCATTTAGATAACGTCCACGTTGTACACGCATGTTGTGAACCAAGGTCGGCCGCAAGATCGATTCATCTCTGATCTACACAACTGCTACGTTATCCGTTTCTGTCACTGTGTGTAACCTAACAGGTGGACGTACACGTCTGAACCATATACGAATCGACTTTCACAAGTTGAATGCCTGCCTGGCCACTGGCTAATATTCTAAACGCTCTTTCATCGATATTTTGAAATAACTTTATTTATATAATACAATTATAATTCTTTTTATTACCAACAAAGTAGTTTAGGGGTTAGGCAAGGTAGATTGCCCTATGTGAGTCGTTCACTGAGTTAGTGGTGTGTCATTGAATCCGTGGCTGTATTGCAGCGTGCAGCGTCCGGGTCAAGCCCGATGGCTGACTAAGCCCGTGGTGGTTCAGTCGATTGGTTACTATGGCTGAAAAGGTTTGCGCTAACGCTATTTTTAGTTAGACGGCGGAGGATGTACTAGTAGGCTTAATGTAGTGGCACTGCTTCTGGCACGATTCAGACGACAGGTATCGTCTGTCTCGAGCACAGTTAGCAGATTCGTTGGTCGCTTCTCGCGAAGCAGAGAGGTTCCGTGCTGGTGGCATAGCAAGCAGCGTGTCCAAACTTGCTATAATATGTGTCCCTAAAGGAAATGTGGAAAGCAAATTTGTGGGATGGTAAACTCTTGGGGTGCTAACAAGACAGTTGCAGCCAGCGGCCAGACAAATGCTGACAGTGTGGGAACTCGAAGGCTTCCACGAATTACGCCGTTTGTGAAATCAAGGAGATCCCGACAAGGAACGGAATATTTTCGATTGGAATCACTCCAGCCTACACCTGTATGTGGTCGAAAAGAGCGACCACTACGCGGGAACCGCATATGTCAGTACCGAGCTTAGAAACAAGAGATAAGCCAGGTGGTAATGTCCACAAAGCCAGGTGGTTGCGACACGAGAGCAGGGGGTACATAAGACGTTAAGTTTGGATGTTTTAATAACTTGCAACACTAATTTGCTCCGTAGTAAGAAATTAAAAGCAAAACGCACACACAAACAGATGCTCTAACGCAGTTAAACTAGACAAGAAAATTAAAAATTCAAAATGTTTAAAGAAAACTGAATTTTATTATTTTTTTTACGCATATTAGGCTGCAGACCCCGTTTGGGAAATTGTGAGCAGGGCATGGACGTTTTGGTGAGTGTTGATTACATGTATGTTGTACACGTATAACAAATTATGGAGCAATGTTAATTACGGAACAAAGTTTGGTTTCGTACGAGGATAGGCGTGCCGATTTTTTTTATTTTAACATAATTTGTTTAAAACTTTTTTGGGGGAGTTGTGAAAGTCAACTGTTACATATAAAATCTGAAGTGAGTAATTGTTTTTAATATAGTTGGAGGTACTCTTAATTTTTAAAAAATAAAGTTTCAGTATTTTCGTGGCTGTTGGGATGTAGATAGAGCGGGCTTATTATGCCACTGGACCCAGCAATCATTTTCACACCACGGAATCAAAAATGCTAAGCAGAATTTACATAGGTGGACAGATTTGTGATTGTTGCTATACCAGCAATTGTTCTGTTCATTAAAATGTGGGTAATATTGAGGAACATCCATAGGAAAGTTTAAAACACTGACATAGAAAATACTTTCGTGATACTTTAAATTACCCTTTAGGACAAGGGAAGAAGTGAAATATGAGAAAAGAATTTGGAGAGAGAGGAGTCCACGCTGGTGGATACGGATTTAGTGCACTCGATGTACCCAAGTTGGATTCTCACCTTGCTTCAACCTGTCTTCGGTAGAATCTCTTTCTCTTTAATGTTTCCTATCTGGTCTCTTTTGATCAACTCTTGGTCTTTTCGACCATTTTTCATACTTCAACGGTACTCTGTAATTCTTGTTTTCCCCATTTTCTTTCATGCTATCCGGTAAGGGCCGGCCGGGCCGGGGTGTGGCAAATAATCACCGGACCTAGGAGCGGAAGAGGAATGTTTTCCATCGGCACAAGGGCCGAAGAGCCTAGGTCTTGGGTTCCCTAATGTTAATGATGCGGCCCGTGGGACCGAAAAAATGTAAAGTATGAACTGATCGTGATTGTCGATTTACTGTAGTAATTAATTCGCCAGGATGCAGAAATGATGAAGAGAGAGTGGACTGTAGTTAATACATTTATTGGGAATTATTCACATATACAGCATTGAAATTGTTAAGTTTCACCTTTGAATAAGAGATTGGCTAATGAGCGCATCGTAAATACAAGTCGTAATGTTACATGAATAATTAATTTAATGAAAGGGCCTAGAAGGCCATATATGAAGTCTTGGGCCTAAGGCCTACATTAATTGTCGTATGATGAATTGTATGAATAGAGGCGCGAGTACGCGACACTCGAATTACGTGAGAACACGTATTAGCAATGTATTGCTAGCATATTGCATGTATGCAATATATATAATGTTGTAAGGCCTAAATTAAATAATTGTCGCGACAAAGAAGAAAAATGTGACAGGATAGCAGCGGGCGCAAGGCCGACCGCCGCTAGCGAACGTATGTAACGAACTGTCCGGTTGTACGGACATGAATTGAGCAGGTTAAAAGCGCAGATTAGCCAACCTATAAATGCAAAAATTACCGCGGTACTGTACATAACTGCCCGCAAAACTCAATAGATTTTTTAATACATTTTAGTAACTTATTATATAAAATACAGAGTTCTTAATAATAAAAGTTAATCTCAGTAGGCTGCATTGAACCTTGAGTTGTAATCTTAGATAACAGCTGTACATTAATTGTTTAGCGACAAGCTTGAGTAAAGATAAGCTTTAATAAAGATAAGCGTTTAGTAGGCCAAGGTTGGCGTGCAAGTGATTTTATGCATGAATGAAAATGTAAGCGCTGGCAATGTATTGCCCAAATATATTGTATGTATACAATATTGAACGATATAAAACATGAAAATACATAATTTGACAATGTTTAATAATGAATGATCGGAAACTCATCACATGATGGCCCGATAAATTGTAACCCTATGCAAGTCATAGATGGTTACCGTGAAATAGTTGAGGCCAGTAGACCTGTACAGAGTATCGCATACAATGAACAAATAAATTGTCACAAATTATACATGTTTAGACGTAAATCTAGCATGGCGTCATAAAGTTGAACGAGTCATGCTATACCTGAAGTTTCAGGAATTTACAATATATTGTTGTGTGAGAACAAGCTATAGATGGCTGACTGATTGCGAGCACATATGTAATGACATGTATGTCATAATTAAGCAGGAATAATAATTGTGCAATGCATAATCACAAAATACAAAATACCATATAAAAATACAATATAAAAATAAAATCTAGGCGTGGCATGGTTACAGACAGTAGACGCAAAAAACAATATGTTTTACATAAATGCAAGTTATATAATAAATACAATAAACACTATTTAGTTAATTAAAAATATGAATAAGCGCAATAGCATAAGTAACAAATACGACACTGTGGTTACAAATGTAATACATGAGTTGAACAATTGAGAAATACATTCATAGAACAATAAATTACACATATTAACAACTGTGCAAGAAATGCATACATGGTTGTATAACTGCAAACCATGCGAATATTATGTAACAAATTTTTATAAAACAATACCACCGAAAACATGACACATACCCAATACCATCAAAATGTAAATGTGTAGGACATAGTATGCCACACAAAATATTAACATATAAATACAAAATAGCAAATATACCACCATGAAACTATGATGAGTATAGAGATGATAGCACAGTGCATGGTTGTGAACTTACAAGTCACATGCAAATTTAGTATAGAAACACGCAATGGTGTAAATTGTCATGAAAATGTTGTGATGATAAATATCACAATTAGGTTGACCAAATGGTCATATAATAAAGTAATAAAGCCAATGGCCAAGTAAAATAGCATTGTGCTACATGATCATAATAACCTTGTGTCAAGTCTCGTCCCGCGCTGGCAACAGACATAGCTTATGTACTGGTCTCCGCAAAACGCCAGTAGGCGTGCGAATGTCTACGACTCTAATTAAGTTATCTGGGCCGGGAAATGTGGCGGTAATTACACCAAATTTCCAGGCTAATGGAGGTAGGTTATCCTCAATAAGTAAAACTAGGTCCCCAATGGAAACATTATCCTTAGCGAATTTCCATTTGTGACGTTGTTGTAATTGGTGTAAATAGTCGCGAGACCAAGCCTTCCAAATGACTTGGACAAACTTCTGGAGAAGTTGTCAACGTCCAAGACGAGAGATAGGAACATGAGATGAGTCTGGGTCCGGTATCGCCGTTAATGGTGCGCAAATCAAAAAATGGCCAGGTGTAAGTGGCACCGGATCATTTACATCCGATGAGATGGCAAATAAAGGGCGAGAGTTTAGACATGCCTCTATCTGAGACAAAACTGTCGTAAACTCCTCGAAGGTGAGTATCGACTTGCCTACCACGCGCCGCAAATGAAACTTTAAACTCTTTATGCCGCTCTCCCAAAGACCACCAAAATGAGGTGACGAGGGCGGAATAAATGACCATGAAATACCCTGAGAGGCCGTGAATGATTTGATTGATGAGGTGGCGTCCTTATTATGCCAAAGATTGTAGAGGTCATGTAAAACATTGCGGGCCTTCCTAAAGTTTGTGCCATTGTCAGAATATAACTGACTGGGTATGCCCCTGCGGGACATAAAACGACGTAAGGCAGCTATAAACGCACTGGCTGTAAGGTCGGAAACCAATTCCAAATGAATGGCCCTGGTTGCTAAGCAAATGAACAAAGACACGTATGCCTTAGAGAGAGTTCTGGATTTCTGCCCGCCATGACGAATCATGAAGGGACCACCATAATCAACCGCGAGAATAGAAACGGCCGCGATGGAGTGACTCTAGGAGATGGTAAAATACCAAGCCTCTGAACCTGCTGTTTGGCAGTAAACCTGAGACACTTGACACATTTACGAATGATGGAGCGAATGACTAACCTGGCATTAATAATCCACCAACGTTGACGAAGTGAGTGATGCACGAGTTGAGCACCAGCGTGAAGTAGACGAATGTGTTCACGTTCAATAATAAGGCGAGTAATATGAGCCGATGGATGCAAGACAACAGGATGTTTAGTGTCGTAAGGTAATTGCGACTGCTGTAATCGCCCGCCTACGCGTATCACTCCAGAATCATCAAGAAACGGGTCGAGAGAAGACAACTTACTCCTGATAGAGACAGAAGACCCATTACGAAGACAATTAAGCTCGGCAGCAAAGTGGATCGACTGAGATTGTTTTATGAAGAAATTAAGAGCATGATGAATTTCGACGGGGGTAAGAGCGCCCGTTATTTTGTCAGCACTGGAGAGTCTAATATTTTTGATGAACCGAAAACAGTAAGCGTATACGCGAGTCAGACGGTGCAACGAAGAAAAGTCCTTAGAAAGGTCGATAGCCAGGGTAGACATTAGAGAAAGGTTGGGGGTTTGTTTCTCTTCCGCAGTGACTTCAGAAGACGACGGATTAGAAGGTAAAAAGGGTGGAAAAGGATTGGACTCGGAAGATTGAGACAAACAAGCGGGACCGTGCCACCAAAGCGAGCAATCGCGCAAAACGTCAGGGTGACACCCCCTAGAGATAATATCAGCAGGATTGTGTCTAGAATTGATGTGATGCCATGTATAGGCTTGCGTAAGACGCTGAATCTCGGCAACACGATTAGCGACGTAGGTTTTCCACCTCGTGGACTGGGCATGAATCCAGTAAAGAGACACCATGGAGTCAGAATATAAATGAACACTATTAATAAACGAATAAAACGCAGGAACGACCTTAGATACGAGTGGCGATAACAACAAGCAAGCACAGAGTTCGATAATAAAGTTTGCGTAATCACGCGCAAGCTTAGAATCACGCCTGAATCGGCGTTCTAAATTCAAAAATCTTGCTTCAGCATTGGTATAAGATTCCCCCAACTGGAGATGGTCGGACTTAAATGGTAGTGAAACAACGAACCTACCCTCTTGATTGCGATGAGTAGACCCCACGAAATGCTCCTCACAAGCTGACTCGTTATCAGGTGTGTTATCAGGGATATTTTCTGCTTCCCAGAATTTTTCGAGAGACTGCAAAATTTGACCGTCGTTGTTCCTAGCTAGGAACGAAACAGCAGGACCCTTATAACGGCAATGTTTGGGCAAATTGCCTGCCAAAATGTAGCCTAACTTTGTTTCCTGAATAATGGGAAAATGAGGACCGCGTACGTATTTGTTGGGTAAAATTAAATCTAGGTAGAATTGCGCCCCTAACAGTATGTCGATTTCGGATGATATATTGAAATTTGGGTCAGCAAGAAAAATGTTGTCTGGAATGTTAAATTGATTTATGTCAAAGGATTGTGCTGGCAGATTATGGGTTAATGCAGATAAGATAGCACATTTTGCCTCGAAGCTAAATCTCTGATAACGAGAAATAATGCGTACAGACGCGAGATTAGTGGCATGACACACGGTATTATTTATACCTGTAATCGGTATGTTGGATTTAGTCAAGTTAAGCCGTAATTTCTTGGCAAATGATTCCGTACAAAAATTTATTTGTGAACCCGCATCCAAAAGAACTCTTGCCTTTTGTCGGTTGCCAGCCTGTTCAATGACAAACACAATTGCTGTTGATAAAAGAATATTATTCGTGGATTGTAATTTGAGTGAACAGTAATTACTGCTGCTGGCAGAGATTGGCTTCGGCACATTGTTTATGTGCAACAATGTATGGTGTCGTTTTGAACAGATCTTACATGCCTGCTTAATCTTACAATTAGATACAAAATGATCTGATCTAAGACAATTGGTACAACATTTGTGATTTGATATAAACTGTCCTCGCTCAGCGGTGCTTAATGCACGAAATTTATCACACATGTAAATTGGATGATTAGATTTACAACACAAACATGAATAATTACTTGACGCTGAGTGATAACTCTTAAATGTAGTACTGCCAGCAGCGTTTCGTGATTTATGTTTGTCAGATTTATTATTGAATCTTAAACTTAACTTGTTGAGTTGCTGTCCGGCATCGATAGGCAGTGTATTTTCTAACAGCTGTCTAGGTGCGTTTAAAAAATGAGTGAAATCTTGAAAGTTAGGAAGATTATCAGGGTCTATAGACTCCTTCCATAATTTAAAAGTAGTATGGTCGAGTTTTGCTGATAATAATTGTATAGTGATAAGTTCGAATGAATTCACTGACAGTTGCATTGCCGCCAGTGAATTAACGGAAGACGTTATTGTATTTGTGAATTCTGCCAAACTTTGGACAGAGTCTTTAATTGTTGTCTTGACTTCAAGTAAATTTTGAATGTAGTATTTTGCTAGTATGAACTTGTTGTCATACCTTGCGGACAGCAAACTCAACGCTATCGAGTAGTTTTCATTACAAATAGGTAGTGATTTAATTAAGTCTAACGGCTCATTTTTTAGAGAAGAATGCAAATAATGTAGTTTCTGCACTGACGTTAGATCGGATCTTGCAGCACCAAGTCCGAAAAAATTGAATAAAAATGCTGCCATTCCAAGATATTGCCTGTGACGCAGGGCAAACTTATCGGTTTTAATTGCATATGGCCCGTTAATACGGGAGGTACAGTCTGAACGTTAAAGGTATCAATTAATTGTAAAATATTAGCTTCTGTGGAATATAACATTTCTTCGACCTCAACTCGGTCTTCTTGAGCAGCGTTTATGTCTTTGCAAATAAGTTCGATTTCGGACTGTACCTCATCGTATTTCGTTGCCAAGCTTTCAAACTTTCAAGTCTGACTGTTAAAAAGTGTTTTGTATTAGAGTTTCTATCAAAGTTACTGACAGCTGATTGTATACGCACTATTGCGGACTTTAAGCCGCCTCTCTTTCTGACTAACACTTTGAGGCCTTCTTCAGCCATTGTACGCACCTTGAAATGATGTTAGTGAGGTGATACCTTGTGGCGATGTCCTGAAGCGTCGACGCCGTGGAGAAAATGGCAAACACACAGCTCGGAGAGATGACTGCTTTGACTCGTCAGGAGGCTCAAAGGCGACGAGCGAAATGCTGGTTGAATCACGCCACGGTCGTATCAGCGGATATGCTGAGTCGCCCGTGATGGCCAGAAATTGGGGCAGAAAAATAATAAATAGGTGAATGATGTATCTGGGAATCCAGGTCCGGAGCGACCAAAAAAATGTTAATGATGCGGCCCGTGGGACCGAAAAAATGTAAAGTATGAACTGATCGTGATTGTCGATTTACTGTAGTAATTAATTCGCCAGGATGCAGAAATGATGAAGAGAGAGTGGACTGTAGTTAATACATTTATTGGGAATTATTCACATATACAGCATTGAAATTGTTAAGTTTCACCTTTGAATAAGAGATTGGCTAATGAGCGCATCGTAAATACAAGTCGTAATGTTACATGAATAATTAATTTAATGAAAGGGCCTAGAAGGCCATATATGAAGTCTTGGGCCTAAGGCCTACATTAATTGTCGTATGATGAATTGTATGAATAGAGGCGCGAGTACGCGACACTCGAATTACGTGAGAACACGTATTAGCAATGTATTGCTAGCATATTGCATGTATGCAATATATATAATGTGTAAGGCCTAAATTAAATAATTGTCGCGACAAAGAAGAAAAATGTGACAGGATAGCAGCGGGCGCAAGGCCGACCGCCGCTAGCGAACGTATGTAACGAACTGTCCGGTTGTACGGACATGAATTGAGCAAGTTAAAAGCGCAGATTGGCCAACCTATAAATGCAAAAATTACCGCGCTACTGTACACCTAATGAAGCCCAGAGGAGGACCAGAGTCTCAAAAGTAGTAAAGAAACAAGTCGGATGGAGGTAATGGCTCATATTAAATACACTACTGTTTGCGGATGATTAAGTAATTATCCAAAACAACGAATACGAGCTCCAGAAAGCGGTGCTCCACTGATTACGAGTTAACACAAGTGTGTTCGAATTACAACATGCAAATTTTTCTGCAGAAGACAAAAACTATGACTTTTATGGGTAAATACCCGTTGCTAACTACGGTGTATTGGATAATAAGAGTATAGAGCATGTGTCACATTTCCGCTATCTTGGTTGTGACGTCACTTCTAACGTGGATCACGATGCTGATCACAAGTTAGCCAAGTTTCAGTCAATACGTATGGCATAATTCATCAGGCGTTATCTAGAAAAAACCAGGAAAGAGACTCGACTAAAATTTTATGAGATAGTGGCTGTGCCAGTGTTATTGAATGGTTCTGAAACATGGATTTCGGCGAAGAAACATCTGAGTAGGATATAAGCATAGGAGATGTGATTCTTACCATTTGTTAAAGGGTGCACATGAAGAGATAGACTTGAGTTGAAAACTTTTAATATCCAAGATCGTATTACAGAAATCAAAGAGAGACAGATTGCTCATCTGCTAGGTTGCTAGATAGCAGGTTGCCTTAGAAAGTTTGGCAATATAAGCCTTTTTAACAAAGAAGTAAACGAAGGTTTAGGAAGCGTTGGTCAAGTGGGGTCTTTGAGAAGCGTGTATTCCCTTTACGGCGGGAACTGACGATTCGCCTATTCCTTTGTGGAAGAAAAAGAAGAAGGAGTAGGCTACATGCAATGGCAAAGCACTTATACAGTACACGAGGGGGAAAGAAGAGACGTGAGCGTCCGGTAATGAAGTGGACACCGGAACAGTGTCAGTACTTGCAGTGAAGTAGTAGTAGTAGTAGTAGTAATAGTAGTATAGTAGTCAGAGGCGGTTGGATCCAAAAATAAATTACAGAAAAAAATTTACAAAAATTTACTACTACTTTTTTAAATTGTGGTCCTTATCAGCCCCACTACAAAACTAAACATTTGTCAAAATCAAACACCAGCTCTAATCTTAACTACTATCGTTCATTTTTTTTAACACGTTCTACCTAAAATTCTCTTGTAAGCAGAACGTATTTTAAAAATTTCAACAAGGCTCGCTCGAAGATGACACTCGCAGTTTTTCGCAAATGAATCTAATCACTACATCTTTAAGAGCATCTCTAAAGACAAAGACTGTATCCAGCCGCTTCACCATCAACCGTGGCTCTACAACCCTTGGTGGGTCTTGGCCTGCTCCAAGAGTCGATTCCATTCCTCCCTATTGCATGCCTTGGCTTTCCGGTTTCTTATTCCAGCTTTCCGAGGTCCTTCTCTATTTGGTCTTTGAATCTACTTCGGGGTCTTCCCCTTTTTCTACTACTCATTGGTTTCTGGTAGAAAATATGTTTCGTAGGCTGTCCTTCCTCCATTCTCTATATGTGTCCAACCCACCTTAGCCTGTGTATTTTGATTAGCCTGACAATGTCCAGCTCTTTGTAAAGATCGTATAGTTCATAATTATAGCGCCTGCGCCACATTCCATTTTCTTGTACTCCTCTAAATCCAGCCTCTTATTTGTGAAAATGAATAGACCTCCTACCGTTTATTTGAGCCATCAAACTACATGGATTCATGGTTGATTTCTGGCCGTCATACAGCATTGGACACAAAGAGTAAGGAAAGGTCAAGAAACAAACAATATGACGACACAATGATGAAACTATGGAAACTTTTTAAAAATGTTCGAACCACCGAAACCATCACTTACAGTTTGAGGCTTCGGGATGATGCCACCATCAGTGACATGTTTTCGATTGTCGTGCGGCTAACCTGACGATGAAGTTCTTTAGAAATATCAGTAAACTTTATTACCTTTTTAGATACACGTTTATACGTATATTACGTATTTTATAATGCTTTAAACGTGTAGACCTCCTTTGTAATAACCTGATGTAAACTTATACGGTAATATAAAATATAAGTACATTATTTGTGTCTGTACAACTTTTGAATTGATGCGTTCCGGCACCTATAATTATAGAATTCAACCACTGGTAGTAGTAGCAGAGTAGAATTTGCAGTGACGTGTCAAAATCACTTGAAACATCGAGAGGCGTTACGTCGGCGGGCAACACGACGGGCGCGATAGTGTCACATCACGAGTCTTAAAATTTTGCTCCAGGTATTGGTGATCTTTGTTAGCTAAAGTGTGGAGTTTTCGGTAAATGTTCAATGAGTAAGGATTAAATGTTAACATCCATTTTTGTTCCGTTTCACGGATGAAGCTTTCATTTTCTCAGCCTTCTGATGTTCCATTTACCCAGGGCCGGAACTAGCCCTCCTTTCACCCGGGGCAAGGGTATATTTCGCGCCCCCTCCTCCCCCTCCACACCATACTCACTCCATTTAAAACTATTTAACAAAAAACAAAAGCATATACTTTCCTGTACTTAAGTCAATGCTATTAATTACAGCTTCGTAGCTTTACTCATCAACACACTACACTATAGTGCAAACAGATCAAGTGAAATTCAGTTGTGAAATTACAGCACTCCTCTATTGTATTTTGTGTAATAATTTTTAACGGAATCTAAAAAGTAAAAGGTTTTTTCTTCATTTGTTAATCTGAAATTACAGAAGTGGGTAACACATTAAGAAATGAGACATTCAGTTAAACTTCAAATCATTCTTAAGTTTATTTGGTATTTTGGTTATAAATTGGTACAGTATTCATGTAGTACTTTACTATTTCAATTTGGAAAACATTGAAAGTAAATTAGATTTTTACATGAGTTTTGGGTACTAAATTTACCAAGAGTCCTTATTCATTCTTGAATCTAAATAAATCAAATTTTCACTTTTCGAGCTTTTTTGGCAGCGAACGTGTTAATAATGTCATCAAAAGAAATAGATGATGTTCTCTGGTGCTCGATAGAAATGATGCTCAAGTTAGAGAGTCTGTCTTGTTCCATTGTGCTCCTCAAGTAGTTTTTGACTACTTTCAATTTACTGAAGCTTCTTTCGGCTGAAGCAACTGTAACTGGTAAAGTTAGAAAAATCTTCAATGCCGTAGTCAAGTTTGAATAAACATCTTGAAGCCCATGTTTATAAATAATCTGGAGCATTGCCTTTGCATGTGCCGTTTTTAATCCGTCGTCAGTTTCCATCGCATGGTGCTTGAAGCTTTCTACTTCTTGAAAAAGTTCTTCTTTGTTCAAATCCGTTTTGTAGGAATCCGCGACTTTTTCAGCTTCTAACCTTAGCTCTGCGACACTCATTTTATTCATTATTTTTCCATTCAGGAAACTAAATTTAAAGTTTACTTCTTCCAGAGCTTTAAATCGGACATTCATGTCGTTTAAAATGCTGTCAAATATTCCCCTCAATCCCACTTTAAAAAAGTCTTCTTGCGATAATCCACTGATCTCATCTTCACACCTCTCGTCAAACATTTTCTTTTTTTTCATTTTCCGTTTTTCCTCAAATTCTTGAGGGACATCAAGGCTTTCAGCTATTCTTCTGGCTTCCGAAATAGCATCTTCTGGTGCATTGCTCCTTATTGATTCTAAATCTGTTATTAAGCCCTTGATGTGTCTCACAGCTGTGTCTACGGTGACATCATCCCTTTGTAGGTATTTATTTACGCGATCAATTTTTTGCAGCATTTTGCTCCAGAAGCAGGTTAGGAGAATAAATTCAAATTCGCAAATGTTTTGTACCAAACATCTAGCTTCCGCTTTTGTTTCAGCGTTACAGAGCGAACTTTCGACCAATTCCTCCAAAGCATAATTCAAATCGTTTAAATGCTTTTGAAAAACATCCACCGACTCCTTACTTGCTGACCATCTGGTCTTACTCAGGGATTTTAAGGAAATCGGCACATGCTTCTTTAAAACTTCCCATCTTGAAGTAGAAGATGAGAAAAAACAAACAGACGATTTACTATGCCAAAAAAAGATTGGGCTTGTGGAGAAAGCTCAGCAGCATGCACACCAACTAAATTTAATGAATGAGCTGAGCATGGTACAAAACATGCCAGCTTATTTTCTGTTAGAATTCTAGTTTGAACTCCCTTATAGATGCCGGCCATGTTAGCTCCATTGTCGTAAGACTGGCCTCTGCAATTTTTGATGTCCAATCCGTCATTTTCTAATTTTTTAAAAATTTCTTCCGATATTCCTAACCCCGTTTTGTCACGGGTAATGAAAAAAATCTATAAAACTCTGTTATTTCAGGCCCAGTTTCAGTCATTTTCATATACCGAACAATTTGGGTCATCTGTTCTTTGTGGCTTATGTCGGGAGTAGCATCAAATATAATTGAAAACTATTTGGCATCTTTCACATCTTTGAGAATATCTTCTCTTACATTGCTGCTAATTAACGTGAGAAATTCATTTTGAATCTTGTGGGAAAAATACCCAATCTGACCCTTTCTATGGCGATTGATATGATCACATAAATCAGCATTGTAATGGGAAATCAAATCGATTGTGTTTAAAAACCTCCCACTTCTTGGATCACCAAAATTATCTAGCTCAGATGATCCTCTGATGGCCCTCCTTGTTTTGCTAAAAAAAACTATTGCGTCAAGGTCAATGATACAGCGAAGCACTTGTCGCCAGTGAGTTTCTTCTCTTGCTATATGTTCCTGTAGTTCTTTATCTATTCCTGCCTTTTTCATTGACGTTTCAAGTGATTTCCAAGAACAAAAACAACGCTTGTGATTTTGCGAATTTTAATGATCTGGAATTCTTTCACTCACCTTTTTCCATTGGGTGAAACACTCTTCTTTAGCTAAAAATGACAAGCTAGTTGTAGATTCTTTAAAAGTTTGTGAAAATAGCCTATATGGGATGCAAAATAGTGCATTTTTAATCTTGCTATAACCTAGCCAGGATCTTTTTACTTGCTCTCCATTAGACAACAGTTTGAAAAACCAGTCCTTTGTGAGGCTACGGCCCTCCCTCATACTTTTACTTAGATCTAGCTCTTGTTCATTATCTTTATCTAACCTCATTTTCGTTATGTAACATCTCTGATGATCAGATATTGTATTTGGCCATGACCTGTGAGTCCTGAAGCTCTTTGTTTCTATAATTTTTTGAGCTATTATCTATCATGCTCGAAACTGCAGAATCGTCCGTTTTACTGAGAGCTAGCTGTTCAGCGATTTCTATATCTTTAGCAGTACTTACAGTGTCAGTGTTCGTGGCTTCCATATGTACATAGTTAGACTGGTCGGCCTCAACTGGATGTTCTTCTCCTTGTGAACCTTCTTCGTCTCGTTGTTGCCAGCTTACCTCACCTAAAAGTTAGAACCGTTTATTGGTCACTATTAGGTAATAGGTTACTATTAGAAAATAAAAGCAAGAAAATTTTTTTTAACGGAGGTAGCTTTTGAATTCATAATAGATACATCCTCAATGTTTCCTCATCTTCAAACTTAGACAACAAAAATTTTTTTTTTTTAATCAGTTTTATTGGATTCAAAAGATACGAAAATAAAAATAAAAATAAAAAAAATAAAAATTGTGAGAAAAAATCTTCTTGTTTTTATTGAAAACATCTCACAACATCGCCCTCGACAACATGGGTTGTACCGTTATAACTATCATCAACTTAACTATGAATCTAGAGTTACGAAGAGGACAAATCTTGGTAAGGTCTCTATGGTTGTAAGGTGGGAGAAAGAAGAGAAGCTAATCTTAACCAAATATTGGAGCCATGGGCGCACCCAAGGGGGAGGTTTGGGTGCTCGAGCCCCACCTCCTTCTCCTCTAAGAGTATAAAAAAAAATTCGATAAAGAGGCCAAGTTAGATCGAGTTGAAATACCTTAGAAAAGGAATAAATCAGGAGTGCTCTAAAAAGCCTTAAATCCTCCGATTCGCGTCTAGTTTTCGGGGGGAGGGATAAATTGGAACTAGTTGAATTCCGCTCTAGGAAGCCCCAAAAATACCCAATTTGCGTACAATTTTCAAAATTATTATGGTAAAAGGCTAAATTACAAGAAGTGCTCCAGAAAGCTTTAAAGCTCCCCAATTTGCGTCTAATTTTCTTGGTTGGGCTAAATTAGAACAAGTTAAATTCTAATCCAGAACAGCGGCTCGGCGAGGGTGTCAACCCCCCTCCGAGAATTTAAAAAATATATTTTTTTTTGTTCAATGGGCTACATAATAAAGAATTTAAAAAAGTTTAAGAAGTTCTCATATCAAAACATGCTGACAGTGGACTAAGGAGTATTAATGTCAATTCCATGACCGTAAACTGCGACTTTGCAAGTTCACTCGATGAGTGTTTGCCGCCGCTATGTGTAGAATGTAGGAAAATACGCAAATTATTGAGAATGTTTGTAAGCGATCGGCTGACTTCGGCCGTGAGGCGCGCAATAGTGGTGGGGTTTGGGGGATTGGGTGAGTTTCAGTGTTTCCACAAACAGAATCTTAAATCCCAACCCCCCCCCCCCAGGAGAAATTCCTGGCTGCGCGGTTGATCCAGAAAGCCCAAAAAATGCCCTGGGAAAACAAAATTATATAACGAGCTGAATTCTTCTTTAAAGATCCCCTAAACTCCCCAACTGTTTACGATTTTTAAATCTATTCTAAGAATGAGTTAAATTACGAGCTGAATTTCGCTGCAGAAAACCTCGAAAACTTCCAATTTCCATCCAATTTTCGAAACTTTTCCTATCCCCCCCCCCCCGGCCAGTAAACTATCTCAAAATTAGTTGATACGCCCCTGGGTGGAGCGATATATGAACAATAAGGAATTGGAGTTGTCTGTTAATTTTCCCGTAAACAGTTTTGTCATGATAAAAGGCAAACATTTTTAACATTTCAAAGCCTAGCATCAACAATTAATGTTATAAATTAAACTAATTTTTAAAAATTCAAAAAATACTGGGCTTACCTTTTTCTGTCAACCCCGACGACATAAATGATGATAATCTGTTTTCATTGTGATGCCGCTCCTTGGCTTTTTTCCTGTATTGTGCTCCAGAAGGTTTCCTTGACATTTTTGTTGTGTTGAGTGACTAATTCGGCTAATGTTACCGAGAAATATAAAGAAAATTAATCTAATTATTCGTATTTATTACAAAAATATCAGCAATGGAACGATTTCACTACTTGCACCTTGCACGTAAATGATAAACTGAACTACTGAACAGTGGTTTCCTTGGCAACTTTGGCACAATCTTTTCTTTTCCCTCCAAAAATTTATCTGCGTTAAACCGCAACGAGCCGGAAGTAGCCGAACACGCTCGTGCACTTACGAAGATCGGTTGTAACTTGTATATGGCCGATTGAAACCGGGCGGGGATAATTCTCAATTAATAATGAATTCTTAACATCTATGTGATATGATTACTGCTTTTTAAATACATCAAATTAAATAAAAATAAAATTGAAGACGTTAAAAACTAAATCGCACAAATAATGGTTTATTATTTGAAAAATTGTAACATATAGACGATATAGAAAATAATTTTACTATTTCTTCGCTTTTTCGGCGCCCCGTGTCTGGGCTGGCGCCTTCGGCACCCCCTCCAAGCCGGCGCCCGGGGCACATGCCCCGTCTGCCCCCCCCCCTAGTTCCGGCCCTGCATTTACCCACTGGGACTTATTCTGTACTGCATACAGAGTGTCCTCACTATACATGTTCAGGTTCTGTGTAACAATATAGGAAGAAGAGTTCCTATAAACATTGGTCCGGTAACGTCTCCTTTTCCATCTGGCCACCCTTTTTTATTTTTTAAGGAAAAACTTATTTCTCAAGAACCGATGAAATGTTAATTAATGAAATGTGGTACACGTGTTTACATTGGTGTTCTGTAATAAAATAAAAGATCTCGGTTATTTTGTGATTTCAAGTTTTAAAATGGTGGACACTTTAATCTTTTGATTATCAATAGCTCTATAAATATGAATTTTATCAACTTACGATTTAGTGAGTAAAATGTTAAGGATTTTATTGTGAACACAATAACATCTTGTTTGTTCAAATCTGATAATAACCGAGTTATGGGGAGAAACAGTCTATCAGTAAATTCTGGCTATTATACTTGAATTTTTTTGTGTGCCGGATTTCGATTCCTCCAGTAGAGGAAAAATTATTTAAAGCTATTAATAATTTTAAAATCAACTCGGTAACAGTAATGTATAATAAAGTAAATTATCGCTTTTCAATGAAGTTGATAATTTGAATTAATAACTTCAAAGTTTAATTAATAAATTTTGGCGAGTTCAGTTATAACATGTGTAGTTTAATTAAATAATATTGTCAGTTACTTTTCTTAAAGACGTGTATGAGATAATTAACAAATCAGAACATGCCATTAATATTTTCTATGAATTCCAAATAACTTAATTTTTGTGACTCAAATTATGAAGTGTAAATAGTTGTAGTTTAATTTGTTAAAAGTTATTAATTTAATTGAAACTCGATCCTTTACTTTGTTATAAATTACTTTTAGTAAGTTAATTTGAAAACAAAAATAGTAACTTTACATAATTTTTGTCTATACTGGAAAAATCGAGTCCGGCACATTTTAAATCCAGTAGTCAGAATTTTTATGGGTGGGCTGTTATCCGCCATACCTCGGTTATTTGTTATCGGATGTGAACAAGCAAGATGTCTTTGTGTTCACTATTAATTGCTTGATTTGTGAACACCGTAATTTTACGTAATAAATAATAAAACATAATTAGATAAATTCAAATTTATAAAGCTATTAATTATCAAAAAATTAAAATAACAGCCATTTAAAAATTTTAGATCTCAAGATAACCGTGATTTTTTTACAATTAAAGAACGTTAATGTAACCACGTGTACCAAACATCATTAAATATCTTAAACTCTTCTTGAGATATAACATTTTCTTTAAAAAACACAAAATGGTGGCCAAATGGAAAACGAGACGATCCGGACCTATGTTTATAGAAAGTTTTTTTTGTATTTATGCATAGATTACGTTTCACTCTGTATACATTTTTGGCAATCTTGTAAAGACAGGCTGTTCAAATGTTAATCTACTATCCTTAAACAGGTTTTTGAAGAAACGACCTCTTAGGATATAGCTGACACAGGTATAGTACCGACTACTTGTAGCTAACTTGCACATTTTGCAACAGAAACGACAGTGCAGCAGAAGCGGTTTGGTGTTGCTGAATTTCAGACGCACGCTGTGGGATAGCCAAGCATGGGGAAGTCACCACGTTGGAACGTCATCTACTGTTTGGCAGGCAGCGGATCATAGGAGATAGGGGTGGTCCATTCATACGGGGTTCATGTGAAGAATGCCTACGGTGAAGTGTCAAGTTGCGCCCGAGGTCGGTGCGTTGTCGATATCGTTTAGATGACAGATGTGTCGGAAGCAGGATCCCTGGGAATTGCAGGCAAGAGCGATATCGGACGATAGCATTCTGTAAGAGTTGGATGACAGTAGGTTTCGGAATTGTAATGATGTTAGTCTTTCGCAGGCGGATTAAGCAGCGTAGTCTCGTCATGTTTGATACTTTAGGATTTCAGGATTCAAAACTACTTACTTTGTGTTCTACTTCAAGCCTCTTGTTTAAAAACAAATGTATGCTTTAAAAGTTGCTTCAACTTCGCAGTTGCCCGATGTCACATTCGGGCACAGTATCACAACAATTGAACAAAAGTAACACTATCTCTATTCATTATTGTATATAATCAAGTTCACATTTAATCATTTCGCTGCTTAAATCGACAAAATTTAAAAATCTGAATGTTTAATTCACTTGCTTCGTTTGTAACTTTAATCATACTTAGGCCTAAAAGAACTTTTAATAAGTTAATGTAATGGCTTCATCGCAAATAATCATTGAGTCATACTTTATGAGTAGGCCTAACCATCTCCATCTCTTTTACATCCTGTGTTTTGCGTACGGTGACGTATATACATCAAACATCTCTGTCTTATTAATTAAATGTCAAAACATAAAACCATTACTGGTTGTAAAAAAATTAGCCTGTAGACTTTCAAAGTCTTTTGTAAGTACGTTAATCTACAGGCATAGAATTAGTTTTTTTTTCGGTTGAATCGTGTTGCTCCATCAGAAAACCATTTAAATGTAATTTAGTCAATCAGAGCAAGGCTCCTTTGAATTCCTGGCTTTAGAGGTCCACCTACGATACAACTGAACAAACGACGATCAACCGCAAATGTAAATGCCATGACCACTTAGACTTCTCCAGAACCACACGTTCCATATTCTATGAACTCATGTAAGACAAAAGCATTCGCGTGCGGAGCTTTACACACACACACACACACACACACACACACACACACACACACACACACACACACACACACACACACACACACACACACACACACACACACACACACACACACACACACACACACACACACACACACACACACACACACACACACACACACACACACACACACACACACACACACACACACACAGATAGACGAAGAGATATAAGCTAATCTAACTGCAGTTTAGTACCTAAAAATAAAACAGTAATTAGATTTAGTTTTTTAAAAAATATGAATTTATTTTCTAGTAGAGTAATCGAACGACTCAGCTACCAAAAATTGACAGCAACTACATATTATATAACAACAGTGGTATAAATAAAATAACTAGCAGGCCCTAGATTGTAACAAAGTTTATTGATTGATCAAGTAATCACATTACTTTATGAAAATGTAATTTTAAAGGTGATAAATAACACAAATGAGTATTTTAAGTGTGTTAAAAGAGATATTAGTTTATTTTTTACATCTTTATAATTCCTTTACCCATCTTTCCACATTTATCTATCCGTCTATCTTATGCGTCACGTTCAAGGAAGTGTGACGGGAGGTAAAATACGTCTAAAATTACTAAAAAACTTCTGATAAAGACCGATTAAATTATTCGTTTATTGAGGTTGAAAAGTAGAAACATTTTTGATCGTTCGTAACGTTAGCAATTATGTCCAAGTGTACAGTTTGGTTCAGTTGCTTTGCGACCGTAGCGGCGGTAACATGTCTGGCCGATTGGTGTGTAAAACATTAAAGCTGTTGAGAAACAGCACTGGTGGGATTGAATGGGTTCCCGCTAGTCAAAAGCTGTTTATAACTAATGTTAGCTGTCACCGACGGTCGTTTGCAACTCAGAAGATGTAAGTCATTTATACTTTGTTAGTCGAGTTTTAAGCGTGCCAAGGTTAGACATAACCTAGCACAATAGTCTGTTATGTTGTAGGTTAGGTGCGATTATCATAAACCGAAAGGAAAGTGAAAATCAATTAGTTCGAGTGTTTGTGTGTATTTTGTGTCCAGAAGGTACAATAGGTATGTGTTAAATTTTATTTTGACGACAGAAATAAATTATGCGTGTTAGTCTGTGACCATAATGGTACTGTCATGAAATCAATCACTATACCAAGTTTAAATTGTAATTCATTATCTAGCAGGTTGTGTAAATACAAATTATGTAAATATTTTGTTTTTATTAATGTTGTTTTAATTACTATCAATTCACAAGTCAAAACTAGTATAAATTGACCGATTGAGTTTTCTGGACTACATGTGACATTTTGCAAATTTTAAAATTGTGACCTTGCAAATGACGTCATTAGCGTAATTGGTATTTGTACATTGAAACGGAATGAAGCACGGGAAATATTATGAAACAACTGGTGTAACTTGACCCAGTACGCTTATGTATATTTTTCAGTTCTTTTGCAATATTTTTAGTTTTGTAAGTAAACAATAATAATAATAATATGGCGAAGGTAGCAGAAGAATGCTTCTTATCAGCTGTCAGCTGTTTCCTTAAAAATGTAGGCTGCCTCAAAGCAGTATAGGTTTTACCGGGAAAGGGCCTACGTTTAAAAATGTTTTAAAGTTGAAACGCCAGTTTTTATGCTGTGTGTGATACGATCAGTGCAGCTGTGAATATCAGAAAACAGATTAATGTTAATAATTACCGAAAGAATGAAAATGATTACCGATTTTACAATTTAAATAATTTCAGTTCTAGTATTGGATGTGATAGTATTAATAATAGTTTTCTGCCATCACGTGTTTTCTGCCCAAGTGCAGATCTTACAGAGAATATCTGGAGGATCATACAAGATATGTCTCCATACATGGATAGGCCTCCATGATTTCCTATCCAGGGCTAGTCTCTTCATTTCTTGATATTGCGCCCTATATTGTCTATCATTTGGTTTCTCGTTGGTCCGCAAGGGTAGTTAGTGAGGTAATTATGCTCGATCCGGATTATGCTCAAATTGCGGTGAAATATTATTTTTCCTATTCTTCTATACTATATAAGCACGAAAAAAATTATTTTAAACGGGGGTCGAACCTATTTACGGAGAAAAAAATTAAATAATTACTCCCATAAGCGCGCATGTAAAGTGAATGACCGCCATGTTATCTATGAAACGGCACAGTTACACAGCGAATGACGAGTTATGACGTCATTGCGCAGACTACTCAGCGCTGTACTTCCTAAGTTTAAGCGGCAAATAACGTAGCGTTTTTTGGCGCCTTATGGGAGAAATTATTTAATTTTTTTTCTTCGTAAATAGGTTTGACCACCGTTTAACATTATTTTTCTCGTGCTTATATAGTATAGAAGAATAGAAAAAGAAATATTTCACGGCAATTTGAATATTTCACACACACACACACACACACACACACACACACACACACACACACACACACACACACACACACACACACACACACACACACACACACACACACACACACACACACACACACACACACACACACACACACACACACACACACACACACACACACACACACACACACACACACACACCAATTATGAAAAGATGAAAATCTTACCTTAATGTAGCAGGCCATTGTGTATTAAAATGTTACACAATTACACAAACTAAAGGACTGAAAATCACATTACGCGGAGTACCCAGCGCTGTACTTCATAAATTTCTAAAGTAATCGGCTCAATATTACAAACGTTATTAATAGTAAATAACCCTAAACAACAGAAATAATTAAACCATAATTAATAACACCGCACAATTACACAAACACAAACTGAAGCACTGAAAATCACAAAATACATTCCCACACACACGACTTCACGGCAGCATTTTCTCTAAAATGTAAACGGCCAAACCACTCTTTTCCTCTTAACCAATTACAAATCAGAGATTACAAAATTTTGAACTCAGCCAATCAAAAGTCAGCATTACGTCGGAGTTTGGTAAAGTTTGGTAATTTTTGGCGTTTGGGAATCCAAGTCCAATTTTTGCGGTTCGCCTTAATGTTTGCAAGAATTATCTGGAACAATGAACTATATCCCGCGGCCCTTCGGGCCGCCTCTCCGAACCTAACCGGCAGGCATCGGCTCAACTCGCTTTTCATCCAACTCGCTTGTAAATGTTTGGAAAATGGTTCGCCTTCATTTTTGCAAGAATTATATACATCCCAAAGGCCAATTTGCAGCGACAGCTGATGTACAAGCTGATGACGTCACGTGCCGTCACACATTCACAGTCTGAAAATGGCGTTCACCGGCTATTTCCATGCATTCTTATGTGAGTAATTATTTAATTTTTTTTCTCCGTAAATAGGTTCGACCCCCATTTAAAATAATTTTTTTCGTGCTTATATAGTATAGAAAATAGGAAAAGAAATATTTCACCGCAATTTGAGCATAATCCGGATAATGCACAACATTAATGATCAGTGGCGAAGCTAGTAGTTAATGAATGGGTAGGCAAAAATCTTATTTTAAATTTTTTTTAAGAAATCGCTAAAATGGTGGTGGTTCAAATCGGACGCTGAGGTAGAGTTTGCTGTAAGTGAATGGTTCCACAAACAGCCGTAAGAATTTTACCAGCAGGGAATCTACAGGTTGGTGCAACAGTGGAACTCATGTCTTAATGTTAATGGAGACTTCTTTTAAAATCGTTGAATAAAAAATGCTTTACAGCTCTACACGTGTTTCTATTGAACAATCCTTGTATTAGTCATACACAATAATACAACTGACTGAACTTCAAATATTTAAACTTGATTAGTTTGTATATATATGTTTAATGTTACAAATAATTCAAATAACAATCTTGATCATCTGTTAGTTCAGCGGAATAAAGGGACACTTTTAATAACCACATAAAATAAACACACTTATAAACAACACAGCTCGCTTTAACTTGAATGTTTGGACCACAGAAGTGAGGCATGCCTCAACGCTTCATGTGTAAAATGTGTACAGTACGGGACAATCCCCCCTCCCTTCACTTCCATATCATTCCGGCACATTGCTTACATATGATGTATACAAAAAACGCAGAGGCAAGTTCAGGTTGCCTCATTCGCTTTAAACGAGCTATGCCGAGTCTCACCTGTCACCATCTAGCGGTCGCTCAGTAAAGCACATTTCGGCCTAATAAATTCGACAGTCACGGTAACAATGTATAATCTTTACGTTATGTAGTTCATACGTATTTATAATTTTTATTCTACAGAATTTTTTAGGGTAGGCATTGCCTCAGTTGCCTCCATGCCACTGTTAATGATACAAATAATTTATTATTAAAAGAAGAAATAAGAAGAGGGATAATTTTTTCCATTATTTTATCGGTTATAGGATAAAAATAAGTTTTAAATTTACCATCACCTTCAACAGCATGTCAACAGGGGTATTGTTAGCTTTTTACAAACTCTACAGGATATTTTAATTTTTGAATTATTTCAGATGTATGTTTTGTTAATAATATTGTAAAATGATCATTTTAATATTATTTTTTGTTGTGGTGGCAATAACAGTTTTGATATTGTCTGGTCTGTGATAATTCAATAAATAACATAATAGAAACATTCCAGCCAGAATAAAGTGATAACCATTAATTGCTCCTCTTTCACTTTTCTACTGGTTATTGTTTTGCGGTACACTGCCATCTAGAGTATCATAAGTAAATTGTGAACATTTGCAGTATTGTATTTGGAAGAAGAAGAAGTAGTTGAAATATCATAATGTGATGTCGCATATAATTTTAGTTGGATAGCCTAATAGAAATCATGAAAATTTATTTGTGTATGTTATAAAATAGTTTGTTGACGATTGCAATTGTGTCATATTTGTCATTTGTTATATTTTTTATTAAAAATGTTTATAGCAATAACATAACTCGGATGTGTGCCTGTGACACATTGCTTTTTGTGAAATCCACATAAAGAAACAACTTGAACTAGTTTTTTCTATAAACTTTTTTTCTTATTGTTGATGATCTTTGGTGTAGTACTCTCTACAGAAGTTATCAATTGACCCGTGTTGTATGGGAGGACTACTTGTAGGCATACACAGTTTTCTTTCTACATCAGGATACTTGGGAGAAAAGGTGATGAAATTTGTGTAAATCCATTGTTTAAATTGTTTTTTAAATCATCTCTTAGGACCATATGGATTAATGCAGACCTCTTGCAGGGGTGAATAGATAATGACCATGTGAACAGAAAATAGAATTTTTTTCATAAAAAAGTACTAGTTTCAAATATAAAATAAAGACAAAAATTTACATTACATAAGTGTACATATTTTGTTCAGTCCTAGAGATGGTTTAGTGCAATCAATAAGCAGTGTCCAAATAATATTCTTAGCATGATGTTATCACACTATATCCTCTCAGTTGGACTGTGCAGTAATGATTACTGTGTACTAACACTTGTACTGAACTCCTAGAGCAGTCTGATTGGATAATTGATATCCCAAATTGCATATAGAGGGAGAAACCCTACAGTCGGCTTCAGTTGTAGTAAAATTGAAAGTTAAGGGCATATGCGCAGAAACCAATTTATGGATGGACGAGTCCACTTTGAAATTGAGAATGGTGGGAGAGTAACGGAGAATCAGTTGGTAGGCAAGTGAAGGTATTACCAACTTGCGTGTGATGATTTTAGTTACCTGTACACTGTTAGTTACTGTGTGACGTACTATCTCAGTCTTGCATATGTTATTATTATTTCAATTTATTATTAATTGTATCGTTGTTTCACAGTCACTCATTTTTATTAGTTATTTAATTTTGTAGTTAATTTCTTTGGTAGTTTTTATTCTGTAATTACGTATTATCGTAATTATTATTTTTTTTTCCCAGCAACGAGATTTGTTAATTTGGATACTTCCCCTTCATCTAGCAAAGACAGGAAAGTTATTCATAATCAAGCACGGGAAGTAATAATAAACAGTTTTTGTTGTCCAGGATTAAAAAGATTCTTGCAATTAAATTAATATTGTAACATTACATTTGGAACAACATAATATCTTACCTGATTTAATGAAGACTTTGGTTAAGAAGCTGACAAGGAGAACAATATCTTCAAAGATGATAGTGAAGAAGAACGACTAACAATTTTAGACTGACTAGTAAGACAACTGACCGTACCCAAATTAATGATTATGGCTAAGTGATGCAGATATCTTCAAACCCCAACTATGACATGAATTTTCAGTATTGACCAAACAAAGAATTGTAAAGACAAACAGTTTATGAACCAGAACTATAAAGGAACAAATGGTTTCAGTTAATGTATCATTATATCCAGATAATCAAAATACAAAGTGAGGGATAATAGGCCCAAACATGTAATATTATGTAAGAGAAATATTAGTAAATAATTAAGTTAATTGATGTAACAAAAATATAGATACACATGATAATAGATACATGAACCATACAAATAATTGTCACATATAGAGTTCATAGGGTTGTCCAGTAAGCAACAAATTATAACACGGTCACAATAACATTTATAACAAGAGTGAAACCCATATAAACAGTAAATGTAACAAGATTATTAGAACTGTGTGGTGAGGTAGAGCAACAGTGTTCACTTTATTGTAATTTTTGTAAATCAGACATCAGTAAGTATACGGATGTTGAAACCCATATAAATAGTAAATATGACATAGACAGTGTCAGAATAATGAGTAAATTAGCTGACAAGGGACTAACCAATTAGTATAGAATTTGTTTTGTAAAATGTGCATGTTTTGTGTTTTAGGCACAGTGTTATATCATAGTATTTGTGTTGTGTTTTTTGTATGCAACAGGTGATACAGCTAGTTTAAAGGAATGCCAATTTTATGATATTAATTCCATTTTTGTATGTTGTGTTAACAAATATAACAATAGAACTGATATTAAACCATGGTAAATTGATTAATTGACAAAGTAGAATGGACTATATAAAGATGTTTTGTTAAGTGTCAAACACTTATACAGTCTGAGTAGAAAACAATTATTTGTGCAAGGATTTAGTATAATCATAGCCATGTGGGCATGAATTTGACTATTGGAGTAATATATTTTTTGTGTTGTTAAAATAACGTTATATGTTAAACAATTTTGATGAGTGTTAGAAGTTAATTTAATTGTTAAAGATGTTAAAACATGGTGATGAAAGTAATACTATTACATAGGCCAGGTGAAACCAACTTTAGTAAATTTTAAACAATTATATTAGAAATTTTGTAAAGCAAATGTGGAAGGGTAGATGTATTTATAGGTAATAACGTATACAAGGAATATAGAAACAAAATAACACATATCAAGTTATTTAAGAAAATTCCAAATAATAAAATTGTAACATCCATAGTTTTTAAGTAAAAATAGGCATGTTTGGTGTCTAAATATAACAAATGTGAAGATCAAAATAATGCTGATAATGGTTTTAAATTCCCATTCAGTATAGAAAAGTTATGTTAATTTAAAGATTTTGAACAAATTTTAGACTTTGAAATAACGAAAGTATGTGACAATGTAGATCCGAATTAACCAACCAGATTCCAAGTTTACCCTTAGCAACCAGAAATTTCGGATAAATAAAATGGGACTTCTTTGACAACGATCTTAGCAGATAGACGTGTTTTTAAACCGTCTTACATTATATGTTTTAAAGTGTGAAAAAACTATACAACTAAATGAATACAGTTAGAGGTACACTACACGAACTTTTTGCAATAACAGAAGACTACCCATTATATGGATTAGAAGAAATAACAACCAGGAAGAAGATTTGAAGTGGACGAGGGACGAGAAAGAAGATTTGACGTGTACGTGGGCCCTATCTTCAACCAAGAAGAGTACAAGAAGAGGATTTGGTGATTCTGACATCTCATTATATCGTACTACCACACACACATTTGTATACTCTACTGTTAAGCAATAATCAACTAAACTACAGACACCATATAACACGAACACTAGAAACAACCACTAATAACACCATATAAGATTAACACCTTTTTAAACACAACAAGAACTTTTAATTCACATAATAACTATCAAAGCCTGAACTGGGCATAACCTTTTTAAAACTGGTAACCACTATACAATTTCTGTGTGCACGTAACACTCTAACGTTGTAATATCCTGTAATTGTAAACTTGTATTTTGATTAATAGTGTAATATTTTGTTTAATTTATAATCCCCGAACCACATACGCCCTGAGATAATTATTATTTTATTTAAAAACGTTAACGAAAAGCATTGTTTTGGTCTCGTAGAAATACTAAACGTTTGGCTACTGCTGCCAACTGGTAAAAGAAGACTTATAGCTTACGATACAATTGTGATTATCCTGTTTAAAATTTATTAAAACAGTTAACCAGTGTTTTTTCCGAATAAAGGATTCCACAAGGATATATGTTTGATAGTATTTGTGTGTCGTTATTATGGCTATTACATTTAGTAGATAGAATTCACAGATTGCAACGGACCCGACAGTTGGCATCGTTGAGTGACGTCACGGAAAAGAAGCAGCGTAGTGGGAGTAAGCGGCAATTTACAAAATTATTCGCCGTTCAACATAACACATTTATAATTACACATCGACGACTCCAGTGCGAGTTTGTCGCTACATTATTTATATATATTACAAGTTCACACTTCCTACGGGTGGTGTAATCCAAGTGCACACGACATATATACAAGTAACCGATTCACAATAACATTGTACGTAACGAAATATTCTTGTCATCACAAGCTGACGAACCTGAAGTGAGGGTACATACATTACGTTTCGATAAGATTCAATCACTAGATATATAAATAATTATATCGTTACAAATTGGCGCACCAATGTGTGAGGCGTGTAATTTAATATAAATTAAATTATTATTAATAGGCAAATAAACCAAAATAAACAAGATGAGGAAGCGAGAGGTATCGCGAAAACGAGCGGCCGAAACCGAGAAGGTAGACGAGTTAGATATGGAAGACAAAGAAGCAACACTGGTCGAAGAAGTAGAAGTAATAATAAGAGAGGACCAAGGAGATAAACAAGAACCGGACAAAGTCACAGAGAGCGTTGACGTGAAGAGGCTTATGGAATGTATAAAACAGTATTATGAGAATATCAATAAGACATTGGACGAGAGCATTAAGAAAAGGGAAGAAATGATGGACGAAATGAGAAAAGAATTGAAGGAAGATTTGGGTAAGAAGATGGAGGAATTAAAAACGGACGTTAAGGAAATGAGAAAGGAAATGAAGGAAAACTTCAGTAAGAACTTAGGAAAATTGCAGGAAGATTTGAGTAAGAAGACGGAAGAAATAATAAATGATAATAAACTGTGGCGGGAAGGATTAAGAAATGAGAGAACCGAAGAAATAAAAAATGATAGCAAACCAGAAACAGAAGAAAAACCAAACGCCAAAACAGAGGATCCAGTAGTAGTATTACCTGAAAAGAAAACTAACGGAAACAAAGAAAATACTAAAGATAGTGAAGGAGAACCAAAGAAAGTAAGAAGAACGCATCTAAAGAATTTAATAAAAACACCAGAAGAATGGGAGATGATGAACAATGGGTTAATTAATGTACTGAATATTCCAATTACCAACAATGAAGAAATCATGAATGCCAGAGACTATAGGAGGAGATTGAAAGCAATTTCAATAATGACTTACCATAAAACTATAGGTTACAACTTAGAGAAGACCAGAGATAAATGGGAAATACCAGAAATAGAAATACGTGGGAAAATATCAATGATATCATTAGTCATTGATGGACCAGTAACATATTGTTTTAATCAACAATATGATAGGATGAGTCGAATAAGCTTTGCAGCAAATGAAAGAATAAGAACGGGAAGAATGAAGTACAAGGAAGAAGCGAGAGATGCCGCAAGGAAAGAAATAATTAAAAAGACAATGGTAGTGCGGACAATAAGGTCAACTGAGATTATGGACCCGGGATAAATTATATACCACACACCATCAAGAAAAGGGACGGATGCTACGCTAACCGACTACGGCCAAAGAACCATTTTAAGGAGACGAGAAATAAGTTTCATTGAGGAAACAATAATATGAATAAAGAATAAAGAAACAGAACCATACAAATGAAGGTATGAGCAACTGACCGACATAACGAAAATTACCAAAAGATCATCAATGCTGGGTACAGAGGGACATATGACAATAAGCACTATAATAAGAAGTGTAGAAGTTGTGATAATACCAACAAAATTCCAAACAAAGAGTAAGAACAACTTACAACTAATTATTTATGAGAATTAATTTGGAATTGAAGAATTTATTATTATAAAACAACAAAATTCCAAACAAATAGTAAGATCAACTTACAACTAATTATTTATGAGAATTAACATGGAATTGAAGAATTTATTATTATGAAACCTGAAAACTCAAAGAACATAGTAAGCTCATCTAACCAACTTTGATAATCCAAAATATAACTTTAAATTAAGCCAAATAAACAAATTTGAATATATCAGAATTCAAATGAATAGTAAGGACAACTTACAGTACAGTTTGATAATGTTATGATGAATTGAACAGATAAACAACCGGGAATAAATTTCCAAATTCTAAACAAAATAAGCACCTCTTATTAAACACAGTTATGAACTTATTATTGGAATATAAAAGAAAGATACAACATCCATAAATTAGAAGAAACTATAGTGATATAAAATGAATAAGAAAGGACAAATGTAGACAATCGACGATGAAAACGAGACAAGACCAGAAACGAATTTATTGCAAATAACCTATCATGATTGTGAGAGAATCAACAACAACTGAAGATGCAAATACTTGTTATGTTTTAATTTAAATGAAGATAGTGGATGAAAAATGAAGATTAAGCAGTACTGATAAAGAAGGAAGGAAGATAGTACCAATAGAAAATAAAAAATGTTATTAATATCGCCACAAGAAAATAAACATCTGAAAGAATCAATGGAAAGAAATATTTAGATCCGAGAAGTTAGACTGAGTGAACAATCCCAAGAATATATTATATTATTTTATTTGATTTAGTCGTGAATAGACTAGTGATTATTAAATGTGATTGACTGACGAGATAGCTCCAGCAATCGATATTATTTATGTATTATGTATTGTAAGGACAGCGGGGTATTAGGTCAAGAGAGCCCCCCGACTGATTCCAGAATATATGGTGATTAATTTGTTAGGGAAGTAACAAGTTCCAGGGATAGAACACTTATAATTAAAGACAAGTATACCAGATCATAATAAGAATAACAAATGACAATGTGAAAATTAAGATAATTGATAATTTCAACAAAAACAATATTTTATTAAAATGATCAAATTTGGTGGCAGGGTAATATGTAACATTACATTTGGAACAACATAATATCTTACCTGATTTAATGAAGACTTTGGTTAAGAAGCTGACAAGGAGAACAATATCTTCAAAGATGATAGTGAAGAAGAACGACTAACAATTTTAGACTGACTAGTAAGACAACTGACCGTACCCAAATTAATGATTATGGCTAAGTGATGCAGATATCTTCAAACCCCAACTATGACATGAATTTTCAGTATTGACCAAACAAAGAATTGTAAAGACAAACAGTTTATGAACCAGAACTATAAAGGAACAAATGGTTTCAGTTAATGTATCATTATATCCAGATAATCAAAATACAAAGTGAGGGATAATAGGCCCAAACATGTAATATTATGTAAGAGAAATATTAGTAAATAATTAAGTTAATTGATGTAACAAAAATATAGATACACATGATAATAGATACATGAACCATACAAATAATTGTCACATATAGAGTTCATAGGGTTGTCCAGTAAGCAACAAATTATAACACGGTCACAATAACATTTATAACAAGAGTGAAACCCATATAAACAGTAAATGTAACAAGATTATTAGAACTGTGTGGTGAGGTAGAGCAACAGTGTTCACTTTATTGTAATTTTTGTAAATCAGACATCAGTAAGTATACGGATGTTGAAACCCATATAAATAGTAAATATGACATAGACAGTGTCAGAATAATGAGTAAATTAGCTGACAAGGGACTAACCAATTAGTATAGAATTTGTTTTGTAAAATGTGCATGTTTTGTGTTTTAGGCACAGTGTTATATCATAGTATTTGTGTTGTGTTTTTTGTATGTAACAGGTGATACAGCTAGTTTAAAGGAATGCCAATTTTATGATATTAATTCCATTTTTTTATGTTGTGTTAACAAATATAACAATAGAACTGATATTAAACCATGGTAAATTGATTAATTGACAAAGTAGAATGGACTATATAAAGATGTTTTGTTAAGTGTCAAACACTTATACAGTCTGAGTAGAAAACAATTATTTGTGCAAGGATTTAGTATAATCATAGCCATGTGGGCATGAATTTGACTATTGGAGTAATATATTTTTTGTGTTGTTAAAATAACGTTATATGTTAAACAATTTTGATGAGTGTTAGAAGTTAATTTAATTGTTAAAGATGTTAAAACATGGTGATGAAAGTAATACTATTACATAGGCCAGGTGAAACCAACTTTAGTAAATTTTAAACAATTATATTAGAAATTTTGTAAAGCAAATGTGGAAGGGTAGATGTATTTATAGGTAATAACGTATACAAGGAATATAGAAACAAAATAACACATATCAAGTTATTTAAGAAAATTCCAAATAATAAAATTGTAACATCCATAGTTTTTAAGTAAAAATAGGCATGTTTGGTGTCTAAGTATAACAAATGTGAAGATCAAAATAATGCTGATAATGGTTTTAAATTCCCATTCAGTATAGAAAAGTTATGTTAATTTAAAGATTTTGAACAAATTTTAGACTTTGAAATAACGAAAGTATGTGACAATGTAGATCCGAATTAACCAACCAGATTCCAAGTTTACCCTTAGCAACCAGAAATTTCGGATAAATAAAATGGGACTTCTTTGACAACGATCTTAGCAGATAGACGCGTTTTTAAACCGTCTTACATTATATGTTTTAAAGTGTGAAGAAACTATACAACTAAATAAATACAGTTAGAGGTACACTACACGAACTTTTTGCAATAACAGAAGACTACCCATTATATGGATTAGAAGAAATAACAACCAGGAAGAAGATTTGAAGTGGACGAGGGACGAGAAAGAAGATTTGACGTGTACGTGGGCCCTATCTTCAACCAAGAAGAGTACAAGAAGAGGATTTGGTGATTCTGACATCTCATTATATCGTACTACCACACACACATTTGTATACTCTACTGTTAAGCAATAATCAACTAAACTACAGACACCATATAACACAAACACTAGAAACAACCACTAATAACACCATATAAGATTAACACCTTTTTAAACACAACAAGAACTTTTAATTCACATAATAACTATCAAAGCCTGAACTGGACATAACCTTTTTAAAACTGGTAACCACTATACAATTTCTGTGTGCACGTAACACTCTAACGTTGTAATATCCTGTAATTGTAAACTTGTATTTTGATTAATAGTGTAATATTTTGTTTAATTTATAATCCCCGAACCACATACGCCCTGCGATAATTATTATTTTATTTAAAAACGTTAACGAAAAGCATTGTTTTGGTCTCGTAGAAATACTAAACGTTTGGCTACTGCTGCCAACTGGTAAAAGAAGACTTATAGCTTACGATACAATTGTGATTATCCTGTTTAAAATTTATTAAAACAGTTAACCAGTGTTTTTTCCGAATAAAGGATTCCACAAGGATATATGTTTGATAGTATTTGTGTGTCGTTATTATTGCTATTACATTTAGTAGATAGAATTCACAGATTGCAACGGACCCGACAGTTGGCATCGTTGAGTGACGTCACGGAAAAGAAGCAGCGTAGTGGGAGTAAGCGGCAATTTACAAAATTATTCGCCGTTCAACATAACACATTTATAATTACACATCGACGACTCCAGTGCGAGTTTGTCGCTACATTATTTATATATATTACAAGTTCACACTTCCTACGGGTGGTGTAATCCAAGTGCACATGACATATATACAAGTAACCGATTCACAATAGCATTGTACGTAACGAAATATTCTTGTCGTCACAAGCTGACGAACCTGAAGTGAGGCTATACATTTCAATTGGAAGTAACCCTAGACGAATTTTATCGTTACAATATGAAGAACGCGTTCCTTTATGTAATGATAAACTGTAGAGATAGTAGAGTGTAATTAAGGAGTGGAAGTGTACAGTTTGCAAATTCCATTGTGATAAGAAGGGTCAGAAAGTCTGTAGTTTTTTACTCTCAGCAGTACACAATGAGAGAACCAGACAACACTCAGATATATTTATAAAAGATTCTGATATGTAACAGCAACAAATTCCGATATGTGAGAACAGTACATATCATTTGCTTGATTTATATAGTAATACAATTACAACATTATTATTATTATTTGATTTAAGTCGGAAACAATAAATGTATAATTCAATTTTTAAAGCTAGCTGTGTGACTGTAGGTACACACGCATACACACAGATAGAGATTCGTGGTGAGACATTTACAAACAAAACCTTATTAACAGTCGCGAGTTTTTGTTACTATGTATTAGAATTGATATTCATAGGTTGGCTGCACCGTCGCTGATAACAACAATTCTTTTCTCACATCTCACAGTGACTCCCACCACATCGCCTTTCCCCTCTGACCGTAAGCGTTTCACGCATTTCCATGCCATTAACTTTCAATTTTGCTATATCTACGTCTGTTCAGAAGTACTAGTATTTTTGTAACATTTGCTTTTAAATAATGACTTACTAAAGCAGCTTAAATTTATCTTTTTTCCTATATAAGCTGTATCAAGTTCCCGCATGCGCTGAACTTTTAGAAAAACTTTTATATGTTGTAATACTTTTATGAAATTATATAAAATTTTAATGCTGGTAACGAACTAGGGGTATTTAATTGGGTATGTAGGGTTTTTAATTGGGCATGTGAATGTTCCATTAAACATTAAAAGATTAATCTAAGTTATACTAAAACTAAAAAAGGTACTTGTGTATTTTACCTTGTGGTCAATATGTGGTTGGTAAAACAGAAGTCAGTTGGCCTATTTACATGTCAGATTAGGGAAAGCAATTTTGGTTTCATTCATTTCTGTGCATGTTCTGAATTAAGTGCATATTGTACAGGACACATGTTAATATGGCCTGTGTTTTTCTGTACAGGGTTACATAAATTGATTTTTTGGGTGGGAAGTTGTTAAAAGCTAAACTACATCAAAACCAGTGTTCCTAACTGTCTGTTAACTAGTTTGGCTAAGTGTAGGTTATCAAATCTACATCAAAACCTGAATGCATCAATGATCAATACCAGTGGCAGGGGTCATACTGTAATGCTCAAATATCTTAAAATACATAATATCTTCACAAATATATAAGCAATTGTCATATCAGAAATTAAATGTAAAAAGTGGACATTAACATAATAGAATATTGAACAGACATAAACGGGCACTGATATAAATGTACAAGAGAAAATTAAATATTAAAAATGTTAATTAACACTTGACAATCTTGGTGATGAGAATCGCTAAGCATCCAACACCGTACTTTACTAAAAACTAATACACGTTTAACGTTCACAATTACAGTAGCATATTGTCAAACCAAGTATTAAACAGCCATGTGAATACAAACAAAGAGGTATTAATAAAACCAAAATTAATAAAAAAAAGTTGTTTGTAATGAAATCACTGAAAATGTTTGTAACGTGTTTTTGCTTCAAAGTGAATATACATTTTTTTTGCTACACAGATGCTTCTAAGTTGTCAAGTCAGTGGTCAGTGGTTTATCATTCTGCTTACAAAGTAAGCTATAAACTCCTATAGCTTCTTGGAAGAGTGTTATTTTATTTGAGGTGTAGTTTCTAGATTAATGAGACTCCACTGTAATATGTTTGATCGTATTTAAAACTCCTTCAGAAACATATGTCAATGTATAAAGTAAGCTCAGTAGCAGTCTTACAGTTTATTGGTCTGCTGTACTAATTGTAGTCTGAATCTTAACAGAGTGTACAGAAATAGTAATGTTTCTGTCACTTTATCTGTTACCATGCAAATCTAAAGCAGTTTGCAGATGGAGACAACAATTTGCCAATTATCATGTCAGCTTTGAGTGTGTGGCATCTTGTGGTTCTTATAATAGAGGGAGCACAGGATTTTCTTCTTCTGAGGAGGCTATTGTGTAGGGTTTTAGATTTTTGTACGTTTAATTATTACAAAAACTAAAAGAGAAAGACTTGATTATTTGCTATTAACTTTGTTGTAATCAGTAATATAAGTATGTAAAACATGAGGGCTATGTTAATAAACTTCTAAAATTTAACAAAGGGTCATGTAACAATATAAATTAAATAAACTACACCAGAAAACTGGGACTAATTTTCTTCTATCTGTAGATATGAGAAATTCTACATCAAAAATTGAATTGTCTAAAATTTAAATTACATCTAAAATTAAATTTTAGACAATTCAATTTTTTCTTCTTCTCGGGGAGGGGTTTATAAACTTTGGATAAGTTGCCTGCATTTTCTGCGGGCAGGTCTGTTTGTGTCTTTTGAAATTTAATTACATAACACCTGTGAGTTTCGTGTATGGAACATAATCTCTCATGTATTTACTTCATGAAAAAAGTACAGTACAAAAGTATTTTGAATTAATGAATTTGAAAGTAGAAGCCTCGATATAGTTGTATTGTGTGAAACAAAAAAAAAGGGGAATGGTGTGGAAACATATGGTCTCTATATACTTTTCTACAGTGGTATAACTAAGAATCAGAGAGCAAAGAGAGGAGTATCTGTGCTTATAAAAAACAAACGGAAGAGATAGGCCTATGTAACTAACTGGGAACCCATTGATAAAAATTTGATAACATTTAATATTAACCTGCATGGATACAAAAGTACAATAATAATAGATGTATATGAAATTAGTGAAGATGAAATATTGCATATTGTGCCGCCCCTTGGCAAGACAACACAAAAATCGGGAACTAGTTTAATTCTTTACCATTAAACTAAACCAGCTGCCGTTGTTAGTAAAACTCTTACTAACAAATTACAAAACAAGTATGATATAGGAAACTGACAAGGTTTGCATAAACTTATTCACTCACTAGGTATTAGCTAAAACATCTCTTTATTGCTATTGAAATATTAATCAAACATTATTCCTGATTTTAAAGAAAGTTATTTTAGTAAATAGTGCTTTTACTGCTTCAAAGATCTTAATTATATTATTCTTGTTATATCAAAATTTATTCCTATAACTTTTGCTTTTAATACCACGGATCCGGGTCTCAATTTTCTCAAAATTATTAATTTATCAATATATACATTACGGTTACTATTACTTCTTACAAAATTACAAAATATACAAATCTGATAATTTGTTCATTACATTGCGAAAGTTCTTTAAAGTTCTTTGTTACTTCTTATTAAGGGGAATTTACAAAAGTTGTGGTTTGATATCACCTGACGTTGTTGTTGTATTCTTGGGACATCTCCAGTTGTCTTCTACGGGTTGAGTACGTTGTTCTTGGTGTATCTACATCGGGTTGATTTTTATTAACTTGAAGCTCTCGAAGATAGGTTGTTTACTTGAAGTTCCAAATGTTGTAATTTCACTTTTCTTAGTGCAGATTCTTGTAGTTCACATTTTCTTTATTTTAATTACAGTTATAGTTCTCACTTTGCAGTACTACAGTCTAGTAGTTAACTATGTTACACTTACATTTGATTTTGTTTTTAAGAGATGTGTTGGCTACCTTTTTCTATTTTATTTATATATTTTCTCACAAACTCTAGACACTACATTATTCACAATAACAAGATTTCACGCTGGATATGCTTCTAGAGAACTTACACATACGTATATGTGTACAACACCAAAACTCATGTCTACTCATTGCGACGTTCTACGGCCGAATGTGCGTACGGTTTAGGGGAGAGGGCTCAGTAAGCTAGGGCGTATTTACGCACTAAGAAAATAGTTCGTACTTTTTCTATTATTATTTATTCATTAATTAGAAGATAAATACTTTATGTTTATTTTATTATGACTTAGGGATTTCTTTATTTCTCTAGTCGCATTTTTTAATTATTTAAGTAATTATTATTATTATTCACTACTTAATACTTTTCTTAGCGTGTTGGTACTGGAAGGTTTCAAGTTGATTCAGGAATCTGGGTATAGGTAAGGGTGTATGATACTCTTACTTATTAAAATTAAAAAATTTTAATCTGTGCGATTTTTGATACATTTAAAATCGTCACGTCCTCCTGCACGTACTTAACTATGAAAAACGGGGGGTGTAATAATATAATTCTAATAAACAATTATATTTCATACTGAAATTTCTCTCTCTCAGCTTATTTCTATTCATCAGTTGATTATCTTATACTTATGTCACATCTAAATTCTACTACATCTACTATACAAAATACACAAAACGTAAATCTACCTTATTTTAATTCTTATATCTACTACCGGTTTTTTCTTGAATTGCTCACTCGTTTTACGGAGTTATACTCATGAGTATTTTACTAATAATAATACCGTATTGTAAGAACAATAGAATTACTTTTAGTTTACAGCGCTAAAGATTATTTTTCTTTCTTTCTTTCTCTTCATCTTCATTATACTTGTCATCAGATTTCTCATGTATAATACCATTCTCGCAGGACATTAGCTAAGGTTGATCAGGCCTCGCTTGTATTCGTACGAGGGGGTTTTGAGTTTATAGTTACCTATAGTATAGGATGTTACACAATCTTATCCTATTTCGGTATAAGTCTATACAACATATTTTATTCTTAATACTTAGATAGTATTCTAGGTTTTCTATCTTTCTCGTAGTCTTCCTTCTGTATCTTGACACGAAAAACATTTTTTTATTTGAGACAAATGACTTCTGCGAACGTAATTTTCTGTATTGGGTTCATACAGAGCTACAGTAACGGGGGTGATGAACTTACGAATTTGGTAGGGGCCACACCATCGATAAGATAGTTTCGAAGTGATCCTATCAACTGCTTTACTCATAGGATGAGTTTTATGCATGACTAAATCACCTATTTTATACTTTATTAGCTTATTATTATTCTCATGATACTTCCTTGATTTCTGTAAATTAGCTCTCAGATTTGCACGAGCTTCGTTCCATATTTTTCGTATGTTATTCCCATTCACGTCGCGGGGTAATAACTCATTGATTTTCCACTTTGTGGTTAAAGGATGGTTGGGTTTGTACTTGTACAGTAAATCAAATGGTGTTGATTTATGACCTTCATGATACGCTGAATTGAATGCAAATTGTATCCACGAAATATTTTGATCCCAGGTTGTCTGGTCTTTAGCATGATAAGATATTAATGCTGATTTTAAGTTACGCAAGTATCTTTCTGCTATATTTCCTTGCGGTCTGTACTCGGTCACGGTAATATGATTTATACCTAATTTAAAACACATGTCATTAAATTCTTTCGATTTAAACTGGGGTCCATTGTCAGATATTAAGCTTAAAGGAGTGCCATAGTCTTTAAATAGTTGTTCTTGTAGAATTTTAATTGTCGTAGATGCTAATGCACGACGCATAGGATACATCCACACGAATTTAGTGAATGAGTCTACACAAATTAACAGCATAGTATTTCCGGATTTAGAGCGGGGATAAGGTCCAGAATAGTCGATGTATATTTTCGAGAAGGGAGTGGTAGGTATTTCGGAGATTAGTTTTCCGACTTGACTGGTTCTTGCTGGTTTGCTCAGCGCACAAATTTCGCATTCTTTCACGAACTTTTTATTTCACTATTCATGTTTTCCCAGTGGTATTCCTTGCGAATACGATGTATCGTTTTCCTAATTCCCATATGAGCTCCAATTGTAGATGAATGGTAGTACTCCATTAACATGGGTTTGATTATTTCCGGGGCGATTATTCTTAGTAATTTTCCGTTTGCCTTCTTAAAACAAAGTACTCTTTTACTCAAGATATATTTATCAGAGTTATTTCCTTTTTCTATTTGTTCGATTATTTTACACAATTTCGGATCTTGTTGTTGGTGATATGCTATATCCTTAAATGCAAGGGGAAAATTAGTAATTAGTGTATTAACGATAGTGGTTTCAATATTGTCTTCTCCAGATCTTGTATTGGGTAGTTGGAACATGCGGGATAGAGTATCGGCCACTACATTTTGAGTTCCACGAATATGTTGCACTTTGAACTTGTAGCAATTTAATCTTAACACCCATCGTCCGATACGACCTAATTGCTTTGGGTGATTTAATAACCATGATAAAGCTTGATTATCGGTTTCTAGTAGAAATTCTTTGTGTTCCAAAAATGGTTTGAATTTATCAAAAGCAAATACTACGGCTAAACATTCAAGTTCATAGGCTGAGAACTTCCTTTCTTGCTCGGTCAGTGTCCGGGATGCATAACTGATCGGGAGTCTAGTATTATTTATTTCCTGGTATATTACGGCTCCTAATGCTACACTTGAACTATCGGTCTGTACGATAAATGGTTTACTGAAATCCGCTAACTGCAATACAGGAGGGGATATAATACTTTCTTTAAGTGTTTCAAACGCTTCTTGATGTTGAGTAGTCCACTCGAATTTCGTTCCTTTCTTTCTTAAGGCATTCAATGGGGCTGCTATATCTGCTAAGTGGGGTATATACTTATGAAAATAATTAATCATACCTAAAAATCTAGCTATACCTTTGACTTCTCTGGGAGGTAAAAATTCTCGGATTGCGCGTGTACGTTCGGGATCGATGGTAACCTTACCTTCGGCTGATACTATGTGACCTAAAAATGAGAATTGTTTCACTGCGAAATTAACTTTACTAGGGTTTACGGTCAGTCCGGCTTTCTTTAACCGGGATAATACTTCACGCAAGTGATCAATATGTTGATCCATTGACTCACTATATACTACTATATCGTCGAGATAATGATATACAAATTTAAATTTAACATCATGGAAAATTTTTTCTAACAGTCGGCTGCATACTGAACTTCCTTGTGATATACCGAATGGTACTCTCGTAAATTGATATAGATTAAATGGGACTGCAAAAGCAGTTAAATGTTTTGATTCCTCAGCTAGTGGAATTTGATAGAATGCTTGGTTAAGATCCATTATGGTGAAGATTTTCGCTTTTGTAAAATAGTGAAACGCACTGTGTATGTCTGGCAGTGGTATCGATTCAAATTCTATACTCTTATTTAGTTGTCTATAATCCACGACTAGTCTATGTTTGTCAGTTCCTTTTGGTACTAGGAATGCAGGCGATGAATATGGAGACGTTGATGGTTCAATGACGTGCTGATCAAGGAGTTTGTTAATGTGGTTTCTCATGATTTCCATCTTGGGCGGAGATAGTTTGTATGGGTGGAGTCGTATTACTTTGTTGTCACTAAGATTTATTTTATATTCAATTAAATGAGTTAATCCTAACTTGGGGGTGAGTACAGCAGAAAAATCTTTTATTAACTTTTGGATTCTTAGTCTCTCATTTCCTTTTAAATGACTTAGACTCGATTCATTAGGCTCTGAATGAATATTTGCGGTTTCACTAACAGTGTCGTTACTTAATTCGGAGTCGAACTGATATTTTTGATTACGATCAAATCTGAAAAAATATTGTTTTGCATATATATCAAGGATTAAAGCAGTTTTTCTTATAAAATCCGCGCCTAATATTAAGTTCTGTCCTAACTCTTCAGCTACTAGTAGGGGAATGTACCAAGTAAAATTCTGAATTTTTAATTTCACCGTAATACTGTGAGATATCTTTAGGTTTTGTTTATTTGCGGTGGTACACTTTATGTTCACCATTTGGCTACGTTTAATCAGTTTATGATTAGCTAATAAGGTGGCTAACTGTTTACTAATTATACTACGGGTAGATCCTGAATCAATTAAACCAAGGGTTTTCGTTGCTCCAAGGTCTATCTGTACATAGGGTAGTTGGCATATACTTGTTTTACATGCACCAATAGAGTTGCACTTCTCGATAAATTTTGTTAAATAAGGATCTCTGCGTTTATTTTTACTCATCTTTATTTGACGCTTAGTATTGTTGTTACCTTTCCTTCTGATGCTTCGGAAGACGTAGGATTTTCGGTCTTCCAGCTTCACACATTTTTTGATTGGTCGGTTTTCTGTAGATAACGCTTTTGTTTACATAACTTGCTAATATGTCCGGCCTTTCCGCAGTTATAACATCTTCTTTCCTCACTTACTTCGCTCGTAGGTTGTCGGGATTTTGGTTTAGAGTATGAAACATGGGGATAGTTTTGGGTTTTATGTGTACTTACGAATCGCTTATCGCGGTAGTTTCGGGTATCATTTCCAATAGGTCTAGTTTGCAATGAATTTCTTTGTTGACTCTGGGACATAGAAACACTTCTATTCTGGTCAGAATACCAGACGTCGGACGAATGTATACAACATAGTTCTAGTTCCGTAAAAGTTGTAGGTGGCTTCACGAGTGCTAGTCGAGATCGCTCCTCGGGGGATAGTCTTACTATGATATTGTCTACTAACTGTTGTTCGCTCCATTTAACTTGTAACAATAAAGCAGATTCTCTTACTTCAGAAATATAATGAGCTAGTCTCTCGTATGTACCTTGTGCACGAAGTACTAAGTTTCGCTTCAATTCTTCGTAGATACCGGTGGGAATGAAATGTCTTATTAGTGTGGTATGAAGTTCTTCTACCGATTGATTATACCTTAGGGATTCTAACACTCTATCTTTTAATGGAGATCTACACCTAGGTAAAATAACTTGCAAAATCTGGTTATCTCTTAGTTGTTGCAGTTCCTTTAATTCTAAGATATGTTTGATAAAATTAAGGAGCTTTGTAATATTCAGCCCATCAGTGATTTGTATATTGGACAAAATACTTTCTACAGGGTGGGTTATTTTTCCATAGAGCTCGGGAGTTAAATTTATTTGGCTCATCATTCTAGGATTTTCCGCAGGTTGATTAGTCCGCGAATGAGAAGGTAATTCGTAGGTATGGGTCATATTTTCTAGTTCATTAGGGAGTGACGTAACGTTTACTGCTTGAATATTTACTTGACTACCACTTAACCGTTCCTTGAATGGATCTATATTGGATTCCTGCAGAATCTGAATTTTTGCAGTACCGTTTGGTTGTTCTTGAGTCGGCGATTGGGTAGGTGAAATATTATTTCGTCATTGCTTCTTCGATTTCGTCTAATCTAAACAATTCGGATCGTCTACGTAATTCGCGTATTATCTCAGGTAATTGTTTTAATGCTTCCTCGGCGAATTTTTGTACATCAGGAGGGATATCTTTATCACCGGGCCAGGTCAACAAATTGGTGATACGACGGTATAGATGCTCAATTCTTTGGGTGGTGCGTAATATTACTGCCGGGGATTTTTCATCACGCAGGGTTTGTGCGTACGAAGTTAGTTCTGTATACTTACGATAACACGTTTCTTTTTCGCTATTGAAATCTAAAACACTCAAACGACTTAATAATGAAGGTTTGTCCGGTTTATTTTCGCGTAACGTCTTGCGAAGTTCCGCGACAGTTACATTAGAGTAGGGGAGACCACGCCATAATGCTTCATATGTTAATTCGTCTTTCAACAAGAAATCGGGGTTAAATTGAGTCATTTTTGATAATAACCACTTTAAACACACAACGTATTACGAACGACAAATCTTATGTCACTTACTTTACTTCGTTTTCTCAATGTTTAAAAATAGATAACATTAATTCATTTAAACACATACACATATATCTTATTTCATATTAAGCTTCCATATGCAATCTTATCTTAATTAATCAACATAACTTATTTCACAACAATTAAATTCTCAGTATTGACATATATAATTAATCAAAACAAAACGATAATACTATTTTAGTAGAGAGAAATTTCATATACGGAAAGTTCATTGATTTAACAAACAGCACAAAGAATCAGCTGTTTTGGGGTGTCGTCTAGTTGCATAGGGTGGTAATTCAGAACAATACAAAAACAGGAAAGAGCTTGTCTAACGTGACTGTTTGCTTTAGGGAGGAGGGGTTATGAATGAGATGGGTTCTTACAAAGGGGAGAGTTTACATTCCTCAACACATATTTAACATGAACCAACTGGCTTGGAATTGACTTGTTTGGAATGGTTTCCCTACCAGCTATTACTTGCTTAACACGGCAAACTCGCGATACTAATATTATTATTATATAATTAAAATTTTACTCTTTTTTTTTTTTTTTTTTTTTTTCTGAGTGAATAAATTTATGTTTGTCCTTTTTTATCGTTAACGACTTATAAACTTACACAACAACAATTACATAATTATGTTGCAATTTTCTGTACATGACACTCTGTAAACAATATTTTTTTTTACCAAGTAAATTACACAATTTTAAATTCAGCAGAGTGGCGCAATTTTGTGCCGCCCCTTGGCAAGACAACACAAAAATCGGGAACTAGTTTAATTCTTTACCATTAAACTAAACCAGCTGCCGTTGTTAGTAAAACTCTTACTAACAAATTACAAAACAAGTATGATATAGGAAACTGACAAGGTTTGCATAAACTTATTCACTCACTAGGTATTAGCTAAAACATCTCTTTATTGCTATTGAAATATTAATCAAACATTATTCCTGATTTTAAAGAAAGTTATTTTAGTAAATAGTGCTTTTACTGCTTCAAAGATCTTAATTATATTATTCTTGTTATATCAAAATTTATTCCTATAACTTTTGCTTTTAATACCACGGATCCGGGTCTCAATTTTCTCAAAATATTAATTTATCAATATATACATTACGGTTACTATTACTTCTTACAAAATTACAAAATATACAAATCTGATAATTTGTTCATTACATTGCGAAAGTTCTTTAAAGTTCTTTGTTACTTCTTATTAAGGGGAATTTACAAAAGTTGTGGTTTGATATCACCTGAGGTTGTTGTTGTATTCTTGGGACATCTCCAGTTGTCTTCTACGGGTTGAGTACGTTGTTCTTGGTGTATCTACATCGGGTTGATTTTTATTAACTTGAAGCTCTCGAAGATAGGTTGTTTACTTGAAGTTCCAAATGTTGTAATTTCACTTTTCTTAGTGCAGATTCTTGTAGTTCACATTTTCTTTATTTTAATTACAGTTATAGTTCTCACTTTGCAGTACTACAGTCTAGTAGTTAACTATGTTACACTTACATTTGATTTTGTTTTTAAGAGATGTGTTGGCTACCTTTTTCTATTTTATTTATATATTTTCTCACAAACTCTAGACACTACATTATTCACAATAACAAGATTTCACGCTGGATATGCTTCTAGAGAACTTACACATACGTATATGTGTACAACACCAAAACTCACGTCTACTCATTGCGACGTTCTACGGCCGAATGTGCGTACGGTTTAGGGGAGAGGGCTCAGTAAGCTAGGGCGTATTTACGCACTAAGAAAATAGTTCGTACTTTTTCTATTATTATTTATTCATTAATTAGAAGATAAATACTTGATGTTTATTTTATTATGACTTAGGGATTTCTTTATTTCTCTAGTCGCATTTTTTAATTATTTAAGTAATTATTATTATTATTCACTACTTAATACTTTTCTTAGCGTGTTGGTACTGGAAGGTTTCAAGTTGATTCAGGAATCTGGGTATAGGTAAGGGTGTATGATACTCTTACTTATTAAAATTAAAAAATTTTAATCTGTGCGATTTTTGATACATTTAAAATCGTCACATCCTCCTGCACTTACTTAACTATGAAAAACGGGGGGTGTAATAATATAATTCTAATAAACAATTATATTTCATACTGAAATTTCTCTCTCTCAGCTTATTTCTATTCATCAATCGATTATCTTATACTTATGTCACATCTAAATTCTACTACATCTACTATACAAAATACACAAAACGTAAATCTACCTTATTTTAATTCTTATATCTACTACCGGTTTTTTCTTGAATTGCTCACTCGTTTTACGGAGTTATACTCATGAGTATTTTACTAATAATAATACCGTATTGTAAGAACAATAGAATTACTTTTAGTTTACAGCGCTAAAGATTATTTTTCTTTCTTTCTTTCTCTTCATCTTCATTATACTTGTCATCAGATTTCTCATGTATAATACCATTCTCGCAGGACATTAGCTAAGGTTGATCAGGCCTCGCTTGTATTCGTACGAGGGGGTTTTGAGTTTATAGTTACCTATAGTATAGGATGTTACACAATCTTATCCTATTTCGGTATAAGTCTATACAACATATTTTATTCTTAATACTTAGATAGTATTCTAGGTTTTCTATCTTTCTCGTAGTCTTCCTTCTGTATCTTGACACGAAAAACATTTTTTTATTTGAGACAAATGACTTCTGCGAACGTAATTTTCTGTATTGGGTTCATACAGAGCTACAGTAACGGGGGTGATGAACTTACGAATTTGGTAGGGGCCACACCATCGATAAGATAGTTTCGAAGTGATCCTATCAACTGCTTTACTCATAGGATGAGTTTTATACATGACTAAATCACCTATTTTATACTTTATTAGCTTATTATTATTCTCATGATACTTCCTTGATTTCTGTAAATTAGCTCTCAGATTTGCACGAGCTTCGTTCCATATTTTTCGTATGTTATTCCCATTCACGTCGCGGGGTAATAACTCATTGATTTTCCACTTTGTGGTTAAAGGATGGTTGGGTTTGTACTTGTACAGTAAATCAAATGGTGTTGATTTATGACCTTCATGATACGCTGAATTGAATGCAAATTGTATCCACGAAATATTTTGATCCCAGGTTGTCTGGTCTTTAGCATGATAAGATATTAATGCTGATTTTAAGTTACGCAAGTATCTTTCTGCTATATTTCCTTGCGGTCTGTACTCGGTCACGGTAATATGATTTATACCTAATTTAAAACACATGTCATTAAATTCTTTCGATTTAAACTGGGGTCCATTGTCAGATATTAAGCTTAAAGGAGTGCCATAGTCTTTAAATAGTTGTTCTTGTAGAATTTTAATTGTCGTAGATGCTAATGCACGACGCATAGGATACATCCACACGAATTTAGTGAATGAGTCTACACAAATTAACAGCATAGTATTTCCGGATTTAGAGCGGGGATAAGGTCCAGAATAGTCGATGTATATTTTCGAGAAGGGAGTGGTAGGTATTTCGGAGATTAGTTTTCCGACTTGACTGGTTCTTGCTGGTTTGCTCAGCGCACAAATTTCGCATTCTTTCACGAACTTTTTATTTCACTATTCATGTTTTCCCAGTGGTATTCCTTGCGAATACGATGTATCGTTTTCCTAATTCCCATATGAGCTCCAATTGTAGATGAATGGTAGTACTCCATTAACATGGGTTTGATTATTTCCGGGGCGATTATTCTTAGTAATTTTCCGTTTGCCTTCTTAAAACAAAGTACTCTTTTACTCAAGATATATTTATCAGAGTTATTTCCTTTTTCTATTTGTTCGATTATTTTACACAATTTCGGATCTTGTTGTTGGTGATATGCTATATCCTTAAATGCAAGGGGAAAATTAGTAATTAGTGTATTAACGATAGTGGTTTCAATATTGTCTTCTCCAGATCTTGTATTGGGTAGTTGGAACATGCGGGATAGAGTATCGGCCACTACATTTTGAGTTCCACGAATATGTTGCACTTTGAACTTGTAGCAATTTAATCTTAACACCCATCGTCCGATACGACCTAATTGCTTTGGGTGATTTAATAACCATGATAAAGCTTGATTATCGGTTTCTAGTAGAAATTCTTTGTGTTCCAAAAATGGTTTGAATTTATCAAAAGCAAATACTACGGCTAAACATTCAAGTTCATAGGCTGAGAACTTCCTTTCTTGCTCGGTCAGTGTCCGGGATGCATAACTGATCGGGAGTCTAGTATTATTTATTTCCTGGTATATTACGGCTCCTAATGCTACACTTGAACTATCGGTCTGTACGATAAATGGTTTACTGAAATCCGCTAACTGCAATACAGGAGGGGATATAATACTTTCTTTAAGTGTTTCAAACGCTTCTTGATGTTGAGTAGTCCACTCGAATTTCGTTCCTTTCTTTCTTAAGGCATTCAATGGGGCTGCTATATCTGCTAAGTGGGGTATATACTTATGAAAATAATTAATCATACCTAAAAATCTAGCTATACCTTTGACTTCTCTGGGAGGTAAAAATTCTCGGATTGCGCGTGTACGTTCGGGATCGATGGTAACCTTACCTTCGGCTGATACTATGTGACCTAAAAATGAGAATTGTTTCACTGCGAAATTAACTTTACTAGGGTTTACGGTCAGTCCGGCTTTCTTTAACCGGGATAATACTTCACGCAAGTGATCAATATGTTGATCCATTGACTCACTATATACTACTATATCGTCGAGATAATGATATACAAATTTAAATTTAACATCATGGAAAATTTTTTCTAACAGTCGGCTGCATACTGAACTTCCTTGTGATATACCGAATGGTACTCTCGTAAATTGATATAGATTAAATGGGACTGCAAAAGCAGTTAAATGTTTTGATTCCTCAGCTAGTGGAATTTGATAGAATGCTTGGTTAAGATCCATTATGGTGAAGATTTTCGCTTTTGTAAAATAGTGAAACGCACTGTGTATGTCTGGCAGTGGTATCGATTCAAATTCTATACTCTTATTTAGTTGTCTATAATCCACGACTAGTCTATGTTTGTCAGTTCCTTTTGGTACTAGGAATGCAGGCGATGAATATGGAGACGTTGATGGTTCAATGACGTGCTGATCAAGGAGTTTGTTAATGTGGTTTCTCATGATTTCCATCTTGGGCGGAGATAGTTTGTATGGGTGGAGTCGTATTACTTTGTTGTCACTAAGATTTATTTTATATTCAATTAAATGAGTTAATCCTAACTTGGGGGTGAGTACAGCAGAAAAATCTTTTATTAACTTTTGGATTCTTAGTCTCTCATTTCCTTTTAAATGACTTAGACTCGATTCATTAGGCTCTGAATGAATATTTGCGGTTTCACTAACAGTGTCGTTACTTAATTCGGAGTCGAACTGATATTTTTGATTACGATCAAATCTGAAAAAATATTGTTTTGCATATATATCAAGGATTAAAGCAGTTTTTCTTATAAAATCCGCGCCTAATATTAAGTTCTGTCCTAACTCTTCAGCTACTAGTAGGGGAATGTACCAAGTAAAATTCTGAATTTTTAATTTCACCGTAATACTGTGAGATATCTTTAGGTTTTGTTTATTTGCGGTGGTACACTTTATGTTCACCATTTGGCTACGTTTAATCAGTTTATGATTAGCTAATAAGGTGGCTAACTGTTTACTAATTATACTACGGGTAGATCCTGAATCAATTAAACCAAGGGTTTTCGTTGCTCCAAGGTCTATCTGTACATAGGGTAGTTGGCATATACTTGTTTTACATGCACCAATAGAGTTGCACTTCTCGATAAATTTTGTTAAATAAGGATCTCTGCGTTTATTTTTACTCATCTTTATTTGACGCTTAGTATTGTTGTTACCTTTCCTTCTGATGCTTCGGAAGACGTAGGATTTTCGGTCTTCCAGCTTCACACATTTTTTGATTGGTCGGTTTTCTGTAGATAACGCTTTTGTTTACATAACTTGCTAATATGTCCGGCCTTTCCGCAGTTATAACATCTTCTTTCCTCACTTACTTCGCTCGTAGGTTGTCGGGATTTTGGTTTAGAGTATGAAACATGGGGATAGTTTTGGGTTTTATGTGTACTTACGAATCGCTTATCGCGGTAGTTTCGGGTATCATTTCCAATAGGTCTAGTTTGCAATGAATTTCTTTGTTGACTCTGGGACATAGAAACACTTCTATTCTGGTCAGAATACCAGACGTCGGACGAATGTATACAACATAGTTCTAGTTCCGTAAAAGTTGTAGGTGGCTTCACGAGTGCTAGTCGAGATCGCTCCTCGGGGGATAGTCTTACTATGATATTGTCTACTAACTGTTGTTCGCTCCATTTAACTTGTAACAATAAAGCAGATTCTCTTACTTCAGAAATATAATGAGCTAGTCTCTCGTATGTACCTTGTGCACGAAGTACTAAGTTTCGCTTCAATTCTTCGTAGATACCGGTGGGAATGAAATGTCTTATTAGTGTGGTATGAAGTTCTTCTACCGATTGATTATACCTTAGGGATTCTAACACTCTATCTTTTAATGGAGATCTACACCTAGGTAAAATAACTTGCAAAATCTGGTTATCTCTTAGTTGTTGCAGTTCCTTTAATTCTAAGATATGTTTGATAAAATTAAGGAGCTTTGTAATATTCAGCCCATCAGTGATTTGTATATTGGACAAAATACTTTCTACAGGGTGGGTTATTTTTCCATAGAGCTCGGGAGTTAAATTTATTTGGCTCATCGTTCTAGGATTTTCCGCAGGTTGATTAGTCCGCGAATGAGAAGGTAATTCGTAGGTATGGGTCATATTTTCTAGTTCATTAGGGAGTGACGTAACGTTTACTGCTTGAATATTTACTTGACTACCACTTAACCGTTCCTTGAATGGATCTATATTGGATTCCTGCAGAATCTGAATTTTTGCAGTACCGTTTGGTTGTTCTTGAGTCGGCGATTGGGTAGGTGAAATATTATTTCGTCATTGCTTCTTCGATTTCGTCTAATCTAAACAATTCGGATCGTCTACGTAATTCGCGTATTATCTCAGGTAATTGTTTTAATGCTTCCTCGGCGAATTTTTGTACATCAGGAGGGATATCTTTATCACCGGGCCAGGTCAACAAATTGGTGATACGACGGTATAGATGCTCAATTCTTTGGGTGGTGCGTAATATTACTGCCGGGGATTTTTCATCACGCAGGGTTTGTGCGTACGAAGTTAGTTCTGTATACTTACGATAACACGTTTCTTTTTCGCTATTGAAATCTAAAACACTCAAACGACTTAATAATGAAGGTTTGTCCGGTTTATTTTCGCGTAACGTCTTGCGAAGTTCCGCGACAGTTACATTAGAGTAGGGGAGACCACGCCATAATGCTTCATATGTTAATTCGTCTTTCAACAAGAAATCGGGGTTAAATTGAGTCATTTTTGATAATAACCACTTTAAACACACAACGTATTACGAACGACAAATCTTATGTCACTTACTTTACTTCGTTTTCTCAATGTTTAAAAATAGATAACATTAATTCATTTAAACACATACACATATATCTTATTTCATATTAAGCTTCCATATGCAATCTTATCTTAATTAATCAACATAACTTATTTCACAACAATTAAATTCTCAGTATTGACATATATAATTAATCAAAACAAAACGATAATACTATTTTAGTAGAGAGAAATTTCATATACGGAAAGTTCATTGATTTAACAAACAGCACAAAGAATCAGCTGTTTTGGGGTGTCGTCTAGTTGCATAGGGTGGTAATTCAGAACAATACAAAAACAGGAAAGAGCTTGTCTAACGTGACTGTTTGCTTTAGGGAGGAGGGGTTATGAATGAGATGGGTTCTTACAAAGGGGAGAGTTTACATTCCTCAACACATATTTAACATGAACCAACTGGCTTGGAATTGACTTGTTTGGAATGGTTTCCCTACCAGCTATTACTTGCTTAACACGGCAAACTCGCGATACTAATATTATTATTATATAATTAAAATTTTACTCTTTTTTTTTTTTTTTTTTTTTTTCTGAGTGAATAAATTTATGTTTGTCCTTTTTTATCGTTAACGACTTATAAACTTACACAACAACAATTACATAATTATGTTGCAATTTTCTGTACATGACACTCTGTAAACAATATTTTTTTTTACCAAGTAAATTACACAATTTTAAATTCAGCAGAGTGGCGCAATTTTGTGCCGCCCCTTGGCAAGACAACACAAAAATCGGGAACTAGTTTAATTCTTTACCATTAAACTAAACCAGCTGCCGTTGTTAGTAAAACTCTTACTAACAAATTACAAAACAAGTATGATATAGGAAACTGACAAGGTTTGCATAAACTTATTCACTCACTAGGTATTAGCTAAAACATCTCTTTATTGCTATTGAAATATTAATCAAACATTATTCCTGATTTTAAAGAAAGTTATTTTAGTAAATAGTGCTTTTACTGCTTCAAAGATCTTAATTATATTATTCTTGTTATATCAAAATTTATTCCTATAACTTTTGCTTTTAATACCACGGATCCGGGTCTCAATTTTCTCAAAATATTAATTTATCAATATATACATTACGGTTACTATTACTTCTTACAAAATTACAAAATATACAAATCTGATAATTTGTTCATTACATTGCGAAAGTTCTTTAAAGTTCTTTGTTACTTCTTATTAAGGGGAATTTACAAAAGTTGTGGTTTGATATCACCTGAGGTTGTTGTTGTATTCTTGGGACATCTCCAGTTGTCTTCTACGGGTTGAGTACGTTGTTCTTGGTGTATCTACATCGGGTTGATTTTTATTAACTTGAAGCTCTCGAAGATAGGTTGTTTACTTGAAGTTCCAAATGTTGTAATTTCACTTTTCTTAGTGCAGATTCTTGTAGTTCACATTTTCTTTATTTTAATTACAGTTATAGTTCTCACTTTGCAGTACTACAGTCTAGTAGTTAACTATGTTACACTTACATTTGATTTTGTTTTTAAGAGATGTGTTGGCTACCTTTTTCTATTTTATTTATATATTTTCTCACAAACTCTAGACACTACATTATTCACAATAACAAGATTTCACGCTGGATATGCTTCTAGAGAACTTACACATACGTATATGTGTACAACACCAAAACTCACGTCTACTCATTGCGACGTTCTACGGCCGAATGTGCGTACGGTTTAGGGGAGAGGGCTCAGTAAGCTAGGGCGTATTTACGCACTAAGAAAATAGTTCGTACTTTTTCTATTATTATTTATTCATTAATTAGAAGATAAATACTTGATGTTTATTTTATTATGACTTAGGGATTTCTTTATTTCTCTAGTCGCATTTTTTAATTATTTAAGTAATTATTATTATTATTCACTACTTAATACTTTTCTTAGCGTGTTGGTACTGGAAGGTTTCAAGTTGATTCAGGAATCTGGGTATAGGTAAGGGTGTATGATACTCTTACTTATTAAAATTAAAAAATTTTAATCTGTGCGATTTTTGATACATTTAAAATCGTCACATCCTCCTGCACTTACTTAACTATGAAAAACGGGGGGTGTAATAATATAATTCTAATAAACAATTATATTTCATACTGAAATTTCTCTCTCTCAGCTTATTTCTATTCATCAATCGATTATCTTATACTTATGTCACATCTAAATTCTACTACATCTACTATACAAAATACACAAAACGTAAATCTACCTTATTTTAATTCTTATATCTACTACCGGTTTTTTCTTGAATTGCTCACTCGTTTTACGGAGTTATACTCATGAGTATTTTACTAATAATAATACCGTATTGTAAGAACAATAGAATTACTTTTAGTTTACAGCGCTAAAGATTATTTTTCTTTCTTTCTTTCTCTTCATCTTCATTATACTTGTCATCAGATTTCTCATGTATAATACCATTCTCGCAGGACATTAGCTAAGGTTGATCAGGCCTCGCTTGTATTCGTACGAGGGGTTTTGAGTTTATAGTTACCTATAGTATAGGATGTTACACAATCTTATCCTATTTCGGTATAAGTCTATACAACATATTTTATTCTTAATACTTAGATAGTATTCTAGGTTTTCTATCTTTCTCGTAGTCTTCCTTCTGTATCTTGACACGAAAAACATTTTTTTATTTGAGACAAATGACTTCTGCGAACGTAATTTTCTGTATTGGGTTCATACAGAGCTACAGTAACGGGGGTGATGAACTTACGAATTTGGTAGGGGCCACACCATCGATAAGATAGTTTCGAAGTGATCCTATCAACTGCTTTACTCATAGGATGAGTTTTATACATGACTAAATCACCTATTTTATACTTTATTAGCTTATTATTATTCTCATGATACTTCCTTGATTTCTGTAAATTAGCTCTCAGATTTGCACGAGCTTCGTTCCATATTTTTCGTATGTTATTCCCATTCACGTCGCGGGGTAATAACTCATTGATTTTCCACTTTGTGGTTAAAGGATGGTTGGGTTTGTACTTGTACAGTAAATCAAATGGTGTTGATTTATGACCTTCATGATACGCTGAATTGAATGCAAATTGTATCCACGAAATATTTTGATCCCAGGTTGTCTGGTCTTTAGCATGATAAGATATTAATGCTGATTTTAAGTTACGCAAGTATCTTTCTGCTATATTTCCTTGCGGTCTGTACTCGGTCACGGTAATATGATTTATACCTAATTTAAAACACATGTCATTAAATTCTTTCGATTTAAACTGGGGTCCATTGTCAGATATTAAGCTTAAAGGAGTGCCATAGTCTTTAAATAGTTGTTCTTGTAGAATTTTAATTGTCGTAGATGCTAATGCACGACGCATAGGATACATCCACACGAATTTAGTGAATGAGTCTACACAAATTAACAGCATAGTATTTCCGGATTTAGAGCGGGGATAAGGTCCAGAATAGTCGATGTATATTTTCGAGAAGGGAGTGGTAGGTATTTCGGAGATTAGTTTTCCGACTTGACTGGTTCTTGCTGGTTTGCTCAGCGCACAAATTTCGCATTCTTTCACGAACTTTTTATTTCACTATTCATGTTTTCCCAGTGGTATTCCTTGCGAATACGATGTATCGTTTTCCTAATTCCCATATGAGCTCCAATTGTAGATGAATGGTAGTACTCCATTAACATGGGTTTGATTATTTCCGGGGCGATTATTCTTAGTAATTTTCCGTTTGCCTTCTTAAAACAAAGTACTCTTTTACTCAAGATATATTTATCAGAGTTATTTCCTTTTTCTATTTGTTCGATTATTTTACACAATTTCGGATCTTGTTGTTGGTGATATGCTATATCCTTAAATGCAAGGGGAAAATTAGTAATTAGTGTATTAACGATAGTGGTTTCAATATTGTCTTCTCCAGATCTTGTATTGGGTAGTTGGAACATGCGGGATAGAGTATCGGCCACTACATTTTGAGTTCCACGAATATGTTGCACTTTGAACTTGTAGCAATTTAATCTTAACACCCATCGTCCGATACGACCTAATTGCTTTGGGTGATTTAATAACCATGATAAAGCTTGATTATTGGTTTCTAGTAGAAATTCTTTGTGTTCCAAAAATGGTTTGAATTTATCAAAAGCAAATACTACGGCTAAACATTCAAGTTCATAGGCTGAGAACTTCCTTTCTTGCTCGGTCAGTGTCCGGGATGCATAACTGATCGGGAGTCTAGTATTATTTATTTCCTGGTATATTACGGCTCCTAATGCTACACTTGAACTATCGGTCTGTACGATAAATGGTTTACTGAAATCCGCTAACTGCAATACAGGAGGGGATATAATACTTTCTTTAAGTGTTTCAAACGCTTCTTGATGTTGAGTAGTCCACTCGAATTTCGTTCCTTTCTTTCTTAAGGCATTCAATGGGGCTGCTATATCTGCTAAGTGGGGTATATACTTATGAAAATAATTAATCATACCTAAAAATCTAGCTATACCTTTGACTTCTCTGGGAGGTAAAAATTCTCGGATTGCGCGTGTACGTTCGGGATCGATGGTAACCTTACCTTCGGCTGATACTATGTGACCTAAAAATGAGAATTGTTTCACTGCGAAATTAACTTTACTAGGGTTTACGGTCAGTCCGGCTTTCTTTAACCGGGATAATACTTCACGCAAGTGATCAATATGTTGATCCATTGACTCACTATATACTACTATATCGTCGAGATAATGATATACAAATTTAAATTTAACATCATGGAAAATTTTTTCTAACAGTCGGCTGCATACTGAACTTCCTTGTGATATACCGAATGGTACTCTCGTAAATTGATATAGATTAAATGGGACTGCAAAAGCAGTTAAATGTTTTGATTCCTCAGCTAGTGGAATTTGATAGAATGCTTGGTTAAGATCCATTATGGTGAAGATTTTCGCTTTTGTAAATAGTGAAACGCACTGTGTATGTCTGGCAGTGGTATCGATTCAAATTCTATACTCTTATTTAGTTGTCTATAATCCACGACTAGTCTATGTTTGTCAGTTCCTTTTGGTACTAGGAATGCAGGCGATGAATATGGAGACGTTGATGGTTCAATGACGTGCTGATCAAGGAGTTTGTTAATGTGGTTTCTCATGATTTCCATCTTGGGCGGAGATAGTTTGTATGGGTGGAGTCGTATTACTTTGTTGTCACTAAGATTTATTTTATATTCAATTAAATGAGTTAATCCTAACTTGGGGGTGAGTACAGCAGAAAAATCTTTTATTAACTTTTGGATTCTTAGTCTCTCATTTCCTTTTAAATGACTTAGACTCGATTCATTAGGCTCTGAATGAATATTTGCGGTTTCACTAACAGTGTCGTTACTTAATTCGGAGTCGAACTGATATTTTTGATTACGATCAAATCTGAAAAAATATTGTTTTGCATATATATCAAGGATTAAAGCAGTTTTTCTTATAAAATCCGCGCCTAATATTAAGTTCTGTCCTAACTCTTCAGCTACTAGTAGGGGAATGTACCAAGTAAAATTCTGAATTTTTAATTTCACCGTAATACTGTGAGATATCTTTAGGTTTTGTTTATTTGCGGTGGTACACTTTATGTTCACCATTTGGCTACGTTTAATCAGTTTATGATTAGCTAATAAGGTGGCTAACTGTTTACTAATTATACTACGGGTAGATCCTGAATCAATTAAACCAAGGGTTTTCGTTGCTCCAAGGTCTATCTGTACATAGGGTAGTTGGCATATACTTGTTTTACATGCACCAATAGAGTTGCACTTCTCGATAAATTTTGTTAAATAAGGATCTCTGCGTTTATTTTTACTCATCTTTATTTGACGCTTAGTATTGTTGTTACCTTTCCTTCTGATGCTTCGGAAGACGTAGGATTTTCGGTCTTCCAGCTTCACACATTTTTTGATTGGTCGGTTTTCTGTAGATAACGCTTTTGTTTACATAACTTGCTAATATGTCCGGCCTTTCCGCAGTTATAACATCTTCTTTCCTCACTTACTTCGCTCGTAGGTTGTCGGGATTTTGGTTTAGAGTATGAAACATGGGGATAGTTTTGGGTTTTATGTGTACTTACGAATCGCTTATCGCGGTAGTTTCGGGTATCATTTCCAATAGGTCTAGTTTGCAATGAATTTCTTTGTTGACTCTGGGACATAGAAACACTTCTATTCTGGTCAGAATACCAGACGTCGGACGAATGTATACAACATAGTTCTAGTTCCGTAAAAGTTGTAGGTGGCTTCACGAGTGCTAGTCGAGATCGCTCCTCGGGGGATAGTCTTACTATGATATTGTCTACTAACTGTTGTTCGCTCCATTTAACTTGTAACAATAAAGCAGATTCTCTTACTTCAGAAATATAATGAGCTAGTCTCTCGTATGTACCTTGTGCACGAAGTACTAAGTTTCGCTTCAATTCTTCGTAGATACCGGTGGGAATGAAATGTCTTATTAGTGTGGTATGAAGTTCTTCTACCGATTGATTATACCTTAGGGATTCTAACACTCTATCTTTTAATGGAGATCTACACTTAGGTAAAATAACTTGCAAAATCTGGTTATCTCTTAGTTGTTGCAGTTCCTTTAATTCTAAGATATGTTTGATAAAATTAAGGAGCTTTGTAATATTCAGCCCATCAGTGATTTGTATATTGGACAAAATACTTTCTACAGGGTGGGTTATTTTTCCATAGAGCTCGGGAGTTAAATTTATTTGGCTCATCATTCTAGGATTTTCCGCAGGTTGATTAGTCCGCGAATGAGAACTTAATTCGTAGGTATGGGTCATATTTTCTAGTTCATTAGGGAGTGACGTAACGTTTACTGCTTGAATATTTACTTGACTACCACTTAACCGTTCCTTGAATGGATCTATATTGGATTCCTGCAGAATCTGAATTTTTGCAGTACCGTTTGGTTGTTCTTGAGTCGGCGATTGGGTAGGTGAAATATTTAATTTCGTCATTGCTTCTTCGATTTCGTCTAATCTAAACAATTCGGATCGTCTACGTAATTCGCGTATTATCTCAGGTAATTGTTTTAATGCTTCCTCGGCGAATTTTTGTACATCAGGAGGGATATCTTTATCACCGGGCCAGGTCAACAAATTGGTGATACGACGGTATAGATGCTCAATTCTTTGGGTGGTGCGTAATATTACTGCCGGGGATTTTTCATCACGCAGGGTTTGTGCGTACGAAGTTAGTTCTGTATACTTACGATAACACGTTTCTTTTTCGCTATTGAAATCTAAAACACTCAAACGACTTAATAATGAAGGTTTGTCCGGTTTATTTTCGCGTAACGTCTTGCGAAGTTCCGCGACAGTTACATTAGAGTAGGGGAGACCACGCCATAATGCTTCATATGTTAATTCGTCTTTCAACAAGAAATCGGGGTTAAATTGAGTCATTTTTGATAATAACCACTTTAAACACACAACGTATTACGAACGACAAATCTTATGTCACTTACTTTACTTCGTTTTCTCAATGTTTAAAAATAGATAACATTAATTCATTTAAACACATACACATATATCTTATTTCATATTAAGCTTCCATATGCAATCTTATCTTAATTAATCAACATAACTTATTTCACAACAATTAAATTCTCAGTATTGACATATATAATTAATCAAAACAAAACGATAATACTATTTTAGTAGAGAGAAATTTCATATACGGAAAGTTCATTGATTTAACAAACAGCACAAAGAATCAGCTGTTTTGGGGTGTCGTCTAGTTGCATAGGGTGGTAATTCAGAACAATACAAAAACAGGAAAGAGCTTGTCTAACGTGGCTGTTTGCTTTAGGGAGGAGGGGTTATGAATGAGATGGGTTCTTACAAAGGGGAGAGTTTACATTCCTCAACACATATTTAACATGAACCAACTGGCTTGGAATTGACTTGTTTGGAATGGTTTCCCTACCAGCTATTACTTGCTTAACACGGCAAACTCGCGATACTAATATTATTATTATATAATTAAAATTTTACTCTTTTTTTTTTTTTTTTTTTTTTTTTTTCTGAGTGAATAAATTTATGTTTGTCCTTTTTTATCGTTAACGACTTATAAACTTACACAACAACAATTACATAATTATGTTGCAATTTTCTGTACATGACACTCTGTAAACAATATTTTTTTTTTACCAAGTAAATTACACAATTTTAAATTCAGCAGAGTGGCGCAATTTTGTGCCGCCCCTTGGCAAGACAACACAAAAATCGGGAACTAGTTTAATTCTTTACCATTAAACTAAACCAGCTGCCGTTGTTAGTAAAACTCTTACTAACAAATTACAAAACAAGTATGATATAGGAAACTGACAAGGTTTGCATAAACTTATTCACTCACTAGGTATTAGCTAAAACATCTCTTTATTGCTATTGAAATATTAATCAAACATTATTCCTGATTTTAAAGAAAGTTATTTTAGTAAATAGTGCTTTTACTGCTTCAAAGATCTTAATTATATTATTCTTGTTATATCAAAATTTATTCCTATAACTTTTGCTATTTGTAAGTTTGTAAGTAATTTTGTAAGAAGTTACTATTACTTCTTACAAAATTACAAAATATACAAATCTGATAATTTGTTCATTACATTGCGAAAGTTCTTTAAAGTTCTTTGTTACTTCTTATTAAGGGGAATTTACAAAAGTTGTGGTTTGATATCACCTGAGGTTGTTGTTGTATTCTTGGGACATCTCCAGTTGTCTTCTACGGGTTGAGTACGTTGTTCTTGGTGTATCTACATCGGGTTGATTTTTATTAACTTGAAGCTCTCGAAGATAGGTTGTTTACTTGAAGTTCCAAATGTTGTAATTTCACTTTTCTTAGTGCAGATTCTTGTAGTTCACATTTTCTTTATTTTAATTACAGTTATAGTTCTCACTTTGCAGTACTACAGTCTAGTAGTTAACTATGTTACACTTACATTTGATTTTGTTTTTAAGAGATGTGTTGGCTACCTTTTTCTATTTTATTTATATATTTTCTCACAAACTCTAGACACTACATTATTCACAATAACAAGATTTGACGCTGGATATGCTTCTAGAGAACTTACACATACGTATATGTGTACAACACCAAAACTCACGTCTACTCATTGCGACGTTCTACGGGCGAATGTGCGTACGGTTTAGGGGAGAGGGCTCAGTAAGCTAGGGCGTATTTACGCACTAAGAAAATAGTTCGTACTTTTTCTATTATTATTTATTCATTAATTAGAAGATAAATACTTTATGTTTATTTTATTATGACTTAGGGATTTCTTTATTTCTCTAGTCGCATTTTTTAATTATTTAAGTAATTATTATTATTATTCACTACTTAATACTTTTCTTAGCGTGTTGGTACTGGAAGGTTTCAAGTTGATTCAGGAATCTGGGTATAGGTAAGGGTGTATGATACTCTTACTTATTAAAATTAAAAAATTTTAATCTGTGCGATTTTTGATACATTTAAAATCGTCACATCCTCCTGCACTTACTTAACTATGAAAAACGGGGGGTGTAATAATATAATTCTAATAAACAATTATATTTCATACTGAAATTTCTCTCTCTCAGCTTATTTCTATTCATCAATCGATTATCTTATACTTATGTCACATCTAAATTCTACTACATCTACTATACAAAATACACAAAACGTAAATCTACCTTATTTTAATTCTTATATCTACTACCGGTTTTTTCTTGAATTGCTCACTCGTTTTACGGAGTTATACTCATGAGTATTTTACTAATAATAATACCGTATTGTAAGAACAATAGAATTACTTTTAGTTTACAGCGCTAAAGATTATTTTTCTTTCTTTCTTTCTCTTCATCTTCATTATACTTGTCATCAGATTTCTCATGTATAATACCATTCTCGCAGGACATTAGCTAAGGTTGATCAGGCCTCGCTTGTATTCGTACGAGGGGGTTTTGAGTTTATAGTTACCTATAGTATAGGATGTTACACAATCTTATCCTATTTCGGTATAAGTCTATACAACATATTTTATTCTTAATACTTAGATAGTATTCTAGGTTTTCTATCTTTCTCGTAGTCTTCCTTCTGTATCTTGACACGAAAAACATTTTTTTATTTGAGACAAATGACTTCTGCGAACGTAATTTTCTGTATTGGGTTCATACAGAGCTACAGTAACGGGGGTGATGAACTTACGAATTTGGTAGGGGCCACACCATCGATAAGATAGTTTCGAAGTGATCCTATCAACTGCTTTACTCATAGGATGAGTTTTATACATGACTAAATCACCTATTTTATACTTTATTAGCTTATTATTATTCTCATGATACTTCCTTGATTTCTGTAAATTAGCTCTCAGATTTGCACGAGCTTCGTTCCATATTTTTCGTATGTTATTCCCATTCACGTCGCGGGGTAATAACTCATTGATTTTCCACTTTGTGGTTAAAGGATGGTTGGGTTTGTACTTGTACAGTAAATCAAATGGTGTTGATTTATGACCTTCATGATACGCTGAATTGAATGCAAATTGTATCCACGAAATATTTTGATCCCAGGTTGTCTGGTCTTTAGCATGATAAGATATTAATGCTGATTTTAAGTTACGCAAGTATCTTTCTGCTATATTTCCTTGCGGTCTGTACTTGGTCACGGTAATATGATTTATACCTAATTTAAAACACATGTCATTAAATTCTTTCGATTTAAACTGGGGTCCATTGTCAGATATTAAGCTTAAAGGAGTGCCATAGTCTTTAAATAGTTGTTCTTGTAGAATTTTAATTGTCGTAGATGCTAATGCACGACGCATAGGATACATCCACACGAATTTAGTGAATGAGTCTACACAAATTAACAGCATAGTATTTCCGGATTTAGAGCGGGGATAAGGTCCAGAATAGTCGATGTATATTTTCGAGAAGGGAGTGGTAGGTATTTCGGAGATTAGTTTTCCGACTTGACTGGTTCTTGCTGGTTTGCTCAGCGCACAAATTTCGCATTCTTTCACGAACTTTTTATTTCACTATTCATGTTTTCCCAGTGGTATTCCTTGCGAATACGATGTATCGTTTTCCTAATTCCCATATGAGCTCCAATTGTAGATGAATGGTAGTACTCCATTAACATGGGTTTGATTATTTCCGGGGCGATTATTCTTAGTAATTTTCCGTTTGCCTTCTTAAAACAAAGTACTCTTTTACTCAAGATATATTTATCAGAGTTATTTCCTTTTTCTATTTGTTCGATTATTTTACACAATTTCGGATCTTGTTGTTGGTGATATGCTATATCCTTAAATGCAAGGGGAAAATTAGTAATTAGTGTATTAACGATAGTGGTTTCAATATTGTCTTCTCCAGATCTTGTATTGGGTAGTTGGAACATGCGGGATAGAGTATCGGCCACTACATTTTGAGTTCCACGAATATGTTGCACTTTGAACTTGTAGCAATTTAATCTTAACACCCATCGTCCGATACGACCTAATTGCTTTGGGTGATTTAATAACCATGATAAAGCTTGATTATCGGTTTCTAGTAGAAATTCTTTGTGTTCCAAAAATGGTTTGAATTTATCAAAAGCAAATACTACGGCTAAACATTCAAGTTCATAGGCTGAGAACTTCCTTTCTTGCTCGGTCAGTGTCCGGGATGCATAACTGATCGGGAGTCTAGTATTATTTATTTCCTGGTATATTACGGCTCCTAATGCTACACTTGAACTATCGGTCTGTACGATAAATGGTTTACTGAAATCCGCTAACTGCAATACAGGAGGGGATATAATACTTTCTTTAAGTGTTTCAAACGCTTCTTGATGTTGAGTAGTCCACTCGAATTTCGTTCCTTTCTTTCTTAAGGCATTCAATGGGGCTGCTATATCTGCTAAGTGGGGTATATACTTATGAAAATAATTAATCATACCTAAAAATCTAGCTATACCTTTGACTTCTCTGGGAGGTAAAAATTCTCGGATTGCGCGTGTACGTTCGGGATCGATGGTAACCTTACCTTCGGCTGATACTATGTGACCTAAAAATGAGAATTGTTTCACTGCGAAATTAACTTTACTAGGGTTTACGGTCAGTCCGGCTTTCTTTAACCGGGATAATACTTCACGCAAGTGATCAATATGTTGATCCATTGACTCACTATATACTACTATATCGTCGAGATAATGATATACAAATTTAAATTTAACATCATGGAAAATTTTTTCTAACAGTCGGCTGCATACTGAACTTCCTTGTGATATACCGAATGGTACTCTCGTAAATTGATATAGATTAAATGGGACTGCAAAAGCAGTTAAATGTTTTGATTCCTCAGCTAGTGGAATTTGATAGAATGCTTGGTTAAGATCCATTATGGTGAAGATTTTCGCTTTTGTAAATAGTGAAACGCACTGTGTATGTCTGGCAGTGGTATCGATTCAAATTCTATACTCTTATTTAGTTGTCTATAATCCACGACTAGTCTATGTTTGTCAGTTCCTTTTGGTACTAGGAATGCAGGCGATGAATATGGAGACGTTGATGGTTCAATGACGTGCTGATCAAGGAGTTTGTTAATGTGGTTTCTCATGATTTCCATCTTGGGCGGAGATAGTTTGTATGGGTGGAGTCGTATTACTTTGTTGTCACTAAGATTTATTTTATATTCAATTAAATGAGTTAATCCTAACTTGGGGGTGAGTACAGCAGAAAAATCTTTTATTAACTTTTGGATTCTTAGTCTCTCATTTCCTTTTAAATGACTTAGACTCGATTCATTAGGCTCTGAATGAATATTTGCGGTTTCACTAACAGTGTCGTTACTTAATTCGGAGTCGAACTGATATTTTTGATTACGATCAAATCTGAAAAAATATTGTTTTGCATATATATCAAGGATTAAAGCAGTTTTTCTTATAAAATCCGCGCCTAATATTAAGTTCTGTCCTAACTCTTCAGCTACTAGTAGGGGAATGTACCAAGTAAAATTCTGAATTTTTAATTTCACCGTAATACTGTGAGATATCTTTAGGTTTTGTTTATTTGCGGTGGTACACTTTATGTTCACCATTTGGCTACGTTTAATCAGTTTATGATTAGCTAATAAGGTGGCTAACTGTTTACTAATTATACTACGGGTAGATCCTGAATCAATTAAACCAAGGGTTTTCGTTGCTCCAAGGTCTATCTGTACATAGGGTAGTTGGCATATACTTGTTTTACATGCACCAATAGAGTTGCACTTCTCGATAAATTTTGTTAAATAAGGATCTCTGCGTTTATTTTTACTCATCTTTATTTGACGCTTAGTATTGTTGTTACCTTTCCTTCTGATGCTTCGGAAGACGTAGGATTTTCGGTTTCCAGCTTCACACATTTTTTGATTGGTCGGTTTTCTGTAGATAACGCTTTTGTTTACATAACTTGCTAATATGTCCGGCCTTTCCGCAGTTATAACATCTTCTTTCCTCACTTACTTCGCTCGTAGGTTGTCGGGATTTTGGTTTAGAGTATGAAACATGGGGATAGTTTTGGGTTTTATGTGTACTTACGAATCGCTTATCGCGGTAGTTTCGGGTATCATTTCCAATAGGTCTAGTTTGCAATGAATTTCTTTGTTGACTCTGGGACATAGAAACACTTCTATTCTGGTCAGAATACCAGACGTCGGACGAATGTATACAACATAGTTCTAGTTCCGTAAAAGTTGTAGGTGGCTTCACGAGTGCTAGTCGAGATCGCTCCTCGGGGGATAGTCTTACTATGATATTGTCTACTAACTGTTGTTCGCTCCATTTAACTTGTAACAATAAAGCAGATTCTCTTACTTCAGAAATATAATGAGCTAGTCTCTCGTATGTACCTTGTGCACGAAGTACTAAGTTTCGCTTCAATTCTTCGTAGATACCGGTGGGAATGAAATGTCTTATTAGTGTGGTATGAAGTTCTTCTACCGATTGATTATACCTTAGGGATTCTAACACTCTATCTTTTAATGGAGATCTACACTTAGGTAAAATAACTTGCAAAATCTGGTTATCTCTTAGTTGTTGCAGTTCCTTTAATTCTAAGATATGTTTGATAAAATTAAGGAGCTTTGTAATATTCAGCCCATCAGTGATTTGTATATTGGACAAAATACTTTCTACAGGGTGGGTTATTTTTCCATAGAGCTCGGGAGTTAAATTTATTTGGCTCATCATTCTAGGATTTTCCGCAGGTTGATTAGTCCGCGAATGAGAAGGTAATTCGTAGGTATGGGTCATATTTTCTAGTTCATTAGGGAGTGACGTAACGTTTACTGCTTGAATATTTACTTGACTACCACTTAACCGTTCCTTGAATGGATCTATATTGGATTCCTGCAGAATCTGAATTTTTGCAGTACCGTTTGGTTGTTCTTGAGTCGGCGATTGGGTAGGTGAAATATTTAATTTCGTCATTGCTTCTTCGATTTCGTCTAATCTAAACAATTCGGATCGTCTACGTAATTCGCGTATTATCTCAGGTAATTGTTTTAATGCTTCCTCGGCGAATTTTTGTACATCAGGAGGGATATCTTTATCACCGGGCCAGGTCAACAAATTGGTGATACGACGGTATAGATGCTCAATTCTTTGGGTGGTGCGTAATATTACTGCCGGGGATTTTTCATCACGCAGGGTTTGTGCGTACGAAGTTAGTTCTGTATACTTACGATAACACGTTTCTTTTTCGCTATTGAAATCTAAAACACTCAAACGACTTAATAATGAAGGTTTGTCCGGTTTATTTTCGCGTAACGTCTTGCGAAGTTCCGCGACAGTTACATTAGAGTAGGGGAGACCACGCCATAATGCTTCATATGTTAATTCGTCTTTCAACAAGAAATCGGGGTTAAATTGAGTCATTTTTGATAATAACCACTTTAAACACACAACGTATTACGAACGACAAATCTTATGTCACTTACTTTACTTCGTTTTCTCAATGTTTAAAAATAGATAACATTAATTCATTTAAACACATACACATATATCTTATTTCATATTAAGCTTCCATATGCAATCTTATCTTAATTAATCAACATAACTTATTTCACAACAATTAAATTCTCAGTATTGACATATATAATTAATCAAAACAAAACGATAATACTATTTTAGTAGAGAGAAATTTCATATACGGAAAGTTCATTGATTTAACAAACAGCACAAAGAATCAGCTGTTTTGGGGTGTCGTCTAGTTGCATAGGGTGGTAATTCAGAACAATACAAAAACAGGAAAGAGCTTGTCTAACGTGGCTGTTTGCTTTAGGGAGGAGGGGTTATGAATGAGATGGGTTCTTACAAAGGGGAGAGTTTACATTCCTCAACACATATTTAACATGAACCAACTGGCTTGGAATTGACTTGTTTGGAATGGTTTCCCTACCAGCTATTACTTGCTTAACACGGCAAACTCGCGATACTAATATTATTATTATATAATTAAAATTTTACTCTTTTTTTTTTTTTTTTTTTTTTTTTTTCTGAGTGAATAAATTTATGTTTGTCCTTTTTTATCGTTAACGACTTATAAACTTACACAACAACAATTACATAATTATGTTGCAATTTTCTGTACATGACACTCTGTAAACAATATTTTTTTTTTACCAAGTAAATTACACAATTTTAAATTCAGCAGAGTGGCGCAATTTTGTGCCGCCCCTTGGCAAGACAACACAAAAATCGGGAACTAGTTTAATTCTTTACCATTAAACTAAACCAGCTGCCGTTGTTAGTAAAACTCTTACTAACAAATTACAAAACAAGTATGATATAGGAAACTGACAAGGTTTGCATAAACTTATTCACTCACTAGGTATTAGCTAAAACATCTCTTTATTGCTATTGAAATATTAATCAAACATTATTCCTGATTTTAAAGAAAGTTATTTTAGTAAATAGTGCTTTTACTGCTTCAAAGATCTTAATTATATTATTCTTGTTATATCAAAATTTATTCCTATAACTTTTGCTATTTGTAAGTTTGTAAGTAATTTTGTAAGAAGTTACTATTACTTCTTACAAAATTACAAAATATACAAATCTGATAATTTGTTCATTACATTGCGAAAGTTCTTTAAAGTTCTTTGTTACTTCTTATTAAGGGGAATTTACAAAAGTTGTGGTTTGATATCACCTGAGGTTGTTGTTGTATTCTTGGGACATCTCCAGTTGTCTTCTACGGGTTGAGTACGTTGTTCTTGGTGTATCTACATCGGGTTGATTTTTATTAACTTGAAGCTCTCGAAGATAGGTTGTTTACTTGAAGTTCCAAATGTTGTAATTTCACTTTTCTTAGTGCAGATTCTTGTAGTTCACATTTTCTTTATTTTAATTACAGTTATAGTTCTCACTTTGCAGTACTACAGTCTAGTAGTTAACTATGTTACACTTACATTTGATTTTGTTTTTAAGAGATGTGTTGGCTACCTTTTTCTATTTTATTTATATATTTTCTCACAAACTCTAGACACTACATTATTCACAATAACAAGATTTCACGCTGGATATGCTTCTAGAGAACTTACACATACGTATATGTGTACAACACCAAAACTCACGTCTACTCATTGCGACGTTCTACGGCCGAATGTGCGTACGGTTTAGGGGAGAGGGCTCAGTAAGCTAGGGCGTATTTACGCACTAAGAAAATAGTTCGTACTTTTTCTATTATTATTTATTCATTAATTAGAAGATAAATACTTGATGTTTATTTTATTATGACTTAGGGATTTCTTTATTTCTCTAGTCGCATTTTTTAATTATTTAAGTAATTATTATTATTATTCACTACTTAATACTTTTCTTAGCGTGTTGGTACTGGAAGGTTTCAAGTTGATTCAGGAATCTGGGTATAGGTAAGGGTGTATGATACTCTTACTTATTAAAATTAAAAAATTTTAATCTGTGCGATTTTTGATACATTTAAAATCGTCACATCCTCCTGCACTTACTTAACTATGAAAAACGGGGGGTGTAATAATATAATTCTAATAAACAATTATATTTCATACTGAAATTTCTCTCTCTCAGCTTATTTCTATTCATCAATCGATTATCTTATACTTATGTCACATCTAAATTCTACTACATCTACTATACAAAATACACAAAACGTAAATCTACCTTATTTTAATTCTTATATCTACTACCGGTTTTTTCTTGAATTGCTCACTCGTTTTACGGAGTTATACTCATGAGTATTTTACTAATAATAATACCGTATTGTAAGAACAATAGAATTACTTTTAGTTTACAGCGCTAAAGATTATTTTTCTTTCTTTCTTTCTCTTCATCTTCATTATACTTGTCATCAGATTTCTCATGTATAATACCATTCTCGCAGGACATTAGCTAAGGTTGATCAGGCCTCGCTTGTATTCGTACGAGGGGGTTTTGAGTTTATAGTTACCTATAGTATAGGATGTTACACAATCTTATCCTATTTCGGTATAAGTCTATACAACATATTTTATTCTTAATACTTAGATAGTATTCTAGGTTTTCTATCTTTCTCGTAGTCTTCCTTCTGTATCTTGACACGAAAAACATTTTTTTATTTGAGACAAATGACTTCTGCGAACGTAATTTTCTGTATTGGGTTCATACAGAGCTACAGTAACGGGGGTGATGAACTTACGAATTTGGTAGGGGCCACACCATCGATAAGATAGTTTCGAAGTGATCCTATCAACTGCTTTACTCATAGGATGAGTTTTATACATGACTAAATCACCTATTTTATACTTTATTAGCTTATTATTATTCTCATGATACTTCCTTGATTTCTGTAAATTAGCTCTCAGATTTGCACGAGCTTCGTTCCATATTTTTCGTATGTTATTCCCATTCACGTCGCGGGGTAATAACTCATTGATTTTCCACTTTGTGGTTAAAGGATGGTTGGGTTTGTACTTGTACAGTAAATCAAATGGTGTTGATTTATGACCTTCATGATACGCTGAATTGAATGCAAATTGTATCCACGAAATATTTTGATCCCAGGTTGTCTGGTCTTTAGCATGATAAGATATTAATGCTGATTTTAAGTTACGCAAGTATCTTTCTGCTATATTTCCTTGCGGTCTGTACTCGGTCACGGTAATATGATTTATACCTAATTTAAAACACATGTCATTAAATTCTTTCGATTTAAACTGGGGTCCATTGTCAGATATTAAGCTTAAAGGAGTGCCATAGTCTTTAAATAGTTGTTCTTGTAGAATTTTAATTGTCGTAGATGCTAATGCACGACGCATAGGATACATCCACACGAATTTAGTGAATGAGTCTACACAAATTAACAGCATAGTATTTCCGGATTTAGAGCGGGGATAAGGTCCAGAATAGTCGATGTATATTTTCGAGAAGGGAGTGGTAGGTATTTCGGAGATTAGTTTTCCGACTTGACTGGTTCTTGCTGGTTTGCTCAGCGCACAAATTTCGCATTCTTTCACGAACTTTTTATTTCACTATTCATGTTTTCCCAGTGGTATTCCTTGCGAATACGATGTATCGTTTTCCTAATTCCCATATGAGCTCCAATTGTAGATGAATGGTAGTACTCCATTAACATGGGTTTGATTATTTCCGGGGCGATTATTCTTAGTAATTTTCCGTTTGCCTTCTTAAAACAAAGTACTCTTTTACTCAAGATATATTTATCAGAGTTATTTCCTTTTTCTATTTGTTCGATTATTTTACACAATTTCGGATCTTGTTGGTGATATGCTATATCCTTAAATGCAAGGGGAAAATTAGTAATTAGTGTATTAACGATAGTGGTTTCAATATTGTCTTCTCCAGATCTTGTATTGGGTAGTTGGAACATGCGGGATAGAGTATCGGCCACTACATTTTGAGTTCCACGAATATGTTGCACTTTGAACTTGTAGCAATTTAATCTTAACACCCATCGTCCGATACGACCTAATTGCTTTGGGTGATTTAATAACCATGATAAAGCTTGATTATCGGTTTCTAGTAGAAATTCTTTGTGTTCCAAAAATGGTTTGAATTTATCAAAAGCAAATACTACGGCTAAACATTCAAGTTCATAGGCTGAGAACTTCCTTTCTTGCTCGGTCAGTGTCCGGGATGCATAACTGATCGGGAGTCTAGTATTATTTATTTCCTGGTATATTACGGCTCCTAATGCTACACTTGAACTATCGGTCTGTACGATAAATGGTTTACTGAAATCCGCTAACTGCAATACAGGAGGGGATATAATACTTTCTTTAAGTGTTTCAAACGCTTCTTGATGTTGAGTAGTCCACTCGAATTTCGTTCCTTTCTTTCTTAAGGCATTCAATGGGGCTGCTATATCTGCTAAGTGGGGTATATACTTATGAAAATAATTAATCATACCTAAAAATCTAGCTATACCTTTGACTTCTCTGGGAGGTAAAAATTCTCGGATTGCGCGTGTACGTTCGGGATCGATGGTAACCTTACCTTCGGCTGATACTATGTGACCTAAAAATGAGAATTGTTTCACTGCGAAATTAACTTTACTAGGGTTTACGGTCAGTCCGGCTTTCTTTAACCGGGATAATACTTCACGCAAGTGATCAATATGTTGATCCATTGACTCACTATATACTACTATATCGTCGAGATAATGATATACAAATTTAAATTTAACATCATGGAAAATTTTTTCTAACAGTCGGCTGCATACTGAACTTCCTTGTGATATACCGAATGGTACTCTCGTAAATTGATATAGATTAAATGGGACTGCAAAAGCAGTTAAATGTTTTGATTCCTCAGCTAGTGGAATTTGATAGAATGCTTGGTTAAGATCCATTATGGTGAAGATTTTCGCTTTTGTAAAATAGTGAAACGCACTGTGTATGTCTGGCAGTGGTATCGATTCAAATTCTATACTCTTATTTAGTTGTCTATAATCCACGACTAGTCTATGTTTGTCAGTTCCTTTTGGTACTAGGAATGCAGGCGATGAATATGGAGACGTTGATGGTTCAATGACGTGCTGATCAAGGAGTTTGTTAATGTGGTTTCTCATGATTTCCATCTTGGGCGGAGATAGTTTGTATGGGTGGAGTCGTATTACTTTGTTGTCACTAAGATTTATTTTATATTCAATTAAATGAGTTAATCCTAACTTGGGGGTGAGTACAGCAGAAAAATCTTTTATTAACTTTTGGATTCTTAGTCTCTCATTTCCTTTTAAATGACTTAGACTCGATTCATTAGGCTCTGAATGAATATTTGCGGTTTCACTAACAGTGTCGTTACTTAATTCGGAGTCGAACTGATATTTTTGATTACGATCAAATCTGAAAAAATATTGTTTTGCATATATATCAAGGATTAAAGCAGTTTTTCTTATAAAATCCGCGCCTAATATTAAGTTCTGTCCTAACTCTTCAGCTACTAGTAGGGGAATGTACCAAGTAAAATTCTGAATTTTTAATTTCACCGTAATACTGTGAGATATCTTTAGGTTTTGTTTATTTGCGGTGGTACACTTTATGTTCACCATTTGGCTACGTTTAATCAGTTTATGATTAGCTAATAAGGTGGCTAACTGTTTACTAATTATACTACGGGTAGATCCTGAATCAATTAAACCAAGGGTTTTCGTTGCTCCAAGGTCTATCTGTACATAGGGTAGTTGGCATATACTTGTTTTACATGCACCAATAGAGTTGCACTTCTCGATAAATTTTGTTAAATAAGGATCTCTGCGTTTGTTTTTACTCATCTTTATTTGACGCTTAGTATTGTTGTTACCTTTCCTTCTGATGCTTCGGAAGACGTAGGATTTTCGGTCTTCCAGCTTCACACATTTTTTGATTGGTCGGTTTTCTGTAGATAACGCTTTTGTTTACATAACTTGCTAATATGTCCGGCCTTTCCGCAGTTATAACATCTTCTTTCCTCACTTACTTCGCTCGTAGGTTGTCGGGATTTTGGTTTAGAGTATGAAACATGGGGATAGTTTTGGGTTTTATGTGTACTTACGAATCGCTTATCGCGGTAGTTTCGGGTATCATTTCCAATAGGTCTAGTTTGCAATGAATTTCTTTGTTGACTCTGGGACATAGAAACACTTCTATTCTGGTCAGAATACCAGACGTCGGACGAATGTATACAACATAGTTCTAGTTCCGTAAAAGTTGTAGGTGGCTTCACGAGTGCTAGTCGAGATCGCTCCTCGGGGGATAGTCTTACTATGATATTGTCTACTAACTGTTGTTCGCTCCATTTAACTTGTAACAATAAAGCAGATTCTCTTACTTCAGAAATATAATGAGCTAGTCTCTCGTATGTACCTTGTGCACGAAGTACTAAGTTTCGCTTCAATTCTTCGTAGATACCGGTGGGAATGAAATGTCTTATTAGTGTGGTATGAAGTTCTTCTACCGATTGATTATACCTTAGGGATTCTAACACTCTATCTTTTAATGGAGATCTACACTTAGGTAAAATAACTTGCAAAATCTGGTTATCTCTTAGTTGTTGCAGTTCCTTTAATTCTAAGATATGTTTGATAAAATTAAGGAGCTTTGTAATATTCAGCCCATCAGTGATTTGTATATTGGACAAAATACTTTCTACAGGGTGGGTTATTTTTCCATAGAGCTCGGGAGTTAAATTTATTTGGCTCATCATTCTAGGATTTTCCGCAGGTTGATTAGTCCGCGAATGAGAACTTAATTCGTAGGTATGGGTCATATTTTCTAGTTCATTAGGGAGTGACGTAACGTTTACTGCTTGAATATTTACTTGACTACCACTTAACCGTTCCTTGAATGGATCTATATTGGATTCCTGCAGAATCTGAATTTTTGCAGTACCGTTTGGTTGTTCTTGAGTCGGCGATTGGGTAGGTGAAATATTTAATTTCGTCATTGCTTCTTCGATTTCGTCTAATCTAAACAATTCGGATCGTCTACGTAATTCGCGTATTATCTCAGGTAATTGTTTTAATGCTTCCTCGGCGAATTTTTGTACATCAGGAGGGATATCTTTATCACCGGGCCAGGTCAACAAATTGGTGATACGACGGTATAGATGCTCAATTCTTTGGGTGGTGCGTAATATTACTGCCGGGGATTTTTCATCACGCAGGGTTTGTGCGTACGAAGTTAGTTCTGTATACTTACGATAACACGTTTCTTTTTCGCTATTGAAATCTAAAACACTCAAACGACTTAATAATGAAGGTTTGTCCGGTTTATTTTCGCGTAACGTCTTGCGAAGTTCCGCGACAGTTACATTAGAGTAGGGGAGACCACGCCATAATGCTTCATATGTTAATTCGTCTTTCAACAAGAAATCGGGGTTAAATTGAGTCATTTTTGATAATAACCACTTTAAACACACAACGTATTACGAACGACAAATCTTATGTCACTTACTTTACTTCGTTTTCTCAATGTTTACAAATAGATAACATTAATTCATTTAAACACATACACATATATCTTATTTCATATTAAGCTTCCATATGCAATCTTATCTTAATTAATCAACATAACTTATTTCACAACAATTAAATTCTCAGTATTGACATATATAATTAATCAAAACAAAACGATAATACTATTTTAGTAGAGAGAAATTTCATATACGGAAAGTTCATTGATTTAACAAACAGCACAAAGAATCAGCTGTTTTGGGGTGTCGTCTAGTTGCATAGGGTGGTAATTCAGAACAATACAAAAACAGGAAAGAGCTTGTCTAACGTGGCTGTTTGCTTTAGGGAGGAGGGGTTATGAATGAGATGGGTTCTTACAAAGGGGAGAGTTTACATTCCTCAACACATATTTAACATGAACCAACTGGCTTGGAATTGACTTGTTTGGAATGGTTTCCCTACCAGCTATTACTTGCTTAACACGGCAAACTCGCGATACTAATATTATTATTATATAATTAAAATTTTACTCTTTTTTTTTTTTTTTTTTTTTTTTTCTGAGTGAATAAATTTATGTTTGTCCTTTTTTATCGTTAACGACTTATAAACTTACACAACAACAATTACATAATTATGTTGCAATTTTCTGTACATGACACTCTGTAAACAATATTTTTTTTTTACCAAGTAAATTACACAATTTTAAATTCAGCAGAGTGGCGCAATTTTGTGCCGCCCCTTGGCAAGACAACACAAAAATCGGGAACTAGTTTAATTCTTTACCATTAAACTAAACCAGCTGCCGTTGTTAGTAAAACTCTTACTAACAAATTACAAAACAAGTATGATATAGGAAACTGACAAGGTTTGCATAAACTTATTCACTCACTAGGTATTAGCTAAAACATCTCTTTATTGCTATTGAAATATTAATCAAACATTATTCCTGATTTTAAAGAAAGTTATTTTAGTAAATAGTGCTTTTACTGCTTCAAAGATCTTAATTATATTATTCTTGTTATATCAAAATTTATTCCTATAACTTTTGCTTTTAATACCACGGATCCGGGTCTCAATTTTCTCAAAATTATTAATTTATCAATATATACATTACGGTTACTATTACTTCTTACAAAATTACAAAATATACAAATCTGATAATTTGTTCATTACATTGCGAAAGTTCTTTAAAGTTCTTTGTTACTTCTTATTAAGGGGAATTTACAAAAGTTGTGGTTTGACATCACCTGAGGTTGTTGTATTCTTGGGACATCTCCAGTTGTCTTCTACGGGTTGAGTACGTTGTTCTTGGTGTATCTACATCGGGTTGATTTTTATTAACTTGAAGCTCTCGAAGATAGGTTGTTTACTTGAAGTTCCAAATGTTGTAATTTCACTTTTCTTAGTGCAGATTCTTGTAGTTCACATTTTCTTTATTTTAATTACAGTTATAGTTCTCACTTTGCAGTACTACAGTCTAGTAGTTAACTATGTTACACTTACATTTGATTTTGTTTTTAAGAGATGTGTTGGCTACCTTTTTCTATTTTATTTATATATTTTCTCACAAACTCTAGACACTACATTATTCACAATAACAAGATTTCACGCTGGATATGCTTCTAGAGAACTTACACATACGTATATGTGTACAACACCAAAACTCACGTCTACTCATTGCGACGTTCTACGGCCGAATGTGCGTACGGTTTAGGGGAGAGGGCTCAGTAAGCTAGGGCGTATTTACGCACTAAGAAAATAGTTCGTACTTTTTCTATTATTATTTATTCATTAATTAGAAGATAAATACTTTATGTTTATTTTATTATGACTTAGGGATTTCTTTATTTCTCTAGTCGCATTTTTTAATTATTTAAGTAATTATTATTATTATTCACTACTTAATACTTTTCTTAGCGTGTTGGTACTGGAAGGTTTCAAGTTGATTCAGGAATCTGGGTATAGGTAAGGGTGTATGATACTCTTACTTATTAAAATTAAAAAATTTTAATCTGTGCGATTTTTGATACATTTAAAATCGTCACATCCTCCTGCACTTACTTAACTATGAAAAACGGGGGGTGTAATAATATAATTCTAATAAACAATTATATTTCATACTGAAATTTCTCTCTCTCAGCTTATTTCTATTCATCAATCGATTATCTTATACTTATGTCACATCTAAATTCTACTACATCTACTATACAAAATACACAAAACGTAAATCTACCTTATTTTAATTCTTATATCTACTACCGGTTTTTTCTTGAATTGCTCACTCGTTTTACGGAGTTATACTCATGAGTATTTTACTAATAATAATACCGTATTGTAAGAACAATAGAATTACTTTTAGTTTACAGCGCTAAAGATTATTTTTCTTTCTTTCTTTCTTTCTCTTCATCTTCATTATACTTGTCATCAGATTTCTCATGTATAATACCATTCTCGCAGGACATTAGCTAAGGTTGATCAGGCCTCGCTTGTATTCGTACGAGGGGGTTTTGAGTTTATAGTTACCTATAGTATAGGATGTTACACAATCTTATCCTATTTCGGTATAAGTCTATACAACATATTTTATTCTTAATACTTAGATAGTATTCTAGGTTTTCTATCTTTCTCGTAGTCTTCCTTCTGTATCTTGACACGAAAAACATTTTTTTATTTGAGACAAATGACTTCTGCGAACGTAATTTTCTGTATTGGGTTCATACAGAGCTACAGTAACGGGGGTGATGAACTTACGAATTTGGTAGGGGCCACACCATCGATAAGATAGTTTCGAAGTGATCCTATCAACTGCTTTACTCATAGGATGAGTTTTATACATGACTAAATCACCTATTTTATACTTTATTAGCTTATTATTATTCTCATGATACTTCCTTGATTTCTGTAAATTAGCTCTCAGATTTGCACGAGCTTCGTTCCATATTTTTCGTATGTTATTCCCATTCACGTCGCGGGGTAATAACTCATTGATTTTCCACTTTGTGGTTAAAGGATGGTTGGGTTTGTACTTGTACAGTAAATCAAATGGTGTTGATTTATGACCTTCATGATACGCTGAATTGAATGCAAATTGTATCCACGAAATATTTTGATCCCAGGTTGTCTGGTCTTTAGCATGATAAGATATTAATGCTGATTTTAAGTTACGCAAGTATCTTTCTGCTATATTTCCTTGCGGTCTGTACTCGGTCACGGTAATATGATTTATACCTAATTTAAAACACATGTCATTAAATTCTTTCGATTTAAACTGGGGTCCATTGTCAGATATTAAGCTTAAAGGAGTGCCATAGTCTTTAAATAGTTGTTCTTGTAGAATTTTAATTGTCGTAGATGCTAATGCACGACGCATAGGATACATCCACACGAATTTAGTGAATGAGTCTACACAAATTAACAGCATAGTATTTCCGGATTTAGAGCGGGGATAAGGTCCAGAATAGTCGATGTATATTTTCGAGAAGGGAGTGGTAGGTATTTCGGAGATTAGTTTTCCGACTTGACTGGTTCTTGCTGGTTTGCTCAGCGCACAAATTTCGCATTCTTTCACGAACTTTTTATTTCACTATTCATGTTTTCCCAGTGGTATTCCTTGCGAATACGATGTATCGTTTTCCTAATTCCCATATGAGCTCCAATTGTAGATGAATGGTAGTACTCCATTAACATGGGTTTGATTATTTCCGGGGCGATTATTCTTAGTAATTTTCCGTTTGCCTTCTTAAAACAAAGTACTCTTTTACTCAAGATATATTTATCAGAGTTATTTCCTTTTTCTATTTGTTCGATTATTTTACACAATTTCGGATCTTGTTGTTGGTGATATGCTATATCCTTAAATGCAAGGGGAAAATTAGTAATTAGTGTATTAACGATAGTGGTTTCAATATTGTCTTCTCCAGATCTTGTATTGGGTAGTTGGAACATGCGGGATAGAGTATCGGCCACTACATTTTGAGTTCCACGAATATGTTGCACTTTGAACTTGTAGCAATTTAATCTTAACACCCATCGTCCGATACGACCTAATTGCTTTGGGTGATTTAATAACCATGATAAAGCTTGATTATCGGTTTCTAGTAGAAATTCTTTGTGTTCCAAAAATGGTTTGAATTTATCAAAAGCAAATACTACGGCTAAACATTCAAGTTCATAGGCTGAGAACTTCCTTTCTTGCTCGGTCAGTGTCCGGGATGCATAACTGATCGGGAGTCTAGTATTATTTATTTCCTGGTATATTACGGCTCCTAATGCTACACTTGAACTATCGGTCTGTACGATAAATGGTTTACTGAAATCCGCTAACTGCAATACAGGAGGGGATATAATACTTTCTTTAAGTGTTTCAAACGCTTCTTGATGTTGAGTAGTCCACTCGAATTTCGTTCCTTTCTTTCTTAAGGCATTCAATGGGGCTGCTATATCTGCTAAGTGGGGTATATACTTATGAAAATAATTAATCATACCTAAAAATCTAGCTATACCTTTGACTTCTCTGGGAGGTAAAAATTCTCGGATTGCGCGTGTACGTTCGGGATCGATGGTAACCTTACCTTCGGCTGATACTATGTGACCTAAAAATGAGAATTGTTTCACTGCGAAATTAACTTTACTAGGGTTTACGGTCAGTCCGGCTTTCTTTAACCGGGATAATACTTCACGCAAGTGATCAATATGTTGATCCATTGACTCACTATATACTACTATATCGTCGAGATAATGATATACAAATTTAAATTTAACATCATGGAAAATTTTTTCTAACAGTCGGCTGCATACTGAACTTCCTTGTGATATACCGAATGGTACTCTCGTAAATTGATATAGATTAAATGGGACTGCAAAAGCAGTTAAATGTTTTGATTTCTCAGCTAGTGGAATTTGATAGAATGCTTGGTTAAGATCCATTATGGTGAAGATTTTCGCTTTTGTAAAATAGTGAAACGCACTGTGTATGTCTGGCAGTGGTATCGATTCAAATTCTATACTCTTATTTAGTTGTCTATAATCCACGACTAGTCTATGTTTGTCAGTTCCTTTTGGTACTAGGAATGCAGGCGATGAATATGGAGACGTTGATGGTTCAATGACGTGCTGATCAAGGAGTTTGTTAATGTGGTTTCTCATGATTTCCATCTTGGGCGGAGATAGTTTGTATGGGTGGAGTCGTATTACTTTGTTGTCACTAAGATTTATTTTATATTCAATTAAATGAGTTAATCCTAACTTGGGGGTGAGTACAGCAGAAAAATCTTTTATTAACTTTTGGATTCTTAGTCTCTCATTTCCTTTTAAATGACTTAGACTCGATTCATTAGGCTCTGAATGAATATTTGCGGTTTCACTAACAGTGTCGTTACTTAATTCGGAGTCGAACTGATATTTTTGATTACGATCAAATCTGAAAAAATATTGTTTTGCATATATATCAAGGATTAAAGCAGTTTTTCTTATAAAATCCGCGCCTAATATTAAGTTCTGTCCTAACTCTTCAGCTACTAGTAGGGGAATGTACCAAGTAAAATTCTGAATTTTTAATTTCACCGTAATACTGTGAGATATCTTTAGGTTTTGTTTATTTGCGGTGGTACACTTTATGTTCACCATTTGGCTACGTTTAATCAGTTTATGATTAGCTAATAAGGTGGCTAACTGTTTACTAATTATACTACGGGTAGATCCTGAATCAATTAAACCAAGGGTTTTCGTTGCTCCAAGGTCTATCTGTACATAGGGTAGTTGGCATATACTTGTTTTACATGCACCAATAGAGTTGCACTTCTCGATAAATTTTGTTAAATAAGGATCTCTGCGTTTATTTTTACTCATCTTTATTTGACGCTTAGTATTGTTGTTACCTTTCCTTCTGATGCTTCGGAAGACGTAGGATTTTCGGTTTCCAGCTTCACACATTTTTTGATTGGTCGGTTTTCTGTAGATAACGCTTTTGTTTACATAACTTGCTAATATGTCCGGCCTTTCCGCAGTTATAACATCTTCTTTCCTCACTTACTTCGCTCGTAGGTTGTCGGGATTTTGGTTTAGAGTATGAAACATGGGGATAGTTTTGGGTTTTATGTGTACTTACGAATCGCTTATCGCGGTAGTTTCGGGTATCATTTCCAATAGGTCTAGTTTGCAATGAATTTCTTTGTTGACTCTGGGACATAGAAACACTTCTATTCTGGTCAGAATACCAGACGTCGGACGAATGTATACAACATAGTTCTAGTTCCGTAAAAGTTGTAGGTGGCTTCACGAGTGCTAGTCGAGATCGCTCCTCGGGGGATAGTCTTACTATGATATTGTCTACTAACTGTTGTTCGCTCCATTTAACTTGTAACAATAAAGCAGATTCTCTTACTTCAGAAATATAATGAGCTAGTCTCTCGTATGTACCTTGTGCACGAAGTACTAAGTTTCGCTTCAATTCTTCGTAGATACCGGTGGGAATGAAATGTCTTATTAGTGTGGTATGAAGTTCTTCTACCGATTGATTATACCTTAGGGATTCTAACACTCTATCTTTTAATGGAGATCTACACTTAGGTAAAATAACTTGCAAAATCTGGTTATCTCTTAGTTGTTGCAGTTCCTTTAATTCTAAGATATGTTTGATAAAATTAAGGAGCTTTGTAATATTCAGCCCATCAGTGATTTGTATATTGGACAAAATACTTTCTACAGGGTGGGTTATTTTTCCATAGAGCTCGGGAGTTAAATTTATTTGGCTCATCATTCTAGGATTTTCCGCAGGTTGATTAGTCCGCGAATGAGAAGGTAATTCGTAGGTATGGGTCATATTTTCTAGTTCATTAGGGAGTGACGTAACGTTTACTGCTTGAATATTTACTTGACTACCACTTAACCGTTCCTTGAATGGATCTATATTGGATTCCTGCAGAATCTGAATTTTTGCAGTACCGTTTGGTTGTTCTTGAGTCGGCGATTGGGTAGGTGAAATATTTAATTTCGTCATTGCTTCTTCGATTTCGTCTAATCTAAACAATTCGGATCGTCTACGTAATTCGCGTATTATCTCAGGTAATTGTTTTAATGCTTCCTCGGCGAATTTTTGTACATCAGGAGGGATATCTTTATCACCGGGCCAGGTCAACAAATTGGTGATACGACGGTATAGATGCTCAATTCTTTGGGTGGTGCGTAATATTACTGCCGGGGATTTTTCATCACGCAGGGTTTGTGCGTACGAAGTTAGTTCTGTATACTTACGATAACACGTTTCTTTTTCGCTATTGAAATCTAAAACACTCAAACGACTTAATAATGAAGGTTTGTCCGGTTTATTTTCGCGTAACGTCTTGCGAAGTTCCGCGACAGTTACATTAGAGTAGGGGAGACCACGCCATAATGCTTCATATGTTAATTCGTCTTTCAACAAGAAATCGGGGTTAAATTGAGTCATTTTTGATAATAACCACTTTAAACACACAACGTATTACGAACGACAAATCTTATGTCACTTACTTTACTTCGTTTTCTCAATGTTTAAAAATAGATAACATTAATTCATTTAAACACATACACATATATCTTATTTCATATTAAGCTTCCATATGCAATCTTATCTTAATTAATCAACATAACTTATTTCACAACAATTAAATTCTCAGTATTGACATATATAATTAATCAAAACAAAACGATAATACTATTTTAGTAGAGAGAAATTTCATATACGGAAAGTTCATTGATTTAACAAACAGCACAAAGAATCAGCTGTTTTGGGGTGTCGTCTAGTTGCATAGGGTGGTAATTCAGAACAATACAAAAACAGGAAAGAGCTTGTCTAACGTGGCTGTTTGCTTTAGGGAGGAGGGGTTATGAATGAGATGGGTTCTTACAAAGGGGAGAGTTTACATTCCTCAACACATATTTAACATGAACCAACTGGCTTGGAATTGACTTGTTTGGAATGGTTTCCCTACCAGCTATTACTTGCTTAACACGGCAAACTCGCGATACTAATATTATTATTATATAATTAAAATTTTACTCTTTTTTTTTTTTTTTTTTTTTTCTGAGTGAATAAATTTATGTTTGTCCTTTTTTATCGTTAACGACTTATAAACTTACACAACAACAATTACATAATTATGTTGCAATTTTCTGTACATGACACTCTGTAAACAATATTTTTTTTTTACCAAGTAAATTACACAATTTTAAATTCAGCAGAGTGGCGCAATTTTGTGCCGCCCCTTGGCAAGACAACACAAAAATCGGGAACTAGTTTAATTCTTTACCATTAAACTAAACCAGCTGCCGTTGTTAGTAAAACTCTTACTAACAAATTACAAAACAAGTATGATATAGGAAACTGACAAGGTTTGCATAAACTTATTCACTCACTAGGTATTAGCTAAAACATCTCTTTATTGCTATTGAAATATTAATCAAACATTATTCCTGATTTTAAAGAAAGTTATTTTAGTAAATAGTGCTTTTACTACTTCAAAGATCTTAATTATATTATTCTTGTTATATCAAAATTTATTCCTATAACTTTTGCTTTTAATACCACGGATCCGGGTCTCAATTTTCTCAAAATTATTAATTTATCAATATATACATTACGGTTACTATTACTTCTTACAAAATTACAAAATATACAAATCTGATAATTTGTTCATTACATTGCGAAAGTTCTTTAAAGTTCTTTGTTACTTCTTATTAAGGGGAATTTACAAAAGTTGTGGTTTGATATCACCTGAGGTTGTTGTTGTATTCTTGGGACATCTCCAGTTGTCTTCTACGGGTTGAGTACGTTGTTCTTGGTGTATCTACATCGGGTTGATTTTTATTAACTTGAAGCTCTCGAAGATAGGTTGTTTACTTGAAGTTCCAAATGTTGTAATTTCACTTTTCTTAGTGCAGATTCTTGTAGTTCACATTTTCTTTATTTTAATTACAGTTATAGTTCTCACTTTGCAGTACTACAGTCTAGTAGTTAACTATGTTACACTTACATTTGATTTTGTTTTTAAGAGATGTGTTGGCTACCTTTTTCTATTTTATTTATATATTTTCTCACAAACTCTAGACACTACATTATTCACAATAACAAGATTTCATGCTGGATATGCTTCTAGAGAACTTACACATACGTATATGTGTACAACACCAAAACTCATGTCTACTCATTGCGACGTTCTACGGCCGAATGTGCGTACGGTTTAGGGGAGAGGGCTCAGTAAGCTAGGGCGTATTTACGCACTAAGAAAATAGTTCGTACTTTTTCTATTATTATTTATTCATTAATTAGAAGATAAATACTTGATGTTTATTTTATTATGACTTAGGGATTTCTTTATTTCTCTAGTCGCATTTTTTAATTATTTAAGTAATTATTATTATTATTCACTACTTAATACTTTTCTTAGCGTGTTGGTACTGGAAGGTTTCAAGTTGATTCAGGAATCTGGGTATAGGTAAGGGTGTATGATACTCTTACTTATTAAAATTAAAAAATTTTAATCTGTGCGATTTTTGATACATTTAAAATCGTCACAATATAAAAGATGTCTTTTTCAGTAAAGTAAGTGATATAATAGAGGAAAGTGGAAGCATAAGAGGAGTTATCAGAGCTGGAGATTTGAATGGCAGAACTGGAAAACAAATGGACAGTCAAATCATAGGAACTTTTGGAGAAGACGTTATAAATGACAATGGAAACAGATTGGTTGACATTTGTGAACAGCGTTCCTTAAGAATTTTAAATGGGTTTTATCAACATAAAGAAATACACAAATATTGTAATATAACCGTTTACGGGGTGTTAATGACTGTTTATTTTGTTTTAAAATTTCAATAACTTTTAGTTTAGTTTATTATTTTTAATGATTTATTTAATTCAATTCAATCTAACATTGAATCCAATGTAAATAAATCCGATGAATGCACTGGAAGTTAGTTAGCAAAGTCGTTTCAACTTCAGTTAATTTATTTTAAGTTGTTATTCTTCCGTCGACTAAGCGAAATGGTGACGTAGATTCCTCGCTGAAAGCATAAATATTTTGTAAGAATGATCACTTACTTGCGGTGAGTCTTGCCGATCTTGCAGGGTCGATGTAGCAATCTAATCTGTAGATTGACCTACCGTATTCAAATTCGCCACGGCATGTCAGGCTATCCAATAAGAGTCGTTCACCTATCCTGTAAGCCTAGTCTATTGAAATGAACTAACTGACTCCGTTTGCTCGTATAAAATGATAATTTATTCTGTTTAACACTCCTCTCTAATGACCTAAAGTATCATTAATTATTTTAATTCAAAATTAAATAACATGAGTTGTTTGTTTTATAAAATTTGTCTCAGGGTGGTAAAACTGATTTACAATATCAGTGTATGGTTAGAATGCTTTTTGGTTAAAATAAGTTAATTCATATGTGGGTTCTTTTAGCTTGCAGAATACCAAATTATTTACTAGAACTCTTATTCTACCGTTATTAGGCAGTTTGAAGACGATTACAATTCAATCATCTCTTAATGATTAACATAATTCAAAATTATAACCATGCCTGCTTTGGACATTTTAGGTTAACAAAATTATTCGTCAATCGACAATAAATGATTTAAAGAACGTTTGTTAACGTTAAAATAACTCTTGATAAGACATTTAAAATGTGAACAATAAAATAATATTTTGAAACAGTGTTGTTGAATGGAACATCTGAATCATCATTTGACTCTACAAAAAGGTAATTGTATAGTTGTAAGTATTTAGGTAGCTTGACAACTTTAGTTTCTTATTCATAATAGACATAAACATTTAAATAATAATAGTAGTAGACTCTTCCTAAATTACAAAACATAAATAGCATTGGAATTTTTCATTAACTTTCGTTAATTGTTTCATACAGTTGACAATTCTCAATCGTTTATGAATGCTTGTTGGTTTGATCTATGTTTAGTAAACAACAACTTTAATCAGGTGTGGTTATATCACACTCAGTATTTATACATAATAAATGATTGATCGTTTGCAAAATTCTTAAAAATAGAATATTCAAATTAAGTTGAGGATTGTCATTAATACTGTTGATTGTATAATATTAATAATGCACCTTAATCTACATACTTTATTTACACACATTATTGGAATGTGGTTCAATTATATCGTCTTTCAAATTCTTAATTAATATTGATAAAATCACTGTACTCCCTTTTTATAAATTAAATCCCGGAATTGCTATGGATTATATATTTAGCAATCCTTATTACGCACTGTTACACTTAAAACACCTTCAATACTAGTGTAGTTATGTTGGCACAAATTGAGGTTATGTTGCTTTGTTTACAACGGTGACGCGCACAAATTGTGTGAACAGCTGTTTCTTAGCGGTGACGAGTAGCCGTCTGCCTTCCTCTGAAGTTGATGATAAAGTCTCTCGAAAAAGCATCTCTCTTTTGTGATCGTTGTAAATTTGGCTAATTTCTTGGATCTGATTGGTTGACGATCTTTAATTTGATGCACATACTCCCTCCGCGCAATATTTTAATTGTTGTTATTAGCGTTGGTGTAGCTGGGTTTGAGATTATAAACATTTGCTCGATTTGACACAAATATCTTATAATTGTAATAACTTTCTTATTATGGCATAGATTTAAAATCTAAGCTTATCACTGTATTGGTAACACTTGGCTCTTTATTTTGAGTCCACTCATGGTGTGCTTCTGTTCATTATTAAGGGAGTTACTGTTTGAGATTATCACATAACACTATTCACTATTAATTGTATTTATTCTTAAATTAAAACTATTTAATGGCAATCATACCTCCATGTGGGCATGCGTTCCAAGTCCTTCAGCACTTCTCACTTATTTGTTACTTATATCTAATGACAAAATATAGTGCTTATGCTATCATTGACAGCCTATGAGTCTATCAATTGTATTTACAAATTATTTATAATAAAAGGTATCTGGGTAACTTCTGTATTACCCCAGTTGTAAACATTAAGTTGTTACAACTACTGTTAGTCTTTGTTTGTCTGGAATGTATTGTTATTCCTTGGTATTTTTGTCATTAATATGACCTCTATATGGCACTATGAGGTGTACATTTATTTTAACTCTTATTTGGGATTCTATTGTCTTTTCAGACTATTATTTAGTTTGGATAGTTTACTAGTAGTAGTCTATTGATAGTTAGCCGTATGTTTTTAACACACTAGTCTGTTACTTAGCGTATAGCATTGAATAATAGTAATTACACCTGGTGTCACATGACAGGTGTGCTTAATTATTCTTATTACACATTATGTCCTTGCTTATAATACTCTTATGCTATTATAATAGTGGTATTATATCTTACTTATCACATAGGTATTCGTCTGTTATTTCTATTTAGCATTACAATGTGGTTTTATCTATGTTTCATGTAGTGAATCTCATTTTGGCTGGTTTTGTTCACCTTCTTTACTTGAATTCTTATATAAAAATTACTCTTGGTAACTGATATTGGTATTGGTAGAAACCTTATTACTTCTACTTGATTTGGGGTACAAAATATTTTAGTTTTGGAATGTTTTACCCACTACTAAATATGAAATTAGGGGGAAAATACCTGTATTTAGGTTATGTGGTTATATTATTTGTAGCCACAATGGGTGTATTAAGTTGATACAAATTTACATCTTTTAACCTTGTTTATTCAAGTCTAATGTTATTAATGATAACTGGTAATTCATTATTTATTTCCTTTTTCTATCTTACATGATTTTTTGATTACTTGACTAACAATTATTATAATTATGAGACAGTTCTAATTCTCCCTTACATTACATTGATGCTGTGCATAACATGTCATTATGCTTTTATTTACAGCTTCTTTTATGTTAACATTATTGTTACTTCCACTCTTTGTCTAATATAGGATGTCCTACTCATTTACAATATTATTAGTTGTATATGGGTCATTTAAGTTAGTCAGTTATTGTCTATCTCTTCAATCTGTAAGTTCTTCAGTTATTGTATATACGGGTAAGATGTTAATCTATAGTTGACTGGCTCTTGGAATCTATATCTTATGCCATGGTTGTTAGGTGTCTTTCTCGTAGTATGTTTCTTCCTTGTTTTCATTGTTTCCTTACTGACCGAAACGTAGAGTCTCGGTAATTCGAGTTAATTGGGGCTGAGGCAACCTTGAATTTGGAAAAACTCGGATTATACGGATGAAGAAAAAAACAAAGAGTAATGTATAAACAAATGTTTATTGCTTACGGATAAGAAAACACAAACAATGTAGTACATACCTGAACTAGTTTAAACTCAAAAGATAAAAGGCACACAAATTTATTTTTTAAAGAAATTGTCCAGAGTCTTTTGTTTTAAAATAGAGCCTCGTTTTTTAGCAGCAATGTCATGCCATCTTCTAAGCAGCATTGTGTCGGTCGGTGTAGCTTCTGCATGCTGTTCGACATAACGCAATGCATTGTCTAGTGCTGCCAACCCCTCGGCGTGAATCATCACGGGTACAGTCTCTGCAGTCACGTTTTCATCACTATTTTCTTCTGCCGCTTCATTCAGCATTTCAACGATTGAATCATCGGTCACTTCAAACTGTTCATCACTATTCAACCATTCTGAAACATCATTTTCATTTGACTGTTCACAACCAGGAAGTTTGTTTTATCAGTCGTGCTAAGACCAAGTCATGTTCGTCTGTGGTGTTACAACTGTTATTTTCTTCTTTTAAGATCTTGTTCCAAGACTTCTTTAGTGTTTCTGTCTTTATGTCATCCCATGATTCCGCCACCCAGTAAACTACGTCTTTCATTGTAGTATTCTTTAGAAATTCCACTATGGTTCCCTTGCCTTCTGTAGTTTGTAGGAGCCTCTGCAGCAGACGACGACGATATTTCTTTTTCAAGCACTCAAAAACGCCTTGGTCCATCGGCTGTATTAAACTCGTCACGTTTGGGGGTAAGAACAATGCTCTAATTTCGCCAAATTTCAGTTCTTCTTCATCAGGGTGTGATCCAGCGTTGTCAAGGGTTAATATTGCTTTGGGAGGCAAGTTCTTTTCCTTTAGGTACTTTTTGGTCTCAGGAACAAAACTTTCAAAAAACCACTTCTTAAAAATATTTTTATCCATCCAAGCAGATTTCTGGTTAGTGTATGTAACAGGAAACGCAGACGGAGTGATGTTTTTTAAAGCTCTAGGCTTTGCAGACTTGCCTATTAACATTAGCTTCAGTTTATGTTCTCCACTTGCATTTGATGCAGCAAGAACTGTCACCCTTTCTTTAGATTTTTTGTCGCCTGGTGCAGCATTTTATTCCCTTGAAGCTAAAGTTTTAGTAGGCAGCATTTTAAAATTTAGTCCTGTCTCATCACAGTTGTACAACTGATCGAGAGTAAGTTTTTCTTCTTCTATAATTTTTTTAAATCTCTCACAGAACTGTGTTAGTATCCGCACAATTAGCGTCCGGTGTGATAGCTTTTCACCACACATTTCAAGCTGCCTTACACCGTATCGTTTTTTCCATCTATCCAACCATCCTGAACTTGCTGTAAAATCATCCTCGCCTTCCTTAAACTGGTTCCTGAAAAACATTGCTTTTTCTTGCAACATTGGGCCTGAAATAGGACTTCCTTTTTGCCTCTGTTGACTAAACCAAGTTAACAAAGCTGCACTCGTTTTTTCATAATCAGATTTCTTCTTCGATTTGCGTTCACAGGTTAAAATCCCCATACACTTTTTAGAAGAATAGTTTTCAGTCTTGTCTCTGTTCCTACGCCAGTCACCAACAGTCACTTCGCCGACTCCATAATCAGCAGCAAGTTTTTTTAGCGTTTCACCTCTGTCTAATCTTTTTAAGGCTTCCAATTTAACACTTAGCGGCACAAACTTCTTCTTAGGCCTACTCTCGTAACTCATTATATACAGTATAAATAACAATTTACTGTAGTGAAAAACTAAACGTTGAATATACTGTACAGTAAAATAACTAAAACAACAAGCAAACACTAGTAACGAAGCTTAGTAGTAACGCACAGGTACAACACTTGTATCAGCTGAGGCGGTCAGTCCGCTACTGATTTATTTACATATTTATTTTTAGCGTTTCATGCTGTAGACACTTGGTCGGGCATGAGTCACGATATGGCGGGAATGTTGTTTACATTTACTGACTGTATTTATTATTTTTTTTCCAGCTCAAATTACACGAAACCTCGAAATACCGGGCCTCGAATTACGGAGACTGTATTGGGTTGTTGGTTCCTGTGGTACAATCATTGTTTGCTGTATCTTCTTTCTTCTTATAATGTTATTACATGTGTTATTTACCATTAGTTTTTATTAACTCTTGTGTTGTGAGTTTATTCTTTTTGATGAGTTGCTCAGGTAGTTTCATTCTTGGCATTTTGGGTTAAACACTTGGTGTGTCTTGTTGACTCAATTATTATGACATGTGTTAATATTTTGGTTACTGAAATATTGGGCTCATTTGTCTTGTTACAATATATATGGCATCAGGACACATTACAGCTGAAGTCAATTATAGACTGCATAATAGTTCTGCAGCAAATAAAATTAAAAGTACAAGATGTCAGCTTGTACAGATAAGTAACGCTCAGTGATCATTTTCTGGTGAACTCAAAAATTTTATTTCCTTTTGGAGCGGCAGATACTAGAGTGAAACAAATTAACGATGCGGATATTCCCCAAATTAAAATAAATATCCTGAAGTATAATCTTAACAGTTTGGAAAATGAAAGTACTGTATATTTATATAGAAAGAGACTGGATGAGAAACTAACTGAAGCTGATTTCAATGGTACGGAAATTCAATATCAATATCTTTTGAACAAGGTGCACGAGGCAGCTAAAGAAGCATTATGAGAGGAAAGTAAATGTCATAGAAAAAAATTATTTTATTATTGGAATGAGGAAATAGAAAAGGATGTGCAAAGGAAAAAAAGATGCTTACCTAAAATGGTTGAATACTAAAGATATTAAAGTCAAAATTGAACTTAGAAGACACAGCAGGCCAAAGTTGGGAAGAAGGTGACAGAAGCAAAAAATAAAAGCTGGGATCAGTCATGCCAAAAGGTAGAATAGTTCATGGGAGGAAAAAGAAATACAGAATCCTGGAAAATATTAAACAATTTAAGAACAAGCTCCAGGGATTTAAGTATATATTACTGCAGTCTTGGGAAGATAATTTCAAACAGCTATTGGTAGAGAGTAGAAAGAATATTTGGAAGACATTGAAGAGAATTTAGGAGAAATATCAGATGATTATATTCGGGTGGATATAAATCTTGTAAAAGAAGCTGTAAAATCTCTAAAGAATGGAAGAGGAGCTGGAAATGTAGATGTTCTCACAGAGTTATAAAAAATGGTACAAATTAATTACAGTAGAGTCTCGGTTATCTGCCCTTCGATTATCCGCCATTCCGTGTTATCCGCCGCCCAAGCGGCATAAAAAAACCAAACGTAAAAAATATTTTCTTTAATTACTGCAACGAAAATAGTGTGCCAATAGTTTGCGGGTGTGAGTGTACGTGCTCTCTTTGTGATTGCTCCTGACTGTACTGCAGGAATTTGGCCTACTGCCCATCGCCTATTATAGCCTAGCTGTGACTCATGTGTCATTCACCCCCCCCAACATCCAACGCTATCGCTCACATGCTCATCGCTTAGTAGACTGTAGTTTCTTGTTGTGTGCTGTAGTGAGCAGTGAGGCTATTTTTACGCGGTGTGTCTGTGAGTGACTAGTGCAGTTTTGGTGAAAGTGTCGTAGTGTAGTCTTGTTAATAGTGTTGCGATTATGGCTACGAAAAGGAAGAAAATTGTTTTATCAATAAAAGACAAGCTTGAGGCATTAAAAAGACTGGATAAAGGGGAAACGCTGCAGAAGGTGGCTGACCACTACGGCGTCGGTCATCGCACAGTTGGAGATTGGAAGAAGAGACGATTAGAATTAGAAAAATGGTGTTCCTCACGAGTTACTGAGACTGCTTTTAAAGATAGAAAAACTATGAAAAATAGTGATTATGAAAAAGTTAGCGAAGCGTTGTACATTTAGTTTACATAGTTCAGGGAGAGAGGGGTGCCTATTTCAAGACCTATCTTAAAAGAAAAGGCGTTGCAGTTTCAAAAAGAATTTAACGAAGGTGATGCAGATTTTGCAGCAAGCGTTGGCTGGCTTGAGAGATGGAAGAAGCGTTATGGAATCCGTCAGTTGAATATTTGCGGCGAGAAACTGTCATCAAACTTTCAAGAAATGGAGCAGTTTAAGAAAAAATTTCAAGACTTTGTTGAAACTGAAAGCTTAACAGGAGATCAAGTATTTAATTGTGATGAAACAGGCCTTAATTTCAAAATGTTACCGAGTAAGAGCCTTGCAGCTAGAACTGAAGCTGCAGCCCCTGGCTATAAACGCAGTAAAGAGAGAGTGACTATTTTAGCATGCAGTAATGCCACAGCAAACCATAAAATGGACCTGGCAATGATTGGAAAGTCCAAAAACCCTAGGGCTTTTAAAACCATTTCAAAACATGCTCTACCAGTAAAATATTTCAATCAAAAAAGTGCATGGATGACTTGTGAAATTTTTAAGGAATGGTTTTTTAAAGAGTTTGTTCCTTCTACAGAGAAGTTTTTAAAAGACAACAACCTACCCAGAAAAGCAGTTTTACTGCTAGACAATGCCCCAACTCACCCTGATCCAGACGAACTTAGAGATGGGGACATAAAGGCTACGTTTTTGCCACCAAATGTGACTGCCATTTGTCAGCCTATGGACCAGGGTGTTTTGGAAACACTTAAACAAAACTATCGAAGAAAGCTTCTGTCAACAGTCATACAAGAAATTGAAGATGGGCAAAACTTGATTAAGAAGTTGAAAAGTATAAATTTGAAGGATGTCGCTTATTGGGTCGCAAGGGCCTGGGCTGACATTGGGGCACAAACAATTGTGAAGTCGTGGCATAAGCTGTTGGGCGAGGACGAAAATATGGCTGAAAGCATGCTGGATGAACTTCATGAAAGTATTTTGCCCTTGGTGCAACGTATCCCTGGATGTGAGGATGCATCGTTGGATGAAATAAGGAATTGGCTTTCAGGAGACGACCAATATGAAATAACTGACGAAGAAATTGTAACACTTGTTAATAGCGATGATGTTGTTGAAGATCAAGACTCTGAAACTGTTGAGCCCCAAACGATCACACACAAAGAAGGGGTTAAAGCTCGTGAAGCAGCCATTCAGTACGTTGAGCAGCAAGAGGAAGCCAGGGTTATCGACATAATGATGCTCCAAAGATGGCGAGACTTGGCAGCAAAGAAGCGGGAATCATCAGGGAGGCAGTCGAAGATCACTATTTTTTTTCACTCATCATGAACTGAACTCTCACTTCCAACATTTCTGACAGTGTAAGTCAATTTTATTACGTACACATTAGTCTGATTCTATATTTATTTTTAGTAAATTTTTCTTGTTAAAATGTACTGAATTCTTAAACTTGAAGTGTGAAGTACTAAAGTAGGCGTAATTGTTTTCTCTTTTTTTGTAAGTGTATAACTTTAATATTGTTGCTTGTTCTCTAAAATGTTTTACTATAATTTTGTAATATAATTGTACAGTACTGTATTGTTTTCTCTATTGATTTGTTGTAAAACGTGATGTTTATTAATTACATTTACAAAATTACAACGTAATTTTATGATAAATTTGCATTTTATTTAACTCTCCCTATTATCCGCCATTCCAGCTTATCCGCCCTTCCGCCAGCCCGTTTATGGCGGATAACCGGGACTCTACTGTATATGAATTATTCAGAAATCTTTTTGAAAAATGTTTGAATGGAGAAGAGGTACCATCAGATTGGAAGATGGGATTGTAACGGTACAGAATTGTGTGCTAAAAAGATTTCAATTTAAATCAGGCTGAATCCAAAGCAGTCAAGTGTTCACCTTTGGGGTACCTCGTCTTAATCAACTATACATGCAGTGTTATTACTAAACAACACGGCTGTGTTTTGTCTCTGGAGCCAGACATATTACGTAACTACATACAGTTCGTGGCTGTCGTGAATCACGGAAAAAATGAAGCCATGTGCGGATTTCACCAGGCGGCAAAATGTTGCAGAACTCGCTGCCAAGCTTCTAGAACATTTTAAAAGAACCAATTGGAGCGCAGACTGGCGATCACGTGACCAGACTCACCCTTGGTAATCATAACCCTAACCGTCCAGGGTTCGAGTCCCTGTTCGGGCGCCATTGTTATGATTATTTTTTATGAGTTAATAAAACTTACCACTTCTATAAAACTTTGCTTTTTATTACCTTCAATTTCATCCAGGGTCCTATAGACGAAAACACTTGCAGAAAGGTTATCTGGGTTTAAGTGCAAAATAATATTAACACAATTTTTCTGATTCTAACAAATTCTTTCTCGTTTATTGAGCAAAACTTCTTCAATTTACTTTGTGAACTAATAACATAACAGATTATTGTCTTTTCTGGCTCTACCTTTTCTTACTATTACAACTTCTGCTTATATATTACATAGAAAAATCATATAGTTTCATACTAATCGCTTATTCTCCAATAATAATTACCAAAACAAGTATACATCAAAAAACAACTTGCCTTACCTATTTTTTAATTACATTTCTACTAAATGAATCAGTACTCTTTTTATATCTTTCCCCTCCCTCTTCCTTTTATAAGCCCCTTTCCCTTAGAGATCTCTATTTTAAATTTTACATTTACAATTTATTTATGTTGAATTATACTTTGGAAAAAAGGTAAAATGATTTTATAGTTGAAAGTCAGTTGATACTTAACGATTGATGAACTCCGCTGTGTTGCCCCAGTACTGTGAATGCACTTTTTTTTTTTTGGTTAACACACCATAAATTGGTTTTGACACTGTTCAACTGCGATACTGTTGTTGATTGATTCGTATTATATGTGTCACTGTCACTTTAATCCACTTTAGAATAACATTTTTTATTTTATTTTGTCGGCCGACTTTAATTTGCTCGAGCACTTATAGGTTGACTGCGCGGTCAGAGTTACGAGTTGACTAACGCTTAAGCTGGCGTTAGGGTAATGATTACCAAGGGTGAGTCTGGTCACGTGATCGCCAGTCTGCGCTCCAATTGCTTCTTTTTAAAATGTTCTGGAAGCTGGGCAGCGAATTCTGCAACATTTTGCCGCTTGGTGAAATCCGCACGTGGCTTTATTTTTTCCATGATTCACGACTGCCACGAACTGTATGTCGTTACGTAATATGTCTGGCCGGTCTGAGTCCAGAGACAAAACACAGACATGATGTTCTGTAATAACATTGTATGTGTAGTTGGTTAACACGAGGTACCCCACAGGTGAACACTGACTACTTTAGAATTATTTTCAATTATTAAAATTTATCCCTGTCCCAGATATGTCCCATTACAGGATACATATCTACAATACACAAGAAGGGAAGCAAAGATGATTTGCAAAAATTATAGAGGCATAACAATTACTAGCACACTAAGTAGGCTGTATGGAAGAGTACTTAAACATTTTTTAGAAGCTGAGTATAAGGAAATGGAGGCTGAAGAACAAGCAGGGTTCAGAGTTGGTAGATCAACTATTTTCTCCATTATAGCAAACAATTATAGATCATATTTTCTCCATATAGCAAATAATTGAAAAGAAAACAGTTCAATCACAACCTATTCATTTAGTTTTTATTGATATTGAAAAAGCATATGACAATGTACCGTTAGCTAATCTGTGGACAGGTTTAAGATCAACTATTATCAACCCCATTATCATTAAAGCTATACAAAATTTCTATAACAATTCAATATCGAGAATAAAAATAGGAAAGAATTTGTCACCAGGGTTTCAAGTGACCAAAGATTTATGTCACGGATGTTGTCTATCACCCATGCTTTTTAAAATTTATACAGAGAAAGCAAAAGAGACTTGGAAAAAAATGTGTAGGAACATGGCAGTTACACTTGATGGTTATACAGTTTATTCATTACAGTTTGCTGATGACCAATTAATTTTGGCTCAAGATTTTGAAGACAGAGTATCTGACTAGAAAATTGATACAGGAATATCAGAAATGGCGACTAAAGGTAAATATGAATAACAAAATACATGACAATAGGTGACTTTCATCAAGACTTGTTATTGGAGGAAGACATGGGGAACATTTCATATATAGAGAATAAAAGTGTATAGGGGTGAAAATTACAGCCATTGGGAAACAAGAAAAGAAATACAATCCAGAATTAATTTGGGAAAGATGCACTTTAGTTGTAATGCTAGTTTGATAGCCATATATACATTTGGGTACTGCCAGCACCTTACAGAATTTTAACATTACTAGAATATCGGCAGATTGGATTCAAAATCACTTGTATATTTTCAACAGTAGTAATATTGTATCTTTGTTACATCACAGCCTGCTCCTACAAAATGGTTGTTTACAGTGTAGTAAGACTTGAGATAAATGTTTATCACATAATTAAGCTCTCATTTGTAACAAACAGGCACTTGTCAAACACTGATATTCCTTTTTATCAGTCTTTCCTGATCATGTTTAATCAAATTTTTGTAAACATTTCTGACCCTACTGACCTTTGCACAAAGCAGTATGCAATTTCAAAAGTAGCTGATATGAGGCTGTATTATCTTATACGAAGAAGTAATTATTGTTATGGTAGAGTATAGTAGTGAAGTGTTAGCTGAACCTGCACACACGCACACGCACACCCACCCACCCAGTTGGGTTTTCCCAGTTGAGTGACTTTGAGAGAAATGAAATACTGAAAACTGGTCGACCTACCCCAAAATTTTTATTTCTTAAAAGACACAAAAACAAATCTAGAACTTTCCAGTCGTCATTGTACAACCAACTTAAATGGCTATGCGGTAGTGGAGTAAATGAAGATATTATTCTGTCTCTGCTTACTGTTAATCACAAACAAGACTATATGGTCTGCTGAAGGCTTACAAGTAAATTCATCACAGCTTTCAAATGCCGTTAAAATCAGATAGCTCTACCATACTTAAGAGTGAAATAACGTGTGTCTGGGGGGAGGGGGTGCTTTGAATGACTGACTGACTGTCTCGTAGCCTCCCCTTCCTCAGGACACACTGGCCGCCACTGGAAATACACTTCCTGTAGCCGGGTATGTAGTGGGTTTTCAGTTATATATGCTCCATTCAGCTATCTTCCAAAAGCAGGTATCACTTACCACATAAGGAGACATCTGTTAATTCATCAGAAGTAATTAAAAAATCCAATTGAACCCTTTGCAAAACACTTCTAATACCCTTACAGGACGTTCAAATTAAGTACAGTACTGAATTGTTTATTAAATATTTATATGAATTTTACAATTTTTTAACCAGTTTTCAAGTGTTTTTATATTTTTGTTAAAAGTGATTATTATTTTGTAGATTATTAAAAAAAAATGTGATTTTTATAAACATGAATCTGTACATGTTATGTTTTTTTGAACTGTAATTAAGTTTGACATTTAATTGCTTTCGCAACTTTTCCTCTTGGAAGTTCATTTACTATATTCACTGATTCTGACTAGTTTTTGGTTGTATTTTACTCTGTGTGTGTGTGTGTGTGTGTGTGTGTGTGTAAAAGCAACCTTATGACATCTTTAGGATGGGTTTTTATTTCAGTAATTTTCTTTCTAAAATAATATTTGTTATCAATGGTTTTGATAATCACTAGTCTACAAATTGAAAAATATTTTTTGAAACAGAAACAGCAATAAGTGAATTTTATTCTTTTTTGTACGCTGAATCTGAAAATGAAGTCAGTTTTTCTCCATCACCCATCAGATTTTTGTTATATACCTTCGAGAAATTGCTGAAAAACATGAATTTTTGAAAGTGACCAAGTTTATTGGTATATTACGTTTTATACAATGTTAAATAAATTTGCAATACTCATATTTTATTTTGCTTATTACATAAAAAAAAATTTGTAGAATATAAGTATAACAGATAAAACGTACTTGAAACTTTTATAACTGGAGTTGGTGAACTCAAAAATTAATATTTCCTTCGGTGTAGGGTAGGGTCTTCTCTTTGTAGAAACCAGCAGTAGTCACTCATCATTGATTCGTCCCACCTACCTTGGTAACACTGCTCAATTTGCAGTATGTTCTGGTGGAACCATTCACCCTGCACATCACTCACTGCATCCAAATTTGGTAGGAAAAAGTCCAGATGGGAATGCAAAAAATGAATTTTTAATGATATCCAGCAGCCTAAATTTAACAACAAAAGATTTTATACTAAAAGATCACTATTTGTGCTTTGTTATTTCCAAGAAAACCATGGACAAGGCTTAAATACAGTATTCAAATCCTTGTCCTTCTTTATTCACCGCTTTAACAAAATTCTTTATCAACCCCAATTTTATATGTAAGGGTGGCAAAATTACATTCTGAGGGTTGACTAATGGAACATGCTTAATATTTTTTTGTCTAGGCATGAAAGTGTCTCTTTTTGGCCAATCTTTAAGCACGGTTGTTCACTTGTTGTACGTCTGTCCCATAAACATAAGAAGCGGCAGTATTTTGTAAAGCCACCTTGCAGGCCGAGAAGAAGACCAATAACTTTTAATGAATGACATACTTTCATGTCTCTTTCATTCCTACAGCATGCGCTACTGGTATATAAGGATTCTTGTTTGCATTATGCAGTAGCACTGCTTTTAAGCTCGTTTTTGATGAGTCTAAAGGAGTACTCTAAAGCTTTATAAGGAATACTCAGATCAGACATCAAACCTTTTATATGACAACAGGAATACAGCTTATCTGTCATAATGAAATATTTCATTAATTCTTTATTTCTGTTTCTGAAAAATGAAACTTTGGTATCATTATGCAATAAATTTCACTGCTTTAAGCATGAACCTAGAAGTTCTGCTTGTTGTTTTGATAAATACAAGTCGCGAACCAAATCATTTAGTTCCACTTGTGAAATGAGAAGTGGTTCGCTATTTAATTTTTCTGGTATGAAATCTTTGTCTCTTGAACCTTGTGCCGCCACAGTATTCTCGGAACAATCATCTTCAGAATCGGAAATCTCCTTCCAATTCCTTTGACCTGTGAGAATAGGTAAATCGTCTCCATGAGCAACTGGTCTCGTAGCCGATGGAAAATTTGGGTACACAATATTACTTTTATTTTTTGCAGAGAAACCACTGTCATTTGTTAAACAGAAGTAGGAGTCGTCATAATGATTTGTTAGTTCGCGCCAAACTATTGGTATAGCAAACGGCAAGTAGTCCTTGTCCCCTTGTAACCACTGTGTGAGCTTAAAATAACACCTAATACACGTCATATGCGGTGCCCATTGTTTATTGTGATCTCTTAGTGGACAACCGAAATAAAGTCCATAAGCAGTAAGCAGTTTTCATCAATTTTGAAATTGGCCTATGCTGACTGTAGCAAATTTGCCACATATATAACAAAACATATTCAGAGAATTCTTACACAAACGTGTTTGCTGCCTCATTATTTAAATAAAAGCTGACATAATTTCGATACTTGATTAATGTATTAACATTAACTGCAATTGCTTAACTGGAAAAAGTAATAGACACTTACTGAACTCACAGAATTTAACACGGATTACTGCACACAACTTCACCCGCCAATGGCTTTAGCTGCACTGAGAGATGCGTGTTTTCAAAGAGCGGGGATGACTTCTTTGTTCCGGCTGTATGACTCATTGGTTAAAGCGTGGCTGCCGGAGTGTCAATATTTCATGCAGCTGTTCTTTCTTCTGCAATCTTAATCATATCCGGCATTTTTCTAACATACTTCACAAGATAGCAGATCGGTTTTACTTCCATGTTCCATAAGGAAATGGAAGTATGGTCATGGCAAAAAAAACCGTGTTCGAGATAACGGCTGATTCTGATTATACTACCCTCAAAACATAAAGAAAAGTCATTTTTTGAAAAGTGTGTGTCTGTGTGTCTGTGTAGAATTTTTTCTATGGCAAACGATAACAGCCACAAATTCAAACAGAATCAAATAATTTTTTTGCATACAGCCCTGAATTGTAGAGTACTCAAAGCCTATTGTTTTTGGTAAAGCTCGGTTAAGGGAAAGGGGTAGTTTACCTGCAACGTTTTATGTTTTAACACGGGTAATTTTTTTATGACGAACGATAACTGCTGCACATTCAAACAGAATCAAATAATTTTTTGTATACATTCCTGAATTGTAAAGGACTCAAGGGCTGTTGATTTTTGTGAAGATCAGTTAAGGGAAAGGGGTAGTTTACCTGCAACATTTTATGTTTTAACAAGAGTAATTTTTTCATGACAAACCATAATTGCCGTAAATTCAAACAGAATCAAATCTTTTTTTACATATGTGCCTGAGTTGTAGAGGACTCAAGGCATATTGATTTTGGTGAAGATCGGTTATGGGGAAAGGGTAGTTTAACTCAACGTTTTATGTTTTAACAAGAGTAAAGTACTTAATTTTGATAAATAAAGTATCCTGATAAGAAGATCATAATAATCCACTGTAGAAACGTAGATGAAATATCTATAAATGAAGAGGCTAGTTGAAGGGTAATTTTCTATAAATGAAAATTATAGTTGAAGGGGGAGGGGATAATTTGTTATATGTGTACTATGTTATCGGCAACAAAGAAGTAGTTTGTTGTTCAAATTCCTTCCTGGGCTGTTTGGCCATAGTCCAATGTTTTCTGCAAAACCAGACGTTTTGGCAGTGCCATCGACTGCCATCATCAGTGAAAATCGAGTGTGATAACGTGAGGTGGTATACGTTAGTGACTACAGTATAGTGGTTAAGGCTGAAGCAGTAAGTAGAAAGAAGTAGTTTCTATGGAAATATTTCATTTTGAATATGATTTTAAATATAAATCTTAGAATATGTAGGTCATGTATGGTTCTCCATACCGATACGTACCGATATTTATTATTTGTCCAAAGTGACATAATAGGGATCTTTAAAGTCAGATAACTAAATAACGTGACGTGATAGAGCATTTCTGATTACACTTTCTGTTTCAGCATAAAAAATACTTTATAAAAAACTCATTTACGTATCTGTTCCAAAAATCGTGTAGACCAATGAAAATTTTTTATTAATATATAATTTGCAATATGAAATCACATTATTGTGATTTTATGAAGTATATTTGGATCATACTGTTACAGGCCAGAATGTTACGACATAGTGGTGGTCGGTGGAGGCATTGTAGGTGTGGCAGCGGCAAGAGAACTGAAGATTCGCTATCCGACCGCATCGATTGCAATTGTAGAGAAAGAATCAAAGTTGGCACAGCACCAAAGCGGCCACAACAGTGGTGTCATACATGCAGGAATATATTACAAACCTGGCTCACTGCGAGCGAAGCTATGTGTGGAAGGCGCCAAATTGATTTATGAATTCTGTGATAAGCATAATGTGCTATACAAGAAAGTGGGGAAGTTGATTGTGGCAACAAACCAGCTAGAGGTTGATAGGCTTCATGATCTGTTTGATAGAGGAACAAAAAACAATTGTCCTGACATCAAGTTGATTGATGGAAAAGAAATTAAAACATATGAGCCATATTGTCAGGTATGTTTCGAAAAAAAATTACTTCGTATCTATCTATCTGTCTATCTATTGATCTATTTGTCTGTCTTATATAACCATCTGTCTATCTTCCTATAATTATATTATTTATTTATATCTGTTTAAGGACTGAATTTTATGTCAAAAGAAGTATATACATAGATATACTTATTGGGATTTTTGTGATATATAGTTATTGGGATTTAAATAGTCCCAAATTTAAGTCAGATTAAAGTTTGTTTTAGGAATATTAAGAGCACAATTTAAGACAATATAGCGGGGAATTTTAGATTACATTTCCATTGTTCCCATTGAAATTTGTCAGAATTCCAAGCCATGTATTTTTAATAGTAACAAGATTTTTATTTGAGCATGAGCCTCATTGAAGAGATTTATCTCCAGCCCACTGTTGTAATAAAATCAAAGTATAAAAGTTTGACAGTTCTGCTTTAAATGCTTTCTTTGTTTAGAATTTCCATTTTTATCCCTGTATTCCGCATTTCCATTCATTATTGTGAGTTTCCCCATAATTTGTTCTGTATTATGGTCCTGTGAAGGTAAAGGTCATCTGTTCCTACATTGTTCCTATTGTTCTGTTGACTATTGTCCCATTGTTCCTGCAGTATACCAGTTCTGAACAGTCTTATGTGCTTTTCCATCTCCTGTTCTTCTTACATGGCCTTTTTACACCATCTTAATCTCTATTGCCTAATTTATTAATTTTATTTTTTACTGCCATTATACTTTTTATCTTGTATTTCCACTCTTCTCCAGAAATCCATTGATAGTTTACAATGACTTTGAAACAAAGCCTTGTTACGTCACTTGTTAATTTGAAAAGTGTCACATGTTATGGGAGTTTGGATTATGTGGGATTGGGATGGTTCTAAATAATTGTTTGTATTGGATATATTGAATCAAATGTGTGAATCTGAGCAAAATAATTGTTTGTGCTTAATGACCAATGAGTAATATAAACTATGCTCTGGCAGTTTATATTACATTTTTTCTCATGCACTAACTGTATTCTCATACAATTCTACACATGGGAGTAACAAATTCAGATTAAGCCATTGGCAACCAGTAATTTCAGAGAAACAGAATGCAGTAAGGTGGGGGGTGAACATATGAAGCTTTCGAAGCCAGTAGTAACAGCCACTCCGGTGTGTTATGGCTCATATATCATTCTGAAAAATGATATACTGAGTCATCATTCATTTGGGTTTTCTTATGTGACTGGAAGATTAAGGATCTATTCAATAATTGTCCATTGGAGAATTTGATGTGGGTGCTGTGTCACTGTCTGTTCAAGTACAGTGGTGCCTTGTGTTTATTAAATGTTCTGTGAGGCAAGGTATTTTTAGGCGACCCGTCTCTACCATTACATGTATTATTACCAGTTATATTTTACAAAAAGAAGAAAGTATTCGGCAATAGTTATAACTGCAGCTGCCAATGCATTTGTGTACAGTTCATATCTCTTGTTCAATTATTTTTTTATTTTTTCATGTTTAGGGAGTCAAAGCAATTCATTCTCCACACACAGGCATTGTGGATTATGGAGAAGTTGCTCAGTTCTTTGGCAAGGATTTTGAAAAACGTGGTGGCAAAATTTATGTCAACTTTAAAGTTAACAAATTTGAGACAGTTTCAGAGGGATCACCAGACAAGGATGTTGCCACATGTCCTGTGGAAATTAAGAGTGACAACAAGGTTGGTGAAATTTATTTATATATATATAAATATATATATATAGCAGAAAGTGACACTATATATATATATATATATATATATATATATATATATATAGTCACTTTCTGCTACAGTCAATTTCTTGATGTACTGTATATAATACATTTAATATTTATAATTAAATTTACCTCAAGATGTTATTTTTTTTTCCTTTTTTGGAACATGTTTCGGGTACTATCTTGTACCCATCCTCAGCCTTAAGACAAACAAAAAAACAGCTGAAAAAACGTTATTTTGAACACCTAAATGCATACAAAAAACCAGAAATATATAAATCCAATTTAGCCACACATGCAATAAACACAGGACATGAATTCCCAGACATAACCAATGTAACACTAATAAAACATATACCACACGAAGGCACCATAATGAACATTTGGGAAAATTTACAAATATACAAACATAAAACAGAAAACAAACTAATACCTGAACAAATACAAATCAATACAAAACATGACACAATATTCAAAGCACTCAACATTGAAAATACACAAAAAACTAACACATACACCACAATCACACACAATAAAACCAATTTGAAATACCAGAAGCCAACAGGAAGCCACAATAACAATAGTCAACCAACAACACATATGTACTTTACCAGACAAAAAAAAACCGGAAGGCTGAGGATGGGTACAAGATAGTACCCGAAACATGTCCCAAAAAAGGAAAAAAAATAACATCTTGAGGTAAATTTAATTATAAATATTAAATGTATTATATATATATATATATAAAATAGGGTTGCTACAGCTAGTGCCATCTCCCTTCCTTCAACCTGGTTTTCCAGTTCTCCCGATGTTCCCATTGTCCTTCCTCAAGTCCTATAAGTTGCACAGATTCATCCACTTCGTTCCTCCAAGTATATTTATTTTAAGATACATTTTATTCAATTGTGTGATGGTTAGTCTGTATGTGTGTGTATGTGTGCACATGCACGCACATGGGTGGGTGGGTGATTGTGTATATGTATACGGTGTTGCTTGGGAAGAAGTCTATAGCTGCTGTTGTTTGGGAAAAATATAACTTAGTTTGTTGCAGCCATGTCCATTATTTTACATTGGTCCACTAACCTTGGTAGTTCCATTAATTTTGGCTACATTTTAATTTCTAGTATAGTCCTATTGTTTTACAGTGTACAGTGTATCACAGAAAGCCTTACTTATACTTAGTTGTTCTCTTTCAACTACCCTGTTTTTGATACACATGAAACATTTGAAACTGTTTTGACCCTATAAAACTCTACTGCATTTCTTTGTAGTTCTTCTTTTGTGACTGTGGAACTAAACAAGCTTTCTGTCATATGCTAACCTCTGTTAGTATGGAGCTCAAAACTCTGCAAAACAGGTTTGTAAGGTTACTGGTCATTATGGAAGGCAAACTTTTTGAATAAAATTTGCAGCTAACTGTTAGAACAAATTGAAAGGTCTTGCTTTGTGAAATACTCAGTGTCCTCAAGTCATATATGGTTGTTGCCTCAGATTGGCATGGGTGAACCATCTAATTTACAGATGACAGTTGGATTTGTTTTGGTTGATGCAAACTCGTGTGTTATATATTATGTTATGTTATATGTTTTATGTGTTGATATTTTTACTTAAATGATGACCTCTGCTGAGTGACAATACCTGAGGATGGGACATATGTCCCGAAACGCGTCGTAATAACGAAGAAGAAATAAAGCCACCAGACGGACAAACAAAATAAGGTAAATACTTTATTCTATCAAACTCGTGTGTGTATCTCAACAGTGACGTCTCTTGAAAGGAGGCTAATATACCTGACAACCTGACAAATGATTCACTCCCTTGGGAGGGTGAATGGGTATGACCACCATACAGGTCAAGGGATGTTTTATGTTGTGGTTGATTTATATTAAGGGTCACTGTTGCTCTTCCGTCAGTTGAATTCTGTTTTTTTTTTTTTTAAGATTCTGGTGAACAACTGATTACATGCATTAGTGAAACAGCAAGTGTACTAAATGCGCATTAAAAAAAAAAATAATTTTCTAATAAACCTTTTTTTTTATGTTTGCAAAAGAAATAATTTTTCAAAATTATCGCACACACACACACACACACACACACACGCGCGCACGTGTTGAATGTGCTCTTTACATAGTTAGTGTATCGTCAGACAAATGCTGTATAGGAAAGATTCTCATTATCTCATCTTCAGACTAACTAAACAGTAATATACCTTCATACCAGCGGCGGCTCATCAGGGGAGCCAAGGGAGGCTAAGCCCCTTAGTAAAATTTGGGAAATTATTAAAAATTAAACAACTGTTGGGGGGGGGTAGCAAGGCTCAGGTGACTGCTCGTAGCCTCCACATCCTCCTCAGGACTCATCGGGCTGCCACTGCTTCATACAGAAGGTATAATCTAATAAAGATCAATTTATTAATAAAAATCTCAGCATGATGGTAACTGAATGAAAATGAATTATAAGGCAGCCGTTTTAAAAGCTGTTAAAGAAATATTTGACCACAAATCGTTAGTTACAAAAATGGGTCTAAAAGCCGGATTAGGAGGGAGAGCTGCAGAACCTGTTCCCCCCACCAAAGAAAAGAGTTATAAATGTAGTGCAGTGAAATCTCTCTTTAACAGATTTTGTTAGACCCTGATATTTCCCCTTTATAGTGAAATTTCTGTACTGGGAGAGTTTGAATTTAATGGATTTTTTCTATCTTGTTTATTATATGTAACACATGTAGTAAATAAAACTGTTCTATTTAACCTGTTCTATTTATAAAATTAATTTATAAATGCTGTATAAACAAACTTATAAGGATATGAGGATATAGTTATGGCGCAATTTTTGGAAGGAATTTTTTTTTATTGTGAAAAGGGCACGGTGGCAGTTAGCCGCTGTCAAAAGTAATATACATTGGAAACGTACCATACAACGGTCGACAACAATACGTGCTTGTGTATTAAGCGACAAGTAGATGCCTAAACTAGTGAAGACAATGGTTCAAGTGCAGCAGATGTTGGGTATAAGGGTGTTACTTGGAAGCGCAAGACTGTAACAGAAAAATAAAGGAACAACGTTGTACCCAGCTAACTACCGAGAATATGTAGTCGGAGGCAGCAATGGCATTGTCTTACCACGTGTGGAAAGTCAAAGACGACACGCGGATGTACAGAAATCACAATGGCATAACTTAAAGGGTAGTCACTCGAACAAAGGGACATACATCGTGTAGATAGAGGAGACAATTTAACCAACAACAGGGTGCTTGTTTACCACTTCGTATACGGATGGGACACGAAGGCTGGAGATCAGATGTGTCTTACTAAGAAGACGACCTCCGTCAGCGTGAGAACAGGATACGAAGGGGAGTATTGAGACAATACCAAAATTTGTCATGCCTAGGAACTATAGGACACATGGGTGACAGTACAGCAATTAGAAGAAAAGCATGCAGAATAGGGAGAAGAACAATCGCATGATCGACAGGCGTAAAATTTGGTCTTTCGGCGAATTGTGGGGGAGGAGCCACCAAAAGAAGTACGAGGAGTAAGGAAAGGAACAGCCTATCTGATGCTAAGGTTTGGTCAAGGCAGGAATCCAAAAAGACGTTGCCTTGGAGACGTAGGTCAAGAACAAATCAGGAAGAAGTCCGAAGTCTAACTTATGACTTAGGGAGGAGTTTTTCGTAGAAAACTAGACGAAAACCCAATAAGAACGACGGTGGTGGGATGAAGTGGAGCTAAGATAGAGTTAGTGGAAATGGTCGATGTTATAAAACTAGGTGTCGGACACGAGCGGGCTCTTAATAGTTGAATATATCTTAACATCGCGGTATTTTAAAAGGTGTGTTAAAGTTGAGCAGAGACCTCATTTATTAGAATGCTCAATTGCATTACATAGTAGCGATAAATTCAGAGTAAAAAGACTTGTTAATTTCGAGCAAGAATCTCAGTAATCGTGTTAATCAGACTTTATAATATTCGATACACGGACGGATAGATGAGTGCGAAGAAATGTTGTGGATAAGTTACAAAACCATATCGAACAGATCGAAATAGAGCAATATAAAGAGAATTAACGTAAACCGAAAGTTATTAAATTACGGATGGTATAAAGACACCTAAGACTTTGACGAAGTGTTCGAGTAGAGATATAGTACGAAAATGTGGATAGACGTGGTCAGAATCAAAAACTAAATCCGCGACTGTACCATAACTAGTGTACCATTCGCGTAACTGAACAATATCAGATACCATCATTAAAAACATTCGTAAATAACATGCTGTGATGAAAACTAAATTACAAACATTTAGTATGGATCGATACTGTGGTTAAGACACAACTGAAGACAGTAAAACGTGAAATGAATAAGTCGCAGATAAATAATAGTACTTATCGACTTACGTTGAACGTACAACTTTAAAACGAAAGTGGTCTGAAAGAACATTGACACGGGAGTGCAGAATAAATGCGCGTGTGAATAGTGTATCATCCATCAGTGATGGAAGTGCCTACATGGTCATCAGTCGCTCTGGAGGATGGAGAAGAGCCGGAATTTTAATAAAGCTACTACGCAGTTTTGGATAACATACCACAAGTAATGTAATTATGTATTATTGATATCTAGTTAGTCACTGACCTGTCTCTCAAAAAGAATGCACCAGTGAGAAAATTATCAATATTAGATATAAATCAATTTAAAATTGAACGATATTGCGAAAGCATATATATAAAATATGAATCCATTAGCTAGAGTAATTTTATAATCTGTAAAAGAGATCTTGATATAATTACTTATAATTGTGTTAGTATAAAATCATGGTAATATAACGAAACAAAGTATCTTTGGAGTAAGTGACTAATTAATTATGTAATATATTGTTTATTGTGCAAGATGATACTAGATTTAATTTACAAAACGAATAACCAATTGCGCAGAGCTTGAATAAATTGTTATTTGTAAGTCTAATTTTGGTGTATGTGTAACATTATTTATGGTTACCTTAATAATTATCAATATGTCACGTAAATATATAAAATAAGAAAAGGTGCAATCGCAGTCACAGTGATGTTGAGATTAACTAACTATTAACCAATAATATTTATCACACCTACACGGATAACATAAGGCTATGCATAACATTACAATCATGACTAACATTGTATGTGCTCAAGTTATCGACCAATCAGCATAATTATCATTTATTGTAGATGACACCCAAACACGGGGAATGTCAATTAAAATTACTCATTGAGGTTCGTAATGAATATATAACCAATAGACGTATAATAACCTGTTTAATTTCCATGTATAAGAGATCTCACAGTATAAAACAACGATAAATTTAGTTAATTATTTTAACACATTCACTAATTAATTGATTAATAATTAATGCACAAATTTGCATAACATTTTGCATTATATAGTAAGTTATTTTTGCAGACAGGTTTTTAAGAGATACTACTTTATTCAACAAGTTTACCTGTGCTTTGTTACTTTCTTTAATGTTTACTGCACTCCCGTTTTAAAGATAATTTGTTTTTGACTATTATACAGAAATTTGAACATCTTCTTATATGTAAAAGAGCATCTGAATACGTGGTTTAGTATAGGAGTTGTGAATGGACAAGGCAAAATTTTCGTTTGGAGAGTTTGCTATACAGGAAGTTTATTATATAGTTTTACATAAACTGTATTTATTTTATATAGTTTTATATATTTTATTTTATATATACGAGGGCAGTCCAAAAAGTAACTTACGTTTTAGAATAAGTAATCAAAAAAATGAAAGAAAAATTTTTTATTTACATACTTGAAAACTACATTCTTAGACTATTTTTCCACATAGTCTCCATTCAAGTTCAAACACTTATCGTAACGATTTACGAGATTTTGAAAGCCCTCATCATAAAAATCAGCCGCCTGCGATTTCAGCCATTCATTAACGCCTGCCTTCAGCTCTTTGTCGTCTTCAAAGCGCTGCATTGCCAGCCACTTTTTCATACGCATGAACAGGTGATAATCGCTCGGTGCCAGATCAGGGCTGTATGGGGGATGATTGAAAATCTCCCATCCAAAATTTCCCAGAAGTTCTTGCGTTCGTGCTACTGTACGCGGTCGGGTGTTGTCGTGGAAGAACAATACCCCGGAGCTCAACTTACCGTGTCGCTTGTTTTGGATTGCTCTCCGCAGCTTTTTTAAGGTTTCACAGTAAACCTCGGAGTTGATTGTGGTACCCCGTTCCATAAACTCTACCAGGCGAACCCCTTTTCTGTCCAAAAAAACTGTCACCATCATTTTCTTTGCTGACAAGGTCTGCAAACACTTCCTCGGCTTTTTGGGGGAGCAAGTATGGCCCCATTCCACGGATTGATTTTTTGTTTCACAATTAACGTACCTAACCCAGGTTTCATTCCCCGTTACAATACGGTCCAGTAGAGAATCACCAGCCTTGTCATAGGCATCAAGAAATGACAATGCTGATGCCATCCGATGGTTTTTGTGCATTTCTGTAAGCATTTTCGGGACCCATCGCGCACAAAACTTAAGGTAATGAAGCTTTATCGTGACAACTTCATGAAGCAAACTACGTTAAATTTGAGGAAACTCATGTGATAGCTCAGTAATCGTAAAGCGGCGATTTTCACGGATTTTTTATTAATTTTCTCTACCAGTTTGTCAGTAAGAACACTCGGCCGGCCACTTCGCTCATCATCGTGCACATTGGTGTGGCCATTTTTAAACATAAAAAATGTTTGGGCAGCGCTAGTGTGACGATTTAATTCTAACTGTACTCGTAAATAAATAAAAATTAAGTTTGCGAGCGATTAAGTATTTTTAAATCGCACAATAAAACCTAAACCCCGTATTAACTCAGTATGAGAATGAGAAGGAATTAAAAATAATCCAAAGAAACACTAATAAAAAGGCCAAATTGTAAATAAGTTATTATTATCATAATTAACCCTTTGCTAGTCATCATGCGGTGACCTGTTAATTCCGGACTCAACGTGTTTATCGAGTCGTCTGTAATTTAGGAAGATATAAAAATCATAATGTTTATAATTAGAAATTTGAAGACACAAATAGTAGTTAAAATAACTCACTTAAATTATATATGTATAATTAAGGTATGGTTTTTGGTAATAAGAATGTTAACTTAAATAAAAATAGGAGCTATATTGTCGCGGAGTAGTTGCCCCTCTCCTTTGTTAAGTACCAGTTGAATCGAGCAAGAGACTCGCTATGTTGCCTTCACACAGTACAGACGTTAGAGCGAGTGCTCCTCCAAAATGTATTTGTTTTAAATATTTAACTTTAGTATATTAGCTACCACTGCTAAACGTGGAAAGCATTGTGTAATGTATCAATAACGTAAATATGTGTTAAGAAGAAAATGTAAAATGTAACACACAAAAACTGAACTAGTGGTAAGCAAGATGACGTCTCCCCTCAAGAGGTAACTCCAATTACAACATCACTCCTGAAGATGTGATCTGCAGAAACTTCATAAATACAAGTATACGATGCATAAGACGCTGCCTAGGACCTCCATGAATCTACACCTAATTTCACCAAAGAAACTTCAATCTCCGCAGTGAACATCCGACCTAACTCTTGCCGAACACACGACCCAGATGATGACGCCGACTCCAAGAATTCCCAAGACAGACACCCCAGGACGAGGTTACTACGTGGAATTGTAAAAGGTGACTCGATAGCCTTCCTATCGAGAGTTAATCATATTTGTTACACAACTCACTTCTAAAAGAGACTTTTCAAAGACGATTAATTTTATTTAAAATTAAAATGAGACAATCTAAGAGTTTACTGTAAAATTCAATTATCATACGTTGTAACGCCTTAAATGTAAATGTAATTTATTATCACTTCAAGTAATAATGCCATTCTTCAAATGGTAAAAGAAGTCTTGCAAGCGTCTAGATGAACTGAAAATAATTAGAAGTCTTTACTATAAATATACATAAAGCAAACTCGGATCCGAGGTATTAGAATACATAATCAATTTGATCCCAAAGTTTTATGAAAAGCATTTAAATATTTTAGTTTAATTAATGATGTCATGGGATCTTTTAGTAACTGTTGTTAATAAAGAGAAGTCGTCTTGTTACACATGAAAATGAGTGCATAAATCAGTAAAATACCTTCCCTTGTTTCCTTATACTTATAGTGATTAATTTGTTCAATTATTTTGAGTTTAAATACAGTTCGTTACAACATAGGCAGCCCATGTAATTGGCAGAGGTCAGTTAAGATGGGTTCCCTGGATTTGTAACGCGGAAATACGTTACAAAATTGCGCCACTCTGCTATTCTGCTTAATTTATTAGTAAAGTAGATAACTCACGGCATTCAGTTATTAATCTATGCACTCAGAGAATGTAATTGATGTAACTTTAATTTTCAAACAAAAAAATTTGTTTTGAGATACCTAAATGATAGTCAGTAGAAATTGAAATATCATTAGCTTCATACAATGCAAATAAGCTAAATGCATGTACCTACTTGCATACATGAATTGTAATGCTTGGTCAACTGCTCAGTCTTTAGCAGGTTTATATTATGACAATCCAAGACCTGTTGTTTCTTGAATAATGCAGGCTTATTCAATCTGCATAGTATATGTTAGTGTATGTCTGTTGTCACGGTAAAGAAAAAAAAATTTGTTAATAATAATGCTCCTGTGTAAAGTAGACCCTGTTAATTACGTGGAAAGAATTTCGTAACTCGAAATTGTTACCAAAATAAATAATTAATTTAATTGGGGAAAGTACATGAATTAATAATGTCAAACTGTTATAAACCGGAATACACGTGTAAGTTGAAGGCGTGCGTGTTGAATAAGATTCACCCTGTGCGTGGTAGCTGGCTCCTCCAGTTATGACCTGTTAGGGAAGCAATCGGTGGCATTATGTAGAGAACAATACGTGAGCGAAAACCCCCCGCATTCTCACGGACACACTGACCCTACCTTTGTTTACTAAATAAAAGAGGGTGGCCAACAATTCCAGCAAACAGCTGATCGGCTATTTAACTTTGAAAAATATGTGTGTGTGGAATTTCTGTCTCTCCCTTAGAAGAGAAATTGTTCTTTTCTGAATTATGCAAATTATTTAATCAAGAATTTATCTTATATATGTAATTAGTGTATAGTATAGTAGATCAAGTATTTTCACCGTGACGACAATTAAATAACGTAGTGACTTAATAATAATAAATTTATAATAATAAATAAAGTGTGCTAAATAAATATGGTAATTAAATAGAAGATAGTTCTAGGTAAGTTTCTTAAATCTCCCCTAAGTAAATAGTAAATAAATTAAAAGAAAAAGGTAAGCTTCTTAGAAAGAAAAGAAAAGTAAATAATAATAAAGAAAGTAAATCAGAATAAGTGAATTGTTTTAAATAATAAAGCTGAATAAATCTTAAGTTAAACAAATTTGTGTGAAGTGTAGCAGTAAGTAAGAGAAAGGAAAATAATAATACAAGTATAGTTACATAGTGTAAACACCCCAGTCGTGGCCTGTTCTAGGAAATAAAGCGTGTTAAGAATTGTAGTAAGCAGCCACTCACCTTCCCCCTTATTGTACGAAACGGTAGCGTCCCCAAACAATTGAAAACCACCCCTGTGTATGACAATGCATTGTGTAAAGTGTCTCCCCTTCCGCATAGTTTGTTTAAGTATTGTTAAAGAGATAATAAGAATTATCCTCGTGAGATTCCGCTTCTCTCAAGTAACATAAGATGTTAGGATTAGCTATGATCTAAAGTGGAGTATGGGATCCTCTTTAGATTATATTAGAGATAAGTTTATGATATATAATTGAGAATTATATATGTGTAACGTAACAAGTCACAACGGTGCTGACTGAAAAGGGTAATGATGGGGCAGAAAGGTGCCAAAGATCATTAAAGAGTGCTGAAAGCTAACTGGTGTAGTTAGAGTAAGCCGATGTCAGTCGGGCCACGATATTGTGAGTTACGGATAAGTAGGGATCTTTCCATTCTAAGGTTTGGAAATTAGTATTAAGACTTAAAATATAAGTTAGCGTGTTAAGAAATGAGAAAAAGGGAATTTCACGGAGGAGAACATTTAAATGAACAAGATCATTTAAAGAGAATTAGAGAAAACAAACCGAATACTAATAATAAATAATACTAATAATAAATAACTTCACACACTGACACCAAACATACTCCAAGTCCCCAATTGTGCGTTAGACTCACAAAAAAAAAACCGTAACGTGAAACTTAAGCGGTGGAGTATGTGACAATTTAATTCTAACTGTACTCGTAAATAAATAAAAATTAAGTTTGCGAACGATTAAGTATTTTTAAATCGCACAATAAAACCTAAACCCCGTATTAACTCAGTATGAGAATGAGAAGTAATTAAAAATAATCCAAAGAAACACTAATAAAAAGGCCGAATTGTAAATAAGTTATTATTATCATAATTAACCCTTTGCTAGTCATCATGCGGTGACCTGTTAATTCCGGACTCAACGTGTTTATCGAGTCGTCTGTAATTTAGGATGATATAAAAATCATAATGTTTATAATTAGAAATTTGAAGACACAAATAGTAGTTAAAATAACTCACTTAAATTATATATGTATAATTAAGGTATGGTTTTTGGTAATAAGAATGTTAACTTAAATAAAAATAGGAACTATATTGTCGCGGAGTAGTTGCCCCTCTCCTTTGTTAAGTACCAGTTGAATCGAGCAAGAGACTCGCTATGTTGCCTTCACACAGTACAGACGTTAGAGCGAGTGCTCCTCCAAAATGTATTTGTTTTAAATATTTAACTTTAGTATATTAGCTACCACTGCTAAACGTGGAAAGCATTGTGTAATGTATCAATAACGTAAATATGTGTTAAGAAGAAAATGTAAAATGTAACACACAAAAACTGAACTAGTGGTAAGCAAGATGACGTCTCCCCTCAAGAGGTAACTCCAATTACAACATCACTCCTGAAGATGTGATCTGCAGAAACTTCATAAATACAAGTATACGATGCATAAGACGCTGCCTAGGACCTCCGTGAATCTACACCTAATTTCACCAACCGCAGTGAACATCCGACCTAACTCTTGCCGAACACATGACCCAGATGATGACGCCGACTCCAAGAATTCCCAAGACAGACACCCCAGGACGAGGTTACTACGTGGAATTGTAAAAGGTGACTCGATAGCCTTCCTATCGAGAGTTAATCATATTTGTTACACAACTCACTTCTAAAAGAGACTTTTCAAAGACGATTAATTTTATTTAAAATTAAAATGAGACAATCTAAGAGTTTACTGTAAAATTCAATTATCATACGTTGTAACGCCTTAAATGTAAATGTAATTTATTATCACTTCAAGTAATAATGCCATTCTTCAAATGGTAAAAGAAGTCTTGCAAGCGTCTAGATGAACTGAAAATAATTAGAAGTCTTTACTATAAATATACATAAAGTAAACTCGGATCCGAGGTATTAGAATACATAATCAATTTGATCCCAAAGTTTTATGAAAAGCATTTAAATATTTTAGTTTAATTAATGATGTCATGGGATCTTTTAGTAACTGTTGTTAATAAAGAGAAGTCGTCTTGTTACACATGAAAATGAGTGCATAAATCAATAAAATACCTTCCCTTGTTTCCTTATACTTATAGTGATTAATTTGAGTTTAAATACAGTTCGTTACAACGTAGGCAGCCCATGTAATTGGCAGAGGTCAGTTAAGATGGGTTCCCTGGATTTGTAACGCGGAAATACGTTACACTAGCCCCACCCCATCGCTGCCCACACTGAAATGTAAGTTACTTTCTGGACTGCCCTCGTATATAAATATTTTACATATTTTTGTATTTTAATATTCTATTTATTGAAGTATGTATTTAATTTTATTAATTAATTACAATTTTAATGTGTGATACAGTCTGTTTGTGGCCACAGAGTGTACGAGCGAGCTATGTGTTGACATGTGGTGGTCTACATTCGGATAAGTTGGCTGCACTGTCAGGAGCTGGTGCTGAACCAAGAATTGTACCATTTCGTGGTGAATACCTTCTGTTGAAACCTGAAAAACGGTACCTAGTCAGAGGGAATATTTACCCAGTAAGTTGTGTCTAATATAACATTAATATATTAAAACGACATTAATATTTTTTCACACCAAACAATTTTTTCAAGTTCTTATTTTTTGAAATAAATTCTTTATTTTTTCTGTTTAATTTGGTATGTAGTGAGATTTTGTAACAGGAAATAGTAGGATATTAGTTGACCAGTGGCTATGGTGTCTGGCTACCAGTCTAAGTCCTGGATTGAAATCACAGACACTCCTTAAAATCAAGTTGCATTTTTCAGTCCTCAGGTCAGCTCGTTCTATAAAAGACACTGGTTGTCCCAGCGCTGTTGTATGCATCAGAGACATTGGTTCTGAGCAGAAGCACTGAGAGTGTGCTGAAATCATTTGAGATGAAACTACTGAGACGAATATATGGCCCAGTGAAGGAGGGAGGTGTCTAAAGAAAAAGAACAAATGAAGAGTTATGTAACCTGCTACATGGCATGACCATAATTGAAAAGATAAAGATAGGACAGCTTAGATGGTCAGGCATGTTGTCAGGATGGACTGCCAGAACCCTGTAAAGTGCCTCTTCCTGTGTGACTCAGATGGCAAAAGGAAAGTGGGAAAACCAACAGGAGGCAGATGGAATGCAACAGGATGCAGAAATCCGCAGGGGTAGGAATCCTCAATTCCTGCTTCGGAGAAAGACCTGCTGTGGGGTCTCCTTCAGCAGGCCAGTACCTGCCCAGAGTTGTAGCATCCTTGTTGTTATTGATGATGATGGTGATGATGATATCTGTATGTCTTTTAATTTAATTTGTCCCCTTAACAGTAAATACTATTGACCATTAAAAATACTTTTAATTTTTTACTTCCATATTCCTTAAGGAATGGAAGTATGGTGATGGCAAAAAAAATCGTGTTCGAGATTATTGCAGATTCTGATTGTACTACACTCAAAACATGAAAAAAAGTCGTTTTCCGAAAAGTGTCTGTGTGTGTGTCTGTCTGTGTGTCTGTCTGTGTGTCTGTCTGTGTGTCTGTCTGTGTGTCTGTAGATTTTTTTTCTATGGCAAACGATAACTGCCGCAAATTCAAACAGAATCAAATAATTTTTTGCATGCAGCCCTGATTTGCAGAATACTCGCGACCTATTGTTTTTGGTGAAGATCGGTTGAGGGAAAGGGGTAGTTTACCTGCAACGGTTTTTTTTTAGCAAACGTAATTTTGTTTGTTTGGCAAATGATAACAGCCGCAAATTCAAACAGAATCAAATAATGTTTCGCATACAGCCCTGAATTGTAGAGCTCTCAAGATCTGTTGATTTTGGTGAAGATCGGTTAAGGGAAAGGGGTAGTTTACCTGTAACGTTTTATGTTTTAACAAGGGTATTTCCTATGGCAAACGATAACAGCCGCAAATTCAAACAGAATCAAAAGATTATTTGCATACAGCCCTAAATTGTAGAGTTCTCAAGACCTATTGTTTTTGGTGAAGTTCGGTTGAGGGAAAGGGGTAGTTTACCTGCAACGTTTTTTTAACAAGGGTATTTTTTATGGCAAACGATAACAGCCGCAAATTCAAACAGAATCAAATAATGTTTTGCATACAGCCCTGATTTGTAGAGTACTCAAGACCTATTGTTTTTGGTGAAGATCGGTTAAGGGAAAGGGGTAGTTTACCTGTAACGTTTTATGTTTTAACAAGGGTATTTCCTATGGCAAACGATAACAGCCGCAAATTCAAACAGAATCAAAAGATTATTTGCATACAGCCCTAAATTTCAGAGTTCTCAAGACCTATTGTTTTTGGTGAAGATCGGTTGAGGGAAAGGGGTAGTTTACCTGCAACGTTTTTTTAACAAGGGTATTTTCTATGGCAAACGATAACAGCCGCAAATTCAAACAGAATCAAATAATGTTTTGCATACAGCCCTGATTTGTAGAGTACTCAAGACCTATTGTTTTTGGTGAAGATCGGTTAAGGAGAAGGGGTAGTTTACCTGCAACGTTTTTTTATCAAGCGTATTTTCTATGGCAAACGATAACAGCCGCAAATTCAAACAGAATCAAATAATTTTTTGCATACATCCCTGAATTGTAGAGGTCTCAATGACTTTCGATTTTGGTGAAGATCGGTTAAGGGGAAGGGGTAGTTTACCTGCAACCTTTTACGTTTTAACAAGAGTAAAGTACTTGAAAATTTATTTAAACTTTTTGAAACAATGGTAATTGTTAAAAATAAAATAATTTTGTTGCCAGGCAATAAAATTATAATTTTTTCATTTTAATGTAATATAATATTTTTCATTTAATACAGCAATAAAAAGGCAGGTAAGACACAGCCTGGCTGTTTGGGTGAAAATGATTTTAAATATAAATCTTAGAATATGGAAGTCATGTATGGTTCTCCATACCGATATTCTTTTCATCTTGCCCCATTATTGGCTTTCTTCTTCAGTCCCCAAGTATTTTCTTTTCTGCTTTAAATTGATCAACAGCTGAGTTCTTCTTTCAAGGCCTGTAGTTACTTCCTCTTTTCCCTTTATGACATCATGCGTCAAGTAGTTTTTTCCAGGATGTGTCTGATCCATTTTTTCCTTTTCTGTGACAAATGAACAAACTGTATTGCTGATAAACTGTATTCAGAAGTCATGTCTCATTATCCACTCTTCTTAGGATTTCTTTATTAATATAATCAAACTACTCTGATGGTACAAAAGGAGCCATTATTATTATGAAATAGATTTTATTTAAGAAGGCGGATTCAGGGGGTGAAGCCTTAAATACTCTGGATAAAGTAAAATTTTGTATACAATTTTTAAAAATAATGTGGCTGTAACACACACACACACGCACGCACGCACGCACGCACGCACGCACGCACGCACGCACGCACGCACGCACGCACACGATATATGCATGGGCCAGACCCACCAAAAATACTGGAAAATTTTGACACTTATTTGGACCACTCTGGATATACACATTTGGTGGCATGTATGGTCAAGCAATAATGTGCATGTGACACCAGCAGTCTGGTAGTAACTGCTATATTTGGTGTCTGCCAACACTCGTTTTAAGATTAAAAATCTTTAGATTTGAAAACATTAAAATTTGGTGTTGCTCAAGCTATAACAAATTTCAATGAACAGGTAACCATGAAGTGTGTTTGAAGCCTTAGGTATCAAACTGGGAAAAATTATGTGATAGGAGTGGATGACCTTTGATCATATTAGCATGTATCAAGCAAAAAAATTGATGAAATTGGGAAAAAGCAACAAGAAGGATAGCAAAAAAAATTTGGAGGAAGAATAGGAAGAAGCTGATGGAGAAGTAAGACCTTCATATTTAATTGGTGCTTATTAAGAAAATGTACAGTAACTTTAAAAGGCTGTTACCCATACAAAACTGTTTTCGTCTTTATGTTCCTGTTTCTAAGGAACCACAGAAGATAAAATGCATAAATTTCTACTTTTAACTTCTACCAGATGGCTGTCAAGCTATAACAGCAGTATTTTAAAATTTATTAAATATTATTTAAGATACAAAATTTAATGTTTAAAAAATTATGGTAAACAATGCATACACACAAACATTTTTTTTTTCGTCAAAATTGTTTTAGTTATAAAGTGTGGCAAAATATAAGTTTTAATAGGTCTTATGGAGCCTCGAACCATCATTCCATAACTGTGTGTCTATGCAAAATAAAGTAAAATTTTCTGTGTAAAGTCTACTTCCTTACTATTCTTAAAACACATGGAAATTCATGTGTTTTTATTTTTAATTCAAGTTATATTTTGAGATGTTTGAAAAGAAAGATTGTAATTAGCAGTTATCATATCGAACAAATATTATATGTATGATTAACATAGGTATTATAGGTAATACATTTGTATTGATATGTGATACAATGCAAAGAAATTTAATGAATAAAACGTGTTGGTTTAACACATGTTGAGACACTAGATTGAAGCTAAAAAAACAATGGATATTCCAAATTTGACATACAGTTGTGAGGCAAAGCTTATGGGGAGAAAAGAATAAAATAAATCCTGTAGAAATGTTTAGAAACATGCAAATGAATGTTTTTGTACACCATAGTGAGAACAACCAACAGACACTATAAAGTTTTCAAGGATCGCTATACTAATCAGAATACAATAATTATGTTCACGCCATATGATTATGTACCCGATATTGACTGCCACAGTGACTGGAGAACATTTTTGAGACATATGACCTGTAGTTGCTTTATGCAGTGTAAGGTGTCACTTAGCTTGATTATAGACAAATTATTCAGCAAAAGGATTAAGATCACTTAGCACGAGTCCTAATGCACAATTATGTGTCTGTAAAACAAGTTGCTGACCATCATTTTTTATACTCTCCATTTTCACTTTCAACTTTTTATTTTATTTTTTTTTCAGGTTCCTGATCCAAAATTTCCATTTTTAGGTGTGCATTTCACTCCAAGAATGGATGGTTCAATATGGTTAGGTCCTAATGCAGTGCTAGCATTCAAAAGAGAGGGTTATAAGTAAGTTTCAGTTTCTGTTCTGGATGTATATCTATTTTATAAAGTACACTGTATATTTTGTCTTTTGTTTTTGGGTGCAGTTGATGGATTACCCTAATTAACACACACACACACACACACACACACACACACACACACACACACACACACACACACACACACACACACACACACACACACACACACACACACACACACACACACACACACACACACACACACACACACACACACACACACACACACACACACACACACACACACACACACACACACACACACACACACACACACACACACACACACACACACACACACACACACACACACACACACACACACACACACACACACACACACACACACACACACACACACACACACACACACACACACAGAAGGTGTTGTAACCATAATGATTTGTTACCAGTAACAGAGGTTCCATCGTAATATGTTAAGGCCTTTTGATCACCCTGCTGGGAGGCCAACACAAGGCTTGAGTAGAGCACCAGTCACAGCATGCCTGTCTGTCATCATGTAGCATAGAAAGCCAAATATAAAATATAGTCAAAAAATCTGCTAAAACATATAATTTTTGATTATCTCTTTCAAATTACTCTCCTTTGATGTTAGTATGTTGCTTCCCTTGTTTTCCATTATTAGAATTCATCAAAGCGTTGAGTTTCTGAAATAGTGTATAAGTCTTATATTAATTTTCTCCAGTATTCTTGTATTGTTTTGAAAATAAACCATTTCATTGTCAGTATTGTGTGTAATAACAAGAAGTCCACAGAAGCTATGTCTGGAGTGCAGGTGAGGCGAGAAATACGAATTTTTGCAAGCATCATCAAAAACTCACTGATAAGCAACAGTTTATAATTTTTTTTTATAATTATGTTTAGAACATTGTTACTGTGCATTGATCATAATTTGGTGGCCCAAGCTTCGTGCTCTTTTTTCTGACTCCCTTTTTCAGACGCTTTTTCATATTACTTGTTGAGTATGTTTCCATGTGAATAAAAACTCCAGATTTACCTTTTTAGGTAAAGAAGGCAGTCTGCATTAACTTTCTTGATGTGTCAGCAACTTACTCGTGTTTTTGTTGTTATGATAATGGTAGTTCATCCATAGTGATTGTGTTGTAGTTTCTGTATCATAATTGTACCCCATTTCTCATCATATGATGAGTCACTTTTCAGAAAGTTTTTGTCATCACTTGTCTGGTGACAATACATTTGTCTTTTTATTCCTTGGTCAGTAGCCTTAGCATTCTTTTTTAAAATAAAATCAATGCATGTTCAATTCTTCAATCAAAATTCGTATAATGCAAATTTTTACAGAATACTTGCGTTTCTTACCGAATAATCGCGATACGGAACCATTTTCGTACTTTGCTTGACGTCCTGATGTCATGCTACCCCCCCCCCCCCCCAGTTCTTTCTCTAGTGAGGTTTTAACTAGACAAAGTCAAGTCAGTCAACAAGCAGAAATAGCCATGGGCAGAGTTTCTCCTTGTCTCCAAGTCGACGCCTAAGTACGGAGCCTTTTTACCAAGTAGGAACTTGGTTCCACGTTTGGGGACGATAATTCCATGTTGGGAACAGTAATTCCACGTTTGAAGACAGACATCCCATGAACGAAAACAGCAACCCTACGAACGAGTTAAGAATCTCAGGAATCCAGGGGTTCACACAATTTTACCTTGCTGATACAGATACGTCCTATGAGCTACATGGAGGCTTGAACCTGCAACTCACAAGCACATGGCGTGAACACCATCGGGCTTGACGCCATCATACACTGCTAGCCGTTCAAGTAACAATGTTTAATTATTATTAACACCCAGTGCTAGTCCTACACAGTCAATAAAGAAGGAAATATGAACATTTGCCTTACAAAGACTTTAAGCCATAAGTAAGAGTAAAAACTCAGTAACAATCCACAGCATGCTCGCTGTGCGTAGTTAATGTTGTACACTTGTATTGATTCATATGACTGAATTATTCTAATTAATTTGGGTCAGAGTTCGATTCCTTTATAAATAGCAATTTAATTTATTCAGCTTCTAATATTTTGACAGTTAATTTATTTAAGATCCAAGGATCTAATAATTGAAATTTTAATACCCTGGCTGATTCGTAATCATAAAGCATAAAGAGGCTAACTCTGTTTTACTTAATGAATAAACTCGTTCAACTCTGCTCACCAACAGATGGTTTATTTTTTTTTAAATGCACCCCCCTTCATTACACGTAACTCAGTTACCATATATGTTTTGATGATTGCTATATTTACAAAGAGTTATATGTACTAGTTAGTTTTAATAGTTATTGTGATATTCTGTGTTACATTGTTGTAGTATAATATTGTTGTATCGTGGTATGTATGTTACACACCTAGTATCTGGGCCCAGCGTTGTATGCACAAAAGCGCATACCGAAAGAAGTGTGTCACACCGTTAACATAAAATCAGTTTACAATTACTTGTGGCACAGAGCTGAATGAAAATGAGGAACTTCTAGAAATCTTTGTTATGTTTATTAATTTTATAAATTTATTAATGAACTTTGTGTCTACAACTCTACACTTTCGGCTATGGTAGCCGCCATGTTGTCTGCTACCAACTTAAAATTTTACTCACCAGGTCCAGGATTCGAATTGGACGAGCTGAAAACAAGATGGTTGCTTGGAATAACTAATAATTCAAATTCAAATGTTCAAATCAATCTTACTTTATTAAATTATAAAATCCAATTAAATTTCTTTTTCAATCAAAATAAAAAACTTTATACATTCCTTTCAGCCCCATCATCACATACAAAATCTTCCTTCTCCCTCTCTTACATTTTTAGTTTCAGTAATATTCAAAAAAAGAAAATAACTCGCTACAAACTTAACTTATATAACGGAAACCAGCGCTTGCACACACACACACACACACACACACACACACACACACACACACACACACACACACACACACACACACACACACACACACACACACACACACACACACACACACACACACACACACACACACACACACACACACACACACACACACACACACACACACACACACACACACACACACACACCCCAAGACTTTAGGAGATCTCCATTTTTATTAAAATAATGAAATTGAAATTTTAAGAGCCCTAGTTGTATTTTTTTGGTTTTACCCTCGTTGGTCACTTAGCTGATATTTGAGTCCAGAAGAACTGTCCCATATTTTCGGTCATTTCGTACACTTCTTGTTGCGTTCACTATATAATGCCAAAACTGTGATTACATTAAAAACTGTTATTCACATTACTTATATGTAAATTTTGATTTTATAGCACATTTTCGAACTGCGGACGCCCGCGATTTCGTTTCGGAACTGATACGTGCTATTCGCACGAGTTGTTATTGCAGACTGGGGCGAAATTTAAAGTCTCAATTTCCGAGGTAGTGAGGGAAGTCACGTGATGGCAAACTTTTGTTCTTACCAGTTTAACGTCAGATTTTGGCGAAGTTATTAATTTGGTTCTACATTCCAGCAGTGAATCATAGCTGGGCTCATCTCTGACATAACATGGTCTGACTTCTGAATTACATAACTTGCATGTCATGTGGCTAAAAATAACTGTTCATCTTGTGTCTAGAGCTGACCTTGACACAAATCCACTCTCTTGCTTCCTACGTCGTTATATTCATGAGTAAAATTTGTTTATTATTATTTATACTTTTATGTTTCCACCTTCCCCAAAGTACCCCGGGTAGACCCAAACTGTCCCGTTACAATACCCCCTCAATGAGAGGTTTTATGCCGAAGCATAAAAACTCTCATTGACACTCTCATACTTCCTAAAGGGATCAATCAGGATATGTTGCCACAACCCCCTTTACGTTTTATTAAAAAAAAATCATGGTTAACTTACCCCCTGGTCCAGTGACTGTGACCGCACCTGAATGACCTTACTGGACTTCTCTCTCGAGATCCCAACACCGGAAGGCCAGACAGGCACTTGACGCTCCTGCTCTGATGCGCAGGTCAGCTCAGGACCGCCGCCACAGCATCACCAGACACTGAAACATCAAATCAAAAAATCAAATAGTGGCCTAGTATAATACCATATCCCTAACTGATCTGGTTCCCCTTAGCTGTGTGCTGGTTTGCGTTAAGAACCACTGGTTTTCTTGACATAGTAATAGATAATCTTACATCTACTGCATAGACTTTCATCCCCTTAATTCGTTCCAAGTATTTCATAAAATTTTTCGATTCCAATCGACGATAAATAAGCCTTTCCCATTTTACAAGAAGAAGTATAAATCCTTACATTAACACAACAATATCTCAAAATATTTAAACACATCAGAAGCTTTAAAGATCAATCAAATACAATTTATCTATATCTCCCTTCTTTTACAATTCTTAACCATTTCCCATCTATTTCCCAAAACAATTCAAAATCATTTAATACATTATAAAATATTATTATTAACAAATAACAAAAATTCTATTTATCCGGTGCTGTTAATAATAATCATCCCCTTTTCTCCTCTACACACATTATTGCCCCCCTGGACTGTTGCGTCCAGTTGCCTCCACAAGGACTGAGGCGGAAGGAGTGAGCACTTTTTTCTTTTCTCTCACTCCCATCCTTGCTTCAGCGTTACAAGAAACTTCAGGGTAAGTACCCCTACTCATTATTTTAATATATGCCCCTAAGGTCTACCACCCATATTTGGGTGAAAATAGCCTGTGTTCAAAATAAGCATAGCTTCCCTGATTAAACCACATTAAATTTCCAAATTAAACCAATTTCCAGGACTACCAACTATGTTCAGCATACATCAATACTGCCCATAGCTGGCAGTCAGCCAAAACCACGATCTGGGTTGGTAAGGCCGAGATCACCCGAAATGTAGGGAATCTATTTTAAAAAACATATATAAATACAATTCATGTTTAAGATTCCTACACACTAACATAATAAACATAATAAAACATAGTAATGAACATTGCTATTATTACATCAAGGCAAACATTTTAAATTTAAGTTTGACCAGAAATTACACACCTTACAGCTTGTAACTTTTTTTATTTATTTTATTTATTAATTTCAAACTTCCACCTACCTTTATTTCTTTTACGTGATCTGGCCAGATCTCTCGTGGTGAACTAACCCCACTCGTACGACGAACTGATCAGTGCAGCAAATGAAATAAGGTGTTTGAAATGATTTATTTAACAAAGTATATCACTTAGCAGATAACATTTTATTTACGATTAATAAACATCTCTTCTTCCCACTCCCTTCCATGTATGAAATATCAAAAATATTAATCTTTTCACATTATTTTTAACTTTTGAATTACATTGTTATAATTTTTTAACATGATAGACACCTTAATTAAGAACAAAATTTACTTACAGTCTAGGAAGACGACCCAGTTTGCCCATTCATTCCATTCACACAAATTTTTACATACCCATATTTTTTAGAGCGCTCGTTGAATTAGTAAAATTAATTAAATAGGGAAATAGCTCGTCGATTGCTTCTCTTGGCGCCTCTGATAACCACGCGCCGCACTACAGATTTGTTCGAAAGTTTTTCACATTTTTCACTTTCCGGTCTCCACGGTACGCATTTCGAGTCGAGAGGTTGTTTTAAAGTACATTTTCACTCCTTATGTTGTAACGTGTCGTTTCACTAAACATAAAACATAACATACTCATTAACATGTAAATAATAATTAATTAATAGAATTATAAGGTACAAATGTTAAACTTAGAAAATAAGTAAAAAGACATTTGTTAGTTCATAAGCATTAGATTAAAACTATGAGGAGGTCTGCGTGCCTCAGACAGTTGTTTTGTATCATTGAACTACAAACAGTGAATGTTATAGATTTTACAAATATAATAAATCAAACTATAATTATGTAAGTTAGGTTGTGTGATAGTGCTAGAAAGTGAAAATAACAGTGATAGACTTTAAAAAGGAAAAATCAGATATAAGGAATGTGATTAAACATTATTATAATATGAGCATTGAATGAAACATATAATCTATATGAAACAGTTATGTAGCCCATATAGTGAGATCAAACCAAGTGTAAATAATTTAAAAGATAGAAACTCTTACGTTAAAAAACTTATAATAATATAGTTACGAAGGAAAAATAAAGTAAAGGTCAACAGAATATTACTAATTAGAAATGGTAAACCGAACCTGTGACCCATAAAAAATATAGCCATGGCCTTTAACTAATGAAATTAATGTTTTGAGTGAAGATGATTGTTGTTAAAAAAATTGTGAATTGCAAGAGAACGTTTAAGGTGTGACTCCTGAATTGGATACAAATTGAAGACCAATAAAAGATGAGAGGACCAGGAAAAAATGCAAAACCTAGAAGAATGCTGTTTTAATCAAGAGACCAAAAAACCAGATGTCCAGGAATAAAGAATCAACCAATAAATCCGTTAAGAAAACTGCTAGATTGGTGAGATCACTCCATGACTAAATCAAATATTCGACCAAACATTATGACAGTAAAGATTGAATTACAACAAAAACAATAACTAAAAAACAATATAAAAACATTATAATTGTGAATTATTTTTGTACACTAGTATACAATAGTCATTAATAATAAGAGTTTTTGTTATAGTTAATAGTAGTTTAAAAGGACCCACAAACATTCAACAGACATTAACAACACTGTAATACCGAGTCTCATGCATCAAAGTTGTATTGTTTGTTCTATATGTAAATTGTATGTTGACCCTGAGGTTCAGATGAATAATCCTCTATTTAAAAAATAAAACAGGTTATACTTTATTAGTAAGAGATACTAATTTGTTTTGATATTACTTATTGACGCTCAGAAGTGGGGCCTTCCACATTCACTGGATACAAAAGGAGGATTATATATAGTAACTGAACGTTACAAATTGACGCTCAGAAGTGGGGCCTTCCACATTCACTGGATACATAAGGAGGATTATATATATATTTGTAACTGAACGTTACATATTGGCGCCCAACCGGTAGAGCTGAATTAGGCAAAACTAACTAACCGAAACACAATTAGTGAAATAACTATTGACCTAATTTTAGCTGGCAACTGCTAGAAAAAACAAACAAAATGCAATGAAGGGCTATGCCACAACAGGAAACGAAAATGCCCGAACAAGAGAGACGATTAAGCTACGCGGAATGGATGACAGTGTTATTTAAAAAATTCAGCAAGGATATGGATTATATTAATGAAAATACCACTGATCACGAACGAGCACAGATGAGGCGTGCGAACAGAATGGTGACACCGAACGACAACATGACGTTGAGAGATATTTATGATGAAATGTGGGAGCTACACGCAAAGTATGATAAAGAAGAGACTATCGGGAGAACTCACGAAAATAACGATAAAAATGTGGAAGGAATGACTGAGGATGATTGGGATAGATGGAATGATAATCTTAAAAGAATGAAAAACGAGAGAACGGGAATATACGCACATTTGAAAGAACAATATACACAGGAGGAGTATGAACAAATGAGACAATTAATAAGACAACCAGAGAAACCGGTACAAACAGAAAATGCAGAGCTAAAGGAATGGATAAGGCTTATGTTTGAACAATCCAGAGAAGATATTTGTAAATGGAGGGAAGAATTAAATAAGAAGCGTAAAAAGAAAATAGAAGGTAGTAAAAAAATAGAAAATAAAGAAGAGACAATTGAATTATTACCTGAAAATAAACATAACAGGAACAAGGAGAATACTAAGCCACTCGAAAAGAAGATAAAGAAAATAAGAAGAATACATCCAAAGAAACCAATAAATACAAGAGAAAATTTGGAGATGATAAACAGTGGACTAGTAAATGTACTTAATCTCCCTATTACTGACCATAGAGAGATAATGAATTTTAAAAATGGTAGGAGAAGCTTAACAGAAATTATAGAAAGGACTCACAATAAAACAGTGAGTAAGGACTTCAGAAAATTGATATTCAAGGTAAATATACTTGAAATAAAAATACATGATAAGATATCAGTGATACCACCAATAGTTGATATACCATCGACATATTTGTTTAGGAAAACAGATGATAGAGTGATTAATATAGGACTGGATACTAGTGAAAAGGTGGTATTAGAAGAATTGGTGTATGAGGTAGCAGAGATCTATACCACAAGGAAGGAAATAGTTCTGCACACCAGAAGAACCCGGATCGTGGCAGATACCGAAAACGGATAAACCAAGTAGGAACAATATTGTAAAAAGGGACTGATTTTCTGACTACCGACAAGGCAAACCAGTTAAGGAAGGAAGAAGAAAATAATGATAATTAAAACAAAAATAAAATAAATAATCACTCTAGACTTAAAGAAAATAATGATAATTAAAACAAAAATAAAATAAATAATCACTCTAGACTTAAGAAAAAATAATGATAATTAAGAAAACATAACCAAAACTGAAGAAAAAGCGGGTAAGGAACAAAAGGGGAATATAAACAGAAAAATAAGAAGGAAAAAAGTATTAAACTAACAATTAATTAAGACAAAATATTATTTAGAAAAATATAACAAGGGATTCATTAGAAAGAAAACAGGGTAAAGCGAAAACAAACTGAGACATAGAGTACATCAAAGTAAACACTACAAGGGGTGCTGACAACAGTCTTGATTAAAACATGAGCGAACACTTCAGGAATGAAACGAAACGCAGGAGAATAAAACGGAGAGAATACGCACGCTGTCCATAAACCGGATACAATTATAGGAGCCACAGGTAAATAATCTAAAACCCAAAAGCAGCACATAAACCTGAATGTTACGAGAGAAGGAATAGGAATTCCTATGGTGTTATTAGTAACCCAAGGGTTACTCTTTAAGGTATAAACAGAGTGTTGTATGCTACGGCGCCACTCTGCAATTATGAATGATCCGCTGAGATAATAGGAAGCACAAGTGCCCCTCAGGACAAGAATTCATACTAAGTTAGGGAAAATGTTAGGGTACCCATAGGAAACAAATAAACCATAACAGACCAGAATCATGGCAGGAAAGACTGCAGGAAATCAGGGCATTCCAAGGAAAAGGATATACAGAGATCATGAGTGTGGCACAAAAGAAGAGGTTAGTGAACAATTACAATAACTACTGCATCGTATTCTCCAACTCACCGAATAAAGCGAAGAATTTAAATAATATCCGGTTAAACAGTTGTTCAAGAAAGCTGTAAGAAAGTAAATCCAGCTCATGATAAAAGAAGATATTATAGGAAAGAGTAGTTTGTCAATTACCAACCCCATTGTAGCAATACCCCAAGGAATATATAACCAAACCGAGATAAAGAGGTTTTATGAAAAGTGAAGACAGTTTTTGTAGATTTTTGCCATTTATTTCAGTAACTCCTAAAACCACCATTACTGAAATAACTTGTCTTAAACGGGGGGCTTTATGTAACGTGTCGTTTCACTAAACATAAAACATAACATACTCATTAACATGTAAATAATAATTAATTAATAGAATTATAAGGTACAAATGTTAAACTTAGAAAATAAGTAAAAAGACATTTGTTAGTTCATAAGCATTAGATTAAAACTATGAGGAGGTCTGCGTGCCTCAGACAGTTGTTTTGTATCATTGAACTACAAACAGTGAATGTTATAGATTTTACAAATATAATAAATCAAACTATAATTATGTAAGTTAGGTTGTGTGATAGTGCTAGAAAGTGAAAATAACAGTGATAGACTTTAAAAAGGAAAAAATCAGATATAAGGAATGTGATTAAACATTATTATAATATGAGCATTGAATGAAACATATAATCTATATGAAACAGTTATGTAGCCCATATAGTGAGATCAAACCAAGTGTAAATAATTTAAAAGATAGAAACTCTTACGTTAAAAAACTTATAATAATATAGTTACGAAGGAAAAATAAAGTAAAGGTCAACAGAATATTACTAATTAGAAATGGTAAACCGAACCTGTGACCCATAAAAAATATAGCCATGGCCTTTAACTAATGAAATTAATGTTTTGAGTGAAGATGATTGTTGTTAAAAAATTGTGAATTGCAAGAGAACGTTTAAGGTGTGACTCCTGAATTGGATACAAATTGAAGACCAATAAAAGATGAGAGGACCAGGAAAAAATGCAAAACCTAGAAGAATGCTGTTTTAATCAAGAGACCAAAAAACCAGATGTCCAGGAATAAAGAATCAACCAATAAATCCGTTAAGAAAACTGCTAGATTGGTGAGATCACTCCATGACTAAATCAAATATTCGACCAAACATTATGACAGTAAAGATTGAATTACAACAAAAACAATAACTAAAAAACAATATAAAAACATTATAATTGTGAATTATTTTTGTACACTAGTATACAATAGTCATTAATAATAAGAGTTTTTGTTATAGTTAATAGTAGTTTAAAAGGACCCACAAACATTCAACAGACATTAACAACACTGTAATACCGAGTCTCATGCATCAAAGTTGTATTGTTTGTTCTATATGTAAATTGTATGTTGACCCTGAGGTTCAGATGAATAATCCTCTATTTAAAAAATAAAACAGGTTATACTTTATTAGTAAGAGATACTAATTTGTTTTGATATTACTTATTGACGCTCAGAAGTGGGGCCTTCCACATTCACTGGATACAAAAGGAGGATTATATATAGTAACTGAACGTTACAAATTGACGCTCAGAAGTGGGGCCTTCCACATTCACTGGATACATAAGGAGGATTATATATATATTTGTAACTGAACGTTACAATGTATATGTTAGAAAATTTTTCTTCATGCACGAATTATTTTATGAACCCTGGTCGGGGGGAGTGTGTCGTCAACTGAGTTTATGGTTTTCACATTTTTTTAAAGTTTTGCCCGACCGGGAACACGCGCCAATACTCACGTCCGTTACACTTAGTTCTTTTTCGCTGACTGATGAAACGACGACTCACTAAATCCCCACTTTGTCTGACTGCTTCTGGTAACATACACGGCCCCTTAGATTACAAAGTTTTTCGTCACCGTTTAGGTAGCATGGTTTGACATTGTGCACTGGTGTTGATGATGCTGACTGGCGAAAATATTGAGGCTGTGGAAGGCGTGGCCTCTAAGAGTATTAAGAGTATCCGGCAGCAACGGACCGCATGGAACAATAGTCTTCGTCTCTCGCCATTTTTTGTGGCGTCCCTTTGGAGTCTGATGTGCATCGTCTATGCGCGCATGTTCCTGTTGCGCGTCTTTGTACGTGCCTCAATGCTTAATTACCGTGTGTTTAGACTCGGCATCGCATTCCATTGCCACCTTGCCGTTCACAATTTCACTTCATTGTTCCTTTGACGACAATTTTATTTCACATTGGGACTGACCGTGCAGATGGAAAATAATTTTATAACTTTAATAAAATGAAAACCCTTCCCTTTAGCCCCGTTACAAGCTTTACTTTAGTTTCAAATTCTATTAAATCTTTCACTTGTTACATTTATTATTACATTTCGACTATGATTTTCTATTTAACATTTTCATCATTAATTGGTTCGGGTGATTCTCAATCATTCACAGTGATTTGATTTATTGAATGGGCATTTATATATATAACCTTCCTCACCTTCTTCCTTCTAACAACCACTAACAGATTTGCATAGGGTGACACCAATCTCTCAATCATACCTACCTCCACTAATTTCTCTAATTTTACTTAAATCCTTCCCCTCTTATAATAAAGCACCTGATACCCTTTTTTGTACATAGGATGTGTGTTCCCGCACTACTAGCTCATTGCCTTATCAGTTCCTGGCCCTTCCAGGTAACCCCACAACCCTTTTTAAAACTGTTCACCTCCCGCCACAATGTCTTGCGTTGAGGACTCCTTACACCTCCACCCTCACTACAAAATTTATGTACCCTGCTCTCACCTATTTACTCTCCATTTACATTACTCTCGCTTTCTCTACAAACATGCACTCTCACTACTGTGTCCCTACTACTGACCCGTTTCTGTATTACTTCTCTTCCAAAATTCTTATTTTGTCTAACACCCATTAAAGTTAACTCTGACTGACTCAATGCCTTATAGAAATAATCATCACCCAAACTCTATCTTGTTCCACATTTTACATTAAGTTAACCATTGAAAATTACATTAGAAAATTCATAATTACCTCAAACTAATTTAATCACCCAATTTAAAACCTTTTAAACTCATTTAATTTCATTGTTAAAACATTAAAACATTTTACTTTACTTCAATTCATTATAAAATTCATACTTAGAAATATGGTCACTCATGTAATCAAATACAACATGATTTATGTCATTAATTCAAAAATACAAACCTTTATCACCACAAATATAACTTACATAACCATATTATGTACTTCCTGATACATTATAACAATACAACTCAATACCTAAGCACATGGTGTTTTTCATCATTTACTATTTATTATAAAGTTCATTTACACAACATTAATTAATTAATTAATTCCTCTCAAATTGTTTAATTCAATCTTTTTCAAAAACACTCAGTTTTTAATTACAATAGTCCGAACAATTCCAGATCAGTTAATCTCATTATAAACACAATTATTCTCGTTATTTACTTAGTTTGGTGAAATATTATTATTTTTATTATTATTAAATCAATTCCTACTATATATATATACATTGTTTACCTAAAATACAAGGTATAACATAATGTACTACACAAATACATTTAACATCACTACACAAGTATATACAATCCAAATTATTATTCACTATTGTTTACCATAAATCATTTCACAATACAGTCCATTTCGAAACCTCTTACTCACATAATTAAATGTTCATGAACAACAACTGTTTAACCACCATCATCGAATAATACTCTGATCTTATGTCTACACAACTCATTTACAATTAAAGATATATTGCTATTATTATTATAATGATCATCATAATTACAAACCTTATTGCATACCATTATTTCAAAATTCCTGTCGACATTTGTTATGGTCAGTTCCCCCTTAGTATTTTCTGTTAAAATCAGGTAAGTTACACTATCATCATCTACTGCTGCTATATCAGTTTCAACACAAGGTAAGTACGCAAGAGAATTATCAACTCTCTCTATATCTAGCCTCTCTACTAACTCTTTATACATTCTACCAATCTCAAATAACTCTATCTTCCTATCCACATACAACTCTCTCTCAAAATATCTCTCACCATAACGCCATTACACACTTTCTCTACTAATCCATGCAGAGGGTACTGCTACATTAAAACACCTCCTGGCCCTTCCAGGAACAACACTAAAATTCAAAGAACAATTTGAAGACACCATGTCTTCCAATAATAAGGGACTCTTGCCCGTCAACAACAACATTTGTAAACACCTTGGTTCACAATAAACCTGGGGAAAATTCACCCTCTGCCCCATATCCACACAATAACTCTCTTCATACTCTCTCTCTAATTTATAAACACTTGTTTCTACCCCTTTACAACCCCCTACTCCCATTACTCTCTTACTACCCCCTACTGTCTCTATATTCTCATCATCACTATTAATTTTCATTATATCATTTTTATATATCTCATTTTCAACTATCTTACCACTACTATTTGTTAATTCATTTTGATAACTATCACTTACCTTCTTATTCATTATCCGAGTTAATTTCATTTCTAAATTTTTATTCATTTCGTTCATCTTCTCCGTGAAATTGTTACTTATTGATTCTATTATTTTATCAGTTATTGTTACAAATTTTTCATCAATTTTTTTCGAATTTACAGTTAATTTCATTTTTTATTTTGTTAAAATTACTATTTATTTCATCAAACTTATTATTTTGTTCTTTCAACTTTTCATTTAGATTACTATTTATTTCTTTATTTTGCATATCAAATTTATTTAACAGTAACTGCATCATTGCTGTTATCTCATCTGTTTCATTTTCATACCGAGTTGAGATGGGTGTTAATTGAACCGTATTTAATTCAACTGATTCGGTAGCGCTAGGCTCACCGATCTGGCTAATTGCGGTTGAGTGAACGCCCATCTCACTCGTAAATGGGTCGTCAGTTAAGCTGACTTCCACGTTCTTATCTGCCATCTCAATTTTTTTTTTTCAAAATACAGTACAACCTGTCACATCCGGACCTGTGATATCCAGATCCTCCCATATCCGGACGTATCTCCAAACTAATTTTTCAATTTTGGTTAGCGAAATGGTTAGGGATGGAAAAGTGAAAGTTGCAGCTGGAATGTTGTTTGCGCGCCTAGTCTATTCCGAGCGGGGCTGTGGCCTTGACTTGGTCAGTGGCTCTTTCCCGGAAACCCATTCCTTTATTCTCAACCTTGGCTGCCGTCTGCCTGCCACTTGCTACCCGCAGTCTGTGTTTGCGTTTTAAAGTGACAGTTTGTTTTGCAAGTGAGTTTCTAAACTGTATGTCAGAAGTGATTGCCGTTGTTATCGTTATTGTTAACAGTTGTTACTGTATTTTATCGTTGTTATTTTTTATTGTTGTTATTCTTTATCGTTGTTTTTTGCTAAAATAGCGGAGAAAAGGAAGAAAACTGTTGTGACAATGGATGAAAAGTTTCGTGCTCTGAAGAGGTTGGATGCTGGTGAAACAGCTAAGAAGATTGCTGCTGACATGGGAGTAGGAACGAGCACTGTGAGTGACTGGAAAAAAACGAGGAGTGAGATTGAGAAGTGGTGCTCATCGCAAGCTTCAACAAGTGGGGTAAAAAAACTGAAAATGATGTAGAAAGCCACTAACAACCAAGTTAATGAGGCTTTATATCTTTGGTTTACCCAAAGAAGAGAGCAAGGATTGCCTATCTCAGGTCCTTTGCTAAAAGAAAAGCTTTGCACTTCAATAAAGAAATCGGAGCCAATGGACATTTTAAAGCAAGTGAGGGATAGTTATAAAGTTGGAAAAATCGTTATGGTGTGCGGAAACTGCAGATCAGCGGTGAAAAACTTTCTGCTAACCAAGATGATGTTGACAACTTCAAAACGTTTTTACACAGCTTTGTAAACGAACATGGGATTTCAGGAGAACAGCTCTACAATTGTGACTGGGCTATAGTGTATAATATTGGAATTGGCAATTAATTAATTAATTATGTTTGCCGTACCCAAGATCTTGGAGCACCAATATTATACGGTGATAATATGCAAATTACTTGCATAAATTAATAGATTACCCTAATTATATAAAATATGACTTTAGATAGCCCCGTGTTGTGGGAGCGCCAATTTTATATGGTATTAATTGGGATTAATTAATATTTGTAATTTCTTAATTGTTAATGATGTAAGGGTTAATGATGTAAGACCCTTCATCATCTAATTACCACAATGTAATTAAGGTACAAATCTACTAATTTACTTAGGTTGCTTCTTTAATATTAAATTATAATAGTGATGTGAATTGCACACAGGGTTTACTGAGAATGATGAACGCATTATTGATTGATTGCTTAGGTACTAATTTATTATATGTTAAACATTTTGTATTCAATAACAAACATATAAATATCTTCCTGGTACCTGTAAATACATACAACATATATCAAAACATAAATTCCTCCTTAATTGCTCCCTGTAAGTACATACAACATATATAAAATGCATACAACAAATCAAATAATATTATTCTACCTAATGCGTTCATTCATCCAGATGGATTGGCTTTAATAGAACATAAATATATATACTGAATGCAACCTTCTTTTACTAACTTTTCTCATAATTGCTCAGGGTTAGATTCTTGGAAAGAGACAGGACAGTAGTTAACTATGTTAACAAGATCATAAAGAGTTACTTGGTTTAGTTAATCCGTTAATCCATCGGCGCTATCTCCAGGTGACGATGATCGTTGGAAATGTTGCTCCATTGAATTGCGATGGTGATGATCACTTTCACTTGTTATTCACTCGCGTCGTTAACAGAGTAGTGTTTTGTGTTATTCTATGTTCACACGCTCCAATTTGTCTCTGCGCATATCCATGTTTGATGAAATGTTCTGTGTGTTCTTTGTGTGACTACGCAAAGTATTATTGTGTGGCTAATTAATATTTCCTTTGAATAAAAGTGTCTTGGTTATAGTGATTTATAGATATGATTTCAACGTTCACGCACATTGTGAATTACTGTTCGTTATACGGTTTTCTAATACATAAACAATTATATATTCTTAGTTAAAGAAAGTTCAGTTCCCCATTCGCGTACTTTGAGAATTCACGGTTGTTTGATATACCGATACACTTCGAAATTCGCGTGAATGTTCTTAGTAGAAGTACGACACTTAGTAAACTTGCGAGATTGTTTATAACATTATAAAGTTAATTACGAGAGTTATATGTCGCACAAATACTTTTGTAGTCCGATTGGATATAAGACTCTTCGCGAACTGTTCGAGAATTATTATAAGACTTTCAACATTATTATATCACTCCGAAAATTATTGTAGACTCAAAAATTGTAATAAGACTGCTGAAATTTGTAATAAGACTGCTGCGTCCCGCGTTGGACACTTGGTTTTATTAACGTCTCCCTACTAGAAATTTGGTCTCTGGCTTGTCCACGCCTAAGATTACCATGATAGGCTGAAACTCTACCCTCTCTCGAAGTCGTTTCCCACCATCTCGAAGTCTTCCAGTCTTCTACCCTCTGATTTGTTCTTCTGCTAGTTGCTATGGAAACGGGCTTCTTTTCCGCTCTCTCTCTCGTGAAATACTTTGTTCTGATAGGTAGCTAGAGATGTCCTTTGAATCGTCTTGTCCAGGCGTCACTCTCGTTCTGGGAAATGCAAGCCATTCCCCGCGTGTCAATCAACTCATTGTTCGAGTCTCCAGCAAGGGTTTACTCTTAACATCCCGGGTATTGTTCGTTACTTAAACTCTGTGTCATGGCAATTAACAGTTTTCCATCCAGTGTCGACGGTTGTAACCTCCACGCTTTCTCGTTGTAAATTTCAGCTTGTCACTTAAGCGTATATCCCGCTGTGACTTGACGCTGGTTCTCTTCATAGTTTGTTGTTTGGATCGTTTCTAAAGACTGCAGTACGTCCTGAACCCTTTGTCTCTCGTCTCGTTTTTTGTATAGTGACCTCGTTCCGTAGCTACACCCTTAAATGTATGTTCGCTTCGATTCTGCGTAAACGTACGGCAGAGCCAAGTACATTGTTCAAATTGTTACGGTGTCATAATTCTCCGTTGGCACGCTCCTGTCAACTCAAGTCGTCTTTTCCTTTGTTGCCTCGTACTGAATGCGCTTCTATTGTATGATAGGGCGTTAGTTGTCACCTACCCCAATTACTTTGTTTTATGGCCCTGTTCTTAGAGTCACTGCCACCGTAGCGTGAGAACAACTGGTCAAGCACGAAACTTAAATTTTTAATTTTTTGATTGCTATAGGGCTCAACTATAAACTGCTGCCAACCTACACGTTGGCTTCAAAACAAGAAGATAGTGCAGCAGGGTATAAAAAGAAAAAGGAGAGAGTGACCATTTTAGCTTGTAGCAATGGTACAGGAGTTCACAAACTTCCACTGGGATTTATTGAAAAATCCAAAAAGCCGAGGGCTTTCAACAACTTTAAAGATTTGTCTTCCCTGCCAGTTTGCTACAGAAACCACGCAGCACATGGATGAACTGTGGAATATTTAGTGATTGGTTTCACAAGCAGTTTGTGCCACAAGTTGAAAAACATTTAGCGAAAAATAATTTGCCAAGAAAAGCAGTGCTCCTACTAGACAATGCACCCTCACACCCAAGTGAAGATGAACTGAAAAATGGTGACATAAAATGTGTGTTTTTACCCCCAAATGTGACATCCCTTTGTCAACCTATGGACCAAGGTGTGCTTGAATCACTGAAACGTACCTATTGCCGTAAGTTACTGACTGTGTTGTTTGCTGGAATGGACGAGGGTGAAAGTGTTACGGAATCCTTAAAAAAGGTGGACATGTTAGATGTGGTGATGTGGGTATCCCAAGCATGGGATGAAATAAAACCGTTTACACTGGTTAGGTCATGGAGGAAGCTGTTAGATCATGAAGCAACTGAAAAATGGACTGGGGAGAAACCAGAAGAAATCAATGAAACTGTTTGCAATGAAGAAGAGAGTCAGATTGCAGAGCTTGTAAAAAACCTGCCTGGATGTGAGAATTCAATGATGATGAAGTCAAGAAGTGGTTAAGTGAAGATGAAGTCAACGAAATTACAGACAGTGACATTATAGAAATGATGTGCAATAGCGATGAGAAAATCACTGAACCCGAAGAGGATGACAACAAGCCTATAATGAGTCACTCTGAGGCATTCAAGACCATCGAATCTCTGATCAGTTATGTTCAACATCAAGATGAAACAAGTGGAACTGAAGTGATGCTTTTAAGAAGGTTGAGAGACATGCCTTCCAAAAAACGTGTGCGGAGTGTGAAGCAGCCGAAAATCACAAACTACACATGATCACAACATAACCTTATACTTGTACGTCTATTTTTACGTACATCAAAAAACAATTTTTTGTTTATTTCATCTCAAACAACCATCCTGTTCCTCAAAACAGATCCAGATTTGCATACATTTTATTTATGCAAATGGTCCCTCCGTTTGGGCGCCATTGTTATGTTTATTAATTTTATAAATTTATTAATGAACTTTGTGTCTACAACTCTACCCTTTTGGCTCTGGTAACCGCCATGTTGTCTGCTACCAACTTAAAATTTTACTCACCAGGTCCAGGATTCGAATTGGACGAACTGAAAACAAGATGGTTGCTTGGAATAACTAATAATTCAGATTCAAATGTTCAAATCAATCTTACTTTATTAAATTATAAAATCCAATTAAATTTCTTTTTCAATCAAAATAAAAAAACTTTATACATTCCTTTCAGCCCCATCATCACATACAAAATCTTCCTTCTCCCTCTCTTACATTTTTAGTTTCAGTAATATTCAAAAAAAGAAATAAAATAACTCGCTACAAACTTGACTTATATAACGGAAACCAGCGCTTGCACGCACACACACACACACACACGCACGCACGCACGCACGCACGCACGCACGCACGCACGCACGCACGCACGCACACGCACGCACGCGCACACACACACACACACGCACACACGCGCGCACACACACACACACACACACCAAAGACTTTAGGAGATCTCCATTTTTATTAAAATAATGAAATTGAAATTTTAAGAGCCCTAGTTGCAATTTTTTGGTTTTACCCTCGTTGGTCACTTAGCTGATATTTGAGTCCAGAAGAACTGTCCCGTATTTTCGGTCATTTCGTACACTTCTTGTTGCGTTCACTACATAATGCCAAAACTGTGATTACATTAAAAAACTGTTATTCACATTACTTATGTGTAAATTTTGATTTTATAGCACATTTTTGAACTGCGGACGCCCGCGATTTCGTTTTGGAACTGATACGTGCTATTCGCACGAGTTGTTATTGCAGACTGGGGCGAAATTTAAAGTCTCAATTTCCGAGGTAGTGAGGGAAGTCACGTGATGGCAAACTTTTGTTCTTACCAGTTTAACATCAGATTTTGGCGAAGTTATTAATTTGGCTCTACATTCCAGCAGTGAATCATAGCTGGGCTCGTCTCTGACGTAACATGGTCTGACTTCTGAATTACATAACTTGCATGTCATGTGGCTAAAAATAACTGTTCATCTTGTGTCTAGAGCTGACCTTGACACAAATCCACTCGCTTGCTTCCTACGTTGTTATATTCATGAGTAAAATTTGTTTATTATTATTTATACTTTTATGTTTCCACCTTCCCCAAAGTACCCCGGGTAGACCCAAGCTGTCCTGTTACATCTTGCTGGATACATATGTTACTGATTGTACAAAAATTCCCAAAATATAAAGAACATATGCGTTACGATAAATGTGCAGATGATATACTGAAATCGGACTGTTTATCGGTTCTTTCAAGAAAAATACTTATGAGATGTAGTGAGGAATGGCATGAAAAAATTGGAAACAGACTTTCAGTTGTTTCATGGGACAACATTAAATCGCTCTAAAAACGTTATAAATTTTTTTTTCTATCTCATAATCAACAAACATTCCCATTTTGAGGAATTTGCCTTGCGATGCTATGCAAGAACAAGATCATTTAATAGAATGAAAGCGTTAAATAAGAAAGCCCAAAATAAAAAACATAGTTATGAAATTTATCAAGAAAACAAACGAAAATGTTCAAAAAGTAGTTGCATAAATAAATAGGCGTGTTACATAGCAAACAGCCCCGTGTAGTTCTGTTGTAAATAAAAAGTGTATATAAAAATTTGTGTAGTGATATTGTTTGAAGAAACAACATAGTGAGCTTATAGGATAGAGACTTAACATTAATCGAAATGGAAAAGTTACAAATGAGGACATGGAAGAAGGTAAGTTTATTGTTGACATTGGCCGATATTTAAACTAATATTGTATGCGTTATGGGATGTGTTATGTTCATGTGTGTAATTATCTTTCTAGCAAGTAATTATAATATCAGTTTATTCTGTGCTCGAAGCATTCTTAGTTGAATTATATGTAGCATGCAATAAATTCTAAACGTATACTCGTAATATACACTACTGTGGTGCATTGGTCGAGTGGGGTGTGTGACGTCATCAGCTGTCAGCAAAATGCGCGTGTCACCTACCGTATTCTATACTTACCGTGCTCCAACCTATAGAATCACACTGTTTGGGTACTTTTGTAAGTTTGGTTTGGTGTAGGCTTGGTTCACTATCTACAAGCCTTATATATTTATGCTATGGTGACATATTTTTAGCACTATATTATTACAAATACAGAAACATTATAACAATTTATGATGATGAGGTTAAGAGGTACTGACTGTGGAGGCTGTTACATCATAGACTGTGTGTCAGTCTGAGTGTGTCTGGGTGTGACTCTCATTTGATGTAATGTAATTAAACTTTAACTGGATTAATATGAACAGTTAATTGCAAATCTGTAAAAAGTATATACCTCGTAAAAGCTGATTACCTCATCTTTACAATTTAACAGTGACGATTATTTTTTCAGATGTTAGCCGTTAATTTATAAATTAGCAACTTAGCGCCATATTAACTGATTGCATTGTGTTGTCATAATTTAATTAATTCTGAATATATTTGATTTTATAGGTGGAGTGACATAGATGTGGGGGAAGTGTTGTCAATACTAACGCATTCTGGGTTCAGACGTTTGGCATTAAAGTACACAAAATATGGCAGCTCGGAGGTAATGAAGTCAGCATTCATTGGGATACAGGTTAAAGACTTACAGAAGTTTATACCAGAAGTTACTGCCAATGACGTCACAAGGTAAACAAATGTTAAACGTTATCTTCGAATGTTCATAATGTCTTTTAAATCTGATTTTCGTAATGTTAACTGTAGCTTAGTTACTTTTTGTTTAACATGTTGTGTGGAAATTTGTAAAAATCGTGTTAATAAATTAATTTACCTTTCAATAATCCGCCGTGTGACTTCTTATAAAAGTCTTCTATTACGCGTTGTGGAGACTATGCTCCATCTTCAGATAGGAAAATAAAACTATGTCACTCTTGCGAGATCGTTAATTAATAAAATGTCAATTTGCATAAGAACTGTATGCACAACCAACATCGCGTACAGTTCTTATGCAAATTGACATTTTATTAATTAACGATCTCGCAAGAGTGACATAGTTTTATTTTACTATCTGAAGGTGGAGCATAGTCTCTGAAACACGTAATAGAAGAGTTTTATAAGAAGTTACACGGCGGATTATTGAAAGTTAAATTAATTTATTAATTCGATTGAGTGACTTGGATACCAGATTAAACATGAATATTGTAACTAATCTATAATCTGTGGTTACAAATTCTTAAACTCGTTCTGTTCTTACTTCTTTTTCTTTTAGTTTAAGTCCCACTGTTGGACTAGACAAATTGTAACTAAACGTGGTTATAGTGTTAAAGTTGTATTGGTGTTGTGTTACAAAATATCTTAAATATGTGTTCGTGTAAGAAAAATAAAATTGTTTGTTTAAAAAAAAATTTTTATAATTAAAAAAATTTTTTTTTCTTTTATTGATTAATTAATTAGAAACAATTAATTAATTGAGTTTCGTGAAGTTCCGAAACGTTTCTCACTTGTTTAAAAAATTTTATTAGCTTTCTGTATTTTTGAAGAAACTCCAACCACTTATAGGATTGTCTCCAATTACAATCGATCTTTGTTTACTTTCAGTTTTGGAGGTTATCTTCCTTCAATGTGGTGAAATTCTTGTAGTAGATGTTGTTTAAAATTATAGTAGGTTTAAATTGCTATGTTTAGAAAAGAAAGAACTGTTTTAAGATGAAAAGTATAAATTATTTATTTGACAGTTGTTTATAAAGACTCTTGTCGATTTTTAAATCAATTCTCAGGGTATCGTATTATTACAAATTATTATATAAAAATACAAAAGGTTCTTTTAACAGCTATTCATTGGAAAAGTCAGAGAAATCGGGCAAAGATTAAAAAAGTATAACGTTACAAGATAATTCTTAATACTAAAAGTACATATAATCAATGAAAAGAGTAAAATAAATAAATAGATTGCGAACCGTGTCGCTGACAAACTAGGTGGCACTGTTCAGTTGATCGGTGACGAATCTGTAATGGCTGCCATCGAAGTTGTAAATTGTCCCGTCGTAGTTTTGGCGTCCCAATAAAGATGTTTTCTTGCCGAATTTACGTCCTGGTGTCTGCAAATCTTCCTTCTGATGTTGGTGTAGTGTCTCTGGTTAAGTTTCGGTGTTGTATTTTGAAAAGTGGTGTATTTATAAGTCAGTTCACTTTTTGTCGATCAGGCACTTTTGATGGTTATGTTATATACTGTTTTATGGTGTTTAAAATGTTATTTAACTGTAGTTTCATGCTATACAATGTTAGTTAGTCTTTTGTAAGTGTTTAGGTCACTGTGTCGAAGTTGTGAAATGTTTTTTGTCGTCACTCGCGATTTTCAAATTCATATCATACAATTACTCACCATTACGGTACTCGAAACTAGGTTAATACGTTTTTAAATGCTCGTCAAGTGTACCGTACAACGTTCAATAATTAACTCTCTACTTCCTTCACTTTCGACTAAAACCTTAGCCAAAGCAATATTATTCCTTACATTGTTCGAATTTTAAATTGTTTCCTGTGCATGTATTAAAGTTACATTATACAACTGCTTAAACTTTGGTTATTATTCAAATTTATTAGCTAGTTGTTACTTAATTTTATCCTTCAGTTCATTCGGCGTATTTTGATATCGAATAATGCCGTTTTATTAAGTTTTTTTATCTAAAATTGGTAATTTTACCTTCATTTTGTATCTTGTAAATTTTCAAAATCAGCTTCCTGTCATTATGCAAATTCTGCCATTTTCAAGTTATATTTATGATTATTAAATCTCATATTGTAATAAAAGGTTTATATTCCATTAATTTCTTGCAATTATATGAATTGGTTAAGTTTTAAAATATTATGTTGGAATATATGACTCCCCTCTCCAAATTTTTGAGTTCTGTCATTTCCATTTTTATTAATAATCCTGGCTATAATTTTATAAAATCTTTCTAAGTTATATTTCTAATTATATGGCTTTGTTTCTTGTTTATGTTATCTAAATCCCTTCAATTTAAATGTATTTAAGTACTTAGTTTCCCAGTTTTGATGAGGTTTAGTTTTCATCATTTTGCCTAGATTCTTAACAATTTTTCCATACAAATTTTTATATAAACAATATATATTGAATTATACCCTCTCTGACTTTTTAACATTGTAATATAAATTAAACATTTTTTCTATTAAACATAATAACAATTAGTATCTGTTTCAATACTATTAACAGATAAGAAATAATTTTAAATAATGGTTGTCTTCAACTAATTAGACATTTTTTTATACTTAAAGCTTAATACTAAAACAGAAATATTATTTACAAAGAATGTTTTTTCCAGGCTAACATCTTATTCAACCATTAACACAAGTAATAAATATTTTTACAATTGGGATGTTAGTGGTTCTAAACTTGTTTAAATGTCCTTATCACTAATACATTTTTAAAATATCCTATTCTATATACACAAAACCTTATTTCTATATTCTTATTCACTATTTCTTATACTAAATTGAATTATGCAGTTTTTAAACTGTTTTTAATATGGTTTAGGGTAATTGTACCCTGTCACTTTACTTTTAATCCTGTGTCTGCTTCTGTTTTTACCCATCATTTACATAAATGTCATTTCAAACAGATTGACAGCTTTATATTAACATATGTATTGTATTCACTCTGTACAAATCATAAGTCATTCAAAAGTTGTATTTTTCATTATCTACACTGTTTGTGGATGCCAAGGATGAAACATAAGGTTTATTTTTTATAATACACAAACTAGCACTGGTTCACTTTACACTTCTTGATGTTATTTCTAAATGGTTGTTTAGTCTTATTAGAATCAAGAGATGTGTTTGTGGGTTACAATGAAGATTTGTTCTTTGGGTATTATATTATTGTTTCACCTTGGTCCACTGGCAACTCTTACTCTATACACTTTTATTCGTATTTCTATGGTACATGTGAGTTTTTTCATGAATACTTCGTTATACTTTTATTATTATGGTTTTTATTTATTTTGGGATATGGGTATATGGGTGTTTTTTATAAGAGCATTCCTTCTTCTTCTGGATGCTGTCTTCTTGTTTCTTCAATGATGTCTTCTTTTCTTCTGGCTTCTTTGAATGGTATGTTCTTCATCTTCTTCTGGATGTCATCGGGTTTCTTGGGGTTACTTCTTCATCTACTCTTCTGGTTTCTTTACATGCATCACCTTTTATGGTGGATCTTGCCTTGTTCTGGGTTTCTTTTTTATTTATCCCTTACCTTCGTTGTGGGTTTAGTAATGTTCTTGGTTGCTTCTTTATATCTACTCCTTACCTTCCTGGTTATTTTTTTTTTACCTTGGGTTATTAAGCTGGTTTTGATGATTCATCACTAGTAACATTTCTTTTATTCGAACTTAAACTTTTAATATCATTGATTGTTCTGCACGGTTGTTCTGAATTAATTCTTTATATTATAATGCTTTCTTCAGATTTAATGTTATTATATTATATTATTTTAATGATCAATGCCATTCATTTTTATGTGTTTATCTGTCACGCTACAGATTGCTCTCCTCCAGAAGTAATTATTTCAGACATGTTTATGGATGAAATAATTTCTTATGATAATTTCATTATTTTTTATATTTCATTTTCCTCTCCATTTCTATATCGACTTTTTTTTTATAGTGGAGTTTAATAAATTTTATATATATAGTTACTTATTTGACTTTTGATCCTTTTTGGATAGTTAGTGTCTTCTGAGATATATTATTCTTATTGTTATACATTTTCTTTCTTTATAAACTTCGTGTTGCATCCTTGGGATATTAATTCCCTAACATTCCCTATCACGTGGGCTGGGGCAGTTCAGAGGGGCACTGTAGGCTACACAACTCTGCTGGCCATACACCACTTCTACAATTTGAGTCCAGAGGCACATTCATCTCTGCTCAAAAAACATAATGCTGCTGGAATTATCTTCAGTCAGTCATCGAATAAAATAAAATAAAAAGTAGTCTCATTTTCGACTAATAAAAATATCTTTGGATTCTTCACTTCGTAGTTTCTCAGATTATCTCACATTTTCTATCTTAATAAATCTTCTTAATTCTTATTATACTCATTATATATATTTTTTTCTGAACTCTTAACTTGTCTGATATATTTATTTTAATTATGGTTGAAAACTTCTCTTAATAATTCTTGTTACTGGTTATAGTGTAACTCTTTTTCCTTTTCCATCTGAATTCTCTTTATACTTCCTTCTGGTTAATTACAGTGTTAGCATGGTCTTTATATATAGTATTTTCTTATTCATTATTTGAATGGTCTTATTTTATTATATTTAATTTTTAAATTTGTATCTTTAGATTAGATATTCAGGTTGTTATTTTGATCATATTATTTAAACATTTTGTTCTTTCCTTTCTCTTAGAAAGTTATTAATCCGCCTTCGCATTCATTAACATTAATTCATTTATATTATATTTATGTGGTACTTCTTCTCTTTGCATTTCATATAGGTTTTATTATTATTATTGGTTCAAAATCATCTTCTCCATATGTTTGGTATGAGTTGTTCTTCTTTGCTTCTTCAGAACTGAGTAATATCGTATTCCTTTTTCTTGATTAACTGTTTCCATTATCGTTTCATAAGTAATTAGTCATAGGTTGTTCTCATTATTATTTTATTATTTTTCTTTTTTGGATTTTTTATAATTTTATTATAATACAGTAGAACTTGGCTAATTCGAACGTGCATAATTCGAATTCGTGGATAATTCGAACTTTTACCGTGGTCCCTTGAATATCCTATGTAAAACCATGCAAAACATCGTCTGTAATTCGAACTTTTTTTGGTTAATTCGAAATAAAAATTTTGCTCAAACTACAAAAAATCGCCTGCTGTATGGGCTAGACCACGTAACAATAGAGACACGACTGGAAACAGACAAGCAGGCATCGCCCTTTGTGAACAGACGCTTGTCCTTTGTGTCAAATTCGTGGAATTGCCGTCAGTATCTGGCGATGACACATGACTGGCTCGTGTAATGGTACCGTCCGCCATTGTCCCTGGTTCCACGCCTCGTCAGTCAGCCACCCTCACTGTTGCTTTCAGTTCAGTCTGCCTGCATTCATGGAAGTGTTAAGTCTTTTTGAGTTTCTACTGTACGAGCTGTGTCCTGTAGTGAGAGACCGTTCCTTTCTTTATACAGTACTGTATATACAGACTGGTGTGTTTTAGTGACGCTTATTGTGCAGTTTTATTGTGTTGTGTGTTCATCATGGCCCTTTCAAAACCAACACGGACCCAATACAAATCATTGATATTTGCTGAAAAAGTTGCCGTTATACGGAAAGTGGAAAAGGGACAAAAAAAGAAATCTGAAATTGCCAAGGAATTCGCGATACCGCCAAATACACTGTCAACATATCTAAAAAATAAAGAGAAGATTTTGAATAGTGTGTGTAAAGCCAGCGACAAAGATAGGAAAAGAGCGCGAGGACCAGAAAATCCTGACGTGGATGAATGTGTAGTGAAGTGGTTTAAGCAAGCAAGGGACAAAAAAATTCCAGTCAGTGGGCCCCTCGTCAGAGCCAAAGCTGAGGAATTCGCATCTAGCTTAGGGAAAAATGATTTTAAGGCCAGCACTGGTTGGCTCGATGGTTTTAAAGAACGGAATTTCTTTCAAAACTGTTTGTGGGGAAAGTGGATCTGTTGACGTTGAAGCTGCAAATTCATGGAAAGACGATTTGTTGCAAATGATTTCTGATAGAGACGCTAAAGACATTTTTAACGTAGACGAGACAGGCTTATTCTTCAAATGCACCCCCGACAAAACACTTGCTTTTAAGGGAAAAAGTTGTAGTGGCGGCAAACACAGCAAGGAGCGCATAACACATTTATTCGGAGCAAACATGGATGGCTCGGAAAAACTGCCTTTGCTAATGATAGGGAAGTCAGCCAACCCACGTTGTTTCAAAAATGTAAAAACGAAACCAGTTGAATACAAATCAAACAATAAAGCTTGGATGACAGGTGAAATTTTCGAAAGATGTCTTTTGAAAATCAACAGGAAATTTTGAAATCAAAACAGAAGAATCGTCTTGTTTATTGACAACTGTACAGTGCACAACACTATTCCTCTGATGGAAAATGTAAAGGATGTGTTTTTCCCTCCAAACATGACGTCAGTAGTTCAACCTATGGACCAAGGTGTAATAAAAAATTTTAAGCATTTTTACAGACGGCTTGTGGTCCAAAACATTCTGTCAGGTGCTTATTTAGATGAGCACGAAAATATCAAGATTAACATCCTTCAAGCTGCCCGCATGTGCAACAGTGCTTGGGACTAAGTTACGCAAAAAACAATTGCTAATTGTTTTCGTAAAGGTGGTTTCTGCCACATTGAAGGTGAAGAGGAGAATAAAGCTGCTAGAGAAGTCGTACCCACTACGGATAACTGGGAAGATGTTGGACATGATGCAGGCATTCGTTACGAAGAGTTTGTAAACATGGATGAAGACTTGGCGGTGTGCGGTGAACAGACAGATGCGGAGATCGTGGCTGATGTTATGAACATAAGAAATGATGGTACATCTTCAGATGAAGAAGGGGACCAGCTAGAACTTCCAGAGATACCGATTCCAACGGCTTCACAGGCATCAAATTACATTCAAGACTTGAGACGGTTTGTTGAAGGACAGCAGAATGTAAGTGACGCTATTTTCCAAGCACTTAATAAACTTGAAGAGTTTACTACAACTCAGTGTATTAACTGCAAAATGCAATCAAAAGTTTCTAGCTTTTTTAAAAAAACTGTGAATGCTATATTTTGTACTGAAACGTGTTTATACGTTTGTAATACATATTTATAAGGAAATTGTTTAATAAAATAACATATTGCCTTACTGAATTTCGGTTTTTGATTTGATTTTTCTACCCTTATTAAAAGTTTTCCTAATTCGAATTTTTGGATAATTCGAATTTTTTACTGGTCCGTTCAGCTTCGAATTAGCCAAGTTCTACTGTAACAGATTCTTCTCTTTGTTTCCAAACTTGCTTTCTGTTGTATATCATACTCTTTTTTGTTTTTCTTCTCTACTCCTTCAAATGCTAGATATTCACATTTATTCTGGATTATATTTAATTCTTTTTTCTGAATTAATCATATTATTTTCTTCTAAATTTAATTATAAATGGCACATATTTATTTTTAGAACTTTGTTAGTTTTATGCAAAATTCAAACTCTTCTTTTTATTTAATGGCATAACATTTCTCATACATCATTGTAATAAGTTGATCTTATTTTGGTTCAAAGTTTTGACGTTTTATCAAATTCAAATTCTGTTTAATTCATTTATTTCCAAAATTGTTTCCTTCAAAATTGTTTATAGTAAGATGTGCTTACTTAATTTTTAATTTTTTGTTGTATATAATTCTAAATTCTAATTCTTCCTTTTTAATTATTCCAAATGGTCTCTCTTCAAAATTGTGTGTAGTAAGGTGATCTTACAATTATCTTTTGAATTTGTTGGTATTTCTCTAAATTCAAATTCTTCTTAATTAATTACCGTAAAGTTTTTTCACAAAATTAGTTATAGTAAATTGGTCTTACTTCATTTTTGAATTTTTTAGTTTTAAATTCGAAATTCTTTTTAATTGTCTTCAAATGTTCTCTCTCAAAATTGTTTGGTAGTAAGTTGATCTTACTTCATTTTTTGAATTTTTTTTTGTATTAAATTCCAAATTCTTTCTTTTATTTTGCCATAAAATTTTTTCTCATAAATATTTGGTTAGTAAGATGTTCTTACAATTGTTTTGGAATTTTTCGTGTTAAATTCCAAATTCTTTCTTTTATTTTGCCAAAAAGTTTTTTTTCATAAATATTTGGTAGTAAGATGTTCTTACAATAATTTTAGAATTTTTTTTTTGTTAATTAAAAATTCTTTCTTTAATTTTGCCATAAAGTTTTTTCTTAAATATTTGGTAGTAAGATGTTCTTACAATTGTTTTAGAATTTTTTGTATATTAAACTCCAAAATTCTAAACTCATTCTTCATAGTACTTTTTCATGGATGCTTGATTGTACACACCTTTAACTCTTCCGGAAACTATTTCTCTCAGTTCATACGTATTATTATGATTATCCTTTACCACAACATATGGGCCAGTATAGAGCAATAATAACTTTTTGGTTATCCCTTCTAGGGTGCTGGGCAGTTCTCGATTCTGTAATAGAACTTTCTCACCCTCTTTGTAAGTTATTATACGCCCTATTGCCTTTTGATATTTGGCTTGCCGTTTCTCTTGGTCTTCAGCCACCTTGTTATAGAATCTCAACTGGTCAAACTTACGATCATTGTTTGGTGGAAATTCGATTATTTCTTCAATTTCTCGGGGAGTTGGCCTCTCATACATGGCGGAGTAAGGGGTAGTTCCTATAGCTGGATGGTGGGCGAAATTTAGGAATTTCTCTGTTGCTGCTAAGTACTCTTGCCACTTTTTCTGCTGGTTGTGACAGTACGTCCGCAAGATCCTACCCATTTCTCTCAGTACCCTCTCAGCCGGATTACTACTTGGGTGGTAGACTGACGTCTTATAGGTTTTGATCCCAAGTGATAACAATGTGTCTCGCCATCTCCTCCCCTTAAATTGAGTACCATGGTCGGTAATAATTGAAGATGGTCTACCGATCTCTGGCACATACAAGTCTATGATTACCGCAAGAACTTTCGCTGTTGTTGCCCGATTAACCGGACATAGCTTTATGTACTTCGTATAATGGTCCATGATTATTATAAGGTACTTATACCTGTTTCAACCACCGCTACGGGGAAATGGCCCGCAGATATCTAAGAATACTTTTTCTAGTTTTGTATTTGAGGTGATAGGTATCATTGTACCCTCTTTCTTTTCATTGTTTACCTTGACACACTGACAGATATTACAGGACCTTAGGTAATTTCTCACCTTTTGGTTAATATTCTTTATTTTGCAGTTTTCTTCTAAAGCCTGTATCACTTTTAGCGCTCCCATGTGGCCATACCTGATATGATAATCTATTATGACTTCCTTTTCGATTTGGTGTGGAATTATCACCTTCCACGTTTCTTCATCCAATGCCGTTTTTACGAATAATATTCCTGTATTTAGATGGTAGTATTTGGAAACGGTGTCATCGTCGGCTTCCAATCGACTGATTATGTTTTTCAGTTTAGGGTCAGATTGTTGATGGATACGGATGTTTATTAATAGAGCTTGTAGATCGGATCTGGTTTTAAATAGGTTGTAAATTTTAACCAAGCTCTCCTTCTCTCCCTCGAAGGTCTGGTCATCCAAATTTATCCGTGATAATACATCGGCTACCACATTCTTTTTCCCCAGAATATACTCCCATTTTAAATCATATTCTTGTAGGGCGAGTACCCATCTAGCCAATCGGCCATGACTCAATTTGCACCTACGTAGAAACGAGATGGATTTATGATCAGTACGAACAGTGACTCGATACCCGAGAATGTATGTTCGGAACTTGCTGCATGCGAACACCACGCTAAGCAATTCCTTTTCGGTTACATTATAATTCTTTTCGCATTGATTCAGCGTGCGACTAGCGAAGCTTATTACCAGATGTTGACCCTCCTCATCTTCCTGGTATAATGTTGTTCCTAAGCTTATGTCGCTAGCATCGCAATTTAAAAAGAATGGTTTCTTAAAATCCGGATGACGAAGTATAACACTCTCCAGAAACTTTTCTTTTATCAAGCGGAAGGTAATATCTTGTTCCTCACCCCAGGTCCATTTGTTTTTAGCAGATAATTGTGGTTGAAACTTGGCTGTCAACTCGGAATATCTGTTCTGAAACTTTCTATAATAGTTACAGAGTCCGAGGAAAGATTGTAACTGTTTCCTGTTTCTTGGCTGCGGGAACTTCTGAATTGCCTCCACTTTCTCTGCTGACGGGGTAATACCTCTATCGTCTAGATTGAAACCTCTAGAACTAGAATTGTACTTCGCGCGCAATGAACTTGGATTTCTCCCACTTCAAAGTTATGTTGTTTTGCGCTAACTTTCTGAGTACATATTCTACTCTATAACAGTATTCCTCCCAGGTTTCTGACGTAATGAGTAAATCGTCTACATAGACTGTGGTAAATTGGAGCGCTTCTTGTCCAAGTATTTGGTCCATACATGCCACAAAGATGGCGACAGAATTTACAAGTCCGAAGGGCAGTCTCTTGAACTGGTAATTGCGCCCTTCGAAAATGAACGCCACATACTGACGGCTTTGTGGATGCAACTCCACTTGCCAATAACCACATACAGTGTCCCAGGTACTGATAAACTTAGTGCCGTGAAAACGTTTTAGTATCTCCTCTGTTTCACCGGGTGAGGTTCTGTCATTCACAATGGTTTTATTCAGCTCGCGCGCATCTAAACAGAGCCGGACTTGTCCGTCTTTCTTGGGAACAGCAATAATTGGACTAGTGTAAGGAGATTGACTAATCTCAATTATCTCATTTTCAATCATTTTATTAATTTCTGTTCTCACGGCCTCTTTAAGCGAATGCGCGATTGGATATGACCTCCGGTTAAACTCCACGTTTTCTTTGAATTCAAGTTTGCACTGATAGTTTTTAACCTTACCTGGTTCGTCTGAAAACACTGCTTTATATTTCTCATATACTCTGACTAAACGATCTGCTAAATGTACAGGTATTTTATCGTTATTGGTTCCGCACTGGAAATCCCGTATCTCTTGTATCTTTACTGACCATAAATCCTCTCCTCCATTGTTGTATACTATTGGTTTATGAAGGGGGCTGTTCCTTATGAGATTTATTTTACGAAGTTGTTGGTGTATTGGACTGGGAAGTATATTTGCGCCTCCTACCAAATTTGCGGTCCATGTTATCCCGTCTGGGAAAAGTGATACTCTCTCTAAGTTAAGGTCGATAATGGCGGAGTACCTTCTTAGAATATCACAACCTACCAGTATATCAAATGGTAATCCGGTGGCGATCAAAAATTCCATGTCCAAAGCTATATCATGGCTAACGACACTTAAGGAAACTTGCTTCCTAATAGTTTTGTTCTGGCGGCCATTTGCACCTATTAAAACAATGTTATTCACTGGTAACATTGGCAAAGTTTTCCCACATTCTCTCTGGATTTTTTCCAGTTCATTGGCATTTATAATGGAAATATTTGCACCGGTGTCAATCATGATTTTTGCGGGAATTCCTTCTACCTCCGCTGTTATATATAATATTTCGTTATTATTATTATTGAGGCTCTTTTCGTTCTCCTCTAAAAGTTCGGTTCTTATATCTTTCAAATAATGGTTACTAATTATAGTGATGCTCTTTGCATTGGTTGCTTGTTGCAACTCATCTTTATTTAACCCAGGAAGTAGAAGCAGCAACGGGTCGTAATCGTTAATTACTGCCTCCTCCCGTTTAAAGTATTGTGGTCATCATTAGGACTAGGATTGACCGAGGTATCGTTCTGGAAACTCTGTGTTGTTTCCTGCCACTCTGTACCCAGTTCGAGGGTCATTTCCCTGTTTTGTTGCCGGCCAAGATCCTCCAGGCTGTTACTTCTTCTTGCTTGTTCGTGGCGTGGACCGTCCCGTTCCGCACTTCTCCATCTTCGATCTCCACCGTGGAAACTGTTCCTCCGTTGTTGGTAGTACCTCCTCGGACCGCGATCTTCCGCTCTTATAAAATTAACCCTTGGGCGTGACACTCTATTATTATTATTATTATTATTATTATTGTTATTATTATTTCTATTTAGTTGGTAATGTCTATCATTATTACCGGGGTAGGGATTTCTCTGACTATACGGGTTGTTAGTGGGCTGAGAATAATTGTTCCGGTTATTAGGATAGGTGTTGTTGTTCCTATTACCGTTGGCGTGGCCATTAAAATTGTGGTTATTACGCGGCGGGTTATTATTGCCGTCGTAATTACTGGGCTGGTTTCGGTTTCCGGGATGGTTATTGCCGTTACTAGGGTACTGATTCGTCCTCGCCTCTGGTCGTTCATTCCTCCTCCTGCTCTGGTGGTAGTACTCTCTCTTCATTTTCGTACCCTTCCAGTAATTCCGTCATGGCCTGTACCATCTTGATCTGGCTACCTCTCCTTGCCCTGACAATATCTTCGTCGTAATGATAGGAGAGTTTATTTACCAGGCACTCTTTGGGTATAGCCGGCTCGAGGTGTTTCGCCATGCACACCTTTCCTAGGAAATGGGCTGTCATGCTATTGCCTATTTGGGCCCTGTATCGTCCGTTGCATATGTTATCTCGGATCAGGTTCTGGGTTGTTTCGGACCAGTATTTTGATTTGAACATTCTCCTGAACTGCTGGTAGTCGGCAATCTCGCTACGGTTAGCCATCCACCAATTATCAGTCCCTGAATGACTCGTCCAGTATCTCCCGGTTATGGTTCCATTGAGTTCCTCTATGTTTGGCGAAGTACTCCTCCAACCTCGCCAGGAACTCCATTGGTTTCCGCTTGTACTGCCGGAAGTTGAGCCATTCTCGGCTTTCGTTGATGGGTAATCCGATGAAATGAGTGGGTCTATTTCTCAAAACTTCCATCTCTTCTTGGCTTTGCCGTACCTGACCTGTGATATTGGTCATAGCCTCTTGCATCCCATCACACCATTCCGCGACTTGGTTCCGAACTCTCCCAAATTCTTCTTGAGTCTCCTTCCGCTGTTCTTCCACTTTCCTGCGGCTATGCTCTTCTATATTTGTAAACTTGATGTTTACTACTTCCTTAAATTCTTGTACCTCCTTTTCGGTCTGGTTGCATTTTCCGTCAATCTCTCGGATCTGTCGATTCACCATTATGTTTTCTTCTTCCAACTTTTTATTCATCGCTTTCTTGTTAACGTTGATTTCCTTGTTCAGTTCTTCTCTTAACAATTCCATTCTTTCGTCAAGTTTATCCAGATTCTCCTGATTGACCTCCCTTAATTCTTCTCTTAACATTTGGTTGTCCTCTCTCAATTCTTCCAATTTCTCTCCCATCTTCTCTTCCATTTTCTTGTTATTCTCCTCCAATTTGTCTTCCATCTTTTTGCTGGTTTCCTCCATTTTTTGATTTGTTTCGTCAATTTTCTGACTCAAGGATCAGTTGTCCTCTTCCATCTTCTTACTGTTTTCCTCCATTTTCTCTTCCATCTTCTTACTATTTTCTTCGATTCTCTTATTTGTGCTCTCAATTTTATTACTCAATTCTTCCTTCAAAGATTGGTTATCACTTCCCATTTTCTTACTCAGGGACTGGTTGTCTTCCTTTAAATCTTCCATCTTTTGCAGGAACATTTCCATGAATCTGTCCATTTTACTCTCTTCTGTCACCTTGGATTTCTCTACCTCCTTCTCCTGGAGATTGACCTCCCCTGTCTGTGTGGGCAGCTCGGGTTGTTCTTCTGGTTGTGCAGGTTGTTTAGACAATACTGGTGACAATACCCTTTCCATATCTTCTACTGGCGTCGCCTCTTTATTGTCCATATCTGTTTCGATTTCCTTTTCGGCCTCCGCTGCCCGTTTCTTTGAGGTCGCACGTCGTTGCATTCTTCCCTTTTCTCTGGCTTTATAGCTGCTGCCAAACTCCAATTAGTGATTGGGCAGATTGTAGTGGCCTTTCAATCGCTAATTAAAGCCCCTCAGTTGTTCGCCAATTTGTAACGAATTTATAAGCTGTGGTTACAAATTCTTAAACTCGTTCTGTTCTTACTTCTTTTTCTTTTAGTTTAAGTCCCACTGTTGGACTAGTCAAACGTGGTTATAGTGTTAAAGTTGTATTGGTGTTGTGTTACAAAATATCTTAAATATGTGTTCGTGTAAGAAAAATAAAATTGTTTGTTTAAAAAAAATTTTTTATTTTATTTTATTGATTAATTAATTAGAAACAATTAATTAATTGAGTTTCGTGAAGTTCCAAAACGTTTCTCACTTGTTTAAAAAATTTTATTAGCTTTTCTGTATTTTTGAAGAAACTCCAACCACTTATAGGATTGTCTCCAATTACAATCGATCTTTGTTTACTTTCAGTTTTGGAGGTTATCTTCCTTCAATGTGGTGAAATTCTTGTAGTAGATGTTGTTTACAATTATAGTAGGTTTAAATTGCTATGTTTAGAAAAGAAAGAACTGTTTTAAGATGAAAAGTATAAATTATTTATTTGACAATTGTTTATAAAGACTCTTGTCGATTTTTAAATCGATTCTCAGGGTATCGATGTTATTACAAATTATTATATAAAAATACAAAAGGTTCTTTTAACAGCTATTGTAGCGTGACAGATATAAGCATAATATTGAATGGCAATTGATCATTAGAATAATGAAGTTATAATGTTTAAATTTGGAAGAAAGCATTAAATTTAATATAAATAGATTAATTCATAGCAACTGTGGAAAGAAATCATTATTATAAAGAAAATACAAGTTCAAATAAAAGGAGTTACTAGTGATGAGTCATCCAAAACCAGTCTCATAACCAAAGGTTTTCAAGGTATAACCCAGGAAGGTAAAAAGTAAATAACAAAGCAGTACTGAATATGACCAAACCCACAACGAGGAAGAATAAATAGAAGAGAAACCCTAAAATAAGCCAAGATCAACCAATACAGGTTGTGTATTTCTGTAATAAAGAAGAAGATGGAGAAGATACCAGTCCCAGAAGGCAGGAGAAAAGAAGACTGAAGAAAGAAGAAGAGGGCAGCATCCTGAAGAAGATGTCATGCTCTTATAAAAGACACCCAAATCCCTATATCCCCAAAATAAATATCTAAAAATAAAAGTATAACGAAATAAAAACCACATGTATATAAATTTAAGAGAGAGGAGTGTATAAAGTAAAAGTTTCCTGTGAACTAAGATGAAACAATAATATAGTACCCATGGAACAAATCTCCATTGAAAAAACGCTAACCAATTTATTATGTTGATAAGACTATACGACCATTTAGCATTAACATAATATATAAGTGCAAAGTGAACCAGTGATAGTTTTGGGTATTATAAAAAATGAACCTTGTGTTTCATTCTTGGCAATCACAAACATTGGATGCAATGAAATATGCATTTTTCAATGACTTAAAATATGTACTGTGACAATATGTTGTTCATAAGACATGAATCTGTTTAAAATAACATTTTGTTTTACATGAAAAAAGAAAAACAGAGTTCATAATACCTTTTGAACAATTAATACTATTTATTTGTTAATGACAGGGTACAATTCCCCAAAGACAATGTAAAAGACGGTATAAAAACTGTAGAATCCTACTTATAATAATAGTTAGAAATAAGAATATAAATATAAGGTTTTTTAAGTATATAGTACAAGAATGTTTAAAAATGTATTAGATATAAGGCCATTTGTTTGGGTCTGAAACAACTAACATCAGAACTATAAAAATAGTTACCACTTGTAAATAGTAGAGAGTAATTAAGATGTTAGTTAGTAAAAAACCTTTTTTGTAAGCCATATTTCCATGTTTAGAAATAAGGATTGTGTTGCAAAATGTCTGACTTGAAGACAACCATTTATTTAAAAAAAAAATTCTTTATTTGTTTTAACTATTGTTTGTATTGTAACCAATACTAATTGTTTTTGTGTAATTTAAAAACATGTTTAATTTATAATACTATATGTAAAAGTCAGAGAGGGTATCACACATCATATATTGTTTGTAAAATATTTTATAAGAAAAATTGTAAAAAAATCATAGGCCAAAAGAATGGAAACCAAACTTCATCAAAACAGAGGAAATTGCTCATTTAAATGCAAATAAACAAAAAGGGTTTAGACAAAATAAACTTGAGATCATGCCATATAATTGCACATACCATTTAGAGAGATTTTAATAAATTATATTCAGAATTATAAATAAAAATGAAATTGACTAAACTCAGAAATTTAGACATGGGAGTCATATATTTCAGAATAATGTTTCAGAATACAACTAATTCAATTAATTACCAGAAAATAAGGGAATAGGAACCTTTTAATACAATATAGGATTATTAATATTAAATATAACTGATAAAATGGCTGAATTTATATAATGACAGGAAGTAAATTTTAATGTTTTGACCTTTCAGAGTATACCTAACTGAAAGTGAAATTACTATTTTTTGGACAGAAAACACTATAAAATGGCATTATTTAATCTGAAAATAACCAGAATGAACTGAAAGATTAATTTAAATCAAATCTAGTGAATAAAATTGACAAATAACCAAAGTTTAGGCATTCATATAGTGAAAATGTAAAAGTGTACACAGGATGTGAAAAATATTTGAACAATGTTAAGGATAATATTATATGGGCTAAGAGTTTAATTGAAACTGAAGGAAACAGTTAGTTAATTATTGGTAGTTGAACGGTTAACATGACATACGTTTGATAACGTGGATAACCTAACCTATAATCATCATACAAAGCGAGTGTATAGTGAGTTATTGTGAAATCGCGAGTGACTTGTAAAATACTTCTGAAACTATCATATTATAACAGAAACGATCAAGTAACACTCCATAACACAGAACAATATAAATCTACTCCGAAAAACACCATAAAACACTAGAAAACTGTATAATACATTAAACCAAATTAGTGACGGAATCGGAGAAAGTGTTTGAACTAATAATTATACGGATACACTAAATACAACTCAGAAACAGTACACCAATCACTACACAACATTTAACAAGAGATTTGCAGAAACAAGAACACAAATATTGCCAGAAAATACATTATTTGGAACACGGCAGGAACGAGCAACTTTTTGATCGACTTGACGGCAGCCATCTTTCTTTGACAATTCCAGTGCCTCCTCTTAGTTCAACAGCTGTTGGGTGAAAACAATTATTATATTTACAAATTATTATTCAATGTCTGTGTTTATTAATAACTATTAATTTGATTGTAACGTTATACTTTTTAAATATTAGCCCGATTTCTCTGACTTTGGTAATAACTGGCTGTTTAAAGAACCCTATATAATTTTTATATCATATACTTGTAACTTTTTTCGATATCCTGAGAATCGATACTAATCGATAAGAGTCAATATTGCTATTACTTAATAAAATATTAATACTTTTCAATACTTAATAGTTCTTTATTTCTTCAATAATACTAATTACCAATAATATAATTCTAATTGATAATCTACAAGAACTTTACCACCCGTAAGTGAAGATAACCTAAAAAAATAAAAAGGTAAACAAGTATCGATTGGTTTACAGACAGTCTTATGAGTGGTGATAGCTTATTTAAAATATACTAAAACTTTAATAAAAATTTTCAGAAGAGCATTACACTGTTTAAAACTTCACAGCCCTATATTAATTAATTGATCCTAATTAATTAATTAATAAAATTAAAATAATTTTTTTTAATTATTTTTTTTTATAAACATAATTTTTTTTTAATTTCCTTCAAAACAATAAATTTTGTTTTGAAACTTTCGGCGAAGCTGAACAGATATATTCCTTCATCAACTTTACGCTACTCGACCGGTCTTGCTACCATTGAGACTCGACCAGCTGGGAAACTTAAGGAAGTGTTTCAGGCCAGTAAGACGTCGAGAGCCACACCAATTACACACCAATTAAACACATTACAACTTACAACTTATTTAGTAATTTATTACAAATTGGCTAGTCCAAACAGTGGGGCTCGATTACATCAGAATCCAAACTTCTTACTACAACATCATTTATTATATTATTACAAATTGGCGCACAACTTTAGGGGCTTTAATTAGCGATTGGAAGGCCAATAAATTCTGCCCAATCACTAGTTGGAGCTAGGCAACAGCTACAAAGCCAGAGAATTTCAAGGGAAAATGCAACGACGTGCAACATCTAAGAAAAGGGCGGCGGAGGCCGAAAAAGAATTAGAAAGTGAAATGGACAATAAAGAGGCGACGCCAGTGGAGGTGGAAGAGTCATTACCCCCGGTGTTGTCCAAACAAACTGAACAACCAGGGGAGCAACCTGAGTTACCCACACAGACAGGGGGAGTAAATGTCCAGGAAAGACATGTGAAAAAATCCAAAACAGCGGAGGAGATTAGAATGGATATGATGATGGAAATGTTCCAACGGGAATTCAAATCCTTGAAGGAAGACAATCAATCCTTGAGTAAGAGAATGGATAAGAAATTGGATTCTACGAAGGAAGACTTGAGTAAGAAAATGGTGAGTGATAACCAGTCCTTGAAAGAAGATACCAAATCCAGCAAGGAAGAAACAAATAAGAAGATAGAAGAGAACAGCAAGAAGATGGAAGAGAAGATGGAAGAAAACAGCAAGAAGATGGAAGAGAAGATGGAAGAAAACAGCAAGAAGATGGAAGAGAAGATGGAAGATTTGAAGAAGGATAATCAATCCACAAAAGAAGAGTTGACGGGGATGAACCAGAACATAGAAGATTTGAAGGAAGATAACAAGAAGATGGAAGAAGAGATGGGGAAGAAGTTAGAAGAATTGAAGGGAGACAACCAGTCGTTCAAAGAAGAATTCAAAGCGTCTAAAGAAGAATTGATTAATAAAATTGAGAATACTAATCAGAAAATAGATGAAACCAGGAAGAAGATAGAGAAGAACAACCGACAATTGAAGGAAGAGTTGAAGGAAGACAACAGGAAGTTGGAAGAGAAGATGGGGGAGAAGCTGGAAGAATTGAGAGAGGACAATCAAATTTTGAGAGAAGATTTAAGAGAAGTCAATCAGGAGAATCTGGACAAACTGGACGAAAGAATGGAATTGTTGCGAGAAGAACTGAATAAGGAAATCAATGTTAACAAGAAAGCGATGAATAAGAAGATGGAAGAAGAAAATATAATGGTCAATCGACAGATCCGAGAGATTGATGGAAAGTGCAACCAGACTGAAAAGGAGGTCCATGAGTTTAAAGAAGTGGTGAACATCAAGTTCACAAATATCGAAGAACATAGTCCTAGGAAGGTAGAAGAACAGAGGAAGGAAAATCAAGAAGAATTCGGAAAAGTACGCAACCAGGTCACAGAACGATGTAATGATATACAAGAGACCATGGCCAATATCACCGGTCAGGTGCGACAAAGCCGAGAGGAGATGGAAGCGATTAGAAACAGACCGACTCATTTCACCGGATTGCCCGTCAACGAAAGCCGAGAGTGGCTCAACTTCCGGCAATACAAACGCAAGCCGATGGAGTTCCTGGCCAGGGTAGAAGAATATTTGACCAAGCATAAAATTACTCAATGGAGCCATAGCAGGGAGATATTCGACGAGTCTTTCCGAGACATAACAGATAATTGGTGGATGGCCAACCGGAGTGAAATTTCCGACTACCAACAGTTCCGGAAAATGTTTAAGACAAAATACTGGTCTGAGACCACCCAGAACTTGATCCGTGACAATATTTGTAATGGAAGATACAGGTCACAATTAGGTAGCAGTATGACGGCATATTTCTTGGGGAAGGTGTGTATGGCAAAACACCTTGAGCCAGCAATCCCAGAAGAATGTTTAGTGAATAAGATATCTTATCACAATGATGAGGACATTATCAGGGCCCGGAGAGGTAGTCAGATCAAGACGATCCAGGGAATGACCGAGTTATTGGAGGGATACGAGAACGAAGAGTATTATCGGCAGAGCAGAAAGAGAAATGAGAGACCAGAAGCAAGGCCGACTACCTACCCCAATAACGGCAATAACCATGCAAGTAACCGGAACCAGCCCAGTAATTACGACGGCCCTAACAACCAGCCGCGTAATAACCAGTTTAACGGTAATTTTAACGGAGTGAGGAATAATAACCCTTACCCAAATAATAGAAACAATTTTTACCAACATAATAATGTCCCATACAATCAGAGAAATCCATATCCCAACAATAATGGTGACAGACCTTACCCACCTAACCGAAATTACTATAATAATAATTTTAGTAATAACAGTAATAGCAATAATAATAACCGAGTGTCGCGTCCTAGGGTAAATTTTATAAGAGCAGAAGATCGCGGACCCAGGAGATATTATCAACCGAGGAGGAGCAGCTTCCACGGCGCCGACCGAAGATGGCGGAGTGCGGAACGAGACGGCCCAAGATACGAACAGGAAAGACGAAGTACCAGCCTGGAAGATCTTGGCAGACAACAGAACAGGGCGTTAAACATCAACCAGAGTACAGAACGTCAGGAAACAAACCAGAGTTTCCCGAACGATGCCTCGGTCAATAATAACTCAAACAATGAACAAAATACTTTAAACGAGAGGAGGCAGTAATCAACAACGATGACCCGTTACTGCTTATACTTCCTGGGTTAGAAAAGGATGATTTGCAACAAGCAAACAATGATAAAAACATCACTATTATCAGTAACCATTATTTGAAAGACATACGAACTGAACTTTTGGAAGAGAACGAGAAGAGTCTCAGCAACAGTAATAATGAGATAATTTATATAACAGCGGAGGTGGAAGGAGTTCCCGCTAAAATAATGATAGACACAGGAGCTAATATTTCAATAATAAACTCCAATGAGTTGGAGAGAATACAATGTACATGTGGAAAAACTTTGCCAATGTTACCAGTCAACAACATTGTGTTGGTAGGTGCAACTGGCCGCCAGAATAAAACCATTAGGAAGCAAGTTTCCTTAAGTGTCGTTAGCCGTGATATAGCTTTAGACATGGAATTTTTAATCGCCACCGGATTACCATTTGACATCTTAGCCGGTTGCGATATTCTTCGTAGATATTCGGCGGTAATCGATCTCAATTTAAATAAAGTATCACTTTTCCCAGACGGAGTAACATGGACCGCAGATCTGGTAGGAGGCACAACTATACTTCCCAGCCCTATACATCAACAACTTCGTAAAATAAATGTTATTAGAAACAGCCCTCTTTATAAACCCATAATATACAATCATGGAGGAGAGGATTTATGGTCAGTTAAGATCCAAGAAATACGGAATTTCCAGTGCGGAAGCGATAACAAGAAGATACCAACACATCTGGCCGATCGTCTAATCGCTATATATGAGAAATACAAGGCGGTGTTTTCTGATGAACCAGGGAAGGTAAAAAACTACCAGTGCCAACTTCGTTTTAAAGAAAACGTAGAGTTTAACCGGAGGTCATATCCAATAGCGCAGTCGCTCAAAGAAGCCGTGAGAACAGAGATAAACAAGATGATTGAAAACGACATAATTGAGATTAGTCAGTCACCTTACACTAGTCCAATTATTGCTGTTCCGAAGAAAGACGGACAAGTCCGGCTCTGTTTAGATGCGCGTGAGTTGAACAAGACAATTGTGAATGACAGAACATCTCCCGGTGAAATAGAAGAAATCTTAAAGCGTTTTCATGGTACTAACTTTATTAGCACCTGGGATACGGTCTGTGGTTATTGGCAGGTAGAGCTGCATCCACAAAGCCGCCAGTATGTAGCGTTCATTTTCGAAGGGCGCAATTACCAGTTCAAGAGACTGCCCTTCGGACTTGTCAATTCTGTCGCCATATTTGTGGCATGCATGGACCAGATTTTGGGGCCAGAAGCGCTCCAATTTACTACCGTCTATGTTGACGATTTACTAATTACATCCGGAACCTGGGAGGAGCACTGTTACAGAGTGGAATTTGTACTAAACAAACTAGCGCAGAACAATATAACACTGAAGTTGGAGAAATCCAAATTCATAGCGCGCGAGGTACAATTCTTAGGATTCAACCTAGACGACCGAGGTATTACACCATCAGCAGAAAAAGTGGAGGCAATTCAGAGGTTCCCGCAACCAAGAAACAGGAAACAATTGCAATCTTTCCTCGGACTCTGTAACTATTACAGGAAGTTTCAGAGCCGATATTCCGAGTTGACCGCCAAGTTTCAACCACAGTTATCTGCCAAAAACAAATGGACTTGGGGTGAAGATCAAGATATTACTTTCCGCTTGATAAAAGAGAAGTTTCTGGAGAGTGTCATACTTCGTCACCCAGATTTTAAGAAACCGTTCTTTCTAAACTGTGACGCTAGCGATCTAAGCTTAGGAACGACATTATACCAGGAAGATGAGGAGGGACAACATCTGGTAATAAGCTTCGCTAGTCGCACACTGAACCAGTGCGAAAAGAACTACAGTGTGACAGAAAAGGAATTGTTGAGCGTGGTGTTCGCATGCAGCAAGTTCCGGACGTACATTCTCGGATATCAAGTCACGGTACGAACTGATCATAAATCCATCTCGTTCCTTCATAGGTGCAAATTGAGTCACGGCCGATTGGCTAGGTGGGTACTCGCCCTACAAGAATATGACCTGAAATGGGAATACATTCCAGGAAAGAAGAACGTGGTAGCGGATGTGTTGTCACGTATAAATCTGGAAGATCAGACTTTCGAGGGAGAGAAGGAGAGCTTAGTAAAAATTTATAACATATTCACGACCAGAGCCGATTTACAAGCTTTGTTAATAAATATCCGAATCCATCAGCAGTCTGATCCTAAGCTGAAAAACATTGTGAGTCGTTTGGAAGCCAATGATGAAACCATTTCTAAATATTACCACCTTAACAAGGGAATTTTATTCATAAAAACCGCTTTGGACGATGAGACATGGAAGGTGATAATCCCACACCAAATCGAAAAGGAGGTCATCATCGATTACCATGTCAGGTATGGTCACATGGGAGCGTTAAAAGTGATACAAGCTCTAGAGGAAAATTGTAAGATCAAGAATATCAACCGCAAGGTGAGAACATACATCAAGTCCTGTAGGATCTGCCAATGTACAAAAGTAAACAATGAAAAGACAGAGGGTATCATGATACCGATAACTTCCAACGCAAAACTGGAAAAAGTGTTTTTGGATATCTGCAGGCCATTTCCCCGTAGTGGTGGTCGACACAGATATAAATACTTGGTAATTATAATGGATCACTACACCAAGTATATAAAGCTATATCCGGTTAATCGGGCAACAACAGCAAAGGTTTTGGCGGTGATTATTGATTTGTATATCCCAGAGATCGGTAGACCATCTTCTATTATTACCGACCATGGTACACAGTTTAAGGGGAGGAGATGGCGAGACACTTTATTAGCACTTGGGGTCAAAACGTATAAGACATCAGTCTACCACCCAAGTAGCAATCCGGCTGAGAGAGTACTAAGGGAAGTGGGTAGGATATTGCGCACGTACTGTCACAACCAACAGAAAAAGTGGCAAGAGTACCTAGCAGCGACAGAAACATTCCTAAATTATGCCCACCATCCAGCTATAGGAATTCCACCATACTCAGCCATGTATGAAAAGCCGACTCCCCGAGACATTGAACAAATCATTGAATTTCCAACGAACAACAATAGGAAATTCAACCAGTTGAAGTTTTACAATAAGGTAGCAGAAGATCAGGAAAAACGGCAAGCCAAATACCAGAAGGCAATAGGGCGAATTGTAACATATAAAGAGGGTGAAAAAGTCCTCCTAAAAAATAGAGAGCTGCCTAGCACCTTAGAAGGCATAACCAAAAAACTACTATTACTTTACACCGGACCATATGTTGTGGTAAATAATAAGCATAACAATACATATGAGTTGAAGGAAATCGTTTCAGGAAAAATCAAAGGAGTGTACAATCAAGCTTCTATGAAGAAATATTATGAAGAATGAGTTGTGAGTTTTAGAATTTTGAATTTATAATTTAAAAAAAAAAAAAATTCTAAAATAAAGTAAGTACATCTTACAACCTAATATTTTGAAAAGAACATTCTGGAGAATTATAAGAAGAAGGAATTTAGAATTTTGAATTTATTATAAAAATTTAAAATTGAGTAAGTACTTCTTACTACAACCTGATAATTTAGAACAAAACTTTATGGAAGAAAGAGAAAGAGAGAGAATTTGGAACTTAATTTTACAAAAAATTTAAAAATAAAGTAAGACCAACTTACTATAACTAAGTTTGTGAGAAAACTTTATGGTAAATAATTAAGAAGAATTTGATTTTGGAAAAATGCCAAAACATTCAGAAATAATAGTAAGATAACAGTACTATAAACATTTCTGAATGAAACAATTCTGGGAATAAATGAATTAAACAGAATTTGTATGTTGATAGAACGTCAGAACTTTGAAACAAGATAAGATCAACATATTACAAGGATTTATGAGAAATATTTTTCAATTAAATAAAAAGAATAGTTTGAATTTTACATTAAAACCAACCAAGTTCCAAAAAATAATTATGTGTCAATTATGATTGAATTGAGAAGAAAATAAAGTGATTAATTCAGAAAAGAGAGTTAACGTTAATCCAGAATAAATGCTAGACATTCACAATAGCATTTGAAGGAGTAGAGAAGAATAACAAAAAAGAGTGTAATATGCCAGAGAAGGAAAAAATTTGGAAGCAAAGAGACTAATTACCTATGAAACGATAATGAAAACAGTTAATTAAGAGCGAAGAAGAACAACTCATACCAAACAGATGGAGAAGATGATTTTGAACAAATGATAATAATAAGACCTATATGAAATGCAAAGAGAAGAAATACCACATGAAATATAATATAAATGAATTAATGTTAATGAATGCGAAGGCAGATTAATAACTTTCTAAGAGAAAGGAAAGAACCAAAATGTTTAAATAAAATGATCAATATAACAACCTGTATATCTAATGTAAAGATACAATGTCAAAAAATTAAATATAATATATTAAGACCATTCAAATAATGAATACGAAAGACTATTTATAAAGACCATGCTAATACTATGAATAACCAGAAGAAAGTATAAAGAGAATTCAGATGGAGAAGAAAGAGAGTTACATTGTAAACAGTAACCAGAATTATTAAAAGAAAGGTTTTCAACCATAATAAAAATAAAATATATCAGACAAGTTAAGAGTTTTGAAAAAATATATATGTAATGAGTATAATAATGATTATGAAGATTTATTAAGATAGAAAACGTGAGATAATCTGAGAGACTACGAAGTGGAGAATCCAAAGATATTTTTATTAGTCGAAAATGAGACTACTTTTTATTTATTTATTCGATGACTGACTGAAGATAATTCCAGCAGCATTATGTTTTTGAGCAGGGATGGATATGCCCCTGTACTCAATTTATAGAAGTGGTGTATGGCCAGCAGAGAAGTAGCGTACAGTGCCCCTCTGATCTGCCCCAGCCCACGTGATAGGGAATGTTAGGGAATTAATATCCCAAGGATACAACACGAAGTTGATAAAGAAAGAAAATGTATTACAATTATAATATATCTCAGAAGACACTAACTATCCGAAAAGGATCAGTAGTAAGACAAGTAACCATATATATAAAATTAATAAAACTCTAATATAAAAAAGCCGATATAAAAATGGAGAAGAAAATGAATTATAAGAAATGATGAAATTATCATAAGAAATTATTTCATCCATAAACATGTCTGAAATAATTACTTCTGGAGGAGAGCAATCTGTAGCGTGACAGATATAAGCATAATATTGAATGGCAATTGATCATTAGAATAATGAAGTTATAATGTTTAAATTTGGAAGAAAGCATTAAATTTAATATAAATAGATTAATTCATAGCAACTGTGGAAAGAAATCATTATTATAAAGAAAATACAAGTTCAAATAAAAGGAGTTACTAGTGATGAGTCATCCAAAACCAGTCTCATAACCAAAGGTTTTCAAGGTATAACCCAGGAAGGTAAAAAGTAAATAACAAAGCAGTACTGAATATGACCAAACCCACAACGAGGAAGAATAAATAGAAGAGAAACCCTAAAATAAGCCAAGATCAACCAATACAGGTTGTGTATTTCTGTAATAAAGAAGAAGATGGAGAAGATCCCAAGAAACCTGATGGCAACAAGAAGAAGATGGAGAAGATACCAGTCCCAGAAGGCAGGAGAAAAGAAGACTGAAGAAAGAAGAAGAGGGCAGCATCCTGAAGAAGATGTCATGCTCTTATAAAAGACACCCAAATCCCTATATCCCCAAAATAAATATCTAAAAATAAAAGTATAACGAAATAAAAACCACATGTATATAAATTTAAGAGAGAGGAGTGTAGAAAGTAAAAGTTTCCTGTGAACTAAGATGAAACAATAATATAGTACCCATGGAACAAATCTCCATTGAAAAAACGCTAACCAATTTATTATGTTGATAAGACTATACGACCATTTAGCATTAACATAATATATAAGTGCAAAGTGAACCAGTGATAGTTTTGGGTATTATAAAAAATGAACCTTGTGTTTCATTCTTGGCAATCACAAACATTGGATGCAATGAAATATGCATTTTTCAATGACTTAAAATATGTACTGTGACAATATGTTGTTCATAAGACATGAATCTGTTTAAAATAACATTTTGTTTTACATGAAAAAAGAAAAACAGAGTTCATAATACCTTTTGAACAATTAATACTATTTATTTGTTAATGACAGGGTACAATTCCCCAAAGACAATGTAAAAGACGGTATAAAAACTGTAGAATCCTACTTATAATAATAGTTAGAAATAAGAATATAAATATAAGGTTTTTTAAGTATATAGTACAAGAATGTTTAAAAATGTATTAGATATAAGGCCATTTGTTTGGGTCTGAAACAACTAACATCAGAACTATAAAAATAGTTACCACTTGTAAATAGTAGAGAGTAATTAAGATGTTAGTTAGTAAAAAACCTTTTTTGTAAGCCATATTTCCATGTTTAGAAATAAGGATTGTGTTGCAAAATGTCTGACTTGAAGACAACCATTTATTTAAAAAAAAAAATTCTTTATTTGTTTTAACTATTGTTTGTATTGTAACCAATACTAATTGTTTTTGTGTAATTTAAAAACATGTTTAATTTATAATACTATATGTAAAAGTCAGAGAGGGTATCACACATCATATATTGTTTGTAAAATATTTTATAAGAAAAATTGTAAAAAAATCATAGGCCAAAAGAATGGAAACCAAACTTCATCAAAACAGAGGAAATTGCTCATTTAAATGCAAATAAACAAAAAGGGTTTAGACAAAATAAACCATGCCATATAACCATGATCATGCCATATAATTGCACATACCATTTAGAGAGATTTTAATAAATTATATTCAGAATTATAAATAAAAATGAAATTGACTAAACTCAGAAATTTAGACACGGGAGTCATATATTTCAGAATAATGTTTCAGAATACAACTAATTCAATTAATTACCAAAAAATAAGGGAATAGGAACCTTTTAATACAATATAGGATTATTAATATTAAATATAACTGATAAAATGGCTGAATTTATATAATGACAGGAAGTAAATTTTAATGTTTTGACCTTTCAGAGTATACCTAACTGAAAGTGAAATTACTATTTTTTGGACAGAAAACACTATAAAATGGCATTATTTAATCTGAAAATAACCAGAATGAACTGAAAGATTAATTTAAATCAAATCTAGTGAATAAAATTGACAAATAACCAAAGTTTAGGCATTCATATAGTGAAAATGTAAAAGTGTACACAGGATGTGAAAAATATTTGAACAATGTTAAGGATAATATTATATGGGCTAAGAGTTTAATTGAAACTGAAGGAAACAGTTAGTTAATTATTGGTAGTTGAACGGTTAACATGACATACGTTTGATAACGTGGATAACCTAACCTATAATCGTCATACAAAGCGAGTGTATAGTGAGTTATTGTGAAATCGCGAGTGACTTGTAAAATACTTCTGAAACTATCATATTATAACAGAAACGATCAAGTAACACTCCATAACACAGAACAATATAAATCTACTCCGAAAAACACCATAAAACACTAGAAAACTGTATAATACATTAAACCAAATTAGTGACGGAATCGGAGAAAGTGTTTGAACTAATAATTATATGGATACACTAAATACAACTCAGAAACAGTACACCAATCACTACACAACATTTAACAAGAGATTTGCAGAAACAAGAACACAAATATTGCCAGAAAATACATTATTTGGAACACGGCAGGAACGAGCAACTTTTTGATCGACTTGACGGCAGCCATCTTTCTTTGACAATTCCAGTGCCTCCTCTTAGTTCAACAGCTGTTGGGTGAAAACAATTATTATATTTACAAATTATTATTCAATGTCTGTGTTTATTAATAACTATTAATTTGATTGTAACGTTATACTTTTTAAATATTAGCCCGATTTCTCTGACTTTGGTAATAACTGGCTGTTTAAAGAACCCTATATAATTTTTATATCATATACTTGTAACTTTTTTCGATATCCTGAGAATCGATACTAATCGATAAGAGTCAATATTGCTATTACTTAATAAAATATTAATACTTTTCAATACTTAATAGTTCTTTATTTCTTCAATAATACTAATTACCAATAATATAATTCTAATTGATAATCTACAAGAACTTTACCACCCGTAAGTGAAGATAACCTAAAAAAATAAAAAGGTAAACAAGTATCGATTGGTTTACAGACAGTCTTATGAGTGGTGATAGCTTATTTAAAATATACTAAAACTTTAATAAAAATTTTCAGAAGAGCATTACACTGTTTAAAACTTCACAGCCCTATATTAATTAATTGATCCTAATTAATTAATTAATAAAATTAAAATAATTTTTTTTAATTATTTTTTTTTATAAACATAATTTTTTTTTAATTTCCTTCAAAACAATAAATTTTGTTTTGAAACTTTCGGCGAAGCTGAACAGATATATTCCTTCATCAACTTTACGCTACTCGACCGGTCTTGCTACCATTGAGACTCGACCAGCTGGGAAACTTAAGGAAGTGTTTCAGGCCAGTAAGACGTCGAGAGCCACACCAATTACACACCAATTAAACACATTACAACTTACAACTTATTTAGTAATTTATTACAAATTGGCTAGTCCAAACAGTGGGGCTCGATTACATCAGAATCCAAACTTCTTACTACAACATCATTTATTATATTATTACACTATTCATTGGAAAAGTCAGAGAAATCGGGCAAAAATTAAAAAAGTATAACGTTACAAGATAATTCTTAATACTAAAAGTACATATAATCAATGAAAAGAGTAAAATAAATAAATAGATTGCGAACCGTGTCGCTGACAAACTAGGTGGCACTGTTCAATTGATCGGTGACGAATCTGTAATGGCTGCCATCGAAGTTGTAAATTGTCCCGTCATAGTTTTGGCGTCCCAATAAAGATGTTTTCTTGCCGAATTTACGTCCTGGTGTCTGCAAATCTTCCTTCTGATGTTGGTGTAGTGTCTCTGGTTAAGTTTCGGTGTTGTATTTTGAAAAGTGGTGTATTTATAAGTCAGTTCACTTTTTGTCGATCAGGCACTTTCGATGGTTATGTTATATACTGTTTTATGGTGTTTAAAATGTTGTTTAACTGTAGTTTCGTGCTATACAATGTTAGTTAGTCTTTTGTAAGTGTTTAGGTCACTGTGTCGAAGTTGTGAAATGTTTTTTTCGTCACTCGCGATTTTCAAATTCGTATCATACAATTACTCGCCATTACGGTACTCGAAACTAGGTTAATACGTTTTTAAATGCTCGTCAAGTGTACCGTACAACGTTCAATAATTAACTCTCTACTTCCTTCACTTTCGACTAAAACCTTAGCCAAAGCAATATTATTCCTTACATTGTTCGAATGTTAAATTGTTTCCTGTGCATGTATTAAAGTTATATTATATAACTGCTTAAACTTTGGTTATTATTCAAATTTATTAGCTAGTTGTTACTTAATTTTATCCTTCAGTTCATTCGGCGTATTTTGATATCGAATAATGCTGTTTTATTAAGTTTTTTATCTAAAATTAGTAATTTTACCTTCATTTTGTATCTTGTAAATTTTCAAAATCAGCTTCCTGTCATTATGCAATTTCTGCCATTTTCAAGTTATATTTATGATTATTAAATCTCATATTGTAATAAAAGGTTTATATTCCCTTAATTTCTTGCAATTATATGAATTGGTTAAGTTTTAAAATATTATGTTGGAATATATGACTCCCCTCTCCAAATTTTTGAGTTCTGTCATTTCCATTTTTATTAATAATCCTGGCTATAATTTTATAAAATCTTTCTAAGTTATATTTCTAATTATATGGCTTTGTTTCTTGTTTATGTTATCTAAATCCCTTCAGTTTAAATGTATTTAAGTACTTAGTTTCTCAGTTTTGATGAGGTTTAGTTTTCATCATTTTGCCTAGATTCTTAACAATTTTTCCATACAAATTTTTATATAAACAATATATATTGAATTATACCCTCTCTGACTTTTTAACATTGTAATATAAATTAAACATTTTTTCTATTAAACATAATAACAATTAGTATCTGTTTCAATACTATTAACAGATAAGAAATTATTTTAAATAATGGTTGTCTTCAACTAATTAGACATTTTTTTTATACTTAAAGCTTAATACTAAAACAGAAATATTATTTACAAAGAATGTTTTTTCCAGGCTAACATCTTATTCAACCATTAACACAAGTAATAAATATTTTTACAATTGGGATGTTAGTGGTTCTAAACTTGTTTAAATGTCCTTATCACTAATACATTTTAAAAATATCCTATTCTATATACACAAAACCTTATTTCTATATTCTTATTCACTGTTTCTTATACTAAATTGAATTATGCAGTTTTTAAACTGTTTTTAATATGGTTTAGGATAATTGTACCCTGTCACTTTACTTTTAATCCTGTGTCTGCTTCTGTTTTTACCCATCATTTACATAAATATCATTTCAAACAGATTGACAGCTTTATATTAACATATGTATTCTATTCACTCTGTACAAATCATAAGTCATTCAAAAGTTGTATTTTTCATTATCTACACTGTTTGTGGATGCCAAGGATGAAACATAAGGTTTATTTTTTATAATACACAAACTAGCACTGGTTCACTTTACACTTCTTGATGTTATTTCTAAATGGTTGTTTAGTCTTATTAGAATCAAGAGATCTGTTTGTGGGTTACAATGAAGACTACATCGATGAGCTTAATACGATAAAGTATATCGCGGTGGCCAACGGTTACAATAGTACAGTTATAGACAAAATAGTAGTGAGGCAGAGGAGGAACATATATAAAAATAGGAGCATAAACAAAACACACAACAGTGACATTAAATACGAGGGCTATCCAGAAAGTAACAGACGTTTTGACCGACCGCGGCGGTGGGCGGGGATAGAGCCGCCATCTTGGTGTCAGAACGTTCCTACACTCAGTACGCATCCAGCTGTGGTAGCGTGCGGTCTGTGCCCCTCTAACTTTGCTCTCTGTGACGTGTTAAAATGTGCACTGCAATAGAAAATCCCGCCACTTGTGAGGTGCGTTCTGTGATTAGGTTTTTGTTGGCAAAAAATCACAAACCAATTGAAATTTATCGCCAACTTTGTGATGTGTATGGAAAAGGAATAATGAGTGAAAGCCGAGTGAGGCAATGGTGCATTGATTTTAAAAATGGCCGTACCAATGTTCACGATGAGGACCGCAGTGGTAGACCTAGCCTTGTGACTGATGAACTGGTGATGAAAATCAACGACAAAATTCGTGAAGATCGTCGTTTCACGATTACGGAACTTTCGAAACATTTTCCCCAAATTTCACGGAGTTTGGTGCATGAAATTGTGGGGGAAAAGCTTGGTTACCACAAATTTTGTGCTAGGTGGATTCCGAAAATCCTAACGGAAGACCACAAAAAACAGAGACTGGCTGCAGCACTAACTTTCCTCGAAATTACGACAAAAATGGTAACAAAGTTATCGATCGTATCGTAACTGGGGACGAGACTTGGGTGAAGCATGTCAATAGTGAAACAAAAAGGCAGTCGATGGAATGGGGACACACAAATTCTCCCAAGAAACCAAGGAAGTGTTTGCAAACGCTGTGACTGTGTTTTGGGACTCTGAAGGAGTGATTCTCGTTGATTTTCTTGAACGTGGCACAACAATTAACTCAGAGAGGTATTGTGAAACACTGAGAACGTTAAGGCGCGCGATACAAAACAAGCGTCGGGGAAAACTTAGTGCGAAGGTTTTGTTTTTTCACGACAACGCACGTCCACACACGGCCAATCGTACCCGAGAGCTCTTCGATGGTTTTGGATGGGAGGTGTTTGATCATCCACCATACAGCCCGGATTTGGCGCCGAGCGACTATCACCTCTTCCCAGCGATGAAGACATGGCTCGCTACACAACGCTTTGATACTGACGCCGAACTGCATGCCGGTGTAAACCAGTGGTTGAAATCGCAGGCAGCAGATTTCTACAGAGACAGTATTGAAAAACTTGTGCCACGGTATGATAAGTGCCTTAATTTGAATGGCGATTATATAGAAAAATAGCTTAAGAGTGTACCTTTCAAATGTATATAATAAAATTTTGTTTTTACATTTTGTAAATTTTTTATTTCAAAACGTCTGTTACTTTCTGGATAGCCCTCGTATATACCAACAGAATTTACAAATCTTTTGCCTAATACTATTAAGAACGTTTTTAAAAAACACGGTTTCGCAGTTTCTTTCAAAACGAGTAATTGTATTTTGAACGCTTTGAGACCAGTGACCAACAGACTAGTAGAAAACTGTTCTGGTATTTATAAAATAGAATGCGAGGACTGCAATAATTTTTATGTTGGACAAACAAGCAGGAAATTTCTGGATAGGTACAGAGAACATCTCCCTAGAGGTGATATCCAGAAGATAAAATCAAACTTTGCCTTGCATATAGTCAACCAGAACCATAATTACTCGAGTTTTCAAAGCAGCTTCAAGCCGTTGCATTTCTGTAAAAAGGGCAGGCTTATGGACACGCTGGAAGAATTTGAAATTTATAAGGCCTCAAAAACCCAAGGTAATCAGCTCTTGAACGACAAGCTTTCTTTTAAGTCCAACGGACTGTATGACACGGCCATACGCGTGTTGGAACAACACATAGATAAAGGTAGAGATAGTGCGACGCGTAACGGTTAGTCGCTTGCAAGTTCCGATACGATGTGCATCGTGTAGTTGTGTAATTGTATACACGCGGTATATGCGAGTGAAACTTTTTAGTTTTATTTATATCTTATTAAGTTGACGTACTCCGTGTGAGTGATTCTTGTTTTTTACCAACCTGATGATGGGACCATGAGTCCCGAAACGCGTAGTTTTTAAAGAAACATTGAAGTTGCAAGGAGGAGCACCAGTGCACCTGGATACACAAGGTAATATTAAATATAGTTAGTGCTTACAATGAAGATTTGTTCTTTGGGTATTATATTATTGTTTCACCTTGGTCCACTGGCAACTCTTAGTCTATACACTTTTATTCTTATTTCTATGGTTCATGTGAGTTTTTTCATGAATACTTCGTTATACTTTTATTATTATGGTTTTTATTTATTTTGGGATATGGGTATATGGGTGTTTTTTATAAGAGCATTCCTTCTTCTTCTGGATGCTGTCTTCTTCTTGTTTCTTCAATGATGTTTTCTTTTCTTCTGGCTTCTTTGAATGTATGTTCTTCATCTTCTTCTGGATGTCATCGGGTTTCTTGGGGTTACTTCTTCATCTACTCTTCTGGTTTCTTTACATGCATCACCTTTTATGGTGGATCTTGCCTTATTCTGGGTTTCTTTTTTATTTATCCCTTACCTTCGTTGTGGGTTTAGTAATGTTCTGGGTTGCTTCTTTATCTACTCCTTACCTTCCTGGGTTATATTTTTTTACCTTGGGTTATTAAGCTGGTTTTGATGATTCATCACTAGTAACATTTCTTTTATTCGAACTTAAACTTTTAATATCATTGATTGTTCTGCACGGTTGTTCTGAATTAATTCTTTATATTATAATGCTTTCTTCGGATTTAATGTTATTATATTATATTATTTTAATGATCAGTGCCATTAATTTTTATGTGTTTATCTGTCATGCTACAATATTAAAAATGGTATATATTAGGGGCTGGATGACTGTATGTTATACAGCATAGAGAAAAAAGTTTTACATTATTTAACTGCTGAAGGATTTGATTCTATCCAAATCACACTGAGTACCAAGTATCTATAGTGGCTAAGGCTTATTGGTTCTGTGAAATGTGTAATTTTTGTTGGAGCAAGGGCTTAACCAATCATAGTTAAACTGACATTTAATAAAATAACATAAGCTTTCATGGCTGGTGTCAGTAGATGTCAATTCTTCGAGTTCTCCTTGTGGGATACAGGAGACTTCTGGTATCCCACAAGGAGGGTTTGTACTGTAGCCTAAGTTTCAGTCCTATAAACTGACAATACAGAATTCAATATTAATAAAAATTTTACTTTTCTTGCCATTCAAACTAATCTAAATTGCCAACAATTAGTGTGTATCTTCTCTTATGTGATTGTATATTCTACAGTTCACTCAGTGTTGATAAACATTTTGTTGTCTATGTGATGTTGTTGATACATTGATGAAGTCTCTTTTTAAGTGTAGCTACAAAAAGTTTTATTTTAATAGCAATGTCAACAAGCCAAAGTGTACAATGCATGCCACTGTTGCAAACATAACATGGAGCATCCACTATATTATATATGGTATATACTATATACCATAGTTATATAGCAGATCATCTAGTTTTATCTCCCATTATTCGTCCATTTAGCAGTCTGATTAGTAGCCTTTTATAGATAATTTTCCACGTTTGAAATGTAAAAGAAATGTAAGATATATTTGAAAAATGTAGGACTTGAAATCGTGTTCAAGATGTAATAAAAGTATGTTGGCAACCTTTAGTTTAAAATTGCACATATACAGTTAGATGGAGAGAATATGTAATTGAAATTATAGTGAACTAAAATTGTGACTGTTGATTACAGAGGTCCAGCTGGAGTACGTGCACAGGCTTTAAGCTCCAACGGAGACCTTATTGAGGACTTCGTGTTTAGCCTGAGTGGACGCATTCTGCACTGTCGCAATGCACCATCACCAGGTGCAACATCATCTCTGGCAATCGCAAAGATGTTGGCTGATAGATTCAGTGAAGAATTTAAACTTAAATAGTAACTGGAACTATTATAATATGGGCAACATACTTTTAGAAAGCACATACAGCTATGCAACAGTTGTCCATAACATATTATTGTCTGCTTTTAATTTTTGTGTGTAAAGTTATCATAATTAAGTAATCATTGTTGTTTATACATCTGTAAGTGGGTCTTTATCATACTTACCAATGAATGTTTTTGTTGCTATCATCTTGAATATAGCGGGTTCAACACGTGTTGACAACCTGTTTTGGCGTTGGCAATGTTGTGAAAACCCTACTGGTGCCAGCTAGCATCAGGTAGGGGGTGCTACTGTAATGCTGGATGGTGTTTGCAGCGAACAAATCATAAGCTGTCATTAGGCGTTCAGTACAACATATGCCAAGTATATACATCTACAGCAAACTGAGAACCAACACACATTCCTGAGGAAGACATCAGAGTGAATTTTAGATTGTAGATAGAGGAAGAAAGGTGAAGAAGGAGAGTAGTCACTAGTTATAATAGTAACAGCCAAAAATACAAAAACTGAACTGTGCTGGGACTTGCACACAAGTGTGTACACGAAATATTGTGGGCTGACTGCAGTATTTTGTATATTGACCAGACTAGCTGAAGTGTGATGGAAAGAAATAAACGTCATGGCCAGCACAAAAAGGTCTGCATAGTCAGTGGGTCTTTATCATACTCACCAGTGAATGTTTCTGTTGCTATCATGGCAACATAACACCACACAGAAATAGAATACAACTATATATAAAATTTAAAAGAAAAATGAAATTAGTAGGTACCAACACCAACACTGTCAGTTGTCCATTATCTTACTCCCTCTTCATTAGAAATTTTCATAATCAAAACAAAACCTGTCACTAAACTTATAATACCACCTTAATAGTCTTGTAATAGGCCTGCATGTTAAGATACACCATCATTGTCAAAATGTGTTTTACTATTAATTTTGTACTATTTTTTTCAGCTTTGTTTTAGATTTATAAGTCTTCCTTGTCTAAGTTTTTCTCTCATAATTAATTTTCTGTTTTGAGTACCTGATAGTTTTCCAGTGTTTTGTATCCATAATACGTATTCTTCGTGTGTTAGCTTCACAGTGCAGAGTGGTTTTAGCTTTCTCAGTGACTTTTTACATTCCGTCCTTAAATTTCATAACCTCCTGTAGCCTTTCACCCATATGTCTCAAGTCAATTTGTAGGTCATGCAACTATCTTTTCCATGGTCTTCCTCTGTTTTGTCTTTCAATAGGTTTACAGTCTGATCTTCTTTTAGTTCTCGCTTGACCCCACAAAACTATCTTTTGATTTTTCTGCACAAAATAGCTGTCATTTATGTCTATCATGTAATAAAAGTGGTTCAGTAATTTTCCTCTTCCCGTGTTTCCTCAGACGATATTTCACCAATCTCCCTGTTTCTCTAACACAACATTGTCATTATCTGTACAGAACAAGAAGGAGAAGAACTTCAGTAAATTGGGCTGTGAAAACCTACTAAGGCACAGACAAATGCTTGTGCGTCTCACACACACACACACACACACACACACACACACACACACACACACAATTTCTAAATCTACCCATTCAGTTACAGATTATAACACTATTTCAGAATGTCATGTCTGGTGTCTCAATTATCTATCATGCTTACTTGTAATATTTTCACAGCCATGTTGTATATCTAATTTGGCCAAGGGTCTGATCCTTTTGTTCAATATGACAGTTATATTCATGACTAGCTGTTACCTGCGGCTTCGCATGCGAATATTTGACTTTTAATAAGTATTTTAACATAATTTTTATTGTCTATGTCTGTATGGCGTTCAGTCAGCTCATATAACAATTTTGTACTCATTAGTCAAATTCTCTCCAAAGCTGTTTTCAACACTTGTACTATTTAAAAACACGCATATAATATTCAACTAAAAATTCCTGCATTATTTTCTACATGAACTAGAGTGGTTTTTTTCTTACAAATATATATATTACATGTACAGTATTATAGTAGTATGACCCTATTTATTTAGTATTTAGCTGTATTCTCTTTTAACTATTGCCTTCAACAGATCGTTGCAAGATTTTGCTACAGTATTTAACAATTATTGATTATAAATAACTAGCTGTTACCTGCGGCTTCGCACTTTTAATATTTGACTTTTAATAAGCGTTTTAATATAACTTTTATTGTTTGTCTATATGGCGTTCTGTCATATAGAATAACAATTTTGTACTCATTAGTCAAAATCTCTCCAAAGCTGTTTTCAACATTTGTACTATTTTAACTTGTACTAAATTATTATGTTGGTGCAACAGCGTTTGGAGATTTAAAGGACCCATTTATAAAGCCTTTGGAGATATTTATAAAGTACCTGTTAAATCAAAAACGCTAAATTCTTTATTTTAAGTGATACTGTGTTAGAAGCATTGTATAACACATTAAACGTTATGTTTTCCTCAACCATGCCTTGTATTTATTTCAGCAGTAAACTGAAAACCAAAAACCGTTGTCACCTAACCTTACAAATGAAAACAACACGTATTTTCGCTTTGGATTAAGTAATAGGACAATTTACAATTAGTACACTTCTTCTTTTCCACATCGTAATATATTGATACAATCACATATTACATAAAACATCAAAAATGTACTGCAGGAATGGATAAATGTACAGTTCTGATGCCGGTAAATAGCATTTGTTTACTTACTTGTTACTATGGTAACTAACTCTGGTCTCCATGGTGTTATTGACATCTTTAGTAGTAGTATTTAATATATTTCATTACTTATTCATTGCATCATCAGAAATACGTATAAACATAAATTTTATAATCATTTAAGACAGTTACAAAATATATAGACACATGTGTATACAAAATTACAATATATATCAATACAATCGCATATTAAAAATATTAATAACTGCAGGAATGGATAAAGATACAAATCCGATGCCACTAAATAGCATTTGTTTATTTACTTATCACTATGGTAATTAATTCTGGTCTTCATGGTGTTATTTTTTTTTTTTTTATTGAAACTGGTCTAAAAGACCAACCATCAATTTACATCTAATGTTATAATTTAAGTTACTTATATAGTCACCCACTGGTGTACTATATATTACTTTCTAGATTTCTGCACACACTGCACTACACTAATTCAAAAGTTTTAGTTCTCTTCAGCCTTCTCACTGTATTGGTGTTGTCGAGCAGTTGAATAGCTTCTACATTGATATGCTGGTGTAGTCTAGATTCGTGCTTTGCAGCAAACCTTTTAATTTCACTGGCGACATCAGGGATCCTAAGGTCTCGATGTATATCACTATTTCTGATGTACCATGGAGCACTTACCATGTTCCGTAGCACTCTATTCTGGAAGGTTTGAATACATCTAATGTTCGTTTCTTTCGCACAACCCCACAGTTGAATTCCATAAAGCCAAATTGGTTTCAGAATTTGGTTATATATCAAAATTTTGTTGTGTATTGACAACTGAGAATTTCGTCCCAAGAGCCAATACAGTTGTCTATATTTGAGACCAAGCTCCGCCCTTTTTTTTCTGATGTGCTCCTTCCATCGTAGCTTTATATCTAGGGTCATCCCCAAATATTTGGCAGTGTTTGCGCATGGTACTACAACACCATTTAAGGTAACTGGAAGACTGTTCTCTATCCTTTTGTTTGTAAAATTGATATGGACAGATTTCAGTTCATTAAGCTTAATTTTCCATTTCCCAGTCCACTGCTGTATCTGATCACTAGCATCTTGAAGCATGTTGGTAGCTTCACCTAAGATCGAACCAATTGCCATTATAGCTGTGTCATCAGCAAAAGTAGCAACAGTCACATTCTCTGGCTGTGGCAGATCACATGTAAACAACAAGTAGAGGATGGGCCTCAAAACACTCCCTTGGGGCACACCTGCCTTCACTTCTCTTAGCTCAGAATAGTCATCTTCCTGTTTGACTCTAAATAATCTTTCCGATATATATGATTTTAACACGTCAGCATATTGTTTTGGTAGCATTTTATTAAGTTTATGTATTAAACCTTTATGCCAAACTTTATCAAAGGCCTGAGCCACATCGAGGAAGATTGTCGAGCAGATTAGTTTTTTTTCTAGTGCTTTTTCTATTGTGTCTGTTATTCTATGTACTTGGTCTATTGTGGAATGTTTTTGTCTGAACCCGAATTGATGATTTGGTATCATCTTTTTTCTCTCTATTACTCGATTTAGCCTTTGCAATAGAAGTTTTCAAAAAGCTTTGATATAGTTGGCAACAGTGATATGGGCCGATATGATTTGGCCTCATTTGGCGGTTTGCCTGGTTTACGTAGCATAATAACTTCTGCCACCTTCCAGACACTAGGAACATGCTTTAGCCTAAGTGCCGCATTGAATAAATATGTAAGCATAACAATCCCTTTCTTAGGTAACTGCTTTAAGATCTCACCTGTAATGAGGTCAAAGCCAGGTGATTTTCGGGGGTTCAAGTTTATCTTGATCTCCTTAGCTACCTCTTTTGGAGTGACCAGTTGAATGTCCTCCTCTTCATGATTTGTGTCTTCATCTAACTCTGTATCAGACTGGGTATTGTTTGGCTTAAAAATGTCAGCTAGATGTTCAGCAAACGCTTCAGCTTTTTCTTTATTATCTCTAGCCCATGTACCGTCGCTTTTTCTAATAGGTGGTACTTGAGTGATCGACCTTTTAAGTTTCCTCGTTGCTTTCCACAACGAGTACTCTGTATCTGCATCTGCTGTTAGATTTTCCAAATAGGAAGCTATTGATGCTTCTTTTAACTTCTGTATTACTCGCTTTAGTTGTTGCAATTTGTTGTTAAGTACAGTTTTATCATTTGGGTCACGAGTCTGTTGCCATTTTCTTCTAGCTCGCCTCTTTTCTTTGACAAGTTCTCTGATCTCTCTAGGATAGTTGTTACCAACAATTCCATGGGTGATTTCTCTCGTATTGTTCCAGGCTGTAGTTTGAATATTATAATTAAACTTCTCGGCTTCTATTTCTAATTGCTGCTTAGTTCTCAGCTGAACATTTAGTTGTATCTTGCCTTCAAGTTCTAATTTGAAGCTTTCCCAATCAGTAGTTTTGTTAACTAAGCTTGGTTTGTTTACTTTTTTTATTATCCTTTCACTCAGCGTCAGGATTACTGCTGAATGATCAGAGTCAAGATCAAAATTCTCCTCGATATCAATAAAGTTCTGCGAGACCCTCCTTGATATGAAGAAATCTAATAGATCTGGAATTTTATTAGGATCTATAGGCCAGTAAGTAGGCTTGCCTGTACTGTGGAAGCTACAACCTGTTTCTTGTATTGCTTTATTAAGCTCGCTACCTTTAGTTGTTGTTAATCTGGATCCCCAATCTACATGTTTGGCATTGTAGTCTCCGCCTACAATGAATCTCTCACCTAGGTGTAATATAAATTTCTTGTAATCTAACTCCTTTAGGTTGTGTCTTGGAGGACAGTATATCGCACCAACAATTAGTTTTTGCTTGGTGGATTTGATTCCAACTACAGTGAGTTGGATTTCTGGAGTCTGAAGGTGACACTCCTCATAGTGGTTAATCTTATTCTTAATAATAATAGCACTACCTCCTTTGGCTTTATTATCCGGATGAATTGTTTGATATACCTGGTATCCATTTATTTTTAAGCATGACTGATTTGTTAAGTGTGTCTCTGATACTAGACATATATCAATGTCTTGTGCCTTGAGGAATAATTCTATTTCTTGCTTTCTGTTCTGGATACCGTTGGCATTCCAGGTAGCTATCCTTAGGTCTTTCTGGTCCATTGATTAGTTCTCTGTGGGATTGTGCCCGGATTTCTGTCTTCTAATCTATCTAGTCTATCCATGACTATTTTTATCATGTCCATCATATTCTGCATCATTTGCACCATTGATGAATCATCATTTTGAACTAAAGTCTTGTTAGCTTTAACTGCTTGAGCAAAGGACATTTCACTATTGATTTTATTAGCTGTGAAAGTTCTTGGTTGAGGTTTTTTAGGTCGTCTCTCACTTATTAAATTATTGCGTCTTATTTGAAGTTCACGTGCAACCAAACAACCCCTGTAGCTAGCAGGATGTGCTTCTGCACAATTTGAACACTTTGCTGGCACATCTCGTTCTTGCTGACAATCGATAGTCCTGTGATTGCCTGCACATTTTACACAGATAGGTCCATGTTGGCAATACTTATGAGTGTGACCATATCTTTGACACCTTTTACACTGTGGTATCAGTTTGTTACTCCTGAGAGCTTCAATTTTTATTTTCATATGACATAAATATTGAATATCAAATATTTTTTTTATATCCTCTGATCTATCAAACGTTAGCATAAATAATGGCAAATGTATGATTTTTCCCTTGCCGTCAACTTTAGTCTTTCTAATTTTATTAACAACTTCAAGGACTTTATATCCTCTATTCAATAACTCCTCTTTAATCTCTTCTGATTTGCATGTTGGATGCAAGTTACGTGCCATGACTCTTATTGGTCTGGTCTGTTTATTTTCATAAGTATGCCATTCCAACTTACTTTCTTTTAGGAGTTTTGTCAGTTCTCTATATTCCATTTCTGTGTCTACATTAATTTTCAGCTGATTGTTGTTCATCATGCTGGTGTTAAATTTCAAATCTTTTGATTTCAGTTTCTGACTTATTTCTATATAATTTTCCCCATTGCTCAGTATCACTGGTGGTGGCTTAGCCGATTTTTTTACATTTTCTTTAGTCCTCTTACTTTTGTTTATTGGACTGGTTTTCGGTGTTTCTGGTGATTCCATAGTTTCCTTTTACATTTTTTATTCTTTTCCAGTATCCAAGCAGTTTCTTTGGCCACGATTTCTTCCTCTTCTTCCGAGTTGGCTGGACTATAGGATACCCTAGGCTGTAACTTCTTGATTTCTTCCTGTAGTCGTCTGATTTCGTTATAAGCAGAATTAAGCTGAGCCTGCAGTCTGCTTATTGTGTCCTCTGGGACTTCCAGTGTTGGTATCTGTGAGTTTTGATTTTCCAAACTACAGTTTATATTAGTTGGGGGAGACCTTGCCACCAACGAACCTCATCTAAACGGATCCTCACCAAGCAATAGCTGCCCCCCCCCCCAGAATCCATGGGGCCGACCTCCGAAGAGGGTGGATTTACCAGGTTTTTACCTGGTCTGCCACCTGGTGTAGTCATTCCTTTTTTGTGTTCTCCATTGCTTTAATGTTTATCCAATAAGTACAGAGTAATAGAAATATGAAACTGAAAGACCCCTAGCCCTCAGTAACCTAATAGCGTCAGGGTCGGAAAGAACAAGAGTTGACCAAGAAAGGCCAGACAGAAAAGATAAAAGAGAAGGGGCACTCAAAGTAAGTATAGTGTGTGGATGATAGACATTTGCATTATATGGCGTGTTTTAAGGTAAAGGCAGCGAAAAATGCCTTGGGTGCTGTGGTATCGGATGCTGCATGTACTGTGTAAGATGGGGACTATGTTGATAGGCATACGAGTTAGGATCAATTGCAAGTGGGTCAAATACACGCGTATTCAAGTTGAACACAACTGTTTCAAGTTGATAACGTATACGTACACTCACGGTTTACAAGAATGGACCAGTTTTCCACTCACTCAAGCACACACACACACACACACACACACACACACACACACACACACACACACACACACACACACACACACACACACACACACACACACACACACACACACACACACACACACACACACACACACACACACACACACACACACACACACACACACACACACACACACACACACACACACACACACACACACACACACACACACACACACACACACACAGCACAGCACAGCACAGCACACGCACTGAAGGCCTAGAAAGACACAGTATATGTTGCCAAGTTGGACACACACACACACACACACACACACACACACACACACACACACACACACACACACACACACACACACACACACACACACACACACACACACACACACACACACACACACACACACAGCACAGCACAGCACAGCACAGCACAGCACACGCACGCACTGAAGGCCTAGAAAGACACAGTATATGTTGCCAAGTTGGACACACACACACACACACACACACACACACACACACACACACACACACACACACACAGCGCACGCACGCACTGGAAGTCTAAACAGACACAGTATATACAGATTAGATAAATGTTAAACTAAGATGATAAACTATATTCATAAACATAACAAAACAATAACACAAGAGATAACGGAGCACAAACTTATAACCGCACTCTACGAATGCACGGCCGATACTATATTTCATGGTGTTATTGACATCCTTATACACGTCAACAAAAAGGCATAATTAAAAGGGCCTAAATCGTGCGAACGGGACAAAATATCAAATTCCAAGTTAGACAGTGTTTTTCGCCTTTTGTCAAAGGGTACCTGTGCAAAATTTGGTGGCAATCGGTGTAACGGTGTGGATTTGTATTGTATTCAGTACACATAAATCTTCAGACTTTGAGTTATATATATATATATATATATTACTATAATACTTATAACTATTTTACCTCAAGATGTATTTTTTTTCCTTTAGGGACATGTTTCGGGAGATCCTGTTCTCCCATCTTCAGCCTTCGCCATCTTGCTTCTGGTGCAGTATTTGTGTGTTGGCTTCTGGATGTTATTATGGTGGTTTGTTGGTCTTTGGTCCTTCAGTGTTGCATTATTGTGTGTGGTTGTGGTATCTGTTTTTGTATTTTGTGTATTTTCGATGTTGAGTGCTTTGAATATTGTGTCATGTTTTGTATTGATTTGTATTTGTTCTGGTATTAATTTGTTTTGTGTTTTATGTTTGTAAATCTGTAAATTTTCCCAAATGTTCATTATGGTGCCTTTGTGTGGTATATGTTTTATTAGTGTTACATTGGTTATGTCTGGGAATTCATGTCCTGTGTTTATTGCATGTGTGGCTAAATTGGATTTATATATGTTTGGTTTTTTGTATGCATTTAGGTGTTCAAAATAACGTTTTTTCAGCTGTTTTTTTGTTTGTCCTATATAACTTTTATTGCAATCTTGGCATTCAATTTTGTATATACCGTTGGTTGTTGTATTATCTTTGTTGTGTGAGCTATTTAGATTTTGTAATTTATTTTTATTAGTTTTGTATGCTATTTTTATATCTGTGTTTTTAAATAGTTTTGTTAGTTTTGACATTTTATTATTTATATATGTGAATGTGGCCTATTTTTTGTTGTTGTATTCACATATATAAATAATAAAATGAGAGAGGGACTCTCTCTCTCTCTCTCTCTCTCTCTCTCTCTCTCTCTCTCTCTCTCTCTCTCTCTCTCTCTCTCTCTCTCTCTGTGTGTGTGTGTGTGTGTGTGTGTGTGTGTGTGTGTGTGTGTGTGTGTGTGTGTGTGTGTGTGTGTGTGTGTGTGTGTGTGTGTGTGTGTGTGTGTGGAGGTTTGTAAAAAGCACCACATAAACTATGTATGTTGTTAATGCAATAATAATATATATTTTTAATAGAACAAATGTATCAGTTATTGAATATCTAAGATCTAGAATTAATAATTACAGTTTAGAATATTTTGTAATTAATTAATATAGAGTAATCTACACAAAGTATTCTATTTATAATTCCTACTTATAAAACTATTAAAATGTTATTTTCTTTTTACTGTGTATGGTATAACCAGGCAAGGGCAACCAAACAATGAAGCAAGTGAAGTACAACCAAGCGTTATTTTTACTTTCAACTAATTTATATTGTCAGCCATAACTATGTGTAATTTGTGCATTTACTGTATTATGAGATTATTAAATCCAGCTATTATGTTTGTGTAAACTTATGCCTCCCTCTTCATTTCATTAATTCCCAGAACAAAAACTTATGAAGGGCAGGTATGTGAGGTTTGTCCAGAAAGTATGCAGCCATGAAATATTTTGAGGATAATAGTTTATTTAGCACTATGGAGCTTTTGTTCTAAATGAAGTACTCCTCTTGGGCTTTCACATGTTTACCCCACTGTCATTTCCACTTCGTGAAACAGCCTTCAAATTCCTCTTTTGGAATTGCTGTCAGCAGCTTTGCTTCATTCTGCTGAATCTTGTCTACCATCTGAAGTCCTCCTCCTACCTTTGAGCACTATTTTATTTCTAGAAAGAACCAGAAGTCAAAGAAAGCCAAATTAGGATTGTTGGTGCTGAGAAACCTGTGAGATGTGTATTTATGCCAAGAAAACCTGTATTAGGTGTGAAACATTTGCATGCATTGTTATTGTGAAGGTGACAGTTACCACTTGCTTACAGCTGCTTCTGTTTTCCCCTCAGTGCATTCCGCAGCCTGTGAAGAATTTCTGTGTCGTACTCCTTAGTTACTAAACTTAAGCAGCTTACTGATAAAGAAAATCAGTTAAGTAAGTTAAACAATGCTTTGACATTGTTTCTAGAATGTGTTTGCTTTCTACAAATTCCTAACCATCTTGAAAGTGTCTATCTAACACATCAATTTAAGTGTCCCTCATGGAATCCTCCCTGAAAGCCCTGTTAATCATTCAAATAGTTTCTGCTGATTAATGTCCAAGTTAGAAAACAAACTTGACACAGATTCACTGATCTATTTGGTCAGCATTGTGAATGTGACAGTCACACACAACATAAGCGTATTTAAGAGCGTCTCACTGCCAAATGAGGAAATTGGTAACCTGACTGTTCACATGTGGGCATGTGCGTGTGTGTGATTGACTATGCAGTTTTGCATGGTCACATGGTACGTTATCAAGATATTCAAAATGAGTGGATACCGTCTGGGCAGACCTCATATTCATTTTATTTTAATGGGTAGATAGTCTTGGGAAAGATGAGAAGTTCTGTGAAAAACAACAAATCTACTGCTGTGTTAAAAAGGAGGGTTTTTAATCAGCATGTGTAACCAAATGTCTCTTTTTAACATCACGGGTGTCCACTGCTGTCTCTAAGTTATGTTTAAATAAGTAATTAGTTTGATCCCACCTGTGATCTGAAGGTAGATGATCGTACGCAAGGCGAGGGTGTTGAACTGTGTTGAAGAATTCGTCATGAGCTGGGTTGATGTGAATTTGATCTGAAATCATGCGTTTCTCTGTCGGCCCGATGGCGATGGAGCTTAGGTGTGTTGCTCTGCCAGTGGAGAAGATCTAATTTTCCACATCGGAATCCATCACTCTCGGCTAGTGGGCAAGGACCCTGGGACACTTTAGCACTTCACGACTGCATGAGAAAGATAAATAACATCACCGCCAGACCAGTTCTTCACATCAGCAAGAATGGGGTAGAAATGAGACGGAAAGACCATGCGCCGTCCCCAGCTAACGGTAGCGAATTGCAAAGTCACGGTAACAGCTGATATAGATTACTAAATTTCTTTACCGCACGTAATATCGATAGTTGGCACCACTGCCACAGCGACCTTGACCGACGATCCAGCAAGCGTAGCGCACTGACAAATTTAAAACAACTCGTGGTGGCGCCGATTCAAATTAAATTCAGGCCGAGGTATTCCAATTTAAACTGTGCCTCGGCACTACGTTGAGCAGCACACTGCCACTACTCCAGGAGACATAATGTTTTTAAGATGCTAGGGAAATATCACATCAACTTGCAGGTATTCGACCAGAAAAATAAAACCAGATTTTTTTAAAAAGTAAAAGCTGAAAGATGAATACAACAATTGTGATGAAAGTGTAGAACTGCATATATACTAATTTACACAATCATTTTCAAATGATTTTATTATTAGTCTGTTAAAAACAGAGTCAGGGTTTTGTTATAAAGGGCGTTTTTCCTTTCCCAAACCTTTTTTATTTCACTGAATATGGGTTTTGGATTAACCGGACTTTTGGATTACCGGGTTTCAGATTAGTGGGACTCTACTGTATTAATTTGTGAATTAGGAATTGACATGGGAGTGGAGTTGGACATGCATTTACATGGCAGTAAACATGCAAGAGGTGGATGCAGGGCCGGATTAAGGTATCTTGGCGCCCTAGGCTATACTATTATTAAAATTTGTTTGGTATTGACAGATGGAACTGTTGATTAAACAACTGACTGCTACGTGCCTCTCAACCAATCGCCGTACTCAAAACTGTAAACAGTAACCGTAGCAACGCACACTGTTGCCAATAATGTCCCACACGTGCTGTTATTCAAACCAGTGTGGAATGTCGCGCCACAGAGTGAACTGTTAGTCTGTTTGTTAAGAGTGCTGTGTTCTCGGTTACACTTGTTTGATTATTCGTGGGTGTACGTTAGTTTAATACTTAAATAGTTGTGTTGCAGATACAAGTTTATTGCTAATTAATTTCTAATTACTTAACTAATTTCTGACTAATTAACTAAGTGTAGTGAAAACGTGTGAATCTATTATTAACTAAATAAGCATAAGCATGTTTAAATTACATGTTTACCTAAGTATAAATTTACTTTATTTTGTTCATTTTACGGAACTTTGTGCGTGCGATTTTTATTTTAAAACAATTTGTATAAATATCTACATTCTTAAATTTTGAATTCTTTAAAATACGTAACAGCTTTAACCTATACGCGTTTACTTTCAAACAGAAGGTATGTCTGAAAGTGAGGAAACTGGGAAAAAGCGTGGTCGACCGCGAATACACCCGGTAAAAGAGAAAACACGTATTTCCAGTCGCGGAGTACCAATTAGAGGGCAGTCCAGAGAATTCGTTTGTTCTCTACGAGATTATTTCGAGAAAGAGAAGGAACATGGTGGGCCTCTGATTTCAGTTGGTCAAGTTGTTGATAGAACAGCAGCTGCACTCTCTATAAGTAAAAATACGGTCGTAACGATAGGTAAGGAGAAGTGTAAACAAAGCGAGGAAGCTGGCCCTTCTAAACTGGAAACACCAGGTAAAAAAAGACGGATAGAAAAACGTGTTACTAATCTGGATGCTTTTGCAGAAGATGGGATCCGTCGCCACGTATATGAGTATTACAGTCGTAAAGAGTATCCTACAATAAAAAAGCTACTCGTTACTCTTCATGATGCAGAGCTTTTCACTGGTAGCCACTCGTCTTTACGGTCCGTAATTAAAAATTTGGGATTTAAATTTACTACCGTTTCGGGTAGAAAAGTATTAATGGAGCAACAACACGTAGTAGCTTCTCGCTGTAGATTTCTTAGGGGTGTAATAAATAAAAATTTTAATAACGTCGTGTGGGTTGACGAAACATGGGTGAACGCAGGACATTCTTTAAAAAAGTGTTGGTCGGATGATTCTACGGCGGGAACTATGCCAGTGCGAATTGGAAAAGGTGGAAGACTTATAATTATCCACGCCGGAAATTCTCAGGGGTTTATTCCCAATTGCCTCTATGTATTTAAATCGAAAAAGACTTCTGACTATCACGAAGAAATGAATCACAACAAATTTAAAACATGGTTTGAAGAATTCCTGTTAAAGAATATTCCTCCCAATTCAGTGATCGTGATGGACAACGCCCCCATATCATTCAGTGATTAAAGACAAGGCTCCAACAATGGCTTCAAAAAAGAAGAGATGGTTGAATGGTTAAAACGCCGAAACATTCCATTGACAGAGGATATGAAAAAGGCTGAGTTGATGGAATTAGTACTATTTAATAAACCAAAGTTTCCTGTGTATATTGTTGACGAGTTGGCTGAAAGTTACGGTCATGAAGTCATCCGGTTGCCTCCATATCATTGTCACTTTAACGCCATAGAACTAATATGGGCCAGGGTTAAAAAATATGTTGCCATAAATAATACAAAATTCACGATGACTGAAGTAGAAAAATTAACAAATGAAGCCATGCAAATGATTACTGGAGAAGACTGGAAGAAGGTAGTCGAACACACCAAGTCAATTATTGAAGACGCTTGGAAAAATGAAGGTATAGTGGAACAGCAGGTAGAAAATTTGATCATTTCTGTAAATTGTTCGAGTGACAGTGAATCAGTTGAATCTGAAGATAGTGATTCTACATTAAGCGGAGTTCACCCATTATAAACGTAAGTTTTTATTTTGTTTAATGTTAGAAGTAATGTTAAATATAAAATTGCAATACAAAAATATTTAATTTTATCTTTAACTAAACAAAAATTAACAAACGAAATGTTATAGTCCAATATTACAAATTTCTATCAATTATAAATTAATATTTCACTATTTATAGGCAGTTTCATTTATGAAGAATTCGCAAATATTTATGCTTGCTTAATACCAAATTATCTGTATTTATTAAGTTCATGATATAATAATAGAGTAATTATTTATCACGTTTTACGAGTAAATTATTATGATATTAAATCCATACCAAAATATTAAGTAAGATCTCATATTACCATAGTTGGACTTAACTAGAATTTGCGTAACACGGTTCACGTCATTTCACAAAATAAAAGATTTTTTACGCGATGTGAACAGATTAATGTGCACTATGATTAAGGCAATGCACAGTATAATACGTACATGTTATTGCAACCATACATTTAATAATCGTATTCACTACGATATAAGCTACGCGACTTCACTACAAAAGCATCTCTGGATGCCTTACTGTAATTAAAAGTGCATTAAGAGGTATCATATCATGTTTTAAAAGTAAACGGTTTTGTCTTGAAAATCCGTATTAAATGACCTTGAGCGTGAATGTGTTGTAAGTTGTTTGTATGTGAGTCATTGTTTTGTGTTTATCAACTTGTAGAAGTCACCTGGTCAGAGTTTGGCAACATTGTTTCCCTTTCAGTACAAACGTCAATACCAAACAAATTTTAATAATAGTATAATTATATTTTAGCCCCCCCCTGACCACCCATAGGCTACTCTTACGTTTATTTCCAAGGGGCTGAATGAAGTTTTAAACACCCTACAATATATTCTTAGTTAGGAATATTTTAAATATCTTACTGTTTTTGAAAATAGTCTCAAGAATTGAAAACCGAGGCTATTTTTCAGAGATTGTTTTAGAGTTACACCTTCAACCATTTGAAGTTTGCATGGCTTTTATAAGGAAAAAATTAATTAAGTAGTTACAGAATTATAACAGTTTTACTAAGGGTACATTTAACGTCATTTACACAAAGAAGACGATCAGCTAAATATCTTGTGGATTTGTTAAGACTCATGTAAATTTCAAGCTAGATTCTTTTTTCTCGCTTTAGATTGAGCAAATGTTTTAATCACCTCACTGAAATCAAGTCCTTGCAGAAAGTCACTTTCAATGAACAAGAGGGCTACACTTGTCAGTTTATCCTGGTGCAAATTTGAGCATAAATAATTCTTCAAAGCTGAAAAAGATGTTTTGCCACTGCAGTTAGTGACGGGCATAGTAGGAAAATGCACAAAGCTATCTCAACATTCTATTAGTCTATTGAAAGCACTTCTATTATTTATGTACAATTTTACCATAATTTCTCGCAAACAGGCGCCTCTGTTCAAAATGAACTCAAATTTTTATCCTTGTAATTTATTAAGAATTTTACATTTAGCTGTAAAATTTTATTATTTTTTAGCTAAAATTTTGTGCCCCCCAAAGTGCCGCACCCTAGGCTACAGCCTAGTCAGCCTAATGGTTAATCCGCCCCTGGGTGGATGTTTGTGAAGTTTGCTAGATTGGAGGTCAGAACATCTTTTGTAACTTGGCAGGATGTTCTGGTTAAGTGCTGTGGTAGAACAACAGGCTGTGGTAGAACAACAGGCACTGAACAAGAATTTCTCAGGAGACAAATCACTAGAACGGTGGTTGTTCTGCAGTGACTCGTTTGACATAATGAGTTACTTGCATAAACAAAATGATAAAGAGTTTTATTCAAATATAAATTAATATGACATTTAAGGTAAGAAACGAAATGAGCCAAACATATGTTCAAAAAGCCTCCGTATTGTGTAGAGCGGAGACAGACAAATCTTTGAACAGTGTAAACTAGAAGTGCATCATTGAACTTGCTTAGCAGAGTGGTCAGAAGTGAGTCACAATATATAAAAATTAATCAATTGTGTTTAAAATGGGTAATACATTTGTATTAACTATTTCAAATTATTATTAATCAATTAATTTAAAAAAATCTTGGTTAGTAATGATCTAAGATAATATTAAATGAAAATTGACTTAATGTATGGTTTTAAATACAGTATTTTAAGTAGGTAATCATGAAACGATGATTGATAATGTGTGATTAGAAACTGTTCTCTAGGTTGGGAGACGATGATAAAAGAGATGTTTTACGACGTGGAAGATTGGTACTGGTATTAAATATATTATGAATTAAACAAATGAAATTAAAATCAGTATGCAATTGCAGTTTACAAATTTTATGTGATTGGTGTACACAGCACATATGCATAAGACAAATAATGTAGTTGTGACGTTATTATTTAAAAAAAAAAAATATATATATATATATATATATATATTACTGTGTATTTAATTTACTGTGCACTCTGCATTGTATGTTACAAGGGGTGAATGTAGACATGCAAAAAAAACAGTAATTCTTACTCTCAAAAATTTATTAGCCTGTCCGAAGAACAAGTCATTAGAACTGTAGACTGCTGGCTACCACTACTGGAGAATGAGTTGAGGATGCGTTCACACAGCAGTGGACACTTACTCAGAAAATATGAAAGATGTTTATTTTCTTTAGACCTACGGCCTGACACGTCTTCTGGTTGTAGTACAACTCATGTTAAACCACTGTCAGAGAGAAATCCGCTAGCTATTAATAACTTGTAACGACAAGCTGCATGCTGGTGGGGAATTTTTTGTGTCCTCAGCGATAGGGGTGGGCAGTCAGACCAAGTCATGGCATTGACTCACTCTCATGACTGCATCATAGCCATTCTGGTGTTGAGTTACCAATCATACCACTGTGCCCATCTGTGCCACTCAAAGATTTTTAATTAAGAATCCCTAAATGTTAGGTTCCACAATACAACCAGTTATAATATCATTCCATAATTTTATTTAGAACCACTTTCGAGATACTCAGTAATTTATAACTGCCACCTTGATAAATTTAAAAAAATGGAAATGTAATTATATTATAAATTTTGTGGTCCATGGCCAACGAGATTTTGGGAAAGGCAGCTAGGAATAAGACAGAAAAAAGGAAAGTCCATAGTTATCTTGGAATGATGGAAAAACAGACTAAAGTGGAAGTTAGTGTGTCGGAAACACAGGATGGAGTAGTGCTAGTGATGTAAAAGATTGTATAAATATTTGTTGTAATGATGATAAAAAAGTTACTGTTTTATATAGGTTTCATATGTATAATTAACTTTGTAAGTGTGTGGGTTGTTTAGGCAGGGATTATTTAGTTGCAATTGATTGGCTTGTTTGTAACAATTGTAGGGGGTAGCTTATAAACAGTCTATCCCCGTATGTGTATGTCTTTGTCCTGCTGTATAATGTATATTTCTGTGTTATGGTATAAATAGGGTAGAGTAAGACTTGCTCAGACTCAGTCAAGCCACTGAAGATCTTATTGTTGAATGGGTAAACTGGGTGGTGCTAGAAAAATAATATGAGTATTAATTTGAAACCAGAGTTTTACTAGGCATCTGTGAAAACCAGACATGTTTATTATTACAAAGGTTCGTGCTGTATATTTGAATTGGAACCATGCAGGACATATAGGATGGAATGTAAAGAACAATGGATTTTCATTATCATAATTCTTCTCCTCCTCCTCCTCATCCCCTCCCCATATATGTGTTATAGTATTGGGTTCTCTATTCATCTTTTGTAGATGTTTCTTTGTCTTGCCACTTGCCTCACTTATATGATGTTCTTGTCTCAGCTATTTGCACATCTCTGATATTTTGTATTTTATATTTATTCATTTCATTTACAAGTCTACTTCCTTTCTATTTAGTATAATAATATTACATGTTGTAAATCTTAACTCTTTTCTCATCATATACCAGAAATGCATTCACTTCCAAGGCTGTAATTGTTTATACCTTTTGTTGATGATATGCCCACAATAAGGGCCTCATTATTTTGGGACAAGTGGCCTTTGTTCACAATCTTGGACAGGGCTTACAATATTACAATCCTATCCTTGGGACTGTTGAAAGTTGGAACACAGTGAACGTGATACAAACATTCTATACTGAACACAGAAGCATGAAAAACCTACTGTAAAGAATAATAATGTGAGATTAAAAAATAAATGAATATGCAGCTAAACTAGAATAGAAGACCAGGACAGTTGGCTAGGCAAGAAGTAAATGATCACAAAGGTTGCAGCCAAGAAGGTATGATGCCAGTCCTTTGCAAGATGGAGGAATGATCTGTTCAGGTCCTGTGGTATAGGGAACTGGCCTAGAGAGAAATTTCACTGGAGGGGGTCATTTTTGGACTAATGTGTACTGTTGAAGACGATTATATGCACATATACATACCCAATTCATTTTCTGCCATTCCTCACATACTATAGCAATCATCCATCTTCCAGTTTATACCACATTGTTAACCTTGTGTAGTTTCTCTTTTCTTTCTACTGGATTTATTTGCAAAAGCTGTCTTGCTAGACTGTACAGTTATTTTGAAATGTCCAAGCCTCACAAGTTACCTGTACCCTGTTTACTGAGAGTTGACAGTAACCACATGACAAAGTATCAAAAACCAGGAACTATCAAAAAATATTTCAAGTATATTAAAATGGCATCCTGTTAAGTCTAAGCTTATCACATAACTCACCCGTTTCTTGCCTGAACACATTTTGGTTACTATGTAAAAAGATAAGAAACACAATTTTTACTACCAAGCTGTGATCTCGTTTATTTTTTCCTATTTATTTTGAGTTGTGAAAGAGCTTTACTTTGGTATACTTTGATTTATTTTTAAGATGATTCCTCACTTTACGATTTCTGTGTTCAGTGTTACTTGATATAATATGTGGATTTGTTTTGATTTTATATGGGTTCTCTTAATGTTTATTCAAATTAACTTTGCTAATAAGAATCATTTTTCTGTGTATACATCTACTCTCAACTCTGTAAATAAAAAAGTCATATGTTGTTTTGTGGCTACTATATTGTTTTCATGACATGTCTGCAATTATCTTGCATTGATAATTTCGTTTATCATGATATATTAACTTTCTATTTTTCATCTATATTTGTATCTTCTAAAGACATCCATTTCTGTGTCAGACATCCTTTAATATTTATTTTCTGAACTTTTCCATTGATTTGGTGAATAGATAATTGGTGATTTTTTCAGACAGTTCAATAGTAGAAGGGTTGAAAAAAGAAGAGCCTAGGTAATTTGGCACAGTTCGGCATAATGAGTTTATTTTATTATTTTCGGCGTATAACAAACGGTGCCGTCTTCCGGTTCCTGATCTCAGTTTCTGTCTGTCGTGCCTCATCTCCTTTGTCAATACTACTTGACTCGCCATAGCGTCCTCCTTGACTCGCCTTTATCCCTCCTTCCCACTTCTAGGGCGATCTGGTACCTTTCAGTGGGTTTCCATGTGCGTATAATTGGTTCACAGCCAGTCGAGTTATAGAAAAAAGAAAGCAACTGCCAGAGAAGTCCATACGCAATGACGAGTAGTCCGGTCTGGTGACTCGGGCGATGACTATGCAAACAAAGGTGAGTGTAAATATTAATGTATTTATCTTTTGAGAGGAAACCACATTGGAAAATTTTCGTGAAAGTCTCGTGCAATCATTCATTATTGAATGAATAAACGTAGAACACAATCTGTCACTAGGCAAAAGAGCAAAGAAGGATTCGCTTAAATCAGCGCTAACATTTGAATGCTCCTCACGTTATTCGCGCGCCCATCTTACCAGGCTAACACACACGCCCAGTCATCGTAGGCTTCAACGAATCTCGGCGAAGTTCGATCGTTCTCGTTCGTTTTTCCACACACCACATATTATGCCGGAGTGTTTACATATTGTGCGTGGTGTGCATTACAGTTTACGAAATATTTTGTTGTTTGAATTTAAGTGTTTTACGTTTTGGCTTACGTAACCAAACTAAATCACCAGACGTTCTACAACGGACGACGAAGCCTTTTGGTTCACTGACGTTTGAAGAAAACATTTAACAGTCGTTGTTAAAAAAAAAGTTTTTAACAATAGACGGCCTTGCCAATATTAAAAATTGTATTAAAAGTATATTTCCTGTGTTGTATTTAATAGGATAAATCTATCTTCCCTTGCGCGCCACATACGTTAAACAAAATGTATGCTTGCTGTTGGGGTTAGGGGTGTATTTTGAGCAGTTTTAATAAAACGAGCAATGGGTACAGTAAATAGTCACTGTCCATATGTTCTTTATTGATGTCAGAAACTCGTGGGGTAATGTGCCAATCAAGAAATTGTTTGAGGTATTGGACCAATCCCATATTGCTATCACTTCGATCAAGACAATCAAGTCATTACACAGAGGAATGAAGACTCGAATTAAAGTAGGAAACATATTTCAGAGGAATTTAGTATCAATGAAGGATTATGGCAGGAGTGCGGATTATCACTCTACCGGTGAGTTTTTAAGAAAATAATTGCAAGGAAAATAGCAAGAATAAAACTACAGAGGAAGGACTAATTTGAAATATGTGATCCAGTAGATACATAGATAGGCCTACAGACATTGTACTACTGATACCGTGCCTTGAAGAAGAAGGCTGCCAATAAGCTTGCGGGTGTTAACCTAAGAGTAAGGCGGAGAGAGAGAGAGGGAGAGAGGTAAATAGACATGTATACTAAGTACTACCTCTGACAGGCAGTCAGAGAATTCTAAATACTCATAAAATAATGTAAGCATATAATCTCCCTACATTTTTGTCCTGACCTTCGCCCAATAAGTCTACAACCGCAAAGGTTTTTGAGTTCTTCCTAAATGTTTTTTAGATTTTTATGTTACTCGTCCTTTGTTTTATAATTGACGTTCCGACTTTCGGTCGAATTTCTCCCTTATGACTGTTTCAGGAGTGCTTTTACTTGTTTGTGTGTCCAAAGAGGTACCGATTCCACGACTAACGTTTGAAAACGAATTTGGCGGCGGTGACACGGTGTGGTGGTATCGATCGCCGGGACGCTACGCGACGCTGTGGCTATGTGACGTCGCCACGACGTGACGTAACAATATGGCGTCACTCGCCACCAGCAGACTATAATTAAACAAGGTCGGTACAATAGCGGTGTGTCGTTCTGTCTTGTTTGTTACAGTGTCAGTGTATGTGTTGTGCAGGATCAATCGCATCTGGATTCACTGAGGATCTGATTGACACATGTGAACTGTTACTGTGCTGCTGATCAACAAATAGACAAGGTATAAGATCAAAGATTATCGGTTTTAAACAGGGATAATTATCTATTTTTCCTACATTATATTTATGAAGATCCAAACGCAAAAAAATTAACTCGAGACGTTTATACGTATAAAACATAAACTACATCCACCATAGTACTGTACATAACTATTCTATATCGTGGTTAACGATTTACATCTTTTTGTTCATCGTTAAGTTTAGCAGTGATCACGCAATTAATTTATCAGGGTGGGATGTATGTATGCCGTTCGGCGTACAAGGAAGGCATTGCGCGGCCAGCACTACGCTTCAGTCGCCTATTATAACCTTATTACCTAATAACGAACGAAAAGTTCGAAAGCGCTATTCGGTAACCACAACGTAAGCTACAGTTTTGTTTTATGTTATAAATCTAACAGTATATAATTTATCAAGTAAAAGTATGTATAGAAAAAAAAAATCAATTGTTCCAATAATAGTCTATATTTCGGTAGAGACCTGTTTTTTCGAATCGGTAATCTTTTTCGGTCAGTCTATTTTCACTTCATATTTCTAGTTAGTCATTAGTTTCTTTGGCAGTGAAAGCAATCGACAGCTGCTACTTGCTAGATTACATGTTTTTTCATTTATTTTTGTACATACTGGATAAAAGCGGCTGATGTTATGTTGGAACCCAGTATTATATCCAAAACACTAACTATAACTAGCAAACTTAATGAATGAGTATAGAAACGAATACATTTTGGAATTAATAGAATAGACGTTATACATTTTATAATATACTTATTTTCTAATTAAACAACTTTATAATAGCAAGATATAGGATTTTTTTATTATATTGGTTTTCTATTATGTATAGTCTATATTCTGTAATATTTTTTTATTATGCGCTTTAATGAATCAAACATAGTTACTACAAAGAGTATAAACATTTCATCGTAAAAACAAACGTGTGACAACAATAAACATAATCGCACAAATGTGCGTTGAAAAAGTGCTGATAAATTATGTAAGTCAAAACAGATCGTCATTGATACGGATGTCCAAGGTGTTCTATGTTTGGAAACGCAAAAGCGTCACGCGTACGATTCCCCCGCACCGAGTGCATCCCTGTGAGCACTAATTGATTAACATTTGTTTTGAAATATCTCTGTGGACAAGGCGCGGACACATCACTTACACGAGCGCGCGCATGTATTACACTGATATTTTGTGATTTTGTTAATTAATTTGTACCAATTTGTTTTTTCTATAAAACATTTAGTACGCACTATTATGATTGCAGTCTAGTCATGTGACAAGAGAGAAGGTATGATATAACCTAAACTTCTACTTAAGTTAAAACATCTAAGAGTTCCTTATAATCTCTTTTAGCTGTATATGTAAATATTAGACCCACTTTTATCTTGTCCACTACACAACACTGTTCTGCTTTATCACGTGACATGTTTGAAATAGTTGGGCTCAGATACTTAACATTTCGACGTTAATTGAAATGACGTAAAACGAGTTACTCACAATCTGGAGCGCTTTTTTAATTAGTTGAAATGTGTTTCCCCAATTCATTTACTGTTAAGTGTCGTTTCAGTTCATTTTTTTCTTATTTATTTGTTCTTGATTTTTCTTTGTCTTTTGTCTTGCTTTGTTCTTCATCATCAGGCGTTTGCAAAACGTTCTAATAATCCTCTTTAGCAATCCACTGCGTGATAATCAAACACCTCTTCGATGCCTCCAGTTTCCAGTTCCTGAAAACCTGCCATTGAATTCGAACTAAACTGTTGGAACATCGGCATCGTTATGGCGAAAAAAACTGCAACTTTTGTAATAATAAACTGCAAACTCCTTGAGATGCAGAACGCGCTCATTATTTTGGACGAAGTACATTTCTTATTAGATAAATTAAATTATTACATAACATCTCAATTATCGGGGAAAACGAAAACCCCGATTGTTCTATTATATTTAGTAAAATAACAGATATAAAGCAGACAATATACAAAAAACACTAAAATTTTCGAACTACTGCATTGGGGTGTCAGTTAAATTTATAACCATAATGCCTAAGTGACGAATATTCCAAACCAGTTTATGTATATTTTCATACATATCTATGTATATCTGTAACCTTATATCTAATATTTTTCACTAATATACTTAACTGATAACTGATATTCTTTGCAAGCATCGTTTCAAAAGTTTTTGAAGACTGTCCGAAATTTGCAAGGGCTGTTGAGAGAAATTAATTATTTCAAATTATTAAGGATATCATGTTTGTATTTTGAATAAAATTCCTCATAACGTGATGTCTCACATAGACTAATAAAAAAGTTAAAACATTGTCCGAGTACAAAATACATTTGGATTTGGATTTGGATTTTAGTTTTAATTTTAATTCCCTTTAGTCTGATACAAGGCATAGATTTTTACAGTGTTTTCAAATTTTGGATCCACTTTGGAGAAAATTTTAAAATTTCCAAAACTGAACACTCTTTCATATTTTGTTTAAATTCTTTTTAAACTGATACACTACATGGATTTTTTCGATTAAGAAAATTCTGACCCTTCTCATCCTTTCTATTTTTGGGGATTTCTATTTTTCCTATAATCTCAAAAATAGTAAGGTGTGTGGGGTAAAAGTGTGGACACATAAGATTTTACGGAAATCGTAAATTTTGATGCATTCAAAAGTGACATATACCCCAAACAGAGATAGATAGACTGACGAATGCCACATGGTCGAGTTAAAACTGAGAACTTGAATCGCTCGTTCACAGAACCAACCACCCATACAAAACTCAGGACAAGTGTGAATCAAATCACAAAACGCCTCTTTAACACCCGCAGCCTTTTCAATGGGACTCCTGAAGGAGTCCTAAAGGCTTAACAATACTTAACTCCAAGGTAAAACGATAAACAGCGATGAATGAAGACTCCAGCGTAGTCCAAAAAAACTATCTCACCCACCATCATCTCAACGGCCGTGGATCCGGTCCAGACAAGATGAACTTATAAACCTTCTGCAGGAATCCCAGACAGACGTTGCTATCCTCAATGAAACCTTTTTAACTGCCAGTAACCGGCTGTACTTCCCAGGTTATACCCTCTGCCGGCAGGACAATACGCACTGCTCCGGCGGAGTAGCGATACTTGTTCACAACTCTCTCAGGGGAAAACAAGTCATACCCAACAACCCGAACACTTCTGGTCAAATTCAGTTTCAGCAACTCCCTATCCCTCTTCATAGCAACTTACTACTGCCCCCCCCCCAGTGCCGCTCTAGACGTCGACTCCCTCAATCATCTGGCCACCTCCTACCGCAGACTGGTCTTAGCAGGAGACTTAAACGCCCATCATCCCATCATCAGCAACTTGGAGACCGGAAGAAAAACGCCAGGGGTACAGTGCTACTCCAGCTGTTGAACACTTCAAGTCTGCGGCTACATCGTGCCCCACCTACCCGCCAGCCCCAATAAGCTGATAACTACAGCCAACATCGCCTGTCGAATTCACGGGATTCGCGCTGGTCCGTCCGTGGGATCTGACCACGTCCCCTTTCTTTCTACCATTGCATACGGCCACGTACAATACCCAAGTGGCCGTCACTGACTACTACGCTTCGCCCACGCTATTGCATCCCTGCTCACTCCGCTTCCAGCTCCCGCAACCACCCCGGACGAAACAGACAACTACAATACTACTATAACTATAGCTATACAGCGCCCAACCATCTTAGCACTTCTCGATATCCGAAAAGCGTTTGACTCCGTCTGGCCTCAGATTTAAAACATTCGGAGTCACTTCCCACCAAACATCATAAGATGGCTCTCGCAGTTCCTGGACGGCCGAACTGCCCAAGTCCGAGTCAGCCAGCATCTCTCGGCACCCGCCATTCCAACTACAGGCTGGTGTCCCCCAGCGCTCAGCCGTTGGCCCGCTAATTTATATCATCTTCACTTGTATATCCCTCTACTTCATGTCACGAAAGACACCCCTCTCCCCTTCCCACTTAACATACCCGGCAGCAGGCCTCGGCGAGTACGGGGATGATACAGCATACTGGGTCTCGAATAGACACCACCAACAAGGCATATCAAAACTGCAAGAAGTGTTGCAGCCATTTTTTGAATACCGCAATACTTGGAGAATCTCCGTGATCACGGAGAAGACCTAACCTATCGATTTTCAACTTAACAGAACGCAAAATGAGACATTTCTTCAGAAATCCAATCCGTGTTGGCCCATGTAATATAATCCCGAAGCGTGGCTGCAAATATCTTGGAGTCACCCTTGACACCAATCTAACCTGGCGACAGCACATAAAAAAATCGCTGACCAAGCCCGAGCTCGTCTCCGATCGCAGCGGATCCTTAGCAGAAACGACCGCTGCTCCAGTAGACTCCTCAGCAGGATCTACACGGCATGTCTTAGACCCATCATGACATATGCGGATCCGGTCCTGCTGACTGTAGATCCAGCTACACACGTCCCATACAGGATCATAGAACGGCGAGATTTACGATTAATACACCGCCGTCCTCTCCGCATCAGAACCTCCAACAGAGCTTTATATGCCTTGAATAAATCTGTCCCTGACCTAGAAATCTTTCTCCATAAAATAAACTGGAAGTACGCCAAAACAGCCAAAACCCGCACAGCAATACAATCCATCGCCACTCCCATCAATAGACCCGTTAGAAATACACAGCGTCCCTACTTCCTCATCAATGAACCTCCATCCAGAAATCGACGCAGAAGAACTCGCATCAGGAGGATTGGATCCGACTAATGAACTACACTGGCTAAACAAACTGAATAAAACAAAATAAACTCAACCGTACACAACTCCTCTGCCTCGTCCACAATCATCATCTAATCCCTACTACGCAATAATAAAATAAAATTATTTACATCCCACAAAACATAACTACCTAACACAAAACCCACAAAACCTGTCCCACGCCGATACCTTGACGCCATTACGACGTTTCCCGCCATTTTTAGCGTCACACGGTGCTCGTCTCTGGCCGCCTATGTCTTGAAGTTTGGCACTACAACATCCCCCCTCACCATCTCCTAGAGGCTGCCACACCATCACCAACTCGGACACTTTCTCTTAACTTTCAGCTGCCTCCACCTTCTCAACGGTCGGTGTGTGCTGGCGTGCGAAACCAACCAACTCTCCTATCCGTGGCTGAAGGGGGCTTGCCTGAGTCTGGTCCTAACAAGGGCCAGTCTCGAATATCTCGAAAAAAAGCTCGTTTAAATATTACTTAGCAATATTTTCAGTAGAATCGTGTATTATTTGGTCTCTGATTTCGGCGCCCGAGCATTTAGTTTTTTTATATTTCTTCGTTGTTAGTTTCCGAAATTCATGACGCAACGTGTTTTTTCACGCAAAATTCATAATGAAGATTTGGTGTTAGGTTAACGTAGTGGCTGTTGACGTGGAGAACAGTCTATCCGAATTCGTTTTCGATTTTCGTGCGGAAGTTCTTCGGCTACACCTTGAGACGAGACGGAATTGAAGAAAGGCTAATAAATAGAAAGAGGAATAGAATCCAGTCACGGGTCCAATTATCGTTTAATTTAAAACACTGACGAATTTGCCAGTGGAGGACGTTACAAGAATAGCCAGCGACGGAATTTGCTTTTGTAGAGTTGGTTGCAATTGGTCTTTATTATCTGCTTTTAGTTTTCACAAATTTAAGGCACTAGTTCTGTGGCCAGTCATAACATTTTTATAAAGCTGGTATCTTTAAAAGCTTCAATTCTGCGTCAACATGCATGCGTTCACGACTCCTATTAGTACGTGGCAGTGGAAACACCAGTTCCTCGAGCAGCTTTATTTTCGTGTCTTTCATGAAGCGACGACTTCTCCATATTTTAATTAATTTTATTATTTACGCTTTTTTGGCTTCAAACCGTCGTTTCATTTCCTCCCACTAGCTCCTTTACTCGCAGTGCAGATACAGAAAGAAATTAGTTTTACTTGCATCTGGATGCCAGGTATCATAAAAAATGTTCGTGGCAGAATTTGTGCTCTATCAAGGGCCATCAGGGGATTTAATTTTATTGACTTTAAGATCTACCTTTGAGTTGTGACATTCAATCTGCTGAAGAGACATCACCATTTATTGGGGTTTTCACACCTTCCCTAGAAAAGCTAATACGGTTTGCGGCCGCACGTGTGAGATAGCAAATAAGATCTATGCACGTATGATCTGCAAACCAAATCTGGTATGAGACCAGTGCTTGGCTCCCACTCGCTTTTAACCCAGGCTTATAGAGCGTTTTAGTTAACGGGTCGGCCACCGCCTCATTAGGCGGCATGGTCGCGAATTTACTGCATTCATAAAACACAAAAGAAATAGCTAAATGGCACGAACACCTGGGAATGCAATGGGAAGATAATATCAGTGTTATGGCAAGCAGCAGAGGAAAAGCACCATAGAAGTATGCAGAAAGTGTATACATGTCGGATACGCATGACAGACGATGGAATCGATGGCAGAGACCCTGGGAAGTCGGAATGGGCTTAAGACCAAGCTATAAAACAAAGATGAAGATGATATATAGTTATTTATGCGACATATACTATTCCGTGTTAGAAGGTACAAAAGGTTTCTCCGGAGAACAATCGCCTGTGTCGTGTCTACTTCCCGTAGGACCCTCTCGTTTGCGCGTTGGTGTATATGACGTTTACAAAACAGTAGCGGCATATACAAAGTAAACGAGATAACGCTGCCATATCGTTAGCTTACGTTATCACGTTAACAAACACACGTTAGTGATGATAATACGCGTAATATATGTCTATATAATACACATGTCTCCCAAATACACTTTGTAACGGTAAAATTAGCATTTCTATTCATTCCGAATGAATAGGGCATAAAACAGGCGCCATCTTTCCATACTTCCGCTACCTTTGTTCCATCACGCACATATAACGTAGATCATGATCGTTCCCGACTTCTCAGGGTCTCTGCCATCGATTCCATGGGTTGTCATGCGTATCCTGCATACTTCTATGATGCTGTTTCCTCTGCTGCTTGCCATATCACTGATATTACCTTCCCATTGCACTCCCAGGTGTTCGTGCCACTTAGCTACTTATTTGGTATTTTATGAATGCAGTAAACTCTCGACAATACCGGCTAATGAGGCGGTGGCGGAGCCGGTAAAAAAAACGCTCTATAAGCCTGGGTTAAAAGCGAATAATTTCTTTTGCAGCCAATGTCCGCTATCTTTAATAAATATACATTAGCAGCGTATCTTAGTGTGTTTGATTTTGCGTTTATAAGATGACTTGGCACATTTAAAAGAACAGATTACATTAGAATTTTCAAAATCTTAACATTTATTGAAAGAATACTATGACAAAGATCAAGTGTGCAGGTATTTTTATCCAAAGGGTTGATTCAACAGTTTATTTGAGCTATTAAGTTTTAAATATAATTACCACGATGTAATTTCCATAAAGCATGAAGAATACATAAATAGGCTAAAACTGCATTAACTTACATTATACAAACTATAGCTTGAAAAGTTTAGCATGCATGTTTTCAATGGTATCCAAATCACTTGTATGAATAAATAAACTAACCTTTTCAGTCCGCCTTGTGACTTCTTGTTAATAGTTGATGACGCGTTTCAAAGCATACGCTTCAGCCTCAGATTTTAAAAATTCCTCATAGGTACCAGATCGTCACCGTTTAAAATTCCAATTACATCTGCTCTGTACGCGCTAGTAGGTGCGCACCCATTCACGTTTGGTCGACCATTGAGCGGTTGTTCGTGTCTCTCTGATAAGGCAGGTTCAAGGCAGTACCGTATAGCGGGTTGCATTTAAAATTCAGCTGGCCATTCTGTACGAAACCGCGGCTGCTTATGTTTGTGTATGCTCTGTACATTTTAAACTCCTCCAAGCCATTCGTGATTCCGCCCTTTTCACAAATGTATAGTGGTTCCAAGTTAGATTTGAGATACGTGTAACTGGTCGTGTGGGACCAAATGGGGAGCACAGTTAGACTTTATATGACAAAGTCAAGACTTTTTTTAGTTGTTTAGGTGTATGTTCAAGGAAACTCTTAAGAAACCTCGTCGCCGTCTGACCAATATAAAAACAATTACAGTCATTACATAATAGTTTGTCGACGCTTCTTTCCTACACGGCGTTTGAAGAAATTCAGCTTTGAGACGCATCATCAACTATAAACAAGAAGTCACTAGGCGGATTGAAAAGGTTAAATTATCTTGAAAAGTCGTTTGTTATCTACTTCTCTGGCTGAGTTACTTTCCTCGCCAGGAATCCCCCGCATATTTAAGAAGGCGCTCGGGTTAATAATTCCGACAACTCAACCGTTTTGTACACTCGACTTACGGAATCAATTTTTGAAGTTTTGTTATTTGTTAAATCTTTCGGGCTTGTTGGTCGTGGTCTTCCAGTAAGGACCGATAGCACGCCATTACAGATCTCGCAAAGATACCAGTCTCCGGGTCATCAGAATCGGTTCCTACTCTGATGACGTCGAAACGTCTGGCAATAACGAAGGGACCGTTTTTAACGACATACCACCAACAGCAAGCCCAAAAACTTTAATAACAAATAACATGATTGAACCGGGAGGTGAAAGCCTACGAAATTATAGAATCCTTAAATTAGTAGTGACCATTGAACAATAAATGTTTAACGAGGATCAGTCAGTAAGAGTGTAGATACAACTTTTACATTATTTGTGTCGACGTTTCGACAGTACTTATTGTTATCACCAGGGCAATTGTTGTTACGACGCCAAACACACCACTGTGACAGAGACAGCCTTTGAAGTCAAAAGAGAGACGTGCCAAAACCTTAAAAATGCAGAAATAATAATAATAATAATAATAATTATTATTATTATTGTATTATTATTACTATAATAATAAGCAGCAGCAGTAGCAGCAGCAGCAGCAGCTGAAGAAGAAGAAGAAGAAGAAGAAGAAGAAGAAGAAGAAGAAAAAAGGAGAAGGAGGAGGAGGAGGAGGAAGAAGAAGAAGAAGAAGAAGAAGAAGAAGAAGAAGAAGAAGAAGAAGAAGAAGTTTAAGAAGAAATATACCAATTGCAAATGATTGTATTGCCGAATGTAATTAAAAAATACATAATGCTTTAATGCGTGAGATCAGGTAGGAATGTTTAAGTTTTTAGTTTATTGTTAAACACACGCGCGCGCGCGCGCACACACACGCACACACACGCACGTTAGAGTCTTCTTTTTTTCTGTATTTTCAAGGTTTAGGTACGTTTCTGTTTTGACTTCAAAGGTTGTCTCTGTCAATTTGTGTTTGGCGTCGTAACAACTCAACAAAAATTGTCCTGATGATGACAGTAAATACTGTTGAAAGGTCGACACAAATAATGCAAAAGTTTTATTTATACTTATTGACCGATCACCGATAAACCTTCCATCGTTAGACAGCTACGAAATTATATTTTTCAGTTTTTATTATTTATGACGAGAACCGGGCCGGATAATACTTAGGGGCGGATAATCGCGACACGACTACAGTCAGTGTCGTACCTAGTTCTGCTTGTACGGATTCTGTCCCTTCGAGTTTCACCAACTAGATATTTGGTGATATGCTGTTATTCTCGATCTGAAGCTGTTTGTTATAGTCCAAGATTCTGCCTCATATAATAAGGGCTGACGAGTATGTGGTTTTATACAGGCGAATTTACATTTTTATATTTTACTTATTAAGGTTTTACTTATATGACAGATTACTTAGTTACATTTCATAATAATTAACTTATTTATATTATGTGTACAATTAAATTATAATTATTAGAAATTATATTAAATAATTTAATATAACAATAATTTAATGGTTAAAATATAATTATATAATTAAATTATTTAACAATTATGTGTGTTTTTTAAACCTTTGTACCAATTTTTCCATCCTTATGTATTGTCATTCTCAAATATTATTTTTTTACATAGTTTAGGCCTAACTATTCTCCGTTTATCTTTAATGGCGAGTTTCATGTTTTGCCATCATTATTAACGTGAATTATTTTGCTTTTTCTGTGTTTGTAACTAATGCCAGTTTAAAACATAAGAAATTAATTTAAATAATTTTTTATACTCTTCCGTTATTACGATACTTCCAAAAATATTGATAATTCCAACTACCTCTGATCGCAGTTACTTTGGATAGTTATTAGCCTCTACTCCGTTGAATAACGTTTACACATGAGGGTTATTAGGTTAGGGCCTATGACACTATTTGGTCACAACAAAGCGACGTAGATGCGCGTTGATCAGTGTCACGCGGTTGCCAAGAATAACGCGACACTGCACGGCTAATTGCAATTCCACCACACCGCCAGAAGCAATGCCGAAAGTAATTTTAAAGCAGATCTAGGTCGGTGTCAGATACTTAAAACATCTTTGACACAGATGTTCAATAAATCTCCAACCAAGCTCTCCGTTCTTTGCAGTGTCACTTCCTGTAAGTCTTGTTTCCTTGAAACGTGTTGTTACATGACAGTATTAACAATGAAATGGGCGGAAAAAGTAATATTTAAAGTGTTCGTGAAATAATGGTAGAAAGGATAAGTTTGTAGAGAAGTATAACGAGACAGGTTATTTGGACACTGGCTGAGACTGGTCCAGGACTAATGACGTTGGTAACAGAAGTGCAGGGGAAACCAGAGATTTAAGTACCCGAGGCGAGGCGTTGAGAACGTAAAATGTTATGGTTATTCGGAGATGAACTGATAGGATAGGATGAGTGTATTCGGAGTCTAGGATATGATGAGCTGAGGATCGTATCGAACCAGTCAGGTGACTGATGAGAGAGAGAGAAAAAATCGTTGTTTTAGCATCCCGTCCCTGAATAATTTCTTTGAACGCCCTTGTCCATTCTTGCCTTTGGGCTTCATTCTGTCATCCTATTATTTTATGTTCTCCTAATAGTATACCATATTTAAAAATATTTAACATTATTTCAGTTTTTCCCTTCTCTCCTCTTCAGAATATTAGTTTACGTAACACTACACGCGCTACATAACCTTCAAATTTTTAAAACAATTTTCTCGTTCCTTGTATTTCTTCTAGTTACTTTTCCACACCAGTGTTGCATATCTGTTACCAGAATCGTTTGCTGGTATTTTTTACTGATTATCCAGACTTTACAGTATATGTAATGGCACTTTGCATTTCCTCCTCGAATACAAATTTTCTCGTATTGTTTATAAAGTTTAATCGCTGGAAATTAACATTACAATTGGTGAATGGAAAGGCAGCTTTTGAACTCAAAACAGACATGTGCCTAAACCTTGTGAAACTGCAGAAAAAATAAGAAGTAGAAGTAGAAGAAGAAGAAGAAGAAGAAGAAGAAGAAGAAGAAGAAGAAGAAGAAGAAGCAGGAGAAGAAGAAGAAGAAGAAATTCTCAACATGTGGAAATTGGCAAGAGATTAATGGGGAAGCGATGAATTAACAGTAAAAGAGGAACGTTGTAAAAGAGTAAACAATAAAAACCACTGCAACTTCACAATTGGAAGAGACTATTGATAATATAGAGGAATGGAAACAAGTGCACATGGCTGGAATTATGTAAAACCATAAAATAAGATTTATTAACACTTAAAAATAAAAGACTTTAAATCTGTTATCAGTCTTGTGTATACGGGTACCATATTCACTCTTATACCACAAGACAGATAACGGCTATTAAAAATGTTTGATTTCTAACTATTCAAAGTGACTTTGGATAAGAAGAAAAGGAAAACGAATTTTAAACTATTGGCATCTCGTCGTATGACTGTAATTTTTACCGATGTTTTACATAAGATTACTCTGTCGTAATGAAAATTACGAGAATATTTGTTTCATATTAAAATATTGTATACCAGTTTTGCTATTGGTATTGGCTGTTTTACTGTGGATGTTGGATGCTTCGGATATTCGTGTAATTTTTGTAAATCTCCATTGACTTTATGACAGTCTGACGAAAATAATGTTGGTGTTTCGCTGTGAAAGTAATGTTTTCAAATAGAATTTGTTGAGAAAATTTCATATCGTTTCTTCCATTAATATTAATGGTGACTCGGCTATTTACAGTTATGTAAGATTGGTTGCAGTACATCAAGGCACAATGGGTCATTGACCTAACGCATGAATTTGAGGCTACAGGCATGTTAATAATGATAATAATTGCCATTATCGTTATCATTCTTGTCGTATATATAATGGCGAAGTGGCATTGAAAAGATCAAGTGTTACAGATCGTACTGCTTTTTAGTTCTTGAAGAATTCAGATTTTAAAGAATTCTTTTATATTAATTTTATATAAATGTATGTGTGTGTGTGTGTGTTAAATAAGCCAGTCGTGGCACGTTGCCGACTCCTGCTCTAGATAGATAGCTTTTTTACAGATAAGACGCTAATTCACTGCGGGAAGTATTCCATTTTGCTATTACTGGTCAAACGGGGAGACGGTTCTCTGTTTGTCACCTGATAACGCGTCCGTAGGGGTTATTTGTGTTCTTACTTTCATTCATCTTTAGCTTCCATAGTCATCGTAAATGTTCTTGCCTTTGTAATATTTTCTTCTATTTCAGGTACAGGCACTGATTTTATGAGTAGCGTAGTGTGATTGTACGCTTGGCGTTCTTTGGTTTAAAATCCATAAAATTAGAGATAAACAATACACACGTTTCCGTCATGAGATACAGAATAATTTTCTGGTCTTTATTCGTCTATTCTGGCTGGACAGCTGTCCAGCTGTTTCGTACACCAGATCGGCTTGGCGTATATAGTGCACGTTGTTGTACCGTGGGCAGTAGCGTGAAGCGCATGCGCAAAGCTATCGTTTGTGTGCTGTGCTATGGTGACTACGGTTCTAGCATACGCTTGCGTCAGCTGTAAAGTGCCACGTTTTCCTTGATCTTGTTGCAAAGAGTTACTGATTTACTGTGTAGTTTCAATATATCCGGTCAGTAGTTTTTGGCTTTTGTGTAAATATGGTAGTACTAAATACCTGTACACTGTTGTAAGTCTTTCAGAATAAGGCAAACTGTCTATGAACGAAAGAATTCTTTTCATGAACATTTGTAACAAGTGTACAGTGTTTGTATTATCAAGTATTGAACATGACTGATAAATGTTTGCCAGATTTAAATAACTTATCCTGTTCGTTAACACTTTGAAAGACAGATATCGACGTTGTAACTGAAAATGTAGGCAAAAATTAAATAACATTTCGTAGTATAACAAATGTCGTTGGCCAACAGGTATGTTAAAAAAAAGGTTTTGGTGTGGAAGTGCCTTCTAAGTTCCACCTGAAAATTTTGGCGTTCCTATTATTCTATGCCACCAGGTCTTAAGCTCTTACATTTCATATCTTCATCATTTTTCTCGTGGTCAGTAGTTTTTCATCCCGTCTTTCTTCAGTATTATCTCTACTTACTTTCGTAACATTTCAGTGTTTTTGTTTTCTTAATTTATCATGAGGGTTTTATTTTAATTTCTTACTATATACTTTTTGTAAAGATACAGGTATATCGTTCTGGGTATTGCCTTCGGTAAATTATTCTGGGTGTCTTGTAAACGTTTCTCCATTGCATGTATATTTAGTAGCCTTTGTAGTAGCGTAAAGGCTTTCCTCCAAAAATCAAGTTCTAGAATCTCCAAGTACTTTGTGCCTATATAACAAAATAATTTACATTAATTAGCTTAGAGTAATTAAATAATTATATATTAATTAACTATTAATAATAATTTATATATATATACATACATACATACGTGTATATGCATATGTATAATAATATTATATATATATACAATAATTGTTTTTTCCTTACTTGGAACATATTTCGTTCATGAAGCAATTTGTCTATCGTCAGCCACATTGTTTTTGTTTTGTGAAATAGTGTCCTGGTTGGTTGCTGCTGTTGGAATCAATTGGGTTTTGATTGGTTATATTGGTATTATTGTGAAGAGACGTGGTGTATAAATTTGTTTTTTAAGTGTCTCCAATATTTAAGATTTAAAAAATTGTGTCATGTGTTGTACTGATTTGTATTTATTTAGGTGTTAGTTTGGTTTGTATTTTATATTTATATGTCTGTAGCTTTCCCATATATTCATAATAGTGCCTTTGTTTGGTATATGTTTTATTAACGTCGTGTTAGTGATGTCTGGAATAACGTGTCCTGTATTTTTTGTGAGTGTAACTAAATTAGATTTATAAACGTTTGTGTTTCTTTGTGTATTTAGATGTTCAAAGCAACGATTTTTAAATCGTTTTTCCGTCTGGCCTATGTAAAATTTGTTGCAGTCTGCATTGTGTTTTTATTTATGCCACTGTTATTGTATCATTTTTGTTGTATGATTTATTTAATATTTGTATGTATTTTATTTGTTTTATAAGCTATTTTTAAATAGGTATTTTGAATATCTGTACTTTTTAAATACTTTTGTAAGTTTTGTTATCGTGCTGTTTAAGTATGTGAATGTAGCCCATTTTTTGTGTAACTGTTATTATTATTGTTTGTGTATGATTCAAATTGATCAGTTCTTAAATGTGCTATCTTTATTTTGTGTTTTATTTTTTTCTATTTTCTTGATGGCTTTTTTACTGTAACCATTTTCTTCAGTAATTTGGGGCACAATGTAGAAACGAAGAAGTAACGAAAAAAATACTTGATCATTTGATAGACATCTCAAGACAAAAATTCCTTGGTTCGTGGAACGAAAGAAGAATTTAGCTAAAGGGAATATCCGAAGAGGATATTTTAGGCAAGAATACTTTTCGGATAAGGATTAAGAAGTTAAAGGGTTTTAAGGAAGTAGAGATAAAACGAACAAACACTATCTGGATAGAGGAAACGAAGAAAACATAGGAAAAGTATAAGGAAATATTGAAAGGACAAAAAGGGGGAGAAATTGTGGAGATCATGAGCTATTTCACAAGACCCCATAGACGTCCGAGATCGAACAAAATAATTTATATATATATATATATATATATATATATATATATAATAGGATTGCTACAGCTAGTGCCGTCTCCCTTCAACGTGGCTTTCCAATTCTCCCGATGTTCCCATTGTCCTTCCTCAAATCCTATTCGTTCCTCCAATATCTTCTCGGTCTTCCCCTTTTTCTATTTTTATAATATTTTATAAATACGACTATTTATATTTGTTGTTTTTTCCTTCCTTCCAATTAGGCTATCAGCCTGTTCTATTTACCAAGTGTAAAGAATCTTTTCATCTTTTCCTTAACCGTTTAACCCTCCTTCTTCCTGTTGGGTTATAGTCTCAGCCACTATTACTGTTGTGTCATCACTAATACTGTCGATATGTTTGTTCACGTTATGCTTTTTCTCACCTTATAGTCTCCTATGTTTCCGTTCTGAAAGTTGTCCTAATAATTCCGCCTCTCTCTCTCTCTCTCTCTCTCTCTCTCTCTCTCTCTCTCTCTCTCTCTCTCTCTCTCTCTCTCTCTCTCTCTCTCTCTCTCTCTCTCTCTCTCTCTCCACATCTCCCTTGCAGTCGTCTTTGCTGCCTTATTCTTGTTTCTTCAAAGTGTGTCAATATCTACCTTAATACCGATCCATATACTTTCATGTTTGTGCCTTACCTTGGCTTATCTTTTTTGATGAGAATTTTACACTTTCATTTTGTCGTCATACTGTGGCCTATATAATATAATGTCTTACGTCTGATATGTCTAGTATATTGTTTTTACGTATTATTTGATGTTTCTGGTTCATTAAACTTATTACTTTATTAAAATTATCCTTGATAAATAATTAAATTATATATATATTTAAATATATATAAATAAATGCTATATTAAATATATAGCCTACAACTCAAACAATAATAAGACGTACAGTCACTGGCAAAATTATTGTCACCGGTTAAGAAAAAAAGTTGTCAGTTTCATTTTTATCGTTCTTCCATTTTTGCCTTGTGCGCGCGGTTTCAGCGTTGTTGGCCAGTGCAGTGAAACAATGACTGGAATTGTTATATTTCATTAACGTATTCTTCCATTTTGTTTATATTTTACAGAAATTAAAACAGTTTTTTAAATATTGTATTTTGGCAAAAAGGCGTAATTTTTATGCCTACCATATTTGTAAGTAACAATTGAATTTGTTTACATCCTGGTATAATAGTTACATAATACTACAGTCAGTTACGAGATTCCTGGATCTCAATCCAACTGAAAATGTATTGGACCTTTCACAATGAGAAATAGGAAAGATAAACTTAATTAATAAAATACAATTCATTGTTAGAATAATTGACAGTGGAACCATGTCGATTATGTAACGAAAACTACATTAAAAGTATGCCCGGGAGAATCGAATGTTTTATCAAAGTTAAACTAGGGATAAACAAATGATATAAAAAAAAATAGAATTTTGTTTGTTTTAAAATACTGCAAAAGTATAAAAAAGAATTCTCCGTTTTCTTTGGTAGCTTACTAAATTGTCCAGGGTCTGTACGTAATTACATTCATGGTTACTTTGCAGGATGAGTACAGAACTGGCGGCTGTCAGTGGGACCGAGACCCTGTTCGGGCCTCTGCTGCTCAACGCCTCCTCTCCTGAGTTTCTGCTGGTCGATGAAGAGTCGTCTTCCACGTACCCGTTGCTCACGCCTTCTCCACCTGCTGAATTTGAACACCCTTTGGCCGTTGAAACTGCACCAGGTCGGTATATCGTACAGTTTGTGTCTGTTACGATTCTTTCACAGGGGATAGACTTGATTCCTAGCCTGAGAAAAGGGTGGACTTTGATGGTAAGTATTCCTGTCCTCAGAGGTCGTTTCAATCTCTGCTGACCTAAATATATTGGTTTTTGCTACGCGGAGACGTTTAGTCTCTCTATGAATTGTTTGTCCTTTTTCACATCGATCCAAATATGGAAACACACAGATAATGCTTCAAGAAGATAACGAAAATCTATTAAGTGCGCCATTATAACAACATGTGAAGATGCCAAATGTTAGAGCTAGACTGAACAGCTGTCTCCACGTAGCTTGGTTGCCACGGAATCGCTGTATGAAACCAGTAGTGGGGGCAAATCTTTCCTTCGTTCCACTGATCCCTGAAGTGGCAGTCAAGTCATCTCCCCACTGTATGGCTACCCTAGTAGTATTATGTAAACAATGGCTCTGACAGTTTTTAATTGGACATTGATTCCACATTGCTTTACTGCCAAACGTACATTTACAAACTCGTGTTTTCGGTATTTATTCTCTCTTTGTCTGTCTGTCTCTCTCTTCCCCCCATATTACACGACGTCATCATGAAATCGTGACATCGTAAAAACTCACTTTTACCTTATATGCTGGTATTTCTCTCGTCCTAACGCACTCAATTGTAAAACTCGCACCTTCCACAAATCTTAAAACCAAACTTTAAATTATACGGACACATGTACTATCAGCAGACAACGAGATGGTCAGATAGTGGAAGAAAGAAGTCAGTTGACGTTGCGCAAGCTACTACTTTCTCACATGAATACCGTTTGTTGCTATTAGTTGCGTGATTCGTGTTTACGCCAATTTTCATATTATTTACAGTCCATCCGTGTTTAAAACGATTCACATACAGGAAAACACGTTGTGAAATATAATAAATAATTGTCAATTTTAGAAGTTACATAGCATTTACATGCTATGTTATCAAGAATTCTATCTTAATGCGTCTATGAGTAGACCTGTAATTTTAAAATTCCGGCTCGAAAAAGTTTAAGATACCTATTTATTTTTTTACGGTTAAAGGAGTAAAGGATTTTCTCCAAAAATCAAGTTCTAGATTCTCTAAATACTTTGTCCCTAAATACGTAATTTATTGGAAATTCTCAAGTCTATAACAAAATAAATTACATTAATTGGCTTATAGTAATTAAATAATTATATAATTATTACGGTTACGGTTTTGCGAAGGGAAAGGAAAGTTGTTCTGTTACCGAGCTTTGTTCTCATCTTCAACATCCAAAGATATAACCAAAAACAGTTTGTTCCGGTCCCAAGCAGATAGACAACAGCTGGTCACTCCAATGCTCCAGTGCTTCATAGGACGTCTTACACCTCTCCGTCCTTTTGGCTTATAATTCAGTAATTGTTTGGGGATGCTGTAGGTTAAGATGCCATTTTACCCGATATTGGGTGATCTTATCGAGTGCACTTGTAATATTCAGTTTTCGCTGCACATCTACATTTCTTCTGCGATCTTGATGAATATACCCTGCCACGTGGTTGAGAAATCTCATTTCGGCCGTTTGAATACGACTAGCCTAGGAATTCGTTAAAGACCAATTCTCAGACCGATAGAGAGGTATGGGGAGGGCCATCATCTTGTGAACTTTCAGAAGTGTTTCTTTGCTCATTGATTTTAGAGTATCACGTATGGTTGAACATAGGCACTATGTAGCTTCTTCATAACATCATTGTAATTTAAGATACATTATAGTCTAGATATTCAAATGCGGAGATCTGGAATCTGGAATTCTTGCAGATCCGACTCAATGAATGCACAGCCATCTGCAAGGCGCTTTCCGAGTTCGACAGGGTAGCCTAGTCAAGGGTTATTTGCAATGTATAAAATAAGATCATTATTACCTAACTACGTTTCGTAACGCAGTATACATACACAAACAAAAATGCGATGACGCACAACTACAGAAAACCTAATTTTTAGGCTGAACGCTTTAATCTTTTTAATTAAAAATTGTTGACAGCTTGTTCTAGACTTGCAACGGTAAAGCAAAAATAAGTATGCCTGTCGGCTGATGTAATTAATCAGCTGATGAGTACAGATTATTAGAACACAAGGACAGCTGTTGATTGTTATGTTTTGTGCTCGTAATTGGCTTGCCAATTTGAACAATGATACTTTAAAAAAAGTATTTGGCATTTTTAACCGGTCCGCAAGGAGCAAAAAATAAATTTGTTAAAAGTAGGTACAATGTGGAGGAATAAGCTATTTCGTGATGACACTTCCTAAGTTAAAAATATTGTCTAATAAGGTTAGTTGATCCACTAACCTATAGTGGATCTATACCTGTAGGACCTATAGGTCACTGTTTGTATAGTCTTTCTTTTTGAATCATTTAGAGAGTTCACAGATTTATTTTGATGTGGGTCGAGTTTTTTTAAGTACATAGTTGCTTGTTTCTCTTCTGTGAGTGTATCTTCGTGAGTAGCCTTATTAATATCATAACGTGGGGGTGAAATCAATTACTAACTTATTTGATTTCAGCATTGGGTGATCACTGTTTCTCTACATGTGTATCACCACAGCTGATGATTATATACCACCAGATAGGTTTTATCGTGATTTTTTAATACGACGATTTTCTTCAACAGACAATATAGATTTTTTGCCAGGAAACCAGTAAAGTTGTTAGAGTTTGATTTAATCTAGGATTTTTTGCTGCTACATATGTTTTCCAAGTGAGATTTTTGTTTGAGTCCTGAAAATACAAATATAAAGTGTCAGATTTTGTGACTTTAAATTATAACTAGTTTTAGTGTTACTACTCCCGCCGTTGTAATAATTTAATAGTTCAACATTTCGACCTCTAACAATCTGTGGTCGTCTTCCGGCAAAACATATTGTAGTTTTAGTAGTGTATAAGTGTGTGTGAAACCTCTCGCACTGAGCCAGACGAACTTCTTGGACGGTAAGTGAGTTATAATGTATATTTTAATAAAATTTTAATTTAACATATTTTAATAATGTAACGCATTCAAATCTATTTTCTAAGCTAATTCAGAATTTTTCATCTATTTTAAGTCAGTTGTTAGGACGATATTTTGGCTTTTGGTAGACTATTTGTTCTACCATTTTGTTTAATCTTACTAGCTCACATGAGCACGACAGCAGATGGTTAATGAGCAAAATGTGTCATGAACAGCATAACTAAGTAATAATTGATTAACGTTTGGTTAATAAGACTAATTAATTTTCTCAATCCATTCATTGTTTTTTGACACAGTGATGTAACATTTTCTATTATCATCCAATTTGGGAGACATAAAATCTTATGAAATATGAGTGTCCGTGCGGACGAGCCAGTGGAGTCCGTACTGAACTCACCATGATAGGGAGCAAACAATACCCCTGTCCGTAAAGACACTTCTCTATATAAACGTTTGGTCCCGTACACACGAGGATCATACCACCTTGTTTGAAGAGTTGCAGGTCCTGACCACGGATCCGGAATATCTTCACTCGCTTGCGTCGAGATGCTACCGAAATCCACAAGTCACGTCTTTTCTGGAAACAAGTCAAACGACTGAACGCTCCATCAGTTCCCGAGCCTCGGCCGTCCTCTCGTTAGCGATAACGGAAGGCTGCCGCCTGCAATCGGTCCACAGCCAACCTGATAACCTCATCTTTGAAAACAGCATGGAGTAGACAACAAATTTCACCTTACTGACGAACGCCTTGTTCTTCATTTCCCTTGACAGTCGCCAGATGCTAGAGCTAGACTGAACCCGTTTCTCCACGTTGGTAGATTACTAAGCCAGCGACTTCAACCACCCGCTGGAGCAGCCAGTAACCGCCAAGGAAATCTCACTCAAAATTAAAAAAGTGTAGAAATACCGCTCCCAGTCCAGATAGCATGCTTCAAAAAGTTTGGAAATCTCCTCACAACTGTACACCGCCAGTCTACAACTCGGCTACGTCACGCGCCCACGTAAACGTCAGCCAAACTAACTTTTACCCACCGCTCCATCTTACTAAGCCACGAAAGCTCCGCTTTTCGAAAAAATCGTCGTCGCAAGATTAACAGGGTCCACGTCGCCCATCTGCAGGCACATAACGTTTTACTCGGTAGGCAGAGGGGCTTTGCTCTAGGCACGGCCAACTGGTCAGATGTAAGATAATTTTCCTCTCAGAAACAGCCAGCCGTCTTAGTTCTTCTCGACATCCCAAATTCGTTCGTCTTCGCCTGGAACAACGGCCTCAGATTTAAGACCCTCGTGTGTCACTCCCCCCCAAAATATTGTTAATAGCTCTCAAAATTCTTTGAGAATTTTGTATCGCACAAGTCCGAATTCGCCAGCACCTGTCGGCGCTATTTCACTTGAACGCCGGCGTGTCTCAGGGGTTTGGCATTAGTTCACTACTCTATATTACCTTTGCCAAAGACAGCTCTCTGCCCTCTCAACATCTGTCCGATTCGACAGGGGGCCTAACCTAGTACGCCACGATGCAGCCTACTGGGTCTCCGTTGAGCACCACCGGGATATCTTCCCTAAACTCCAAGAAGCCAATAAGCTTCTGAATTGCACCTGGAGAATAACAGAAACGCTGACAAAACCGGGCTCTGAGTTTTTGTTAACAGGGCGCAAAATGCAATACTTCTTCAAAACGTCAGTCCGTTTCGGCCCTTCTACAATAACTCCCAAGCGTGTTTGAAAATATCTCAGCGTCACGCTTGATTCTACCTTCACGTGGTGCAATGAAGTCCTGCGCGTCGACGAATCCGAACACTCCGGATTCATAACCACTGCTCCAGCCTGACCTGCGTGTCTACGTACACTCATGACGTATTAACATTCGATTCTGCTGACTACCATTTCCGACCGCCTGGAATTCTACAGGATCACAGAAAGGCAGGCGCTCCGTCAGATTTACCGGCGCCCTCCCCAAACCAAAACGTCCTCTATTCCATTAAAAATCTCTTCCCTGACCTTGATTTTTACTCCATAAACTGAATTGCAGGTACGCCCGGAAAGCAAGACACCGTCGCTCTCTCGAGACAATAGCAGATTCAATTAACAGGCCGATCAGAAATCACAAACGTCTTACCTTCTTAATCAACCGCATGCTGGTACTCACTAATACTCCATCTTGACACAATAGGTAGCCGACTCTATTGTTAAATCCGTTTAAAACACACTAATAATTCCTTCTTCAATATCCCGGTTAGAAACCCTCACTAACTAACCTTTCACTAAACCCTTGACGCACTTTTCTGTTTTGCGTCCCCACTGCTGCTGCACAACCGTTTGGCAAACTAACTCCAATTCTGACCCCTAACTTCGTAGGCAATCTGACTACACTTCTTTGTGTCTGTTTCATGTATAAGGTAACATGTTTGATGTGTTGAATAATGCAATGTATGTAATTGCATGAGGACATTCTCTAGTAAGAAGAAGAAAATAAATAATTTGTGAGACCATTAGTAATAGTAATTATATTAATATAACTATTGTACTGTTAGTATTGACAATACCATTAACATGCGTCTGTTTGGACATAGTGCTCGCGTTTGCACGTCAGATCAGTCCAACCAGCCTCGACACGTTAAGCAGCTCAGCACCGGTAGTGGACTATGGGACGTTGCCGCCTTCTCTGGATCACAACAGGATAGATAAAGGTAAGCACAGTCTCTATCACAACTATATTGATCATTCTGCACGACGTTTGCTTCCTCCTTCTATGTGTTACCTCCAGGCAAACTGCTCCATGTTCTTTACGTTGTATATTAAAGCGTGATCGTTTGTCCATTCCTTGATTTCTTCACACATTACTTTTTCCTTTATCCCTCGTTGTCTTCTCCGTAAGAAATGTTACAGCCGAAGTACTAAAAAATGTGAGACCTGTTCTAAAATAGTATTGTTGATCGCAATTCGTGTTCTTATGGGATAGTTAACATGAAATACCGTGGTTTTAGGTTTTGACAAAGACATTACGTTATTAGGATAAAAGTAATAAGTTTTTGACAGAGGTTTTGAGTTGTCACCCTCCAGGTAGAAGAAGCGTGGGAAGACCGAGAATTAAGTGGTGAATCCAGAACAGGCAGAATTGTCTAACGCTAGAAGGGTAGAAGAAGAATAATGTTGGTCGTTGTGCATCAAACTTGTCTTCTAGGAATCAACTTGTTTAATTTATTTCAGTCTCTATCTTCCTCTCCATTTTTGTTTACTTCATGGGCGTTCAATTCTCATTTTATTACGGAATATCTTACAGATCTGACTTTTCTCTTAGTGTATTTCTCTATACTCTTTATTTTTCTTAAATTCTTTGCAAAACACCTTTATGTACCGTTTCAGTTAATTCCGAGCGATTAACTACTATAAGTGTGTTATATAATTATAATAAAGACTGTGTTTACCGGAATCTTCTTTATTTATCATTAATGTTTAATAGTCAAGTTTACAAGTTTACAGACATTAGGAGAAATAGTAAAATGCTTCACAGTTCATACTTAAACTTGTCACGCTCTAAAACATGTATAAACATTTTTATATGAAGTTTTTCAAAAGAAAACTAATTTAGAAATACATTAATTTAGAAATTATTTTTAATAATAAATTAAATTAGACAGTTAAGAAAACAGATTACTAAACAAGAAACGTTTCCAACAGTAGACTTTCAACCTAGTGCAGAAAAGTCTTCTCTAACATACACTGTGAATAATTTAGGTTTACAGCAGAGCTGACGTCAGTATATTTGCTGAAAGCTTCATTACTGAAAGGAATTTTTTATATAATAATTATTGTATATACGTTTACAAATAATAAAAAATAATAGATTTAGAGTAAGTTATTAATTATTTCCATTCGGGTGCGTCTTCGCACGGCAAACCCGACCGAGAAAGTCCTCCTGCTTGCGGAAGCTGCAGCCGCAATAGGTCTTTTGTAATGCTCCACGCAAACAGAATCAATTCCCTTCAACGTGACCTCACCATTATTGCGTGGAACGCCGATAGCCTTCGACCCAAACTCGAGGAACTCCTAGAGTTCCTAGCCCGCCGCAAGCCCGATGTACTTCTCATCTCAGAGACCTGGCTTAGGGTTCACGACACAGTGAGACTGCCCAACTATGCGTTCTACAGGGACGATAGACATTGGCGGCCCGTGGGGGGAGGCACGGCTATAGCGGTGAAATATTGCATTGCGCATCACCGCGTGGTCCTGCCTTCTCGCCAAAATATCGAGGCCACCGCCGTTGAACTCCCCGGAGTTCTCGGAGGCGTCCTCCTGGTTTCGGCTTATAAACCGCCAACCGCTTCAGTTCTAGACGCCGACCTGTCTGCTCTTTTCGGGGCGCATAGAAAGGTTATTCTTGCAGGTGACCTGAACTGCAAACACCCCGACTGGGGTAGTCATCTGACTACACCATCTGGGAGGGCGCTTAGCAGGCACCTTCACAACCACCACCTTAGAGCCTACGGACCTGGACCACCGACGCATTACCCCCGCCGCCCTGGATCCCGACCTGAGACACTTGACATTGCTGTTGTCAAGGGCGTTGCCACTCAGATCGAGGTTTCCGTGTTAAGGAGCTGTCCTCTGACCATTGTTCCATTGAGGTGCACGTGCCTACCCGACACGATTGGGAGAGCAGCACGACGGTTGGTCGAGTGGGACCGATTCGGGCCTGCTTTTTGTCGCAGACTCCCCGAGGAGGTTCCGCTCGATACCACTTAGCACATCGACGAGGCGGTCGCCTTGTTCGATGTGTTCGATGATGTCGTGGTCTCTTCCGTCGGGGTGTGCTCACGGATGAAGCCCAATCTAACGCCCGGATCCCTGATGAAGTCCGTCTTCTCGCTTTAGAGAAGAACAGTCTTCGGAGACGGTGGCAGCGGACGCGAGATCCGGCCGACAAGGCCAGCAAGTTACGTCGTGACTTGCAGGCCTTCCGACGAAGCTGCTGGAAATTTGCGGTCGCCAAAATGGCAGACGATTCACCGGAGGAGAGCTCCGTTTACAGGATTCTTTCCGCGTTGACCGGGAAGAGGCGCCGTCCTCCACTCCCGGCCATCAACGGAGGTGGGGGACATCCCCTTGTCTAGCCGGACGAGAAATCTGAGTTTCTGGCCGGGCTTTTGGAGTTTCAATTTGCTCCTAACCCGTCCGGGGACCCAGACTCCGATGAGGAGATAGAAGACGAGGTTGAGGCTTTTTTCGGCAGCACGATCACATCCGAACCCGAACTCACTTCGGTGGAAGAGGTTACGGACAGACTTTTAGCGCTTCGGCCCCGGAAGAGCCCTGGACCGGACGGTGTTACCAACACCGCCCTACAGAGACTTCCGGACCGGGGTGTTCGCTTCCTGGTCGATTTGTTCAATGCCTGCTTCCGATTCGCCTACTTTCCTAAAAAATGGCGTTCGGCTACGGTCACGATGATACCGAAGCCGGGTAAGGACTCCAAGTTCGCCGAGAACCTCCGCCCTATCAGCCTGCTGTCGTCCACGTCGAAAGTCTTCGAACGACTAGTCCACCGGCGACTAGCGGATAACCTTCAACGGTTCGATATTCTGGTCCCCGAGCAATTCGGTTTTCGTGCTGGGCACTCCTCGACGCATCAATTGATGCGCTTCGTGGAGACCGTGGCCGAGGCCGGTTGCTCGCGAGAGCAGACCGTCGCCGTTTTCCTTGATGTCGAGAAGGCGTTCGACCGTGTTTGGCATCCAGGCCTCCTGTACAAACTTACGGAGATTCTGCTTCCGGATTGCTACATTCATTTGATTGCTAGCTTTCTTCGGAACAGAACCTTTTGCGTGAGAGTAGATAACACTCTTTCTACGGCAAGGGCTATTACGGCTGGTGTACCTCAGGGAAGCGTCTTGGGCCCCTTGCTTTCCTCTGTGTACGTCAATGACGTGCCGAAGTTGCTTGGCACCAGGTTGGTCATGTTCGCTGACGACACGGCGGTGTATGCCGTCGATCGTCGAGCTGAGACGGCAGTTATCTGGCTCCAGGAACAATTGGACGAGTAAGTTGAGTGGGCAGAGAGATGGACGGTTGCCATCAATGCGGCCAAGAGCACAGCTCCAGACGCTTAAGGCTCCCAGACAGACTCTACGTAGGCGATACTCCGTTGCCCTTGTCTCGAGAGGTCAAGTACCTCGGGGTCCACCTCGATCTTCGTCTCACCTGGCGGACACACTCTGCTCAAGTAGCCTGTAAGACCGCCCATCGTCTATACCAACTCCGTCCCGTGCTATGCAGCAACGCCATGACCCGCCGCCTAGTGAAGCTTATCGTCTCCACCTATGTGGTGCCGATGGTTACCTAAGCGATTCCCGTATGGGGCTACTTGGCCAAGACCCATAAGCGAAAGCTTCAGTCTCTCCTTGACCGAGGATTGCGCTGGGCATGTAAAGCCCACTATCTGACATCCAACAAAACCATCCGAGAAGCCCTGCGTGTCCGTTCCCTGGACGCCACTATACGGATACTGTCCCGGAAATTTTATCGCCGCACCGCCCGATTCCAGGGTTAGTGCCCTCGGTCGCTACCAATCTGTGCCAGAAGAATCTTGGACCCGGCCTCGGCGTACACTCACCCTCAATTAACTAATAATTAATTGAAAACCACACCCTAAATCCAGACCCTATCTATCGTCCCTGCGGCAGGAACTCTATTTGAAGCTCGGGACGCAGTACATGAGCGGGCGACGGGCATGCCCTTCGTCCCGCACAGCCCTCTGGTCCATCCATTAATTATTTTAAATTTATTACTTGCATTATTAAATTGTTTTGGCTCATTTTATTTCCATGTGTTGTTACCATTTCTATGTGCTCTGTGGAATCTTGTCATTCATACTATACATACTCATCTCGTTCCTTATGTCTTCGTTACTAATCCGATCTCTTGGGCCAAGTCCTTTTACTCTTTTCGACAGTTTCACTTCAGCTGCCTTCATTCTGTGGAACACGTTTAACGTTCCAGAGGGAAATTTCGGTGATGAAAAGAATTCAAGAGAGAAGTCGATTACAATCAAACACATTTTCAAGTTGGTTTTTCGTGTACTGTAGTTACTGCAATTTTTATCTGTTGTATTTTTTGTCCTTTATGAAATGACGTTGTCTTAATTATATTTAAAGTTTAAAAGTCAAAAATTTAACCTAGTCCTCTGAAAAAAATGTTCTGTTAAATGTACTCTTTCTCATAAACTAACACAGTATTGATAAATAAAGAAGATTCCGGTAAACATAGTCTTTATTACAATTATATAACACACTTAAATAAATATTGAGGTTTTGTAAGTATCATATTATCAATTACTTAACTTTTCTGTGTAATGAGGTCAAATACAAATGGAATTCACAGTTTTGAAAGGATGCACACGCTATGAACACAAATTGAAGTACAATAAGAAATACTCCTAATTTATGTTTATCAAAAAGAGCGGGCGTTGACTGCAGAAAAAATGATTCACCGTAAACGCCCGGCTTATCTGATTAGGCCGAGTACTGTATTAGGTCGGACGGTCGCCAATCTACTGTACTTGGTAGAATATTTAGAAAAATAAATCAAGTATTTATTACACGCGTAACAATACAACGACCTGTAAGTAACACATGAGAGCTCCGTACTATTTGACGAGACAGTGTGGCTGTAAAACAGTTTCTTATTTACCAGCGTATCACCTGATGTGCTAACAACACTAAACAAAGGTTATTGAACTTGTTAACATTTTTGTCCGTTGTCTAATTTCTCAGACATAGATGTCAAATATTCATTTTTATCGTCCAAAATAATTAGGACTACTATTACGACATAAACGAAACTATGCTAATCATTCATATTTTAACATTTTGACCCAGGCATTTTTATGACAAATTACTTTTCTGATATTAGGAAGTGATTTTTCTTTAAAGAAAGTTTTTCTTTCATAATTCATGTCTCGAACTAATTTATTTCTTAATGGCAATTAAATTTTATGTTTCACTTCTAATTTAATCCTTAAATCTGCCAAAAAACTGCGGTTACACGAACACTATGTTTTTGATATTAATTAGACTGCAAATAATTAGTGCTTAAAAATGGCACACACACACACACACACACACACACACACACACACACACACACACACACACACACACACACACACACACACACACACACACACACACACACACACACACACACACACACACACACACACACACACACACACACACACACACACACACACACACACACACAGCCTTTTCCGTGTCCTGGTTGAGTTCAGTGTTGCCGCAGTGTTTCGACAGATCCATCTGTACCATCTTCCTTGATGATTTAGGATGGAACGGTTTGGTTTTGCACCTAGACTGGGCCAAATATTTGTTTCAAGTGTGAGTTGAAAGCACTTGTAGTTCCTATTGTTTCGCTATCGAAGTCGAGTTGTTTTCTGGTGGTGTCCGAGTGGTGAAAGCGTGAAGTAGATCGACCGGGGTTCCAGGCTGGATGAAGTCGCAGGCCGTCGTCCCGTTTGTTGACAGCGCCCGATCGATCTTTTAATTTTTAACAGAACGTTGGTCTTCGACCTCATCCAGACTGGAAGCCAGTAGGCATACGTCACGTACTCAGCAATCGGACACTACCAGAAAACAAGTCATTCGCTTTACAGACACGAGTTCGACGGCAGGAACATACGTTTCAAATCACAGTTCATTATTAATGTAGGCCAGATCTAGATGAAAAAATCATTCTATTTTGTCACCGAGGAGGAGTCTGCCTGAGGATGGTAGAGATAGATCTGCTGAAATGTTGCGGAAACAGCAAAACAACGCGGCACTCAAACAACAAGTCATATCATATCAATGCAAACATTTTAGCATTGTTTTTAAACGTCACACACACACACACACACACACACACACACACACACACAATTGTTTTCACCGTCTTCAGCCTTTACAGTCCGTGTCAAAATTAAATCTAGTCATTTTTATTCTTGCTGCAGATGTCTATTTCTCTACTTTCTTTGCACTCTACACAAGAGTTCAACCCACTTAAATTGTTTATTTCAACGATTTCTGTGATGTCTACATTCACTGCACCTCGTCTTCTAATTTCATCATTTATATTTATTTTTAGTCTCTTAAAATTAAGCTTCCACTCCAGCACTTCATTTCAACCATACTTATCCTATCCGTGTTTCTTTTAGACACTCTCTACAGTTCTGATTAACAAACGACTGTTTACCTGTATTAGGCTTTATCGGTTGGTATTTTAACTCTCTTGGAAATTGATTGGTCCGAAATTGGACCCAGGATGTAATCTACTTATAGATGTTCTTTCTTGCCCCAATCTTATTTTTATTCATTATATTTGGTCTCCAGTCGCAGTGAAATTGAAATTAATAAATACCTTTTTCTTTATCCGTGCTGCGACTACGTCTTTGATGTCTTACGACATGTTTCGGGAACACGTTCCCATCATCAGGTAAAATTTTGTCTTCTAGTTCATAACGAACGTGTCAAGAATATAATAATTAATGTGTTGATGTGTTTTAATTATTATATTCTTGACACGTTCGTTATGAACTAGAAGACAAAATTTTACCTGATGATGGGAACGTGTTCCCGAAACATGTCGTAAGACATCAAAGACGTAGTCGCAGCACGGATAAAGAAAAAGGTATTTATTAATTTCTTATTTTTATGTCTTTTTCTCAGTCAGTCTTTTTTGTTATTATAGATGGCAGATATTTATACTCTTGTGTTGCCATTGCTATTTTGCGTTCTTCAGGTAGGCTTATATCTCTATTTGTTCACTTACAGCTATGTACAAATAGCACAGCGGCCTTATCTTGCATGCTCAGGCTTAATAGTAAGTACGCGCGCGCGCGCACACGTCTCCGAAAGGGAGATGACAAAGGAAAAGAAGGAGAAGAAGAAGAAAAAGAAGAAGAAGAAGACACATATTTTCTACTACATAAAAAAAGAAATGACAAAATGAAGAAAATTAAGGAACCATAGTGTTAAGGAAGCAATACCACAGTGTTAAGGAAGAGTTTGCTGACGAGGTCGAGCGTTATTTGCTAAATGATAATCATTCCTTTAAAATTTCCAACATTTTACAAACGATACATCCAGAATTTAGCGCATGATCCGAACATTTAAACGTAAAATCTTAACTCTAAATGTATATCAAAAACTTTGAAAGACATCTCATTAGCGTTAAAAGGAAACGAACTATAAACATAAAATATTGTAAATTAGCGGGTATTACATGGGTTCGTTTGGCTTAAGGTCGAATCAATCAAATCCCGTCTACCTATCTGTGGAGCAATATAACAGTCTGATTTTGAAAAAAAGTGTTCACGAGCAGATGTGTTACTAACTGAGACCCGCTATTTCAATTGATCTGCTTCAACAGTAAAGAATTGGATTGACTTTACCTTGAGTTGAACCCACAGACAGCATGCATATAGAAGCTATGCAAATAGAGCTCTCTTCCAAGGAGTTGCCTCGATATCAGAAAGAATAACCTAAAACAGATTAAATGTTCTCGATATTTAAGTAATATCAGTGATGCTACGGCAACTTCATTTGTATTAGGAACGGATTTCAGTTAAAAAAAAATTAAAATCGGTAAACTTAGCTTAAATAATATTTGACGAAAGGATTATTATCAATAATAAAAGGGGGAGAGAGAAAGAGAGAAATAAAATGAGTGAATCTGGTGCGTGTGTTATGTAGGGCCGCTATGAGAGGGCGAACGGATTGTAGTGTGTAACGGACATGTTAAAGACGCTAAAGTTGGTATTTAGCGTCAGACAATGGCGTCAAGGAGCTCAGTCGATAAGACTGATGGAGCAGAAGACCATGGGATAGTAAAACATAGAAATAATAGGTAGTGGTAAAGAAATGACATTAGATTAGAGATCTGTTATATTGATTATATATTTATTTACAAGACTAGTTTGTAGGTGTCTATTTAAAGGCTAGTTTGTGACAATCTGGTTTTCGGCATTCGAATCAGGTTCCCATCGCAAATCACTTCCCTCCCTCTATACTAGCAAGCTCCTTGAGCTGCAGAACTCGCTCAGTATTTTGAAAGAAATACATTTCCTATTAGGTAAATTTCAATATTAGAACACTTTTTCAATTATCAGAGTAATTACGAAAGCTGTGATTACTCAACTAATTTTTAAGTAAAATAACAATTGTAAAGCATACAGTTTTACAATGAACACTAAAAATTCACAAAAAATTCCACTGAATTTTTTTTAGTTAAATTTATAATCTAGTTACGTTTATTATGCCTACATAATAAAAATAGCTGTATTACCTAGCTGTTAAGACCGCCTGGCGCTCTGTCAGGTGGCTACGAATACGGAGCTTACACTGTAAGCCAACGGGGACAGGAACTACGGAAATAATGAGAGAAATAATGATACGTAAAAATAATTTAGTTCTATCTTTCAACTTTATGTTGTTTCCATAGGTAAAGACTTCTACAATTTTCTTCAGATTTTAGAGATCTGTTTTTGGCTCGTGGTGCTAAAAACTTTTTATAATAAATATTACATCTGGATATGGGTTAAAATCCCCTTTAGTCTGATACCCTGCTGGCTTAAAAAAAAATTAAAATTTTTGGTATTTTTTTGGCCTTTGTGTCCTAGAACTTTAAAACCAAATATCGATATGGAGAACCATACATGACTTCCATGTTATGATTTATATTTAAAATCATTTACTTGAATTCGGTTCGATAATTTCTAAAAAAAATCCCCCAACCTCAAACTATTTCTTTTACTATTTATAGATTTTTTGCTATTATGGGGTAGTCGTTTCATATAATGCTATTTTTGCGTACTTTATCTATAAAAATTATGTACTTTATTCTTATAAAGAAACTGAACTACGCAGATAATCATCCCTCCTTCTCAACCGTTCCCCACCATTAATGATATTTACACTTTCATAGAGTAATAGTTTTATCATATGTAATTTCTAAGGTACTTTACTTTTAAAATTAAATGTTCGTACTTTACTTGATATCAGCAATGCAATTTTCAAAAAATCGCCCACTCCCCCTTCAACTACCCACTACGTTTATAACTATCTCATTTCCCATTTTACAGTCGACTACTGTGCCTTTATTTTTGGGGCACTTATTTATCAAAATTAAGTTCTTTATTCTTTTAAAACACAAAACAATGCAGGTAAACTACCCCTCCCCCTTAACCGAACAACCTAATTTTTGATATTTACACTTTTATTGAGTAATAGTATCATTATATGTAATTATTAATGTATCAAAATTATTCCTTCAAAATGAAGTAGCTTATTTGACATCAGAAACGTAATTTTCAAAAAATTACCCCCTCTTCCTTTCAATACCATTTCCTTTATAGATATTTTGTCTACCTTTTTACAGTGGATTATATGATCCTCTTTTCAGGATACTTTATTTATCAAGATTAAGTACTTTACTCGAATTTAATCGAGTCTTTCTTTCTTTCCATTCGCCTTTTGATTTCCTGAGCGACGATTCTGTTTATCCGTATAATTATAAAATTTGTCAGAAAAACATTTGTTCCTTAACCGATCTTCACCAAAATCAATAGGCCTTCCGAATCCTCTACAACTCGGGAAAATGTGTAAAAATTATTTTATTTTGTATGAATTTCCAGAAGTTATCGTTTGCAATAGAAAAATACACACAGACACACAGGCACACAAACACACAAACGCAGACACTTTTCATAAAATGACTTTTCTTCATGTTTTGAGAATAGTACAATCAGAATCAGCCCTTATCTCGAACACGTTTTTTTCGCAATCGCTATACTTCCATTTCCTTAGTGAACATGGAAGGAAAAATTATAATTTTATTGCCTGGCAACAAAATTATTTTATTTTTAACAATTACCGTTGTTTGAAAAAGTTTAAATGCATTTTTATTTTTATTTCATTTCGTGAAATTCGTTAAATCAATACTAAACGTGAAAAAATTAGCCTCTCCCCCTTCATCTACCCTTTTCATTTATAGATATTTCATCTACCTTTCTATAGTGGATTATTAGGACCTTCGTTTCAGGATACCTTATTTATCAAAATTAAGTACTCTTGTTAAAACGTAAAACTTTGCAGGTAAACTACCCCTCCCCCTTAACCGATCTTCACCAAAATGAATAGGCCTTTAGTCCTCTACAACTGAGACGCACAGACACACACAGTGACACTTTTCAGGAAAAACTTTTCTTCATGTTTTGAGGGTAGTACAATCAGAATCAGCCCTTATCTCGAACACGTTTTTTTCGCGATCGCTATACTTCCATTTCCTTACGGTACAAGGAAGTAAAAAATATTCACCACTATTTTTAAATTTTAGTTTAAATTATTTATAATTTGATATTCGGAATAGTTTTTTATGACTTGTTTCACAATTATAACCCACGGTTTGAGCCCTGGCGTCCCAAAATTTTGAAATTTATAAAACTGAATACAATATTCGAATATTGGTTACAATTCCCTTTAATTTGATACCCCATATGATTTTTACGATTTTTCACTACTTTGACCTCATTTTTTACCTTTTGCCACAATTTTTTTGGGGGGGATCACTCTCAAAAACAATAAGAGTCTGCAGGGTAAAGGAACAGACATGCATATCACGTTTTACAAAAATTTGTTTATGCATTCAGAAGTTGTTGAGACATACTCCAAATAGATAGGTGGACAGTAGATCGACAAACGCCAAACGATCGAGTTAAAACTGAGAACTCGTTTTGCTCGTTCAATTATCTATGGTTGGTGGACTTTCATTTTGTGTCTTACTTCTGTATTTTTGGTGTGGTCTAATCTTGTTTGCTTGTAGTACGTTCTCCGATGATGTCTCCAGGCACTATTCTTTTGTGTCCAGTGCCTGGTTTAGTCTACTATTGGACACACATGTGTTTCAACCCTACACAAGACACAACTCTCAGCCATCGCCCTATATAGCGTTTTCTTATTTTGTTGTTGTTATATGCTTATTCCATAACAAGCGATTAGGCAGACTAGTCAATACCATCTCTTTGGCATCTTATTTCCTATTTGACACGTTATTTAAAAAAATATTAAAACAGGAGATGTCCAACCATAGACGAAAGCGGTAGAAACCGTTTAATCCTTGAGATTTTCTATAATGCACGTGACTATACTTCGTAAAGCACTTCGTATTTATTGTAAATACAACTTTTATTCTTACGAATTTGCCTCCTGACATCTGCATTTGTAATGCTCTTGAGCCTGCATCAAGCCCTTATCCAAAAGTCGATTCCCATTTTAACTACGTAGCGCGCACGAGAGGTTCTTGCATTTATCTCCTAAGATTCACAGCCAAAGGTGACTATCCTTTCTAAGATGACAGAGTAAATTTCGATCTTAGTTTTGTGGGTTGTTTCTCTATTCGAAAGCGCAGAACTCAGATCACGTTTTTTTTTTTAGATGACGTTATTTAGTAAGCTAGAATTGGTTAGTTCTTAAAACGAGCGTAATCGATAACTCCAAACAAAATAGAACACGTTTTCTAGAAGCATACCTGTAAACGAAAAAACACGAGTATATATAATAGCACATAAGAATTATGCTCTAAATCTCAAATATTTTTTGTATTTGCGTTACAGCCAACGATGAGTGTCCGGACGCCATGGCCTCGTCGTGTTCCAGCAGTTCCGTCTTACAGGACACCACGTCATCAGCGCAGTTACTGAATCCACACCACTACCTGAACCTTGCAAACGATGTCAACTGTCAGGTACGTATAATTAACTATTACGATAGCGGTAGTTTGCACAGTCGACGATACGAAATATACCTTTTAAATACTATCGACTGATAGCCGGCGAAAAGGTACTGATAGACAATACAAACGAAATTCGCGTTTACGCATGTGGTAGTGACAACCAGTCGGCTGTCAGAGACCAAGGCGACAGGAGAGTGGCAATCAGTTTGGTAGCTCGATTCTTATCACATGTTCGTTGGAGATACCAGTCAGCAGTCAGACTCCATACGTTCACACCTCTTATCACAAAACCAATTTTCTTATTAAAATATTCATTGTATATTTAAAACATCTCGTGTATTTGAATTTACATTAATATGAATTAAATAATTTCTATAATATCTATAACACTGTCTTCCAAAGTACTGGAGAGGGTGAGTAGTGCCTTATGTTCTCATTCCTCGATGAAGGGAAATATCTAGCTGCCCCTCTAATTGGTAAGCGGAAATACCCACAACTAGCTAACGCGGATCTGAAGATTGAATGACAAATAGTATAAGCTGTGCCTTCACTACTTATTACTAAGGAGAGATTAAGAAATCTTGCCCTTGGGGTAAGAAATTGTTCCTAAAGGCGGATCACCCTTTGTTGGTCTACGGCGCAGAATGTGGGTCAGACAGAAATCGGGCTCCACCATCTTCTTACCCTGTGATGTGTTAGTAACATATCCAGAGGACATATTAGTTACTAAGCACTTGCAAGCAAGGTGGTCAGCTTTAGTCTATCCGGGATTGGAACATACCATTTTGGGTTTACTCCTGGCTGAAGATGATAATCCATAACACTAAACATGAAGATATTTTAGAATTTGCCAAGCATTATACAATAACATTTGAAAAAGCGATTAAGTATACTAGTAGAACAGTACAATCGGCTAAGCTGAGACAGTTGCATTAAGTTAATTTTACAAAAATAATGTTTTTTCAGTGATTAAGTTTCTTAACTATTGCTGTAAAATTAAGTAATTTCATCATTACATGTAAACTTGATGAAACAGATTCCTTTGTAAAAAAAGACTAAAGTTTAATAAAGTAATTGTAGATCTTATTCTTTTTTATTAAAAGGAAAATTGTTTTCAAAACAAAAATATTGATTACAGAAATAGAAAGGAAAAACGTTTCTTCGGTTGTGTTATCAGCAGACTATTTGAATATGGAAACGAAAAAAACCAAGTTAAATAAGAAGATGAGGTTTTTGGCTGTTCGGTGGTGAGCGAGTTACTGAAAAAGAAAACAAGAAATTTATGTTCGTACTTTCCTAAATCACTGAAAAAATTAAACTTCTGTTTACTACCAGGGCCGTATTTAAGACTTTCGATGTGTCGAAATTTCCTTGACGTGAGATCGACATCAGGAATTTTTAGCTATAAAATCATAATAATTCTTCTTTCCTTCCCTAAACTAGTAATTTTTATTGTACGTTCATTGTATTAATGGTGATATTTTATATGTAGGGCCTACTTCAAAATGTTTGAAGTATAAATTCAGCCTTAAAATGTTTATCAATTATATATACATATTTTTTTAATATTACAATATTTTCTTTAAAGTTTATGTGGTAAGTAACACTGTTATCTATAGTCAGTATATAGTCAGGTATCTATGTCGAAACAATGGAAACATTTAAGATACAGATAATGGACTTCACTTAAGACTGTAAAAAAATAAAAAAGTTAATATTTCAGAAATATACTTAATATCCAATTAGTATCCTGATACATTCAGATAAATGTTTGAAGACACTTTCTTCTGCATTAATAATGCCTAATTCACTGAATAAATTTGTCTTAGAAAGCCCTTAAACTTTTAAAAGCTTAATAGTATTTAAAAACTTTGTTTGATAATATTCCTCGATACACATACATATAACTTATTAGTAGTGTGAAAGAGGTTTCAGCTAATGTACGAGTAACGTTTGGTGTTTGGTATTACGTTTGATAAAATAGTTTCTGAATGCTTTTAGAATTTCATCGTCTCATCTCATTATCTGTTTCTACTTCTACTATTATGAAACTCCTCCATTGTCCTCTTCCTGACGTATTATTTGAAATCACAATTTCAATAATTAAAAATACTTTTGTTACCTGCTACCCATCTAGTGTTTTTTAAAAGTTATTCCTACGATGCGTTTCAGAACATTGTTTCAATGAAAGACCATTAGAAATTAATATAAAACAACACGTATTGCTCAGCGTATACAAAATTTAGAACATATACCAGCTGTCTGAATCTTAAAGTTTAATAGCATTTGATGAGCGAAAATATCTGACGATGGGACAAATAGATGTTCTGGAACTCGTGATAAGAGTAATATAGAAAAAAAATCACTAGACGGATAGCAGTCATAAAATTTGTTTGTTCATAATTTTGTGATTATTAAGAGTGTTTTTTTTATTTTTATAGGAAAACGGTGGAATTAAACAGGTGTTTTGTGGCCTACAATTGGGCAAATCACCACAAGACTTTTATTTCTTATCGTGGAACTGGCCGCTGATAAGGAAGTGTTGTTTCTGGGGAGTGATGTCGCTGACAGTGGCTTGCGTCTGTGTGATAATCGCCTACATCACCACTCTTCCGTCGCGCTGTGATCCTCCCAGAGCTTGGTATCAGGGCTCCATTATGTACGAAATATTCCCCGCTTCCTTCAGGGACACGAATAAAGATGGTGTCGGCGATATAAAGGGTATCGTATCGAAAATCGATCATCTGGACAAACTCGGTGTTCGCGCCGTTAAATTGAATTCAATATTTCCGTCGGAACATTATCCCGAGCATTATGAAAGAACTGAAAATTTGACTAGAGTGGAGCCGCTGCTGGGAACACTGGACGATTTCAAATTGCTGACTGGTGAACTTCACAAACACAACATCTCTGTAATACTTGATATTCCTTTGTCACCGTATTATAAGAAATTAACTTTTCAGAATATTCACGTAAAAGTTCTAAAAGACCAGCAACAACAACAACAGCAGCAGGAATCTTCAAATACTGTGCATCACGTGATAGTCAACAATCACATACTGAACAGAAATGGTATGAACTCAACGTCGTACTCTTCGGAAGACCAGAGCCAACAAGTGAATCTGGTTGAAGTCTTACAATTCTGGTTGGAGCTGGGAGTCGACGGGTTTTACTTGAAAGGTTTGGAGAGGTTTGTGAACGATGATAAATTCGAAGATCATGTCAAAGCTTGGAGACACATATTGAACGAATACACACGAAAAAGCGACTTCAACAAAATTATGATTTGTTCACAGAACGTGGTGAAGATTTTAGAAAACAACGGCGGCATAATTAATTCCAAACTGAACACAGTGATGGCGTTTTTCGATTTGGTGGACTATCGAATCGAACTTTCCGGTGGCGATTTTAAACAACAAATAGACGCTGTTCAAAAAGGCGTTTTGTTTTCCAAACCAAACTATCCGTGGCCACTGTGGACGGTAGGAGGTGAAGACAGATCACGGTTAGCTTCGAGGGTGGACGCTAGGAACGGATCGCTTGCAGCACTGCTTGTCAACATGATGCTTCCCGGAACGCCTTCAATCTTCTACGGAGATGAAATCGGTCTGGACAATATACACGATCCAGAAGGCGAGGTAACTTTATAATTGTGTACAAAATACAAATTTTTAGTTAAATTTTATTGTTACGTTTCGTTAAGGCACTTAATTATTTACCATATCATAATTAAAAAAAAAAAGTAATAAATACCCCCACTACGAAAAAGTCGGTGTTATTTGAAAGTCGAATTTTCTGCAAGAGGAAAATTTATGAAAAACATCAATAAATTAATTGTCAGACCTTCTTGTAACCTGAGTAATTTACAAATCCCTCTCAAATAATATGCGCAAATTATCTTCGCTTACTGTTTAAAGAACGAAAAGAAAAGAAGACAAAAATCCAAACAGTTCTGTTGGTATAGTAAGCATACAGTCACCTATAACCAAACTAACAAACATATCTGACCACGATTCCGTTTTCCTTGCACTCCTGTAATAATTTTATTTAGTTTTGATTGTAATCATATTTATGAGCTCTTTATTAATTAAAACGATACCAAATTTGATACATTTCCTAAATTTTACACAATATAGTGTCTGCCGAATTGTCTTTTTTCTTTTAATATTCGTACCCTCGTTGACACTGCCAGATTCAAAAGGAGTAATTATCAAAATTTACTCAGCCGTTCTAACAGTCTTTCTAGATCGGTGACTGCGCCAAACTCGCCAAAACATTACCCCTACATTCCAAGCAGGTAAACTCCTCAACAATCTCTGCGCTACTGCTTTAAATACTCTACTTTTCTACGTGTCTTGTCTTGTTCTTGATTCCATAGCTCCTGTTTTATCCTTGTTACTTTCATTCCCATTGACGGTGCTTTACTTTCAATTTCTTCTTCTTCCATATCACGGCATTAGGCTCTTTGACCTCTTTTGCCCTCTAGATATTATATGACCATTTCTTTTGCGGTTTTCTAAGTTTTGATTCTTCGTTGGTTTGTATTTGTAAGCCTGATAACGCTATTCTACGCTTTTCCATTCTGTCTAGATGATCCAGTTACGTCGAGCTGTTATTGTCGATTTTTTGTTTGCTGAGAGAATAGGCCTATGTCCAAATCAAGCCTTTACTAATATGACTTGCTTTCGCGTAAATTTTTAATTTATCTTAATAAATAAAGAGAGATATTAATTTATACTAAGAGAGATTATTAATTTTACTATTTTTTTCATAATGGTGTTGTTACTTATTTTGATCTTTACTGTTTATTTCAATAATTTTTGACAAATAAAGTGTAGTAAAATATTCTGCAGTTGACAGAGATTTCTGTTTCAGAGAGAAGATATCATCCACCTTCATCAGTTGTCACCGATGAAATGGACGGATAACGGATTCACTCAGCCGGGAGTGTTACCGTGGCTGCCCAGCGCAGACTCCCGCTCTCCCAAGAACTCACTGACAGTGATTTCAGAAATGTCGAGTTTCCGAGACGTCACGCCCAGCGTGTACATGCACGCCGTCTGGAAGGAAGGCGCCCTCATACCGAACTGTGCTATACGGTTTGTATATTAGCAATCAATCAATCATGTTGTACCCTGCCATTCCGTAACAAGACCTTACTTGACAGAATTCATGTCGTCCTCCAATCTCAATGTGACTCACATTGCAACCTTCCCTTCTTCTCTTCCTCAAACAACTCATTATTACCGTGACTGCCTTCTCGCCTCACTCAATTCTCCATTCAATTCACCTTCCTTCTTGTATGCTTTAGAATCTGTCTGTTCTCATTAGACTTTTTTAGCATTTCCTCGTTCCTTACTTAAGGAGTTCACAGAAATGACTTATGTAAAATATATTAATCGGTACAAACAGTACCATCACATTAGGTCATCATATTAGGACCCCTATATTAGACTTAAAATTAGACTCACAAATCTGCACTTACCCATACAAATCTGTCTGTGGTAAATTAATTATAGTTAGTATAAAGCTTTGTGATATTAGTACTTTTGCCTTTTTTTGTCTTTCATATTTTTTCTACCATATTCCAAGTTTATATTACTATTAACACCACCACCACCATATAACCTTTTCAAAATGTACATTTTGAAAATTTTTATGACTTATTTATCAAAATGTGTGGCTTAATTTGATTTTTATGTGTGAGATTTGATATAGGGATTTAGATATTTATATTTATATTTTAATATTATTTTGTCGGATCTATAGAAACAATAAGGACACTATATGTTTTGTATACCATAAATTCTGTTATATTTTGTTTAGGTTAAGTTTATTGAAAATTTTATTGAAAATATTATTAAAAAAACATTAATATTTTATAATTTTTTAGCGATTTGAAATTTTTTGAAATTTTAAAGTTTAGATTACTGTAATAAATAAATGTTATACATTGTTTAACTTTTCTATGTAAATGTGTGATGATTGTTTTATTAAATTCAATAAAATGAATAAATTAATTATACTATGCACTATTTTTATTAAAAAAATTTGTCGTTAAATTTTATTTTTGTATTTCTGATGGTGGTAGTTATGACATAATTTCATTTTATTATACTTGCTAGATACTATATGTGTATGTTAGAATTATTTAAACAAAAATCTTATTGCAAGGAAAATTTAATGCAAATTATTAACATAAGTATTTTGAATGCATAGGTTTTGTGTAGCCTCTAGCTACCTATATGGTTTTGTTTAGCGTCTAATGATGTATGTGTTGTCATTTAAAATTTTAATCTAGTTGCTACTTGTTTGGACCTTGTATTGCAGGTACACTGATAAGGATCTGCTAGTGGTGGAGAGGTCGTACCCACGGAGACATTCGTACGTGATAGTAGCCAATCTAGGCAGCAAAGCTGTGCACAAAGATCTGTCGTCAATATATTATAGAGGCACTGTTATTCTGGAAACAAATTATTCGAGACAACATATTGGCAGATACATAACGTTCCAGTCGCTGGTCCTAAATCCTGGAGAAGCTGTTGTCGTCAAACTGGACAAATGATAGACTAATTGCTTTACAATCCGACCGCTGTAACGTTTTTTGTGCCGAAGAGGAGAAACGAAATGTATGGCTTTTGTATGTCAAGAAAGAAGATGGCGACCAAGGAAAGGTGCTGAAGATGATTTGAACAAAACATTCTGCCTTGTTCATTGAACAAGATTATATACGGTTGTTGGTGATTAGGTAAAAATTACGCTCCCACATCGAGACACTCTCTCGCACAATCTTGGACAAGTGAAAAAGTCAAATCTAACTTTTCACCCAATTCTTTAGGAAGTTTTTTTCGGTATCGTCTCCTATAATTTTATTTTTTAGTGTTGACGTTTTGGTCACAAGAAGTTACCGGGAATATTCAGAACAAAACTTACCCAAATGTTGAAGCTCTGTATGCAATTGCTAGGCTTACACTTACCCAAATGTTGAAGCTATGTATGCAATTGCTAGGCTTACACTTACCCAAATGTTGAAGCTATGTATGCAATTGCTAGGCTTTCACGGCCGCTGTCAACATTGTTAGAATTATTAGGCCGTGGTCTACTGTTGTTAAACAGTGTTTGGCCATCTTCAGTGTCGGAGAAACGATTGGCAAGGTGTCTGCCAATTCACTCTAGTACTGAGGTAGAGACTAGTCACTGAAGATGGCCTCCGATGGTGGCGCCGAAACGTTTGTCTTTAACAACAGTAGCCCACGGCCTAACAGGCCGGCTAATAACGTTGAAGCTCTTTGACCACAGCTACCCGCTGCAACCTGCTATGGTCAAAATATAGGAAACATCAGGAAATACTGAAATAAATTCCTCCCAAGTATAATTGTATATCTATATGTGCGTGTATTTATATATGCTTGCATTCAAACACATGGTGTGTGTGTGTGTGTGTGTGTGTGTTTAGTGGATTGGTCTATATAAGACTGTACAGGAACAGTAATCAAAACAATTGTGTGATACTTGTTTAAAACTAAAGACTTATGTGTGGCCACACTTATCTTCTTCTTGACTTCAAGGATTGGACCCTAGTTGACTTGTTCCAGAATACGTCTCTTTTCAGTCTATCAACATGACTGTTCAATAGTAAGACCTACATAAAGTTAGTAATTAAACAAGTACATAGATTAATATAGAATATAGAACTTTCACTTGTGAAACTTACTTGTTTTTTCTTCCCGTACGCGTTTCGGATTTGTTTGAGACAGACTGCTGACAAAGACGCGCATCACGCCGAAACGCGTACGGGAAGAAAAAACAAGTAAGTTTCACAAGTGAAAGTTCTATATTCTATATTAATTTAGTACTGTGAAAAAAGAAGATGAACAATCAAAGCAACTATAAGTACATAGAGTTACAGCTACTACAGTATTTCTGTAATAAAAGTGTACATACAATTCACTGCACACACACACACACACACACACACACACACACACACACACACACACACACACACACACACACACACACACACACACACACACACACACACACACACACACACACACACACACACACACACACACACACACACACACACACACACACACACACACACACACACACACACACACACACACACACACACACACACACACACACACACACACACACACACACACACACACACACACACACACACACACACACACACACACACACACGCACGCACGCACGCACGCACGCACGCACACGCACATCTTTTCTACTCATTTTCTTCTTCCTATGCACACAGATTAGCAGATATTATTGATGCTTGTATACTTAAATTGTGTTCATTTCTGTGGCCACTACGTACCACTACAGAATATTAACGCACATACGTTATTATTTGTGTGTGTTATGTAATTCCTAGAAGATAAACCCACCACTGACAACAGTGTTTCTCAAACTGTGATCTGTAGACCGCCTGTGGTTTGCGGAATTGTACCCAGTAGTCAGCGTACTGTAGGCTATATTTAAAATAATTATTTTTTTAAATTTATTCTCAAATACCATGGAGAGTCGTGGTACCAAAGCCAGTAAGGTACGGAGTAATAGTTTACTATCCTCTACCTATCCTCTGGCAACCACGAAACATGCAAAAACCGCATTTTTTGTGTTTCCTCGTACACTACAGGTGTAAGCTAGGTGCGCACGGGGAAAATTCGCATTTCTTGTTTACAATTTGTAAAAAATTGAATTATTGGCTTTAGCAATACAGCAGTAACTTAATATCTTTACAGTCTTAGTTGACTTCAATGTAGAATGGCATTTAAAAAAAAACAATTGTGTTAAGAGTCAGTTCTGTTGCTTAAAGGGAGTTTAGTAACCCGCAACGAGCGGTCCTTGAATTTGTGGTATGTAAAAAGAAATTTTTTAGTACATTGATTTAAGTTTGTTCAAAGTAAATATACACTTTTGTACATGTATTACATTATATGAAATGTAAAAAACATTTACTAACAAGCATTATACGGGAGTTTTGACTATATCAATTCTTAAAAATGAATTTTGCAATTATTTTGAAAAAATTGCTTGTTATTTCAGCCACACCTTTTTTATACCTGTAGTACGCATAAAAATGCGAAGAACGCCGTTTTTTGCAATTATCGTGGCTGTCAATAAATGAAACTATATTATACCATAACTTGGGTGTTTTAACTTCACAATCTTTGTTAATTTATTGTAATAAAAAAAAGAACTTTTGTGCACAACGTTTTCAATTTATGTGTTGAACAATAAAAAGAATAGAATGAACTGAGAATTTTTAATAATTTATTAAATGTAGTTGTTAGATAGAAGATAAAGAAATGGACATACATAAAAATTTTATTTTAATTTTCAACAAATTTTAAGATTATGATTTTTACTTATAAAGCAGTGTTTTGCAAACGCAATTTTATGCATGTGTATGTTACGTAATTTGACAGCTGATATTATATTTTTTATTATAAGTCCTGTTTGTTACTAATATTTTTCTGTAAACCTTATGTAACAGTCTTGAACAAAAATATCAAATCTTGTTATATACATATATGTAATTAATTATAATTGTGTATGTTATTAATTATTTATTATTAATCAACAAATACTAAGTAAGTGTTGTACTTGTACGTATTACAAGTGGTTACTAAGCAAGATGTAACATCGTCGGGACAACTATTTCAACTGGGAGGTATACGGGAGTGGGCCACTAGGGAAAGGTTTGAGACACACTGATGTGTGAACTCTCACTCGTTTGACCACTGCCAGGTTTCTGCAATAGGCCTAGAGTCGCAGAATTGATGTAACAGTAACAGTGAAAGATGCACACTGTATAAATATCACAGTTTGACTAGCACACAATATAAATGTAAGATATTGATATTTATTGTATAATACAAATTGCACGTTCACAGTAATTTCGATTTAGGTAAAAGTCACTAACAGTTACAGTGAATGTGTTTCATCAATTAACAAGACACAATTTATAATATTTATACCCATAGTTTGAAATGAAACGATTAATTTTGTTATGTATATGTAATTTTTTGGTTATGGAAACTAAAACTCTTGAAGCACAAATTAGTAACTATTTGTAAAATTAATATACATTCATAAAAACCTGAAAGGGCACTAAAGGGCAAGAAATGTGTAAACCAGTATTGTACGATTTTAGTTAATATCTTTGATTTCCTTATGTAATTCTCTAAATCTTTATTACCCTTTAGATTGCTTTGTTTTTATAATAACTGCTGTGTTTATAAAATACTTTAAAATAATCTGAAATCTGATGATAGGAGATGAAATTTCTGAGGTCCGTAAAGTGTACTAGGGAAGGCAGAATTATAAATATACGAGAAGACTTGGGTTTATAACCAATGGCCAAAACTGGGAAGGGACATGAGGAAAACTGGAAAGTTCATGTTGGAAGAACGTCTGCTGGCTGGGAAGAATTCCGAAGCTGGATACAAACTATTGGCCAAAAGGAAAGAAAGTATCGGTTGGCCCAGGACGAGATGGTGAAGCCGGAACAGGCCGTAAGGCCTAAGTCTGGGAGAACCGAAGAAGAGAGATCGTCCTTTGTATCTTGTATTTCTGTAACAATGTCGAAGGTTTCTGAGTCTCAGTGAAGGATAAAATATCCTTCCATACTGAGTAGTATATTGTTGCTTCATTCCTTGTTTCTCTATTACTTCAGGCAAACTCTTTGTTTTCTTGTTTCTGAATCTCAGTGAAGGATGAAATATTCTTCCATACTGAGTAGTATATTGTTGCTTCATTCTTTATTTCTCTATTGCTTTAGGCAAACTCTTTGTTTTTTTTCTTTGTTGTCTATATTTCCTTTTCGTCTATTTCCTTTGTATAATGTAATTTTTGGTTCATCTTCTAAGACTAGTCTGTTATACGAGTGTAATTTTTTTCTAACAAAATTAAAATAGTTAGAAAGTTAAGTTTCCGCAAAACTTCTTATTACAAACTTCTATTTCCACAATACAATCATGTGCATCGTTAAAAAACAAACACACGTAACGTTTAAACCACTTTTATTGAGTATGACGGAGCATGACACAGTCATCAGTTTAAACCAGGAAATATTCAAACAAGTTCTACTTAAATACAAAATATTTAGTATTGTATTTATCAAGTCCGTATATTGACTTGGCTGATGATGGCACTTCAGAAACATATGTACCGAGAACTTACGTAATAAAAGAAGTTAGACAATATCACTTTTAATATTTTATCGTCAATATTTTAAGTAGTAATCAACTTAAACCAATTTTTTTTTTATCAAACCGATTCATTACTTTTGATATCGTATCTGACCTTGTAGGTACCTTGTGTCTAGAAACTGCAGCAACTCTTCTGGTCTCTTATCGTCGTCTGGTGTGATGCAGTCCTCCTGTCATCCCTGTCCCTGTCAAGTCTCTTCGTCTTATCATGACTCCTACAAACCAGACCAGTGATGAAGAGGGAGAGAGAGAGAGAGAGAGAGAGAGAGAGAGAGAGAGAGAGAGAGAGAAGGCATAGTCATCTGTAGCTGACCAACCAGAAGTGTTCTGACCTTCTATAAAATTTATACACGTTTTGCGGAAAATTTTACTTTTATGTGCAGCCTATGTGAGTTACTGTGACAGAAGAATCACGATAGATTTTCACATACAATTATTTAAAATTTTGACTAGTTAAATTATTAAACCTTGTCAAATCTGTTATAAGTTATTTATTTATAATAAGCATTGTAATGGATATTTCTGATTTTGTCATTTCGGGTAAAACCATGTCTGATTTGTTGACCAACATAAACATATAATGATATCATCATGACGTTTTGGCTTAATGGTGTGACTGACAAAGTGCGATGTGTGTGTATACTTTAATTTAGAGAAATTTTGAAACAACTTTACTTCACCAACCATAGATAATAATCTGAAGGTAATTACTAATAGTTACTAATAATTAATAATTATTAATTACTAATAGTCAAGTAATAACGGTAAGTAACAGGTAGTAATAGTAGGTAATTTAGCAATATTACGTTTCGTGCTGGTGACATTGGTGAGCCTTGTGTTTAATTATTTTTAATTTAACATTTTCAAATTACCATCAACTTGCAAGAAATATCACGTATTCCATTTATAAAACATTATGTTTCTGCAATCGATACGAGGTTAGTGTGACGACTTAAAAAAAGAAATCACTTCTAAACAGTGTAAAGACGAAGATATAGGAGTGCTAAATTTTAAAGGAGAGCAGGTCTGTGCAGAGGAACAGAGGAACATATCATAAAGGTACATTTGATAATTATAAATGGAATTAAGAAAAACTAATGGAGGCACTCTTAGTTGTAAGTTAACTGGCGATTTAGGTTAGATAAATCACATGCTTTTGAATGCAATGTTTTTATAATTTTTTATTTTAATTCATACATACATACATATATATATATATATATATATATATATATATACTTATATTGTAAGCGAAACATTTGATTGAAATTCAAACAAACCTCTGAAGATACAGAATAATTTCTGTGAAACGTGTCAGGTGAAAATAAACCTACTTGCAGTGTATTTATTCGAAGATATTACATATATACAGCTAAACACTTAAAATAGATATTTTGTTTCTAGTTGGTTTCTATACTAGTATAATATACTAACGGTAATAGAATATAGTGGCAAATAGTTGACTTGTACCAGTTAGTAGGTTAATCCATTACATGCCATGTGTGACAGTTGCTTTATGAGTCAGCTGCTTTTAAAAATATCATCATCTATCTGTCCAGGATTAGGCAGGTTGCCTGTTCCGGCTTCACCATCCCTGTCTCGATCTGCCAACATTTCTTCTTCCGGTTGGCTTATAATTCAGGATTTTTCTGGAATTTTTTTGGAGACACGCGCATAACATGCTCTTTCCATACTTTTTCATAGTTTTTCACTGGTTCCGTTACTGGTTGTACTTTTAATTATTTATATGATCTAATCTTATACAACCTTTTACGGATTTATAAAAATATAAAGACAACAATTTTAGCAAAATTAGGCAGGTATTTGTTCACAAAAAGCCTGCTTATTGTAGTTTCACTTTCTAACGGTATTTTCTTTTATTGCAGTTGGCGTTTTCTTAACAGAAATTGTATTTAATAGGTGAACCCAGTTTTTCAAACGATTTGAAGTTATTTTTAAAGAGCTGAATTACTATCACTGCACAGGTTGGGTTTAGAGGTAATTTATTTTGGGGTAGGGAGAGACTCAGATTGAAGTAGCAAGGAGCTAAGTCGAACGTTTGTTTCTAGAGTAGTTGAACATAAATATGAAATTGGCTTACCTTTTTCTACACCCAATAATTAGCGAATCATAGAATCAAATTATTTGTGGTATGTATTAAAGGAGATGAATAAAGGATACAAACGCAACCATTTTACATCAAGCCTTTGTAATGCAACCAACATTGTTATTTCTTCGAAAACTGTCAATAGAAAGTTAGGCATATTTGATACAGGCCTACAGACAAGGAAGCTGCAAAATGCTCAGCATCACGCAGGAACGTCGCCTAGTCCGTGGCAGTTCACAGTGGCCCAACCATTATTCAGCTCACTATCCTATCACAAATGGCCAACAATTTACACTTAACTATTTACGAAGATTTCAATTTGTGCTTGCCCTAGTAAAGGGTTTTGAATGTGCTGTGTGCAAGATCATTTTTTGTTGAAGGGTCTGTTACAATATAAGGCGGAAAAGAGGACACACAAAACTTGTTGCGTTCATTAGTTAGGTTAGGTAAGGCTAAATATTAAAAACTCAATAATATGTGAACTGTAATAAACAATTTTCTGCACAACCATATGTTGAAGAAGACAACCCTTGTAATCAAAGTGCGTACACACGGAGCAGAAATTGAGGGTATTTTCAGTTTGTTTATTTAGTAAAAATATAGCCAGAATGCTTTGCATGGCCCCTCTAACTGTTATCAAGTTGAACATGCCTGAGATTACATGGGAAGGTGTCTTTTGAAGGTTGACTACCCTCTACAGAACCTTTAGCAGATTAAAATGTTTTGACACGAGTGTTGCATAATATGCCAGAACAAATTTTCAGAGAAACAATAACAGCCTGCCAGGGAGATGCTGCCGAACAAATCTTAGATCAAGAGTAAAGTCAAAATATTCTAAAAAAATGACAAGTGTTAAGAATTTTGTGTGAATGATTTTTGTGTACTGTAAGAAGCCACTGTCTTAAAAAAAATACATAGAAAAATATCTTGATAAATACCATTTAAACCTAATATCACGTTTAAACAATCAATATTATACATATAATATTGTTTATATAAATGAAATAGTCAATAGCTGCTAATTGTTTCAGAATAAACAATCACTATTTTAATAGCCACTTAAATTGTTTAGCTTGTATATACATATACACAGATATTAAAAATTAGGTTGGGTGTTTATTTCAACGATTTGGTACTGTCGCAGCAGCACCTTTGCTACCGAGGAAGGAATGTGGTGACGTATGCAATTTCACTGCACGCACCACTATAATACTACACATTTAAAATACGTTTAACACAGTTTCGGTGTGCCGTGTTTGTCTTTCACACGGTATTTCTTGCAGCGAATAATAAAAAACACACTTTAACAAAATATTCAATAAATTATACTGACATATAATGTACGAACGCTCGATCTAATACGCACACAAAATTACAACTAAACACGTCTTCTGAACGTCTGAACACTGTTTTCAGAACCAGTAGTACCCCACCAATACAAGAACGCACTATCATTTAGTAGACCCCCCGCTCCTCAGGTGTCTCGGCAGCAAAACTGGTGCGCGTACAATAATTAGATTTAAATTGGAGCATTCTACTAGCTATTTTGCTACTAGATAACAGCAACAGTGTTCCCTGGTTGGTAGAGTAAAGCTGAATCTATAGTCGATTTTTTCACTTGCTACATGGTTCAGCTTAAAAATATATATTTCAGAAATATGCAGCTGATACAAAAACAAAAACAACTTACAGACAAATACACAAATACATGCGCGCATATTGTAAGGGTACATATCTTCAACATACATTTATGAAGCAACATGATAAGAATAAAATACTAAATGATTAACACTATGAATTAAAAGGGATGAGTCAGAGATAAAGGAATGGGTAGTTAACATAATTATGCGATCAAACAGATAAAGGTAATAATATAAGTAACCTCTAATAAGAGAAATGTAGCAAGCAACGAAACAAAACTTGAAAAAACGATAGTACAATGCGATTTAACCAAAATAACCCAATAGATATGGTAAGTGAGTAGGTAGAACAAGCCCCAACACCAGTGACAGGATATATAAAGACAAATAAAATAATCAAAGGTAGACAAACAATACCAGAACACAAATAATAAAGCAAAAAATAGTAACCAGTATTATATAGAGTATGTAAACAAAAAGTACACTACCAATAGTAATTAAGGGAAAACATTTGTTAATAGAATGTATGTATTATTAATAACCCTATAGTGAGAGAAAAAGTAAAACATAAAATATAGAACAAAAAAATGACTATAAAACTGTGTTTTAAAATCCGATCGAAGAGTGAGAGATAGGTAGGAAGTGGTAACAATAAACAGTGAAGTGGTGATAATGTTAAAATAAACAACTTATAATTTTAAGGAAAAGAATAGTGACCCAGTGTAACAAACAAAAACCATAACCAAATGGTGAATAAGAAAATAAGTGAATTGTGTTAAACTGTAAGAAACAGCGTAGGTGTGAGGGTAAGAAAATATAAAAACATATTCTATTACCAAAGGAATAACTAGAAAGTTTATCTATATAGAATAGAGGGTATCAATACAATACTCACAAAATTGTTATGTTATTAAGTAAATGAAAGTAATTTGTTTGTTTGATGTTTAAAGGAGTGTAAACCCAGAAGGCAGAAGTTTACAATAATATGTTTGTATTTATATATAAGTAAGGAAGGTATAAGGAGATGAATAGTATGGACATTTTGAATAATGACATACAATATAATAATTGTGTTTAAAAAAGAAGAAGTTAGTTCTATGTTATGAATAGTATGAACATTTTAATTAATGACATAGAAGATAATAATTGTATTTTTTTAATAAGAAGGAGTTATTTCTATGTTATGAAGAGTGTGAACATTTTAATTAATGACATACAAGATAATAATTGTATTTTAATAAGAAAGGATATGGCTGAACAATATAAAGACCATCAAGTTATTTATATGTTATGTTTTGTTAATAGATTTAAGTTTAATAGGTATGTGAAAAATGGGAGTAGGAGTAAAACTAATAATGACATAGAAAGTAACAAACAACAAATTAATAAATATAAATAGAAAGTAAAATATCAGATAGGAAATAATTTGGTAAAAATATAATAACATGAACAAATTGTAAAAACAGTTCAATGTATTTCAAAAGCCAATAAGCACGAATGCAAATAAGCAAACCATATGTGCTTAGTAAATAATGTTTAAATAGAGCAAATTAAGAAATTCTAAGATGTTACAGTTTAGGCCTATCAATACAGCCTAAGCTGTATAAGTTCAGAAAACCAATAATAAACAATTGAATACTATAATTGAATGATATGACCAAATAAATTATGTAATTACAATTAAATAACCAGAATAACATGTCAGAATTGTGATAAATAGTATAAATAAGTGAAATATGTATTAAAATAGAATTATCCATTTTGTACAAAAACATTAGTACAGGGCCTAGACCAGCCTTATGAGATGTCAAATTGATCATTGAAAGAAAATAGGAACATCTTTGTTAATATTTCAAGCATTGGAAATATCCCCAAGGAAATATAGTCATTATAAAATATTTATTCATTTTTGAACAGAAAACCAATCAAGGATTTATAACAATAGTTTCAAATGTACTTAACCAGAGTCAAGACGGTTACCATAAAAACAGAACGTTATTATAATTTTGACCGTTAGGTAACGAGATTCCATTATTAACAATTCAGGGGTATAGACGCTATACTAATGCGGACCTTTTAAAAAGCAAATAAGTAAGAAGATCAAAAAGAAATGAAACCAAATTGAATACCCGAAGCAAACAAGAGTTCCAGCAACACCAGGAGGAAGAATAAACGAAGTTACAAAGTCAATAAATAACTAAAAATTGTAATAAAAGAAACAGACGCCAACGAAGACGACAACCCTATCTTTGAGATAAGATGAATGCATTAACAACAGCGAAGAAACCATTGATGATCGATAACACTAACACCGTGCTTGTGTTAAGTATAAATTAAATTATAATTAATTAAAAAAACTAAAACTGATCTACTTTTCTAACAATAGAAAACTCTCACTATGAACTTGGAACTCTCACCTATTTCTTTCAAAGATTAATAAAAAATATTTATGAATACCTGAAGTAACTACAAGATAACCTATGTATAAAACGATAACACTGACACACACTTTTAACACCACAGAGTTGAATTTAATGTAAACCTCTTTCATAATTAAGTACCACAATTGTAAGGTGGTGTACTTTATTTAAACATCTTGTTCTAAACTTTTTTTCGTACTCAAAAGAATTCATTGGCAATTTAATTTGTATAAATAAGAAGACACGGCGACCATTACGTCGTCAACTAACTTGTGCTGCCACCCTGCTCTCTGCTGAGTAAAAAATTAATTTATTGCCGAGGCTAAAAGTTATTATAATAATCTCAATTGTACAATAATTATTGAAAATTAATGAGCTATCAAGCCAAATAAATAAGTATGAATCTTTACTAGCTGTCCTGTAATTATTTCAATGTATTATGTATGTTGTGTTCTGTAGCAGTGAATAGAATCATTAGACCAAATTTTATGTTGGCAACACGTCCCCCCAGACTAGCGAAATTCGAGTTCCCGCCAGTCTGCGAGTAATTCGAATTATTCATCACAGTACCGTAAACAAACAAACTAATATTGAATCTTTTAATTGTTTTTTTCTGGAAAACAATTTGGCGCCTATCGGGAAGAAAAAACCAGTGAGTAAGGACAGGAAAGGACTAACAGAAGTTATACCAACAACAGTGGGACTTTTAATATTAATACAACAATACAGGAGAAAGGGGCTTTATTAACAATATTCACAAATAACTTTTGAAACTGTATAATAATTTTTCATTAAATTATTGACTTGTTATTTTAATTGTTGTCTTTATTCATATCCATGTTTCTCTTCTTCCCCTTTTGCAATTTCTACCTGGGCATTGCTGGACGGTGAAGTTTAAGAGCTGTCCTGTTTCTGTTTACAACTCCTGTGTTCTTAGAAACGTGTTTCTCCACAGAGTTGATCCAAAAATCTCTTTATTTTGACTTTTTGTAGCATTGTTTTCATTCAAATTTATTTCAATTATGATAGCCATATAGGTATTGTGCCACATCATCATCATCATCATCATCATCATCATCATCATCATACCAAATGCGGTACGACCCACCAATGAGTCCTTGCTTCCTGAAGGATTCTCCGCCAGTTTGGTCGACACCGTGCCGCCTTTCTCCAGTCCCACGTTCCTAGCAGACTCTCAGTATCCTAATTTACACCGCTTGTCCAGCGGAAACTTGGTCGACCGATTCGCCTGGTTTCACACTATTGCTCCGACATTAACATCCTGAAATAACATTGTAATTCATGTGGGCAATTTTTCCGGCCCAGCGAAACGTACGAATTGAATAATTTATGTAAAATTTGGCTCTTGGCAGAGACAGAATATAACCTCTTCATTAGAGTTATAACGGAGGGAACCCAAAATAATTGGTTCTGCCAATTATTTCAGGCTGCCTTATTCGAGACGAGCTGAAATTTAAATCAGAACAACACACAGTAAGACATACAAGGAATCAGGGAAGGTGAAACTGTTGATTTATATACTCAGTAAATGTGTGTAACAAGAAGACTTGCTTTATTAAACATTTGAAATATAACATTTACTCCAAAGAACAGATTCCATGACGTTATTAATTAAATTAGTAAAATTAAGTGAAATGCTTTATTTAGAATATGGGATCACAACAAATTTATCTAGCTATACCCCCGGATCCGGGTAACCATTGGTATTTAGTCTCTAATCTTTTAATTATATTTAATTCAAAATTTTATCTTGCAAGACTTTTACCTTTTTGCTTCATATATCTTCTATTAGAAGAATGGTATTAATAACAATACGTTACGTTAATATCTAAATTGTTACAATTGAATGATATTGAATAGTTACAATTAAGTTCTCAAATTTAAGTTTTTATATTCTTATAAAAATCAATCGTCTCTGTAAGTCTCTTAAATAGAGTATTGTGTTACAAAAATATTATCATTATTCCTCGATAGACGTGCTATCGAGTCACCTCTATTTTTGGATGTAGTAATCGCCTCCATGTGGTTCCGTCTTGGGAGTCCTAAAACGTCGCCCTCGTCTTGGTCTGGTCTCTGTTGTTCATGGCTTAATACGTCTGCAGGATAGGTAGAGTCTTCTACACAGATACTCGTTGAATCTCAGATGTCTCGAACTGCATCATCGGTAGGGTATACTAGAGTTCTCATTTAGATGGTCCATGACCACAGGTCAGATGTTGAAAAGATTCGTTCATCGGTGAAGATTGCAGTCATCGTTTTTTCTTTATTAACACTCGTCGTTTGTAGTTACATCTTTCTTCTTGTTACAAAGTTTTTGGAATTTTATTTTTGTTAACGTTACATGTTACACTTTTTGTAACGGTTAGTAAAATACAAAATAATAATTAATTAATCCACACTAACAACAAATTGTATAACTTTTGAACAGAGCATTTTGCTCGTGCGTCTGCACAGCTGGGCGTCGTCATCGCAAGAGAGCGCTACCCTCGTACATGACGAGAGAGAGTGGGGTGTTTATTCCGCGAGCATATATAGTTCCTGTTTTCTCTTTAAATAAACTTTTTATTTATACAAACTATCGCTAGATAAAAATACATCATTTAAATTAATTGGTTTAGTTACTATCTGTGTCTACAGATACTTTAATTATTAACATTAGTTTACTCTATTATTTTTTAATTACAGTAGACTCGGAAAACAGGTCGAGACCGGTATCAACAGGTAGGCGCTTGATAGCAAGCAAAGGGTTAAATACGAACATAATAATTATTTACAATATGCTTTTTCTTTATGGATACTTTGCCCTTATTAATTACTTCTTCCATTCACACTTAGTACCTACATGTTTTTATTATTATTATTGTGAGATTTAAATGGTTAATTGTACGCAACCTTAATTAATTAAATTTTTTTTTTTATTTGTGTAAATGTCACAATTTAAATCGTCACAAGAATAGTTCTTGAATGTGTCTCCAACTTCATGTCTTGCATCCTAATAGTAGGCCATAGATCCTTTTGTACATCCTTCTTTCAAATAATAGAAGACCAATTCATCTGACGTCGAGATTGTCCAAGTTACAGAGCCGTACATCAATATTGGTTTAATCAGAGGCTTGTGCAGCTTCATTTTAGAATCATCAGCCTGCTTTCAAGTGCTTTTGTAGCCTAAATTAGAACTGGTTAGCTGATAATATTCGTTTGAAGGATTCATTGTTCGTGTTCATCTGCGAGACTAGCGATACACAGACTCGTTCTCCCATTAAACTTTATAACAACTTATCTCTTCAACAACTTACAGCACGTCTATCCGCAAGTACTTCTCTTTGAATGTACTTGGTTTTGTCCTGATTTATCTTGGTTCCCGTAACCTGACAAATGATTTTAGGGTTACAAAAGCGTCTTTCAAATAAATGTCGGTAGGTGTTATCAGCTCAGGGTAACATCCGAAATATTCTATTAAATACGGTTGGTTGTATTCGAATTCTCGACTCTTCATTCTCGAGTCTCGACTCTTCATCTTCATTTCTCGACGCTTCATTACTTTTGTTATACCAGGTTAAATAGAAATTATTCTAGGGAATCGTCTAGTTTTCTTACTGAAATAGAACGGGTGAGACTATCCCCTTGGATTCGAATTTGCAGCTTGATAGACAGGTATAGAGTACACTGACGTTCCTATCCTGAGTCCATTAAATGTTTAGGCCTTTGGTATTTTGATAGTTTTTCCAGAAGACCTATCTTCCTATGTCTATTTCTAGTGTCATATATCTCGTCTACCGGACGTTTATCACCCTTTCAAACTCCATCTTTTCAGGTAATTTTTGGTTTTCCACGAGATTTGCATTGTATTAACACTTATCCCATTACTTTCTTCTGGGGACTTTGCAGTAGATACGTCGGACGAGGCTATACCAGGCAATTAATAGGATTTAATAGGCTTGTTTCAGGTTAGAGGTTAAGAATAATCTGTGAAACTTACCAAGTGTTTGTGTGTTTTTAAAAACCGTTGTTATACCAGGTAAGTTGTGTGTTGTATGTATTTCGGTATTGTTGCTTCCGTTTACTGTCTATTTCATTAGGGATTATATCTCGTTTACACAAATGTACGTATTATCCTAGTATTGATAATACACTTTCGTTACGTCAGCATTTCTTTTGTTTTATCTGGCGAGTCTGTTGTTTAGTCTATACGAACTTAACTGCTTTCCGATCACGACGGTTTGTTGAAAATCGCATTTTTGATTTAAACGAATTTTGGAAATAACAGAGAAAAACTGTTTCTAGACACTTAGACCTTAGACGTTAAAAGTTAGACGTTAAAATGACAATCTACTCTGCGTAATCACGCATTGATGGGCACGCGCATGGTCACACACGTGAACAAAGATCGTGAAGCACGACACGTTTCCTTGACATTAAGGTTATCAGGGTGTAGGGACGATAGTATCATGCATACGGTCCGTCTTGATCATTACCTGACTTGCATTTTCTGACACTTCACAAACGGATAACGAGTGATTATCTTATACTTTAACACGAACACCATCCTTTTGGTGTTTAACAGAAACGTTTATTTTTCTTCAGTCAGTTAGTTTGTATAATACTCCCGGATCAGGTCTACAGCAGAGTATAAAGTAAGAAACTTCAGAGTAGTGGTGACAAACATGCCAATAAATGACTCCTTAAATGGCTCACGCTAACATGGGAAACGAATTTTTCCTGAATCTTGTAACTTGTGAAACGTTTAATGGATTTATAAAACATTTCAAATCCTTCCTTGTTACATAAAATCAGGTCTATATCAGAAACAAGAAAACTGGACTGCAAAATGATATTTGAAGAAAGTCCTCTTGCTTTTGACTGATTTTAGTAATTTTATACTATATTTGAAATTTTAATACGATATCTAAATGCAACACTGTCAAGCCTAAAGGCAAAAACTACCCCACTACAAGTGCTAAAATAGTGTTACTAAGTAGTTTATCCATAACATAATTATAACATCATCGTAAGGGTTTCAAAATATTTAATAAAAACTTTAAAAATATTACAAGAAAATCTATTACAGAATGCTTAAAGACAATAGTTTTTAGATTACTTTCAGTAGATACTTAATAATACATTCCAATATATACTAATGTCTGCCTGTATACCCATAATTCACACACACACACACACACACACACACACACACACACACACACACACACACACACACACACACACACACACACACACACACACACACACACACACACACACACACACACACACACACACACACACACACACACACACACACACACACACACACACACACACACACACACACACACACACACACACACACACACACACACACACACACACACACACACACACACACACACACACACACACACACACACACACACACACACACACACACACACACACACACACACACACACACACACACACACACACACACACACACACACACACACACACACACACACACACACACACACACACACACACACACACACACACTTATGTATATAGTATTTATCAGAAATAACTCCAAATAATTCGATTATTTGGTGCGTTCAAGTTCGACAGTCACAGAAGTGGTTCGCGGTGCAAACAGGTTCGTTCTGCAAAATGAAACCAATGCATGATCAAATCCTCACGTTTATGCCGAAAATATTGTTATAGTTGTACAAAATACAGAAGAATTGCAGATTGAACTGTGAAAGAGAGCACTGCATTAGTTTGAACATGTAATGAGCACTGTCAAGAGACAAACCAAATCTGATCATGGAAGTACGCTTCCAGAAGGTGGAAGAAGAAGAAGAAGAAAAAAATGAAAAAGAAGAAAACGAAGAAGAAGAAGAAGAAGAAGAAGAAGAAGAAGAAGAAGAAGAACAACAACAACAACAACAACAACAAGTTTTTGTTCCTTAAAAGCTATTCTACTATGAAGCATCCCCTAAGAGGCTTAGCCTAATTGAGGCTCTCACAATAACAGTTGTCCTTAATAACGAAATCCACGGAAGTTAAGAGCGAGATAAACATCGTTTGCAAAGTACAGGTGTTTTAATTGCCATCTTCATGACAGACTTCCAGAATGTGAATACCCACACGAGCAGGGCCGTATTATGGTATCTTGGCGCCCTAGGCTAATTATAGTTTAGCGCCCCTCACCTCCCATAGGCTACTCTTATGTTTATTTCCAAGGGGCTGAATGAAGCTTTATACACCCTACAGTATATTTCTTAGTTAGGAATATTTCAAATATCTTACTGTTTTGGAAATAGTCTCAAGAATTGAAAACTGAGGCTATTTTTACTTCCATATTCCTTAAGGAATGGAAGTATGGTGATGGCAAAAAAAATCGTGTTCGAGATTATTGCAGATTCTGATTCTACTACACTCAAAACATGAAAAAAAGTCGTTTTCCGAAAAGTGTCTGTGTGTGTGTCTGTGTGTCTGTCTGTCTGTCTGTGTGTCTATCTGTAGACTTTTTTTCTATGGCAAACGATAACTGCCGCAAATTCAAACAGAATCAAATAATTTTTTGCATACAGCCCTGATTTGTAGAGTACTCGCGACCTATTGTTTTTGGTGAAGATCGGTTGAGGGAAAGGGGTAGTTTACCTGTAACGTTTTATGTTTTAACAAGGGTATTTCCTATGGCAAACGATAACAGCCGCAAATTCAAACAGAATCAGACGATTATTTGCATACAGCCCTAAATTGTAGAGTTCTCAAGACCTGTTGTTTTTGGTGAAGATCGGTTAAGGAAAAGGGGTAGTTTACCTACAACGTTTTTTTAACAAGGGTATTTTCTATGGCAAACGATAACAGCCGCAAGTTCAAACAGAATCAAATAATTTTCTGCATACAGCCCTGATTTGTAGAGTGCTCAAGACCTATTGTTTTTGGTGAAGATCGGTTGAGGGGAAGGGGTAGTTTACCTGCAACATTTTTTTTTCTATGGCAAACGATAACTGCCGCAAATTCAAACAGAATCAAATAAATTTTTGCATACTCCCTGAATTGTAGAGGTCTCAAGGACTTTCGATTTTGGTGAAGATCGGTTAAGGGAAAGGGGTAGTTTACCTGCAACCTTTTACGTTTTAACAAGAGTAAAGTACTTGAAAATTTATTTAAACTTTTTGAAACAATGGTAATTGTTGAAAATAAAATAATTTTGTTGCCAGGTAACAAAAATAAAGTCATTTTGATTATAAAATATAAATATTTACAAGAAAAGAATTTTCAGTTTTCAAAATTTAAATATATTTTTATAAAACAATGGGTTCTTCATTGAGGTGGGGACTTGACGACAGTGACAGGGCTTTCCACCAAATTCAGCAGAGTGACAGGTAGGCCCAACTCTGATTGGCTCCTCAGATTTCCCCAGCGTTAGTAGGTTCTATGAAAATATTTATTTCAAAAATGATTTTAAATATAAATCTTAGATATGTTTTATAAATCTCATGTTTTATGTTTTAACATGGGTAATTTTTTATATGACGAACCATAACTGCCGTAAATTCAAACAGAATCAAATAATTTTTTACATATGTGCCTGAGCTATAGAGAACTCAATGTCTGTTGATTTTGGTGAAGATCGGTTACGGGGAAAGGGCAGTTTACCTGAAACATTTTTTGTTGTAACATGAGTAAAGTACTTAATTTTGATAAAGTATCCTGATAAGATCTTAATAATCCACTGTAGAAACGTAGATGAAATATCTATAAATGAAGAGGCTAGTTGAACGGGCTGGGGGTAATTTTCTATAAATCAAAATTATAGTTGAAGGGGGAGGGGATAATTTTTTTTTATATGTGTACTACGTTATTGGCAACAAAGAAGTATTTTTTTGTTAAAATTCCTTCCCTGGCTGTTTGGCTGAAAATGATTTTAAATATAAATCTTAGAATATGGAAGTCATGTATGGTTCTCCATACCGATATTTCAGAGATTGTTTTAGAGTCACACCTTCAACCATTTGTAGTTTCCATGGCTTTTATAAGGAAAAAATTAATTAACTTGTTACAGATTATAACAGTTTTATTAAGGGTACATTTAACATCATTTATACAAGACATGGATTTGTTAAGACTCATGTAAAGTTCAAGCTAGATTCTTTTTTCTCGCTTTAGATTTGAGCAAACGTTTTAATCACCTCACTGAAATCAAGTCCTTGCAGAAAGTCACTTTCATTGAACAAGAGGGTTACACTGGTCAGTTTATCCTGGCCCAAATTTGAGCGTAAATAATTCTTTACCTTCTTCAAAGTTGAAAAAGATATTTCGCCACTGTAGTTAGGACGGGCGTAGTAAGGAAAATGTGCAAAACTATCTCAACTGGATAGAATAGATAAGTGGTCGGCAATTACACGAAAGTCGGGCGGCGGCATAGTTCTATGAGCGCCGGCCGCCGATGACTCGTAACCGGAGAAAACAGTTTGGAAAGCACTTCTATTATTTATGTACAGTTCTACCTTAATTTCTCACAAACAGGCGCCTGTGTTCAAAATGAAGTAAAAGTTTTATCCTTGTAATTTATTACCAATTTTACATTTAGCTGTAAAATTTTATTTTTCAGCTAAAATTTTGCTCCTCCAAAAGTGCTGTGCCCGAGGATACAGCCTAGTCAGCCTAATGGTTAATCCGCCCCTGCACAAGAAACCAAACGATATTTATTATTTATAAATTCGTTACCTCAAGAGGTTTTATTCCCTTATTTGGTACATGTTTCGGGAAGCGTATTGTTCCTATCCTCAGCATTCCTTTTATATATATGAAGGAATAGCTAATACGCATTGCCCAAATTGTATGACCTAATATATGCATCATTGGGACTGTTGGGGATGGAAAAGAACACGCTAAAACGACTCAGTGCATAAATCAGGATTGCCCATTGTCCCCGAGTCTCTTCAATTAAATGGACGATGTTAGTGAATTGCGGAAGAAGAAATTAACAACACATTACATAATTGACGGCGTAACAGCGTAAATAAAACGCTGAATGGTCAGGTTATTTTTACTGTTTAAGCGGATGGTTTACAGCGGATGGCGGATAGTTTGATTTTTTGCACTGTCAAGAACTGCAGAACGTTATAATTTAAACGTATGTCAGTCAGAAACAAAGGTTGTGGCATACAAATGGTTAGTGTATAAAATTATAATTGATAATGCAGAAGTTGAACAAATTAGCGTATTTACATACTTCACATTTGAAGCTTCTTATTATTATAGCGACGATGTATATAATTCTCAGTATGCAGCTTTCAGTATTTATTCAAGTATCTCAACAAGTTTTGTTATTTATGCAGTACTATATGATGAATGTTTAGAATTCTAGATTTCTTTTGGTGTCAGAAATGGGCCTTTTACAAAGAAAACATCAGAGAAAAAAGATATTGTGTAAGTCAAACATGTAAGGCCGGTATCAAAAGATACCTTAGCTGAGAGAAACAGTAATGAGTTTATATGGTAGAAACTAAATGTTGACAGGGCTGAGGGTGGGGAAGGGACATTCAATTATAGCTTGTTGTGTGTGAGTAGGGTGGGGTGAGATGTGAGTGAAGGGTTTTTTCAGGTTTTTGGTTTAAATCCGATCTGACGATGAGCTGTGAAGCTTGAAAGCGCTAATCGGGATAATTTTATATAGTGGTGTGCAACAGTGAATATTCTGCTTGTGATTTCAACCACTAACACAACTTTCTTCATTAAACTTCTGTTAAGATGTGCAATCGACGACAGGTAATGGACAACAACAATGAGGTAATGAACGACAACAATAAGGTAAGTAAAGTTTTTAAATATCTTAAGTTAAAAGTTAAATTGAAGAGGGTTTTAAGTAAAATATGGTTTAATAGACAATGTCTGGATAATAATATCATCCCAAAATACGCACAAGTTAAAATCAAAAAAATAAGAACAGTGTAGCTAAAAAGGTAAAAGAACAAAGCGAGAAGTTGTGGATAAAATTGGAAGTAAGGTCACTTTACGGCTTAATCAATAGATATAATAGGGAATTATATGACAGACATATGGAATTGTTAAGAATATACTCGTATGTAGAGTTGGAAGAAATATTGTATAATTTTGGTTTGGGGTACGTAGAAAAGAAATTGGAAAATAAAAATAAAAAAATGGTAGATAAGTAAAATAAATTAATAAGGAAAAACGGAGTAAAAAAGGAACACCTCTCTAAGAATAACTATGAAAAAAGAGTAATAAACCTTACAGAGGTAATTTTCAATACAGAAGAAAAAGAAATGTTAGCAAAAGGCTTAAAATACGCGCCGCCACCAGAATTAAATCAAGAAAAAACGATTATTGAAAGCGAAAGCATAATACAAAAACTAGGAAATGAAAATGATAAAAAAAGAATGAGGTGGGAAGTAGGGAATGTAGTAGATAAAATATTTAAGAAAAATTTGTATAATTCAAAAAATGAACAAAAAATCAAATCAACTGTAACTAAACTAAAGAATAAAATAAAAAAGAGTGATATTATAGTTACGAAGGCGGACAAAGGAAATACAATGGTACTACTGAGAAAAGACGAATACATAAAGAAAACGGAAGAATTTATAAGTGAAGGACCATATGAGGAAATAAAGTATGATTATACAAGTAAGTGCCAGTCAAGGATAAAACAAATGATGAAACAGATAACATTTATAGAAGAAAATAAGAAAAAGTATTTATTAGAAAGTAATCCAACAGCACCAACTTTTAAAAGTCAGGTTAAGATACATAAAGAAGGAAAACCAATTAGACCCATTGTTTCTTTTATTAATGCACCTATTTATAAATTATCAAAGGAAGTTAGCACAGTACTGAAAGAGAAATATGAATTTGAGACAAAATACAGCATAGAGAATAATGTAAAATTGATAGAAAAATTAGAAAATATTAGAATTAATGTAAATACAAAATTGATATCACTGGATGTTAAGGACATGTTTACCAATATCACAGTAAATAAAGTTATTAAGTTAATAAACGATAATAATATGAGAGAATACAGGTATAAAAAGTAGTTGATTAAAGTAATTAAAGAATGTGTAAATCAGACTATTTTAGGTTTAATAACAAGTTTTATATACAGAAAAAAGGTTTACCTATGGGATCTTCATTATCCCCTATTCTTGCAGAAATATACATGAATGATTTTGAAAAGCAATTAATAAGTTCAACTAAGTATAAAGACAATATAAAATTGTGGACTAGATACGTTGACGATGTATTAGTAATTTGGGAAGGAAGCATAGAAGAAGTGCATGAGTATATAAATGAGGTAAATAATAAGGATAAAAACTTACAATTTAAAGAAGAGATAGGAGGTAAGAAAATAAATTACTTAGATTTAAACATAGAAATTAAAGATAATGAGAAACTACAGTTTGGGATATTTAGGAAAGAATCATCGTATTCTGATATAATTATACCAAGAGAGTCTTACCACCCTTATAGATATAAAATGGCGGCAATCAATTCATTTTGTTATAGAGCTCAGAAGTGTTTAAAAGAGACCGAATCAAAAGATAGGGAGTTAAAAACGATAAAGGGAATTGTAAGGAATAATAATTATAACACCAACATAGTGGATAAAGTTATGAAAAGGGTTAACATACAAAAAGCTAAAATAGAACCAGAACAAAAGAATTATGCAGGGTCATTGACATATATAGGTTCACATACTAGAAAAATCGGTATAGAGAACCATACATGACTTCCATATTCTAAGATTTATATTTAAAATCATTTTCAAAATGAAATATTACCATAGAAACTACTTCTTTCTACTTACTGCTTCAGCCTTAACCACAGTACTGTGGTCACTAACGTATACCACCTCACGTTATCGCACTCGATTTTCACTGATGATGGAAGTCGATGGCATTCCCGAAACGTCTGGTTTTGTAGAAAACATTGGACTACGGCCAAATATCCCGGGAAGGAATTTTAACAAAAACTACTTCTTTGTTGCCGATAACGTTGTACGCATATATATAAAAAATATGCATAAAATTAATGGCTTGTATAAGTTAATGATTGATCTCCATTAAGTAGTGCTCAAGTTTCCAAAGTTTTAATATTATGATGTCCGTAATTAAAACATCAGAGCAGGTTTAGTGTGAATGAGGGTACACTGTGGACAAAAATTTTCAACATTTCCTATTGAGCGTTGCTTAGAGTAAAGCTGCGAATCTACAGTGTATGTTTCACAGACAAACACGCGAAAAAGAAGGAGCGCTCCGAAGTCACTCATGGACCCTCAGCATCTTGCAGAGGGTTCATTCCCTAAAGACGAAAAGTCTGTCTATGAATCGTTCCTCTGTAAACACGTGCAGTTACATTGCCCAGCGATCCACAGGAAGCAAATTGATGTCCATTTTTTCGGCTTGCACGCGTTATGTTGGTATGGGTTTCGGCACTTTCCATTTAAAAAGCGTGCAAATGTAAGAAAATAAACATGAGTGAGGCCAGAAATAACGTGAATTGTGTGTGTGTGTGTGTGTGTCTTACCTGCCTTTTTATTGCTGTAGGCATAATAATAAAATGGAAACGTAAACATTACATAACTGAGATATGCTTACCTGCCACGAACGATATATTATTTTATACATGGAGGAGTTCAGTGACATACACACGTACAGAAGTCGTCTTCAAAAATACTAGAAGTCGTCCACGCTTTTATGTTGGCAGTGTAACTTACAGGAAGTTTTTTGATGTTTTTAAAACATCTAGGATGCAAACTTTTCCCGATAACTAAAAGTTTCCTTTTTTCGGTTCCCGTCATGTTCGCACAAACAAAAACTGTAACTCTTTCTTTAGAGAGCTTCCCACCAACGCACTTTTCATTTTTAAATTTGAAAGTCTTATCTGGAGTTAATTTATAAAAAATTCCGGCTTCATGTCCATTAAAGATGTCTTCATCTTTATATGATCGTCTAATTTCTGGCCAAGTGTTACGCACCCAATCGCCTGTAACGTTCAGATCTACGCATTTTGCCTCACCACAAATTTTTGCAAAGGAAATCGAGTGTCGGGCCTTAAATCGATCTAGCCATCCGTTGGAGCACGTAAAATGGCTGGCGCCGGCAGTCCTGTTACAGTGCTTATCGCTTGCATACAATGTATGTCTGTAGCCATGGGCTAGCGCGCGCGCGCACATATATACGTTTATATGAAATTTAGAGTAAAATATCTGAGAAATATTTGACGCTATAACAGAGTAGTACAATATTTAGTGACGTTAAAACCGGGAATTTTTATAATGTTAAAGATATCAGTTTGACCGGACTTATGACAAAATAACGCTACACCCGAGTTGACGTAACAGCCGAGGCCGTAATAACCAAGTTGCACTGTATATATAAAGATATTAACTCAAACATAATTTACATTAAAATGAAAAAATTTTAATTTTATTGCCTGGCAACAAAATTATTTTATTTTTAACAATTACCATTGTTTCAAAAAGTTTAAATAAATTTTCAAGTACTTTACTTTTGTTAAAACGTAAAAGGTTGCAGGTAAACTACCCCTTCCCCTTAACCGATCTTCACCAAAATCGAAAGTCCTTGAGACCTCTACAATTCAGGGACGTATGCAAAACATTATTTGATTCTGTTTGAATTTGCGGCTGTTATCGTTTGCCATAGAAAATACGCTTGATAAAAAAACGTTGCAGGTAAACTACCCCTTCCCCTTAACCGATCTTCACCAAGAACAACAGGTCTTGAGTACTCTACAAATCAGGGCTGTATGCAAAACATTATTTGATTCTGTTTGAATTTGCGGCTGTTATCGTTTGCCATAGAAAATACCCTTGTTAAAAAAATGTTGCAGGTAAACTACCCCTTTCCCTCAACCGATCTTCACCAAAAACAATAGTTCTTGAGAACTCTACAATTTAGGGCTGTATGCAAATAATCGTCTGATTCTGTTTGAATTTGCGGCTGTTATCGTTTGCCATAGGAAATACCCTTGTTAAAACATAAAACGTTGCAGGTAAACTACCCCTTTCCCTTAACCGATCTTCACCAAAAACAATAGGTCTTGAAAATTCTACAATTGAGGGCTTTATACGAAACATTATTTAATTCTGTTTGAATTTGCGGCTGTTATCGTTTGCCAAAAAAAAAAATTTCCCTTGATAAAAAAAAACCGTTGCTGGTAAACTACCCCTTTCCCTCAAAAGATCTTCACCAAAAACAATAGGTCGTGAGTACTCTACAAATCAGGGCTGTATGCAAAAAATTATTTGATTCTGTTTGAAATTGCGGCAGTTATCGTTTGCCATAGAAAAATAATCTACAGACACACAGACACACAGACAGACAGACAGACAGACACACACACAGACACTTTTCGGAAAACGACTTTTTTTCATGTTTTGAGTGTAGTACAATCAGAATCTGCAATAATCTCGAACACGATTTTTTTGCCATCACCATACTTCCATTCCTTAAGGAATATGGAAGTAAAAATTATAAAATGTTTTAACAAATACGGAGTAGATATAGCTATTAAAAATGTGAAACGGTATTTGATAAGATAAAGAATAAAAATATAGAAAAAATCCCAGTATTACAGAAAAGCGGAATTTATAAATTAAAATGTGAAGACTGGAACAAAGTGTACCTAGGTGAGACAGGACGAAAATTCGTATGCAGGTTGTCTGACCACAAACGTGGAGAAGGTAATAGAACAACGAATTCGTTATATACAAGACATTTCATAGAAGACAACCATAAGTTTGTTAATCCTTTGGAAGACTACGAAATTGTAAAAATAGTAAATAACACAGTTGAAAGGAAGCTTAGGGAGGAGTTAGAAATATTGAAAGAAAGAGAAAAAGGGTTACACAATTTAATTAATACTAAAATTAAATTTGATAATGAAGAAATATTTTATAACATAATTAAGAAGTAAATGATAGAGGACAGATAGATAAGATTAAGAATTAAATTGCTTAGGACTAATTAGGTGTTTTTAAAATAAGGGTGTGTGACTGGCACACATGTGTGGATTAGAAAGACTAGGTTTAAAAAGAAATGCACACACACACACACACACACACACACACACACACACACACACACACACACACACACACACACACACACACACACACACACACACACACCACTGAAACACAAGGAATTTGCTAGAAAAATATGTAACTGTCCAGATGGTGGGACAGGGCTGAGGGTGGGGAAGGGACATTTAATTATAGCTTGTTGTGTGTGAGTAGGGTGGGGTGAGATGTGAGTGAAGGGTTTTTTCAGGTTTTTGGTTTAATTCCGATCTGACGATGAGCTGTGAAGCTTGAAAGCGCTAATCGGGATAATTTTATATAGTGGTGTGCAACAGTGAATATTCTGCTTGTGATTTCAACCACTAACACAACTTTCTTCATTAAATAATGGTTTCTACGTAAAGCTGATAATGATAATGCTGATGTACTTATAACGGAGCATACGTGACAGGCATGTCAGAACTCTGATAGCATCAAGGAAGAAAGAAAACAAGATGGTGTGTTTTGGAAGTGAGATATTAGACACAAAGTGAGAAAAGGAGTTAAGAAGTGTTTTCTTCTAAAATTACTAATACATAAAACAAAAAATGACACTGGCTTGGACTTAACGGCTTATAAGTTTGGCCACCTGTTAGTAAAATAAATATAAAATATCGGTATGGAGAACCATACATGACTTCCATATTCTAAGATTTATATTTAAAATCATTTTCAGCCAAACAGCCAGGGAAGGAATTTTAACAAAAAAATACTTGTTTGTTGCCAATAACGTAGTACACATATAAAAAAAAATTATCCCCTCCCCCTTCAACTATAATTTTGATTTATAGAAAATTACCCCCAGCCCGTTCAACTAGCCTCTTCATTATAGATATTTCATCTACGTTTCTACAGTGGATTATTAAGATCTTATCAGGATACTTTATCAAAATTAAGTACTTTACTCATGTTACAACAAAAAATGTTTCAGGTAAACTGCCCTTTCCCCGTAACCGATCTTCACCAAAATCAACAGACATTGAGTTCTCTATAGCTCAGGCACATATGTAAAAATTATTTGATTCTGTTTGAATTTACGGCAGTTATGGTTCGTCATATAAAAAATTACCCATGTTAAAACATAAAACATGAGATTTATAAAACATATCTAAGATTTATATTTAAAATCATTTTTGAAATAAAATATTTTCATAGAACCTACTAACGCTGGGGAAATCTGAGGAGCCAATCAGAGTTGGGCCTACCTGTCACTCTGCTGAATTTGGTGGAAAGCCCTGTCACTGTCGTCAAAGTATCAGCCTTGACAGGGTCCTCTTTTTCTGCAAAATGGGAGAGGCTTGAGATGGAGTGAGTGACATGGTCCCCACCTCAATGAAGAACCCATTGTTTTATAAAAATATATTTAAATTTTGAAAACTGAAAATTCTTTTCTTGTTGTAAATATTTATATTTTATAATCAAAATGACTTTATTTTTGTTACCTGGCAACAAAATTATTTTATTTTCAACAATTACCATTGTTTCAAAAAGTTTAAATAATTTTTCAAGTACTTTACTCTTGTTAAAACGTAAAAGGTTGCAGGTAAACTATCCCTTCCCCTTAACCGATCTTCACCAAAATCTAAAGGCCTTGAGTCCTCTAGAATTCACTGACGTATGCAAAAAATTATTTGATTCTGTTTGAATTTGCGGCTGTTATCGTTTGCCATAGAAAAAACCCTTGTTAAAAAAACGTTGTAGGTAAACTACCCCTTTCCCTTAACCGATCTTCACCAAAAACAATAGGTCTTGAGAACTCTACAATTTAGGGCTGTATGCAAATAATCGTCTGATTCTGTTTGAATTTGCGGCTGTTATCGTTTGCCATAGGAAATACCCTTGTTAAAACATAAAACGGTACAGGTAAACTACCCCTTTCCCTTAACCGATCTTCACCAAAAACAATAGGTCTTGAGAACTCTACAATTCAGGGCTGTATGCGAAACATTATTTGATTCTGTTTGAATTTGCGGCTGTTATCGTTTGCAAAAAAAAAAAAATTTCCCTTGATAAAAAAAAACCGTTGCAGGTAAACTACCCCTTTCCCTCAACCGATCTTCACCAAAAACAATAGGTCGTGAGTACTCTACAAATCAGGGCTGTATGCAAAAAATTATTTGATTCTGTTTGAATTTGCGGCAGTTATCGTTTGCCATAGAAAAAAAATCTACAGACAGACACACAGACAGACAGACACACACACAGACACTTTTCGGAAAACGACTTTTTTTCATGTTTTGAGTGTAGTAGAATCAGAATCTGCAATAATCTCGAACACGATTTTTTTTGCCATCACCATACTTCCATTCCTTAAGGAATATGGAAGTAAAAATTATAAGGATTTTATAATTATATGCTCTCATCTCTCTCTAAAAGTGCTGGAGATGCCATTATAGTGTCTAGGAAATGTCATTATAGTTTTAGACTTGTAAAAAGGGAAAACCTAACATCCACCTCGCCACGGTAGAGAGGAGGTAACGTGTGTTTAAACGAATGCTGGGGCTGATAACTCCCGGCATAAGGAGGGTGTATGAACGGGTAGAATGTAGGGCACCGTCTTGCCCTTAGATTGGGATACCATTCCTAAAATGGGATGAGCCTATCAAGAGGAGAACTGTGTAATGTGTTAGAGAGGGGTAAGGAGAAGAAGAAAAAATGAGCGAAAAATGTTTTATTTGTGGTTTGGTTTTATAGGGTAGTGAAACATTGAACATCAAAAAGAAAGAAGAAAGGTAGTAGCGAAATATGGTTTTGGCAAAGAGTGAGTATGGTGAAATGAGCCGATAGAGAATAGAAGAAGAAAAACTGCTGAACGTAATAAGAAAGAGGAACAAATCTTGGTTGCGGTACAAATTGCGTATAAACCGCTTGGATCTAAGAACCATAGAAGGAAAGAGAGAACGCGAAAGAAAAAAATATATGGATGCTTAATGATATCAAAAACGGAAGGAGCTGTAGAGAGATGAGAAAAGCGAGAAAAATGGCGAGCATCTATATGAAACCTGTTGTAACACAGTTTTACTAATGAAGGTGTGTTGAGCAACTGTCGCTGTATCACGGTACATTCAGAATAAACATGGAGACTATAAATTAACAAACCGAATAAAATTAATGAGACAAATGAATAATATTAATGTGGTAACCGTGCAAACATTGAAACTTCCAAAAAATATACTTTGTACAATATACATTAAAATTTGTTTGTAAACATGCAGTTACACGTATTGATAGTCTAAAATCGTATCGAAGTCTAACTTTTAATAATATCATACTGTCAAGCGAAAATACGCTATTAGGACTACAGTACAACTATTTTAAAACTTCTGACGTCAAGATAAGCAGTATGCGAATGACAGTTTAAACATCATGCGTTTATGCGCACACACACACACGCACACACACATTTACAAAGTACAAAGTTCATGTTGATTACTGCGTCCTTCACATATTATGTCACAATAACATTTACCATATATAAATATTTCTTAAAATTCTGTTAGAACATTCAATATTGCTAGTTATTTCACCAGTTGCATTAAACAACTGTTTATCAAACAATAGTAATTAATGTTCCTTTATTATTTGTTATGTTGTGACATTATACGCAGTGCGATTGTTGAACTGAGTTTCGGTGGCGTGACAAGTTACATAATGACCGTCGTCGTCGTCATCATCATCATCATCATCACCAACTCATATTGGGACACATCTTCGGTCTACCGATGTCTCTGCTTCCAATCGTCTGCTAGTGGTACACTTTCAGGTGACATGCGGTTTAAGTGTTCACACGATCTCCTCCTTGATGATCTCATTTAAAGACTGGATCCCAAACTCCTGTCCGATTTACTCATTCTGTTTCTAGTCTAGAAGGAATTAATCCTAAACAGTTTTCATGAACTTAATTCTGCCTTTCCTTCTTCTTCCCCGTGGATCAACGTCTCATGTATATAGGACATAGGATCATAAAGGAAGTCAGTCGGAACAGTCAGTGCTTTATGAAACTTAAGGAAGATATCCGTCCTAGCTTTGTTCTTCAAAACACTATTGTACCACAGATTCTACTGAACCTTGACAATTTCTGATTCCAATTTTAGTGGCAGTCAAATGACGTACTACAGTATATCCCAAATAGTTAAAATCACACACCTGTTCTAAGGTTTTATCGTCGAATACTACCTTCGTTCTAATGGGATACTTATCAAAGAAAGCCAATTAGAAGCAAAGACTCGCAACCCATATACTTGCAAGACGTTACATAATAAATATCCCATTATGTATATGGGATACTTTTACCGCTCTCTGTAACTGGTCTTCTGTCTCTTGAATAAATTACCTTATCATCCTCGTAGAGTAGGGAATGTCGCCACAGAGGAGTATTCCTGAGTGCACCATCCATACTCGAAACACGATGTTAAAAAATGTCTGCGAAATAGTGCACCCATTCCGAACTCCCTTATTCGTAGGAATATTTTCAGTTAACCTCACTTTCAAATCTAAGTTAACAGATGTCTTGTTATACAAACTTTGGAGTACAGCAATCAAATGTTTTGGAAAACCTCGACAGTCCATGACTTTTTACAGCAGTAATCTCTTGACACTAATGAAAATACTTTACAATATCAATAAAATCAAAATGAGTTTTCAGGTTGAACTCACTTCTATTTTCTATCTGTAATTATAATACAAAAATGCATCTGCACAGGAACTTCTCCTCCTGAAAATATGTTAAGTTACATCCTAGACTTATAATATCCCAGAACTCTAATTGTTTTTTCACGTAGAATGAGTGATTGTCTTTGTACGGCAAAAACACCAACAAAACAAACTGAATAAAAGTGTATAACAAAATTTTAGATAGGATATAAATTACAAGAAGCAATTTATGTATTAAGCACAGGTAGGCAAGAAATCTTACTTTCAAAAATCTGTTCAGAAAACTAAGACACACTAAAGCTTTGTACGTAAATGATGTTACGTCGGTCCTACGGATCGTTGTGTTGTTCAGTGGAGACAGAATAACTGACACCAGATGAAATAACTAGTTACAACCGTAATTACAGTTACAAAATAAACTAAGACACTCTTACACAATTATACAAGTCAAAGACTGTCCAACATACTTACAATAAATATTACCTTGTTACAGTTTCCCACCAAATAACATAGAATCACTTTACACTAATCAGCAAATCACAATAACAATCACTCCGAAATCCACTCTAATATTGCTGGTATCCAAGTGAAGCTGACCGGCCGCTGGTGCTTATATTTATACTCCTCTGAGCTTCAAGAATAATTTTAAATTTTTCGGGCGATGCGTTGAAAATCAATTGAGTAGTTACAGTCACTGAAGCGCTCTGGAAACTATCATTGTCCGACCTTATACTATGCCAGTGAATGATCGACAAACGTCTGGAATACGTGTATGGGACCATTTTGAGCGTTGCTGCGTGTAAAGAGACACGTTAGCCAACTTTGCTGTCTCAACGTAGCATATAGAGTGGGGGAAATCAGTGGCGTATCGTGAGTTCTGTAATGTGAACGTCCAAATTTGTAGTTGGTATGGGGACATGTTCGTAGCAGAAGATTTTGTTACTTTAAGCACACCCTGTCAGTCAAGAATAGAATAAAATATTTCCACGTCCTGTTTTCCTATTATTTTACTTGAAAAAGTCTGATGGTTTTTTAGTTTTCAGCTGCCATCGCTGCGCGTATGTTAAGTTACGCAGGCGAAGGACTAAGCGTTAGGAAAGTAAGTATTTTATCGAAATCTCAGTAAGGTTCATCAGTCACGCTGAACACTTTGCGTTACACGCAAACACTGTGGGCTTGTTAAAACTGTGCACAAAAACAATTTTTGGCTTCATAAATGACGCCAGCGTACTAAAATTTAGTACGAAAATATACGAAAATACTATACGATACTATACGATACATACGTACAACAAAAACAAATATACACGTAAATTGGGGACTAGTCATAACGTGGAATGTAACTCTCTCGTCACATGTTTCCCTTGTCCTATACAATTTTTTTTTTCTGTTACATTTCTGCGGTTACAAACAACGGTGAAAAGAACACTTACTACAGAAAGAATGTCGGGTTCCAGACTGGCCAAACAAGTATGGAAATGCAAACCTATAGGACACAGGTGTGTGGGTAGACCCAGGATGAGATGGCTGGAGGATGTTTCAAGGTAGAACAGGCAGGCGGATCTTGTCTATGCCGTGCTGTGAAGATTATGATGTTTTGTGCCGTATTTTCTAACCATAACACCAAGGTTAGGAATTCTGACAAGTTTGCATGTCATACGCAAGCAGTGGACCGGTGTGTGAAGCTGTTGACAGAAGCGTCAGAAAAAAGTCGTTGTGCCAAGTCCAGGGATGGGTTCATCAGAACGACGCTTCTTTCACGATCCATCATGCCACGTTTTTCGCACAAATCGAAGTTTTAAATAGCAAGTAGGCCTACCGAAAAGAATGAGTAAGAGACTATTGACATAATGCGATAGCTTGTAACATTTATCATTAACTATTTTACGTCAAAATGTAAAATTGGCAAGTTTAATGTTAAAAATGTGTTTTCAGGCGGAATGCGCGACCCATAAATGATGACGTATCTATGATGTTTTAATTCATTTGTCTTCACTGTGCCATTCTTTACTTATTTAAAGCTGTAGCGTTTGACTTACAAATAAAGTTTTTTTTTAATCACAAAAAATTGTTAAAGTTTATCAGTTTTTATGATTTTCGGGGGTGATGCGCGACCGGAAGATAACCGATTTTTTAATTTATTTTTTTAATTTTATTTATCTGTCTTTGGGACAAGGTTTCCGCGGTATAGCGAATTAAAAAAATAAAATAAAAATATTTTTCGGCCCACCGTAACCTAGGTATGATTCTATTCCCTTCACAACTCCCTGTTCCAACAATATACATGTGTATTGTATGTATTTTTTTAAAATATCTTTATTCCAATTATTAAAGTTTACTATGCTCATTACATTCACAGTACTGGGAATTACCTGTTCACCACATACTGTGAGCAGTGACAAGTTAAGATTTATTAATGTCCTTGTTATGTACTTAATTCAACAAAAAACAATCTTTCATAGGTCCAATTAGCTCTTACCGGCAACAATTTTGTCACACATTTATTGTACTGTCACTGAAACGTTATACAAACTACACTAATTGTTAACATATGCTAAAAAAAAAAAAAATAGATCCTTGATATTTCAACTCTAACTGAAATAATCCTTTTTACATTAATTCACATCAACGATTGCAAGATATAGTATTAACAATTATTATTAATAATGTGGCAATATTCAACACAAAATCAACACTTTCACATTCAACTAAATCTGATATAGGCCCAATCTTTGCAAATTAAATAAAATTATTAAGATAATTGTTAACAATTTTTAGCAATAAACAAATCATGAATACTTTTTCATCATAACTAAATCTAGTTACAATCTTTACAAATAAAATACAAACACAAATTAAATTTCTTCTGTTAATGATAGCATCTCGTATGGTTAAAATTATTATTAACGGTATGTAGGATGATAAAGGTACTCCAACTAATTCATTAGCCTATATTTCAAATGTTCGAGAAAAAATTAAAAAAAATTTTTTTATGTCGGCAGGTAAATGATTATAAAATCTAGAATACAAAACATGAATAAACTTGTTATATATTTCCTGTTTACCTAAAGGTATCAAAAGAGTTTCATTTTCGCACCTTAGTTGTCGAACGTTCATTTTCCCATAATCTCCGCTTATAGTGAAATATATTTTAAGTACTTTATATACGAAAATATCTTAAAGGTAAATAATTAAATTTCTGGAACAAAGGAAATGTGTTACACCTTACGTTTCGTTTTTTTCCTAGCAGAATTCGAATATCATGTTTTTATAAGGATAATAGAGTATTCCAATATGATACGTACGTCCCGCCCCAACAACCAATTCCGTATGTTAATTTTGAATGAACTAAAGCGAAATAAATATTTTTACCAATTCTTTGCGGACACACGTTTTTTTAAAAATAATATTTTATCAGTAAAATGTTTTACTTTTCACCTTATATTGTTTATGTAAGTTATACATGTGATTTGGCTATTCACTGTAACATCTAAATATTTTTAATTCTCCACTTGTTCTAATTTAGTACAACTACAATCTATTAGTATATTACACTGGGTACTATGCAATTTTATAGGAACTGAGAAAGACTTTTGCTCTTTTAAATCAAATAAAACATATTTCGTTTTTTGAGTATTTAGAAAAATTTTATTTTCCCAAATCCAAAATTTTAGATATTTTAGATTTTGTTCCACAGCTGTATGCATGGCATTAAGGTTTTTAAACAAGGTAGGTACTAATGTATTAAGGTACTAAGGCACTAAGGTATTTCCGGCGACAATATATTCAGTCTTAGGCCTATATGTTTTATTGTTAAGCCCCGTTTCACATTTCTAGTACTCTTCATCTAACTTTCTAAGCATGTGACAGACGCCATCCTCATCCTCAGCTATAATTACCTGATCATCCGGGAATTGCAAAGTGAAGAGGTTTTCGCCATTGATAGCTATCCCCATGATGCGACAGGTGCGCCTCCAACGTTCTGAAGCTGAATCCAAATATGTTTTAACTAAAGTAAGCGCTATAGCACAACCTAGTCGCAATTCCTTGGTGTTGTGAGAATTTATACATTGAAAAGTAATACAAATTTAATTAAATTTTAATTTGATTTTAATATTTTATAATACAGCAATAATTCGAAGAACAGTAAATAATCTTACGTTATGGTTATATCCGACGTCACTAATCAATTCAATTGGAAAAATAAAAATATTTGAAAAAACTTTTTTAATTGAATAAAATTTACGGTAAAATATGCGCAGAATTTAAAAGGAAAACGTGGGTGGTAGTTTATTAGTTGGAAGTGAACATGTTTTGTTTGCTCGCAGTATGACCAGGTTTATTGTAGACAACATGAAACTTTTGTATTTTACCGACGCGGTATGTAATTCCGACGTTTTGGATAAACGAGATCGTCGTGTCGCCACACTTTGATTCCAATTATCGTTTTTACTGTATGTTAGTGAAGTGTTATCGGCTCCATCTCTTATTACGTTTTACGTTCTTCTAGTCAAACTTATACAAAATGTTTAACTCACTTTCTTTTGTTTATGTTGTTGGTGGTAAGTAATATACTCTTTGAGTGTATGTTAAAACAAACGTGTATTTTCCGTTAGGTCACAGACTGATACCGTGTCTTGACTTTAACGTTCTGTTCTGCTGTTCAAGAGTTTTTTATTTTTAACAATCCATAAAATATTGTTTTTTTTTTTTTTTTTTAAAAGAACATTTTAAATTCAATAATTTTTGTTCACTTTCATTTCTTACTACCCGATTTACCCAGCGTTGCTCGGGTTCATAATTTATTCATAGGCTCATAGGCACCTATTCTTGTTCTAATGTTATATTACTTCTATATTGTATAATCTTCCTTATATTGTTATGTTCGCATTCTCACTGGAGGAATACTCTGTAGCGCACCTGTTTAAGAACATGTCATAAACTTTATTCTTATATCTGGAGAAGAATTATGTTGCGCGTGATGCTCCTGCTCGATTTCTAACTTTGGGAGAGGGCGAACAGCTAAATTAGTTTTCAATAAAATGTCTACAGTACTTTCACACGCTGCGTATTTAACTGTCGTTTAATAATTCATTGTGTTAATGTTGAAATAAGGTATTTGTTAAATTAGTGTCTCCTAAACTTATTCTAACAATACAATACCTCTATAGATTTCAGCTTATCAATTTTTAAATTCAAACTGAAGCAAGCGAATTTATATTGTCTGAATAGTACGATCTGAATATATTCGCTATCAAAACGTTGTTTTTTATACTTGCTTATAACTTACTTCGATCTTAACTTATCCACCTTTAAACTCAAACTGAAACAAATCTGAATTCACGCACTATTAAGAAGTTTCTTAAGATGCATACACCACCTTCGATATCATAACCTATACCTTTATTTATAAGAACCGTGGACTCTGGCGCGGCCGTCTTTCGCGAGATCTGACCTAAGACTCTCCGGGTTCCGTGGACGGACTCCGGGGAAGGCCCGTCGGACGACTCCCGCGCTATTCCCTACATAGAATGTATTCTATTGGGATGCCATGGTAACCAGATCTAATAGTTTTTTTAAGACCCCAAAGGACCCCTCCCAAAGGATCGTATCGAAAAAACACCTGTCCTATGTTGGTTCTCCCGTTGCGCAAAATATTTGTGCCAAGTTTGGTTGAAATCAGTCCAGTGGTTTAGGAGGAGATGTGGAACATACATACATACATACAATGACTTTTATTGTATATTAAGATTTTTGATGTTCCTACTTACTGGTAAAGTGGAAAATTAGCACTGATCGAATGGCGACTCGGCACTTTGTAGAACATTGCACTAATACTTGAATTTAATAAAATATACACTTGGTATAGTTCTACAGATGATTTTATTTGGTTAAACAAATGTCAGGAAAATTAGCGTACGGTTTACGCGTTTCCCCTCTTAGCGTCGTTTCCGTTGCAAGTTCGTAATCGTTTTTTAACGGTTTAAAAGAAGTTACTCTGCAAAAAGGACAATGGGCAAGCAAATAAACATTTTTAAATTTGCATTTCTGAGGTGCAGTAACACTAGTCTTATTAAGTTGATTGTATTACTCGTTTTTTATCATAAAAATTTCTTATTATGTACAGTAGCCTTGGCCTGGTATACTCGAATTGCACCCAAAGTAGTTGCAATGTCGATACTGACACGGCTCAGATGACGTAACAGTCAATAGTGACACATACAGCCGGGGGTCACGGGTTTGAGCAGCCAAAACCTTTGACGCTGCACTACCTACGGTTGGCTGTTAGACCTTTGATCCTCATGTCGCAGCGAGTGTCACCGACTCATGTGCCTCTTTGTGTGATAACAGATAGCAGTGCAGAGCCATTATCGTTTGATTCTAACTACAATCATGTTTGTTGTCTCTTGTACGATCTGCGCTGTCTCTTCGCTTTGCGGTTTGTTTTCCTCTTCGTTTCTTCTCACGCAGGTTTCTTGTTTATGTTATTTTATTAGTAAAACCGTATATTTTTACACGTCCACTCCCCACTGGCACCTCGACCTTACTTGTACTATTAGTTTCCCTGCCTATCTTTTCTCATGACGCGTTGAAACATTCCATTATTAGACGATTTGTTGGCGTTGTAAATTGTTTGATTTTTAGTATTGCTACTATGATATTAATACCACAGTCATAACAGCAACATCTACTGCTGATAAAATTCCCGTTCGAAGATCAAGAAGAGTGAAAGAGAGAGAGAGAGAGAGAGAGAGAGAGAGAGAGAGAGAGAGAGAGAGAGAGAGAGAGAGAGAGAGAGAGAGAGAGAGAGAGAGAGAGAGAGAGAGAGAGAGAGAGACAGACAGACAGACAGACAGACAGACAGATAGACAGACAGAGGTATACTTTTATTTATTCATAAAAGTAATGACTTTTATAAAAGTAAAATTCTGGCAATAACAATATTAGAAGGGCTAATACATTATTGCCGTTCTAATATAATAATATTAAAAGTTGAGACCAGACCAAGCAGGCTTTTGAGCATGGAGGTCTTATCCAGACCATATCGCTTGTCATTGAACAAGCCCTTGCATGGAGCAATAAACTCTAGCACAGCTTCATTAATTTTAAACGGATTATCTTAAGGACTTATGAAATTTAATTTTAAAGGCCTTCTTCTTCTTATTAATTGGCGCTACAGCTCTTGGAGAGCCTTGGCCTCCTGGACAATCCACCTCCAGTCGTATCTATCCTCTGCTGTCAGTCTCCATTTTCTTACACCGAGCCTGCGCAGGTCGTCCTCAATATCATCCAACCATCGTTTTTTGGGCCGACCCGTCCTTCTTCTTCCACCAGTGCTCTCCATAAAAATTTTCTTCAATATGGATGTCTCTAACATTCTCTGGACATACTCTGCCCACCGGATTCTACTTTTATTTGTGTCAGTGACGATGTCTGGTTCTCCATAGATTTGCTGGATTTCTGCATTCGTCCTTATTCTCCATGTTCTTGGTCGTTCACTACGCCAGTTATCCTCCTGAGGACTTTTCTTTTCTACCTGCGCAACCACTCTTCCTTTGTCACTATCATTGTCCAAGTTTCGAACCCGTGTATGACCACTGGCTTAAGAACTGTTTTATACAGACGAATCTTGGTTGCTCTGCTTATGTTTTTACACTTAAATATTCCTTTTAGGGAGAAGTAACATCTGTTTCCGTCAAATATCATTTCTTTTCTTTCTTTGGCCATAATGTTGTACTCAGTAATTCGTGAGTGACACCAGGGGTGCTCTTCTCTCTTGTATTTTACTGCCTGTTAACATGTATTTGGTCTTTTCAGTGTTTACTTTTAGACCTAAGTTTGTTGTGGCCTCTTCTAGACTCAAGAAACCATTTTTTAGGTCTTGTTGGCTTCTTGAGATGAGTACTATGTCATCAGAGTAAGTACTATAAGATAGACACTGCAGCAGTCTGTTAAATATCGTACCCCCTGGGTTTACAGGCATTTGACTTACCGCTTTCTCGAGAGCCAAGTGAAAGAGAATTGTAGAGGGCACATTTCATTGTCTAAGCCCCCTTTGAAGATCAGATTCTTCTGTAAGCTCTCCTTCTACTCGCACCTTGCTCTGTGTTCCTTCCAGTGTCATTTTTATCAGGCTCACCAGTTTCCCTGGCATACCAAATTCTTCCATTATCTCTATTATACTTTGTCTTTTCAGTCTACAAACAAATGATGTAGCTCAATTTGGTATTCATGGCACTTTTCCAATATTTGTCGTATCAGGAAGACTTGGTCAGTGGTTCAATTAAAAGACATTAACATACTAAAACAACTATAAAAATGTAAATATTTGAAATTGTTCGTAATGGGGAGATGTCACATACTATGATACTAGTGTTTGTGAAAGGGTAATGCGAAGGACATCTGGCGAAAAAACGGGATTTCGATGGACTCACTTAGCTGGAGGACGTAGATTTTGGCGGCGGTATCTACCTTATGTTACATAAGTAACTAGAGGACATCCATACAAAACAAGAAATTGGAAACCATGAAAGTCAGCTTGAATACTACAAAAAATAAAACTAAGACAGTGAGAATAAACACGACAGAATACATCTCACTGGAAAGCGAAGTTTTGTTATCTCGGTAACGTTGTTGAAAAATAGGATAGGCAGAACAATACAGATATTATATACTAGAGGAAGTGTTTATTCTCATGATAATTTACGGATTGTTTCTTATAAGAACAGAAATTGCTGCATGCTGTTCGTGTTACTGTATGCAGTAGACATTTGGAACTTAACAAAAAATGTAAAGCATTAGCTAACTAGTATTGAAATGAGGTTTCTTCGAAAAATAGAAGGGAAGACAAAAAAAGATAGAATTCGAAATGAAATATTTAGGAAAAGTTAGATATTGTTCCTGTAGCAATAACAGTATAACAAGCACAACTTAGATGGCTGGGACATGTAATGAGGATGGGGGAGGAAAGACTGGTAAAGCAAATGTTTGAATCCAGAGAAACAGGTAAAAGAAAGAGAGGACGACCGAGAAAGCTCTGGAAGGATGAAGCCCGCACAGCTGCAGAATGAAGAGGAGTAAAATGGAGAAAATAAAGGAGCTCGCAGGAGATAGAAAGAAATGGAGGGATATGTGGAAAAAGACGACCTCAGAGGACTCAACTCCAACATAGCTTTACACCGAAAGGTGGAAAAGCTAAGGATTAAGTAAAGTAAGTAAGTAAAACATTAAGGTATTTGTCAAAAAGGAAAATTAAAAAAAATTGGGTGCGTCGGATGACACACGCCAGAAGTGAGAAATTTTATGTCGAATGACGAGTGAACTGATTCAACTTGTAGTAGGTTGGTCGTATATTTGAAGTAAATTTGAAGTATATTTTGCTACATGAATTAAGATTCAAATAAAAGTGAACGAATAATTAAATGAGACGAGGGCATAGTAGTGTTATAAGAAATCGATATTTATAATGAACATAAATCAATATAATATAATAATATCACACGTCTTTTTATTTTCAGTGTACATACATACACAAACAATGTGTAACAGATAATTTGTTTCCAGTGTAGGCCTAACAATATGATTTACGCAATACTTAGTTGAAAAGTAGAATGTGATAATTATATATGTATATCATAATTTTATATATTATATTATACATTTATAATATTTATAATATATCTTATATTATAATTAATATATTCAGTATAATAATTAAATTTTTTACAAATTACAAAATAGCTAAGTAACTAATTTGACCTTTAGAGGTTGTTTAAGACCTGAAGATGTCAGTAATGACGAAAAGCTTAGTCGAACAATAAAAAATTATAGCAGTTAGCAAATTCATAAAAGAAATTGTAAGGATGGCTGCTAATTTAAACAATACGAAGAACTAATTTGAATTTTGAAACATAAAAAACTTCAAACATAGATATTTCAAGTTGACGATACGCAAATATTATAATAAAAAATCAGTATGGAGAACCATACGTGACTTCCATGCTCTCGGATTATATATAAAATCATTTGGTACTGCCTTTATGTTAGCCGCAGTTATTTCGATAATGCGATTTTTGGGCTTAGTTATGTAGTGAATATCGCACATAATTTTATGTAGTGAAAGAATTATACAAATTTTAATTTTGTATGTTGCAAAATAGTTGGCTGGTGTTTGCAATTGATTTCGTTTGTCATTTTTTAATGGTAAATGACTGTAGTAGTAATTTATCACCGGGTCGTGGCTGTGACACCAAAAATTGATTATGTTAGGTTAACACGAAAACTGAAATTATACATGGAAACCAATGCGTGTGTAATGTAAAACTATTTTTTGTCTAAAACCACTAAAAACCCAACTGGAAGTAAGGCGGGAGTGGCCCAAGGGTCAACCCCTTGCCTATTATTATAGGCCTACATGTCACTTTTTTGTGGCAGAACTCGTTTTTTTTGGTAAAATTCGTTTTCCGACAAGTACTCGTTTTGTGACTAACAAAAAACAAACATCCATTGTGTACAATTTGTAGAGCATATGTTGTCATTCCTTAATACAGTGTTTTTTGTTTTGTCATTAACCATAAATATTTGTATTTTTCATTTTGTATTTGCTGTTGTTTTTTCCAATTTGTAAACTTAAAAAGTTAGGTTCTTTATTTTAAGTGTTACTCTGTTATAAGCATTTTATTAAACGTTTAATGTTATGTTTTCTCAACCACAGCTTTTATTTATTTTAGCAGTAAACTAAAAACCCAAAACCATTATTACCTAACTACCAAATGAAAACAACACGTATTTTTGTTTTACATTAAGAAATAGGGCAATTTACAATTAGTACACTTCTTCTTTTCCACACCATAATATATCGATACAGTCGCATATTAAAAACATCGAAATATATTGCGGGTACTCATACAGTTCCAATCATTTGAATTCGGTTCGATAATTCCTAAAAAAATATAGAATTTTGTCAAAGTGAAATAAAATGTTTACATAGAAACTACTTCTTTGTTGTCAATAACGTAGTACACATATAAAGCTTATAAAAAGTTATCTCCTCCCTCATCAACTACCATTTTAATTTATAAAAAATTACCCCTTTCCCTTTAACTACCCTTTTTATTTATAGATATTTCATCTACCTTTCTACAGTAGATTATTATGACTTTCTTTTAAGGATAATTTATGTATCAAAACTAAGCACTTTACTCTTGTTAAAACGTAAAAGGTTGCGGGTAAACTACCCCTTTCCCTTAACCGATCTTCATCAAAATCAATAGGCCTCGAGTCCTCCAGAATTCAGAACTGTATGCAAAAATTTATTTGATTCTGTTTGAATTTGCAGCAGTTATCGTTTGTCATAGAAAACATTCTACAGACAGAGTAGAACACACGCACAGACACTTTTCGAAAATATCGGTATGGAGAACCATACATGACTTCCATATTCTAAGATTTATATTTAAAATCATTTTCGAAATGAAATATTACCATAGAAACTACTTCTTTCTACTTACTGCTTCAGCCTTAACCACAGTACTGTGGTCACTAACGTATACCACCTCACGTTATCGCACTCGATTTTCACTGATGATGGAAGTCGATGGCATTGCCGAAACGTCTGGTTTTTTAGAAAACATTGGACTATGGCCAAATATCGGCAACAAAAAGGAAAAGAAGGAGCGCTCCGAAGTCACTCATGGACCCTCAGCATCTTGCAGAGGGTTCATTCCCTAAAGAAGAAAAGTCTGTCTATGAATCGTTCCTCTGTAAACACGTGCAGTTACACTGCCCAGCGATCCACAGGAAGCAAATCGCTATCCACGCTGGACACTTTTTCGGCTTGCATGCGTTATGTTGGTATGGGTTCGGCACTTTCCATTTAAAAACCGTGCAAATGTAAGAAAATAAACGTGAATGAGGCCAGAAATAACGCGAATTGTGTGTGTGTGTGTGTGTGTGTGTGCGTGTCTTCCCTGCCTTTTTATTGCGGTAGTGATAATAATAAAATGGAAACGTAAACAGTACATAACTGAGATATGCTTGCCTGCCACGCACGATATATTTTCTCTTATACATGACTAGCAGAATACCCGTGCTTCGCTACGGAGTTTCACGTTGTACGTAATGAAAATGTTAGTTTAATTAATAAAGTTTAATTAAAGTAGGCTTCTTAAAAATAAATAGCTGTTGCCCACAACTTCGTTCGCGTGGTCTTCAATTTAATGCGATAATATATTTAGAACAGAATCTATTCTATTGGGTTGCCATAGTAACCAGATCGAATAGTTTTTTAAGACCGCAAAGGACCCCCCAGAGGATCGTATCGAAAAAACACCTATCCTATGTTGGTTCTCCCGTTGCGTAAAATATTTGTGCCAAGTTTGGTTGACATCGGTCCAATGGTTTAGGTGGAGACGTGGAAGACCCCAAAGGACCCCCCAAAGGATCGTATCGAAAAAAAAAACACTTGTCCTATGTTGGTTCTCCCTTTGCGTAAAATATTTGTGCCAAGTTTGGTTGAAATCGGTCCAGTGGTTTAGGAGGCGATGTGGAAGACCCCAAAGAACCCCCAAAAGGACCCCATCGAAAAAACACCTATCCTATGTTGGTTCTCCCATTGCGTAAAATATTTGTGCCAAGTTTGGTTGAAATCGGTACAGTGGTTTAGGAGGAGATGTGGAAGAAACCTTCGCGGACGTGCGCACAACTCACCAAAGTTTCATCGCAATCGGATGAGTGGTATAGGAACGCATACGGGACAAACAAAGAAACATTCATTTTTATATATAAGATGTAAACTATACAACTTACTTGACATAAACCGTGATAGCTAAGCTAATGTACAACATGTATGTATTAATTATACACATAAATGTTCCTCGATAGACACTCTATCTATTGGCGAAAACTTGAATAAAATCCGTTCAGTAGTTCCTGAGATTAGCGATTTCAAACACAGAGAGAAAACGGCCCGACTTTACTTTATACTATGTACAGATTTACATTAAAATGAAAAAATTAAAATTTTATTGCCTGGCAACAAAATTATTTTATTTTTAACAATTACCATTGTTCCAAAAGTTTAAATGAATTTTCAAGTACTTTACTCTTGTTAAAACGTAAAAGGTTGCAGGTAAACTACCCCTTCCGCTTAACCGATCTTCACCAAAATCAAAAGGCCTTGAGACCTCTACAATTCAGGGACGTATGCAAAAAATTATTTGATTCTGTTTGATTTTGCGGCTGTTATCGTTTGCCATAGAAAATACGCTTGATAAAAACACGTTGCAGGTAAACTACCCCTTCCCCTTAACTGATCTTCACCAAAAACAATAGGTCTTGAGTACTCTACAAATCAGGGCTGTATGCAAAAACTTATTTGATTCTGTTTGAATTTACGGCTGTTATCGTTTGCCAGAGAAAATACCCTTGTTAAAAAAACGTTCCAGGTAAACTACCCCTTTCCCTTAACCGATCTTAACCAAAAACAACAGATCTTGAGAACTCTACAATTTAGGGCTGTATGCAAATAATCTTTTGATTCTGTTTGAATTTGCGGCTGTTATCGTTTGCCATAGGAAACACCCTTGTTAAAACATAAAAGGTTGCAGGTAAACTACCCCTTTCTCTTAACCGATCTTCACCAAAAACAATAGGTCTTGAGAACTCTACAAATCAGGGCTGTATGCAAAAAATTATTTGATTCTGTTTGAATTTGCGGCAGTTATCGTTTGCCATAGAAAAAAAATCTGCAGACAGACACACACACAGACAGACAGACACACAGACACACACACAGACACTTTTCGAAAAATGACTTTTTTTCATGTTTTAAGTGTAGTATAATCATATTCTGAAATAATCTCGAACACGATTTTTTTTGCCATCACCATACTTCCATTTCCTTAAGGAACATGGAAGTAAAATGACTTTTTTCATATTTTGAGGGTTTTTTTTTGCGGGGGAGGAAAAATGCATTATGCACCATCAGGAGACACCCGACTGGTCTCCCGGTGTGTGGGACTCGCACCCACTAAAAAACCTCCACTTTACAGGCAGGGAACCCCCCCCTGGAACAACTATTCGTATGGCTTCAGGGTGGCACCTCGTATTGCGCCTACTAGGCTTCTACAGCTTTATCTATATCATCGACCTGTGAGACGGTCCAGTTCAGGCTTCTTCTGCCGCAGGACCATCCTCACGAAGGTCACAACCATGTCCCAGTTCTCTTTGCTGTTGAGCATGACGCCTATGATGTTATCAGGCGTCATGGGGCCAATCTCCGATTCGAGTCCTCGCCTCTCCAGCACCCACCGTCGACACTCGAAAAAAGTATGATGAGCGTCATCAGAGTCTGAGTCGCCATACACGCACGACGGATCCTCCATCTTACCCATCCTTCGCAGGTATGCACAGAAATAACCATGCCCTGTCAGGAATTGAGTAAGGTAATAATCTACCTCGCCGTGCGTTCTGTCCACCCATTCAGGGAGGTTCCCAATCAGCCTCGCCGTCCACCTAGCTCGACTCTCCTGCTCCGATCGTAGTTGCCAGCTCCGCATGGAGTGTGCCCTGGCCACTGCTCTTGCTTCTACAAACCCCAAGTCTTCCTTGGTTGTGTAGACCCTCCTTCTCTCCTCAGCCATCAGATCTATTGGCATTACTCCAGCGACGACCAACACTGCTGGTTCCGACACCGTTCTGTAGGAGCGTGCAATCCGAAGTGCTCCTCTTCGTTGTACCGCGGCCATCTGCTTGCGGTATTTTTCTTGCTTCAGTGCGTCGGCCCAGACCTCGCATCCGGAGAGGAGAATCGAGTTGGTCACCGACATCAGCAGTCGCCGTCTTCCTGCAGCTGGGCCTCCGACATTTGCCATTAGTCTGCTTAGCACAGCAACGACCTTAGCGGCTTTCTCTGAGGAACATCGAATTTGCTCCCAGTAGGAAAGCTTAGTATCCAGGTACACCCCTAGATACTTCACCGCTGGCTTTGATATTATCGCCTTTTCCCCCACCACGAACTGTGTGATTGTGGGTATACGTCGTCGAGTGAGCAGCACAATCTGTGTCTTCTCCGTCGCAAGGCTCAGATCGTGTTCTTCCATCCAGATGCGGACCCTGCCCATGACCTGGTTCAGCATGCGCTGCGCCTCCTCTGCGTCTCTCACGGTGATCACTGCAGCCTCGTCATCAGCATATGCTACCAGAAAGGTATCATCTGGCATCTCCATCCGGAGGATTCCATCATAGAAAGCATTCCACAGGTCGGGGCCCAAGATAGAGCCTTGAGCTAAGCCTCCTGTTATCTCTCTGCTGCGTGGCCCATCTGCTGTGTCGTACCGGAGCTCCCTGTCCCTCAAGTAACTTCGTATTATCCGGAGCAGGTAGTCCGGCGTTTGAAAGACGTCCTCCAAAGCAGCTAGCAAGTCTGTCCACCTGGCCGAATTAAAGGCGTTGCGTACGTCCAGTGTAGCGAGTAGCACCATCCTTCTGGAGAAGTGATTACCCCGCTGGGCCACCTGGACGGCATTCAAGATCTCCTGTATGGCTCCAATGGTGGATCTGGCCGTTCTGAACCCGTACTGCCTCGCTGACAGATCTCCCGCATCCCGAATTGCCGCTACTAGGCGAGGCCTGAGTAGACGTTCCAGTAGTTTCCCCGCCGTGTCTAGCATACAAAGAGGTCTGTATGCCGACGGGGAATTCGGGCCGCCCTTCCCTTTGCCGACTAAGACTAGTCTCTGGATCTTCCACCTCTTCGGGAAGACTCCGTCTTTGAGGCAACGGTTGTACATATTGAGTTGCACCTGGGGGCAGGATCTAGCGACCACCCTCAGCACTTCCGCAGGTATACCATCCGGCCCTGGTGCCTTCTTGTTGCGCAGGGAGCTAGCAGCTAGTGATAGCTCGTCCTCGCTGAAAATCGGGACGTCTTCCAATGGGCCTGGATATTCCTCACGATCCCTCAGTGGGTGACGAGGAAACAGACCGTCCACGATGAAGCGCATCCGATTTTCGTCCATCCTTGGGCTACGAGGCCGGGCTCCAAGCCTGCTCATTACAAGCCTGTGCCCCATACCCCAGGGATCAGAATCTACATCACTCCTGAGGGTCTCCCACTTGAGCCGCTTGCTTCTGTTGATGGCCTCCTTGAGTCTTTTCCTGGCGAGCCGATATTCGTCTTGCGCTTCGGCTGCTGCAATCGCGTTTCTCCGTCTGTTTCTAGTCGCCATGCGACGCGAGCGCAAGCAACGTCTCCTGAGGTCAGCAATCTCGTCTGTCCACCAGTACGCCACTGTCTTCCCCCCGCGGCGTCTCGCTCTCCTGGGCATAGACCCATCGCAGGCATTCCATATGAGGCGCATTGTCGCACCGACGACTTCCTCTGTCGGACCCAAGCTGTTCATAACCGCCTCCTTTTTTGAGGGTAGTACAATCAGAATCTGCCATTAACTCGAACACGATTTTTTCGCCATGACCATACTTCCATTTCCTTATGGAACATGAAAATAAAATAAGTGTCATTGATTTAAATTGTTTTTATGAATTCAAAAATTAGAAAGCTGTGTAAATATATTAGGTTAATTATGAACTATGTGCTGTGCCGGGGTTTGAATTTTACCGGCGTGATTTAAATGTGGAAGGCCGCCAAAGCGCGTCGCAGCTGGGTGGCAGGACTGACTTTATTAGTAAGGCCGGGTCCGCGCCACGGCGACGCGATCTAGAATACCAGCCAACCGTAACAGCTGATGCGTTGCTTGCTGAAGGTTAACTTCTGCAATCTGCAATAGGTAGAATTTCTGTACCATGGTGGGTTCGTAGAATGAATGGTTCTCTCTCATTTCGTTTTCAACCTTCGAACAGGGTGTGCTGATCTGACGGTCCAGGAGAGTACCTAGTTTATATGTACCTAGTTGCATCTTAATATGACTGCGTGATCTAGTAAAGGGTTTTCAGGGTCCCCGCACAGCCGGGAGAGGGGGAATGCGAAGATGGTGACAGCGACATCCGTCACCATCTGCAGAGCAGTCTAGCACGAAGCTCCCCGAAGCCGTCTGGTACAGAAATACTACGCCTACAGAGCTCCAAGAGACATCTGCCCATAATGAACTAGCTGGAACTTCTGGACTCCTCAAGTAACACCACCAACACTAATCGCAGACTGGCTACGGGATATCATGTCAGTTCTTCAAAAGTACAGGTGGGAGCATTCCAATTACTAAACCAGTCGACAACAACTTCACCGGTTTTAGATAGTCTAACTGACATTTTATATCAATGTAAAGACATGCTGTTAAGGGTACCAGAAGCCCAGTTAAACTTTTGACATAATTTAAATTTGTAATGTGAATCAAACTAAAGTTCAATCTTTTGAAGGCTGTAATTAAACTTTTGACATAATTTAAATTTGTAACGTAAATCAAACTAGAGTTCAATATTTTGAAGGCTGTAACTAAAATAGCACTAATAAAAATTGTTACTGGTTACAAGAGTATTTTATTGCAAGTCCTGTCACTCTGGGCTCCAGCACATTTATCGCTTCGTCTAGGCCAAGTGATCTAGTTTTAAATATTACATAACGGCTTAAGTGGCCGTTACAAATGGTAGCAGAGCGTGGTTTTTACTTCTATGTGTTCTGACCTTAATGTGGCAGGATTTGCAATGGGATTTAAGAATTTACATATTTTCTGGGTCTGAGAGGAAGGTTGAGTAGTTACATATACATTTAATATTATAAAATGAAATGAGTTGAAATATTTGAAATTTTATTAGTGTTTGTGGGCATTAATTGTTTTAAGAAAATGTTGATGTATTTTTGAAAGATGTGTTATTACCATTGTTATTCTTAATGCAAATTATGTCCTTGAATGTTACAATTGCTTCCTTATTTCAAATGTTATTATTATTATATTGTAAACCGGAGGTAACTTATATAATTCTGTGGGGTCACACACACTTATATGTTTGTTTGTCATTATTTTATTCAAATTTGCTTATGGGGGACGTGTTGAGCCTAGTTCTCGGTTTGGACTTAAGTTACTGTGTATGAATTAAACCGGGTGCTTTTCATTTAAGGTTTTATGCCCTGAAAAAAAATTTTCTGCATGCCCCTGCTTCTGTCAGATCTTGTTGGATTTGGTTATAACCTGTTCGACCCTGTTAGGGATTGATCCAAAATTCTTGAATGATACCATATGATTTAATGATCTCCTAGCCCTGAAGTGTTTGTACTGATGGTTTTAATTTTAATTGTTGAGTTATTGGGTCGCGATATGGGAGTTAGCCTGACGATATATATATATATATATATTATATTAATTTTTTTTGAGAATGCGGTTATGGTCGGACCAGGCACTCTCGTTGTTGACGTTGAGTTGGATTCCAAATGATTCTTGATTTTATAAAATTCTCTGGATTTTGAGAATGGCTTAGCTGATAATTTAATGAATTGTACTTGTTTATTGGGTGTCGTGTTATTGTATTTATTCTAGTGTAATTGTTATTGTGTGTTGTTTGTTTGGTGAATTCGGGGAGCTTGCTCTGCCTTTCATCTTCACCCTTTTCTCTTGCTTCGCTAGGGGACTGTGAAACCACTTGTAGGAAGCCAAGTTTTTCCTTCTTCTGTCATCTGTTTGTGTTAAATTGTCATCTTTGTCCAATTTAATTATGTCATTTCTGGCGGCTGAGAAATGAGCAGTCCGTGTAGATCTCACACCAATTTTATTGTAGTTGTATTGTCTTTATTCCCGTCCCCGTTTTGGGAAAATGAGTCCAGGCAATGTAGACTATTATGTAAAGCTGATCTAGAGTTTGTAGTTCGCTCACACTCGGAGCTGTTCTTTCCCAAGTTGTTGATGGTGCTAGGCACCCAGTCGCTTTTATATCTCAGACCTTGACCCAACAAGAAAAGAAGTCATCCATCTATGAACTAGAGTGTTTGGCAGTGGTATACGCTCTAGATAAGTTCAGGCGTTTCTTGGAACATGCTGAGTTCCTACTTGAGACCGATAATCAAGCTCTCTCTTGACTTTCTGCTCATCCCCGGCAACTGGGTAAAATTGGAAGATGGGTAGTAAAAATTTCCTCCTTCAAATTCAAGGTGCAACACATTAGGGGAACTCAAAATGTGGTTGCTGACGCTTTGTCCCGCATGTTTTCCCAACCCAGTGAAGTTCAATCTGAGCAACCCTGTCCCTTATTATTAGACTTTCCGCTAGCCTTTACTGATGTGTTACCCCATCAGTTAGATGGGGTCCTATCATCCATAAGTTAAAGTAGGGTAACATACAGTTCCCATATTTCTTATCCAAGGGCGTCCTATGTTGCAAAGCGAGAAAAGGACGAGTTCCCAAAATCGTGCTGCCTAGCAAGTTAGTGCCCATGGCCTTCAGCTACTACCATAATTCCCCAGTAGGTGGACATAAGGTGATTTCAAAGACTATTTCCAACATTAGGAAGCACTTTATCTGGAAGGGCATGGATAGGGATATTGCGGCTAGAGTTAAGGCGTGTTATCTTTGTTGTTTAAGCAAGCCTGCCCAAAACGCCAAGTTAGGTTTCTTGTCATCGGACATGACGAGCAGACCAATGGAGAAGTTATTCATCGACTACATGGGACCTCTCCCACGTAGCAAGTCAGGTAATTCTTTCCTGCTTGTTTGTGTGGATGCTTTCACTAAGTTTTTCTGTCTATTGCCCTTACGGCAGGCTTACATCGATTAACCAATCTAGCACTCCAGGCCAATATCTTTCAGCATTTCGGACTTCCGGCCATCATTGTCTCTGACAATGGTCCACAATTCATTTCGGGCGAATTCCGGCGAATGTGCTTCGCAAACGGTATCCAACATGTAACCACTTCGCCGTACTACCCTCAGCCGTCCCACGCGGAAAGATTCAACAGGAATCTCAGGTCTGCGCTGATTGCTTACCACGCAGAGCAACAGAATTGTTGGGACCAGAATCTCAAGTGGTTACAGTTTGCCTTCAATACGGCGCTCCATGAGAGTCATAAGGCCGTTCCCTTTGAGGTGATGTTTGGATTCTCGCCCACACTTCCATTGGCCAAATTGTGGAAAATTGAAGATCTTCTACCTAATACTCCTGACATTAGGACAGGAGACAGGTGGAAAGAGGCCCGGAAGAATTTGATTCGTGCGCACGAGCGTGTCCGTGTTCGTTTACAATCAGGGACGAACTCCTAATCCCTTTAAGGTTGGGAATTTAATTTACTGCCAAGGCCACCCGATCAGCTTAACCGCGGACAAAAGAGCCGCCAAGTTGTGTTATCGTTGGTCCGGTCCATACCGCATTCTGAGGTTTGTGTCACCAGTAACGGTGAGGTTGGGAGATCCCAGCACTGATATAGAGAAGTTGACCACTCACATATCAAAGTTGAAGTTTTGCCATAGGGCATAGATAGGTGAGTGGTGGTAGAAAGGTTGTCCTGTTTAAAGTATTGATTTGGCTCTTGGGTTCTCAGTTTGTGAGTTTGGGAGGCCTTAGGAGGTCAGAACTCTAGTGCGCACGATTTCTTGGCTTTTCTTCTTCTTTCTGTCTTCATATAATAGATATTTACCATATATCCGTCGTGCGACTTCGTTTTTCTTGTCTTATGACGCGTTTCGGCAACGAATTGCCATCTTCAGAAATCTTAATCACTCATTAGAGATCGTTAAAAAATTAAGAACACCAAAATCATTACAGTAAAAGTGCACTTTTACGACCGTTGGAAATCACATAAGCGAACATCACTTTTACTGTAATGATTTTAGTGTTTTTAATTTTTTAACGATCTCTAATGAGTGATTAAGATTTCTGAAGATGGCAATTCGTTGCCGAAACGCGTCATAAGACAAGAAAAACGAAGTCGCACGACGGATATATGGTAAATATCTATTATATTAATATAAGCGACTTGGAGACAACTAACCTAAAATGTATTATTCTGTCTTCACTTTGTGCTGGCACTAGCCAGGTCAGCATACAATTCCCACACGATTATACACATACACACCTAGGTACAGATGCACCCACACAGTTTCTTTTCCTCTTTCTTCTTGTTTCGTTTTCCTCTGAGCCTCTGTCTTCCTGAGAGCGGTCTATTTTCCTGAGACTTCCGAGGCAGCCAACAGATGCAGTTGTGATTACTTAGTTTTTGGGGCAACCGGAGTTTTTGTTTTTAGGGAGGGGGTGTGCCGGGGTTTGAATTTTCCCGGCGTGATTTAAACTATCGGTGCCGCCAAGGCTTGGCCGCTGGACGAGACAGCTAACGCAATTAGTAAGGGTGTGTCTGCCCCACATCGACGCGATCTAGTAAGCCGCCAACTGTCACAGCTGATGCGTTGGTGACCGAAGGTTATGTTCGACAATTCGAAACAAGTTGAATTTCTACATCATGTGGGAACGCAGAATACATAGTCCTTCCTCATTTCGTCTCCAACCTTCTGCCAGGGTGCTTTGTGGTCTGACGGCAGGGCGAAGTACGTGTTCAGCTTTCAATATGACTTCGTAAAATTCTAAAGCGTCTCAGGTGAGAATTAATTATTTTATTCAAGGTTAAGCTCGATGTAAAATTAATAATGGGTAATGTGTGTTGCGTTTGTGTATGTGTGTGATCTCCACATGTGTGTGTGATCGTTGTAAAGTCTACTGTAAAAGGGAATCACACGTTACTTCCGGTCTACTTTGCATTTAACCATAAATGAATTTAAAAGTAAATGTTACCATTATACAATAACGGCTCATTATCTTATTACTTATTATCAAAAAATTAATAAGAGCAACTAGAGTGTAAAAAAGAATAATTGTGACAGTGCGGGTAGTGTGTGTGTTCCGAGGCGAGAGAGCGTAAGGGGTAGCTGTGTTTTCTGACGGCCAACTACAAATAAAAAATGTTACAGGGTCTCCGTACAGCCGGGAGAGAGGAGAATGCGGAGATGGTGATATCTACAACAGTCATCATCTGCAGAGCAGTGCACCCGGATGCTCCCCAACGCCGTCAGGCCCTGAACCACTTCTCCTGCAACACACCAAGGGACAGCTGCCCAGAATGAGATGAGTCGAGCTTCGGAACTCTTCAGGAACCATCACCAATACTCATCGCCACGGTTCTACCTGGTATCATTCCAGTTCTTCAAAGTACAGGTGGGAGCTTTCCAGTTACTAAACACTCAACAACAACTCCACCCGTTATTTTTAAAATCAAGAGTAGTGGACGTTATATGTAAATGTAAAGACATGCTCTACACAAGGGGTATCAGAAGCCCAGGTGTTTCTAAAATTAATATTGTAACTAATCTTTGTAAATTTAAATTATGTTAAAAAAAATGAACCATATTAGAACTCATTTTTGAAAGACTAAATCAACATGTTATAAAAAAAAAGAAAAATTAATAAAAAGTTGTTAATGGTTACATGAGTGTTTTATTGCAAGTCCTGTCACTCTGGGCTCCAGCACATTGCACAATTTTCGCTCCGTCTAGGCCAAGCGGTCTAGTTTTTAAATTTTACGTAACGGCCTAAGTGGCCGTTACAAATGGTAGCAGACCACCCGGATGCTCCCCAACGCCGTCAGGCCCTGAACCACTTCTCCTGCAACACACTAAGGGACAGCTGCCCAGAATGAGATGAGCTCGAGCTTCGGAACTCTTCAGGAACCATCACCGATACTCATCGCCACGGCTCTGCCTGGTATCATTCCAGTTCTTCAAAGTACAGGTGGGAGCTTTCCAGTTACTAAACACTCAACAACAACTCCACCCGTTTTTTGACATGGAATCCATAGGTATGTAATGTCTTACTCGCACGTTTCGCGAAAATCGACCGTTATGTTTCAAATGTACTTTCGGCATACCACTATCTCACGAACCGCTCAACCAATCCCAGCAAACTAAATGTCAGGTGATCGAGTCACTCGGCCCCCCTCCATCAATAGTACTGAGAATTTTGACAACTGACTTCAGTCGCCTCTAGGCTTTGTCTGCGTGAGGGTGTTTTTGCGCCGAAAATTTCTAAATTGCTCCACTAAAACTTAAATATCTCGGGAACTACAAGTCCGATCGCAAAAATACAAAGTGCGTTGTGATCCTCAGAACTGAATCTCTCCAATAACACCAATTTTGAATACCAGAAACACTCACAAAAAATAATAACAACATTTGAACTCAAAAATTTGAAATGCCTCGACCTAAAAATCGCGATAAAACTCGAACCAAAAATTTCAAACCAAAAACCGGCAAATCCTGTGCAGAGCGTCAATAGGTCTATCGTTTGAGACTAAAATCAAAGAAATCGGCCGAGAACTTAGACAATGGCAACCATTTTAAGATTGACGAAACCCCGTCAGCGCCCAAGCGGCCCGCATCTCCGATACCTGGGTCGTCCGGCGTGCCCCCAAAGCGACTCAGATCGAGCGTACGGCTAGCTAGCAAGAAAACAGACGATGAGAACATTAATAACTTGTGCTTCGACAACATTGGACCCTCGATGCTCTGCGCAGAACAGCCCGGTCCAAGTCGCCGCTTCAAAGGAGTCGACGAGGAATTCTCTAAGCACTTTATTAACAATCCGTTCGGCTCGGTGTGTGGGATCTGCGATCGCTTGTGGTTCAAGCAACCCTTCGCAAATAACCCTTGGTTATTTAACCAACCCTTCATTCCTTCCCAAAGCACAAGTCTGCCCATGATTCCATGTCTACCGGTAGTGCCACGACTACCAGGTTTAAAATTTTTTTTTTTTAAATCAAGAGTAATGGACGTTATATGTAAATGTAAAGACATGCTCTACACAAGGGGTATCAGAAGCCCAGGTATTTCTAAAATTAATATTGTAACTAATCTTTGTAAATTTAAATTATGTAAAAAAAGTGAACCATATTAGAACTCATTTTTGATGGATTAAATCAACAAGTTATTAAAAAAAGAAAAACACTAATAAAAAGTTGTTAATGGTTACATGAGTGTTTTATTGCAAGTCCTGTCACTCTGGACTCCAGCACATTTTTCGCTCCGTCTAGGCCAAGCGGTCTAGTTTTTAAATTTTACGTAACGGCCTAAATGGCCATTACAAATGATTCAATCTATTGAAGGCTGTAATTAAACCTTTGACATAATTTAAATTTGTAATGTAAATCAAACTAGAGTTCAATCTTTTGAAGGCTGTAACTAAAATAGCACTAATATAAATTGTTACTGGTTACAAGAGTATTTTATTGCAAGTCCTGTCTCTCTGGACTCCAGCACATTTTTCGCTTCGTCTAGGCCAAGTGGTCTAGTTTTAAATTTTACGTAACGGCCTAGTGCAAGAACAGAATTTTAAAAATATTCAGCTTGATCTCTTAGCACTTTCTTTAATCATATTTTCTTATATCTATTATTTTTAATATTTACCTTATTCTTGTAATAGTATTTAAACATATAGAATACGGTTTCATTCTTTAAAATATCACACTTTTTGATTAAAGCACACATATTTGTGGCAATGAGGAAATTTTGGGTAGCTTTGTGAGGAAAAGAGGTTTGATTGACCTGGCAACACTGCTTTCTCTTTACATCTACCTCGTTGCACGTTTCGTTACATATTTTGTTACGCGCTGAATCAGATTACTGCCCTAGGAGCGCGAGGCGTACGGGAGTGAGCTGGACACAATAATGCCGTATATGAAATTCTCACTTCAAAATTTTGCGACGCGGAAGAATATAAGATGAACAACTACAGAAGTCAACAAATCGCAATCCGGTCTACAAAATAAAAATAAAAAGAAAAGTAGATGGATTGGCCTAACACTCCGGAAACCTTAAGAAAACATAACGAGACACGCACTACACTGGAATCCATCTGGAAAAAGAAAGAAGGGAAACCAAAGGAGCGTGGCGCAGGAGTGTCTCGGAAAAAGTGTAGCATTGTAAAAGAACATGGTGGAAAATCAAGGCTCAGGCTAAAAATCGAGTTAGTTGATATCTCTGTGTTCTGTGTTCCAGTGGCAAAGAAGAGGATAAAGTGAGTGTATTGAAGAGGAAGACTGAAGCGTGGTGAGCAGGCCACCTGCAAGATTGCACACTGTTAACCTAAAAGAAAGAGAGAGAAGCATGTTTTTATTTCGTCTTACAAACACGTAATTTTTTTCATCTTTCTGGAGTTTTTCAGCTCCTCGTATATGCTAACTACTTACTCTTTTTTATTTCTGGAAAACTAATTTTATTTTGCTTCCTTCAGCCATTGATTACATTTGGTCCGATTACATCCAAATTCTTTCAATGTTTCGCAGTACATTTATTAATATGTTAATTAATTTGTCGCGTACACAAATTATTTTCACATTAATGTACGAATTAATACCAGCAATTAATGTAACTGTCGATCATGTATCGAATCTGTGGCGTATCATTAGAGGTCAGCCAACAGATTTCATAATGTCACAACACAAGCGGCTATCAACAGCAGCATTTACATAATTCTATTTATCAAGTAACTTAATGTATTCCGAATACTGTTCCATGTAATAACAATAATAGCGGTATGTCTAACACATAGCCGTTACTGTTGGGCCGCCCTTATCAACAGCTTATCAAAATTAACCTAGGATAACCCAGGCCGAGTTAGCCACATCAATGTGCACTCAATATCTTCTGTCTGTTTCTCCACAACTTCCTCTCCCCGTCTCTCTCTAGGCCGATTTTCGTATAACAACCACTAAACTTGAACTAATACAATCAATTCAAATACAGACATACACGCGCACACACACGAACACTCGCAGATGCGCTGCAGTGTCGACACCACACAACATACAACACATTTGTGATTTTTTTTATTTTTTTTTATTATCACTGTTGTTGGCATAATCACTACAATTTGTATTTATAAACAATGGATGCAACAAAGTGAAAGGTAAGTGACTGAAGTTTATAAAATTTGAAGATATACGAAAAGTTTAAGTTATCGAAGCGCCAATAGGAGAAATCGGTTGTCGAGTTTAATGTTTCGCTTTTCAATGTTTTCAGAAACTGGTTTTACTTTAAACAGTATTAAAATTGATTATTTTATGTATTGAATTAACATTAATAATTTAATTATAATAACATAAATATTTTTTTTGTATATTCTAAAAGGAAAATGTTATAAATTATAATGTTATGGTGAAGTACCCTTTTTAATTACATTAATTTTTTAAATTAAAATTTTTGTAAGATTGTTGTATGTTTTGTATAAGTATGATACAATTTAACAAATTAATTTTGTGTTCTATATGTTGAAAAAAATAATAAAATTTTCATAACATTCTTTAAATTAAAATAAATATTTTATTAATAAAAAGTCAATATATATATCTTACTCTTTGAATGTGCACTCTACTTACAGAAACTTAAAAAAATAGATAAGGAAGAGTCCCTAATATTTACGGGCTAGCACATTATGTATACGAATAAGATTTTGAATATCAAGGTAGCATTAGGAGTGTTGAAATTTTTATTTGCAGTTATGTGCGGTAACCATAAAGAAGAAACATAATATGAAAATGTAAATGAATTCTTTATAAATTACGAGTATGGAAAGTAAATTGCGACCTTTAATTAAAAACAAATCTTGTATCGGTAAACATCCACGTTGATGTTATTGCTAATAATAATTATAATGATAATAATATTAATAAAAATAATAATAGAAATTAAGTTTTCAAGTTTACTACTGAAAATGTTAAATCGAAAATGCTATGGCACTTAATCGAAAAATGTGTTGTTTATACAAATAAACATTTATTAATTTAGCCTACTTAATTTATTTACCAAAGTTAATTATACATACATAACTTGTTAGAAAAAAATTAAAAATTAATTATTTTAGGATTGGCGTTACTGACAATTCTGTAACATATTAAAACAAGGTTAAGTGATTTTTCGTCAATCTCAATTTGAACACTTGAGTGATTTTCAAATTGTTGTGTTGAAGCATTTAAGTGTCAATAATCACTGGCCGATTTCAAATAAAACACAAAAATTTCATGAACACTCTAGTGTTTTAAATGCATTTCGTACCCAGTAATTGTTAGTGTCAAATGACAATCAGGTTTGATGAGATGTTTTACATTTTTAAAGTCTGCATCAGTTCGTACTGTGCTTGGTCGTCCAGAACAGGGTCTATCCCCACACATATATAGTTATATAAAAAAATGCATTGTGCTACTTAAAACCTGAGCCTGACACTTCGAAAACTGTTTTGACTTGTTAAATGTTTCTTTACCTCTATCATGAAGTTCGAAACACAAATTTGTTTAGTAAAGCTGCTTAATATTATGCGTAGGTCTAAGTTGTGACGTTAGACAAAACGAAAACTTACAAAAACAATGGTATAGTTAAATCTGATAAAGTTAAGAAGCTGAAATAGATTTTACTAAATCTAAACAAACTTTATACTTAGCAACTGTTAGATTTTTGGTCTCACAGTGTTGCCCCCTCGGGAGAAAAATTCAGGCTCATTACGTTTTAGACATACATCGTAAGTAATAAAAAGGTTAAAAGGTTAGGCAACATACGACGGAGGAGAAAAAGGAAAAAATAAAAAGAAGAAGAAGAAGAAGAAGAAGAAGAAGAAGAAGAAGAAGAAGAAGAAGAAGAAGAAGAAGAAGAAGAAGAAGAAGAAAAAGAAGAAAAACGTATGGTACCGCGAGGATGATTTAATCCAATACTTTTAGATTGGCATCCAAGCGCCACGCCCGCTGGTCAGCTGAGTTTCTCAAATATTTTCATTTAAGGTTGCAAACAACGTGACTTGTTATGAAGACGCGATGGTTACCGTCTGTCTGTTGTGACGAATACTTTATCACTTGTTTTACATATTATCTCGCGTAAATTGTAGTCTGTCCTTTCGTTATTTTTAATTACCGTTTGGCTTCATATTTTCAGAGTTTTCCTTAAGGTCAAGGCTGAGTTGATCGCGATCTTCACATTTATTTATTTTTTATATTTTTCATAACACCTACTCTAAAGATAATGAGTTAGTTCGACAGAATTAAGCTGGCGCATTTAGTACGGAGCAAAAATAGCTTTGAAATGCTTTGCGAATGTGTGAAGAGATATTTGATCAGAGTATTACAAAAGAAAAAGTCAGTCCATCGACGTGTGTGTGACAAGGAATGTGACTGAGTTCTTTTCCCATGAAGCGACAAAATGTTCAGTTTCTTAATTTTACCAGACATGACTGTGCAACACTTTTTTGTGTTGTTTTATGTGTCAAAAATAAAGCTGAATAACGTTGAATGGACCTGAAATGTTCTGGACCCAGAGTAAGTAGCACAAAGCATTCTTAGAGAACTATGAATCTATGGACAACAAACGCTTAACTAGCCGAACAACAAGCATAACATGACTGATGAGGACGTGTTATAAAATTAAGGGATGTCGTTAAATCTAATCATCATTTGATGGTAACAGTGATTTGTCATTAACTTAATATAAACCACGAAATTTTGGTATATGTTTTGGGTTTAGGCAGAGATGTTAACTCTTTAAGGTTTTATTACAATAACTCCAAATGCCATACAATAACAATAACAATAACTCTCCGAAAAGAAATGTTTGGCCAGATAGGGTATTTTTGTGGTATCCCAACACCCTTAATCCTTTAATCTTAGGTTAAGTGATTACTTTATGTTTTCAAAAATCTAAAGCCCACTCGGAGTCTGCTATTTTCAAAAATGTAAAGATCATCTTACAGATTGAGACTGACCAGCTGAAGGTATTGAGAGTTGAACGTTTATAGTAGTATTGTCGTCAGTGGGAACTAAGACTTCCTAAGGGACCACTTTGAATGGGATAAAACTGTCTTGTACTTAATGTATCAATAATTCAGTTTACACAACTAATCTTACTACTTTTTGACGCACTCTGTATAGATACATAACACCAAATACACATAATTATGTGCATATTTCAACTTTATAAAACATTATTTACAAATATTTATATTTACTTATATATATTTAAAAATCCGCAAATACCAGCGCATTTATTTTCTTAATTATAAGTTTTACTCCTCTTTTACAATATTCTGCTCTTCTGTATGTCTTATGAGCACGCTCATTGTTATATCTGCTTTTTTCCGCATCTGTTTGTATCTAATCCCTCCATCTTGATTTTGGTTTCGTCTCAATCTGCACGTCGCTTTGGTCACTCTTTTTCGTACATGTCCTAACCATCTTGATTTCTGTGTCTGATTTACATACTACATTTTGTTTTCTGTTTCCAGCGGCTCTTTTTCTTCGTCTTCTGTCTTCATATATATTTTTCATTTTCAAGCCTGTAGTTTTCCTTATCATCTTTCTCTTAAACCTCCTTACCTTAGAGAATACTGTAATTATAAGTAACGGATTAACATCTGCTTCGGTCAGGCATCTGACTTTGGCAGTTTACAGTTTGCTTGGTATATTTTTACAAACGAACGTTTGTTAGATATAATGCCATAATGCTGTAATACCATTTTAGTTATGAATAATTAAAGTCTTTTTCTAAAACGTTGTGATAGTAATAGTACAAAACTAGTTACTGAGATACTAAACACAAAAAAATGTATTCTTTTTAAAGTAGTTTCCTTAGGAATCTGGGGAGACGGTGTTTTACTTAGTAAACAGTGCTGGAACTTTTTAACTGATAGTATTTTATCTAGTCCATCACACTCTTCTGGATATCTCTGCAATTTCAAAATGGCAGGCCCGGACTTGGTCTTTGATTTTTGAAGATATCAACTAAACACGCGGACTACGATCAGGGGAGTAAGGAGGCTGGTATAGCACCTGTTTTGGCCAAACACTTTTTCACAGAGAGTGCAGTGCGATTTGGAACGGTATCATGACAAAGCATCCAAAAGCCAGCAGTATTTGGCGAGACTAAAATCATGTAGATTTCATAAGCAATCCGACTATTTAAATATAGTTCATAAACAGGTTTACGATTAAACGCTCGTGGAGACATGATGAGACCTCTCCTTTGACAAGTTTTCATCATTTGTGCTGTGCCACCACTAGTGGGAACGTGTTTTGCGCTACCTAAAACTCTGGCTTCTTGCTTGTTTAGACTTGTTAAATGTTTATGTTCCACTGGTTTGAAGTTTGTCACAAGCGTGATATTATAACGCTGCTCAATGTTATTGAGCTCCATTTGTGTGACTTCAGCAAAACAAACACTTATGTAGACTATGGCACAGCCAAATCTGGTAAGGTAGGGAACTGCAGCTTTTTATGAATTTAAAATAAATGGGTACTTTCCCAGTAACCGTACCCACACTATACTTCTGGTGTTTTGCGAATGCGACAGTATCAACACGATTTGAAGAAAAAGAAGAAGTGTACCAATTGTAAATGATTGTGTTGCTGAATGTAACGTAATGTGGCAATGCGTGATGTTAGGTAAGAATGTTTCGGTTTTATACTTTATTGTTTGACGTAAACAAAACTCATGATTGACAAAATATAACATTTTAGAAGTAAATACAATGATTGTAACAGATTGACACTTGATAACCTCAGCATGTGTAAAAGAAAAACAACTAAAGCAAACTGAACTAAACATTGTTGGACATTGTGACAAGTGTTTTCTCCTTCATTCATAAACAAGCTAAATCTTTGCTTAAAAGAGATGTATTTTTTTGCTGTGGTATTATATTTAATCCTAGCGAACCAAACCTTGCATTACGGTTTTATGTGAACATGTTGGAATTAAAATTACACCATATACATAAACATTAAAAACCATTGTAAATACTTGAACAGAGAAAAGCGACAATTGCAAATAGATTTCAGCAACCAAAAATACATGTGTAAAATTTAGGCCTACTGTTAAAGTGAAAAGCGAGTTCTGTTTTTTATGTGATTTCCACAAAAGAGAGAGTATTATTGTAAAGGTTTAAAATAAATATTGGGTTTCAGGTGTACTTTTAGTTTGCCTGTTAACAACCTCAACATTTAGCGTCGCGGACGCAGATGTCAGTTATATTCTTGCTAGAAACATTTCTCACGTTAAATATGAAAAAGGAAAATAACTGCAATCGTCAACAAGCTATTTTATAACATTCACAAATATATTCTCATGATTTCTATTATCTAAATAAAATTATACGAGTTATTCACTACATATCGATGACAACAATTGCATAATCGAAATATAGCACACGGCACGGTTATTGGGAATGTACCAAAAAATATTATAGCTATCGGTTTTAAAAATGGTTCTTGGTTTTACAGCGTTGCCACTTCGTGAAAAAATTCAGTCTCATTATTTTTTAAACACACTTCTAAATTCTGCACTTCCGAATCAAACGGTAATGTTTTACCATAACCTTATATTTGATAGTACTTAACGTAGAGTCTAAGCCAATTACCTCTGGTTCACCACTTAATTAAACCCGTATCAGTGTGAATTAACATAGCTAATGAAAGCTGCACTTTACACTTTGTAGTACAGAATGGAGAAATGGATCACGGTTCCGATGCCGTTCACCTATTTGTCGACTGATTAAAATGCAATACCAAGATGTGGATTGGCATACCCCTGAGTTTTACCGTCTGATACACACCACGTTTTACTAATGATCAGGTAGTGATTGCTAAAGATTACGACAACTTGAATACATGACGCGAAAACTCGTGGAGAAATACAGAAAATGCTAATTGGAGGTAAACTTCCCTTAATTTTTGGATACAGACAGGGGCGTGCTGGCTACCCCAAGAGGGCGGTGGATAGACCGGTACGGGGGCGCCGACTACCGGGGGGTCTGGAGGGCTGAAAGGTCATATCCCCCAAGAAAGGGGAGTTCGGGGGTCCTCCCCCGGAAAATTTTGAATTAAAAGATGCCTAAAAACACGATTTTAGACTATCTAATGATATCGTTTTAGAAGGCTTTAATTAAAAATCTGATTGCAAAATTTGGATTAAACAATGATGATATTTAAATTACAGGAAGGGTTATAGTTACCTCATTCGAATTTTCTGGCCCTCCTATGTTAAACTTATTTTCACAGCATAGTCAGAATTTTCGACATAGTCCTCTGATTTCTCCAACTGACTATGGTGTATTTATTTATTTATTTAAAACCTGAGATGAGTGAATCCAAATTTTTCTTACGAAACATTCACTCTAAATGTCTGCGTCGTAAAACAGCTTTAAATGTGAAGAGAGGGGAAAAATAATTAACATCACGAATTCCGTTGCTATAATACGTATATATTAATAGGCCTAGATACTATATGCACATTTGTTGAATACATCATACATCATGAAATAAACAGGATTTATTTGATGAAATGAATACATCATCAGGTACTTGTTAAGCTCAAGTGTAGTTTAACAAATGGTAAATATAAAATTAATGAATACCTATATCATACTGTCATTAGAATTCATTGAATAGTCATTCAAAATCGAATTCAAAATTGCTTAGTTTTATTATTATCTAAAAACTAAGCAATCGTCTCATTTCAGAGCTCGATTGACACAACTTGTCAATTATGGTGTCATTGTCTATGGAGTTTAATATATCTGTTTCGGATTGCATTAATAATAATGTCTCCAAGTTTTCATTGCTTACAGTGGATCTTAATCTTGTTTTAATAATCTTGAGCTTGGAAAAAACCCTTTCACATGTTACTTGAGTCATCGGGATAGTCAAGAGCAGCTTATATACTTTGAACAGTTCATTGTACTGACGAGAGTACATGCTATAGTTAAGAAGCACTTTGTAAGCACATTTTAAGCAAGAATTGCACTCCTTTTTATTGCAAGGTTGAAATGTTGAGCTCTCCTCTTCGTCGAAGTAATCATCAGACAAATCACGTTCTGTGAGATCTTCTTCTTGATACTCATCACTGATTGTCTTGTTGCTTATTCGTGGCCATACCTCAGAAAATGAAGTAATCTCTTCAACAAGCTTTCCTGTGTTAAGTCCTGGAAGAATCTCCACTATTTGTCCAATGCTTTGGGAGGCAAGGGCTCTTTATTACCAAACCGCTTAGGGTCAAACCAGGCTAGATCTAAGTACAAGTTTTTGTGCTGGAGAAATCTGCTTTCCATTGTATTGTTAAGAGTATCTATGACACAGTAAAATGTTGATATTCTAAAACCATCTCCTGGTGTATGACCAACATTTTCAATATTTTCATGACCAGGAACTTCTCCAATATGAATATTTTACATTATTTGGCCGACGGCGAGAGGGCACCGAGGGCGCCATGAGAGGAGGGCGCACCGGGACATGTCCCGATGGGCCAGCACGCTCCTGGATACAGATATTTGAAACGACTGAGATACATGTGTAAAATTTACTTTACCTTTAGAATGCTACCGGACCTTTAGAATGCTACTAAACTTGACGCTACTCGAAACAATAAGTCTTCTTCTTATTCGTCTTTAGCATTGCAGCCCAACATGAGGCCCTGCTTACAACACCAATCTTCTTCAATGTGTCCTATCCATTGCCATCTCAGCATAACCCCTCACATTCATTCTTCTTATATCTTCCAGCACATCATGAAACCATTTCATCCTAGGACGGCCCTCTTTCTGCTGTCATAGAATTGCGTCTTCAGGATTTTCTTTGGCGTACGCTGATCATCCCTCCGCTCTAGGTGACCTAACCATTGCATTCTTCAAGGCTTCACGAAGCTTACAATGGCCTCATGCTAAACTTCGCATTAGTGAGTACTTGGCTGTAAATATTTTTAGAAAACGGAACTAAATCAGCCCGCTTGTTTTGCCACACAGATGACTCACAGATTTCCATAAACTGCGCATTACAGAACCTCATAAACAAACAAGACTCACTGTGGATGAGCAAGAATGCGGTTGACCGCATATTTTATTGAAGTAACATACAAAGTCAGTTCAGTTGTAGATATAAAGCGTAAACGTAGTTCAATCGTGTGGAATGAATATGTATGGAATAAAGACACTTTTTAAGATTTTTATTGTTGATTTGTTTTCGAAATGCTAAAAAATGTATGGAATAAAGACAAGTTTTAAGATGTTTAATGTTGTTTTGTTTTCAAAATGCTAATAAATGCTAAATTAAGAAATACGGCGAAGTGAATAAATATGGACTGGAAAACCGTGTACACTATACGCAAGTTTTGAATAGAAAGCAAAGAAACTATTTAATATCTATTTTCAATTGGAAATTAAACTATTTTTTGAGTATTGTAAAATAAATTACTCTGCTATAAATATAGTAAATCGAATTGGAGACACTCCAGATTGAATAAACATTCAAAAGCTTTCCTACTCGCTCAGAGGACATAACCTCACAAACTAGGGTAAAAATTTGAACTCTCCTTCAACCACAAGCCAATTAGTTTACGCGAAGCGATTTTTTCCTCGTAAGACGATTGGAGCGTACCACAGTTTAAAATGTTTATACTAGTATAACTAATTAGCCTAATTATTTAACTCAAATTACATAACTACATCCTACCGGCATAGTTTTTATTTTTAAATTTTCCCCATGTTTCTTTAACCATGTTGCGAGGGAGTTTAACCCCCCCAAACCTCCCTTGCTGCGCCACTGGTAATAACAAAGCAAGTCAAGCTCAAATTTGATGAATTATTTGAGTTGGGATTGAAAAAGCAAGTAGACGTCATTGTGTACAGGCTTTCTGAGTAAAACACCATAAGAAATAAAGTAATCGTAAATTGTCTTAAGATACTTGTCATATAGACACAGATATATAAAGTCAGATACATCTAAATTTCTGGACATGTACACTTGATTATGAGAGGGATGTATAAGAAATGCCTTTCTGGAACAAATCTTGTCCAGTTTGGTGGAGCATAGTACTTGACTAAGTGGTCGTACGTTTGGTCGCTAACCGTTTAAACGTATTCCTGTCTCTCATAGATAATTGTTATTTCTATCACAGACTTTTCCTGCTTCTGTGGCAGCTGTACAGCTCATGTTCACTGCCTCTTATACTTCTGATTCATAAGTAATTATAGGAAACGTACACAGATCACGATGATTTTTTCCAAAACAACGTCTCAACGTAAAATAACAATCAAATTTATAACGCAATGATAAAGAACCCAATAAGCTACATTTTGGAAAAATGACTGCTGAAATAAGCGTAGAATAAGCATTAGAAGAAGTGTAATGAATTTTTGTAGAATATAACCAGTAGGTCACGTAGAGAAATAACTATCGATCCGAGATAAAATAATTTGGGAATTCCACATTTAGTAACAGATGACATCAGAAATAAGGACTGAATTTGACGTGGACACTTCAACAGATGGTTGAACGCGGTCTATCAAAACAAGCGTTGAATCAGCAATTCAAATGCAGAAGGAAAGCAGGCGGACAAAGAAAAATATACAGATATGGCATTAGCAAGGACAAGAGAAGAAGGACCTTGAAGATAGTTTATGGGAGTGTAGACTATAAATCAGAAAATGTCGGCCAACACTGTAAACCCACGTATTATGAGGATCGAGACGTGCGCCCTTCCAAATGTATGTAGACTCATATAAAAGGGAGAGAAGTGGAAAATTAGATGGCACTGAAAGGGTTGACACAGGAAGAGGACGCTGTTTATTCATTAAACTTCTGAGTTATGATAGCTGGGGTATGTGTAGAGAATGACCGAGGAGCGAATGCTCAAGGAATTGTGGGGGTAGGGTTAAATTGGGAAATGGAGAACATACTAGAGAAAGTGTTGATAGGAAGAGTAGTTTGGGAACATCAGATGTTGATAAGAAGAAGAAGAAGAAGAAGAAGAAGAAGAAGAAGAAGAAGAAGAAGAAGAAGAAGAAGAAGAAGAAGAAGAAGAAGAAGAAGAAGAATAGCCAAATACACCTTCTGAGATTGAGGTCATGTATTCAGAATTCATTTTTTAAGTAAGTGTCTGTACAGCAATAATAAGTAGTGTGTGCTTTTCCTCGGAGTGTTAGTTTGGATGAATGATTGGATGGATGTTTGATTTGTTATTTCTATTTGAATGATTTTGTATGCTTATTTTAAGTTTCGTGTGTGGTCGTTAGAGCAAGCAGGAACAAGTTGTTATCTGACACTTAATTAAAAAAGTGTTCATTATATTTGGTCTCCAGTCGCAGTGAAATAGAAATTAATAAATACCTTTTTCTTTATCCGTGCTGCGACTACAACTTTGATGTCTTACGACATGTTTCGGGAACACGTTCCCATCATCAGGTAAAATCGTTTTATCTTCTAGTTCATAGCGAACGTGTCAAGAGTATAATAATTAAAACACATCAATACACAAACACATAACACAATGAGTACGATAGAACTCAGTCCACGTAACAGTGCACTCTGCCGTACTATAACTGACCGCGTAGTCAAAATATATATTCGGCTGGTGTACACAAGCGTTATCACTCTTCAATACAGTATCATATAAACAGTGAGATTTAAATGTTAATTGATCATTAAGCAGTAGGTTTGGTTGAAATAAAAACGCTTTATTTATTTCATATTCTTCCATGGCATCCATGTATCGGCTCTTATTGCATATATGTATGGGCGTAAAGTTATCTGTGAAACCACTATAACTGTGATTGCTGTTTACCAGATGTAAAGCAAAGTTGGATTTGATTGACTTGATGTTCTTTTTTGGCAAATTTTCTTTGTATCTATCTTTAAATTTCCAGCCCGTTTGTCCTATGTAGAATTTATCACATTCACTACACTGGATTCTATATATGCCAGAACTGTTTTCGGTTGTTTTTGTGTTCGAGGTTTTAATATGTTCAATATGTTATTGGTAGTTTTGAAGGACACGATGGTGTCTAATTTTCTTAATTCATTTTTTATTATATTAGGAATCACATTAGTATATTCAACTGAAATATAACGGTTCTTTTTACCATCTAATTTTGATTTTATTTCCATTTTATTCCTATGTTTGCGTATTAAGTTATCTATTATATCACTTTTATATCCATTATTGACAGCTATATGTTTAATAATATTTACTTCATCTTGAAAATCTTCCTGGTTCATAGGTATAGTTAAAAGTCTATTTACGAAAGCATTAAAAGAGGCCATTTTCTGTGCATATGGGTGGAATGAATCAGCATGGACAGTTATATCCGTGGTAGTGGGTTTCCTGTATATTTTATATGTGATACAATCAGCGTTTCTTCGAACAGAAAGGTCTAAAAAGTTTAGGCAATTTTCATTTTCTACTTCCATGGTAAATTTTATGTTGTTATTTATGTTGTTCATGTATTTGAGTAACATGTCCATTTGTCTACAAGTGCCATTAAAAACCATGAACGTATCGTCAACATATCGCGTGTATGAGATAATTTTATCGTGGTAACTGTTACAGTTAGATAGTAGATAATTATTTTCATAAAAGTTAAGGTATATATCTGCCAGTAATCCACTTAAAGGAGACCCCATGGCCAACCCTTCTCCTTGTTCAAAAACTTGCCGTCAAACGTAAAATAATTTTGTTTCAACACTATTCGTAATATCAAGATTAATTCGTTAATTTCCTGTGGATTTAATATTGCCGTATTAAGTAAATTGTTTTGGAGAATCTCTATTGTTTCTTGTATAGGTATATTTCAATAGGTTTCAATATGCGATCCAATTTATTGTTGATTACCGATCGTGTTACTTGTTGGGTTTCTTGGTTTTAATGCATTTTATAGCAGCTTCAGCGTTTATAACTCCACGTAATAGGCTGTTTTTGCTAAGTTTATAAGTTTCGGTAATAAGTCGGTTATAACTCGAGTTATAAGCTGGTTTCTTTTGATATTGTCAATTAGACACAAATATACCTATACAAGAAACAATAGAGATTCTCCAAAACAATTTACTTAATACGGCAATATTAAATCCACAGGAAATTAACGAATTAATCTTGATATTACGAATAGTGTTGAAACAAAATTATTTTACGTTTGACGGCAAGTTTTTTGAACAAGGAGAAGGGTTGGCCATGGGGTCTCCTTTAAGTGGATTACTGGCAGATATATACCTTAACTTTTATAAAAATAATTATCTACTATCTAACTGTAACAGTTACCACGATAAAATTATCTCATACACGCGATATGTTGACGATACGTTCATGGTTTTTAATGGCACTTGTAGACAAATGGACATGTTACTCAAATACATGAACAACATAAATAACAACGTAAATAGACTTTTAACTATACCTATGAACCAGGAAGATTTTCGAGATGAAGTAAATATTATTAAACATATAGCTGTCAATAATGGATATAAAAGTGATATAATAGATAACTTAATACGCAAACATAGGAATAAAATGGAAATAAAATCAAAATTAGATGGTAAAAAGAACCGTTATATTTCAGTTGAATATACTAATGTGATTCCTAATATAATAAAAAATGAATTAAGAAAATTAGACACCATCGTGTCCTTCAAAACTACCAATAACATATTGAACATATTAAAACCTCGAACACAAAAACAACCGAAAACAGTTCTGGCATATATAGAATCCAGTGTAGTGAATGTGATAAATTCTACATAGTACATACGGGCTGGAAATTTAAAGATAGATACAAAGAACATTTGCCAAAAAAGAACATCAAGTCAATAAAATCCAACTTTGCTTTACATCTGGTAAACAGCAATCACAGTTATAGTGGTTTCACAGATAACTTTACGCCCATACATATATGCAATAAGAGCCGATACATGGATGCCATGGAAGAATATGAAATATATAAAGCGTTTTTATTTCAACCAAACCTACTGCTTAATGATCAATTAACATTTAAATCTCACTGTTTATATGATACTGTATTGAAGAGTGATAACGCTTGTGTACACCAGCCGAATATATAGTTTGACTACGCGGTCAGTTATAGTACGGCAGAGTGCACTGTTACGTGGACTGAGTTCTATCGTACTCATTGTGTTATGTGTTTGTGTATTGATGTGTTTTAATTATTATACTCTTGACACGTTCGTTATGAACTAGAAGAAAAATTATTTTACCTGATGATGGGAACGTGTTCCCGAAACATGTCGTAAGACATCAAAGACGTAGTCGCAGCACGGATAAAGAAAAAGGTATTTATTAATTTTAAAAAGTGTGTCTTTCGACTCATATTTTTGGAATTTTCAAAAACTTTCTTGCAACTAATGGATATACAGTTCTTAAAAGAAATATAATTTAATTGCCGCAGTGTTTTACCTTTGAGACCAAAAAAATCTCTGACGGATCGTAACTTTGAAACAAAGCGTTTCCCGACACCTGTTTATTTTATAATTTTCTCCTTATTTTGACCTGTAGAACAAGCTCTGAAATTGGGGGCAGTAAAACTCCGTGAATCACATTGTATACACGAGTAAAAATAAATCAATGTCACTCTAAATTAAGGTCTCTCTGTTTCTGTCTGTCTGTCTGTCTGTCTGTCTCTCTCTCTCTCTCTCTCTCTCTCTCTCTCTCTCTCTCTCTCTCTCTCTCTCTCTCTCTCTCTCACGCGCGCTCACGTGTCTACCCATTTGCATTTAATTACAATTGATATTTATTTGTCTGTTTGCAGGTCAGATTCTGAAGTCTTGGTGGAGTTGTATTCATTATTTAATCTTGAAAAAATGTCTCTGGACTTCGCTGCAGGCTGTCTGGGAGGTAACAAATTATCATAATTATATAATAATAACAATAATAATAGTGGCTTCTTTCGATTACCGAACCACCGCCAGCGTAGTACCGAGGTAGTTTAGGAGTTGCGATATGGATTTGGGGGCTGAGAAACACATCTTGATTGTATGTTGCTGCGTAATCCCGGGAATAGATTCAGCAACTTCTATATCAATTGCCAAGCGCCATACACACTTGTCTGCTAAGATCTCCCTCCCCCAACCTAACATAAAAACAAACGTTATTAAAGTAAATTTCTTCATTTGTACAGTATGCAGAATACTTAGTATCGAGGAAGAAATTTAGTTGAAGTCAGTATTGGGGCAGATTTTATTAGCTCAGTAACGTGAGCAATATCTGCTCACGAGTTTCCAAACGTAAATTTTATGACGTTAACCAATTACAGGACAAATTTTGATATCGAAGAGGCGACGAATTACTTTAGTCATGAAGGTAGATTATAATACAGTTAACAAGATACAAACATTAGCAATGCAGTGTTGAAATTATTATTATCAGTAATAGAGACTATTATCTCTGAAGTGAACTGGCGTGGATACCGTGCCAATCTAGACACTGATGATGACCTCCAATGATGGGGCCGAAACGTTTGTCAATAACGACAACTGTGGACCACGGCCTAACAGCCCGAATGATAACAACAATTGCAACGATATTGAACCGGCCGTGGAATATTGAGAACTTCCATTAGTAATGCAGTTTTAATTGTAATCTTATAGAAAACATAAAACTAACGTATAACTATTTGTCTACTAGTCGAGAAGTAAATCAATGTCTTACGTGATTTCTTTAACTAAAGAAAACAAAAACTAGAAAAATGTCTTATACAAAATTTAAAATTTGACACACCTAATACATTTTGCAAAAGAATCTGAACATTGGTTGAGTACAAACAAACCTTACAGCTATCACCTTTTGCATTTTTAGTCCCACAGTACTGCCACTTCATGATAAAAAGTTCAATCTCATCACTTTTTATACGAGCCTCGTATTTTGTATTTCTATGTCAAACGGTAAAACGTGCATACCAAAACCTTATACGTGATCGTAGCAAGTATTTTGGGGCAACTACCTTTGGTTTCACCATTTAATTAAGTCTGTAGCCGTGTGAATTACGTGGCCAATGAAATTCGCGTCGCTTTACATTTTGGAGTATAGAATGGAGTAGTGGGCCGTTAACTTGTCTGTCGACATTTGAATCCAGTAGTATCCAGAATACCCTAAACACAACATAGGAACATAAAGCTAAACATAGCTAAACTAAAAACATAAGAACATTATCAAAATAACAAAAAGAAAACTTGCTTATAAATTTAATGTTGTTTTGTTTTTATTATATTTTTTGTAATGAATTTGTCGGTATCTTTAATAGAGCCAAACATTTTCATCTCAATTGAAGAGTTCTTTTATTTTTTTTATGTCAAAGTTGCAATTTCTCGTACTTTTCATGCCTCTTCATGCACTTTCGAAACATTCATGCCTTCAAAAACAGACGCTGCTATTTTGTTCTACGTTGTGTTATTCTAAACATTGTGTGAACTGTTGCCACTTCGATAATTAATCTATCTTCAAATCCAAAAGGAATTACAGCATACAGAATACAGCTGATAGCCTACTGTCAGATGTGGAAATTCTACATTGTTCCGTGACTTAGCCAAATGCTGTATTGTCTGTTTCAAACAGACTTCTGCTAGTGACTCACGTGTGCCAACAGTTCGCGAAGAAATCTAAAAATATTGTCTTAAGTATGGCACATACATCAGTACCTATTCAAACAGAGTAGCGATGGGTCAGTTTAATGGTTTCAGATGAATCTCTTAGATGAACCCTTTACAATTTCCGATTTGAGTTCAGTGTTTGTATGTTGGTTCATGGAGTCTACGTTGTTTTAAGAAATTAACATAGGGGACTGGTCCACTAGAATCTGTTTCTGCGTGTCTATTGTAATTCACTGCCTAGTAACATGCTTATTAATAACAATAAGGATAGATTGTACGTAAAGAAGTTCAGTAACAAAAGCTAACTCGAATGACGCCACTTTATAGACAGTACAAAATATATTTTACGAAACAATATTGGCTAAGCATTACTTTGCTTCGTAAGTGAAAGAATAAGAGACAGGGTCATAAGAAATCAAAACAAAATCAAATAAGCTAAAGTCCTTTTTTATATATGAATTGGTTAAACACACACTGACACACGCGCTGCGCGCACGGACGCATACAGACACATTAAGTAGGATCAATTAAAGAGATTTTTACTATATCAAAAAAATTAATTTATATCAAATTTGCCTGTCGTTTATTGAAGAGCGTCTGTGGTGTTTACGATGACCCGATTTCGACAGTACGTTATAATCGTTAATCGTTTTGATAGCGTTGGTTTTGCCCAAACACAAACACCACGTGGCGTGTCATGTGTCAGCTGACTGACGTGCGTCGCGGGCATTATACCATTAAGCGAATATCATTTATCGAATAAGTAGGTCTTTGTATTTTGCGTAAAGAGGGAAACATGATTTTCAGAAGAAACCTTTCGTTAAACGTGATTACTTTTTACAATTATTTTCACAACAAAAGAGACATTTCATTTGTACAACTTTAGAATGCTAACTGACATTAAAACTGTCCTTCTTGTTTTAAAACCTACCAACACTTGCGACTTGTAGAGGTCTCAAGTTTGTATACAAAAAATGGTAACATTATGTACAAACACCCCCTCCTACACAGCAAGTATAATACCATCTTTGCATTGATTACATTAATTTTAAGTATTTTCCTGAAAGGTACAATGACATCATCATCATCATCATTATGCTATTTGGGAGTTTACAGATACTACTAGAGCCTTCGTTAGCGGTTTGAGCCTTCATACAACATCCCGCACTGTATATTATCCAAGAGCTTGAATATTCTCCTTCCTCTCTTCTTCACACCTTCCACTATTCCTTCAAAAACCGTTGTAGTTAGCTAGCCCGTTTGTCCTATGGATATGTCTTATCTGATTCCCCTTTATCTTCATTATAACCCTAAGAAGTGTTCTACGCTTCTTGATTTCAATCTCATACGAATAGGAAAATTGGGTAATGAACAAAAATTATAGATAGAAGATCACAGCAACAGGAATAGAATACTCGGAAAATCTGTTGGCTTATTACATTATAAGACTTGATCACTAGCAGATACAGAGAACAATGGGAATCCAAAGTTTAACCAAAGAATGTAGATTGGTATGGTAACGAGGTTTATAAGATCGAGCAATAGTAGATGGATAGCGAGGATATTGAGTGAACACCTATGAAAAGAGGATGAATAGAAAGGATACCAGGGTCTTGGAGAGGCCTAGTGAACAAGATAACGGAAAGACATAATCTTGGAAATTGGTAGGCAGAGACAAGTTGGAAACAGAAAACATTGATAGAACCAAAACGACATAGCTGTAGAGATGATGATGATGGTGAGGAGAAGGATGAGGCTCCTTTCTTCTTCTATAACAGCGAAAAAAGTAGTAACGTGATCGCGCTGTCGGTGTACAATAATAATCGTTCTGAGACGCAACAATGTGTTTATGTAATTGTAAACAAACACTCGTTACTGTTTCGAAACTCGGCGTACGCGTGCAGATAATAAGCCGAACGAAAACAGCCTAATGTGATATGGACTTGTTGCAATTATAGTTTTTGTATATTATATTCATGTGACTGGACGCTGTGACTTGCAATTCCTTTTTTAAGCCATTATACGTAAGATTTATAATGCGCGTAAATCCTAACAATACTTGACTTACGTTATTGAATATGACTAAGCTGATTTTGTTAGTATTTCCAACATTTATGATTGTTTATGGAAGGAATTATTTCCTATTATTGACATGTCAATAATTGTTATAATCAGAATTATTACTGTTGCACACCACTATAGAAAAATTATTCCGATTAGCGGTTTCAAGCTTCACAGCTCATCGTCAGATCGGCATTCTTACGGATGAGCTGTGAAGCTTGAAAGCGCTAATCGGAATAATTTTTCTGTAGTGGTGTGCAACAGTAATAATTCTGATTGTGATTATAACCACTAACACAAAATAATTGTTATAACAATTAATTTAATTGTTATCTTCTTTTTTTCTTCTTCTTCCTGTTCCTCTTCAGGATTAGGCGTTTTGGCCTGTACCGGTCTACATTCATAAGACATCTCTTGCAAGGCGTCTCTGTATCTCTTTTTCCTTCAGGATTATAATTTAAAACATGCTTAAGGGGTCTCTCGACCTCCATTCTGCGAATATGGTAAATGCGCTTTGTGCTGTAGTTCTCAATTATTTTGTTGGAAAGAGAACATAACAACAGAATAAACAAGAAAATATTAATATACAAGAAACAATAATGTTTAGTGAAATGATTATTGATACTAATTAGTAATTAATAATTACAACGAGTGATTATTAATAATGAATGTTTATTAATAATAATGAATGTTTATTAATTACCAACAGTAATTGTTTATTGATACTAATTATTATTAACAATTATCAGTGTTTATTACTTATTATTATAATTGATACTTCTTTGACAATTAGTAATATTTTTAATAATTCTTTTCCCCTACTGAGGTCTCTCTCACCTGCACTCTTAATGCCAAAGAGGGCATCTCTCTGGTGCACCTCTTTTTCCATGTGGTTTAGAATTTTTCATATAATCTATGTTTCCTCAATTCGCTTTATATACTGTTTCCAACTGAATTAAATTTTCTCTATTCTATCGTCGACATTCTTCCAAACGTGTCATTTGTTATATGGCCTTTTGTTTGCCTTACAGACCATAAAAATATTATTTGACTTTCCTGGATACTTTTTGAGAAAGTTCAGTGACTCGGCCGTGAGAGTTTTAATGTTTTTAAAAAGAAAAGGAAGAAGCCACGAGGCAAACAACAGTACTGAAATATGGTCGACACTATGGTTGCACTATATAGGCAGGAAACAAATATCTACTGTTTATGCTCAATCTATTTTTGTGTGTTTGTTCATTTGTTGTCTTCTACATCTTGCTTTTATGCAACAGAAGCTACTCACCTGTGGAACTGACTCCGGTAGTTACAATTATAGGCGCCTGTCTCTTAGATAAATGCATTTTTGTTATTACTATTGCCTATGACTAGCTTGTATTCCTGACTGACAATTGTCTTTTGAGAGTGGGCCATAAATCCCACGACATAGACGTTATCCTCAGTTCAGAGTCAATTAATAAACGGTTTTATGAGGTTCGGTTACGAACTAAGCACAATTTTAAAACAATTATGTTGATTCTTCGTATTGTTTAAATTAGCAGCCATCCTTACTATTTCTTTTATGAATTTGCTAACTGCTATAATTTTTATTGTTCGACTAAGCTTTTCGTCATCACTGACATCTTCAGGTCTTAAACAACCTTTATTTAATCTCTCTTCCATTTTTCTTATTTTCTTTTCTATGTATTTTTCACCAAACTCTTTTCTCATTTCTTCTATTTCTATATAATTGTAACTTGTATATAATTTTTGATGTAATTGATACATTTCTTTGTTATATTTATTTATTTTACTGTACAAGTTCTTAATTTCAAGTTTTATCCATATTTTTTCCGCCATGTTTTCACTTGGTTTGCTACTTTGCTTTTGTTATTAATTTTAATTTTTGCGTATTTTGGAGTTATTTTATTAATTAAACACTGTTTATTAAACCAAATTTTCCCTAGCGTTTTTTTCAATTTTGCTTTAATTTTTAAATACTTAAAAAATTCTCTTACATTTGTATATTTATCTGCTTGCAATTCGCATGTTTTATTCTTCGTATTGTTTAAATTAGCAGCCATCCTTACTATTTCTTTTATGAATTTGCTAACTGCTATAATTTTTATTGTTCGACTAAGCTTTTCGTCATCACTGACATCTTCAGGTCTTAAACAACAACGGTTGTTTAAGACCTGAAGATGTCAGTGATGACGAAAAGCTTAGTTGAACAATAAAAATTATAGCAGTTAGCAAATTCATAAAAGAAATAATTATGTTGATGTTTTAACAGACTTTATTGTCACGTCAATACGATACAGAAATAATTAGTAATAGGCCCACACATGTGATGAGTTTTTTTTGTATACACTTTACGTGTGTTCCTAACCCGTACCTAACAGTTCAAACCGCCCATCGCAACACATAATGACAGCTTTCCATTCACTCTTCAATAGAACTTATAAAATATCCTTGAACACACAGGATATAAAAAAAGAAAGAAATATAATTTACCAAATTGCCAAAGAAAATACAGTAAAAACATCATAAGCAAAATAGAAAATGAAATGAAACATAAAATAAAGACAGCACAGTTAAGAACTAAACTAGAAGAATCATACACAAATAATAATAATAATAATAATAATAATAATAATAATAATAACAGTACAAAAATTATCTTAAAATACGTATATAAACAACATGACAAAACTTACAAAACTCTTTAAAAGTACAGTTACTAAAATAACTTATAAACAAAACAGAAACAATATACAAATACTAAATATCTCATACAACGAAGATGACACATTTGATATATAATAGATACGGTACTTAAAACAATGGGATATACAAAATAGAATGCAAAGACTGTTTATAAATCCAGTATAAACAGAAGACAACGAGACACTAATAAAACATATACCACACAAAGGCACTATTATGAAAATATAGGAAAAACTACAAATATATTTAAACATAAAACACTAAATAAACTAATTCCGAAACAAATACATTTCAATACAAAATACGACACAATTTATGAAACGCGAAATTTTGGCACTATTGAAAGAACAAATTTATACACCACCAACATACGTGTTTATACACCCCCCGCGCGCGCACACGCACAAACACACACACCAGTGCGGTGTTGTTGTGTTCTGTTGTGTGGTGTTGTATTCCTAAACCGTGATAAAATGGATAATATTAGAGAAAGATTGCAGAATTACAGGTAGGAAAGTCAATATTAGGTATAAAAAAGGGAAAACTGTAAAGGTATAGATCACGAAGGATGGAGGATGATGGCGAAGGGATAGGTGAAAATATTATCCAAAAAATGTTTACTGAAAACAGATGAAAGGAAGAAAAAAGAATCGCCAAAGAACATAGTGAGAAGAGGGAACAAAAATAAAAATATTTTGAAGAGAATTAAGTAAAGACGTGTACGCAATTAGGTAAAAGGCATGTACGTTCTAGACAAATATATACTATACTATACTATAGATACTGTTCTAGACAAATATATACTATACTATACTATACTATACTATACATACTGTTCTAGACAAGTATATACTATACTATACATACACATACTGTTCTAGACAAATATATA